>CM065802.1:108277095-113232095 GCA_033398695.1 Orobanche coerulescens | reverse complement strand
GTTAGAATAGTTTATTGTTTGCTTGTTTTCTTGTATGATCTTGTTAGATCTTGTTTGAACTTATTTGTAGTTGTTAAGGCTATTTATAAGCCTCACCCTCAACCTTTAAAAATAACTTTTGAAGCTTGCAAAAACGAAATACACTTGTGTATGTTCATTATTGAATGATTTTCAGCACAACTTGATTATAATTCGACGCATTTTCGAGTTGTAATTTTAATCAATTCTCAATAGGCCTTGAGGAGAGATTGCTTTATCAAACTATAGGTCTAGTTTGATAATTTACTTTCATATTATCTTGTTTACGTAAACCGAATTGCCCTACTTTCGGTTGAATCTTACGAGTGTTACATAAATACGAGTGTTGTGAGGTAACAATTATAACCGCTGCATTTTTCGGCGAATTTACATACATATCATACGTTAATTCGTATCATTAGTGGTATCGGAGCCCAAGGTTATTTCCTTGTTGAAATTCTCTTGGCGATTTTCTGGACTAAACTATCTCATCATGGATTTTTTCGACGATTTCATGGAGAAACTACGTGAGGCACTACACAACATGCAAGAACCACGTTTTCAAGCAAGAAGAGGAGGATATGATGCACATTCACCGCGTCATGTGGATGAATTCAAAGTAAATGAACTTCCGGAATTTGTCGGAGGTACTAATCCCGAAGTTTACTTGGAGTGGGAGAGGAAGATTCAACGTATGTTCGACTTCAAGCACCTTAACGATGAGAAACGTTTCAAATATGCGATTCTCAAGTTAGGGAAGGGCTCTTCCTTATGGTTCGAGGGTGTGAAAACACAACGAGCTCGCGCAGGAAAAGAGAAAATCCCTTCTTGGGATTCTTTGAAGAAAAAACTACGTAAAAGGTATGTCCCGACATCACATCGGTTAACCTTATACCGAAAAATTGCGGAGTTCGTACAAGGGAAACTAAGTGTGGGAGAATACATCGAAGAATTGGAAGGCTTGGCCTTAATGGGAGAACTTGAAGAAAATGAAGAACAAAGAATGTCACGTTTCTTACGTGGCCTAAACCGAAACATTGCAAATACGGTGGAATTATACCCATGCGGAGATTTTGACACTTTATGCGGACTATGCATAAAAATTGAAGCTCAAAACAAGTTGAAGTTTACCAAACCCGAATTCCCATACAAATTCGGAAATGCAAGTGCCGGTTCAAGTTCATCTACGAAACCTACCGTACCATTTCAAGTCCCTATCCCGACACCGAAGGTTCCCCATGTTTCCAAGGAAATGAGCTTGGCTATAGTACGATGTTTTAAATGTCAAGGCTTTGGTCACTATCAAAATGCATGTCGAATAAGCGGGTGGTCACTTTAAGAGAAGCTCTTGCGGTCAGAGGCGAACTTTTAGTCGAGGGCGAGTAGAAGGCCTTGGTGACGTATTTAACATGGAGTAGGAAGAGAATGAGGATTGCGAGACTTATGATGCTCAGGAATATGTAATCTTGCTTTAATGCTTTGAGAACTACATACCACAATCATTCCAAGTGATACGGAGCAAAGAGACCAAGTTTTTCATTCAAAATGCAAAGTCGGAGAAAAGTGTTTTAGCTTGATTATAGACGGAGGTAGTTGCACGAATGTAGCTTCAAATGAAATGGTTACCAAACTCGGGCTAACTACTACGGCTCACCGAGGCCGTATGCTTTACAGCAGCTCGATGACGGAAGTAAAGTGAAGGTGTCAAGACAAGTACTGGTCAACTTAACTATGGGATCATACGGAGACGATGTGTTATGTGACGTACTCCCGATGGACGCATGCCACATACTTTTGGGACAACCATGGATGTTCGACCGAGATGTTTTACATCGAGGTCGGAGTAATGAATATGAATTACAAGACAAAGGAAAGAAGATTGTACTCAAACCGATGTCCCCGCAAGCTATCCGTTCGATGAGTTCTAGTTGAGTGGAGAAACAAAAACTTACCATGCTTGCTAGTGAAAGAGAAATGGAATATGCCATTAATGACGGGGAGCGAGTATATTTGGTGATGTTTAAAGAGACACGGGACGAGGACATGGGAGTACAAAATGGAGGAGAGTTAGATGTGTTGTTACACGAATTTGAGGATGTTTTTCCCGATGAATTACCGTCGGGTTTACCACCTATTCGCAGTATCGAACACCAAATTGATCTTATACCGGGAGCACCACTTCCTAATAAAGCCGCTTATAGATGTAATCCCGAAGAGACGAAGGAGTTACAAAGACAAGTCGAAGAGCTTTTGGACCGCGGGTATGTCCGGGAGAGTTTGAGTCCGTCTGCGGTTCCAGTCTTACTTGTCCCTAAGAAAGATGGTTCTTGGCGGATGTGTGTGGATAGTCGGGACGTGAACAATATCACTGTCAAGTATCGGTTCCCTATCCCGAGACTTGATGACATGTTAGACGAACTACATGGTTCGGTAATCTTTTCAAAGGTGGATTTGCGAAGCGGATATCATCAAATCCGAATGCTAGAAGGTGACGAGTGGAATACGGCCTTCAAAACGAAAAATGGATTATATGAATGGGCCGTTATGCCGTTCGGTCTTACAAATGCGCCTAGTACCTTCATGAGGTTGATGAACGAAGTGCTTAAACTATTTCTGGAGAAGTTCGTGGTGGTATATCTAGATGACATTCTAATCTATAGTCAATCACTACAAGAACATTTCGGGCACTTAAGGCTAATCTTCGAAACCTTGAGGGACCGAAAATTGTATGGAAAAAAAGAGAAGTGTTCGTTTCTAGTCGAAAGTATAGTCTTTCTTGGCTATGTCGTTTCGAAGGACGGGGTGGCGGTTGATCAAACAAAAATCGAAGCGATTAAATCTTGGCCGACCCCTACGACCGTGACGGAAGTGAGGTCATTTCACGGACTTGCTTCTTTTTACCGGAGGTTTATTCGAGACTTCAGCACCATTTCAAGTCCGATAGCAGTGTTTAAAAAGGGACCATTTGTATGGAGCAGGGCTGCCCAAGGAGCTTTCGAGAAGTTAAAGGCCAAATTATGCGAAGCAGATCCTAACATTACCCGATTTTCTCAACCATTCGAAGTTGAATGTGATGCTAGTGGGGTTGGCATTGGGCGGTTCTTATTCAAGGTAAGCGACCTATAAACACTTTTGAAGAAGTTGAGCGGAGCTCGGTTGAATTATTGTACTTACGATAAAGAATTTTATGCTATCGTACGGGCCCTTGATCATTGGAGTCATTACTTACGGACGAAGCATTTTATTCTACACGGATCACGAATCATTAAAGTACATTAACGGGCAACATAAATTGAGTCCGAGGCATGCCAAGTGGGTGGAATTCCTACAATCATTTCACTTTTCATCCAAGTACAAAGACGGTAAAAGCAATATCGTTGTGGATGCGTTATCTAGGAGGTATGCCTTACTTTCTACTCTGGAGGTTTGGTTACATGGTTTCGAAATGTTGAAGGAGTGTTATGAAAATGATGAGGATTTTGGAGAAATTTTTACTCATTGCAAATCTGGTCCGTTCGGGGAGTTCATGTTACAAGATGAGTTCTATTTAAAGGGAATAGGCTATGTGTTCCAAAACAGGCAGTTCGGGAATTATTGGTTCGGGAGGCTCACGGAGGAGGCTTAGCAGGTCATTTTGGCACGGCTAAAACATTGGAAGTACTAAAAGAACATTTCTTTTGGCCCAAAATGCTAAAAGCGTTTACAATGTTTTAAGCAAATGCGTAACATGTCACATCTCAAAGATTTCATTCAAACCGGGATCGTATATGCCTCTACCGGTTCCAGAAAGACCGTGGGAAGATGTATCCATGGATATTATCGTCGCTTTACCCCGTACTCAACGAGGTAAAGATGCTATTATGGTGGTTGTTGATCGGTTCTCAAAAATGGCTCATTTCGTGGCTTGCCACAAAGCAAGCAGCATGGCAACGTGGCCGACTTATACTTCCGAGAGGTGGTTCGTTTACATGGAGTTCCGAAGACTATTGTGTCGGATCGGGATTTGAAATTCCTTAGCTATTTTTGGAATACTTTATGGAGGAAAGTGGGAACTAAGCTCTTATTTAGCACTTCGCACCATCCTCAAACCGATGGTCAAATTGAGGTCACAAATCAAATGTTAGGAACGTTGTTGCGAGGACTTGTGAATAAAACGCAAAAGGATTGGGACGTGAAACTTGCTCATGCGGAATTTGCCTATAACCGATCCCCTACACATGCTACGGCACATTCTCCTTTTGAAGTCGTTTACGGGTTAAATCCTTATATACCCTTAGACTTAATTCCATTGCCGAAGGACGAGTTGGTACACAAAGATGCGGAATCGAAACTTAAATCGATGATCAAGTTGCACGGACAAATACATGATCGAATCAAAGAAGTGAATGACGTTTACAAATGGAAATCCAACAATCACGAGGCAGACTATTCAAAATAGGCGACTTTGTTTAGGTACACTTAAGAAAAGAGATTTCTAGCAAGCGCAAGAACAAACTTATGTCGAGGGCCGAGGACCTTACAAAATCGTGGGAAAGGTGAGCGACAATGCGTATAAAGTAGAACTTAGGGCGATTATGGGGTACACGCCACTTTTAACGTGGGCGATCTATCTTCTTATCTTGGCGGACGAGGAATCAACTGAATTGAGGTCAATTCCTTTCAAAAGGAGGAGATGATGCGATTGTGGCGTCTTCAAGCGAAGTAAGCGAAGTAAATTGGCGTAGGTGATGATACCACGTTGCATGCACATGCACCTCGTGCCGGTGAGAAAACAAATACGGAAATGGGAGCGACCTTAATAATCGGAACAGGATAACTTAGGCGTACCAAAACATGCATATGTATGCATGTTCATGCATATAAAATCAGCCATAATAGGGAGATTTGGCCGATTTGATGAAGGATCCATGAAGGATCTTTGTCCCCACAACTTTCAACTTTGCCTTCATTTTCAAAGTCCACCATAATAAGATCAAGGATAGAGATTTTGGCTCACCCCACCCCTTTGAAAATCGGCCGAAACACATGAAGGAAGATGCCAACATGTTATTTTCACTTTCTATCCTTGTTGAAGTCTTGCAAGAAGATATCACATGAGAAGGATGTTATCCACTTCTTGATTGCTACCCCATGACCAAAAATAAGGGAAGAGACCAAGCATGACTTTGTTTACAAGCTTTGTCAAAGTTGTTAGAATAGTTTAATGTTTGCTTGTTTTCTTGTATGATCTTGTTAGATCTTGTTTGAACTTATTTGTAGTTGTTAAGGCTATTTATAAGCCTCACCCTCAACCTTTGAAAATAACTTTTGAAGCTTGCAAAAACGAAATACACTTGTGTATGTTCATTGTTGAATGATTTTCAGCACAACTTGATTATAATTCGACGCGTTTTCGAGTTGTAATTTTAATCGATTCTCAATAGGTCTTGAGGAGAGATTGCTTTATCAAACTATAGGTCTAGTTTGATAATTTACTTTCATATTATCTTGTTTACGTAAACCGAATTGCCCTACTTTCGGTTGAATCTTACGAGTGTTACATAAATACGAGTGTTGTGAGGTAACAATTATAGCATTTGCATTTTAAGCGAATTTACGTACATATCATACGTTAATTCGTATCAACTATGCTACCGGAAGTTGCTGTATGCAGATTCTCTAGATACAACAACAGTTACAAGATTATGGAATCCATGCCAGAGATACACCAATCATGTGCAATAGCACGATTTCAATTGCCATCGCGCACAATCCTGTATTGCACTCGTGAACTCAGCATATTGATATGGAGCATCATTTCACCAGGAATCATGTTGACAATATATGTTCGGATCGAGGAGATTCATACAGACATCCAGTTAGCTGACATCTTTACAAAACCTCTCAGCACCACCAGATTCTTCAGGCTTCGCCAAGAATTAGAAATTCTACAACCAGACTCCCTGTAAGTTTTTACATTTTACTCATCAATTCAGAGGGAATGCTGTAAGATCCATGAATACGGTATCCACTTTAATTAACTGTACACTCAGAACTTCAAGTCATATCTTTACTGTCGGAAGAAGAAGGCATATAACCTTCCTACTGATGATGTGTGCATTAATTAAGGGGAATACAGTATGACCCATGAATGCAGTATTAATCCAATATTGTTGTAAGAATTGAATCCTGTATGTACCTTTTAAGGGGAAGGCTGTATTCGCGGATACAGTACATACACTGTAGGATATTAATTAATATTTTCATCATATCCAATTTTATACATTTACACACAGCAAACTATTATAAGTCCACGTGCTCTGTCTAAATTTAAAACGATTTATCTTTCAATACTATAAAGATACCTGGACTTCACTGCCTTAAATATAGCAATTTTAAAATTCAAACCGACATTTCGTACAATAGTGGAAGGCGAACTCCCTCAGAAGTGGGACCGCCTATTATTTCAAAACTGGCGGATTAGACGTACAAGTTATATCTGACTCATCAAGGTCAATATTATTATAAAAATGAGAAACAGAAAAGAGTTACAGAGAGAGGGCCAACGGATACCACAACCAGGCAACTGGGCTAGACAACAAAATAAAATCTCAAGCTAATCCCACAGACAGGTAGTTAAGAGAAACAGAGATAAAAACACAAATGCAAAATCTATCTATGAAAACAGAATAAAAGGACCTAAACCCCCATACCAGATGTATGGGGTTGCAGCCGCAGGCCTCGTTAAAACCCATATCGTAGAAAAACCCAATGGCAAAAACCTACGATAGGGAAAAAGAGTACCCGAGCGTTATGCTGCGAGAAAACTAATGTCAGCTAAAATACATAGGAGACATATCTCTCGACAGAAGATCTCGGAGAGACTCTGGCGCTTCACTAGACCACTCGTAAGAAACCAATCTTTTAGAAAGCCAGTCTGCCACATCATTCCCTTCTCTATAGATATGAGAGACCCTGAAGTGCATGCTATCAATAATACGCCAAATCCGCCTCAAACGACTGCGGTAGATCCGAGAGCAATGAGAACTACGATCTGAGAGAATGCTAACAACATTAGTAGAGTCAGACTCGATACAAATAATCCCAACCATGATAAAAGGTAATCTCGATAGCATGAATAGCCACGACCAACTCAGCTTGGAAGGCAAAACAGCAACCAATTATCGCAGAGAGGGTGCCAAAAACTCGGCCCAGACGATTCCGATAAACAAGGCCAATGGCACCCAAGTCTGGGCAACCTCTAGCCATCCCATCAGTGTTAACTTTCATCCAGACAATTGGGGGGGATACCATTTCACATAAATAGGGTAAAATGGGGTCTCGCGTGACGACCACACCCAGGCCGAAGATGAACCAGATCAAAAATAGAGTTATCCATGGTGCCCATGTCATAGTTATTACATTCTCTGAGAAGAGACCAAACTATAGAACGAAGAGATATGATAGAAAATTTAACTTTGTTATATAAAACATCACAGCGAATATGCCAGATAGCCCAGATGGCAGTAATAATAGTGAATCTCGGAGAGTATAGATCTGTGACTAAATCGATATCCATAGCTCGAATGATAAAGTGCCCGAACCCAGCATTCAATTCTAAAGAGATTAAGAAGCCCCACTCAATATACTCCCAGAACTGCCGGATAACCATGCACTCAGTGAAAATGTAGTCAATCGATTCAGGGGCAGAGAGACAGAAAAGGCAAACCGAAGGACCAATGAAACCCTTGAAACGAAGAAGATCAAAAGCAGGAACCCTGTTGTGAATAGCCTTCAGGCCAGTAAGAGAATGACGGCGGGGATTAATTTGTGCCAAATCCATTTCCCCACTCACCTTAGGAAAGTTGTGGCGAAGGTGCCGATAAGCGATTTGAGAGGTAACATTGCCGTGCCTGATTTAGCCCAAACCCGCTCGTCTTTTCCTTCAAAGTCATAGGGGTATAGGCGACATCTAATGCAACATCACGACACCTCTCCATGAAATCGAGGTAAGATGCGAGTCCGTCATAGTAAAAATCGCGATGGTGTCGGAGAAGGTACTTGAGATCTTTGAGAATACTGACCCATCACCAATGATATAACCCGGCCGGTTGTCCCACAAAAATTAATATTGACCATTTCCAATAACCCAGTGGAAGTGTTAAGAAGGCAGGGAATATGATTACGAACCGGTGAATATGGAGGAAGAAACAATCTTGCAGTATCAATTACTTGAGAAACCTTTGTGAAGGCTGACCACGAGAGGAATCCTCTGTTTGAATAACCGGGCGAAACGGAACAAAAGGATTCATTCATCGTGCGAAGATGCCTCACCCCAAGCCCTCCCTCCTCTAAAGGGAACAAACTCTGCTCAGGCCACGGTACATGCGTTCTTGTGACTAATGTCCCAGACCAAATAAAATTTCTAGCCGTCGAATCTAATTTGTTTATCAATTTGATTGTGACTATATATCATCATTGAGTGAATAGAGGAGCTCATGGCGACGAGTTAACTAAGCAAATACAACCGACCATCGAGAGAGAAGATCCTTTCCAAGCGAGAAAATTTACTAATAATTTTGTCAGCGGCCAGGGCAATATGGATGAGGCGGGGTATGTCGTAGAATAACGGAACCCGAGGTAATTGAGAGGAGTAATCCCTCGCGCATGCCAAGTGCGCAATATGGCCCGTTTGGTGTGTATAGGAACATGTGAACCAAAATATACCTTAGATTTAGTACGGTTCATAGCACGGCCCAAGATAGTGAGTAATCATCAAGAATCTTGATAAGGCATTGGCATTATCCGTAGAGGCACGACCAAACACGATAGCATCATCCGCATAAAAAGGTGAGATGGATAGACAATCTTACGGCCGCATAAAAATAGGCTTAAAGAGAGTCGTCCGAACCGCATTGGAGAGCATGAGACCGAGCATCTCCTCGGCAATACAAAATAAAAGAGGGGACATGGGATCACCTTGCCGAACCCCTTATTTGCCTTAGTAACCGTAGGAGCGCCATTTATAAGAATGGAAAGCTTATTTGAGTGAAGAATGGTGGAAACCCAAGCAACAAATTGATCGTGAAAACCAAAGCGTGAAAAACATCGATAAGAACTCCGGAGAGAGTGTCAAAAGCTTTACGAATGTCAATTTTAATAGCTATGTTACCACGAGCATACGGCGATTCAAACAATTAACGCATTAGAAGCTATAGATATACAATCGTGGATGCGCCGACCGAATAAAGCCGGTGATGGGGGTGATGATCTCATGAATAAAACTAGAAAGTCTGCCGTGACGATTTGAGTAATAATCTTGAAGATAAATTTACTTAAGACAATAGGCGGAATTGCTCAATAGAGATGGCCCCTTTGACTTTAGGAATGAGAGCTACTAAGCTAGAGTTAAGACCGTCGAAAGATCACCCTCAATGAAAAATTGCCGAATAGCCACCACAATATCGGTACAATGACCTCCCAAGAGAAGCGATAAAATAATCCGATAAAGCCGTCGGGCCAGAAGCTGTGAGGCTCCATATCGAATCTTGTAGAGCGAATTTCTTTGGAATGGGAATAGCGGTAAGATGGAGTTATCTTGATGAGAAACCTTACGAAGAGAGAAACTAGTGGGCGATTAGTAGCAAGGGTGGCCTTGAAAAGGTGATGATAAAAATTCACAATGTGGTTCGAGATGGTAGGTGGATCATGACAAAGATCACCGTCGATAAGGAGAGAGGAGAGTGAAGACGATTATTCCTCATCTTAAGCATCACATGGAAAAAGCGGTATTAGATCACCATCCTTAAGCGATTAGTCTACTCCTTTGTTGGAAGAAAAGACTCTCTTTATTAAGGATGTCGTTCAAGGCCGCGATTGTTTCAACCTCTGACGAGAAGAGCTCGTCGGTATACCCATCCGCATCAATGAGAAGTGAATCTCACCAAGTTGATCAGTGACTTTTTAGTGAAAATATCACCAAAAGGCGAAAAATTCCAATGCTTGAAGTGCGATGCGATCTTTTAAGCTTGTACAAAACCAAGCCCCAAGGAGGCCGGTTCCCACAATTAAGATTCCATGATTTCGAATAACATCAAAAATGAATTATCGGTAGTCACATACGTTGAAAATGGAAAGTGCAGGAGAAGAAGTATTACCCAAAGTGGAGGTGAGCCGATGTAACACCCCAAACTAGGCGGATATTACGGTCTGTGGACCCCATTTGGGACCCACTAGGCGAGTGAAAATGAATGAAATACACGGGGTAAATGTAGTCGAACCACATTACATCATTAATTACTCGATGAGGAGTTTCATACAACACACCCAAGATAATATAGAATACGTGTATATTTTATATGAAGATAAAACATACGACCTTTGAATAAAATGAGTAGTCAAGCGGAAGTCTGCGGCGGAAATAAAATAAAGAAAACACGAGTGAATGAAAAGGGTAGGGCCCCTACTAGTATCATGGGACTCCTCGCCGTCAACGTTCTCTTCCGTGCCTTAGCCTTGCCATGACACGAAAAACAAAATTCCCCAGCGAATCGATTCTACAGAACAACAATCCTCAAGAGTTGAATAAACACAATCATATATCTTTGTATAAACCACAAGTTCGATCAACAATCTCAAGCGAAGTCGAACACATGCGATCAAAAGTGAATCGGTTAGATTATAACCCAATCTGTTGAAAACATACGCAATCAAACATGTTATATGAATCAACTAATGAGTACGGCTCAAAGGGTGGCGCCACACTATGCAGGATGGAAATATGTCCGTGCACAAGCCATTAACAGTATCGATCGAATACATGTGTGGTCTTGTACCTAATCGGTCTCACGAAGTGATCTTCTCGTGTGCAGTCGATGTGAGGCCAACAACCAACACACGACTTAATATGTGCCCGACATGAAAATCCTACACATACCAACGGCACGCCTTGATATGACCCGGAATGTCACGAGATAACAAAAGTGACATGAAATCAATAATGACTCACGGATCAAATGATAGTGAAATGAATGATAGATCAATCTTTGTGGCACGTAGCGCATGCTACTGGATAAATCGAGCGATCGAAGCTCTCGCATTCGGTAGGTGTTCGGCAGTGCACGCTATGCGGCTTTATAGAGCGCGCTAAAGTTCGGCAATTAGCGCACGCTATGGTGAGAGTAGCGCACGCTAGCTGGTAGTTCGGGCGGTCAAAGCTCTGGCCCAGGGCTGCGAGTCCGATAGCATGCGCTAACAATTGAAGTTAGCGCACGCTAAGTTGTCCAGTATATAAACTTGACAGCAGGCATGTTTCCTCATTTTTACCTCCTTTCCTCCTCTCTCCGTGGGTGTGAGTCAAGGGCGACTAGGGTTCGTGACGTTGGCCTATTTCATTCAATTCAAAGGTATTTTGGAGCATCCTAGATGATTATAACATCACCCAATCCATTGTTCTTCATCGGATCGAGGTATTTTTCTTGATTTCCCTAGAGTTAACTTTTTGGAGATTTGTTCTTGATTTCGTATCCAATCTAATTTTGATGAATTGATTGGTGTTAAATGATGTTGTTAAGTATATTCTATGGATTGTATATCCATATCTTCGATTCGTTCGACCCGAATGATGATTTTAGTATTCTTGAGGAACTGTGAACATTTAATGTTCGATTAAACATTCATATGAGTTTTTCTTTCAGTTGGTTTGAGGCGATTTCCGTTATTATGGGTCTTTATCCTCGTTGTGATCGTGTTTTCGTTGTGTCTTGCGGAAGTTGTAGGTGTTCGAGGTTTTTCGGTCGATCCGCGTTCGTCGGAGTCTTCGGTATCGATTATCGAGGCAAGTATCTTGACCACACCTTTCGTATTTCGACTAGGTGTGATAATTGATAATCGACTATGTGTGTTTACTTGGAATATTCATAACGAACTTTCAAGATGATTGATATAATCCATTAACGGTCTTCTCTCAAAAGGCTCGAGTGCTTTGCGAATAAATGAGTTCTACGGGTATGTGTATTGTGGTTGCGAATTGGAATGTATTGCCTTCGTGCTATGTGATTGTAAAAGCCCTCTTCCCTTGTTAAGGGTCGTATGCGCGAATGTGTATTCGTTTGATGACTGCGAAAATGTTGTGGTTGCAATGTTTATTGACCCCTTGTAAAGGTGTTATTATTCGGTATTGTTCGAGAGGTATATCTCCTCCTAGTATGTCATCATTTGTAAGTGATGTTCTACTGGGTAGGGTTCGTTGAGACCTCCAGGATCCGTCCTTGTTAGTACGGGTCGAGTTTTACCATAGGGTTACCCAAGCCGGGTATGTCTCGAGGAGACTCCGAGGTTCGTCCTTGCTAACACGATGCCAGGATAACTTATGGGCGTATATTTGGATATGTTGCATACTCGTCATGGGTTATCCAAAATGGGTACGTCGTTGCGAGGCTCCAAGGTTCGTGCTTGCTACCACGATGCCAGGATAACTATTAGTATATGTTATATGTCTGTTGTGGAATTCTAATACTTGAGATTGTTTGCTCGATGTTTATCATGGCGATATGGGGTTAACCACTCAGGGCTGGACTCCGAGTCCTCTGAGGGATCGTAGCTTATAGTGTGAATCCATAGTTAATCATGAGGTATGGATATTCCGTTTGTTTACCATTGTTTTATTCACTAGGGTATGCATGAAGAAGCTCTGAGGTTCATGCTTGTTAGCATGCGACGAGAATAACCTTTGGGCGTATGATTAATATGGATGTTTGGGTCATGGACCCCGTAAATGATTGGCGGATTATTAGTTTGGGAAAACAAATCTTTGGGTTGTGACCCTAATGCGATTTTTGAAAAGATGAGGATTCTCAAATCCTAATGTATTCTTCTGAAAACTCCCGAGACCTTTGAAACGCTTTACAAGTCGTTTACTCATTTTATTATCGCCTTTCAAGGTTTAGATTTATCTTGTTCAAATAAAACATCTCGGGAAACCTTTCACTGTATTTTGACTCGATGATTATTCAGACTATTATATTCGTGGAATATGTATGTATGGCTCGTATTTGCACTTTATACTTGCACTAGCAAAATAGTAGAATTTTGCTAACCCCCGAGTAATCTAGCGGGGATATACGTATTACATTCGAGTGCGTGCGGGTTACGGAGGAGCATAACACGGGATCGACACGAAGGATGATGGAAGACAAATGATACTAATCACATGAGGGCGGTGTTAGGATTCATTGGTGAATTGTATCATTCTTTAGATGTTATGTTCTCCCGTCTTATGGGAGTGTTGTTGTATTTTGACCCCTGTGTGGGTATGAGTTTTGAAAGAGAGATGTAAATGAAGTTTAAGTTGTATGTTTGTGGTAAAAGACCAAATCGGTCTAATGGTTCGTTATTTAGTCATGTCGGCATGTAATCTGATGTCCTGTTTTTGTAATTAGCTTGGTAGATCTTTACAGAGAGGGTTTGCAGCGCTGTAATATTCCCGAGTGGATTGGGGGTGTTACAGAATATGGCATCAGAACTTAGGTTGTGGAAACCTAGGCTGTCAGGTCAAGTCGAGTATTTTTTAGTCTGGTCTTGTCGGATTTTGTCTGACTGAATCTTGTCGCGAAGCGTCGTCTGAGTTATCGGTCGTGATTAGTATCGTGATGCAGCCATCATTTTCGTGCGACCTGTGGATGTAAGTCTCCTATTTTATATGTATTATCTGTGTTTCATGACTCTATTTACATGCGTGTCATGGAAATTAAATTCGTATTTGATACTTGTGGTATATTACGTGTGTAATGAACTAGATGTATCGATGGATTGGACACCGAGTGGTGTAGTATGATGTGAAAACTTAAAATATTAATGTGTTTCGATAGGTGTATTGATTGGTATTAGAGTTGATTGATAACTCATGTAGATGGTTTCGACACGTGTTCGAATTAACGTCCATTAGTTATGCCGTTAAACTTGGAGAGATGGTTTGACGCATGTTGAAATTAGTGTTCCCGAGCTGTGTTTGTTGAACTAATGATTTTCATTGCCGTATGGGCATGTGTTTGAGATGTCAATTGTGATTGGCTAATTGTTGTTGTTTACAACTAATGTGTTCCTGTTAGTAATTATATCTGCTGCGTGCATATTTGAAAATGATTTCCAAAAAATTCTTAGACTTGAGTGTATTGTGGAAAATCAGCTTTCGAAAATATTTTGACGATGCCGCCAAATGGCGGCATTTTGTGAATTTTGAAAAGTGATATGAATTAGAGCAAGCCAGCCTTGTATTTTAAATGTAACCTTTCGACGGCATTTGAGAATTGTGTTTTGAGGTGTCCTGAGATATTTTGAGAAAATGTTTCTATAGTTAATTCCTTGTCGTGTTTGAAGGGGTTTTGAAAATGATTTTTACTTATCGGTTTTATTTTCTAATAACTTGAATATACGATTTTAAAAATCTTTCACACTATCAAAATTTTTATATTTTAAATCAAAAATGTGATTTTTACTTTCCAAAATAAATAGTGAAAGAAGAAAAATTTTACTTGATTTAAACTCTGAATTCGGGTTTGGAAATTTTTCTAAATTGAGTCGGTTAGCGCACACTAATCGCAACTAAAGTGTGCGTTCTAAATGGATTTATCGCTTGAGGCGACATGCTAGAGTTGGAACTAAAGTGACTGCTTGTGAGACCGAATGATTATATTTATGGTCATGTTATCATTCTCATTGGAGAACTATCGTTGTGTGCCTGAATGTTATGATGGCATGGTTTGGTTTGCTCATGGTTTCTATGATGTTATCCCGACGCGATTGTAGATCCATGGGAATGAATAGTACGGGTATGAGTGTTTTTACACCCGGGGATGGTTCGGTGAAATCTCTGGGGGTCGGTTCCAAAAGAGCATGACCACGTGATACACCTTTTCCTGTTAATTGTGATGATGTTGTTTCCGAAGAAATTGATATTTCGTAATATCGGTTTGCATTTGTTTTCAAAGGGAGATGGTTAAAACTTATGATTCATGAATTTGGTAAACCAGCCCGAGGTGTCGTAAGTATTTCCAAATTTTATTTTGGAAAAATTTATGAATTCAAATACTTTCTAATGATATTATTGAAATGGATACCTCGTGGAGTTTTAAAAAGAATGTTAAAGAAAAATGATTGGCTACCATGTGTAGTATATTATGACTGTGATTGTAACGATACTGGTCGTTAATTTTCTGTTGATGTGGTTATGTGGACCGTTAGTTACGACCGTATGTCTTGTTTGATGCAATTGTAAATTTTCGTGTTCGCATAACTACCCGGAGTGGATATTTTTATCATATTGCTATTTGTTGCCTTATGTTGATATGTTGTGCTGAGTTGGCACTTTGGTATGTTGTTTTGTGATGTTGTGTCTCATCGTGTTGAGTGGGTATCTGCTCAATATGCCGAGGGGCAGAGGTCGTGGCCGTAACCGCGGTACAGATGGTCATGGAGATCGGATGCGGGACCAGGAGAATATCACCGAGAATGACATTGGCATTGGTGTTGCTACTATATTGTAATAGGTAGCTACACAGATAACTCAATTGACCCAGGTGGTCCAACGTAACATAGATGTGACCCAGAATGTCGGCGCAAACCAATGGCTACGATAAGTAGTTCGGATGAATCCCCCTCGTTTCGCCGGTGCCGTGGATGCATTAGGCTGGGATGGTTGGCTTTTCAAGTTAGGAACGATATTCGAGGTAGTTGATTGTCCCAAAGGATGGAAGGTACCTATCGCTCAGTACCTTCTTGACAGAGACGCCGCCAACTGGTGGGAGGCTGTTAAGCCTCAGGATTGTGTTGTCACGTGGACGGAATTCCAAGATTTTATGGAAGCTGAGTTTTGTCCGGAACTGATTAGAGAGCAGAGAATTCGTGATTTTTATTTGGCCAAGCCGCTAGATGTATCGGTGTCTCAACCTATCATCGATTATAGCAAACAACTCAGCTATGTGCGAGATCATGAGAGGACTGAGGAAGAGAAGATCCGTCACTTTGACATGCGGATGAAGCCGGATATTCGCCAGTATATGGTGGGATTCACTTGTACTACATTGAGGGAATATCAGAATCGAGCTTTAGCCTATGAGCTAGCATCACCATCGACTGAGCATATGCCGAGTCGATGAAGTAGAAGACGGTTGATGATTTTCCTATCAGTTTAGGAGTTGGAGCTTCTAAACTACGGCCTTTGCTGATCTTTCTCTGGTGAAGCTCGCCGCTCGATGAGTAGGACCGAGAGTTCTAAGTCATCGGCTTGACTCTGATAAGGCCGGAGATGTTTCAAGCGTAATGTCTTAGGGACATGTGCGTGCATATTATCCTTCCCACTTGATAACGTGTTACAAGGGTGGGCTCGAGGGCACGAATCCGGTTTTGCGAGTTGGTTGCGAGTCTTCTAAGACCGGACTTCAACACCCATATCGGGATCGACTCTTTCAAATCCTTGCGAGGTGTTATACATCGGATGTTGCTATGCTATTGCCTTGTTTTCGTGTTTCAAGTTTCGAGACGAAACTTCTTTTTAAGGAGGGTAGAATGTAATACCCTTGATTTCCGTTTCCGATTACTTTGAAATTATTTATCGGTTATACTAGTTATTTTGTTCCGCATATGATTATTTGGGAATTTTCCCTATGTTACATACGGTATGATGTACCGTGTTGTGTTCAATTTCCGAAACTGTCCTGCTGCCCTTGTAGTAGGCATAGCGCACGCTAATGGTAGTAGTGTAGCACGCGCTAATACTTGGTGTTAGCGCACGTTATTGTGGCATGTAGCGGATGCTACCTGGATAGGCAGGCGATCCGAAGCTACTACATTCGTGGGTGTTCGGCGATTGCACGCTATGCAGCTTTATTGCGCGCACATAAGTTCAGCAATTAGCGCACGTTACGGTGAGACTAACACACGTTATCTGGTAGTTCGGGGCGGTCAAAGCTCTTGGGTGGGACTGCAAGTCCCGATAGCGCACGCTAATAATTGAAGTTAGCACACGCTAAGCTGTCCAGTATATAAGCTGGACAGCAGGCATGTTTTCTCATTTTTACCCTCTTTCCTCCTCTCTCTGCGGGTATGAGTCAAGGGCGACTACGGTTCGTGTCCTTGGCCGATTTCGTTCAATTCAAAGGTGTTTTGGAACATCCTAGGTGATTATAACATCACCTAATCCATTGTTCTTTGTCGGATCGAGGTATTTTTCTTGATTTCCCTAGAGTTGACTTTTTGGAGATTTGTTCTTGATTTCGTATCCAATCCGATTTTGATGAATCGATTGGTGTTAAATGGTGTTGTTAAGCATGTTCTATGGATTGTATACCATATCTTCGATTCCTTCGACCCGAATGATGATTTTAGTGTTCTTGAGGAACTGTGAACATTCAATGTTCGATTAAACGTTCATATGAGTATTTCCTTCGCTGGTTAGAGGCCATTTCCATTATTATGGGCCTTTATCCTCGTTGTGATTGTGTTTTCATTGTGTCTTGCGGAAGTTGTATGTGTTCGAGGTTTTCTGATCGAGCCGCATTCGTCGGAGTCTTCAGTATCGATTATCGAGGCAAGTATCTTGCCCATACCTTTCGTATTTCGACTAGGTGTGATAATTAATAATCGACTATGTATGTTTACTTGGAATATTCATAACGAACTTTCAATAGGATTGATATAGTCCCATTAACGGTTTTCTCTCAAAACGATCGAGTGCTTTGCGAATAAATGAGTTCTACGGGTATGTGTATTGTGGCTGCGAATTCGAATGTATTGCCTTCGTGCTATGTGATTGTAAAAGCCCTCTTCTCTTGTTAAGGGTCGTATGCGCGAATGTGTATTCATTTGATAACTGCAAAAATGTTGTGGTTGCAATGTTTATTGACCCCTTGTAAAAGGTGGTATTATTCGGTATTGTTCGAGAGGTATATCTCCTCGTAATATGTGATCATTTGTAAGTGATGTTCTGCCTGGTAGGGTTCGTTGAGACCTCCGGGATCCATCCTTATTAGTACGGGTCGAGTTTTACCATAAGGTTATCCAAACCGGGTATGTCTCTAGGAGACTCCGAGGTTCGTGCTTGCTAGCACGATGCCAGGATAACTTATGGGCGTATATTTGGATATGTTGCATACTCGTCATGGGTTATCCAAAATGGGTACGTCGTCGCGAGGCTCCGAGGTTCGTGCTTGCTACCACGATGCCATGATAACTATGAGTGATACGAATTCGCTTGGGAATACGAATATGTATCGGTCGGAGTGTGTATATGTGTATGATAGCGGAAAGCTTTTTACGAGTAGGGTGTTTTGAGTGTATTTTTATGGAAGTAATATCGGATATGCCAATGAAAATTTCGAACAAGAACAAGGGTTTATCGAATTAGACCTATAATTCGATAAGATGATTTCTTCTCAAGACCTATTGAGAATCGATCGGATAAATACTCGAAAACGCGTCGAATAAAAATCAAGTTTCGATGAAAAGCATTCGCCAAGGAAAACACGAAGTGTATTTTTCTTTTACTTCACCAAGGCTTCCTATAACAAATAAAGAAAATAATTCAAAGATTACAAAATCTTTGAATAATCAAAACAAATCAAATACAATAAAAAAGGAACATAAATCACAAAATATGGGAACACAATCCCTAAAAAGAGTAAGGAAAGAAAAAAAGGAAAACCAAGGCTTCCTATAACAAATAAAGAAAATAATTCAAAGATTACAAAATCTTTGAATAATCAAAACAAATCAAATAAAATAAAAAAAGGGAACATAAATCACAAAATATGGGAACACAATCCCTAAAAAGAGTAAGGAAAGAAAAAAGGAAGACAAACAATACACAAAACTGTATAAAATAAGAAATTTGTTTGCTAGGACACGGGCCGTGTCGATGGACACGGCCATGCGGTGCATGTTCCATGTTCGGCGAGACTCGGCCGTGTTAAATCGACACGGTCGGGCTGCTATAATCTGAATTCTCACGATGATGCGAATTCGCTATCGATCTGACGGAAGGTTGTTTGGACGGCGGAAGCGAATCGGCAAGGAGGCTCGGGAGGCGATAACAGATTCTCTCGGCAATATCTTTGGCGGCAGTATGCGCGCGCGATGAAGACGACAACTCGATACATCAACAAGACAGGAACTTGGCTGAATGGAAATGACTCGAAACAGGTAACCTCCAAACAGCGGCACTCGAAACAGCAAACTTCGGTTGGATGCTAATATAAACAGAAAACAAGTTCGAACAATCAAACAGCACTTGAAGCGGAGATTTGATTAAGTACAATACTGTATCGAAAGATAAGAAGAATATCGAAATAGGATAGAAACAATTGTTTTATCAAATTAGAGCTATAATTTGATAAAGAGATTTCTCTTCAAGACCTATTGAGAATCAATCAGATTAATACTCGAAAACGCGTCGAATAAAAATCAAGTTTTGATGAAAAACATTCACCAGGGAAAACACAAAGTGTATTCTTATTTCTTCAACATTCAATAATCATCTCCCTATTACAACCCTATCACCACTATTTATAGGCAAAAGTAGCCTGACAAGAGTCTGACAAGATAATCTCAAACTATTACAAGCTGATCTTAAAATAAAGAAAAGATAATAAAAAGGTTCCTCATGTCACTTGCTGACAAAGAAAAAGCTGGGCTTTGTCTCCAAGGTGATAGCCGCCTTTCTTAAAGCATGCTGCTGAGAATCCTACTGCTTTTGTAATAAAAAAATGCTGAAAATTATTTTATTGTTTTGCTACCACTTGGACCTCCCCCCCCCCCCCAAGATGCAAGTTGCCTTTTGTTTAAGTTATTCCAATTCCGACTATCAAGGTAACTCCGTGTCTCGTATCTGTTTTCTCGCCCAAGTACGTTGGAGTATGGTCGAGGTGTTTTACGTCAATTCTTACTTCGTCTTCTTCGCTTGGAGTAGTCAATCCCATATCATTCCCTCCCCCTTTAAAAGGAATTGTCCTCAATTCTGCAATCCCATCGTCATCAAGATAAGAAGATAGATCACCTATGTTGAAAGTAGCATGCACTCCATAATCACCCGGAAGTTCTAACTTGTAAGCATTGTCGTTCACCTTCGCAACTATTTTAAATGGCCCCTCGGCTCGTGGCATTAACTTATTCTTACGCTTACTCGGAAATCGCTCCTTTCTCAAATGCACCCAAACTAAATCCCCAACTTTGAATAATCTCGGTTTTCTTTGCTTGTTCGACTTCCTTTTGTACGTCTCGTTTATCTCCTTGATTCGGTCACGTACCTGTTCGTGTAATTTCATCATTGATTTCAGTTTTGACTCCGCATCCTTATGCACCAATTCGTCACTCGGTAATAGAATTAAGTCTAGTGGTATGTAAGGATTTAGGCCGTAAACTACTTCGAATGGAGAATGCGTTGTGGCATGAGTAGGAGAGCGATTATAGGCGAACTCTGCGTGTGCGAGCTTCAAATCCCAATCCTTTTGTGTTTTGCTCACCAAGCCTCGCAACAGCATTCCCAGTGTTCGATTAGGCACCTCGGTTTGTCCGTCTGTTTGAGGATGATGCGAAGTACTAAACAAAAGCTTGGTTCCCACATTTCTCCATAATGTGTTCCAAAAGTAACTCAGAAACTTCGAGTCCCGGTCCGAAACAATAGCTTTTGGAACTCCATGTAATCGTACCACTTCTCGGAAATACAAGTCAGCAACATTACTCGCATCATCGGTTTTGTGACAAGAAATAAAATGAGCCATCTTTGAAAAATGATCGACAACAACCATAATCGCATCCTTACCTCATTGGGTTCGCGGCAAAGCAACAATGAAATCCATCGAGACATCTTCCCATGGCCTCTCCAGAATCGGTAAAGGTGTGTATATTCCTGGTTTGAACGAACTCTTCGCAATAAGGCATGTCACACACTTACTAATTATATTATTGACATCCCCCTGCATCTTTGGCCAATAAAAATGTTCTTTAAGCACATCTAATTTCCTGGGCGACCCAAAGTGGCGGCCAGGCCTCCCAGTGAGCCTCTCGAACCGGCAATTCTCGAATCGTGTGCACAGGTAGACAAAGATGATTTCCCTTAAAAGAAAGCCTTCCTGTATCGAAAATTCTCCCATCGGGCTAGGTTTGCACAGGGCGAAGGTCTCGCCAAAATCCGCATCACCTTCGTAATACTCCTTTACTGTATCGAATCCAAGCAATCGAACGTCAAGGGTAGAGAGTAAGGCATACCGCCTGGACAACGCATCAGCCACCACATTGCTCTTACCGTCCTTATACTTTGATGAAAAGTGAAATGATTTCAAGAATTCCACCCACTTCGCATGTCTGGGACTCAACTTCTGCTGCCCATTAATATACTTTAAAGATTCATGGTTCGAATGCAGAATAAAATGTTTCGGCCGAAGGTAATGGCTCCAATGATCAAGGGCTCTCACTATGGCATAGAACTCCTTGTCGTAAGTACAATAGTTGAGTCGAGCCCCACTCAACTTCTTCGAAAAGTACGCAATAGGCCGCCTGCCTTGAATGAGGACCGCCCCAATACCAACTCCACTAGCATCACACTCCACCTCCAACGGCTGTGCAAAATCGGGTAACGCCAATATAGGTGCTTCACATAATCTTGCCTTCAACTTCTCAAATGCCCCTTGGGCAGCCATGCTCCACACAAATGGACCCTTCTTCAAACACTCAGTTATCGGACTCGTTATGGTGCTGAAATCTCGAATAAACCTTCGATAAAAAGAGACAAGACCGTGGAACGATCTAACTTCAGTTACGATTTTGGGAGTAGGCCACGATTTAATAGCTTCAATTTTGCCCTGATCAACCGACACTCCATCCTTGAAACAACATAGCCAAGAAAAGTTATACTCTCGATGAGAAATGCACACTTTTCTTCCTTTCCATAAAGCCTTTGAGACCTAAGAGTCTCGAATACTTTAAAGTAGATGTCAGAGATGCTCCTCCACCGACCGACTATAAACCAAAATATCATCGAATAAACAACCACAAATCTGCCCAAAAATGCCTTAAGTACTTCGTTCATCAAACGCATGAAAGTACTCGGGGCATTCGAAAGTCCAAATGGCATGACGGTCTACTCATACAACCCATGCTTAGTTTTGAAAGTCGTCTTCCATTCATCTCCTTCCCATACGAATGCGGTGATAGCCACTTCGCAAATCAATTTTAGAAAAGACCACCGAGCCATGTAGCTCGTCCAACATATCATCAAGCCTTGGTATCGGGAATCGATACTTGATCATTATGTTATTTACGGCCCAGCTATCGATACACATCCGCCAAGAACCATCCTTCTTAGGAACAAGTAGGACCCGAACCGCACATGGACTTAAACTTTCTCGAACATACCCGTGGCTCATTAGTTCTTCAATGCATACGAAGTTCCTTCGTTTCCTCGGGATTACACCTATAGGCGGCTTTATTCGGAAGAGGTGCACAGTACAAGGTCGATTTGATGCTCAATTCCACGGGTGGTGGCAAACTCGATGGCAATTCTTCAGGGAAGACGTCCGCGAACTCATGTAACAAGTCGGCCACTGTATCCTCGTTTTTTGTTGCCACGAAATCATATTGAGTCTCCTTTATCACCAGCATGTACACACACTCACCACTCTCCATAGCATGTTCAACTTCCCTTTCGCTAGCGAACATGGTGAGGTTCGGTTTTTCCCCTCGTTTGGCACTCATGGAACGGATAGCTTGGGGTGACATCGGCTTCAACACGATCTTCTTTCCCTTATCTACTTAACTCGTATTCGTTTCTCCTTCCCCGATGTAAAACATCCCTATCAAATAACCAAGGGCATCCCAAAAGTACGTGACAAGCATCCATTGGAATCACATCACATAATATCTCATCGTGATATGAACCCATTGCCAATCCGGCCCGAACTTGTTTCGAAACCCTCACCTTACTTCCATCATCAAGCCAATGTAAAGCATATGGCTTAGGGTGAGCTGTGGTGGTTAGTCCAAGCTTCGTCACCATTTCACTCGAAGCTACGTTGGTGCAACTCCCTCCGTCGAAAATCAAACTACACCACTTATCTCAAACTTGACACTTTGTATGGAATATTTGGTCCCGTTGTTCTTACTCGATCGGAACCGACTTGGATTGCAAAGTGCGAAGGACCAAGGCTGTATCGTAATTCGGAGCATCGTAAGCCTCACATTCTCCTCCTTCTTCGTCTTCCATGTTGAAAGCAAATATATCACCTAGTCTTTCTCCTTCGTCCTCGACTAGCAACTCGTCTCGGACCGTGATGGCTTCTCTCAGCGTCACCACCCGTTTGTTCGGACAAGCATTTTGATAATGACCGAACCCTTGACATTTAAAACATCTTACTTTAGCCAGACTCGTCTCCTTCGGTACGTAGGGTGTCTTAGGAATCGCAACAGGGACCGGACTCGGTACAGTTGCCTTAGTAGTTGAACTAGACCCGACGCTTGGGTTTCCAAATTTGACTGAAAACTCGGGTTTATACAACTTCATCCTGTTTTGAGCTTCTAACTTCACACATAGCCCACATAATGTATCGAAGTCCTCGTATGGATACAGTTCCACTGAGTTAGCTATGCTTCGGTTCACGCCACGCAAGAATCGCGACATCTTCTGCTCCTCATTCTCCTCTATTTCTCCCATTAAGGTCAGATTCTCAAACTCCTCAATGTATTCACTGGCATTCAACTTTCCTTGCATGAGATCTGCAATCTTCATGTACAAGGACAACCGGTGTGATGTTGGTACATATATTTTACGAAGTTTTCTTTTTAATGAATCCCACAAACGGATCTTTTCTTTCCCCGCACGAGCTCTTCGTGTTTTAATTCCTTCGTACCAAAGTGAAGCTCCTTTCCCCAACTTGAGAATTGCATACTTACACCTTTTCTCATCGTCAAGGTCTTTAAACTCGAACATACGATCAATTTTACATTCCCATTCTAGGTAAACTTCAGGATCTGTTCCGCCAACGAACTCCGGAAGCTCGTTCACCTTGAACTCTTCGACATGGCGTGAGGGTCGTTCATAGTCACCACGCCTAGGTTGCCAACGCTGGTCGCGTTGTTCTGGTACGTCACGTAATGCGTCACGAAGTTTTGCCAAGAAATCAGCATCATTGATATCCATAATGCCAAAGATCAAGAACTTGGTCTCCGATGCCCCTTATGATACGAATTCTCACTAATGATGTGAATTCGCTATCGATACAGCGGAAGGCTGTTTGGACGAGCGGAAGCAAATCGGCAAGGAGATGTCGGGAACTGATAACAACAGTTCGCTACAGCAATAATGCTGGCGAGCAGTATGCGCGCGCGATGAAGACAGCAACTCAATACAGCAATAAGACAGGAACTTGGCCGAATGGAAATGACTCGAAACAGGTAACCTACAAATAGCGGCACTCGAAACAGCAAACTTCGGTCAGATGCTAATATAAACAGAAAACAAGTTCGAACAATCGAACAACACTTGAAGCGGAGATTTGATTAAGTACAATATTGTATCGAAAGACAAGAAGAATATCGAAACAGGATAGAAACAGTTGTTTTATCAAATTAGACCTATAATTCGATAAAGTGATTTCTCCTCAAGACCTATTGAGAATCAATTAGATTAATACTCGAAAACGCGTCGAATAAAAATCAAGTTTTGATGAAAAACATTCACCAGGGAAAACACAAAGTGTATTCTTATTTCTTCAACATTCAATAATCATCTCCCTATTACAACCCTATCGCCACTATTTATAGGCAAAAGTAGCCTTACAAGAGTCTGACAAGATAATCTTAAACTATTACAAGCTGATCTTAAAATAAAGAAAAGATAATAAAAAGGTTCCTCATGTCACTTGCTGACAAAGTAAAAGCTGGGCTTTGTCTCCAAGGTGATAGCCGCCTTTCTTAAAGCATGTTGCCGAGAATCCTGCTGCTTTTATAATAAAGAAAATGCTGAAAATCCTTTTATTGGTTTGCTACCACTTGGACCTCTCCCCCCAAGATGCAAGTTGCCTTTTGTTTAAGTTATTCCAATTCCGACTATCAAGGTAACTCCGTGTCTCGTGTCAGTTTTCTCGCCCAAGTACGTTGGAGTATGGTCGAGATGTTTTACATCAATTCTTACTTCGTCTTCTTCGCTTGGAGTAGTCAATCCCGTATCAGCTCGGAAAGCGTTTTGGCGCTTTCCGGAAGAGTAGGACTCAACCGTGTTCGTCTGACACGGACGGTCGGCAGTTCGTTCGGAATTCTCCGGAGGGGTGTGACAATGTCGTGTCATGGGACACGGTCGAGCTCGACAGCAATTCGTTCGGCGATATCCGGAAGGGTGTGACACGGTCGTGTCCTGAGACACGGTCGAGCTCGGCCGGCAGTAACTCTTGTTATTCCGGTACAGCATGACGCGGGCAGTGTCATACGACATGGCCGAGACCGAGCACCTCGGTCCTTCTCATTTTGTATCCATTTTCTCGCCTAAATATGTAGTCGTACGTGCATGGCGCGTTGTAAGGCCATTTACGTCGATCCTTGCTCCGTCTTCTTCATTTTGACTAGTCAATTTCGTATCATTCCCTCCCCCTTTAGAAGGAATTGTCCTCAATTCCGAAATCCCTTCGTCATCAAGATATTTAACTGAAGCCTCTAAGTACTTGATCTCGAAAATATCCACAGTGCGTACATGGCCCAAAATGTTGAGACGATAGGTAGTAGGAAGTCTCAGAGAATCACCAACAAAATAACTATCATGAGCTATAAAGAAATACTAATCATTTTGTGATTCAGAACTGTTATCATCCTGGTGGTCGAACTCATCGGAAGTCACTTCAAGACCTGGGAAAAACGCTTCGTCATCGACTTTCATGTATAAAATCTTGGTAAGGCTCAAGATATAGATGTTCCGGAATCATAACATCTTCTTGCTCCGTATCATAAACTGAAAACACCTCATTGGAGTCTGCATCATAAATTGGACGAAAATCTTCAGAACAACTTTCATCGAGATATGGATCGCCGTCGGGCACAACATCAAAAATGGGAAGCATTAATGATTTCACGTCGGGTTCACCATCAAAAATAGGAAACACGGGATTAATTATGGGCTCCTCTTCATCAACTGGTTATGCATCAAATACTGGTGGTCCTTCATAACCAGGCTCCTCATCATTAAAATAATTTGGTCCGTTTTGGTCAATTTGGCCAACACAACCAATTGGCCCATGCTCAAAATAGCAAGATCCAGGTTCGTCAATTAGGGAAACACGGCTCAACTCATCTTCTTCGTTATATTGCGCTGTTGAAACCTCTGTCTCGTCTACTTCATTGAAAATGGTGGTAGGGACATCGTCTTCATCAAAAAAAGGCTTTGCTGGAAATTCTTCGATGGGGAAAAACCTTAGATCGAAGGTCGGCGGTGGGGCGTCGAAGGATTGGTGGTAGGGAAACAAAGACTGGTGGTAAGATGTGGATTTGAACCATCGCTTGAAATATTTTCTGAATTTTTGCCAATCTTTAATTTTAGGCTTACGTTGTTGTGAACGGGACTGTTTCAGTTTTTGCCACCAGAAGGCGGCACTACCGCGGAGGCACTTTGTCACCAGCGAAACACGGCAGTTGGTCGGGGCAGCCTTGAAGTCCGAGTGCTCCTCACAAGCATGGAGCCAATCTATGCACGCATCTGGATTACTATATCCGTGAAACTCTGGTATGCTGCGAAATTTAGCCAAGAAATCAATATCGTTGAACTCCATTCTGCTGAAAGATCAAGAACCTTAACTGAATTAAGAAATTCAGGTGTGGTTTCCGATGACAAGAGTCAAGAGATATTTCTTTGACAAGAAATCGTTGAATAAATCGCCCAAGGAGATGACCTTGGGCTCCGATACCACTAATGATACGAATTTGCTTGGGAATACGAATATGTATCGGTCGGAGTGTGTATATGTGTATGATAGCGGAAGGCTTTTTACGAGTAGGTGCTTTGAGTGTATTTTTATGGAAGTAATATCGAATATGCCAATGAAAATTTCGAACAAGAACAAGGGTTTATCGAATTAGACCTATAATTCGATAAGATGATTTCTTCTCAAGACCTATTGAGAATCGATCGGATTAATACTCGAAAACACGTCAAATAAAAATCAAGTTTCGATGAAAAGCATTCACCAAGGAAAACACAAAGTGTATTCTTCTTTTACTTCAACATTTAATTCTTCATTCATACAAGACTAACAAAGCCTACTTATAGGAAAACCAAGGCTTCCTATAACAAATAAAGAAAATAATTTAAATATTACAAAATCTTTGAATAATCAAAACAAATCAAATAAAATAAAAAAGGGAACATAAATCACAAAATATGGGAACACAATACCTAAAAAGAGTAAGGAAAGAAAAAAGGAAGACAAACAATACACAAAAGTGTATAAAACAAGGGGGGCTGGCTGCCGGACACGGGCCATGTCGATGGACACGGTCGCGGCTGCATGTGCCATGTTCGGCAGGACTCGACCGTGTTCGTCTGACACGGTCGGGCTGGTCGGCAGGCGTTTTGGCGCTTTCCGGAAGAGTAGGACTCGACTGTGTTCATCTGACATGGTCGGGCTGGTCGGCAGTTCGTTCGGAATTTTTCGGAGGGGTGTGACACGGTCGTGTCCTGGGACACGGTTGAGCTCAGCGGCCGATTAAATCGGCGTGATATCCGAAAGGGTGTGACACGGTCGTGTCCTGGGACACGGTCGAGCTCGGCCAATGATAACTCTTGTTATTCGATGCTGACATGGCCGGGCCGTGTCATACGACACGGCCGAGACCGGGCACCTTGGCCCTTCGCATTTTGTGTCCATTTTCTCGCCTAAAAATGTAGTCGTACGTGCATGGCGCGTTGTAAGGCCGTTTACGTCGATGCTTGCTCCGTCTTCTTCATTTTGACTAGTCAATTTCGTATCAATGAGTGTATGTTATATATATGTTGTGGAGTTCTAATACTTGAGATTGTTTGCTCGATGTTTATCATGGCGATATGGGGTTAACCACTCTGGGATGGACTCCGAGTCCTCTGAAGGATCGTAGCTTATAGTGCGAATCCACAGTTAATCATGAGGTATGGATATTCCGTTTGTTTATTATTGTTTTATTCACTCGGGTATGCACGAAGAAGCTCCGAGGTTCATGCTTGGTAGCATGGAACGAGAATAACCTTTGGGCGTATGATTGATATGGATGTTTGGGTCATGGACCCCATAAATGATTGTCGGATTATTAGTTTGGGAAAACAAATCTTTGGGTTGTGACCCTAACGCAATTTTTGAAAAGATGAGGATTCTCAAATCATAAATGTATTCTTCTGAAAACTCCTGAGAGTTTTGAAACGCTTTACAAGTCGTTTACTCGTTTTATTATCGCCTTTCAAGGTTTAGATTTATCTTCTTCAAATGAAACATCTCGGGAAACCTTTCACTGTATTTTGATTCGATGATTATTCAGACTATTATATTTTGGAATATGTATGTATGGCTCGTATTTGCACTTTATACTTGTACTAGTAAAATAGTGGAATTTTGCTAGCCCCCGAGTAATGGGGGATGGATGTCTGTATTGCATTAAGGTACGTGTAGGTTCTGGAGGAGCATAACACGGGATCGACATGAAGGATGATTGAAGACAAATGATACTAATCACATGAGGGCCAGTATTGGGATTCGTTGGTCGAATTGTATCATTCTTTCCGCTGTTATGTTCTCCCATCTTATGGGAGTGTTGTTGTATTTTGACCCCTATGCGGGTATGAGTTTTGAAAGAGACATGTAAATGAAGTTTAAGTTGTATGTTTGTGGTGAAAGACCAAATCGGTCTAATGGTTCGTTATTTAGTCATGTCGTCATGTAATCTGATGTCCTGTTTCTGTAATTAGCCTGGTAGATCTTTACGGAGAGGGTCTGCGGTGCTGTAATAATCCCGAGTGGATTAGGGGTGTTACACTTGGTATCCTTCACCCTACAGTGGTCTACATAGAATTTGACCGAGAACTGTTTGTCACAAAACTGGCTAATGTTAAGTAAATTGTATTGTAGTCCTTCAACATAGGCTACGTTGGTGACTTTAAATTTTCCTACAAGCAGGGTTCTTTCCCTCTTGTTCTTCCTTTGAATTTGTCAATGAATCGCACCTTTGGACCACGACCTTCTACATAATCTGACAGCTTGGTGATATCCCCTGTCATGTGGCCAGAACATCTGCTATCAAAGTACCAGATGTCCTCCTTGATATATTGTAATAAAAAAATATTAAGTAGATTTAGTACCCCTTTGATTTTTGGGTCCTTATTTACTAGTGCCTTTAGGTAGCCATATTTGCCTGACAGCAATAGGTTTGCCGTAGGTTACATTTGTTCATGTTTTGCGAGATTTACGTGGGACAGGCACATAATCGCTATAAGCGTGATTATTATTTATGTAAAATCTGGTGTTTTGGCTCTAATATGGTTACCCTATCGGAGGAGGAACCATTTTCTTCGGCCTCATTGCTTGCCTTCTGGGTTTCCAGATGCATTTCTGGATTTGTTGATGATAGAATTGTGCGGCGGCCTGCTTATGGGATGGATACTTGGCTTCCTTTACCTAGTATGTTGGGGTACTGTACTGTTGATAGTACTGAGGTGCATACCTTTGATACTTAGGTACAACCTTCTTTCTGGCCAGCTGCTGACGTTGTTGGTATGCTCCATGAGCATACCATTGATGGCAGCATTGCGACTTACGGTATATGAGGTGGGGTTTTATTGCTTATGATATGAGTGGTGGTGGAATCGCGGCATTTCTTTGTTCGAGAAGGCGGCTATGACCTTTACAGGACTCGAGGCTTCTTCAGGTTCCGAAATGGATTTCTCTCCTTGACAAACACCATACTAGTTTTGACTTTGTAAAAGAATGAGTCATATCTAAGCCACATTTGTTGTGGGCGTCTTTGCCCGTGCTTATAATGTCTTCCATCCTCCTCGATGATTTCTCAAAGGATTTAAGGATGGTCTCGAGTTCTCCTTCTCTTTTCTCGAGAAGTTGTATCTTAGTTTATAACAAAACATACGGCAATAGATGAAATTTGGATGCGAGCTATGTCTCTGTCGGATCTGACAACTATTGTTGTAGTCTTGGCGGGTGACTCTTCGATCTCTCCTGTCGATGTCATACTCAAAGGATTTGAGGTCGGAGAAGAGATCGAAAGTAGATATGTCAATTAAATTACAAGACACACGTATATTTGTGGTCTTAATGTCCCATCGGGCGGGAGTGATCAAAAAATTTTGATTTTTCTCCTTTTAGGTATACACTTTACCCGATGCTTCAAGTTCTTGACAATGCCGGTAAATCTAAGGTCAAGATACTCAAGCATTTCAGAATATTTCATGATTCAAATTACTGAGTTAGTTCTGAAATTTTATATTCTTCCGAGAGCTCACTTCCCTTGCAAATTCTCCCATATTTTTTTTGGCTGTCTTACAGCTCTTTACCTTGGAGAATGTGTCTTTGTCAAGAGTGAAAGATAGCACATTTTTTGCTACATTGTCGAGATTCACACGCTTGCGATCATCCATTATCCATTGCTCGTGTTCCTTCTCGAGCATTTATGTATAAGGTTATCCATCGATTCTTGTAGCTGTGTTGACCTTCATTATCTTGATCGGTCCTTCTTGGATGACAAAGATTATCTCGTCATGCATTGCAGCAAGATGGTCTTCCATCCTAATTCTCCAGTCATAAAATTCATTACTGGAAATCATAGGGACTTTATGGATCGTAGATGTGTCCATGATAGGAGTAAGATGAATGATAAAGATACGAAAATAAAGTTTTCAAAAGCTAGTGATTTTGTGGATCTGATTCAGGTTAAAAATCGACTGATTCTTTATAGAATCAACCGCTGTGATACCACTTGTTGGCCACAGTATACAATATAAATAGCTTGCTTATAAGAGGGGTTGAATAAGCTGTATCTTTTTCGAAGTTTGTTTGCGCAGCGGAAGTCTATTTGCTGTAAATACAGTAGGTAAATGATCTATTGTTCGCTTGTTGCGTATAGGGTTTTATGATATGTATACTAAAAGCACAGGTAGATAGAAAACAGTAAAGGCAGAAAGTAAATACATACTGATTAAAGTGGTTCGAGGTAAACCCCTCTACGTCCACTGGTCATCCACACATCTGACTTTAACTTGACGTGTCGTTGTATCGTTCACACATATTGATAAGGCCGACAGCAACTTAGACCATTCACATAAAATGGCTTTAGCTTATTAGACTCGCTTCTTCTCACACATATTGAAGCTACGTCCTTAGTGCTATTCGTCCCACACAGTTCATAGATAGCGAAGCTTAGTCCATACAGGGCTAAGTAAACTCAATGGTATGATTGGTACGACAAGATCGAACAACAGCTGTATGCTTGATGAGCTTTCCTTTGTAAGTATCTTTGTTTGTGTCGAGGAAGTTGTATGCTTGAAGAAATATAGTGTTGTTGTAAGATTGATAATATGATTGTCAAAGTTCTTCAAATCGTTAGGTGAGAAATGTCCTCTTTCTTGTGGGCTATTTATAACCTTGGAAATAGATCCGTTATAAATGTAGCTGTTGGCCGGTTGGTGAGATTGAGATTGCTCTGTGTTAGCCATGGAGTACACAGTAAACAGCTTAGAAGGGGGGATGAATAAGCTGTATCTTTATCTTTTTCGAAGTTATTTACGTAGCAGAAGACTGATATTAAGTTGTTGTAAATACAACAACTAGGTAGTATGTATACTTTAAATTACACAGGCAAATATGAAAACTGTAAATGACTGAATGTATATGCACATAAATTTAAGTGGTTCGAGATAAACCCCTCTACGTTCACTGGTCCTCCTCACAAGAGTAAGATGTTCATTAAAATCACTGTATACACAACTACATGACTTTAACTAAACACAGCCATTTGTATCGTTCACCTGATTGATACCATCGACAAAAGCTTGGAGTCGTTCACCTGAGTTGGCTTGGCTCTTTTGACTTGATTCTTCTCACACAGATCGAAGCTTCATCTTCAATGTTGTTCTTCCCACACAGGTCGGAACTAGCAACGACTTAGTCCATACATGGCTAAGTTGATCTCAACGTAAGGTTTGGATAGAACAGGTTCAAACACCAGCTATATGATTTGATTAGCATTCAACATAAGGTGTCTTTGTTTGCGTTGAGGTGCATATTTCTTCGCTTGATGATCTTTGTATGATCAAGGAAATATCTTGCTCTTTGTTAGCTTGATATTGATTATCGAGCTAATGCGTCATATGAATTTCATAAAGTAATACACTTTTTGAGCAATGTCCTCTTGCTTGGGGCTATTTATAACCTGGAAAATAGATCCATTATAAATGTAGTTGTTGGACGGTTGGTGAGATTGAGACAACTCTGATTGAAAACTGCAGAATGTTTGAATTAAAGGCGATTCGCATTTAATGCTTCAAACATTCTCTTTGACTTAGCATTAAATGCTCTTGACTTGTCAGACTGTAGTATCTTTAGGCCGCATTAAATGTTGTCCTATAAGCATTAAATGCTACTTTAACCTTGAATACATTATGAGTAAACAATGTTTCTTTCACAATGGTTTAAAGTTTTTCTTCAGTCCTGTTGGATATATGTTTTACTTTTCTTAAGTAAAACACTTACAGCAAGCTTGTTGTATCCAACTTCTTCATCTCTGTTGTATAATGATGTAAGTGTTGTAGGAGCGGACTTGATTATCTTTGGAACATCTTTCACTGTATGGATAGGTTGTATGGCGTTTACTAACGACTTCCATACTTAGAGCGAAATGCCGACTTTAAAGACCTTATCTTTGTATGGGGGCAATTATAAAAACAAGGTTGTATTTTTTCCAACAATTTCCCTTTTTGATAATGCCAAAACTTCCTTAATACGGAGAGGATGTTTTCAAGTCTTCTATCAAAGATTTTATCTTCGTGGCTTAGTCTAAAAATTTGAGCGCTTTCGCGAGTAAGTTCTAAAATGAAAGATCTTAGGACTAAGTATATTACAACTTAACTTATGATTGGTGCACGAGCACAATCTTACGAGGATGTAATCTTAATTGAATAAAACTTAATTTATGAAGTGTTCGCGAGAAAAGTTCTTACAGTTGAGGATTATCAATTTTTATACTCGTTGAACATTTTAATATTTAATCGTAATCAAAAGCGATCTGATAGTAAAAGTAGATTACAGTGTAATCTTTAAATAAATCAAAGTTTTATTGATAATCGATTACAATGCTGATTGATTTGCGAGTTACGTGGGAAGCAGACAGGAAAAATAAACATGCATAGAAACAGAAGTATTATCCCCTGTATGACTGATGTCGCCAACTCCTATGGAAGAGGTCATTCTCGGTTCCCTTCCACCAGTTGACAAGAGCATCTTTTCCTCGATCCCTGTAGAGACTTCAACCTTCATGGATCGCATCAAAGGAAAGGATCCAGTCTTCTGGATGAGTTAGCCATTCGCCCTTCATAGCTTGGGATATCAGCTTTATCTGTAGTGGGAGCTTTAATTCTTTCTGCAAGAAGCTTCAAAAACTCTTTAGTTGCATCCTCTAGCATCTTGAATTTGTTGAACATGGGAGATTCCCTGATGAGAACACAGAAGTATCTCATCAGTTCATTTGTTTCCCATGCCTTATCTTGAATTTGTTGAACATGGGAGATTCCCTGATAAGAACACAGAAGTATCTCATCAGTTCATTTGTTTCCCATGCCTTCAACTCCTCTGCTGTAGGATGTCTATCTATTGGGAGCTTCATTTCTGCAGGCTGCTGCACATTGTTCTTCAACGGGGAGTTAGGATCCTGGAATTATGGACGAAGACCAGATACCCTGTATCCCTTGTTTCTTTGTCCTATCCCAGGTCTGTCTAGTCTTCCAATGGCAGCAGCAACACTATAATCGAGTATAGACATCATTTCCTTATCTCTCCATGCGCCACTTCCTCATAGCCTCTCTCTACTCTTCCCCCTTTCTGGAAGTATCAAGATATGAGTCTTTGCCATGAATATCCCGAAGGAGTTCCATTGATTCTACCTATTTGTCCTTAAGATCAGTGACACTTTCAACCAGTCTCACAACCACCACTGTCAGGTCGTTGATCTTGTGATCATGGTCAGTGAGCTTTGATCCTGTGGCGGCAACAGCCATGGCTTCAGCGACATGTAGCTTCTCTTATTCTTGTCTCATGATTCGCTCCTGATGCTGCATCATTTGATTCAGGGTTTGCCATAATGTAATGGGCATGAGGCGGAAAGCCTCTTCCACATCGTAATGGCACTTTGCAGCTTCTGGAGCTTATCCTGAGCTGTTTTCCTCATTCAGTCGAGTTCCTTCCTGACATCGTATAGGGCCTTGATGGCATCTTGCAAGAACACGGTTTGGCGACCGATGGATTCGAGTTGCTCAACACGTGCCTCTGTGCTTGAATAGTGTGGGTGCGTTGTCTTGGCGTCAGAAGATTCTCCGAGCTGTTTAATAACCACATTGTGACGAGGCTTGCTTGCCTCATCATAAGCGAATAGAAGATATTCATTCGATCCGGATGGAGATCCAGGTTGGAGAGGAGTGGGCACTTCTTCTTGCGGAGCAGGAACCTCAGATGGTTTCGCTTGAGATGATGGAGAGACAAAGAGGACTGGTTCCTCCGGTATCTGTTCGGATTTTGTAGCCAGTGGTACAGGAAGGACTGGGTCCTCCTGTTGGCTCTCAGCAACCGGCTATTCCTTAAGAGGGACTCATTCCTCTTATCGGACAGCGAGGGTCACATCAGCTTCGTGTGGAGGGATTGAATCCTCCTAAGTGGGTGCTGATGGGGGTTGCTCGACAGATGTTCCTTGGCTATTTCAGCCTTTGACTGAGCAAATTTGTTTTTACGAGCCTTATCACGGCTCAGTCTCAGACCTGTCTGAAGGTCATCATCGTCTTTGTCGGAGTCATAGTGGTGGCTCGGCTCTTGGGCTTGTCAGTGTATGTGTAATACCCGGTTGTAACTCAGTAATTATCATTCAGTAATTATCACTCAGTAATTATCATTCAGTAATTATCACTCAGTAATTATCATTCAGTAATTGATGCTCAGTAATCTAATTCATCATTGATCATTTGTCACTCATATTCAGTCATGGTATTTATCATTCAGAGTAATTGTATCGTGTATCAATCGTCATTCATCACTAATCTGATTGGAGTTTCATGTCGTGTTTATCATCATGGTCATTTTCGTTGCAAGTTGTGCTTGAGGAGTAGCGCACGCTACATACTCCTTTTAGCGTACGCTAATTGGGTATAAGTAGCGCACGCTACTGCTCAGCTTTAGCGCACGCTAAGGCTATCTTGGCTGCGATCCGAGAAGGTCTTGGGTGCGGTGAAATAATTGTGGCGCACGCTACGAGTGGTAAGTAGCGCGCGCTAACGGGTTGTAGTAGCGCCACGCTATATGTTTGGAGTAAGCGCTAGGGGCGGATCGAGTTGAGTCCGGTGGCTCTTTGGCCTGCCGGATTAATTCATAGCGCCACGCTATGAGTTATGTTTAGCGTCTGTAATCAATATTATAGCGCCACGCTAATCGGTTGTTTTAGCGCACGCTATCGAGTTAGATCGAGAGGCGAGACGGTTTTACGGACTCGATCTTGGCGTCGAATATTTCGCTAGCGCACGCTAACAATGGATATTAGCGCACGCTAGTAGTATGGCCGTAGCGCACGCTACAAATAGGTGCGTGGCGCGCTACCGTGTTCGGACGAAGTGCTGGACTACCCAAATTACACGTTAGCGCACGCTATGCACAAGGAGCTAGCGCACGCTAACACTGGGTAGTATAAATTGGGCAGTTTAGTCGAGTTCGTCATTTTCATCTCATAGCGTTCCTTGGTAGTTTTGGGCGATTTCGGCGATTCGAGAGAGGATTCTTGAGGTGTAATCATCAATCATCATCTTCAAGCTCACCTTTCGGATTAATCATCATTTCATCATCTTCATTGTATCGAATCAAAGGTATTAATCTCTTGGATCTAGAATTTCGGATTTTTGGGGTTTTCCTTCCGATTTCTTCGTGTAAGCTTGGATTATCATTGGAATATGTTAGTTATGGATTATCTAACTTGTATAAACATATTCCTACGGATTTAATGGTTATTTTCGGAATTATTTCAAGAACCCTTGGGGTTGACTTCGGTTAATTGGGAATTTTCCGATTGATGTTGTTGTAATCATGAGTTATGGATTCCTAATGGATTATTGATATCCTTGAAAGCGTTTTGATGGTTTGAAATACTCATCTTGGAGTTGGTTTCGATTCATTCGAGCTCGGATATCGTTGTGTCGATGTTTGAGTCGATTATGATCGTTTTTGATTTGCGTAATGATCGGATTATTGGTAATTGTGTTATTCAAGGTTGTTCGAGCGACCGATATTTCATTTAGGACGTTGTTCGTGGACGGACATTCATCATCGGTATTGTGTAAGTTAATTCTTACTCGGTTAAAAGGATATTCATTCCTTTTGTCGTTGTTCATTCATAATCATAACTTATTCATCATTGTATTAATCGTATCAAAACTCGTCATTGTCAATTAATCACCTCAGTCATAAGGAGCAGCGGTTCGATCATTTCATTGAGCTATCATTCATTTCACCATCATTGATCTTGGTGAGTCATTATTCATTTTCATTGTCACTTTTGTCATATTGTGGCATTAGGGTCATCTTGGCGTGCGGATTGGTATGTGTAGGATTTTCATGTCGGGGACATTATAGTCGTGTGTTGGTTGGTGGCCTCACATTGGGTGTGCACACGAGTCGATTGCTCGTGAGGCGATTAGGTACAAGACCACGCGTGTTTGATCGTTGGTGGCTTGTGCGGACACATTTCCATCCGGACGTAGTGTGGCGCCATTCCTTTGAGCCGTCTTGATTAGTCGATTCATATAGCATGTTTGATTGCGTATGTTTCGACAAGAATAATTCATAATTTCGGATATATCATGATTGTGTATTTTCAACCCTTGAGAATTGTTGTTACGTATGGCGGCCCGTTGGGGATATTGTTTTTAGTCATGGCAAGGCTAAAGCACGGGAGAGCACGGTGACGGCGAGAGTCAGTGATACTAGTAGGGGCCCCGATGCATTCGATCATTTATTCGATCATTTATGTTTCCTTTATTTATTCATTCTGAGACATTAGTTTGAATGCTCATTTCATTGATGTTGTGTATTTTATCGTCACATAAAATACACATGTATTCTATTTCATCTGGGTGTGTTGTATAAAACTCCTCGTCGGAGTAATTGATGTTGTAATGTGGTTCGGTACTACATTTACTGTGTAATTCATTCATTTTCATTACTGGTGGGTCCCGATCGGGGTCCACGGCTTTGTAATATCCGCCTAGTTTGGGGTGTTACGAGTTGGTATCGGAGCGTGGTTTTGAATACTACCCTCCAAGTCATGTCTCATTTGAAATCATCGTCATCGGACTAGTATCATTGGACTTTCGCGTCACGTGTGACTGTGCAAATGCCGAGGCAATCGGACCAAGAAGCGTAAGATTTACGATGCCATGGTATAATTTACGGCAATAATCATTCATTCATAATTATCGATTGACAATCCTCATTCATCAATTTCAATTGTGATCAAATCGATAATGTTAACTCATTAATCACTCAATTCATTTCATTACGCGATTGTTGATCTTGAAGATCATATCATCGACCTTGTTAAATTGTTCAAGATAATCATTTGATAACTTCATCGAGATAATCATGTCACGTCAATCAATCATTCATGTAATCGTTGTATTTGGCGCGTATGCTCATTTTCATCATTTCATAATATAATCATAATGTGATACTCATGCGAGATATATAATCATCATATGACTTTCCACTTGGTATGGAAAGAGTGGCGAAGGGCGTGGAGGGCGAGGCCGTGGAGCGGGCGAATCCAGGAACTCGTGCGAATACCGTGCAAATGCAGGAATAATGCTAACTCATCGGCGGCGTGGCGCCACTCACTCACACAGGCGCGATCATTCAGCATCGGAGTCGTGCAGGACACGGCTCGGTCGAGAGGGTGTTGGTCGACCCACTCGCATTTATGCGGGCATGATAGCCCAAATGACCCGGATAGCTCGGTTGATGGAGACGAGGCATAACTCCGTCAATCAAAATCGGCGAGCTCCTCCGCCGCCACCTCGGAGGCAAGAGAGGGGTGTAAGCAATATCATTGGCGATATCTCTCTTGGCGACCACCTACTTTTGAGGGCTCATCGGCCGGCGGATATTGTTCATTGGCTTGAGCATTTTGAGAAGTTATTTGCTATGGTGGATTGTCCCGAAGAAGGCATAAAGTTTCGATTGCGGCTTACTATCTCGGTAAGAGCGCTCATTCATGGTGGTTATCGTTGAAGCCCATAGACGGAACATGTACTTGGGATCGATTCAAGACTCTCATGATGGAGAGGTACTATCAGGCCCCACTCGGGAGGCCAAGTTGTCGGAATTACTCACTCCCGACCTTTCGGCGGATGATGATGTTCTCGCCATCACCGAAAAATTTGGGAACTTCTTAGTTCGCCTCATCTATCATTCACTCGAAGCGGACAAGATTAAGTATTTGACAGAAGGTGAAACCCGTATGAGACTTGATTGCTTAATCATAAGCTGTACCACTCGGCGAGTTCATTGAGAAAGCTCTCACTTACGAGCTTACGGCTAAGGAAATTGCTAAGCGGCAACCTTACGTGCTAGCAAAAGTCCAAGAACCGTGTCGGTCGGCGGAGTGGTGCCACTTTCAAGAAACCACGTGCGGGCTCTACTTTTACGGCGACCTCCCCAAGCGTCTAAACCGCGGAATCTCGATCGCGGCGGCGATTCGGCCATCACTTGTTTCAAGCGTGAGAGCAGGGTCATTTCGGCACCAAGTGTCAGCGATCTGTCACATGCCACAAGCTGTGGGATTGCTGGGCATAGGGCCCGTTTTGCCGTAGGGACTTTAAACCCACTCGGCGTCATCTCGGGCCCGGGTCATTCGGGTGCGAGAATCGGGCTACTCGGTCGGCGTCGTTCAAGGCAGCGGGAGCTAAAGGCGGGCAGAGCTATCGAGGCAGGAGCGTCGGTTCGGGGCGGCAAGCCCGAATTTATGAGATGAAGAAGGCCGATGATCACGAGGCCGAATGATCTCGGTACACTCGATATTCTATCTCAACTTTGTGTGTACCCTTTTTGATCTTTGGTGCATCTCATTCATTCATTTCAGTCATGTTTGAGTAGACTACGTCTAGGTAGTGCTACTAGTTGTGAGCCATATGTCATTGGCCTGCACGATGGTAGGCAATTATCGGTAGTGAGATTGAATTGTCAGATTGGTTTCATGGTCGTGTATGGCGTGGACCTAATCGTGGTAGATTTGCTTGAGGGCGGCGTCATCTTGGGTATTGATTGGATGGATCGTCACGACGCCATCATTAGTGTCCAGCGTTTGGTCACTATCATTTGAACGATGGAGTTGAATGTGTGTTTCGGGGAGGTAATCATTTGTTCGATAAAGTCATTAAATTGATGAAAGCGATAAGGTTACTAAATCGGGGATGTGTCGGTTATTGGTGCTATATGGCCAAAGCAGAAATCATCGATAATGTTAACGGATATTCGGTGGTGAGGAATATGCCGATGTTTTCAGACGAGTTACTGGTTTGCCTCCACGAGAGGATGTGGAATTCACGATTGAGTTGGAGCACAGTGCGTCCCGATATCGAAGGCACCGTCTTAGGATGGCCCCGGCCGAAATGCAAGAACTAAAGAACCAACTTGAGGAGTTGTTCGAGAAAGGTTATATCCGGCCGAGTGCGTCCCGTGGGAGCACCGGTGTTGTTTGTCAAGAAGAAGGATGGTTCATTCCGCTTATGTATTGATTATCGGGAGTTGAGCAGGTGACGATCAAGAATAAGTATCCCTTACCCCGTGTGTGATCTCTTAGATCAACTTGAGGAGCTTGGTATTTTCCAAGATCGACTTAAGATCTGGATATCATCGATTCGGATTCGAGTCGGATATCGCGAGGACGGCGTTTGAACACGCTATGGTCATTATGAGTTTGTGGTTATGCCGTTCGGATTGACTAATGCACTGCGGTATTCATGGAGTTAATGAATCGGGTCTTCATCGACTTTTTGGATCGGTTTGTTGTTGTCTTCATCGATGACATTTTGATTTATTCTCGTGACTGGAGGAACACGAGTTTCACCTTCATCAAGTGCTCGGCGTGTTGAGGCGAGAACAACTTTTTGGGAAGTTTTCCAAATGTGAGTTACGGATGTCAGTGACTTTTCTCGGACATGTAATTTCATCGAGACGGAGTTCGTGTCGATCCTCGGAAGACGGAGGCTATTCGGGATTGGCTACCTCAGAAGAGCGTTAAGGAAATCGAAGTTTTCTCGGATTAGCGGGTTATTATCGGCGGTTTGTGGAAGGATTTTCTAGAATCGCTCAACCCTTAACGAACCTTTTGCGGAAGGATAAGAAATACACGTGGTCGGCGCGTGTCAGCGGAGTTTTGAGGAACTCAAGAGCCGGTTAATGTCGGCTTTGTACTCTCTTTGCCGCGAGGAACGGAGGGATTTGTGGTTTATAGTGATGCATCGGACGGGGTCTCGGATGTGTACTCATGCGAGCAGGAAGGTTATTGCCTATGCTTCACGGCAATTGAGACCTTACGAGGTTAATTATCCGACCCACGACTTGGAGCTAGCGGTAGTGGTGTTCGCTTTGAAAATTTGGCGTCATTATCTTTATGGCGTTACATCGAGATATTCACCGATCATAAGAGCTTAAAGTATATATTTACTCGAAGGAGTTAAATATGCGTCGAGAGGCAGTGGTTGGAGTTAATCAAGGATTATGATATCGAGATCCTCTACCACCGGGCAAGGCGAATGTTGTCGCCAGCGCCTTGAGTCGTAAGTCCGTTCGGGAGCGGATGCTTGCCCGTTTAACAATGCGAAGGAGCTTGGCGGGAATTCCTTAGACCGAGATCGAGTGCAGCCCGGCGAGTTCGAGGGCGGCTTTGTATGTTATAGATTTCATCGTCACTCGAGGAGAAATCCGAGAGAATCGAGTTCGGACCCATCATTGTTGCGCATCCAGGAGGATGTGGCTCGGAAAGCCCACTGGTTGTGGTCCACGAGGATGGACTTTTGAGGTTTAAGAATCGGTTGTGCGTGCCGTGAATGACGAGTTGAAAGACTCGATTTTGAAAGAAGCTAATGCTACCCCTTATTACGTGCATCCGGGGTCTAGTAAGATGTACAAGGACTTGAAACAAAATTCTTGGTGGAGTAATATGAGCGAGAAGTCGCGAGAATTTGTTTCGAGATGCTTAACTGTCAACAAGTTAAGATTGAACATCGGCCAGGCGGGTATCTTTGAAACCCCTTCTATTCAGTGGAAGTGGGAAGACATTTCTATGGATTTCATCACGAGTTTGCGGCCAGTCGTCGTGGCATGAACACGATCACAGGTGATCGTGGACCGCTTAACCAAATCAGCTCATTTCCTTTTTTTTTTTTTTTTTTATTTTTTTTTCCACCATAAAAAGAGAATCAGACTAATATTTCCGAAAAAGGAGAAAAAGAACAACTTTGCAAACATCCCAACTTTGCAAATCAGCTCATTTCCTTGAGATCAAGGATACGTGGGGTCCCGAGAGACTTGCCCAACTGTTCATCAAAGAGATAGTCAGACTTCACGGTACTCCTAAAAGTATCGTTTCCGATCGTGACGGACGGTTTGTGTCGCACTTTTGGAAATCAGTTCATCGTGCTATGGGAACTCAGCTTAACCTCAGTACCGCTTTTCATCCTCAGTCTGACGGACAATCAGAGAGGACCATTCAGACATTAGAGGACATGTTGAGGGCATGCGTCCTCGATTGGAAAGACGATTGGGAAGCCCAACTACCATTGATCGAGTTCACGTATAATAATAGTTGGCATGCTTCGATCAAGATGGCACCTTACGAGGCCTTGTATGGTCGTCGTTGTCGATCTCCGTTGTGTTGGGACGACTTATAAGAATCAATCGGCACCGAGCCCGATATGCTTATAGCCGCCCGTGAGAAGGTAGCTTTGATCGAAGTCGTTTGTTGACCGCTCGAGTCGACAAAATCATATCTGAGATAAGCAAGTAAATCGACCATTAGAGTTCGAAATTTGGTGACCATGTGTTAGTCAAGGTATCCCAGTCGTGGTATCTTAGTTTTGGGAAGAGAGGAAGTTAGTCAGATTCATTGGACCGTTTGAGATTTTGGATCGAGTAGGCGAGTTAGCTTATCGATTGGCTTTACCTCCGGCGTTGAGCGAATTCATAATGTGTTTCACGTCTCTCGGTGCGGAAGTATGTTGCCGACCGAGTCACATACTTGATTCGGTAATCGAGATCGCGACGATCATTCATATGAGGAGCGTCTATCTGAGTTTTAGAGCGGCGAATCAAGCGGTTGAGGAATAAGACGATTCCTTTGGTTAAAATTCAGTGGTCTAGACACGGAGTCGAAGAGGCTACTTGGGAAACCGAGGATAGTATGCGGGAGAGTTATCCCGAGTTGTTTGACCCTTAGTTTCGGGGACGAAACTCTTTTAAGGGGGGTGTATGTAATACCCGGTTGTAACTCAGTAATTATCATTCAGTAATTATCACTCAGTAATTATCATTCAGTAATTATCACTCAGTAATTACCATTCAGTAATTGATGCTCAGTAATCTCATTCATCATTGATCATTTGTCACTCATATTCAGTCATGGTATTTATCATTCAGAGTAATTGTATCGTGTATCAATCGTCATTCATCACTAATCTGATTGGAGTTTCGTGCCGTGTTTATCATCATGGTCATTTTCGTTGCAAGTTGTGCTTGAGGAGTAGCGCACGCTACATACTCCTTTTAGCGTACGCTAATTGGGTATAAGTAGCGCACGCTACTGCTCAGCTTTAGCGCACGCTAAGGCTATCTTGGCTGCGGTCCAGAAGGTCTTGGGTGCGGTGAAATAATTGTAGCGCACGCTACGAGTGGTAAGTAGCGCGCGCTAACGGGTTGTAGTAGCGCCACGCTATATGTGTGGAGTAGCGCGCTAGGGACGGATCGGGTTGAGTCCGGTGGCTCTTTGGGTGCCGGATTAATTCATAAGCGCACGCTATGAGTTATGTTTAGCGTCTGCAATCAATATTATAAGCGCACGCTAATCGGTTGTTTTAGCGCACGCTATCGAGGTTAGATCGGAGGGCGACGGTTTTCGGACTCCGATCTTGGCGTCGAATATTTCGCTAGCGCACGCTAACAATGGATATTAGCGCACGCTAGTAGTATGGCCGTAGCGCACGCTACAAATAGGTACGTGGCGCGCTACCGTGTTTGGACGAAGTCTTGGACTACCCAAATTACACGTTAGCGCACGCTATGCACAAGGAGCTAGCGCACGCTAACTTTGGGTAGTATAAATTGGGCCAGTTTAGTCGAGTTCGTCATTTTCATCTCATAGCGTTCCTTCGGTAGTTTTGGGCGATTTCGGCGATTGAGAGGATTCTTGAGTGTAATCATCAATCATCATCTTCAAGCTCACCTTTCGGATTAATCATCATTTCATCATCTTCATCGTATCGAATCAAAGGTATTAATCTCTTGGATCTAGAATTTGGATTTTGGGGTTTTCCTTAGATTTCTTCGTGTAAGCTTGGATTATCATTGGAATATGTTAGTTATGGATTATCTAACTTGTATAAACATATTCCTACGGATTTAATGGTTATTTTCGAATTATTTCAAGAACCCTTGGGGTTGACTTGATTAATTGGGAATTTTCCGATTGATGTTGTTGTAATCATGAGTTATGGATTCCTAATGGATTATTGATATCCTTGAAAGCGTTTTGATGGTTTGAAATACTCATCTTGGAGTTGGTTTCGATTCATTCGAGCTCGGATATCGTTGTGTCGATGTTTGAGTCGATTATGATCGTTTTTGATTTGCGTAATGATCGGATTATTGGTAATTGTGTTATTCAAGGTTGTTCGGCGACGATATTTCATTTAGGGCGTTGTTCGTGGGCGGACATTCATCATCGGTATTGTGTAAGTTAATTCTTACTCGGTTAAAAGGATATTCATTCCTTTTGTCGTTGTTCATTCATAATCATAACTTATTCATCATTGTATTAATCGTATCAAAACTTCGTCATTGTCGATTAATCACCTCGATCATAAGGAGCAGCGGTTCGATCATTTCATTGAGCTATCATTCATTTCACCATCATTGATCTTGGTGAGTCATTATTCATTTTCATTGTCACTTTTGTCATATTGTGGCATTAGGGTCATCTTGGCGTGCCGGTTGGTATGTGTAGGATTTTCATGTCGGGCACATTATAGTCGTGTGTTGGTTGGTGGCCTCACATTGGGTGTGCACGAGTCGATTGCTCGTGAGGCCCGATTAGGTACAAGACCACGCGTGTTTGATCGTTGGTGGCTTGTGCACGGACACATTTCCATCCGGATGTAGTGTGGCGCCATTCCTTTGAGCCGTCTTGATTAGTCGATTCATATAGCATGTTTGATTGCGTATGTTTCGACAAGAATAATTCATAATTTCGGATATATCATGATTGTGTATTTTCAACCCTTGAGGATTGTTGTTACGTATGGCCCGGCCGTTGGGGATATTGTTTTTCGAGTCATGGCAAGGCTAAAGCACGGGAGAGCACGGTGACGGCGAGAGTCAGTGATACTAGTAGGGGCCCCGATGCATTCGATCATTTATTCGATCATTTATGTTTCCTTTATTTATTCCATTGAGACATTAGTTTGAATGCTCATTTCATTCGATGTTGAGTATTATATCTTCACATAAAATACACATGTATTCTATTTCATCCTGGGTGTGTTGTATAAAACTCCTCGTCGGAGTAATTGATGTTGTAATGTGGTTCGGTACTACATTTACCTGTGTAATTCATTCATTTTCATTCGCCTGGTGGGTCCCAGTCGGGGGTCCACGGCACTGTAATATCCGCCTAGTTTGGGGTGTTACAGTATGGAGGTTTCCCTTTCAGTCTCATATTCTCCTTTGCCAAAAAATGTGAAGAAATAAGTTCTTGGCAAAGGTGATCATCCCACTTGATCAGGACTTTGACGTTTTGGGAGTCCATCACTTCAAAAGCGAACAACTCTTCTCCCTTCTAGTCCTCCCAGTTATACAGGGTGTTGTAAGGGGCAACCATGTATGATATCCATACTTTGAGGTGCTCGAAGGACTTGAAGGAGTGTGTTATTAATGATATCAGTCGGGGAGGGACTCCGAACAGTAGTGGGTTCTGTTGTGCGGTTGGGATTCTCGAAAGGTAAGGGAACCTGTGGAGAAGCGGAATACCTAACAGGGTGGGATGCCCTGTTGGGAGAGGGACTCCGTACAGGGGTGGGTGCCCTGTTTGGGGTGGTAGTGTAATACCCGATATTTTTATTTCGGTTGCCTTGAACTATGTGTCGGTTGGTGTTGGTTATTTCGTGCCGTTATGATTATATGGAATTCGTTTTCCTGTTAGGAATGGGTTGATATACTCTGTTGTAGTGTTTGACGAACGAGACTTGTCGTCCCGTACTTTTCTTTGACTAAATGTGAGCGTGTGGTGTGGTATGGTTTGTTTCGTAAATTGCTCGTTATTGCTTTGAATCTTAGTCGATGCGTTAGTGTGGCCAGGGCGTTGTCGAGCGCCTAGCAGGTGTTAGAGCGATCGAGTCCCGAACACCTTTGGCCGAGTTCTGGCCGCAATGCGGTGCTGTTACGGCCGCAAGACATGGCGATTACGGCGCAACGTCTTGCCGATTACGGCCGTAAGGCTCCGCATGGGTTAGGCGATTTCAGGTATGTTCGACTACGGCCGTAATGGGCGGCGATTCTGTTGTATGGGCTGTTATGTACGTAAGCCCCTGGCGTAGCGTCGTAACAATTGTCGGTAGTTTTAGGCGAGAGTTCAGCCATGGCGATTCTTGCCGTAAGCCATGGCGATTACGTGCGTAAGCACGGTCGTGTTTGCCTATATAAGGCTTACAAGCGGGTTTTGGGCCATTCTTCACTTTTCTTCTTCCTTCTTTGCGAATATTCGCGAAAATCGAAGGTTTTGATCGAAAATCGAGTACATCGGTTGGAAAGCTTGAATCATGATTATTATCATCATCTAATCCTTGTTCTTCGTCCAATAGAGGTATTTTGGCTTGAACCCATGTTTTTGAATATTTTGGAAATTTTTCTTTTGATTTCGATTCCAATCCATTTTTGATCAATTAATTCTTGTATAAGCGTTGTTTTGGACATGTTATACGGATTAGATACTCATATCTTTGATTCATTCGACTCGAGGGGTGATTTCTTTGTTCTTGGAGGGTCTTGAACATTTAATGTTCGATTAATTATCCCAATGAGTCTCCTTCGATAGTTTAGTAGGATTTCCATTGTTTTTGGGTTTGAAACTCGTTGTAATCGTAATTCCGTTGTTTTCGCCGGGAGGATTGTAGGTGTTCGAGGTCTATCGGAGGAGTCGTGTTCGTCGGGGTGTTCGGTAGCGGTTAATGAGGCAAGTATCTTGCTATACGATTTGTGCCTTGTGAATAGAGACTTCGTGCTAGGTTTATGATGATTTGGTTTACCTTTGTGAATATGTTTCATGTGATTTTATAATCATGAACGGTTGATGATAGTGATGATATCCTCACCTGGGTAACGTCGTGGAAATTATGTTGGTTGTGTTAATCCTATGATTTGTGTCTTGCGTGATTGATCATGGTTAAGTGTTCGTGATGATGATGATATTTATATCGGTTTGATTACATACCTTAATATGTATTATGGTGTTATTGTTGATTGAGGTGACGTATTATTAATTATGTGTGTTGCATGTGGTGATGTGTGAGTTGATCAATATGAGTTGTGACGTGTCAATGCGTGTGTTCGGGTAAAGTGCAGCGAGGCCTCTGGAGTTCGGTACATGATGTGTACGAACAGTGTATGTAGTCCGGGTAGGGTCCGTCGAGGCCTCTGGAGTTTGGTACATGATGTGTACGAACAACGTGTGTAGTCCGGGTAGGGTCCGTCGAGGCCTCCGGAGTTCGGTACATGATGTGTACGAACAGTGATTGTGGAACAGTGATCGTATAACAGTGATTGTTTGGATAATATTTTAAAACATGGGTCACGGACTCATAATGAAATCTTAACTAGTGTGTTTTGAAATGAGAATCGGGCTGAGGCCCTAACGTTTTCGAAAAGGTTTTGTAAATCGGGACTTGAGGTCCAAAAGAATATCTACTTTAAAAACCCCCAAGCTAATGAGTTCCTTTTTAAATATTGCTTACTTGAGTTCGAAATTCTAAAACTTCTCGGGAATATTTTGATAGTTGATTTCCATGGTAAATTCGTGGTTTCCATGGTAAATTCGTGGTTGCTATTTACTTGTTGCATTTCGTATCGTATTATACATGCACTAGCAAAATAGTAGAATTTTGCTAACCCACGAGTAATCGGGGGTGGATGTCTGTTTTGTGTCCAGGTGCTTGCAGGTCCGGGGAGGAGTCTCAGGATCGGCACAGGAAGTGACGGGCTACGATACTAATCAAGAGTTGGGAGTTGAGTCGAGTGAGTTATCGTCAGAGTGGTATTCCGCTTTCCACTGTTTGTGTCTTTACCCCTGCGTGGGTGTTCATCGTATAGAGTTGTGTTTTTATGTTTACATCAGTTGTACGACCTCATCGGTCTGTGTAGTTGTTTATAATTGACCTTAACGGTCCGTATCATTGTATTGTATGCCCCGGTCGGGCACACACACACTTGGTCGCTTTGTGATGATTAGCCTGGTAGATCCTCGTGGTAAGGATCTACGACGTGTAATATTCTCATATGGTTTTGGGGGTGTTACAGGTAGTTATCGGCTCCAAAGGGGCATCCGATTCACCAGTACCTTCTATCTTCATGAACGTCTGGTCATCCGTCATAGCCTCAATGGGCTTAGGGCTGTGGGAGCAGCCAGAGTTCCTTCCAAAGGGGTTGCGCCTGTGGAATTGCTATTTCGACAGATATATCTTCTGGGATGGCCTCGGTGGGCTCTTTGTAGGGACAGCTTTCGGCTTTGCAGATTTCTTGATTTTCTGCTTCTTCTCTACAACTGTAGGCGAGCTGCTGTCGGAAACACTTCTTTCCTTGATGATAGCTCTCTTCTTGCTGTCAACTGATTTGGATTTTGAGGGTAGGTCAGTAACATCGCTAGGATCTTTGGATGTTGGGAGGGAGAAGGGATCGGGCCTGTTGGCAAGAAACGAGGCCTCGCTAAATACTGATGCCTTTGAGCCACCAAGGAACTTCTGGCAAGAATCTTCTTGGCATTGGTATTGTTGTATGCCACGGCTAGTCGGGATATAGTTGATATAAGGCGAAAGATTTTACGGCGAGTCGAGGCTTTGATGCTTTCTCTTGAAGCCTCTTGAAGATGGCCTGACACCAGTTCACCTTTTCTCCAGACATGATGGCCACCATCATCCTGAAACAAAGACTTGTGCACATCTAAAATGCACATGTTCTATTCTCAACCACCATGCAACAAAAGTCATGCAAATAAAGATATGACAGGGTGAAGTTCTTCTTGTGACAAGACATATGGACTGGGGATGGTTGGGAGTTCCCTTTCACTGTCCCCATTAAGCCTTCAGAAGATCCTCAGATCTAAAAGACTCCAGTTCCTCCAATGATAACCAATCAGAGGGAAGTCTATACAGGCATTAAAAAAGCTCACCGTTGATGGTTATCTCCTTGTCTTGGATGATGTTAACGATGGCAGTGACATCAGAACCATTTTTGTTAGATGCACAGTGAAACTCAGCATCAACAAAGAATTCAACAATTTGTTCATCATAGCTCTCCGGATGCAAGCTACATATACGTTAGAGACCGGTCTGCTTTACACAGGATACCACAAGGTTCAACCCGACAACATCTTTATCCTCAGAAGCGATACGCTCCAGCAAAACTGAGCATGCAAAGATTCTTCCATCAATGATTAGGTCCTTCTTCTAAGTTGAGAAATATGAAGTTTGGGAAGACATTTTTGCAGAAATAGAGTGAGAAAGTAGAGTCCAGAAAGGAAGAAAGTATGTAGGGTGTATGTTGTAGGCTCGATATTATGCGAGAAAGCATAAAGAGCCTACAGTCGACATACCTTCCCTTTTATAGGGTGCAGGAAAGACTAGGTATACAGTGAACGGTCAGATTTAAGGGATAGAAACCTTCTTGTAATTCGGTTGCATCCCCTTTTTCCCTACTACGTGCGATTTTCACACACTTAGTGTGCAGTTTTGCAGCTCTCGGCCTGGCGGCGCGTGCGGGAGCGTGAGACATCCCCTCCATCATCGGCTGGCGGCCGATTGTTCGCCTCTTAGATACGATTGTCCCCTCCAAATTTCACTCAATTCCAACAACTTTTCCCTGTGCAAATCTAGGTTGTAAATTCCGACTGGAAACTAGATTTTCGCCGAACTTCGTTTGCATTTTCCGGCCACGTCCACGGCGCAAACTCTTGGCCACCAACTGGAATAGACTTCTGTTGTAATTCCAGTCATTTCCCATCTGGTTCCATCGCGGTTTCCGTGGCGGCGATTCTTGGCCAACCATTGACCGCGGCCGCATTTTCCATTTTCCAGCGTGCTCGGCCTCCTCTCGCGGTGGACCACCTCAATGGATTCCTCTCGTCGAGCCGCTTCCATTGCTTACAATTTCGACCAGGTTCGGCCATCTCGATTAGACGAGATTTTCGGCGGGTCTTCCTTAGGCGGTTCTTGGGAGGCTGCTCTCAAGCGATTTTGCTCCTTCTGTCATGGCCGATGATGGCGGTCATTTGCCGCGAATGGGCACCCACCGGACTTTGTTCACCCTCCGTCGATTCCGACAATGATTTCTACGGAAGTCCTCATGTCATGCTTTCAACATATGATGTCTTCTCTTTCCAGCATTTCCTATTCGGAGATGCCTTCGGCCACTCCATCATTCCCGACTTCGGCGCCGCTCCAGAATTCGGCCCACCAGCTCGGTTCCCTCAATCAAGACGACCCAAGTTTGGGAAAAACTATGGGTCCCTCTCCTCCATCTTTCAAGGAAGCTCTGACACGTAATCTCTCTAACTCGAGGAAAGATATTCATTTCTGAGATGATATTTATCGTAACTACTGTGATCCGGTGCGCAAAGGGGACTTCATATCTATTTCCTTGGATGAAAAAATTTACTCTGAAAGAGTTAAATACCTTCAAAATTCCTTAAATGGTCGGTTGTTGCAACAGAAAAACTCTAAGACTTACTCTCTTGATCAACTGAAGGCTGAGTTGCAAAATGCTTGGTCTAGCTCCACGTCCTGGAAATTAATACCTCTGGGAAAAGGATACTTTAACGTTCAATTCAATCATTCGGAAAATAAAAATCGTGTTTTTAGCAAAACCTCTTGGAACTTGGTCTCCGGATATTTTCGTTTATCCACTTGGGTTCCGGATTTCAACCCTTATAAAATTTCTCCTTCTAAAGCACAAGTTTGGATCTGAATCTATGAGTTGCCGATTGAATACTGGCACCCTCAACTTATTTTTACTATTGCTAAGACTCTTGGCAACCCTTTGAAAATTGATGAACGTTCTCTGAATGGGGAGATAGGTCATTTTGTTCGGGTCCTAATTGAAATTGATTGAAAGACCATGTTCACAACAATGTCATGGTTGAATGTTCGTCCTTTGTGTTTTCCCTTCTATAAGCTACGAAAAATTCCGAGTTTTGCACTCATTGCTCAATCATTGGTCACTCCAACAATTCTGTAGAAGCAAAAAATTGGCTCGAACTCCAACTCTCTGACTCTAGCGACCGCCAGAATCGTCAATACAAATATGTTTGGAAACCATCCCCTACCCCTACTGTTAGGGTCAATAATTCAAACAACAATAACCGCTTCAATGTGCTTGATGTTGAAACAACAGAAGGTGATTCCATTCATCACACAATCAGATCGCCTTGACAGTTTTCGAGCCTTCAATAGAGCAAAATGATATCACTGTCCCCACTTCTGAGTTCTTCGTTGAACATACCTGATACGGAATTGACTAGTCGAATAAAGAAGGCGGAGCAAGAATCAAAATAAGCGGCCTTCTTGTTGGAAAGTAAAGCGTGACGAAGCGAAGTTTGATAAATTTGATAATGGCGTTTACTCATCTAGGAGCATTAGATCTATTTAGGGATGCTTATTATTTATTTACTTAGTTTTTTAATGTATTTAAATTTTATTTATTATTTATTAATTAATTATGTTATTTAATTAAAATATCTAATCTAGATCCAAGATCATAGGATATTACCTTTTGAAGCGCGTTGGTTACTTCCTTCTTGATCGCCTTGTATTTCTACCTTCGGATCTTCTAGAGTATGATCCGCCTTGAGCCGGACGTTGTGTGGGCAACGAGCTACGGATCTTGCTTGGACACCTTATGGATCGGCCGAATTCTTATGCCTCACAACTCTCGATTTTCTTTTCTTCAAGTAATTAGATATGTAGCAGAATTAAAGTGTTATCTCAATTGTGGAATCAAAGACACGAGTCAAGATCCACAATTAAACATAGAAGAAAAATCGAAATTCCTTGTGCAAGTATGTGATAAAATCGGCCAAGCCCCATAATGTCTATTTATAGGCTCTTGGACTACTACTAGTGATCTAAAGGAGGATTATGGAAGGTCTCCCAATTAATTCATCTTACCTTATTATGACTCTTTCTAATATATGATGAATCAATTAATATCAACTTAGTCCACTAAAAGTTGATATTGCACTTCTACCAAAATCCCAAATTACGAAATTGGGCTCCTTATTAAATATATTATTTCCGTGTTTAAGATATCGAATGTCCATTAATTAATTATAAGCTCTTGTGACTTTAATTAATTAATATCTTATCAGTAGTACCACTCGAACCTTATTATTATATCGGAATTAAATCCACTGCGAGATTTAATATAATAATCATTATCGAGCTCCTCAAGGGACATCATCAACCCGCACAGTCGGGACACGATTTCTAGTAATAATAATAATTGTCGTATAAACAATATTATTGCCCAAGATCTGATATCATTTTGACTCGACCTATGGTAAATCAAAGCAATAATTATTATAAATACACAATTAAATATTATATACTTAGAATTAAGAAATAATAATTATCCGAGATTTACGTTCTTCTTACGGTCGATCTGAAGACACTATCTCACCTCGATCTGTTCAACGTATACAAATACCTAATGTATGCTAATAGTCAAGACCAACTATTCTCAAGCATACACTACAACCCTTTATATAATTTGTCTAATAATTGTATAGGTTGTGAACTATTATATTATTTTATAAGGCAGATAATGTGATCTTCCGTGTGATACTAACACACCACATTATCTACAATATAAAATAATTAGACATTTCATTTGCATAACCATAACGTGAATTAATATGCAAATCATGTGATTAAGTGTAATTAATATCCTCATAGGTAGTAACGAAATTGGGTAATACAAGCATAAAGTATGTTTTGCGATCTGATACAATCCTAACAATCTCCCACTTATACTCAAAGCATGCTTTTAAGTATACTAATCTATTACATAGTCTCTCATTTCTCCCACTTATACTCAAAGCAATCTTTGCCATACACCGTAATCCCATTCCTTCCACATGCCTTTCAAAAACTTTTGAAGGTAGGCCTTTCGTGAAAATTCGGCAAGATTATCTTCGTCTGACCACAGCTACAACTACGTCTCCTTCCTTTACGAAGTGTCGTATGATGTGGTACTTGCGGTTGATATGTTTACTTGCACGATGGGCTCGTGGTTCCCTTGAATTTGCGGCGCACGGTATTATCACAATAAAGTGTAATACCCTCGGCAAATCGGGAATCACATCTAAGTCTGCGGGAAGTACTTGAGCCACCTGCTTGCCTCCTTGGGCGCCTCGGAGGCGCCACGTGCTCGGCTTCCATGGTAGAGTCAGAGATGCATTTCTACTTCACACTCCTCCAACTAATGGCTCCACCTCCCGAGCTAAACACATAACCCGAAGTAGAATTGGACTTTTCTTTGTCAGGTGAAAAATGCAGTCGAGTGTAACCCACCAGAAAGCAGTCGATTGATATACAAGCATGTACTCCTAGTCCTTCTCGGTACTTGAGTATGTGCTTGGCGACAATTCAGTGTCACAGTCTGAGCTTGGCGATATCTAGCGACCATGCCTTTGCATGACAGATATCTGGTCTAATGCAAAGCATAGCATACGTGAGACTCCCCACAGCAGATGCATAAGGGACCATCTTCATGTCATCTATCTCCTTTTGTGTCTTAGGACACATGTTCTTAGATAGTTGAATTCCATGTCTGTAAGGTAGAAAACCTTTCTTGGAATTCTCCATGCTAAACCGCTTGACCTTTGTATCGATATAGGATGCAGGATAAGCACAACATCCTCTTCTTAGATCACAAAGATCCTGATTCCAAGGATGTGTCACGCTTCTCCTAGATCCTTCATATCGAAGCTGCTCGAATAGCCATACCGTCGTCAGACAATTCCTTCATGTTGTTTCCAATCGAAGGATATCGTCTACATACGATCTGAGAAACACCAACACGTTTCCATCACATTTCTTATACACACAACTCTCACTCGGACATTGAGCGAATCCATGATTTGGACAACTTCGTCAAAACGAGTGTTCCAAGATCTAGATGCTTGCTTAAGTCCATAAATGGATTTCTTAAGTTTGCACACCAAGTGCTCTTCTCCTTTAGCAATGAATCCCTCTGTGTTGGTCCCTTTTTCAAGTATACTCGATATAGCTTGGGAAATGTTTAAGCAACAGGCTGTATGGTTTTCGAATCTGAGTGCGTAGCGGAAGTCTTTAATATAGTAAGTTGCCGTCGATACAGCAACTCGGTCTAATCTCCTGTTAGCTTGGTGCGTGCAGGGTTTTGCAGTGTATACTTATATAAATTACAGTTATGAAAACAGTAACGGCGAGAGGTAAATGACATAGTATTTAAGTGGTTCGAGGTAAACCCCTCTACGTCCATTGGTCCTCCACACAGGAGTAAAACGTTTATTATAAATACTGCGTACACAACTATGTATTTATAATCAAACCTATCCTTGTATCGTTCACAGTTGATACAAAGAATGTCACTTTCAACCGTTCACAGTTGGTTAAAGCTTCCTTCTTGACTAACCGTCACACACGGTTCCAAAGCTTCGTCCTTATTCGTCCCACACAGTCGAATAACTTGTTGAGTTCACACGGAGCTCGGTTTTACACAAGGTAAAAGGTATGTAACCGGTAAACGTGACTTTGAATATGAAGTTCTTGAGTGATGATGGTATTCTTGATGTTGAGCCTTTGTATATCTCTTTTGATCGATTTGCGAAAGCTTACGGAGATATGTTTTGCTCGATGTATATAATGATAGCTTCTTCACTTGGTAACTTGGAGTGTATATCTCTTGTTCGTATTGGTTGCGTATTATGATCTTCAAACTGCAGGGATATATATAGCCTTCTTGGATATATATCCGTTGTAATAGATCCGTTGGGTAAGATTAGTGATAATTCGAATAGTTGACTTGAAAGGACTAGGATCCGGATATTACGGGATTTGAAGATCTCTGACGGCTTGATATTTAAATACTTTATCCTTTCGGTATTTAAATACTTCTTTATCAAGCGGTACTTGACTTTAGTGAATACTAAAGATTCCTTTTCAAAGCGATCTTGATCTGTTCGATGTGAATCTTTGTATCCTTTGGTCTTTGTAGGCATAATGGAATAGTCGGTATTTGTATGGAAGGGCGCTTTATTGAAGTTTCGAGACAGCTTCCATACTTGGTGCTTACTTAGACTTTGTTCTTTGTATCTTGGTAGCGCGAGAGCTTCTTTGTATCTTTGGCGTTGTGATAAGGTCTTCGATACGAGTTGCAACTTCAGCGGCTTTCGATACAGGGCTTGCTGTATCAAGCTTTTGGCAATTATCAAAACAAAATTATTTATCCCAACAATTTCCCCCTTTTTGATAATTTCCAAAACTACTTTGATGATTCAAAAACTTCTTGATCATGCCAAGTTCTTGATATCAAAACTTCTTCAGGCTAAAAACAATTTCCCTTTTTGATAACCACTTGATGGCAACTTGAGAGAACTTCGATACAGGAGTTGTTTTAATCCCACTGTTTCCCTCTCTTTTTGATAATGTCTTGAGCGAGACTTCTTGATCTTACATCGATGATCGGTCTTGACACTTAATCTTAAAGGAAATGTGAACTGCTCGCAGGCAAGTTATAAAATGATAGGAAAGTTTATTACATCTTAAACTTATGATTGGCGCGCAGGCACAATCTTACATTCGTGATCTAGTTGAGTACATCTTAACCTATGAACTGTTCGTAGACGAGTTCTTACAGCAATACACAATAAATTTATCAATCATAATTGATGTCCTGTTGTGAAAATAGTATAATGTTCTTCCTTAAAGGTACATACGAGATTCAATTTATATTCGGATTAGCTGTATTCATGGGTAAATCTTGTATTCCCCCTTAATTAATGCACACGTCATTTGTAGGAAGGTTTCATGCCTTCTTAGTCTCTGATCTTTGTCTTGACTATTACGAGTGTACGGTTAATTAATGGCGAATCTTGTATTCATGGGTCTTCTGACATTCACCCTCACTTAAAAGCATAAAAACTTACGAGATTTACATTTGTAGCGTTTCCCGATTCATGTCGGCGCTTGGATATCAAGTAACTTTGGGTCTGGTGTGATATTGCCTTTTGGTACCCAAATTTGCCGGGCAACAATTTGTTTGTTGTAGGCTACTTTTGGTCCATTATATCGATATCTACGTGGGGCGGGCACGTAGTCGTTGTAATCATTATAATGCATGAAAAATCGAGAATTATAGTTGTTGTTCGATCGATTGTCGTCTCGGAGGTGGAGCCATTTTCTTTGGCCTAACATCTTGCCTTCTAGGTCTCGGTTGGATTCCCAACGATGTTGTTGATCTGCGCGGACACCTGCTTTCTTGATGGATAACGGGGCTCCTGTATCCGATTAGGCAAACTTATTGTCTGAGAAGTCTTCTTTGTCACGGGCCTTTGTTGGTTGGATACAACCTTCTTCTGAATATTTCTTGGCATTTATGATATGCTTGTGGAGCATCTTTGTTGATCATATACAGTGGGTGTTGGTTCCACTGTCTCGAATAGTAGAGTTGCGGGGCGGAATGGCGGCTTTTCATTCGCGGTGCAACGAGTTCCTTCTCGGGACTCGGAACTTCTTTTGATACGGGGATGGATTCTTCACTCCTGACGAATATTGTACTAGATTTTTCTTTGTTGGAGAGCGAGTTGTATCCTAAGCCACGTTTATCATGAGCATGTTGCCCGGTGCTTAGGATCTCTTCCATTCTTTTAGAGGATTTCTCGAAAGATTTCAAGATTGTCTCTAATTCTCCTTCACGTTTCTCGAGAGATTTTACTTTGGCTTGAGTAGAGCGAATCATTTGTCTTGCTTTCAAGATGAGACTTAGTCACATTTAGATTATGATCAAGTTGATGATTGCTCTCCATGAGTTTTTCTAATTTGACTTTCTTTGTTTTGCAATCAATTGACATATTTTCGTAATTATTCTTGACAAGTCATTTTCTTCTTTCGACTCTAAGTTAGAAATTTCAAGTGTATGTTTTCTCCTTTCAATATCTCATGGGCCGTTTGAATGTTATTAAATTCATTGACATATTTTCAAAGGTATGAGATGCATTTATGGGAATAGTTGAGGTGGAGCTTACCTCATCATCGCCGTCTTCATTTTCCTCTTTAACCCGTCCATAGAGCACACATAGGCTCTATCCTCTAGCTCATCATCGGCGAGTCACTATCGGTGACCACTGAAGACATTCTTCGGTCTTTGTTGATGTGGGCGGAGCTTTTGATTCTCGATGAAGGCCTTGAGTTTGTTCTTCATCCTGTTTCTCCAGTCATCAAACTCGTTAATGTGAAACATAGATATCTTATTAGACATAAAGGTATCCATATTAGAAGATGGGAATTACAAAAGTGTTTTGAAAATAAGTATTTTTAAGGATCTAATTGATTAAAAATACGACTGATTCTTTTTAGGATCAACCGCTCCGATACCAATTGTTGGTCCCTTTTTCAAGTATACTCGATATAGCTTGGGAAATGTTTAAGCAACAGGCTGTATGGTTTTCGAATCTGAGTGCGTAGCGGAAGTCTATAATATAGTAAGTTGTCGTCGATACAGCAACTCGGTCTAATCTCCTGTTAGCTTGGTGCGTGCAGGGTTTTGCATACTTATATAAATTACAGTTATGAAAACAGTAACGGCGAGAGGTAAATGACACAGTATTTAAGTGGTTCGAGGTAAACCCCTCTACGTCCACTGGTCCTCCACACAGGAGTAAAACGTTTATTATAAATACTATGTACACAACTATGTATTTATAATCAAACCTATCCTTGTATCGTTCACAGTTGATACAAAGAATGTAAACTTTCAACCGTTCACCTGATTGGTTAAAGCTTCCTTCTTGACTAGCTTCGTCACACACGGTTCCAAAGCTTCGTCCTTATTCGTCCCACAGTCGAATAACTTGTTGAGTTCACACGAGCTCGGTTTTACACAAGGTAAAGGTAGGTAACCGAGTAAGAGCAGCGACTTTGAATATGAAGTTCTTGAGTGATGATGATTGTTCTTGATGTTGAGCCTTTGTATATCTCTTTTGATCGATTTGCGAAAGCTTACGGAGATATGTTTTGCTCGATGTATATAATGATAGCTTCTTCACTTGGTAACTTGGGTGCAGTATATCTCTTGTTCGTATTGGTTGCGTATTATTATCTTCAAACTCTGGGGATATATATAGCCTTCTTGGATATATATCCGTTGTAATAGATCCATTGGGTAAGATTAGTGATAACTTGAATAGTTCACTTGAAAGGACCGGGATCCGGATATTACGGGATTTGAAGATCTCTGACGGCTTGATATTTAAATACTTTATCCTTTCGGTATTTAAATACTTCTTTATCAAACGGTACTTGACTTTAGTGAATACTAAAGATTCCTTTTCAAAGCGATCTTGATCTGTTAGATGTGAATCTTTGTATCATTTAGTCTTTGTAGGCATAATGGAATAGTCGGTATTTGTATGGAAGGGCTGTATTGAGGTTTCGAGACAGACTTCCATACTTGGTGCTTACTTAGACTTTATTCTTTGTATCTTGGTAGCGCGAGAGCTTCTTTGTATCTTTGTGTGTGATAAGGTCTTCGATACGGGATTGCAACTTCAACCGGATTTCGATACAGGGCTTGTTGTACCAAGCTTTTGGCAATTATCAAAACAAAATTATTTATCCCAACACTCTTCTTGGCGCATATAGATTTCCTTGTCTAGACTCCCATTCAAGAATGCAGTTTTGACATCCATCTGCCAAATCTCCAGATCCAAATGCGCAGCTATAGCTAAAAGAATCCGGATTGACTTAAGCATGGCTACCGTGAAAAGGTTTCATCATAATCGATACCCTCTTTACGAGTGTAACCTTTTGCAACAAGCCTCGCATTGAAGGTTTCAACCTTCCTGTCACGTCCTTTCTTTCGCTTGTAGACCCATTTACTCCCAATGGCTTGTACACCATCAGGTAGCTCTACTAGCTCCCACACTTGATTGGAATCCATAGATCCCATTTCGATTCCATTGCTTCTTGCCGAGTCATCATCTTTATCTTGGATTGCCTCCTTATAGGTCCAGAGGCGATTCATCTTCGTGCAGGATTGAGTCAGAAGACTTTCCCACGCCTATGAATCGTTTGGGGTGACGAACAACCCTCCCGCTCTGACGAGGCAAATCCACGAGTTGGTGTAAAAGTTTCGAATCGATACGTGGTGCGGTGTTAGTTGGCGCATGCGATTGGTATAGACGGAGTCTCGCCCCTCGGCTCTTCGAATTATCTCGCTCATGGGCACGGTGACTAATCATATAATCCTCTTCCGAAATCGGGCATTGGTGCTAACAATGACCTTCGATCTGAGGACTATAGAACAAGCCACCCTTCGTTCCCTTAGGGTATCCTACAAACACTCGCATACATGCAAGATGCTAATTTATCGACTTCCTTATTCGGCACATGTCTTTGGAGTACCAAATCCGAACATGTCCTAGACGGGCTTACGCCCACTCCACGATTCTGTGGGTGTTTTGGAAGGCGATTTGAAGGCACCGGAGTTTAGAATGTACGCCGCTGTTTCTAAAGCGTATCCCCAAAACGAAATAGGTAAATCTGAATAACTCATCATTGATCTAACCATTTCTAAAAGAGTCCTATTCCTTCTTTCACCACACCATTTTGTTGTGGAGTTCGGTGCGGTGGTGGGACGAAATCCCCTCATTCGCCAAGAAATCCACAAACTCTCCACTAAGGTATTCGCCACCACGATCGGATCGTAGCGACTTGATACTCTTCCCATGGCCTTCTCGTTTGACCTTGAAGTCTCTGAACTTGTCAAAGGCTTAGGACTTACGTCGCATCAAATAGATGTATCCATATCTCGAATAATCATCTATAAACGTGATGAAGTATTGAAACCACCCCTAGCACGGATATTCATTGGACCACATCGTCCGTATGAACCAATTCTAACACATCCTGAGCACGGTTTCCCTTGGTTTTAAAAACCCTTTTGGTCATCTTACCTTCCAGACGGGATTCACAAATTGGAAATGACTCAACTTGGAGATCATCGATGGGCCATCATCTACCAATCTTTGAATCCTTCTAAGGTTTACATGTCCTAACCGTAAATGCCACATATATGTTTGGTTTATGCTTGAAGGTTCTTTTCTCTTTTTAGGTTTAGACAAAGAGTTAAGTGATTTATGCATAGGAGTTTGTGCGGTATTAACGACATACGATCCATCATTAAAAGTACCTTTGCAAATATATTCACCGCTTCTTTTCTTAATAATGGCATCATCATCAAAAGAAAGCCGAATAACCATCGCTTTTAATTTAGAAACCGAAATTAAATTCATTCTAAAATCAGTACTAATAATACATTATTGACAACTAATAATTTATCATTAATCTTCAATGCCACGACTCCCTTTACCATGACCATAAGCCTGGAATAATCGCCCCAGTTGATGGTAATCTAGCCCGCACTAAGCTGCTTGGTTACCTGAAAACCATGCGAGTCAAAGCAAACATGATCAGTGGAGCCTGAATCAACTTTCCACGAAGTGGAAGAACAAGCTGCCAAACATGTTTTGACTACTAGTGCACGAGACATACCTTTCTTAAGAGCAGGGCAGTCCGCTTTAAAATGTCCTTTCTGACCACACTTGTAGCACTTTCCCTTTGGCTTTTTGTTCGCCTCGGGATGAGGAGCCTTGCTTTTCACCTTGAGGGTTGCCACTTGCTTCTGGCCAACCTGCTTTTTCTTCTTTCCCCATTTGGGTTTGGAAGAAGTAGCACCGGTTCTTGCAAGAATCGATGATAACCTTGTTTGAAGAGACCTTGGCAGATTGAAGCTCTGTCCAGTTCCGCCTAACTATTTGTCCTACGGTTCACATTGTAGTTATGGCGGAAATGCTCAAAGCTTCTAGGTTAGGTGCCTAAGATAATATCGATCTACGTTTCCGCATCTATAGTAGACCCCTGTATGCTCAGTTAGTTCAAATGTTACTTCTTTTTTAGATCATGTTCCCTCACTGTAGTCCCTTCAGACTTTTGGGTTGTCATCAATACCCTCATAGCATTTTGTCTAGCCTTGGTTCGATGACCAAACATCTCGGTGAGACTTTTCATCATTTCCACGGCTGAACCCATCGTCTGATGCTGATGCTGCAATACATTTGTCAGTGAAGCCAAAATGTACCCATCTCATCATACTTTTTCCATTTTCGGAATTCAGCCAACTCTTCGGGAGTGGCATCCGGTTCTGGTTCTAGAGGGCTCTCCTCGATTAAGACAAACTTATGCCCCTCAGCAGTCAGGACAATGTCAAGATTTCTTTTCCAATCGGCAAAGTTAGTGCCATCTAGTTTATTTTCTTTGAGAATAACAGCTAGTGGATTGAAAGACATCTGAGAATAAAAATTAAAAACATCCATCACATAATGCATAGCAAAATATATCGAAAAACCTCAAAACACAATATATATGCTAGCAACCAACACCTCAAAAAATCCGCACATGCAAGCCACGATCGTGTGGACGTTTGCACACACATTTTTCAAGTAGAGTTTTACGTATTTAATTTTACTATCTAGTCAAATTACGTTATGACAAGTAAAATTAATAGTTGGTTCCTCTTGGCCATGTATTAATTAACATAGACTCCTATGGGAGCTTATTAATTAATACACCTAAGTGAACACCATAATTTAACATCCTTAAAATATTATCTTTTAAATAATAGTCCTACAGATGGAGAGGTCCTATCATAAAAAGTAATATTTACCTTATGTTATCATTTTGAAATTTAAAACTAGTGAACCTATAATTAGCACATCCGATATAGAGGAAGACTCTAATGTCAACGCGCATGCTAATTACTTCACAATTTAAATTAATTATGGAGGCCAATTTGATTTTATTTAAAATAAAAATCAATTTAATCACTTAGTCATTTTAGCCTTAAGGTTTTTAATTTTCTCGTCCTAACATGCAAGGAAACATATCACGCATACATCCATACATGCCATACATCAAAATAATAAAAACCAAAATAAAGCATGGATAATTAAATTTATCCAATTATCATGGTCTTCTTCCTTGAGTTGAATCAGAAAATCTTGACTCGATCTCTCCCATGAATCAAGCATCTCGTCGCTTCTCCCCGTAAGCCGTGGATTTTCAAAATTAAAATTTTACTTTTATGCAAAATTAATTACATAAAAATTTAATTTTAAATCCCGACTTCAATGGGCCTGTGAGCGGCAAAAGCGGACGGACCAAAGCTGGGCGACCGGCCCGAACAATGAACCGGCCGGACAGTGCCGTAACCTTAGCGGCCGCCCGCTGCTCAGCGACGGCCGTGTCTTTGCCAGCGGCGCTTCTTCTTGTCAGCGGCCTTGCCCAGCGATCCGTGATCTGCTCTATTTCTTAGCGATCCGTCTCTTAGAATTCGATTACAATTTTATATAAAATAAAATACATCGAAATTACATCAAGATTTACGAAAAAATAAAACCACCTAGAACTACCTGCGTATTTTCTCACGGGAAAAACCATTTCATGCCTCAAAAACGGGCCAAACCAACAATTGCATAATTAATAAAAATAAATAAATAAATGCACCATTCATATAAACCATGATAATTGGATCATATCACCTGCAAGAACACATCTAGCAAAATATTCCAACATCAAAATATATGAATATTTAAATTGCTATCAGTTAATCACTAAAATTAATTAAAATAGCAAAAGCCTAAAAAACCGGCTCTGATACCAATTGTTGGAAAGTAAAACGCAGTGGAAGCGAAGTTTGATAAATTTGATAATGGCGTTTTACGCATCTACGAGCATTAGATCTATTTAGGCATGCTAATTAATTAATTACTAAGATTAATAAGCAATTTAAATATTATTTATTATTTATTAATTAAATATGTTGATTAATTAAAATATCCTAATCTAGATCCAAGATCAGAGGATATTACCTTTTGAAGCGCGTTGGTTACTTCCTTCTTGATCGCCTTGTATTTCTACCTTCAGATCTTCTAGAGTATGATCCGCCTTGAACCGAACGTTGTGTGGGCAACAAGCTACCGGATCTTGCTTGGACACCTTATGGATCGGCCTAATTCTTATGCCTCATAACTCTCGATTTTCTTTTCTTCAAGTAATTAGATATGTAGCAAGAATTAAAGTGTTATCTCAATTGTGGAATCAAAGACACGAGTCAAGATCCACAATTAAACACTTAGAAGAAAAATCAAAATTCCTTGTGCAAGTATGTGATAAAATCGGCCAAGCCCCATAATGTCCTATTTATAGGCTCTTGGACTACTACTAGGGATCTAAAGGAGGATTATGGAAGGACTCCCAATTAATTCATCTTACCTTATTATGACTCTTCCTAATATATGATGAATCAATTAATATCAACTTAGTCCACTAAAAAGTTGATATTGCACTTCCTACCAAAATCCCAAATTACGAAATTGGGCTCCTTATTAAATATATTATTTCCGTGTTTAAGATATCGAATGTCCATTAATTAATTATAAACTCTTGTGACTTTAATTAATTAATATCTTATCCAAGAGTAGTACCACTCGAACCTTATTATTATATCGAATTAAATCCACTGCGGGGTTTAATATAATAATCATTATCGAGCTCCTCAAGGGGACATCATCGGCCATGCAGTCGGGACACGATTTCTAGTAATAATAATAATTGTCGTATAAACAATATTATTGCCCAAGATACGAGGCTTATTGAGTCGATCATTTTGACTCTCACCTATGGTAAATCAAAGCAATAATTATTATAAATACACAATTAAATATTATGTACTTAGAATTAAGAAATAATAATTATCCGAGATTTACGTTCTTCTTACGGTCGATCTGAGAAGACACTATCTCACCTCGATCCTGTTCAACGTATACAAATACGGTAATGTATGCTAATAGTCAAGACCAACTATTCTCAAGCATACACTACAACCCTTTATATAATTTGTCTAATAATTATATAGGTTGTGAACTATTATATTATTTTATAAGGCACCGATAATGTGATCTTCCATGTGACACCAACACACCACATTATCTACAATATAAAATAATTAGACATTTCATTTGCATAACCATAGCGTGAATTAATATGCAAATAATGTGATTAAGTGTAATTAATATCCTCATAGGTAGTAACGAAATTGGGTAATACAAGCATAAAGTATGCTTTGCGATACAATCCTAACACTTACAACGCGTTATGCACGTACAGTGAGATTTTTAGGCGAGAAAACGGACACAAGCCGGAAAATGACACCACCTGCTGGAAAATGTCGTCGCCTGCCGGAAAATGTCACCCTGCCGGAAAATGCCGACCACTGCCGACCGAACTCGGCCGTGTCATCCGGCACGGTCGAGTCTTGCTCGTCCGGAATAGCCAAGTCATTTGTCGGCCCGAACCCGACCGTGCCGGAGACACGGTCGAGTCCTACTCACCCAAAACTACGAAACCCACTGCCCGGGCCCGACCGTGTTCTAGGACACGATCGAGTCCACGCCGACGTCCTATCGCGCCAGAGTCACTATCGGACGAGTCAGCATCGGACGTCCTGTCGCCGCGTGCAGGTATCAGCGGACACGGTCGAGTCCATGTCGGCGTCCTTGTCGGGCGCGCCCGTGTTGAGTCCTACGGCGCTTTGTTGATCGCGCCGCGGCCGTGTCACGGGACATGGTCGAGTCCCTGCCGGCAGCCCCATATTTTATACACTTTTTGTGTATTTTTGTCCTCTTTTTCTTTCTTTACTTATTTGAGGGATTGTGTCTCCCTTTTATTTGATTTGTGTTCCCTTTTTGTATTTTATATTGATTTGTTTTGATTATTCAAAGATTTTATAATCTTTGAATTATTTTTTTTATTGTTATAGGTAGAGTTAGTTTTTTTCCTATAAATAGGCTTTGATAAGTCTTGTAATGATAATGTATTATGAATTTGAATATGAAGAATACACTTTGTGTTTCTATCATTGGTAAATGATTTTTACCGAAACTTGATTTTTATTCGACGCGTTTTCGAGTATTAATCCGATTGATTCTCAATACGTCTTGGGAAGAAATCACCTTATCGAGTTATAGGTCTAATTCGATAAACCCTTGTTCTTGATCGTTCAAGTCTTCTTGATCGATATTATCACTTTCCCGATATTACTTCCATTTTCCATTTGTTCGAATGTTCATCGTCATATTCGATTTTACTCCCACAAAATACATCCAAAAAAACCCCTAATCGTAAAAAGCCTTCCGCTATCATACACGTACATATACTCCGACTGATACATATCCGCCTCTCCGGGATAATTCGTATCAATACCAACAATAACATGTTATCCCTTACCATTAATGTCTTCCGGCCTGATAATAACAACACGTCAGTGTCTTCCAAGGGCACGATCTTGCCTGACCCTTCTTCATCCTCTCGTCATGAGCAACCGACTGACACGGTTGGGCCCCCTATTGTGTCTGTTGAACATGACAAAGATAAGAGCCATACCATTACTGCTAAGGCAGGAAAATCTATTGTTATTTCTCCTCTTATTTCCTCAGAAAAACCTCACTCTCCACTAAAACAAGCCAAAAGGGATGTTAAATTCCCAAAGACGGTGCAATTACTCCCTGCTAACTCCACGGCAGCGAAAAATCTTAATTGGGCCACTTCTAAACCTTGGCGAATTCTTCTGAGGCAGAGGATCAGCAAAATAATCCGCCTGAAGCACGGATAACCGCCGTTTCTAAATGAATATCCTTTCCTGGAATATCAGGGGGATCAGGAAGCTAGTTTCTAGGGACCATATTCGTCACTATATCACGGTTGGTAAGCCGGATATTCTATGTATCATCGAGCCATTCACTATTTTTGCTCGTTCCGATCTTTCTCTCTGGCGTTCGGGTGGTCTTTCTCTTCTTGCCGAGAATCAGCAAGGAAATCGGGACCCCGACATTTGGGTGCTCGGCTCCCTCAACATATCTAATTGCCAAGTCATCCATGTCTCTGATCAGGTTATCATCATGGACATCTCTTTTAATGGATGGGACTTTCGGGCGTCCGTTGTACATGGTGCTCGTAACTATATTGGTCGTAGGAATCTTTCGGAGGATATCCTGAGCTTCCTTCACCCTAATCTTTTAGTTTTCGGAGATTTTAATGCCGTAATTGGGGCACATGAGCGTCACAGTCGTTCCCAACGCTACCTCTTGTCGGGAGTTCAATCAATTTATTTATGAGGCCTTGCTTGTCGGCATCCCTTTTACTGGTCATCGATTTACCTGGAGAGGCAGGGTTCACGATGATTCTCATGTTGAGACCCGCATTGATCGGTTTTTGGCCACCCCTGATTTTATCAATCACTGGGTTTCCACGAAATATCATGTTTTCCCTAGGACCTGCTCTGATCACCACCCGATCTGGCTGTAATATCTGCAATTTGGATTTCCGGTAATTTTATTTTTGGCGGAAGTCCATCTTAGCGACTCTATTGTGACTGTTTCGTCATTCCGAGAATGATTAATTCTACACTTTTTGCCATCTGAGTTCGTCTCGGTGTCGTTCTCTTGAGTTCCGTGTTCTTAAGCGACTTTTCCACGTATGAGTTCAACTTTGTAAAATCACCATTAATTTTTGGAAATTCCAAAAATTCTGAATCTTTTAAATATTATATAGAATCAAGTTAGCTTTCCAATGGTTCAAACGGTGAGTCAATCGGAGTCCGGACGAAGGAGTTATGGTCGAAAAATCTAAGACTGCACTGTGTGCCTTTTGATGTTGGAGCGGGCTGTACTGGGGGATGCGGCACCTGCCATAACGGCCGTGGCACACTACCGAGTCACTTACGCGGCACACTCGGCTGGGCGGCGGCACACTGCCGAGCACTGGGGGTAGATTTTGGCCCTGTGCCGCGGCACACTCGGCCGGGCCGCGACACACAGTGCAGGCTGCACTATAATTTCGTTTTTTGAGAAGAAAAGCTCATTTATTCATCCTACTTCCGACAGAGAGGGTTTGTGGGAGAAATTTTCATCATCAATCACTTGAATACTCGATTTTTCATCATTTTCATTCGGTTGTGAAGCTCGGATCGTCGATCTAACGCGTGTTCATCGAATCAAAGTGTTTGGATCTTCAAAGGTAATATTCTCAAACCTCTTGGATTTCGATTTGTGTTGAGATATGATGTTTTGGACGTTATAAGCATGTTGTATGAAGCGATGTACATATGATTATGAGTATATATGAATATTCATCGGATTATTGAAAGGTTATTCAAGAACACTTTGAATATTGAGTTGGATTTGGGGGTTTTCGATTAATTATTGTTGAAATAACATATTTGGATATTCATATTGGATTATTGATCGTATTGAAGATGTTTTGTTGGTTTGAAACACTTCTTGGGGATTTGATATTGGTATTATTGAGGTTTGGTTGTAAACAATCGAAGTTTGGCCACAACGTGTTCGATATAATGCCCCAATGAACTTGGTTTAGTCGTATCGACGTTTTGAGTTAGTTATACTCGTGTTTCATTCGTGTGTTGAACCGGATTATTGGTAATTGTGTTATTCAAGGTTGTTCGAGCGACCGACATCTCATTTAGGACGTTGTTCGTGGAAGGACATTCTTCATTGGCGTTGTGTAAGTTAATTCTTACTCGGTTAAAAGGATATTCATTCCTTTCGTTGTTGTTCATTCATAATTATAGTACATTTATGATGTATTAACCGTATTGAGACTTGTAATTGTCAATTAATCACTTCAGTCACGAGGAACGACGGTTCCAATCATTTCATTGAGCTATCATTCATTTCACTATCATTTTATCTCGGTGAGTCATTATTGATTTCGATGTCACTTTTGTTATCTCGTGACATTCCGGGTCATACTCGCGTGCCGGTTGGTATGTTTAGGATTTTCATGTCGGGCACATATTAAGTCGTGTGTTGGTTGTTGGCCTCACATTGGACTGTGCACACGATAAGATCACTTCGTGAGACTGATTAGGTACAAGACCACACGTGTATTCGATCGATACTCGTTGGTGGCTTGTGCACGGACACATTTCCATCCCGGGCGTAGTGTGGCGCCACCCTTTGAGCCGTACCTTTAGTTGATTCATACAGCATGTTTGATTGCGTATGTTTTCAACAAAATTGGGTTATAATCTAACCGATTCAATTTTGATCGCATGTGTTCGATGGTTTGAGATTTTTGATCGAACTTGTGGTTTATATAGCATATATGATTGTGTTTATTCAACTCTTGAGGATTGTTGTTCTGTGTAACTGACCCCGTTGTGGAATTTTGTTTTTCAGGTCATGGCAAGGCTAAGACACGGAAAGAGAACGTTGACGGCAAGGAGTCCCAGTGATACTAGTAGGGGGCCCCAGTCCTTTTCATTCACTCGTGTTTTCTTTATTTTATTTCCGCTGCAGTTTTCCATTTGAATACTCATTTTATTCAGTGTCATATGTTTTATCTTCATATAAATATACACGTATTCTATATTATCTTGGGTGTGTTGTATGAAACTCCTCATCGAAGTAATTAATGATGTAATGTGGTTCGGTACTACATTTACCCTGTGTATTTTATTCATTTTCAATCACCTGGTGGGCCCCAGTCGGGGGTCCACGGCACTGTAATATCCGCCTAGTTTGGGGTGTTACAGAGTTGGTATCGGAGCGTGGTTTTGAATACTACCTTCCGAGTCATGTCTCATTTAAAATCATCATTCATAAGACTAGTATCATTGGACTTTCGCGTCACGTGTGACCTGTGCAAGAGTCGAGCCATTCAGACCAAAGAATAGTAAGATTTCTTCATTTATCATTTTCATTTTAATCATGTTGATCATGTTAACTCATTAATCACTCAATTCATTTCAGCACTCAGTTGTTGATCTTGAGGATCATATCATTAATCTTGTTAACTTGTTCAAGATAATCATTTCAACAATATCATCAGATAATCATGTCACCTGAGTTAATCATTCATGTAATCACTGTGTTAGAGCGCGTATGCTCATTTTCATCATTTTATGACATAAATCATAATGCGGTACTCATATGAGATCTATGATTATCATGCGATCTTCCTACTTCATAATGGAGAGAGCTGTCAGGGGATGCACGGGGAGAGGCCGCGGTGCGGGCCGAAATTCGGGAAATAATCACTCACTGCCAGGAAGTCGTACCCAGGACTCAGCTCGATCGGAAGATGTTCGGGTTGATCCACTCACTTTTATGCAGGTCATGATGACCCATATGCAATTGCTCAATCATCATTGCTCCACTCTAGCCGATTTAATCAAGAGAAGTCTCCCGTGTGAGCCTGCTGCTAAGGAAATTGCTGAGCAACAACCTTCATCTGTCAGTAGGAAATCAACGAAGCGTAATCAGTCCGAAGGCGGTCAGTTTACCTTCAAGAAGCCTCCTGCGCGACCTAACATTTCTGAGCAACCTCCTACGGCGCATAATCGTGCGGGATCTCAGTCCCGAGCGGCCAGTTCGGCCATCACCTATTTCAACTATGGAGCGCCGGATCATTACAGCACTAAGTGTCTGAAACCGTCTATCACGTGCCATAATTGTGGGATTTTTGGGCATAAGGCCCGTTTTTGCCGAAGGGACCCCAGGCATATTCCGGTGGCATCTCGGGCCCCGAAGCATTTAGCGGTTCAGAATCAGGCCACTCAGTCCGTACTGTTTAAGACGACGAGAACAACTAAAGGCGGAGGTCATACTTATCAGATAGGAGCATTCGGTTCGGGGTCCGGCAAGCCCCGAATTCACGGGATGAAGAGGACCGACGATCCGGAAGCCCGAATGGTCTCATGTGTACTCGTAATTCTATCTCAACCTGTGTGTACCCTTTTTGATACTGGTATATAGTATTCATTCATTTCCGAATCATGTTTGAATAGACTTAACTTGGATAGTCTTATTAATTGTGGGCCTTATATCATTGGTCTACCTGGCGGTAGAAGAATTTTCGAAAATCATGAGGTTTAGAACTGACCGAATTAAGCTTAATGACCGCGAGTGGTTGGTGGACCTAATCGTGGTGGATTTACCTAAGGACGATGTAATATTGGGTATTAGGGGATGGATCGTCATGATACCATCCTCAATGTTCGTAAGCGTACGGTCACTATCATTTCCGTCGTTGGAGTCGAGTGTGTATTTCAGGGAGGTGATCCCCATTGTTACGGAAGAATCATTAATATGATGAAAGCAGTAAAATTACTCAACCAAGTTGTTCAATCATTCATTATATCATTATCATCGATTGACCATTATATGACAATCGAGATGTTCCATCATCCCTTATATCATTGTCATCGATTGGCCGTTCTAAGGCAATCGAGGTGTTCAACCATTCATCGTATCGTTGTCATCGATTGGCCACTCTCAGACAATCGAGGTGTTCAACCATTCTTGGTATCATTGTTATCGTTTGGCGATGTACTCCCAGACGAGCTACCTGTTTTACCTTCACCGAGGGATATGGAATTCACGATAGAGTTAGAGCCTGGTACGTCCCCATTATCGAAGGCACCGTACCGGATGGCCCCGACCGAAATGCAGGAATTGAAGAATCAATTAGAGGAGTTGACCGAGAAGGGTTATATCCGACCGAGTGCGTCCCCGTGGGGGGCACCAGTGTTGTTTGTCAAGAAGAAGGATGTTCCGTTTCGTGTGTGTATTAATTATCGGGAGTTGAATAGGGTGACAATCAAGAATAAGTATCCTCTACCCCATATTGATGATCTCTTAGATCAACTTCAGGGAGCTTCAGTATTTTCCAAGATCGACTTAAGATCTGGATATCACCAGTTGCGCATTCGAGAGTCGGATATCGCGAGGGCGGAGTTTCAAACACGCTATGGCCATTATGAGTTCGTGGAGTTAATTAATGCACTAATGCACCTGCGGTATTCATGGAGTTAATGAATCGGGTTTGCATCGACTTTTTGGATCAGTTCGTGGTTGTCTTCATCGATGACATTTTGATTTATTCTCGTGATCGAGAGGAACACGAGTTACGTCTTCATCAGGTTCTCGACGTGTTAAGATGCGAGCAACTTTATGGAAAGTTTTCTTAATGTGAGTTCTGGATGTCCGAAGTGACGTTTCTCGGACATGTAATTTCGTCAGACGGAGTTCGTGTCGACCCTCAGAAGACTGAGGCTATTCGAGATTGGCAACCTCCGAAGAATGTTAAGGAAATTCGAAGTTTCCTCGGATTAGCTGGTTATTATCGGCGATTTGTGGAAGGATTTTCTAAAATCGCTCAACCCATGACGAACCTTTTTAAGGAAAGATAAGAAATACACGTGGTCCAACGCGTGTCAACAGAGTTTTGAGGAACTCAAGAGCCGGTTAATTTCAGCACCTGTCCTTTCTTTACTGCAAGGAACGGAAGGATTTGTGGTCTATAGTGATGCGTCTGGACAGGGTCTCGGATGTGTACTAATGCAGAACGGGAAAGTTATTGCTTATGCTTCACGGCAATTGAGACCTTACGAGATTAATTATCCGACCCACGACCTGGAGCTAGCAGCCATAGTATTCGCATTGAAGATTTGGCGTCATTATCTTTATGGCGTTACCTGTCAGATATTCACCGATCATAAGAGTTTAAAATATATATTTACTCAGAAGGAGTTAAATATGCGACAGAGATGGTGTTCAGGGACAGCTTTGTATGCTGGAGATTTCATCGCCACTTGAAGAAGCGATCAGAGTGAATCAGAGTTCGGACCCGTTTTTGTTGCACATCTGCGAGGATGTGGCACAGGGGAAAGCTCATGGATTTGTGGTCCACGAGGATGGACTCTTGAGATTTAAGAATTGGTTATGTGTACCGGCGAATGACGAGTTGAAAAACTTGATTTTGAGAGAAGCCCATGCTACCTCTTATTCTATTCATCCGGGGTCCAGCAAGATGTACAAAGACTTGAAACAAAATTACTGGTGGAGTAATATGAAGCGTGAAGTCGCCGAGTTTGTTTCGAGATGTCTCACCTGTCAACAAGTCAAGATAGAACATCAGCGACCGACAGGTATGCTGAAACCGCTCCCTATTCTGGAGTGGAAATGGGAGGATATTTCAATGGACTTCATCACGAGTTTGCCGACGAGTCGCCGTGGCATGAATACAATCTGGGTAATTGTGGATCGTGTAACTAAGTCAGCTCATTTTATCGAGATTAAGGATACTTGGGGTCCCGAGAGACTTGCCCAGTTGTTCATCAAAGAAATAGTGAGATTGCACGGTACTCCTAAGAGTATCGTTTCTGATCGTGACAGGCGATTCCTGTCTCATTTTTGGAAATCAGTTCATCGTGCCATGGGAACTCAGCTTAATTTCAGCACATCTTTTCATCCTTAGTCCGACGGACAATCAGAGAGGACTATTCATACATTGGAGGACATGTTGAGGGCATGCGTCCTCGATTGGAAAGACGATTGGGAAGCCCAACTACCATTGATCGAGTTCACGTATAATAATAGTTAGCATGCTTCGATTAAGATGGCACCTTACGAGGCCTTGTACGATCGTCGTTGTCGATCTCCTTTGTGTTGGGATGACTTATCAGAATCAATTGGCACCGAGCACGATATGCTTATAGCCGCCCGTGAGAAGGTAGTTTTGATCAGGAGTCGTTTGTTGACCGCTCAGAGTCGACAGAAATCTTATGCAGACAATCATCGCCGACCATTAGAGTTCGAGACAGGTGACCACGTGTTGGTCAAGGTATCCCCGAGTCGAGGTATCTTCCGTTTTGGGAAGCGGGGAAAGTTGAGTCCAAGATTTATTGGACCGTTTGAGATTTTGGAACGAGTAGGCGAGCTAGCTTATCGATTGGCCTTACCTCCAGCGTTGAGCCGAATTCATAATGTGTTTCACGTCTCTCAGCTACAGAAGTATGTTGCCGACCCGAATCACATACTTCAGTTCGACGAAATCGAGATCGTAGATGATCATACGTATGAGGAGCATCCCGTACGAATCTTAGTACGGCGAATCAAACAGTTGAGGAACAAGACGATCCCTTGGTTAAATTTAGTAGTCGAGTCACGAAGTCGAAGAGGCTACTTGGGAAATCGAGTATAGTATGCGGAAGAGTTATTCCTATCTGTTTCACCCTTAGTTTCGAGGACGAAACTATTTTTAAGGGGGGGAGTATGTAATATCCGCAATTTGGATTTCCGGTAATTTTATTTTTGGCGGAAGTCCATCTTAGCGACTCTATTGTGACCGTTTCGTCATTCCGAGAATGATTAACTTTACACTTTTTGCCATCCGAGTTCGTCTCGGTGTCGTTCTGTTGAGTTCCGTGTTCTTAAGCGACTTTTCCACGTATGAGTTCGACTTTGTAAAATCACCATTAATGATACGATTACGACATCTCCAAACGAAGTAAGAATTGACGTAGGTGACGATACCACGTTGCATGCACATCCACCTACGTACTTCGGCGAGAAAACAAAAGCAGAAATGGGAACCATCTTAATAATCGGAACCGGGATAACTTAGACGTATCAAAACATGCATACGTATGCATGTTCATGCATACAAAATCGGCCATTTGGGGAAAATTTTGGCGGATTGTGACATGCATCCTTGAAGGATCTTTTGTCCCCACTACTTTCAACTTTGTGTCCATTTTCAAAATCCACCATATCAACACATGAGATTTGATTTCCCTCCACCCCTTGAATAACAAATCTGCCGAACCACATGTGGAGGAAGATACCAAGATGTTGCTTTCTTGTTCAAGTCTTTGTCAAAGCCTTATCACATGAGATAGATGGTGATATCCTTCCTTCATGCTACCCCACGGACGAAATCAAATGGAAGAAGCCAAGCACATGTTGTTTTCTTTTCTTTGTCAAAAGTCTTTATAGTTAGTTTAATAATTGCTTGTATTTTAGCTAGATTTTGTGTGATCTTGTTTGGCTTTGTTTGGAGTTATAATGGCTATATAATAGCGTCATCCTCAACCTTTTCTAATCAACTTGGAAGCTTGAAAAAAAACGAAATACATGTATGTATTCATTGTTGAATGATTTTCAGCACAACTTAATTATAATTCGACGCGTCTTCGAGTTGTAATTTAATCGATTCTCAATAGGTCTTGAGGAGAGATTGTCTTATCAAACTATAGGTCTAGTTTGATAATTTACTTTCATTTTATTCTTGTTTACATAAGCCGAATTACCCTACTTTCGGTTAATTCTTACGAGTGTTACACATATCGAGTGTTGAGAGGTTAAAAGATATATCCGCTGCATTTTCCGGCGAATTTACGTCCAACTTTTACGTTAATTCGTATCATTAGTGGCATCGGAGCCCAAGGTTACTTCCTTGGCGAAATTCTCTTGGCGATTTTCTGGACTAAACTATCTCATCATGGATTTTTCCGACGATTTCATGGAGAAACTACGTGAGGCACTACACAGCATGCAAGAACCACATTTTCAAGCAAGAAGAGGAGGATATGATGCACATTCACCGCGTCATGTGGATGAATTTAAAGTTAATGAACTTCCGGAATTTGTCGGAGGTATCAATCCCGAAGTCTACTTGGAGTGGGAAAGGAAGATTGAACGTATGTTCGACTTCAAGCACCTTAACGATGAGAAACGTTGCAAATATGTGATTCTCAAGTTAGGGAAGGGCGCTTCCTTATGGTTCGAGGGTATGAAAACACTACGAGCTCGTGCGGGAAAAGAGAAAATCCATTCTTGGGATTCTTTGAAGAAAAAACTGCGTAAAAGGTATGTCCCGACATCACATCGGTTAACCTTATACAGAAAAATTGCGGAGTTTGCACAAGGGAAACTAAGTGTGGAAGAATATATCGAATAATTTGAAGGCTTGGCCTTAATGGGAGAACTTGAAGAAAATGAAGAACAAAGAATGTCACGTTTCTTACGTGGCCTAAACCGAAACATTGCGAATACGGTGGAATTATACCCCTACGGAGATTTTCACACTTTATGCGGACTATGCATAAAGATAGAAGCTCAAAACAAAGTGAAGTTTGCCAAAACTTAATTTACATCAAAGTTCGAGGATCCAAGTACTGGTTCGAGTTCAATTACCACAACGATACCGACTCCTATCTCTACTACGGTTTATAAAACCCCCGGCGTACCGAAGGAAACAAGCCTAACCAAAGTAAGATGTTTTAAATGTCAAGGATTCAGTCACTATCAAAATACTTGTCCTAACAAACGAGTGGTGACGCTAAGAGAAGCCATCACGATCCAAGACGAGTTGCTAGTCGAGGACGAAGGAGAAAGACTAGGTGATGTATTTAATTCCAACGTGGAGGAAGACGAGGGAGAAGAATGTGAAACTTACGAGGCTCCAAACTATGATACAACATTAGTTCTTCGTACTTTACAAGTCAAACCCATTTCAAATGATTCGGAACAACGGGACCAAATATTTCACACCAAGTGTCAAGTCGGGATCAAATGGTGTAGTTTGATCATCGATGGAGGAAGTTGTACCAACGTAGCGTCAAGGGAGATGGTGATAAAGCTTGGACTCATCACTACTACTCACCCAAAACCATACGCATTACATTGGCTCGATGACGGGAGTAGAGTGAAAGTCTCGAAATAAGTACGGGTCGGCTTAACCATGGGTTCGTACGTCGACATCATATTATGCGATGTACTCCCGATGGATGCATGCCATGTACTCTTGGGACGACCATGGCTATTCGATAGAGATGTTTTACATCGAGGAAGAAGTAACGAGTACGAGTTGAGGGATAAGGACAAAAGGGTCGTGTTGAAACCAATGTCACTTCAATCTATGATCCCTAACCGAGGTGAGAAACCGAATCTAACCATGTTTGCTAGTGAGAGGGAAATTGAGCTTGGTACTGAGATTGGCCGGTTAAAAGAAAACGACAATGCGTATAAAGTAGAACTTCCGAGCGCTTATGGAGTACACGCCACTTTTAACGTGTGCGATCTATCTCCTTACCTTGACGACGAGGGAATCACTGAATTGAGGTCAATTCCTTTCAAAGGGTGAGGAGATGATACGATTACGACATCTCCAAACGAAGTAAGAATTGACGTAGGTGACGATACCACATTGCATGCACATGCACCTACGTACTTCGGCGAGAAAACAAATGTGGAAATGGGAACCATCTTAATAATCAGAACCGGGATGACTTAGACGTATCAAAACATGCATACAAAATCGGCCATTTGGGGAAAATTTTGGCCGATTGTGACATGCATCCTTGAAGGATCTTTTGTCCCCACTACTTTCAACTTTGTGTCCATTTTCAAAATCCACCATATCAACACATGAGATTTGATTTCCCTCCACCCCTTGAATAACAAATCGGCCGAACCACATGTGGAGGAAGATACCAAGATGTTGCTTTCTTGTTCAAGTCTTTGTCAAAGCCTTATCACATGAGCTAGATGGTGATCTCCTTCCTTCATGCTACCCCACGGCCGAAATTAAATGGAAGAATCCAAGCACATGTTGTTTTCTTTTCTTTGTCAAAAGTCTTTATAGTTAGTTTAATAATTGCTTGTATTTTAGCTAGATTTTGTGTGATCTTGTTTGGCTTTGTTAGGAGTTATAATGGCTATATAATAGCCTCATCCTCAACCTTTTGTAATCAACTTGGAAGCTTGAAAAAAAATGAAATACATGTATGTATTCATTGTTGAATGATTTTCAGCACAACTTAATTATAATTCGACACGTCTTCGAGTTGTAATTTAATCGATTCTCAATAGGTCTTGAGGAGAGACTGTCTTATCAAACTATAGGTCTAGTTTGATAATTTACTTTCATTTTATTCTTGTTTACATAAGCCGAATTACCCTACTTTCGGTTAATTCTTACGAGTGTTACACATATTGAGTGTTGAGAGGTTAAAAGATATATCTGCTGCATTTTCCGGCGAATTTACGTCCGACTTATACGTTAATTCGTATCATTAGTGGCATAGGAGCCCAAGGTTACTTCCTTGGAGAAATTCTCTTGGCGATTTTCTGGACTAAACTATCTCATCATGGATTTTTCCGACGATTTCATGGAGAAACTACGTGAGGCACTACACAGCATGCAAGAACCACATTTTCAAGCAAGAAGAGGAGGATATGATGCACATTCACCGCGTCATGTGGATGAATTTAAAGTTAATGAACTTCCGGAATTTGTCGGAGGTACTAATCCCGAAGTCTACTTGGAGTGGGAAAGGAAGATTGAACGTATGTTCGACTTCAAGCACCTTAACGATGAGAAACGTTGCAAATATGCGATTCTCAAGTTAGGGAAGGGCGCTTCCTTATGGTTCGAGGGTATGAAAACACAACGATCTCGTACGGGAAAAGAGAAAATCCATTCTTGGGATTCTTTGAAGAAAAAACTACGTAAAAGGTATGTCCCGACATCACATCGGTTAACCTTATACCGAAAAATTGCAGAGTTTGCACAAGGGAAACTAAGTGTGGAAGAATATATCGAAGAATTTTAAGGCTTGGCCTTAATGGGAGAACTTGAAGAAAATGAAGAACAAAGAATGTCACGTTTCTTACGTGGCCTAAACCGAAACATTGCGAATACGGTGGAATTATACCCCTACGGAGATTTTGACACTTTATGCGGACTATGCATAAAGATAGAAGCTCAAAACAAAGTGAAGTTTGCCAAAACTGAATTTACATCAAAGTTCGAGGATCCAAGTACCGGTTCGAGTTCAATTACCACAACGATACCGACTCCTATCTCTACTACGGTTTCTAAAACCCCCGGCGTACTGAAGGAAACAAGCCTAACCAAAGTAAGATGTTTTAAATGTCAAGGATTCAGTCACTATCAAAATACTTGTCCTAACAAACGAGTGGTGACGCTAAGAGAATCCATCACAATCCGAGACGAGTTGCTAGTCGAGGACGAAGGAGAAAGACTAGGTGATGTATTTAATTCCAACGTGGAGGAAGATGAGGGAGAAGAATGTGAAACTTACGAGGCTCCAAACTATGATACAACATTAGTTCTTCGTACTTTACAAGTCAAACCCATTTCAAATGATTCGGAACAACAGGACCAAATATTTCACACCAAGTGTCAAGTCGGGAACAAATGGTGTAGTTTGATCATCGATGGAGGAAGTTGTACCAACGTAGCGTCAAGGGAGATGGTGATGAAGCTTGGACTCATCACTACTACTCACCCAAAACCATACGCATTACATTAGCTCGATGACGGGAGTAGAGTGAAAGTCTCGAAATAAGTACGGGTCGGCTTAACCATGGGTTCGTACGTTGACAACATATTATGCGATGTACTCCCGATGGATGCATGCCATGTACTCTTGGGACGACCATGGCTATTCGATAGAGATGTTTTACATCGAGGAAGAAGTAACGAGTACGAGTTGCGGGATAAGGACAAGAGGGTCGTGTTGAAACCAATGTCACTTCAATCTATGATCCCTAACCGAGGTGGGAAACCGAATCTAACCATGTTTGCTAGTGAGAGGGAAATTGAGCTTGGTACTGAGATTGGCCGGTTAAAAGAAAACGACAATGCGTATAAAGTAGAACTTCCGGGAGATTATGGAGTACACGCCACTTTTAACGTGTGCGATCTATCTCCTTACCTTGACGACGAGGGAATCACTGAATTGAGGTCAATTCCTTTCAAAGGGGGAGGAGATGATACGATTACGACATCTCCAAACGAAGTAAGAATTGACGTAGGTGACGATACCACGTTGCATGCACATGCACCTACGTACTTCGGCGAGAAAACAAAAGCGGAAATGGGAACCGTCTTAATAATCGGAACCGGGATAACTTAGACGTATCAAAACATGCATACGTATGCATGTTCATGCATACAAAATCGGCCATTTGGGGAAAATTTTGGCCGATTGTGACATGCATCCTTGAAGGATCTTTTGTCCCCACTACTTTCAACTTTGTGTCCATTTTCAAAATCCACCATATCAACACATGAGATTTGATTTCCCTCCACCCCTTGAATAACAAATCGGCCGAACCACATGTGGAGGAAGATACCAAGATGTTGCTTTCTTGTTCAAGTCTTTGTCAAAGCCTTATCACATGAGATAGATGGTGATCTCCTTCCTTCATGCTACCCCACGGCCGAAATCAAATGGAAGAAGCCAAGCACATGTTGTTTTCTTTTCTTTGTCAAAAGTCTTTATAGTTAGTTTAATAATTGCTTGTATTTTAGCTAGATTTTGTATGATCTTGTTTGGCTTTGTTAGGAGTTATAATGGCTATATAATAGCCTCATCCTCAACCTTTTGTAATCAACTTGGAAGCTTGAAAAAAAACGAAATACATGTATGTATTCATTGTTGAATGATTTTCAGCACAACTTAATTATAATTCGACGCGTCTTTGAGTTGTAATTTAATCGATTCTCAATAGGTCTTGAGGAGAGATTGTCTTATCAAACTATAGGTCTAGTTTGATAATTTACTTTCATTTTATTCTTGTTTACATAAGCCAAATTGCCCTACTTTCGGTTAATTCTTACGAGTGTTACACATATCGAGTGTTGAGAGTTTAAAAGATATATCCGCTGCATTTTCCGGCGAATTTACGTCCGACTTATACGTTAATTCGTATCATTAGTGGCATCGGAGCCCAAGGTTACTTCCTTGGCAAAATTCTCTTGGCGATTTTCTGGACTAAACTATCTCATCATGGATTTTTCCGACGATTTCATGGAGAAACTACGTGAGGCACTACACAGCATGCAAGAACCAGATTTTCAAGCAAGAAGAGGAGGATATGATGCACATTCACCGCGTCATGTGGATGAATTTAAAGTTAATGAACTTCCAGAATTTGTCGGAGGTACCAATCCCGAAGTCTACTTGGAGTGGGAAAGGAAGATTGAACGTATGTTCGACTTCAAGCACCTTAACGATGAGAAACGTTGCAAATATGCGATTCTCAAGTTAGGGAAGGGTGCTTCCTTATGGTTTGAGGGTATGAAAACACAACGAGCTCGTGCGGGAAAAGAGAAAATCCATTCTTGGGATTCTTTGAAGAAAAAACTGCGTAAAAGGTATGTCCCGACATCACATCGGTTAACCTTATACCGAAAAATTGCGGAGATTGCACAAGGGAAACTAAGTGTGGAAGAATATATCGAAGAATTTTAAGGCTTGGCCTTAATGGGAGAACTTGAAGAAAATGAAGAACAAAGAATGTCACGTTTCTTACGTGGCCTAAACCGAAACATTGCGAATACGGTGGAATTATACCCCTACGGAGATTTTGACACTTTATGCGGACTATGCATAAAGATAGAAGCTCAAAACAAAGTGAAGTTTGCCAAAACTGAATTTACATCAAAGTTCGAGGATCCAAGTACCGGTTCGAGTTCAATTACCACAACGATACCGACTCCTATCTCTACTACGGTTTCTAAAACCCCCGGCGTACCGAAGGAAACAAGCCTAACCAAAGTAAGATGTTTTAAATGTCAAGGATTCAGTCACTATCAAAATACTTGTCCTAACAAACGAGTGGTGACGCTAAGAGAAGCCATCACAATCCGAGACGAGTTGCTAGTCGAGGACGAAGGAGAAAGACTAGGTGATGTATTTAATTCCAACGTGGAGGAAGACGAGGGAGAAGAATGTGAAACTTACGAGGCTCCAAACTATGATACAACATTAGTTCTTCGTACTTTACAAGTCAAACCCATTTCAAATGATTCGGAACAACGGGACCAAATATTTCACACCAAGTGTCAAGTCGGGAACAAATGGTGTAGTTTGATCATCGATGGAGGAAGTTGTACCAACGTAGCGTCAAGGGAGATGGTGATGAAGCTTGGACTCATCACTACTACTCACCCAAAACCATACGCATTACATTGGCTCGATGACGGGAGTAGAGTGAAAGTCTCGAAACAAGTACGGGTCGGCTTAACCATGGGTTCGTACATCGACAACATATTATGCGATGTACTCCCGACGGATGCATGCCATGTACTATTGGGACGACCATGGCTATTCGATTGAGATGTTTTACATCGAGGAAGAAGTAACGAGTACGAGTTGCGGGATAAGGACAAGAGGGTCGTGTTGAAACCAATGTCACTTCAATCTATGATCCCTAACCGAGGTGAGAAACCGAATCTAACCATGTTTGCTAGTGAGAGGGAAATTGAGCTTGGTACTGAGATTGGCCGGTTAAAAGAAAACGACAATGCGTATAAAGTAGAACTTCCGGGCGATTATGGAGTACACGCCACTTTTAACGTGTGCGATCTATCACCTTACCTTGACGACGAGGGAATCACTGAATTGAGGTCGATTCCTTTCAAAGGGGGAGGAGATGATATGATTACGACATCTCCAAACGAAGTAAGAATTGACGTAGGTGACGATACCACGTTGCATGCACATGCACCTACGTACTTCGGCGAGAAAACAAAAGCGGAAATAGGAACCATCTTAATAATCGGAACCGGGATAACTTAGACGTATCAAAACATGCATACGTATGCATGTTCATGCATACAAAATCGGCCATTTGGGGAAAATTTTGGCCGATTGTGACATGCATCCTTGAAGGATCATTTGTCCCCATACTTTCAACTTTGTGTCCATTTTTAAAATCCACCATATCAACACATGAGATTTGATTTCCCTCCACCCCTTGAATAACAAATCGGCCGAACCACATGTGGAGGAAGATACCAAGATGTTGCTTTCTTGTTCAAGTCTTTGTCAAAGCCTTATCACATGAGATAGATGGTGATCTCCTTCCTTCATGCTACCCCACGGCCGAAATCAAATGAAAGAAGCCAAGCACATGTTGTTGTTTTTTCTTTGTCAAAAGTCTTTATAGTTAGTTTAATAATTGCTTGTATTTTAGCTAGAATTTGTGTGATCTTGTTTGGCTTTGTTAGGAGTTATAATGGCTATATAATAGCCTCATCCTCAACCTTTTGTAATCAACTTGGAAGCTTGAAAAAAAACGAAATACATGTATGTATTCATTGTTGAATGATTTTCAGCACAACTTGATTATAATTCGACGCGTCTTCGAGTTGTAATTTAATCGATTCTCAATAGGTCTTGAGGAGAGATTGTCTTATCAAGCTATAGGTCTAGTTTGATAATTTAGTTTCATATTATCTTGTTTACACAAGCCGAATTGCCCTACTTTCGGTTCATTCTTACGAGTGTTACACATATCGAGTGTTGAGTGGTTAAAAGATATATCCGCTGCACTTCCGGGCGAATTTACGTCCGACTTATACGTATATTAGCCTCATATTCATCATTTGAAATCAACTTTGGAAGCTTGAAAAAATGAAATACATTGTACATGTATACTTGTTGAATGATTTTCAGCACAACTTGATTATAATTCGACGCGTCTTCGAGTTGTAATTTAATCGATTCTCAATAGGTCTTGAGGAGAGATTGTCTTATCAAGCTATAGGTCTAGTTTGATAATTTACTTTCATTTTATTCTTGTTTACATAAGCCGAATTGCCCTACTTTCGGTTAATTCTTACGAGTGTTACACATATCGAGTGTTGAGTGGTTAAAAGATATATCCGCTGCATTTTCGGGCGAATTTACGTCCGACTTATACGTTAGTTTGTATCATGATACGAATTACGTATGAAATTGTACGTAAACTCACAAGGAAAATGCAGCGGATATATTTTGTTACCTCACAACACTCGATATGTGTAACACTCGTAAGAATTAACCGAAAGTAGGGCAATTCGGCTTGCGTAAACAAGATAATATGAAAGTAAATTATCAAACTAGACCTATAGCTTGATAAGGCAATCTCTCCTCAAGACCTATTGAGAATCGATTAAATTACAACTCGAAGACGCGTCGAATTATAATCAAGTTGTGCTGAAAATCATTCAACAAGCATACATGTACAATGTATTTCGTTTTTTCAAGCTTCCAAAGTTGATTTCAAATGATGAATATGAGGCTAATATATAGCCATTACAACTACTAATAAGATCAAACAAGATCACACAAGATCAAGCTAAAAGACAAGTAAATAATAAACTAAACTATCAAAGACTTTGACAAAGATTGAAAGCAACATCATGCATGGCTTCTTCCTCCTTTGAAGGGATGAGATAATCATATTTCTCATGTGATATCTTTTGCAAGACTTTGACAGGGACTTGATCATGAAAAGGACTTCTTGGCATCTTCTTTTTATCAAGTTTGGATAATAATTTTCGGCCATAAACACCACTGCACATTTGAACGGTTCGTCTGGCTTGATAGAAGCATAATTGGACCTTGGACCATTTCACATGATTTATAGATCTTTCTTTTATCTTTCCATGGACGCTTGAATCACCTAAATCGGACTTCGTATGAGAGAGTTATGATTAAAATACCAAAACTGCTACGAAGTAGTCATACGCGCGGGAATTGGTAATTTTGTCCGCTTTTCGCCGTTTTCACTCGGACTAGTAAATTTCGGATCATGACTAGTCAATTTCGTATCAAGGACAAATCTTGAGCAAATCTTCACCAAAGACAAGAAACAAAATAAAATAACTAATCATGTTAGAAGACTTTGGTTTGATTCTTGATGATTATTATTATCATGCTTTGACGACTTTGTTGCCATGTAGGTGACTTATTCAAGGGAGAGGAACCATCGGTTTCAATGCATGAAGAAGGTGGATGCGTGTGGTTCGTAATTTCTTCATGCATACGTAAAATATGTTCAAGGTTACTTCAAGTCTCGTATTAGTCGTCTCGTCCAAAGAAGTAAGTGCATGTCGTGTAGGTGCATGTGTGTGCATGGCCGTATGCATGGTTGCATGGTCGTCTACGTCATCTTTCTTCGGTTGGCCATGTTGATCTCGTATCATCCCCTCTTCCTTTAAAGAGATTCGTCCTCGAATCTAAAGTCCAAGGACGGTTGGTATTTCGGATAGGGTTGTGCTCCTCCCGGGTTGAAGATGTAATTTTCGTCGGATGTGTTGACGTTTGCTTGGGATTGCATTTTTAAAAGACCAACCTGCAAAATAAAAACAAACGGCGTATCTGGGTATCTACCATTTCCCTTAACGGAATCCCCAAAAAAAGATTTGTGGTTTAACGGAATAATTTCCATTTCCGGCGTCATGTGGGCACAAATCTTGTCCTCATTCCTTTCATCAATGAGTTCGTCTTTTACTATTTTCCAGTCACATGTAGCCACATAGGTTTTACATTGGTCGGTGTCGGGAACCGGATCAACGAAAATAATTGGATTGGGATCCTCCAATTTTTTATCAATAATAGAATTAACCTCATAGAAATTTTGGGGAACAATCGCCTTGTCCTCAATCTCTTCATCTTCTGTAGCTCGGGAAACGGACGGTTGTGTAGAACTAAAAAGTATACTTGTGAGTTCCTTACTCGTTAACTCGTCCTGATGCTCCAAATCATTTGAAACCGATTTGGTTTCTAAAGTACGAAGAACTAAGTCTGTATCATAATTGGTAGCATCGTAAACTATACATTCTTCTTCTCCTTCGTCCTCTATATCAAACTTCAGAATGTCGCCTAGCCTTTCTTGTTCTTCCTCGGCTATTAACTCGTCTCGGGAAGTAAGAGTCGGGCAAACATCTTGCACATGATCGAACCCTTGGCCAATGAAACAACTCACCTCCAGCAAACTCGTCTCATTAGGCAAGTCGAGAGCTTTAGAAACCGAGTTGGGGGCTGATGTTGTTACGATTTTGAGAGCCGAACTCGAGCCGAAAGGTACGTATCTCTTGCGAAGTTTTCTTTTCAACGACTCCCACGAACGGATCTTTTTTTTCCCAGCACGAGTCCTTTGCTTCTTCTTACATTCGAACCAAACTGAAGCGCCTTTAACCAACTTGATAATTGCATATCTGCAACGCTCCTCATCGTTAAGACCTTTAAACTCGAACAAGCGATCCATCTTACGTTCCGATTCCAAATAAATTTTGGGATCGGTACCTCTGATGAACTTCGGAAGTTCGTTCAACTCGAACTCGTTAGTATGGCGTGGGGAACACATGCCTTCTCCTCCTCATTGAGGTTCCAGCAAGTCATGTAAAGCATCACGTAGCTTTACCAAGAATTCGGTATTGGAAAAGTCCATCTCTTCTAATGATCAAGAAATCGAACAGAAAATTTGCCAAGAAAGCCGTGAAGAATGAACCAAGAATATGATCAAAGAATCTGATCTAACCGTTCAGACTGTAGTTCAATGAGTTGGCTTACCTTTGTCAAAATTTCATGACGATCCAACGGTCGAATCTACGGGAAACTTAATTTTCTTCCGACTGCGCTAATCTGCCAATGTTATGCGAAAATTCTTCTAACCGTGAAGAACAACCCAAGAAGGTGACTAAATACTTCAACTAAAAATTCGTTGAATAAATCGCCCAAGGAGATGACCTTGGGCTCCGATACCACTTATGATACGAATTACGTATGAAATTGTACGTAAACTCGCAAGGAAAATGCAGCGGATATATTTTGTTACCTCACAACACTCAATATGTGTAACACTCGTAAGATTGAACCGAAAGTAGGGCAATTCGGCTTGCGTAAACAAGAGAATATGAAAGTAAATTATCAAACTAGACCTATAGCTTGATAAGGCAATCTCTCCTCAAGACCTATTGAGAATCGATTAAATTACAACTCGAAGACGCGTCGAATTATAATCAAGTTGTGCTGAAAATCATTCAACAAGCATACATGTACAATGTATTTCGTTTTTCAAGCTTCCAAAGTTGATTTCAAATGATGAATATGAGGCTAATATATAGCCATTACAACTACTAATAAGATCAAATAAGATCACACAAGGTCCAGTGGTAGGACGCCTACTCCAAGACACTCCTTTGGAGAGGTCTTGGGTTCTAACCCCACCAAAGGAGGTAAAAGAGGAAGTTTTTCTCTTTATGATCCTCTAGCTCCCCGGGGATAGCTCAAGCAACCTCTAATCAATATTTAATCTCGCGTCAAGCGGCAGTGTGGGAGTATTTCCTTGCTGGGAACCCAGAGGTGCTGACCAATCAGTGGCTGTTCTCCCGAGAACTGTGCTGGGAACCTGAGGCGATGTTAATCAGTTAAGGGCTTCTCCTTGTGCGCAGAAGTGTACAGAAAAGGCATTGGGAACCCTGGAATTGCTCGAGCGACTCGCGATTAACTTCTCTTAATGGGTTAGGAGTGGGTTCATTGAGGGACTAGGATTAGTCCGGCTAAGCTGGGATCACCTAGTTATCAAAAAAAAAAAAGATCACACAAGATCAAGCTAAAAGACAAGTAAATAATAAACTAAACTATCAAAGACTTTGACAAAGATTGAAAGCAACATCATGCATGACTTCTTTCTCCTTTGAAGGGATGAGATAATCATATTTCTCATGTGATATCTTTTGCAAGACTTTGACAAGGACTTGATCATGAAAGGGACTTCTTGGCATCTTCTTTTTATCAAGTTTGGATAATAATTTTCGGTCATAAACACCACTGCACATTTGAACGGTTCGTGTGGCTTGATAGAAGCATAATTGGACCTTGGACCATTTCACATGATTTATAGATCTTTCTTTTATCTTTCCATGGCCGCTTGAATCACCTAAATCGGACTTCGTATGAGAGAGTTTTGATTAAAATACCAAAACTGCTACGAAGTAGTCATACGCGCGGGAAATGGTAATTTTGTCCGCTTTTCGCCCTTTTCACTCGGACTAGTAAATTTCGGATCATGACTAGTCAATTTCGTATCAAGGATAAATTTTGAGCAAATCTTCACCAAAGACAAGAGACAAAATAAAATAACTAATCATGTTAGAAGACTTTGGTTTGATTCTTGATGATTATTATTATCATGCTTTGATGACTTTGTTGCCATGTAGGTGAATTATTCAAGGGAGAGGAACCATCAGTTTCAATGCATGAAGAAGGTGGATGAGTGCATGTCTCGTAATTTCTTCATGCATACGTAAAATATGTTCAAGGTTACTTAAGTCTCATATTAGTCGTCTCGTCCAAAGAAGTAAGTGCATGTCGTGTAGGTGCATGTGTGTGCATGGCCGTATGCATGGTTGCATGGTCGTCTACGTCATCTTTCTTCGGTTGGCCATGTTGATCTCGTATCATCTTATGATACGAATTACGTATGAAATTGTACGTAAACTCGCAAGGAAAATGCAGCGGATATATTTTGTTACCTCACAACACTCAATATGTGTAACACCCGTAAGAATGAACCGAAAGTAGGGCAATTCGGCTTGCGTAAACAAGATAATATGAAAGTAAATTATCAAACTAGACCTATAGCTTGATAAGGCAATCTCTCCTCAAGACCTATTGAGAATCGATTAAATTACAACTCGAAGACGCGTCGAATTATAATCAAGTTGTGCTGAAAATCATTCAACAAGCATACATGTACAATGTATTTCGTTTTTTCAAGCTTCCAAAGTTGATTTCAAATGATGAATATGAGGCTAATATATAGCCATTACAACTACTAATAAGATCAAATAAGATCACACAAGATCAGTCTAAAAGACAAGTTAATAATAAACTAAACTATCAAAGACTTTGACAAAGATTGAAAGCAACATCATGCATGGCTTCTTCCTCCTTTGAAGGGATGAGATAATCATATTTCTCATGTGATATCTTTTGCAAGACTTTGACAAGGACATGATCATGAAAGGGACTTCTTGGCATCTTCTTTTTATCAAGTTTGGATAATAATTTTCGGTCATAAACACCACTGCACATTTGAACGGTTCGTGTGGCTTGATAGAAGCATAATTGTGTAACACCCCAAACTAGGCGGACATTACAGTGCCGTGGACCCCCGACTGGGACCCACTAGGCGAGTGAAAACTGATGTATTACACAAGGTAAATGTAGTACCAAACCACATTAAAACAATAATTACTCCGATGAGGAGTTTCATACAACACATCCAGGATATTTCAGAATACATGTATATTTTATATGGAGATAAAATATACAACACTAAGTGAAATGAGTATTCAAACGGATTGTCTGCAGCGGAATAAATGAAAGAAACATAAATGACTGAAAAGACTGGGGGCCCCTTCTAGTATCATTGGGACTCCTCGCCGTCAACGTGCTCTCCCTGTGCCTTTGCCTTGCCATGACCTGAAAAACAATATCCCCAAACGGGGTCAGTTATACAGAACAACAATCCTCAAGAGTTGAATAAACACAATCATATATATATATGTAGTATAAACCACAAGTTCGATCAAAATGAATCGGTTAGATTATAACCCAATCTTGTTGAAAACATACACAATCAAACATGCTGTATGAATCAACTAACAGTACGGCTCAAAGGGTGGCGCCACACTACGCCCGGGATGGAAATGTGTCCGTGCACAAGCCACCAATGAGTATCGATCGAATACACGTGTGGTCTTGTACCTAATCAGTCTCACGAAGCAATCGACTCGTATGCACAGTCCAATGTGAGGCCAACAACCAACACACAACATAAATGTGCCCGACATGAAAATCCTACACATACCAACCGGCACGCCAGTATGACCCGGAATGCCACGATATAACAAAAGTGACATCGGAAACGAATAATGACTCACCGAGATGAAATGATAGTGAAATGAATGATAGCTCAATGAAAAGATTGGAACTGTCGTTCCTTGAGACTGAAGTGATTAATTGACAATGACAAGTTTTGATACGGTTAACACAATGATGAATGAGTTATGACTATGAATGAACAACAACAAAAGGAAATGAATATCCTTTTAACTGAGTAAGAATCAACTTACACAATACCGGAGACAATTATCCTTCCACGAACAACGTCCTAATTGAGTTATCGGTCGCTCGAACAACCTTGAATTATACAATATCCAACAACCCATTCAATATACGAATCAAACACGAATATAACGAACTCAAAATGTCGATACAATTAAACCAAGTCCATTGAGGCATTATATCGAACACTATGTGGCCAAACTTCGATTGTTAACAACCCAACCTTGATTATACCCACATCAAAACCCAAAAAGTGTTTCAATCTAACAAAACATCTTCCAAATGATCAATAATCCAAAATGAATATCCAATTTCATGATTACAACAACAATTAATCGAAAACCCCCAATCCCAACTCAATATTCAAAGTGTTCTTGAATAATCCTTCAATAATCCATTGAATCTTTATACAAACTCAAAATCATATACATATCCATTCATATAACACGATTATAATGTCCAAAACATCATATCTCAACACAAAATCGAAATCCAAGATGTTGAAGAAATTACCTCTTGAAGATCCAACCACTTCGATCCGATGAATACGAGTTAAATCGAGTATCCGAGCTATAAGATCGAATGGAAATGAAGAAAATCAAGTACTCAAGTGTTTGATGAAGGAAAAACCCTTCCCCCCAAGCTCTTTCTCGGACAAGATGGAAGAAGAAAGTGAAAATGAAGAAAAAGTCCCGGCCAGCCCTATATAAACTGCCGGAAGTTACGGCCGTAACTCGGCCCTCATACGACCGTAACATCCCAGGTCAACGGCCTTACGGCCGTAACCGGCCAACTCGTATGGCCGTAACTCGGCTTCGTCCAAAATCCTGCCGACAGACTTACGGCCGTAATCGCTCTTGAGTTACGGGCGTAACTCGCCTTCGTCAAAAACATCTGCCGGCATCCTTACGGTCGTACCCGCACACCTTACGGGCGTAACTCGGATGATACGGCCGTATCCGGCCAAACTTACGGGTGTAAGCCCCCTTCGTCGAAAATGACCAGCACCACGCTGCGGCAGACGGCCGTATCCGGCTAAGCCTTACGGCCGTATCTCCCTCGCCTTACGGCCGTATGCCGAAACCCTTACGGCCGTAACTCGCCTTCGGCCAAAAATGTCTGGGCACCCTGCTCGACACGTACGACCGTATCCGGCCAAGCCTTACGGCCGTACTGCCCAACTTACGGCCGTATGCCGAAATCCTTACGGCCGTAAGTCCCGCTCGTCCGAAATGGCCTGAAAACAACGAACATCTATTACGGCCGTATCCGACACTCCTTACGGCTGTAACTCGTTGCTGGACAAGATGAAATTCCGACAACTCCGATTTCTCGCTACGATCGATGAATGATTCGACATACCAAATGTTTGCGAATGCGAACAAGTCCAACACATGCCAAAAATGATATTTCCAGCACAAGACTACCAATCACGATGATAATGATAATACTCCCGCTCTGACACTCAAACGGAGATGAAATGACGATCGGTAACTGATACACGGTTACAACATGCCAAATGAACGCAAATGAATGAGTCATGAATGATGAGCGATCATTAATGAGTGAAAATTACTGAGTGATAATTACAGGCTGATAATTACTGAATGATAATGAATGAATTACAACCGGGTATTACATACTCCCCCCCTTAAAAAGAGTTTCGTCCCGGAAACTAAGGGTCAAACAACTCGGGATGACTCTCCGGCATACTCTCCTCGGTTTCCCAAGTAGCCTCTTCGACTCCGTGCCTAGCCCACTGAATCTTGACCAAAGGAATCGTCTTGTTCCTCAATTGTTTGATTCGCCGCTCTAAAACTCGTATTACGCTCCTCATACGACTGATCATCCGCGATCTCGATTTCGTCGAACTGAAGTATGTGACTCGGGTCGGCAACATACTTCCGCAACTGCAAGACGTGCAATACATTATGAATTTGGCTCAACGCCGGAGGTAAAGCCAATCGATAATCTAACACGCCTACTCGATCCAAAATCTCAAACGATCCAATGAATCTCGAACTCAATTTCCCCCGTTTTCCGAAACGGAAGATACCTCGACTCGGGGATACCTTGACCAAAACGTGGTCACCCATCTCGAACTCTAGTGGTCGGCGATTATCTGCATATAATTTCTGTCGACTCTGAGCAGTCAACAGACGACTCCTGATCAAAGCTACCTTCTCCCGGGCGGCTATAAGTATATCGGGATCGATGCCGATTGACTTTGATGGGTCGTCCCAACACAAGGGAGATCGACAACGACGACCGTACCAGGCCTCGTAAGGTGCTACCTTCATCGCAGCATGCCAACTATAACTGTACGTGAACTCAATCAACAGTAGTTGGGCTTCCCAATCGTCCTTCCAATCGAGGACGCATGCCCTCAACATGTCCTCTAATATCTGTATAGTCCTCTCTGATTGTCCGTCGGACTGAGGATGAAAGGAGGTACTGAGATTGAGCTGAGTTCCCATAGCACGATGAACTGATTTCCAAAAATGAGACACAAATCGTTCGTCACGATCGGAAACGATACTCTTAGGAGTACCGTGCAGTCTCACTATCTCCTTGATGAACAACTGGGCCAGTCTCTCGGGACCCCACGTATCCTTGATTTCAAGGAAATGAGCTGACTTAGTTAAGCGGTCCACGATCACCCATATCGTATTCATGCCCTGACGACTCGTCGACACTCTCGTGATGAAATCCATGAAATGTCTTCCCACTTCCATTCTGGAATAGGGAGCGGTTTCAGCATACCTGCCAGTCGCTGATGCCAGACCTCGATCTCGGGTCTAAGGAATTCCTGCTGAAGCTCCTTCTGAACTGATAAACGAGCAAACATCTACTCCTGAACGGACTTATGACTCCAGGCGTCGGCGACAATGTTCGCCTTGCCTGGGTGGTAAAGGATCTCGATATCATAATCTTTGATTAGTTCCAACCACCGTCTTTGTCGCATATTTAACTCCTTCTGAGTAAATATATACTTCAACTCTTGTGATCAGTGAAGATCTGACAGGTGACGCCATAAAGGTAACGACGCCAAATTTCCAACGCGAAAACCACGGCTGCTAGCTCCAGGTCGTGGGTCGGATAATTAATCAGCTAATCCGAGGAAACCTCGGATTTCCTTAACATCTTTCGGAGGTTGCCAATCTCGGATAGCCTCCATCTTCTGAGGGTCGACACGAACTCTGGCAGATGAAATTACATGCCCGAGAAAAGTCACTTCGGACATCCAGAACTCACATTAAGAAAACTTTCCATAAAGTTGCTCGCATCTTAACACGTCGAGAACCTGATGAAGACGTAACTCGTGTTCCTCTCGATCACGAGAATAAATCAAAATGTCATCGATGAAGACAACAACAAACTGATCCAAAAAGTCGATGCAAACCCGATTCATTAACTCCATGAATACCGCAGGTGCATTAGTTAGCCCGAACGGTATAACTACGAACTCATAATGACCATAGCGTGTACGAAACGCCGTCCTTGCGATACCCGACTCTTGAATTCGTAGCTGATGATATCCAGATCTTCAGTCGACCTAGGAAAATATTGAAGCTCCCTGAAGTTGATCTAAGAGATCATCAATACGGGGTATAGGATACTAATCTTGATCATCACCCTGTTCAACTCCAGATAATTAATACACACACGAGACGAGCCATCCTTCTCCTTGACAGATCACACTGGTGCTCCTCACGGGGACGCACTCGGTCGGAGATAACCTTTCTTGAACTATTCCTCAAGTTGAATCTTCAACTCCTGCATTCTGGTCGGGGCCATCCGATATGGTGCCTTCGATAACGGGGACGTACCGACTCCAACTCACTCCTGAATTCCACTACTCTATGTGAAGGCAACCAGATAACTCGTCTGGAAATACATCATCAATCGATGACAATGATACCACGAATGATTGAACATTTCGATTGCCCTAGAATGGTCAATCGATAAAAAGTGATACCAATAATGATTGAACAACTCGATTGCCTTAGAAAGGCCAATCGATGAAAATGATACAATGAATGTTTGAATAACTCGATTGCCTCAGAAAGGCCAATCGATGAAAATGATACAATGAATGATTGAATGACTCGATTGTCTTAGAAAGGCCAATCGATGGAAATGATACAATGAATGATTGAATAGCTCGATTGCCTTAGAAAGGCCAATCGATGGAAATGATGCAATGAATGATTGAATAACTCGATTGCCTTAGAAAGGCCAATCGATGAAAATGATACAATGAATGATTGAATAGCTCGATTGCCTTAGAAAGGCCAATCGATGAAAATGATGCAATGAATGATTGAATAACTCGATTGCCTTAGAAAGGCCAATCAATGAAAATGATGCAATGAATGATTGAATAACTCGATTGCCTTAGAAAGGCCAATCGATGAAAATGATACAATGAATGATTGAACAATTCGATTGCGGAATTTCTCTGCTTTCGTCATAATAATAATTCTTCTGGAACAACGGGGATTACTTCCCTGAAGCACACATTCGACAACCAACGACGGAAAGATAGCGACCAAACGCTAACAAACACTGAGGATAGTATCAAGACGATCAAACCAACTAATACCGAAAATTACATCGTCCTAAGATAAATTCACCACGATTAGGTCCATCAACCAATCGCAGTCACTAAGCTTGCTTCAGTATGATTTCCGAAAATTCTTCCATCGTCAGGTAGACCGATGGTATGAGGTCCACAAGCAATAGGACTATCCCAAAATAAATCTATTCAAACATGATTCGAAAATGAATGAATGCGGTGTACCAGCATCAAAAGGTACACACAGGTTAAAATAAAATTACGAGTATACCTGAGATCATTCGGGCCACCGGATCGTCGATCCTCTTCATCACATGAATCCGGGACTTGCCGGCCCCCGAACCGGACGCTCCCGTCTGATAAATATGAGTTCCAACTTTATTTGCTTCCATTGTCCTAAACGATGTTGACAGAGCAGTCTAATTCTGAATCGCTGCTTGCTTCGGGGCCTGAGATCCCGCCGGAGCCGACTTGGAGTCCTTTCGGCAAAAACGGGCCTTATGCCCAAAATTCCCACAATTATAGCACGTGATAGACGGTTTCAGACACTTAGTGCTGTAATGACCCGGCGTTCCACAATTGAAACAGGTGATGGCCTAACTGGCCGCTCGGGACTGAGATCCCGCATAATTATGCACCGTAGGAGGTCACTCAGAAACGATAGGACTCACACGAGGCTTCTTGAAGGTTGATTGACCGCCTTCGGATTGATTACGCTTCGTTAATTTCTTGCTGACAGATGAAGGTTGTTGTTCAGCACTTTCCTTAGCAGCTGGCTCATACGGGAGAGTTCTCTCGATTAATCCGGCCAGAGTGGCGCAATGATGATTGAGCAATTGCACATGGGTCATCATGGCCTGCATAAAAGTGAGTGGATCAACCCGAACATCTTCTGATCGAGCCGAGTCCTGGGCACGATTTCCCGACAGCGAGTGATTATTTCCCGGGTTTCGGCCCGCACCGCGGCCTCTCCCCGTGCATCCCCTGACAGCTCTCCCCATACTGAAGTAGGAAGGTCGCATAATGATTATATTTCCCGCATGATTATCACGTTATGATTATGTCATGAGATGATGAAAATGAGTATACATGCTCTAACTTAGTGATTATATGAATGATTTACTGAAGTGACATGATTATCTGATGAAATTCTTGAAATGATTATCTTGAATAACTTAACAAGATTAATAATATGATCATCCAGATCGACAACTGAGTAATGAAATGAATTGAGTAATTAATGAATTAACATGATCGTCCTGATCATTAACTGAGTAATGAAATGAATTAAGTGATTAATGAGTTAACATGATCGTCCTGATCATTAACTGAGTAATGAAATGAATTAAGTGATTAATGAGTTAACGGGATCGTCCTAATCACAATGAATGATGATGTTTGAGGATTGTTAATTGATGAATGATGAATGAATGACTATTGCCAGAAACTATACCATGGCGTTAGAAATCTTGCAGTTCTTGGTCTGATGGGCTCGGCATCTGCACAGGTCACACGTGACGCGAAAGTCCAATGATACTAGTCCGATGACGATGATTTCAAATGAGACATGACTCGGAAGGTAGTATTCAAAACCACGCTCCGATACCAACTCTGTAACACCCCAAACTAGGCGGACATTACAGTGCCGTGGACCCCCGACTGGGACCCACTAGGCGAGTGAAAACTGATGTATTACACAGGGTAAATGTAGTACCAAACCACATTACAACAATAATTACTCCGATGAGGAGTTTCATACAACACATCCAGGATATTTCAGAATACATGTATATTTTATATGGAGATAAAATATACAACAGTAAGTGAAATGAGTATTCAAACGGATTGTCTGCAGCGGAATAAATGAAAGAAACATAAATGACTGAAAAGACTGGGGCCCCCTTCTAGTATCATTGGGACTCCTCGCCGTCAACGTGCTCTCCCTGTGCCTTTGCCTTGCCATGACCTGAAAAACAATATCCCCAAACGGGGTCAGTTATACAGAACAACAATCCTCAAGAGTTGAATAAACACAGTCATATATATATGTAGTATAAACCACAAGTTCGATCAAAATGAATCGGTTAGATTATAACCCAATCTTGTTGAAAACATACGCAATCAAACATGCTGTATGAATCAACTAACAGTACGGCTCAAAGGGTGGCGCCACACTACGCCCGAGATGGAAATGTGTCCGTGCACAAGCCACCAACGAGTATCGATCGAATACATGTGTGGTCTTGTACCTAATCAGTCTCACGAAGCAATCGACTCGTGTGCACAGTCCAATGTGAGGCCAACAACCAACACACGACATAAATGTGCCCGACATAAAAATCCTACACATACCAACCGGCACGCCAGTATGACCCGGAATGCCACGATATAACAAAGTGACATCGGAAATGAATAATGACTCACCGAGATGAAATGATAGTGAAATGAATGATAGCTCAATGAACAGATTGGAACCGTCGTTCCTTGTGACTGAAGTGATTAATTGACAATGACAAGTTTTGATACGGTTAACACAATGATGAATGAGTTATGACTATGAATGAACAACAACAAAAGGAAATGAATATCCTTTTAACTGAGTAAGAATCAACTTACACAATACCGGTGACAATTATCCTTCCACGAACAACGTCCTAATTGAGTTATCGGTCACTCGAACAACTTTGAGATCACAATGATGAAGACTTGAGTGAGGAAACGGCTAGTAGAATTGTAGGGTTGAACTATCTATCTTCAAAGTCTCCTTTTCTTCCGGTATCTTGATGATGTTGACGATCACTTCGCTTTTAGGGTCCATCTCGATTGGTTTCTTAGCCAATTCTCTATTCCAAATGATTTGTACGAGTCCGTTGATTAATTCCTTGAATTGTTTATCTCTTGCTCTTGTGACTGGACCGACGGGTATTTTAACTGGGTCCGGAGGATAATCCAGTGGGTTCTCATCATTCCCTTCCTCTTGAGAAGGATTTGCCCTCAAATACGTTTCGTCCCTTGCCTCAAAACAGCTTAAGTCAGCCACATTAAAAGTAGTACTAACATTATACTCACCTGGTAAATCCAACTTGTAGGAATTATCGTTGACGCGTTCCAGGAATTGAAAAGGACCATCTCCTCGGGGGAGTAGCTTAGATTGTCGTTGTGCTAGAAATCTTTCTTTTCTCATATGCAGCCAAACCAATCCCCTGGTTCGAATGTTACCTTACGGCGCCCTTTGTTGGCTTGCTTGGCGTATTGTTCAGTTCTCCTTTCAATATTTTGGCGTGTCTGCTCATGTATTTTCTTGACGAACTCAGCCTTCTTAGCACAGTCTAAGTTAACAAACTCAGAAATATGCAAAGGAATTAAATCCAAGGGAGTTAAGGGGTTAAAGCCATATACAATTTCGAATGGATATTTAGTAGCTGAATGTACCGATCGATTATATGCAAATTCAACGTGAGGGAGGCTTTCTTCCCATGTTTTGATATTCTTTTTAATAACTGCTCTTAATAAAGTGGATAATGTTCTGTTAACAACTTCAGTTTGTACGTCTGTTTGGGGATGGCAAGTAGTTGAAAATAGTAGTTTTGTGCCCAGTTTTCCCCACAAAGTTTTCCAAAAATAACTTAAAAATTTTGTATCTCCATCAGACACAATTGTCCGAGGCATTCCATGTAGTCTTATTATTTCTATAAAGAATAGACTTGCGATGTGTGAAGCATCATCAGTTTTGTGACATGAAATAAAGTGTGCCATTTTTGAAAACCTATCAACTACCACAACCTTTTCCGTTTTTACTCCTTGGTAGTCCTAGAATGAAATCCATTGATATATCTACCCATGGTTCCGCAGAAATAGGTAAGGGGGTATATAGACCATTTGGTAACACTTTTGATTTAGCTTGTTTACAGGTTATGAATCGACTACAAATTCGTTCAACATCTCGTTTCATATGTGGCCAATAAAAATGCTCATGTAAAATAGCTAAAGTTTTTGCTATCCCAAAGTGTCCCATTAAACCACCGCTATGTGCTTCATGCACAAATAATTTTCATAATGAACAAGCAGGGATACATAACTGATTTCCATAAAACAAATAATCATTATGTTTGTAGAATTGTCCGTGAGCTGTTTGTTCACATTCTTTGTAAATTTGTCCAAAATCATTATCATTGATATACAATTCTTTAATATGTTCAAAACCGAGCAACTTAGCATCAAGAGTGGAGATAAGTGTATACCTTCGAGATGTAACACCCCCAATCCGCTCAGGGATATTACACACCGTATACCCTCTCCTCGAGGATCTACCAGGCTGATAACTAAAATCAAACATTTCCTTTTAAGGCTAAAATGACTCAGTAGACCGATTTCGTCTTTCAATAATTACATACAACTCAAATACAACTCATGCCCACGCAGGGGTCAAAATACACCCACACCCGTACAACGGGAAAAATATACTGCAGCGGAAAAGAAAATACAACTAGACCAATACGACATCGACTGATCCTCGTGTGATTAGTATCGTTCATCTTTCATCATCCTTCATGCCGACCCTGTGCTAAGATCCAAAACCTGAATGCAAAAATAGACATCCACCCCCCGAATACTCGGGGGTTAGCAAAACTCCACTGTTTTGCTAGTGCAAGTACAAGTGCAAAAATACGAGCCATACAATTCACATTCCACGAATAACAATAACCAGGAATCCTCAAAAATCCAAAAGTAACGAAAAGTACTTCCCGAGGCAAGAGTTTGAGTAAGACATTCCAAAAACCGAAAGGCCACAATAAAAGGGAAACAATTTATAAAACAGTTTAAAATGCCATCGAGAATTTTAATAGAAAATAATTTAAGATTACCGAATCATTATCTTTCCAAAAATCAACAGGGTCACAGCCCAAAGGTTTTGTTTTCGCAAATAGAAAACCAACAATAATTCACAGGGCCAGAGCCCAACATCACGTGTCCTCGACGGACATAAAAAAACAACAAAACGTAATCACGCACGCGCATCGCCTAGGACCGGGACGAAGCCACAAATCCCACTCGAGGCCTCGAAGGACCCTCCCGAGCTGGCTAGCGAAACAAATCACACACATCTCACGGTTGGATCAATCGCTTGTTGCATCCTGGCCACATGATCGCATGTCATGTGCCACTGTAGATTATCTCAGGCTCTCACGGTTGTATCAATCACTTGTTGCATCCTGACCACATGATCACGTGCCATGTGTCACCGTAGACCCTTAACCATATCCACACATTCACACAAATAACATATCACATCAAGGATATTTAAACAATTCGCCCAGAGGCATCAAACACTTAGCAAAACACCACGTTAAGCCACAATGCACCGAAATGAAACAATATACATCCACACGCAACACCAAGTGCATCATCAACATCAAACATATCCACAGGAGTCACATACTCGTTCACGAAACACACCGATCACAAAACACACGCGGTTTTGAAAGAGGGCCTTTAACAAGGCTAAACAAATCTTTTGAAAACTCATTTCAAACAAACAAACAAACACACCAAGGCGATCACCAATCATCATATCCACAAAACAAGAAAAGTATGGACAAGGTACTTGCCTCGAATAACCACAACGCGGAGAATCGGCCGAAGTAGGTTGGCACGAACCGACTACGAACTCGCCGTCTCCACCGAACGACAATCCACAACAATGAACTACGAACGAAAACAATAACAATGAAAATGAATTCCATAGCACGACTTAAAGCCGTTGAATTCAAAGAACGAATGACGAAAGTTCAAGTGTTTTCCCCAAAACGGCCAAGAACACGATTCGTCCCGACAAAACACGAAAACAGATTTCCAAGTGGAAATATGGATATACAATCCATAGGATATGTTTAACAACATCATTTAACCATAATTGATCCATCGAAAACGGATGAAAAATGAGATCGAGGACAAATCCCCCAAAAAGTCGATTCGAAGGAAATCAAGAAATACACTTCGATTCGACGAAGAACAATGGATTAAATGATGTTAAACACAAGAATACTACCAAGATTAATCATACCCATCATGAATTAATCAACAACACGGAACGAATCGGACGAAAATGCAAAAACCCCCAAATTCACGAAATTAGGGTTCTAAGGAAGATTACCTTGATTCGCTGGATCAAAGGATGATAACGGATGATTGATTGATGTTATGAACTCAAGAACTTCATGGATTTGTTGTTAAACAACATGGCTTCGTCACCCATGAATCGCCAAATACCGCCGACGGAGAAGGAAGGAAATGAAAACGAGATGAAATGTGACTTTCTGTCACATTTATACTGGGCGGACTAGCGCGCTAGTCGCCGAGCTAGCGTGTGCTATCGGCCCGTGCCGCAATCCAACCATCGGACTAGATCGCCGCCAGAAGCGCGCATTTTTCCGGCCAGAAGCGCGCGCTACTCACGGTCGTAGCATGCGCAATGCCCGAAGCTGCGTGCGCTACCCGCCGAGCTCCGACCGATTCCGTAACCAGACTCCACCGCCTGCACTCGACAAGCGTTCTAGGCCCGATAGCGTCGCTACACTGCCGGTTAGTGTGCGCAGCCTTCCGGCCAGAAGGCGCTACGCGGTTCTGACGCACCGTCGGCGGTGCCTGCAATCGTCCGGCCACCCCGCAACCGTCCGCGCTTCGAACACGTGGCTCGACGACTCGATTTCCGAAAATGCACGGAACGAACACGACGAAAAGTTCGCGGACAACATCAACGACCCGAAATGAAAACATAATACCATAATTAATCATACGCGACCAAGAAACGGGTCGAGACAACAATTACAGATACGGATACCCGAAACTTTCAAGAAATTACAAAATGGCCCAAAACGCCCGGAAATCACGACACGTGATCGAATAATCAAACTGAAGTTCACAACACATTTAAAAAAGTTTAACGGACTTACAGGAAACTCGAAACAGCAGTTTCGAACGAGATTTGCAAGAATCGAACTCAAGTGCGGAAAAGTCGCTAAAAAGCACGGAACTCAACAAAACGTCACCGAAACGAACTCGGATGTCAAAAAGTGTAGAATTAATCATTCTCAGAATGATGAAACGGTCATGAGCGAGTTGTCAAAACGGACTCCGGCCGAAAAAAGAAATTTACCGAAAATCGAAAATTGCGGATATTACACGAGAGAGCATCAGCGACCACATTTTCTTTACCTTTTTTGTAACGAATGACATAAGGAAAAGTTTCAATAAACTCTACCCATTTAGCATGTCGTTTGTTGAGTCGGTGCTGCCCTTTAAGGTGTTTTAGTGATTCATGATCCGTGTGAATCTCAAATTGCTTTGGCCACATATAATGCTGCCACATTTTCAAAGCTCTTACCAACGCATAGAGTTCCTTGTCGTATGTCGGATATTTGAGTGTAGGACCATCCAATTTTTCGCTGAAGTAAGCTAAAGGTATCCCTTCTTGCATTAATACAGCTCCTATTCCTGTTCCTGAAGCGTCACATTCAATCTCAAAAGATTTAGAAAAATTAGGGAGGGGTAATACCGGGGCCTTAGTCACTTTTTCCTTTAATAGTTGAACTGCCGTTTCTTGAGCTTCTCCCCAGTGAAAGCCTACAGTATTTTTCATTACTTCAGCCATAGGTGCGGCTATGGAACTGAAATTTGGTACAAACCTCCTGTAGAATCTTGCTAAACTGTGAAAACTTCTTACTTCTCCTATATTCTTAGGACTTGACCATTCTTGGATGGCTTTAATTTTCTCGTCATCTACTTGAATTCCCTGAGCACTAACAATGAATCCCAAAAATACTTGTCTATCTGTGTAAAAAGTGCATTTGCTTAGATTAGCATATAAGTTTTCCTTCTTAAGTACCATTATTAACATTCGGAGATGTTCAACATGTTCTTCCAAATTCTTGCTATATATAAGTGATACGAATTATCCGGGGAGAGACGGATACGTATCAGTCGGAGTATACGTAGGTGTATGATAGCGGAAGGCTTTTTATGAATATGATAATTCGAGTGTATGAATATGGATGAAATATCGGATAAGTGATAATATCGATCAAGAAGACTTGAACGATCAAGAACAAGAGTTTATCGAATTAGACCTATAACTCGATAAGGTGATTTCTTCCCAAGACCTATTGAGAATCAATCGGATTAATATTCGAAAACGCGTCGAATAAAAATCAAGTTTCGATGAAAAGCATTCACCAAGAATAGAAGACACAATGTGTATTCTTATACTTCAACATTCATAATACAATATATATCTCTACAATGCTAATCCACTCCTACTTATAGGAGGTGAAGTCTCCTACTTAAGAAATAAAACAAAAAAAATAAAATAATTCAAAGATTATAAAATCTTTGAAAAATCCAAACAAATCAAATAAAATACACACAAGAAACATAAATCACAAAATTGGGGAAACATAATCGCTAAAATAAGTAAAAAGGAAAAGAGAAGTCAAAAATACACAAAAGTGTATAAAATATGTGGGCTGCCGGCAGGGACTCGACCGTGTCGGCGCGGTCGACAGGCGCCGGCAGGGACTCGACCGTGTCCGCTTGACACGGTCGTGGCGCGACAGCAACGTCTGACAGTGACTCGGAACGGGCGCGGCGCGACAGGGACCGGCAGCGACTCGACCGTGCGGCGTGACAAGGACGTTTGGCAGGACTCGATCGTGTCCTGGAACACGGTCGGGCGTCAGGGCAGTGGGTTCCGGTAGTTGTGGGCGAGTAGGACTCGACCGTGTCTCCTGGCACGGTCGGGTTCGGCTGACAACGACCTTGGCTGTTCCGGACGTGCAAGACTCGACCGTTCCGGACGACACGGTCGAGTCCGGCCGACAGTGCTCGGCATTTTCCGGCAGGCGTGACTTTTTCCGGCAGGCTGGATATTTTCCGGCCGGTTGGACATTTTCCGGCAGGTTGGACATTCTTTTTACGTCTTATGTCCGTTTTCTCGCCTAAAAATGTCGTCGTATGTGCAGGACGTGTCGTAAGGCCATTTATGTCGATCCGTGCTTCGTTTTCTTTATTTGGACTACTCAATTATGTATCATCCCCTCCCCCTTTAAAGCGATTCGTCCTCGAATCGGCATTGATCTCATCTCCAAAGGGATAAAAGAAAGTCACCAAACAGATAATAAGCCCAAAAATATCGGATGGATAAACGAATGTGTGGCGCAGAACTTTGAGGTGATAAACGAATGGATATTTCAAAGGGCAACCGACAAAATAACTATCATATTTAACATAAAAATGATAATTATTTTGCGAGGCAAAGCCTTTATCATCGTGGTTGAACTCACCGTATGCAATTTCAAGAATGAAGAAAATTGCCTCGTAATCGTCTTTCACATCAAAATATTGGAAAGGCTCGTCTTTAGGCTCGGTATCATAAACAGGAACCACTGGATAAATATAGCACTGTTCCTCATCTTTATCAAAAAGAGGTGACCCATCATAATCATGGATTTCAGGAAGTATGGTCGTGGGGATGTGGATTATGGTGGATGACTGGTGGTCCATCGTGGCGGCGGTCGTGTGGCATGGTGATTGTGAGACATGGGAAGCTGGATCTCGATCCGGTACTGCTGTACTAGCGACAATCAGGGCTGCCAAAACTGGGGAAGACGGCGGTGGCGGCACAGGTAAATTTTTGTCATCCCATTGACAAGAACTGTCAAAAACTCCATCAATGGCGGTAGCCAAGTGAGACCAGAAGAAATCAAATTCCTCTATTTTAGTTCCAGAATCGGTATGGCTAGAGTCAAGAGATAGTTCTTCACAAGAACTCGTTGAATAAATCGCCCAAGGAGATGACCCTGGGCTCTGATACCACTTATGATACGAATTATCCGGGGAGAGACGGATACGTATCGGTCGGAGTATACGTAGGTGTATGATAGCGGAAGGCTTTTTATGAATATGGTAATTCGAGTGTATGAATATGGATGAAATATCGGATAAGTGATAATATCGATCAAGAAGACTTGAACGATCAAGAACAAGAGTTTATCGAATTAGACCTATAACTCGATAAGGTGATTTCTTCCCAAGACCTATTGAGAATCAATCGGATTAATATTCGAAAACGCGTCGAATAAAAATCAAGTTTCGGTAAAAATCATTTACCAAGGATAGAAAACACAATGTGTATTCTTATACTTCAACATTCATAATACAATATATATCTCTATAATGCTAATTCACTCCTACTTATAGGAGGTGAAGTCTCCTACTTAAGGAATAAAACAAAAAAAATTAAATAATTCAAAGATTATAAAATCTTTGAATAATCCAAACAAATCAAATAAAATACACACAAGAAACATAAATCACAAAATTGGGGAAACATAATCGCTAAAATAAGTAAAAAGGAAAAGAGAAGTCAAAAATACACAAAAGTGTATAAAATATGTGGGCTGCCGGCAGGGACTCGATCGTGTCCCGTAACACGGTCGCGGTGCGGTCGACAGGCACCGGCAGGGACACCACCGTGTCCGTTTGACACGGTCGTGGCGCGACAGCAACGTGTGACAGTGACACGGCACGGGCGCGGCGCGACAGGGACCGGCAGCGACTCGACCGTGCGGCGTGACAAGGACGTTTGGCAGGACTCGATCGTGTCCTGGAACACGGTCGGGCGTCAGGGCAGTGGGTTCCGGTAGTTGTGGGCGAGTAGGACTCGACCGTGTCTCCTGGCACGGTCGGGTTCGGTTGACAGCGACCTTGGCTGTTCCGGACGTGCAAGACTCGACCGTTCCGGACGACACGGTCGAGTCCGGCCGGCAGTGCTCGGCATTTTTCGGCAGACGTGACTTTTTCCGGCAGGCTGGATATTTTCCGGCCGGTTGGACATTTTCCGGCAGGTTGGACATTCTTTTTACGTCTTATGTCTGTTTTCTCGCCTAAAAATGTCGTCGTATGTGCAGGACGTGTCGTAAGGCCATTTATGTCGATCCGTGCTTCGTTTTCTTTATTTGGACTCTCAATTTCGTATCAATAAGTATGTCGTCAAAATACACAACTACAATTTTTCCTAAATAGGCACGCAAAATATGGTTCATTAAATGCATAAAGGTACTAGAGGCGTTAGTTAAACCAAATGGCATAACCATCCATTCGTATAGTCCGTATTTAGTTTTAAATGCAGTCTTCCATTTGTCTCCTTCTTTCATCCTAATTTGGTGATAACCACTTTTAAGATCAATTTTAGAGAACACGCTAGAACTGTGTAATTCGTCTAACATATCATCTAAGTGACTGATAGGATGTCGATACTTTACCGTAATATTGTTTATAGCTTGACTGTCAACACACATCCTCCAGGTTGAATCCTTCTTCGGAACGAGTAGCACGGGTACAACACAGGGGCTTAGACTTTCTCGTACATGTCCTTTTTTCCATTAGCTCGGTCACTTGCCGCTGAATTTCTTTCGTTTCATCCGGATTACTCCGATAAGCTGTCCGATTAGGAATTGGTGCACCGGGAACAAAGTCTATCTGATGTTCGATTCCACGGATGGGCGGTAAACCGGGTGGAATTTCTTCGGCAAACACATCCTTGTATTTATGCAAAAGAGAAACAACAACATCGGGCAAAGAGCTTTTAAGCCCGTTATCGGTTAGTAGTGTTTCTTTAAATAGGATAACAATCATGGGCTGTTTTTCTTTTATTGCCCTTTTAATTTCTCCAGCCCTAGCATAGAGGCTGATTTTCGAACTCTCCTCTTTCTTTTCCTTGGTCTCGACTACTCCTTTTGGTACATTTTCATCTTGTAATTTGAATTGATCTTCGTAGACTTGTTGCGGAGTTAACGGGGCGAGGGTAACTTTGTGCTGTTCGAATTCGAACGAATACTTATTAGTGTATCCGTTGTGAGATACTTTTTTGTCAAATTGTCAGGGTTGACCCAACAACATATGTCCGGCTTGCATCGGCACTACGTCACATAATACTTCGTCTTGATATTTTCCAATTTTGAATGCCACTAACACTTGTTTGGTGACTTTTGTTTCGCCACTATTGTTCAACCATTGCAATTTATATGGTCTCGGATGTTTCAAAGTGATTAATCCGAGTTTTTACACTAACACGGTACTTGCAACATTTGTACATGATCCTCCGTCTATAATCATGATGCACACCTTATCTTTAATGTAACATCTCGTGTGGAAAAGATTTTCCCGTTGTTCATTTGGTTCGTCTTTAACTTGCATGCTTAAAGCACGTCGAGTGACTAAAGTGAGGGCTTCCAGAATTTCATCTTCGGAACCTTCGTCTCGGGGTTCATTTTCTTCGGTGTCACTTTCGGATTCGATATCTTCATTTGGCCTTATTACCATGACTCATTTATTTGGACAATTATTGGCGTAATGTCCTCTCCCTTTGCAATGATGACATTGAACGTCTCGACTTCTATTAAAATTAGAACTTGGCTGAACTTGTTTTGCCGGATTACTTCCTTCGTCCGTGAGTTTAGTAGTAGATGGTTCGGTCTTCCATGAAGTGTCCTTTCCGTTTGAGGTTTTTGTGTTCGGGGCTGACCTCCAAGTAGAATTTTGAGGAGTGGTTCGAACATTACCTCATCTTTTGATTTGATTTTCAATTTTTGTGGCCATGTGTACCATATCTTCCACTTCATCATAGTGATGTAACTCTACCATGTTTTGTATTTCTCGGTTTAGTCCCACTAGGAACCTTGCCATGGTAGCTTCTCGATCTTATTCAGTATTGGCTCGAATCATTATTATTTCCATCTCTTTAAAGTATTCTTCAACGGTTCGAGTACATTGTCGTAGTGTTTGCAATCGGTTATAGAGTTCCCGATAGTAGTAACTTGGAACAAAACGTCTTCTCATAACCGCCTTCATTTCTTCCCAAGTTTCAATAGGTGGTTCGTGGTTCCTTCTTCGGTTGTTCAACAATTGATCCCACCAAATAGTGGCATAATCAGTAAACTCGATGGTTTCCATCTTTACTTTCTTTAGGCCCGTATAGTTATGGCATTCGAACATAAGTTCGACTTTTCTTTCCCAATCAAGATAAATTTCGGGGTCACTCTTATCTTGGAACGTAGGGACATTTAACTTGATATTCCCCAAGTTTCCATCTTGTCGATTGTCGTTTCTTTGATCATGGCCTCTTCGAAACCTTCTTGGATTTCTGTCGGTGCCTTCTTCATCCGAATAGTCTTCGTCTATTTGCACGTTCGGAAGTCTTTGAGGAAGAATTGGTCGTCGTACTTGTGGTTTTTCTTTTTGACGAAATGTTTCCATCTTTGCATCAATCATTTGTTCAAGTTGTTTCATCATCAACTTCATATCAAACTTTGGAGATGAATGAGATGATCCTCCGATATCCGACATGATGTTATGAAGTTGTTTCGTTGGTATGAAAAAAAAGGTGATGAAGTGTTATGAAAATGTAGTAAGGTGGAACGTAGGGTTGGACCTTGTCTCCGATGCCAAATGATATGAACTTAGATATGATCCGTTCAAGATGATATGAAATGTTATAATACGAAATGATTCGTTCAAATGTGATATGAACTTAAAAACGAAATGGTATGAAATGTGATGGAGTAAGATATGAATTCGTTCGAAATGAGGAATATTATGGAGAAGAATGAATTCGAGTAATGCGGAAGCGTAGTTTGATGTATAGTGGGCTGAAATGTAACGTAACAAGGAGGGATGTAAAGTTGATGGAAGTAATTAGGTCCTCAACCCTACAAATCGCAAAATGCGAACTCTAGAAATAATTCTAGAACCCAACAAATATACGTAAGTAGAAATTTAGAATCAAGGTGAAAAAAATAACACTTCGGGTGAAGAAATGAAGAGTGCTTTGTATAGTAGTAAGAAACCGAACTCAAGAGTGATAAAAACTTAAGTAAAGACAATGTGTATTAAGATATAAAATCTGATTTTACAAATCCGAAAATGGCCTTTAAATAGGTGCCATTTTAAACTTAATTCAAACTAAAATAAAATAAACAAAGATTACATTTGACAAAGGATAAAGCATGAAGAAAATGGTGAATCTCTCTCACATAGCAATGGTCATGAGCTGAGTTTTCATATGAAATAGTCATGTGGTGGAAGAAGTCTTTTCTTGCTAGATTCTCTTGAGAAGACTTTAATCATACTCATGACTTTGGAGAAGACTTCTTTAATCATACTCATGACATTGATGATGGAGTGAATGGCTATATGGAAATGGAGGTGCCAAAACTTCTTTATTTCTTATTCAAATGGTGGGGCCGAATGTAACTTCAAATGCAACGGCTATATAGGAGTTGGTGGAGCTGAATTATCTTTCTTCAAAGTCTCCTTTCAAACCCTCTTGCTAGATACACTTTAAGACAAATGAGATCACAATGATGAAGACTTGAGTGAGGAAACGGCTAGTCGAATTGTAGGGCTGAACTATCTATCGTCAAAGTCTCCTTTTCTTCCGGTATCTTGATGATGTTGACGATCACTTCGCTTTTAGGGTCCATCTCGATTGGTTTCTTAGCAAATTCTCTATTCCAAATGATTTGTACGAGTCTGTTGATTGATTCCTTGAATTGTTTAGCTCTTGCTCTTGTGACTGGACCGACGGGTATTTTAACTGGGTCCGGAGGTTAATCCAGTGGGTTCTCATCACAACCCTTTCTCGTTTTGCAGCTTTGTGGCAGTTTCTTTCTTCTTGGTCAGTAAGGTAGTCCAAGCATACCTAGGAAAATCATCAATAATAACAAGATAATATTTCTTACCTCCCAAGCTGATAGGGTCTACAGGACCGTAGAGATCCATGTGTAGCAAATCCAGGACCCTGTGAGTGGAAAGATAGGACTTGCTCTTCAAGGAGGTCTTGACCTGCTTGCCTTTGTGACAGGGTCCACAGACACTGTTTTTATGAAATTTGACATTTGGCAAGCCTCTGACCATTTCCTATCGAGCTAGCTTGTTGATGGTCTTGAAATTGATGTGCGACATCCTTTTGTGCCATAGGCAGCTTTGATCTGCAGTGCCTTTGGCAACAAAAAAAGGAATTATGGAGCTTGTGAGTTTTTAGTCAGTATTATACATGTTACCTGACTGGCTTCCTGTGAGGACGATTTGCTTGGTCTTGGTGTAATACCCTAGATTTCCATTTCCGATTACTTTGAAATTATTTATCGATTGTACCGGTTATTTTGTTCCTTAGATGATTATTTAGGAATTTTCCCTATGTTGTATACGGTATGATGTACTGTGTTGTGTTCAGTTTATGCTAGTAGTGTAGCACGCGCTAATACTTGGTGTTAGTGCATGTTATATATTATTTTTCGATGTTGTGTTTCATCGTGTTGAGTGGGTATTTGCTCAGTATGCCGAGAGGCAGAGGTCGTGGTCGTGACCGGGGTACCGGTGGTCGTGGAGATCGGATGCGGAACCAAGATAATATTGTCGAGAATGACATTAGCATTGGTGTTGCTACTATATTGCAACAGGTAGCTACACAGATGACTCAGTTGACTCAGGCGGTTCAACGTAACATAGATGTGACCTATAATATCGGCGCAAACCAATGGCTATGAGAAGTAGTTCGGATGAATCCCCCTTGTTTCGCTGGTGCCGCGGATGCATTGGGTTGGGATGGTTGGCTTTTCTAGTTGAGAAAGATATTCGAGGCAGTTGATTGCCCTGAAGAACGGAAAGTACCTATCACTCAGCACCTTCTTGACAGAGATGCCGCTAACTGGTGGGAGGTTGTTAAGCCTCGGGATCGTGTTGTCACGTGGATGGAATTCCATGAATTAATTGGAACCATCGTTCCTCGTGACAGAAGTGATTAATTGACAATTACAAGTCTCAATACGGTTAATACATCATTAATGAACTATAATTATGAATGAACAACAACGAAAGGAATGAATATCCTTTTAACCGAGTAAGAATTAACTTACACAACGCCGATGAAGAATGTCCTTCCACGAACAACGTTATAAATGAGATTTCGGTCGCTCGAACAACCTTGAATAACATAATTACCAATAATCCGGTTCAACACACGAATGAAACACGAGTATAACTAACTCAAAACGTCGATACGACTAAACCAAGTTCATTGGGGCATTATATCGAACACGTTGTGGCCAAACTTCGATTGTTTACAACCAAACCTCAATAATACCAATATCAAATCCCCAAGAAGTGTTTCAAACCAACAAAACATCTTCAATACGATCAATAATCCAATATGAATATCCAAATTCGTGATTTCAACAACAATTAATCGAAAACCCCCAAATCCAACTCAATATTCAAAGTGTTCTTGAATAACCTTTCAATAATCCGATGAATATTCATACATACTCATAATCATATGTATATCTCTTCATACAACATGATTATAACGTCCAAAACATCATATCTCAACACAAATCGAAATCCAAGAGGTTTGAGAATATTACCTTTGAAGATCCGAACACTTTGATTCGATGAACACGCGTTAGATCGACGATCCGAGCTTCACAACCGAATGAAAATGAAGAAAAATCGAGTATTCAAGTGATTGATGGTGAAAATTTCTCCCACAAACCCTCTCTGTCGGAAGTAGGATGAAGAAATAAGCTTTTCTTCTCAAAAAATGAAATTATAGTGCAGCCTGCACTGTGTGTCGCGGCCCGGCCGTTGTCTTAAAGTGTATCTAGCAAGAGGATTTGAAAGGAGACTTTGAAGAAAGATAATTCAGCTCCACCAACTCCTATATAGCTGTTGCATTTGAAGTTAAATTCGGCCCCACTATTTGAAGAATAAATAAAGAAGTTTTGGCACCTCCATTTCCATATAGCCATTCACTCCATCATCAAAGTCATGAGTGTGATTAAAGAAGTCTTCTCCAAAGTCATGAGTATGATTAAAGTCTTCTCAAGAGAATCTAGCAAGAAAAGACTTCTTCCACCACATGACCATTTCATTTGAAAAATCAGCTCATGACCATTGCTATGTGAGAGAGATTCACCATTTTCTTCATGCTTTATCCTTTGCCAAATGTAATCTTTGTTTATTTTATTTTAGTTTGAATTAAGCTTAAAATGGCACCTATTTAAAGGCCATTTTCGGATTTGTAAAATCAAATTTTATATCTTAATACACATTGTGTTTAGTTGAGTTATTATCACTCTTGAGTTCGGTTTCTTACTACTATACAAAACACTCTTCGTTTCTTCACCCGAAGTGTTGTTTTTTTCACTTTGATTCTAAAGTTCTACTTACGTATATTTGTTGGGTTCTAGAATTATTTCTAGAGTTCGCATTTTGCGATTCGTAGGGTTGAGGACCTAATTACTTCCATCAACTTTACATCTCTCCTTGTTACGTTACATTTCAGCCCACTATACATCAAACTACGCTTCCGCATTACTCCAATTCATTCTTCTCCATAATATTCCTCATTTCGAATGAATTCATATCTTACTCCATCACATTTCATACTATTTCATTTTTAAGTTCATATGACATTTGAACGAATCATTTCGTATTATAACATTTCATATCATCTTGAACGGATCATATCTAAGTTCATATCAGGTTGAGTATTGTATCCTTTCATTCCGGAAGAGGCAAAAAATTCACAAATCGCTTTTATAGCGCAGTATTGTGCGGATAATGGCATACAACACGAATACTCAGCAGACTGAACTCCTCAACAAAATGGTGTTGCCGAGCGTCAGAACCAGACGCTGAAAGAAGCAATAAGAACCATGTTAGCCGCAAGCAAGTTGCCGCAGCATTTTTGGGTTGAAGCAACAAATACAACGTGCTATACACAAAATCGCCAGATCATCAACAAGCATCACAAAAAAACAGGATACGAGGTATGGAACAACAAAACTCCAACGGTTGCATACTTACACATATTTAGATGCAGGTGTTACGTGCTCAACAATGGGAAGGATCAACTGAGGATCTCCGATGAAAAGTAGGATGAGGGTATTTTCGTTGGATACTCCTCTGTCAGCAAAGCATTCAGGATATTTAACCAACGAAAGATGACAATAAGGAATCTGTCAACGTAGTGTTTGATGAACCCCATTGTGACCCTACAGGAATAGAAGATCTAACATAGGGTACACTCTCTATTGATGAAATACCCCAGACTCCAACAGAACCTGCTGTAAACCTAAAAATCAATCCCGCCACTATAAGAACAAAAGTAGTCGAAGATGATGTTGTAAAAGCTGAAGCAAATACTACAGTTCAACAGGTATAGCACGGGATGCCGAACTAGAACTAGATAAATAGGTGGTTGAGAGCTCATCCCTAGGAGCCAATAATTGGAGATATCGGTACCGGTATGACAACTCGTAGAAAACTACAGAGTATATAAGGCACTTGACTCTATGCACAGGAAGAAACAGATTCTGAGAAGTCTCAATTCCCTATATGGAAATCCCAAGCTGAACTTAGAAGACTTGCTATGTGCACTCTAGCTATGTTCCTAGCCCAATCTGAACCTGTTTCGACTAATGAGGCTCCGAATAATTCTCACTGGATCACTTCTATGGAAGAAGAGCTCAATAATTTCGAAAGATATAATGTTTAGTACCTAGTTCCTAGACCAACCCATCAAGCAGTCATAGGAACCAAATGGGTATTCCGAAACAACAAAGGCGAAAATGGACTTGCTATCAAAAACAAATCCAGACAAGTCGCCTAAGGATACAGACAGGAAGAGGGAATAGATTATGATGAAACCTTTGCCCCTGTAGCCCGACTAAAAGCCATCAGGGTATTCATAGTGTTTGTTGCTCACAAGATATTTATTGTATACCAAATGGATATTAAGAGCGCATTCCTCAATTGAGACCTAGCTGAAGAAGTCTATGTTGAACAACCTCCAGGGTTTGCCAACACAGAAGGTGGAGACCTTGTGTACAGGCTAAGAAAAGCGTTGTACGGACTCAAGCAAGCACCTAGGGCCTGGTATGTAACCCTGTCATTGTATCTAGTCAATAATAGATTTGAGAAAGGTGCAGTCGACAAAACCTTTTTCAATATCTAGGAAGGTGACGATCTCCTCATGGTTCAAATACACGTAGATGATATTATTTTTTGTTCAACTAACTCTGTCTTATGTCAAATTTTCTCGGATCTCTTGCAAAGTAAATTTGAAATGAGTATGATGGGAGAACTTAGTTATTTCTTAGGATTGCAGGTGAAACAACTTCCTATAGGTATATTCATCAACCAGGAGAAATACAGCAAGGAGCTGCTCAACAAGTTCGGGATGAACACTTCCAAATTATCGTCCAACCCCATGAGCACTTCCACACAGATAAGTGCTGACGAAACTAGAAAGTCGGTTGACCAGTCACTCTATAGAAAGCTCATAGGCTCACTCATGTACCTAACAGCCAACGGGCCCAATATGATATTTGTTGTAGGAGTGTGTGCTTGGTATCAAGTAGCACTTAAAGAGTCACACTTCACCACAGCCAAACGAATCCTTAAGTACGTAAAAGGAACAAGCAATGTAGGATTGTGGTATCCTAAGGAAGGAGGATTTTTTATTTGGTAGTCTACAAAAGACTCGGATCTCGAACGTTGTAAGTTGGATAGGAAAAGTTCGAGAGGGACTTGTCACTTTCTTGGACCAAGATTTGTGTCATGGTTTAGTAAGAAAAAATTGGCGGACTCACTTTCTACAGCTGATTCGGAATACTATACTGCTGAAGTTGTTGTATTTAAATTCTCTTGATGCAACAGCAGTTACAAGACTATGGCATCAATGCAAGAGAGACTTAAATCATGTGCGATAGCACGAGTGCAAAACGCACAATCATGTATTGCAGTCGAGGACTAAGCATATTGATACAAAGTATCATTTCATTCAGAATCATGTTGAGGATAAAGATGTTCGGATCGAGAATACAGACGTCCAATTAGCCGACGTCTCTACAAAACCTCTCAACACCACTAGATTCTGCATGCTTTGCCAAGAATTGGGAATGCTACACCTCGACTCCCTGTAAGTTTTATATTTACTCATCAGTTGAGAGGCAATGCTTTAAGATCCATGAATACAGTATCCACTTTAATTATTGTACACTCTGAACTCCAAGTTATATCCTTACTGTAATACCTTCCTATAGATGACATGTGCATTAATTAATGGGGAACACAGTATGACCCAAGAATATATTATAAATATAAAATTGCTGTAAGAATTAAATCTTGTATGTACCTTTTAAGGGGGAACGCTGTATTTTTCGCGGATACAACACATGCACTATATAGGATATCAATTAATATTTTAAGGGTATCTAAATTCATAATCTTGAACCTTACAAACTGTTTTCAGTCCACGTGCATTATCTGAATTTAAAATGATTTATCTCTTAATACTAAAACGACATATGGACTTTAATGCCTCAAAAACCGTGATTTCAAAATTCAAACCACAATATCGTGCAATAGTGGAAGTCGAATTGTGTCAAAGTGGGACCAATCATTAATTTCAGAAATTAATGGACTAGACATACCTATTACATCTAAATTCATCCTGTGCGTTCATACAAAGACGGTTCCCATCCCTTCAATCTGGTCGTTCACTGTAACCTAGCTTCCCTGATCCACAGACTCTTTACACTTTCTGCATAATTATCGAGCCTACAACATACAACCTACATACATTTAAATCTTTCTAACCTACTTTCTATCTATCTTCGCGAATATGTCTTCTTCTCAAACTTCATCTCTTTCAGTGAAGAAGAAGGACATGATCATTGACGGTCGAATTTTTGCTCGCTCTGCTCTGCAAGAGCTTATTAGTATGAATATGAGGACATGGCTGGGTTGAACTTAGCCATCTCACGTGTCAAGCAAACGGGTCTGTACCGCTTGGGTAATTTGCACCTTGAGAACTACGATGAGCAAATCGTAGAGGAATTCTTTCTTGACGTTGAGTTCTTGTATACATTTGACAAGAAGGGCTCTGCCCTCACTGTTGTCGTCAGCACAGTCCAGGAGAAAGAGATCTCCATTAATAGGGAACTCCTCGAGCATCTGTACAAGCTGCCCTCCGATGGTCTGACATTGAAGGAACTGGAATCGTTTGGGTCTGATGAACTCCTGAAGGCCGATTGGAACTTGTCTGGGAAATCTCAGCCGTCACAAGTTCATCTTTCCTACCATAAGAATAATCTTACCTTATCTTACTTATGTCTGCATGACCTTTTGATATGATCCTCATCGAAAAATGATCAATTTTGCGGAAGCGATTTGAGTAATGTGTGAAATATAAGTGATCAATCGTAATGGAACCAAATGGATGTATTTTGGTGGATGGAACGGCCTTTAACCCGACAAAGTGTAAAATGCGAACTCTAGCAATATAACTAGAACCCAACAATTTATACGCTTGACGAACCTTGGAATCAAAGGGAAAAACGACACTTCGGGTGATAAAACGAAGTGCTATTTTATATATATCAAACCGAAACAATAAGTTATCAAACTTATGTAAATACAAAGTATTTATGAGTATTCAAAATTAAGTGTTTTATAAATCCGATAATGCTCCCTTAAATAGGTGAAGGAGGAGCCTCTTAGCAACATTTAAAAACAAAAAAAAACAATATGATTACCTAATCTAAGACTAAATCATAAGTAGGAAAAAACAATATGATAATCTCAAGACTTTGTAATGTTTGCAACGGCTAGGAGGAATTACTTTGAGGGATGAAGTCTTCCACTTTAGATACTTCTTATGACTTTGAGAACATGCATCAAGACTTTGTAGTGAGAGATGGTATGATTAGAAGACTTTGGGATGGTTAATTTTCCACTTTGTTGCTACTCATTCCAACGGCCATTTTGAATTTGAAATGGACAAAATGATTAGAAGACTTTGGGATGGTTGATTTTCCACTTTGTTGCTACTCATTCCAACGTCCATTTTGAATTAGAAATGTATTAAAATTGCATGATCTTTTACGTGTGCATGGCTAGTCTTGTATTCCCGGATCATCTTCTACATGCATCTTGATGATATTAATAAATACTTCATTTTTTATGTCGGTTTCGATCGGTTTATTAACCAATTCTCTTTCCCAAATAATTTGAACTAGACCATTGATGGAGTCCTTGAATCTTTTAGCTCTTGCTCTTGTGATCGGTCTGATGGGCACTTGAATCGGTTCTGTTGCATAATTTAGTGCGTTCGCATCATTCCCCTCCCCTTGAAGAGGATTTGACCTCAAATCCGTTTCGTCACCTGTATCAAAACAGCTTAGGTCAGCCACATTAAAAGTAGCACTAACATTATACTCACCTGGCAAATCCAGTTTGTTGACATTGTCGTTGACGTGCTCCAGGACTTGAAAAGGACCGTCTCCTCGCGGAAGTAGCTTAGATCGTCGCTGTATAGGAAATCTCTCTTTTCGCATATGTAACCAAACCCAATCACCTGGTTCAAATGTTAGCTTAAGGCGCCCTTTGTTGGCTTGCTTTGCATACTGCTCAGTTCTCCTTTCAATATTTAGGCATGTCTGCTCATGTATTTTCTTGACGAACTCGGCTTTCTTAGCACCATCTAGATTGACAAACTCAGAAATAGGCAAAGGAATTAAATCCAAGGGAGTTAGGGGATTAAAGCCATACATAATTTCAAACGGTGAATATTTAGTGGCCGAATGCACTGATCGATTATAAGCAAATTCAACGTGGGGTAGGCATTCTTCCCATGTTTTAATTTTTTTTTGATAACTGATCTTAGTAGAGTGGATAAGGTTCGATTAACAACTTCAGTTTGTCCGTCCGTCTGGGGATGGCAAGTAGTTGAAAACAACAATTTTGTGCCCAATTTTCCCCATAAGGTTTTCCAAAAATAACTTAAGAATTTAGTATCTCTGTCAGAAACAATTGTTCGAGGCATTCCATGTAACCTTACTATTTCTTTAAAGAATAGATTAGCAACATGTGAAGCATCATCAGTCTTGTGACATGGAATAAAGTGGGCCATTTTTGAAAACCTATCAACTACTACAAAAACTGAATCCCTTCCATTTTTACTCCTTGGTAGACCTAAGACAAAATCCATTGACAAATCCACCCAAGGTTCGGTTGGGATAGGTAAAGGAGTATACATTCCATTAGGTAACACTTTTGATTTAGCTTGTTTACATGTTATACAACGATTACAAATTCTTTCGACGTCACGTTTCATACGTGGCCAATAAAAATGTTCATGTAGAATAGCTAAAGTTTTTGATATACTAAAGTGTCCCATTAAACCACCACTATGTGCTTCATGCACAAATAATTCTCGCAAAGAGCAAACGGGAAGACATAACTGATTTTCACGATACAGATAACCATCATATTTGTAGAATTGGCCGTGAGCTATTTGTTCACATTCTTTGTAAATTTGTCCGAAATCAAGATCATTGGCATACAATTCTTTAATATGTTCAAACCCGAGTAGTTTAGCATCAAGAGTGAAGATAAGTGCATACCTTCGAGAGAGAGCATCGGCGACCACATCTTCTTTACCTTTTTTGTAGCGGATGACATAAGGAAAAGTCTCAATAAATTCTATCCACTTAGCATGTCTTTTGTTGAGGCTATGATACGGAATTGAATAGTCCGAATAAAGAAACCGAAGCAAGAATCGACGTTAAAGGCCTTACAACGCGCCGTGCACGTGCGACTACATTTTTAGGCGAGAAAACGGACATAAGACGTAAAAGGAATGTCCAACCTGCCGGAAAATATCTCGCCTGCCGGAAATGGCCGAGCACTGCCGACCGAACCCGGCCGTGTCATCCGACATGGCCCGTGCCGAGATGTGCCAGATAAGCCAAACTGACTGTCGGCCGAACCCGACCGTGTCGTCCGACACAGTCGAGTCCTACTCTTCCGGAAAGCGTCGCAAGTCTGCCGACCAGCCCGACCGTGTCATACGAACACGATCGAGTCCTACTCTCCTAGAAGCGCCGAAACGCCTGCCGACCAGCCCGACCGTGTCAGTCGAACATGGTCGAGTCCTGCCGCACATGGCACATGCAGCCGCGGCCGTGTCCATCGACACGGCCCGTGTCCAGCCGGCAGCCTCGTTTATTTTATACACTTTGTGTATTAATTTGTATCCCTTTTCCTCACATGGTAGGATGGCTTATAATCATGTTCATGTGTGTGATCCCCACCCCTAATATTTGATTCCTTGTAATCTTATTTTTTTTATCTTGATTATTGTTTTTAATTTCTAAGATCATGTGATCTTGTTATTTTTGATTCCTTAGTTGTAAGAGACTACTCTCCTATAAGTAGACTTGGTTCATCATGTATTGAAGAGATTGGATTATGAATGTTGAATGTGAAAGAATACACTTTGTGTTTCTATCCTTGGTAAATGATTTTTACCGAAACTTGATTTTTATTCGACGCGTTTTCGAATATTAATCCGATTGATTCTCAATAGGTATTGGGAAGAAATCACCTTATCGAGTTATAGGTCTAATTCGATAAACCCTTGTTCTTGATCGTTCAAGTCTTCTTGTTCGATATTTTTATCGTTATCCGATATTTCATCCATATTCATACACTCGAATTACCATATTCATAAAAAGACTTCCGCTACGATATTCCTACGTATACTCCGAACGATACGTATCCACTTCTCCGGGATAATTCGTATCATAAGTGGTATCGGAGCCCAAGGTCATCTCCTTGGGCGATTTATTCAACGAATTTTTTTTGTTGAGATTAGCGCAGTCGGAAGAAAACAAAGTTTCCCGTGGATTCGACCGTTGGATCATCACGAAATTCTGACAAAGGTAAGCCAACTCATTTAACTATAGTCTGAACGGTGGAGATCAGATTCTTTGATCATCTTCTTGGTTCATTCTTCACGGATTTCTTGGCAAATTTTCTGTCCGATTTCTTATCGAGAACTATCTCTTGATTCTTGTTATGGATTTCTCGGATCTCGATTTCTTGATGAAACTCCGTGACGCACTAAACTGCTTACCGGAGCAACATATGCAAGCAAAACGCAGAGACGATGCCAACGATATTGATTTCTTGGCCAAATTCTGCAGCATACCGGAATTTCACGGAGATAGTAATCCAAATGCGTGCATAGATTGGCTTCGTGCTTGTGAGGAGCACTCGGACTTCAAGGCTGCCCCGATCAACCCACCGCGTTTCGTTGGTGGCAAGGCGCCTCCGCGGTAGCGCCGCCGTCTGGTGGGAAAAATTGAAACAGTCCCGTTCACAACAACGTAAGCCAAAAATTACAGATTGGCAAAAATTCAGAAAATATTTCAAGCGAAGGTTCAAAGCAGCATCTTATCACCAGTCGTTGTTTCCCCACCACCAATCCTTCGACGCCCCTCCGACAACCTTTGATCAAAGATTTTTTTTTCATCGAAGAATATCTAGTGAAATTTTCTTTTGACGAAGACGATGTCCCTACCACCATTTTTAATGAAGTAGACAAGACAGAGTTTTCAACGGAGCAATTCAACGAAGAAGATGAGTTGAGCCGTGTCTCCCTAGTCGACGAACCTGGACCTTGCTACTTTGAGCATGGGTCAGTTGGTTGTGTTGGCCAAATTGACCAAAACGGACCAAATTATTTTAATGATGAGGAGCCTTTTAGTGTCATGGAAATTGGGTCGGATTATGAAGGGCCACCGGTCTTTGATGCAGAACCATTTGACGAAGAGGAGTCCGTAATAAATCATGTGTTTCCCATTCTTGATGATGAACCCGATGTGGAATTATCAGTGTTTCCAATTCTGGAGGATGAGCCCGATGTGAAATTAACCGTGCGTCCCATTTCAGATGCCCACTCATTTCATGATATCGGTATTACCTGGCGGAGTAATTATTATTATTTTATTAATAATGATAGTTATTTTGTTGGTGATTGTCGAGGGGCCCCCACTACCTATCGTCTCAAGATTTTGGGTTATGTACGTACTGCGGACATTTTCGAGAACATGTACTTGGAGGCTTTGATTAATTATCTTGATGACGGAGGAAGTTCGGAATTGAGGACAATTTCCTTTAAAGGGGGAGGGGATGATACGGAATTGAATAGTCCGAATAAAGAAACCGAAGCAAGAATCGACGTTAAAGGCCTTACAACGCGCCGTGCACGTGCGACTACATTTTTAGGCGAGAAAACAGACATAAGACGTAAAAGGAATGTCCAACCTGCCGGAAAATATCTCGCCTCCCGAAAAATATTGCACTTGCCGGAAATGGCCGAGCACTGCCGACCGAACCCGGCCGTGTCGTCCGACACGGCCCGTGCCGAGATGTGCCAGATAAGCCAAACTGACTGTCGGCCGAACCCGACCGTGTCGTCCGACACGGTCGAGTCCTACTCTTCCGGAAAGCGTCGCAAGTCTGCCGACCAGCCCGACCGTGTCATACGAACACGGTCGAGTCCTACTCGCCTAGAAGCGCCGAAACGCCTGCCACCGACTGCAGTGTCGATCGAACACGGTCGAGTCCTGCCGCACATGGCACATGCAGCCGCGGCCGTGTCCATCGACACGGCCCGTGTCCAGCCGGCAGCCTCCTTTATTTTATACACTTTGTGTATTAATTTGTCTCCCTTTTCCTCACATGGTAGGATGGCTTATAATCATGTTCATGTGTGTGATCCCCACCCCTAATATTTGATTCCTTGTAATCTTATTTTTTTTATCTTGATTATTGTTTTTAATTTCTAAGATCATGTGATCTTGTTGTTTTTTATTCTTTAGTTGTAAGAGACTACTCTCCTATAAGTAGACTTGGTTCATCATGTATTGAAGAGATTGGATTATGAATATTGAATGTGAAAGAATACACTTTGTATTTCTATCCTTGGTAAATGATTTTTACCGCAACTTGATTTTTATTCGACGCATTTTCGAATATTAATCCGATTGATTCTCAATAGGTCTTGGGAAGAAATCACCTTATCGAGTTATAGGTCTAATTCGATAAACCCTTGTTCTTGATCGTTCAAGTCTTCTTGTTCGATATTTTTATTGTTATCCGATATTTCATCCATATTCATACACTCGAATTACCATATTCATAAAAAGACTTCCGCTACGATATTCCTACGTATACTCCGAACGATACGTATCCACTTCTCCGGGATAATTCGTATCAGGCTATATTGTCCCTTTAAGTGTTTTAGAGACTCGTGGTCCATATGGATTACGAACTGTTTTGGCCATAGATAATGTTGCCATGTTTTCAATGCTCTGACCAAAGCGTAGAGCTCCTTGTCAAATGTAGGATAATTAAGTGTGGGACCACCCAATTTCTCACTAAAGTATGCTATTGGTTTACCTTCTTGCATTAGAACGGCTCCTATCGCTGTTCCGGATGCGTCACATTCAACCTCAAAACACTTAGTGAAATTAGGAAGTGATAAAACCGGGGCCTTAGTTAGCTTTTATTTTAATAACTTAAAGGCCGTTTCTTGCGCTTCTCCCCATTTAAACCCTATATTCTTTTTTAGTATTTCGGTCATTGGTGCGGCTAGGGTGCTGAAATTAGGCACAAAGCGTCGATAAAAGCTAGCTAGTCCGTGAAAACTACTTACGTCGCCAATATTTTTAGGACTTGTCCATTCTTGAATAGCTTTTACCTTTTCTGTGTCTACTTGAATTCCTTGCGCACTGACAACAAACCCCAAGAATACTAACTTGTCCGTGCAGATATTGCATTTACTTAGGTTGGCATATGTTGTGCGGCGATTAATACGCCTCGAAGGCGATCAGCATAACGATCACAGAGTCTACCATAGAAGACATACTCTGGGTAAACACCCAGCAGTCGGCACCCACGGCGATCCTCTTTCGGTATCCGGCAATCGTCTTTTGTTAATTGGCGATCGTCTATGATGTCCAAACCAGAGACGATCATCTCGCGCCACGTATGAATCCAACATCCGTCAAAGTCGTCGAAGACCGAATCTTAGATGGTGGCCCACGTGCAGATCCACAAAGGGCACCGACAGATAAGACATTTGACCCCAGCCTGTCACCTACCTCACCTACCGACAGGGCCGCCGAAAGGTACAAAGTGGGTCCTCCCCAGACAGCGACTCGGGACGCGTGCAGGCTTCCCATTGGCTCGCACAGCTGGCCGCCAGCAGCAGCCCCAGACTTTAAGGGAATAGCCTCACATGACAGGACGATCGGCCATCTTATTATAATATAGAAAACTACCGTCGCCCGCGATTGCCGGAGAGGTCCCAGCAACCTTGTCTCCTATAAATAGGAGGCTCACTACAGTGGCTAAGATATGCTGTCATTACCGTGAATACAAGTACAAAACATACAGAGAGAGAAACATAGACTCATCTGGAAATTACTTACACATTCATAGTGATATTCATACATACTTACAATACATCCCAAGCAAGAACTCACATATCTTCATATCTGGTTCTTCCGGCAATCTACACGCTCTACAGCTTAGATAACTAGAAGTATTACACTCATTGTAATAGATTATAACATTAATATTTGTGCTCCACAGTATATTTATTAATAATCTCGCGAAAGCATTCAAGCCCGGGATTAACAACCCCGACAAACCTTGTGTTATTTATTTTCCCGCGGAAGTGTTCTCGCATTTGTTTGTTACTCGATCATTCCAGCAATACTATCTCCGGATAATATTTTGGGTAACAACAATTGGCGCTAGAAGGAGGGCATCTAAACCTTCATATTTATTCTCACCGTCTCGAAGAACACTCACTGTTCTCCGGACATATACTTGAAGAAACACTCACTGTTCTTCAAAATAAAAGCCTTCAGAAAAATGACATCTGCAATGACCTCCAAGAGAGCCACCCTGAGATCTGTCGGAAATCTCATTCCGGCCCGGACCGAATCCCAGCCCACGGCGGAAGGCGACCACGGGGACGCCAGGCTCTCACTCCCGCCCCTGAGGGACGGTTCTAGCCTCTCACTCGATCAGTTCCAGACCGCAGAACAGATTGAGGAGGCTATAGCGATCCTCAGGGAGCGGCGGAGGGCATGCGACTCGCCTACCATCACTCCGTCGGCCATCCGCCGGGCAGGCAAGCGGAAGCTTAAGGGGATCTATGTTGAGAAATCAACAGAGAGCCCCGAGCCGCAGGAGAAGGCTCTCGTGAGGCAGGACGATTCCGTCTTCAGCCGCCTAGGGAGCGATCCCTCGTGGCGACCCGGGCACTCAGGTCCCAGCTGAGAGACATTGTAATCCGAATCCTTTACTAGGAGTTCGGCATATCCGACTCCCAGGAGACAAGCCAGTCAGCGAGCCCCCGCTCGCCCAAGAAATGAACCCACTGGCAGGGAGCTCATCGTCCACCATGGAGCCAAGGGATCTGTGCACGATCGCCTTGGCTCGCGCTCCGGGAGCCAATCAGCGAGCAGTCAGGCGACGGCGATGGCCGCCATGCAGCGCCAGCTCGATGAGATGAAGGCGCTCCTGGAAACTAGGGCAGGCGCCAGGAGATCGATCGCTGGGCCAAGTGAACCACTCGCGGTTCAGATCGAGCTCGCCCCATTTCAACCAAAAATCGCTCCCCCACAAACACCTCTATATGAGGGGAGATCAGATCCGGAGACCTACTTGAGCAAATTCCGGATCTACATGACCGGATGCAGAGCATCAGATGCGACGAAGTGTCGAATGTTCCCATTAACTCTGGGCGACCTCGCCCACAGGTGGTACATCTCACTACCACCTCGCTCAATCAACTGCTTCGAGAAGCTGGCGAATGACTTCACGTCGTACTTCACCGCCAAAGTCGCTCGCCCAGAAGGCCCCCACCTCATGATGAAAATCAGGCAGGGGAAGGACGAGTCAGATGAAGATTACATCGACCGGGTAGATGAGATAGTCCTCACTGGTGATCCCATCAGCGACGAGCTCGCACTTTACTCGGTCCTGGGGGGATTCTGCGGCCACTCACCCATGTTCAGGCACCTCACAAAGGACATCCCCCCGACCTACTCGGTCTTCCGCGTCAGAGCCGCCGATTTCCTGGCCAGGCAAAGGATGCTCTCCCTCCGCTTGGGCGAGGGACCCTCCGGGGAAGGGAAGGTGCCATCCCACATCCAGAAAAAGGCGGTCGCCAAGCCCAGAAAGGCGGTCGCAAAGCCACCTGGTGAGTTCAAAGCCTTCGAAGATGTGGAGGTCCACCTTCTCCATAACCTCAACTTATCTCCGGCCCACATCTTCAACGCAATCAAGGGGCGCGGATGGCTTTCCAAACCAAAGCCGATAAGGGACCACGGTCATCTAGACCGCAGCAAATTCTGTGCCTACCACAAGAGTCCCGACCACAACACCAGCCAATGCCGCGACCTCCTCAGACAACTCTGGCGACTGTTTGAGGAAGGCAAATTAGACAACTTGGTCACCAAGCTAGAACCTAGGACAGAGAGGACCGGAGGGCGCGAGCGCCAGCAAAACGAAAGAACCCCTCCCAATCCGGTCGCCCGGATCGAGCATGAGCCGGAGTACTCTGATGAATCGATTCCTCCGATCAACCCTGGCGGCCGGATCAATATGCTTCAAGCAGGATGTGGAAACCTCGGGGGGCTTTCCCCAGTTTCCACCATGTCAAATAGGAAACGAAAGGCCGAACTGAGGGCGTTCGCTGGGGTCCACGTCGTGGTGCCTCCAGAGCCGACCATCTCTAAAGACGTGCTCATCACCTTCTCCAACAAGGACAGGGAGGGAGTACAATGCCCCAAAGAGGATGCATTGGTGATCTCTGCTTGTATCCTTGGAAAGATGGCCGATCGCGTATTGGTCGACAATGGCAGCTTCTGCAATATAATATTCAAATCCGCCCTAGACCAGCTCGGCAACTTGACCAAGTTCATCAAGCCATTCGGCACCGTGCTCCAAGGGTTCGGCGACAGCACAGTCCAATCCTACGGAAGGATCAAGCTCTCTGTCGAGCTAATATGCTTTTACGATCCCAAGGTTAGGATTACTAGGAACCTAAAATTTTGTAATCATAGATAGGCCCAGCATCTATAATGGGTTCCTAGGTCGCCCTTTTCTAGAAACCTTTGAGGCGGTCGCCTCGTCTTTCTTTTACTGTATCAAATTCCCCATTGCCGATGGGACGGTCAGTACTATAAAAGGAGATCAGCTAATGGCAAAGAAATGTTTGAATTACTCCTATGTCGTTACTTCTTTCGATACTTCCCACGCTATGTGTAACATTGAAACGATCGACGAGCCAATCACATCGTACCAACCCGACTCAGAGGACCCCATCTCGGATCGAGTAACGGACGACATCAAGCCCAGGATCGGTTTCGAGCCAAGTCTCGACATCGATCCAAGGATTGAGTCCGGAAATCGTTCCAAACAAGAGGCGACCGTCCCCGTTGAAGAGTTGGAGAGTATAACGATAGATCCGGCTCGCCCGGAGGGGGAAGTACAGATCGGCGGAAACATAGATCGCGAATTAAAAGAGGACCTGATCAATTTACTACGTAAGAACATCGGAGTCTTTGCCTGGTGGCATCAAGATATGGTTGGCATAAGTCCTGAACACGCCTACCACTATCTAAAGATCGACCCGGCTAGGAAGCCTGTTCACCAGAAACGTAAGAAATTCGGTCCTGAGAAGTATGCAGCGCTCGACATAGAAGTTAAAAAGCTGCTCAACAACAAATTAATCGGAGTAGCTACAGACGAACCACAATGGGTCGCCAATGCAGTGCTCGTCAAAAATCCAAACGGCTCCTGGAGGTTATGCATCGACTTCACCGACCTCAACACGGCATGTCCGAAAGATCACTTTCCGATGCCTCATATCGATCATCTGGTCGATAGTACAGCAGGTTGCGAAATGATGTCGTTCATGGACGCCTTTGCCGGATACCATCAAATCCCAATGGCGGAGAAAGACATAAAGCACACATCTTTCCACACAGAAAAAGACATATACTTTTGGGTCCGAATGCCTTTCGGCTTGAAGAATGCGGGGGCAACCTACCAGCGTCTAGTCAATGGATGCCAATCAGATCAGCAAGACCATGGAGGTCTACATTGACGACATCATGGTCAAAAGCCTCAAGAAGGAAGATCACCTCAATGATCTCGTCGAGACGTTCACCATCATCGAGAAGTTCAACATGAAACTGAACCCCAAGAAATGTAACTTCGGGGTGAGCTCCAGAAAATTCCTGGGGCACATCGTGAGCCAAAGGGGGATCGAAGCGAACCCCACTAAGATTCAGGCGATCCTCGACATGTAGGAGCCACGGAACGTCAAGCAGGTGCAACGCCTTAGAGGTTGTCTAGCCGCCCTCAACCGTTTCATATCTCGACTTGGCGATAAAAGCAAGCCTTTCTTTGCGACCATAAAGAACAAGAAGTTCGCATGGACGAAGGAGAGTCAGGTAACGTTCGCCAAAATCAAAGAATACCTATATAACCCCCAGATCCTGGCAAAGCCGATCCCCGGTGAGAAATTATTTCTTTACCTAGCAGCCTCAGAGGTCGCACTGAGTGCCGTTTTGGTGCGAGCGGAGGGACAAGTCCACTTGCCGATCTACTATGTTAGTCAAGCGCTCCACGATGCTAAGACACGTTATACTCCATTGGAGAAGATCGCCTACGCTCTAGTCATGAGTGTTCGCAATCTAAGGGCTTACTTCTTCGAACATCAAGTGGAGGTTCTGACGACTCTCCCTCTAAGGCAAGTTCTACACCGACCGGACACCAACGGGCGACTCCTCAAGTGGTCACTGGAGATTGCCCAATACGGTATCACGTATGCTCCTCGCACAGCGATCAAAGGCCAAGCTCTGGCAGACTTCGTGGTGGAATTAACATTCCCTCACAGTCCGACCCAGATCGGCCGACTGGCCTGGAAGCTATACGTAGATGGCTCGGCGACCAACTCGCGAGCAGGGGCTGGGATTGTCCTCATTAGCCCCGACGGCCAAAGTTTCACAAATGCCGTGCGTTTCGGGTTTCATGCGACCAACAATGAAGCCGAATACGAAGCCTTGGTAGGCGGGCTCGATTTAACCCTCGCCCTAGATGTTCGTCGCCTCCATATCTTTATGGACTCCCTCTTGGTCGTGAACCAAGTCAAAGGATATTATGATACGCGCGACGAACAGATGGTCAAATACCAAGAGCTGGTCGCCGAAATGTGCACGAAATTTGAGGAAGTGCTAATCGAACAAGTCCCGAGAGATCACAACTCCCATGCGGATGCCCTATCCAAGCTAGCATCGTCAGATGGGGCATCCGACTTCTCTAATATTCAAATTACGAAATCAGCAAGGCCGGCGATCGACAGAAACCTGGTTACCACAGTCGACGTTGCCGAGGAGAACTGGATGACTCCGTTCATCAAATATTTAAAAGATGGAACAGTCCCTGACGACCGTATCAAAGCTCGCCAACTCCAGCTCCGTGCGACCAGATACACCCTATTGGACGACCGGCTTTACAAGCGAGCTTTCAGCCTTCCCCTCCTCAAGTGTATTACACCGGAGGAAGGTCGGCTCGTTTTAGCCGAAATCCAAGACGGGATCTGTGGAAACCATGCTGGCGGACGAGCTCTCATCCATAAAACAACCAGGCAAGGTTTTTTCTGGCCGTCACTTCAGAAGGATGCGACCGCCTATGCCAGATCGTGTCATAGGTGTCAAGTAATGGGCCCAAACATAAAACTCTCCCCCGAGCAACTCACTTCAATGTACATCCCTTGACCTTTCGCCCAATGGGGCATCGACCTTATAGGTCCCTTGCCGACGGCGCCAGGGGGCTGTAAGTTTGCCATCATAGGGGTCGACTATTTCACCAAATGGGCTGAGGCCGAACCGCTAAACAAGATCGGCCAAGAGCAAGTAATCAAGTTCATCTGGAAAAACATCATATGCCGATTCGGTCTACCCCAGGCCATCATCTCCGACAACGAAAAGCAGTTCGACGGCTTAGAAGTCATGCAATTCTGCGAGAAGTGGGGAATCAAGAGATTGTTCTCAGCCCTTACCACCCTCAGACGAACGGGCAGGTAGAAGCCGTGAACAAAATCCTCAAACACACGATTAAAGCGCGACTAGAGTCCAGGCAAGGACGATGGGCGAACGAACTCCCAGACGTTTTGTGGTCTTATCGAACGACGACCCGTAATTCAACCGGCGAAACCCCATTCGCCCTTGCCTTCGGAACAGAAGCGGTGATCCCCTCGGAGATCGCCGTCCTCAGCTATCGAACCGAACAAGAGATGACGACCGACAATGATGTGGCCCGACGGATCGACCTCAAAATGCTCGAAGAACGATGACTGACCTCAGAAATAAAGAACACTATCCACAAAAGGAGATCCGATAAGTTCTTCAATTCGAAGGTCAAGGAAAGACGTTTTCAAGTGGGCGATCTCGTCCTCAAGAAGATCCAAACCCACACAGGTGTCTTTGGTCCGAACTGGGAAGGCCCTTTCAGAATATCTAAATGGCTAACCAAGGGAGCCTACGAACTTGAACACTCCGACGGTACTCCGGACCAATATCCTTGGAATGCCGTACATCTGAAGAAGTACTACCAGTGAAAACTTTGTATTCAGTTTCTACTACCCTATGTACAAGGAATATAATGAGATTTCTTCCTATCCCATCTATTCTAACGATCGCCCCACCAGGCATATCGTATACCGTCGAGGGTCGCCATCTAACATGACGATCCGAGGTAGAAGAGTGCAGCCCTGGTCCTGGTAGTCTATGGAACCGACTGTTTCGGCCATGCAAGGTCCCTTTGGGCCAAGATCGCCCGCCCTTTGTTTAAACACGAGGCCAGCGTAGTCTGAGGGCCCTCCAAAACTAATCAGTGGACACGATCGCCCGCCCTCAAAGGTTCATCATCTAACGTGGTGAACCCGGACAATGCGACGTGCCACTACCCCCATCTCAACGTACACCGTCGAGGATCGCCATCTTCATGGTGGGCCGAGGTGGAAGTAGAGCTAACAAGCCATGGACGTGGAGTCGAATAAACCGACGACGCCCCGTGCAAGGACTCCTCCAGACCAAGACCGCCCACCTTTCGTTTAAATACAAGGCAGGCGCAGCCTAACGGAGGACCCTCACAATAAAGTGAGTCGCGGGAATATCCCTCGCACACAAAGACACAGTTGTGGAGATCGGTCCATCGAAATCCGCGACCGTGCACGATTCCCCTGAGTCGGTAAAACTGAAAATAGCTCACCAAACACACTATTTTTTTCCCCTTACTTACAATAAGTAAACAAAAACAAGGGGGCAGAGAAGGGGAGCTAATCCTAAATGCGATCAGACAAAAGGAACCGTACTCGATCGGCTTCGTTCAGACACACGCAAGACGATCGGAATTGTTCAACAATATTTACAAGTAAGAATTTCCAGAACATGTCGATACATTCAAACATTCAAACAATCGGTCAGATGAACAAGACATCGGAAGCAATCATACACATACTTGAAAAAATTCGCATGCAAACATTCAAAGGCGGTCGTACATGTAAAATCACAGATACAAAAAGGGAGTATTTTATTCATGACAAGGAGTTCATACAATACGAAGCCCGAAGGCAATACAAAGAAAGAGCAAAAATTACAAGTGAAAGAAAACAAAGAAGTCACTCAAGGCCCCTCCGGCTGGTCTTCGCCCCCAGGAGGCGGATCGGCATGCGCTCCCCCTTCGGCCTTAGGATGAATGAGTTTATCCGGAAAAGGATACCAACTCAAGTCGATCCCCAAGTCGATGAGGTCAAGGATCGAGAGGGAAAACTCCGGATGCAAAGGGTGCTCGAGTGCATAGGCCTTAAAGCTCTCAATCAAAAGACCGATCTCGATCCCTACCTTTTTGGCAGCTCGGGCAGCGTCGGCATAGGCCAACTAATAGGCGAACTCGCCGACAAGTGCCACATTAAGGTAGGGATCGGTCTCGATCGCCTTCAGCTGCCCTCTCAGCTCAGTGGTCGTCTTCTCAGCTTCGGCCAGTTCGACCACCTTAGCGGCCGTTTCCCCCTTAGCCTTCTCCAGCTCTCCCTTCGCCGCCTCCAGCTCGCGGTTGAGCCGATCCACCGTCGCCTTCAGCCCGGCCACCTCCTCCTGCGAGGCCGCGTGCATCCGGCGAGCCTCCTTCTCCTGGTCGCGGAACCGATCAGCCACTTCCTTGGAGCGGCTCAGCTCCTGCTTCATCCGATCGTTGTCCTGTTTAGCTCGTTTGGCCGTCTCTATGTACTCCTTCTCCATTGCCTGTATCCGATTAGCAAATTCAACGTTTTTGTTCCGGGCGGCTCGAGGTCGCTATGGAGATGAGCATTAGAGGGTCGCCCCTCGTAATCCCTTACAGCTTGGATGGCCATCGTCGCCGTTTGGAGAGCCAGGGCAAGGGTCGCCTGCATGGCATCTCCAGATCGCCGACGAGCGATCGCATCGAGATCGGTCGTCCAAGCCTTGGGCAGAGAGGTGATGACCTTTTGGATGTAAGTAGGGACATCGAGGGACTTTTGCGGAGACTTGCTCGCCAGGAAATCCAGCACCATCGGCGAGATGTCCGGATCAGCAAGACGGACCCTGCAACACAAACAAAAGAGACAAAGGAGTTAGAATATACCTAACTAAATTTTCCAACTCGGAAAGTTCAATCCGATCTCACCTGTTGACCAGCTCAGGATCGCGGCCAAAATAGGGCTTTCCTCGAGAAGTCTCAGCTTCAGCGATCGCCGCTCTTTTCAAGAAGTCGGCCAGTGACCTGGAGCCGGATGCCGAGGGCCTGGGACCAGACCCCTCCGCCATCGGAACGAAAGAAACGGGGGGAGCGGTGATCGGCGGCTCCAAAATAGCTAAGTCCGCCTCAGCTGTCAGCAGGGACCCCTCCGGCCTCCGCCTCTTGCGGTTGCGCTGAAGTTGTTCCTCCTCTTGAATTTCCGGCTCGGCGACCGGCACCACAGCGGGTCTCACCACAGAGGCAGGGCGAGACGACGTCGCAGCAACGCGACCCATCTTCTTTCCCAGGTGAAGACGACCGATGAGACCAGGGTTAGACATGGCGATCTCTTGTGGTGGCTCGACGAAGTGGGGAAAATGAACCTCTGCCAAAAGAACAAATTCGAACAAGTTAAACACCTCCTTCAATCAGACGATCGTCAAGCAAGGAAGAAGTAAAATTTATACCTGGAACTTTCAGATGACATGGGAAGCGAAACAATCGAGCCCCCAACTGATGAAGTTCGCCACCGAGTGAGCGAACGTCTATGTAGGAATCCGGCAACACACGAATTCGCTCCCAAACGATCAAGAAATCGAAGGGGAGATCGCCGCTCGCTGGAACAAGGGATCCTGCAAAAAGGCAACGAAATTAGATCAGTCCAAGACATGTCCGATCAAAGGGAGAGTTAAAACCCTTACTCGGATTCCTCTCCCGAAAATTGGTGGGAATCTCCAACTCTTCCTCCGGCCTTTCACTCGACGCCAACCTCCACGCTCCGCCAACCCAGCACCATTTGGCCAGATCGCCCCGAGACTTGTTCGGAACCCCGAGGACCACTCTTCCCATTCGGCCTTGAATGTGATTATCGCCGACCGACCCTTTCTGCGCAGCCAGTTTGAAGATATGTTTCATTTCCATCGCAGAAAGGAGATGGAACAACCGGTGACCGCCGAAAAGTGTCTGAGTGCAGATGATCTGTAGCCAGGCGTTCGGCGTCAGTTGGAGCGGCGCCAAATTCCAGGCAATCAACAAATAGGATACGGCGAACGGCAAGGGGAACCGCAGGCCGGCCTCCATAATCATCTCATTGACGGCGACCAGACCCTCGGGAGGTTGATCGGCATGCTCATTTTTCGAGGGCACGTGCAGGGAAACATCAGAAGGAATGTGATATTTCGCCCTCCAGTATTTCAAGTCTTTCCGGGTCGCCGAACTCCGGATCTGACCAAGGGTCCACTGAGACGGGTCGGTGGCCTGAAACGCCGTCCGCTTCACATGTTCATAAGGATGAGCGGTGGAGTAAGCATCGAAATCAAATTCTGGACAGGGTCCGGCGAGCCCCTTCATAAGCTTAGCGAAAGCCATATAGGCGGGGCCGAATACACTGTCCCGCTCCCAAGACAGCCGCACCAGTTCGTCCTCATCCACCTGCGAGCCCCCCTGCTCCACCGCCGCCTCCGTTCTCGCCACCTCGGCCTCGTTGAAGAGCTCCTCGAGTTCCACAGGCGCAATCCCCGCACGAATGGCTTCAACGGCCGTTTCCATGTGAAGTCCTGTGGGAATTTCCTCCCGGTCAGGCGAAGCTGCGGCGGCGGAGATGCTTCCGGTCTTGAAGGTCTTAGATCCTCCAGACATATTATGAAAAGTAAAGGGAGAAAGAAGATTGGTTTTCTTACCTAAAAAGAAAAAGGAGGACGATCGGCACAAGAAGCTTCGGAAATTTCTGCAGAGTTTCAGCAAGAAGGCAAGGACGCGTGAAGAGTAAAAATGAAGTAACCCTAGCCCCTTTTATAGGCGGGAGCAGGGGTCTCCGTGCAAATAGGCGAAATTCTGAGGGCTGGAGTGCAACCGTCGGAGGGGGACCCAATAAATGCAGCCCTCGAATCCCGCGTACGCGTCTTTTCGAGGACACGCCAGGCGACAAGTCTGACAAACCGTCGGACTCCGCCAATGGTGGTGCGACGCATGTCCTTGCAATGTTTCGAGAGCCCGCTTTCCTTTCCCGCTGCTCCCAGCGCAGAGGAGATCGTCCAAATTTGAAATCAGATCGCCTGATCATCTAAACACTGGCGATCGCCAACAGTGCCACCTCACCCCGTGTTTTCAACAAACGAGTTGGGGGGGCAATTGTTGTGCGGCGATTAATACGCCTCGAAGGCTATCAGCATAACGATCAGAGAGTCTACCATAGAAGACATACTCTGGGCAAACACCCAGCAGTCGGCACCCACGGCGATCGTCTTTCGGTATCCGGCGATCGTCTTTTGTTAATTGGCGATCGTCTATGATGTCCAAACCAGAGACGATCGTCTCGCGCCACGTATGAATCCAACATACGTCAAAGTCGTCGTAGGCCGAATCTTAGACGGTGGCCCACGTGCAGATCCACAAAGGGCGCCAACAGATAAGACATTTGACCCCGGCCTGTCACGTACCTCACCTACCGACAGGGCCGCCGAAAGGTACAAAGTGGGTCCTCCCCGGACAGCGACTCGGGACGCGTGCAGGCTTCCCATTGGCTCGCACAGCTGGCCGCCAGCAGCAGCCCCAGACTTTAAGGGAACAACCTCACATGACAGGACGATCGGCCATCTTATTATAATATAGAAAACGGCGGTCGCCCGCGATCGCCGGAGAGGTCCCAGCAACCTTGTCTCCTATAAATAGGAGGATCACTACAGTGGCTAAGATATGCTGTCATTACCGTGAATACAAGTGCAAAACATACAAAGAGAGAAACATAGACTCATCTGGCAATTACTTACACATTCATAGTGATATTCATACATACTTACAATACATCCCAAGCAAGAACTCACAGATCTTCATATCTGGTTCTTCCGACAATCTACACGCTCTACAGCTTAGATAACTAGAAGTATTACACTCATTGTAATATATTCTAACATTAATATTTGTGCTCCACAGTATATTTATTAATAACATCTCGCGAGAGAATTCAAGTCCGGGATTAACAACCCCGGCAAACCTTGTGTTATTTATTTTCCCGCGGAAGTGTTCTCGCATTTGTTTGTTACTCGATCATTCTAGCAATACTATCTCCGGATAATATTTTGGGTAACAACAGCATACAATTTTTCTTCCTTAAGTATTTCCATCACTGTTCGAAGATGCTTAACGTGTTCGCCTAGGTTTTTGTTATAGATTAGTATATCATCAAAGTATACCACCACAAATTTTCCTAGGTTAGCATGAAAAATATGGTTCATTAGGCACATAAAAGTACTAGGAGCATTTGTGAATCCGAATGGCATGACCATCCATTCATAAAGTCCGTATTTAGTTTTAAATGCGGTTTTCCATTCGTCTCCTTCTTTCATTCGTATTTGGTGATATCCACTTTTAATATCGATTTTAGAGAATATGCTAGAACTATGTAATTCATCTAACATGTCGTCTAAATGAGGAATGGGGTGTCGATACTTTACCATGATGTTGTTGATATATCGACAATCAATACACATTCTCGAAGTAGTATCCTTTTTCGGCACGAGCAGCACGGGGACGGCACAGGGGCTTAAGCTTTCTCATACATGGCCTTTGCTCATGAGTTCAGTTACTTGCCTCTGAATTTCTTTTGTTTCTTCTGTATTAGCCCGATACGCCGGTCGGTTCGGAATTTGTGCTCCGGGAATGAAGTCTATTTGATGTTCGATTCAGCGAATGGGAGGTAATCCGGGTGGGGCTTCTTCTGGAAAGACATCTTGGTATTCCTGCAAAAGAGAAGAAACAACATCGGGTAGAGAGCTCTCAAGCTCGTTAGTCGTTAGTAGTGTCTCTGTAAACAAGATTACAATTATGGGTTGTTGTTCTTTTATTGCCCGTTTTATTTCTCCCGCCTTAGCATAAAGGCTGATTCTAGAACTCTCGTTTTGTTTTCCTTTGGTCTCGGCATTCCTTCTTAGATCGTACGCTTCTTGCATTTTGAGTTGGTCCTTGTAGACTTCTTGCGGAGTTAAAGGGGCAAGAGTAATTTGGCATTGATTAAAGTCGAACGAGTACTTGTTAGTGTACCCGTTGTGCATTACATGCCGATCGAATTGCCAAGGTCGTCCTAGCAACAAGTGTCCGGCTTGCATTGGTATGACATCACATAGTATTTCGTCTTGATACTTACCTATGGGAAATGCTACTAACACTTGTTTAGTGGCTTTAGTTTCGCCACTATTATTCAACCATTGTAGTTTGTATGGTTTCGGATGTTTTGAAGTAGGTAATCCCTGTTTTTCTACCGTTATAGTACTTGCGACATTCGTGCATGACCCTCCGTCTATAATCATGCTACAAACTTTATCGTTTACGTAACATCGTGTATGGAATAGGTTCTCCCGTTGTTCGTTCGTTTCATCCTTCGCTTGTATGCTTAAAGCTCTACGGGCGACTAAGGTGATGTCTGTTGGCAACTCATCCTCGGATCCGTCCTTCGGACGAATAGTATCCTCGTTGTCACTCTCGGACTCAATATCCCCGTTAGGTCGTATGATCATTACCCATTGATTCGGACAATTATTAGCATAATGTCCTCTTCTGTGTCATCGATGAAATTGAATATCACGACTACGATTAAAATTGGGACTCAGTTGAACTTGCTTCTTGGATTCATTTGCTTCGGCTGTGGGTTTTGTCGTAGAGGGTCCTCCCTCGGTTTTCCATGAAGGATTCTTTCCACTCGAAGTATAATGACTTGGGGTTGCTTTCCAAGTAGAGGTATTAGGAGTAGTTCGAGTGCTACCTCTTCTTTTGAGTTGATTTTCGATTTTAATTGCCATGTGAACTATTTCTTCCACTTCGACATAAGGATGGAGTTCCACCATGTTTTGTATTTCACGATTTAGTCCCGATAAGAATCTCGCCATAGTAGCCTCTTGGTCTTCTTCAATCTTTGCTCGTATCATCAAGATTTCCATTTCCTTGAAATATTCTTCAACACTTTTAGCACCTTGACGTAGTGTTTGTAAACGGTTGTAGAGTTCTCAGTAGTAATAGTTTGGTACAAACCGTTTTCTCATCAATGTCTTCATCTCTTCCCACGTCTCAATAGGAGGCTCACGGTATTGTCTTCAGTTGTTCACCATTTGATCCCACCAAATGATGGCGTAATCGGTGAACTCAATGGCCACCATCTTCACTTTCTTTAGGTTCGAGTAGTTATGACATTCGAACATGAGTTCGACTTTCCTTTCCCGATCAAGATATGCTTCGGGGTCACTCTTACCTTGAAATGGAGGGATGTTGAGTTTGATATTGCTCAAGTTTCCATCTTGACGATTATCCTCGTTGGCACCTCGTCGATGTCTTCTTGGATTTCTTTCGAAGTCCTCTTCATCCGAGTACTCATCATTAAATCACAAGGTACGCCTTGGGAGAAATGTTCGTCTGGCTTGAGGGTTATCTATTTGTTCCATGCGTGCATGCATAGGTTCAAGTTGAGCTTTAAGTTTAGTATCAAACATTTGCTCTATTTGCTTCATCATAGTTGCTATGTCGAACTTTGGGGAAGTTTCTTCGGCTTCGGTCATGATATTCACGTGAGAATAATGTATTGTCGAAATATTTGTAAAGATAGGAAGGCTAAGAACTTGTGTATTTGGTAAGATAAGTTTTGGTAATATGGGGAAGGAAGGTAAGGGACGTAGTATATGTTCTATGTGGTAGTAGATGTGAAGTGAGTGAATGATATAGTATGGTAAAAGAAAAACGAATCAAACCGTGTATGGATGGTGATGAAAACCGAATGATTAAGATGATGTTGGAACGGATACAAGTCTCTGATGCCAAATGATATGATCCTCACCGAAAATATGATCAATTTTGGGGAAGCGATTTGGGTAATGTGTGAAATATAAGTGATCAATCATAATGGAACCAAATGGATGTATTTTGGTGGATGGAACGGTCCTTAACCCGACAAAGTGTAAAATGCGAACTCTAGCAAGATAACTAGAACCCAACAATTTATACACTTGACGAACCTTGGAATCAAAGGGAAACGACACTTCGGGTGATAAAACAAAGTGCTATTTTATATATATCAAACCAAAACAATATGTTATCAAACTTATGTAAATACAAAGTATTTATGAGTATTCAAAATTAAGTTTTTTACAAATCCGAAAATGCTCCCTTAAAGAGGTGAAGGAGGAGCCTCTTAGCAACATTTAAAAACAAAAAAAAACAATATGATTACCTAATCTAAGACTAAATCATAAGTAGGAAAAAACAATATGATAATCTTAAGACTTTGTAATGTTTGCAACGGCTAGAAGGAATTACTTTGAGGGATGAAGTCTTCCACTTTAGATACTCCTTATGACTTTGAGAACATGCATCAAGACTTTGTAGTGAGAGATGGACAAAATGATTAGAAGACTTTGGGATGGCTGATTTTCTACTTTGTTGCTACTCATTACAATGTCCATTTTGAATTTGAAATGGACGAAAATTGCATGCTCTTTCACGTGTGCATGGCTATTCTTGTATTCCCAGGTCATCTTCTTCGTGCATCTTGATGATATTAATAAATACTTCATTTTTGATGTCGGTTTCGATCGGTTTATTAACCAATTCTCTTTCCCAAATAATTTGAACTAGACCGTTGATGGAGTCCTTGAATCTTTTAGCTCTTGCTCTTGTGATCGGTCCGATGGGAACTTGAATCGGTTCTGTTGCATAATTTAGTGCGTTCGCATCACCTTTGCTGCAGAGTTGTCGAAATCGAATTGGTGTTTTCAAAATGTGCACAAGTTTGAAATTTTGGATGATGGTGGCCCTCATGTCCGGAGAGAAGGTCAATTGGTGCCAGATAATTCTGAAATGGCTTCGGGAGGAGGCGACTGGATTCTACCCGGAGGTCTTTTATCCTGATACTGAATTACATCTTGACCAGCTATGGCATACAGCAGTCACCAAATGCCAAAAAGATCCTCGTCGGGAAGTTTTTTGGTGGCTCTAAACCGACTGTTTTCAATAAGACACCGTTTCTCGCTATTAGGCCAAACCCATTCTCCCTCCCAATGCTGAGTGATCCACGAGATGTTATTGATCACTCGGCAAAATCTAAATCCATTTACAGCAAGAAGAAGTCTGTCAACAAGAAGAGACCTGTTCTGGATAGCAACTCCCGTTAGCTGTTGAGAAAAAAGAGAATGAAGAAGTTGAAGACTAAGAAGTCTTCGAAGTCGAAAGTTGTTCCTTCAGCAACCACAATGGATACAACAGCCACTCAAGTAGTTCGCCTACTGCATTTGCCGCAGTAGCTATCCCATAGAGCGCAACCCCTATGGAAGAAACTCTGGCTGCTCCCACAGTAGATCCTGAGCCTATGACAGCTATGACGGATGACCAGACGTTTGTCAAGCTTGAAGGTACCGGTGAATCCGCTGCCCCTTCGAAGCCGATAATCACCATTCCAAACAAGGCCCATACCCCTATAAGGAGTCCCTCTCCTGATAGGGTATCCCACCCTGTCAGGGATCCCTCTCCTCAACAGGCTCCCTTACCTATAGAGGATCCAAACCGGACAATAGGATGCTCTACTATTCGGAGTCCCTCCCTACTGACATAATCAATAACACTCTCCTACAAGTCCATATCGAAGAAGCATTATAATGCTTCAAGACGTGGAAAGCATACAGGGTTTCCCCATACCACTCCCTATACAATTGGGAAGACTCGAAAAAGGAAGTGTTACTCGTTTGGAAGTACAGATACCCAGAATGTAGAAGTCTTGATCCAATGGGATGATCCCTTTTGCCTTGAACTGATCACATCTTACTTTATGGCAAAATAAAAGACCCGACTGAATCCGATGACAATCCTGGGAGCCCCAACCATCACCCAGATCCCGATTCATATGGAGATGGCGATGACCTACAAACAGGTCTGAGGATGAGATGTGAGGAGGCTCGTGAGAAAGATTTTGCCCAGTATAAGGCCGCTGATGGCCAAGGGATTTCTGCTTAACCACCAACATCATCTCCCACCCAGGAGGAATAAGTCCCTCCGACCAGAGCAGATGAACCCCATGTCGTCCAACAGGAGGATTCAATCCCTCCTAAGGAACAGGCAGTCGCTGAGAGCCAGCAGGAGGACACAGTCCTTCCTGTACCCCAAGCTGCAGAAACCATCAAGATACAAGAGGAATCAGTCTCCTCTGTCTCCCCAACAACACAACCAGCAGAACCAGCCGAGGTTCGATCCCCAACAAGTATCCACTCCTCTCCCTACAGGATCCCCATTCAAATTAGAAGGGGATTCCCTAGCTGATGATGAACCTCAAAGTCCCCATCACAACATCATTCTTAAACATCTTGGAGAGCCATTTGATTCCATGAACGCTCACCCCAACTCTCCCCGCACAGAAGCCCGCATCGAGCAGCTACAGCAAATCGATCGCCAAACTGTCTTCCTACAGGATACTGTCAAAGCCATGTATGATGTCGTTAAGGAGCTCGACTAGATGTAAGAGGGTTTTCATTCTACGATAGCTAGTTAAAGATTTATGGGTTCTGTTGTTGTTGGGTCTTTGTCGCTAAGGATGAACTTCCAAATCTGCAAAGGGCTATACCAGATGTGGAAGAGGCTTTTCGGCTCACGCCCAATGCATTATGGCAAGCCCTTAATCAACTGAAGCAGCATCACGAGTGCATCCTGAAGCAAGAACAGGAAAAGCTGCGAGCCGTGGAGGCCAAGATAGTAGCCGCCCTCAAAGTCACTAGATCAAAACTATCTGCTCATGATTAGAAGATTGATGAATTTACAGCAGTAGTTGCAAGCCTAGTGGATTGCATCACATATCTGAAGAACAAGCAGCAGAGTTCTTGAATATTCTTCAGCTTATTCATGGCAAGGTGTCTGATCTTGATAATGCCAAAAAGGGGGAAAAGGCGAGAGAGGCTGGTAGGAGATGGAGATTGGAGAAGGAAAAGGAGATGGAAGCCATCTTGGACGACAGTGTTGCATCAGCAATCGGAAGACTAGCCATACCCGGACTAGGTCAAGGAGATAAAGCATACAGGGTTTCTGATCCTCGTCCCAGGATCCCAACTTTCCTTGGAAAAACAATGTGTAGAAGCCTGCTGAAACCAAACTCCCAATAGAAAGACTGCCAACAGCTGAAGAGTTGAAGGCATGGTAGCAAATGAACTGATGAGATGTTTCTGCATCCTCATCAGGGAATCGGCCATGTTTAATCACTTCAAAACGCTGGAGGGTGCTGCCAAAGAGTTCTCAACGCTTGATACGAATTACGCCCGAAAGAGTGAATACGTATCGAACGGAGTGTGTGTATGAATGTCGTAGCGGAAGGCTTTTTACGATTAAGGTGTTTTTAGATGTATTTTGTGGGAGTAATATCGAATATGACAATGAAAATTCGAACAAATAAAAAATGGAAGTAATATCGGAAAAAGTGATAAAATCGATCAAAGTGATTCGACCGAACAAGAACAAAGGTTTATCGAATTAGACTTATAATTCGATAAGGTGATTTCTTCTCAAGACCTAATGAGAATCAATCGGATTAATACTCGAAAACGCGTCGAATAAAAATCAAGTTTCGGTAAAAATCATTTACCAAGGATAGAAATACAAAGTGTATTCTTTCACATTCAAATTCATTTCATAATGCAATCCATTACAAGACTAAGTCTACCTAACAATAAAAAAAATAATTCAAAGATTATAAAATCTTTGAATAATCAAAACAAATCAACATAAAATACAAACAAGAAACATAAATAAAATAATTGGGGAAACATAATCCCTAAAATAAGTAAAAAGGAAAAGAGAAGACAAAAATACACAAAAGTGTATAAAATAAGGGGGCTGCCGGCAGGGACTCGACCATGTCCCGAGACACGGCCGCAGCGCGGTCGACAGGCGCCGGCAGGGACTCGACCGTGTCCGCTTGAAACGGTCGTGGCGTGACAAGGACGTTCGGCAGTGACTCGACCGTGTCGCCTGGAACACGGTCGGGTGTCGGGACAGTCATTTTCAGCATTTTTGGGCGAGTAGGACTCGACCGTGTCGCCTGGCATGGTCGGGTTCGGCCGACAGCGTTCCGGCATTTCCGGACGAGTACGGCACGGGCCGTGTAGGACGACACGGCTGAGTTCGGTCGGCAGTGCTCGTCATTTTCCGGCAGGTGGTGACATTTTCCGATAGGTTGGACATTTTCCGCCAGGTTGGACATTTTCGGACAGGTTGGACATTCCTTTTACGTCTTATGTCCGTTTTCTTGTCTAAAAATGTAGTCGCACGTGCACGGCGCATTGTAAGGCCTTTAACGTCGATCCTTGCTTCGTCTTCTTTATTTGGACTACTCAATTTCGTATCGTTTCCTCCCCCTTTAAAGCGATTCGTCCTCGAATCGGCATTGATCTCATCTCCAAAGGGATAAAAGAAAGTCACCAAACAGATAATAAGCCCAAAAATATCGGACGTTCGAGTGTGGCGCAGAACTCTGAGGTGATAAACAAATGTATATTTCAAAGGGCAACCGACAAAATAACTATCATGATTAACATAAAAATGATAATTATTTTGCGAGGCAAAACCTTTATCATCGTGGTTGAACTCATCAGATGCAATTTCAAAAATGAAGAAAATTGCCTCGTAATCGTCTTTCACATCAAAATATTGGGAAGGCTCATCTTTAGGCTCGGTATCATAAACCGGAACCACTGGGTAAATATAGCACTGCTCTTTATCAAAAATAGGTGGCCCATCATAATCATGGATCTCAAGAAGCATGGTCGTGGGGCTATGGATTATGGTGGATGACTGGTGGTCCATCGTGGCGGCGGTCGTGAGGCATGGTGGTTATGAGACATGGGCAGGTGGGTCTCGATCCGGTACCGCTGTTATAGCGACAATCAGGGCTACTAAAACTAGGGAAGATGGCGGTGGCGGCACAGGTAAATTGTCGTCATCCCATTGACAAGAACTGTCAAAAACTCCATCAATGGAGGTAGCCAAGTGAGACCAGAAGAAATCAAATTCCTCCATTTCAGTTCCAGAATCGGTATGGCTAGAGTCAAGAGATAGTTCTTCACAAGAATTCGTTGAATAAATCGCCCAAGGAGATGACCTTGGGCTCCGATACCACTTATGATACGAATTACGCCCGGAAGAGTGAATACGTATCGGACGGAGTGTGTGTATGAATGTCGTAGCGGAAGGCTTTTTACGATTAGGGTGTTTTTAGATGTATTTTGTGGGAGTAATATCGAATATGACAATGAAAATTCGGAAAAAGTGATAAAATCGATCAAAGTGATTCGACCGAACAAGAACAAAGGTTTATCGAATTAGACCTATAATTCGATAAGGTGATTTCTTCTCAAGACCTATTGAGAATCAATCGGATTAATACTCGAAAACGCGTCGAATAAAAATCAAGTTTCGGTAAAAATCATTTACCAAGGATAGAAATACAAAGTGTATTCTTTCACATTCAAATTCATTTCATAATACAATCCATTACAAGACTTATCAAAGCCTATTTATAGAAAAAAACTAAGTCTACCTAATAATAAAAAAACAATTCAAAGATTATAAAATCTTTAAATAATCAAAACAAATCAACATAAAATACAAATAAGAAACATAAATCACATAATTGGGCAAGTATAATCCCTAAAATAAGTAAAAAGGAAAAGAGGAGACAAAAATACACAAAAGTGTATAAAATAAGGGGGTTGCCGGCAGGGACTCGACCGTATCCCGAGACACGGCCGCAGCGCGGTCGACAGGAGCCGGCAGGGACTCGACCGTGTCCGCTTGACACGGTCGCGGCGTGACAAGCACGTTCGGCAGTGACTCGACCGTATCGCCTGGAACACGGTCGGGTGTCGGGACAGTCATTTTCGGCATTTCTGTGCGAGTAGGACTCGACCGTGTCGCCTGGCACGGTCGGGTTCGGCCGACAGCGTTCCGGCATTTCCGGACGAGTACGGCAGGGGCCGTGTAAGACGACACGGCCGAGTTCGGTCGGCAGTGCTCGGCATTTTCTGGTAGGTGGTGATATTTTCCGGCAGGTTGGACATTTTCCGGTAGGTTGGACATTTTCCGACAGGTTGGACATTCCTTTTACGTCTTATGTCCGTTTTCTTGCCTAAAAATGTAGTCGCACGTGCACTGCGCATTGTAAGGCCTTTAAAGTCGATCCTTGCTTCGTCTTCTTTATTTGGACTACTCAATTTCGTATCAACGCTTCTAGCAGAAGGAAAGATCCCACTCCAAATCAGCTTGAAATCTAACTTTCAAAGGGTGAACGGCTAAAACCACGCAGAATGTTGGATTCTCTCTTATGACGTATCATAGAAATGAAAGAACATATACAGGGATCGAGTAAGAGACATCTTAGTCAACTGGTGGAATGGAACCGAGCATGACCCCTCTCGGAAGACTTGGAAACATCAGTTTTATAGGGGATAAAACTTATGTTAATTGCATTTAATTATTTCCTGGCTGCTTTCCGATGTAATCTTTACATTTAGACAACACTGTAATCCGTTTATCAATCAAATGCCTTTTGACCTCAAAAGATCTAATGTTATTACTTTGACTATATTTTGTGTTGAAATGTTTTAATAAGTATAAAATATCGATAAGTCTCAAAGCTGTAAGAACTTGTCTGCGAACAATTCATAGATTGAGTTATATTCAAATAGGATTACTTCATGTAAGATTGTGCCTACGCACCAATCATAATTTAAGTTGTAATACACTTAGTCATGTAGGATTTATTATTTTAGAACTTGCTTGCGAGCAGTTCAAATTTTTCGACCGACTCAAAGATCAGAACATTCGATAGAACACTTGAAAACAACTTCTCTTTATTAGAAGTTCTGGCATTATCAAAAGGGGGAAATTGTTGGAAAAAAAGTCCTCCTAGTGTTTTGATAATTGCCTCATACAACAAGAATCATCAAACTCAGCATATCAGCCAAGTATGGACACTGTTAGAAAACTTCATACAGCTCGTCCATACAGCGTAAGATCTTCCAGCAAAGCCAAAAGTTTACTCATACAGCATAGTCTTCAAGATACAGCAAAGACGAAGATGTTGGATACATCAAACATGTTGCAAGTGTTTTACTTAGGAAAAGTAAACCACAAATCCAACAGGACATAAGAAGCTTTAAACCATTTAGAAAGCAAAAATTCTTTATTCATAAAGTATTTACGGTTAAATTATCATTTAATGATGATCGGACAACATTTAATGTGGCCAAAGAGAATACAATCTGAAGAGCATTTAATACTGGTCAAAAAGAATGTCTGAAGCATTAAATGCCAATCGCCTATAATTGGAAATATTTTGAAGCCACCAATCAGAGCAGTCTCAATCTCATCAATCGTCCAACAGGTATATTTATAACAGATCTATTTTCAAGGTTATAAATAGCCCCAAGCAATGGGACATTGCTCACCTGATGATTCGAAGAACTTTTATAATATGATTATCAAGCTTACAAGAGCACTGTATTTCTTCTAGCATACAGCTTCATCAAAAGAGAATAAATATACAAGTCCTCAATGCGAACAACACACTTACAACAAAAGCTCATCAAGCATACAACTGTTGTTCGATCTTGTCAAACCAATCTGACCGTTGAGTTTACTTAGCCCTGTATGGACTAACCTCCACTATCTCTGACCTGAGTGGGATGAATAGCACTAAGGACGAAGCTGCAATCTGTGTGAGAAGAAGCAAGTCGAAGAAGCCAAAGTCAATCTGTGTGAACAGCCTGAGCTGCAGTCGGCTGTATCAATCTGTGTGAATGATATATCGACGTGTTTAGTTAAAGTCACATTATGTACTCAATGATTTTAATAAACAGTTTACTCCTGTGTGGAGGACCAGTGGACGTAGAGGGGTTTATCCCGAACCACTTCAATCAGTATGTATGTACTTTCTGCCTTTACTGATTTAGTATACATATCATAAAAACCTGTACGCATCAAGCTAACAGGAGATCATTCAGTTGCTGTATTTACAGCAACTTAATAATTTTAGACTTCCACTACGCAAACAAACTTCGAAAAAGATACAGCTTATTCAACCCCCATTCTAAGCCGTTTATACTGTATACTGTGGCAACAACCAAGTTAGGTGCAAGCAAGTTTCCGCAGTGTTTTTGGGGAGAACCAATACATATGGCATGATATACACAAAACCGATGTATCATCAACAAGCATCACAACAAAACAGCATACGAGGTATGGTACAATAAAACTCTAATGGTTGCGTACTTCCACATATTAGATGCAGGTGTTATGTGCTCAACAATGGTAAGCATCAATTAAAGACCTTCGATGAAAAGTCGGATGAGGGTATATTCATTGGATACTCCTCTATCGGCAAGGCATTCAGTATATTCAACAAAAGCAAGTTGATAATAGAAGAATCAGTCCACACAGTCCTTGCGACCCTACAGGAATAGAAGATCTAACTCAAGTTATCCAGACGCTATCCATTGACTAAATCCCCCAGACTCCAATTGAACCTATTGTAAACCTAGAAATTAATCCTTCTGCTATAAGAATAGACGAAGTAGTCGACTCCGATGCTGTAGAAGTTGAAGTTGAGGCTACAACCCATCAGGATATAGCACGGAATGCCGAACTAGAACCAGACAGGAGGTGGTTGAGAGCTCATCTATAGGAGCTAATAATTGGACATATTTATTCTGGTGTGACCATCCATAGAAAAATAAAGAGTACACAAGGCACTGTAGTCTATGCACAAGAAGAGACAGATTATGGGAAGTCTCAATTCCTTGTATGGAAATCCCAATCTGAACTTAGAAGTCTTGCTATGTGCACTCTAGATATATTCCTAGCCCAGTCTGAACTTGTTTCAACTATAATTGGAGATATTGATGCTGGTGTGACCACTCATAGAAAAATATAGAGTACACAAGGAACCGTACTCTGTGTACAGGAAGTGACAGATTCCAGTTCCGAAAAGTCTCAACTCCCTGTATGGAAATCCCAAGATGAACTTAGAAGACTTGTCATGTACACTCTAGCTGTATTCCTAGCCCAGTCTGAACATGTTTCGTCTAATGAGGCTCCCAAAAATTCTCACTGGGTCACTTCTATGGAATAAGAGCTCAATGCTTTTGAAAGAAATAAGGTTTGGTACCTAGTTCCTAGACCAACCCATCAAGCAGTCATAGGAACCAAAGGGGTATTTTGAAACAAAAAGGATGAAAATGGACTTGTTATCAGGAACAAATCCAGATTAGTCGCCCAAGGGTACAGACAGGAAGAGGGAATAGGTTATGATGAAACTTTTACCCCTTTTGCTAGACTAGAAGCTATTAGGATATTCTTAGCGCTTGCCACTCACAAGAACATTATTGTATACCAAATGGATGTTAAGAGCGCATTCCTGAATGGAGACCTAGCCGAAGAAGTTTATGTTGAACTACCTCTAGGGTTTTCCAACACAGAAGGTGGAGATCTTGTGTACAGGCTAAGGAAAGAGCAGTACGGGCTGAAGCAAGCACCTTGGGCATGGTACCAAACCCTGTCACCGTATCTCATAAATAATAGATTTGAGAAAGGTGCAGTTGACAAAACCTTCTTAAACATTCAGGAAGGATACGATCTTCTCATGGTACAAATATACGTAGACGATGTTATTTTTGGTTCAGCTAACCTTGCTTTATGTCAAAAGTTCTCTCGTCTCATGCAAAATAAATTTGAAATGAGTATGATGACAAAACTTAGATATTTCTTAGGATTGCAGGTGAAACAACTTCGTAAAGGTATATTTATCAACCAGGAGAAATACAACAAGGAGGTTCTCAACAACTTCAGGATGAATACTCCCAAACATCCAGCAGGCCCGATATTCAATTTGCTGTAGGGATGTGTGCTTGGTATCAGGTAGCACCTACAGGGTCACACTTCACCACAGCCAAACGAACTCTTAAGTACGTAAAAGGAACAATCGGTGTAGGATTGTGGTAGCCTAAGGAAGGAGGTTCAATTTGGTGGGTACATCGACTCAGATCTCGGAGGCTGGTTGGATCGGAAGAGTACGAGCGGGACTTGTCACTTTATTGGACCAAGACTTGTGTCATTGTTCATTAAGAAACAATTGGCCAACTCACTTTCTACAGCTGAGTTGGAATATTATGCTGCTGGAAGTTGCTGTATGCAGATTCGCTGGATGCAATAGCAGTTACAGGACTATGGCATCCATGCAAGAGAAACTCCAATCATGTGTGACATCATGAGATCAATCTCAATCACGCACAATCCTGTATGGCACTCGAGGACTACGCACACTGATATAAAGCATCGTTTCATCAGAATCATGTGGAGAGTAAAGATGATCGAATCAGGAATATTCATACAGACGCTCAGTTAGACGACATCTACACAAAACCTTTTAGCACCACCAGGTTCTGTATGATCCGCCAAGAATTGGGGATGCTACAGCTCGACTCCCTGTAAGTTTTTCCAATTTTACTCATCATTTGAGGGGGAATGATGTAAGACCCATGAATACACTCTCCACTTTAATTAATCGTACACTCAGAACTACAAGTTATATCCTTACTATAGGAAGAAGAAGTTATAGTTACCTTCCTATAGATGACGCGTGCATTAATTAAGGTGGAACACAATATGACACAAGAATACAATATTATCCAAAATTTCTCTAAGAATTGAATCCTATATGTACCTTTTAAAGGGAAACACTGTATTTTTGCAGATACAGCACGTATACTGTAGGATTTCAGTTAATATTTTTTTATCGTATCTAAATTCATACACTTATACCTTACAAAATGTTTCAAGTCCACGTGCATCGTCTGAATTTAAAACGATTTATCTTTCAATACTGAAACGACACCTGGACTTTAATGCCTTAAAACCCATGATTTCAAATTCAACCCCTACTATCATGCAACAGTGGAAGCCGGACTATGTCTGAAGTGGGACCGGTCATTAATTTCTAAAACTGACGGATTAGATATATCAGTTACATCTGAATTAATCATGTACATTCATACAAAGATTATTCCCATCCCTTAAATTTGACTGTTCATTGTAACCTAAACTTTCCTCACAATAGAAAATGCCCAGTATACTGATCCACAAACTCTTTAGGCTTACTGCATAATTAACGAGCCTACAACATACAACATACATCATACAATATACATAAACTTCAAATTACATAAATTTTTATCTTCTTCTCGAACCTCATCTCTTTGTGTGAAAAATAAGGTGCATGATTATCGACGATTGTATCTTTGCACGCTATGTTCTTCAAGAGTGAATTATTGAAGATTAAGACATTTTGGGGATGAACTTAGTCATGTCTGGTGTCAAGCAAACTGGTCTCTACAGATTGGTAGTCTGCACCTGGAGAACTACGATGAACATATTGTAGATGAACTTTCATTGATGCCGAGTTCATTTATGTGTCTCAGAAGAAGGGCTCTGCCCTTACTGCCGTTATCAGTACTGTACAAGAGAAGGAGATCTCCATCAACCGGGAACTACTTGGAAGATTGTACAAACTGCACTCTGATGGTGTGACATTGGAGAAATTGGAATCATTTGGGTCTGATGACTTGCTGAAGAGCTACTGGAACTTATTCACTGGCAACTCTCAGCCATCACAAGTTTATATTTTCCATCACAAGAAGAATTTCACTTTGCCCTATCTTTATCTGCATGATTTCTGCTGCATAACTATAGAGAATAATAGGACTGGAGCATTCAAGATGTGCACTAGCCTGAGATTCCGAATGATGGTCGAGTGATCCTCTAGATGTTACTGATCACTCGGCAAAATCTAAATCTGTTGACAGCAAGAAGAAGCTGATCAGCAAAAATATACATGTTCCCGACAACAACTCCCCACATCTGTCGAGAAGAAGAAGATGAAGACTAAGAAGTCTTCAATGTCGGAAGGTGTTCCTACAGCACCTCCAGTGGCTACAACAGCCACTGAGGCAATTTTGCCTACTACACCATCTGCCGCAGTAGCTGACCCACATGGCGCAACCCCTATGGAAGAAATGTTGGCTGCTCCAACAGCAGTTCCTGAGACTGTGACGGCTATGATGGATGACCCGTCGTTTGTCAAACTGGAAGGAACCGATTGTTAGGATAAATAATCCTGTTTTGATCATTGCCAACATACAGCAAAGAAGTCTCAAAGAAGTCGAAATATCATTAAGTATGGAAGCTGTTAGAATTCTCCATACAGCCTGTCCATACAGCAAACAGATCTCTATAGAGTCCATCCTACAGAGCCTACTTCATACGCAAGAGAAATGGTATGTTGAATACAACAGTTAGACTGTATGTGTTTTACATGGGAAAAGTAAAATACTTCCAACATGACTGAATGGAATAAGCTCTAAACCATCGTGAAATAAATATTGTTTATTCATAATGTATTCACGGTTAAAAGCAACATTTATGGCTGATAGGACAGCATTTAATGTGTCTGGAGAGAGACAAGTCTGAACCCTCTGAAGAGCATTTAATGCAAAGACAAAAAGGATGTCTGAAGCATTAAATGCAATATGCTTTAATTCAAACATTCAGCAGCCGCGAATCAGAGACAGCAACATCTCACCAACCAGCAATGTTGGGTTTTATACTTCCACTAGAAGGGGGTTTAGATATTGCGGTTAAGAATATAGAATTCTTTGCGATTGCGGAAGCGATTTAGTGCGGAATGTAAATGACACAGCGATATATAGAGGTTCGGCAACGTGCCTACGTCCTCTCTTCATATTTTTTTTCTATAGGCTTAAGATAAACCTTTCCTCCTTGTCTTCTATCGGTCCGATGGAAATCGTTACAATCTTGTCCTCTATTGGTCCAAGATAAACCGTTACAATCTTGTCTTTATGTCAGTCCAAGATAAACCGTTTTCCTTTTCTATCAGATAAGGAATCAGTCTTTCTGAATTTCTATCAATACTGGAAAAACCTCACTTGGATTTAGATTATGATTCTAATAATGCTGCATCCACGATCCTAATAATACTGAATCAAATCTATAATCCTTTCTTTTCTCTCGTGTTTGGTTGAGTGAATTAAACACTCGAACTCTTATGAATTAAGCTCGATTACAATAACAATAATAGAGATAATGATATCTGAAGTATAGAAGCTTTGCTTGAAGTTGTTGTTCCAAATAACACCAAATGCTTTGGTATTTATAGACTTGAGAGCCAAACTAGTCGTTGCTCCCTATTCTGCTTTCGTGCGCTATGCATCCTCCATGGCGTACGCAATGCTCTTAGCATATGTACTTAGTGTACATTGTATTGTTGGGATTCGCATACAAAAACGAAGGGCGCAGCATAACCGAAAACACGAAGTGCAATATGAATTCCTCAAAAGGATCGATTCAAGCTACGTATATACGAATATAAAACGAACAAAGAGGAAAATAAGATATCATACCCTTGTAGTCCGTTGATTTAATCGTTGAGAAGATGATGTCCCTTACGAATACAATCCGCAACAATCTTTTGGATGAACCAACACCGAATACACCGCGTCTCTACTTGCCACGCGCCGGAGAAATGATCGGAACGACTTCCACTTTGCTATCCTCTAAGGACACGGCTAGAACAAAGTGATTGGAGCTTTCAGATATAATCTATATCACACCAAGTGTATAGATATATTTTCTCTCAATATTTCACTCAATTTTTCTCTAAGAAAAATGAAGAAGATGATAATGGTGATGAAGAAGATGAAGACAACACAAGACTCTCTCTCTCTTGTTCAATGTATGAACCGTGAGATTCTCCAAGTGAGAGAGGAGGAAGTCTTATATTTTTATTTCAATCATTCATCACATGACATGAGGTCCACTTAAGGGAAAACATCATAATGTGAAGTCTTCACCTTACACCTCACAAGTTGTTTGTCTTTTGTGATATGAAACCGACTACTCCAAGTGAAGAAGACGAAGTAAGGATTGACGTGAAAAACCTCGACCATACTCCAACATACTTAGGCGAGAAAACGGATACGAGACCCAGAGTTACCTTGATAACCGGACTTGGAGTAACTTAAACATAGGCAACTTGCATCTTGGGGAAGGGGTCCAAGTTGTAAAGGCAAAACAATAAAAGAATTCCAGCACTTTCTTATTATAAAAAGCAGCAGGAATCTCGGCTGCATGCAATGTGAAAGGCGGCTATCACCTTGGAGACAAAACCCAGCTTTTACTCTTGTTTGCAAGTGACGTGGGGAACCTTGTATTTTCTTTTCCTTATTTTAAGATCAGCTTGTAATAGTTTAGATTATCTTGTCAGGCTATTTTTGCCTATAAATAGTGGTGATGGAGTTGTAATGATGGCACATGATTGAATGAACAAACAAAATACCTCGTGTATTGTTTAAGGGTTGGACCAGTTTCCTTCAAAACTTGATTATTATTCGACGTGTTTTCGAATCTTAATCTGATTGATTCTCAATAGGTCTTGAGAAGAAATCACTTTATTGAATTATAGGTCTAGTTCGATAAAACAACGGTTTCCTATCCTGTTTTGATATTCTTCTTGTTTTCGATACATGATTGTACTTGATCAAGGATTTCGCATCAAGTGCCGTTCGATCGTTCGAACTTGTTTCCTGTTTTCATTAGCATCCGACCGAAGTTTGCTGTTTCGAGTGCCGCTGTTTGGAGGTTGCCTGTTTCGAGTCATTTCCATTCGGCCAGTTCCTGTCTTATTGCTGTATTCGAGCTGCTGTCATCATTTCCTGTCGCGTACGCATACCGCTAGCAGATGTTATTCTTGTAGCGCCTTTGTTGTTATCGATTCTGTGATTTCTTTGTTCGCTTCCGCTCGTCAAAATAGCCTTCCACTGTACCGATCGAGAATTCGCATCATAAGTGGTATCAGAGCCCAAGTTCTTGATCTTTGGCATTATGGATCTCAACGACACTGATTTCTTGGCAAAACTTCGCGACGTATTGCGTGACGTACCAGAACAACGCGACCAACATTGGCAACCTAGGCATGGTGACTATGAACGACCCTCATGCCATGTCGAAGAGTTCAAGGTGAACGAGCTTCCGGAGTTCGTTGGCGGGACAGACCCTGAAGTTTACCTGGAATGGGAACATAAGATTGACAGCATGTTCGAGTTTAAAGACCTCGAAGATGACAAACGGTGCAAGTATGCAATTCTCAAGTTGGGAAAAGGCGCTTCACTTTGGTACGAAGGAGTGAAAACACGAAGAGCTCGTGTGGGGAAAGAAAAGATCCATTCGTGGGATTCGTTAAAAAGAAAACTTCGTAAAAGATATGTACCAACATCACATCGGTTGTCCTTGTACAGAAAGATTGCAGATCTCATGCAAGGAAAGTTGAGTGTCAGTGAATACATTGAGGAGTTTGAGAATCTAACCTTAATGGGAGAGATAAAGGAGAATGAGGAGTAGAAGATGTCGCGATTCTTGCGTGGATTGAACCGAAGCATAGCTAACTCGGTGGAATTATATCCATACAAGGACTTCGATACATTATGTGGGCTATGTGTGAAGTTGGAAGCTCAAAACAGGATGAAGTTGTATAAACCCGAGTTTCCAGCCAAATTTGGAAACCCAATTGTCGGTTCTAGTTCAACTACTAAGGCAACTATACCGACTCCGGTCCCTGTTGCGATTCCTAAGGCCCCCTAACTGCTGAAGGAGATGAGTTTGACTAAAGTACGATGTTTCAAATGTCAAGGGTTCGGACATTATCAAAATGCTTGTCCGAACAAACGAGTGGTAACACTAAGAGAAGCTGTCACGATCCGAGACGAGTTGTTGGTCGAGGACGAAAAGGAAAAACTGGGTGATGTGTTTGAATTAAACATGGAGGACGAAGAAGGAGAAGAATATGAGACTTACGATGCTCCAAACTATGACACGGCCTTAGTTCTGCGTACTTTACAGGCCAAATCTGTTTCGAACGATTCGGAACAGCGGAATCAAATATTTCACACGAAGTGTCAAATCGGGAATAAATGGTGTAGTTTGATCGTTGATGGAGGAAGTTGCACCAACGTAGCTTCAAATGAGATGGTAACTAAGCTCGGGATAACCACTACAACTCACCCGAAACCTTACACTTTACATTGGCTCGATGATGGGAGCAAAATAAGGGTGACTAAACAAGTGAGAATTGGACTAACCATGGGTTCATATGATGACAACGTATTATGTGATGTACTCCCAATGGATGCATGCCATGTACTTTTGGGAAGGCCATGTATGTTTGATAAGGACGTTTTACACTGAGGAAGAAGCAATGAGTACGAGTTACGGGATAAGGGCAAAAAGATTGTGCTTAAACCAATGTCACCTCAAGCTATTCACTCTATGAGTTCTAGTCGGAGTGAAAAAACAAAACTGGCCATGTTTGCTAGCGAACGGGATGTGGAACATGCTATTGATGATGGCGAGTGTGTGTACTTGTTGATTCTGAAGGAGACACGGAATGATAACATGGTTGTGCGGAACGACGAAAGGATGGATGCCTTATTGCACGAATTTGCGGATGTTTTTCCTGAAGAATTACCTTGCCACCTATTCGTGGGATTGAACATCAGATCGACCTTATACCGGGTGCGTCACTCCCTAACAAAGCGGCCTATAGATGTAATCCCAAGGAGACGAAGGAATTACAAAACCAAATCGAAGAACTAATGAACTGCGGGTATGTTCGAGAAAGCCTAAGTCCTTGTGCGGTTCCAGTATTACTGGTTCCTAAGAAAGACGGATCTTGGTGAATGTGTATTGACAGTCGAGCCGTGAACAACATAACCATCAAGTATCGGTTCCTGATTCCAAGACTTGATGACATGTTGGACGAATTACACGGGTCCGTGATCTTTTCAAAGGTTGACTTACGAAGTGGTTATCACCAAATCCGGATGTGAGTAGGAGATGAGTGGAAGACAGCCTTCAAAAACTAAACACGGGCTATATGAATGGACGGTTATGCCATTCGGCCTTACAAATGCACCGAGTACTTTCATGCGTTTGATGAATGAGGTACTTAAGCCGTTTTTGGGCAAATTTGTGGTTGTATATCTAGACGATATTTTGATTTATAGACGATCATTGCAAGAACATTTCGGACACTTGAGACAAGTCTTCGAAACCCTTAGGGACCAAAGGCTGTATGGAAAACAAGAGAAGTGCTCATTTTTGGTCGAAAGTATAGTCTTTCTTGGATATGTTGTTTCAAAGGACGGAGTGTCGGTCGATCAAGCAAAGATCGAAGCAATTAAGTCCTGGCCAGTTCCCACTATAGTGACGGAAGTTAGATCATTCCACGGACTGGATTCATTTTACCGAAGGTTCATTCGAGATTTCAGCACCATTGCAAGCCCAGTAACCGAATGTTTGAAGAAAGGTACGTTTAACTGGAGCCGGGCTGCCCAAGAGTCATTCGCAAACTTAAAGGCAAAGTTGTGCGAAGAACCAATCTTAGCATTAACCGATTTTTCGCAACCGTTTGAGGTAGAATGTGATGCTAGCGGAGTTGGCATTGGAGCAGTTCTCATTCAAGGAAAGCGGCCTATTGCTTATTTTTCAGAAAAGTTAAACGGTGCTCGTCTCAATTACTGTACGTACGACAAGGAGTTTTAGGCTATTGTGAGGGCTCTACATCATTGGAATCACTATCTTTGGCCAAATCATTTCATCATACATTCGGACCATGAATCATTAAACTATATTAACGGACAACACAAGTTAAGTCCCAGGCATGCGAAATGGATGGAATTCTTACAATCATTTCACTTCTCATCAAAGTATAAGGATGGCAAGAACAATATTGTAGCAGATGCATTGTCTAGGCGTTATGCCTTACTCTCTACTCTTGATGTTCGTTTGCTTGGATTCGAGACAGTGAAGGAATATTACGACGGTGATGCGGATTTTGGCGAGACCTTCGCCCTTTGCAAATCTGGACCGATGGGAGAATTTTCGATACAGGAAGGCTTCCTTTTTAAGGGAAATCTTCTTTGCCTACCCAAGCACACGGTTCGAGAATTGCTGGTTCGGGAGGCTCACGGGGGAGGTTTAGATGGCCAGTTTGGTTCGACTAAGACATTAGATGTGCTGAAGGAACATTTTTATTGGCCAAAGATGCAGGGGGATGTTAGTAACATAATTAGAAAGTGTGTGACATGCCATGTTGCGAAGAGTTCGTTCAAACCAGGAATATACACACCTTTACCGATCCAGGAGAGGCCTTGGGAAGATGTCTCGATGGATTTTATTGTGGCTTTACCTCGTACTCAAAGAGGGAGGGATGCGATTATGGTAGTCGTAGATCGTTTTTCGAAAATGGCTTATTTTGTAGCGTTCCACAAGATAGACGATGCAAGAAATGTGGCCGACTTATATTTTCGAGAGGTGGTACGTTTACATGGGATTCCGAAGACTATTGTCTCCGATCGAGACTCCAAATTTCTCAGCTACTTTTGGAACACCCTATGGAGGAAGGTGGGAGCAAAACTCTTGTTTAGCACTTCACACCACCCTTAAACCGACGGGCAAACTGAAGTGACTAATCGAACCCTGGGAACACTGTTGCGAGGCTTGGTAAGCAAAACACAAAAGGACTGGGATCTAAAACTGGCACATGCGGAGTTTGCTTATAATCGTTCTCCTATTCATGCCACGACGCACTCTCCATTTGAAATAGTTTACAGGCTAAATCCTTACATACCATTAGATCTGATTCCATTACCAAGTGACGAATTGGTGCATAAAGATGCGGAGTCGAAGATGAAGTCAATGATGAAATTGCACGAACAAGTACGAAACCGAATCAAAGGAGGTAAACGAGACATACAAAAGGAAGTCGAACAAGCAAAGAAAACTGAGATTATTCGAGGTTGGAGATTTAGTTTGGGTGCATTTGAGGAAAGAGCGATTCCCGAGTATGCGTAAGAACAAGTTAATGCCACGAGCTGAGGGACCGTTTAAAGTAGTTGCGAAGGTGAACGACAATACATACAAGTTAGAACTTCCGGGTGATTATGGAGTGCATGCTATTTTTAACATAGGTGATCTATCTCCTTATATCGACGACAATGGAATTGCGGAATTGAGGACAATTCCTTTTAAAGAAGGAGGGAATGATACGAAACTGACTACTCCAAGTGAAGAAGACGAAGTAAGGATTGACGTGAAAAACCTCGACCATACTCCAACATACTTAGGCGAGAAAACAGATACGAGACCCGGAGTTACCTTGATAACCGTACTTGGAGTAACTTAAACATAGGCAACTTGCATCTTGGGGAAGGGGTCCAAGTGGTAAAGGCAAAACAATAAAAGAATTCCAGCACTTTCTTTATTATAAAAAGCAGCAGGAATCTCGGCTGCATGCAATGTGAAAGGCGGCTATCACCTTGGAGACAAAACACAGCTTTTACTCTTGTTTGCAAGTGATGTGGGGAACCTTGTATTTTCTTTTCCTTATTTTAAGACCATCTTGTAATAGTTTAGATTATCTTGTCAGGCTACTTTTGCCTATAAATAGTGGTGATGGAGTTGTAATGATGGCACATGATTGAATGAACAAACAAAATACCTCGTGTATTGTTTAAGGGTTGGACTAGTTTCCTTCAAAACTTGATTATTATTCGACGCGTTTTCGAATCTTAATCTGATTGATTCTCAATAGGTCGTGAGAAGAAATCACTTTATTGAATTATAGGTCTAGTTCGATAAAACAAGGGTTTCCTGTCCTGTTTCGATATTCTTCTTATTTTCGATACAGGATTGTACTTGATCAGGGATTCGCATCAAGTGCTATTCGATTGTTCAAACTTGTTTCCTGTTTTCATTAGCATCCAACCGAAGTTTGCTGTTTCGATTGCCGCTGTTTGGAGGTTGCCTGTTTCGAGTCATTTCCATTCGGCCAGTTCCTGTCTTGTTGCTGTATTTGAGCTGTTGTCATCATTTCCTGTCGCGTACGCATACCGCTAGCCAGTGTTATTACTGTAGCGCACTGTTGTTATCAGTTCCTGACAGTTTCTTGTTGTTCGCTTCCGCTCGTCAAAACAGCCTTCCGCTGTACCGATAGAGAATTCGCATCATTTTGATTGTAAAATCAATAATCTTCCACCATGCAAGTGTAATATCCACAATTTCGATTTTCGGTGTTGTTTTGGTGAGAATGATTAATTCTGCAATTTTTGTCATCCGAGTTCATTTTGGTGTCGTTTTGATGAGCTCCGTGCTTCTTAGCAGCTTTTCAGCACTTGAGTTTGATTCTTGCGAATCTCATTCGAAACTGTTGTTTCGAGTTTCCCGTAAGTTCATTTAATGTTGTTATATGTGTTGTGAGCTTCCGTTTGGTTATCCGTTGTCGTATCGTCATATTTCGGTCATTCGAGCCATTTTGTAATTTCCCAAAGTTGTGGGTATCCGCCTTATTTGTTGTTTAGACTCTTTTCATGGTTGCGTGTGAGTTTGATTGGAGCTCAAGCTCTTAGTACGATCATATTTTGGAGCTTTCCGTGCGTATCTTGAACTTGGTATTTCGATCAGAGGAGTCCGTCGTTGTAACCCATTTTGAGAGCTCGACTATTGTAGTTTCTAGGTGCAATAGCGCACTGATGATATGAATTCGCTCGGAATGTGAAAATGTATCGGTTGGAAAATGTTTAAGTATGGAAGTACATCGTAGCGGAAGTCTATTTTTGTGTACAGGGTAATTCGAATGTAAAATTATGGAGATAATATCGGATATAGTAAAAATATCGATCAAGAAGACTCGAACGATCAAGAACAAGGATTTATCGAATTAGACCTATAACTCGATAAGATGATTTCTTCTCAAGACCTATTGAGAATCGATAGGATTAAAACTCGAAAACGCGTCGAATAATAATCAAGGTTTTCATGAAACTCATTCAACAAGGATGTAATACAAAGTGTATTATTTTCTTCAATTCAATGTCCTAATACATGATTAACCAAGACTACTTATAGAAGAGTAGTCTTCCTCAACCAACTCAAAAGCAAGATCACATGATCTTGAAAAGAAAAACAATAATCAAGTAAAGAAATCAAAATCAAAATCACATGATCTTGAAAAGGAAGACAAGAATCAAGATCAAATCATAAAAATTACAACATCAAATAATAGGGGGACAAAGAAAAGAAAAGGAGACAACAACAACACACAAGGCATGTGAAAGTGTTTCGCCAGTGACTTCCAACACGGGCCGTGTCGCTTGACACGGCCGCAGCTGCACGTTCTGCCGAATCTGGATGAGCAGGACTCGATCGTGTTCCGGGACACGGTCGGGTTGTGTTGGCAGTGCCTTCGTGACTTTCCGGGACAGTTCGGAACGGGCCGTGTCGGATGACACGGCCAGGTTCGGCGAGCAGTGCCTTCGGCACTTTCCGGGATAGTTCATCACGGGCCGTGTCGGATGACACGACTGGGTTCGGCGGGTAGTGCCTTCGGCACTTTCCGAAAGAGTGAGACACGAGCCGTGTCGGCAGACACGGCCGAGACTGAGCACCATGGTCACTCCACGTCGTGTGTCCGTTTTCTCACCTAAATATATAGTCGTATGTGCATGGCGTGTTGTAAGGCCGCTTACGTCGATCCTTAATTCGTCTTCTTCATTTGGATTAGTCAATCCCGTATCACGAGTCATATTATTAGTCATAATAGTCGTTTTCGCATCATTCCCCCCCCCCCCCCTTCAAAATGAATTGACCTCAATTCCGCGATCCCGTCGTTTCCAGATGAATTAATTAATGCCTCCAAATACTTGACCTCGAAAATGTCTGCAGTGCGTATATGGTTCAAAATCTTGAGGCGGTAGGTAGTAGGGGTTCTCAGAGAATCACCAACAAGATAACTATCATTATTAATCAAATAATAATAATTATTCTGCGAGGTAGTACCGATATCACGACATGACTAGACATCTGAAATGGGAAGCACGGGAGTAATAGCAGGCTGCTCTTCATCAACTGGTTCCTCATCAAATACTAGCGGTCCGTCATAATCCGGTCTACTCTCGATTTTAATATTATTGGGCTCCCCAAATAATGGCCCATCGAAAATTAATCCATTAAGCCCAATCCGGTAATTATTCAGGACAATAAGTCCATCACAAGAAACTGAGTCGTTATAAAAATTAGGCCCAAAGTTGTCGTTTTCTTTTAACCGGCCAATCTCAGTACCAAGCTCAATTTCCCTCTCACTAGCAAACATGGTCATATTCGGTTTTCCACCTCGGTTAGGGCTCATAGAATGAATAGATTGGAGTGACATTGGTTTCAACACGATCTTCTTGTCCTTATCCAGCAACTCGTACTCGTTACTTCTTCAATGTAAAACATCTCTATCAAATAGCCATGGTCGTCCCAAGAGTATATGGCATGCATCCATCGGGAATATATCACATAATATGTTGTCACCGTACGAACCATGGTTAAGCCGACCCGTACTTGTTTTGAGACTTTCACTTTACTCCCGTCATCGAGCCAATGTAATGAGCCAATGTAATGCGTATGGTTTTGGATGAGTAGTAGTGATGAGTCCGAGCTTCGTCACCATCTCACTTGAAGCTACATTAGTACAACTTCCCCCATCGATTATCAAACCACACCATTTGTCTTGATTTGACACTTGGTGTGGAATATTTGATCCCGTTGTTCCGAATCATTCGAAATGGTTTGGGCTTGTAAAGTACGAAGAACCAAGGTTGTATCATAGTTTGGATCATCGTAAGTTTCACACTCTTCTTCCTCTTTGCCTCCATCATTAAAATCGAACACATCACCCAGCCTTTCTCTTTCTTCCTAGTCCAACAACTCATCTCGGACAGCAATCGCCTCCCTTAACGTCACAACACATTTGTTTGGACAAGCGTTTTGATAATGGACAAACCCTTGACATTTAAAACAACGCACCTTCAACAAACTCATCTCCTTATTCACATTGGGAACCTTAGTAACTGGATTAGGGGTTGGTGTTGGTACGGTTTTGGTAACCGAGTTGGAGCGGTCACTCGGGACTCCGAATTCGGATGAAAATTCGGGTTTAGACCAGCCACTCGACTTGTTATATTCCGTATTCGAACCTCTAAACCTCAGATTGTTTTGAGCCTCAATTTTCAAACATAATCCACACAAAGTATCAAATTCTTCGTATGGATATAATTCCACCAAGTTAGCTATGCTTCGTTTCAAACCACGTAAGAAACGTGACATCTTTTGCTCTTCGTTTTCTTCTAACTCTCCCATTTAGACCAAGCTTTCGAATTCTACAATGTATTCACCAACACTTAGTTTACCTTTCATGAAGTCGGCAATCTTCCGGTACAAGGTTAACCGATGTGATGTTGGTACATACCTTTTATGCAGTTTTCTTTTTTCAATGAATCCCACGAATAGATCTTTCCTTTTTCCGCCCGAGCTCTTCGTGTCTTCACTCCTTCGAACCAAAGATAAGCACCCTTCCCTAACTTGAGAATTGCATATTTGCAACATTTCTCATCGTTAAGGTCTTTGAATTCGAACATGTGCTCAATCTTCCGTTCCCATTCCAAATAAGCTTCGGGATCGGTACCTCCGACAAACTCTGGAAGTTCGTTTACTTTGAACTCGTCCGCATGGTGCGGTGAATGTGCGTCGTCCCTGTGCCTTGCTTGCATCACTGCTCCGGTAAACCGCTTAGTGCGTCACGAAGTTTCATCAAGAAATTGGGATCGGAGAAATCCATAACAAGATAGTCACGAGATATTTTTAACAAGAAATCGTCAATAGAATCGCCATGGAAATAGCCTTGGGATCCGATGCCACTGATGATATGAATTCGCTCGGAATGTGAAAATGTAACGGTTGGAAAATATAAGTATGGAAGTATAACGTAGCGGAAGTCTATTTTTGTGTACATGGTAATTCGAATGTAAAATTATGGAGATAATGTCGGATATAGTAATAATATCGATCAAGACGACTCGAACGATCAAGAACAAGGATTTATCGAATTAGACCTATAACTCGATAAGATGATTTCTTCTCAAGACCTATTGAGAATCGATCGGATTAAAACTCAAAAACGCGTCGAATAATAATCAAGGTTTTGATGAAACTCATTCAACAAGGATGTAATACAAAGTGTATTATTTTCTTCAATATTCAATGTCCTAATAATACATGATTAACCAAGACTACTTATAGAAGAGTAGTCTTCCTCAACCAACTCAAAAGCAAGATCACATGATCTTGAAAAGAAAAACAATAATCAAGTAAAGAAATCAAAAGCAAAATCACATGATTTTGAAAAGGAAGACAAGAATCAAGATCAAACTATAAAAATTACAACATCAAATAATAGGGGGATAAAGAAAGGAAAAGGAGACAAAAACAACACACAAGGCATGTGAAAGTGTTTGGCCAGCGACTTCCGACATGGGCCGTGTCGCTTAACACGGCCGCGGCTGCACGTTCTACCGAATCTGGACGAGCAGGACTCGACCGTGTTCCGGGACATGGTCGGGTTGGGTCGGCAGTGCCTTCGTGACTTTCCGGGACAGTTCGGCACTGGCCGTGTCGGATGACACGGCCAGGTTCGGCGGGCAGTACCTTCGGCACTTTCCGGGATAGTTCGGAACGGGCCGTGTCGGATGACATGGCCGGGTTCGGCGGGGAGTGCCTTTGGCACTTTCCGGAAGAGTGCGACACGGGACGTGTTGGCTGACATTGGCGAGACCGAGCACCATGGTCACTCCACGTCTTATGTCCGTTTTCTCGCCTAAATATATAGTCGTACGTGCATGGCGTGTTGTATGGCTGCTTACGTCGATCCTTACTTCGTCTTCTTCATTTGGATTAATCAATCCCGTATCACAAGTCGTATTATTATTCGTAATAGTCGTTTTCACATCATTCCCTCCCCCTTTAAAAGGAATTGACCTCAATTCCGCAATCCCGTCGTTTCCAGATGAATTAATTAATGCCTCCAAATACTTGACCTAGAAAATGTCTGCAGTGCGTATATGGTTCAAAATCTTGAGGCGGTAGGTAGTACGGGTTCTCAGAGAATCACCAACAAAATAACTATCATTATTAATCAAATAATAATAATTATTCTGCGAGGTAATACCGATATCACGACATGACTGGACATCTGAAATGGGAAGCACGGGAGTAATAGCAGGCTGCTCTTCATCAACTGGTTCCTCATCAAATACTAGCGGTCCGTCATAATCCGGTCCACTCTCTATTTTAATATTATTGGGCTCCCCAACTAATGACCCATCAAAAATTAATCCATTAAGCCCAATCCGGTAATTATTCAGGACAATAAGTCCATCACAAGAAACTGAGTCGTTATAAAAATTAGGCCCAAAGCTGTCGTTTTATTTTAACCGGCCAATCTCAGTACCATGCTCAATTTCCCTCTCACTAGCAAACATGGCCAGATTCAGTTTTCCACCTCGGTTAGGGCTCATAGAATGAATAGATTGGAGTGACATTGGTTTCAACACGATCCTCTTGTCCTTATCCCGCAACTCGTACTCGTTACTTCTTCGATGTAAAACATCTCTATCAAATAGCCATGGTCGTCCCAAGAGTATATGGCATGCATCCATCGGGAATATATCACATAATATGTTGTCACCGCACAAACCATGGTTAAGCCGACCCGTACTTGTTTTGAGACTTTCACTTTACTCCCGTCATCGAGCCAATATAATGCATATGGTTTTGGATGAGTAGTAGTGATGAGTCCGAGCTTCGTCACCATCTCACTTGAAGCTAAATTAGTACAACTTCCCCCATCGATTATCAAACCACACCATTTGTCTTGATTTGACACTTGGTGTGGAATATTTAATCCCGTTGTTCCGAATCATTCGAAACGGTTTCGGCTTGTAAAGTACGAAGAACCAAGGTCGTATCATAGTTTGGAGCATAGTAAATTTCACACTCTTCTTCCTCTTTGCCTCCATCATTAAAATTGAACACATCACCCAGCCTTTCTCTTTCTTCCTCGCCCAACAACTCATCTCGGACAGCAATCGCCTCCCTTAACGTCACAACACGTTTGTTTGGACAAGCGTTTTGATAATAGCCAAACCCTTGACATTTACGAACGCACCTTCAACAAACTCATCTCCTTATTCACATTGGGAACCTTAGTAACTGGATTAGGGGTTGGTGTTGGTACGGTTTTGGTAACCGAGTTGGAGCGGTCACTCGGGACTCCGAATTCGGATGAAAATTCGGGTTTAGACCAGCCACTCGACTTGTTATATTCCGTATTCGAACCTCTAAACCTCAGATTGTTTTGAGCCTCAATTTTCAAACATAATCCACACAAAGTATCAAATTCTTCGTATGGATATAATTCCACCGAGTTAGCTATGCTTCGGTTCAAACCACGTAAGAAACGTGACATCTTTTGCTCTTCGTTTTCTTCTAACTCTCCCATTAAGACCAAGCTTTCGAATTCTTCAATGTATTCACCAACACTTAGTTTTCCTTGCATGAAGTCGGCAATCTTCCGGTACAAGGTTAACCGATGTGATGTTGGTACATACCTTTTATGCAGTTTTCTTTTCAATGAATCCCACGAACGGATCTTTCCTTTTCCCGCCCGAGCTCTTCATGTCTTCACTTTTTCGAGCCAAATAGAAGCACCCTTCCCTAACTTGAGAATTGGATATTTGCAATGTTTCTCGTCATTAAGGGCTTTGAATTCGAACATGCACTCAATATTTCGTTCCCATTCCAAATAAGCTTCGGGATCGGTACCTCCGACAAACTCCGGAAGTTCGTTTACTTTGAACTCGTCCGCATGGTGCGGTGAATGTGCATCGTCTCTGTGCCTTGCTTGCATACGCTGCTCCGGTAAACCGCTTAGTGCGTCACGGAGTTTCATCAAGAAATCGGGATCAGAGAAATCCATAACAAGAGAGTCACGAGATAGTTTTAACAAGAAATCATCAATAGAATCGCCAAGGAAATTGCCTTGGGCTCCGATGCCACTGATGATACGAATTCGCTCGGAATGTGAAAATGTATCGGTTGGAAAATGTATAAGTATGGAAGTATATCGTAGCGGAAGTCTATTTTTATGTACAGGGTAATTCGAATGTAAAGTTATGGAGATAATATCGGGTATGGTAATAATATCGATCAAGAAGACTCGAACGATCAAGAACAAGGATTTATCGAATTAGACCTATAACTCGATAAGATGATTTCTTCTCAAGACCTATTGAGAATCGATCGGATTAAAACTCGAAAACGCGTTGAATAATAATCAAGGTTTTGATGAAACTCATTCAACAAGGATGTAATACAAAGTGTATTATTTTCTTCGACATTCAATGTCCTAATACATGATTAACCAAGACTACTTATAGAAGAGTAGTCTTCCTCAACCAACTCAAAAGCAAGATCACATGATCTTGAAAAGAAAAACAATAATCAAGTAAAGAAATCAAAAGCAAAATCACATGATCTTGAAAAGGAAGACAAGAATCAAAATCAAACTATAAAAATTACAACATCAAATAATAGGGGGACTAAGAAAGGAAAAGGAGACAAAAACAATACACAAGGCATGTAAAAGTGTTTGCCCAGCGACTTCCGACACGGGCCGTGTCGCTTGACACGGCCGTGGCTGCACATTCTGCCGAATCTGGATGAGCAGGACTCGACCGTGTTCCGGGACACGGTCGGGTTGGGTCGGCAGTGCCTTCGTGACTTTTTGGGACAGTTCGGCATGGGTCGTGTTGCATGACACGGCTGGGTTCGGTGGGCAGTGCCTTCGGCACTTTCCGAGATAGTTCGGCACGGGCCGTGTCGGATGACACGGCCAGGTTCGGCGGGCAGTGCCTTCGGCACTTTCCGGAAGAGTGCGACACGGGCCACGTCGGCTGACACGGCCGAGACCGAGCACCATGGTCACTCCACGCCTTGTGTCCATTTTCTCGCCTAAATATGTAGTCGTACGTGCATGGCGTGTTGTAAGGCCGCTTACGTCGACCCTTACTCCGTCTTCTGCATTTAGATTAGTCAATCCCGTATCAGGAGTCATATTATTATTCGTTATAGTCGTTTTCGCATCACGCACGTTAATGGATTGCTTAGCGCACGCTATCGGGCAGCGAATTCAGAAGTTAGTACCTGGAATTAGGTCCCATTAGCGCACGCTGAGCATGTCATTAACGCACGCTATCAAGCAGCAGATTCAGAGGCCAGTAAGCTGGATTCAGGCCCGTTAGCACGCTAAGTGTAGGATTAGCGCATGCTAACGAAGATCAAATTCAGAAACTAGTAGGTACTGGAGTACCCCGTTAGCGCACGCTAACCATAGTACTAGTGCACGCTAGTAATGTTTATATATATATATATATATCCGGGCAGCAGCTTTTAGAAGTCAATTTTCATTTTGTCATTCGCCATTTGCGGGGTCCATTCCTTTGGGGCGATTTGAGGTGATCCCCTTCTTCAAGCCTCATCTTCGGGTGAATTTGTGCAAGTCTAACATCATCGAATCATCTTCTTTGTTCGGATCTAAGGTATATTTCACTCAAACCTAATTTCGTTGAATTTGGGGGTTTCCCTTGATTTCGTGATTCCTGTCCGAATTCATCCAATTGATTCATGTTATTTGATGTTGTTGATCATGTTCTATACAGTGTAATTCCATGTTTTGGTTCTATTTGTTTCCAATCATGATTTCGCTATTGTGGAACCAAACCCTTGGAACCATGTTGTTCTTAATTCCGAGTTGATTTCCGTTTTGTGTTGATAATTCGTGTGGTGTTATTCTCGTAGTGTTCGCGGTGCTATTGTGTTCTTGATTGTGTTTGGGAGTTCGGGGCTGCTCGACCGCATCTCGTCCGTCGTCTCGTTTCGACCGTGGTTTCGAGGCAAGTACCTCGTTAATACATTTCTTGTTTTGTGGATATGATGATCGGTAATTGTCTAAGTGCATTTGTTTGGTTGTTTGAAATGAACTTTCAAAAGATTCGGTTTAGCCTCGTTGAAGACTCTCTTTCAAAACGTGTGTGTATTTTGTGAATGGTGCGTTTTGTAAATGATTAAGTGAATCCTATGGATATGTTTGATGTTGGTGTTGTGATTTGATAATATATATTATCTCATTTAGGTGCGTTGTGATTCGACAATTGTGTCGTGCTAAGTGTTTGTTGCCTTTGGGTGGATTATTGTGATATCCTTGGTGTGTTGTGCAGTGTGATTGTGAAAGTGTGGTCATAGTCAAACCGTGATGTTCGTATGAGGTCTACGGTGACGCATGGCTTGAGATCATGGCAGTCAGGACACGGCGAGTGATCGGTCTAACCGTGAAAGCCTAAGAAGACTTACGGTGATACGTGACAACAATCAGGGTATCACGGATATGATTACGGATGTGTTTTGTTTCTTGATATTGTGATGTGTACCGTAGTGTACTGATTTGTGAATGTGAAGTATTTGTCATAGTCCAGCCGTGATGTTCGGACGAGGTCTACGGTGACACATGGCTTGTGATCATGGTGGTCAGGATACGGCGAGTGATCGATCCAGCCGTGAGAGCCTAAGAAGACTTATGGTGATACGTGGCAAGCGATCACGGTATGATGGATATGATTATGAATGTGTGTTGCTAGGGTCGAGTACCTTGGACGTGTTACCAAGATTTCGTATCTTGGGTGGTTATAATTTGGTGATTTTATGTCCGTCGAGGACACGTGGTGTGGGTTATGGACCCCATAAATTATTGTTGGTTTTTATTTGAAAGTCAAATATTTGGAGTTGTGACCCCTTTTGGTTTTTAAAAAGAGAAGGATTCGGTAATCCTAAATAGTTTTCTGTTAAAACTCCCGAGGGCATTTTTTAAAACGTTTCATAAATTGTTCTCTTGATTTGTGATCTTTCGAATTTGGAAAGTTTTACTCAAACTCTCTGCCTCGGGAAGTATTTCTTTTTTTTGCTATGTTGAATCTTTGAGGATTCCTGATTATTATTATTCTTGGAATGATTTGTATGACTCATATTTGCACTTTGTACTTGCACTAGCAAAATTGTGGAATTTTGCTAACCCCCGAGTAATCGGGAGGTGGATGTTTGTACTGCATTCAGGTACGTGCAGGGTCTTGGGGATCATAACACAGGGTTGGCACGAAGGATGATGAATGATGATCTATACTAATCACATGAGGACCCCTAAGATGTTATATTGGTTTAGTTGTAGTTATTTTCGCTGTTGTATTTTCCCCGTTGTACGGGAGCGTGTTGTATTTTGACCCCTGTGTGGGTATGTATTGAGATTAAGTTGTATGTATTAATTGAAAGACTAAATCGGTCTACTGCGTCATTTTAGCCTTAAAGGCGATGTTGAGATGTTTGATTTTGTTACCAGCCTGGTAGATCCTTGGGAAAAGGGTCTACGGCGTGTAATATCCCTGAGTGAATTGGGGGTTGTTGGGATTCGGTCCAGCATCCTACCTGCATGGGCTTAAAAATACGCGAGGCGCGGCTTGCAATTCGACCTGTGAGATCTTCACTAGAAAGTGGTTAAATGAATTGATTTGGACTACTCATACCAACAAGATGCATTTTCTTTTCTGGTAGCCATCTCATAGAAACTCCAAAGTTAAGCGTGCTTGGCCTGGAGTAGTTATGGGATGGGTGACCCCCTGGGAAGTTTCTCAGGGTGCGCGTGAGTGAGGACAAAGCGCGCTAGAAAAGACTCGTGTTGGTACAGTGAGGATAGTCTTCATCATTTCTTGGGACCAACAATTGGTATCGGAGCAGGTCACATGTACGAATTCCCTTGGAGTATGCTACAGTAGAGGCTGCCAGAGTGTTGGAACTGAGAGGCGGGCATGCAGCAAATATTACCACTTGGCCGGAACTGAGATGCTGGTGCAGTGGAGGTTGTCAGGTGCTGGAGGGCTATGTGATCAAATCTAGTATGCTGGAACTGAGATACTGGCGCAGCGGAAGTAAACGGAGGTGGAACATATGCTGATGTCAAGTGTTGGAGGACTGTGTGAATGAATCTAGCCGCTTAGAGGGCTGTGTGATCAAATCTAGTTCGCCGAGGTTTCCAAACTATGGGTTTGAGATGCTGGCAGGTACTGGGAGGGGGATTGTTGGGATTCGGTCCAGCATCCTACCTGCATGGGCTTAAAAATACGCGAGGCGCGGCTTGCAATTCGACCTGTGAGATCTGCACTAGAAAGTGGTTAAATGAATTGATTTGGACTACTCATACCAACAAGATGCATTTTCTTTTCTGGTAGCCATCTCATAGAAACTCCAAAGTTAAGCGTGCTTGGCCTGGAGTAGTTATGGGATGGGTGACCCCCTGGGAAGTTTCTCAGGGTGCGCGTGAGTGAGGACAAAGCGCGCTAGAAAAGACTCGTGTTGGTACAGTGAGGATAGTCTTCATCATTTCTTGGGACCAACAGGGGTGTTACATAAATGGTATCAGAGACCAGATTGTAGAAACCTAGGCTGTCGGGTCCAGTTGTGTCTGTTGAGTCTCGTCTCGTCGGATTTTATCTTACTGGGTCATGTCGCGACGCGTCGTCTGAGTTCGTTGGTCGTGATTAGTATCATGGGGCGATCATCATCTTTGTGTGACCTGTGGATGTAAGTCTCCCTTCTTTGTATTTTCCCTCGTGTGACACGAGCTACTTTTATGATTATTTCTTCAGTGATGGAATCTTTATGTAGATTTTGATTTCGTGATTTATATTTATTTGACACTCATATTTTGTTTATATGAGGAGTGGTGTCGCTGCTAATGTATTTCGGACTGTTGATTTTGTCCGCTGCTAATGATTTTCAAAATGATTTGCTCATATTGCAAGTATTCTTATGAAACCCTTATGCTTAACTGATACGAAATCGACTATTCCAAATGAAGAAGACGAAGTGAGGATCGACGTAAAGCACCTTGAACATAGACCTACGTACTTAGGCGAGAAAATGGATACGAGACTTGGAGTAACCTTGGTGATCGGACTCGGAATAACTTAGGTATGTCGACATGCATCGTGATTGGTCCAAGTTGGTGAATATCTCGGTCGATCTTGTCCAAGAAGATGAAGATGGTAATGTATATGTGTGTTATTTGCTCACTCTGGGAGGGTCCTACGGGGCCTCAGAGGAATCTGTGATTTCGCTCCTGATTCACGAGCTTGTTTGGATAGCCAGTCCGGGAGGGTCCATAGAGGACTCGGATGGAACCAATGGTTTAGCCCCGGTCCTAGGCGAGTCATGTGCGTGATTTTTAACTATGGACACTTCGGGAGGATCCATAGAGGCCTCGGATGGGACCAGTGGTTTAGCCCCGATCCTAGGTAGATTTTTTTTTTGGGAAAAGTCAATTACATTAAATAAATAAGATTGACCAACAAGGCAGGCCAGTACCCAGCAACCAATACAGAAGGTGCACCAACAGCACGAAATAGAAAAATAATAAAAGAGTTACAATGGAACTACCAAGCAACCCTCCAAAATACGCCTAACAGCGACCGCAGGTAAGGAATGAGGCGGCCAACGCTGAGAGATAATGTCACGAACAAGACCAATCCCCTGATAAGTAACTGAGTGTGGATCTCGATGCTGCTGACGAATCTCCTCTCATTGCGCTCCTGCCAGAGTAAGTAGACCAACGCCGCTAAAAAGATACGGTATGCCATGTTAACCAGATGCTTACCTCTCCACCTCCTAGCCGCCCAAAGAATACCCGTACTCCACTGAGAGTGAGGCCAACAAAATTTTACCTCCCTCCTAGCAATAGAGATACACCTAGTAGAGTAAGGGCACATGAAGAATAAGTGAGAATGAGACTCTAACGCCATCCCACAAAGGACACAAATACCATATTCATGCTGCAGCCAAGGCTTATCCATAGTCGTTAGACACTCCTGAATAGTCAACCATAAGATGAAGGAGTGCCTAGGAATCTTCCCGGGTCCAAGAAGGAGAAGGGCCCACGGAACAGAAGGAGAGTACGCTCTAAGGAACCGAAGAGCGGACGAGGAAGAATAGGAAACTGAGCTATGCGGTCTCCATGAGATGCGATCCTGTCCTCCATTGATAGGAGGGAGGGCAAAAACAACCTGCTGAAACTCGGAACGATCAACCACCGGCCAAACCCAATGACCATCAGAAATAGCAGAGCCAAGACGGGCATGCACATCAATGCCAATCCAAAGAGGCGCTCTAGGCAGAGAATGCCTAATCAAACCCATAGGGTGCCAAGGATCCGACCATAAACGGAAGGAAGGTCCATCACCAACAGAATACTGAAACGCTCCCATGACAAGAGGACGCAACTTCAGCAGTTGTTTCTAATACCAAGAAGACGCAACAGAGATAGGAATATCCCAAAAAGAACACTGCTGAACTCTATACGAACGAACCCAGCTAACCCAAACAGAATGAGAAGACCTAGCCAGGAGAGCCCAGATATGGCGGGTCATAATAGCCTGGTTCTAAACCCTCAACAGAGTAAAACCAAGGCCACCAGACACTACAGGCAAGCAAATCTTAGACCAAGCCACTTTAGCATGCCTAGAGTTACGAGAACCTTTCCAAAGAAAACGCCTTAAATACTTCTCAATGAGGGTAAGCACGCCCTTAGGCAGGATAAAAATACAGGCCCAATAAATGTGAAGAGCAGATAACACAGACCGAATAATCTGACAACAACCGGCCATGGACAGAGATCTACAAGCCCAGTCACTCAGCCGACCAACAATCCTATCAAACAAAGGAGAGCACTGAGCCACCGTGAGCTTCGAAGAAGAAAAAGGGACTCCCAAATACCTCACAGGTAGCTGGCCCATCTGAAACCCTAATAACTGCTCAACCTGAGCCCCCTGCTACAAAGCACTCGCCGAGAGAAAAAAATTACTCTTCCCAAGGTTAGCTCGCAACCCCGAAAGAGAATCAAAGATATCAATACTCCTCTTAAGAACACCAATAGAGACCTCATCTGGATTACAGAAAAGAAGGAGATCATCTACAAAGGCGAGCATGAAGGTACGGGTAGCCTCACACTTCCAGTGGTACCGGAACATCGGGGTCTGAGCAATCTCACGAGTAATAATACCATGAAGCACCTCCATAACAATAAAAAAGAGATAAGGAGAGATGAGGTCTCATTGCCAAAGCCCCCTAAGACCTCTAAATATCCCCTCAGCATCACCATTCAAGGATACCGAAAAGGCAGCAGTGGTGATGCACTCCTTGATCCAGGCGATGAACGACTGATGGAAACCCATACACTGCAGAGCAATCAGCACAAAATCCCACTCAACAGTGTCATAAGCTTTCATAAGGTAAACTTTAAACACACAGCGGTTAGGCATCCTCCTCTACCCATAACCATGAAGAAGTTCCTGAGCAAGGATATTATCACTAATCCTTCTCCCAGGAATAAAAGCAGTCTGAGCCGGGTCAATCAAGGCATCCAAGCTATCACGCATATGGTGGACAATAATTTTCGAAATAGCCTTATATAATAAGTTGCAGCAAGAGATCGGTCTAAAATCCGACATGCTCCTAGGTAAGGCTACTTTCGGAACAAGAGAAATGATCGTAGAATTGATCTGCCTGACAAACTTTCCCGTAGTAAAGAAATGCATAATAGCAAACAAAATCGCACCCCCCACAATCGGCCAACCCCGTCGGTAAAACGCAGCATTAAAACCATCAGGGTCCGGGGACTTGTCCTTATCAAACTCGAAGAACACATACCGAACCTCATCAGCAGTAACATGTCTAACCATGTGCACTGCAACATCAGGCGAAAGAGAATCCGAAATAAAAGGCCTAACCTGACTGAAAGATAAAGGCATAATCCGATTAGAGTAACCCAACAGTCTCTCATAGAACCCAACAACCTCATTCTTAATAAGAGCAGGGTCAGTCAACTCAGTACCATCCTCCGTATTAAGTCTATAGAGACGAGATCTGACTCGCCTAGAAGCAATCCGACGGAAGAAGAAGGCAGTACACTAGTCCCCATCCTTAAGCCAAGCCAACTTGGCCTGCTGCCTGGGCGAAGACTGTTCCTGAGCGACGGCGACTGAGAAAACCCACCGACAACATCTCTCCACCAATAAAACTGAGTCGTCCAAGGGATGGTCCCTGAGGATAGTCTGGGAAGAAGAGAGGAACGAAGTAGCATCTGCAACATTCAATGCCAAATCCCCTTTCCTCTTCCTCATGGCGCGAAAAACGGGCTTAAGGGCGTCCACCTTACGACAAATCGCACAAAACAGGCCCCCCACAATATGATGACGCCAAGTGTCCCAAGCCGATGGGGGGAAATCCTCAGATTCAGCCAGGAAATTATCAAATCTGAACATTTTGCCTTTGCAGCGAGGCAAACTATCAAGACCCAGAATAAGGGGGCTATGATCAGAGGTTCGCGGCAGATCACAAGAGTAAGTACGATCAGCGTGGTTAATAAACCACTGTGGGTTACCCAACACCCTATCAAGACGTTTCCATAAATATCTTGGAGACAGGCTCTTGTTATGCCAGGAGAACCAAGAGCCAACCATCGGAAGAGTCTTAATATCCGCACGCCTGCAAAGCTCCCTGAACTCCACCAGGGGCGGGTCATCATCAGAATGAGGAGCTTCACCTCCCAAAATCTCATTAGAATCTAGAACAGCATTAAAATCACCCATAATGACCCAAGGCTCAGCAACATGTAAAACCGAGAAATCAGTGAGATACTGCCACAACAGCCGCCTCTCAATAAGATCATTAGAACCATAGGCAAAGGTAACCAGAAGACAGGATGAGTCGAGCAACAGAGTAATACGACAATGAATAAATTGCGACTCAATAGCAATAATATCCACAGATACATAACTAGGATCCCATCCAATCCAGATCCTTGATCCAGGCCCACTACTGTAATCAGAGAACCACTGCCACGAGCCAGAAATAAATGAAGAAATCCGACCATAGTTACCAACCGAGACACGCGTCTCGAGTAGAGAAATACAACAAAGATTAAATGAACTAATTACCTCCCGGACCGAGATCAGAATGTTCAGTCCGGTTAAGTCCACAAACATTCCACACAGCAACAGGGATCATTTAACACCATCAATCTGGGCTGCGTCGAAGTTAGGGCCCAAAGGAGAAGAACTAGAACAGAGCAACGTGCTGACAAACTCAGGAATCTCAGCCTCAATATCATCGGCAATACCAGAAAGAGCCGCAAACATGTTGTGAGATGGCTCACAACTACCAGCACCTGCCCTCCTAGGAGACACGATAGGAGAGCTGGTAGTAACCAAGGAGACGGTAGAGACGCTACTCAACGGACCCGAACCAGCGGAACGACCCCGAGCGCCCCCAGCTAACTCCACTACTGGGCACCCAGATCTGGCAGAGGTGCCTACCTCAGCCTGAGCGACCGCGCCAGCCGGAATCGGTCCCAACGAAGACCCCGGACCACGAGCACCAGAGGGAGTAGGCTTAGCCATATAAATACGAGCCTGCTTGACCTGCTTCTGAACCAAAGGCTTCGAAATGGTTGGGCAAACCTGATCACGATGCCCGAATACTCTACAAACACCACACCGATGTGGTAACCATTCATACTCAACCTGGATCCTCCTAACACAAAGACAATCCCCATCAGACGGAAGAGCCATGAGAAACGATAGAATCGGGCTAGTATTAGCGTCTAGCATGACGCAAACACGGGCATAGTCCACTTTCAGACAGTTCCTGGTGAACACATCAGCAAAAAGTGGCTCCCCTATAGCACTAGCAATAATACTGAGCCCCTCGTCAGTCCAATACTCGAGAGGGACATTACGAAGTTTCACGAAAACAGGGACATGTTTAGGCTGAACCTTCAGAAGAGACATACCAAGCTTCCACTAGGTAAGGAAAATGGACTGGCCCTAAATCAGCCAAGGCCCTCCCTCTAATGCCTCGGTCAAACCCTGCTCACTACCAAACTTAAAGAAATAAAATCCCTCGTCAGAGGAGAACACCGCCATAAGTCCCTTCCACGCCGACATAAAGTAATTCTTGATCACATTGAGAGAAGGGGCTTCCCAAAAAAATACCCAACTAAGGTACATTGCCACCTCTTAGCACCCTCAAGCCCAATACTAGCTGAAGGTTTCACAATCACCTCTCCATTTTGAATTTCTGATTTAATAAACTTAAGTCCCCTTTTCTTACCAAAAGTATTAGTATTAATTCCATTAGGAACCGAATTATCCAAAGTTAAAGGAGTAGAAATTGAACCAAAATTCATAGTCACAGATTTTCCAGTATCAATAGGATTAGCATCAATATTACAAGGCAAATTCATAATATCCCCAATACAACAGTGAACAATAGATTAAGGAACAACAGTCCCAGGAGTCTCCAAAACAGTAACAGTAGACATAGTATTATTCTTAGCTGAAGAGGAAGTAAGCTCCTGCACAAGGACATGATCATCCAATCCCGCACCAGAAATATTGCAACTTGTAGCAGGAGCCAATCCAGATGAATATAGAACCATTGGTACAGGAATAGGGCCAGACGAACTAACCAAATTAGTTTCATCATAACAACCCAGAATGAGAAACGGGTCCACGGGCCGATCAAGACGGGGGTCACGCTTGGCCCGTGTGGGAGCCCCGATTTGCAGCAAACGAGGGCCCGAAATAGCACTGCCAGGGCCAAGAACCACCGCTGATGGAACCAGAGGAGGTTCAGCATAAGAACTTCCAAAAATTTCATCGATTTTAACCTGTCGGTGAGCCGAATCGTATTTACCAAGCACTTTACAACCCAAATCACACAACCCTTGAAAATCAAAGCCCTGAGCAAGGCTCCCTTCCACCCCAGACGCAGGCAAACCGGCTGCCAGTTCGAAGAGGAAATCAACCCACACGAAGTAGACGAAGACATAAAGAACCAAATCACAAAACAAACACCAACAAAAAATCGTGAACGGCTCGACCCCAACCTGGAAAAGAGGAGTCAATCTGCAGCAACTAGCGAAAATAAATCACACTCAGACCACAAAGCAACAGGTCGCGATTTAAATCACCAAAAACGAATCACAGCAACGGACGAAGAACACACGCCGCCACTCAAAAAACAAACCGGATGAAATAGGGGAAAATTTCAGAAATTAATATTGAGAAGCAGCTAGTAATCAGGGATAACAGATTAGAACAACTAAATATATGGGAGATGAACAGGATTAGAAAACGGTTGAGGAGATTGGGCGAGAGAAAAGGGGATCGACATCAATCGGGAGGATTGCACCTTTAGTGCATGTAAATCGCCCGCACATATCGCCCAACTCTAGAACTTTGTGATGGACTTATAAGTGTGTAGTAATCCTAGGCAGATTTTCAACTGTGATTATTGACTGTTTGTTTTCCGAAAAAGATATGTCTTGATTTTGAAATAATTTGATGCATGTGCTATGAGATGTGTAAGCGAAGGTCGATACGTGTGAGTAGAGGCTTAACGTATACTTTGTAACGTGTGAGTTTTGGGCATTCTGTCCTAATGGATTTTTGAAAGTCTTGAGTATCTTAGGGAATAAATTTCGAGACGTACTTTTAAAATGGATTAATTCCTCGCGGTGTTTTCAAGGTGCCTACTAGTACAACTGTATGTTTCAAAAATTTTCCGCTTTGATGACCAAACTATTTTTAGATATTCTCAGAAATTTAGAAACGCATTTGCTTAGAACCGAAGGTCGAATATTTCTGAAATTTTTTAACTAAAAGAATGATGTCCTCATTTTTATCAAAAACGCAAGATGGTTTTTCAAAGTCTCGATAACGATATTTGTACTACTTTTTCGAAATGTGATACTTAAAACCAACGGGTGTTTCCAATTTTTTTTTCTTTTTTTAAAAATGTGGTTTTCGTTTTTAAAACCTATCATTTTATGTTTGCAGTCAGGAAATGTGTGTGATGTTAGCATTGTCGTTAGGGTGTTAGCCCTTCGAGTTGTGATTGAATTGGTGGTGTAACCGTTGAGTCGTTCGCCACGCATCCGTTGTCTTATCCCTCTGTGAGAGGTGTGATGTTGGTATTAAATGTTTGTCGCTTCATGGTGATTTGCGTGTTATCGCACCTGTGCGAGCTGTTAAAGGTTGGGTTTGTATGATTGTGTACATATATGATTTTTTCATGATGTTTTGTAATTGTGTGCTGGTTATCGTTCGGGCTGTTGAAATCACTGAATGGATGCCGTCGTTGCTGTGATTTTGTGTATGTGGGTTGCCTTAGGATGGTAATTACTGTATGTGATTGTGTCATGATTTTTGTTATGCTGAGTGGTTAATTATTCAGTATACCGAGGGACAGAGGTCGTGGTCATGGCGACCAGACGCGTGATCAGGATCATGATTCCGGTGATGGTGTTGGTATCGGTGCTGCCACTATTTTGCAGCAGGTAGCTATACAGATGACTCAGTTGACCTAGGCAGTTCAACGTCTTACAAATGTGACCCAGAACATTGGCGTAAATCAGTGGCTTCGAGAAGTGGTTCGTATGAATCCCCCTCATTTTTTGGGTCGGCAGATGCATTGGGCTGGGATGGTTGGCTTTTCCAGTTGGGAAAGATATTCGAGGTGGTTGATTGTCCAGAAGAACGTAAGTTGCTAGTCGCTCAGTATCTTCTTGACAAGGATGCTGCTAATTGGTGAGAGGCTGTTAAGCCTCGAGATCGTGTTGTCATGTGGGCAGAGTTCCAGTGAGAGATGAGTTTTGGCTGGAACCGATCAGAAATCAGAGGATTAATGAATTATTTTCGGCGAAACCACAAGAAGTATCACTGTCTCAAGCTATTATTGATTATAGCAAATAGCTCAGCTATGTACAGGATCAGGTAAGGACAAGGGAAGATAATATCTGTCATTTTATCAGACGGATGAAGCCGGAGATTTGTCAATACATGGCGGGTTTCACTTGTACTTTATTCAGAGAGTATCAGAATATGGCGTTAGCCTATGAGCTATCTGTATCATCGACTGAGCATATGTCCGAGTCGAAGAAATTGAAAATTGTTGGGAACCTCTCAAGAAACCAGGAGAATGGGCCCACTAGGACTGGGACTTCGCGTTGTCATTCTAAGAAGGTCCCTCTATCGCGTGAACATGGGAAGAAAATTACCCCTGCAATGAGTAATGTGAGCAGCATGAAGACGTGTTATAACTGTAGTCGAGCGGGCCATACCGCGAAGAATTGTTGTTCACCGTTAGTCAGCTGTTTCGAGTGTGGCCAAGTGGGTCACCGAGCTGTGCATTGCGAGACGGTAGCTAAGAGGTTTGGGGATCGACTTTGCGTCTCTGCTCCGAAAGGACACGGAGATGCCTAGTGTGGTTTTCTAGAATTTCAGCGTGGTCGGAGTTCTTCGTGGTTACCCTCGCGGATCGTTGTGTGTTTAATTTCTATTTTTCGACTGTGCGTGTTTTCTTGTAATAGGTACCTTTTGTTTTGTGATCGTTCGGATAATTGACTTGATTGTGCTACCTGTTTGGTGATACTTGACACTTGTTGGTTTTATTATGTCTCTTCTTGTGACATTGTGATGGTTATCGTTGAGCGTGATTTCACGCCATATGTTTCTTTGCGTTTCTTGTAACGTTTCGCCGTGTGAGTTATTCGGTTCATGTGTATTTCATTGAGATATTCCTGGTGGTATATTGCTCCTCCCTACTTATTTTAAGTTTTAGGACGAAACTTCTTTTAAGGAGGGTAGTATGTAATATCTGCAATTTCAATTTTCGGTAATTTTTGTTTTTTGGAAGGAGTCCATTTTAACAGCTCGCTTGTGACCATTTCTTCATTCCGAGAATGGTTAATTCTGCACTTTTTGTCATCCGAGTTCGTTTCAGAGTCGTTTTGATGAGCTCTGTGCTTCTTAGCATCTTTTCCGTACTTGCGTTTGATTCTTGCGAATCTTGTTCGAAACTATTTTTTCGAGTTTCCCGTAAGTTCATTTAACGTTGTTATACGTGTTGTGAGCTTCGGTTTGGTTTTCCGTTGTGGTATCGTGATATTTCGGTCGTTCGGGCTATTTCGTAATTTCCCAAAGTTGTGGGTATCCGCCTTCGTATTTGTTGTTTCGACTCTTTTCATGGTCACTCGAGCTCTTAGTATGATCATATTCTGGAGCTTTCCGTGCGTATCTTGAACTTGGTATTTCGATCGGAGGAGTCCGTCGTTGTAACCCGTTTTGAGAGCTCGATTGCTGTAGTTTCTGGGTGCATAGCGCACGCTAATAGATTCTTTAGCGCACGCTATCGGGTAGTGAATTCAGGAGTCAGTACCTGGAATTAGGTCCCGTTAGAGCACGCTAAGCATGTCATTAACGCACGCTATCGAGCAGCAGATTCAGAGGCCAGTAAGCTGGATTCAGGCCCGTTAGCGCACGCTAAGTGTAGGATTAGCGCACGCTAATGAAGATCAGATTCAGAAACCAGTAGGTACTGGAGTACCCCGTTAGCGCACACTAACCATAGTACTAGCGCACGCTAGTAATGTTTATATATATATATATATATATATATATATATATATATATATATATATCCGGGCAGCAACTTTTAGAAGTCAACTTTAGTTCTTCATTCGCCATTCGTCGGGTCCGTTCCTTCGGGGCGATTTGAGGCGATCCACTTCATCAAGCCTCATTTTGGGGTGAATTTGTGAAAGTCTAACATCATCGAATCATCTTCTTTGATCGGATCTAAGGTATATTTCACTCAAACCTAATTTTGTTGAATTGAGGAGTTTTCCCTTGGTTTTGTGATTTCTCTCTGAATTCATCCAATCGGTTCGTGTCATTTGATGTTGTTGATCATGTTATATGGAGTATAATTCCGTGTTTCGGTTCTCTTTGTTTCCAATCATGATTTCGCTATTGTGGAACCAAACCCTTGGAACCATGTTGTTCTTAATTCCGTGTTGATTTCCGTTTTGTGTTGATAATTCATGTGGTATTATTCTCGTAGTGTTCGTGGTGCTATTGTGTTCTTGATTGCGTTCAGGAGTTCAGGGCTGCTCGACCGCCTCCCGACCATCGTCTCGTTTCGACCGTGGTTTCGAGGCAAGTACCTCGTTCATACATTTCTTGTTTTGTGGATATGATGATCGGTAATTGTCTAAGTGTATGTTTGGTTGTTTGAAATGAACTTTCAAAAGATTTGGTTTAGCCTAGTTGAAGGCTCTCTTTCAAAACGCGTATGTATTTTGTGAATGATGCGTTTTGTGAATGATTAAGTGAATCCTATGGATATTTGTGATGTTGATGTTTTGAAATGATAATATATATACATATATTATCTCATTTCGGTGCATTGTGATTCGAAAATTGTGTCGTGCTAAGTGTTTGTTGCCTTTGGGTGAATTATTTTAATATCCTTGATGTATTGTGTTTTGTGATTGTGAATGTGTGGTCATAGTCCAACCGTGATGTTCGGATGTGGTCTACGGTGACACATGGCTTGAGATCATGGTGGTCAGGACACAGCGAGTGATCAATCCAACCGTGAGAGCCTAAGAAGACTTACGGTGATACGTGACAAGCGATCACGATATTATGGATATGATTAGAGATGCGTTTTTTTGCTTGATATTGTGATGTGTACCGTAGTATACTGATTTGTGAATGTGAAGTATTTGTCATAGTCCAGCCGTGATGTTCGGATGAGGTCTATGGTGACACATGGCTTGTGATCATTGTGGTCAGGATATGGCGAGTGATTGATCCAACCATGAGAGCCTAAGAAGACTTACGGTGATACGTGGCAAGCAATCACGGTATCATGGATATGATTGTGGATGTGTGTTGCCAGGGTCGAGTACCTTGGATATGTTACCAAGATTTCGTATCTTGAGTGGTTATGTTTTGTTGATTTTATATCCGTTGAGGACACGTGGCGTGGGTTATGGACCCCGTAAATTATTGTTGGTTTTTATTTGAAAATCAAATCTTTGGAGTTGTGACCCCTTTTGCTTTTTGAAAAGAGAAAGATTCGATAATCCTAAATGGTTTTCCGTTAAAACTCTCGAGGGCATTTTAAAACGTTTCATAAATTGTTCTCTTGATTTGTGATCTTTCGAATTTGGAAAGTTTTACTCAAACTCTCTGCCTCGGAAAGTATTTCTTTTTTCGTTATGTTGAATCTTTGAGGATTCCTGATTATTATTATTCTTGGAATATGATTTGTATGACTCGTATTTTCACTTTATACTTGCACTAGCAGGATTGTGGAATTTTGCTAACCCCCGAGTAATCGGGGGGTGGATGTCTGTATTGCATTCAGGTACGTGCAGGGTCTTGGCGATCATAACACAGGGTTGGCACGAATGATGATGAATGATGATCGATATTAATCACATTAGGACCCGTATGATGTTGTATTGGTTTAGTTGTAGTTATTTCCATTGTAGTATTTTCCCCGTTGTACGGGAGCGTGTTGTATTTTGACCCATGCGTGGGTATGTATTGAGATTGAGTTGTATATATTAATTGAAAGACCAAATCGTTCTACTGGGTCATTTTAGCCTTAAAGACGATATTTAGATGTTTGATTTTATTACCAGCCTGGTAGATCCTTGAGAAAAGGGTCTACAACGTTTAATATCCCTGAGTGGATTGGGGGTGTTACAGCAAGGTGGAAGACAAGACCAACCATGTTGTTAAGGTGGGGTGGGGCGGCCAACTAGAAGGATAGAAGAAGTTCGGTTCGTTTCGGACTCCCGCTAGTCCAATCCGATAAACTCCATTCCGTCTCGATGTATTATATCAATTAATTAATTATATCAAATACAAAATAATATAATTAATTTCTACAAGAAATAATTATATATGCAAATCAAATTAATTACCCAGTAATTTATTAACTCATTAGGCCGTAAATTAATTTATCCAATAAATTAATTTAGACATCCAATATCCCGAAATTAATTAGACATCCTGATACAGAATTGACTAGTCCGAATAAAGAAAACGAAGCAAGGGTCGACGTAAATGGCCTTACAACGCGTCATGCACGTACAGCGACATTTTTAGGCGAGAAAAAAGACACAAGACGTAAAAGGATCAAGCTGCCGAGCTCGACCGTGTCCCAGGATACGGCCGTGTCACAACCTGCCGGAAAATGCCGAGCACGGCCGACCGAACTCGGCCGTGTCGGCCGACATGGCCCGTGCCGCACTGTCCCGGACAGGCAAAGTCACTGTCGGCCGAACCCGATCGTGTCCCACGACACGGTCGAGTCCTACTCGCCTAGAAATGCCGGAACTCCTGTTGGCCGAACCCGACCGTGTCCCACGACACGGTCGAGTACTACTCGCCCAGAAATGCCGGAACGCCTGTCGGCCAAACCCGATCGTGTCCCACGACACGGTCGAGTCCTACTCGCCCACAACTGCCGGAACTGACTGTCCAGACACCCGACCATGTTCCAGGCGACACGGTCGAGTCCTGCCGACGCCTGTCGACCGCGCCGCGGCCGTGTCTCGGGACATGGTCGAGTCCCTGCCGGCAGCCCCCTTATTTTATACACTTTTGTGTATTTTTGTCTTCTCTTTTCCTTTCTTTACTCTTTTAGGGATTGTGTTCCCATATTTTGTGATTTATGTTTCTTTTTTTTATTTTATTTGATTTGTTTTGATCATTCAAAGATTTTGTAATCTTTGAGTTATTTTCTTTATTTGTTTGATTCCTTAGTAGACTTAGACTTCACCTCTAGACTTGTAAGAGATGATGAATTTGAATGTTGAAAGAATACACTTTGTGTTTTCCTTGGTGAATGCTTTTCATCGAAACTTGATTTTTATTCGATGCATTTTCGAGTATTAATCCGATCGATTCTCAATAGGTCTTGAGAAGAAATCACCTTATCAAACTATAGTTCTAGTTTGATAATCATCATCATATTGTTCTTACTTACACGACCGAATTACCCTACTTTCGGTTATTTCTTACGAGTGTTACACATATTCAAGAGTTGTGAGGATCAACAATATTTCCGCTGCATTGCATGTGAGTTTACGTCCATTTTTATACGTAATTCATATCACATCCAATGGCCAATAAATTAGATATCCAATATCTAATATTCATTAAAAGAGAATAAGCTCGATCCATTCCGTCGTCAATCCTATTGCGCGACTTGGTAGGTCCGTCTCAGTTAGCAATGGGAGGAGTAGTAGCACCACCTAGTCAGCCTGTCGGCCTACACTGTACCCTAACTGAGAAGGAATGATGGGGATCATTCCAAAAAACTTTCTGTCGTGAATACCAGTATACGTATAAACCCTTCTTTCAAATATCCCGATCAAGTTATAGGGTCACGGTCAGTCAAACCATATCTGTACTTGATGCTATGCATGAGTAAATGCAAATCGAGATCACTGAGCTCTCGTGTATCCAATACAACTAGCTCCAATGCTTTGGCCAAAGACTTATGATCTCATCAACCAATAACCGCATATGACATATACCCGTTCACTAACATTAGAAAGAATCCTATCTAGGTATAAAACTTTATCGAAACTTGATTTTTATCGAAACTTGATTTTTATTCGATGCATTTTCGAGTATTAATCTGATCGATTCTCAATAGGTCTTGAGAAGAAATCACCTTATCAAACTATAGGTCTAGTTTGATAATCATCATCACATTGTTCTTACTTACACGACCGAATTGCCCTACTTTCGGTTATTTCTTACGAGTGTTACACATATTCAAGAGTTGTGAGTATCAACAATATTTCCGCTGCATTGCATGTGAGTTTACGTCCATTTTTATACGTAATTCATATCACATCCAATGGCCAATAAATTAGATATCCAATATCTAATATTCATTAAAAGAGAATAAGCTCGATCCATTCCGTCGTCAATCCTATTGCGCGACTCGGTAGGTCCGTCTCAGTTAGCAATGGGAGGAGTAGTAGCACCACCTAGCCAGCCTGTCGGCCTACACTGTACCCTAACTGAGAAGGAATGATGGGGATCATTCCAAAAAACTTTCTGTTGTGAATACCAGTATACGTATAAACCCTTCTTTCAAATATCCCGATCAAGTTATAGGGTCACGGTCAGTCAAACCATATATGTACTTGATGCTATGCATGAGTAAATGCAAATCGAGATCACTGAGCTCTCATATATCCAATTCAACTAGCTCCAATGCTTTGGACAAAGACTTATGATCTCATCTACCAATAACCGCATATGACATATACCCGTTCATGAACATTAGAAAGAATCCACTGGGCTAGAGAGTGTCCGATTCTTCATGGCACTTCCGGTACAAAACTTTTAGTTTTAGAAACAAATTGTTCTGCTACTGTATTTTCTACTTCCTAGATACTGAATTTCAGTGCTAGTTCTCATATTTGTACCGTGAATCAGGACCTGGAACAAAGTAGGAAGCTTGGAGATGGAGAAGTTATGATCACAGTCGGAAGCGGGCATAGTGTCGAGGCGACCGACATAGGATCACTTCTTTTGGGTTTAGAATCCGGCTTTTTTTTTTACTTTAGAAGATGTACTTGTTTTGCCCAAGGGGTACAAAACCATTGTATCCATTCCGGTCATAGACCGAAAAGGCTTTTCATTTTTCATTGGTGATGGTTCCAGCAAAATTTATTTTAGAAATAAACTAGTGGGTACTGCTACATTGTTAAATGGATTGTATCATCTAAATCTCAACAACAAAGTAGTTGTGAATACTATGACTAGAAAACGTGGTAGGGATGAAACCAATCAAGTTTTGAAATGGCATCTTAGACTTGGTCATGTTGGTCAGACCAAGGTTTACAAGATGGAAAAAGATGGACTTATGAGTCCATTGGGATCGGATCCCTTTCCTACTTGTGAATCTTGCCTTAAAGGCAAAATGACCAAGTCCCCCTTCACAGGGACCTTTGAAAGAGCTGCTGATAAACTGGGATTAATCCATACCGACGTATGTGGTGCTTTGGAAGCAGCACGTGACGGATATCAATATTTCATTACGTTTACAGATGATCATACTAGGTATGGTTATGTATACTTAATGAAACATAAATCCAAGGCTTTTGAGAAATTCCAGGAATTCAAAGCCCTAGTCGAGAAACAAACTGGTAATCATATCAAAGCACTTCGGTCGGACCGAGGTGGCGAGTATATGAGTACGGAGTTTGACGAGTTCCTTAAGGACATGGAATAGTTTCACAACTAACACCTCCAGGTACTCCTCAGTTAAATGGTGTGTCAGAAAGAAGGAACAGGACCTTGTTTGACATGGTCCGTTCCATGCTGGGCTATACTGACTTACCGATTTACCTGTGGGGGTATGCACTCCTGACTGCTGCTTACATCTTGAACAGATGTCCTTCCAAATCCGTTCCTAAAACTCCACATGAGATGTGGGAGGGCAGGAGACCAAGTCTTAATCACATTAGGATTTGGGGATGTCCCGCCTATGTCAAAAAGACTAAGATGGAAAAGTTGGAAGCGAGGTCCGCGAAGGGATGTTTCATTGGATTCCCATATGGGACGATGGGGTATCTATTCTATTTGCCCGAAGATCGAAAGATAGTTGTTGCTTTAGAAGCACACTTCCTGGAAGATGAGTTCATTCAGGAAGGCGGAGCAGGTAGAAGTATTTATTTGGAAGAATACAATGAAACTCCTCGGGAGACACCTGTGCAAGAAACTGGAACCGAACCTTCTGAAACACAAGTACAACCACCTCGTAGGTCTAGTAGGGTGTCTCATTTACCTGAGAGGTATGGGCTGAACTTGGAGGAGCTGGGTCTCCATGAGGTTCCAAGTGATAGCCAAGAGACCGACCCAATGACCTATGACCAAGTTATGGTGGATGTAGACTCCGCGAAATGGCGTGAAGCTATGGAAGCTGAGATAGACTCGATGCATGTCAATCAAGTCTGGACTCTAGTAGACCATCCCAAGGGCATAGTGCCTATTGGGAACAAGTGTATCTACAAGAGAAAGACTGATGGTGATGGCAAGGTTGACGCCTATAAGGCCAGGCTTGTGACAAAGGGTTATACCTAGAAGGAAGGGATCGATTACTATGATACCTTCTCGCCTATAGCCATGATCAAGTCTATTCGCATGATGCTTGCTATAGCTGCCTACCACGATTATGAGATATGGCAAATGGACGTAAAGACGGCTTTTCTTAATGCATTCCTCGAGGAGGAAATCTATATGGAGCAGTTTAAAGGCTTTGTGTCCGAAGTCGATATTCAGAAAGTGTGCAAGCTTCAGCATTCCATTTATGGACTGAAGCAAGCATCGCGTAGTTGGAACCTTTATTTTGACGAGGCGGTCAAAGAGTTTGAGTCCGTGCAAAATGAGGAGGAACCTTGTGTATACAAGAGGGTTAGTGGGAGCAAGATCGCATTCTTAGTACTATATGTGGATGATATTCTACTAATGGGAAATGATGTGGGAATGCTCAGTTCTGTGAAAGCTTGGCTTTTGAGTAATTTCTCCATGAAAGACTTGGGAGAAGCAACCTATATTCTTGGAACTTGACTCTACCGGGATAGAGTGAAGAGAACAATAGGTCTTTCCCAAGCCCTCTATACAGATAAAATCTTAAAGCGATTTAAGATGGATGATTCTAAAAGAGGGTTCCTACCGATGTGACATGGAATAAAAATCTTCTTGAAGATGTGTCCCCAAAGTGAGGAACAACGAAAGGAAATGAGTAATATACCTTATGCTTCGACAGTGGGTAGCCTTATGTATGTTATGTTGTATACGAGACCTAACATTGCGCATGCTGTAAGCGTGGTGAGTAGGTTTCAAGAAAACCCAGGTAGGGAACATTGGACTGCCGTAAAGAATGTTCTCAAGTACTTAAGAAGGACTAGAGATATGGTTATGATGAATGGCGGTGGAGAATTAGATGTGGTGGGATTCACTGATTCGGATTTCCAAGGATTGAAGGACGACTCGATGTCTACTTCTGGCTATATATTTACTCTTAATGGAGGAGCAGTATCTTGGCGTAGCATCAAGCAGAGTGCAACTGTTGATTGCACCTGCCAGGCTGAGTATCAAGCAGCCTCGGAGGCTTCCAAGGAAGGGTTCTGGATTAAGAAGTTTCTGGGAGAACTTCAAGTGATACCATGTGCTGAGCTGCCTGTTCCGCTGTACTGCGACAACGACGGAGCTGTGGCACAGGCCAAGGAGCCCAGATTTCATAACAGTACCAAGCATATTGAGAGGAAGTATCATCTCGTAAGAGAATTTGTTCGCAAGGGATACATTTTGCTGCACAGAGTAGACTCGGCCGACAATGTCGCTGATCCACTAACCAAGCCACTTTCTCAGACTAGCTTGGAGCGTCATATGAAGAACATGGGTATTAGATACCATAGTGTGTGGCATTGAGTGCAAGTGGGAGATTGTTAGGAGTATACCCTCGAATGCCACTCAGAGGGTGTTGAGTGAGGGCATTGTACTTGTAATTATGTAAATCATTAATAATAAGGCAATGTATGTTTCTTTATTTACTAGGAGTTACTGGCATTCCTAACTCGTAAATATACATATAGAAACTAGTCCGTGTATTTGAGAGCAAAATGTTCCACTCCTTATTGGATAAGGGGGTCAGCACTGGAAAGGTTTATAGCTCAAATACTTAATCGTTCGCAAGTCGATGAAACTTGACTGGGCGTTAAGTTTATGTGAAGACTTGTATGACATGTTCTTTGACATGGAGAGTGCATGTCGAACACTAATGGTTAGTGGGAGCACACGTTATAGGTATGCTAATTGGATTAGTGTACTCGAACCGACTCACCCTCGATTCATCACACGGATTTCACTCCGGGACAGTCAATGACGGAATCGAAAGCTTGTGATAGGTATTTGTGAACCTTCGACTTGAGGATTTAGTAGGGATGTGCTTGTGACGTCAAGATTTTCATTATAGTAGTTCGACCCTATAAATCGGGAGGTGGGGTCAACCCCGACGTGCATCTTAACGGGCAAGTAGCAGGTCCTACTGAATACCAAGATAGAATTATTTCTCCCGTTAGTGAGCGGGTTATATGTCCTATGCGTTTATTGGCAGATGAGATCATAAGTCTTTGGCCAAAGCATTGGAGCTAGTTGTATTGGATACACGAGAGCTCGATGATCTCGATTTGCATTAACACATGCATAGCGTCAAGTACGGATAGGGTTTGACTGACCGTGACCCTATAACTTGATCTGGATATTTGAAAGAAGGGTTTATACATATACAGGTATTCACGACAGAATGGTTCTTGAATGATTCCAATCATTCATTCTCAGTTGGGGTACAGTATAGGCCGCCAGGCTGGCTAGGTGGTGCTACTACTCTTTGGTTCCTCCCATTGCTGACTGAGACGGACCTACCGAGTTGTGCAATAGGATTGACAACAGAATGAATCGAGCTTAATCTCTCATTATAAATATTAGATATTGGATATCTAATTTGGGACATTAGATGTTTAAATCGATTTATTGGATAAATTGATTTACGGCCTAATGAATTAAATAAATTACTGGGTGATTAATTTAATTCATAGATATAATTATTTCTTGGAGAAATTAACTATGTTATTATGTATTTAATGTGATTAATTGATTGGATTAATTAATCGACACAAATACATCGAAACAGAATAGGAGTTTATCTGTTTGGACTCACGGGAGTCCGAAATGGACCGAACTCGTCCCGGCTCGTTCTAGATGGCCGCCCATTTTCCCTCCCCTTTCCTTTGGTGATAGTCTCCACCTAAATTGGTGGATGACTTGAAGTGTCAAGGGGACAAGATCTTTTAGTTAATTCATATTAATTTTTGGTCTTGATTTGGGGAGGATATGATGAAGAATAAAAGGAAGACTCCTCTTACTCCTTGCACCAAGTCTTTCATACGTGAGTTAAGAAAAGAGAGAGAGAAAATTATTCTTCTCAAGTCTTCATCATCTTCTTCACCTTATTTTTGAGTTCTCTTGGAGAAAATTCAAGATATATTGAGAGTGTGTGATTTATACACTTAGAGTGTTGTAATCAAAAGCTTCATCATCCTAGCTCTAGCCGTATCCTTAGAGGATAGCAAGGTGATCGTCATTCCATTTGTTTCTCCGGCGCGTGGCAAGTAGAGACGCGGTATTTTGGCGTTGGATCATCCAAGAGCTTCAAGCGGATTGGATTCGTGGAGAGCAACTAAAGCTTGGGGAATAGATCAAGAGAAGGATACCATTTAATCAACGGACTACAAGGGTATGTCTCTCGTATAATCTTGTGTTTCGTTTTTATTCGTATATATGTAGCTCGATCGATCCTCGTAGGGATTCAGATCGAATTAATTGTCATTTTACCGCTTCCGCTGGGCCTTCGTTTTAGGCACCGAATCATAATAGTTTCTGTTGTAGTGGGGATATTATGAATGTTATGAATTTGCCTTGTAACATTGATGCTAAGCCTATTGTACTAGAAAATCAATGACTATGAATTTTGGTTCAATTTCTACTCCCTTAACTTTGGACAATTCGATTACTAATGGAATTAATTCTAATACTTTTGGTAAGAAAAGGGGACTTAAGTATATTAAACCAGAAATTCAAAATGGAGAGGTGACTGTGAAACCTTCTGCTAGTATTGGGCTTGAGGGTGCTAAGAAGTGGCAATGTACCTTAGTTGGGTATTTTTTGGGGAAAGCCCCTCCTCTCAATGTGATCAAGAATTACTTTGTGTCAGCGTGGAAGGGACTTAAGGAGGTGTTCTCCTCTGACGGGGGATTTTACTTCTTTAAGTTTGTTAGTGAGCAGGGTTTGACCGAGGCGTTAGAGGGAGGGCCTTGGCTGATTCAGGGCCAGTCCATTTTCCTTACCCGGTGGAAGCTTGGTATGTCTCTTCTAAAGGTTCAGCCTTAACATGTCCCTGGTTGGGTGAAACTTCGTAATGTCCCTCTCGAGTATTGGACTGACGAGGGGCTCAGTATTATTGCTAGTGCTATTGGGGTGCCACTTTTTGCTGACGTGTTTACCAGGAACTGTTTGAAAGTGGACTATGCCCGTGTTTGCGTCATGTTAGACGCTAATACTAGCCCGATTCGGTCGTTTCTCATGGTTCTTCCGTCTGATGGGGATTGTCCTTGTGTTAGGAGGATCCAGGTTGAGTATGAATGGTTACCACATCGGTGTGGTGTTTGTAGAGTATTCGGGCATCGTGATCAGGTTTGCCCAACCATTTCTAAGCCTTTGGTTCAGAAGCAGGTCAAGCCGGCTCGTATTTATTTGGCTAAGCCTGCTCCCTCTGGTGCTCGTGGTCTGGGGTCTTCGTTGGGACCGACTCCGGCTGGGAGGGTTGCTCAGGATGAGGTAGGCACCTCTACCAGATCTGGGTGCCCAGTAGTGGAGTTAGCTGGGGGTGCTCGGGGTCGTTCTACTGGTTTGGGTCCGTTGAGTAGCGTCTCTACCTTCTCCTTGGTTACTACCAGCTCTCCTATCGTGTCTCCTAGGAGGGCTGGTGCTGGTAGTTGTGAGCCATCTCACAACATGTTTGCGGCTCTTTCTGGTGTTGCTGATGATATTGAGGTTGCGATTCCTGAGTGTGTCAGCACGTTGTTCTAGTTCTTCTCCCTTGGGCCCTAATTTCGACGCAGCCCAGAATGTTGGTGTTAGATGATCCCTGTTGCTGTGTGGAATATTCGTGGACTTAACCGGACTGAACAACAGATCTCGGTCTGGGAGGTAATTAGTTCGTTTAATCTTTGTTGTATTGCTCTTATCGAGACGCGTGTCTCGGTTGGTAACTTTGGTCGGATTTCTTCATTTATTTCTGGCATTTGGCAGTGGTTCTCTGATTACGGTAGTGGGCCTGGGACGAGGATATGGATTGGGTGGGATCCTGGTTCTGTTTCTGTGGATATTATTGCTATTGAGTTGCAGTTTATTCATTGTCGTATTACTCTGTTGCTCGACTCATCCTGTCTTCTAGTTACCTTTGCCTATGGTTCTAATGATCTTATTGAGAGGCGGCTGTTGTGGCAGTACCTCACTGATTTCTCGGTCTTACATGCTATTGAGCCTTGGGTCATTATGGGTGATTTTAATGCTGTTCTGGATACTAGTGAGATTTTGGGAGGTGAAGCTCCTCATTCTGACGATGACCCGCCCCTGGTGGAGTTCAGGGAGCTTTGCAGATGTGCGGATATTGAGACTCTTCCGATGGTGGGCTCTTGGTTCTCCTGGCATCACAAAAGCCCGTCTCCAAGATCTTTATGGAAACGTCTGGATAGGGTGTTAGGTAACCCGCAGTGGTTTATTGATCACGTTGATCGTACTTACTCTTGTGATCTGCCGCGGACCTCTGATCATAGCCCACTTATTCTGGGTCTTGATAGTCTACCTCGCTGCAGAGGCAAAATGTTCAGATTTGATAATTTCCTAACTGATTCTGAGGATTTCCTTCCGGCGGTTTGGGACTCTTGGCGTCATCATATTGTGGGGGGGCCGTTTTATGCGATTTGTCGTAAGTTGGACGCCCTTAAACCCATTTTTCGTGCCATGAGGAAGAGGAAAGGGGATTTGGCATTGAATGTTGCAACTACTACTTTGTTCCTCTCTTCTTCTCAGTCTATCCTAAGGGACCATCCCTTAGACGACTCAGTTTTATTGTTGGAGAGATGTTGTCGGTGGGTTTTCTCAGTTGCCGTGGCTCAGGAATAGTCTTCGCTTAGGCAGCGGGCCAAGTTGGCTTGGCTTAAGGATGGGGACCAGTGTACTGCCTTCTTCTTCCGGCGGATTGCTTCTAGGCGAGTCAGATCTCATATCTATAGACTTAATACGGAGGATGGTACTGAGTTGACTGACCCTGCTCTTATTAAGAATGAGGTTGTTGGGTTCTATGAGAGACTGTTGGGTTATTCTAATCGGATTATGCCTTTATCGTTCAGCCAGGTTAGGCCTTTTATTTCGGCTTCGCTTTCGCCTGATGTTGCGGTGCACATGGTTAGACCTGTTACTGTTGATGAGGTTCGGTATGTGTTCTTCGAGTTTGATAAGGACAAGGCCCTAGGCCCTGATGGTTTTAATGCTGTTTTTTACCGGCGGGCTTGGCCGATTGTAGGGGGTGAGATTTTGTTTGCTATTATGCATTTCTTTGCTACAGGCAAGTTTTTCAGGTAGATCAATTCTACGATCATTTCTCTTGTCCCGAAAGTAGCCTTACCTAAGAGCATGTCGGATTTTAGACCGATCTCTTGCTGCAATTTACTATATAAGGCTATTTCGAAAATTATTGTCCACCGTATGCGGGATAGCTTGGATGCCTTGATTGACCCGGCTCAGACTGCTTTTATTCCTGGAAGAAGGATTAGTGATAATATCCTTCTTGCTCAGGAACTTCTTCATGGTTATGAGCAGAGGGGGATGCCTAGATGGTGTGTGTTTAAAGTTGACCTAATGAAAGCTTATGACACTGTTGAGTGGGATTTTGTGCTGATTGCTCTGCAGTGTATGGGTTTCCATCAGTCGTTCATCGCCTGGATCAGGGAGTGCATCACCACTACTGCCTTTTCGGTATCCTTGAATGGTGATGCTGAGGGGATCTTTAGAGGTCGTAGGGGGCTTCGGCAGGGAGACCCCATCTCTCCTTATCTATTTGTTAATGTTATGAAGGTGCTTCATGGTATTATTACTCGTGAGATTGCTCAGACCCCAGGGTTCCGGTACCACTGGAAGTGTGAGGCCACCCGTACTTTCATGCTCGCCTTTGCAGATGATATCCTTCTTTTCTGTAATCCAGACGAGGTCTTTATTGGTGTTCTTAAGAGGAGTATTGATATCTTTGATTCTCTTTCGGGGTTGCGTGCTAACCCTGGGAAGAGTAATTTTTTTCTCTCGGCGAGTGCTTTGGAGCAGGGGGTCAGGTTGAGCAGTTATTAGGGTTTCAGATGGGCCAGCTCCCTGTGCGGTACTTGGGGGTCCCTTTATCTTCATCGAAGCTCATGGTGGCTCAGTGCTCTCCTTTGCTTGACAGGATTGATGGTCGGCTGAGTGACTGGGCTTGTAGATCTCTGTCCATGGTCGGTCGTTGCCAGCTTATTCGGTCTGTGTTATCTGCTCTTCACATTTATTGGGCCTCTATTTTTATCCTGCCTAAGGGTGTGATTGCCCTCATTGAAAAGCGTTTAAGGCGTTTTCTTTGGAAAGGTTTGGGTGACTCTGGGCATGCTAAAGTGGCTTGGTCTAAGGTTTGCTTGCCTGTTGTGTGTGGTGGCCTTGGTATTACTCCGTTGAGGGTTCAGAACCAGGCCCTTATGACCCGCCATATTTGGGCTCTCCTGGCTGGGTCTCCTCGTTCTGTTTGGGTTAGCTGGGTTCGTTTTCATAGAGTTCAGCACTGTTCTTTTTGGGATATTCCTATCTCTACTGCATCTTCCTGGTACTGGAAACAGCTGTTGAAGTTGCATCCGCTTGTCATGGGGGCGTTTCAGTATTCTGTTGGGTGTGGCTCTTCCTTCTGTTTATGGTCGGATCCTTGGCACCCTATGGGTTTGATTAGGCATTCTCTGCCTAGAGAGCCTCTTTGGACTGGCATTGATGTGCATGCCCGTCTTGGCTCTGTTATTTCTGATGGTCATTGGGTTTGGCCAGCGGTAGATCGTTCCGAGTTTGAGTAGGTTGTTTCTGCCCTCCCTACTATCATTGGAGGCCAGGATCGTATCTCATGGAGACCGCATAGCTCAGGTTCATTTTCTTCCTCGTCCGCTCTTCGATTCCTTAGAGCATATTCTCCTGCTGTTCCATGGGGCCCTCTCCTTCTTGGCCCTAGGAAGATTCCAGGGCACTCCTTCATCTTATGGTTGGCCATTCAGGAGCATCTGTCGACAATGGATAAGCCTTGGCTGCAGCATGAGGATGGTATTTGCGTCCTTTGTGGGATGGCGGTTGAGTCTCATTCTCACTTATTCTTCATGTGCCCTTACTCTAGTAGGTGTATCTCTATTGCTAGGAGGGAGGTAAAATTTAGTTGGCCTCACTCTGAGTGGAGTACGGGTATTCTTTGGGCGGCTAGGAGGTGGAGAGGTAGGCATGTGGTTAACGTGGCATACCGTATTTTTTTAGCGGCATTGGTCTACTTACTCTGGCAGGAGCGTAATGAGAGGAGATTCGGTCAGAGGCGTCGAGATCCACACACAGTCACTTTTCAGGGGATTGGTCTTGTTCGAGACATTATCTCTCAGCGTTGGCCGCCTAATTCCTTATCTGCGGTCGTTGTTAGGCGTATTTAACTCTCTTTTATTTTTTCTTTTTCGTGCTGTTGTTGCACCTTCTGTAATGGTTGCTGGGTACTGGCCAGCCTTGTTGGCCACTCTTATTTATTTAATGTAATTGACTTTTACCTAAAAAAAAATCCTAATAGTTTCTATATATATATTTACAAGTCAGGAATGCCAGTGACTACCAGTAAATAGAGAAACATAGAATTGCCTTCTGATAATGATTTACATAATAACAAGTACAATGCCCTCACTCTTAGATCCTCTGAGTGGCATTCGAGGGCATACTCCTAAAAATCTCCCACTTGCACTCAATGCCACACACTATGGTATCTAATACCCATGTTCTCCAGTTAACGCTCAAAGCTTATCTGAGAAAGTGGCTTGGTCAGTGGGTCAATAACGTTGTCTACTGAGTCTACTTTATGCAACACAATGTATCCTTTTTGCGAACAAATTCTCTCATGAGATGATACGTTTTCTCAATGTGTTTTGTACCGTTGTGAAACCTAGGCTCCTAGGCCTGTGCTACTGCTCCATCATTATCGCATAAAAACGAAAACAGGCAGTGCAGCACATGGTGTCACTTGAAGTTCTCCCAGTAACTTCTTAATCCAAAACCCTTCCTTTTGAGGCTTCCGAAGTCGCTTGATACTTAGCCTAACAGGTGGAATCAGTAGTCGCGCTATGCTTGTCACTATGCCAAGATACTGCTCCTCCGTTAAGAGTAAAATGTAGCCAGAAGTAGACATAGAGTCGTCTTTCTGTCCTTGGAAGTCTGAATTAGTGAAGCCCGTCACATTCAGTTCTCCACCACCATACTTAAGAACCAGATCTCTAGTCCTTCTAAAGTACTTGAGAACATTCTTTACGATGGTCCATTGTTCCCTACATGGGTCTTCCTGAAGCCTACTTACCACACTACCAGCATGTGCAATGTCAGGTCTCGTACACAACAAGGCATACAAAAGCTACCCACGGCCAAAGCATATGCTATATTACTCATTTCCTTTCGTTGTTCCTCACTTTGAGGACACATCTTCAAGGTGGGTTTTATTCCATGTCGCATCGGTAGGAACCCTCTTTTAGAATCATCCATCTTAAATCTATTTAAGATCTTATCTATATAGAGGGCTTGAGAAAGACCTATCATTCTCTTCACTCTATTCCGGTAGAGCAAAATTCCAAGAATATAGGTTGCTTCTCCCAAGTCTTTCATGGAGAACCTACTCGAAAGCCAAGATTTCACAGAACTGAGCATTCCCATATCACTTCCTATTAGTATAATGTCATCCACATATATTACTAAGAATGCGATCTTGCTCCCACTAACCCTCTTGTATACACAAGGTTCCTCTTCATTTTACACGAAGTCAAACTCTTTGACTGCCTCATCAAAAAGAAGGTCCCAACTATGTGAAGCCTGCTGTAGTCCATTTCACGGAGTCTAAATCTACGATTACTAGGTCATAGGTCGCAGGTCGGTCTCTTAGTTATCACCTGGAACCTAATGGAGACCCAGTTCCTCCAAGTGCATAAACCATACCTCTTAGGTAATTGAGACACCCTACTAGACCTACGAGGTGGTTGTACTTGTGTTTCAGAAGGTTCAGTTCCAACTTCTTGTACAAGCATCTCCTGAGGAGTTTCATTGTATTCTTCCAAAGAAATACTTCTACCTACTCCACCTTCCTGAATTAACTCATCTTTGAGGAAGTGTGCTTGCAAAGCAACAATGATCTTTTGATATTTAGGCATGTAGAATAGATAACCCATCGACCCAGATGGGAATCCAATGAAACGTCGCTTCATGGACCTTGCTTCTAACTTCTCCGCCTTAGTCTTCTTGACATGGGCGGGACATCCCCAAATCCTAATATGATTAAGACTTGGGTTCCTTCCCTCCCATATCTCATGCGGGGTTTTAGGAACAGACTTAGAAGGACATCTGTTCAAGATATAAGCAGCACTCAGGAGCGCATAACCCCACAGGTAAATCACCAAGTCAGTGTAGCTAAGCATGGAACGAACCATGTCCAATAAGGTTCGGTTCCTTCTTTCTGACACACCATTTAACTGAGGAGTTCCTGGAGGTGTAAGTTGTGACACTATTCCGTGCTCCTTTAAGAACTCGTCAAACTCAGTGCTCATATACTCGCCACCTCGGTCCGACCGAAGTACTCCTATTAGTCTGGCAATTGAATCTTACCCGACAACCCATACGGTTTCTAGGGGTTTGATTTTTCACAACCAAAGGCATCTAATGCACTCTACGAATTTATCAACCATCCCTAAAAATATTACCCCGACATACTCGGAAGAATAATATTTCAGTTTAGATTTCAATTTTCCATGAGTTTGACGGAGGGTAGGAAACCTCGTAATCTTTATAACTTAGTGTTTGTAAGTGGGAGTATTAACGCGATTATATGTTACACTTTGCACATTAATCCGTTTATAAGCGCAGTTTGTCGGTTTAGTTGTTTGTCATACAATATGAAAACATACAAACAACATGCAGTTCATGGATCGTTCCCAGAACAAAAAACATCATAATCTAATTACATGTCTTCAGTATTGAATCTTCGTCTTCTCGAATGGATCTTCCTCCTATCTTCGTAATTACAAATAAATTTTACATTTAAAAAATTGCATCCTATACAAATTTTCTAGTAAAATAAATAGGCTCAAAACGGCCTTTACAACCCAATCAAACAAAACAAATGATTCAAAACTAGGTCCATGAACTACATCCCCATTCAAAATTAATGCAACAATCACATTAAAATAAATGGTAAAAATGATTAATGTAATATTGATCTCATCAACAAAATTTGATCCAACAATTAGAATTAATCCAAATAATTCACATAACCGTTAATTTTAATCAATAAAAATTGATCAAACAATTAGAATTAACCATTAATTTTAATTCACAAAAATTGATCCAACAATTAAATTAATTCCCTTAAGAATAAAATTACCATAATTATATCTTAGTCAAATTAAATCCAATTTAATTTGCAGAAAATTAATTTTACCGAACAAAATATAAAAACAGAGTCGGAAAACACAAGGCCCGGGCCAAGCCCATGGCCCGGTAGGGGGCTGCCCAGCCCAGCCCAGTGTTGGGCGCTGCCTGCTCCTCTTGGCAGGCAGCTTGCTGCCGGGGAGCCCCGGCAGGCCCCGGCAGCCCCGAGCTGCCGGGTCCGGCCATTTTTCCGGCTCGTCTTTTCGTCCCGAATGCAAAAATAATATTTTTATAATTTTTATATTACACAATTAAATTAATTTTTCATAAGAAAAATAGATTTATATTGTAACATAAAATCATGAAAAAATAATTTTTAGATGAACAATTAAACATTAACGATTAAAACAATTATGATTCTAAATCATAAAAAATAGCCAAGCATTCCAAATGCTAATATGGAATATACGGTCGCATAGACCTCGCTCCGATACCACTGTTGGTATTCGGTGATTAAAAATGAGCTACGCAGCGCAAAATAAATCGGTCCAACCGGATAAAACCAAACCCCAAAACCGGACCGATCAAGCATCGTATAAACGAATATAAACAACAAGGATGATAATCAAAGAATACTTACCCTCGTAGTCCTTTTATAATATAATCTTGGAAGGAAAAACCCGAACAAGCTTTTTCCGGTTACCGACACGAACACGAATCCAATTCGTTGTAGCTTGTTGAATGATCCAACACCGAAAATGCCGAATGTCTCTACATTATTATGCGTCGGATATTGATCGGAGAAATAAAATATCAATTTGTTCTCAAAAAACACTGCTAGGAATTGATACGGTATTTTTCTTCTCTTCTCTTCTTCCTTTTCTTTCTCTCAAAGATGAACCAAGCAATTGAAGAAATTATTTCTCCTCCTCACCAATATAGCTCACATCCAAACAAGATGTTTGTGTGTGTGTGTGTTTTTCTAGTCTTGGCATCAAATGAAAGACTATATCATTTTATATAACAAAAGAGATCAAAATGATGAGATATAGAGTCTCATCCATTTTGTCCTCATCTTTATATAAAACTAAACACACTACACATGGAAAAAGAAGCAACATGGAAGGTGAGGAGCAATCTTGGGGGCGGCCCACTATGATTGGTGAGAAAAATGAACCGAGCCACTCGGTTCGTGTACCGGACGTTCGCGCGTCTAATATACTTCGTTTCATCTCAAATGTATTTATACTTAATTAATTAATCCAATTTATTAATTTTATCAAATACAAAATTATAATAATATATTTTCAAGAAATAATTATTTATGAATTAAATTAGACCGCATGAATTATCAAATAAATCAAATTAGATATCTAATATCCAATATTAATGAAGAGATAACAAATACATACTTATCCATCAAATATCCTAGTGTGCGACTCCGTAGGTCCGTCTTAGTCAGAAATGGGAGGAACCAAGGAGTACGAATGATCAGATTATTCCAGTCTTGTGTTTCGCATCGTAACCTAACTAAGAATGAATGATCGGATCATTCTAAAACCATTATGTCATGAATATCATATACGTATAAACCCTTCAATCATATGTTCCCGTCAAGTATTAGGCTCACGGTATAGTCAAACCCTATTCTAACTTGACTCTATGCATTCTGTTAATGCAAATCAAGATCACCGAGCTCTTGTGTATCAAATATAACTAGCTCTAACTGCTTTGGCCAAAGACTTATGATCTCATTTGCTATTAACCGCATAGGACATCTACCTGCTCACTAACAGGAGAAATAATTCTATCTTCGTATTCAGTAGAGACTGCTACTTGCCCACTAAGTTGCATTTCTAGGTTGACCCCATCTACCGGTGATTGGATCGAACTACTCTAATGACTAACTTAATGTCACAAGTATATCTCCTACTGAAACCTCAAGTCAAAGGTCCACGTATACCTATCACAACCTTCGATTCAGTCATTGACAAACTCTGAGTGGTATCCATGTGACCGAATCAAGGTGAGTCGTGTTCGAGTATACTAATCTCATTATCATACCTATAACGTGTTCTCCCACCAACTCTTAGTGAAGACACGCACTCTACATGTCAAAGTACACATTATACAAATCTAGGCTAAACTTAATGCCCAATTTAGTTTTATCGACTTGCGAACTAGGTTAAGCATTCGAGCTCTAAACACGTCCACTGCTCATCTCCTTATCTCCATAAGGAGTAGAATGTTTGCTCTCAAATACAAGGACTATTATTCTGTATACCAAATCACAATGCGAGGGATATACAATAATATAGATATAATAATTGCCTTATTAAATATATATTCTTAATTACAGTACAAATTCTCTCAATCTCTCATCATCTGAGTGGCATTCGAGGGCATATTCCTAATAATCCTTAACCCACTTTTCGTGGTTTTCAGCATCTTCCCGACTGGCTGTGGTCTGCACCGGAGCCGCTGGAATGTCCGCCTCCAAGACGTATCCCAGCGCCTCCATACTAAGGACTATCATCAGGTTGCGGATCCAATCCACAAAGTTAGGCCTATTTAAGGTGTTCTTTTCGAGTAGAATTATAAACGGGTTCATAGTCATTTTGAGAGTTGATATTTTTGTTTGTCTGCATTAAGTACGACATATTGATTAGTGACTCGTTCAATTATGATATGAGCTTAGAATTAAGGTCTTTTCTATTCTTTTAACCCAGCTCCCACTACTTTTATCGAAACAACACACTCCCTTGTGAAATCCGGAAGAATTTGTTCGCTTTACTTCATAGTGCTGATCGAGTTCTTTATAAATTTTAATAGAGGGCAACCGAACAAGTTTCTGGTCTATTAATATTCATAAAGTGGTATCCAACACCAACACATCTAATGGATGATTTGATCTTCTTTTTCCCCTTGTTCACTCCCCTCAATCTATACGGTTTCTATAGTTTGTGAACAAGTTAAGTTTATATCATCGACGCTTATCAGTTTCACAATTGAATCGTATTCGGGCAACCGAACATGTTTCTAGGGATAAAATTTGTTCTAACCGAAGGCATTCAATACACTCTCATAATTTATCGACCCTCCCCGAATGGCTACCTCGATAACTCGGAAGCATAGCACATCCAGTTTGGATTTCAGTTTTCCGAGAGCTCGATGGAGGGAAGGAAATCCTTGAAACCTTTTAAACTTAATATTTTGCCGTGGGAGAATTTTTGCGATTAATATTACACTTTGCACATTAATTCATTTAAGCGCGTTTGTCGACATTCATACCATATGAATAAACATACACAACCTAGTTGCTACCAACATGTAGTTCATGGACCGTTCCTAGAACCAAAAGCATCGTAATCTAATTATATGTCTCGAGTCTTGAATCTTCGTCCTCTCAAATGGATCTTCCTCCTGTCTTCATAATTACTTATAAATTTTACATTGAGAAATTGCATTCTAAATACAAATATTTCTAGTAAAATAAATAGGCTCAAAACGGAATTTACAACCCAATCAAAAAACGATTCAAAAACTAGGTCCACGAACTACATCACCATTCAAATAATAATGCAACAATCACATTAAAATTAAAGGTATAAAAATTAATCTAACTATCGATCCAATCAATATAAATTAATCCATCCAAAAGAATTAATCCAATTAATTCAAACAACTGTTAATTTTAACTTGTTCCGGACGAAAAAAATATTTCATTAAATTAATTCCTCTAAGAATAAAATTACCATAATTATATCTTAGTGAAATTAAATCCAATTTAATTTGTGGGAAATTAATTACCGAACGAAATATAAAAAACAGAGTCGAAAAACATGGTCGGGCCAAGCTCGGGGCACTGCCCAGCAAGCTGCCGAGCAGGGTCGGACCGCATGGCTGGATCACGATCCACTGCCTGGCAGCGCCCGACAGGCTGCCGAGCAGGGCCGGACCGCGATCCACTGCCTGGGACCGCACGGGAGCGCCCGGACAGCTCCAAGCTGCTGCGTCCGTTCATATTTTCGGCTAGTTTTTTCGCCTCTTCCAAAAATAATATTTTTTTAATCTTTATATTACACATTTTAACTCAATTTTTCAAAAGAAAAATAGATTTATATTGTAACATAAAATCATGAAAAATTAATTTTTAGATGAACAATTGAAAATCAACGATCAAAACGATTATGATTCCAAATCATAAGAACACTCAGTCAAGCATTCCAAATGCTAAATATCGTATATACGATCCAAGACCTAACTCCGATACCACTGTTGGGATTCGCACACTAAAAACGCAGGTGCAGCGGAAGCGAAAAACACTAAGTGCAATACGAATCCCTCAAGAGGATCGATTCAAGCTACGTATATAAGAATATAAAATGAATAAAGAAGAAGACACGATATCATACTCTTGTAGTCCGTTAATTCAATGCGCAACAAGCTCTTGGATGATCCAATGCCAAAAACACCGCGTCTCTACTTGCCACGCGCCGGAGAAACAATCGGAACGACTTCCACTTCGTTGTCCTCTAAGAACACGGCTAGAACAAAGTGATTGGAGCTTTCAAATATAATCTATATCACTCCAAGTGTATAGACATATTTTCTCTCAATATTTTCACTCGGTTTTTCTCTAAGAAAAATGAAGAAGATGTTGAAGGAGATGGAGATGAAGAACAATGAAGAAGACAATCTAAAGTCACTCTCTCTTGATATTGTTAGAACCGTATGTCATGGCTTGTGAGAGAGCAAGAAGTCTTTTTATTTGTCTTCAATAATATTCTCCACATGACAAAGTCATGACCAACTCCATAAATTATTCATCACAATATGTATTTATCCCCCATTAATAAAACATACCGAGATATAATATCAACAAGTCTTTCACCATATTAGGTGGAAGACATGGGGGGGTGGGGGCAATGTGGAAGATGTAGGGAGTTTGGTTCGTTTCGGACACCCGCGAGTCCAATCCGATAAACTCCATTCCGTCTCGATGTATGTATATCAATAAATTAATCCGATTTATTAATTATATAAAATACAAAATAATATAATTAATTTATCCAAGAAATAATTATATGTGTGAATCAAATTAGTCACCCATTAATTTATTTAACTTATTAGGCCGTAAATTAATTTATCCAATAAATTAATTTAGACATCCAATGTCCCAAAATTAATTAGACATCCAATGTCCAATATATTAGATATCCAATATCTAATATTCATTATGAGAGAATAAGCTCGATTCATTCCGTCGTCTATCCTATTGCACGACTCGGTAGGTCCGTCTCAGTTAGCAATGGGAGGAACCAAAGAGTAGTAGCACCACCTATCCAGCCTGGCGGCCTACACTGTACCCTAACTGAGAACGAATGATGGGGATCATTCCAAAATCTTTCTGTCGTGAATACCAGTAAACGTATATATCCTTCTCAAAAATGTCCCGATCAAGTTATAGGGTCATGATCATTCAAACCCTATCTGTACTTGACTCTATGCATGAGTTAATGCAAATCCAGATCACTGAGCTCTCGTGTATCCAATACAAATAGCTCCAATGCTTTGGCCAAAGGCTTATGATCTCATCTGCCAATAACCTCATAGGACATATACCCGTTCACTAACAGGAGAAAGAATCCTATCTTCGTATTTAGTAGAACCTGCTACTTGCCCGTTAAGATGCACGTCGAGGTTGACCCCCACCTTCCGGTTTTCTGGGTCGAACTACTATAATGAAAATATTAGCGTCACAAGCACATCCCTACTAAATCCTCAACTCTAAGGTTCACGAATACCTATCACAACCTTTCGATTCTGTCATTGACTGTCCTGGAGTGAAATCCATGTGACGAATATAGGGTGAGTCGGTTCGAGTATACTAATCTCATTAGCTTACCTATAATGTGTGCTCTGACTAACCATTAGTCATAGACATACACTCTCCAAGTCAAAGAACACGTCATACAAGTCTTCACATAAACTTGACGCCCAGTCAAGTTTCATCGACTTGCGAACGATTAAGTATTTGAGCTATAAACCTTTCAAGTACCTATCCCTTTGTCCAATAAGGAGTGGAATGTTTTGCTCTCAAATACACGGACTAGTTTTTATATATATATATATATATATTTACAAGTCAGGAATGCCAATGACTACCACTAAATAAAGAAACATACAATTGCCTTCTGATATTGATTTACATAATAACAAGTACAATGCCGTTACTCTAACATCCTCTGAGTGGCATTCGAGGGCATACTCCTAATACATCTTTCTCCATTTTATGAACCTTGGTCTGACCAACATCACAAAGTCTAATATGCCATTGAAGCACTTGGTTTGTTTCATCTCTACCACACTTCCTAGTTATCACAATAGTTTCTCTTTAGATTTAAATGGTATAAACCATTCAATAATGTAGCATTACCAACTAATTTATTTCTAAAATAAATGCGACAAGACCCATCTCCAATAAAGAAATAAAATCCATTACGGTCCATGACCATAATTGATACAATATTTTTGTGCCCCATGGGCAAAACAAGTACATCATCCAAAGTAATAATAAAATCGGATCCAACATATGTGACTCGATGTCAGTAGCCTATATACTATGCTCACTGCTGACTGTCACCATCACTTCTCCAGCTCTTCATTCTATATACTGATTCATTGTATATATGTGAGAAATCGCACCAGAGCAAGTATCTAAGAAGTAGAATAAACAGTTACAGAACAATTGATTTCCAAAACTAGCAGTTCCGTACCTGAAGGCGCATTGCGGTCAAGTTTTGGATAGTGCCTCCTCCAGTGACCTTGCTAACCACAGTTGAGTCATACATTTATATTCTTGGCCCCCTCACTCTTAGGAAACGTCAGGGCTTTGCCCTTATATTTTTGTACCCCACCTATGGGTTAGAACTACTTCTTGCCATTTTTCTTATTGTTCTTGGACCTCCAAGGCCCTGAGAAATTACAAGTGCAGCCTCTTTTGGCCTAGTCTTTATATGAGACTGTGCCGTACTTAGTTTGTTCATCGATCGAGCTATGCTGCAAGCAATTTTATTGCAGTGAAGCTCATAGCAAACTAAGAGAAGGATTAAGCTCATAGCAAACTAAGAGAAGGAGTCAGGAAGTGATTGTAGGATAAGGTCAGTCTGGAGAGAAGTATGCATCTTGAAATCAAGAACCTCCAATCTATTGATCTGGATATCATTTGAGGACGTGGTCCCCAACTTTCCCACCTTCCTTCATCCGAGCAGCAAATAAATGTAACACCCCTAAGATATTCAAGGTATATCATAGCACCTCGAATCCCTACTTGGGATCCACCGGACTATTTACCCAACATGAACACACTTCAATCGTTCTGTTTGATGAAATCAACACATTAATAAATGACGAATATTGTAACAATGACCTGGTATAACCAGTAATTATTCTAAATCCAAACACCATAACTCAAAGAAAATCCCAAGAATAACACGATTTAATAAAAACTCCTAGAGTACTCGAGTACTGTGTAACAAGAAAGTCCTAATTCAAAAGAAAACAACAGCTTTAAAAGAGACGACTGGATGACTCGGCACAATATCACACTTTGCCTTCGTACTTGTACTGCCCCGGTACTCAATCATCCAGGCTCTTGAATGCTGAAATACATAAAGTGTATTCCCCCATTTAAGTGGTTAGCATTTGAATGGCTAGTACAAGTAAATATATATGAACCACTATAAACTTACACATTCAAGTACAAGCATGAACGTTTGAAAAGCGGAGTTAATAAATTTTGGAAATACAATTATCTAAAATATCATCAATCATATAGTCAAGCACATGATTAACGTGGACCAGGCCAAAGGTCACTGGTCCTCCCGACGCCCCGTCGGACCATCACAGAGTGGTTAACCCAACAGTTCGTGAGATAAGCTAGAGGTTACTGACTCCTTCGAGGCCCCGTCAGACCCTCCCATTGTGAACATAAACACACACATATCACACATGCATTACGTATCACGCTAATTATGTAGGTTCATAATAAATACTTTCCTTGGAGACATGATGAATTATGAGACAATAATCGACTCTGGTTGTGGAGAATCAGAGACTCTAAACTTAGATGATCCGTAAAGCAACTATCAATAAGCAAACGAATAAAATTGAAACTGAATACACCTGAAACCCCGCTATGAATCATGTATTTCATTAATTCAACATATAGAGGGCAAATCCAACCAAACACTCATGATTTCTCAAAATTCAGAAACTACACCATAATTTCGTAGGGGAAACATTTATCGGGGGTAGATATTCATACAGATCATGATTCTACGAATAATTTGGAAATGAACAAAGGAAAATAGCAAAACCCCCAAATAGCTAAGGTTCTGGACATTTACCTCAAATCGGAAGTGAAAAGAAGGATTTATTGATGTTAATCCATGCCAAATAAAAATAGAAAAATCTCCAATATTACAAGAACTACGTCGTTGTATCGTAACGAGCAGCTCAACTGTGCTCTCCATAGAGCTAAACAAGAAATGCCAGAATCGCCTTTGAAGAGGGCATTTTCTTTTTGGGAAAAGTCAATTGTATTAAATAAATAAGAGTGGACAATAAGGCAGGCTAGTACCCAAACAACCATATAAAATGGTGCACCATACAACAATACAAAGAATCAATCCAGCAATAAGTAAAATACATGGATAAGAGACTATCAAGCTATCCTCCAAAGGCGCCTAACAACCACTGCAGATAGAGAACGAGGGGGCCATCTATGAGAAATAATGTCACGAACAAGATCGATCCCCTGAAAAGTAAGCATGTGAGGATCTCGACATCTCTGGCCAAATCTTCTCTCATTCCACTCCTGCCAAATCAAATAGACTAGAGCATCTAGGAAAGTACAGTAAGCCACATTTACCACGTGCTTGACTCTCTACCTCCTAGCCGCCCACGGCAATCCCGAGCTCCAAACAGAATGAGGCCAACTAAATCGGACCTGCCTCCTAGCGATAGTAATACACCGGCTAGAATAAGGGCATTGAAAGAATAAATGTGAATGATTCTCAATCGCCATCTACAAAGGACTCAAACTCCATCAACTTGCTGCAGCCAAGGCTTATCCATAGTCGATAGACGCTCCTGAATATCCAACCAGAGGATGAAGGAGTGATACGGAATCATTTGATATGAACGAAGAAGATGAAGTAAGGATCGATATAAATGACCTTACTACACGCCATGCACGGACTACTATGTATTTAGGTGAGAAAACGGACATAAGATGTGGAGTATCGGTCTCAGCGGCCCGTGTCATGCTGTGCCGAAAGGTCGACATCCAACCTGCCGGAAAAATGTTCAATATGCGGGAAAATATCCAACCTGCCGGAAAATTCACCACGTGCCGGAACTGGCCGAGCACTGCCGACCGGACCCGACCGTGTCGTCTGACACGGCCCGTGCCGCACTCGTCTGGAAATGCCAAAGTCACTGCCCATTGGACTCGACCGTGTTGTCTGGCACGGTCGAGTCGAACTCTTCCGGATAAGCCAAAACCGACTGCCCAGACGACCCGACCGTGTTCCAGGACACGATCGGGCCCACGCCGAACGTCCTTGTCAGCGCTGCGCCTGTGCCGAGTCACTGTCAGACGAGTCCCTGTCAGGCGTCCCTGTCGCGCTGCGACCGTGTCAAGCGGACACGGTCGAGTCACTACCGACGTCCTTGTCAGCGCCGCGCCCGTGCCGAGTGTCCTTGTCGCGCCGCGGCCGTGTCAAGCGACACGGCCGAGTCCTGACGGCAGTTTTCATTTTTTTTTTGTGTTTTCTTTTGTGTGTTTGTCTTTGCCTTATTTTTTTACTCATTTTAGGGATTGTGTTTCCCCTAAAATTAGGATTGTTGTTCCTTTTGTATTTTATTGTTGATTTGTTTTGATTATTCAAAGATTTTATAAATCTTTGAATTATTTTCTTTTTTATAGGAAGACTTGAAGTCTCCTATATATAGGCTTGTGTTAGCTTTGTAAAAGCTATTGTATGTTGAAGAAATAAGAATACACTTGTGTTTTCTTGGTGAATGCTTTTCATCGAAACCTTGATTATAATTCGACGCGTTTTCGAGTTTTAATCGAATCGATTCTCAATAGGTCTTGAGGAAAGATTATCTTATCAAACTATAGGTCTAGTTTGATAAATCATTCATATTGCTCTTGTTTATGTAAGCCGAATTGCCCTACTTTCGGTTATATCTTACGAGTGTTACACATATTCGAGTGTGGTGAGGATCAATTATATTTCCGCTGCATTCCATACGAGTTTACGTCCATTTTCATACGTAATTCGTATCATTAGTGGTATCGGAGCCCAAGGTTACTTCCTTGGCGAATTTCTCTTGGCGATTTTCTTATCAAAACTATCTTATCATGGATTTTTCCGACGATTTCATGGGGAAACTACGTGAGGCACTACATAGCATGCAAGAACCATGTTTTCAAGCAAGAAGAGGAGGATATGATGCACATTCACCGCGTCATGTGGATGAATTTAAAGTTAATGAACTTCCGGAATTTTTCGGAGGTACTAATCCCGAAGTTTACTTGGAGTGGGAGAGGAAGATTGAACGTATTTTCGACTTCAAGCACCTTAACGATGAGAAAGGTTGCAAATATGCAATTCTCAAGTTAGGGAAGGGCGCTTCCTTATGGTTCGAGGGTATGAAAACACAACGAGCTCGTGCGGGAAAAGAGAAAATCCGTTCTTGGGATTCTTTGAAGAAAAAACTACGTAAAAGGTATGTCCCGACATCACATCGGTTAACCTTATACCGAAAAATTGCGGAGTTCATACAAGGGAAACTAAGTGTGGAAGAATATATCGAAGAATTTGAAGGCTTGGCCTTAATGGGAGAACTGGAAGAAAATGAAGAACAAAGAATGTCACGTTTCTTACGCAGTCTAAACCGAAACATTGCAAACACGGTGGAATTATACCCATATGGAGATTTTGACACTTTATGCGGACTATGCATAAAAATTGAAGCTCAAAACAAGTTGAAGTTTACCAAACCCGAATTCCCATACAAATTCAGAAATACAAGTGCCGACTCAAGTTCGACTACGAAACCTACCGTACCTTTTCAAGTCCCTACCCCGGCCCCGAAGGTTTCCCACATTTCCAAGGAAACGAGCTTGGCTAAAGTACGATGTTTTAAATGTCAAGGCTTTGGTCACTATCAAAATGCATGTCCAAATAAACGGGTGGTCACTTTAAGAGAAGCTCTTGCGGTCCGAGACGAACTTTTAGTCGAGGACGAGAAGGAAGGCCTTGGTGACGTATTTAACATGGAGGCCGAGGAAGAGAATGAGGATTGCGATACTTATGACGCTCCGGAATATGATACTACTTTAGTGCTTCGAGCACTACATACCAAAATCGTTCCAAGTGATACGGAGCAAAGAGACCAAATCTTTCATTCCAAATGCAAAGTCGGAGAAAAGTGGTGTAGCTTGATAATAGACGGAGGGAGTTGCACGAATGTAGCATCAAACGAGATGGTCACCAAGCTCGGGCTAACTACTACGGCTCACCTGAGACCGTATGCTTTACATTGGCTCGATGATGGAAGCAAAGTGAAGGTGACGAGACAAGTACAGGTCAACTTAACTATGGGATCATACGGAGACGATGTGTTATGTGACGTACTCCTGATGGATGCATGCCACGTACTTTTGGGACGACCATGGATGTTTGACCGAGATGTTTTGCATCGAGGAAGGAGTAACGAATATGAATTACTATATAAAGGCAAGAAGATTGTGCTTAAACTGATGGCACCCCAAGCCATTCGATCGATGAGTTCTAATCAAATGGAGAAACCGAAGCTTACCATGTTTGCTAGCGAGAAAGAGGTGAGACACGCTATTGACGATGGCAAGCGTGTGTATTTATTGATGATTAAAGAAACACGAGATGTTGACGTAGTTGTGCAAGGCAAAAGAGATATCGATACCTTGCTACAAGAATTTGTGGATGTCTTCCCGGAAGACTTACCGCCGGGTTTACCACCCTTACGTGGGATTGAACACCAAGTCGACCTTGTACCGGGTGCATCACTCCCTAACAAGGCCGCCTATCGATGTAACCCCGAGGAGACAAAGGAGTTGCAAAAACAAATCGAGGAGCTAATGAACCGCGGGTACGTTCGAGAAAGTTTGAGCCCTTGTGCGGTTCCGGTTTTACTTGTTCCAAAGAAGGATGGGTCATGGCGGATGTGTATAGATAGTAGAGCCGTGAACAACATAACCATCAAATATCGATTCCCAATTCCGAGACTTGATGATATGTTGGATGAGTTGCATGGTTCGGTGATTTTTTCAAAGGTTGATTTGAGAAGTGGCTATCATCAAATTCGCATGCGGGAAGGAGACGAATGGAAAACGGCTTTCAAGACAAAACATGGATTATATGAATGGCTCTTCATGCCCTTTGGCCTTAAAAACGCGCCAAGTACTTTCATGCGATTAATGAATGAGGTACTTAAGCCGTTTTTGGGAAAATTTGTCGTCGTATACTTGGACGACATCTTGATTTATAGTCGATCATTGCAAGAGCATACCGGGCACTTGAGGAAAGTCTTAGAGATCCTTAGGGATTAAAAACTTTATGGAAAAAAGGAGAAGTGTTCGTTTCTAGTCGAGAGTGTAGCCTTTCTTGGCTACATTGTTTCTAAAGAAGGAGTGTCAGTTGATCAAACCAAGATCGAGGCGATTAAATCTTGGCCTACGCCCAAAACCATCACGGAAGTCCGATCCTTTCACGGACTTGCTTCATTTTATCGGAGGTTCATACGAGACTTTAGTACCATTTCTAGCCCGATAACGGAATGCTTAAAAAAGGACCGTTTGTGTGGAACGGGGCTGCCCAAGGAGCGTTTGAAAAATTGAAGGCGAAAATGTGTGAAGCACCTATCTTGGCTTTACCCGACTTTTCACAACCTTTCGAGGTAGAATGTGACGCAAGTGGAGTGGGTATTGGGGCGGTCCTCGTCCAAGGGAGGCGACGAATTGCATACTTTTCGGAGAAATTGGGTGGGGCTCGACTCAACTATTGTACTTATGACAAGGAGTTCTATGCCATTGTGAGAGCTCTTGATCATTGGAGCCATTACCTTCGGCCGAAACATTTCATCCTACATTCGGATCATGAGTCCTTGAAATATATTAACGGCCAACAAAAGTTGAGTCCGAGGCATGCTAAATGGGTGGAATTCTTGCAATCATTCCACTTTTCATCAAAATACAAAGATGGCAAGAGCAACGTTGTGGTGGATGCTTTATCTAGACGGTATGTCTTACTCTCTACTCTTGACATTCGGTTGCTTGGGTTCGAAGCATTGAAGGAGTGTTATGATGGGGATGTGGATTTTGGTGAGGTTGTCATTCGGTGTAAATCTGGTCCATTTGGAGAGTTTACGTTGCAAGAAGGATTCCTTTTCAAAAGGAATCGCCTTTGTTTACCCAAACACCCGATTCGGGAATTGTTGGTTCGGGAAGCTCACGGTGGAGGCTTGGCCGGTCATTTTGGTTCGGCTAAAACATTGGAGGTACTTAAAGAGCATTTTCATTGGCCGAAGATGCAAGTGGATGTACACGACATAATTAATAAATGTGTAACATGCCATATTGCTAAGAGCTCGTTCAAGCCGGGAGTATACATGCCTTTGCCGATTCCGGAAAGGCTGTGGGAAGATGTCTCAATGGATTTCATTGTTGCTTTGCCTCGTACTCAATGAGGGAGAGATGCTATTATAGTTGTTGTAGACCGATTTTCGAAGATGGCTCACTTTGTGGCTTGCCCCAAGACGGACGACGCAAGTAACGTCGCTGATTTGTATTTCCGAGAAATCGTACGATTGCATGGGGTTCCAAAAACGATTGTTTCGGATCGGGACTCAAAATTCCTTAGTTATTTTTGGAACACCTTGTGGAGAAAGGTGGGAACCAAACTACTTTTTAGCACGTCACATCATCCACAAACGGACGGTCAAACCGAGGTAACCAATCGAACGTTGGGCACTTTACTACGTGGTCTTGTGAACAAGACACAAAAGGATTGGGACTTGAAACTTGCACATGCAGAGTTCGTTTATAATCGTTCTCCTACTCATACCATGGCACACTCTCCGTTCGAAGTAGTTTACGGACTAAACCCGTATATGTCGTTAGATCTAATTCCATTGCCAAGTGACGAGTTAGTGCACAAGGATGCGGAATCAAAACTGAAATCGATGATGAAATTACACGAGCAAGTACGTAATCGAATCAAGGAAATAAACGAGGCTTACAAAAGAAAGCCCAACAAACAAAGAAGGCCGAGATTGTTCGAAGTTGGTGATTTGGTTTGGTTGCACTTGAGGAAAGAGCGATTTCCAAGTAAACGTAAGAACAAATTAATGCCGCGAGCGGAGGGACCGTTTAAAGTAATCGCGAAAGTGAACGACAACGCTTACAAATTAGAACTTCCGGGAGATTATGGGATTCATGCAACCTTTAATGTTGGGGACCTCTCGCCTTACATAGATGATGATGGAATTTCGGAATTGAGGACAATTTCTTTTAAAGGAGGAGGATATGATACGGAATCATTTGATATGAACGAAGAAGACGAAGTAAGGATCGATATAAATGACCTTACTACACGCCATGCACGGACTACTATGTATTTAGGCGAGAAAACGGACATAAGACGTGGAGTATCGGTCTCAGCGGCCCGTGTCATGCTGTGCCGGAAGGTCGACATCCAACCTGCCGGAAAAATGTTCAATATGCCGGAAAATATCCAACCTGCCGGAAAATTCACCACCTGCCGGAAAAATCACCACCTGTCGGAACTGGCCGAGCACTGCCGACCGGACCCGACCGTGTCGTCTGACACGGCCCGTGCCGCACTCGTCCGGAAATGCCAAAGTCACTGCCCATTGGACTCGACCGTGTTGTCTAGCACGGTCGAGTCGAACTCTTTCGGATAAACCAAAACCGACTGCCCAGACGACCCGACCGTGTTCCAGGACACGATCGGGCCCACGCCGAACGTCCTTGTCAGCGCCGCGCCCGTACCGAGTCACTGTCGGACGAGTCCCTGTCAGACGTTCCTGTCACGCCGCGACCGTGTCAAGCGGACACGGTCGAGTCACTGCCGACGTCCTTGTCAGCGCCGCGCCCGTGCCGAGTGTCCTTGTCGCGCCGCGGCCGTGTCAAGCGACACGGCCGAGTCCTGCCGGCATTTTTCATTTTTTTTGTGTTTTCTTTTGTGTGTTTGTCTTTGCCTTGTTTTTTTACTCATTTTAGGGATTGTGTTTCCCCTAAAATTAGGATTGTTGTTCATTTTGTATTTTATTGTTGATTTGTTTTGATTATTCAAAGATTTTATAAATCTTTGAATTATTTTCTTTTATTATAGGAAGACTTGAAGTCTCCTATATATAGGCTTATGTTAGCTTTGTAAAAGCCATTGTATGTTGAAGAAATAAGAATACACTTGTGTTTTCTTGGTGAATGCTTTTCATCGAAACCTTGATTATAATTCGACGCGTTTTCGAGTTTTAATCGAATTGATTCTCAATAGGTCTTGAAGAAAGATTATCTTATCAAACTATAGGTCTAGTTTGATAAATCATTCATATTGTTCTTGTTTATGTAAGCCGAATTGCCCTACTTTCGATTATATCTTACGAGTGTTACACATATTCGAGTGTGGTGAGGATCAATTATATTTTCGCTGCATTCCATACGAGTTTACGTCCATTTTCATACGTAATTCGTATCAAGGAGTGCCTAGGAATCCTCCCCGGTCCTTGCAGGATAGGGGCCCATGGAATAGGGGTAGGGACCTCTGAGGAGCCACAGAGCAGAAAAGGATGAATACATACCCGAACTATGCGGACTCCAGGAAATGCGATCCTGACCTCCAAAAATAGGCCACAGAAGAGGGCATTTTTTCATGGGCCTTCTGAATCTCCTTGTTCATTGAGGCCATCAATTTCTTCCTGATTAGCCTTGGTCCTTGTAGGATCCGATGGTATGTCCGCCTCCAAGACGTAACTCAAAGACTCCACTCTGCGGACTATCCTCAGCTTGTGGAGCCAGTTTACAAATTTGGGTCTGTAATATCCGCATAATTGTTGAGTATTTTTATCTGTATTCGAACCTTGTATTATTCTACTTTGTGGTATCTATAATTGAAGTGTAATTTTTACCGTATTCGTATTCCAAACAGTCACGATCATATTAGAAAGAAGTTGCAAATTCATGCATGCAACTACGTCATAACGTACGCTAGCTGATGAGCTTAACATACATTATTGACTGAGGGCATACGCTATGAATGAAGCATAGCGTACGTAACGTACAGCCAGGAAGATAATGTCGGTCGGCACATGGGCCACCTTGGGACGGGGATAGGGATAAGATTCCCCGCGTGGCCCGGACAGCTTTTTGAAAAAACCAGGTCAACGCGGATTAACGTACGCTAAGTGATGTATATAGCATACGCTATGTATAGTCGATTATATATGTAATTGTGTTGATGTAGTGTACGTAAGAAAGAACAGGAACATGGCAGTAAGCTATCATTGGACGATAACGTATGCTAAGGATATCAGATAGCGTACGCTAATTGGATAACGTACGTAACGCGCTAAGGCTAACGTACATAAGACTCATGACAGTATATATATGGGACAACACCCATTCCACTCCATTTCATTTTCTTTCATTTCTCCTTCGATTCCCTTCGAGTCCAGAGAACCCCCTGCCACTTAAACACCTTTATAACATCTCTGCTTGATCATTGAAGATTTGAAGCACCTTGGATTGATACTCAAGCTTCCGGTGTTGGATTTGCATCAAGTGTTCATCATTGTCTTCTATATTAAGGTATGTTTATACTTTCGAAACTCAAATCCTTGTTCTTAAGGAATGATATGAACATGCTTCTGAGATCATTGGATTAGTGAGTAACCCTTTAAGTTGAACACCATGTTGTTAGAAGTTAAAATGAACTTATTTGAGACCTTCCTTGAGTAAGAAGATTATTAACCAAGCATTTTCGAGTTGAACCTATGATATAGTTTCTGAGATTTATTACACATTTTGGATGTTGATTCTGAGTCACTTGTTCACCAAGGTATTGTTAATACCATTATTTAGAATGTGAGTATTCAAGGAGATGAATTCTTAGGATTTTCACCAAGAATAATCCATGTGAAGTATAAAGTATTCTTCAAGCACAATTAATGACTCGTAGTGATTTCTAGAGATGATGATATTCATGTTGATGTTTTAGAAATGATCAAGACTTGTGATTATTGTCACCCTTGTTAATCGAACTTAGATGGATGAACATTGAGGGTTTTTGACATGTCTTGTAAGGGATGGGTTGATTAGCTAACCTTCATGATTAAAATTTGAAGGAAATGATGATGATGTCGATAACAATTGTATCAGTCGTAGATATACCGAACTACATATGAGAAATTATAATTGAGTTTGGAATATGGCATTGTGATGACATGTTTATCCTTGAATTCGAAGACATCAAACACCGTAGGAACATTCATTTTCGTATGAGAAATGTATTTGTGAGTTTAACGTACGTTAAGCATCATGCATTACGTACGTTATATCATCAGGTGAGACAGTCATCTGATTAGAGAAGAGAAATGTCAAATACATGCTTAGCGTACTTTAGGGTTCGGAGCTTACATACGCTAACATACAAACTTAACGTACGTTATATTGGATATATAGCGTACGTTATGAAGACATCAGACGGGATCCGTAGTGTTAACAACTTTCGGCCAAAGTTTAGGATGATTAGATGTTCGTACGTTAGTTATATGACATAAGATGAACTCTATATTATTTCTTGTGTTTAAGGTTCGATCTTTGCAACGTGATTGATCGAAGGGGCGACCTTCGAGTATATTGATATTCGTCGAAGTATTGTCCTTGTTAGGGCTGGGGGCGGGGCGGGTTGGGGCGGGGCGAAGGTAAAACCGCATCCGCCCCGCAATTTTTGTGCGGTGCGGGTTTTTGCGGGGCGGGGCATTTTTTATATTGAAAACCGCACAAAATCATAGTTTTGCGGGGCGGGGCGGGGCAAATACAATATTTATATAAATATCTAAGTGTTTTCCCTTGTTATATGCGGGGCGGGGCGGTTTTTTGCGGGGCGGTTGGGAAAAAATAAAACCGCATTCGCCCCGCAATTTTGGTGCGGTGCGGGTTTTGTGCGGGGCGGGGCGAAATCAACATTTGAAACCGCCCCGCCTCGCTATTTTGCGGTGCGGTGCGGTGCGGGGCGGGCGGGGCGGTTTGTTTTGCCCAGCCCTAGTCCTTGTCGTCAAATTGAGGCAAGTACTTTAATTATAGTTGTGCGTATTAATGTTGGTTATGTCATTGTTATATTGTGCATATGTGATGCTATTAATTGTTCACCATGCGTTGGTCCGGCGGGATCATCATGGGAATCTATAGCTGTGTGCGCTGGATCGTTGGAATACCATGAGTATGTTGAGATTATCATGATGTGTTACGTGTTGTTATTATTTCTCGTTGGAGAAACTTGTCATGATTATTGTTGAATAAATCATTGTTGTATAATTATCGTACTTGTACTAGCATCGTTGTGCTAACCCCTTCGGGGGTGAACATTTGTGTTATGTTCAGGATCCAGGAGAGCAGGAAAACAACCACTAGAGCTGCATCACGACGAGGGTGTAGAGTGATGTTATGGCCGGATTACTTTGTCGTATGTTTGTGTTGTTTTCAATAAAGTACTCAAGTACGTTGTCGTTTGTGATGTTGGATTTGGTCATGTATTAATATTCATGGTTTGACGTTTGTCTTTCAGTACTGTTTTCAAACTCGTGTTGTATTTTAATTCCGCTGCCGTTGTTTGTTAGTATTGTTATTGTCTTTTCATCTCTTCAGCCTTGTAAATTCTTACGTAAAGGATTTACGGCGCTGTAATATTCCTGAATATATCGGTGGTGTTATAGAATATGGTATCGGAGCAAAGATTATGGATATGTTGGCCGTTGGCTTAAAATAGGGGTCGTATATGTATTTTGAGATAACCATCCGTGCATAACATCACTGTAATGCCTACGTCTTCGTGCGAGCGGTGGTTATAAGTTTCCTAAACTCTACCTTGTCCTTTACATGTTGTACCTTTTTATACTTGAACGTCAGGATGATATTATTCCCCTGTATATTGAGTGTTTATGCTTACAGTATGTTGAGGGGAGGACATGGACGTGGTCGCGGTTGTGGATGCGGATGTAGGAACGCTGAGAGGGAAGCTTCACCTTCTGTTCCTAATTCGCTGTCAAATCAGGCTCACTCCAATTCTGGCGAACAGCAGGAGTCTGTCAATAATGAACGAGAACAGATAGTGGAGACAAATGCAAATCCTGCCGTTCCTGACATCCTTCGTCGGGTGGTTAACCAGATGACTCAATTTGCTCAAGTGGTGGACAGGATGCAAGTAGCGGTAGGATTGCAGCCAGGAGAAAGACAGCAAGGCATCCCGGACTTGGGAAATTCGGGAGACAGATGGCTACAAGAGGTGGCGAAGATGCACCCGCTGAAATTCGATGGATTTTCTGAGACACCGACATGGGATCACTGGTTGAGAGAGCTAGAGAAAGTATTCGCAGGGATTAAATGTCCAGATGACGCGAGAGCTCCCGTTGCCCAATACTTTCTGACAGGGGAAGCGTCCGAATGGTGGGAAGCCATCCAACCTGTTGATCATGGTGCCGGTTGGGAAGAGTTCAAACTTATGATGGAAGTTCAGTACTTCCCTCGTCTGGTGAGAGAAGCTAAAGTTCAGGAATTTTTCTCTGCGCAGCCGTCGGATGTGTCGGTGGCTCAGGTGATTAAAATTTTTAATCAACAGCTGGCATTTGTTCGACATCTGGTGAGAACCGGTGCAGAAATGATGATCCACTTCTATATGAGAATGAAACCGGAGATACAGAGGTACATGTCAGGTTTTGAATGTACCATTCCCCGTCAGTATCAGGACAAAGCGTTGGCGTATGAAATAAAGGAAATAGCCATGGAAAAGTTCACAAAGTCCAAGAAACAAAAAGTCTCTTGTAGTTTCACAGAGCATAAGAGTAGTGGGCCCCGCAAAGCCCAGTCATCCTTTCATTCATTCAAGAAACATCCGCATCCATCTAAGAGCGGAAAGAACTTCAGAGCGGTAACAGTCCTCGCTCAGGCAGCGGGCCAAGTTGGCTTGGCTTAAGGATGGGGATCAGTATACTGCCTTCTTCTTCTTCCGGCGGATTGCTTCTAGGCGAGTCAGATCTCGTATCTATAGGCTTAATACGGAGGATGGTTCTGAGTTGTCTGACCCTACTCTTACTAAGAATGAGGTTGTTGGGTTCTATGAGAGACTGTTGGGTTACTCTAATCGGATTATGGCTTTGACTTTCAGCCAGGTTAGGCCTTTTATTTCTGCTTCTCTTTCTCCTGAAAATGCGGTGCACATGGTTAGACCTGTTACTGCAGATGAGGTCCGGTCTGTGTTCTTCGAGTTTGATAAGGACAATGCCCCGGGCCCTGATGGTTTTAATGTTGCTTTTTACCGGCAGGCTTGGCCGATTGTGGGGGGTGAGATTGCATATGCTATTATGGATTTCTTTGCTACCGGTAAGTTTGTCAGACAGCTAAATTCTACGATCATTTATCTTGTTCCTAAAGTAGCCTTACCTAGGAGCATGTCGGATTTTTGACCGATCTCTTGCTACAACTTATTATATAAGGCTATTTCGAAAATTATTGTTCACTGTATGCGTGATAGCTTGGATGCCTTGATTGACCCGGATCAGACTGCTTTTATTCCTAGGAGAAGGATTAATCATAATATCCTTCTTGCCCAGGAACTTTTTCATGGTTATGGGCAGAGGGGAATGCCTAGACGGTGCGTATTTAAAGTTGACCTTATGAAAGCTTATGACACTGTTGAGTTGGACTTTGTTCTGATTGCTCTGCAGTGTATGGGTTTCCATCCGTCGTTCATTGACTGGATCAGGGAGTGCATCACCACTACTGCCTTTTCGGTATCATTGAATGGTGATGTCGAGGGGATCTTTAGAGGTTGTAGGGGGCTTCGGCAGGGAGACCCCATCTCTCCTTATCTCTTTGTTATTGTTATGGAGGTGCTTCATGGTATTATTACTCGTGAGATTGCTCAGACCCCGGGGTTCCGGTACCACTGGAAGTGTGAGGATACCCGTACTTTCATGCTCCCCTTTGCTCTATTGGTGTTCTTAAGAGGAGTATTGATATCTTTGATTCTCTTTTGGGGCTGCGCGCTAACCCTAGGAAGAGTAATTTTTTTCTCTCGGCGAGTGCTTCGGAGTAGGGGGCTCAGGTTGAGCAGTTATTAGGGTTTCAAATAGGCCAGCTCCTGGTGAGGTATTTGGGAGTCCCATTATCTTCATCGAAACTCACGGTGGCCCAGTGCTCTCCTTTGTTTGATAGGATTGATGGTCGGCTGAGTGACTGGGCTTGTAGATCTCTGTCTATGGCAGGTCGCTGTCAGCTTATTCGGTTTGTGCTATCTACTCTTCACATTTATTGGGCCTGTATTTTTATCCTGCCTAAGGGCGTGCTTGCCCTTATTGAGAAGCATTTTAGGCATTTTCTTTAGAAGGGTTCTCGTGATTTTGGGCATGCTAAAGTGGCTTGGTCTAAGGTTTGCTTGCCTCTAGTGTGTGGTGGCCTTGGTATTACTCCGTTGAGGGTCCAGAACTAGGCCCTTATGACCCGCCATATTTGGGCTATCTTGTTTGGGTCTTCTCGTTCTGTTTGGGTTAGCTGGGTTCGTTCACATAGAGTTTAGCAGTGTTCTTTTTGGGATATTCCTATATCTGCTGCGTCTTCTTGGTATTGGAAACAGTTACTGAAGTTGCGTCCCCTTGTCATGGGAGCGTTTCAGTATTCTGTTGGTGATGGCTCTTCCTTCCGTTTATGGTCGGATCCTTGTCACCCTATGGGTTTGATTAGGCATTCTCTGCCTAGAGCGCCCCTTTGGACTGGAATTGATGTGCATGCCCGTCTTTGCTCTATTATTTCTGATGGTCAATGGGTTTGGCCGGTGGTTGATCGTCCCGAGTTCCAGCAGGTTGTTTTTGTCCTCCCTCCTATCTATGGAGGCCAGGATCGCATCTCTTGGAGACCGCATAGCTCTGGTTCATATTCTTCCTCGTCCGCCCTTCGATTCCTTAGAGCATATTCTCCTTCTGTTCCGTGGGCCCCTCTCCTTCTTAGTCCCGGGAAGATTCCTAGGCACTCCTTCATATTATGGTTGGCTATTCAGGAGCATCTGTCGACTATGGATAAGCCTTGGCTGCAGCTTGAAGATGGTATTTGTGTCCTTTGTGGGATGGCGCTAGAGTCTCATTCTCACTTATTCTTCATGTGCCCTTACTCTAGTAGGTGTATCTCTATTGCTAGGAGGGAGGTAAAATTTTGTTGGCCTCAATCTGAGTGGAGTACGGGTATTCTTTGGGCGGCTAGGAGGTGGAGGGGTAAGCATGTGGTTAACGTGGCTTACCGTATCTTTTTAGCGGCATTGGTCTACTTACTCTGGCAGGAGCGTAATGAGCAGAGATTCGGTCAGAGGCGCCGAGATCCTCACACAGTTACTTTCCAGGGGATTGGTCTTGTTTGTGACATTATCTCTCAGCGTTGGTCCATTTCTATCCTTCTTGTTTCTAAATACCCATTTGGTTCTAATTACTGATTGATGCGTAGGTCTGGGTACAAGATACCATACGTTGTTTCTGTCGAAATCGTTAAGCTCTTCTTCCATAGATGTGATCCAATGTGAATTGTTGAGAGCTTATTTGGAAGAAACAGGTTCGGATTGGGCTAAGAATACAGCAATGGTGTACATATTAAGTCTTCTACGCTCGAATGGAGATTTCCATTCAGGAAATGGAGATATCTCTGACTCGGGGTCTTCTTGCGCACATAGTACATTTCCTTCTGTACTCTGTATTCTCCTATGGGTAGAAACACCATCATCAATGTTTCCAATGATTAGCTCTTGCGGGTGATCTCTAAACCATCTTCTATCGGGTTCTAATTCGGGCTCCCATACTATATCTTGAGTTGCTGTTGTTTCGGATTCAGCTTGTACATCATCGACTTCATCTACTTATTGCGGGGTTGATTTCTAAGTCAACGACAGGTTCTAATGGAGTTGGTGGATCTATGATGGAAAGTTGTTGGATGTTCTGAAAATGTCTTCTACTCCTGTAGGATCATGGTGAGGTTCATCGAACACTACATGAACTGATTCCTCAATTGTTAGCTTCCTTTTATTGAAGATTCTGTAAGCTTTGCTAACAGAGGAATATCCAACAAATATCCCTTCATCCGATTTCTCATCGAAGGTTCTAAGTTGGTCCTTACCATTGTTCAAAACGTAACATCTGCATCCAAATATGTGAAGTACGAAACTAACGGAGTTTTGTTGTTCCATACCTCATATGCTGTTTTGTTGTGATGCTTGTTGATGATACAGCGGTTTTGTGTATAGCACGCTGTATTGGTGGCTTCGCCCCAGAAACGCTGTGGCAACTTGCTTGCGGCAATCATTGTCCTTGCTGCTTCCTTCAGCGTCCTATTCTTTTGCTCGGCAACACCATTTTGTTGAGGTGTTCGGGCAGCTGAGTATTCATGTTGTATCCCATTTTCCGAACAGTATTGCTCTATAAAGCGGTTAGTGAATTCTGTACCTCTATCGGAACGAATGGAAATGATACTCGACTCTTTTTCATTTTGAAGCTTTCTCAGGTGCTCGAGCAGCTTTGATGTTGTTTCCTTCTTCTTACTTAGGAAAATTGTCCAAGCATACCTGGAATAATCATCAACAATAACGAGACAGTATTTCTTACCTCCCAAACTTACCGGGTCTACAGGACCATAGAGATCCATATGTAGCATTTCCAAAACTCTGTGGGTGGAAAGGTAGGATTTGCTTTTCAGGGTGGTCTTGATTTGCTTGCCTTTCTGACAAGGTCCACATACACTGTCTTTTTGGAATCAAACGTTTGGAAATACTCTAACTATTCCCTGTCTGGAGAGTTTGTTGATAGTCTTGAAGATGACGTGTGACATCCTCTTGTTCCATAGCCAGCTTAGATCTGCAGTTCCTTTGGCAACTAAACAAGGAATTGTGGAGCTCGTAGGCATCCAGTCAGCAATATACATATTACCTGATCTGCTTCCTGTGAGCACAACTTCTTTGGTTAGGATGTTCTTGACTCTACAGTGATCTATGTAGAACTTCACCGAGAACTGTTTATCACAGAACTGGCTAATACTAAGTAGATTGTACTGTAAGCCTTCAACATAAGCTACATCGGTGACTTTGAATTTTCCAACAAGCAGGTTTCCTTTTCCTCTTGTTCTTCCTTTAGATTTATCACCGAAGCGCACTTTTGGACCGCGACCTTCTACGTAATCTGACAGCTTGCTTTTATCTCCTGTCATGTGCCGGGAACATCCGTTGTCGAAGTACCATATGTCCTTCTCCAAGATGTCCTGTATGCAAACAAATTAGGTAGATTTAGGTCCCCTTTGATTGTTGGGTCCATGGATATTAGTACCTTTAGGTACCCAGATTTTCCTAACAGCAATAGGTTTACTGTAGGATGGTTTAGGTCCGTAGTTGCGATTTCTACGTGGGGCATGTACGTAGTTTCTATAACCATGATAGTTATTATGCATGTAAAATTCAAGGTTATTATTAGTCCAGTACAAATGCCGTCTTGGAGGTGGAGCCATTTTCTTCAGCCTTATAGCTTGCCTTCTAGGTCTCCAGTTGGATTCCCAACACTGTTGTTAATACTGTGCGGAAACTTGCTGTCGCGAGAAATGACGGGGCTCCTGTATCCAATACCTAGGCGTGCTGTACTGAAAGTACTGCCGTGCGGGCCTTTGATATTTAGATACAGCCTTCCTTTTGAACAGCTGTTGGCGCTGTTGATATGCTTGGGGAGCATTTTGTTGAGTACACCTTACAGGTCTGAACGACTGGTGATTCCGCTGTCTGGAATATGACTGAGGAGGCGGAATGGCAACTTTTGCTATTCGCGGTGAAACGGGTTCCTTCAAATGTCTCGGAACTTCTTCCTATACAGGAATGGGTTCCACACCCCTGACAAACACAGTACTAGTTTTCCCTTTATTGGAAAATGAGCTGTATTCTAAGCCACTTTTATCATGAGCATGTTTCCCAGTGCTTAGAATTTCTTCCATTCTTTTGGATGATTTCTCGAAAGATTTCAGAATGGTCTCAAGTTCTCCTTCTCGTTTTTCGAGAGTTTTTACTTTGGCTTGAAGCAGAACAAAATCATTTGTATTGCTCTCAGTATGAGATTTAGTCTCGCTTAGTTCATGAGCAAGTTGATGATTGCTCTCCATGAGTTTTTCATACTCGACTTTGCTGTTTTCACAATCAACAGACATATTTTCGTAATTTACTTTCAGCAAGTCGTTTTCTTCTTTCAGCTCTAAGTTAGAAAGTTGGAGCTGCATATTTTCATTTTTCAATGTCTCATGGGCCATTTGAATGTTCTTAAACTCATTCATCATGTTTGCAAAAGTATGAGATGCATTGGTAGGAATAGCTGAAGTTGAGCTTACCTCATCATCGCTATCTTCATCTTCCGGAATGTCCTTGGCCATAAAGCACATATAGGCTTTATCTTCGAAATCATCATCAGATGAATCACTGTCGGTGACTACCTGAAGACATTCTTTGGACTTTGATGGTGCGGGGGAGGCTTTTGCTTGACCAATCAGGGCCTTGAGCTTGTTTTTCCAAGCACGTCTTCTTTCATCCTTTTCTTGTTGCTCGGCTTCCGGCTGTAATACCCGTAATTTCGATTTCCGGTAATTTATTTTTTTTCAGCGAAACTCCATTTTGATAGCTCACTCATGACCGTTTCGTCATTTCGAGAATGATTAATTCTACACTTTTTGTTGTTCGAGTTCGTTCCGGTATTGTTTTGTTGAGTTCCGTGTTCTTAAGCGATTTTTCCGCACTTGAGTTCGATTCTTACGAATCTCGTCCGAAATTGTTGTTTCGAGTTTCTCGTAAGTTCATTTAATGTTATTATTCGTATTGCGAGCTTTGGTTTGGTGTTTCGATCGTCAATCGTGTATTTCGGACGTTTTGGGCCGTTTTCATAATTTCCCAAAGTTTGGGGTAATTACTTTCCGTTGTCAAATTTCGAGCCTTAGGGTGGTCAGAATCGTGTGTTCTCTTAGTGCTTGGTTTCGTCTTTGCGAGTACTTCGTAACGGTATCTTCGATTAATATTCAAGTTCGGGTTTCGGGGCCGTGTCGGGCTCGATATTGGCCTCCTGTTGTAATACACGAGCAGGCTACACGAGCACGTGGTCGTGCATGCAGCTCGTGCGCAATCCAGCGCTCGGCAGTAAGCTCCAGGGATGCACGAGCAGGACACACGAGCAACTGCTCCTGCGCGGTGCTCGTGCGTGGTGTCAGTGGCTTGGCAGTGGCCTAGCGCACGACCAAACACACGAGCACTTGGTCGTGCGTGATGGTCGTGCGTCGCTGGTGTATATAAGGGGATAGACAGGTTTCTCACCCCATTTTCTTCCCTTTTTCTCTTCTCTTCGCGGCTGTCGGATGGGTGAGGCTAGGGTTCGAATTCTTGGTCGGTTCTACTCGATTCCAAGGTGTTTTGGAGTTCTCTAGGTGATTGTAACATCATCTAATCCCTTGTTCTTCGTTGGATTGATGTAATTCTTGATTTTTCTTCGAGTTGACTTTCTTGGAGATTTGTTCTTGATTTCGATTCTAGCCCAATTTTGATGCATCGGTTGGTGTAGTATGATGTTATTAACCGTGTTTCATGGATTGTATATCCATATATCGAGTTTGTTTAACTCGATTGACGATTCGAGTGTTCTTGGGAATTATTGTACATTTAATGTTCGATTAAAGGTCCCATTGAGTTTTCCTTCAATAGATTGATGGGTTTTTCGTTGTTCTTGGTCTTGGTTCTCGTTGTGATGGTGTTTTCGTTGTGTCTTCCAGAAGTTGTAGGTTTTCGGAGTGTCCCGGTCGAGCCGTGTTCGTCGGAGTACTTGCTTGTGGTATCGAGGCAAGTATCTTGTCCATACGTTTCATGTTTCGTAGGCATAATTATTGATAAATGATTTTATGCGAAACCTAATGTTTAATGAACGTAAAAAGGGATCGGTATGTTCTCGATAAATGTTGTCTTTCAACGATAATTCGTGTACTTCGTGAATATATGTGTTCTCGGAATATATGTGTTGGTTTTGTATGTTGAAAGATGCTATGATCACTTGGAGTGAGTTTAATAGGCCGTGATCCTTTACCAAGGATTACGTAATGTCGTTGTACTTGTTCGGTAAGAATGTAATGTGTGTGATATTAGTTGTTACTCCTTTAAAAGGAGATTGTGATGCTTAATGTTGTTTGGCTTGATAATCGATTATTGTTGTGTGCTTGTTATATGTGATGTGCCTCCGGGTAGGATTGTTGAATCTCCGGGATCCATACTTGCTAGTATGGGTCGGGCGTGACCGTAGGGTTATCCAATCCGGGTATGTCTTGCGGGGACTCCGAGGTTTGGGGCTTGTTAGCCCGATGCGTAGATAATCGTGGGGTTATCATCGGGTATGTCTTGTGGGGACTCCGAGGTTCGTGGCTTGTTAGCCCGATGCCGGGATAACTTATGGTGTGGTTTGGTTATGTACGTATCTGTGCTTGTAGTCACGTAACTGCGGTTATGGTGACATGTGATTTGATATAGTTTCCCTATGGGTTATTCACTCGGGTATGTTCTACGGGAGCATCTGAGGTCCGTGGCTTGCTAGCACGGGACCCGAATAATCTGTGGAAACATGATGTTATGATATAATCGGGTCTTGGACCTCGTGCTTGTGATCGAAATGGTATGATTGGGTCATGGACCCCGTGTGTTGTTATCGTAATTGTACTTTGGGAAAATGACTTTTGGGCTGTGTCCCTAAATGTTTTCGAAAGGTTTGAGAATTCTTAAATCCCAAATATTTTCAAAACTCCCGAGATCATAAAATGTTTTCACAAGGTGTATATGGGGTTTACCCCTATCTTTGGATTAACGGTCTTGATTAGTGATTTACCTCGGGAAGTATGTTTATGATTTCTTAGTCATTGGAGTATGATATATATGGCTTGTACTTCTGTTTTATACTTGCACTAGAAAAACAGTGGAGTTTTGCTAACCCCCGAGTATTCGGCGGTGGATGTCTGTATTGCATCCAGGTACTTGCAGGATGCTGGGAAGCGAGTCACAGATATGATACGAAGGATGATGGAAGACGAAGATACTAATCACATGAAGACCAATTGCAGAGTATTTGTTAGAGTCTTGTTGGTTAACCCTCTGATGATTTGTTCTCCCATTTTATGGGAGTGTTATTGTATTCTAGCCCCTGCGTGGGTATGTGTTCTGAGAAAGAATCGTGTATGTAATGATGTTTGTGTTGAGATAAGATCAAATCGGTCTGATGATCCTTCATATAGCCATGTCGGCATATTGATGTATTGTTTGTATTTAGCCTGGTAGATCCTCACGGAGAGGGTCTGCGGTGCTGTAATATTCCCGATTGGTTTGGGGGTGTTACAGAATATGGTATCGGAGCTTAGGTTGAGGAAACCTAGGCTGTCGGGTTGAGTTGTGTGTTGTCGGGTCTTGTCTTGTCAGAGTTGGTCTGACTGAGTGGTGTCGCGACGCGTCGTCTGAGTTGTCGGTCGTGATTAGTATCGAGGCGCAACCATCATCTTCGTGCGATCTGTGGTTGTAAGTCTCCCTACTTTGCTGTGTCTCGTGTTATACGAGTTTATGTGATTATGTGTTATTATGCGGAGATTAATTGTGCCTCGTGAATACTTACACCATACTTGTTTGATTCTCGTATTGTGCTGGGATAAAGAGTAGTACCGGTATGTATGTATGTATGTATATAAATATATATATACAACCTCGTGTGAAATCATTTTTACAGGAGCGATGTTTTGGATTGGTTATTCAATAAAAGTTTATCAATGTGGTGTTTTAAACTTCAAATGTTTTGGGGAAGTCACGCAAATTCTATTTAGAAACATCCTTCGAGGAGGAAAAATGATTTGATTTTCGTAGGATGACCTCGAGACCAAAGATTTTGGGAATTCAACTACATATATTCTTGTTCATCTTGCATTGAAAATTTTCAAAATTTGATTTTTAAATGCTCAAACGAAGTCTATCAAAAGTTTACTTGAGACGTGACTTTCGCCTTCGACTTTTCGGTTTCATGGATTTCGGTTAAAAGTTATGTAGTGAGGATGAAATTGTTGGCATTTGAATTCGTATGTTGTTGTTTATTTTTAACCTTCGACTTTTGGTATCATTTAGTATATGCTCATGAATGTGTTGCTAGATTAGAGTAGCTAGCTCGTGCTAACGTGGCGTGGCTAGCGCACGCTAAGTCTCTATTAAAACATACACTAATTGGTCCGTGCGTAAGCTCGGAAGCTACATCCGGCCGTAAGTCTAACTTTTGCGATTGTTAGGGTGACCGTTTGATACCGTACTCTATGTGGGTTGTTCAGAATAACAATTGTTGTGTTTGGTTATGTGTAATTTGAATCTGCGTTCTTGTCATTGCGTGTGTAAAGTTCAAAATGACTTTTGGTACTTTTACCAAATAGTGTTGTTTTAAAATGACCTTTCGGGTTCGTAGATTTGAGTTATTTCGTCGACCCTTCTTCCTAACTCTTTTTTCGGGTGACTTAACGTATATTTTGAGACTATTGAGTTTTTGCGTCTTCGCCTTGTAATTCCAAATGATATTTTATGATGGTATTTGGTATTTGGAAAATGACTTTTGGTGAGTATTTGGAAAGTATTACCGTCATCGGCCTATTTGGCATTTTTGAACGTTTTTGAAAATGGTTATAAACTTGGTGAGTTCTGGCGCGGAACCCGTACAGAAAATGATTTTGATATAATGAATGTCTTTAACAGCGGCATTATAAATGAAGATTTTCGGGGTAATAGTTTGTATATTGTGCTCTAGCTTGAATTAAATCGTAATACGTATATGATTTAATGGTGTTTTATTAAAGACGGAGATGTGAATATCTTGCTATGTGTTATGATCTTTCGTTGCCATAGGTTGTTGTTTGTTAGTATGCCGAGGGGCAGAGGTCGTTGCCGTAACCGTGGTGCTGATGGCCACGGGGTTCAGATGCGGAATCGAGAGAATGTCGCTAGGAATGATTTTAGTTTGGGTGTTGCTACTATATTGCAACAAGTAGCGACTCAGATGACTCAGTTGACCCAGGTAGTTCAACGTAGCATTGACGCGAGTCAGAACATCGGTGTAAATCAATGGCTTCGCGAGGTAGTTCGTATGAATCCCCTTCGATTCGCTGGTGCTGCGGATGCGTTGGGCTGGGATGGTTGGATTTTCCAGTTGGGAAAGATTTTCTAGGCTGTCGGATGTCTTGAAGAGCGGAACGTACCTATCGCTCAATACCTTCTTGACAAAGATGCGGCTAATTGGTGGGAAACTGTTAAACCTCGTGATCGTGATGTCACGTGGGCGGAGTTCCAAGCATTTATGGAAGCTGAGTTCTGTCCGAAACCGATTAGAGAACAGAGGATTCGCGAATTCTACTTGGCAAAACCGCAAAATATATCGATGTTGCAAGTCATCATCGATTATAGCAAACAACTCAGTTATGTGCGATATCGGGTGAGAACCGAGGAAGAGAAGATCTTTCATTTTGATAGACGAATGAAGACAGAGATTCGCGTGTATATATCAGGACTCACTTGCACTTCGTTGAGGGACTACCAAGATCGAGCCTTGGCCCGTGAACTAGCTTCATTATCGTCGGAGCGTATGCCCGAGTCGAAGAAGAAGAGGAAGTCCGATGACCTTGTGGACAGTGCAGGAGTTGGTGTTTCTAGTTCGCAACGTCGTAGTCTTTCGGCTGTGAAGCTCTGTCGCTCGTTGCATGGGACTGAGAGTTCCAAGTCTTCTGCTTTGACTCCTGGTAAATCCAGGAGTGTTTTAACTGCAATGTGGCGGGGCATGTCCGTGCACATTATCCTTCTCCGCCAGTAATATGTTACAAGTGCGGGCTTGAGGGACACCGAGTTCAGTTTTGCGAGTTGGTCACCGAGCCTTCCGAGGCACGGATTTGAGCACTGAAATCAGGACCGACTCCGAGGAGTCCCTGAGGGGCGTGGTCTATCGGTTGTATGTTATGTTATTTCCTTACCCGGTTGTTTCGAATCTCTGGGATTTAGTACTTTTATTCGGAGTGGATCGTTTGGTGTTTATTTTTTTGTTTTCTCATCGTGCCGGTGCTTAGTGTATTGTGATTGTTCGGATAATTGACTTGATTGTATTATCCATTTGATGACGTTTGTCACTTATTGATTTTGTTATGTCTCTACTGGTGGCGTTGTGTTAGTCGTCGTGGAGCGCGTTTTCACGCCGTATATTCCTTTGCGTTGCTTGTAACATTTCGCCGATGGGCGTAAGTTACGCGTTTCTTGTGTATCTCATTGAGTTTTCCTGGCGGGATATTGCTTCTCCCTGCTTGTTTTATGTTTCGGGACGAAACTTCTTTTAAGGAGGGTAGTGTGTAATACCCGTAATTTCGATTTCCGGTAATTTCTTTTTTTTCAGCAAAAGTCCATTTTGACGGCTCGCTCATGACCGTTTCGTCATTTCGAGAATGATTAATTCTACACTTTTTGTCGTCCGAGTTCGTTCCGGTATCGTTTTGTTAAGTTCCGTGTTCTTAAGCGGTTTTTCCGCACTTGAGTTCGATTCTTACGAATCTCGTCCGAAACTGTTGTTTTGAGTTTCTTGTAAGTTCATTTAATGTTATTATTCGTGTTGCGAGCTTTGGTTTGGTGTTTCGATCGTGTATCGTGTATTTCGGATGTTTTGGGCCGTTTTCGTAATTTCCCAAAGTTTGGGGTAATTACTTTCCGTTGTCAAATTTCGAGCCTTTGGGTGGTCGGAATCGTGTGCTCTCTTAGCGCTTGGTTTCGTCTTTGCGAGTACTTCATAATCGTATCTTCGATTCATATTCAAGTTCGGGTTTCGGGGCCATGTCGGGCTCGATATTGGCCTCCTGTTGTAACACACGAGCAGGCCACACGAGCACGTGGTCGTGCGTGGAGCTCGTGCGCAATCCAGCGCTCGGCAGTAAGCCCCAGGGACGCACGAACAGGACACACGAGCAACTGCTCGTGTGCGGTGCTCGTGCGTGGTGTTAGTGGATTGGCAGTGGCCTAGCGCACGACCAAACACACGAGCACTTGGTCGTGCGTCGCTGGTGTATATAAGGAGACAGACGGGTTTCTCACCCCATTTTCTTCCCTTTTTCTCTTCTCTTCGCAGCTGTCGGACGGGTGAGGCTATGGTTCGAATTCTTGGTCGGTTCTACTCGATTCTAAGGTGTTTTGGAGATCTCTAGGTGATTGTAACATCATCTAATCCCTTGTTCCTCGTTGGATTGAGGTAATTCTTGATTTTTCTTTGAGTTGACTTTCTTGGAGATTTGTTCTTGATTTCGATTCTAGCCCAATTTTGATGCATTGGTTGGTGTAGTATGATGTTATTAACCGTGTTTCATGGATTGTATATCCATATATCGAGTTTGTTTAACTCGATTGACGATTCGAGTGTTCTTGGGAATTATTGTACATTTAATGTTCGATTAAAGGTCCCATTGAGTTTTCCTTCAATAGATTGATGGGTTTTTCGTTGTTCTTGGTCTTGGTTCTCGTTGTGATGGTGTTTTCGTTGTGTCTTCCGGAAGTTGTATGTTTTCGGAGTGTCGGTCATTTGTGTTCATCGGAGTACTTGCTCGTGGTATCGAGGCAAGTATCTTGTCCATACGTTTCATGTTTCGTAGGCATAATTATTGATAAATGATTTTATGCAAAACCTAATGTTTAATGAACGTAAAAAGGGATCGGTATGTTCTCGATAAATGTTGTCTTTCAATGATAATTCGTGGAATTCGTGAATATATGTGTTCTCGGAATATATGTGTTGGTTTTGTATGTTGAAAGATGCTATGATCACTTGGAGTGAGTTTAATAGACCGTGATCCTTTACCGAGGATTACGTAATGTCGTGTGTACTTGTTCGGTAAGAATGTAGTGTGTGATATTAGTTGTTACTCCTTTGAAAGGAGATTGTGATGCTTAATGTTGTTTGGCTTGATAATCGATTATTGTTGTGTGCTTGCTATATGTGATGTGCCTCCAGGTAGGATTGTTGAATCTCCGGGATCCATACTTGCTAGTATGGGTCGGGCGTGACCATAGGGTTATCCAATCCGGGTATGTCTTGCGGGGACTCCGAGGTTTGTGGCTTGTTAACCCGATGCCGAGATAACTGGTGGGGTTATCATCGGGTATGTCTTGCAGGGACTCCGAGGTTCGTGGATTGTTAGCCCAATGCCGGGATAACTTATGGTTGTGGTTTGGTTATGTACGTATCTGTGCTTGTAGTCACGTAACTGCGGTTACGGTGACATGTTATTTAATATAGTTTCCCTATGGGTTATTCACTCGGGTATGTTCTACGGGAGCATCTGAGGTTCGTGGCTTGCTAGCACGGGACACGAATAATCTGTGGAAACATGATGTTATGATATGATCGGGTCTTGGACCCCGTGCTTGTGAGCGAAATGGTATGATTGGGTGATGGACCCCGTGTGTTGTTATCATAATTATACTTTGGGAAAATGACTTTTGGGCTGTGTCCCTAAATGTTTTCGAAAGGTTTGAGAATTTTTAAATCCAATATGTTTTCAAAACTCCCGAGATCGTAAAATGTTTTCGCAAGGTGTATAAGGGGTTTACCCCTATCTTTGGATTAACCGTCTTGATTAGTGATTTACCTCGAGAAGTATGTTTATGATTTCTTAGTCATTAGAGTATGATATGTATGGCTTGTACTTCTGTTTTATACTTGCACTAGCAAAACAGTGGAGTTTTGCTAACCCCCGAGTATTCGGGGGGTGGATGTCTGTATTGCGTCCAGGTACTTGAAGGTTGCTGGGGAGCGAATCACAGATTTAATACGAAGGATGATGGAACACGAAGATACTAATGACATGAAGACCAATTGCAGAGTATTTGTTAGAGTCTTGTTGGTTAACCCTCCGATGGTTTGTTCTCCCATTTTATGGGAGTGTTATTGTATTCTAGCCCCTGCGTGGGTATGTGTTCTGAGAAAGAATCGTGTATGTAATGATGTTTGTGTTGAGATAAGATCAAATCGGTCTGATGATCCTTCATATAGCCATGTCGGCATATGATTGATGTATTGTTTGTATTTAGCCTGGTAGATCCTCACGGAGAGGGTCTGCGACACTGTAATATTCCCGATTGGTTTGGGGGTGTTACACCGACAACCTTTGGACTTTGGGATGAGGACATTTATTTGCATAATGCCCTGGTTTCTGTAATTATAACACATGTTAGCATCACCAGAGGAAGTTTCAGTACTTACCTTGTGTACAGGCTTGGGCCTGTATGGAGTTTTTCCCGACTGCTTGATAAACTTCTTGAACTTATGCATGAGGAGCGCCATTTCGTCTTGCGACAGGATGTCATCGTCGCTGTCAGCATTCTTATGAATGGGCTTTGATGAACTCGGCATGCTGTGTCTTCGGTTGGATATAGCGGCTAAGGCTGTAGTCTGGCGGAGATTCTTGACTTTCTCTCTCTGTCTATATCGTACTCAAATGCTTTGAGGTCAGAAAAGAGATCAAAAGTAGATATTTCACTAAGATTGCACGACACACGCATAGATGTGGTCTTAATGTCCCATCGGGCAGGGAGAGATCAGAAAATTTTTAGGTTTTTCTCCCTTTGGGTATAAATCTTGCCTAATGCTTCAAGTTCACCAACAATGCCAGTGAATCTGTGTTGCAGTTGGTTTCATTCCAAAAGATTCAAATTGCTGAGTTAATTTTGAAATCTTGTTTTCTTTTGAGAGCTCAGTTCCCTCACTAATTAACTTGAGTTTATCCCAGATATCCTTGGCTGATTTACAGCTCTTTACCTTAGAGAATGTGCCTTTGTCAATAGTGACAAATAGCGCATTCTTAGCGACATTGTCGAGGTTGGCGCGCTTTCTTTCGTCAGAAGTCCATTGTTCGCGCTCTTTCTTGAGCATCTCTGCATGAGCCTAGCCTTCAATCCTTGGGGCCAGATTTACCTTCATGATCTTTATGGGGCCATCCTATATGACAAAAATCATCTCTTCGTGCATTGCTGCAAGATGAGCCTCCATTCTAATTCTCCAATCATCAAATTCGTCAATAGAAAACATAGGAACTTTATTGATCAATGATGAATCCATATGAGAATAAGAAAGAAAAACACTGTTTTTTAAAAATAAGTGATTTAAGGATCTGATTCAATAAAAAATACGACTGATTCTTCTTGGAATCAACCAGTCCGATACCACTTGTTGGCCACTAATTATACAGGATACAGCTTGGAAAGTGTTTTAAATAACAAGCAGTACAGTTTTCAAATCTGAGTGCGTAGCAGAAGTCTTGTTAAAATGAGTTGCTGTAAATACAGCAACTAGATATGAAGTGTATACTTAAAAATAATCACAAATATTAAAACAGTAAATGCAGAAGATAAATCACACAGTAATTAAAGTGGTTCGAGGTAAACCCCTCTACGTCCACTGGTCCTCCACACAGGAGTGAAAATATTTATTATAAATACTACGTACACAACTACATATTTATAATCAAACCTAATCAATATATCGTTCACACTGATTGATATAATGATCTTAGCCTTCAACCGTTCACACAGATTGGTTTAAGCTTTCACTTGACTGGCTTCTTCACACATAGTTCCGAAGCTTCGTCTCTTCAATGCAAGTCCGTCACACACAGTTCAGGAATAGCAAGGTTTCTAAGTCCACACAGGGCTGATGGGTTTTGTTCAAGGGTAGAACAATGTTTGAATAACAGCTTTGACTTTCTGAGCTTTTAGCTGATAATTTGTTGTTCACGGTTTGAGCACTTGTATATCTCTTCTTTCAGAATAGCAGTATGCTTTTAGGAGATATGTTTGCTCAGATGTATATGATGATAACTTCATTTGCTTTTCGTGCGTTGTCAGTTAATCAGTTTTTCAGTCCTTGATCTTAAAACTCTGGAGATATATATATATATATAGCGTTCTGAAATATATTCGTTGAGATAGATCCGTTGAGCAAAAGTCCGTTCCAACGGGATGATGCGTTTGAATAAAACACAATCCGGATTTTGTGCTAGATTGAAGATCTCTGACGACTTAATATTTAAATACTTTATCCTTTAGTATTTAAATATATCTTCTTAAACGGGACTTGACTTTAGCGAATAGCAAAGATTCCTTCTTGTCCTGTTTGGATACTGTATGGAATGATAGCTGTATTGTCGTTTCGAGACAGCTTCCATACTTAGTCTTACGAGACTCCTTTGCTGTATGATAGATTCACTGTATGCTGGGACTACGAGAAGTCTTAGATACAGGTTGACACCTTTGATCAGCTTTTCGATACAGCTGTTTGCTGTATGCTGGATTGGCACATTGTCAAAACATTCTGTCAAAGCTTTCGATACAGGGATTGTTATCCCGACAGTTTCGATACAGGGATTGTTTATCCCAACAAACGTGGTATATTTAATATTTCTAAACCCATTTCCGGTGAGTGAGATATTATATGTTAAAGTTGGATGTTGGAGTAGGAACTAACATGATATCTATGATGTTAGTTGTCCCACATTGATTGTGGATGGATGTTTTAGCTTGTATTTAAAGTCTTTGTCTATATGAGCTTAATAAAAAGTGGGTTGGTGTGTAAGGGTGTCCTCGCGCGCGCACACACACACACACACACACACACACACACACGCGGCGCCGCCGACTGATCGTTCGTCCGTCGGTTCGGGTCGGGCATGGGAATGGGCTCGGGCTCGGGATCGGGATCGAGCTCGGGCTCAGGCTCAGTCAAGGCCCAGGACTTGGATCTTGGCAATTGGTGCTTTGGGATGGTATTTGGGCTTATCTTTTTGGACCAAATCCGTAAGTCCACCAAATCTTTTGGTATCCAGCCATCATGGCAGGATTAATGGCGAAGAGTCCCTTCACTTGATCGAGATGTGCTATATATATCAGCATTTGGTCATTGCAGAATTCACGAAAAAACAGTGCATTTTTTTATCAAAGCATAGTATAGAATATTCAAGTTAAGTCTTCGTTCCAGTCGAGTTCGCAGGTGCTCGTTCAGTTTGCGGTGCTGCTACTGTTGAGGCGTTCAGATCGTTTTTACCTTTGGGGACGAACATCTTTACCGTGAGCACTACCGGGGCGTATTCTCATCTTGCGGGCAGAAGCTCTAGCTTCGGACGATCTTTAGTCTTTTTATTAAAAAATGTTCTTTCATTTCAAGTGTAATATTTGATTCTGTTCTTTGTTATAGTTCAGTTCAGAATATTATTTGTAATACACGTGCAAGTAACAAATTATTCCAACACCAAGTATGATCCGTCGAGACCTCTGGAGTTCGGTACATGATGTGTACGAACAATGAAGATGTGGAACCGGGTACGGTCCGTCGTGGCCTCCGGGGTTCGTTACTTGACGAGTACGAACAGTGATTGAATGGATGATGTTTTGATGTTGGGTCACGGACCCGTAATGATATCCTAGCTTATGTGTTTTGAAGCAAGAACCGGGCTTAGGACCCAATGATTTCGGAAAAGGACTTATAACTTGGACTTGAGGTCCGAAAAAGTTTCTACTTCTAAAAATCCCCAAGATGATGAGTTTATTTTCAAATACTTCTTTGCTTGAATTCAAAATCCTAAAACCTCTCGGAAATATTTTGATAGTTGATTATCTTATCTGATTCGTGGTTGCTATTTGCTTGTTACTTTTCATATAATATTATACTTGCATTAGCAAAATAGTGGAATTTCACTAACCCCCGAGTAATCAGGGGGTGGATGTCTGTTTTGTGTCCAGGTACATGCAGGTTCGTGGGAGCAGTCACAGGATCAGCACAGAAAGTGACGAGCTACGATACTAATCAAGAGTTGGGAGTTAAATTGAGTTATGTTGTATCGACAGAGTCGTAATCAGTCTTCCGCTATTTTGTATATTTACCCTTGCGTGGGTATTTATTGTAAAGAATTGTATTTTTTTGTTTGTGTCCGTCGTGAGACCTCACCGGTCAGTGTAGTTGCTTATAATTGACCTTAACGGTCTGTATTATTGTGTTGTTTGCCCCGGGCGGGAAAAAACTTGGTCATTTTGTGATGTTTAGCGTGGTAGATCCTCGTGGGAAGGATCTACGGTGTATAATATTCCCATATAGATTTCGGGAGTGTTACAGTCACATCATTGTGGGACAATGACACACTCTTACCTTGTGTGTTTAGGTTATTTATTCCTATAAATAACTAGATATAAGTATATAAAAATTACATGTGTTATTAGAGCCAAAATACAAAATCATCCGACCCTAAATATACTATAAGCCGCAAGAGAGAGAAGAGAAGGAGATTTGGAGTACTTCATCTTGCTCGTGTTCTAGGCTAGCAACTTAAGATGATTCAAGATCTGTTGTGTGCATACTAGTAAAGGGCAGCACTTGGAGTCCTAAAGATTGTTCCATGAAGATCAAGATCTTATCTAGATCGACTACACGCATCCAAAAGCTATAATTTTGGTACCTTAATTTTTACTAGATTAGATTCATGTATTACATGTGTATGTGACCTTTAAAATGTTTTTAATGATTCAGTCAAAGATTTGATAAAAACCCAAAATGGTTGACCCGAAAGAGTTCGACATTTCATTCAATCCAACTTAAGAGTAAGAGGACAAGGATTGACCCTGATGCGGCCGAGAACAAAGACAAGGAAATTATTGTTGCGAAGAGTGGCGTGGTTTAGGTTATCTTGGTGAAGACTGGAATCGTTTGGTGTGTTATCTTATTATGGTTAGAATATTTATTGTATTTATGTTTTCTAAGAAAAATAAGAAAAAATTGTTGATTATTTAATGCAAATGATCCTTGTGTGATTCCAAAAAATTTGTTGAGCCTTTTATTCTTTCCTAGTCATGTATTTATTTTACGATCTAGACATTCATCATCTCGAGAAGAAAGGGTGAATAAACTGGTTGATGAAAGTAGAAGTGAGAAACTCATACTTTACTTGTGGCATTTTTAATTTTCGTGTTGAAGCTAATAAAGAATTGTTTGCAAAATTTCGATTCCCTAACATTGGACCATTAACAAAGTGAATAGAAGGGGCTCTAAATTCTCTTAAAAATTGGCAACGTGTAGTGGTAACATTTTATGTCACCATTTTTTGTCTCATTAATCCGAATTATCAAGTCTTAGGGGTTTTGAACCTGATATCCTGAGTGGCGAGCTCGAGAGTCATCGATCGAACACTCGCTACATAAATTAATGAGAAAACATGAATATTTTGGACATTGTTGTTGTTGCATTGAAATCAAGAATGTTATAGAAGTTCTATAAAGTTGAAAAAACCAGAATAAAGGGATGTAGATTATAAGAAGAGTCGAATTATTTGACTTCTATTGATTAATACACTCGGTTTTGATGAACTATTATAAAATTTGATGACGCCGACGAAATTTACCCTTAATTGAGTCGAGAAGAAAAGAGTGGCCGAGAAGGTTTTGTGTGAATATGAGCAGGAGAGATAATATTTGACAGTCGGGGTTGCTTAACCTTTCTAACTTTCGGAATTTACAAACAAAATTGAGTTTTAACTTCAAAACAAAAGCCAACGTATTTCGGATCTAAGTTCATTTATATCTACAATATAAAGCTAGTTGTTGTGTAATTATGATTTTGTTCCTTATATACATATATTTATTTAGTTTTTATGTGTCCAACTTTCATTTTAATGTTTTTTTAGTGTGCTCAAGTTATTTGTTTTAAGATATAGTCCTGCTCGGGACTAGAAAAAAATTAAGTTCTAGGGTGTGAGCTATTTTACTACTTTTATTCATATTTGTTTATTTTATTTAGATGTCATTGCTTTTATTCAGATAAAAGTGAAATTACGACTTAACCAAGAAAATACACATATTACGAAAATTGTTTATTTTTATTTATTAATGTTGTAGAACTTGAAAAGATGAGTTCGGCATTCCTTCCGGATGCAAAATTTGAATTTCTATATCAAAAGTTATGCTTAAAATATAATGTGCGGTCAAAATGCAAAAGTCATGAATTTCCATGCAAAACCAAGACTAATTTATACGGCCATATCAATACTTGTACGGTGGTATTTGTTTAAGTTCATATGTATCTGTTCCATAAGGCAGAATACGGCAGTATAATCCATCATGTATGATCGTATGCTCAAGATTTACTGCCATTTTACGGCAGTAACACCCCGGAAATAACCAAGTCATTAGCTACGTAGCGCGTGTACGGCCTTATACCCACATATTATGGTCATATTTTCTAATATAATGGTCATGTCTCCTCATAATTACAGTCGTATATTTGGTAGTTAGTTAAAGATCCTTATCTTCTGTTTTGAGATAACATGACGAATGGCTATTTTTGATTTGATAAGAGGCCTTTGTAACTGGTGTTTTGGGCCATATTAGAAGACTATGCAAGTATACAAAGGGCCCTCGATCACATCTTCAGTCATCTTCCGTCTTGCTTTGTTTTGTGAGAATAATACTTGTGTTCTTAAGAATGTATGTGAGTGTTTATGTTGATGAGTTTCTCCTTCATGTTTTAAGGGAGTTAGTATCAAGTTCTTCCCTTCTTCATTCATCATGTATTTTATTTCTTATTTTGTATTGAATAAAGCCATTATGGGCTGGATTTCCTTGTTGGAATTACAAACAATGTTTGATCAAGTTAATAAAACTGGTATAAATTCTCTTGTGAATTTCATAGCAATAAATGTGAAATTTATGGTCTTCAATTTTCGAAAGAAAATAAGTGGATTAGATTAATTGATTTAGCTCTAAGTTGTCTTAGAGAATAGAAATATAGCTTTACACCTTAGATTATTCTTTCTGTTAAAATAATAATACCAAATGTATGTCTAAGTCTGTTAGTTTACGGGCTTTCCTAGTTAGGGTAGGATTAGGCCTGGTTGTATGTATTTCTCCCTATTTAAAGGGATGTTATCAATGGAATAATACACAGTTTTTGCCTTACTTTTCTGTTCAATTATTTTCCCTTCAACACGTTATCAGCACGTAGTTCCCAACTGAGCAAGAAAATCCCCTCCCATTTTCTCTACAAAACTCCGAAAAAAAGATTTTCTGTCAGAAACCCTAGCCGGCAGTTTTCTTTCCTGACCGACGGCCTACATCTTATTCCCTGATCGGTCATCGGAATGCGATGCTCGGAACCCGACCGGTCCTCTTCTTCTGCGAACCACCGCCGCTGCCGCCCGTCGCACCCTCGATCCATATTCTTTCGTCTTCTGCAAATCGGAGCCCTCTTCCTTTAATATCCGCATTTCTCTCTTTCCCCGATATTCTCATTCCGCTTGTAATCGTTTCTACATTTTGAATCTATTTTATTCATGGAGTTTCTCCATTTGGACGAGTTTTGGAGATGTTTTGATAGTATTCCGTCTTATATCATGTATTGTTGCATGGACATTCGATTCTCATAGAACCCGTTTGATTTTGTAATTTCTTTGGTTTCACGAGTTCGTATAGTTTATTTGTTCGTGTTGTGAGTTTTGGTTTATTGATCCGACATCGTATCGTGATTTTCGGACGTCTGGGCCGTTTTGTAATTTCCTATAAGTTTAGAGAATTTTACCTTCGTTGTCGTTTCTCGGATTCCTCAGTAATCGGAATTGTATTTTCCTTCAGCATTAAGCTTCATCATCGTGAATAATCTATATCTATGCGTTGGAATCTGTCCTTGTGTTGCGACTCATTTTCGGACCGCCCTGTGCAGCTAACTTCGTTCAGCAGTGTTGAACTGCTGCATGCATAACATGCGTTATGCATGCTTTCTTGCATGCGCTATCGGCACCTTCATAACGTACGTTATAGCTCATCGCTAACGTACGTTATGGCCTTTAGCAGATTGGACAGATTGTTCTATCCGAACCATTACGTACGTAAAACCCATGGTAGCGTACGCTAAACTATCCGGCGTAGCGTACGCTATTGAACTCAGCATTGTTGGACAGTGAGTCTGCCGAGTTTTACCCAGACCATTACGTACGTAAAGGCGTTGGTGTTACGTACGTAAGCCTCTTGTACTGTACGCTAGCCGTCTGATGTAGTGTACGTTAGCGACCTCAGTATTTTGGGGCAGACTGTTCTGCCAAGCCATTACGTACGCTAGTACTTGAGTGTTAACGTACATAATGAGCATTACGTACGTTAACCAACTCATGTAACATACGTAACATAGGCCCAGGTTTTATAAACCGGGAGTTGACCTTCACTTCGGCACTTTCTTCATTTCTTCTTCTCCGATCGAGAGCTGCGATCCAAGTGAGGTTTTGAGTGATTCTTCAAGGTTTGCCCGTAGAAATCCTTTGGGAATCGAGTATTGTGTTCCTAGTGTAGTTTATCATCATTGTAATCGTCTTCCTCCGTCCTAATCAAGGTAAATCTTCTAAGAACCCTACTTTTGGGTAAATTGGGGGTTTTCGATTTTATTGTTTGATTCATCCCGTGTTGTTGATTAATTCATGATGAATATGATTAATCTTGTTGATATTCTTCGTTTTCCTACGGATTCATGGTATATTTCGTCGTATTTTGGTACATCGAGGCACCGAGTGGCAGCACGCGTCGACGGGGACGTCGACGGAACAGGCGGGGGAGAGTCTCACGCCCCGAGAGAACTGACCGACAGAGTGCTCGGACAGACCCGCACAGAGGGGTGCGAGGTTCAGCAGATCAACGTGCACGGGGCACGTTCGGAACAGCTAGGCCGTGTGGAGCGGCACAACCGACTGAGGGACTTAGCCGTGTGGCGCGGCATGCGTGGATGTATGGCCGAACAAGCAGGCCAACAGAGTGCAGCCAGGGACAAGGCCATCAGGCCTGATGCGGGACTACCTGGGCGGCTGGACAAGGCACGCCGGGAACCGAACGGACGAGTGCAGCGGACAAGCACACCGCTTCGGGACAATGCGGGACAAGATGACGAGACGAGGCACATCCGAGGGCCGAGACTCGGACACGGGCGACGGAGACCCGCGAGGGGTGCGCGCGAGGCGCTGGGCGCGCGCGCGGGCGGCGCGCGAGGGATGCACGGAGCACCCCCCCTATAATAGGCTTAGCGGGAAAAAGCCTTGTGATGGCAGTGGACATTGGAAAGCTGAGGAGTCCACTGTACGGAAATTATACTCGGAACATTCCAGAAACGGACCGGGATGGTCCAGAACATCGAAGATTAATCCGGAGGCATGTGTGGAAGGCCGGGCCGGATCGGGTCGGGTTACAAGGAGACGGGCCGAGTCGGGCCGAGCGGGCCGGGTCGGATCGAACAAGCCAGAAGTACCCGGAAACATGTGGAAGGTGCTGGTGACTCTTGAATGAGTCAAAAGACTTATAATCTAGTAGAGCTTTCTAGAAATTGTACAAAGGTTTGTGTTGTACTTAGAATACTCTAGAAATTGTAATAGTGTAGGAGGGTCTAGAAGCCTCCAAATGAGGAGGTGGAGGAAGGTTCTAGACATAGGAAGTAGTATAAATAGGAGAGTTGGGGCTCATTTGCAGCCATCCTTGGGAATTCATTTGTAAGAGACATACTTGTAACTCTTTACAACTTAGTGGAAGAAAACTTTCCTCAACCCATTGCCTCTCTTTCGTTGTGCCTACTTTCATACTTAGCCAAATTCGGAGTGTTTTAGGCTGACTAGCAAGAGGGTTGCTAGGCCGCACGACGCTTAGGAGCATAGCAAACTCTAAGCCCGTGACAAGTGGTATCGGAGCCATCGTTAGCCACACAAGGAGGTGTGCAAGACTGTGGGAGTCGACGCTAACGATCAGCAGGCATCATGGCCGACGGACAGATCGAGGCAGGCATCAATATGGAGGACAGACGAGTCACAGAGGCTGACAAGGTCCGGGGACGTGGAGAAGTCCCAGCTGAAGGGAAAGCCAAGCGTGGCAAGAGCAAGGCGCGCGGTGTGGTGCCGCCGCAACACGAGAAGGACCCGGCACGAAGCCGACTTCTTGAGGATGAAGACATCCGAAAGATCATACTCACCTTAGCAAACCGCCTACCCGACATCGAGGACGACATCGAAGCTCTTGGGCAGCGCATCACTAACACCCAATTGAGCACGGAGGAACGCGTAGTTACTCTCGAGAAAGCTGTTGGCCAACTGGAAGGGCACACGTTGGGCCAGCTCGAGACCTTCAAGAGGGAACAACTCTCGTTGCGCAAGGAGCTAGCAACGATCGAGGATCATGTGGCAGCCAGCATCACGGAGATACGCAAGCAGTATGCCGAGTTTTGCGAGGTAAGTGCCAAACGTTTTGAATATTTTTGTGATAAAATCTGTCGGGCAAGCAACTCGGGCACCAACTCAAATGGTGGGCCGAAATGAACAAAGACATTTGGCGGGGCGAGGTTCGAGGGACCAAGGGTTGAGGTCCCCAAACCCAAGGAATTCATTGGCAAGAGGGATGCCAAGTCAATCGAGGAGTTCCTGTGGCGAATGGAACTTTACTTTGATGGTATGGGACTGACGGACGAGAAGGCCAAGGTGCGGCAGGCTGCACTATATCTTGCCGACGATGCAGCACTGTGGTGGCGTCATCGACAGGCCGGTGTTGCGAAAGAAACTTGCCAACCGATCGGGACTTGGGACGAGTTCGTGTCGGAACTCAAGGCACAATTCTATCCCGAGAACACATGCTATGAGGCAAGGAAGAAACTCCGCGAGCTCAAGCACAAGACTACCATTCGGGACTATGTTCGGGACTTTACATCGATCATGCTCCAGATTCCGGACATGACCGAGGATGATCGACTATTTTTCTTCCTGGATGGACTACCGAGTTGGGTCAGGGACAGAGTACAAAGCCGCGAGGTAAAATCTGTCAATGAGGCAATCAAAGTGGCCGAGTCCCTAGCCGAATTCGAGAAGAGGAAAGAGCCGCGAGCTGAGGGTCAAGCCAAAGGCGGGGGAGACACCCGCACGTCAGTACAGCAACCAGCCCAACCATCACGCGGAAGATTCGGGACAAGACCGCAATATGACGCGGACAAGCCATACCACTCGGGTGAACGCAGGGGCGCTCCCGACCAACGAGGATGCTTTATGTGCGGCGGAGCTCATCGGATGAAGGACTGTCCGAAGATGGGGAAGCTCAACGCCATGGCCGAATGCAAGGGGCCAACGATTGATCACGACGTGCAGCAGGTAAGCACGATTCAACAACTTAATTCTGTCGTCAGTGCAGGAAGCGAGGGACCGCGAGGAAGCAAGTTGATGTTCGTGGAAGGAACCATCAACCACCAACCCATCAAGGCCTTGGTCGACACGGGAGCCGACTACAACTATATCACTGAGGCCGAAGCCAGAAGATTGGGACTACTTGTGCAGCCATGCAAGGTGGATGAAGTCAACAACGGACAGCGATGCAGTCACGGGGCGACAAGCGGAGTGCGAATCGTGCTTGGAGACCCGGGAAGGTCGAGTGCACTTCAAAGTCACCACGATGGACGATCGGGATCTCATTTTGGGAATGGACTTTACGAGAAGAACAATTTTGCCTTTTTCCCAAAAGCAAAGACACTATGGGTGAACAGTCGAACAAACCCATCATTATCCCCTTGATGTGGAACAAGTCCGTATGCAGTGATGACGACACTTCGATTTGTAAAAGTTGATCAAGAGGAAATGCCGATGTCTTGCACAGGATCAATGCGGTACATCGAGGCACCGAGTGGCGGCAAACGTCGACGAGGACGTCGGCCGGAACAGCGAGAGAGTCTCACGCCCGAGAAGCGGCCAAGCGAGTGCTCGGGCAGACCCGCCTGAGGGGTGCGAGGTTCAAGGATCAACGTGCACAGGCACGTTCGGGCAACTAGGCCGTGTGGAGCGGCACAACCGAGGGACTTAGCCGTGTGGCGCGGCATGCGTGGATGTATGGCCGAACAAGCGAGCCAACCGGCAACGAGTGCCCGACCAGGGACAAGGCCATCGGGCACGATGCGGGACTACAGGCGGGCGGAGAAGGCACGCGAACCGACGCGGGAGTGCAACGGATGTGCACACCGCTTCGGGACAATGCGGGACAAGATGACGAGACGAGGCACATCCGAGGGCCGAGACTCGGACACGGGCGATGGAGACCCGCGAGGGGTGCGCGCGAGGCGCTGGGCGCACGCGCGGGCGGCGCGCGAGGGATGCACGGAGCACCCCCCCTATAATAGGCTTAGCGGGAAAAAGCCTTGTGATGGCAGTGGACATTGGAAAGCTGAGGAGTCCGCTGTACGGAAATTATACTCGGAACATTCCAGAAACGGACCGGGATGGTCCAGAACATCGAAGATTAATCCGGAGGCATGTGTGGAAGGCCGGGCCAGATCGGGTCGGGTTACAAGGAGACGGGCCGAGTCGGGCCGAGCGGGCCGGGTCGGATCGAACAAGCCAGAAGTACCCGGAAACATGTGGAAGGTGCTGGAGACTCTTGAATGAGTCAAAAGACTTGTAATCTAGTAGAGCTTTCTAGACATTGTACAAAGGTTTGTGTTGTACTTAGAATACTCTAGAAATTGTAATAGTGTAGGAGGGTCTAGAAGCCTCCAAATGAGGAGGTGGAGGAAGGTTCTAGACATAGGAAGTAGTATAAATAGGAGAGTTGGGGCTCATTTGCAGCCATCCTTGGGAATTCATTTGTAAGAGACATACTTGTAACTCTTTACAACTTAGTGGAAGAAAACTTTCCTCAACCCATTGCCTCTCTTTCGTTGTGCCTACTTTCATACTTAGCCAAATTCGGAGTGTTTAAGGCTGACTAGCAAGAGGGTTGCTAGGCCGCACGACGCTTAGGAGCATAACAAACTCTAAGCCCGTGACAGGTGGTATCGGAGCTATCGTTAGCCACACAAGGAGGTCTGCAAGACTGCGGGAGTCGACGCTAACGATCAGCAGGCATCATGGCCGACGGACAGATCGAGGCAGGCATCAATGTGGAGGACGGACGAGTCACAGAGGCTGACAAGGTCCGGGGACGTGGAGAAGTCCCAGCTGAAGGGAAAGCCAAGCGTGGCAAGAGCAAGGCGCGCGGTGTGGTGCCGCCGCAACACGAGAAGGACCCGGCACGAAGCCGACTTCTTGAGGATGAAGACATCCGAAAGATCATACTCACCTTAGCAAACCGCCTACCCGACATCGAGGACGACATCGAAGCTCTTGGGCAGCGCATCACTAACACCCAATTGAGCACGGAGGAACGCGTAGTTACTCTCGAGAAAGCTGTTGGCCAACTGGAAGGGCACACGTTGGGCCAGCTCGAGACCTTCAAGAGGGAACAACTCTCGTTGCGCAAGGAGCTAGCAACGATCGAGGATCATGTGGCAGCCAGCATCACGGAGATACGCAAGCAGTATGCCGAGTTTTGCGAGGTAAGTGCCAAACGTTTTGAAGATTTTTGTGATAAAATCTGTCGGGCAAGCAACTCGGGCACCAACTCAAATGGTGGGCCGAGCTGGAACAGCACATTTGGCGGGGCGAGGTTCGAGGGACCAAGGGTTGAGGTCCCCAAACCCAAGGAATTCATTGGCAAGAGGGATGCCAAGTCAATCGAGGAGTTCCTGTGGCGAATGGAACTTTACTTTGATGGTATGGGACTGACGGACGAGAAGGCCAAGGTGCGGCAGGCTGCACTATATCTTGCCGACGATGCAGCACTGTGGTGGCGTCATCGACAGGCCGGTGTTGCGAAAGAAACTTGCCAACCGATCGGGACTTGGGACGAGTTCGTGTCGGAACTCAAGGCACAATTCTATCCCGAGAACACATGCTATGAGGCAAGGAAGAAACTCCGCGAGCTCAAGCACAAGACTACCATTCGGGACTATGTTCGGGACTTTACATCGATCATGCTCCAGTTAGGACATGACCGAGGATGATCGACTATTTTTCTTCCTGGATGGACTACCGAGTTGGGTCAGGGACAGAGTACAAAGCCGCGAGGTAAAATCTGTCAATGAGGCAATCAAAGTGGCCGAGTCCCTAGCCGAATTCGAGAAGAGGAAAGAGCCGCGAGCTGAGGGTCAAGCCAAAGGCGGGGGAGACACCCGCACGTCAGTACAGCAACCAACCCAACCATCACGCGGAAGATTCGGGACAAGACCGCAATATGACGCGGACAAGCCATACCACTCGGGTGAACGCAGGGGCGCTCCCGACCAACGAGGATGCTTTATGTGCGGCGGAGCTCATCGGATGAAGGACTGTCCGAAGATGGGGAAGCTCAACGCCATGGCCGAATGCGAGGGGCCAACGATTGATCACGACGTGCAGCACGTAAGCACGATTCAACAACTTAATTCTGTCGTCAGTGCAGGCAGCGAGGGACCGCGAGGAAGCAAGTTGATGTTCGTGGAAGGAACCATCAACCACCAACCCATCAAGGCCTTGGTCGACACGGGAGCCGACTACAACTATATCACTGAGGCCGAAGCCAGAAGATTGGGACTACTTGTGCAGCCATGCAAGGGCTGGATGAAGTCCAACAACGGACCAGCAGTACCGGTCACGGGGCGGAACGGAGTGCGAATCGTGCTTGGAGACTGGGAAGGTCGAGTGCACTTCAAAGTCACCACGATGGACGATCGGGATCTCATTTTGGGAATGGACTTTCTGGAGAAGAACAATTTTGCCTTTTTCCCAAAAGCAAAGACACTATGGGTGAACAGTCAGAACAAACCCATCATTATCCCCTTGACTGTGGAACAAGTCCCGTATGCAGCGATGACGACACTTCGATTTCAGAAAAAGTTGACTGAAGAGGAAATGCCGATGTACTGCCTGGGATCAATGCGGTACATCGAGGCACCGAGTGGCAGCAAACGTCGACGGGGACGTCGACGGAACAGGCGGGGGAGAGTCTCACGCCCCGAGAGAACTGACCGACAGAGTGCTCGGACAGACCCGCACAGAGGGGTGCGAGGTTCAGCAGATCAACGTGCACGGGGCACGTTCGGAACAGCTAGGCCGTGTGGAGCGGCACAACCGACTGAGGGACTTAGCCGTGTGGCGCGGCATGCGTGGATGTATGGCCGAACAAGCAGGCCAACCGGGCAACAGAGTGCCCGACTGAGGGACAAGGCCATCAGGCCTGATGCGGGACTACCTGGGCGGCTGGACAAGGCACGCCGGGAACCAAACAGACGAGTGCAATGGATGTGCACACCGCCGGGACAATGCGGGACAAGATGACGAGACGAGGCACATCCGAGGGCCGAGACTGACACGGCGATGGAGACCCGCGAGGGGTGCGCGAGGCGCAAGGCGCGGCGGCGCGCGAGGATGCACGAGCACCCCCTATAATAGGCTTAGCGGGAAAAAGCCTTGTGATGGCAGTGGACATTGGAAAGCCGAGGAGTCCGTCACGGAAATTATACTCGGAACATTCCAGAAACGGACCGGGATGGTCCAGAACATCGAAGATTAATCCGGAGGCATGTGTGGAAGGCCGGGCCGGATCGGGTCGGGTTACAAGGAGACGGGCCGAGTCGGGCCGAGCGGGCCGGGTCGGATCGAACAAGCCATAAGTACCCGGAAACATGTGGAAGGTGCTGGAGACTCTTTAATGAGTCAAAAGACTTGTAATCTAGTAGAGCTTTCTAGACATTGTACAAAGGTTTGTGTTGTACTTAGAATACTCTAGAAATTGTAATAGTGTAGGAGGGTCTAGAAGCCTCCAAATGAGGAGGTGGAGGAAGGTTCTAGACATAGGAAGTAGTATAAATAGGAGAGTTGGGGCTCATTTGCAGCCATCCTTGGGAATTCATTTGTAAGAGACATACTTGTAACTCTTTACAACTTAGTGGAAGAAAACTTTCCTCAACCCATTGCCTCTCTTTCGTTGTGCCTACTTTCATACTTAGCCAAATTCGGAGTGTTTAAGGCTGACTAGCAAGAGGGTTGCTAGGCCGCACGACGCTTAGGAGCATAGCAAACTCTAAGCCCGTGACAGTACGCTATCCTCCAAGCTTAACGTACGCTACGGACTGGAGCCTTATGTACGTAAAAATGACTTACATACGTAACACATGGGCATATTTCAATCAGTGGCCTCTGGAGGGCCTTTACCTACGTTAACCATTATTCATATCGTACGTAAAACGCATTACGTACGTAAACCCTAGAACGTTAATGTACGTTAACAAAATCAAGTGTTATAAAATAACACTCCCACCTTCATTTCTCCCATCCCAAAACTTGAAGTGAAGAAGTCTTGAAGCCTTTCCACAGACTTATACTCAATTCTTGGCCTCTCATACACTTATAGAGGAGGTGATTTCGTAAGCTCCGGTGTAGATTATCCAAGTCACTCAACACATTCCTAGTTTCTCCTCGTGGCTCTTGTTGATTTGTCATCTCTCCTCATTGTTCGTCATCTTCTAAGGTAAATCTATCAATCTTCGGAGTAATCTCTACAATGTTGTTGATTATTACTCGTTAGATTACGTGTACTTGGGTAGATTTTGCTAAAATCTCATAGACGATCTAAACGGACAAACTTGTAGTAATCGGAGTTATCATTGTTTGTATATTTCATTTTCATACAATTCGTTGTAACAATCACATGCGAGAACTTCCATCTCAATTTACATTTGGATCATATATAATCGACGAATCAATTGTAGAAGGATTTCATAGGAATTCATCACCGTTTGTTAAACTAGTCGTAACTTACTCTTGCAATATGATGATCAACGTTAACATTAATAGGGGAATTAATTCGATAGTATTAATATCATTGATAATCGAATGCCGAAATCATTGTGTAAAATGATAGTCTACCGATTTAAGTACTCGTAATAGAGAATTAGATTAGGAGAATGGGATTTGATTATGCTATGGTCGTTTGTTGCCAATCGAATGATGATAGGGATAATCTTGTTAAGCAAATTGATGTATCTAACGTTAACCATAGAATTGAACGGTATAATGGTACGTAATGCTTATGAATTTAGAAAAATGATACTAATGTTGGTAATTAAGACTACGCTAGGAATCCGGTTAGGGAAGGGAGACTAGTTTATTCATCATGATCCGTACGAGGTGTTAATCGGATATTATGTGACTAGGTTAAGCTCGAGCGGGCGTGGAGATCTCGGTTATCACAAAGCACCTACCGTCGGATCATAGTCAAGTGAAATCTTGCTCGAGAAATGATAATATTATTGTAATGTTCGTATGTATGAATGTGCCATTGTTGATGAATGCCGACGGTTGTCTTTCTCTAAAATGTGTTATAAATGGGCCGATGTGTTGGGGATAAAACTTGTATGGTACCCGTATGGAAATGTGTTAGGGGATAAGACCCGAATTGGGCACCTATGTTCCGGGTATTCCCGTGTGGATACTTTCGTGACCCTTGGTTGTGACCTTGGGGTTTATGTGATAAAGAGAGAAAGACAACGTCGGTCGCGTGGTGAAATATTTTCTGTTGGTTATATGGCATTGTGTTCGGTAAAATTATGTATATCGTTGCTAATGATCGTTATTGGTATGCATTCTCTGACCCTGGTTACCTGGCATGAATTGTCGTGCCAGGTAAATTTATTGATTATGTGCAGGACATTCCTGAGGGGTCCGGTCAGACTTGAACGGTGTTGGAATAAACTCTTGCCACTGCTTAAATTAAATTTGGTCTTTAAAACCTCCGTTATGTAATAATCGAACTTTGAACTATGTTTCTCCTTAAAACCTTTCTGCTCATGTTATGTAATCATGAACTTATTGTTTTATTGCAATGCCTTTAAAATATCTATTTTCTAAACTAGCCTTGTGGGTCCCATGTGGGATTCACGGCACTGTAATATCTCGGGAGATTTTGGGGGTGTTACAATATGTACTTTACATGTCAAAGTACACGTTATACAATTCTTGTATGAACTTACTGGCCAGTTAAGTTTTATCGACTTGCGAGCCAGTTAGGGGTTCAAGTATTAAACAATTCCAGTTCCTATCTCCTTATCTCCATAAGGAGTGGAATGTTTGCTCTCAAATGTAAGGACTATTATTCTATGTATCATATCAGAATGCCAGCTATATACAATAATATAGAAATAATAAATATCTTATTTAATTCAATATTCATAATTACAATACAATGCTCTCGCTCTCTCATCCTCTAGGGCTGTCGGCAGCAAGCTGCCTACCGAGAGCAGCAGGCAGCGGCCGAGCAGCTTGCTGAGATGCTTGGTCAGGGCTGGGCAGCCCGGGCCTTGTGTTTTTCAACTCCGTTTTATATTTTGTTCGGTAAATTAATTTCGCGCAAATTAAATCATATTTAATTAACTAAAACATAATTATGGAAATTTTATTTTTAGGGAATTAATTTAATAAATATTTATTTTTGTCTGGAATAAATTAATATTAAAGCTTGTGTGAATCAATTCGATTAATTCTAATATGTGTATTAACTTAGTATTGATTGGATCAATATTTAGATTAATTATTTAGCCATTAATTTTAATATAATTGTTGCATTATTATTTGAATGGTGACGTAGCTCATGGAGTTAGTTTATTGAATCTTTATTTGATGGGGTTGTAATGGCCGTTTTGAGCCAATTTATTTTTTTAGTAAATTGTATAGGATGTAAATTTTATTGATGTAACAAATTATCTATGTCGGAGAGCCGATGACGAACCTCCATGAAGACGAAGATTCAATACTTGTAATTAGATTACTTGTAATTTTATCGAGTCGGTGATGAATCGATACTTAGGAACGGTCCATGAACTGCATGTTGTTAGATTTAGGTTGTGTATGTTTTCATATTGTATGACAAACAAATAAACAAACAAACCTACAAACCGCGCTTATAAATGTATTAATCTGCAAAGTGTGACATATAATCGTGTTAAACTTCCACTTACAAACACTAAGTTATAAAGGTTACGAGGTTTCTTACCCTCCATCGAACTCATAAAAAATCGAAATCTAAACCGAAATATTATTCTTTCGAGTATGTTGGGGTAAAATTTTTGGAGAATGTTGATAAATTCCAAGAGTGCATTAGATGCCTTCGGTTGTGACAAATCAAACCCCTTGAATCCGTATGGGTTGCTGGGTGAGATTGTATTGTTAGGCTGATATGAGTTGACGGTTTAAACTTAGATAGTCCAGCGAGCCATAGAAACCGTTCGGGTTGAGGGCAAGTGAACTAGGGTAAAACAAGATCGAAGCATCCATTAGATGGGTTGATGTAAAACCCCCTAAATTCGATAACTTATCACATGTACAACATACTAAATCATGAAGTACTTTAATAACATTTGTTTTATGACATGATATAATCTACGTCTAATTTTATGTTATTCCACTCATTAATTTCGTAAATTATATTTATAAACTAAATAATAAAATTAAAGTAGAATATTGACTCACCTAATGGACTATGTGTTAATATCTAATTATATATAAACTCACTAATGGAGTCAAACCCAACTCAATAAACTTCCTAAGACTTGAATTTATAATTTAAAGCCCAACTCAACTAAATAAATCACAAACTATTACAATTATAGCTATACACTTAAATTAATAAAAAAATAATACATATATATATATATATATATATTATATACATTTGGGCGGCCAAATGGGGAAGAAAAGGAGGAGAGGCATATTTTCTAGAGTCTTCATGTTCCATCATGCAAGAGACCCTCTTAACACACCTTAGACAACATGTCTGTAGTCTTCACTACATATACACTTCCCCAAGCCCTACTTACACACTACAAATACCCACACTAATTGCCTAGCCTCACTTTACACTTCAACACAAAAAAAAATCTGCATTTGAAGAAGGAGAGAGAGGGCCGAATTTAAAGGAGGAAGAAAGAGTTCATCAAAAACTCAAGTAAACTAGTGTGAGAGGGGAGATCGTCTTTCAACGTTCAAGACCTAGAACTGACTAGTTCTGACAGGAATCAAGGTGGGTGAAACTCTTTTAAACCTTTAAGTAATAATCTTTTCTTACTTTTGATGCATGTAAATCTGAAATTTCTTCAAGTATGATGCTGAAAAATTGTTGAAATCACCAAATTAAAAATTCATGCTATGATATTTTGTGCTTTGAATTACATGTATATTCGTTTTTCTTGAATTTTACTTTCGAAAATTATGAAGTATGGTGAGCATGCACAAATCTGGAATTTTTTGTATAAATACATGTCTTAGATATATATGTTATGGTTATATTAACATGCAATATGATTTGTTGGATTTAAACGATAACCGATTTGGTAGTCGGATTTCGATTCTGTGAAAAATTGAATATTGTATGTCCTATTCGAAATCTTGCTGAAACCCTATCAAAATCTGGAACTATATGTTATATGATTATGTTAGGGTATATGGATAACTTAATTGTGGCAAAACGGGACTTGATTTGAGTAAACGGAACTTTAGGGTGTAAATTAGAATTTATAAAAAGTTGGGACTAAACTGAAATTTTCGAGAATAAACTGTTCTAGACCCTAAATAGCATATCTTTTATCACATATAGGCTGTCTGTGAAGTTTCATGTGAATCGGAGTTCGATATCTAAGTTTATTAGTCAAATTTGCAATTTCAAAACAATTACGGGGTCAAAATGCAAGAAATCAAAAATTCTGGACCAAGCCCAAATTTTCTGGACTTTTTCACAAATCTGGGATTCCAGGTTGATCACGAGCCATCTCGTAAAATTTCGTTAAATTCCGAGCTAAATTTGTAGCTCTAAAGGCCTTGGAGCAATTTTGTTAAGTTTTGGGGCAATTTCGTAATTTCTGGAAATTTCAGTCCCGAAACTAGAAATTCCTAATCTCTTCTTAAATCTGAAATTGAAATAGTATCTTTGACCTTCTAAATTTTCACGACCATCCGAGTTCATTTCATATCTCCAAAATGCTTAGGCTCAACCTAAGGGTATAAACGTCGTTTCGACCAACTTCAGAAAAAATCTTGACTTCTTTTCATCGAACCTACGAATCCAATACATCTGACTTGAACCCTTTAAAACCGTTGATGAAATATTGAGAATATTTTCAAATTAATATACAAATCCTATCCCGTATTACCTTGCCACAAATATAAGTAACCATATTCCATACTTAATCAAAAGACGCAATTAATCTCACTGATCGAATGTTTAAGTGTTACTCGTACTATGCAACTAACTGACAATTGTGATTGTCCAAGAACTAAGTTCTATACAAACAAAGTGCCACGGATGAGTCCGCCCTCTAACTCTATCGAGACAAAGTGCCACGTCAACGGATGAGGGCCACCTCTTGAACCTATACGAAACAGAGAGCTGACCTAAAATCCGGGGGCCACCTCTTGAAGTGTAGGAGCTACCTCTAGAGTTCCAAATAGAGTTGGAATGGTTAGACCGAGTCTTGGATCGAGCAGCACGGCTGCGGTTCATGAACAAGGCTGCCGTTGTTGCTTATTCCCATAACCTAGGAATGGAGTGTTCCGATGGACCTGGGTCGTAGAACTTGGGGTATAATCGTGATTATGGTGTGATTCGGGTATTGAACCACATCTAAGGACATACCGAGCACTGGTAAGAGATAAGAAAGCACACGCTAAGTGTGAGATCGAAGGCTCAGCTACTGGGGCGACGGTCCAAATCTTGGGGCGACGGCCTATACTGCTAGGAGTAATAAGGAGAGCCTAGAATCTAAAGTCCACATCGGCAGGATTCAAAGCTAGATTGACTGATCGACTGATTGACTGATTGACTTGACATATGTCCACGGGGACAGGATTATATTATTTCACTACTAAACGATTATCTTTCGATAAATCGCAGCATATCTTTAAAACCTTTTTCACTTTTCTTATAACTTGACAAAGTCAAGCATCACTTAAAATTTTCAAAGGAAAGAAAGCCACACTCGCACATGATCACCCACTCACTGAAACCTTTTGTCTCACCCCACCATTTTTCCTTTTAAACCAGAGAATGAGCAACCAGCAGAAGACGAGGAAGGCTTTGTGGAAGAGACCGATTAGAAGACCGCCGCCTAGACTTAGAATTTCTGTTTTTATCCTGACTTGTAATAATTTACTATGTTTCATACTTTGAATCGTCTGTTATTTTTCCGCTGCAACTTATGATCACTGCAATTTGATTATCAACTATTGTTACAATGAATCTTAGAACATCGGGTTAAGATCGTTGATTGAAAATTTTATCCGATCTTTATTTAGCTTCCGCTATTTATTGCTACACTTTATTTGATTGATCGATTGGTATGTCGCGCCCTCGTCCTTCCCGATGTTGGGGGCATCACAGATATGGTATCGGAGCCTGCTTTGTGAGAAGGACACTTACAACGGTCTAACCAGGATAAGATTCTCCGGACTTAAATGGGAATTCCACTTAGGACGAAGTGAACCAATGGACTGAGACCTAAAGTAGATTTCTCAAGTCAATTATCATTAAGATCTCTTTCGACTTGTCGCTATTCACTTGAAATATGCATAGTCAAATTCAAATTTCCTAAGTCATTGGCCAAGGTACCTGATTAAGTATTCATGGCATTTCCCCGACTGAATCCATTCTTCTATTGAACTCTTGAAACGGATATAGTTTATTTCACTTATCCATTTCTCAAACTCATATCACTATTCATTCGAAATTGATGAAGTTCCTTTAAACTTCACTAAACTTCATTACTTTCTTAAAATGGAGTATTATTGTTCCTTTATCGTTAGTATCATATAAGTATTTGTTGAATCATTAAGTTCACTGCCTTAATGATTATTCATGCTTAATAGAGTTTTATATCAGATATTAGATTTTGCGAGATACTGACTTAGTTTTATTTTGTTAATTAGATGGACCCCACTGGCGAGAAAGATTTGACCAAGGAAACTCAGGGTATCCCTACTACGCGAGCAACGATTACTGAGGATCAGCTCCGGCAAGCGCTTAATCAAATTGAGAGTGTTGCTAGACCCATTCTAGACACAGCTGTTTTGGGCGATTCAAAGGAGGAAGAGATCCAAAACTTGAGGTCTATGATTGCGCACATATTTCAAGATGTGACAGCATATCATGATCATAGGGACGAGATATTTCGGTTGCTGGAAGAGAAGAGACAAGAATACGAAGAGATGGAGTAAAGGGCACATCACCTGGAAACCCAATCGTTAGTGGACATCCAACTGATAGCCAAACTCCGCAGCCACAAATATCTCCAATCCACAGGGTGCAAATGCTGGAGGAACAAATCTTGTCTGAACGCCACGAGCATGAAAAATTCCAGATCATGGTGAAGTCTAAGCTGGGAGCCGTGATCGACCTATTTCCCAATTCCACCACTGAAATCGGATCCACATCACGAGCATCCCTAATTGTGGACACTCGATTCCATGAGTTCGAAGAGGACGATCTGGAAGAAGATCCGAAGGAGGATCCGGAGGAGGACCCAGAAGAGGATGCGAGTATGAATTCGGGAGATAATTTGAAAACTCTAAGACTTGGTTACGAACATTAATGTAACTTATTTTGATGTTTCGTACTTTTGATGTTTAAGACATTTGGCCTAAGTGCCATGAAACGTAACTATATGACTGGCCCAGGAGTAACTTGAATCGGCTATGTTTTATCCTTATATTATAATTTCATTATCCGCGATTAATTAGCACTCAATCATGCGCTTAAATCTACATGACAATATAAATTACTGATAACTCCACATAAGATTGTTAATCCTCACACGCTTCCCTAACTTATAATAGATGACTGACCAAAGGAGTGGACGTCCTCGTATAAACCGTGATGAGCAACAACATCACAATGATCGCTCACGCACTCCCCCACGAGGAGGAAACGGAAATGATGCTATGGCTCAAGCCCTAGCTCAACTGACAAATTTCCTACAACAGAAAGCAACAAACAACAGAAACAACGACAAAACCCACGATCGCACTCTTGAAAGGTTTTTACGCTTCAAGCCGCCTACTTTCGACGGAGAACCTGATGATGCCAAGGCCTAATTTTGGCTGGAGAGAATTGAAGGAATTTTCAACGCCCTACAGTATACCGATGAGCAACGTGTATCCCTGGATACATTACGACTCGAAGCCTCTGTCCACGATTGGTGGATGATTATTAACGAGCGCTGGATGAGAGAGAACCGTGCCAGGATGTGGGCTAACTTCTTGACTGATTTTCGAACCCAGTACGTGTCGGCAGCATCCAGAGAAGCTCGACGAGATGAGTTATACCATTTGAAGTAGGGAAACATGACAGTCGCCCAGTACGAAGCTCAGTTCAACAGACTGTCCAAATATGCACCCGGATTAGTGGCAACAGAAGAAGATAAGCTGTACAAATTCACTCGAGGACTGAGGCATACACTTCAACAGAGTCTTTTGGCTATTTGACTAATGACATTTTCCGAAGTTGTGGAAGCCGCCACCCGGATCGAAAGCGGAATGGAAAGATTAGCTCAACAGCAAAGCCGATTCTCCAACAATGCCAAAAGGCCTGCTACTCGACCAAAACCAATGCCACCACAAAAGTTTCAGAGGACGGGAGCCCAGGGGAGTCCAAGCGGAGCAAAAGCACTGGTTCTCAACAATCCAACAGCGCCTTGCACCCATTGTGGCAGGAAGGGGCATAAGTCAGATTTATGTTGGAGAAAGCTTGGGAAGTTCTTACATTGGGGCAATTCAAATCATCGAATCCGAGATTGCCCAGATGTGAACCCTCCGGCGAACAAACCAGCCACTGCAGCTAAGCCAGGAAACAGCTGAGGGAAGGCCCCATCACGAGTGTCTGTTCTAGCTGGCCAGGAAGCAACAATGATGTAGTGGAAGGTACACTCCTTATATCCAATCAACTTGCACGGAAACTCATAGATACAGGATCATCCCACTCGTTTGTTGCACCGCATTTTTCTAAGAAACTTGATCGGCCTGTAGAATCCTTACCATTATGTTTAGAAGTATCTACCCCAATGGGAGTTAGTCAGCTAGCGGATAAAGTCCATCCTGCGTGTGATGTGATAATCAACTGTAACTGTTATTCTGCCAATTTAGTAGTGCTTCCAATATTGGAGTACGACGTCATCCTAGGAATGGATTGGCTGTCTAAACACTATGCACAATTGGATTGTCACTTTAAGATAGTCACGTTTTGAGAACCTAACAAACCAATTATGGAACTAGTTGGGGATGCTAGAGTCAACCTGATTTTTATCTTTCATCATCAACAAACCCAAGAGTAAGTTGGGCATAGAAACCATACGTGTGGTGTCTGAATACCCTGGCATTTTTCCCAAGGAATTAACCTCCCTACCACCTGATAGAGAGGTTGAATTTAATATCGAAATCGTGCCCGGGAAGGCACCTATTGCAAAGGCACCATACCGAATGGCACCACTGGAGCTACAATAGTTGAAGGTCCAACTGCAGAAGTTGATCGATGTGGGTTTCATACAACCCAGTGTATCACCATAGGGAGCTCTGGTATTATTCATCAAAAAGAAGGACGGGACATTAAGACTTTGCATAGATTACCATGAACTCAACAGTATTACGGCTAAGAATAAGTATCCTCTCCTAAGGATAGATGAATTGTTTGAACAACTCCGAGGAGCTACGGTGTATTCCAAGTTTGATCTTCAATAAGGATACTACCAACTAAAAATTAAGAATGAAGATGTTCCTAAGACTATATTCCAAACTAGATGGCCACTACGAGTTCGTAGTGATGCCTTTTGGACTCACGAATGCTCCTGTGGCATTGATGGATTTAATGCATAGAGTATTTCAACCATATCTCGACCAATTCGTAGTAATTTTCATCGATGACCTACTCGTGTACTCTAAGACGGAGAAAGATCACGAGAGGCATCTTAGACTAGTGTTGGAAACACTCAGGCAGCACAAGTTATACGCCAAGTACAACAAGTGTGAATTTTGGTTGAAGGAAGTGGCATTTCTGGGCCACATTATTTCTGGAGAAAGGATTGCGGTAGATCCATCCAAGATAGAAACTATTATGGACTGGAAGAGACCATAAAATGTCACTGAGATTATGAGCTTTCTTGGACTTTCGGATTACTACCGCAAATTCATCAGGGACTTCTCGAAGATAGCGGGACCTCTCACCCGATTAACCCAAAAACAAGTCAAATTTGAATGGACGGATAAATGCGAAACAAGCTTCCAAGAACTCAAGAGAAAGCTTACCACTGCACCAATACTGACACTTCTAAAAGGAACCCAGGGATTTCTCGTATATAGTGGTGCCTCAAAGGATGGCCTCGGTGCTGTACTAATGCAAAATGGTAAAGTTATCGCGTATGCTTCCAGGCAACTCAAAATGCACGAGAAGAATTATCCAACACATGACCTCGAACTCGCAACAATAGTATTTGCCTTAAAGAAATTGCGACATCATTTATACGGTGTTGAATTTACCGTGTTTATGGATCATAAAAGTCTCAAGTACCTATTTTATCAAAAGGAACTTAATCTCCGATAGAGAAGATGGGTAGTGCTTTTAGAAGATTACCATTGTAAGATTCAACATCACCTAGAGAAACCGAATGTCGTGGCTGATGCCTTAAGTAGAAAGGCTAGAGTGGCCCGACTCATGGTCCGAGAATGGCAAGCTCTCTAGGAACTGAGCTACCTGAAACCCATTCATGAAGGTGCTCGTTTAATTTGCGCCAACCTCACAGTTAAATCGAATCTATTGAACGATATTCGATTAGCGTAAGAGAGAGATCCAAATAATCAAGAATTCAAGGACAAGATCGTTAAGGGCGAGAAACCCGAGTTTATGATTACCAAGGATGGAATTGTAAGGTTTAAGGGACGGTTATGCATACCTCATGATGAGGAGCTCAAAAGACAAATTCTTGAAGAAGCTCATTGTTCGAGATATACGATTCACCCAGGAGGTAACAAGATGTACCAAGACCTAAAGAAACACTTTTGGTGGGTAAACATGAAGAACCAAGTAGCAGAATTCGTGGCTCGATGCCTCACATGTCAAAGAGTCAAGGCTGAACATCAGCGACCCTCAGGACTATTACAACCGTTAGAAGTCCCTGAATAGAAATGGGAAAAGATAACCATGGACTTCATTACAGATCTGCCAAAGGCAAGGGGAGGCTATAACACCATTTGGGTGATCGTCGATAGATTGATGAAATCATCACATTTTGTGCCGGTTAAAAAGGACGACAGTTTGCATAAGCTGGATAAGACTTATATCCGAGAGATTGTTCGGCTTCATGGAGTGCCAACAGACATAGTATCTGATAGAGACCCATGATTCGTATCTCGTTTCTGGAAAGTCTTCCATAAATATTAGGAACCTTGTTGAGTTTTAGCACTAGGGCTCACCCCCAGACCGACGGGCAATCCGAGCGAACCATTTAGACCCTTGAAGACATGTTACGAGCTTGCGTACTGGACTTTCAAAGAAATTGGGATCACCACCTGCTATTAGCCGAGTTTGCATACAACAACAGTTACCAATCGACAATCGGAATGGCACCATATGAAGCTCTGTACGGAAGGAAGTGTCGATCTCCGCTCCATTAGGAAATTAATGTCCAGTGGATGCCGAAGACCCAACGAACAAAAACCTGACCGAATGTCCTCCCTGAGCCAGTGAAAGGAAATGAACAGCAGCATTGAGGTGGAACTCCTCAACCAGATGAATATCAAATCGTTCAGCAGTGTGGCTGCCAAGGCGATAGAGGCCTTGCTGACGTATCCTCGTAATGACGTACTCCATCGATTCGACGTCATTACCTTCGGTACGAACACGTTCAAGTACGACAGATCTGGAAAAGATCCGTCCGTCGATGATGTTGGAGGATTTCTTGAGAGAGTCGGAAGAGGTCTGAAAAGGATTTAAAGAGCATGCAGTAAACACAAAAAGGTTTGTAAGTTGTATGCTCAAGAACTCTTACAATATGCAGAAAATGTAAAGAGTCTAAAATTGCATTTACAGTCCTTTTATAGTGGGCGGCGAAGAAGGGTTTTCAGAGACTGAACGGTCAGATTTAAGGGATGGGAACCGATGTTTAAAATAAACGATTATGATAGACTGAGTGTAACCGGTACAACTTATCCATCTAATTTAAATTAAGAGCGGGTCCCACTTCTGACTTATCAAATTACCCTTATAGCCCGAAATGGCGGTGTACAATTAATAAAAAAATTTGAAACATCGCGATTTTAAAGATACCAATGTTCAGATGTCATGTAAAGCATTTAATGCAAAATCTTTTAATTATGACAGGGCATGTGGACATAAAGATCATTTTAAAATAAATAATATGAAAATTGATTTCCCACATAGCGTGTTGTATCCGCGAAAATATAGCGTTCCCCCTTAAAAGGTATATACGAGTTTCAATTCGATACAACATCGTTTGGATGAATGCTGTATTCTTGGGTCGTACTGTATTCCCCCTTAATTATTGCACACGTCAGCTGTAGGATAATTCATATCGCTTTGTTCCTACAGTGCTGTTCAGATAGACTGAGTGTACAGATAACTAACGGTGGATACTGTATTCTTGGGTCTTACAGCATTCCCCCTCAAATTGCTGAGTAAAAGCATTAAAAACTTACAGGGAGTTAGGCTGTAGCAATCCCAATTCATGTCGAAGCATGCGGAATCTTGTTGTGTCAAGAGGTTTGGTAAAGATGTCGGCCAACTGTATATCTGTATGAACTTTTTCCAGCCGAACATCCTTGTTCTCAACATGATTCCTAATGAAACGATGCTTCATATTGATATGCTTGGTGTGCGAGTGCAATGCAGGGTTGTGAGTGATAGTAATTGCACTCGTGCTATCGCACATAATCGGTGTTTCTTTGGCTTCAATTCCATAGTCTGACATATGTTGTATCCAAAGGATCTACATACAAAAACTAAAAGCAGCATAATATTCTGATTCAACTGTTGAAAGCGAGTTTGCCAATTGTTTCTTGCTAAACCAAGACACAAGTCTAGGTCCAAAAAAGTGACAAGTACCGCTTGTACTCTTCCTATCCAGCTTGCAACCTCCGAGATCCGAGTCGCTGTAGCCAACTAAATCGAATCCACCTTCTTTAGGATACCACAGTCATACATCGACTGTTCCTTTGATGTATTTCAGGATTCGTTTAGCTGTTGCGAAGTGTGATTCATTAGGTGATACTTGATATCGCGCACACACTCCCACAACAAACTGGATATCGGGCCTGCTAGCCGTTAGGTACAGGAGTGAGCCAATAAGATTCCCATAGAGTGATTGATCAACCGGCTTTCCAGCTTCATCAGCACTAATTTGCACAGGAGTGGTCATGGTGGTTGACGATGATTTGGAAGTATTCATTCCAAACTTGTTGAGAAGCTCCTTGCTGTATTTTTCCTGGTTGATGAAAATCCCTGTAGGCAACTGCTTTACCTTCAACCATACGAAATAACTAAGTTCTCCCATCATACTCATTTCAAATTTACTTTGCATGAGATGATAGAACCTTTGACAAAAATAAAGGTTAGTTGAACCAAATATTATATCGTCTACATATATTTGAACCATTAGAAGGTCATCACCTTCCTGTATTTTGAATAAGGTCTTGTCCACAGCACCTTTCTCGAAACCATTATCGGTTAGATACTGGGACAGAGTCTCGTAGCATACTTTAGGGTGCTTGCTTAAGTCCATACAGTGCTTTCCTTAGCCTGTATACTAGGTCTTCGCCTTCTGGATTGACAAACCCTGGTGGTTGTTCAACATATACTTCTTCAGCAAGGTCTCCATTCAGGAATGCACTTTTTACGTCCATTTGGTATACAATGAAGCTTTTATGGGCGACAAAGGCTAAAAATATCCGAATAGCTTCTAGTCTGGCTACAGGGGCAAATATCTCATCGTAGTCTATGCCTTCTTCCTGTCTGTAGCCTTGAGCGACTAGTCGGGATTTATTCCTGATAATGAGTCCATTTCTATACTTCTTGTTTCTAAATACCCATTTGGCTCTAATTACTGATTGATGCGTAGGTCTGGGTACAAGATACCATACGTTGTTTCTGTCGAAATCGTTAAGCTCTTCTTCCATAGATGTGATCCAATGTGAATTGTTGAGAGCTTATTTGGAAGAAACAGGTTCGGATTGGGCTAAGAATACAGCAATGGTGTACATATTAAGTCTTCTACGCTCGAATGGAGATTTCCATTCAGGAAATGGAGATATCTCTGACTCGGGGTCTTCTTGCGCACATAGTACATTTCCTTCTGTACTCTGTATTCTCCTATGGGTAGAAACACCATCATCAATGTTTCCAATGATTAGCTCTTGCGGGTGATCTCTAAACCATCTTCTATCGGGTTCTAATTCGGGGTCCCATACTATATCTTGAGTTGCTGTTGTTTCGGATTCAGCTTGTACATCATCGACTTCATCTACTTCAGTTCTTACAGTTGCGGGGTTGCTTTCTAAGTCAACGACAGGTTCTAATGGAGTTGGTGGATCTATGATGGAAAGTTGTTGGATGTTCTGAAAATGTCTTCTACTCCTGTAGGATCATGGTGAGGTTCATCGAACACTACATGAACTGATTCCTCAATTGTTAGCTTCCTTTTATTGAAGATTCTGTAAGCTTTGCTAACAGAGGAATATCCAACAAATATCCCTTCATCCGATTTCTCATCGAAGGTTCTAAGTTGGTCCTTACCATTGTTCAAAACGTAACATCTGCATCCAAATATGTGAAGTACGAAACTAACGGAGTTTTGTTGTTCCATACCTCATATGCTGTTTTGTTGTGATGCTTGTTGATGATACAGCGGTTTTGTGTATAGCACGCTGTATTGGTGGCTTCGCCCCAGAAACGCTGTGGCAACTTGCTTGCGGCAATCATTGTCCTTGCTGCTTCCTTCAGCGTCCTATTCTTTTGCTCGGCAACACCATTTTGTTGAGGTGTTCGGGCAGCTGAGTATTCATGTTGTATCCCATTTTCCGAACAGTATTGCTCTATAAAGCGGTTAGTGAATTCTGTACCTCTATCGGAACGAATGGAAATGATACTCGACTCTTTTTCATTTTGAAGCTTTCTCAGGTGCTCGAGCAGCTTTGATGTTGTTTCCTTCTTCTTACTTAGGAAAATTGTCCAAGCATACCTGGAATAATCATCAACAATAACGAGACAGTATTTCTTACCTCCCAAACTTACCGGGTCTACAGGACCATAGAGATCCATATGTAGCATTTCCAAAACTCTGTGGGTGGAAAGGTAGGATTTGCTTTTCAGGGTGGTCTTGATTTGCTTGCCTTTCTGACAAGGTCCACATACACTGTCTTTTTGGAATGAAACGTTTGGAAATACTCTAACTATTCCCTGTCTGGAGAGTTTGTTGATAGTCTTGAAGATGACGTGTGACATCCTCTTGTGCCATAGCCAGCTTAGATCTGCAGTTCCTTTGGCAACTAAACAAGGAATTGTGGAGCTCGTAGGCATCCAGTCAGCAATATACATATTACCTGATCTGCTTCCTGTGAGCACAACTTCTTTGGTTAGGATGTTCTTGACTCTACAGTGATCTATGTAGAACTTCACCGAGAACTGTTTATCACAGAACTGGCTAATACTAAGTAGATTGTACTGTAAGCCTTCAACATAAGCTACATCGGTGACTTTGAATTTTCCAACAAGCAGGTTTCCTTTTCCTCTTGTTCTTCCTTTAGATTTATCACCGAAGCGCACTTTTGGACCGCGACCTTCTACGTAATCTGACAGCTTGCTTTTATCTCCTGTCATGTGCCGGGAACATCCGTTGTCGAAGTACCATATGTCCTTCTCCAAGATGTCCTGTATGCAAACAAATTAGGTAGATTTAGGTCCCCTTTGATTGTTGGGTCAATGGATATTAGTACCTTTAGGTACCCAGATTTTCCTAACAGCAATAGGTTTACTGTAGGATGGTTTAGGTCCGTAGTTGCGATTTCTACGTGGGGCATGTACGTAGTTTCTATAACCATGATAGTTATTATGCATGTAAAATTCAAGGTTATTATTAGTCCAGTACAAATGCCGTCTTGGAGGTGGAGCCATTTTCTTCAGCCTTATAGCTTGCCTTCTAGGTCTCCAGTTGGATTCCCAACACTGTTGTTAATACTGTGCGGAAACTTGCTGTCGCGAGAAATGACGGGGCTCCTGTATCCAATACCTAGGCGTCTTTGTCTTAGAAATCTTGCCCGTGCGGGCCTTTGATATTTAGATACAGCCTTCCTTTTGAACAGCTGTTGGCGCTGTTGATATGCTTGGGGAGCATTCTGTTGAGTACACCTTACAGTGTCGAGCAGTGGTGATTCCCATTATCTGGAATATATGGCGAGGAGGCGGAATGGCAACTTTTGCTATTCGCTGTGAAACGGGTTCCTTCAAATGTCTCGGAACTTCTTCCTATACAGGAATGGGTTCCACACCCCTGACAAACACAGTACTAGTTTTCCCTTTATTGGAAAATGAGCTGTATTCTAAGCCACTTTTATCATGAGCATGTTTCCCAGTGCTTAGAATTTCTTCCATTCTTTTGGATGATTTCTCGAAAGATTTCAGAATGGTCTCAAGTTCTCCTTCTCGTTTTTCGAGAGTTTTTACTTTGGCTTGAAGCAGAACAAAATCATTTGTATTGCTCTCAGTATGAGATTTAGTCTCGCTTAGTTCATGAGCAAGTTGATGATTGCTCTCCATGAGTTTTTCATACTCGACTTTGCTGTTTTCACAATCAACAGACATATTTTCGTAATTTACTTTCAGCAAGTCGTTTTCTTCTTTCAGCTCTAAGTTAGAAAGTTGGAGCTGCATATTTTCATTTTTCAATGTCTCATGGGCCATTTGAATGTTCTTAAACTCATTCATCATGTTTGCAAAAGTATGAGATGCATTGGTAGGAATAGCTGAAGTTGAGCTTACCTCATCATCGCTATCTTCATCTTCCGGAATGTCCTTGGCCATAAAGCACATATAGGCTTTATCTTCGAAATCATCATCAGATGAATCACTGTCGGTGACTACCTGAAGACATTCTTTGGACTTTGATGGTGCGGGGGAGGCTTTTGCTTCACCAATCAGGGCCTTGAGCTTGTTTTTCCAAGCACGTCTTCTTTCATCCTTTTCTTGTTGCTCGGCTTCCGGCTGTAATACCCGTAATTTCGATTTCCGGTAATTTATTTTTTTTCAGCGAAACTCCATTTTGACAGCTCACTCATGACCGTTTCGTCATTTCGAGAATGATTAATTCTACACTTTTTGTTGTTCGAGTTCGTTCCGGTATTGTTTTGTTGAGTTCCGTGTTCTTAAGCGATTTTTCCGCACTTGAGTTCGATTCTTACGAATCTCGTCCGAAATTGTTGTTTCGAGTTTCTCGTAAGTTCATTTAATGTTATTATTCGTATTGCGAGCTTTGGTTTGGTGTTTCGATCGTCAATCGTGTATTTCGGACGTTTTGGGCCGTTTTCATAATTTCCCAAAGTTTGGGGTAATTACTTTCCGTTGTCAAATTTCGAGCCTTAGGGTGGTCAGAATCGTGTGTTCTCTTAGTGCTTGGTTTCGTCTTTGCGAGTACTTCGTAACGGTATCTTCGATTAATATTCAAGTTCGGGTTTCGGGGCCGTGTCGGGCTCGATATTGGCCTCCTGTTGTAATACACGAGCAGGCTACACGAGCACGTGGTCGTGCATGCAGCTCGTGCGCAATCCAGCGCTCGGCAGTAAGCTCCAGGGATGCACGAGCAGGACACACGAGCAACTGCTCCTGCGCGGTGCTCGTGCGTGGTGTCAGTGGCTTGGCAGTGGCCTAGCGCACGACCAAACACACGAGCACTTGGTCGTGCGTGATGGTCGTGCGTCGCTGGTGTATATAAGGGGACAGACAGGTTTCTCACCCCATTTTCTTCCCTTTTTCTCTTCTCTTCGCGGCTGTCGGATGGGTGAGGCTAGGGTTCGAATTCTTGGTCGGTTCTACTCGATTCCAAGGTGTTTTGGAGTTCTCTAGGTGATTGTAACATCATCTAATCCCTTGTTCTTCGTTGGATTGATGTAATTCTTGATTTTTCTTCGAGTTGACTTTCTTGGAGATTTGTTCTTGATTTCGATTCTAGCCCAATTTTGATGCATCGGTTGGTGTAGTATGATGTTATTAACCGTGTTTCATGGATTGTATATCCATATATCGAGTTTGTTTAACTCGATTGACGATTCGAGTGTTCTTGGGAATTATTGTACATTTAATGTTCGATTAAAGGTCCCATTGAGTTTTCCTTCAATAGATTGATGGGTTTTTCGTTGTTCTTGGTCTTGGTTCTCGTTGTGATGGTGTTTTCGTTGTGTCTTCCAGAAGTTGTAGGTTTTCAGAGTGTCCCGGTCGAGCCGTGTTCGTCGGAGTACTTGCTTGTGGTATCGAGGCAAGTATCTTGTCCATACGTTTCATGTTTCGTAGGCATAATTATTGATAAATGATTTTATGCGAAACTTAATGTTTAATGAACGTAAAAAGGGATCGGTATGTTCTCGATAAATGTTGTCTTTCAACGATAATTCGTGTACTTCGTGAATATATGTGTTCTCGGAATATATGTGTTGGTTTTGTATGTTGAAAGATGCTATGATCACTTGGAGTGAGTTTAATAGGCCGTGATCCTTTACCAAGGATTACGTAATGTCGTTGTACTTGTTCGGTAAGAATGTAATGTGTGTGATATTAGTTGTTACTCCTTTAAAAGGAGATTGTGATGCTTAATGTTGTTTGGCTTGATAATCGATTATTGTTGTGTGCTTGTTATATGTGATGTGCCTCCGGGTAGGATTGTTGAATCTCCGGGATCCATACTTGCTAGTATGGGTCGGGCGTGACCGTAGGGTTATCCAATCCGGGTATGTCTTGCGGGGACTCCGAGGTTTGGGGCTTGTTAGCCCGATGCAGAGATAACTGGTGGGGTTATCATCGGGTATGTCTTGCGGGGACTCCGAGGTTCGTGGCTTGTTAGCCCGATGCCGGGATAACTTATGGTGTGGTTTGGTTATGTACGTATCTGTGCTTGTAGTCACGTAACTGCGGTTATGGTGACATGTGATTTGATATAGTTTCCCTATGGGTTATTCACTCGGGTATGTTCTACGGGAGCATCTGAGGTCCGTGGCTTGCTAGCACGGGACCCGAATAATCTGTGGAAACATGATGTTATGATATAATCGGGTCTTGGACCTCGTGCTTGTGATCGAAATGGTATGATTGGGTCATGGACCCCGTGTGTTGTTATCGTAATTGTACTTTGGGAAAATGACTTTTGAATGTGTCCCTAAATGTTTTCGAAAGGTTTGAGAATTCTTAAATCCCAAATATTTTCAAAACTCCCGAGATCGTAAAATGTTTTCACAAGGTGTATATGGGGTTTACCCCTATCTTTGGATTAACGGTCTTGATTAGTGATTTACCTCGGGAAGTATGTTTATGATTTCTTAGTCATTGGAGTATGATATATATGGCTTGTACTTCTGTTTTATACTTGCACTAGAAAAACAGTGGAGTTTTGCTAACCCCCGAGTATTCGGCGGTGGATGTCTGTATTGCATCCAGGTACTTGCAGGATGCTGGGAAGCGAGTCACAGATATGATACGAAGGATGATGGAAGACGAAGATACTAATCACATGAAGACCAATTGCAGAGTATTTGTTAGAGTCTTGTTGGTTAACCCTCTGATGATTTGTTCTCCCATTTTATGGGAGTGTTATTGTATTCTAGCCCCTGCGTGGGTATGTGTTCTGAGAAAGAATCGTGTATGTAATGATGTTTGTGTTGAGATAAGATCAAATCGGTCTGATGATCCTTCATATAGCCATGTCGGCATATTGATGTATTGTTTGTATTTAGCCTGGTAGATCCTCACGGAGAGGGTCTGCGGTGCTGTAATATTCCCGATTGGTTTGGGGGTGTTACAGAATATGGTATCGGAGCTTAGGTTGAGGAAACCTAGGCTGTCGGGTTGAGTTGTGTGTTGTCGGGTCTTGTCTTGTCAGATTTGGTCTGACTGAGTGGTGTCGCGACGCGTCGTCTGAGTTGTCGGTCGTGATTAGTATCGAGGCGCAACCATCATCTTCGTGCGATCTGTGGTTGTAAGTCTCCCTACTTTGCTGTGTCTCATGTTATACGAGTTTATGTGATTATGTGTTATTATGCGGAGATTAATTGTGCCTCGTGAATACTTACACCATACTTGTTTGATTCTCGTATTGTGCTGGGATAAAGAGTAGTACCGGTATGTATGTATGTATGTATATAAATATATATATACAACCTCGTGTGAAATCATTTTTACAGGAGCGATGTTTTGGATTGGTTATTCAATAAAAGTTTATCAATGTGGTGTTTTAAACTTCAAATGTTTTGGGGAAGTCACGCAAATTCTATTTAGAAACATCCTTCGAGGAGGAAAAATGATTTGATTTTCGTAGGATGACCTCGAGACCAAAGATTTTTGGGAATTCAACTACATATATTCTTGTTCATCTTGCATTGAAAATTTTCAAAATTTGATTTTTAAATGCTCAAACGAAGTCTATCAAAAGTTTACTTGAGACGTGACTTTCGCCTTCGACTTTTCGGTTTCATGGATTTCGGTTAAAAGTTATGTAGTGAGGATGAAATTGTTGGCATTTGAATTCGTATGTTGTTGTTTATTTTTAACCTTCGACTTTTGGTATCATTTAGTATATGCTCATGAATGTGTTGCTAGATTAGAGTAGCTAGCTCGTGCTAACGTGGCGTGGCTAGCGCACGCTAAGTCTCTATTAAAACATACACTAATTGGTCTGTGCAGAAGCTCGGAAGCTACATCCTGGCCGTAAGTCTAACTTTTGCGATTGTTAGGCTGACCGTTTGATACCGTACTCTATGTGGGTTGTTCAGGAATAACAATTGTTGTGTTTGGTTATGTGTAATTTGAACTGCGTTCTTGTCCGCTGCGTGTGTAAAGTTCAAAATGACTTTTTGGTACTTTTACCAAATAGTGTTGTTTTAAAATGACCTTTCGGGTTCGTAGATTTGAGTTATTTCGTCGACCCTTCTTCCTAACTCTTTTTTCGGGTGACTTAACGTATATTTTGAGACTATTGAGTTTTTGCGTCTTCGCCTTGTAATTCCAAATGATATTTTATGATGGTATTTGGTATTTGGAAAATGACTTTTGGTGAGTATTTGGAAAGTATTACCGTCATCGGCCTATTTGGCATTTTTGAACGTTTTTGAAAATGGTTATAAACTTGGTGAGTTCTGGCGCGGAACCCGTACAGAAAATGATTTTGATATAATGAATGTCTTTAACAGCGGCATTATAAATGAAGATTTTCGGGGTAATAGTTTGTATATTGTGCTCTAGCTTGAATTAAATCGTAATACGTATATGATTTAATGGTGTTTTATTAAAGACGGAGATGTGAATATCTTGCTATGTGTTATGATCTTTCGTTGCCATAGGTTGTTGTTTGTTAGTATGCCGAGGGGCAGAGGTCGTTGCCGTAACCGTGGTGCTGATGGCCACGGGGTTCAGATGCGGAATCGAGAGAATGTCGCTGGGAATGATTTTAGTTTGGGTGTTGCTACTATATTGCAACAAGTAGCGACTCAGATGACTCAGTTGACCCAGGTAGTTCAACGTAGCATTGACGCGAGTCAGAACATCGGTGTAAATCAATGGCTTCGCGAGGTAGTTCGTATGAATCCCCTTCGATTCGCTGGTGCTGCGGATGCGTTGGGCTGGGATGGTTGGATTTTCCAGTTGGGAAAGATTTTCTAGGCTGTCGGATGTCTTGAAGAGCGGAACGTACCTATCGCTCAATACCTTCTTGACAAAGATGCGGCTAATTGGTGGGAAGCTGTTAAACCTCGTGATCGTGATGTCACGTGGGCGGAGTTCCAAGCATTTATGGAAGCTGAGTTCTGTCCGAAACCGATTAGAGAACAGAGGATTCGCGAATTCTACTTGGCAAAACCGCAAGATATATCGGTGTTGCAAGTCATCATCGATTATAGCAAACAACTCAGTTATGTGCGATATCGGGTGAGAACCGAGGAAGAGAAGATCTTTCATTTTGATAGACGAATGAAGACAGAGATTCGCGTTTATATATCAGGACTCACTTGCACTTCGTTGAGGGACTACCAAGATCGAGCCTTGGCCCGTGAACTAGCTTCATTATCGTCGGAGCGTATGCCCGAGTCGAAGAAGAAGAGGAAGTCCGATGACCTTGTGGACAGTGCAGGAGTTGGTGTTTCTAGTTCGCAACGTCGTAGTCTTTCGGCTGTGAAGCTCTGTCGCTCGTTGCATGGGACTGAGAGTTCCAAGTCTTCTGCTTTGACTCCTGGTAAATCCAGGAGTGTTTTAACTGCAATGTGGCGGGGCATGTCCGTGCACATTATCCTTCTCCGCCAGTAATATGTTACAAGTGCGGGCTTGAGGGACACCGAGTTCAGTTTTGCGAGTTGGTCACCGAGCCTTCCGAGGCACGGATTTGAGCACTGAAATCAGGACCGACTCCGAGGAGTCCCTGAGGGGCGTGGTCTATCGGTTGTATGTTATGTTATTTCCTTACCCGGTTGTTTCGAATCTCTGGGATTTAGTACTTTTATTCGGAGTGGATCGTTTGGTGTTTATTTTTTTTTTGTTTTCTCGACTGTGCCCGGTGCTTAGTGTTTTGTGATTGTTCGGATAATTGACTTGATTGTATTATCCATTTGATGACGTTTGTCACTTATTGATTTTGTTATGTCTCTACTGGTGGCGTTGTGTTAGTCGTCGTGGAGCGCGTTTTCACGCCGTATATTCCTTTGCGTTGCTTGTAACATTTCGCCGATGGGCGTAAGTTACGCGTTTCTTGTGTATCTCGTTGAGTTTTCCTGGCGGGATATTGCTTCTCCCTGCTTGTTTTATGTTTCGGGACGAAACTTCTTTTAAGGAGGGTAGTGTGTAATACCCGTAATTTCGATTTCCGGTAATTTCTTTTTTTTCAGCAAAAGTCCATTTTGACGGCTCGCTCATGACCGTTTCGTCATTTCGAGAATGATTAATTCTATACTTTTTGTTGTCCGAGTTCGTTCCGGTATCGTTTTGTTAAGTTCCGTGTTCTTAAGCGGTTTTTCCGCACTTGAGTTCGATTCTTACGAATCTCGTCCGAAACTGTTGTTTTGAGTTTCTTGTAAGTTCATTTAGTGTTATTATTCGTGTTGCGAGCTTTGGTTTGGTGTTTCGATCGTGTATCGTGTATTTCGGATGTTTTGGGCCGTTTTCGTAATTTCCCAAAGTTTGGGGTAATTACTTTCCGTTGTCAAATTTCGAGCCTTTGGGTGGTCGGAATCGTGTGCTCTCTTAGCGCTTGGTTTCGTCTTTGCGAGTACTTCATAATCGTATCTTCGATTCATATTCAAGTTCGGGTTTCGGGGCCATGTCGGGCTCGATATTGGCCTCCTGTTGTAACACACGAGCAGGCCACACGAGCACGTGGTCGTGCGTGGAGCTAGTGCGCAATCCAGCGCTCGGCAGTAAGCCCCAGGGACGCACGAACAGGACACACGAGCAACTGCTCGTGTGCGGTGCTCGTGCGTGGTGTTAGTGGATTGGCAGTGGCCTAGCGCACGACCAAACACACGAGCACTTGGTCGTGCGTCGCTGGTGTATATAAGGAGACAGACGGGTTTCTCACCCCATTTTCTTCCCTTTTTCTATTATCTTCGCAGATGTCGGACGGGTGAGGCTATGGTTCGAATTCTTGGTCGGTTCTACTCGATTCTAAGGTGTTTTGGAGATCTCTAGGTGATTGTAACATCATCTAATCCCTTGTTCCTCGTTGGATTGAGGTAATTCTTGATTTTTCTTTGAGTTGACTTTCTTGGAGATTTGTTCTTGATTTCGATTCTAGCCCAATTTTGATGCATTGGTTGGTGTAGTATGATGTTATTAACCGTGTTTCATGGATTGTATATCCATATATCGAGTTTGTTTAACTCGATTGACGATTCGAGTGTTCTTGGGAATTATTGTACATTTAATGTTCGATTAAAGGTCCCATTGAGTTTTCCTTCAATAGATTGATGAGTTTTTCGTTGTTCTTGGTCTTGGTTCTCGTTGTGATGGTGTTTTCGTTGTGTCTTCCGGAAGTTGTATGTTTTCGGAGTGTCCCGGTCGAGCTGTGTTCATCGGAGTACTTGCTCGTGGTATCGAGGCAAGTATCTTGTCCATACGTTTCATGTTTCGTAGGCATAATTATTGATAAATGATTTTATGCAAAACCTAATGTTTAATGAACGTAAAAAGGGATCGGTATGTTCTCGATAAATGTTGTCTTTCAATGATAATTCGTGGAATTCGTGAATATATGTGTTCTCGGAATATATGTGTTGGTTTTGTATGTTGAAAGATGCTATGATCACTTGGAGTGAGTTTAATAGACCGTGATCCTTTACCGAGGATTACGTAATGTCGTGTGTACTTGTTCGGTAAGAATGTAGTGTGTGATATTAGTTGTTACTCCTTTGAAAGGAGATTGTGATGCTTAATGTTGTTTGGCTTGATAATCGATTGTTGTTGTGTGCTTGCTATATGTGATGTGCCTCCAGGTAGGATTGTTGAATCTCCGGGATCCATACTTGCTAGTATGGGTCGGGCGTGACCATAGGGTTATCCAATCCGGGTATGTCTTGCGGGGACTCCGAGGTTTGTGGCTTGTTAGCCCGATGCCGAGATAACTGGTGGGGTTATCATCGGGTATGTCTTGCAGGGACTCCGAGGTTCGTGGATTGTTAGCCCAATGCCGGGATAACTTATGGTTGTGGTTTGGTTATCTACGTATCTGTGCTTGTAGTCACGTAACTGCGGTTACGGTGACATGTTATTTAATATAGTTTCCCTATGGGTTATTCACTCGGGTATGTTCTACGGGAGCATCTGAGGTTCGTGGCTTGCTAGCACGGGACACGAATAATCTGTGGAAACATGATGTTATGATATGATCGGGTCTTGGACCCCGTGCTTGTGAGCGAAATGGTATGATTGGGTGATGGACCCCGTGTGTTGTTATCATAATTATACTTTGGGAAAATGACTTTTGGGCTGTGTCCCTAAATGTTTTCGAAAGGTTTGAGAATTTTTAAATCCAAAATGTTTTCAAAACTCCCGAGATCGTAAAATGTTTTCGCAAGGTGTATAAGGGGTTTACCCCTATCTTTGGATTAACCGTCTTGATTAGTGATTTACCTCGAGAAGTATGTTTATGATTTCTAAGTCATTAGAGTATGATATGTATGGCTTGTACTTCTGTTTTATACTTGCACTAGCAAAACAGTGGAGTTTTGCTAACCCCCGAGTATTCGGGGGGTGGATGTCTGTATTGCGTCCAGGTACTTGAAGGTTGCTGGGGAGCGAATCACAGATTTAATACGAAGGATGATGGAACACGAAGATACTAATGACATGAAGACCAATTGCAGAGTATTTGTTAGAGTCTTGTTGGTTAACCCTCCGATGGTTTGTTCTCCCATTTTATGGGAGTGTTATTGTATTCTAGCCCCTGCGTGGGTATGTGTTCTGAGAAAGAATCGTGTATGTAATGATGTTTGTGTTGAGATAAGATCAAATCGGTCTGATGATCCTTCATATAGCCATGTCGGCATATGATTGATGTATTGTTTGTATTTAGCCTGGTAGATCCTCACGGAGAGGGTCTGCGACACTGTAATATTCCCGATTGGTTTGGGGGTGTTACACCGACAACCTTTGGACTTTGGGATGAGGACATTTATTTGCATAATGCCCTGGTTTCCTGTAATTATAACACATGTTAGCATCACCAGAGGAAGTTTCAGTACTTACCTTGTGTACAGGCTTGGGCCTGTATGGAGTTTTTCCCGACTGCTTGATAAACTTCTTGAACTTATGCATGAGGAGCGCCATTTCGTCTTGCGACAGGATGTCATCGTCGCTGTCAGCATTCTTATGAATGGGCTTTGATGAACTCGGCATGCTGTGTCTTCGGTTGGATATAGCGGCTAAGGCTGTAGTCCTGGCGGGAGATTCTTCAGCTTTCTCTCTCCTGTCTATATCGTACTCAAATGCTTTGAGGTCAGAAAAGAGATCAAAAGTAGATATTTCACTAAGATTGCACGACACACGCATAGATGTGGTCTTAATGTCCCATCGGGCAGGGAGAGATCAGAAAATTTTTAGGTTTTTCTCCCTTTGGGTATAAATCTTGCCTAATGCTTCAAGTTCACCAACAATGCCAGTGAATCTGTGTTGCAGTTGGTTTCATTCCAAAAGATTCAAATTGCTGAGTTAATTTTGAAATCTTGTTTTCTTTTGAGAGCTCAGTTCCCTCACTAACTAACTTGAGTTTATCCCAGATATCCTTGGCTGATTTACAGCTCTTTACCTTAGAGAATGTGCCTTTGTCAATAGTGACAAATAGCGCATTCTTAGCGACATTGTCGAGGTTGGCGCGCTTTCTTTCGTCAGAAGTCCATTGTTCGCGCTCTTTCTTGAGCATCTCTGCATGAGCCTAGCCTTCAATCCTTGGGGCCAGATTTACCTTCATGATCTTTATGGGGCCATCCTATATGACAAAAATCATCTCTTCGTGCATTGCTGCAAGATGAGCCTCCATTCTAATTCTCCAATCATCAAATTCGTCAATAGAAAACATAGGAACTTTATTGATCAATGATGAATCCATATGAGAATAAGAAAGAAAAACACTGTTTTTTAAAAATAAGTGATTTAAGGATCTGATTCAATAAAAAATACGACTGATTCTTCTTAGAATCAACCAGTCCGATACCACTTGTTGGCCACTAATTATACAGGATACTGACTTGGAAAGTGTTTTAAATAACAAGCAGTACAGTTTTCAAATCTGAGTGCGTAGCAGAAGTCTTGTTAAAATGAGTTGCTGTAAATACAGCAACTAGATATGAAGTGTATACTTAAAAATAATCACAAATATTAAAACAGTAAATGCAGAAGATAAATCACACAGTAATTAAAGTGGTTCGAGGTAAACCCCTCTACGTCCACTGGTCCTCCACACAGGAGTGAAAATATTTATTATAAATACTACGTACACAACTACATATTTATAATCAAACCTAATCAATATATCGTTCACACTGATTGATATAATGATCTTAGCCTTCAACCGTTCACACAGATTGGTTTAAGCTTTCACTTGACTGGCTTCTTCACACATAGTTCCGAAGCTTCGTCTCTTCAATGCAAGTCCGTCACACACAGTTCAGGAATAGCAAGGTTTCTAAGTCCACACAGGGCTGATGGGTTTTGTTCAAGGGTAGAACAATGTTTGAATAACAGCTTTGACTTTCTGAGCTTTTAGCTGATAATTTGTTGTTCACGGTTTGAGGACTTGTATATCTCTTCTTTCAGAATAGCAGTATGCTTTTAGGAGATATGTTTGCTCAGATGTATATGATGATAACTTCATTTGCTTTTCGTGCGTTGTCAGTTAATCAGTTTTTCAGTCCTTGATCTTAAAACTCTGGAGATATATATATATATATATATAGCGTTCTGAAATATATTCGTTGAGATAGATCCGTTGAGCAAAAGTCCGTTCCAACGGGATGATGCGTTTGAATAAAACACAATCCGGATTTTGTGCTAGATTGAAGATCTCTGACGACTTAATATTTAAATACTTTATCCTTTAGTATTTAAATATATCTTCTTAAACGGGACTTGACTTTAGCGAATAGCAAAGATTCCTTCTTGTCCTGTTTGGATACTGTATGGAATGATAGCTGTATTGTCGTTTGAGACAGCTTCCATACTTAGTCTTACGAGACTCCTTTCAGTATGATAGATTCACCGTATGCTGGGACTACGAAGTCTTAGATACAGTTGACACCTTTGATCGGCTTTTCGTCAATTTGTTTCTTTGTATCTTTGGATTGGCACATTGTCAAAACATTACACAAAGCTTTCGATACAGGATTGTTATCCGGCGGTTTAAATCTGAGGGATTGTTTATCCCAACAAACGTGGTATATTTAATATTTCTAAACCCATTTCCGGTGAGTGAGATAATATATGTTAAAGTTGGATGTTGGAGTAGGAACTAACATGATATCTATGATGTTAGTTGTCCCACATTGATTGTGGATGGATGTTTTAGCTTGTATTTAAAGTCTTTGTCTATATGAGCTTAATAAAAAGTGGGTTGGTGTGTAAGGGTGTCCTCGCGTGCGCACACACACACACACACACACACACACACACACACACACACACACACACGGCGCCGCCGACTGATCGTTCGTCCGTCGGTTCGGGTCGGGCATGGGAATGGGCTCGGGCTCGGGATCGGGATCGAGCTCGGGCTCAGGCTCAGTCCAGGCCCAGGACTTGGATCTTGGCAATTGGTGCTTTGGGATGGTGTTTGGGCTTATCTTTTTGGACCAAATCCGTAAGTCCACCAAATCTTTTGGTATCCAGCCATCATGGCAGGATTAATGGCGAAGAGTCCCTTCACTTGATCGAGATGTGCTATATATATCAGCATTTTGGTCATTGCAGAATTCACGAAAAAACAGTACATTTTTTATCAAAGAATAATAGCATATTCAAGTTCAGTCTTCGTTCCAGTCCAGCTCGCATGTGCTCGTTCAATTTGCGGTGCTGCTACTGTCGAGACGTTCAGATCGTTTTAACCTTTGGGGACGAGTCACTTTACCGTGAGCACTATCGGGGCGTATTCTCATCTTGCGGGCAGGAGCTCTACCTTCGGACGATCTTTAGTCTTTTTATTAAAAAATGTTCTTTCATTTCAAGTGTAATATTTGATTCTGTTCTTTGTTATAGTTCAGTTCAGAATATTATTTGTAATACACGTGCAAGTAACAAATTATTCCAACACCAAGTATGATCCGTCGAGACCTCTGGAGTTCGGTACATGATGTGTACGAACAATGAAGATGTGGAACCGGGTACGGTCCGTCGTGGCCTCCGGGGTTCGTTACTTGACGAGTACGAACAGTGATTGAATGGATGATGTTTTGATGTTGGGTCACGGACCCGTAATGATATCCTATCTTATGTGTTTTGAAGCAAGAACCGGGCTTAGGACCCAATGATTTCGGAAAAGGACTTGTAACTTGGACTTGAGGTCCGAAAAAGTTTCTACTTCTAAAAATCCCCAAGATGATGAGTTTATTTTCAAATACTTCTTTGCTTGAATTCAAAATCCTAAAACCTCTCGGAAATATTTTGATAGTTGATTATCTTATCTGATTCGTGGTTGCTATTTGCTTGTTACTTTTCATATAATATTATACTTGCATTAGCAAAATAGTGGAATTTCACTAACCCCCGAGTAATCAGGGGGTGGATGTCTGTTTTGTGTCCAGGTACATGCAGGTTCGTGGGAGCAGTCACAGGATCAGCACAGAAAGTGACGAGCTACGATACTAATCAAGAGTTGGGAGTTAAATTGAGTTATGTTGTATCGACAGAGTCGTAATCAGTCTTCCGCTATTTTGTATATTTACCCTTGCGTGGGTATTTATTGTAAAGAATTGTATTTTTTTGTTTGTGTCCGTCGTGAGACCTCACCGGTCAGTGTAGTTGCTTATAATTGACCTTAACGGTCTGTATTATTGTGTTGTTTGCCCCGGGCGGGAAAAAACTTGGTCATTTTGTGATGTTTAGCGTGGTAGATCCTCGTGGGAAGGATCTACGGTGTATAATATTCCCATATAGATTTCGGGAGTGTTACAGTCACATCATTGTGGGACAATGACACACTCTTACCTTGTGTGTTTAGGTTATTTATTCCTATAAATAACTAGATATAAGTATATAAAAATTACATGTGTTATTAGAGCCAAAATACAAAATCATCCGACCCTAAATATACTATAAGCCGCAAGAGAGAGAAGAGAAGGAGATTTGGAGTACTTCATCTTGCTCGTGTTCTAGGCTAGCAACTTAAGATGATTCAAGATCTGTTGTGTGCATACTAGTAAAGGGCAGCACTTGGAGTCCTAAAGATTGTTCCATGAAGATCAAGATCTTATCTAGATCGACTACACGCATCCAAAAGCTATAATTTTGGTACCTTAATTTTTACTAGATTAGATTCATGTATTACATGTGTATGTGACCTTTAAAATGTTTTTTAATGATTCAGTCAAAGATTTGATAAAAATCCAAAATGGTTGACCCGAAAGAGTTCGACATTTCATTCAATCCAACTTAAGAGTAAGAGGACAAGGATTGACCCTGATGCGGCCGAGAACAAAGACAAGGAAATTATTGTTGCGAAGAGTGGCGTGGTTTAGGTTATCTTGGTGAAGACTGGAATCGTTTGGTGTGTTATCTTATTATGGTTAGAATATTTATTGTATTTATGTTTTCTAAGAAAAATAAGAAAAAATTGTTGATTATTTAATGCAAATGATCCTTGTGTGATTCCAAAAAATTTGTTGAGCCTTTTATTCTTTCCTAGTCATGTATTTATTTTACGATCTAGACATTCATCATCTCGAGAAGAAAGGGTGAATAAACTGGTTGATGAAAGTAGAAGTGAGAAACTCATACTTTACTTGTGGCATTTTTAATTTTCGTGTTGAAGCTAATAAAGAATTATTTGCAAAATTTCGATTCCCTAACATTGGACCATTAACAAAGTGAATAGAAGGGGCTCTAAATTCTCTTAAAAATTGGCAACGTGTAGTGGTAACATTTTATGTCACCATTTTTTGTCTCATTAATCCGAATTATCAAGTCTTAGGGGTTTTGAACCTGATATCCTGAGTGGCGAGCTCGAGAGTCATCGATCGAACACTCGCTACATAAATTAATGAGAAAACTTGAATATTTTGGACATTGTTGTTGTTGCATTGAAATCAAGAATGTTATAGAAGTTCTATAAAGTTGAAAAAACCAGAATAAAGGGATGTAGATTATAAGAAGAGTCGAATTATTTGACTTCTATTGATTAATACACTCGGTTTTGATGAACTATTATAAAATTTGATGACGCCGACGAAATTTACCCTTAATTGAGTCGAGAAGAAAAGAGTGGCCGAGAAGGTTTTGTGTGATTATGAGCAGGAGAGATAATATTTGACAGTCGGGGTTGCTTAACCTTTCTAACTTTCGGAATTTACAAACAAAATTGAGTTTTAACTTCAAAACAAAAGCCAACGTATTTCGGATCTAAGTTCATTTATATCTACAATATAAAGCTAGTTGTTGTGTAATTATGATTTTGTTCCTTATATACATATATTTGTTTAGTTTTTATGTGTCCAACTTTCATTTTAATGTTTTTTTAGTGTGCTCAAGTTATTTGTTTTAAGATATAGTCCTGCTCGGGACTAGAAAAAAATTAAGTTCTAGGGTGTGAGCTATTTTACTACTTTTATTCATATTTGTTTATTTTATTTAGATGTCATTGCTTTTATTCAGATAAAAGTGAAATTACGACTTAACCAAGAAAATACACATATTACGAAAATTGTTTATTTTTATTTATTAATGTTGTAGAACTTGAAAAGATGAGTTCGGCATTCCTTCCGGATGCAAAATTTGAATTTCTATATCAAAAGTTATGCTTAAAATATAATGTGCGGTCAAAATGCAAAAGTCATGAATTTCCATGCAAAACCAAGACTAATTTATACGGCCATATCAATACTTGTACGGTGGTATTTGTTTAAGTTCATATGTATCTGTTCCATAAGGCAGAATACGGCAGTATAATCCATCATGTATGATCGTATGCTCAAGATTTACTGCCATTTTACGGCAGTAACACCCCGGAAATAACCAAGTCATTAGCTACGTAGCGCGTGTACGGCCTTATACCCACATATTATGGTCATATTTTCTAATATAATGGTCATGTCTCCTCATAATTACAGTCGTATATTTGGTAGTTAGTTAAAGATCCTTATCTTCTGTTTTGAGATAACATGACGAATGGCTATTTTTGATTTGATAAGAGGCCTTTGTAACTGGTGTTTTGGGCCATATTAGAAGACTATGCAAGTATACAAAGGGCCCTCGATCACATCTTCAGTCATCTTCCGTCTTGCTTTGTTTTGTGAGAATAATACTTGTGTTCTTAAGAATGTATGTGAGTGTTTATGTTGATGAGTTTCTCCTTCATGTTTTAAGGGAGTTAGTATCAAGTTCTTCCCTTCTTCATTCATCATGTATTTTATTTCTTATTTTGTATTGAATAAAGCCATTATGGGCTGGATTTCCTTGTTGGAATTACAAACAATGTTTGATCAAGTTAATAAAACTGGTATAAATTCTCTTGTGAATTTCATAGCAATAAATGTGAAATTTATGGTCTTCAATTTTCGAAAGAAAATAAGTGGATTAGATTAATTGATTTAGCTCTAAGTTGTCTTAGAGAATAGAAATATAGCTTTACACCTTAGATTATTCTTTCTGTTAAAATAATAATACCAAATGTATGTCTAAGTCTGTTAGTTTACGGGCTTTCCTAGTTAGGGTAGGATTAGGCCTGGTTGTATGTATTTCTCCCTATTTAAAGGGATGTTATCAATGGAATAATACACAGTTTTTGCCTTACTTTTCTGTTCAATTATTTTCCCTTCAACACGTTATCAGCACGTAGTTCCCAACTGAGCAAGAAAATCCCCTCCCATTTTCTCTACAAAACTCCGAAAAAAAGATTTTCTGTCAGAAACCCTAGCCGGCAGTTTTCTTTCCTGACCGACGGCCTACATCTTATTCCCCGATCGGTCATCTAATGCGATGCTCGTAACCCGACCGGTCCTCTTCTTCGCGAACCACCGCCACGCCGCCCGTCGCACCCTCGATCCATATTCTTTCGTCTTCTGCAAATCGGAGCCCTCTTCCTTTAATATCCGCATTTCTCTCTTTTCCCGATATTCTCATTCCGCTTGTAATCGTTTCTACATTTTGAATCTATTTTATTCATGGAGTTTCTCCATTTGGACGAGTTTCGGAGATGTTTTGATAGTATTCCGTCTTATATCATGTATTGTTGCATGGACGTTCGATTCTCATAGAACCCGTTTGATTTTGTAATTTCTTTGGTTTCACGAGTTCGTATAGTTTATTTGTTCGTGTTGTGAGTTTTGGTTTATTGATCCGACATCGTATCGTGATTTTCGGACGTCTGGGCCGTTTTGTAATTTCCTATAAGTTTAGAGAATTTTACCTTCGTTGTCGTTTCTCGGATTCCTCAGTAATCGGAATTGTATTTTCCTTCAGCATTAAGCTTCATCATCGTGAATAATCTATATCTATGCGTTGGAATCTGTCCTTGTGTTGCGACTCATTTTCGGACCGCCCTGTGCAGCTAACTTCGTTCAGCAGTGTTGAACTGCTGCATGCATAACATGCGTTATGCATGCTTTCTTGCATGCGCTATCGGCACCTTCATAACGTACGTTATAGCTCATCGCTAACGTACGTTATGGCCTTTAGCAGATTGGACAGATTGTTCTATCCGAACCATTACGTACGTAAAACCCATGGTAGCGTACGCTAAACTATCCGGCGTAGCGTACGCTATTGAACTCAGCATTGTTGGACAGTGAGTCTGCCGAGTTTTACCCAGACCATTACGTACGTAAAGGCGTTGGTGTTACGTACGTAAGCCTCTTGTACTGTACGCTAGCCGTCTGATGTAGTGTACGTTAGCGACCTCAGTATTTTGGGGCAGACTGTTCTGCCAAGCCATTACGTACGCTAGTACTTGAGTGTTAACGTACATAATGAGCATTACGTACGTTAACCAACTCATGTAACATACGTAACATAGGCCCAGGTTTTATAAACCGGGAGTTGACCTTCACTTCGGCACTTTCTTCATTTCTTCTTCTCCGATCGAGAGCTGCGATCCAAGTGAGGTTTTGAGTGATTCTTCAAGGTTTGCCCGTAGAAATCCTTTGGGAATCGAGTATTGTGTTCCTAGTGTAGTTTATCATCATTGTAATCGTCTTCCTCCGTCCTAATCAAGGTAAATCTTCTAAGAACCCTACTTTTGGGTAAATTGGGGGTTTTCGATTTTATTGTTTGATTCATCCCGTGTTGTTGATTAATTCATGATGAATATGATTAATCTTGTTGATATTCTTCGTTTTCCTACGGATTCATGGTATATTTCGTCGTATTTTGGTAATCGAGAGGGTTTGATTGTGGTCCGCCCTCGTTGTTATTCTCGTACGAATATACATGAATCGTAGGCGGATTTTCGGGTGTATTCCTTTTCCGTATTCATTTGGAGATGGTTTTGATTGTATTCTTCGAATCGTTAGTTCGGTTCCGTTGGTTCCTAGCATTCGTTGGTGATTTTCCTTTCCGTTCGTTGTGTCGTCAATTATTCAAGGTAAGTATTTTTGGAAACCTTTATGCTTAACATGAAATGGTAATGTATATTGTGTGTGCTTTGCTCACCTTAGGAGGGTCCGACGGGGCCTCGAGGGAATCTATGACTTCACTCTCGATTCACGAGTTTGTTTCGCTAGCTAGCTCGGGAGGGTCCTTAGAGGCCTCGAGTGGGACCAGTGAATTCACCCCGGTCCTAGGCGATGCTTGTGCGTGTTTTGTTTTATGATATGGCCAGCTCGGGAGGATCCTTAGAGGCCTCGAGTGGGACCAGTGGCTTCACCCCGGTCCTAGGCAAATTGATTGACTGTTTGTTTCCGGAAAAGACATGTCTGGTTTTGGTTTTGAAATGAATTTGGTGCATTGTACTATGAAATGTGTAAGCGAATGGTTTGCCTTGATTACTTGTACTAGCGTAATTGCTAACCCCCCTGGGGACCTGTTTTGGGGAAATTCTTGTTATGGATTTCAGGTTATGATCAGCCGGACAAGCGGGCGCTGAGACAATATGAGGATGCTGGCCAGGGTCGCTAACATGTGCATTTGAGTCCTTTTATTTCCGTTGTTCCCTTCGATTTGGTTGTTGTCTACTTTATAAACTTATAGATTGTAATCACGAGTACTTAGGCTTTTCTCTTCGGATTGTGATTTGTATTCGTTGAAGTTATTTATGTTTGTCGTTGTTGATTATTCCGCCGGTTATACCGGGTGTGTTATTTGATTTTCATCTGGATGATGTGTGTTTTTACAGTGGTAATTTGTGTCTAGCCTGGTGGGTCCCATGTAGGGATCCATGGCACTGTAATATACCTTGAATAACTCGGGGGCGTTACAGAAAATGGTATCGGAGCGCTAGGTTTATAGATACCTAGGCTTGTCGGTTAATTTGGGTTTAGTTGTGATTTGTTTTGCACATTGTCACACCGCTGCCAGCAGCTCGGTACTTCCAGCGTTCATAAGTTTCCTTACTCGATTCCTTATTTTCTCGTATCGTATTTCCGTTTCTTGAACTGTGGTTGTTTTTCCTCTCTTAGTTATCATCGAGTTGCTTTTTGCCACCTTTTAACACCAGTATGGATGCTGGAAGAGGCCGTGGTCGTGGCCGTGGACGCGACCGGGGACGTGGGGCAGCCGGTAGGGCGGCCGCATCGCATTCTTCGAGAACCGGCAGCACCGGTGACCGTCATAGCCATGCTTCTTCTCAAGATGGCGCCGACCTTAGTGTTGCGTCTGTTATGCAACAAATGGTGAACCAAATGGCGGCGATAGCCCAGGCGGTTCAGAACCTGAATCCGGCCCATGCTGCTCGGGACGGAGCTGACCGTTGGTTTCAGGATGTCATCAAGATGCATCCTCCTCAGTTTACGGGAGCCTCAGACCCGATTGGGTGGGAGGGGTGGATCAAGGAGATATCCAAAGTCTTTGTTGCCACCAACTGTCCCGAGGACCGCAAGGTCCCTATTGCCTAGTACTTTCTCACTGGGGACGGTACTGACTGGTGGGAGGCTGTTGGGCCGAAAGACCACGTTTCTTCGTGGGTGGAATTCAAGGATCTGATGGAGATCGAGTATTGCCCGTGGTCAGTTAGACAGGCTCGAGTCCATGCCTTCTATGATGCTCAACCACGGGATATTCCTGTCTCTCAAGCTATTGTCGATTTCAACCGGGAGTTGGGCTATGTGAAGACCCAAGTTATCGAGGAGAGCGACAAAATCTTCCACTTTTCCAGGCGGATGAAACTGTCGATTCGATACTACATGTCTGGGCTCGTCTGTACTACCTTGAAGGATTATCAGAGTCGAGCTCTTGGCTATGATATGTCTGTGATGGCCAGTGCAGCGGTTCGGGAGAATAAGAAACAGAAATCCGCCGGAAATTTTTCCGGTCACAAGGGTGGATGTCAGCAGAAATCTCAGTCTGCAAATATTCCTGGGGGTGGTTCAGCTCATTTCTCTGGGGGCTATCGAGGTACTGTCAGTGCCTCCGTTCGGGATGTCAAATGCTTTAACTGTGGCAAGTCGGGCCATTAAAATCGGGAGTGTCCTCGTCTGCCTTTGACTTGTCATACTTGTGGTCACTCGGGCCACAAGGCTTTCTTTTGTGAGCGGGTAGGACAGCTTCTTGGTGCTCAAGCTTCTTTTCCAGCACCTAGGGAGCCGAGTGTGAACCAGGGCTCATTCGCTCCATAGTCTCCACCGAGTGCTAGCCGGGGGAGAGGTCGGAGTCAGCCCGCTAGAAGGGGAGCTTCCAGTGTTGGCTTTGCCCATCCGCATATCCATGAGATGAGGAGGGCCGATGATCCAGCGGCCACTGTGGCGACAGGTACCATTCATATCTATTCCCATCCTGTCAGTGTGCTTTTTGATTCGGGTGCTACGCATTAATTCATCTCTCTAGAGTGTGTGCGCCGTTTAAGTCTTGACTGTTTATCGCCTTGCGAGCCTTTCATCATTAAACTTCCTAGCGGTGATAGAATCGTTGGCGATCGAGAGGTCCGAGACTGTTCTGTGTTTATTTGTGAGAGGGCTTGGCTCTATAATCTTATTGTTGTAGGTATTGAGGGTGAGGATTTGATTCTCGGGGATGATTGGCTCGAGCGGCATGGTGTAATCATGAACTACCACACGAGGATCATCACCATGCTAGCCGAGGACGGCACCAAGCACTCTTTCACGGGGCGAAAGAGAAACCAGAAGTTTGTAATTAACTCCTTAAAGGCGATGAGGCTCCTGCGAAAGGGGTGTACTGGTTCTTGGTGCTACGCCTTGAAGGTGGAGAGTGGTGGATTCGAGCTTTCATCGATTCCAGTCTTTAGTGAGATTCCTGATGTTTTTCCAGATGAGTTACCGGGGTTGCCACCGGACCGTGAGGTCGAGTTCGCTAAAGAGTTAGAGCCGGGTGCGTCCCCGATTTCAAAGGCACCGTATCGCATGGCACCTTCAGAGATGGCCGAGTTGAAGAAGCAGTTAAGTGAGCTTCTTGAGTTGGGATATATTCGATCGAGCGCTTCGCCTTGGGGCACACCGGTCCTGTTTGTGCGGAAGAAGGATGGTTCACTGCGTTTGTGTATCGACTATCGCGAGCTAAACAAGGTGACCATCAAGAACAAGTATCCTCTGCCGAGGATTGATGACATGTTCGATCAGTTGCATGGAGCTGCGGTATTCTCGAAGATTAACTTGAGATCGGGGTACTATCAGCTTCGGGTGAAGGAGTCCGATGTGCCGAAAACAGCTTTTCGGACGATACGGACACTATGAGTTTGTAGTTATGCCTTTCGGGTTAACTAATGTGCCGACGGTGTTCATGCAGTTAATGAACAAAGTCTTTATCGAGTATTTGGATAAGTGTGTCGTCGTCTTCATTGACGATATTCTTATTTATTCGAGGAACGAGGAAGAGCATGCCCATCATCTGCATGTGGTGTTAGACATTTTGAGGACTGAGCAACTCTATGAAAAGTTCTGAAAATGCGAGTTCTGGCTGAAGGAAGTAATGTTTCTAGGTCACGTGATTTCAGCAGAGGGAGTTCGTGTGGAGCCGCAGAAGGTTGAGGCAGTGTTGGACTGGGCACCGCCTAAGAACGTGAAGGAGGTCCGTAGTTTCTTGGGTTTGGCTGGCTACTACCGTAGGTTCGTCGAGGGTTTCTCGAAACTAGCTCAGCCACTTACACAGTTGCTTCAGAAGTCTGAGAAGTTCATCTAGAATGACGAGAGACAGTCGAGTTTTGAGGAGCTGAAGAGGCGTTTGACTTCAGCCCCGATTTTAGCGTTGCCGTGTGGCAATGAGGGTTTTGCCGTTTATAGCGATGCTTCGGGTCAGGGCCTTGGGTACGTTTTGATGCAGCACCGCAAGACTATTGCGTTTGCGTCGAGACAGTTGAGGCCGTATGAGCTTAACTACCATACTCACGATTTGGAGTTTTGCGCTCCATATTTGGCGTCACTATCTTTTTGGCTCTGCATGTCAGATTTTTACCGATCATAAAAGTCTGAAATACATATTTACTCAACGAGAGTTGAATATGAGGCATAGGAGCTGATTAGAGTTGATTAAGGATTATGATCTCGAAATCCTTTATCATCCGGGCATGGCGAACGTCGTGGCCAACGCCTTGAGTCAGAAACCGGTTGCGTTGCGGACGCTTGAGATCCTTACGTCTCAATATGAGCTTCAGCGGGATTTGATTGAGTTGAGTGTTGAGATTTTGTTGCCTGGAGCCGTAGGGCAACTTTGTGCTTTAGAGATTTCGTCGTCTCTGATCGATGAAATTAAACTGAAGCAGCTGGAAGATCCGATGATTATTCAAATCAGAGAGAATGTTCTTAAGGGAAAGTCTCCTGGGTTTGTGATTCATGAAGATGGGTATTGAGATTCCAGAGTCGTCTGTGTGTGCCGAACGACTCAGAATTGAGGCAGAGTATTTTGCGTGAGGCCCATGCTACGCCTTACTCCGTTTATTCTGGTTCGAGTAATATGTACAAGGACCTGAGGAGGAACTTTTGGTGGAATGATATGAAGGAGGAGGTCGCACGGTTTGTAGCGAGATGTTTGACTTGTCAGCAGGTCAAAATCGAGCATCAGTGATCGATCGGGTTATTGTAGTGTCTTTCCATTCCGGAATAGAAATGGGAAGATATTTCGATGGACTTCATCATGAGTTTGCTGAGATCGAGGTCGGGCATGAATATGGTTTGGGTGATTGTTGATCGTCTAACCAAGTCGGCACATTTCCTGGGCATCAAAAATACTTGGGGCCCGGAGAAGTTAGCTCGTGTGTTTATTGCGCAGATTGTGAGGCTTTACGGTACTCCGAAGTCTATTGTTTCGGATCGGGATGGCCATTTTGCATCGCATTTTTGGCAGGCGGTACCTAAGGCGTTGGGTACTCGTTTGCATTTGAGTACCTCTTTTCATACTCAGTCAGATGGACAGTTGGAGCGCACTATCCAGACGTTCGAGGATATGTTTCGTGCTTGTGCTCTCGACTGGAGCAGTGACTGGGAAGAGAATTTGCCATTGATCGAATTCACGTACAACAATAGTTGGCACACGTCGATTCGGATGTCACCGTATGAGGCGCTTTATGGGCGGCGTTGTCGATCGCCGATTTGTTGGAATGAGGCGTCCGATTTGGTCGGGACCGAACCGGATATAGCTTTAGAGACGATACAGAAGGTGGAATTGATTCGGGAATGGATGTTGGCTGCTCAGAGTCGATATAAGTCGTATGCCGACGTCCATCGTCGGCCTTTGGAGTTCGAGGTGGGAGACCACGTTTTGCTAAAGGTTTCACCGACGAGGGGAGTTTTGTGCTTCGGGAAGAAGGGGAAGTTGAGTTCGAGATTTATTAGGCCCTTTGAGATTCTCGAGCGAGTCGGTGAGTTGGCATACCGTTTAGCACTACCTCCGGCCTTGAGTCACGTTCATAGCATTTTCCATGTTTCCCAGCTGAGGAAATATGTTCCGGATCCTAGTCACGTCATCGACTATGGTGAGATTGATGTCCCGAGGATACCTTCGAGGAGTGTTCCTTGAAGATTTTGAAGAACCGTGAGAAGCGACTGAGGCATAAGACCATTTCTTTGGTCAAGGTGCAGTGGTCGAGGCATGGTGCGAGGAGGCAACTTCGAAAACCGAAGATAGCATGCGTGTTAGGTACCCCGAGTTGTTTGTTTCTTAAGTTTCGGGACGAAACTTATTTTTAGAGGGGTAAAATGTAATATCCGCATTTTTTCTTTTCTCGATATTCTCATTTTGCTGTATTTTCGTTTTTGGCAACTCACTTGTAATCGTTTTGACATTTTGAATCTATTTTATTCATCGAGTTTCTCCATTTGGACGAGTTTCGGAGATGTTTTGATAGTATTTCGTCTGATGTCATGTATTGTTGCATGGACGTTCGATTCTCGTAAAACCCATTCAATTTTGTAATTCCTTTGGTTGCACGAGTTCGTATGGTTGAGTTGTTCGTGTTGTGAGTTTCGGTTTATTGATCCGACATTGTATCGTGATTTTCGGACGTCTGGGCTGTTTTGTAATTTCCTATAAGTTTAGGGAATTTTACCTTCCTTGTCGTTTCTCGGATTCCTCGATAGTTGGAATTGTATTTTCCTTCAGCATTCAGCTTCATCGTCGTGAATAATCCATATCTACGTGTTGGAATCTGTCCTTGTGTTGCGACTCATTTTCGGACTGCCCGGTGTAGCTAACTTCGTTCAGCAGTGTTGAACTGCTGCATGCATAACATGCGTTATGCATGCTTTCTTGCGTGCGCTATCGACACCTTCATAACGTACGTTATAGCTCATCGCTAACATACGTTATGGCCTTTAGCAGATTTGAGAGATTGTTCTGTCCGAACCATTACGTACGTTAACTCTTTATGTTACGTATGCAAAACCCATGGTAGCATATGCTAAACTATCCGGCGTAGCGTACGCTATCGAACCTAGCGTTGTTGGTTAGTGAGTCTGCCCAGTTTTGCCCAGACCCTTACGTACGTAAAGGCGTTGGTGTTACGTACGTAAGCCTCTTGTATCGTACGCTAGCCGTCTGATGTAGCGTACGCTAGCAATCTCAGCGTTTTGGGGCGGACTGTTCTGCCCAGCCATTACGTACGCTAGTACTTGAGTGTTAACGTACGTAATGATCATTACGTATGTTAACCAGCTCATATAACATACGTAACGTAGGCCCAGGTTTTATAAACTGGGAGTTGACCTTCACTTCGGTACATTCTTCATTTCTTATCCTCCGACCGAGAGCTGCGATACAAGTGAGGTTTTGAGTGATTCTTCAAGGTTTGCCGGTAGAAATCCTTAGGGAATCAAGTATTGTGTTCCTAGTGTAGTTTATCATCATCATAATCATCTTCCTCCGTCCGAATCAAGGTAAATCTTCTAAGAACCCTACTTTTGGGTAAATTGGGGTTGTTTGATTTTATTATTCGATTCGCCCCGTGTTGTTGATTAATTCATGATGAATATGATTAATCTTGTTGGTATTCTTGGTTCTCCTACGGATTCATGGTATATTTCGTGGTATTTTCGTAATCGAGAGGGTTTGGTTGTGGTCCGCCCTCGTTGTTGTTCTCATACGAATATACATGAATCGTAGACGGGTTTTCGGGTGTATTCCTTTTCCGTATTTGTTTGGAGATGGTTGTGATTGTATTCTTCGAATCATTAGGTTCGGTTCCGTTGGTTCCTAGCATTCGTTGATGATTTTCCTTTCGGTTCGTTGCGTCATCAATTATTAAAGGCAAGTATTTTTGGAAACCTTTATGCTTAACATGAAATAGTAATATATATTGTGTGTGCTTTGCTCACCTCGGGAGGGTCCGACGGGGCTTCTAGGGAATCTATGACTTCACTCTGGATTCATGAGTTTGTTTCGCTAGCCAGCTCTGGAGGGTGGGTCCTTAGAGGCCTCGAGTGGGACCAGTGGCTTCACCCTGGTCCTAGGAAATGCCTGTGCGTGTTTTGTTTTATGATATGGCCAGCGCATGAGGGTCCTTAGAGGCCTCGAGTGGGACCAGTGGCTTCACCCCGGTCCTAGGAAAATTGATTGACTGTTTGTTTCCGGAAAAGACATGTCTGGTTTTGGTTTTGAAATGAATTTGGTGCATTGTACAATGAAATGTGTAAGCGAATGGTTTGCCTTGATTACTTGTACTAGCGTAATTGCTAATCCCTCTGGGGACCCATTTTGGGGATATTCTTGTTATGGATTTCAGGTTATGATCAGCCGGACGAGCGGGCACTGGGACAGTACGAGGATTCTGGCCAGGATCGTTGACATGTGCATTTGAGTCCTTTTATTTCCGTTGTTCCCTTCGATTTGGTTGTTGTCTACTTTATAAACTTATAGATTGTACTCGCGAGTACTTAGGCTATTCTCTGCGGATTATGATTTGTATTCGTTGAATTTATTAATGTTTGTCGTTGTTGATTATTTCGCCGGTTGTACCGGGCGTGTTATTTGATTTTCATCTGGATGATGTGTGTTTTTACTGTGGTAATTCGTGTCTAGCCTGATGAGTCCCATGTAGGGGTCCACGGCACTGTAATATACCTTGAATAACTAGGGGGTGTTACACTTCCCGTGTCGCCTCTGGATGTCTTCCAACTCGCCTGCACAGATCGGATCTCCTCCAAAATATGAATTCCAGAACCACCTCCCGCAACCCTGCTCCGACTCTGACCTCCAGTTCAGACGACATCCCGCTCGGCCCGTTGTTCTAGATTCCGACCCGGTCCTGACCAACCTGCCCAGTGCAGACCGATCAACAATTTGTATCCCAGCTTGACCCACGCGACTCGTCCGCTGCAACCCTGCCGACCCGCTCGTCCAGATCTCGGCCCGCTTATCCAACCCGCTTTCCAGCCCGACCCAGTTTCTGGAGCACCCGAACCCAACCCGGTTGCTGACCCAGACCCGACCTGGGTACCGACCCAGACCCGGCCCGTTTGCTGACCCGGCCCGACCCGCTCGGCAGTCCCATTTTTCAGTCTGTTTTTTTGCCCCTATTCACGAAGTAAAGTACACAATACGAACCCTACTATCTGCAATGTGCAATTTTAGATGCCTTTTAAATATCTTTGGTTGCATATTATACCCGAATTTATTTATTCCTAATTAAACCAATTAAAGCATGATACATTAATAACTTTAATTAAATCAAAGTGAATTGCTTAAAGCAACTTGAATTAAAATAAATTCACGTTGAACTAATAATTATATTGCGGCATAAGAGACCTACTTGACTGCATAATACGTGTATAGATATATTCCTAGGATTATGTGTCTATATCTATAAATATACATATATTTGCATACATATATAGATATGGCATGCAAATTAGGCTTCATCACTAGTAGATTTTAGAGGACTTACTACTGCCTATATCAACTCGAACCGTGATAAACTAAATTCATTAGTAATCCTTAATAGCATCGAAAGTAATTTATCGACCATATTTTGGTTATGAAAAGTAATAACCCTCCGCATTACTGAAAATTTTATCATGGAAAGTACTCATGATATACTGTGAGAACTCATTTTTTTCTTTCTTGTCTGAAGATGGCAGATCTAACTTGTCCTGAATTTCACATCTTGGACTCAGAATGACTTGAGTACCATAGATGGGTTACTAACATAGAGACCACTTTTGTCGCTAAGGACTATAGTGCTACTATCTTTGAAAACGCAGGCGAAGTACCGTCTGACAAAACCAAACCTAGTGCGTTAATGTTCCTTAGGCGACATATCGACCCCAGCCTAAGATGGGAATATCTGCAGTTGAAATCCCCTAAAGAACTGTGGGATGCCCTTAAGGGCTGTTTTGGGAACATCCATAATACTTTGCTCCCAGAGTTGACCATGCAGTGGAATGAAATCCGCTTGTTTGATTATAAACGGATCAACGATTTCAACAAAGATATGCTCCGTCTTAAGGCACGCCTTAATTTCTGTGGAAAGGACATCACAGAAGATGATATGATCCAGAAAACCCTTTCCACCTTCCCTAATTCTGCCCTTATACTAGCGAACCAGTATAGGCTGGAGTATGACAACAAATGCATCACTACCTTCAATAAGCTTATCAACCTACTACAAGTGGCTGAGAGGCATAATGAAGTGCTAGTGAACAACAATGCCAGGACTGCTGGGACAAAGAAAGTTCCCGAGGCCAACTATGGCAAAGTGAAAGGTGGAAAGAACCGTCATGGCAATCCCAAACCACAACATGGAAAAGGGCATAATGGTCGAGGACGTGGGGGTTCTTCCAATGTAATGAGAAGACTTGTTTCTCCCGGCTCTAATAGCCAAGGAAATAAAGCACCTACCCCCCATGTCGCTTCCAAAGTCAGAGTCAGCGATGAACCGTGCAATCGATGTGGAGATGCTGGACATTGGTACAAGAACAGCCATGCAAGCAAGCAAGTCGCAGCACACTACAAGAAATATAGAGACTCCAAAGAATGGGAAGCTCACTATATGGAGGAAGATGCTCTCGACGAGTCCCCCAACATCAATTTCACAGTCACCGATAATCGCAATGAGTCATACATGTCACAGTCATTAGAGGCACCCCTTTATGACTGAATGTCATCATTATATTTATTTTCTCATTTACATTTAGCATTGTTACCTCAGAATGATTTTATCGATGCTTTACTTTCAGTAATGGTATGATGAAACTTTGTTTTTCTAAAACAAGATATTATGATTGCTTGTGTTATATTCTTATCTTTATTTCGAAGAAACGAATATTGCTTGGGTGTTTATGGTTCAAATTTTCTTTTCCTTTTTTTCATAGGAATGAATCAAGGAGAACTTGAATGTTTGGTTGACAGTGGGACCACCCACACCATTCTTAGGAATAGGCTTCTATTCACTCAATTAGTTGCATGTCAATCCTCGGTAACCATGATGAATAGGTCCGCCCAACTGATCCAAGGGCGAGGTAATGCCCGATTTTTATTGCCTAACGGCACTCTTCTACGAGATACCGATGCTCTATACGCACCCAGGGACCCTCGAACCTTACTTAGCTTTAAGGATATACGTAGCAATGGTTTCCATGTCGAAACCCACTGCGAGAATGGAATAGAGTTCCTTTATATCTAATGAATGTGGATGTAAACGCATATTAGAAAAACTTAAGAGTCAAAATAGTAGACTGTACACCACAACCATTAGGGTATTCGAATCTTATGCTGTCACCATAAATGAAATTTGGGACAATGACTCATATAGACTTTGGCATGATAGACTAGGTCATCCCAGTCGAGATATGATGATCCATATTCTAAAGAACTCACACGGACATCCTTTATTTCGAGTGAAAAAAAGGCAACAACTCAATACAAAGAACAGTATTGATGTTAATCATGCTATGTCGTCTAAAGAAATAGAGACATATGCCCCTCTTAAGCAATTAACTATGTCAAAAGCACATCACTCATTCTGCAAAGCCTGCTCTTTAGCTAAAGTAGGAGCGAGACCTTCCTACGCTAAAGATACTAAAGCGAACGTTGCATTCTTACAACGTAGGAGCGAGACCTTCCTACCCTGAATACAGAACATTTAGGTACTTTATGGTACTGGTGGATGCTTCGACACGCTGGTCACATGTCGCACTCCTCTCCACTCGAAATGCTGCATTTGCAAAACACCTAGCTCAGATCATTCGTCTAAGGACTCACCATCCTGATCACCCTATCAAGTCTAATCGACTTGATAATGTACGAGAATTTACATTTAAAGTATTTGATTACTACTGCATGTCAATCGGAATCGATATAGAGCATCCCGTTCCCCATGTGCATACGCAAAATGGTCTCGCAGAGGCAACCATTAAAAGAATCCAAATGGTAGCACGGGCATTGGTTTTGCGCACCAATCTGCCCATCTATGCTTGGGTATATACAGTCCTACATGCAGCCAAACTTATTCATTTTAGACCCACCGTTGGCCAACCATTCTCTGCGTGCCAGTTGGTAACTGGATATGAGCCGGATATCTCACATCTACGCATATTTGGTTGTGCAATATATGTGCCGATTGCGCCCCCACAACGCAATAAGATGGGTCCTCAGTGACATTTAGGTATCTACGTTGGATATGAATGCCCAACAATAATCCGCTACTTAGAACACTTTACACGTGTTCTTTTTACCGCACGCTTTGCGGATTGTCAGTTCAATGAGTCAGAATTCCCGTCGTTAGGGGGAGAAGAGAAAAATAAATTACTCAAGGAATGACAGGAATTGTCCTGGGATGTCCCTAGTCTATCTCATTATGATCCCCGTACCTCCCTATGAGATCATGAAGTAACGAATCCTCGATCTTCAGAACGTAGCAAACTCGATGCCTGATGCGTTTACTAATATCGCCAAAGTGACAAGATCACACATTCCAACTGCAAATGTGCCTGCAAGGTTAGAAGTCCCCAATAAGGGGCACATCACCAATGTACCGAGTGATGCGATCACACCCAGTGGAAGTGCGATCGAGGCCGTGGATCCCAAAAGGAAAAGGGGGAAGCCACCTGGTTCGATAGACACCCGCCCAAGAAAGAAAAGGGTAGGTGAGGCACAAATCAACCCACTAATCATCAACACTGGGAATCCTTCCCACGAGATTGTCTCTGGCTATAGCTATGTCCATGAATCATTATTGGGGGATGCCCCGAAGATCGATTCGACATCAGAGAACAAAGAGATCTCAATCAACTATGAAAGTGCATCTGATTTGATGGAACGATCGACCACTCATATTGATGATGTGTTTGCATACACAGTTGCTCAAGAAATTATAGAGCACGATGATATCGAACCATGCTCTGTTTAAGAATGTCAACGAAGAGCCGATTGCCTAAATGGAAAGAAGCTATCCAGGCAGAGCTTGACTCTCTGACAAAATGCCAGGTATTTGGCCCAGTAGTGCTAACTCCGCCAAGTGTAAAGCCTGTGGGACACAAATGGGTTCTTGTCAGAAAGCGTAATGAGAATCACGAAGTCCTAATGTACAAGGCTTGATACGAAATCAACTATTCCAAGTGAAGAAGACGAACTAAGGATCTACGTAAGCAACCATGCAACCCGCCATGCGTCTATGTACTTAGGCGAAAAAATGGATACGAGGCTTGGAGTGACTTTGGTGATCAGACTCAGAATAACTTAGTTTATCATTTTATGAAGACTTGGAATATTTGAAGGAGATTCCCCCCCCCCTCCGAAGACTTGAGAGACTTAGATTATCATTTTTATGAAGACTTGGGAGATTTCATGAAGATTTGGGAGGTTTGGAAGACTTGGAAAAGTTGGAAGATTTGGAAGAAGATTTCAGCCCCCTTTTTCTCCCTTGAATCGTTACATTCATTTCACCAAGTCATGAAGAATGATTCATAGTCTACATTAGTATCTTTGCTTTGTTATAATATAACACGAAAGTGACATTTCAATTACCCCTTTGTTTTTATATAGTGTGAATGACTATTATGCCCCTGATATAAATATGTAATTACGATTGTGCCATCTGAAGTTTTCCTATAAATAGGACTTCAGTTATTAATGAAAATCATACTTGAGAATCATTCTCTAATTTCTTTCTCTATTCGCTCTCTATAATATTTCGATTTTATAACACGTTATCAGCACGACTCTAACCATTTGAGTAATATGATGGAAGTATGCTCTACAGTTGCATCTTATAGATGATCCTCTGTATCAGAAACCAAATTATTACAAAATCATGGATCTCTCTCTCACCTCTCACTCTGCATAATTTTCTTTTTTCTGAAAGCAAGGAAGACACAACACACAGACGCAATACACACACACCAACATGGCTATTTCCAAAGTCCTTATTGCAGCTATCTTTCTATCTCTTTTGGTTCTTAATGATGTTCAAGCAATCCGCGCAAATGATCAAGTGAACAACAATGGTGTGTACATTCCAGTAATAGATTGTGGAGGTTTGGGTGCAGCAAGGTGTAAACTATCAGGAAGGCCAAATCTATGCAACAGGGCTTATGGGACCTGCTGTGAGGGAAGAGAGAGAAACTCAGATATGGCGACGTTGACAATTCATCCGGTGTTGACTTCACCCCGTGATGATGCTACCCAACTCAACCGTGCTTTCAAGGATTCATCACCGTCTCCAGCTCCAGAGGTCGTGAATCCCCCAGCCAGTCATCTCCTCTGCTCTGATCTGGTTAAAGCTTTCGGACCCAGCAAGACACGCATCAGCTTTAGTGAGTTTCAGATCCAGACTGGATCAACATGGTGGTTAAATCGTGTGCGAGGCATCTACGACGTTGATCGTGGTGTTGACCGGCGGAAGAGGCAGTCGTTTACATCATGAGGTATTTCTTTTCATGTTAACGTGTACAAAAAAAAAAGAAAAAAAAAAAAGAAAAAAGAAGAAGAAGAAGAACAGCGATATAAAGAAAACGTAAGAGGAAGAAAAAGATAAAATATAAATATAGTACTACTGAATACATTAAATATATGATTGTGATTTATTGTTAGAAAAAAGTAAATAAATTAATAAACAAATAGATGGCCCGAGAATAAGAAAAGAAAATGGAGATGATAAAGACAACTTTCACACCCACACACAAACAAAAAAAAAATCATAATTCAAAATATGTTTGAAGTCACGGGTTGCAAAATAATGATAAAAAAACAATTAATATAAAGGAATAAAATATTCTTTTAATTCATTAAATTATAAATATAGTTTCGCTTATATATAAGATACATATGTTATCAGAATTAATTTTTCTTGATACCATCGTGATCCATTTTACGAGAACTTCGATTTGACAATAATATTGATATGGGTATTAACTCTTTTCATATATGTCATTATTAAATTTATTACAACGTACGAATTAATATCCAACCCCGGAAACCGCAAAGATTTATGAATACATACTCTTACGCGTGCTATTAACGGCAGTCGATATTTCACCCTATATATTGACGATGACTATTTTGCGGAATTGATTGGATGATCCTGCTCTGGTAGAAGCAGTTAATTATTTTGCAGTTTAAATTATGTCTCTTACTTATCTCAAAGTGGTGGTTTAAAACCACATATTTATTGCGTTTATTTTATACAATTATAATACCTCCCATGTGATGAGTTCAATTATCACAAGACGGATGGTTTTACATGTACGCAATTTATATATTATATATCACCATCGTGGTTGGTTATACCACATGAATGGTTCATAAATCCTGCTCTCGAAGAAGAAGTAGTTCATAAAAATAAATCCTACTCTGGAGAAGTAGTTGATCGATTATCTAAATCCTGCTCTCGAAGAAGAAGCAGTTGATAAAAATAAATCCTACTCTGGAGAAGTAGTTGATCGATTATCTAAATCCTGCTCTCGAAGAACAAGAATTTGATAAAAATAAATCCTACTCTGGAGAAGTAGTTGATCGATTATCTAAATCCTGCTCTGAAGAAGCAGTTGAAAGAAATAAATCCTACTCTGAAGAAGTAGTTGATCAATGATTCAAATCCAGCTCTCGAAGAAGAAGCAGTTGATGAAAATAATATCCGATCTCCATAATTATTAAATACGAACGGAGAAAATTGAGCAAGTGATACCATAAGCTATCACCGATTAATTAAAGAAAATCCCATGCAAACTGCATGATGAGATCATTTGACAAGTGATATGAAAAACTATCACTGGAAAATAATTGCTCAATAAATCCCATGTTGATTATATTACATGGTGGGATCATTGAAATCATATTGATTGACAATATTCATGGGGAAACATATATCACATATTCGTGAAAATAATGTATTTTCATAAAAGCAAAAGATGATCTTATTATTGCTCTAGAAGAAGCACACAATAGTCGAAGTGAAAATATCGAAACTAGCTGAAAGGCAGTAAACACTCGACAATATGAAACGCGAAAAAGAAAATACATATGAAACCCATAAAAAGAAAAGGGGTGCGTCTCGAGATAAAACTCCGTAACTTTGCCACCCCCTGGCATAAGGGTTTATAATGAAAGATCTAAAGGATCTAAACTTCTTTCCGTTTGGTGCCAATAGTCTGTGGCTGATGAGCTTTGACTTCCAAATTCTTAACTGAAATATATGCCTGAAACTTTATAAGTAGATCAGCAACAGTGTCAACACATATTATTATATCTCGTGATGGCTGAGATATAAACTTGTGATCTACTCCTTGATCCAAAAAGGCAAGCAAATCACTGAAGAAATTATTAATATTCAATAAACCTATAGGTTTGGTATGGAAGTACCGCTCAGCCCATGACGTAATGTTGAATATCTCATTGAGTGTGCCATAGCCACCTGGAAGAACAATAAAGGCATCACTATTATTCACCACATACATCAAACTATCATGCACAGACAGTGTTTGAAGCATCAACCCAGTTGAACCCCCTATACTACTGGTTCTAACTGTGGGATAGTGTAAGACACTTGTTACTTTTATTACTCCCACCATACAATATATCGATTTTGTGTTTTCCTAATTCTTTTAGGAATTGATATGCCATATCTATATGCTGGATATGACCTATCAATTTGGATACACCTAAAATACATATAGTTTTAATTGGATGAGATCTATATGAGGATTCTGAGAACTCCATCTTTCTACACTAGACTTTCAAAATACTTTTATGAGAGAAACATTTTCTGATTTGTGGATCCCAAATTTAAAGAACAAACTTCTTTCTAAATGACAAATGACTTCAATATTTTTCATTGAAAAAGGAGTGGCATATAAGATATTATTTTTGACAAAATTGCAAAAGAAAACGAAAGATATGATATTATATTTTTCAATAAAAATGACGTTACCGATCGGCAGCTGAGAAATTTAAATATTGGAAAACAATATTCATCAACTTGTATTATTTTTTCTATTACCTTATACCAACTTTGATAGAATGGACTTACAAACTGAATCTTTTGATATTAATTTTTCATGACTATAACGTTCTCGTTCATCCTTGAATTGCATCCACAAAGCCATTAGTTCACGATGAACGTATCCACTGGGATATGTATCAAGAATCTGTTGGATATCATGATCCATAGATTCCTTACTCAATCCATCCTTGATAAATGTTATTTTATCTTCTCGATTTTTGGATACAAACCCCACATATTTGTATCGTGTGTCACATGTCCACCGAGCACATTTATAGCACCCACCTAATCTCTTTGCTCTCCGTTTCTTTGCAAAACTACTTTTACCTGTACCTGGCATATACTTAAATGAATTTGAAAATTCGCTAGATAATCGAACTTGTGCTTCGATCTCTAACATCCCAAAAACAGTGGCTATTACAGTGCCGTGGACCCCTACTGGGACCCACCAGGCGATATCACAATATACATTTAAAATCTGACAATGTGGCACCGTACCACAATATTTATCAAAACCCCGGTGTGGAGTATGAGTTATTCATGTTTTTAAATACGAGCAAACATACACAGGATCCAAACTCGGTACAGACCATATGACGATGGGCAGTACCTAACAAATTTTAGTACATTCATCCAACACAAAATAAAACGAAAGTCACAATTAAAACATAACCGAACAACCAAAAGACTCGGGGTCCCCGAAATAGCATACATCAGAATCCTCCGTCGCCATTGTGCTCCTCCTGTGCCTTGCCCTTTCCTCGCCCTGAAATACAAGTATTTCGCCCCAAACCACAGGGTCAGCTATAAATGATAATAATTCTCATGACATTATACAATTCATATATACTGATCTCAAAGAAATCCACCGACTACTGAATATACCCCGAAGGCGTATAAACAATCAGTCCCAACTGTCGAACATAACCAAATATACGAACGACCATATACTATGGCTCAAGACGGACGTCACAGTACGCCCGATCCGTAAATGTGTCCGTGCACATGTCCACCCCGTATATGGAATCCAGAATATACGTGGGACGATGTACCTAATTAGCCTCACGAACTACGTCTCGTGTGCACGATCTAAATGCGGAAAACCTCCACGCATGATCATCAAGTGCCCGGCTAAAAATCCTACACATAACCAATCGGCACGCAGATATGACTCCAGAGATGTCACGATACAACATGACAACGAAACTCAACGAATTACACTTTTACCAAGGAATCGAACAACTCACCGAAGTGTCAACAAGCTCAACAATATCAAGGGTCCAAAAGTAACGAACTTGGGAATACAATCCCATGATGAAAACGGGACATCATTAAGAACAACCTCAAGTCACAAGACACAAGTTTATAGGTGTTTCATATACACGAAATGCATAATAATCATAAGAATCCACACATCATTATAACCAAGCAAGATAACTTTCCTCAATTCCGTAGATGAATAATCCTTCCTTGAATGGTCAAACGAACGGTATCCTCGTCTAACAATACTCACGTGAACAAGCAACCTTGAATGAAATATAATTCATTCAACAACACATTCGCATTTATAATGGTATTATCGCATAAACAATATTCGTAAATTTACTTGAATAAATCGATTATCCTATTGATCATTTTAATGTTCTTATTACAAATCATCGTATGTTTATCATGTTCATTACATATTCTAACCTTAATGTCAAATTCTTGATGTCTAGTTTATCATCAATGCAATATCGTGAAAATATCTTTTCAAATCATCGACACTTCCAATTACGATATAAGTTGTGTTTAATTACATTCTTCATTATTTTACCAACGATTTCATTCAAAACTTGATTACTATATGAAACATAAGTTTAAGTTTTTAGTGAATTAAGAACATCATCTTAATTTACGCCTCTTGACACGCACGGATTAATGAAATGGAATTCGGCTACTCATCTACCGCATTTGTATCATCATATTCAACACAATTTTCTTAAGAACATTATCAACCTATTAATGTAGTCATTAACACCCTTTAACGAAATCGATAAATTCGAACATATGAAGATTACAACTTCCTTCTATCAACATTCATTGTTTTACTTTGAAGAATTTATTAAAAGCCTAGTTATATCATTGGATACTTGAGATTTTTGAAGTAACTTCATCCATCTAACAAAGATCATCTACAAAGGGTTAACATCATCTTTCCAAAAATTTTATTACAAAGGTTTTAGAGGCCAAAAATCATGGTTCCATACTACCTTCAAGAATCAATAGAATGTTCAAGACAAATTTAACATTTCTCACTTTTAATCATTAAGGATATCATCCCTAACATGTTCCTAGTGTTGAGACTAAAATCAACTTCCGATTATCATGCTATACCTCAGGTTTTATGTATATCATTATCAACACAATCACATTATGAAGTTATTTACATCAAGAAGTAACACTAATACCTTCAAAGTTAATCTTCACTTAGTTTGAGCATGATTCAATTAACTTATCACGTTTACACTAGTTTAAACTAACATTATGTGAAGTATTTATCTACTAACATCATCATAAGCATGGAATTGATATGAGTTAAAGAAAGACCAACCATAAAATGAAGAACAACACCAACACTTCAAGGGATACACTTCAATCTCTAGCTTCTCCAAGTCACCAATCAAGTGTTGAGGCTCCAACACAAGTTAGAAAGGCTTAGAAACGAAGTTGGAAGGGAAAGGAATCGTTCCTCAGTTGGGAGATTGAAAAAGATCGAGTAGGAAGTGAATGGCAAGTCATACTTTTATAATCTGAACTTGACATTACGTACGTTAACGAACGTGGTTAACATACGTTATAGCCTTTACGTACGTAATCTTATGATCATTACGTACGTAACCAATTTCATCAAATCTCCCTGCCTCAAAACACGCAGTTCGTTACGTACGTAACCAGGCAGCTATTACGTACGTAATAGCCGTTGAATTGGCTGTCGCGATCGACTCCCGACCACCTACCCCTGCTCGGACCCACCCGCCGAAAGGCGGACTGCTGGAGGATCTTCCGCATTACGTACGTTAACGTATTGATGTTACGTACGTAAGGCGGCCTACATAGCGTACGTTAAGAATACATGTTAACGTACGTTAAGTACTATAACAAGCATAAATGGAATTCTCGCAATATCACCCAACAACTAATATAGTATGAATGACCATGAATCCAACTTAACATAATTCGTTGGTACTTGCTACAACATCACAGATATGGTGCGAAAATACTTAACTTAAATCATGAAATACAATATTAAAGGCGAGGGTATTACATACTCCCCCCCTTAAAAGGAGTTTCGTCCCCGAAACTAAGGGGTAAACAGTTCGGGGTATTTCTCTCGCATGCTATCTTCAGTCTCCCATGTAGCTTCCTCGACTCCATGTCTTGACCACTGAATTTTTAATAAGGGAATCGTCTTGTTCCTCAGTTGTTTAATTCTTCTCTCGAGTATCTGCACAGGCTGTTCTTCATACGAATGGTCGTCGGCTATTTCGACCTCGTCGAATTGAATAACGTGACTTGGATCAGCAACATACTTCCTTAACTGAGATACATGGAATACGTTGTGAATCCGACTCAAATCTGGTGGTAATGCTAAACGATAGGCTAGGTCGCCTACTCGTTCCAGGATCTCAAACGGACCAATATACCTTGGGCTCAATTTGCCTCTCTTCCCGAATCGGAAAACACCTCTAGTAGGAGATACTTTGACTAGTACATGGTCACCAACCTCAAACTCGAGTGGTCGTCGACGATTATCTGCATATGATTTCTGGCGGCTTTGGGCCGTTAATAGACGGCTCTTGATTAGGGAAATCTTCTCGCGGGCTGCCAATAACATGTCAGGTTCCGTACCAATAGATTCAGACAATTCGTCCCAGCACAAAGGGGACCTACAACGACGACCATACAATGCTTCATAAGGTGCCATCATGATCGAGGCGTGCCAGCTATTATTGTATGTGAATTCTACCAACGGCAGTTGGGCTTCCCAGTCAGGCTTCCAATCGAGAGCACATGTCCTCAACATATCCTCTAGAGTTTGAATTGTCCTCTCAGACTGACCGTCGGTCTGAGGATGAAAAGCCGTACTGAAGTTCAACTGTGTACCCATAGCACGATGAACCACCTTCTAGAAGTGCGACACAAACCGTCCGTCCCGATCTGATATAATACTCTTAGGGGTGCCATGCAGTCTCACAATCTCTTTGATGAATAATTGGGCCAATCTCTCAGGGCCCCACGTGTCCTTGATCTCCAAGAAGTGGGCTGATTTAGTCAATCGATCCACAACCACCCAAATCGTATTCATGCCTCGACGGCTCGTCGGTAAACTAGTAATAAAATCCATCGATACGTCTTCCCACTTCCACTCGGGAATCGGAAGCGGTTTCATCATGCCTGCTGGTCGTTGATGCTCAATCTTGACCTGCTGACAGGTCAAACATTTTGAAACGAATTCGGCAACCTCCCGTTTCATGTTACCCCACCAATAATACGGCTTCAAATCCTTATACATTTTGTTCGATCCCGGGTCTATGGAATACGGGGTAGCATGAGCCTCCTTTAGAATAGTATTCCTCAACTCTTCGTCTGCTGGTACACATACTCGATTTTTAAAGCGTAGCAGTCCATCCTCGTGAACCAGAAATCCAGGGGCCTTCCCCTGATCGATTTCTCCTCGAACTCTGGATAAGAATGGGTCCGTCATCTGTTTCGTCCTGATCGTCTCATCAAGGGATGGTGAAATATCAAGCATGCACAGTTGTCCCTGAATGCGTTGTATCCAGACCTCAATCTCTGGTCTCATGAACTCTAATTGCAACTCCCTCTGGGCGGTCAAACGAGCTAGTATCTGCTCCTGCACCGTCTTGCGGCTCAAGGCATCGGCAACCACGTTTGCCTTGCCTGGATGATAAAGGATCTCGATATCATAGTCTTTGATTAGCTCTAACCACCTCCTTTGTCTCATGTTCAACTCCTTCTGGGTAAAAATATACTTCAGGCTCTTCTGGTCCGTAAAAATCTGGCAGGCAACTCCATACAGATAGTGGCGCCAGATTTTTAAAGCAAACACTACGACTGCTAACTCCAAGTCATGAGTCGGGTAGTTGACCTCATAAGGACGCAACTGTCTGGACGCATAGGCGATCACTTTCCCGTCCTGCATTAATACGCAGCCAAGGCCCTGCCTCGATGCATCGCTATATACCGCGAATCCTTCCGTTCCTCTAGGTAGTACCAAAACAGGTGCTGAAATTAATCGACCTTTGAGTTCATCAAAACTTTGTTGGCAGGCTTCCGACCACAAGTACTTCCTATCTTTTCTCAACAGATTAGTCATCGGTTGAGCAATTTTGGAAAATCCTTCCACGAATCGTCTGTAATAGCCTGCTAGACCCAGAAAACTACGAACTTCCTTCACGTTCTTCGGGGGTAGCCAGTCTCGGATAGCTTCCGTCTTTTGTGGGTCTACTCTCACTCCCTCCGCTGATATCACATGACCTAGAAAAATAACTTCAGGCATCCAGAATTCACACTTAGAAAAATTTCCATAGAGTTGTTCTCGCCTTAACGCATCGAGAACCTGGCGGAGGTGACACTCATGCTCCTCATGATCACGAGAGTAGACCAAGATATCGTCAATAAAAACGACTACAAAACGATCCAGATAATTAATAAAAACCTGATTCATCAATTTCATGAATACTGCAGGTGCATTAGTCAGTCCAAATGGCATGACAACGAACTCATAATGCCCATAGCGAGTGCGAAAAGCTGTCTTCGGGACGTCAGACTCTCGAATCCGCAATTGGTGGTACCCGGACCTCAAGTCGATCTTGGAAAATACAATGCTCCTCGGAGCTGATCCAATAGATCATCGATGCGAGGTAAAGGATACTTGTTCTTAATTGTTACTTTGTTCACCTCCCGTAATCAATACACAAACGCAATGATCCGTCCTTCTTCCGTATTTAATAACACCAGCGCTCCCCAAGGGGATGCACTGGGCCGAACATATCCTTTCTCGCTTAATTCTTCGAGTTGTCTTTTCAACTCCCGCATCTCATCGGGGCCATACGATATGGTGCTTTCGAAAGCGGGACGTCCCTGGCTCCAACTCAATGGTGAATTCCACCTCTCATTGTGGGGTATTCCCGAAGCTCGTCAGAAATACATCCGGATAATCTCGAACTACTGGAATATCAATCAATTTGATCGGCCACACTGTCTTAGTCATGTAAAACCAATAACCAATGCATCCCTGGTTCAGTAATCTCATAGCCTTCATAGCGCTGATGACTCTCCCAGAATGATTGGGATTATCACCCCGAAAAATACACTCGACGCCATCATCCGATGTGACAGTCACCATTCGCTTACGGACGCTAAGGACGGCATCGTGACGATCCATCCAGTCGATACCCAAGATTACATCATCTTTAGGTAAATCAACTACAATTAAGTCGGACAACCACTCACGATTGTTCATGCTAATCGGACAGTTCTGTACTTCACGACTCCCAATAATTCTTCTACCATCGGGTAGACCAATTACATAAGGTTCACAATCGGTAACACGATTCAAATGCAAACGACTCAAACAAGAACTAGACAAAAAGGAGTGTGAAGCACCGATCAAAAAGAACACAAACGGCCGAGAGTGGATCTCGAGAGTACCGCAATCATGCGCCGGATCATCGGCTTTCTTCATCTCGTAGACTCGGGTTTTGCAACCCGGGCGCTTGTACCAACTTGATTTCCACGGCCCATCCCTTTGTTCGCCTTAGTCCGGTAAGAAGCGGATGGAGGAGCACGTTCTGAACAAGACCTGACCGGAGCAAGAGATGCTACCGAGCACGCCCGAGTCCTCCCGGCAATAGCGAGCACGATGACCGTTCTTCCCGCAAGTGTGACAGCAACGGCCGGCGGACACTTGGAGCTGATATGCCTCGGTCCCCACGCTATAACACACGGCAGTGAGCCGATTGCCCGAGAGTGCGTTCTGCCGGTTTCGGTGCCATAGGTGGCCGCCGTAAGGATTTGGTACAGCCGGGTTTCTTGAATACCCCCTGCCATCGTCTCCTTGGGTCTGCAGTTCTGGATCTCTTGTTGGAAAGCGAGGTCGCTTCTTAGAAATCTCTTTCGCAGTAAGTTCATACTCCAAAGCCTTCTCAATAAACTCCGGTAAGGTCGTACAGTGGTGATTGAGTAATTGCATCCTCATTCGGGGTTTAAGCCTCTTGAGGAAATATTTGATCTTATCAGCTTCCGAACGGACAACTGACGTAGCAAAAGGGAGAAGTGCTTGGAATTTTTCGGCAATTGCTAACACATCCTCGTCTTCCGATGGGTCGGGGTTTAGTAATTCGGACAGTTTGGCTTCACGAAGGGGTGCAGGATAGTAACGATCTAGCATAAGATTCTTGAATTCCTCCCAAGTACTCGCGCCTTCGGCAGGCCTCACAGAAATCCACCAAGTATGGGCACTCTTACTAAGGTAGTAGGCTGCCACAACAACTCAATTTTCCTCTGGGCACTCCACCATCTCGAACAGTTTCTCGAAATGCTCTATCCAGTGTACAATGTCAGCAGGCTCAGATGAGCCTTCAAAAGTCGAAGGTCGCTGACGTGATATGTCGCTAATAATCCGACTCACGATCCCGCCAGGCACCAGAGGCAGAGGCTGTTGTCCCTGCTGTTGACCAGTAGTATTCCTCTGCATAGTTTCCATCAGCTGACCCATTTGGGTCATCTGGGCCATCATGCCCTGCATCACGGTGTAAGTATCGGCACGTGCATTCTCTCCGGTGTGGTGTGATTGGTCCCTAGAAGGCGAATCACTGCCTGCGGAACTCTGTTCCACATTCACGCGTCTGTTAGCTCGTGGTATCGGAATTCGGCCTCTTCCGCGGCCTCGTCCCCCTCTGCCACGGCCTCTAAGGTTCCTTTCCATACTGAAAGAATCAAGTCACAATTACAGTTCGATTTATCAATTATAATTCATGCTAAGTTAATAGCAACAGGGAATTTCCTATCCAACAAAGCAGTTGTAAAGAATCACCAGCACTACAAGTGTTACACACTCAATATCATATCAACATTAAGTCGAAACAATTCCAATCACATAATTAATTGAGGTTCTCCTCAAACAGATGAATTTTGCCTCATTGTAGCAAGATGCCAAGATAAGTAAGGAGACCAATACATCGTCAATATCATGCCAGTAATCAAATTATGGTTCATGAGAACATACCGTATTCGACGGGTCAGGCGCTTGCACAGGTTACACGTGGCACGAAGTTTTCTTGATGCTATTTCGATTCTACAATGACTCAAAATAAAAACACACTCTCCGATACCATCTTCTGTAACAGCCCAAAAACAGTGGCTATTACAGTGCCGTGGACCCCTACTGGGACCCACCAGGAGATATCACAATATACATTTAAAATCTGACAACGTGGCACCGTACCACAATATTTATCAAAACCCCGGTGTGGAGTATGAGTTATTCATGTTTTTAAATACGAGCAAACATACACAGGATCCAAACTCGGTACAGACCATATGACGATGGGCAGTACCTAACAAATTTTAGTACATTCATCCGACACAAAATAAAACGAAAGTCACAATTAAAACATAACCGAACAACCAAAAGACTCGGGGCCCCCGAAATAGCATACATCAGAATCCTCCGTCGCCATTGTGCTCCTCCTGTGCCTTGCCCTTTCCTCGCCCTGAAATACAAGTATTTCGCCCCAAACCAAAGGGTCAGATATAAATGATAATAATTCTCATGACATTATACAATTCATATATACTAATCTCAAAGAAATCCACCGACTACTGAATATACCCCGAAGGCGTATAAACAATCAGTCCCAACTGTCGAACATAACCAAATATACGAACGACCATATACTATGGCTCAAGACGGACGTCACAGTACGCCCGATCCGGAAATGTGTCCGTGCACATGTCCACCCCGTATATGGAATCCAGAATATACGTGGGACGATGTACCTAATTAGCCTCACGAACTACGTCTCGTGTGCACGATCTAAATGCGGAAAACCTCCACGCATGATCATCAAGTGCCCGGCTAAAAATCCTACACATAACCAATCGGCACGCAGATATGACTCCAGAGATGTCACGATACAACATGACAACGAAACTCAACGAATTACACTTTTACCAAGGAATCGAACAACTCACCGAAGTGTCAACAAGCTCAACAATATCAAGGGTCCAAAAGTAACGAACTTGGGAATACAATCCCATGATGAAAACGGGACATCATTAAGAACAACTTCAAGTCACAAGACACAAGTTTATAGGTGTTTCATATACACGAAATGCATAATCATCATAAGAATCCACGCATCATTATAACCAAGCAAGATAACTTGCCTCAATTCCGTAGACGAATAATCCTTCCCTGAATGGTCAAACGAACGGTATCCTCGTCTAACAATACTCACGTGAACAAGCAACCTTGAATGAAATATAATTCATTCAACAACACATTCGCATTTATAATGGTATTATCGCATAAACAATATTCGTAAATTTACTTGAATAAATCGATTATCCTATTGATCATTTTAATGTTCTTATTACAAATCATCGTATGTTTATCATGTTCATTACATATTCTAACCTTAATGTCAAATTCTTGATGTCTAGTTTATCATCAATGCAATATCGTGAAAATATCTTTTCAAATCATCGACACTTCCAATTACGATATAAGTTGTGTTTAATTACATTCTTCATTATTTTACCAACGATTTCATTCAAAACTTGATTACTATATGAAACATAAGTTTAAGTTTTTAGTGAATTAAGAACATCATCTTAATTTACGCCTCTTGACACGCATGCATTAATGAAATGGAATTCGGCTACTCATCTACCGCATTTGTATCATCATATTCAACACAATTCTCTTAAGAACATTATCAACCTATTAATGTAGTGATTAACACCCTTTAATGAAATCGATAAATTCGAACATATGAAGATTACAACTTCCTTCTATCAACATTCATTGTTTTACTTTGAAGAATTTATTAAAAGCCTAGTTATATCATTGGATACTTGAGATTTTTGAAGTAACTTCATCCATCTAACAAAGATCATCTACAAAGGGTTAACATCATCTTTCCAACAATTTTATTACAAAGGTTTTAGAGGCCAAAAATCATGGTTCCATACTACCTTCAAGAATCAATAGAATGTTCAAGACAAATTTAACATTTCTCACTTTTAACCATTAAGGATATCATCCCTAACATGTTCCTAGTGTTGAGACTAAAATCAACTTCCGATTATCATGCTATACCTCAGGTTTTATGTATATCATTATCAACACAATCACATTATGAAGTTATTTACATCAAGAAGTAACACTAATACCTTCAAAGTTAATCTTCACTTAGTTTGAGCATGATTCAATTAACTTATCATGTTTACACTAGTTTAAACTAACATTATGTGAAGTATTTATCTACTAACATCATCATAAGCATGGAATTGATATGAGTTAAAGAAAGACCAACCTTAAAATGAAGAACAACACCAACACTTCAAGGGATACACTTCAATCTCTAGCTTCTCCAAGTCACCAATCAAGTGTTGAGGCTCCAACACAAGTTAGAAAGGCTTAGAAACGAAGTTGGAAGGGAAAGGAATCGTTCCTCAGTTGGGAGATTGAAAAAGGTCGAGTAGGAAGTGAATGGCAAGTCATACTTTTATAATCAACTTGACATTACGTGACGTTAACGAACGTGGTTAACGACGTTATAGCCTTTACGCACGTAATCTTATGATCATTACGTACGTAACCAATTTCATCAAATCTCCCGCCTCAAAACACACGCATTACGTACGTACCAGCAACTATTACGCACGTAATAGCCGTTGACTTGGCCGTCGCGATCGACTCCCGACCACCTACCGCCGGACCCACCCGCCAAAGGCGCATCACTGGAGGATCTTCCGCATTACGTACGTTAACGTATTGATGTTACGTACGTAAGGCGGCCTACATAGCGTACGTTAAGAATACATGTTAACGTACGTTAAGTACTATAACAAGCATAAATGGAATTCTCGCAATATCACCCAACAACTAATATAGTATGAATGACCATGAATCCAACTTAACATAATTCGTCGGTACTTGCTACAACATCACGGATATGGTGCGAAAATACTTAACTTAAATCATGAAATACAATATTAAAGGCGAGGGTATTACACGATCAACTATCGAATATCTTCTGGGATGCCATTTCTCATTAGCACCCTTAATCTTTCGAGTCGGCCTCGATAAATTCTTTTTATGATATTCACTGGAAGAGGTGGATAATATTTACGAAGATTCGAAAGCATTGAATCCATTATGATATTCAAACCCTCGGTATGGGTGATTGTGAATACAATGATAATCTATTTATAGATTAGAATTACGCGTATGAGATTTGACTCCGCGTTCGAATAGTTCATATCCAGAAACTTATGAACTATAGTTCTATTTGAATAATGAACATAATATGACATGTGGGAGCGGTGACTCCATGTTGATAATGATGTGCAATAATTACACCGAAAGATGATGTGATATGCCGGTAAAATATCTATATGGTGATACAGACACATCATGTTTTCAAATATTTGTTCTTGATTAATATCACTACTAGCCAATATTGGGGATGAATTCCTAATAAATTTGGAATATATTAAGGGGGAGTGTGGGCCCACTTCCTCTACATGTGAACTACTAGATATTATGGATCCACTAGATAGTCACATGTTTATATGACTCGTAATCGAAAATTTACGAGATAATTTGCTCACGGTTTGAGCATATATTCCATATCAGATTGAGCTAGTAATATATCCCAAATAAATTTGAATAGATCCGAGAAAGGATCAAGATATGCGCATACAAGTGGTATATCAATTGGCATACTATTTGAAGTCCTTCAGCCAATATCGAGAACATAATATATAAACTCCCATGACTGAAAATGAATACTGAGATACTGGCAAACGAGTTTGGTGCTCAAGAAATCTCTTAGCATGAGGGGGAGTATTGATAGTTGGAAATATATGAAATGCATCACACTATATCCTCACAACTGAAATATGAACTTGAAGTTCAAAGATGCATGACAGATTATTAATCTTTGGTACCAACTACAACTGCTTTGATAAATACATAATAATTCCCCGAATATGAATCAAAGCAAATGATAAAAGGAGGCATATACTTTTGAGAAGTATATAGACATAACCACAATGTGTAATCCCAATGGGTGATTGATAATGAGATATATCGGCAAGTTATGTTGCCATGGGGAAGTAAAAGTGTCGACACAATATAGCGCTATGAATGAAATGAGGATATCAATGATTGGAAAGAGGATATCGATAAATGATATGAGGATATCCATGACTGTGAAATATGGATATTGGAAATAAGGATATTAAAATCCATGATTTGTGAAAATGAGGATATGAAATCCATCAAAATTGAAATATATGCCATTATAATAAAATAAAATATATGGGCTTACTGAAAGTGACTCGTAAGGAGATTTTGAACATATTATCGGTGCGTGCAGTCACTCAAAATAAAACGTTGTGAACGAAAATTATATGTTGTACTCTTTTCCTTGACTGAGGTTTTATCCCACTGGGTTTTCCCAGCAAGGTTTTTAACGAGGCAGCCTAATAACAACAAATATGGAATCTCCAAAATAAATTTGGAATATATTGCAATGAATATGAGTCCCATATTACAAACTGCACTGAAAATGATACTCGTACTAATCCCTAGAGGATCATTGAAATGCCTGGGGCATATTTATATAAAATACGCGTTGCACTCTTTTTCTCTTGACTGAGGTTTTGTCCCATTGGGTTTTCCTAGCAAGGTTTTTAACGAGGCAACTGGAATGGCGTATTAGTATGAATAATGTACTCTTTTTTCTTCATTAGGATTTTTCCCATTGGGTTTTTCCTAATAAGGTTTTAATGAGGCATATTCATGGCATAATGAGGAACACTACAAAGATCAAGATTATTCCTCAAAGCTTCAAAATAGAAGGAGTAGTTGTACTCCTTTTCCTTCGATCAAGTTTTTCCCACTAGGTTTTCTTGACAAGGTTTTAATGAGGCAACACGTGGATACTCCAACAGCGAATGATAGACATGATAGATTCACTCAGATTTTGTCCCATGAGGTTTTACTGAGACGGCACAAGAATACTCATACAAGATCTATCGAGATAATGGCGAGCAAATTTACGAGATTACAGATTGCTGAAGTTTTTATCCAACAGAGCTTTCCTAGCAACATTATGATGCAACATGATATGATTGCCACAAGATCCAATACAAACAGTTTGAAAGTTTTTTTCCCATTGAATTTTTCTTCAAACTAGTTCGGGAGATATTTATGTAAATAGTCATTCAATGGGGAGTGTTATAATATAACACGAAAGTGACATTTCAATTACCCCTTTGTTTTTATATAGTGTGAATGACTATTATGCCCCTGATATAAATATGTAATTAGAATTGTGCCATCTGAAGTTTTCTTATAAATAAGACTTCAGTTATTAATGAAAATCATACTTGAGAATCATTCTCTAATTTCTCTCTCTATTCTCTCTCTATAATATTTCGATTTTATAACATGCTTTACATTTTGTCTCCCCTTTTAAAAGATTGTAATCTTCTCTTTTTTACAAGCTAAAGACTTCTAATGGTTATTTAAGAACCATTTTTGGTTTGTAAGAGTATCATGAATCATCAATAAAATACTTTTGTATTGCTTAAGTGTTGGACAAGTTTCCTATCAAAAATTTGATTATTATTCGACGCATTTTAGAGTTTTAATCCGATCGATTCTCAATAGGTCTTGAGAAGAAATCACTTTATCGAGTTATAGGTCTAATTCGATAAACACCTTGTTCTTGTTTTGGTTCGGCCGAATTTCTACTTTCGGACGAATCTTACATTGTGTTCTATACTTCGAATTATTGTTCGTGTTCTTTGTTCGTAAAGGAAACTTCCCTTGTGTTACATGCGATACATGTGTGTACCCAATCTTGAGATCGCATCATTAGTGGTATCGGAGCCGCATTTGGGTTCTTGATCTTTTGACATTATGGATTTAACCGATGCCGATTTCTTGGTGAAACTCTGTGAAGCATTATGCAACTTACCGAAGCCACGGTTACAACCACGACGAGGAGGATAGGGCGTGCATTCAGCACACCATGCAGACGAGTTTAAAGTGAACGAACTTTCGGAGTTCGTTGGAGGTACCAATCCTTAGGTTTACTTGGAATGGGAACGTAAAATTGATCGCATGTTCGAGTTTAATGACCTTGCCGATGAGAAACATTGCAAGTATGCAATTCTCAAGTTGGGAAAAGGCGCTTCTCTTTGGTTCGAATGAGTGGAAACACAAAGAGCTCGTACGGGGAAAGAAAAGATCCATTCATGGGATTCGTTAAAAAGAAAGCTTTGTAAAAGGTATGGACCAACATCACATCAGTTATCCTTATACCGGAAGATTGCTGACCTCATGCAAGGAAAGTTGAGTGTTGGTGAATACATTGAGGAGTTCAAAAATTTGGCCTTAATGGGAGAATTTGAGCATTATGAGGAACAAAAGATGGCGTGTTTCTTGCGTGGTTTGAACCAAAGCATAGCTAACATGATGGAATTATACCCATATGAAGATTTCGATACTTTGTGTGGACTATGCGTGAAGTTAGAAGCTCAAAACAAGATGAAGTTTTATAAACCCGAGTTTCCATCCAAATTTGGGAATCCAAGTATCGGTTCGAGTTCGACTACCAAAACCATTGTGCCAACTCCTACCCCTATTACAGTTCCTAAGGCTCCCTACGTGCCGAAAGAGACGAGTTTGGCTAAGGTACGATGTTTTAAATGTCAAGGGTTCGGTCATTATCGAAATGCTTGTCCGAACAAACGGGTGGTGACGCTAAGAGGAGCCCTCGTAGTCCGAGACGAGTTGTTGGTCGAGGACGAAAGATAAAGGCTAGGTGATGTGTTTAATTTTAACATGGAGGACGAAGAAGAAGAAGAATGTGAAACTTACAAGGCGCCAAATTATGATACGGCTTTGGTTCTTCATACTTTACAAGCCAAATCCGTTTCAAGTGATTCGGAACAACAAGACCTAATATTTCACACGAAGTGTCAAGTCGGGAACAAGTGGTGTAGTCTGATCATCGATGGAGGAAGTTGCACCAACGTAGCTTCGAGTGAGATGGTCACTAAACTCGGGATGACCACTACGACTCATCTGGGACTATACGCTTTACATTAGCTCGATGACGGGAATAAAGTAAAGGTGTCGAAACAAGTGAGGGTCTGACTAACCATGGGTTCCTATGATGATAACGTGTTGTGTGATGTACTCTCGATGGATGCATGTCATGTACTTTTGGGGCATCCATGGTTGTTTGTTAGGGATGTTTTACATCGAGGAAGAAGTAATGAATAAGAGTTATGAGATAAGGGCAAAAAAATTGTGCTTAAACTGATGTCACCTCAAGCTATTCGTTCTATGAGTTCTAATCGAGTTGAAAAATGAAACTTACTTTGTTTACTAGCGAGCGGGAGATAGAACACGCTATTGATGATGGTGAGTGCATATACTTGTTGATATTTAAGGAGACATGGGACAATGACATTGTTGTGCAAAACGAAGGGGAGATAGATACTTTTATTACACGAATTTGGGATGTTTTTCCTGAAGAGTTACCGTCGGGTTTGCCGCCTACTCGTGGGATTGAACATCAGATCGATCTTATACTAGGTGCATCACTCCTTAATAGGGCCGCCTATAGATGTAATCCCGAGGATACAAAGGAACTACAAAAACAAATCGAAGAACTAATGAACCGCGGGTACGTTTGAGAAAGTTTAAGTCCTTGTGCGGTTCCAGTTTTACTTGTTACGAAGAAGGATGGATCGTGGCGGATGTGTATTGATAGTAGGGCCGTGAATAACATAACAATCAAGCTTCGATTCCCGATTTCGAGACTTGATGATATGTTGGATGAACTACATGGTTCGATGGTCTTTTCAAAAGTTGATATACGTAGTGGATATCATCAAATTCGTATGCGAGAAGGTGATGAATGGAAGACGGCTTTCAAAACAAAAAATGGATTGTACGAGTGGACAGTTATGCTATTCAGTCTTACAAATGCACCGAGTACTTTAATGCGCTTGATGAATGAGGTACTTAAACCGTTTTTGGGGAAATTTGTATTTGTGTATTTAGATGACATTTTGATTTATAATCGATTGTTGCAAGAACATTTCGCACACTTAAGGCAAGTCTTCGAGACTCTTATGGACCGAAAGCTTTATGGAAAAAAAAGAGAAGTTCTCGTTCTTAGTTGAAAGTATAGTCTTTCTTGGCTATGTCATTTCGAAGGACGGAGTGTCGGTTGATCAAACCAAGATCGAAGCACTAATCTTGGCATTACTCGATTTTACACAACCGTTCGAAGTAGAGTGTGATGCTAGTGGAGTTGGCACTGGAGCGGTTCCTATTCAAGGAAAGCGTCCTATTGCATATGTTTCGGAGAAGTTAAGCGGTGGTCGGCTCAATTATTGTACATACGATAAAGAGTTCTATGCTATTGTGAGGGCTCTAGATCATTGGAGTCACTATCTTCGGCAACCACGTTTGCCTTGCCTGGATGATAAAGGATCTCGATATCATAGTCTTTGATTAGCTCTAACCACCTCCTTTGTCTCATTTTCAACTCCTTCTGGGTAAAAATATACTTCAGGCTCTTGTGGTCCGTAAAAATCTGGCAGGCAACTCCATACAGATAGTGGCGCCAGATTTTTAAAGCAAACACTACGGCTGCTAACTCCAAGTCATGAGTCGGGTAGTTGACCTCATAAGGACGCAACTGTCTGGACGCATAGGCGATCACTTTCCCATCCTGCATTAACACGCAGCCAAGGCCCTGCCTCGATGCATCGCTATATACCGCGAATCCTTCCGTTCCTCTAGGTAGTACCAAAACAGGTGCTGAAATTAATCGACCTTTGAGTTCATCAAAACTTTGTTGGCAGGCTTCCGACCACAAGTACTTCTTATCTTTTCTCAACAGATTAGTCATCGGTTGAGCAATTTTGGAAAATCCTTCCACGAATCGTCTGTAATAGCCTGCTAGACCCAGAAAACTACGAACTTCCTTCACGTTCTTCGGGGGTAGCCAGTCTCGGATAGCTTCCGTCTTTTGTGGGTCTACTCTCACTCCCTCCGCTGATATCACATGACCTAGAAAAATAACTTCAGGCATCCAGAATTCACACTTAGAAAATTTTCCATAGAGTTGTTCTCGCCTTAACGCATCGAGAACCTGGCGGAGGTGACACTCATGCTCCTCATGATCACGAGAGTAGACCAAGATATCGTCAATAAAAACGACTACAAAACGATCCAGATAATTAATAAAAACCCGATTCATCAATTCCATGAATACTGCAGGTGCATTAGTCAGTCCGAATGGCATGACAACGAACTCATAATGCCCATAGCGAGTGCGAAAAGCTGTCTTCGGGACGTCAGACTCTCGAATCCGCAATTGGTGGTACCCGGACCTCAAGTCGATCTTGGAAAATACAGCGGCTCCCTGGAGCTGATCCAATAGATCATCGATACGAGGTAAAGGATACTTGTTCTTAATTGTTACTTTGTTCAGCTCCCGGTAATCAATACACAAACGCAACGATCCGTCCTTCTTCCGTACGAATAACACCGGCGCTCCCCAAGGGGATGCACTGGGCCGAACATATCCTTTCTCAGTTAATTCTTCGAGTTGTCTTTTCAACTCCTGCATCTCATTTGGGGCCATACGATATGGTGCTTTCGAAAGCGGGGACGTCCCTGGCTCCAACTCAATGGTGAATTCCACCTCTCGCTGTGGGGGTATTCCTGGAAGCTCGTCTGGAAATACATCTGGATAATCTCGAACTACTGGAATATCAATCAATTTGACTGGCCGGTCAGCTGTCTTAGTCATGTAAAGCCAATAATCAATGCATCCCTGGTTCAGTAATCTCATAGCCTTCATAGCGCTGATGACTCTCCCAGAATGATTGGGATTATCACCCCGAAAAATACACTCGACGCCATCATCCGATGTGGCGGTCACCACTTACGGACGCTAAGGACGGCATCGTGACGATCCATCCAGTCGATACCCAAGATTACATCATCTTTAGGTAAATCAACTACAATTAAGTCGGACAACCACTCACGATTGTTCATGCTAATCGGACAGTTCTGTACTTCACGACTCCCAATAATTCTTCTACCATCGGGTAGACCAATTACATAAGGTTCACAATCGGTAACACGATTCAAATGCAAACGACTCAAACAAGAACTAGACAAAAAGGAGTGTGAAGCACCAGTATCAAAAAGAACACAAACGGGCTGAGAGTGGATCTCGAGAGTACCTGCAATCATGCGGCCGGATCATCGGCTTTCTTCATCTCGTAGACTCGGGTTTTGCAACCCCAAGCAGTGTACCAACTTGATTTCCACGGCCCATCCCTTTGTTCGCCCGGTAGTCCAGTAAGAAGCGGATGGAAGAGCACGTTCTGAGCAAGATCAGATCTGGAGCAAGAGATGCTCTTGGAGCACGCCCGAGTCCACCCGGCAATAGCGAGCACGATGACCGTTCTTCCCGCAAGTGTGACAGTAACGGCCGGCCGGACACTGGAGCTGATATGCCTCGGTCCCCACGGTTATAACACACGGCAGGTGAGTGATTGCCCGAGAGTGCGTTTCGCCGGCCGGTGCCATAGGTGGCCGCTCGGAAGGATTTGGTACAGTGGGGTTTCTTGAATACCCCGATTCTTGTCTCCTTGGAGTCTCAGTTCTGGATCTCTTGTTGGAAAACTGAGGCTGCTTCTTAGAAATCTCTTTCGCAGTAAGTTCATACTCCAAAGCCTTCTCAATAAACTCCGGTAAGGTCGTACAGTGGTGATTGAGTAATTGCATCCTCATTCGGGGTTTAAGCCTCTTGAGGAAATATTTGATCTTATCAGCTTCCGAACGGACAACTGACGTAGCAAAAGGGAGAAGTGCTTGGAATTTTTCGGCAATTGCTAACACATCCTCGTCTTTCGATGGGTCGGGGTTTAGTAATTCAGACAGTTTGGCTTAACGGAGGGGTGCAGGATAGTAACGATCTAGCATAAGATTCTTGAATTCCTCCCAAGTACTCGCGCCTTCGGCAGGCCTCACAGAAAGCCACCAAGTATGGGCACTCTTACTAAGGTAGTAGTCGCCACAAAGAACTCGATTTTCCTCTGGGCACTCCACCATCTCGAACAGTTTCTCGAAATGCTCTATCCAGTGTACAATGTCAGCAGGCTCAGATGAGCCTTCAAAAGTCGAAGGTCACTGACGTGATATGTCGCTAATAATCCGACTCACGATCCCGCCAGGCACCAGAGGCAGAGGCTGTTGTCCCTGCTGTTGACCAGTAGTATTCCTCTGCATAGTTTCCATCAGCTGACCCATTTGGGTCATCTGGGCCATCATGCCCTGCATCACGGTGTAAGGATCGGCACGTGCATTCTCTCCGGTGTGGTGTGATTGGTCCCTAGAAGGCGAATCACTGCCTGCGGAACTCTGTTCTGCATTCGCGCATCTGTTAGCTCGTGGTATCAGAATTCGGCCTCTTCCGCGGCCTCGTCCCCCTCTGCCACGGCCTCTAAGGTTCCTTTCCATACTGAAAGAATCAAGTCACAAGTACAGTTCGATTTATCAATCATAATTCATGCTAAGTTAATAGCAACAGGGAATTTCCTATCCAACAAAGCAGTTGTAAAGAATCACCAGCACTACAAGTGTTACACACTCAATATCATATCAACATTAAGTCGAAACAATTCCAATCACATAATTAATTGAGGTTCTCCTCAAACAGATGAATTTTGCCTCATTGTAGCAAGATGCCAAGATAAGTAAGGAGACCAATACATCGTCAATATCATGCCAGTAATCAAATTATGGTTCATGAGAACATACCGTATTCGACGGTCAGCGCTTGCAAAGTTACACGTGGCACGAAGTTTTCTTGATGCTATTTCGATTCTACAATGACTCAAAATAAAAACACACTCTCCGATACCATCTTCTCGTAATGACCCAAAACAAGTGGCTATTACAGTGCCGTGGACCCCTACTGGGACCCACCAGGCGATATCACAATATACATTTAAAATCTGACAACGTGGCACCGTACCAAAATATTTATCAAAACCCCGGTGTGGAGTATGAGTTATTCATGTTTTTAAATACGAGCAAACATACACAGGATCCAAACTCGGTACAGACCATATGACGATGGGCAGTACCTAACAAATTTTAGTACATTCATCCGACACAAAATAAAACGAAAGTCACAACTAAAACATAACCGAACAACCAAAAGACTCGGGGCCCCCGAAATAGCATACATCAGAATCCTCCGTCGCCATTGTGCTCATCCTGTGCCTTGCCCTTTCCTCGCCCTGAAATACAAGTATTTCGCCCCAAACCACAGGGTCAGCTATAAATGATAATAATTCTCATGACATTATACAATTCATATATACTGATCTCAAAGAAATCCACCGACTACTGAATATACCCCGAAGGCGTATAAACAATCAGTCCCAACTGTCGAACATAACTAAATATACGAACGACCATATACTATGGCTCAAGACGGACGTCACAGTACGCCCGATCCGGAAATGTGTCCGTGCACATGTCCACCCCGTATATGGAATCCAGAATATACGTGGGACGATGTACCTAATTAGCCTCACGAACTACGTCTCGTGTGCACGATCTAAATGCGGAAAACCTCCATGCATGATCATCAAGTGCCCGGCTAAAAATCCTACACATAACCAATCGGCACGCAGATATGACTCCAGAGATGTCACGATACAACATGACAACGAAACTCAACGAATTACACTTTTACCAAGGAATTGAACAACTCACCGAAGTGTCAACAAGCTCAACAATATCAAGGGTCCAAAAGTAACGAACTTGGGAATACAATCCCATGATGAAAACGGGACATCATTAAGAACAACCTCAAGTCACAAGACACAAGTTTATAGGTGTTTCATATACACGAAATGCATAATCATCATAAGAATCCACACATCATTATAACCAAGCAAGATAACTTGCCTCAATTCCGTAGACGAATAATCCTTCCTTGAATGGTCAAACGAACGGTATCCTCGTCTAACAATACTCACGTGAACAAGAAACCTTGAATGAAATATAATTCATTCAACAACACATTCGCATTTATAATGGTATTATCGCATAAACAATATTCGTAAATTTACTTGAATAAATCGATTATCCTACTGATCATTTTAATGTTCTTATTACAAATCATCGTATGTTTATCATGTTCATTACATATTCTAACCTTAATGTCAAATTCTTGATGTCTAGTTTATCATCAATGCAATATCGTGAAAATATCTTTTCAAATCATCGACACTTCCAATTACGATATAAGTTGTGTTTAATTACATTCTTCATTATTTTACCAAAGATTTCATTCAAAACTTGATTACTATATGAAACATAAGTTTAAGTTTTTAGTGAATTAAGAACATCATCTTAATTTACGCCTCTTAACACGCACGGATTAATGAAATGGAATTCGGCTACTCATCTACCGCATTTGTATCATCATATTCAACACAATTCTCTTAAGAACATTATCAACCTATTAATGTAGTGATTAACACCCTTTAATGAAATCGATAAATTCGAACATATGAAGATTACAACTTCCTTCTATCAACATTCATTGTTTTACTTTGAAGAATTTATTAAAAGCCTAGTTATATCATTGGATACTTGAGATTTTTGAAGTAACTTTATCCATCTAACAAAGATCATCTACAAAGGGTTAACATCATCTTTCCAACAATTTTATTACAAAGGTTTTAGAGGCCAAAAATCATGGTTCCATACTACCTTCAAGAATCAATAGAATGTTCAAGACAAATTTAACATTTCTCACTTTTAACCATTAAGGATATCATCCCTAACATGTTCCTAGTGTTGAGACTAAAATCAACTTCCGATTATCATGCTATACCTCAGGTTTTATGTATATCATTATCAACGCAATCACATTATGAAGTTATTTACATCAAGAAGTAACACTAATACCTTCAAAGTTAATCTTCACTTAGTTTGAGCATGATTCAATTAACTTATCATGTTTACACTAGTTTAAACTAACATTATGTGAAGTATTTATCTACTAACATCATCATAAGCATGGAATTGATATGAGTTAAAGAAAGACCAACCTTAAAATGAAGAACAACACCAACACTTCAAGGGATACACTTCAATATCTAGCTTCTCCAAGTCACCAATCAAGTGTTGAGGCTCCAACACAAGTTAGAAAGGCTTAGAAACGAAGTTGGAAGGGAAAGGAATCGTTCCTCAGTTGAGAGATTGAAAAAGGTCGAGTAGGAAGTGAATGGCAAGTCATACTTTTATAATCTGAACTTGACATTACGTACGTTAACGAACGTGGTTAACGTACGTTATAGCCTTTACGTACGTAATCTTATGATCATTACGTACGTAACCAATTTCATCAAATCTCCCTGCCTCAAAACACGCAGTTCGTTACGTACGTAACCAGGCAGCTATTACGTACGTAATAGCCGTTGACTTGGCTGTCGCGATCGACTCTCGACCACCTACCCCTGCTCGGCCCCACCCGCCGAAAGGCCGACTGCTGGACGATCTTCCGCATTACGTACGTTTTAACATATTGATGTTACGTACGTAAGGCGGCCTACATAGCGTACGTTAAGAATACATGTTAACGTATGTTAAGTACTATAACAAGCATAAATGGAATTCTCGCAATATCACCCAACAACTAATATAGTATGAATGACCATGAATCCAACTTAACATAATTCGTCGGTACTTGCTACAACATCACGGATATGATGCGAAAATACTTAACTTAAATCATGAAATACAATATTAAAGGCGAGGGTATTACACGATCAACTATCGAATATCTTCTGGGATGCCATTTCTCATTAGCACCCTTAATCTTTCGAGTTGGCCTCGATAAATTCTTTTTATGATATTCACTGGAAGAGGTGGATAATATTTACGAAGATTCGAAAGCATTGAATCCATTATGATATTCAAACCCTCGGTATGGGTGATTGTGAATACAATGATAATCTATTTATAGATTAGAATTACGCGTATGAGATTTGACTCCGCGTTCGAATAGTTCATATCCAGAAACTTATGAACTACAGTTCTATTTGAATAATGAACATAATATGACATGTGGGAGCGGTGACTCCATGTTGATAATGATGTGCAATAATTACACCGAAAGATGATGTGATATGCCGGTAAAATATCTATATGGTGATACAGACACATCATGTTTTCAAATATTTGTTCTTGATTAATATCACTACTAGCCAATATTGGGGATGAATTCCAAATAAATTTGGAATATATTACGGGGGAGTGTGGGCCCACTTCCTCTACATGTGAACTACTAGATATTATGGATCCACTAGATAGTCACATGTTTATATGACTCGTAATCGAAAATTTACGAGATAATTTGCTCACGGTTTGAGCATATATTCCATATCAGATTGAGCTAGTAATATATCCCAAATTAATTTGAATAGATCCGAGAAAGGATCAAGATATGCGCATACAAGTGGTATATCAATTGGCATACTATTTGAAGTCCTTCAGCCAATATCGAGAACATAATATATAAACTCCCATGACTGAAAATGAATACTGAGATACTGGCATACGAGTTTGGTGCTCAAGAAATCTCTTAGCATGAGGGGGAGTATTGATAGTTGGAAATATATGAAATGCATCATACTATATCCTCACAACTGAAATATGAACTTGAAGTTCAAAGATGCATGACAGATTATTAATCTTTGGTACCAACTACAACTGCTTTGATAAATACATAATAATTCCCCGAATATGAATCAAAGCAAATGATAAAAGGAGGCATATACTTTTGAGAAGTATATAGACATAACCACAATGTGTAATCCCAATGGGTGATTGATAATGAGATATCTCGGCAAGTTATGTTGCCATGGGGAAGTAAAAGTGTCGACACAATATAGCGCTATGAATGAAATGAGGATATCAATGATTGGAAAGAGGATATCGATAAATGATATGAGGATATCCATGACTGTGAAATATGGATATTGGAAATAAGGATCTAAAATCCATGATTTGTGAAAATGAGGATATGAAATCCATCAAAATTGAAATATATGCCCTTATAATAAAATAAAATATATGGGCTTACTGAAAGTGACTCGTAAGGAGATTTTGAACATATTATCGGTGCGTGCAGTCACTCAAAATAAAACGTTGTGAACGAAAATTATATGTTGTACTCTTTTCCTTGACTGAGGTTTTATCCCACTGGGTTTTCCCAGCAAGGTTTTTAACGAGGCAGCCTAATCACAACAAATATGGAATCTCCAAAATAAATTTGGAATATATTGCAATGAATATGAGTCCCATATTACAAACTGCACTGAAAATGATACTCGTACTAATCCCTAGAGGATCATTGAAATGCCTGGGGCATATTTATATAAAATACGCGTTGCACTCTTTTTCTCTTGACTGAGGTTTTGTCCCATTGGGTTTTCCTAGCAAGGTTTTTAACGAGGCAACTGGAATGGCGTATTAGTATGAATAATGTACTCTTTTTTCTTCATTAGGATTTTTCCCATTGAGTTTTTCCTAATAAGGTTTTAATGAGGCATATTCATGGCATAATGAGGAACACTACAAAGATCAAGATTATTCCTCAAAGCTTCAAAATAGAAGGAGTAGTTGTACTCCTTTTCCTTCGATCAAGTTTTTCCCACTAGGCTTTCCTGACAAGGTTTTAATGAGGCAACACGTGGATACTCCAACAGCGAATGATAGACATGATAGATTCACTCAGATTTTGTCCCACGAGGTTTTACTGAGACGGCACTAGAATACTCATACAAGAACTATCGAGATAATGGCGAGCAAATTTACGAGATTACAGATTTCTGAAGTTTTTATCCAACAGAGCTTTCCTAGCAACATTATGATGCAACATGATATGATTGCCACAAGCTCCAATACAAACAGTTTGAAAGTTTTTTTCCCATTGAATTTTTCTTCAAACTAGTTCAGGAGATATTTATGTAAATAGTCATTCAAGGGGGAGTGTTATAATATAACACGAAAGTGACATTTCAATTACCCCTTTGTTTTTATATAGTGTGAATGACTATTATGCCCCTGATATAAATATGTAATTACAATTGTGCAATCTGAAGTTTTCCTATAAATAAGACTTCAGTTATTAATGAAAATCATACTTGAGAATCATTCTCTAATTTCTCTCTCTATTCTCTCTCTATAATATTTCGATTTTATAACATGCTTTACATTTTGTCTCCCCTTTTAAAAGATTGTAATCTTCTCTTTTTTACAAGCTAAAGACTTCTAATGGTTATTTAAGAACCATTTTTGGTTTGTAAGAGTATCATGAATCATCAATAAAATACTTTTGTATTGCTTAAGTGTTGGACGAGTTTCCTATCAAAAATTTGATTATTATTCGACGCATTTTAGAGTTTTAATCCGATCGATTCTCAATAGGTCTTGAGAAGAAATCACTTTATCGAGTTATAGGTCTAATTCGATAAACACCTTGTTCTTGTTTTGGTTCGGCCGAATTTCTACTTTCGGACGAATCTTACATTGTGTTCTATACTTCGAATTATTGTTCGTGTTCTTTGTTCGTAAAGGAAACTTCCCTTGTGTTACATGTGATACATGTGTGTACCCAATCTTGAGATCGCATCATTAGTGGTATCGGAGCCGCATTTGGGTTCTTGATCTTTTGACATTATGGATTTAACCGATGCCGATTTCTTGGTGAAACTCTGCGAAGCATTATGCAACTTACCGAAGCCACGGTTACAACCAAGTCGAGGAGGATAGGGCGTGCATTCAGCACACCATGCAGACGAGTTTAAAGTGAACGAACTTTCGGAGTTCGTTGGAGGTACCAATCCTTAGGTTTACTTGGAATGGGAACGTAAAATTGATCGCATGTTCGAGTTTAATGACCTTGCCGATGAGAAACATTGCAAGTATGCAATTCTCAAGTTGGGAAAAGGCGCTTCTCTTTGGTTCGAAGGAGTGGAAACACAAAGAGCTCGTACGGGGAAAGAAAAGATCCATTCATGGGATTCGTTAAAAAGAAAGCTTTGTAAAAGGTATGTACCAACATCACATCAGTTATCCTTATACCGGAAGATTGCTGACCTCATGCAAGGAAAGTTGAGTGTTGGTGAATACATTGAGGAGTTCAAAAATTTGGCCTTAATGGGAGAATTAGAGGAGAATGAGGAACAAAAGATGGCGTGTTTCTTGCGTGGTTTGAACCGAAGCATACCTAACATGATGGAATTATACCCATATGAAGATTTCGATACTTTGTGTGGACTATGCGTGAAGTTAGAAGCTCAAAACAAGATGAAGTTTTATAAACCCGAGTTTCCATCCAAATTTGGGAATCCAAGTATCGGTTCGAGTTCGACTACCAAAACCATTGTGCCAACTCCTACCCCTATTACAGTTCCTAAGGCTCCCTACGTGCCGAAAGAGACGAGTTTGGCTAAGGTACGATGTTTTAAATGTCAAGGGTTCGGTCATTATCGAAATGCTTGTCCGAACAAACGGGTGGTGACGCTAAGAGGAGCCCTCGTAGTCCGAGACGAGTTGTTGGTCGAGGACGAAAGAGAAAGGCTAGGTGATGTGTTTAATTTTAACATGGAGGACGAAGAAGAAGAAGAATGTGAAACTTACAAGGCGCCAAATTATGATACGGATTTGGTTCTTCATATTTTACAAGCCAAATCCGTTTCAAGTGATTCGGAACAACAAGACCAAATATTTCACACGAAGTGTCAAGTCGGGAACAAGTGGTGTAGTCTGATCATCGATGGAGGAAGTTGCACCAACGTAGCTTCGAGTGAGATGGTCACTAAACTCGGGATGACCACTACGACTCATCTGGGACTATACGCTTTACATTGGCTCGATGACGGGAATAAAGTAAAGGTGTCGAAACAAGTGAGGGTCTGACTAACCATGGGTTCCGATGATGATAACGTTTTGTGTGATGTACTCTCGATGGATGCATGTCATGTACTTTTGGGGCATCCATGGTTGTTTGTTAGGGATGTTTTACATCGAGGAAGAAGTAATGAATAAGAGTTATGAGATAAGGGCAAAAAAATTGTGCTTAAACTGATGTCACCTCAAGCTATTCGTTCTATGAGCTCTAATCGAGTTGAAAAAATGAAACTTACTTTGTTTACTAGCGAGCGGGAGAATAAACACGCTATTGATGATGGTGAGTGCATATACTTGTTGATATTTAAGGAGACATGGGACAATGACATGGTTGTGCAAAACGAAGGGGAGATAGATACTTTTATTACACGAATTTGGGATGTTTTTCCTGAAGAGTTACCGTCGGGTTTGCCGCCTACTCGTGGGATTGAACATCAGATCGATCTTATACTAGGTGCATCACTCCTTAATAGGGCCGCCTATAGATGTAATCCCGAGGATACAAAGGAACTACAAAAACAAATCGAAGAACTAATGAACCGCGGGTACGTTTGAGAAAGTTTAAGTCCTTGTGCGGTTCCAGTTTTACTTGTTACGAAGAAGGATGGATCGTGGCGGATGTGTATTGATAGTAGGGCCGTGAATAACATAACAATCAAGCTTCGATTCCCGATTTTGAGACTTGATGATATGTTGGATGAACTACATGGTTCGATGGTCTTTTCAAAAGTTGATATACGAAGTGGATATCATCAAATTCGTATGCGAGAAGGTGATGAATGGAAGACGGCTTTCAAAACAAAAAATGGATTGTACGAGTGGACAGTTATGCTATTCAGTCTTACAAATGCACCGAGTACTTTCATGCGCTTGATGAATTAGGTACTTAAACCGTTTTTGGGGAAATTTGTAGTTGTGTATTTGGATGACATTTTGATTTATAGTCGATTGTTGCAAGAACATTTCGCACACTTAAGGCAAGTCTTCGAGACTCTTATGGACCGAAAGCTTTATGGAAAAAAAGAGAAGTTCTCGTTCTTAGTTGAAAGTATAGTCTTTCTTGGCTATGTCATTTCGAAGGACGGAGTGTCGGTTGATCAAACCAAGATCGAAGCAATTAAGTCATGGCCGATTCCTACGACCGTGACGGAAGTTAGGTCGTTCCATTTGCTTCATTATATCAGAGATTTATTTGAGATTTTAGAACTATTACGAGTCCGATAACGGAATGCTTGAAAAAGGGTACGTTTAAATGGAGCGGGGCTGCCCAAGGGGCGTTCAAAAAGTTGAAAACAAAGTTGTGTGAAGCACCAATCTTGGCATTACTCGATTTTACACAACCGTTCGAAGTAGAGTGTGATGCTAGTGGAGTTGGCACTGGAGCGGTTCCTATTCAAGGAAAGCGTCCTATTGCATATTTTTCGGAGAAGTTAAGCGGTGCTCGGCTCAATTATTGTACATACGTAAAGAGTTCTATGCTATTGTGAGGGCTCTAGATCATTGGAGTCACTATCTTCGGCTGAAGCATTTTATTCTACATTCGGACCATGAATCCTTAAAATATATTAACGGACAGCACAAGTTAAGTCCGAGGCATGCTAAGTGTGTGGAGTTCTTACAATCATTTCACTTTTCATCAAAGTATAAGGACGGTAAAAGCAATGTTGTTGTGGATGCATTATCTATACGGTATGCTCTACTGTCTACTCTTGATGTTCGTTTGCTTGGGTTCGAGATGTTGAAAGTGTAACACCCCAATTCACAAATGGGATATTACACGCCGTAGAACCCTCGCGAGGTCTACCAGGCTAACACATGACACATAACCACAATGAAATCCCAAAAGATGCACTCAAAAGTAAATAAAGCTGTGGCCTCGGCCAAAACATTTCTACGGAGTACATGAAACATAAAGTAAATATCAATTCATTGCCCACGCAGGGGACTTAAACCAAGTTTAGAAGTAAACAGTCTAACTCCAGTACTCGACAAATGCAACGACAAAACATAAAAAAATACAGACTCGAGCCACATCATCAAGCCAGCCCATCCTTTGCGTGCATGTCCCATGCCTGCTCCTCAGCTCTCCCGGTACCTGAAATGCATGAGACGCATTTCCCCCATTTAAGGGGTTAGCATTCGAATAGCTAGTGCAAGTACACAATTAGATATCATTTGCCATAAATATTCCGGAATACTACATTGGCAATCAATTCAGTTTCAATCATCACGATATCACAAAATCACAACTGGTATCCCGTGGCCGTACCCCTTAGTATCGACCCCCAGACATCCCGTCGGACGCTCCGGGTGGGATACCACTTCCGCGGCCGTACCCCTTAGTATCGAACCTCAGACATCCCGTCGGACACTCCAGGTGGAAGTTCAACCACACACGCACCCAAGTCCACTTCCTCGGCCGTACCCCTTCGTATCGACCCCCAGACATCCCGTCGGACACTCCGGGTGGAAGGATCACAACTCACGCACTTGAAAACCACAATTCATTAATCATTTCAAAAACACAACATACGTAATGAAATGTAATACATATACCTGCCTTGAATAAGACGAAACGAAGGAAACGACGAAGGAATAGGTTTTGATCCGAACAATCCTCCCAACACCGTTCCTAATCATAATAACGGTATACAACAAGTCTCATTAATGTGGAAAGGTAATCCTAATTCTACCTGCTGGAACAATTTTTCGGTCATGACTTGGGCATCGTCGACTATAAGCGACGAACAATGGAAAACTTGGAGTTCAAAATCACAAATCATCTTCAATACGATCAATAATCCAATATGAATACTCAAATTCGTGATTACAACAACGATTAATCGAAAATCCCTAAATCCAATTCAATATTCAAAGTGTTCTAGAATAATCCTTCAATAATCCAATGAATAATCAAACATATCCATAATCATGTGTATATCACTTCATACAACATGATCTTAACATCCAAAACGTCATAACTCAATACAAAATCGAAATCCAAGATGTTGAAGAAATTACCGCTTGAAGATCCAAGCACTTTGATCCGAAGAACACGCGTTAGATCCACAATCCGAGCTTCACGATCGAAAGGATATGAAGAAAATCACACAATCAAGTGATAAATGAAGGCAAATCTCCCTCCCAAGCCTCTCTCTCTCTCTCTCGTATGGTTGAAGAAAAGGAAGAAAATGAGTGAATCTCGCTGAAAAAAAACGCAGTTATAGAGTTGACTGCCCTGTGTGCCGCGGCCCAGCCGAAGTGTGCCGCAGCACAGGGCCGAAACTGCGCCCAGTGATCGATAGTGTGCCGCGGCCCAGACAAATGTGCCGCGGCAGTGACACGGAAGTGTACCGCGGCCCCGTCGGCATGTGCCGCAGGACACGGTACAGAAGGTTTGGCCGATAAGTGCAACACGAGTGTGCCGTGGCCGGGACGAGTGTGCCGCGGCCCTGCCGGCATGTGCTGCGGCCCACGGCACAGACTGCTAGGCCAGAAACTGGACAATGTGTGTGCTGCGGCGCACATTCCTTGTGCCGCGGCCCACACCCCCTTGGGTCCCAAAATGATGAAAAATGATCCGGGAAGAGAATAAAAGCAATAGGAATCGATATTTGGGAAACAATAACATGAAAGGGAAGTACGGAAACCCCAAAACGGTCCGAGGCACACAACCAAAATCGAACAAGGAACAAATTCCCAAAACTTATAGGAAATTACAAAAATGGCCCAAACATTCGAAAATCACGATACAACGTCGGATTAACAATCCGAAACTCACAACATGCTCTACTCAACCATAAGAACTCATGGAAATAGGAAAATGATGAAATCGAACGAGTTTAACGAGAATCGAATACACCTGCGATAAAATATAACTCAAGCTGAAATTACATAAAAACATCATCGAGACTCATCCCAATGGAGAAACTCCAAGAACAAAATAGATTCAGAATTCCAAAATAGTGCCAAGCGAGTTGTCCGAAACGAATATACACCGAAAATAGAAATTACCAAAAATAGAAAACACGGATATTACATTATCTCCCCCTAAAAATAAGTTTCGTCCCGAAACTTACAACACGAATAACTCGGGGTATCTCGATCTCATACTCATTTCCGTCTCCCACGTGGCTTCCTCGGACCCATGCCTCGACCATTGCACTTTAACCAAAGGAATGGTTTTGTGCCTGAGTTGCTTCATCCGACGCTCTAAGATCTGAATCGACCACTCCTCGAAGGTAATGTCGGGCCCCAACTCGATCTCTCCAAAGTCAATAATATGGCTAGGGTCCGGTACGTACTTCCTAAGCTGGGAAACATGAAATACGTTATGCACGTGGCTCAGGGACGGCGGCAAACCTAACCGATATGCAAGCTCTCCAACTCTCTCTAGAATCTAGAACGGCCCAATAAATCTCGGACTAAGTTTACCCTTCCGACCAAAGCGATAAACTCCCCGTGTCGGTGACACCTTAAGCAACACATGGTCTCCCACCTCAAACTCCAACGGTCGGCGACGTGTATCGGCATAAGACTTCTGCCGGCTCTGGGCCGTCACCAATCTATCGCGAATCAGGGCAATCTTCTCTCTCGTCTCAACTACCATATCGGGCTCGGTACCAATCAGCTCGGACGCATCATCCCAACACAACGGCGATCTGCACCTCCTCCCATACAATGCCTCGAATGGTGCCATTTTTATCAAGGCATACCAACTATTGTTGTATGTGAACTCGATCAATGGCAAGTGCGACTCCCAATCATCCTTCCAATCTAAGGCACAGGCTCTCAACATATCCTCCAACGTCTGGATCGTCCATTCTGACTGTCCGTCAGTCTGAGGGTGGTAAGACGTACTGAGTATCAACTCAGTCCCCAAAGCTCGATGAACAGCCTGCCAAAAATGTGATACAAACCGGCCATCTCGATCTGAAACAATACTCCTAGGAGTCCCATGCAATCTCACGATCTCTGCAATAAACACTCGCGCCAGCCTCTCCGGTCCCCAAGTATCCTTAATACCCAGGAAATGAGCTGATTTGGTTAGTCGATCAACAATAACCCAAATCATGTTCATTCCAGTCCGAGTCCTAGGCATCCTGGTAATGAAATCTATAGACATGTCTTCCCATTTCCATTCCGGAATGGGAAGTGGTCGTAGCAACCCCGCGGGCCGCTGATGCTCAATCTTAACCTGCTGACAGGTCAAACACTTCGCCACAAACTCGCTAACGTCTGATTTCAAATTACTCCACTAATAGTTACTCCTCACATTCTTGTACATTTTGCTCGTACCAGGATGTATGGAATAAGGCGTAGTATGAGCCTCACTCAAAATCTTCTGTCTCAACTCAATGTCATTCGGTACACATAATCTGCCGCGAAATATCAGAACGCCATCATCCTGAACCACAAATCCAGGGGCTTTCCCGTTCCTCACATCCTTCCTCAGCTGGACTAAAAGCATCATCATACTGTTTCGCCTTGATATCATCAGTCAAGGACGAAGTGATCTCCAACGCACATAACTGACCCTGAACTCTCTGAACCCAAACCTCGATATTCTGACAAATAAAATCCCGACGGATCCTGCTCTGTGGCGTGAGTACCTCTAACATCTGTAACGCCACCGGTTTTCGGCTCAATGCATCAGCCACTACGTTAGCCTTACCCGAATGATAAAGTATCTCGAGGTCGTAATCTTTAATTAGCTCCAACCACCTTCGCTGTCTCAGGTTCAACTCTTTTTGACTGAAGATATACTTCAAACTCTTGTGATCCATAAATATCTTACACGATGACCCATAGAGATAATGCCTCCAGATCTTAAGGCGAAAACGACCGCAGCTAACTCCAAATCGTGCGTGGGGTAATTTGCCTCATACGGTTTCAACTGGCGGGACGCATAAGCAATAACTCTATCTCCCTGCATCAAAACGCATCCGAGTCCGAGGCCCGAAGCATCACTATATACCACGAAATATTTGTTCCCCTGAGGCAATGCTTACACGGGTGCGGTAGTTAGTCGTCTTGTCAACTCGTCAAAACTATTCTGTCTGTCTGCGGTCCACTCGAATTTCTGAGTCTTCTGGAGCAACTGAGTGAGCGGTTTAGCAATCCTAGAAAATCCCTCAACAAATCGACGGTAATAGCCGGCAAGACCCAGAAAACTTCTCACCTCCTTCACATTCTTAGGTGGCTCCCAAGCCAACACTGCCTCTATCTTCTGCGGATCTACCCAAACTCCCTCTGCTGAAATCACATGCCCGAGGAACATCACTTCCTCGAGCCAAAACTCACACTTAGAGAACTTCGCATATAACTGCTCATCTCTCAAAATGTCTAATACAATCCGGAGATGTAAGGCGTGCTCCTCCCGACTCCGTGAATAGATCAGAATGTCATCGATAAAGACGACTACGAATTTGTCCAGATACTCAATAAAAACTTTGTTTATCAACTGCATGAACACTGCTGGGGCATTGGTTAGCCCGAAAGGCATAACCACATACTCGTAATGGCCATATCTCGTCCGAAAGGCAGCTTTCAGTATATCGATGTCCTGAATCCTCAACTGGTAGTAGCCCGATCGCAAATCAATCTTCGAAAAGACTATCGCCCCATGAAGCTGATCGAACAAGTCGTCAATCCGGGGCAAAGGGTATTTATTTTTGATAGTCAACTTGTTTAATTCTCGATAATCGATGCATAAACGAAGCGCTCCATCCTTCTTCTTAACAAAAAGTACGGGCGCACCCCAAGGCGATGCGCTCGGTCGAATATACCCTTTATATAACAACTCTCCCAACTGATTCTTCAACTCTAACATCTCCGACGGTGCCATACGGTACGGCGCTCGAGAAATAGGGGCTGCATTCCGCTCTAGATCAATAGGAAACTCCACCTCTCGATGTGGTGGTAATCCCGGCAAGTCATCCGAAAATACGTCGGGGTATTCACTAACAACTGGAATAGACGACAAATAAACTCCACCATCTTCCGCCTTCAGAGCGTAACACCAGTAACCGACACAACCCTGGTTCAGAAGTTTCATCGCCTTCAAGGCGCTAATCACACTCCCCGACCTACCCGGATTACGACCAACGAGGGTATGCTCGGTGCCGTCCTCGGCCACTATCGAGATGGTACAAGTCCGATAGTTCATGATAGCACCGTGACGATCCAACCAATCGTCTCCGAGGATCAAATCCTCACCCTTAAGGTCTATAACAATGAGATTCGAGGGCCAATCCCGGCTCCCGATCCTCACTGGGCAATCTCTAACCTCCCGGCCCCCAACCATACGATCCCCGCTGGGCGTAGTCACTACAAACGGTTCACACTCAAACAAGCAGTCAAAACCAATGCGACTCACACAATCCGATGCAATAAAGGAATGGGTAGCACTCGAATCAAAAAGCACTGAAACTGGATGAGTAAGGATCTAAATTGTACCTGACACCACCGGAACGTCTGCCTCCTCTGTGCGCCTCATCTGATACAATCGGGGGTGAACTGAACCCGAACTCGATGCTGCACGGCGATCCGGCTGACCCCAACCCCTACCACGACCCGAATTCTGCGGAACACGAGTAGCTGGAGTGTTGTGACCCCTCTGATCGGCAGTGGTAGTCGGAACTCTAGCGGCCGTGGTGGCCCTTTCACAATGAGCTGCATGATGCCCAGTCTGCCCACAAGTAAAGCAAGTAACTGGAGGAGAAGGGCAATCCTTCATCAAATGCTCATATTGGTTGCAGTTAAAACAAACCCTGCCACTAGAAACAACGGACTCGACTGAACAATTACCCTGAGATCCCCCAGCCTGATGAAACGGTCTCTTCCCAGGTGTAGGGGCAGACTGTGCTCTCGAAAATCGGCCACTCTTGCCGGCTGAAAAACTGCCAACCGTTTTCTGTTTCTTAGCCTCGGTACCCAACTCTGATTCCGGTGCGGCCATCCCGATCGCTAGAGCGCGATCCTGATACTCCTTCAAAGTGGCACACATGAGCGGTGCCATACTCTGTCTGATATGCGGCTTCATGCGCATATTGAAGTAACGGATTTTATCAGCCTCTGATCGCACTTGATCTCTCACGAAACCCAACTGCTGATTGTAAGTAATGATGGCCTGAGAAATAGGAACATCCTGAGGTGTAGCGGTGAAAAACTCCACAATTATGCGCTCCTTAACTGGCGGTGGACAATATTCTGCTTCCATAGCAGCCCTAAACTCCTCCCAAGTAGCTCGACGGTCTCTGGGCGCAACGGCCTCCCACCATTCCGCAGCATCCTTATCCAGGAGGTACTGGGCAATATGTACCCTCCTGTCTTCGGGACAAGCTACGGCATCAAAGATCCTGGACAACTGAAAGAGCCAATTCACCCAACCGATGGAGTCAGAAGATCCAGAGAAACGAGGAGGGTGCATCTTAGTCACCGTCTGAAGCCACTTACTAGCTTCCTCTTCAAGTGTCGGGGGCGGATTCTGGCGTCCACCCTGAGCTATCTGAGCAAGCTGGGCTACTAACTGCTGAAGTACGGCAGTAGCCCCGGCGTCGGCATTATTACCCGACAGCACTGAGTGAGGCTGAGTCCGCAGAGGACTAAGAAAGTGAGCCCTCTTCATTATCAGCACCCCGACCACGGCCTCGGCCACGTCCCCTAGATGGTCTACCACGACCTCTCAACATACTAAAGGAAGAATGAAAGGAACAAGATCAGAAAGATTCACAATTGACAAAGTTGGTACAACAATTCATAATTCCGAACAACGCAAGAAAACGAATTACAGAAATATAAGAGTTCGAGGAGACTTACAGCCACGGGTCGCACGACAAGACGGTAGCATGATGATATTAGGCTCAATGACTGACTCTAATGACGCAACTGACAGACCCAACAATTTACCGACAGCCTAGGTATTCAAAACCTACTCTCCGATACCCTTAATGTAACACCCCAATTCACAAATGGGACATTACACGCCGTAGAACCCTCGTGAGGTCTACCAGGCTAACACATGACACATAACCACAATGAAATCCAAAAAGATGCACTCAAAAGTAAATAAGGCCGTGGCCTCGGCCAAAACATTTCAACGGAGTACATGAAACATAAAGTAAATATCAATTCATTGCCCACGCAGGGGACTTAAACCAAGTTTAGAAGTAAACAGTCTAACTCCAGTACTCGACAAATGCAATGACAAAACATAAAAAAAATACAGACTCGAGCCACATCATCAAGCCAGCCCATCCTTTGTGTGTATGTCCCGTGCCTGCTCCTCAGCTCTCCAGATACCTGAAATGCATGAGACGCATTTCCCCCATTTAAGGGGTTAGCATTCGAATAGCTAGTCCAAGTACACAATTACACAACATTATATACAAATACGATTTTACACGATCATCTCAATCAGATATCATTTGCCATAAATATTCCGGAATACTACATTGGCAATCAATTCAGTTTCAATCATCACAATATCACAAAATCACAACTGGTATCCCGTGGCCGTACCCCTTAGTATCGACCCCCAGACATCCCGTCGAACGCTCCGGGTGGGATACCACTTCCGGAGCCGTACCCCTTAGTATCGACCCCCAGACATCCCGTCGGACACTCCGGGTGTAAGTTCAACCACACACGCACCCCATTCCACTTCCTCGGCCGTACCCCTTAGTATCGACCCCCAGACATCCCTTCGGACACTCCGGGTGGAAGGAACACAACTCACGCACTCGAAAACCACAATTCATTAATCATTTCGAAAACACAACATACATAATGAAAGAACACGCGTTAGATCCACAATCCGAGCTTCACGATCGAAAGGAGATGAAGAAAATCACACAATCAAGTGATAGATGAATGAAAATCTCCCTCTCAAGCATCTCTCTCTCGTATGGTTGAAGAAAAGGAAGAAAATGAGTGAATCTCGCTGAAAAAAAACGCAGTTATAGAGTTGACTGCCCTGTGTGCCGCGGCCCAGCCGAAGTGTGCCGCGGCACAGGGCCTAAACTGCGCCCAGTGATCGGCAGTGTGCCGCGGCCCGGACGAATGTGCCGCGGCAGTGACTCGGCAGTGTGCCGCGGCCCCGTCGGCATGTGCCGCGGCACACGGTACAGAAGGTTTGGCCGATAAGTGCAACACGAGTGTGCCGCGGCCCGGACGAGTGTGCCGCGGCAGTGACTCGACAGTGTGCCACGGCCCTGCCGGCATGTGCCGCGGCCCACGGTACAGACTACTCGGCCAGAAACTGAACAATGTGTGTGCCGCGGCGCACATTCCTTGTGCCGTGGCCCACACACCCCTTGGGTCCCAAAATGATGAAAAATGATTCGGGAAGAGAATAAAAGCAATAGGAATCGATATTTGGGAAACAATAAAACAAAATGGAAGTACGGAAACCCCAAAACGATCCGAGGCACACAACCGAAATCGAACAAGGAACAAATTCCCTAAACTTATAGGAAATTACAAAAACGGCCCAGACATCCGAAAATCACGATACAACGTCGGATTAACAATCCGAAACTCACAACATGCTAAACTCAACCATACGAACTCATGGAAATAGGAAAATGATGAAATCGAACGAGTTTAACGAGAATCGAATACACCTGCGATAAAATATAACTCAAGATGAAATTACGTAAAAAATTCATCGAGACTCATCCCAACGGAGAAACTCCAAGAACAAAATAGATTCAGAATTCCAAAACAGTGCCAAGCGAGTTGTCCGAAACAAATATACACCGAAAATAGAAATTACCAAAAATAGAAAACACGGATATTACAGAAAGAGTATTATGTGGACGATGCGGATTTTGGAGAGACCGTTATCCGTTGTAAAGCTAGTCCATTTGAGGAATTCATGATACAATATGGTTTCCTCTTTAAAGGGAATCGACTTTATTTACCAAAACATGCGGCTCAGTAGTTGTTAGTGTTGGGATTCGGTGCCTAAAACGAAGGCCCAGCGAAAGCAGTCAAACGAAAAATTAATTCGATCTGAATCCCTATGAGGATCGATCGAGCTACGTATATACGAATATAGAAACGAAAACACAAGAGATGTAAGAAACTCACCCTTGTAGTCCGTTGATTAAATGGATTCCTTATCTTGAGCTATTCCCCAAGCTTTAGATGAATATCCCTACGATCCAATGCGCTCCAAGCTCTTGGATGATCCAACGCCGAAAAGACAACGTCTCTACTTGCCACGCGCCGAAGAAACGACCGGAATGACTAAACCTCATTATCCTCCAAGGATACGGCTAGAACAAGGTTGTAGAAGCTTGTTTATCAAGATTACAACCCTACAAGTGTTTAATCTATAAACTCTCTATCTCACTATAATTTTCTCCAAGAAAATTTATGAAGATGATGAAGAATGTTGGAGAACACTTTGAGAAACTTTTTCTCTCTCTTTCACAATGTTCACGTATGGAAAAAATGTGTATGTGAGTGATTGTCATCATCTTCCTTAATTCAACTCCCACCACATGCAACAACTCATGCATGTGAGTTTTAGACCCACCATCACAATTATCATCCAATTAAGAATGAAACAAGAGTCCAAAAGGAAGGTGGGAAGACATGTGGGGGGGACCCGTGAGTCCAGACAGATAAACTCCGATTCCACTCCGATGTATTTATATCGATAAATTAATCCAATTAATTAATCATATCAAATACATAATAACATAATTAATTTCTCCAAGAATAATTATATTCATGATTATATTTATCACCCAGTAATGAATTTAATTCATTAGGCCGTAAATCAATTTATCCAATAAATTAATTTAGACATCCAATGTCCCAAATTAGATATCCAATATCTAATATTTATAATGAGAGAATTAAGATTGATTCATTCCGTCGTCAATCCTATTGCGCGACTCGGTAGGTTCGTCTCAGTCAGCAATGGGAGGATCCAAAGAGTAGTAGCACCTCCTAGCCAGCCTGGCGGCCTACACTGTACCCCAACTGAGAACAAATGATGGGATCATTCAAGAACCATTCTTTCGTGAATACCAGTATACGTATAAACCCTTCTTTCAAATGTCCCGATCAAGTTATAGGGTCACGGTCAGTCAAACCTATCTGTACTTGACGCTATGCATGCGTTAATATAAATCGAGATCATCGAGCTCTCGTGTATCTAATACAGCTAGCTCCAATGCTTTGGTCAAAGACTTATGATCTTATCTGCCAATAACCGCATAGGACATATAGCCCGCTCACTAACGGGAGAAAGAATTCTATCTTGGAATTCAGTAGGACCTGCTACTTGCCTGTCAAGATGCACGTCGAGGTTGACCCCCGTCTTTCGATTTACAGGGTTGAAATACTCTAATGAAAATCTTAATGTCACAAGCACAACCCAACTAAATCCTCAAGTCAAAGGTTCACGAATACCTATCACAACCTTTCGATTCCGTCATTGACTGTCCCGGAGTGAAATCCGTGTGACGAATCGAGGGTGAGTCAGTTCGAGTATACTAATCCAATTAGCATACCTATAACGTGTGCTCCCACTAACCATTAGTGTTCGACAGGCACTCTCCATGTCAAAGAACACGTCATACAAGTCTTCATATAAACTTAACGCCCAGTCAAGTTTCATTTACTTGCGAACGATTAAGTATTTGAGCTATAAACCTTTCCAGTGTCGACCCCCTTATCCAATAAGAAGTGGAATGCTTTGCTCTCAAATACACGGACTATTTTCTATATGTATTTTTACGAGTTTGGAATGCCAGTAACTACCAGTAAATAAAGAAACATCCATTGCCTTATATTAATGATTTACATAATAACAAGTACAATGCCCTCACTCGACATCCCCTGAGTGGCATTCGAGGGAATACTCCTAACAATCTCCCACTTGCACTCAATGCCACAAACTATGGTATCTAATACCCATGTTCTCCAGATGACGCTCTAAGCTAATCCGAGAAAGTGGCTTGGTCAGTGCATCAGCGACGTAGTCGGCTAACTCTACTCTATGCAGTACAATGTATATCTTTGCAAACAAATTCTCTTTCGAGATGATACTCTCTCTCAATATGTTTTGTATTATTATGAAACCTAGGCTCCTAGGCCTGTGCTACCGCTCTATTGTTATCATATAAAAATGAAACCAGGCGGCGTGGCATATGGTGTCACGTGAAGTTTACCCAGTAACTTCTAAATCCAAAAACCCTTCCTTAGAAGCCTCCGAGGCTGCTTGATACTTAGCCTGACTGGTGGAATCAGCAGTCGCGCTATGTTTGGAACTATGCCAAGTTACTGCTCCTCCATTAAAAGTAAAATTTAGCCAGAAATAGACATTGAGTCATCTTTCTGCCCTTGGAAGTCTAAATCAATGAAGCCCATCACATCCAGTACTCCATCACCATATTAAAGAATCAGATATCTAGTCCTTCCAAAGTACTTGAGAATGTTCTTTACTGCGGTCCAATGTTCCCCACCTGGGTTTGCCTGAAACTTACTTACCACGCTTCCAGCATGCGTAATGTCAGGTCTTGTACACAACAAAGCATACATAAGGCTGTAATATCTGGATAAATTGTTGGGTATTTTCGTCCGTATTTGAACCCTGTATTACTTGAATTGGTGTTATCAATAATCGAAGTATGATCGTTTCCGTATTCGCATCCTCATGCATTATAATACCAACTTTTAATCCTTCACATGTAACTACGTCATAACGCACGGTAAGCGTAACGTACGTTACGAACTGGAGATAGCGTATGCTACGAGCTACACGTAGCGTACGTAAGGAGGTCAATAATTGAACAGGCTGGCTAGCACATGGACGGCTGGTGGTGGGGCTCGGGAAGATTCCCGCGGATGAACCTGGACAGTTTTGGGGTCAACGGGTGTTAACGTACGCTAAGGTTTGTAACTAGCGTACACTAATGTGTATAGCTTACGTGCGTAATGCATAGGGTGTAACGTACGTAAGCTAATACAGAACGAGACACTAAGTTATCAGTGAACGATAGCATACTCTAAGATCGAATGGTAGCGTGCGCTAAGTCAATTACGTACGTAAATGGCTAAGGCTAACGTACGTAAAACTCAAGATATTATATATATGGACAACACCACATTTCATTTCACTTCGTCCCTTTCACTTGTACTTCGTTTTCCTTCATTTCTAGAGGGTCTCCAGCCCTCTAAAACACCTATAGATCACATAAACTCGATCATTTAAGTTACGAAACATCTTGGATTGACATTCAAGTAATCGGAATTTGGATGCTACCTCTTGTCTCTGCGTTTCTTTCATATTAAGGTATGTTAATGCTACCTCAACCTTGAATTCGTGTTCTTAAGGATGTTATGAACATACCACCGGGATTATTAAGCTCCATAGATGATTTTTATCCGAACACCATGTTTTTGGAAGTTGGAATGTTCATGCTTTAGTTACCCGAGTTAAGAACGTTATAGTCCGACTCTTGTTATGATGATCAAGTAAGGTAAAATTTCTGAGATTAATAAACCGTATTGTATGGTGTTTCCATAATGATCATGGACTTAATGTTGGTAACAACCTCAGATTTTCTGAACTACCTTTGAGGATCTATAATCAAGATTTGGAGTGAGTCTTATGATGGGAGGATTAACCTGGAATTCATAGACATCAACACCGTAGGATCATTATTATTCACATGAGTATAATATGTGTGAATATAACGTACGTTAAGCTCTATGCATTATGTACGTTATACACTCAGGCAAGGTAGTCGTCTGAACTGAGAAGAACTGTCCAATGATGCTTAGCGTGCGCTAATCCTTGTAGCTTACGTGCGCTAGCGTGCATACGTAACGTACGTTACGTATGTGTGTAACGTACGTTACGAAGAGAACAGTTAGGGTTCGGCCATCTTTTTATGCTTTTCCTCGTGTGATTGATTGTTTATTTAATGATAGGATATTAAGGACGAATTTCCTACGATAATCCAGTGTTGAGCCTTTCCGATCGTCGTTTCCGTTGGAGTTCCGGATTGTTCCAATCAACTGTATTTCCGGAGTATTCACGAGAGATTACCAAGGCAAGTACCTTGATATCCAAATTATAATTATGTGAAATCATTGTTGCTGAAGTGTATGAATCATGTTATGAATATCTGCATTTATATTATATATATATATATATGCGTGGATATATGTATAGATATATGTATATGTATATAAATATACATATGGAGATAAATGTTGGGTGATTCATACCAATATTAGTCGACGTACTCAACTTAGACTAAAGTACGAATAATATTTATAGAGGTAATATGGTAATGTTTATATTTTCGGTTGAATTACGATATAAGGATAATTATGTAGTATTGATTGATAGTGTTGAAGGCCTAATGTGCTAAGTCTTGATGAATAATGTGCGAGTTATTGTTTATTTTGTGTAGTTACGTACTGGCGAATAAATTATGTGAATTGATGAACTGATTTGATAATTGTTGCAACGGTTGACTGTGTGCTTGGTATTTGTAATAACGTGAATACTTGTTATGAGAGACGTCATATCCGGGTACCTCTGAGGGCGGGGCGTGCACTCCGTCCTGATGTACGCTGCAATGAGCGGCTCCATATGATTGGTGAACACTGGTGTTACTTAATGCGCGAGCAAGTGGCGGCTCCTATGGGAGTGAACGCCGGCGCGGTGACATGTGCAATGGGCGGCCAATATAGTGGAGTGAACGCCGGTACACAGGTGTGCAAGGGAGGCGCCTGGCAGGCTTATTGGCAACGGATATTTGAGTGATAGCTAAGACCCCGTTACAAAATGATTTTCGAAATTTAAATCTTTGCAACTTGCTTTAAAATGTTGGTCTTGATGTAGACCGCGAATTGTGTTTCTGGAGTTCGTTGCAACTTGTTTTAAATGTTGGTATCAGGGTTAATTAACCAAGGATATTTGACGAGATCTCCGAGGGTTAATTAATCAGGGGTCTTGAGCAGGATTTGTCGAATGAGAGGCTGTTCCTTTGATTGTACTGTGTTGATTATTCTGTGTATTGGGTCGAGGACCCCGTGAGATGTTGAGATTTGATCTCGTGATGATATTATTTGGATTGGGCCGAGAACCCCGTGAGATGTTGTAATGATTCGCTTGTGATAGTGCTTTATCATTTGGGTCGAGGACCCCGAATAACGTTGTAATGGTTTACTTGCAAATTGTTTTCCACATGTTGGATCAAGGACCCGAGAGCTTTTGAAGTATTTTCTAAAGTATTTCCATTTGATTTTCAAAACGCCAGGATGGCCCGAGTCAATATTAATGTTTTCGAACTTTCTTATCTAAATACTTTTCCTTTTATAAAAAAGGGATTTTTCTGACTCCTTGGGCTCGTTTAAAGTTTCATTGGTGTTATGTTCTGTAAGGAGAATATGACAATGTGATTATCTTTCATCTTGTGTATGTAATGCTATTCTGTGTTGACCATTTAAATGTGTGGTTTGTGTTAAGGTTTCACGACTGTTGAGCTTTGTGTTGTTATTATTCGTATATCTTGTATATTATGTACTTGCACTAGCAAAATTCCAGTTTGCTAACCCCCGAGTTTTCGGGGGGTGGGTGCCTGTTATGCGCTCAGGATTTGGCAATCGGGAGCAATCCGGATTAGGCGGGAAGGAGATGGAGGACAAGGATACTAATCACACCAGAGTCAGAGTCTTTTCTTTTGTTTCATTTGGTCGGTAATTCTCTGTCGTTCGAGTATTCACCCTTGCATGGGTGTAGTTTTCATTTATTAAATTGAGTTGTCGTTCTTTTCTGTGTTCAAGTTTATTTTTGTCATTGAGATGTAAAGTTCATTTGTTTCTGAATTGTTTAATGACCTTGTCGGCTGCGTTGTATTTAGATTGACCCCGGTCGGTCAATCATTTTGTAGTCTAGTAGAGTTTAGCCTTGTAGATCCTTGTAAGAAGGGCCTACGGCGTGTAACATTTCCGGATGTATTCTGGGGGGTTACAAAGGATACCTACGGCCGAAGCATATTGGTATATTACTCATTTCCTTTCATTGTTCCTCACTATGAGGACATATCTTCAAGGAGAGTTTTATTCCATGTTGCATCAGAAGGAACCCTATTTTAGAATCTTCCATCTTAAATCGCTTTAAGATTTTATATATATAGAGGGCTTAGGAAAAAACTTATCATTCTCTTCGATCTATCCCAGTAGAGTCGAATCCCAAGAATATAGGTTTCTTCTCCCAAGTCTTTCATGGAGAAATTACTCGAAAGTCAAAACTTTCACAGAACTGAGCATTCCCACATCATTTCCTATTAGTAAAATGTCATTACATATAGTACTAAGAATGTGATCTTGCTCCCACTAACCCTCTTCTATACACAAGGTTCTTATTCATTTTGCACGAAGTCAAACTCTTTGATTGCCTTGTCAAAACGAAGGTCCCAACTACATGAAGACTGCTACAGTCCATTTCATGGAGTCGAGGTCGGTCTCTTGTTTATCACCTGGAACCTCGTGGAAACCCAGTGTTAGGAATACTTGTTAGATTTTGATTATGTCATCATTATATTCAAATGTATGTTTATTACTTGGCAAAATGTAAGGAAGAACCAAATGAGTATCTTTCATAGGCCAAAATATGATAAGTTAGATACTTGGCAAAATGTAAAGAAGAACCAGATTAGTATCTTCTATAGGCCACATAAGTTAGGCTTAAAAATCGGCTAAGTGTAACTCAGATGAGTATCTATCAGCCGAGTCTTGGTCAACTCAACTGGTCAGATAAGGTTGACCACAGACGAGTCATATCAGGCAACCCTTATCAGAGAGGTTCTGGTCAAATCAGCAAAGTTGGACCAGACTGCAGTCAAGAAGGAAAGTCAAGTCATCTGAAGTTTGACCATCAGATCAGTCAAGTTCAATCAGGTCAGAAGACTACAGAAAGGTCAGCACTTCAGAGAAGTCAACATCAGAAAAGGTTGACTGCACATCAGACAATTTGGCCACAGAGAGGTCAGTCAAGTAATCATCCAAGTACTCCAGTCCACGTCAGCATGCGTTGAATAGTCAATATTTACGGAAAGTCACATGCGGGCGATTAGAGACAGATTGGAGAGATTCCCAGAAAGGAAATGAATTAAGCAATTCATCCAGACCCACCACTAGAGACTTTAATCTTATTATATTCAAAAGATTCGGCACCATCACATGGAAGTCTTCACAACGGTCGGAATTGGATTAAAATATGGGAATCTAGCTTTGCAACGTTCAGGAAGAAAAACAAAGAAGTCTATTTCTCCAACAGACGGATTTGTTACATATTTGCAACGGCTATGAAGAAATGCTCAAGGATCGGCACCTATATATCCGAAGATTTGAAGTTGAGCAGTACGATGTGAACAACACTTACAAGCAATCAAAGCAAACAAAGCAATCAAAGCGAACAATAGCATCGTGAAAGAGCAAGAGTTCAGAAGTTCTTATTTGAAGAAGCTCTTAGTTGGAGAAGACAATCACTCGTGTCTTTAAAACCTGGGTTCGGGGTACTTCACTGGTTGAAGTTCTAGAGACTGTAAAGGCAACCAAGGATCGTAGATCAAGAGGTGCAAGGAAGTCAAAGGGAGTTGCAACGACAAGGAATTCCACTAGTTGGAAGCTATTGTAATTGGTTGAATCACTATAATATTTATCACTGGTTGAGAATTATAGTGAATTCATCTCCAACTGGTTTGGATAAAAATGGTTTAGTAGATGATTACCCCACCTCTGAGACCACTATAACTGCCTGCGTGTTTTACTACTTTCATCATCATACTTAACTACTGCATTCATACTTAAGTGTTCCATTGATTATTTCTGTATTCGTCATCAGCTGACTTCCGCACTTACATTGAGTACAGACGACTCTAAGTCTTCTGTACCATCAACTGAGAAACTCATCCTTTGTGGAAAAGAGTTTCAATAAGTCTATTCACCCCCCTAGACTTATTCCTGGACGACTTGTGACCTACAAGTTGTATCAGAGAGGTTTGTTCAATATTTCAAGAACCATATCCATATATCGAGGATATATTTTAAGCTCATTTTAGAAATGGAACACATGCATTCTAGATTACCTATTTTTTTAGTTGAAGAGTATGATATTTGGAAGATAATGATGCAGGCACACTTATCTTCAATCCATGACGACATGTGTGCATCATAGAGGACGGTCTATTCATCTTCGAGAAGGACAACACTCCTGAGGAGATTGCAGCCGGAAAGCCAGAGAAGATACCAAAGAAGAGGACGGAGTTGACCATTGAAGAAGGAAAGCTGGCCAACCTTGACAACCAGGCCAAAGACATGTTGTATCAAACTCTTGATAAATCAACAATGGTCAAGATCAAGAACTGCAAAAATGCCAAGGAGATTTGGGATACCCTTGCGGTGATGTGTGAGGGTACAGAGATGATCAAAGAAAACAAGTTGTCAATTGCTACCCAGAAATTTGACAACTTCAAAATGAAGTCCGGAGAATCTATAGACGAAGTAGACACAAGATTCACAGAGATTATTAATGAAATAAACTCTCTGGGAAAAACATATGGCAACAGGGAGATGGCTTTGATAGTTCTAAGATCTCTCAACCCAGAATGGAATATGAAGGCAGTGGCCATGAGAGAATCCAAGGATCTTAACAAAATAAAGATCCAAGAGCTATTCTCTGATCTAAATGCTTATGAGTTTGAGCTTCCAAGTTCATCATCAACCGAGCCTGTAGAGAAGGGAATAGCCTTTGCAGCCGAGTCCCCCGCTAAGAACCTACCTTATGTCAAACCTCCAAATCCACTTTATTTTGAGGAAGAAATGGCGTTCATAATGCAAAGGTTCAGCAACTTCAGAAAAAATTACTCCAAATACAAGAATAATTATAAGGAGAACCCCAGGAGAAATCAAAAGGCTGGAAGCTGGAAGGTGGAGTGTTATAATTGCCACAAGGCAGGACACATCCAAATCGACTATCCTGATCTCAAGAAGGACGAGAGCAAGAAGGAGGTGAGCAAAAAAGAAGATCGAAGGAAGGCCCTCATTGGAGAAGACCAAGAGCGAGTAGAATCAAGCAGCGAATTCTTCTCTGATGATGATGAAGAATATGATTGTCTGATGGCCAACCTAGCTGATGAAGAGGTAACATATAAACCCTCAGTTTCAAATAATAACAGCTCAGACATGTCACAAGACATGGACTTACACGAGTCTGTAAATCAGCTTCTCAAATATTTTGAGAGATTAAAATCTGCACACCAAACTGTATCAGCCGAGAGGACCCAGCTGCAAGATGAGAATGGGCAGCTGAAAAATGATTTTGAAAAACTCCGCCTAGAACTGAATAAAACCAAACTGATTTTGAAAAACAGGCTGCAGATAACTCTACAAACCAGGCTGATAATACCACAGCTGAGATAAAACAGTTAACTGTTTTGAATAGTGAAAAATCAACTGCACTTGCTCATGTCAAAGATGAGTTTGCAAAACTGACTCAGCTAAGTAAAACTCAGGCGAAGGAAATAACCTCCCTAAAGGCATCTCTAACCCTAGACGAATTGAGTCCGAATAAAAGGCCATTATATTCCAAATCAGGCCTTGGATATGACCCCCACACTTCCTCTAGTTCTAAAACCACTTTCATCAAGGGAGAAACAATTGTCTCGTCTGCTGAGCCAATATACAAACCTGTGTTTCAAAACAGGCAGCAGCCAAGTCACAAGTCTAGGCTGCAACCAAGGTATACAAGGCAGCCACCTAGACATAAGACTAGGCAATGGCCAAGGCAGAAGCAGCAGCCCAGACAACATGCCCATTATTATCAAAGACTCCCCAGAAACAGATTTCAAAATGGGAGGGGCAAATGGAAACCTCAAGGTTATCCTAATTTTCAAAACGAACAGGTGTGGAGACCTCAAAGATTTAATAAATGGTCTCAGCCAAGATTTAGGCATGGCCCACACCATCAGTTTTATGAGGCATATCCGGTACACAATCCCAATAGAGGATATAGGCCCAGACAATACACAACTTTTAGGGGTAATAACAGCAACTTTCACAACCCTAGGAGAAACCAGTTCTCTAGGAAACCAACTAACCACCGAGGACCCACACAAATTTGGGTACCTAAATATCTGCTTGTCTGGTTACAGAAAAGGTGGAAGGACTACTACCACATCTCCAAAAATTCAAACATTAGAGGTGAAGAATGGTTTATAGATTCCGGATGCTCAAGGCACATGATCGGGAACAAGAAGGTGCTGATGAATTATACCAAAGAAAATGATCCATATGTAACCTTTGGAGATAGCTCTAGAGGTCAGACCAAAGGTTTTGGAGAACTTCACATAGGAAGCATCACTATATCCAAAGTTCATTATGTCAAAGGACTCAAGTGTAATCTTTTAAGCATAAGTCAGTTTTGTGATGAGAAGAATCTAGTAGTCTTCACCATTTGGAAGTGCATGGTGATAGATATCCTATCTGGAGAAGTGAAGCTACAAGGATAAGGAGGAGAGATGTCTATATGATAGATTAGAACATAGGAACCCCTAATACCTGTTTTTTTATCTAAGACAATAGCTGGGAATGGATGGCTGTGGCACAATAGACTATGTCACCTAAATTTCAAATCCATTAACAAGATTAGTTCTCAGAAGTTGGTCAGAGGACTTCCAGAAGAAGTATTCAAGAAGGAAGCCCTCTGTGATGCGTGCCAGAAAGGGAAGCAAATAAGAGCATCATTCAAGCCAGTTTAACCTACCACTATTACAACAAGGATCTTAGATCTACTTCACATAGATGTATTTGGCCCCATCAAGCCAAGGACCTTAAGTGGCAGAAAGCACGCTCTAGTAGTAGTAGATGACTACTCAAGATACACATGGGTTATTTTTCTCTACAAAAAGAGTGAAACACTAACTAAGTTACTCGAGCTGCTAAGGAGGATCCAGAATGAGAAATTTCTCTCAATCATCAAGATCAGATCAGATAGAGGAGGAGAATTTCTTAACAAGGCAATCACTGATTACAGTGATCATAATGGGATCCATCATCAAGTCTCTACAGCCAGGACCCCTCAGCAGAATGGTGTTTCTGAAAGAAGAAACAGAACCTTGAAGGAAGCTTCCAGGTCCATGATTGCAGAAGCGGTTCGCCCAAGAGGTTTTGGGTCATCCTTGTGACATGTCACACTCAGAACAGGAGTATGATAGTAGGGAGACATGGCAAAACTCCCTATGAGGTTTGGAATGGCAGAACACCAATTGTTGCATATTTTTATATTTTTGGTTATAAGTGTTTCATCCACAACAACGGTAAAACCCAACTAAATGCCTTTGATGCTAAAACTGATGATGGTCTCTTTATGGGATAATCACAAAGAAGCAAGGCATATAGAGTTTTTAATATAGTTGTGGAGGAAACACCTCATGTTGTATTTGATGAAACTACTGCTAAGTACAGGAAAAAGGTGGAGCTGATAGAGAATAAGCTCAAATCTGCCACCCTAGAAGAAGTCATTGTCCATGACACAGGAATGGTGGACTCACCTGCAGACCAGCCTGAATACCCAACTGCAGATCAGACAGGACCACAAAACCTACCTGATCCAGTTGCTACTGATGAAGACCAATCTGTGGCTGATAAAGACCCATCTGCAGATAAGACAAGACTCCCACCTGCAGATGACAAGACGGTAGCTGATCCAGTTGCAGACTAAGGAGATCAGAACCAAGCTGATGCAGAGAGAGAAGAAACCCACCAAAGCAAATCTACAGGGGGAACAGACCCTGAAGAAGAAGACATTCCTAAGTGGCTCAAAAATCATCCTATCCAACAGATCATTGGGAAGCTAACTGATGGAGTCAAGACCAGACAGTCTACACTACCCATAGGAATGGCAATGTTTTCATGCTTTATGTCTCAAATAGAACCCAAGACAACAGAGCAAGCCCTAGAAGACTACTCATGGATCAATGCAATGTAAGAAGAGCTTAATCAGATGGAAAAGAACAATGTTTGGGAACTAACAGACAGACCAGATCATAAGAAGGTTATTGGCACCAAATGGGTGTACAAGAACAAATGCGATGAAGATGGAGCTGTTGTTAGGAATAAAGCCAGACTTGTTTCTAAAGGCTATGCACAATGTGAAGGAATAGATTTTGATGAAACTTATGCACCTGTTGCAAGCCTAGAATCCATCAGACTATTCCTTGCATATGCAGCATTCAAAGATTTCATAGTCTACCAAATGGATGTAAAAAGTGCCTTTCTTAATGGAATTCTAGAAGAAGAAGTCTATGTGGCGCAACACCCTGGTTTTGTCAAAGGAGACAAAGTCTACAAGCTTTTTATGGCTCTATATGGACTCAAGCAGGCACCAAGAGCCTGGTATGAAACATTATCTGTGTTTCTCGAGAAGAATGGTTTCAGCAAAGGCAAGGTGGATAGGATCCTATTCAGAGTGGAGCATGAAGACCACATATTATTAGTCCAAATATATGTGGATGATATCATATTTGGCTCAACCAATCTAGAGCTATGTGAGAAGTTCTCAAATCTCATGCAAGGAGAGTTTGAGATGAGTATGATGGGAAAGCTTGATTTCTTTCTAGGACTGCAAGTTAAGCAGATGGAAAATGGAATTTTCATCAACTAGGCCAAATACACCAGAGATCTAATCAAGAGATTTGGAATGGAATCAGCCAAGTCAGCAAAAATTCCTATGAGCACAAGCACACATCTAGATTCAGATGAAGAAGGCATATCAGTGAACTCAACCCACTACAGAGGACTCATTGGATCACTTTTTATCTGACTGCAAGCAGGCCAGACATTTCATATGATGTAGGAATATGTGCACGATTTTAGTCCAAAACTAAGCAGTCACACCTGGAAGCAGCTAAGAGGATCATTAAATATCTTAAGTCTACCATTAATGTTGGATTATGGTATCCTAAAGATGACAACTTTGAGCTGTCAGGATATTCAGATGCAGATTTCGCAGGATCTAAGATTAATGGGAAAATCACTAGTGGAACGTGCCAATTCCTAGGAACCAGATTGATATCCTGGTTTTAGCAAGAAGCAGATATCTAACTCTATCTCAACAACAGAGTCAGCATATCTAGCTACAGGAAGTTGTTGTGCCCAGATCTTGTGGATCAAACAACAGCTAAGGGATTACAACTTATAATCACCTAGGATACTCCAAAACACCTTGGAACGGAACAAAATCGGCTAAGATCATGAACCCTAGTATCCCTTGACACACACCTGCAGAGAGAAGAGAAAATGAGGAATAAATGAAGAAATACGACTGCTGTCCGGTTTTTATACCGGACAGATTAGCATGCGCTAACACTAAGGAGTAGTGCACGCTATCGAAACACATACAGCTAGTGTGCGCTAACTACAGTCTTTAGCGTGTGCTAACGAGACCTACCGACCCAGTCTAGTAGCTTTTGGACAGTTCAGCACTTACCAGGTAGCGTGCGCTAAGACGAACAATGACATGCGCTAAGACATATGATAGAGCGCGCTAACTACCAATCTTAGCGTGCGCTATCGAGACCCCAGTCCCAGTCCAGTAGCTCCTAGACTGCCTCCAGACTGCCATCTACCGTGCGCTACAATCGACGTAGCATGCGCTAACCGCGGCATAGTAGTGCGTGTTACACCACTTAGTAGCGTGCGATACACTACAATGGATCAAAACTCACGCAACGATCTGAATCGCAACCAAACACGTGTCCACTCATGACACACGATTCCAAATACATGGACGACAACAATCCGCTAAAGCGCAGAAAAATTTAATGAACCGGAGCGAAAATCTCGGGTATTACACTTGTAATATAGTGTTTAGATCTTATGCTACACGTTTTATTGCAGGGAAAATGATCCAATTATCATTACGTGAATGGTTATTTTTTTATTACGTGAACGGTTGCCCCTTGCAATTGGTCAAAAAAGTCATCAATCCTCGGGAGCGGATACTTTTTTTTTATAGTCACTTTGTTCAACTCTCGATAGTCGATACACAGACGAAGTGACCCATCCTTCTTCTTTACAAACAAGACAGGTGCGCCCCAAGGCGAAGCGCTCAGTCGAATATACCCCATGTCTAGCAGATCTCCCAACTGTTTCTTCAACTCAAGTATCTCGGTAGGCGCCATACGGTATGGCGTCTTAGAAATTGGTGCTGTACTCGGCTCTAAATCAACAGTAAACTCAACCTATCGGTCTGGCGGCAAACCCAGAAACTCGTCTGGAAAGACGTCAAGATACTCACACACTACCGGAATAGACGAGAGCTCGACTCCCCCTTCTTTCGATCTCAAAGCATAACACCAATAACCAATGAAACCTCCTCAAAGAATTCTCACCGCTTTCATAGCGCTGATCAGAAATCTCTGACTACTCCGTTTACGCCCCACAAAATAGTGCTCGGTACCGTCAGGGGCTAACATCGAAATTGTTCTCGTTCTATTATTCATGATCGCCCCATGACGGTCCAGCCAATCCTGACCAAGAATCAGATCCTCGTCCTTAATATCTACCCCAATCAGATTAGAAGGCCAATCCCTCCCCGCGATACTCACAGGAAAATCTCTAATCTCATGATCCCCCACGATGCTATCCCCACTAGGTAGTTTAACAACAAATGGTTCACATGCAACTAGGTAATCAACATGCAGACGACGCACATAATCCAGATATATGAAAGAATGTGTAGCACCAGAATCGAATAACATGGAAACAGGATGGTCAAGGATGTGACCGGTACCTGTAGTGTAACACCCCCAAATCCTATTGGGTTATTACAGTGCCGTGGACCCCACGCCAGGAGATCCACCAGGCGAACATGACGAAAATACATTAAATTAAACAACAAGGGAAAATCATAGTCCCTACCATGACATCCGACACAATATTCCGATAAGGAATTTCAACGACAAAAGTAGCCTACATGGCCAAAAATGAAATACAACAACATCCACGAACATCTGTTCGGGTAATACAACACGACAACAACTGACAAGACTGGAGTACACTCCAACTGACTGACCGACAATGAACAACTCGTACTAGTATCGCTCGAATGCCTCGTCGCCATCATCATGTCCCTGTGTCTCAACTCTCTCCTCGCAAGCACCTAAAACATGAAAAACATGTTCCGCCCCCACGGGGTCAGTCATCCAGATAATGAACATCAAATACATGTATAACATGATATGCATCCAAAGGCAGAATGAAACGGTACAATGATGATAATAATACCAGATGCTCACAAACCAAGGTAAGAACCGAGCATTCGTGAAATATTATGCCCACGGCATACTATTAATACCTGTTCGACAGGTTAGATCATAAATGCCCAACGGCGAATCATAATCACAGAATACCACAATGAATTAAACGACATGAACCAAACCAGAACTGAATTTAATATGAATCATAATGCCCAAGGCTCCAATGAAAATACCAAGGCATTACAAAACGCCTGAAAGTCGTTCAGCGTAAATCAACAAATATCACAAACACCTGAAGTCAAACAAATTAAGTCAGAATAATGAGGGCGAAGCCACGGCACAAAGCCGTATCACAATGAGGGCGAAGCCACGGCATCCACCAGATCACAATTAGGGCGAAGCCACGATCCATCGGCCGTATCACAATTAGGGCGAAGCCACGGCATCCACCGTATCACAATTAGGGCGAAGCCCGGCATCCACCGTATCACAATGAATGATAGTGTGCTGCCTTGAGTCGGCCAACACGATGATAGTAACACACGGATAGACACCGTCCTTGACAGTCCCAAATTAACACCTCGATTGCCTTAGAACGGCCAACCGACAACAATGATGCAGCGGATGATTGAACACTTCGATTTGCCTGAGAACGGCCAATCAATAACAATGACATGATGAATGAGTGAATGCCTCGATTGCCTTAGAAAGGTCAATCGATAACAATGATGCAGTGAATGATTGAACATTTAGATTTGCCTGAGAACGGCCAATCGATCACAATGATACGAAGGATGCCTCGGCACCTTTAATCGGTGACCAACGACGAAGATGAGAAATGAATAAGCCAATGCCTTAATTCGGCCAATACGGTTTTTAATGACAACTCCCAACATGAATAACGATGATCCGAACGATGTCTTAGATTGACATCAATATTAACAACAATCGATACATCGATGCCGCGAACCGGCTATCGAAAATGACATTAATAATGAGTATTACAATGCCTTGAATCGGCCGTTAACGAACAATAATAAACACTTGGCAAAATTGCCGGAAGGTATCGTATCGAACGATCTCTTGATATCAATGAATTCATGAAGAGACTAAGTCTCGGAATGATACAACACATCCATACACATACATGATGACATTAGCTCATTGACTAGTACAAGTATAAAACTTGCCTCAAACCGAAGGCGAGAAGGTACTTCCACGATCAACGTCCTTAATGAAATTTCCGGCCGCTCGAACAACCTTAAACAACACAAAAACCAACAATTCTCTTAATACACGAATCAAGCATGATCACAACCAACTCAAAAGTCGATACAACAATACCCGAAACTCATTGGGGCATTTAAACAAACGCGTCGTAAACAATCTCCAATCGTTTACAACCCAAAACTCAATTATATCCGAAACCAACTTCCAATGAATGATTCGAACAAAAACTCATGAATACTATCAATAATCCAATAGGAATACTAAGAACGATATTTCAACAACATTTAGTCGAAAACCCCCAAAATTCCAAAGTCAACCCATAAGGGTTCTTGAACAATTCCTCAATTATTCATAAATTCCAAAAATTACACCAATGAATCCGTAGAAATACATGTATCCAAGATAGATAATCCATATCTAACATATTCCAACATAATATCGATTTACACGAAGAGATCGAAAGCAAAACACCCAAGATCCGAAATTCTAGATCCAAGAATCATTACCTTGATTTGGAGTGATGAAACTGATTTAGATGATGATTAATCCAACTTAGAAGCTTGAAGATGATGCTAGATGTTTGCAGCTCGAAAAGACCTTTCCGAATCGCCCGAGCTCGTCCGAAATGATTGAGAAATGAAGAAATGACGAAAGTTGGACCGAATCGCCCTATTTATATCGTCTGCCTTAGCGCGCGCTAACTCCGATGTTAGCGTGCGCTAACGCTGTGTACCGTAGTCCAAGACTTCGATCAATCGTTAGCGTGCGCTAAGTACCTTTGGTAGCGTGCGCTAACAACCTGTCCTTAGTGTACGTTAACCTTATGTTAGCGTGCGCTACCTGATAGTTGATATCCAAAATCCTGGAGTCCAGAACCTACTGTCCTCTGATCTGAGCGCGCTAGCGTGCGCTACTCTGAAGTCTTAGCGTGTGTTACCAGCATAGTTAGCGTACGCTACTTACCACTCGTAGCGTGCGCTACGAATTTCCCAAATCAGCCCAGTACCTTCCGGGTATGCGCCTCACTTGCGCTAGCGTGCGCTATCTTCAATCATTGCGTGCGTTACATGCACCTCATTAGCGCGCGCTAACTACAATGTGTAGCGTGCGCTACCTCTCAAACTGAAAATCAAAACATGATGATGATGATGACAATAATCTCGGCTCGATCTCAAACAGTGATGATCCCAAAATACGCCGCATGGTGAACATAGTTGACTGAATATGAATGATGAATGATTATTACTGAATGAAAAAAAAATTCTGAGTGACAGTTACTGAATGATAATAAATGAATTCACAACCGGATATTACATGTAGCCACTGTCGCGTCAGGATCTCCAGCTCGTCTCATCTCATACACACGGGGCGGAACAGACCTCGCACTAGAAACTCCCCCTCTAGAAGGCTGCCCACGTCCTCGACCTCTGCCAAAACTCTAGTGGGGCTGAGAAATTGTCGGTGCCTGATTCACACTCGGTTCCCCCGCAGCTGGGGCTGACACCTGAGTAACTGGTGCCCGAACCGCATCTGTACAAAACTTAGCACGATGCCCTATCCGACCGCAAGAAAGACATTGAATCGGAGGCCTGTCACACTCACTCATCATGTGTCCAGGACGACCGCAGTTAAATCAGGTAGGACCACGAACGGGAACAGTATGAGCAGACTTAGAACCATTTCCTCGCCCAAATGATGGGGACTGACTCCCAAAGACTCGCGAACCAGACTGAGCCTTCTGATACCCGCCAGACTTGCCTCCCGAAAACTGGCCGGAGGTCTTCTGTTTCTTTCCCTTGGTTGCCGTCTCTGTCGCAGAAAACGATATCTCATAATCCATTACCTTGTTCTGATAATCTTTCAGAGTTGTACACCTGAGACCAGACATGTAGTGACGAACCCTCGGCTTCATCCGCATGTCAAAGTGGCGGATCTTATCAAGTTCATATCGGACCTGGTTTCTCACATAGTGAAGTTGTTGGTTGTAGTCCTTGATCGCCTGCGAAATAGGAACATCCTGGGGCTTAGCCTCAAAGAAGGCTCCGATCCTCCTCTCTTTCACTGGTCACGCACAAAATTCGTCCTCCATCAACTCTTGGAACTTGACACGTCTTTAATGTAACTATCGCAAGTGCACGATATCGTATCATGTAGTAAGTGGACTTTTTGAGTCCGGTTTATCGATCCCACGAGGAAGTTAGGTTATATATTGAATTATACACTATTTAACTATTTGTTATAGAGATTTATATGATTGAAACACACAATTTAAGAGTTTGGTTTGACAATTGCAATGAAAATGCAATAATAGTTCTAAAATTCAAGGAAATATGAGTTTGCACTAATAATAGATTAATAGAAGATAAAATGAAATAGTTGGGATTACAAACTTAGTTCATCATTAGTTATAGAATATGTATAGGAGATCATAAGATGAATTTACTTATTATGTTGTGTAGATTCGATTTTCCTTAAAAAGACGGTTTCTCTTTCGAACTATAAAACACCCCTTATATATTGAATCAATCCACTATATTTCTATGTTGATTGGCTTCAATACATAGCATTAGGTTTAATGAAAATAACTCAAAGAATCATCCAAGGCCTAGAGGTATATTTCTATCCCCTAGAACAACTTAGAAGTGAAGATCATTTGATCTAATTCATAATAGATCTTTATACAAACTTAAATAACATGACTAACCGTGTTTATAATCCCAACTAAGGTAACTTAGCCCATGAAGGGTTTAATAAACATAATATAAGCTTGAGTGGTCATTATTAGTTGAAAAAGAGAAAGAATTGATCCTAACTCCCTTAGTAGATAAAGGAGAAAGAAGCAATAAACTCCCTGAACAACATATGCTATACCACTATTACACAAATCACCCAAAAACACAAGTGTGTTCTTCACACAAAAAGAAAATATTACAAAAAGTGGAAAAATATAAGATGAATGATGAATAATGATGGATCTAAGGGGTCTATTTATACACCTAAAGTCATCTAATAGCTCCAAAACTCTAGCATTATTATAATAGATCGGATCAATGCCATCCATCCCCTCAATAATAGACCAAAAGTATAAAAAATCAGACAATGATCATTAATCTGTCAAGAGTTATGACCGTAACCTGCAGATGTTACGGCCGTAACATTGAGGTCATACAGCCGTAACTTTCATATGTTACGGCCGTAACATTGCTTCGGCTTTTTGTATACTGGTTGCTTTATGTGTTACGTTTTCAGTCCAGAATTTCTTAGACTTTGCGTTTTTGCCCCAAATCTTCTTCGGATGATAACTTTTGATATATAACTCTGATTTTGAATCCAGAAAGACTGCTGAACTCGTCTCGGAAAGCCCTACAACATGAATAAATAAAAACTCAATAAAGAGAATATTTTATAAACATGTTATTTCTTGAGTAAATCAATAATTCAATCCGATTAAGACTAAATTTACATCTTCATCTGATAAATAATAAAATTATTAAAAGCTAATTAATTCAAAGCAAAAACGAGTAGACTAGCTCAATTATGGGTGAAATATATCGATACAAACCATGAAAAGTGTATAAAACTGACACTTATCACACCCCCAAACTTGAATTCTTGTTAGTCCCGAGCAAGACTCTTTATTAATCATACTCCAAAAATAAAAATAAAAATAAAACAAAAATAATAATACACACATAAATTAAAAAGAGAAAAGGAGATCAAAATGCCATTAATACACAACAAGCAACATTATACAGTAGATATAATTAATCAAGATTCAAAATAAATCTACTAATGATTTTGAAGTTAAAACACGGTTTTATTTTGTAATTCAAAAATGCAAGGTTTCCCCCAAAAGGATGATTATTTCTTTCCCACTCGTGATGCACACGACTCCCTTTAATGGTTGCTCTCGATCACTCGTTTATTTTTCGACTCAATATGAAGAAGAGTTTCATTGGCGTCATCAAATATTATGATTGTTCACAAAATTGAGTGTATTGAAATTCAGCCGCTAATTAATTCAAATCTGCTCATAAACTACATCCCTTTTGGTGATAGCTTTCACACCGTTATTTGCTAACGTGTAGCTCTTTTCACCAACACAATTTCTATAGTCTACTCATTTTTTTAGGTGATAGCTTTCACACCGTTATTTGCTAACGTGTAGCTCTTTTCACCAACACAATATCCATTTTTTTAGGTGATAGCTTTCACACCGTTATTTGCTAACGTGTAGCTCTTTTCACCAACACAATTTCCATTTCGTGTGAGATGGCAGCTACGCACCAACAATGGTTAGTCCTTTATTTTTTGCAAAATTTTAGGACCCCAAAAATTAGGCAGCTGTTGCTGCTCAACACCTCTCCCTTATTTCCAACTAGACTCCTTTCACCAATGACTTTTTTTTAGGGAATAGAATTATTGCAGAAAATCATTTATTAGTTAAGCATGAAAAAATCAAAAACTCCACAAATTAAGTAAATTTCAGTTCTATTTTTCAGCAACCGACTAATTCTTCTTTTCTTAAGGTAACGAATGACTCGATTTTAAATGATAACTACAAGGCTTGGAAAGAGAGATTAATGATCAAAAATTTTTGGAATATACAATTTTTTTACCGGTTAAAACGATTTTAGAAGCTTGTATATAGCTAACTTATTGGTGTTATGGCCAGATCTAGAAATCTCCTAAATCAAAATAATATATATATATATATATATATAAATAAAATAAAATTTAAGGCGAATAACCAAAATAATCAAAACACACCAAAATACCAACACACCAAAATAATTAAAACATACCACCCCCAAACTTGAAAATAAAACTGTCCTCAGTTTTTAGAAATGAAAAACAAGTGAGAAAACAGAAAACTCCCTAAAATGAAAGTTGATGCTTGAGCTAACGCCTTTTAGAATCTGCAAGAGAATAAATATACGAGGCAAACAAGAAAAGAAAATAAATTATACTCGGAAGTATAACCCAATTTTTAAGATGCGCTTCAAGAAAGTCCGAAGAGTCGCCTTACGCTGCCATCAATGGTTTTATAAAAAAAAACAATAAAAATTACAGCAATAAAATAACAATACATAAATCGCGAATAGATACGCGTCAAGAGATCAAGAAGAAACTCCTTAAGCTGCCATCATTTAGCACGATTTTTACACACAACAGAAAGTAAAAATACAAGAGGTCCGACATGGGTTATCAAAGGGAGAGGAATGAATCCACTTTTCATTTTCTCACGGTAAAATCTTCCATCCAGACAATTTTAGCTAGAGCTGGATCTGGTTGAGGAACAAATTCATTGAGTTTTTTGATTAGTTCTTCTGGTGTTGTTGCAACGACTATGATTCGTTTAGCACGCTCGAAAATAAAACCCTTTTTCAGTAGAGTAGTCGATGAAAGATAGTAAACCATCAAAGAAACCATTAACATTGTGCAGACGTATTGGTTTTTGATGAACATTTAGCTGGGCTCCGGTAACCACATGAAAAAGTTCCTCAAGGGTGCCAAAACCACCGGGAAGGGTGATAAAGGCGCCAGAATTATTTATCATGTGAGTTATGCGATCTTGCATATTTATAGATCTAAACTCATCTCCAATAGTTGCCCCGGTGAATTTACTTTCAGCCAGAGGTTTTGGAATTATTCCCAACACTCTTACTCCTTCCATATAGGCAGAAGCAGTAGCTCATCCCATTAATCCTAGACTTCCTCCTCCGTAAACTACATGAATGCATTTTTCTCCTAAGGTACGACCCAAGTTGTGGGCTGCTTTAGTAAAGCATGCCTCTTTTCCATAACTAGCTCCACCAAAAATGCAGACTGTGCTAAATTTTTTTTGTGGAAGATGATGACTCCATTTTTGAAAAGAAATTTATTTGAGAGAAAAAGAGAAAAGTACAAGTTTGAGGGATGAATAAAAGAAACAAACACAATGTTTATTTATAGAAGAAAAATGAGGTAAAATTGTTTAACAAGTTTGTGATTGCGTTGATTGCGCTTCAACTACTCAATAGAATAATGAATGCATTTATTGCGTATCACCCCTTTTTTTTATTCAGAAAATCTCACCATACGATAAAAATAAAAGATACTCACGTGTATGTACAGTAGTTGGGATTGTGGCTCACATGTTCCTCTGATTTTACATTCAGAAACGGCCTAAACGCCTTCTATGAGTCGGGGAGAAGCTTCCCATCCAATTTTCTTACAAATTGGCAAACAGGTTCTTTTAACGTCAGATTCCCAAGATGTTGTTCATATTGTGGTTTGAATTTATTCCACAAAAATCGAATCCCATAATGTACGAGTCCACTAGGATGCGTGTCAATAGAAATTTCGATATTATCTAAATTCTCTTTATTCAGACCATCCTTAATGAACTGAATTTTATCTTCCCTGTTTGTAGATGGAATTCCTAAAGATCGACATTTTAAATTACAGTTCCATCTAGCACATTTATAGCAAATAGATATTATCTTTGCTCGTCGTTTCTTGGCATATGAACTTTTCCAAGCCCTTGTAAAAATGTAGTAGGTATTTCTGTGAATTCACCTGCTATTCTCACTTTGGCTTCAATAATGAATCTTATGTCAAAAGGTATGCTTTTATTCATAAGCAACCTCATCCTTTCAAGTCTCGTCTTATAGATTTTTAAAATGATATGTTTGCTCAGAAAGGGAAATCTTTTTTTAATTTTATTCAATGTTTCTTCCATGATAATAACAAAAAATAAAAATAAAATGAAAATAAATGGAGAAAATATCTACAAATATCAGTTGTTGTGGGAAACTGAAGAATCCGACTTTAATAGTCACGGAGTACCGTTATCCGCCACTTGACCAGACAAACACAATTGATTACTAAGTTACAACGTCGAGAAAATGTATCCTATAAAAATAGTTCACAATGTAAGATTTCAAATATAACACTTATACTTCCCCGGCAACGACGCCAAAAACTTGACACGTCTTTAGTGTAACTATCGCAAGTGCACGATATCGTATCAAGTAGTAAGTGGATTTTTTGAGTCTGATTTATCGATCCCACGAGGAAGTTAGGTTATATATTGAATTATACACTATTTAACTATTTGTTATAGAGATTTATATGATTAAAACACACAATTTAAGAGTTTGGTTTGACAATTGCAATGAAAATGCAATAATAGTTCTAAAATTCAAGGAAATATGAGTTTGCACTAATAATAGATTAATAGAAGATAAAATGAAATAGTTGGGATTACAAACTTAGTTCATCATTAGTTATACAAGATGTATAGGATATCATAAGATGAATTTACTTATTATGTTGTGTAGATTCGATCTTCCTTAAAAAGACGGTTTCTCTTTCGAACTATAAAATGCCCCTTATATATTGAATCAATCCACTATATTTCTATGTTGATTGGCTTCAATACATAGCATTAGGTTTAATGAAAATAACACAAAGAATCATCCAAGGCCTAGAGGTATATTTCTATCCCCTAGAACAACTTAGAGTGAAGATCATTTGATCTAATCAAACATATTTTCTTTCGAAACATATGAAGACCATAAATATTGTGATTTATTGGCCAAATAAATAAAGATAGGTAAAACAATGAAAATCACACACAATAATAAGTAATTCATAATAGATCTTTATACAAACTTAAATAACATGACTAACCTTGTTTATAATCCCAACTAAGGTAACTTAGCCCGTAAAGGGTTTAATAAACATAATACAAGCTTGAGTGGTCATTATTAGTTGAAAAAGAGAAAGAATTGATCCTAACTCCCTTAGTAGATAAAGGAGAAAGAGGCAATAAACTCTCTGAACAATATATGCTATACCACTATTACACAAATCACTCAAGAACACAAATGTGTTCTTCACACAAAAAGAAAATATTACAAAAAGTGGAAAAATATAAGATGGATGATGAATAATGATGGATCTAAGGGGTCTATTTATACACCTAAAGTCATCTAATAGCTCCAAAACTCAATCATTATTACAATAGATCGGATCAATGCCAGTCATCCCCTCAATAATAGACCAAAAGTATAAAAAATTAGACAATGATCATTAATCTGTCAAGAGTTACGGCCGTAACTTGCAGATGTTACGGCCGTAACATTGAGGTCATACGGCCGTAACTTTCATATGTTACAGACGTAATATTGCTTCGGATTTTTGTATACTGGTTGCTTGTGTGTTACGTTTTCAGCCCAGAATTTCTTAGACTTTGCGTTTTTGTCCCAAATCTTCTTCGGATGATAACTTTTGATATATAACTCTGATTTTGAATCCGTAAAGACTGCCGAACTCGTCTCAGAAAGCCCTACAACATGAATACATAAAAACTCAATAAAGAGAATAATTTATAAACATTTTATTTCTTGAGTAAATCAGTAATTCAATCTGATTAAGACTAAATTTACATCTTTATGTGATAAATAATAAAATTATTAGAAGCTAATTAATTCAAAGCAAAAACGAGTAGACTAGCTCAATTATGGGTGAAATATATCGATACAAACCATGGATAAGTGTATAAAACTGACACTTATCAGAACTCTGCCCACGTGGCTGCCCGGTCACGTGGTTTCACCACTTGCCACCACGTTGCCGCCTCCTTGGCGAGGAAGTACTGAGCGATGGGTACCTTCCTCTCCTCAGGGCAGTCAGCCGCCTCGAACACTTTCTCCATCTCAAATAACCAACTCTCCCAACTGGAAGGGTCGGAAGTACCATCAAACTGTGGAGGACGCATATGAATCACGTCCTGAAGTAACTTATCATTGCCGGATCCATTAGGCGGAACCGGGTTAGCATTAGCTTGGCCGACCAAGATGGCCTGAGTCAGTAGCGTCATCTGGTTCGCCACTCCGATATTCTCACGAGCATTACCGGAGCTAGCAGACTGGTCCTGCTGGCCTCCGGAACTAGGTGGAACACTGTTCGACAAGGAAGGCATCGCCGAATCAGTTCCCGAGTTATTGGACCTGGCCACCCTACCGGCTACGCTACATCCCCTACCGCGTCCACGACCGCGTCCGCGTCCACTACCAGCAGGTATTCTAAAGAAGTAACGGGTAAGTACAGTTCAAACGTAAAACGCATCAAGATACCAAGGAATAGAACAGAACAACGTAACGAGTCAAGTTAGGAAAACTTACGAGCACCGGCGTACCGATATTATGGCGAAGCAGTGATACTGTTAAAAAAAAACGACACTCAACTAGACCCAAATAACCGACAGCATAGGTATCCATAAACCTAAGCTCTGATACCATATTCTGTAACACCCCCAAGACGATCAGGGCATATTACAGTGTCGTGGACCACACACATTGGAATCCACCAGGCTAACGTACCAATATGACATTAGACAAAGACAAACATCATTAACACACAGACAATTTCTCAATACACGATATTCAAAACAAAAAACTGATATTGACAATACAATTCGACATTAAATCCACTCCCAAAACGGGTACACAATATTAATAAATTTAAGAAAAAATTACTCGTGTACTTAAGCAAATGACATAATAAATAAACTCCAGAAACAAAACACCAACGGACAACCACTGAACAGAATCACACTTGCCCATCATCCTCGTACAGGCCACACACTCGTTTGCTTCCATGAGCTGTACCTGAAATACAAAAGTATTTCCCCATTTAAGTGGTTAGCGATAACTGCTAGTGTAAGTACAATCCATTTGAACTACCATTCTAATCAGATGAAAATATGCGCCAAAAGTCATTTTAGAAATCATTTATATTCCGGAATATTCACGGGGCACAAGCACAAAATACATTTCTCCAACAAAACAATTCAAACTTAACTGTTGGTACGAGACTCACGGCCACCGTACCCCGCAGAGCCCCGTCGGACATCCCTGGTATAATACACGAGATCTTTATTCCGGATTCGTTTGGTTTTATTGGATTGTCATTGTCCTCATCGTTGGAATTTTGTGTCGTATTTTGGTCGTGCCTTTTTGGGGCATGTGTTTGGAGACGTTTCAGATCACTTTGTGAGATTTTGGGTTTTTGTAGTGTAGCGCACGCTAATGCTTGTGTCATAGCGCACGCTACGGCGTTGTGGTTAGCGCACGCTACCGAATGTGTAGCGCTCGCTAACTGGCAGTCCAGGAGCTACTGGACTTGGACTGGGGCTTTGTTAGTGCACGCTAAGGTCGATAGCTAGCGCACACTATCGACTGCTTAGCGCACGTTAATCGTTATTCATAGCGCACGCTACTTGGTAAGTGCAGATCTGTCCAGGGGCTACTGGACTGGTTTTGTGACCCGTTAGCGCATGCTACGGCTTTTGGCTAGCGCACGCTAACTGTGTTATAGGCAGATTCTCTGGAGCGTTGACCCCGTTAGCGCACGCTAATGCAGGGTGTTTAGCGCGCGCTAATAACTGTCCAGTATAAATACTGGACAGCAGCATTAAGTCGTCATCTCCTTTCTTTTCTTCATCCTTTCCGTCGGGAGTGAGCTCCAGAGGTGATTTGAGCAATCTCCTTCTTCTAGCTTCATTTTGGAACGGATTGGTAGATGTTTAACAACATCTAATCGTCTTCTTGGTCCAAATCAAGGTAATCTGTTTTTTTGAGCCCTAGTTTCTTAAATTTGGAGTTTTTCCTTGTAATTGTGATTCTTAACCGATCTCATCCAATCGGTTGGGTATTTTTGTTTGCTTTAACCGTAATCTTCAGATTTTGTTAACTGTTCATCGATTTCAATCGCCCGGATTAACGATTCTTGATTTCATTGAGAACACTTAGATCCTTGTTGTTTATAGGATTGTTTCGGATTTCGATTAGTGTTATTGATTCGTGGTGATGTTATTTTCATAGTATTCGTGGGGTTGCCGAATCCTTGGTCGTTTTTGGAAGCTCGAGAACTATCCGACCATATTCGTTCGTTGTTCGATTGGTCGTGGTGTCGAGGCAAGTATCTTCTCCATACGTTCATGTTTCGTAGGCGTAATTATTGATAAATTATTATATGAGAAATCCAATGTTTAACGAACGTAAAAAGGGATCGGTATGTTCTGGATAAATATTATCGTTCAACGATAATTCGTGTACTTCGTGAATATATGTGTTCTCGGAATATGTGTGTTGGTTTTGTATGTTGAAAGATGCTATGATCACTTTGAGTAAGTTTAATAGACCATAATCCTTTGTCGGGGATTACATAATGTTATGTGAACTTATTCGGTAAGAACGTATTGTGTGTGATATTAGTTGTTACTCCTTTGAAAGGAGGTTGTGATGTTTAAGTGTTGCTTGGTTTGATGTTCTGCTCATTGTTATGTGATCGTTGAAAGTGATGTGCCTCCGGGTAGGATTGTTGAATCTCCGGGATCCATACTTGCTAGTATGGGTCGGGCGTGATCGTAAGGTTATCCAATCCGGGTATGTCTTGCGGGGACTCCGAGGTTCGCGGCTTGCTAGCCCGATGCCGGGATAACTTGTGGGGGTTATCAGCGGGTATGTCTTGTGGGGACTTCGAGGTTCGTGGCTTGTTAGCGCGATGCCGGGATAACTTATGGTTGTGGTTTGGAATGGTTCCGTGACCGTTGTCACGAGGACATGTGATTTGGTATGGTTTCCTATTGGGTTATTCACTCGGGTATGTCCTATGGGAGCATCTGAGGTTCGTGGCTTGTTAGCACGGGACGCGAATAATCCTTAGGAACATGTGTTATGTGATTCGGGTCGTGGACCCTGTGTTTTGTGAGTTGGGTCGTGGACTCTGGGGCTTATGATTTGGGTTTTAGACCCCGTGTGTGTGAATTGGGTTGTGAATCCGCGTTTTATTATCGGAATCGTATTTTGGAAAGATGATTTTGGGCCGTGTCCCTAAGTGTTTTCGAAAGATTTGAGAATTCCTTAATTCCAAATGTTTTCAAACTCCCGAGACCATAAAACATTTTGTATGAAATTCATGGTTATATTCCTACCTTATATAAATCAAACTGTTTTGATTAAATGAATTATCTCGGGAAATATATTCAAGATTTTTATATTCTTGGAGTATGTTGCGTATGGCTTGTATTTCTGTTTTATACTTGCACTAGCAAAACAGTGGAGTTTTGCTAACCCCCGAGTATTCAGGGGGTGGATGTCTGTATTGCGTCCAGGTACTTGCAGGTTGTTGGGGAGCGAATCACAAGATCGATACGAAGGATGATGGAAGACGACGATACTAATCACATGAAGACCATTCGTTGAGTATTTTGGTAGAGTCTTAGTATTTGGCTCTCCGTTGTGTAGTTTTCCCGTTTTATGGGTATATTGATGTATTCCAACCCCTGCATGGGTATGAATTTTAAGTCGAGTTGTATATGTTTGATGTATGGTGTTGTGTTAAAAGACCAAATCGGTCTAACAGTTCATTATGTAGCCATGTCGGCATGTAATGTGAGGTATTGTTTTTTGTTTTTAGCCTAGTAGATCCTCACGGAGAGGGTCTGCGGCACTGTAATATTCCCAAGCGGTTTGGGGGTGTTACAGAATATGGTATCGGAGCTTAGGTTGAGAAAAGCTAGGCTGTCGGGTTGAGTTGTGTATTGTCGGGTCTTGTCTTGTCAGATTTGGTCTAACTGAGTGGTGTCGCGACGCGTCGTCTGAGTTTTCGGTCGTGATTAGGATCGAGGCGCAACCATCATCTTCGTGCGATATGTGGATGTAAGTCTCCCTACTTTGTTGTGTCTCGTGTTATACGAGTTTATGTGATTCTGTGTTATTATGTGAAGCTCAATTGTGCCTAGTGAATACTTACTTCATACTTGCTTGATTCTCATATTGTGCTGGGATGAAGAGTAGTACCGGTATGTATGTATGTATGCATGAAAATCAACCTTGTGTGAAATCGTTTTTACAGGAGCGATGTTTTGGATTGGTTATTCAATAAAAGTTTATCAATGTGGTATTTTTAAACTTCTAATGCTTTGGGGAAGTCACGTAAATTCTATTTAAAAACATCCTTCGAGGAGGAAAAAAGATTTGATTTTCGTGTGATGACCTCGAGACCGAAGATTTTAAGAATTCAACTACATACATTTTATTTTGATCTTGCATTGAAAATTTTCAAAATTTGATTTTTAAATGCTCAAAAGAGGTCTACAAAAAGTTTACTTGAGACGTGACTTTCACCTTCAACCTTTCGGTTAAAAGATATGTAGTGAGGATGTAAATTGTTGGCGTTTGGATTCGTATGTTATTGTTTAATTAACCTTCGACTTTTGATATTATTTGGTATATGCTCATGAATGTGTTGCTGGATTAGAATGGCTAGCGCGCGCTAACGTGGCATGACTAGCGCATGCTAAGTCTCTGTTAAATCATACACTAGTTGGTCTGAACAGAAGCTCAGAAACTACATTCCAGCCGTGAGTCTAACTTTTGCGATTGATTAGACTGACCGTTTGAGACCGTACTCTATGTGTGTTGTTCATGAATAACAATTGTTGTGTATGGTTATGTGTAATTTGAACTGTGTTCTTGTCCGCTGTATGTGTAAAGTTCAAAATGACTTTTTGGTACTTTACCAAATGGTGTGTTTTAAAATGACCTTTGGCTTCGTAAATTTGAGTCATTCCGTTGACCCTTTTTCCTAACTCTTCTGTCGGGTGACTTAACGTATATTTTGAAACTATTAAGTTTTCGCGTCTTCGCCTTGTAATTTCAAATGGTATTCTATGACGGTATTTGGTATTCGGGAAATGACTTTTGGTGAGTATTTGGGAATTATTGCCGTCATCGACCTTTTTGGCATTTTCGAACGTTTCTGAAAATGGTTTTCAACTTGGTGAGTTTCGGCGCAGAACCCGCACAGAAAATGATTTTGATATAATGAATGACTTTAATTTCATTGCATTTATAATTCACATAACAACGGCTTTATAAATGAAGATTTTTGGGATAATAGTTTGTATATTGTGCTCTAGCTTGAATTAAATCGTAATATGGATATGATTTAATGATGTTTGATTAAAAACAGAGATGTGAATATCTTGCTATGTGTTATGATCTTTCGTTACCATAGGTTATTATTTGTTAGCATGCCGAGGGGCAAAGGTCGTGGTCGTAACTGTGGTGTTGATGGCCACGGGGATGAGATGCGGAATCGAGAGAATGTCGTTGAGAATTATTTTAGTTTGGGTGTTGCTACTATATTTCAACAAGTAGCGACTTAGATGACTCAGTTGACCCAGGTGGTTCAACGTAGCATTGATGCGAGTCAGAACATCGGTGTAAATCAATGGCTTCGCGAGGTAGTTCGTATGAATTCCCCTCAATTCGCTGGTGCTACATATGCGTTGGGCTGGGATGGTTGGATTTTCCAGTTGGGAAAGATTTTCGAGGCTGTCGGATGTCCTGAAGAGCGGAAGGTACCTATCGCTCAGTACCTTCTTGACAAAGATGCCGCTAATTGGTGGCAAGCTGTTAAACCTCGTGATCGTGATGTCACGTGGGCGGAGTTCCAAGCATTTATGGAAGCTGATTTCTGTCCGAAACCGATTAGAGAGCAGAGGATTCGCGAATTCTACTTGGCAGAACCGCAAGATATATCGGTGTCGCAGGCTATCATCGATTATAGCAAACAACTCAGTTATGTGCGAGATCGGGTGAGAGACGAGGAAGAGAGGATCCTTCACTTTGACAGATGGATGAAGCCGGATATTCGCGTGTATATGTCGGGATTCAATTGCACTTCATTGAGGGACTATCAAGATCGAGCCTTAGCTCGTGAACTAGCTTCGTTATCGTCGGAGCATGTGCCCGAGTCGAAGAAGCAGAGGAAGTCCAATGACCATGTGGACAGTACAGGAGTCAGTGTTTCTAATTTGCAACATAGTAGTCTCTCCGCTGTGAAGCTCCATCGCTCGATGCGTGGAACCGAGAGTTCCAAGTCGTCTGCTCTGACTCCTGGTAAAGCCAGGAGATGTTTTAACTGTAATGTGGCGGGACATGTTCGTGCACATTGTCGTTCTCCGCAAGTAACGTGTTACAGGTGCGGACTCAAGAGATACCGAGTTCAGTTTTGCGAGATGGTTACCGAGCATTCCGGGGCACGGACTTGAGCACCGATATCTGGATCGACTCCGAGTAGTCCCGGAGGGGCGTGGTCTATCAGTTGTATGTTGAGTTATTTCCCTTGCTTTGTTGTTTCGAAATTTGGAGATTAACTTCTTTTATTTGAAGTGGATCGGATTTTGAACTCCGTACTTTCGACTATGTCGACTTGTTTATGTTCGTTGACATTTTCTGAACTTGTCCTGTCTTGTGCTTTTGTTGATCGAACGAGTTGTGGTATTGTTTCAGAATAACCCATTTGTCGTTGTGACTTTCCAATTGCTATTCCCTTTCCTGTGGATCTTATGTGAATGCACATCTTGTTGTCTTCACCGGATCGTATATTGTCTCGAGTCGAGATGTGAACTTTGGGGTTGTTGTTTGAGTATTATTGTTCGTCGTGATTCGAACATGATTGATCGACTGTTGTTGTCTCGATCATTGTAAATCAACCGTTTCATTGTTTAGTTTTTGTTGATCTCATTTCGTAATTGTTGAGCATTCGGACTCCTTCGTGATTTCCTTAAGTTCGGAAAATTTGCTTCATTTTCGATCTTCCAATCCTCGTGTTCATATTTGTTCAGCGATTAGATCGCATTTTGATTGGCGTACTGTTCGGGCTGGTCAACCATATTGATTTTGTTCGTTGCGTTCTGTTATCTTTCTGACGTAGTGACATGCATGGTAGCAGCCACGTGCTGCATGTGATTCGTTAAAGGTTGTCGGCAACGGATAGCTTGTCATACGGAATTGTTTTGCGTTGATCGTCCTATGTTTTAAGTTTCGGGGACGAAACTTCTTTTAAGAGGGGTAGAATGTAATACCCGAGATCTTTATTCCGGATCCGTTGGGTTTTATTGGATTGTCATTGTCCTCATCGTTGGAATTTTGTGTCGTATTTTGGTCGTGCCTTTTTGGGGCATGTTTTTGGAGGCGTTTCGGATCACTTTGTGAGTTTTTGGGTTTTTGTAGTGTAGCGCACGCTAATGCTAATGGGATAGCGCACGCTACGGCGTTGTGGTTAGTGCATGCTACCGAATGTGTAGCGCACGCTAACTGGCAGTCCAGGAGCTACTGGACTGGGACTGGGGCTTTGTTAGCGCACGCTAAGGTCGATAGCTAGCGCACGCTAATCGTTATTCATAGCGCACGCTACTTGGTAAGTGCAGATCTGTCCAAGGGCTACTGGACTGGTTTTGTGACCCGTTAGCGCATGCTACGGCTTTTGGCTAGCGCACGCTAACTGTGTTATAGGCGGATTCTCTGGAGCGTTGACCCCGTTAGCGCGCGCTAATGTAGGGTGTTTAGCGCGCACTAATAACTATCCAGTATAAATACTGGACAGTAGCATTAAGTTCATCATTTCCTTTCTTTTCTTCATCCTTTCCGTCGGGAGTGAGCTCCATAGGTGATTTGAGCGATCTCCTTCTTCTAGCTTCATTTTGGAACGGATTGGTAGATGTTTAACAACATCTAATCGTCTTCATGGCCCAAATCAAGGTAATCTCTTTTTTTGAACCCTAGTTTCTTGAATTTGGGGTTTTTCCTTGGAATTGTGATTCTTAACCGATCTCATCCGATCGGTTGTGTATTTTTGTTTGTCTTAATCGTAATCTTCAGATTATGTTAACCGTTCATCGATTTCTATCGCCCGGATCAACGATCCTTGATTTCTCTGAGAACACTTAGATCCTTGTTGTTTATAGGATCGTTTCGGATTTCGATTAGTGTTATTGATTCGTGGTGATGTTATTTTCGTAGTATTCATGGGGTTGCCGAATCCTTGGTCGTTTTTGGAAGCTCGAGAACTATCCGACCGTATTCGTTTGTTGTTCGGTTGCTCGTGGTGTCGAGGCAAGTATCTTGTCCATACGTTTCATGTTTCGTAGGCGTAATTATTGATAAATGATTATATGCGAAATCCAATGTTTAATGAACGTAAAAAGGGATCGGTATGTTCTCGATAAATATTGTCTTTCAACGATAATTCGTGTACTTCGTGAATATATGTGTTCTCGGAATATATGTGTTGGTTTTGTATGTTGAAAGATGCTATGATCACTTTGAGTAAGTTTAATAGACCATAATCCTTTGCCGGAGATTACGTAATGTTATGTGAACTTGTTCGGTAAGAACATATTGTGTGTGATATTAGTTGTTACTCCTTTGAAAGGAGGTTGTGATGTTTAAGTGTTGCTTGGTTTGATGTTCTGCTCATTGTTATGTGATCGTTGAAAGTGATGTGCCTCCGGGTAGGATTGTTGAATCTCCGGGATCTATTCTTGCTAGTATGGGTCGGGCGTGACCATAAGGTTATCCAATCCGGGTATGTCTTGCAGCGACTCCGAGGTTTGGGGCTTGCTAGCCCGATGCCGGGATAACTTGTGGGGGTTATCATCGGGTATGTCTTGCGGGGACTCCGAGGTTCGTGGCTTGTTAGCGCGATGCCGGGATAACTTATGGTTGTGGTTTGGAATGGTTCTGTGACCGTTGTCACGAGGACATGTGATTTGGTATGGTTTCCTATTGGGTTATTCACTCGGGTATGTCCTACGGGAGCATCTGAGGTTCGTAGATTGTTAGCACGGGACCCGAATAATCCTTAGGAACATGTGTAATGTGATTCGGGTCGTGGACCCTGTGTTTTGTGATTTGGGTCGTGGACCCTGGGGCTTATGATTTGGTTTTAGATCCCGTGTGTGTGAATTTGGTTGTGAATCCGCATTTTATTATCGGAATCGTATTTTGGAAAGATGATTTTGGGCCGTGTCCCTAAGTGTTTTCAAAAGACTTGAGAATTCCTTAATTCCAAATGTTTTCAAACTCCCGAGACCGTAAAACATTTTGTATGAAATTCATGGTTCTATTCCTACCTTATATAAATCAAACTGTTTTGATTAAATGAATTATCTCGGGAAATATATTCAAGATTTTTATATTCTTGGAGTATGTTGCGTATGGCTTGTATTTCTATTTTATACTTGCACTAGCAAAACAGTGGAGTTTTGCTAACCCCCGAGTATTCGGGGGGTGGATGTTTGTATTGCGTCCAGTTACTTGCAGGTTGTTGGGGAGCGAATCACAGGATCGATACAAAGGATGATGGAAGACGACGATACTAATCCCATGAAGACCATTCGTTGAGTATTTTGGTAGAGTCTCAGTATTTGGCTCTCCGTTGTGTAGTTTTCCCATTTTATGGTTATATTGATGTATTCCAACCCGTGTGTGGGTATGAATTTTGAGTCGAGTTGTATATGTTTGATGTATGGTGTTGTGTTAAAAGACCAAATCGGTCTAACAGTTCATTATGTAGCCATGTCGGCATGTAATGTGAGGTAATGTTTTTTTGTTTTTAGCCTGAGATCCTCACGGAGAGGGTATGTGGCGCTGTAATATTCCCAAGCGGTTTGGGGGTGTTACACCTGGGTGGTTAACCCTAGTTCGTGATACGCACACACACGTCAATGCGTATACCTAGAGGCCCCGTCGGACCATACCTAGGTGAACATACACATATCTACCCACAACAACCACGAAAAGCCATAATTCAAATACTAGAACATGTAAACAAATGTAAAGTACTTGCCTTTGAGACATCCTTGACGAAACGGGAAAGAACAACGACTACGAATGATCCGGAGGGAAAAGGGCCGTTCCTAAATGAAGGATTAACATAACTCAGTCCTATACGATAACAATAATCGAATGGAATACGCCCATAACCCCGATTACAAGCTATGCCAATATAGGTTCAATCGATACGGGCGAGGGTTTACGCAAAATCTCCCCGAATCGATAATTAACGGATTAAACTCGACGAAATCGGATTGGGAATCACCCAATAACAACAATCGGTAAGGAATAATACAACATACTTGAACAATTCGAGATTAATCAAGCAAAACCCGAAAACCCCCCAAAATTGACAAGTTAGGGTTCTAGATGAAAATACCTTGAATTCGGACGGAGGAAGATGATTACGTTGATGATGATATGATAGCACGACTCTATGGTGATGGAAAATGAAGAAGATCCAGATCAATAATGGTGGGAATCGCCCTCTGATGTCGCCCGATGAAGAAAACGAAAGAAAGATGTGAAAATGAGGTTTTTGACCTCTGCCCGCTGTTTTAAAACAGCGGGCTGTTACAGCCTTGACAGGGGATGCCTTACGGCCGTAACAAGGCCAACATTACGGCCGTAATGAATGGGGTGTTACGGCCGTAACACCTCTTGGACAACGATCTAAGAAGTCATTGTCCGAATCACAGACGACCGAAACTTGGACCTGCTATCGAACCAAAAATATGGTTACAAAGTATTCTCGATGATGAATCTAAGCTTTAAAAGGAAACACAATTCCGATTCCCCGAAGGTTCGGAATTCGACAACGAAAATAAATTTCCCTTAAGTTTAAGGAAATTACAAAACGGCCCAAACGTTCGAAAATCACGATACGACGTCGGATTGACAAACCGAAACTCACAACACGAACAACTCAACCATACGAACTTATGTAAACAAAGAAACAACGAAAACGAACGAGTTTTACGAGAATCGAACGTACATACGGCAAACATAACATAAAATAGAATTATGTAAACACATCTTCGAAACTCGTCCAAATGGAAAAACTCCAAGATTAAAGTAGATTCAAAATGTCGAAACGGTTACAAGTGAGTCGATAAAAATAGACATACACCAAAAATGGAAACTACTAAAAATGGAAAGGTGCGGATATTACAGATAATATCATCAATATTATCACTATCACCTCAAGAACATCATCAACACAACAAACATGATGTCTAAACAATAATCAATCACCAATTCATCATGAATTCGGATTAATCAACAAGATTAAATCAACCATTTCAATATTATGATAATCATTACATAATTCATCATAATTCTATTGGTTAAAATCTCCCCAAGAAACACAACAACAACATCAATCATATCAAGACTACGTTAATCATATAACAATCTTAACATAATCCTTCCTAGACATAATTAAAACCTCCAAACATCCTAAAACATTGAGTACAACTCCTCCTCAAGACATAATCATCATGTTCTTCTTCTCAAGTTATAAAAACTCATCAAGAATCATGATATACTCCAATAATGAATCAATACACGAAATAAAGGGCAACAACAACAACAACATACTAGGAAATCACTTGAAGAACAAGAGATTAAGAAGACTTACCCAAGAAGAACAAGATGAACTCTCCAAACACCAAATGAGTAAGAAAAGCTTCCAACTCCAAGCTTCAAATCAAGCTATGATGATCAAAAACACGTTGGAAAAGGCTAAATATCAAGAACAAGTCCATAGGGACGATTCTAGGGAGAGGAACTCGATTTTGGTTCGTGAAGAAATGAAATACGAAACCAAAATATATAACATGACAATCACATTACGTATGCTATACACCAAGCATAACGTACGTAAGGACCATTACGTACGCTACGTCAATCAACTTAACATACGTAACGCTATTCCAGAACCGACTGACCAAAAATATGAAGACCCTAACGTATGTAAACAATAACCATTTACGTACGTTAACAAGATGCATGAATAACGTATGTAGGGATCACATCCTAACGTACGTAATGAACCAGTTGACTGAAATAGTCGATCGGATCAAAGATACCCGGGACCCACCATCCGAAAGTAGACTCCGAGGAAGGTTCCCACCACCTACCTCTCATTACGTACATAACATGGACAGAATAACGTACGTAATGCCGAAGGCCTAACGTACGTTAAGCGCACAAGCTAACGTACGTTAGCTCAACAAAGTGGACAACCAAGTTGTTCCATCAACTGTCAACCCGAATGAACGAAACACAATCCATTGCACCTCAACAAACACGAATGATATAATACAACAACATTTGTACAATTCCAAATGAATATGTACAACTCAATAGTGAAATGAAAGAGAGAGAGAAAAACAATATTACCCCCGGATATTACATTCACAGCAGGAATATAATAGCAATTGTTCAAAACTAACAAAATCTCATTGGGTCAAACTAGATCATAAGTTCCAACGGCTAGTGCAGCAACTCTTGCTCTATTGCCATGGGGTGGCTAAACCGGGCCTTCTACTATAGAAGGGGAGGCCGATTTGGAGGAGAAAGGGGGGCCCATTTTCTACTCTTCACAACTAGGGTTGTGTAATCTTTTTCCAATAACAACTCCTTGTCTTAGACCCTTTATTTATACTAAGTAAACCCTAGAGTTAAAACTCTAGTATTTGCTTAGTTACCCCTCAACTCATTGAATAATACAATATATATAATATCCCATATTATATATTACTTATTATTTAATCTTTTAATAAATATAATATCTAATATTATATTTAATATTCTCAGTTGATATAATAATATAATATATAATATCCTATATTATACATTACTCATTACTTAATTTCTTTAATAAATATAATATCTAATATTATATTTATTAATTATTCTTGCTTGTCTTTAATTGTCGTATGTGTGACCCAAAAGACTTATATTAGGTTGAAAATCATTTAATACCTTATTAAATGATAAATCATAAGCGGTCTCTAGCAAGACATTAGGATTACCAAATAATATAAGTTTATAGTTCATTAAACTATTTAACATGTAATCCATTTGTTGCGTAATATCATAGTTGAACTAAGTCATGGAAACTGTCATACTTATTATGTTCAAATGCTTTCTCGATCTTAAGTATGCTGAATGAATCAAATGACTCTTCATTTGAGCATGGCCATGCATTTCCTTCAGTCATACTTATCGAGGGCCCCAACATATATCTCTCTCCCGAAAGAGAGGGACAAATCCCTATTTTGATTATACATTGCCCTCTACATGACTCCCACTAATCCCGATCACTAACCTTTATGATCATCATATTTCTGATGCCGTCGGGTTACATCACGGCAGAGCAATTATCATGTTGGACTCTATGATAATCTCGGGTTCAATAATTTATTAACATATTGTTATATTGAGATTCACTTATGATATTTTCATGCAATGATCTCAATGCGGGTCTGTCCAGTATTGCATTCTCCAACCAGTACTCATAAGTTTGATCCGTACCATATGCATAACCATCCAACAATTGTCAATCAAACTTAAACTAGTATATTAATCACTTGAGTCTCCACTCTACGTGATTGAACCAGGAACATATGAATAATCTTATTATTCGTGAATAACTATTATTCAAGTATTATAATATTAAAACATACATACATTATAATAATCAACGAGAAATCGATGTTATCAAATAACTTTATTTAAATGTGACAATTTTGAATCTAGGCACATTGAATGTCCTATGACACTATTCCCAACAATTTGTAATATCCGAAATTTCTACTACTGTTGTTTGAGACTATTTTATCTGAGTTATATTGTACAATGTGGAATATGTACAGTATGGATAAAATAAATAAGGACTGAGATGTCAGTTTTGGTATAATTGTCGTATTTGGTCGACAATTGTAGTTGAGGATATTGTGTATCGTATGAGAATATTATTGGAAGGAGTATGTATATTTGGTATGCCGTATGTTCGTATTCTGTATGTTGATATGTTGGACAAGAATAGCTGAAAATGGCTAAGTGTAACATTATTAGCGCACACTAATATACATTTCTAGCGCACGCTATCGTTCTGGTTTAGCGCACGCTAGAGGAAAAAGATAACGCACGCTAGTACAGACCAGATCAGAAGGAATCTATGTGTGGACCCGGTCACTTTCGGCGCATGTACCGACAAGGTCAATGGATGTTTGTTGTGAACTATTAGCGCACGCTAATGTATAGTTATAGCGCACGCTAATCATATCCGTCAACAGGGAATCTTGGCTTTATTGGTTGCTTTCGGCATGTGGGTCACGAGCATCTTCGTGGTAGGTGTAGACTGTAGGAAGTCAACTGGTATTAGCGCACGCTAAATGTAGGGACTTGCGTACGCTAGACAGTGTAAGTTACGTATGCTAATGCATGGGCATTACGTACGTAAACACATGTACGAAGCCAGACAGTAGCCTCTGGACTGCGATAGCGCACGCTAACAAAGTCAGTTAGCGTACGCTAAGGCTGTTGCGCACGCTAAACATAAGGTTTAGCGCACGCTAGTAATATACTTTATAAAAAGGGACAGAAGGGTGTTATGAAGCATTTCGTCCATTCCTTCCTTGCAACCGAGAGAGAGTTTTTAGAGAGAAGTTTGAGGTCCCAAACACTGCGAGATGATGATCTTTAACAAAGATTAAGCTGAGGAACATGGATTAAAGTCTTGTTCTTGAAATTATTGATGGTTCTTGGAATGAAGTTGATTGGTCTCCTTCATGGTTCGTCTATACAAGGTAATAGTTCTTCACTTTTGGATTTCATTTGGATTGGTTATCGATGTTCTTGAGTCGATGATTTTCATATAGTCGAGTTGATGTGCATGATAACGAGTTGGATTACCGAACTAAGTTAGTGTTGTTATCAATATATGAGTATTGATATGTTTCGTATGGTTTTGGATGGAATTCAAGAGATATGTTGATGTTATTCCCTTCTTCAATTCGGAATTTTGATGTTTTGTCGTTGGTCACTTCGTATGGTAACGATTATGGTGGTGCTATTGTGATTCTTGAAGTTATATGAATTGTATGTCGAAGAACATGATGAATAAGGATTTTTAGATGTTAGAACACATCGGATTATGTCATTTTATAGATCATGAACGTGAATTCGGATAATTCGTGTTCTTGAAGAACTATTGAATTATATATGTTATGATTGTTATGAATAAGGACTGGAAATTGGAAAGGTTACGGATGATTTTGGAATATGATTATTCATGATAATAACCGGTAAATTGTTCTACGAATTTACCAAATATAAACAAGAAGGAATCTTCTTGATTTGTGTTTAAAGATTAAAGTTGGAATCGAACATGTTATGAAATCCTTAATATCGAGATGAGTTGATCATTGATATGATGGAAGTGTTAGACGATGCTTGGAATGCATGCCACTGTACAGCATTAGCGCATGCTAAGCTTACTGGCTAGCGCACGCTAACGGGAGAAACTTAGCGCACGCTACGTTATGCGTTTAACGTGTGCTAAGTAGGCAGACAGTGCAGTATTTTTGTGTTTTGATTATGAATTCGTGATGGTTTGATTTGGTTTGTTCTGACTGCGTTTATTCGAGGTTGTGTTGAACCGTTGAGTTCGATTGGTTAGTTTTGTCGGTTGTTGATTGTTATCGGATATGTGTTATTTGATTATTTCGATAGGTTGAGATTATTGATCGGTGATTACAACCAGATGTTGCGGTCGTGTTCGAGTATGTCCATTGTATTGCTTTTGATCGGGGCTGAGGAGCTCGTAGACAAAGGCAATGTGTTCGGTAGCAGCTTCGTGGTATCGGTATCGAGGCAAGTTATTACTTGCTTAGTTATAATATTTAATGAATGGTTTCGGTTTCATTTCGTTTATAATGCATATAGTGATGATTATTATTGTGAACTCTGGGTATTCGGATCGCATATCTTTCTTCTAATTCTGGGAGGTAAATCATAATGTATATGCTTTATCTCGGTTATTGGTATGTTCGGATATCGAGGTTACATTATGGTAAAGACGAGGATATGAGTATCTATAGTTCATTGTATGTTTGTGTAATACTCGTACTTTTGTAAATCTTCTACTCTTGTGCTTTGTAATTTTTACGCTCGTATAAGTGTTTGGTAAGCTTATATTGATCTTGGAACTCTTGTCAATTGGATTTACCCCTTTTCTTGTTCGGATCGTCGCTGTTTTCGAATCCTTGATGCGATTATACTACCTTCGTGTAATGGGTAGCGCACGCTACGCACACCTTGTAGCGCACGCTAATTCAGTGAGGGTAGCGCACGCTATCCATTATAATTAGCGCACGCTACTAATGTATTGGAGGCGGACAGTCCAGTAGCTACTGGACTGGAAAAGGGAATTCCTAGCGTACGCTAGGTGTGACTGGTAGCGTACGCTAGATTTTGGTGGTAGCGCACGCTACGTTACTAGAGTAACGTGCGCTAAAGAGAGCAGAGGGGATGAGAGGTTCGATCGGCACTGACTACCAGGTAGCGCACGCTATTAGAAATAATTAGCGCACGCTAATTGAAGTCACTAGCGCACGCTATGGGCAGGTGTTAGCGTACGCTAACGGAGCTGGCAGAGGCTACTGGATTGCCTGGTGAGTCCGATAGCGCGCGCTATTTTTCATGGCTAGCGCACGCTAGTCCCTATTTAGTATAAATAGGACATTTCCGTTCCCAAATCATCATTTCTTCCTACCTTCACCTCCTTGGGCGATTTTAGGCGATTCCGGGCGATTTGTGAGGAGTTCTTCGAGCTGCAATTATCTAGCAACATCTTTGAGTGTCTAGTTCGGATTTATCAACGTTTAATCCTCTCCGCCGCTCCAAATCAAGGTAAAATTCTCACAACCCTAGATTTTCGGGATTTGGGGATTTTCCATCCGATTTCTTCGATCCAGCTTGTTGTTATGTTAGAATATATCGATTACGAGTTATCTACCTTGGATACATGTTTTCCTATGGATTTAATGGTGTATTTCTGGAGTTCTTGAGTGTTTGGGATATTTGACTTGCGATTCACTATCTAAGAGAATTATTCCCGGAACACATGTTTCGGGGTAGTAAATTCGGGTGATTCCAACTTATTTTCATGCCGATGGGGTTTTGATAATTGAATTACGAACTTGTCTAGGTTCGGAGTTGTTGAATCCTTCGATCTTGGTACCTTGTCGTTTGTACCCTCTCCTCTCGTTTCCAGGCAAGTGATTCTTGTGAAAGTTATGTTCTTAAATGTAAAAAGTAATGCATGTGATTGTGAGAATTGCTTTCGTTCACTCCGAGAGGACCCGACGGGGTCGAGGAGGGTTCCGCTTATGTCGGTTCCGTGAACATTTGGGTTAGCCACTCCGAGATGATCCGACGGGGTCGAGGAGGGATTCGCGCATTGTCGAGTCCACGGTTAATCAAGAGATATCATCATTTCCAAATATGTTTGGATAATTGTATTTTCCGGAAAATCATTATCATGGCTTTGAATTGGTGCATATGCTTTTATGTATAAGACTTGACATTTCACTTGTAATACTTGCCCTAACCCCTCTCGTTTGGGGAAAATTACTTTTGTGTTTTCGTGTCCTAAGGAACCTTACGAGCGAGCGCCGGGACGATACGATGAGGATGGCGAGGCGTGATACTGTGGCTAGTTGTGTTCTACTTTGTTTGGTCGTTGTTCTCTTCGGTCCATTTTATCCTTGTAATAATAAGTGGTACTCGAGTACTTTAGGAAAGTCCTTTTCCATTGTCGTACAACTTCTTTTATTTCTTCATGGTATTGTTTGCCCGTGGTCGAACTTCCTTGGTTGTATCGAGTTTATTGATTCCCAAGTGGATTTTATTAAATTTAATACGTTGTGAGTGAGATAAGTGTAATATCCGTAATTTTCCCATTTTTAGCAGTTTCCATTTTTGGTGTATGTCTATTTTTATCGACTCGCTTGTAACCGTTTCGACATTTTGAATCTATTTTGTTCTTGGAGTTTTTCCATTTGGACGAGTTTTGATGATGTTTTCACGTAATTTCATTTTATGACATGTTTTGCCGTATGAACGTTCGATTCTTGTAAAACTCGTTCGTTTTCGTTATTTTTGGGTTTGTACAAGTTCGTATGGTTGAGTTGGTCTTGTGGAGACTTTCGGTTCGTAAATCCAACGTCGTTTCGTGATTTTCGGGCACTTGGGCCATTTTTGTAATTTCCTAATAGTTTAGGGAATCTCGTTTTCGTGGTCGCATTACGGACCCTTCGGTGGTCGGAATTGTATTTTTCTTTCAGCACTTAGCTCCGTCGTCTTGTATGCTTCGTGTTCATGTTCCTGGATTCTGGTCTCTTCGTGTGTATCGTATCGTACCCTCGATGCAGCTTTCATCACGATATGACATCGCCAGATCAATCGTTGTAGGTAGCGCACGCTACCCTGCCGCTTTGCGTGCGCTATCAAGAACAGCTTAGCGTCGCTAACCCTTATTGTTAGCGACGCTAACGAATGTGGCAAGAGCATCGACTGTCGCGGCCCCGTTAGCGCACGCTACATATGGCAGTTAGCGTGCGCTAACTTCACAATTATATAAGCCCAGCGGGCAGTTTTCAGAGCAGCAGTTTCATTCTTTTTCCTTCGTTTCTTCGACGTGCGACCTCAGAGGCGAATTCCATCAGTTCCGATCGACGTTCTCTTCACATTCCATCACCGTAGAGTGTGCCAACATATTATCATCAGCATAATCGTCATCCATCATCCGAAATCAAGGTATTTTCGTCTAGAACCCTAACTCGTCAAATTTGGGGGTTTTTCCGGGTTTTGCTAATTGGAACCGAATTATTCCAGTATGTTATGATATTCTTCACCGTTTGTGATTGTTGAATGATTCCAAATCCAAATTCCTTGATTTTAATCCGTGAATTATCAATACGGAGAGATTTTGCGTAAACCCTCGCCCGTATCAATTGACCGTCTCTGCCGTATTTTGTAACCGGGGTTATGGGTGTATTCCAGTGGAATATTGTTGTCCGTTGGGACTGAACTGTATTGATCCTTCGTTTAGGAACCGTCGCTTTCCACCCGGACCGTTCGTAGTCGTGTTTCATCTCCGTTTCTTCAAGAATGTCTCAAAGGCAAGTACTTTACATTTGTTTACATGTTCTAGTATTTGAATTATGGCTATATGTGGTTGTTGTGGAGAGATATGTGTATGTTCACCTAGGGACGGTCCGACAGGACCTCTAGGGATACGTATTGCCGTGTGTGTGCGTATCACGAATCGTGGTTAGCCACCTGTGGATGTCCGACGGCTCATGCGGTACGGTGGCCGTGAGTCTCGTACAACGGTTAACTTTGAATTATGATTTGTTGGAGATAATGTGTTTTGGGTGTACATCATAAATATTCCTAATATAAAATGTTTTTAAAATGACTTTTGGCGCATATATTCATCCGATTAGAATGTAGTTCAAATGGATTGTACTTGCACTAGCGATTGTCGCTAACCCTTAAATGGGGGAAATACTTTTTGTATTTCAGGTATTGATCGTGGGGATAAGCGAGCACTAGAGCCGTATGAGGATGATGGGCAAGCATGATACTGTCCAGAAGTTGATTATTGATGTTCTATATGTCGAATATTTGATATCTTGATTTGGGGATTTTTGTTTTATAAAAAATTGGTTTAAGTACTCGAGTACTTCTTTTGTAAAATTGTTAATGTTGTGTTCCCGTTTTGGGAAATGGATTGTTGTTGGATTCTATTGGTCGGATTGTAGTCTTTTATTTTGAGTCGTCATTTTATTGATGATTGTTGTCGTTGGCAAAGGTCTTGTTGGTATGTTAGCCGGGTGGATTCTACAGTGTGGGGTCCACGGCGCTGTAATATGCCCTGAATGTCTTGGGGGTGTTACAGAATATGGTATCAGAGCTTAGTTTTATGGATACCTAGGCTGTCGGTTATTTTGGGTCTAGTTAAGTGTCGTTTTTGGGACAGTATCACTGTTATGCCATCATCTCAGTACGCCGGTGCTCGTAAGTTTCCCTAACTTGACTCGTTTCACCGTCTCGCTCTATTCCCGCTTTGTATTCCTGCGTTTTGCGTTTGAATTGTACTTACCCGTTGCTTCTTCGAATTCCTGCCGGTAGAGGACGCGACGCCGCGGACGCGGTAGGGGACGTGGCGCACGGTGGGGCGGCCATGTCCGATCACTGGGAACCGATTCGCGATGCCTTCCTTGTCGAACAGTGTTCCCCCTAGTTCCGGAGGTCACAGGACCAGTCTGCTAGCTCCGGTAATGCTCATGAGAATGTTGGAGTGGCCAACATTTTACAGCAGGTAGCGAACCAGATGACGCTACTGACTCAGGCCGTTCTGGTCGGCCATGCTAATGCCAACCCGGTCCCGCCTACTGGGTCTGGCAATGATAAGCTACTTCAGGATGTGATTCGTATGCGCCCTCCGCAGTTTGATGGTGCTTCCGACCCTTCTGGTTGGGAGAATTGGCTGTTCGAGATGGAGAAGGTGTTTGAGGCTGCTAATTGCCCGAGGAGAGGAAAGTACCCATTGCTCAGTACTTCCTCGCCAAGGAGGCAGCGACGTGGTGGCAAGCGGTAAAACCGCGTGACCGGGCAGCTACGTGGGCAGAGTTCCGGGATCTGATGGAAGACGAGTGCATCCGTTGCCAGTGAAAGAGGGGAGGATCTGAGCCTTCTTTGAGGCTAAGCCCCAAGATGTACCTATATCTCAAGCCATCAAAGACTACAATCAGCAGTTACATTATGTGAGAAACCAAGTCCGCGATGAGCTCGATAAGATCCGCCACTTTGACATGCGGATGAAACCGAGAGTGCGCCACTACATGTCTGGTCTAGGGTGCACGACTTTGAAAGAATATCAGAATAAAGCGATGGCTTATGAGATGTCGTCATGCGGCAGAGACGGCAACCGAAGGAAAGAAACAAAACCGCGGTCGGGCCGGGAGGCAAGTCAGAGGGTATCCGAAGACTCGGCCTGCCTCGCGAGTCTTCGGGAGTCGGCCGCCATGAGTTGGTCGAGGAAACAGCTTCTAGGTCTGCTCTCGCTGTTCCGTTCGTGGTCCTACGTGCTTCAACCGCAGCCCGGCCACATGATGAGTGAGTGTGATAGGCCTCCGATTCATGTCTTGCTTGTGGTCGTATGGGTCATCGTGCTAAGTTTTGTACGGATGCGCTGGGCCCCGATTACTCGGATATCAGCCCATGGAGAGCCGAGTGTGAATCGACACCGACAGTTCCTCACCAGCAGAGTTTTGGTAGAGGTCGAGGTCGTGGTCACCTTCTAGAGGGGGAGCTTCTAGTGTGGGGTCCGCTCCGCCCGTGTACGAGATGAGACGAGCAGAGATCCCGACGCGACGGTGGCCACAGTACCGTCCACATCCTTGATCATCCTGTTTCCGTATTGTTCGATTCCCGTGCTACGCATTCTTTTATATCTATGGATTGCGTAAGGCTGCCCGCATGTTGATTGCCTTGTTGCTTGTGAGCCTTTTGTTGTTAAACTTCCTAGCGGGGATAGCATCGTGGGGGACCGTGAGATTAGAGATTTTTCTGTGAGTATCGCGGGGAGGGATTGGCTTTCTAATCTGATTGCGATAGATATTAGAGATGAGGATTTGATTCTAGGTGAGGATTGGCTGGACCGTCATGGGGCGATCATGAATTATAGAACGAGGACTGTTACGATGTTAGCCTCTGATGGTACCGAGCATTCTTTTGTGGGGCGTAAGCGGGGTAGTCAGAGATTACTGATCAGCGCTTTGAGGGCGGTGAGGCTTCTTCGGGGAGGTTGCACGGGCTATTGGTGTTACGCTTTGAGATCGGAAGAAGGGGTTGTCGAGCTCTCGTCTATTCCGGTAGTATGTGAGTATCCTGACGTTTTTCCAGATGAGTTGCCGGGTTTGCCGCCGGGCCGAGAGGTTGAGTTTACCGTCGATTTAGAGCCGGGTGCAGCACCTATCTCTAAGACGCCATACCGTATGGCGCCTGCCGAGATGCTTGAGTTGAAGAAACAGTTGGGAGAGTTGCTGGACATGGGATATATTCGACCGAGCGCTTCGCCTTGGGGCGCACCGGTCCTATTCGTAAAGAAGAAGGATGGGTCACTTCGTTTGTGCATCGACTACCGAGAGTTAAACAAAGTGACCATCAAAAACAAGTATCCGCTCCCGAGGATTGATGATTTGTTTGATCAGTTGCAAGGGGCAACTGTATTTTCAAGATTGATTTGAGATCGGGGTATTATCACCCGAGTGAAGGATACCGATATTCCGAAGACGGCCTTTCGGACGAGATACGGTCACTACGAGTTTGTGGTTATGCCTTTTGGGCTAACCAACGCACCAGCCGTGTTCATGCAGCTTATGAACAAAGTCCTTATCGAGTACCTCGATAAGTGTGTAGTCGTTTTTATTGACGACATCCTGATTTACTCGAGGAGCGAGGAGGAACACGCCCGTCATTTGCATATTGTGTTAGATATTTTGAGAACTCAGCATCTTTTTGCGAAGTTCTCAAAGTGCGAGTTTTGGTTACGGGAAGTCATGTTTCTCGGTCATGTGATCTCGGCCGAGGGTGTTCGTGTGTACCCACATAAGGTAGAGGCAGTGTTGGATTGGGCGCCGCCCAAGAACGTGAAAGAGGTCCGCAGTTTTCTGGGATTAGCCGGGTATTACCGCAGGTTCGTCGAGGGGTTCTCTAAGCTCGCTCGACCACTGACTCAGTTGTTACAGAAGTCGGAGAAGTTTGTGTGGACCAATGAGAGGCAGAATAGTTTTGAGGAGTTGAAGAAGCGGTTGACGACCGCTCCCGTGTTGGCTTTACCGAGTGGTAATGATGGTTTCTCTGTTTATAGTGATGCTTCGGGCCAAGGGCTCGGATGCGTACTTATGCAGCACGGGAGGACGATTGCCTATGCTTCCCGTCAGTTGAAAACGTATGAATTGAATTACCCTACGCATGATCTTGAGTTGGCCGCAGTTGTGTTTGCGTTGAAAATCTGGCGTCATTACTTGTATGGCTCGTCGTGTCAGATTTTCACCGATCACAAGAGCCTGAAGTACATCTTCACGCGAAGGAGCTTAATATGAGACAGAGGAGATGGTTGGAACTGATTAAGGATTACGATCTTGAGATCCTCTATCATCCGGCAAGGCTAATGTGGTAGCAGATGCCTTGAGCCGGAAATCGTGATCGCTCGGCGCTTGGGTTACTCACGGCCCGGTCGGGACTTCACGAGAGTTTATGAGGTTGAGCATTGAGATTGTACTTGCCAGAGAGTTCGGGCGATTGCGTACTCTTGAGATTTCTTCATCTCGGTCGAGGACATTAAGTCGGGACGTTAGAGGATCCGATGTTTATTCGGCTTCGAGAGAGTGTAGGAAAGGGGAAAGCCCGGGATTCGTTATTCATGAGGACGGCGTGTTGAGATTCCGAGGTCGGTTGTGTGTTCGAGCGACTCGGAGGCGAGACGAGCATTATGCGAGAGGCTCATGCGTCACCATACTCAGTCCATCCGGGCTCGAGTAAGATGTATAAAGATTTGAGGAAGAATTTCTGGTGGAACGATATGAAGAAGGAGGTAGTTCAGTTTGTAGCTAAGTGTTTGACTTGTCAGCAAGTCAAGATTGAGCATCGGCACCGGCGGATTATTGAAACCACTTCCCGTTCCGGAATGGAAGTGGGAGGACATCTCTATGGATTTTGTCACGAGTTTACCGAGGACGAAGACTGGTAGGAATATGGTATGGGTGATTGTAGACCGACTGACTAAGTCGGCACATTTTCTGGGCATCAAGGATACTTGGGGTCCGGAAAAGTTGGCTCGTATTTTTATCACTCAGATAGTGAGGCTTCATGGTACGCCGAGGACCATTATTTCGGACAGAGATGGCCGATTTGTTTCGCATTTTTGGCAGGCAGTGCATAAGGCATTGGGGACTCAGCTACGTTTGAGCACTTCGTTCCATCCCCAGACCGATGGGCAGTCCGAACGTACCATTCAGACATTCGAGGATTTGTTGCGCGCGTGTGCGTTAGATTGGAGTAGTAACTGGGAGGATCATTTGGCCTTGATTGAGTTTACTTATAATAATAGCTGGCACGCGTCGATTAAGATGGCACCATACGAGGCACTTTATGGCCGACGTTGCCGATCACCGATATGTTGGGATGAGCCGTCCGATTTGGTTGGCACCGAGCCGGATCTTGTGTTGGAGACGAGGGAGAAAATCGAATTGATTAGAAAGAGGATGTTGGCTGCTCAGAGTCGACAAAAGTCTTACGCGGATGTTAGGCGTAGACCTTTGGAGTTTGAGGTGGGAGATCATGTTCTGTTGAGAGTGTCTCCGACGAAGGGAGTTTTCCGTTTTGGGAAAAAGGGGAAGCTCAGTCCGAGGTATATTGGGCCCTTCGAGATATTAGAGAGAGTCGGTGAGTTGGCATACCGTTTAGCTTTACCTCCGTCTTTGAGTCATGTTCATAGCGTATTTCATGTTTCTCAGTTGAGGAAGTACGTTCCGGACCCGTCCCACATTATTGACTTTGGGGACGTGGAGATTGAGAAGGATGTTACGTTTGAAGAGAGACCCGTTAGAATTTTGGAGCGTCGTGATAAACAGTTAAGGCACAAAACCATTCCTTTGGTTAAAGTGCAATGGTCGAGGCACGGAGTAGAAGAAGCGACGTGGGAGTTAGAGGAGGATATGCGTTCGAGATACCCCGAGCTTTTTGATTCTTAAGTTTCGGGACGAAACTTTATTTTAGAGGGGGAGAATGTAATATCCGTAATTTTCCCATTTTTAGCAGTTTCCATTTTTGGTGTATGTCTATTTTTATCGACTTGCTTGTAACCGTTTCGACATTTTGAATCTATTTTGTTCTTGGAGTTTTTCCATTTGGACGAGTTTTGATGAAGTTTTCACGTAATTTCATTTTATGACATGTTTTGCCGTATGAACGTTCGATTCTTGTAAAACTCGTTCGTTTTCGTTATTTCTGGGTTTGTACAAGTTCGTATGGTTGAGTTGGTCTTGTGGAGACTTTCGGTTCGTAAATCCGACGTCGTTTCGTGATTTTCGGGCACTTGGGCCATTTTTGTAATTTCCTAATAGTTTAGGGAATCTCGTTTTCGTGGTCGCATTACGGACCCTTCGGTGGTCGGAATTGTATTTTTCTTTCAGCACTTAGCTCCGTCGTCTTGTATGCTTCGTGTTCATGTTCCTGGATTACGGTCTCGTGTGTATCGTGTATCGTACCCTCGGCGGCGGCTTCTGGCGATATGACATCAGCGATCTTGAATCGCTGTGTAGGTAGCGCCACGCTACCTGTTGCCTTGCGTGCGCTATCAAGAAGCGATTAGCGTCGCTAACCCTTATTGTTAGCGTACGCTAACGAATGGCGATAGCCATCGGTATCGCGGCCCGTTAGCGCACGCTACATATGGCGATTAGCGTGCGCTAACTTCACAATTATATAAGCCCAATGCGCGATTTTGAGCAGCAGTTTCATTCTTTTTCCTTCGTTTCTTCGACGTGCGACCTCAGAGGCGAATTCCATCAGTTCCGATCGACGTTCTCTTCACATTCCATCACCGTAGAGTGTGCCAACATATTATCATCAGCATAATCGTCATCCATCATCCGAAATCAAGGTATTTTCGTCTAGAACCCTAACTCGTCAAATTTGGGGGTTTTTCCGGGTTTTGCTAATTGGAACCGAATTATTCCAGTATGTTATGATATTCTTCACCGTTTGTGATTGTTGAATGATTCCAAATCCAAATTCCTTGATTTTAATCCGTGAATTATCAATACGGAGAGATTTTGCGTAAACCCTCGCCCGTATCAATTGACCGTCTACTGTCGTATTTTGTAACCGGGGTTATGGGTGTATTCCAGTGGAATATTGTTGTCCGTTGGGACTGAACTGTATTGATCCTTCGTTTAGGAACCGTCGCTTTCCACCCGGACCGTTCGTAGTCGTGTTTCATCTCCGTTTCTTCAAGAATGTCTCAAAGGCAAGTACTTTACATTTGTTTACATGTTCTAGTATTTGAATTATGGCTATATGTGGTTGTTGTGGAGAGATATGTGTATGTTCACCTAGGGACGGTCCGACGGGACCTCTAGGGATACGTATTGCCGTGTGTGTGCGTATCACGAACTGTGGTTAGCCACCCAGGGATGTCCGACGGGGCTCTGCGGGGTACGGTGGCCGTGAGTCTCGTGCCAACGGTTAACTTTGAATTATGATTTGTTGGAGATAATGTGTTTTGTGTGTACATCATAAATATTCCGGAATATAAAATGTTTTCTAAAATGACTTTTTGGCGCATATATTCATCTGATTAGAATGTAGTTCAAATGGATTGTACTTGCACTAGCAGTTGTCGCTAACCCCTTAAATGGGGGAAATACTTTTTGTATTTCAGGTATTGATCGTGGGGATAAGCGAGCACTAGAGCCGTATGAGGATGATGGGCAAGCATGATACTGTCCAGAAGTTGATTATTGATGTTCTATATGTCGAATATTTGATATCTTGATTTGGGGATTTTTGTTTTATAAAAAATTGGTTTAAGTACTCGAGTACTTCTTTTGTAAAATTGTTAATGTTGTGTTCCCGTTTTGGGAAATGGATTGTTGTTGGATTCTATTGGTCGGATTGTAGTCTTTTATTTTGAGTCGTCATTTTATTGATGATTGTTGTCGTTGGCAAAGGTCTTGTTGGTATGTTAGCCGGGTGGATTCCACAGTGTGGGGTCCACGGCACTGTAATATGCCCTGAATGTCTTGGGGGTGTTACAATAAGCCTAGTGAATCCCAGGTCGGGATTTACGGCGCTGTGATATTCTCCGAATATCTCGGGGGGTGTTACAGTTTGGATCGCCGAGCATTGAGGATAAATGCCGGTGATGATTTGACATCGAGATTGCTCCTAAAGGACTCGGGACAAGTATCTTATATCGATTCAGTTAGAGTTAGTGATTTGATCATGCATATTGTCATTCATGTTGTCGAACATGAGGCCGTCTTAGTTGATTTGTCATATTGTCGTTCATGTTGATGAACATATTGTTTTGCATATGTGTATGCATATTGTGTTGTTTATGTTGTGTTGATCCGATGGGATCGCGCGATCTATGCTGAGGGCGCTAGATCGGATGTCCACCTCGTGTTGGTCCGACGGGATCATCTTGGGGTCTATGCTGAGGGCGCTGGATCATTGGACGGGTTTTTCCACCTCGTGTTGGTCCGACGGGATCATCTTGGGATCTATGCTGAGGGCGCTGGATCATTGGATTACCCAGTGTCGTGTTGATGGAATCATGTGGATTCGCATCGTTGGTTTTATATGTGTTGTTATATGTATATTATTGGTTATCCACCTCGTGTTGATCTTGTAGGATCATCTTGGGATCTACGCTGAGGGCGCTGGATCATGGGATTTCTATTAAGTATACACTGTTGTTATTGTTTTGAGCATATTGACGTGGTCATATGAGTATGCATTTGTAGGTCTTGTGTTAGGACCGTGTCCGTATTGCATTGATTCGATCTCGGATTAGATCTGATAAGATTGTCGTGGCACTTCATATCTAGAGGTATGTTCTGTATTTCCCTTAGTATTTGTCTTTGATGGACAATCGGTTTTCGTGTTGAGACTTGATGATGTCACCCGATGGATTTGGGTTGAACAGAGTTAGTAGATTTTCGTAACAGTGAGTTATGATGACGTTTTGAGGATTTTGGGGTATTGTGTGAGACACGGTACGAGAGGTGAATTTTGGTAGAGTTATGACGATAAGATTACGTTGGTCGTATTCTTATGTTGTATTCTCATTGCTATGTAATTATTAATGTGATGTGACAGATATCATTGTTGAATATTATGGCTGACCTCGTCGTGGGATTTCTTTTTAGGTTCTTGGAGTATCGAGCTTGTAGCGGTCGTGAAGAGATGAGCTTCCCGGAGGATACTGGCTAGGACATGTTTTGTGCATTGAGTTTCTTGATTGGTTGTTGTATTCCGCTGCTAGAGTATATTTATGGTTGGTCTTTTTCCGCTGTGTGAGTATTTTGAAATGCTCTTTTGGTACCTGGTAACTGAGGTTACTTTGGAAATCATTTTCTAAACTTTTGAGTGTCGGCTGTTTAGCCTCGCGATTTCGAATGAGTTTTTACGACGGTTTTTGATAAATTGATTTTATAATTCTTTGCGCATTTTTAAAGATAGTACCGTCGTTGGCCTCTTGGGCATTTGTAAATGTTTGCAAAAATTTCTTTTAGCCTTGTGGGTTCCATCTCGAGGCCTACGGCGCTGTAATATCTCCGATTAAATATGGGGGTGTTACAGAATATGGTATCAAAGCTTAGGTTGAGAAAACCTAGGCATTTGGGTCGAGTTGGGTCGCGCGTCATTTGAGTTGTCCATTGACAAATACTAGAGCCGTGAGTTTTTATTGTTCACTCGGGCTTATGGGTTATGTGATTTATCAGTGTGGTACTGGGATTGTTGTAAACTTTTCCAAATGGTGCTAACGTGATTCTCTTGAAAGAGATGTGTTGTGTTCTCAAGTTGAACTGAGTTTGCAAAACGTGTGTTTTGAAAATACCTGTGTCGAGTATTTTCTTGAGTCGAGACATATGCCAGTATAACGGGGAATCGTCGGCTTCACGATCTGTAAGTATTTGGATTTTTGAATTTTATTGAGATTTATTGCCGTTCTAAGTTGATATGCTTTGAGATTCAGCAGAATATTATGTGTTACAGTATAAGGTAACAAAATTGGGACAGGATTGATGAATTGAGAAACTATGATTTTGGAAATCATTATGTCAGTTAGATTTTGGAAACAGAGTTGTGTAATCGGGAGGAGGACTGTGGATTGTTGAGAAGAACATGTAGTCATGTTAATTCATTTTGTGATATATGAACTGTTTTTTAGCATTTGAAAATGATGTTTTTCAAAATGAAATATTTTATGGATGTTTTACGGAAAATAATTTTTTTGGGCCGAGACCCAATCGATTTTAAAATGGTTTGGTAACTCAGGACTTGAGGTCCGAAAAGAGTTTTCTACTTTATAAACTTCTTGTAATGTGGAACGGAATTTAGGCTGAGACCTAATGTGTCAAAAAGGCTTTTTCATGGTTTCTAAAACTCCCGAGATTTGTAAAACACTTTACCAATCGTTTACCTATTTTATTACTACCTTTCGGGGTTTTGATTTACTTGTTCAAATGAAACTTCTCGGGAAGTATTTCACTGTGTTGAATTGTTTCAATGTCTTGTCATAGCATAACTGAGGTGACCCAAGATGGGTTAATGATTGGCGGTGCGAGTCATATGTGGAAAAAGGAGTTTTTTTTGGTCGGAGTTTATATACTGAGATTTTGGAACTCGATCGTGTGGTTTTCCGATGTAATATCAGTGGATATTGGTGACGAACTGAATTGGTATACAAGAGTATGGATGTAGTCGAACATTTGCATACTTTTCATTTTAAACATTGAAATCGTTGGGATTCGAAGGAAACTGTTATCGAATACTTGGCATTAGCGAGCCAATTTAACTTTTCGAAAATTTATGTTTTGAGTTTTGAAATTTTTGAATGAACTTTCGAAAATTTGTCTTCTTGACAAGATATATGATTTCAAACTGGTTTTGAAAATATGATCGATATACATACGCATTTAGTGCATAATGCATATCATGGTGAAGTTCTGAGTAAGACTCACGAACTGGATGAGACATCAGTATGGAATGATGAATAGAGATTTGAATTTCAGCATGGTAGTTTGGTTATCCAGGGATGATCAGTTGATCTATCAGACGAGAGAAATATACTGCGTGTTGTAGATTCATGCACATAATATTATTTTGGAAACTTGGGATTTTGTGAAACCGGGACATATGTGCTACGTAATTCCATTGGTATGGTAGTAGCGCGATTTTATCATATTGATTTTCGAAAGATTTCTTTGTAAGTGTAGATTTGGGATGGTGATCCCATGCTGGTTGTTTGGATATTGAGTGGTCGTTCCCACTCAATGTATGATTTGGTATGTTCGCCGATTTGCGATTAGTTGTTTGTATGTCGAGGGGTATGTTCACCAGTCGGTTGTGTTTATTGAGATCCACTGTATGTGATTGGTGTGTCGTTTTGTGAACTTTATTCGCTCATATATCGGTTTCTGTGGTTATGTGTTGATCGTGTTGGAGTTTACCGTATGAAGGTATTCTCGATTTTCGTTGATCGTTCGTCGGTAATATTGGAGTTTATCTTGATGATGGTATTCTCGGCTGTGTTTTGGCCTTTGGATTGGTCGGATTAGAGTTTATCATGTCGATGATATTCTTAGTTAATTTATTGGTTGATTATTGCTGGTGATCATCTGAGCGTTCAGATTATCTGTCGATGTTTCGGGATTCGTTACCATTGTGTTGAGCAGTTGTTTCACAGATGTATTGTGCATTATTGGTTTTTAGCAGATTGGGACTTGATTGTGCGATTAGGCAGACAGAATTTGACACGGATAGATTATTTCATCCGAAGATGATATATTTTGTTGAGACTCATGGAATTGTTATTGTAAACGTATTGAGGCTTTACAGTGAAGTCACTTGCTAGTACCTCAGGAGATCGTCGACTTGGCGCATATATAAGTGTACTGTTTTGGTTATTCATTAATGATGATGATTGATCGTTATTGCGATGGTTTCGGAATATTTTGGTTGAATGGTTTTTTGGTTTTTCTATGACGGATTGCAAGTTTCGAGGACGAAACTTATTTTAAGTGGTGTAGAATGTAATATCCGAAATTTCTACTACTATTGTTTGAGACTATTTTATCCGAGTTATATTGTACAACGTGGAATATGTACAGTATGGATAAAATAAATAAGGACTGAGATGCCAGTTTTGGTATAATTGTCATTTTTGGTAGACAATTGCAGTTGAGGATATTGTGTATCATATGAGAATATTATTGGAAGGAGTATGTATATTTGGTATGCCGTATGTTCGTATTCTGTATGTTGATATATTGGGCAAGAATAGCTGAAAATGGCTAAGTGTAACATTATTAGCGCACGCTAATATACATTCCTAGCGCACGCTATCGTTCTGGTTTAGCGCACGCTAGAGGAAAAAGATAACGCACGCTAGTACAGACCAGATCAGAAGGAATCTATGTGTGGACACGGTCACTTTCGGCGCATGTACCGAAAAGGTCAACGGATGTTTGTTGTGAACTATTAGCGCACGCTAATGTATAGTTATAGCGCACGGTAATCATATCGGTCAACAGGGAACCTTGGCTTTATTGGTGGCTTTCGGCATGTGGGTCACTAGCATCTTCGTGGTATGTGTAGACTGTAGTAAGTCAACTGGTATTAGCGCACGCTAAATGTAAGGACTTGCGTACGCTAGACAGTGTAAGTTACGTACACTAATGCATGGGCATTACGTACGTAAGCACATGTACAAAGCCAGACAGTAGCCTCTGGACTGCGATAGTGCACACTAACAAAGCCAGTTAGCGCACGCTAAGGCTGTTGCGCACGCTAAACATAAGGTTTAGCGCACGCTAGTAATATACTTTATAAAAAGGGACAGAAGGGTGTTATGAAGCATTTCGCCCATTCCTTCCTTGCAACCGAGAGAGAGAGTTTTTAGAGAGAAGTTTGAGGTCCCAAACACTGAGAGATGATGATCTTTAACAAAGATTAAGCTGAGGAACATGGATTAAAGTCTTGTTCTTGAAATTATTGATGATTCTTGGAATGAAGTTGATTGTTCTCCTTCATGGTTCTTCTATACAAGGTAATAGTTCTTCACTTTTGGATTTCATTTGGATTGATTATTGATGTTCTTTAGTCGATGATTTTCATATATTCGAGTTGATGAGCATGATAACGAGTTGGATTACCGAACTAAGTTAGTGTTGTTATCAATATATGAGTATTGATATGTTTCGTATGGTTTTGGATGGAATTCAAGAGATATGTTGATGTAATTCCCTTTTTCAATTCGGGTTTTTGATGTTTTGTCGTTGGTTACTGTAACACCCCAAACTAGGCGGATATTACAGTGCCGTAGATCCCCAACTGGGATCCACCAGGCAAATGAAAATGAATGAATTACACAAGATAAATGTAGTACCGAACTACATTACAACAATAATTAATCCGATGAGGAGTTTAGTTACAACACACCAGGACAATAACGAATACTAGTGTATTTTATATGAATATAAAATACACAACACTGAATGAAACGGAGTATTCAAATGAAAGTCTGCAGCGGAAAATAAAGGACAATAACATGAATAACTGAAAGATCGGGGCCCCCTACTAGTATCACTGGGACTCCTCGACGTCAGCGTGTTCTCCCTGTACTTTTGCCTTGCCAAGACCTGAAAAACAAAATCCCCAAACGGGGTCAGTTACAAAGAACAACAATCCTCAAGGGTTGAAAATACACAATCATGATTATATCTGAAGTTATGAAATATCTTGTCGAAACATACGCAATCAAACATGCTATATGAATCAACTAACAGTACGGCTCAAAGGGTGGTACCACACTACGCCCGGGATGGAAATGTGTCCGTGCACAAGCCACCAACGATCGAATACATGTGTGGTCTTGTACCTAATCAGTCCAATGTGAGGCCAACAACCAACACACGACTTAAACGTGCCCGACATGAAAATCCAACACATACCAACCGGCACGCCAGTATGACCCGGAATGCAACGATATAACAAAAGTGACATCGAAAATGAATAATGACTCACCGAGGTGGAATGGTAATGAAATAAATGACAGCTCAATGAAAAGATTGGAACCGTCGTTCCTCATGACTGAAGTGATTAATTGACAATAACAAGTTTGATACGGTTAATACACTGATGAATGAGTTATGATTATGAATGAACAACAACAAAAGGGATGAATATCCTTTTAACTGAGTAAGAATCATCTTACACAACACCAGCGACAATTATCCTCCCACAAACAACGTCCTAATAGAGATATCGGTCGCTCGAACAACCTTGAATAACACAATAACCAACAATCCGTTCAACATACGTAACAAACATGAATATAACGAACTCAACACGTCGATACGACTAAACCAAGTCCATTGAGGCATTAAATCAAACACGTTGCGTCCAAACTTCGATTGTTTACAATCAAACCTCAATATACCAATATCAAATCCCCCAAGAAGTGTTTCAATCCAACAAAACATCTTCAATACGCTTAATAATCCAAAGCGAATATCCAAAAACGTGATTATAACGACAATTAATCGAAAACCCCCAATCTCAACTCGATATTCAAAGTGTTCTTGAATAATCCCTCAATAATCCAATAAATCCTTATACAAACTCATAATCATATACATATCCCTTCATATAACATGATTATAACGTCCAAAACATCAAATCTCAACACAAAATCAAAATCCAAGGTGTTGAAGAAATTACCTCTTGAAGATCCAACCACTTCGATCCGAAGAACACGAGTAAAAACGAGTATCCGAGCTATATGATCGAATAGAAATGAAGAAACTCAAGTACTCAAGTGTTTGATGAAGGAAAAATCCCTTTCCCCAAGCTCTCTCTCGGACAAAATGGAAGAAGAAAGTGAAAATGAAGAAAAATGAGGAAGAAGTGTCCCGGCCAAACCATATATACTGCCGGAAGTTACGGCCGTAACTCGGCCCTCTTACGGCCGTAACATTCCAGGTCAACGGCCTTACGGCCGTGAATCGCCAACTCGTGACGGCCAGAACTCGGCTTCCAAAAGCTCGCGACAGACTTACGGCCGTAACCGCTCCTGAGTTACGGGCGTAACCCGCCTTCGTCAAAAACATCCGCCGACATCCTTACGGCCGTACCCGCACACCTTACGGCCGTAACTCGGATGAAACGGCCGTATCCGGCCAACCTTACGGGCGTAATCCCTCTTCGTCGAAATGACCAGGCACCTTGCCTGCAGCGTACGACCGTAACCGGCCAAGCCTTACGGCCGTACCTTCCTTGACTTACGGCCGTATGCCGCAACCCTTACGGCCGTAAGTCACCCTTGGTCGACAACACTAGAAATTAACGAACACCACTTACGGCCGTAACTAACCCTTCTTACGGTCGTAACTCGCCTTCGGCCAAAATGCCTGGGCAGCCTGCTGGACCACGTACGACCGTAACCGGCCAGCCTTACGGCCGTACCCGCTGAACTTACGGCCGTATCCCAGAACCTTACGGCCGTAACTCAATGCTGGCCAAGGTGAATAAATCCGATGATTCCGATTCCTCGCTACGACTGATGAATGATCCGACATAACAAACGAATGCGAAAATGAACAAGTCTAACACATGCCAAAAATGATACTTCCAGCACAAGACTACCAATCACGATGATAATGATAATACTCCCGTTCCGACACTCGAATGGAGATGAAAAGACGATCGGTAACTGATACACGGTTACAACATGCCAAATGAACGCAAATGAATGAATCATGACTGATGAATGATTATTAATGAGTGAGAATTACTGAGTGACAATTACAGACTGATAAATACTGAATGAAAATGAATGAATCACAACCGGGCATTACATACTCCCCCCCTTAAAAAGAATTTCGTCCCCGAAACTAAGGGTCAAACAACTCGGGATAACTCTCCCGCATATTCTCCTCGGTTTCCCAAGTGGCCTCTTCGACTCCGTGTCAAGACCAATGAATCTGACCAAAGGAATCGTCTTGTTCCTCAACTGTTTGATTCGCCGCTCTAACACTCGTACAGGACGCTCCTCGTACGAATGATCATCTGCGATCTCGATTTCGTCGAACTGAAGTATGTGACTCGGGTCGGCAACATACTTCCGCAACTGAGAGACGTGAAACACATTATGAATCCTGCTCAAAGCCGGAGGTAAAGCCAATCGATAGGCTAACTCGCCTACTCGATCCAAAATTTCAAACGGTCCAATGAATCTCGGACTCAACTTCCTCCGTTTTCCGAAACGGAAAATACCTCGACTCGGGGATACCTTGACCAAAACATGGTCACCCGTCTCGGACTCTAGTGGTCGACGATGATTATCCGCATACGATTTCGCCGACTCGAAATCAACATACGACTCTTGATCAAAGCTACCTTCTCCCGGGCAGCTATAAGCATATCGGCTCGGTGCCGATTGATTCTGACAAGTCATCCCAACACAAAGGAGAGCGACAACGACGACCATACAAGGCCTCGTAAGGTGCCATCTTAATGGAAGCATGCCAACTATTATTATACGTGAACTCGATCAATGGTAGTTGGGCTTCCCAATCGTCTACTAATCGAGGAAGCATGCCCTCAACATGTCCTCCAATGTCCGAAAAGTCCTCTCTGATTGTCAGTCGGACTGAGGATGAAAAACGGTAATGATATTAAGCTGAGTTCCCAAAGCACGATGAACTGATTCCCTAAACGAGACACGAATCGCCCGACGCGATCAGAAACTATACTCTTAGGAGTACCGTGCAATCTCACTAACTCTCTGATGAGCAGCTGGGCAAGTCTCACGGGACCCCACGTATCCTTGATCTCAAGGAAATGAGCTGATTAGATAGCGATCCACGATCACCCAGATCGTATTCATGCCGCGACGACTCGTCGGCAAACTTGTGAAGAAATCCATAGAAATGTCTTTCCACTACCATTCTGGAATAGGAAGCGGTATCAGCATACTCGCCGGTCGCTGATATTCAATCTTGAATTGTTGATAGGCTAAACATCCCGAAACAAATTCCGCGACTCCTCGCTTCATATTACTCCACCAGAAATGTTGTTTCAAGTCCTTGTACATCCTGCTAGACCCCGGATGAACCGGATAAGGGGTAGCATGAGCTTCTCTCAAGATCGAGCTTTTCAACTCATCATTCGCCGGTACGCACAACCGATTCTCAAATCTCAAGAGTCCATCCTCGTGGACCACAAATCCAGGGGCTTTCCCCTGTACCACATCCTCGCGGATGAGCAACAAAATGAATCTGAACCCTGATTCTCCCTGATTTCCTCCTCAAGTGATGATGAAATCTCTAACATACAAAGCTGTCCCTGAACTTGCTGAAGCCGGACCTCGATCTCGGGTCAAAGGAATTCCTGCTGAAGCTCCTTCTGAACTCTTAAACGAGCAAGCATCTGCCCCTGAACGGACTTACGACTCAAGGCGTCGGCGACAACATTCGCCTTGCCCGAGTGGCAAAGGATCTCGATATCATAATCTTTGATTAGTTCCAACCACCGCCTCTGTCACATATTTAACTCCTTGTGAGTAAATATATACTTCATCTCTTGTGATTGGTGAATAACTGACAGGTGACGACATAAAGGTAATGACGCCAAAATTCCAACGCAAAAACCACGATTGCTAGCTCCGGTCGTGGGTTGGATAATTAATCAGCTAATCCGAGGAAACTTAGGATTTACTTAACATCTTTCGGAGGTTGCCAATCTCGGATAGCCTCCGTCTTCTGAGGGTCGACACGATCTCTGACAGATGAAATTACATGCCCGAGAAAGTCACTTCGGACATCCAGAACTCACAATTGGAAAGCTTACCATGAAGTTGTTCGCGTCTCAACACGTCGAGAACCTGATGAAGATGTACCTCGTTTTCCTCTCGATCACGAGAATAAGCCAAAATGTCATCTATGAAGACAACAACAAACTGATCCAAAAAGTCGATGAAAACCCGATTCATTAACTCCATGAATACCGCAGGTGCATTAGTTAGCCCGAACGGCATAACTACGAACTCATAATGACCATAGCGTGTTCGAAACGCCGTCCTCGCGATATCCGACTCTCGAATCCGCAACTGGTGATATCCAGATCTTAAGTCGATCCTGGAAAATACTGAAGCTCCCTGAAGTTGATCTAAAAGATCAACAATACGGGTAAGGGGTACTAATCTTGATCATCACCCTGTCCAACTCTTGATAATTTATACACACACGAGACGAGCCATCCTTCTCCTTGACAGATCACACTGGTGCTCCTCTCGGGAACGTAATCGGTCGGAGATAACCTTTCTCGAACTATCCCTTAAGTTGAATCTTCAACTCCTGCATTCTGGTCGGGGCCATCCGATACGGTGCCTTCGATAAAGGGGACGTACCGGCTCCAACTCACTCCTGAATTCCCCTACTCTATGTGAAGGCAACCAGATAACTCGTCTGGAAATACATCGTCAATCGATGACAATGATACCATGAACGATTGAACACTTCGATTGCCCTAGAATGGTCAATCGATAAAAAGAGATACCAATAATGATTGAACAACTCGATTGCCTTAGAAAGGCCAATCGATGAAGATGATACAATGAATGTTTGAATGACTCGATTGCCTTAGAAAGGCCAATCGATGAAAATGGTGCAATGAATGATTGAATAGTTCAATTGCGGAATTTCTCTGCTTCTGCCATAATAATAATTCTACTGGAACAACGGGGATTACTTCCCTGAAGCACCCATTCGACAACCAACGACGGAAAGATAGCGACCAAACGCTAACAAACACTGAGGATAGTATCAAGACGATTAAACCAACTAATACCGAAAATTACATCGTCCTAAGATAAGTTCACCACGATTAGATCCATCAACCAATCGCGGTCATTAAGCTTAATTCGGTAAGATTCCGAAAATTCTTCCATCGTCAGGTAGACCGATGGTATGAGGTCCACAAGCAATAGAACTATCCCGAAATAAGTCTATTCAAGCATGATTCGAAAATGAATGAATGCGGTGTACCAGCATCAAAAGGTACACACAGGTTGAAATAAAATTACGAGTATACCTGAAATCATTCGGGCCACCGAATCGTCGATCCTCCTCATCACCTGAATCTGGGACTTGCCGGCCCCCGAACCGGACGCTCCCGTCTAATAAATACGAGCTCCAACTCGATTTGCTTCCATTGTCTTAAACGACGTTGACAAAGTAGTCTGATTCTGAAACGCTGATTGCTTCGGGGCCTGAGATGCCGCCGGGGCCGACTTGGAGTCCCTTCGGCAAAAACGGGCCTTATGCCCAAAATTCCCACAATTATAGCACGTGATAGATGGTTTCAGACACTCAGTGCTGTAATGACCCGGCGTTCCACAATTGAAACAGGTGATGGCCAAACAGGCCGCTCGGGACTGAGATCCCGCACGATTATGCGCCGTAGGAGGTCGCTCAGAAACGACAGGACTCACACGAGGCTTCTTGAAGGTTGACTGACCGCCTTCGGATTGATTACGCTTCGTTGATTTCTTGCTGACAAATGAAGGTTGTTGTTCAGCACTTTCCTTAGCAGCTGGCTCATACTGGAGAGTTCTCTCGATTAATCCGGTCAGAGTGGCGCAATGATGATTGAGCAACTGCACATGGGTCATCATGGCCTGCATAAAAGTGAGTGGATCAACCCGTACATCTTCCGATCGAGCCGAGTCCCGGCACGATTTCCTAGCCGAGTGATTATTTCTGCTTGTCCGCACCGCGGCCTCTCCCCGTGCATCCTCGACAGCTCTCTCCATACCGAAGTAGGAAGGTCGCATAATGATTATATTTCCCGCATGATTAGCACGTTATGATTATGTCATGAGATGATGAAAATGAGTATACATGCTCTAACTTAGTGATTATATGAATGATTTACTGAAGTTACATGATTATCTGATGAAATTCCTAAAATGATTATCTTGAATAACTTAACAAGATTGATAATATGATCATCCAGATGGACAACTGAGTAATGAAATGAATTGAGTAATTAATGAGTTAACATGATCGTCCTGATTATTAACTGAGTAATGAAATGGATTAAGTGATTAATGAGTTAACATGATCGTCCTAATCACAATGAATGATGATGTTTGAGGATTGTTAATCGATGAATTATGAATGAATGATAATTGCGTAAATTATACCATGGCGTTAGAAGTCTTACGCTTCTTTCTGGCGATTGGCTCGGCATCTGCACAGGTCACACGTGACGTGAAAGTCCAATGATACTAGTCCGATGACGATGATTTCAAATGAGACATGACTCGGAAGGTAGTATTCAAAACCACGCTCCGATACCAACTCTGTAACACACCAAACTAGGCGGATATTACAGTGCCATAGATCCCCAACTGGGATCCACCAGGCAAATGAAAATGAATGAATTACACAAGATAAATGTAGTACCGAACTACATTACAACAATAATTACTCCGATGAAGAGTTTAGTTACAACACACCAGGACAATACCGAATACTAGTGTATTTTATATGAAGATAAAATACACAACACTGAATGAAACGGAGTATTCAAATGAAAGTCTGCAGCGGAAAATAAAGGACAATAACATGAATAACTGAAAGATCGGGGCCCCCTACTAGTATCACTGGGACTCCTAGACGTCAGCGTGTTCTCCCCGTACTTTTGCCTTGCCAAGACCTGAAAAACAAAATCCCCAAACGGGGTCAGTTACAAAGAACAACAATCCTCAAGGGTTGAAAATACACAATCATGATTATATCTGAAGTTATGAAATATCTTGTCGAAACATACGCAATCAAACATGCTATATGAATCAACTAACAGTACGGCTCAAAGGGTGGTACCACACTACGCCCGGGATGGAAATGTGTCCGTGCACAAGCCACCAACGATCGAATACACGTGTGGTCTTGTACTGTCGATCTCACGAGACAATATGACTCGTGTGCATAGTCCAATGTGAGGCCAACAACCAACACACGACTTAAACGTGCCCGACATGAAAATCCAACACATACCAACCGGCACGCCAGTATGACCCGGAATGCCACGATATAACAAAAGTGACATCGAAAATGAATAATGACTCACCGAGGTGGAATGGTAATGAAATAAATGACACTCAATGAAAAGATTGGAACCGTTCCTCATGGTCAAGTGATTAATTGACAATAACAAGTTTGATACGGTTAATACACTGATGAATGAGTTATGATTATGAATGAACAACAACAAAAGGGATGAATATCCTTTTAACTGAGTAAGAATCAACTTACACAACACCGGCGACAATTATCCTCCCACAAACAACGTCCTAATAGAGATATCGGTCGCTCGAACAACCTTGAATAACACAATAACCAACAATCCGTTCAACATACGTAACAAACATGAATATAACGAACTCAACACGTCGATACGACTAAACCAAGTCCATTGAGGCATTAAATCAAACACGTTGCGTCCAAACTTCGATTGTTTACAATCAAACCTCAATATACCAATATCAAATCCCCCAAGAAGTGTTTCAAACCAACAAAACATCTTCAATACGATTAATAATCCAAAGCGAATATCCAAAAACGTGATTATAACGACAATTAATCGAAAACCCCCAATCTCAACTCGATATTCAAAGTGTTCTTGAATAATCCCTCAGTAATCCAATGAATCCTTATACAAACTCATAATCATATACATATCCCTTCATATAACATGATTATAACGTCCAAAACATCAAATCTCAACAAAAAATCGAAATCCAAGGTGTTGAAGAAATTACCTCTTGAAGGTCCAACCACTTCGATCCGAAGAACACGAGTAAAAACGAGTATCCGAGCTATATGATCGAATGGAAATGAAGAAACTCAAGTACTCAAGTGTTTGATGAAGGAAAAATCCCTTTCCCCAAGCTCTCTCTCGGACAAAATGGAAGAAGAAAGTGAAAATGAAGAAAAATGAGGAAGAAGTGTCCCGGCCAAACCATATATACTGCCGGAAGTTACGGCCGTAACTCGGCCCTCTTACGGCCGTAACTCGGCTTCGTCCGAAAGCCTGCCGACAGACTTACGGCCGTAACCGCTCCTGAGTTACGGGCGTAACCCTCCTTCGTCAAAAACATCCGCCGAAATCCTTACGGCCGTACCCACACACCTTACGGCCGTAACTCGGATGATACGGCCGTATCCGGCCAACCTTACGGGCGTAAGACCTCTTCGTCGAAATGACCAGGCACCTTGCCTGCAGCGTACGGCCGTAACCGGCCAAGCCTTACGGCCGTACCTTCCTCGACTTACGGCCATATGCCGCAACCCTTACGGCCGTAAGTCACCCTTGGTCGACAACACTAGAAATTAACGAACACCACTTACGGCCGTAACTAACCCTCCTTACGGCCGTAACTCGCCTTCGGCCAAAATGCCTGGGCAGCCTGCTGGACCACGTACGGACGTAACCGGCCAGCCTTACGGCCGTACCCGCTGAACTTACGGCCGTATCCCAGAACCTTACGGCCGTAACTCAATGCTGGCCAAGGTGAATAAATCCGATGATTCCGATTCCTCGCTACGACTGATGAATGATCCGACATAACAAACGAATGCGAAAATGAACAAGTCTAACACATGCCAAAAATGATACTTCCAGCACAAGACTACCAATCACGATGATAATGATAATACTCCCGTTCCGACACTCGAACGGAGATGAAAAGACGATCGGTAACTGATACACGGTTACAACATGCCAAATGAACGCAAATGAATGAATCATGACTGATGAATGATTATTAATGAGTGAGAATTACTGAGTGACAATTACAGACTGATAAATACTGAATGAAAATGAATGAATCACAACCGGGCATTATAGTTACTTCGTATGGTAACTATTATGGTGGTGCTATTGTGATTCTTGAAGTTATATGAATTGTATGTCGAAGCACATGATGAATAAGGATTTTTAGATGTTAGAACACATCGGATTATGTCATTTTATGGATCATGAACGTGAATTCGGATAATTCGTGTTCTTGAAGAACTATTGAATTATATATGTTATGATTGTTATGAATAAAGAGTGGAAATTGGAAAGGTTACGGATGATTTTGGAATATGATTATTCATGATAATAACCGGTAAATTGTTCTACGAATTTACCAAATATAAACAAGAAGGAATCTTGTTGATTCGTGTTTAAAGATTAAAGTTGGAATCGAACATGTTATGAAATCCTTAATATCGAGATGAGTTGATCATTGATATGATGGAAGTGTTATACGATGCTTGGAATGCATGCCACTGTACAGCATTAGCGCACGCTAAGCTTACTGGCTAGCGCACGCTAACGGGAGTAACTTAGCGCATGCTACGTTATACGTTTAACGTGCGCTAATTAGGTAGACAGTGCAGTATTTTTGTGTTTTGATTATGAATTCGTGATGGTTTGATTTGGTTTGTTCTGACTGCGTTTATTCGAGGTTGTGTTGAACTGTTGAGTTCGATTGGTTAGTTTTGTCGGTTGTTGATTGTTATCGGATATGTTTTATTTGATTACTTCGATATGTTGAGATTATTGATCGGTGATTATAACCGTATGTTGCGGTCTTGTTCGAGTATGTCCATTGTATTGCTTTTGATCGGGGCTGAGGAGCTCGTAGACAAAGGCAATGTGTTCTAGCAGCTTCGTGGTATCGGTATCGAGGCAAGTTATTACATGCTCAGTTATACTATTTAATGAATGGTTTCAGTTTCATTTTGTTTATAATGCATATAGCGATGATTATTATTGTGAACTCTGGGTATTCGGATCGCATATCGTTCTTCCGATTCTGGGAGGTAAATCATAATGTATATGATTTATCTCAATTATTGGTATGTTCGGGTATCGAGGTTACATTATGGTAAAGACGAGGATATGAGTATCTATAGTTCATTGTACGTTTGGATCGCCGAGCATTGAGGATAATTGCCGGTGATGATTTGACATCGAGATTGCTCCTAAAGGACTCGGGACAAGTATCTTATATCGATTCAGTTAGAGTTAGTGATTTGATCATGCATATTGTCATTCATGTTGTCGAACATGAGGTCGTCTTAGTTGATTTGTCATATTGTCGTTCATGTTGCGTTGTTCATGTTGATGAACATATTGTTTTGCATATGTGTATGTATGTTGTGTTGTTTATGTTGTGTTGATCCGATGGGATCGCGCGATCTATGCTGAGGGTGCTGGATCGGATGTCCACCTCGTGTTGGTCCGACGGGATCATATTGGGATCTATGCTGAGGGCGCTGGATCATTGGACGAGTTTTTCCACCTCGTGTTGGTCCGACGGGATCATCTTGGGATCTATGCTGAGGGAGCTGGATCATTGGATTACCCAGTGTCGTGTTGATGGAATCATGTGGATTCGCATCGTTGGTTTTATATGTGTTGTTGTATGTATATTATTGGTTATCCACCTCGTGTTGATCTTGTAGGATCATCTTGGGATCTATGCTGAGGGCGCTAGATCATGGGATTTCTATTAAGTATACACTGTTGTTATTGTTTTGAGCATATTGACGTGGTCATATGAGTATGCATTTGTAGGTCTTGTGTTAGGACCGTGTCCGTATTGCATTGATCTGATCTCGGATTAGATCTGATATGATTGTCGTGGCACTTCATATCTAGAGGTATGTTTTGTATTTCCCTTGGTATTTGTCTTTGATGGACAATCGGTTTTCGTGTTGAGACTTGATGATGTCACCCGACAGATTTGGGTTGAACAGAGTTAGTAGATTTTCGTAACAGTGAGTTATGATGACGTTTTGAGGATTTTGGGGTATTGTGTGAGACACGGTACGAGGTGAATTTTGGTATAGTTATGACGATAAGATTACGTTGGTCGTATTCTTATGTTGTATTCTCATTGGTATGTAATTATTAATGTGATGTGACGATTATTATTGTTGGATATTATGGCTGAACCCGTCGTGGGATTTCTTTTTAGGTTCTTGGAGTATCGAGCTTGTAGCGGTCGTGAAGAGATGAGCTTCCCGGAGGATACTGGCTAGGACATGTTTTGTGCATTGAGTTTCTTGATTGGTTCTTGTATTCCGCTGCTAGAGTATATTTATGGTTGGTCTTTTTCCGCTGTGTGAGTATTTTGAAATGCTCTTTTGGTATCTGGTAACTGAGGTTACTTTGGAAATCATTTTCTAAACTTTTGAGTGTCGGCTGTTTAGCCTCGCGATTTCAAATGAGTTTTTACGACGGTTTTTGATAAATTGATTTTATAAGTCTTTGCGCATTTTTAAAGATAGTACCGTCGTTGGCCTCTTGGGCATTTGTAAATGTTTGCGAAAATTTCTTTTAGCCTTGTGGGTTCCATCTCGATGTAACACCCCAAACTAGGCGGATATTACAGTGTCGTGGACTCCCGAGTGGGACCCACCAGGCGAATGAAAATGAATGAATTACACAGGTAAATGTAGTATCAAACCACATTACAACATCAATTACTCCGATGAGGAGTTTTATACAACACAACCAGGATGATACTGAATACAAGTATATTTTATATGGAGATAAAATATACAACAATGCGTGAAATGAATATTCCAACGGAATGTCTGCAGCGGAATAAATGAAGGAAACATAAATGACTAAATAGACTGGGGCCCCCTACTAGTATCACTGGGACTCCTCGCCGTCACCGTGCTCTCCCCGTGCTTTAGCCTTGCCATGACCTGAAAAACAGTATCCCCCAACAGGGTCAGTTACACAGAACAACAATCCTCAAGGGTTGAAAATACACAATCATGATATATCTGAAGTTATGAATTATCCTGTCGAAACATACGCAATCAACATGCTATATGAATCAACTATCAGTACGGCTCAAAGGAATGGCGCCACACTACGTCCGGGATGGAAATGTGTCCGTGCACAAGCCACCAACGAGTATCGATCGAATACACGCGTGGTCTTGTACCTAATCAGTCTCACGAAGCCATCAACTCGTGTTCACAGTCCAATGTGAGGCCACCAACCAACACACGACTATAATGTGCCCGACATGAAAATCCTACACATACCAACCGGCACGCCAGTATGACCCGGAATGCCACAATATGACAAAAGTGACAACGATAATGAATAATGACTCACCAAGATTAAATGATGGTGAAATGAATGACAGCTCAATGAAATGATTGGAACCGTCGTTCCTCGTGAATGAAGTAATTAAGTGAGAATTACAAGTTTTGAAACGGTTAGTACCTTATGAATGAATTATGATTATGAATGAACAACAACAAAAGGAATGAATATCCTTTTAACCGAGTAAGAATTAACTTACACAATACCGATGATAATGTCCTTCCACGAACAACGTCCTAAAATGAAATGTCGGTCGCTCGAACAACCTTGAACAACAATAGTTACCAACAACCGATCAATACACGAATCAAATACGATCATAACCGACCCAAACGTCGATACAACAATATCCGAACTCGTAGATGTACTCTAACGAAAACGTTGAGATACCCGTTGGTTAAAACCAAACCCGAATAATCGAACCAACTCCAACATGATTGATTCAAACCAGCAAAACATTATCAATGACGTCAATAATCTCATAGAAATCCACAATTCAAGTTTATAATAACGACAATCGGAAATCACCAAAATAACCGAAGTCAACCCCAAGGGTTCTTGAAATAATTCCGAAAATAACCATTAAATCCGTAAGAATATACTTATCCAAGGTAGATAGTCCATATCTAACATATTCCAACGATCATCCAAGCTTACACGAAGAAATCGGAAGGAAAACCCAAAAATCCGAAATTCTAGATCCAAGAGATTAATACCTTTGATTCGATGCGATGAAGATGATGAAATGATGATTAATCCGAAAGATGAGCTTGAAGATGATGATTGATGATTACACCTCGAAGAATCCTCTCCGAATCGCTCGAAATCGCCCAAAATTACCGAAGGAATGAAATGGGATGAATAAATGACGAACTCTGACTAAACTGTCCAATTTATAGTCAGTCCAAGTTAGCGTGCGCTACCCCTTGTGCGTAGCGTGCGCTAACGAGTAATTTGGGTAGTCCAGTACCCACTGTCCGAAACACGGTAGCGCGCGCTACGTACCTTCTTGTAGCGTGCGCTACGGCCATACTACTAGCGTGCGCTAAGACCCATTATTAGCGTGCGCTAACGAAATATTGATGCCCAGCACTGGAGTCCAGAAAACTGTCTGACCTCTGATCTGACCCCGATAGCGTGCGCTACAACCATTGTTTAGCGTGCGCTAAAATATCGGTTGCGTACGCTAACAACACATAGCGTGCGCTATGAATTAATCCAGTGCAGTCCAGTAGCCACTGGACTCAACCTGATCCGTCCTTAGCGCGCGCTACACCTCATATCAGCGTGCGCTACTTCCACCCACTAGCGCGCGCTACTTACCACTCGTAGCGTGCGCTACTTATAACTCACCTGCAGTCCAGTACCTTCTGGACTGCAGCCAGGGTAACCTTAGCGTGCGCTAAAACTGAGTGGTAGCATGCGCTACCTATACCCAATTAGCGTACGCTAAAAGGAGTATGTAGCGTGCGCTACTCCTCACGCACAGCTCGCAACGAAAAAGACAATGATGATAAACACGGCACGAAACTCCAATCAGATTAGTGATGAATGACGATTGATACACGATACAATTACTCTGAATGATGAATACCATGACTGAATATGAGTGACAAATGATCCATAATGAATGAAATTACTGAGTATCAATTACTGAATGATAATTACTGAGTGATAATTACTGAATTACAACTGGGTATTACATACACCCCCCCCTTAAAAGAGTTTCGTCCCCGAAACTAAGGGTCAAACAACTCGGGATAACTCTCCCGCATACTATCCTCGGTTTCCCAAGTAGCCTCTTCGACTCCGTGTCTAGACCACTGAATTTTAACCAAAGGAATCGTCTTATTCCTCAACTGTTTGATTTGCCGCTCTAAAACTCGTATAGTACGTTCCTGAAATGAATGATGGTCGGCGATCTCGATTTCGTCGAACTGAAGTATGTGACTCGGGTCGGCAACATACTTCCGCAACTGAGAGACGTGAAACACATTATGAATTCGGCTCAACGCCGGAGGTAAAGCCAATCGATAAGCTAACTCGCCTACTCGATCCAAAATCTCGAACGGTCCAATGAATCTCGGACTCAACTTCCCCCTCTTCCCAAAACGGAAGATGCCACGACTCGGGGATACCTTGACCAACACGTGGTCACCTGCCTCGAACTCTAATGGTCGACGACGGTTATCTGCATATGATTTCTGTCGACTCTGAGCTGTCAACAAACGACTCCTGATCAACCTTCTCACGGGCGGCTATAAGCATATCGGGCTCGGTGCCGATTGATTCTGATAAGTCGTCCCAACACAACGGAGATTGACAACGACGACCATACAAGGCCTCGTAAGGTGCCATCCTGATCGAAGCATGCCAACTATTATTATACGTGAACTCGATCAATGGTAGTTGGGCTTCCCAATCGTCTTTCCAATCGAGGACGCATGCCCTCAACATGTCCTCTAAGGTCTTAATAGTCCTCTCTGATTATCCGTCGGACTGAGGATGAAAAGCGGTACTGAGATTAAGCTGAGTTCCCATAGCACGATGACCTGATTTCCAAAAATGGGACACAAACCGTCCGTCACGATCGGAAACGATACTTTAGGAGTACCGTGAAGTCTGACTATCTCTTTGATGAACAGTTGAGCAAGTCTCTCGGGACCCCACGTCTCCTTGATCTCAAGGAAATGAGCTGATTTAGTTAAGCGGTCCACGATCACCCAGATCGTATTCATGCCACGACGACTCGTCGGCAAACTCGTGATGAAATCCATAGAAATGTCTTCCCACTTCCACTCGGGAATAGGAAGAGGTTTCAGCATACCCGCCGGTCGCTGATGTTCAATCTTAACTTGTTGACAGGTTAATCATCTCGAAACAAAATCTGCGACTTCTCGCTTCATATTACTCCACCAGTAATTTTGTTTCAAGTCCTTGTACATCTTGCTAGACCCCGGATGAACAGAATAAGGGGTAGCATGAGCTTCTTTCAAAATTGAGTTTTTCAACTCGTCATTCGCCGGTATGCATAACCGATTCTTAAACCTCAAAAGTCCATCCTCGTGGACCACAAATCCAGGGGCTTTCCCCTGAGCCACATCCTCTCGGATGCGTAACAATGATGGGTCTGAACCCTGATTCTCTCGGATTGCCTCCTCGAGTGACGATGAAATCTCTAACATACAAAGCTGCCCCTGAACTCGCTGAAGCCAGACCTCGATCTCGGGTCTAAGGAATTCCTGCTGAAGCTCCTTCTGAACTGTTAAACGGGCAAGCATCTGCTCCTGACGGACTTACGACTCAAGGCGTCGGCGACAACGTTCGCCTTGCCCGGGTGGTAGAGGATCTCGATATCATAATCTTTGATTAATTCCAACCACCGTCTCTGACGCATATTTAACTCCTTCTGAGTAAATATATACTTTAAGCTCTTATGATCGGTGAATATCTGACAGGTAACGCCATAAAGATAATGACGCCAAATTTTCAAAGCGAACACCACGGCTGCTAGATCCAGGTCGTGGGTCGGATAATTAACCTCGTAAGGTCTCAATTGCCGTGAAGCATAGGCAATAACCTTCCCGTTCTGCATGAGTACACATCCGAGACCCTGTCCGAATGCATCACTATAAACCACAAATCCTTCCGTCCCCTACGGCAAGGAAAGTACAGGTGCTGACATTAACCGGCTCTTGAGTTCCTCAAAACTCCGTTGACACGCGTCGGACCACGTGTATTTCTTAATCTTCCGCAAAAGGTTCGTTAAGGGTTGAGCGATTCTAGAAAATCCTTCCACAAACCGCCGATAATAGCCCGCTAATCCGAGAAAACTTCGGATCTCCTTAACATACTTCGGAGGTAACCAGTCTCGGATAGCCTCTGTCTTCTGAGGGTCGACACGAACTCCGTCCGATGAAATTACATGTCCGAGAAAAGTCACTTCGGACATCCAGAACTCACATTTGGAAAACTTTCCATAGAGTTGTTCTCGTCTCAACACGTCGAGCACTTGATGAAGGTGAAACTCGTGTTCCTCCCGGTCACGAGAATAAATCAAAATGTCATCGATGAAGACAACAACAAACCGATCTAAAAAGTCGATGAAGACCCGATTCATTAACTCCATGAATACCGCAGGTGCATTAGTCAATCCGAACGGCATAACCACAAACTCATAATGACCATAGCGTGTTCGAAATGCCGTCCTCGCGATGTCCGACTCTCGAATCCATGGCCCGATGATATCCAGATCTTAAGTCGATCATGGAGAATACTGAAGCTACCAGAAGTTGATATAAGAGATAATCAATACGCGGAAATTGATACTTATTCTTGATTGTCACCTGTTCAACTCCGATAATCAATACATAAGCGGAATGAACCATCCTTCTTCTTGACAAACAACACCGGTGCTCCCACAGGACGCACTCGGTCGGATATATCCTTTCTAGAACTACTCCTCAAGTTGGTTCTTTTATTCCTGAATTTCGGTCGGGGCCTTCCAGTAGGTTGCCTTCGATTTAGGGGACGTACCTTGCTCCAACTCAATCGTGAATTCCACATCCCTCTGTGGAGGCAAACCAGGTAACTCGTCTGGAAAAACATCGGCATATTCCCTCACCACCGGAATATCCGTTAACATTACTGATGACTTCTCGGTTTTGGCCATATAGCACCAATAACCGACACATCCTTGATTGAGTAACCTTACTGCTTTCATCAAATTAATGACCTTACCAGAACAGCCGGGATTACCTCCCTGAAACACACATTCAACCCCATCGTCTGAAATGATAGTGACCATACGCTTACGGACACTAATGATGGCATCATGACGATCCATCCAATCAATACCCAAGATGATGTCGTCCCTCGGCAAATCTACCACGATTAGGTCTGCTGGCCATACACGACCATGAAACTGAATCGGACAATTCTGAATCTCACGATTACCGATAATTCGTCTACCATCAGGTAGGCCAATGACATAAGGCTCACAACTAGTAGCACTACCCAGACGTAGTCTACTCAAACATGACTCGGAAATGAATGAATGAGATGCACCAGTATCAAAAAGGGTACACACAGGTTGAGATAGAATGTCGAGTGTACCTGAGATCATTCGGGCCTCGGGATCATCGGTCTTCTTCATCTCATAAATTCGGGGCTTGCCGGCCCCCGACCCGGACGCTCCCGTCTGATAGCTCTTGGCTCCGCCTTTAGCTCCCGTCGTCTTGAACGACGCTGACTGAGTGGCCTGATTCTGCAGCGCTGAATGACCTGGGGCTTGAGATGACGCCGGAGTGGGTTTAGAGTCCCTACGGCAAAAATGGGCCCTATGCCCAGCAATCCCACAGTTGTGGCACGTGACAGACTGCTTCGGACATTTGGTGCTGAAATGACCCTGTTCCTCACAGTTGAAACAGGTGATGGCCGAACTGGCCACTCGCGATTGAGATTCCGCGGGTTTAGACGCCGTGGGAGGTCGCTCAGAAAAAGTAGAGCCTGCACGTGGTTTCTTGAAAGTGGCCTGACTCCCGTCAGACTGATGACGATTCTTGGACCTCTTGCTAGCAGACGAAGGTTGCTGCTTAGCAATTTCTTTAGCAGTAAGATCGTAGGTAAGAGCTTTCTCAATGAATTCAGCCAACGTGGTGCAATTATGATTAAGTAACTGAAGTCTCATACGGGGTTTCAGCCTCTTGCTGAAATACTTGATCTTGTCCGCTTCTGAGTGAATGATAGATGAGGCGAACGGAAGAAGTTCTTGAAATTTTTCGGCAATGGCGAGAACATCATCATCCGCCGAAAGGTCGGGAGTGAGTAATTCCGACAACTTGGCCTCCCTGAGTGGGGCCGGATAGTACCTCTCCATCATGAGAGTCTTGAACTGATCCCAAGTACATGATCCGTCTGTGGGCTTCAACGATAATCACCATGAATGAGCGCTCTTACCGAGATAGTAAGCCGCAACTGAAACTTTATGCCCTTCAGGGCAATCCACCATAGCAAATAACTTCTCAAAATGCTCAAGCCAATGAACAATATCCGCCGGCTCAGATGAGCCCTCAAAGGTAGGTGGTCGCTGGCGAGAGATATCGCTAATGATATTGCATACACCCCTCTCTTGCCTCTGAGGTGGCGGCGGAGGAGCCTGTTGGTTTTGATTGACGGAGTTATGCATCGTCTGCATCAACTGAGCCATCTGGGTCATTTGGGCCATCATGCCCTGCATAAATGCGAGTGGGTCAACCCGGACACCCTCTGACTGAGCCGTGTCCCGGGTACGACTCCCCGATAGTGAATGATCGCGTCCAGGTGAATGAGTGGCAGCGTCACTGCTCGATGAGTTAGCATTATTCCTGGCATTTGCACGTGTATTCGCACGAGTTCTCGGGATTCGGCTCGCTCCACGGCCTCGTCCTCCACGTCCTCTGCCAGCCCTTTCCATACTGAAGTGGAAAGTCATATGATGATTATATATCTCGCATGAGTATCACATTATGTTTACATTATGAAATGATGAAAACGAGCATACGCGCTCAAATACAGCGATTACATGAATGATTAATTAACGTGACATGATTATCTGATGAAGTTACTAAAATGATTATCTTGAACGATTTAACAAGATTGATGATATGATCTTCAAGATCAACAACTGAGTAATGAAATGAATTGAGTGATTAATGAGTTAACCTGACCGTCTTGGTCAAAATGACAAATGATGATTGAGGATTGTTAACTAATGAATTATGAATGAATGATTAATGCCAGAAATTATACCATGGCATTAGAAATCTTACAGTTCTTGGTCTGATTGGCTCGGCATTTGCACAGGTCACACGTGACACGAAAGTCCAATGATACTAGTCCGATGACGATGATTTCAAATGAGACATGACTTGGAGGGTAGTATTCAAAACCACGCTCCGATACCAACTCTGTAACACCCCAAACTAGGCGGATATTACAGTGCCGTGGACCCCATCGGGACCCACCAGGCGAATGAAAATGAATGAATTACACAGGTAAATGTAGTACCGAACCACATTACAACATCAATTACTCCGATGAGGAGTTTTATACAACACACCGAGGATGATACTGAATACAAGTATATTTTATATGGAGATAAAATATACAACAATGAGTGAAATGAATATTCAAACGGAATGTCTGCAGCGGAATAAATGAAGGAAACATAAATGACTAAATAGACTGGGGCCCCCTACTAGTATCACTGGGACTCCTCGCCGTCACCGTGCTCTCCCCGTGCTTTAGCCTTGCCATGACCAAAAGCAGATCCCCCAGCGGGTCGATTACGTAACAACAATCCTCAAGGGTTGAAAATACACAATCATGATATCTGAAGTTATGAATTATCCTGTCGAAACATACGCAATCAACATGCTATATGAATCAACTATCAGTACGGCTCAAAGGAATGGCGCCACACTACGTCCGGGATGGAAATGTGTCCGTGCACAAGCCACCAACGAGTATCGATCGAATACACGCGTGGTCTTGTACCTAATCAGTCTCACGAAGCCATCAACTCGTGTGCACAGTCCAATGTGAGGCCACCAACCAACACACGACTATAATGTGCCCGACATGAAAATCCTACACATACCAACCGGCACGCCAGTATGACCCGGAATGCCACAATATGAAAAAAGTGACAACGATAATGAATAATGACTCACCAAGATTAAATGATGGTGAAATGAATGACAGCTCAATGAAATGATTGGAACCGTTGTTCCTCGTGAATGAAGTAATTAAGTGACAATTACAAGTTTTGAAACGGTTAGTACCTTATGAATGAATTATGATTATGAATGAACAACAACAAAAGGAATGAATATCCTTTTAACCGAGTAAGAATTAACTTACACAATACCGATGATAATGTCCTTCCACGAACAACGTCCTAAAATGAAATGTCGGTCGCTCGAACAACCTTGAACAACAATAGTTACCAACAACCGATCAATACACGAATCAAATACGATCATAACCGACCCAAACGTCGATACAACAATATCCGAACTCGTAGATGTACTCTAACGAAAACGTTGAGATACCCGTTGGTTAAAACCAAACCCGAATAATCGAACCAACTCCAACATGATTGATTCAAACCAGCAAAACATTATAAATGACGTCAATAATCTCATAGAAATCCACAATTCAAGTTTATAATAACGACAATCGGAAATCCCCAAAATAACCGAAGTCAACCCCAAGGGTTCTTGAAATAATTCCGAAAATAACCATTAAATCCGTAAGAATATACTTATCCAAGGTAGATAGTCCATATCTAACATATTCCAATGATAATCCAAGCTTACACGAAGAAATCGGAAGGAAAACCCAAAAATCCGAAATTCTAGATCCAAGAGATTAATACCTTTGATTCGATGCGATGAAGATGATGAAATGATGATTAATCCGAAAGATGAGCTTGAAGATGATGATTGATGATTACACCTCGAAGAATCCTCTCTGAATCGCTCGAAATCGCCCAAAATTACCGAAGGAATGAAATGGGATGAATAAATGACGAACTCTGACTAAACTGTCCAATTTATAGTCAGTCCAGGTTAGCGTGCGCTACCCCTTGTGCGTAGCGTGCGCTAACGAGTAATTTGGGTAGTCCAGTACCCACTGTCCGAAACACGGTAGCGCGCGTTACGTACCTTCTTGTAGCGTGCGCTACGGCCATACTACTAGCGTGCGCTAAGACCCATTATTAGCGTGCGCTAACGAAATATTGATGCCCAAAGACCGGAGTCGAAAACCGCTCGACCTCGATCGGCCCGATAGCGTGCGCTACAACCATTGTTTAGCGTGCGCTAAAATATCGGTTGCGTACGCTAACAACAACACATAGCGTGCGCTATGAATTAATCCAGTGCAGTCCAGTAGCCACTGGACTCAACCTGATCCGTCCTTAGCGCGCGCTACACCTCATATCAGCGTGCGCTACTTCCACCCACTAGCGCGCGCTACTTACCACTCGTAGCGTGCGCTACTTATAACTCACCTGCAGTCCAGTACCTTCTGGACTGCAGCCAGGGTAACCTTAGCGTGCGCTAAAACTGAGTGGTAGCGTGCGCTACCTATACCCAATTAGCGTACGCTAAAAGGAGTATGTAGCGTGCGCTACTCCTCACGCACAGCTCGCAACGAAAAAGACAATGATGATAAACACGGCACGAAACTCCAATCAGATTAGTGATGAATGACGATTGATACACGATATAATTACTCTGAATGATGAATACCATGACTGAATATGAGTGACAAATGATCCATAATGAATGAAATTACTGAGTATCAATTACTGAATGATAATTACTGAGTGATAATTACTGAATTACAACTGGGTATTACACTCGAGGCCCACAGCGCTGTAATATCTCCGATTAAATCTGGGGGTGTTACACAATTATAGGATAATTTTTTTTTCTTTATTCTTACTCTCCAAGATAATATTTGATGATAAAAATTTATCTCAAAATTGAAAAGTAGTAAGAATAATTCTCTCTTCCTTTCTTTCTTTCTCTATTCTATATCTTTCTTTCTTCTTCGAATTTTGGCCGTAAAGTTTTTCTTTTCAAATGCCTAAGTGTTATATACTTTCAACCAACAACCAAGTCATTTAATAATGAATGTAAACTTCATTATTAAACTAACTCACATGAATGGTATCAAGAGTATAATATGTCACATGAGATGGAAGATTAAGAAAATTATTCCATGAATAATCAATTGGGGGCGGGTGCCGGCCATAATTAAGAAAATGAGAGTTGGTTCATTTCGGTCCGGGAACAGACTCTCGTGTATCTAAACTGATGGATAAACCTTGGAGCATTTCAATATTAATAAAATTAATTAATCTAATTATTTAATTATATTAAATGTAATTCCCTAAGAAATAATATGAATTAAATTAATTACCTAGTAATTTATTTAATTCACTAGACATCTGATGTCTAGTATCATAAAGAGAGATTATCCTTAATTTAATCCGTCTTCTATCCTGTGTCGTGACTCCGTAGGTTCATCTCAGTCGGTAGTGGGAGGAAACAAAGAATGTGAGTAACACTTAGCCAGTCCCGTGGCTCACAATATAACCCAATTGAGAATGAATGATAGGGATCATTCCAAAACCTTTATGTATGAATACCATATATGTATAAATCCTTCCATCATATGTCCCGATCAAATATTAGGGTCACGACAATATGAAACCCTATTGTAACTTGACTCTATGCATTTGTTAATGCAAACTGAGATCACCGAGCTCTCGTGTATCAGATACAACTAGCTCTAAATGCTTTGGCCAAAGACATATGATCTCATCTGTCATTAACCGCATATGACATTTACCTGCTCACTTATGTAACACCCCCAGAGCTATCCAGGAATATTACAGCGCCGTGGGACTCGGGACGGAACCCACAAGTCTAAAAGAAAGATTTACAAACATTTCAAATACGCCTAAGCGGCGATGATGGTAATATCTTAAAAAATATTCAAAGACTTATAAAACCCATTAAACAATATCGTCGAAAACTTCCATTTAAAAGTAAAAGGCCAAACAGCCGAAACTATATAGTTTAGAAAACAATTTTCCAAAGTAACTTAAGTTACCATATATCGAAAGGTCTTTTAAAAATACTCACACGGCGGAAAAGACAACAGTTAAAAATACTCTAGCAGCAGAATACAACAACTGATCAGGAAACTCAACTCACAAATACATGCCCTAGCCAGTATCCTTCGGGAAGCTCATCTCTTCACGACCGCTACAAGCTCGAGATCCCAAGAACCTAAAAAGAAAGCCCACGACGGGGTCAGCCATAATACTCAACAATGATAACGATCACATCACGTCAATAATTACATATCAATGACAATACTAAGTAAGAATACGACCAATGTAATCTTACCGCCATAACTTTATGAAAATCCATGATTCGTATCCTTAACAACACAATCAGCTCATACCGAAATATCTGTACTGTATCTCAACAATATCCAAGGTTCTCAAAATATTATCATAACCCACTGTTATGAAATTCGCTAACTCTGTCCAACCCAACCCATCGGGTAACATCATCACATCTCAACACGATAATCGATTGTCCATCAAAATACAATTACCAAAGGAAAAACGGAACATACCTCAAGATATGTAATACCATGACAATCACGTTAGTCTAATCCGAGATCAGATCAATACAACATAAGAACATGGTCCTAATGCAAGACCTACAAATGCATACTCGTATAACAACGCCAATATGCTCACATCAATAACAACAATGTATACTAATGGAAATCCGATGATCCAGCGCACACAGCACAGATCTCAAGATGATCCTACCAGATCACCACGAGGTGGATAACCAACAATATACATATGCACAACAACAACACATGGTAATCCAACGATCCAGCGCACACAGCTATAGATACCCATGATGATCCCGCTGGACCAACGCATGGTGGAAATACCTGTCCAGCGATTCATCGCACACAACATAAATACCTAAGATGATCCCGTCGGACCAACATGAGGTGGACATATGACAACAATGCACAAATGCATATTAACAACAATGCACAAATGCACGACAATAACAATACACAATGTATCACAATATGATCAATACAAAATGACAAAAATGATTAGAGTATTTGCCCCGAGTCCTTCAATAGAAATCTCGGTGTCTAAACCATCACCAACCATTATTTCAATACTCGAGGGTCCAAAATGTCACGGACTGTAGATAATTCATATCTTCATCTTTATCAGAATGTATCTTCGATACCCAAGTATACCAATAACAAAAGTAAATCATATACATTATGATTTAAATTCCCAAATCCAAAAATAACTTACAATCCCAAGTCTCCTGTGTTCACAATTATAATCATTGCTATACGAATTATAAACGAATGAAACAGAAACCATTCATTAAATATTATAAATTGAGAAAGTAATATACTTGCCTTGATACCAACACGACGATGATGAAGCCGCTATCAACTCTTTGCCTTTGTCTACAAGCTCCTCGGCTCCTGGCCAAAGCAATTCACGAACGTACTCGAACTGGACCGTAACATATAATTCCAGTCGACGATTATAACCAACGATCAATGATCATAACCTATTGAAGTAATCAATTAACACACATTCGATAATAATCAATTCCCGTTATAACCAATCAATCAAACTCAACAGCTCAACAATTCCTCGATCATATACTAAACCAAATAGTATAACTCAAACCATTACGAACTCATATCCACAATAAGAACCGAAATCCGATAATCTTATCAACGATAAACTCATCCCGATAGCAAGGATTTCATAACATACTCTATTCCGAATTCATATGACTTAACAAGATTCCTCCTTATTCATAATTATAAATTCCATAATAAAACAATACTACCGGCATTTCATAATAAAGACTCTTATTCTTTGGTTTTGGATTATAATGGAATAAAACAAAATGACTCACTAATCTGATTGTACTTCTTTTTCTCATGAAGTACTAGTCATTCTATGCAATTTTTGGTGCAATTTTCATTTTGGATCATTCGGAAACAGCCTCTCTGTGTTAAGATAGGGGTAAGGCTGCGTACATCCGATCCCCCCTTACCTCGCTTTTTGCGGGAGCCATTGAGGCATTGGGGTAATGTTGTTGTTGTACCGGCATAATCGACCATCCGAACTACCCAGTTATTTCCATATCATTCATAATCTTGTTGTAAGGTTAACCATAATCTTTCCGAATTCAAAATTGTTATCATGATTCATATGTCATCAAGAACATACGAATTCTACCACTACAATCATCATGACTTAACGAACATTCCATCTTCATATCTAAAAATACCGATAATTCAACATACAATCGTCTTGCTACGTTCTATTTATCAAAAGTTCTCCAAGAACACTAAGTGATTCGAAACCATGATCATAGTCATCAAAACAACATAATTCGATATTCTTTAACATGTAGATAATCATCCAACTCATAATCCAAGGAATATATCATCATATCCTTTAACATAACCTCTCATAACATTAAGAATCATAACAACACCACTATAATCATCATCACACGAATCAAATACGGATAACAATACCAAGAGTCCGAAATCAAGGTGTAGAGTTCATCAACATACCTCAAGAACATGAACAACACCATCAAACACATCAAGGATCAACCATATCTTCAGATCCAAGCCTCAAATCCATGTTTCCAAGCTTATATCCAAGATAGAAGAGGTTTATCTTCACTACCATACTCAGAGGGAAGAATTTTGGAGGAAGGAATTGTTTTGTTCTCGTGAAAAAAATGAGAAACCGATTCTTAATTTATAATCTGCAGCGCTCATTACGTACGTTACCAATCCACATTAACGTACGTAATGCTCCTTACGTACACTACAGGTCCTTCATAACGTACGTAACATTATTCCAGAACTCACTGCCTTGATTCGTTCGATCGCTTACGTACGTGGGTACTAGACTACCCAAAACACCCGTTAGCGCACGCTAAGAGCTGGGGCTAGCGCGCGCTAAACTGGGATTGCTATAAATAGGACAGTTCAGCCCTTAATCCGTCATTTATCATTTCTCTTCATTTCTTCGGCGGTTTCAGGCGATTCTGGGCGATTTGGAGAGTGTTCTTTGGGGAGTAATCATCAAACATCATCTTCAAGCCTATCTTTTGGATTAATCATCATTTCAACATCTTCATCACATCGAATCTAAGGTATTAATCTCTTGGATCTAGAATTTCGGATTTTTGGGTTTTTCCTTCTGATTTCTTCGTGTAAGCTTAGATTATCATTGGAATATGTTATATATGGATTATCTACCTTGGATATATATGTTCCTACGGATTTAATGGCTATTTTCGGAATTATTTCAAGAACCCTTGGGGTTGACTTCGGTTAATTGGGGATTTTCCGATTGATGTGGTTGTAATCTTGAATTGTGGATTCCTATTGGATTATTGATATCATTGAAGTGTTTTGTTAGTTTGAAATACTCATTTTGGTGTTGGTTTCGATTAATTCGGGATTGGATATTTCCGAAGTTGTGTGGTTGGTTACGTATTCGTTAGAATGCCCCTATGAGTTTGATTATCATTGTATCGACTTTTGGGTTGGTCTTTTTTTGTTGCTTGACACGTGTATTGGACGGTTGTTGGTAATTATTGTTACTCAAGGTTGTTCGAGCGACCGGCATCTCGATTAGGACGTTGTTCGTGGAAGGACATTGTCATCGGTATTGTGTAAGTTAACTTTTACTCGGTTAAAAGGATACTCATTCCTTTTGTTGTTGATTGCTCATAATCAGAACTCATTCATCATGGTATTAATCATATTGAGACTTGTAATTATCGAATAATCATTTCATTCACGAGAAACGACGGTTCCAAATCAGTTATTGGGTTATCAATCAAGTCACTATTATTTTCATCTCGGTGAGTCATCTTGGCCTTGTCGAATTATTATTCATTGGTATTCATTGTGGTCATTCTCGTTCATATGACCTTCTGGGTTCATATTGCGTGGCTGGGTGTGGCTGTGTGGAATTTTTAGTCGGGCACACGATGGTCATGTTTTGGGTTCACCGATACATTGGACCGTGCACACGGTAACGCTTACCTCCGTCAGACTAATTAGGTACAAGGACGGGTGTGTCCGGTCATTCGTCTTGTACACTTGCACAGAACATTACGGGCGTACTATGATACTCCTCTTCAGCGTAATTCATAACTAAGGATATTTCATAACTTCAGTTAATTCATGATTGTGTAATTTCAACCCTTGAGGATTGTTGTTACGTATCGGCCCGTTGGGGGATTTTTGTTTTCAGGTCACGGCAAGGCAAAGGCACGGGAAGAGCATGTTGACGGCGAGGAGTCCCAGTGATACTAGTAGGGGGCCCAGTCATTCCGTTTGTTTCAGTCATTTCAGTTATTTCCGTTATTTGTATTTTCCGCTGCAAATTCCGTTTGAGATGTTTAATTGTTCACGGTGGTGTATTTTATCTCCATATAAAATATACTAGTATTCGGTTTTGTCCTGGTGTGTTGTACTTAAACTCCTCATCGGAGTACTTGGTAATATAATGTGGTTCGGTACTACAATTATATTATTTAATTCATCATTTTCATTTGCCTGGTGGCTCCCAGTCGGGGATTCACGGCACTGTAATATCCGCCTAGTTTGGGGTGTTACAGATAGTGGGAGACGGTGTAATACCTGATATTTTCATTTCCGGTTACTTTGAAATTATTTATCGATTGTACCTGTTATTTTGTTCCGTAGATGATTAATTGGGGAATTTTCCCTATGTTGTATACGGTATGATGCACCGTGTTGTGTTGAATTTCCGGAACTGTCCTGCTGCCCTTGTAATAGGCATAGCGTATGCTAATGGTAGTGGTGTAGCGCGTGCTAATACTTGGTGATAGCTCAAGTTATTGTGGCACGTAGCGCACGCTACCTAGATGGGCCGAGGTAGTCCAAAAGCTACTGCTTTCGACTGGGGAGTTCGGCAGAGCACGCTATGCATCTTTATAGCGCACGCGAAGGTTCAGCAATCAGCGCATGCTATGGGGAGAGTAGCGCACGCTAACTGGTAGTTCGGGGCAGTCCAGAAGCTACTGGACTGGGACTGCAGGTCCCGATAGCGCACGCTACCCCTTGCAGTTAGTGCACGCTAACTGTGATTTTAGGCAGAGTGTTGTTTCGATAGCGTACGCTAATACTTGGTGATTAGCGCACTCTAAGCTGTCCAGTATATAAACTGGACAACGGATTATTTTCTTCATTTTCTCACTTCTTTCTCGTCTCTCTGCGGGTGTGAGTCAAGGGCGATTAGGGTTTGCGACCTTGGCCGATTTTATCCTATTCAAGGGTGTTTTGGAGCATCCTAGGTGATTATAACATCATCTAATCCATTGTTCTACATCGGATCGAGGTATTTTTCTTGATTTTCCTAGAGTTGACTTTTTGGAGATTTATTCTTGATATCGTATTCAATCCGATTTTGATGAATCGATTTTGGTCAAATGAGGTTGTTAAGCATGTTCTATGGATTGTATATCTATATCTTCAATTCATTCGATCTGGTTAATGATTTTAGTGTTCTTGAGGAACCGTGTATATTTAATGTTCGATTAAATGTTCATATTAGTTTTCCTTCGTTGGTTTGAGGCTAGTTCCGTTGTTATGGGTCTAGATCCTCGTTGTGATCGTGTTTTTGTTGTGTCTTGTGGAAGTGATAGGTGTTCGAGATTTTCCGGTCGAGCCGCGTTCGTCGGAGTTTTCGGTATCAATTATCGAGGCAAGTATCTTGCTCATACATTTCATGTTTTGTAGATGTACTGATTGATAACCAACTATGTGTGTTTACTGGGAGTACTCATAACGAACTTTCAAGAGATTCGATAGTCCCATTAACGGCTTTCTTTCAAAATGCTCGAGTGCCTTGCGAATAAATGAGTTCTACGGATATGTGTATTGTAGTTGTGAATCGGAATATTCTGTCTTCGTGTTATGTGATGATAAACGCCCTATTCCCGTGTTAAGGATTGTATGCTCGAATGTGTATTCGTTTGATGAGAACGCAAATGTTGTGTTTGTAATGATTATTGACCCCTTTGTAAGGAGGTGGTGTTATTCGGTGTTGTTCGAGAAGTATATCTCCTCATGATACATGATCGTTTTTAAGTGATGTTCTGCCGGGTGGGGTTCGTGGAGACCTCCGGTATCCGTCCTTGTTAGTATGGGTCGAGTTTTACTATAGGATTATCCAGACCGGATATGTCTCAAGGAGACTCTGAGGTTCGTGCTTGTAAACACGATGCCAGGATAATATATCGGCGTATTTTTGGACATGTTACATACTCTTTATGGGTTATCCAGACTGGGTATGTCGTCGCGAGACTTTGAGGTTCGTGCTTGCTAGCACGATGCTAGGGTAACTATGAGTGTATGTTATATTTCTGTTGTGAAATTGTAATATTTGAGTTGTTTGTTTGACGGGTGTCATGATGATGTGTTTTAACCACTCAGGGATGGGACTTCGAGTCCTATGAGGTATCGTAGCTTATAGTGCGAATCCACGATTAATCACGAGATATGTATATTTCGTTTGCTTACAACTGGTTTATTCACTCGGGTATGCACGAGGAAGCTCCGAGGTTCATGCTTGTTAGCATGAGACGAGAATAACCTTTGGGCGTATGATCGATATGGATGTTTGGGTCGTGGACCCCGTAAATTATTGTCGGGTTATTATTTTGAGAAAACAAATCTTTGGGTTGTGACCCTAACGTGATTTTTGAAAAGATGAGGATTCTCAAATCCTAAATGTATTCTTCTGAAAAATTTCGAGAGCTTTAAAGTGCTTCACAAGTTGTCTACTTGTTTTATTACTACCTTTCAAGGTTTAGATGTATCTTGTTCAAATGAAACATCTCGGGAAACTTTTCACTGTGTTTTTGACTCGATGATTTTTTCAGACTATTATATTCATGGAATATGTTATGTATGGCTCGTATTTGCACTTTATATTTGCACTAGAAAAATAGTGGAATTTTGCTAACCCCCGAGTAATCGGGGGGTGGATGTCTGTGTTGCATTCAGGTTCGTGCAGGTTCTTGAGGAGCATAACACAGAATCAGTACGAAGGATAATGAAAGACAAATGATACTAATCATATGAGGGCCAGTATTGGGATTTGTTAGTCGAATTGTATTATTTCTATCCGCTGTAATGTTCTCCTGTCTTACAGAAGTTTTTTCAGTTAACCCCTGCACGGGTATGAGTTTTGTAAAGAGATGTACATGAAGTTTAAGTTGTATGTTATCGATGAAGGACCAAATCGGTCTACTGATTCAGTATTTCAGATATGCTGGCGTGAGATGTGATGTCTTGTTTTTGGTATCTAGCCTAGTAGATCCTCTTAAAGAGGGTCTGCAGCACTGTAATATTCCCGAACGAGTTGGGGGTGTTACAGAATATGGTATCAGAGCTTAGGTTGTGGAAACCTAGGCTGGGGGTCAAGTCGAGTATTGTTGAATCTTGTCTTGTCGGATTTTGTCTGACGGGATTGTGTCGCGATGTGTCGTCTGAATTGTTGGTCGTGATTAGTATCGTTGCGCAACCATCATCTTCGTGCGACCTGTGGATGTAAGTCTCCTCTTTTCTGTGTATTATCTTTTTTTCATGACTATATCTACATACGTATCATGGAGATGGAATTCGTATTTGATACTTGTGTCATATTACATGTGTAAGGAACTGGATATTGATGGATTGGACACCAAATGGTGTAGAGTGATATGAAACCTTGAACTTTGATGTGTTCCAGGATATATATATCGGCGGTAGAGTTTGTCGAGAAACTCATATGAAACCTTGTGTATTGTTATCGTTTTGAAGGTTGCGTTGTAACATGTGATTACCTTATGTGTTGTTATTCGAGATAATGATAAGTGATGGCATGGTCATCTTGATGATTTCGATTTCGAGGAAACTTGTTGTTCCAAGTTATGGTTTTACAAAGGCTTTCAAAGCAAATGGTTATGAACTGTGGTTCTAGTATTGATAAAACAGCCCGAGGTACCAAAAGTGCTTTAAAAGATTTTTAGATGATATTATTTAAACGGATACCTCGTGGAATTTTTAAAGGAACGTTAAAAATGGGTGGCTACCATGTGTGGTATTATGGCCGTGATTGTAACAATAATGGTCGTTAAGTTTTCTATTGAAACAATTATGTGATTCGTTAGTTACGACCGTGAGTTTCATTTGTGGCAATTGTAATTTTTGTATTCGTGTATATACCCAGAGCGGATATTTGCATCGTGTTGCTACTTGTTGCCTTATGTTGATATGTTGTGCTGAGTTGGCGCTATGTGCGAGATCAAGTGAGCACTGAAGAACAAAAGATCTGTCACTTTGACATGCGGATGAAGCCGGAGATTTGACGATATATGGTGGGATTCCCTTGTACTACATTGAGGGAATATCAGAATCAAGATTTAACCTACGACCTAGCTTCATCATCAACTGAGCATATGACCGAGTTGAAGAAGCAGAAGATGGTTGATGATTTTCCTATCATTTTAGGAGTTGGAGCTTCTAAACTATGGCACTGTGGTCTTTCTGCCGTGAAGCTCTGTCCCTCGACGAGTTGAACCAAGAGTTCTAAGTCATCAGCTTTGACTCCCGGTAAGGCCTGGAGATGTTTCAACAGTAATGTGCCGGGTCATGTTCGTGCACATTATCCTTCCCCGCCAGTAACGTGTTACAAGTATGGGCTCGAGGGGCACAAAATCCGGTTTTGGGAGTTGGTTGCCTAGTCTTCTAAGACCCGGACTTCAGCACCGATATCAGGATCGACTCTTTGAAATCCTTGGTATTCAATCAGATTTTGATGAATCGATTGGTGTTAAATGATGTTGTTAGGCATGTTCTATAGATTGTATATCCATATGTTTGATTCGTTCGATCCGATTGGTTTGAGGCGATTTTCATTGTTGTGGGTATTGATCCTCTTTGTGATCGTGTTTTTGTTGTGTCTTGTGGAAGTTGTAGGTGTTCGAGGTTTTCCGGTCGAGCTGTGTTCGTCGAAATTTTCGGTATCAATTATTGAGGCAAGTATCTTGCTCATACATTTCATGTTTTGTAGATGTGCTGACGATAACCAACTATGTGTGTTTACTAGGAGTACTCATAACAAAATTTCAAGAGGATCGATATAGTCCCATTAACTGCTTTCTTTCAAAACACTCGAGTTCCTTGCGAATAAATGAGTTCTATGGATATGTGTATTGTAGCTGTGAGTCGAAATATTTTGCCTTCGTGTTATGTGATGATAAACGCCCTCTTCCCATGTTAAGGGTTGTATGCTCGAATGTCGATTGGTTTGATGAGTACGGAAATGTTGTGTTTGTAATGTTTATTGACCACTTTGTAAGGAGGTGGTGTTTTTCAGTATTGTTCGAGAAGTATATCTCCTCATGGTATGTGATCGTTTGTAAGTGATGTTCTGCCGGGTAGGGTTCGTGGAGACCTCCGGGATCCGTCCTTGTTAGTACGGGTCGAGTTTTACCATAGGGTTATGCAAACCGGATATGTCTGAAAGAGACTCTGAGGTTCGTGTTTGTTAGCACGATGCCAGGATAATTTATGGGCATATTTTTGGGCATGTTGCATACTCTTCATGGGTTATCCAAACCGGGTATGTCATCGCGAGACTCCGAGGTTCGTGCTTCCTAGCATGATGCCAGGGTAACTATGAGTGTATGTTATATGTCCGTTGTGGAATTCTAATATTTGAGTTGTTTGTTTGACGGTTTTCATGATGTGTGTTAACCACTCAGGGATGGGACTTCGAGTCCTTTGAGGGATCGTAGCTTATAGTGTGAATCCATGGTTAATCATGAGGTATGGATATTCAGTTTTCTTACCATTGGTTTATTCACTCGGGTATGCACGAGGAAGCTCCGAGGTTCATGCTTGTTAGCATGGGACGAGAATAACCTTTGGACGTATGATTGATATGGATGTTTGGTTCGTGGACCCCGTAAATTATTGTCGGATTATTATTTTGAGAAAACAAATCTTTGGGTTGTGATCCTAACGTGATTTTTGAAAAGATGAGGATTCTCAAATCCTAAACGTATACTTCTGAAAACTTCTGAGGTCTTTAAAGCGCTTTACAAGTTGTCTACCTGTTTTATTACTACCTTTCAAGGTTTATATTTATTTTGTTCAAATGAAACATCTCGGGAAGCCTTCAACTGTGTTTTTGACTAGATGATTATTTCAGACTATTATATGCGTAGAATATGTTATGTATGGATCGTATTTGCACTTTATACTTGCACTAGCAAAATAGTGGAATTTTGCTAACCCCCGAGTAATCGGGGGGTGGATGTCTGTGTTGCATTCAGGTTCGTGCAGGTTCTTGAGGAGCATAACACAGGATCGGTACGAAGGATGAAGGAAGACAAATGATACTAATCACATGAGGGCCAATATTGGGATTTGTTAGTCGAATTGTATTATTTCTTTCCGTTGTAATGTTCTCCCGTCTTACTGAAGTGTTGTTGTCAGTTGACCTCTACGCGGGTATGAGTTTTGTAAAGAGATGTATATGAAGTTTAAGTTGTATGTTATCGATGAAAGACCAAATCGGTCTACTGATTCAGTATTTCAGCCATGCTGGCATGAGATGTGATGTCTTGTTTTTGGTATCTTGCCTTGTAGATCCTCTTAAAGAAGGTCTGCGGCGCTGTAATATTCCCGAATGGGTTGGGGGTGTTACAGGCGGACCTCATGGAGGTTAACTTGGGCATATGTCGGGAAAGAGTATCGGGGGTTGTCAAGTCATGATGGAGTCATGTTCAGTCCTAATTGGGAAATTGGGTAGTCTTAAGTATGGAAATGCACTTGGTGTATCCCTCAACTATTCAATGTCCACTGGTCTCACGAGGGTTTATTTTTCTAAGCCTATTATAGGGGGAGGTGCTTAGAGAACATATGGCCAAAGGAAAACCCAAGGGTGCCTAGTAAGGGTCGTGGCAAGCAGGGAGGACTTGTCATGAAATGGGTCATGGGTCACCCTATGTGTCTAACCCAACCCGAGATTGCGTCGAACCCGGATTGTCCAAATAGGTTAGTGCGGGCAAACCAAATGTGTAGGCTGGCTCAGTCAAAGGCTTAATGTTGGCAAAGAGTGTTGGCATGTGGGCTCGGTGATCTAGTCAAGGTGTGCCAAGTTCGAGACATGCACACACAATGTGGGATAACTCTTCAAAGGCCAAGTGTTTACAAAGAGTCTCGGCATGTTGGCTCGTTGGTCGGTTATCGATTCAACAGGTTTGAGACTTGTGCGCATCATACGAAAGACTCGGCATGAGGTCAAGCAAATTCGGGACGTGGGGGTACATTCCGAGAAATGTGGGTTTGGCGCGAAATTTTGAGAGTTGGCACCAAAATTCAAAAAGATGGTTGTGCGGGATCGAGATCCATGTGGTCCTTAGGGCATGGTTGATTCACTATATGCGGCGGTTATGCATGTCGGTTCCAAACGATTTCTAGCGACGGTTTCCAAGTGACGGTTACGTGGAATTTGAGATCCTGTGACGTGTGCAAAGATGGCTCAGATGTTTTGCATGGATAGGATACAAGATAACTGCAAGCGTACGTTGGATAGAAGCGGAAGCGACACGTGGCATTGATGCCACACGGCGAAATAGTGGTCGTGCCTGTGTGCCTATGCATTGGCGGCTATCCAATGTAACTCACTGATGTAGCCTATAAATAGGCGAGCCTTGAGATACAAGGGGACGCCTAGAGGGTGAAGTCTATGTGAGACTTGTCTCTGAGAGACTCCCTGATTTGCGTGCATGCCTTGGCGAGTTACTTGTATTTATTATGTGAATAAAATATATGGTTTGACAAGAGGCCCGTAAGAGTGTGTCTTACATTTCCAGCAAAATTGTGGTAGACATTTTGTGTGCGTGCAGTCACTCAAACTTAGCACAAACACGAGTGTGGGATGGGAAACATGAGTGTTTGTGAGTTGTGGGAAAGGACTGACTGATTTTGACGAGCAAGATCAGGCGGGCATAGGGCATAATTCGGCGAAAAATTAAGGTTCGATTTGACCCTGTGACAATTTCGTATCGGACCCCTGTTGGTGGGTTATGAGGGAAAATTCGCTGCGTGATGTCACCTTGTGATGCAAGAGATGCAGACCGTAGAGATTAGATCGTGGATTTGAACGAAAGTATTCAAAAGATGGAGACTCTGATGGGGCAACCTGTAACACCCCCAGAGCCATCCAGGAATATTACAGCGCCGTGGGCCCCGAGACGGAACCCACAAGGTTAAAAGACATTTTCGCAAATATTTACAAACGCCCAAGAGGCTATTGACGGTACTATCTTTTAAAAACATTCGAAGACTTTATAAAATCCATTAACCAAAACCGTCGTAACATCTCATTTGAAACTGCAAGGCCCGAAATGCCAAAACTCAACAGTTTAAAAACATATGTTAAGCTATCGCTTACACGTATCGACAAAATAGTTTAGAAAACCATTTCCAAAGTAGCTTAAGTTGCCAAAAATCAAAAGGGTATTTAAGAAATACTCATGCAGTGGAAAGGACAACAATTAAAAATACTCTAGCAGTAGAATACAACATATAATCAGAAGACTCGATTCACAAACACAAGCCATAGCCAGTATCCTCCGGGAAGATCACCTCTTTACGGCCGCTACAAGCTCGATATCCCAATAACCTAAAAAGAAATCCCGCGATGGGGTCAGCCATAATATCCAAGAATGACAACAAACACATCACGTCAATAATTACATACCAATGAAAACACTAAGTAAGAATACGACCAATGTAATCTTACCGCTGTAACTTTACTTACTCGAATAATCCTCATCAGAATAACTATTATCATATTGATCATCTCGTAATCTCGATTAACCAATAAACTCAAACATAACATTTGTATTGTTCCTTAAACAATACTCAAGATTCTCAAAATATCATCACTAACTCATGATACGGAAAAATACCAGCTCTGACCAATTCGATCCATCGGATAACATCATCAAATCCCAACACGATAATCGATTGTCCATTAAAAGATAAATACCAAAGGAAATACGGAACAAACATCAAGAGATGTAATGCCGCGAAAATCATGTTAGTCTAATCCGAGATCAGATCAATAGCACATACGGACATGGTCCTAACACAAGACCTACAAATGCATACTCACATGACGACATCAATATGCCCACGATAACAACAACAATGTATATTTATGGAAATCCGATGATCCAGCACACACAACATAGATCCCAAGATGATCCTGAAAGACCAACACGAGGTGGATAACCCATAATTTTATGCACAACAACAACATATGGTAATCCAACAATCCAGCACACACAGCTGTAGATTCCCACGATGATCCCTTCGGACCAACACATGGCGGAAATACCTGTCCAGCGATCCAGCGCACACAACATAGATACCCAAGATGATCCCATCAGACCAAAACGAGGTGGACATACGACAACAATGCACAAATGCATATTAACAACAATACATAAATGCATGACAAATGTAATACCCGGTTGTAATTCATTCATTATCATTCAGTAATTATCAGTCAGTAATTATCACTCAGTAATTTTCACTCATTAATAATCACTCATCATTCATGATTCATTCATTTGCGTTCATTTGGCATGTTGTAACCGTGTATCAGTTACCGATCGTCATTTCATCTCCGTTTGAGTGTCGGAACGGGAGTATTATCATTATCACCGTGATTGGTAGTCTTGTGCTGGAAGTATCATTTTTGGCATGTGTTGGATTTGTTCACTTTCACATACGTATGGTATGTTGAATCATTCATCCATCGTAGCGAGAAATCGGAGTTGTCGGATTTTCATCTTGTCCAGCAACGAGTTACGGCTGTAAGGAGTGTCGGATACGGCCGTAATAGATGTTCGTTGTTTTCAGGCCATTTTGGATGAGCGGGACTTACGACCGTAAGGATTTCGGCATACGGCCGTAAGTAAGGCAGTACGGCCGTAAGGCTTGGCCGGATATGGCCGTACGTGTCGAGCAGGGTGCCCAGGCGTTTTTGGCCGAAGGCGAGTTACGGCCATAAGGGTTGCGGCATACGGCCGTAAGGCGAGGGAGATACGACCGTAAAGCTTGGCCGGATACGGCCGTATGTTACAGGCAGGGTACCTGGTCATTTTCGACGAAGGGGGCTTACGCCCGTAAGATTGGCCGGATACTGCCGTATCGTCCGAGTTACGCCCGTAAGGTGTGCGGGTACGGCCGTAAGGATATCGGCAGGTGTTTTAGATGAGGGCGAGTTACGCCCATAAGTCAGGTTCGGATACGGCCGTAAGGCTGTCGGCAGGTGTTTGGACGAAGCCGAGTTACGGCCGTACGAGTTGGCTGGTACGGCCGTAAGGCCGTTGACCTGGGATGTTACGGCCGTAAGAAGGCCGAGTTACGGCCGTAACTTCCGACAGTTTATATATGTCTTGGACGGGACTTTTCCTCATTTTTCTCATTTCCTTCACTTTGTTCCGAGAGAGAAAGCTTGAGGGAGATATTTTGTCATCATAAATCACTTGTGTGTTCGGATTTCATCATCTTGATTCATTGGGAAGCTTGGATAGTCGATTTAACACGTTTTCATCGGATCGAAGTGTTTGGATCTTCTAAGGTAATATTCTTCAACATCTTGGATTTCGATTTTGTATTATGATATGATGTTTTAAACGTTAAAATCATGTTGTATGAAGTGATGTACACATGATTGTGGATATGTATGATTATTCATTGGATTATTGAAGGATTATTCAAGAACACTTTGAATATTGAGTTGGATTTGGGGGTTTTCGATTAATTGTTGTTGTAATCACGATTTCGGATATTCATCTTGGATTATTGATCGTATTGAAGATGTTTTGTTGGTTTGAAACACTTCTTGGGGATTTAATGTTGGTATACTTGAGGATTGATTGTAAACAATCGGAGATTGGTCACAACGTGTTTGATATAATGCCCCAATGAACTTAGATTAGTCGTATCGACGTTTTGAGTTGGTTATCATCGTGTTTGATTTGTATGTTGAACGGATTGTTCAATATTGTGTTATTCAAGGTTGTTCGAGCGACCGACATCCCGTTTAGGACGTTGTTCGTGGAAGGACATTCTTCATTGGTGTTGTGTAAGTTAATTCTTCCTCGGTTAAAAGGATATTCATTCCTTTTGTTGTTGTTCATTCATAATCATAACTCATTCATCATTGTATTAATCGTATTGAGAGTTGTAATTGTCGAATAATAACTTCATTCACGAGGAACGGCGGTTCCAATTATTTCATTGAACTATCATTCACTTCACTATCATTTTCATCTCGGTGAGTCATTCTCGACATTGTCGGATTAATATTATTCATTGATATTCATTTTGGTCATTCTCGTTCATATGACCTTCTGGGTTTATATTGCGTGGCCGGGTACGGATGTGTGGAATTTTTAGTCGAGCACGCGATGGTCATGTATTGGGATCGATACATTGGACTGTGCACACGGTAACGATTACCTCCGTGAGACTAATTAGGTACAAGGACGGATGTGTCCGGTCATCCGTCTTGTACACTTGCACAAAACATTACGGGCGTACTATGATACTCCTCTTCAGCGTAATTCATAACTAAAGATATTTCATAACTAAAGATATATCATGATTGTGTATTTTCAACCCTTCAGGATTGTTGTTCTGTGTAACTGACCCCGGCTGGGGATTTTGTTTTCAGGTCATGGCAAGCCAAAAGCACGGGAATAGAACATTGACGGCGAGGTGTCCCAGTGATACTAGTAGGGGCCCCCGATCTTTTCAGTCATTCATGTTGTTGTCATTTATTTTCCGCTGCAGACTTTCATTTAGATACTCCTTTTCATTCAGTGTTGTGTATTTTATCTTCATATAAAATATACTAGTATTCGGTATTGTCCTAGTGTGTTGTACTTAAACTCCTCATCGGAGTATTTGTTAATATAATGTGGTTCGGTACTACAATTATATTATTTAATTCATCATTTTCATTCGCCTGGTGGGTCCCAGTCGGGGATCCAGGACACTGTAATATCCGCCTAGTTTGGGGTGTTACAGAGTTGGTATCAGAGCGTGGTTTTGAATACTACCTCCCAAGTCATGTCTCATTTGAAATCATCGTCATCAGACTAGTATCATCGGACTTTCGCGTCACGTGTGACCTGTGCAAATGCCGAGCCAATCAGACCGAAAGAAGTGTAAGACTTCTAATGCCATGGTATAATTTCTGGCAATAATCATTCATTCATCATTCATCAGTTAACAATCCTCAAACATCATCATTCATTATGATCAAGACGATCATGTTAACTCATTAATCACTCAATTCATTTCATTACTCAGTTGATGATCAGGACGATCATGTTAACTCATTAATCACTCAATTCATTTCATTAGTCAGTTGATGATCAGGACGATCATGTTAACTCATTAATCACTCAATTCATTTCATTACTCATTTGTTGATATGGAAAATCATATCATTAATCTTGTTAACTTGTTCAAGATACTCATTTCAAGAATTTCATCAGATAATCTTGTCACCTCGGTTAATCATTCATGTAATTACTATATTAAAGCGCGTATGCTCATTTTCATCATTTCATGACGTAAATCATAATGCGGTACTCATACGAGATGTATGATTATCATGCGACCTTCCTACTTCAGTATGGAGAGAGCTGTCAGGGGATGCACGGGGAGAGGCCGCAGTGCGGGCCGGAACCCGGGGAATAATCCCTCACTGTCGGGAAACCGTAACCAGGACTCCGCTCGATCGGAAGATGTTCAGGTTGATCTACTCACTTTTATGCAGGTCATGATGACTCATATGCAATTACTCAATCATCATTGCGCCACTCTGGCCGAATTAATTGAGAGAACTCTCCCGTATGAGCCTGCTATTAATGAAATTGCTGAGCAACAACCTTCATCTGTCAGCAAGAAATCAACGAAGCATAATCAGTCCGAAGGCGGTCAGTCTACCTTCAAGAAGCCTCGTGCGGACCCTAACGTTTCTGAGCGACCTCCTACGGCGCATAATCATGCGGGATCTCAGTCCCAAGCGGCCAGTTCGGCAATCACCTATTTCAACTGAGGAGCGCCGGGTCATTACAACACTAAGTGTCTGAAACCGTCTATCACATGCCATAATTGTGGAATTTTTGGGCATAAGGCCCATTTTTGCCGAAAGGACTCCAAGTCAGCTCCGGCGGCATCTCAGGCCCCGAAGCAATCAGCAATTCAGAATCAGACTGCTCTGTCAGCATCGTTTAAGACAATAGAAGCGAATAAAGGCGGAGTTCATATTTATCATACGGGAGCGTCCGGTTCGGGGGCCGGCAAGTCCCGGATTCACGAGATGAAGAGGACCGGCGATCCGGTAGACCGAATGATCTCAGGTATACTCCTAATTTTACCTCAACCTGTGTGTACCTTTTGATACTGGTGCACCACATTCATTCATTTTCGAATCATGTTTGAATAGACTTAATTTGGATAGTCCTATTGCTTGTGGACCTCATACCATCGGTCTACCTAACGATGGAAGAATTTTCGTAAATCACACCAAATTAAGCTTAATGACCGCGATTGGTTGGTGGACCTAATCGTGGTGGACTTACATAAGGACGATGTAATATTGGGTGTTAATTAGATGGATCGTCATGATACCATCCTCAGTGATCGTAAGCGTTTGATCACTATCATTCCAGTCGTTGGAGACGAGTGTGTATTTCAGGGAGGTAATCCCCGTTGTTCCAAAAGAATTATTATATGATGGAAGCAGAGAAATTTCTCAATCGAGTTGTTCAATCATTCATTGTATCATTTTCATCGATTGGCCGTTCTAAGGCAATCGAGTTGTTCAATCATTCATTGTATCATTTTCATCGATTGGCCGTTCTAAGGCAATCGAGTTGTTCAATCATTCACTGCATCGTTGTCATCGATTGACCGTTCTAGGGCAATAGAGATGTTCAATCATTCGTGGTATCATTGTCATCGATTGACGATGTATTCCCAGACGAGTTACCTGGTTTGCCTCCACAGAGAGTTGTGGAATTCACGAGTGAGTTGGAGCCCGGTACGTCCCCGTTATCGAAGGCACCGTATCGGATGGCCCCGACTAAAATGCAAGAGATGAAGATTCATCTTGAGGAATAGTTCGAGAAAGGTTATCTCCGACCGAGTGCGTCCCCGTGGGGAGCACCAGTGTGATCTGTCAAGGAGAAGTATGGTTCGTTTCGTGTGTGTATTAATTATCAGGAGTTGAACAGGATGATGATCAAGCAAAGTATCCTCTACCCCATATCGATGATCTCTTAGATCAACTTCAGGGAACTTCAGTATTTTTTCCAAGATCGACTTAATATCTGGATATCATCAGTTGCGAATTCGAGAGTCGGATATCGCGAGGACGGCATTTCAAACATGGTATGGTCATTATGGGTTCGTGGTAATGCCGTTTGGGTTACCTAATGCATCTGCGGTATTCATGGAATCAATGAATCGAGTTTTCATCGACTTTTGGGACCAGTTTGTGGTTGTCTTCAGTGATGATAATTTAATTTATTCTCGTGACCAGGAAGAACACGAGTTTCACCTTCATCAGGTTCTCGACGTGTTGAGACGAGAGCAACTATATGGAAAGTTTTCCAAATGTGAGTTCTGGATGTCCGAAGTGTCGTTTCTCAGGCATGTAATTTCATCAGATGGTGTGCGTGTTGATCCTCAGAAGACGGAGGCTATCCAAGAAAGATTGATAAGAAAATCCGAAGCTTTCTCGGATTAACCGATTATTATCAGCGAATTGTGAAAGGATTCTCTAAAATCGCTCAATCAACAACGAACCTTTTGTGAAAGGGTAAGAAACTCACGTGGTCCGACGCGTGTCCGCGGAGTTTTGAGGAACTCAAGAACCGGTTAATTTCAGCACCTGTCCTTTCCTTGCCAGAAGGGACGGAAGGATTCGTGGTTTTTAGTAACGCGTCCGGACACGATCTCGGATGTGTATTAATGCAGAATGCGAAGGTTACTGCCTATGCTTCACGGAAATTGCGACCTTATGAGGTTAATTATCCGACCCACGACCTGGAGCTAACAGCCGTGGTTTTCGTGTCGAAAATTTTGGCGTCATTACCTTTATGGCGTCACCTATCAGTTATTCACCGATCACAAGAGTTTGAAGTATATATTTACTCAGAAGGAATTAAATATGCGACAGAGGCGAGACGGATTATGGTGTTATGATGATTATACGTATACTTGCACCTCGAAGTTGTTAGTATCCATGAGATCTTTCATAAAGGTTATGATCATAACATGAAGCCGGATAACAAACATTAATTACTGAGGGATTCGCTTACTTCATCACCATTTGTATAATTTGCTGCCCTCCAGTGAACTGCCATGCACTCTTAGCATGCGCTAAGCTACGAGAATTAACGTGCGCTATCGAGTACGTTTAGCGTACGCCACGATTAGGACTTAGCGTGCGTTAAGTCATCAGCTGAGTCAGTCGGCTGATCAGTGAGGCACTGACCACGCCTGGTTAGCGTACGCTAGGCTGTGTGTACTGCATGTGCTAACGAGTAACATTAACGTACGCTACATAGGATTCGTAGCGTGCGTTAAGCTATCAAGACAGATTACATATTAAGGACTTTCTACCGTAATTGTTGAATTGTTAGACGTTCATTCGACATGAAATGAATTCTATGCTATTTCTTTTGTTAAGGTTCGAGATTAACACATGATTGATCGAAGGGGACGACCTTCGAGTATTTTGATATTCGTGGAAGTTTATTCTTGTCAACGAACCGAGGCAAGTACTCTAATTAGAATTGTTTATATTATGACAATTATGATGTGATTGTATCGTGTAAATATGTTGTGATTATATGTCCACCATGTGTTGATCCGACGGGAATCATCATGGGAATCTATAGCTGTGTGCGGTGGATCGTCGGACAGGTAGTTCCACCATGTGTTGGTCCGACGGGATCATCATAGGAATCTATAGCTGTGTGCGCTGGATCGTTGGAATACCATTAGTATGTTGAAACTGTTATGATATGATATGTGTTGTCGATATTTCTCGTTGGAGAAACTTGTTAAGATATAATTGTTGATTATATCACTGTTGTATGATTATTGTACTTGTACTAGCATCGTTGTGCTAACCCCTTCGGGGGTGAACATTTGTGTATGTTCAGGATCCAGGAGAGCGGGGAAACAACCACTGGAGATGCATGACGACGAGGGTGCAGAGTGATGTTCCGGCCGGGTTTACTGTCTGTTGTTTGTTGGTTATTTCAATAAGTACTCGAGTACGTCGTCAGTTTATAATGTTTGGGTTTTAGTGATGTAATAATAATTCTTCATTGGATATTTGTATTCTCGGTTTTGAACCAGTCGGTTGAATTTTATTTCAGCAATTTCATAAATTGGTATCTGTTATTGTCATTTCCTTTATTCAGTCTTGTAAATTCTTATGTAAAGGATTTACGGCGCTGTAATATTCCTGATTATATCGGGGGTGTTACAATTGTCGCGGCATTACATATCTTGAGGTATGTTCCGTATTTCCTTTGGTATTTATCTTTTAATGGACAATCGATTATCGTGTTGGGATTTGATGATGTTATCTGATGGATCGAATTGGTCAGAGCTGGTATTTTTCATACGCATAAAAGGGGTTATACACATAAAAGGGGCTATCTTTTAATGTACACATAAAAGGGGCTATACACTGCCGAACCTGAGGTTTCATACGCATATCAAAGTAACGAACCTTATCTGTCTCACTTCGCACTTGATCTCGAACGTAACATAGCTGTCGATTGTAATCGACTATTGCTTGAGATATCGACACATCTCGGGGCATAGCCGAGAAAACTCGACAATTCTACGTTCCCTAACAGGCGGCGGACAATACTCAGCCTCCATAGCAGTCTTGAATTCCGCTCAAGTAGCGGTACCATCACAAGGCGCTACGGCTTCCCACTAGTCTGCAGCTTCCCTGTCGAGCAGGTATTGAGCAATAGGCACTCTTCTCTCATCGGGACAAGCTATGGCATCAAATGTTCTGTCCAACTGGAAGAGCCAGTTCTCCCAACCTAACGAGTCCGAAGAACCTACAAAAAGGGGTGGGTGCATTCTCATCACACCTCGTAACCACATACTAGCTCCATTATCCTCATCTGGTATCCCATCCCGGTATATGGTCTGATTCATATGTGCCAACTGGTCAACCACCTGACGAAGGATAGTGGTGGCACCAATGTCAGCATTTTCCCCAGTTGATTGCCTCTGCTCACGCGATTGGTCATCTCGAGCACCTGTACTGAGCTCATTGGCGCTTGACAACGAGCGAGTCGCCCTCTCAGGCACCTGATACCGACCTCTACCACAACCACGCTCTCGACCTCTACCTCTCAGCATACTAAAAGGCCACCGATCAGAACAACAAAACAAATATCGCATAATCAACATAGGGCAACAAACAACAGCACAATAAAGTATTCACTCCAAATCATCACACGAGTACACGAACTAACACTGCAATAATAGACTTAAATTCATAAGTAACTCGCACGGTTACACCAACAGAGGTGCACGACTTTTACCAAAGTAAACACAGTCAAGACCACATACATGTCATTAAAATCAGGCACTTGTCACATTCTTTAAAAATAAAAATTTTCCCGAGGTATTTGTTCAAATGATAATATTTTAAAATTTGAGAGTTTGAAAGATTTTGCAGAAATGAAATTTTGAAAACACTTTGATTAATACATCGGTCATTTAACCAAAGCCATGGACCCATTATCAAAACTGCTCTGATTTGAAATCACTTGCACAACAATACGTTGAAATATCAAGTCCACTCTATAACCGATGTCAGCAAAATGACCTTATTAATATCTGCGAGCACACTAATCATTACTATAGGTAAGCTATCATGTCCAGGATAACGTCATAGAACAATATAATTAAATTAGACTATGCCGTCACAACACTCAAACACATAACATTTAAATTCCGAAAATTAGAGTCGTTTTGCAAAACAGAAATTTTCCAAAAATCCTTTCGATCGTAATAAAAATGACGGTAGTATTTTGCAATGTCCGAAGTATTTTTAAACACATTTTCCAAATACCGATTGATAGTGCTATTTGAAAATACATGACCAACTTGTCACAATTCAACTGATTTCAAAATCCACACAAACCGTTGTTTAACCGTACCATCAAAATATTTTCAAAAATTTTGATTTCCACAAAAATGCTCAAACCAGTAGAGTCTTTCAGGAAAAACGTTTTCAAACCTACCCACAGCGGGCATATTTACAACAATCCAAAATAGTCGAACTTAGAACCATGTGCCCAAACGGCAAACAGGGTCACCAATTCAATCAAAAGCATCTGATGGGCATCAAGTTAAACATACAACGAAACAATCTATCTGATTCTCTCACAAACTCTACTGTCGGTACCTTTTTTTTCGGAACGATCAAAGTTTACAACTTTCACATTATACCACCCCACATGGTGGTTCAACGTCAAAACGTCAATACGTCTAATTCTATACACATACAATGTATCACAAGTATCGAATACAAACTCCATTACACAACACCGTGCAAATAACGTCATGCACTACAAATATCACACATAAATGAAATCATGAACACATATATTATGCATAAAATAGGAGACTTACGTCTACAGGCCGCACGGAGATGACGGTTGCCCACGATACTAATCTCATACGACAACATAACCGACATGTTGTGACTACGCACAACTCAACTTGTCACCCGACATCTCGAATGACAAAACCACACAATACTCGACAAATCACGACTCGACTTGACCCGACAGCCTAGGTTTCCGCAACCTAAGCTCTGATACCATAAATGTAACACCCCCAAAACCATATGGGAATATTACACGCACTAGTAGAATAAACATCAAAGACTTCGGTACGTCTCACTTCGGTAATGTATATTAGCAAAGTAAAAACAAACAACAACTTCACTTTTCAATTTACTGACGTAAAAAACCCACATATACTTCAGTAAATGGTACCAAAAAAAAAACAGGAGCTAGTTAGTAAGTTATAGACACTTCGTTAATTTGATAATTACTAAAGTAAAAAGTGTGAAATTTTATTTTTACTAAAAGAAAATTACAATAGCGAAGTGTATGTCTTGAGACCGGGAATTAATATTTTGAGGTTCACTGAATGGGGTTAAAAATCATAAGTTTTGGAACTTGAGGGCTAGATTGAATTAACCTAAAAAAGTTGGGTATAAAACCCCTATTACGGCGGACATCATTCACTTCTCCCTTCTTCACTCTTCTCTTCCTCGAGAATCCTTCTCGGCCGCACACACACACACTCAAAAAATTCACACGCACACATGAACACAAAACTCACACACACACACTTAAGAAATTTTTTCACATAGAACCGCCGTGAACTGGGCGGCTCGGGAAGCGAAGGGGTCGCAACATGCTATGGCGCGGCCCGAATCGGCGACAGATCACATCCAAGGTGAGAAAGGTGTGATTCTATTGTTGTTTCGTCGGGATCGATAGATTTGGAAGGCCGAAGGGTTCAGACTCGATAGTAGTGGGTTCGTGCCGAAGCTGAACTGTGTTCGCGATTTGGTTTCGGGCCGGTGCTGTATTTCGGCCACAGGTTTTGAAAATCGGGCGATTGCAGCGGAGAATGAACCATACCGTGAAGAACGGTCTTCTATGGAGAAACGAAGGTGACTGGGGGTTTTAATCCACGAATAAGGAAATACGTTATCCGCATCCGATGTTTATTTCAACCAACATTAAAAAAGAGAGAGAGAAAATGACTATTTCATAACCTAATTTCCGAGAATGCCTTTTGTTTTGTTTTACAAGTATATCTGTTGTGACTTTGTTTTTTTTTTTTTCCAATTTTTTTGTGGCAGTTAATGAGATTTAGTATGCTCCAATTGTTGAATAACTTGAGGTCACATTCACAGTGAAAGGGGAGAACGGATGCGGACAAACTAAATTGGGCAAACAACAAAGTTAAGGAATATTTTTTTTGTTTTTGGCTATTAAAGCTCAATCATGGCATCGGTCTATTTTGTTTTTTGTTTTTGGCTATTAAAGTTCTTGTAATTGTTTTCTGGGCCTTGTTAGGACAAAACGCTTTCGAGCCGGTAATTCTTTCTTGAACTACTAAGTGTCGTGGAGCCAAGGGTGGTTAACTGGAGCCTTGTGACAAAGGGTGAAACTGGTAACAATCGAATTAGGCTTAATTTCACTAAGAATGAGTTATACCTTGGATTTTTATCCATTAAATAAATCTTGTCTCTGCAGATGAGGATAAGAAGTTAAATGCAACATACACAATTAGTGTAGCCCGGAAGATTGGATGCTCCATATTCTTATTGCCTGAGGATATTATTGAGGTACTTGACGTTCGACAATGACACAAAATTTGTATGTGCAATCAATATACGATGCATCACGGTATAAATTTTGTTGACGTTTACTGTTTCATGAAAGCATACTTGTCATACATTTAAGTATGTACTGTCGAGTTTCTATTTTTTTATGTATCTTTTTATAATTGAGAATGCAGGCCAATGCATGAGATTACGTTCTCAACAATTGACAAGCCGAATCTTCTCAGCCAAGTATCAGTGTTGCTTATTTTTCTGATGCACCATACTATGAAGATCATTAAATGGTTATTGCCTTATTTAAAGACGCATGAATATGTTCAGTATTGCAATGATTTTTTGACATACTTAAAATGAGGGTGTTTTAGGTTTTAACTCTTGACTGAAATATACGATGGGTCAACTTGCAGTTGACTTCTTTATTAGCTGAAGTTGGCCTAAACATCCAAGAAGCACATGCGTTTTCCACTGTGGATGGCTATTCTTTAGATGTCTTTGTTGTTGATGGTTGGCCATTTGAGGTATCTCACTGTTATGAATGTTGTCAATTCTTTTTATTTGTCCAATCTGGTTCTGTTGGATTGCACTGAATTTTAGAATAGCTTATTTTTTACACTTTTCAGCTGTTCATCTGTCTTGTTTTTAGAGTAGTTAAAGATGTTTTGTTCATCCATATTTTTGAGTGGTAGAATGTTGACTTTGTATAAACTCGATTAGCATTTAAGAGCAGTTGTTGTTATATAGAATTGATTAGCAAAAAACTTGGTTGTATCCAAAATAATGATGGGCTCCAGTGTATTTTTCTTTGGATTCATTTCTTTTCTCCTTTATTTAATTATTTTTTGTTATTATTTATTTATCTTTGAACAATTTTTTAGTGACTGCATGTATTCTTGATCTTGTTACCTTGTGTCATTTCATTATCAATGAAATGAAGTTTCTGAAAGGGCTACTTGTGGGGGGACACATCGCACTTCTAGAGATAAAATGGCAATTCTTTACACCCTTCTTTAGCCCCTCAGATCAAGTGGGAGAGTTTTGACTGACCCTTGTGTTTTGACTTTTCAGGAGACTGAGCAACTTCAGACTGCCCTTGAAAAAGAAGTATTGAATATTGAGGTACTACTACTCCTTGTTTATTTGATTGGAACTATTTTAGAATTGAGTGGAGAGACCTTTGTGTTGAAAAAAAAGTAAATACTAATGTATTTTTTTAAGGACATAGTAAATACGGCCTTATATGTGCTTGTCTATGTGAATTTTACATCCTTGAACTCCCTGGGTATGGAAGTTGGAGAGTTATGTCCCTTATATTGTGAAACATTCTTCACTGAGTGATAATTGCTAGTGTGCGGTATTTCATTCTATAGGTGTCCTTAACTTCAAGAGAAAAACTTGATGGCTTCCAAGAGAATTTTGAAAGAATTGAGGCTGAGGTGGTTCAGGGATGAAACTTTCCGATTCAGCTTCGGGATGAAGTTGGGATTTAGATTTTACCATTTTTGTTTTTTGGGCTGGAACTTTTTTTGTTGATAAGATGACAACATTGAGAAAAATGATACTGTTAATTGAATAGAACTTTTGTTATCCTGAACTTGTTATTTCTTATTGATGCCCATGATTGCACTACCGGGTCCGCTGTGCTACTGCATCGCAAGCAGCTAGTAATCTTGAGGAGGTAACTGAAAAATGTTGATTATTACGTCCAGGGAAGTACAATTGCAGCACGAAATTTGTTTGGAAGGTGTCTTTGTTGACCGTCTCGAGCTGTAGTAATTCGGTTTAATGGCTAGCATTATTTTTTTTTACGTATCACTGAATTGTTATTCTGTGGTGATATGTTTACATATTAGAGAAATCAGAAGTTTTGCACTTTAATCGATCAACGTGCTGCCGAAATTTTGGATTGTGTCGATCATAATATTTCTATGGTTCATCACTTTGTAGAAGTTATTTTTGACTGTTTGATAATGTTGTAGTATGTGTGTTATGACACATTATACTAATATATTTTAGTTGGTAATATAATTTTGGCTTTCAGGCAAAATCTTGTAATTTCTTTATTGGGAAGAAAATTTGTTAAACCATCAACAAAGTGATTATGTGGATTTGTTTGCTTCACTTGCCGATATTGAAGATTCGAAGAAGAAAGTTGACGAGAAGATGATTTCATGAACAAGAAGTATCATCGTCTGATGAAAAACAATGATATGCTGAAGAGAGACTTTGTCGTTTCGAAGTATATGATCTTTTTTAATCCTTTTTGTCCTATTTGTGGTGTTCATGATGAAATAGATAGAATCTTATTACATATTCTTTGTCTTTGTTATGATATGTATCTGGTTTTGAATTGGTTGGAATGCATGTTATTTTTTTATGATGGGATGATATGAAATTGTGGTTCTTATATTATTGAGCTATTGTGGTTGATGGTTAGTTATAGTTGAATGTAGATTTTGGCAATGAATTTTAAATTGAAATGTGAAATATTAATATATATTACTGCAGAAAATACTAATATATATTATACAATAACTGAAGTAAAAAGTTCTTTATTTACTACGCTAATTATAAAATAACCGAAGTTAAAGGTATTCTTTTACTTCATTTACCTCCATATTTGGATGATAATTAGAAAAAAAACTGAGATAGACTTCGGTTATTCGGATATTAGACTTCGCATAAAAAGCAAAGTCTACAGTATACCTTTAACTACACGAACATAGACTTCGGTAATTATAACGTTTTTACTTCAGATATTATCCGAAGTCTTTGATGTTTATTCTTATAGTGACGCCGGAGGCCCCTTTTCACGAGGGTCTACCAGGCTAAACCTTACAAAACGACCAAAAGTTTGCTCGGCCAGGGCAAACAATAAAATAATACAGACCCTTAAGGTCACTTACACGTGAATACACAGACCGATGAGGTCACACAATTCAATTAACAAATCTGACTAAAACAACATTACCCACACAGTGGTTGAAACAAAATACAGTGGAAGACTGAAATCAACTCTGACAACACAACGAAAATCAAAACAACTCTCAACTCTTGATTAGTATCGCAGCTCGTCATCCTCCTGTGCCAATCCTGTGACTGCTTCCCTGAACCTGCATGTACCTGGACGCAAAACAGACATCCATCCCCCGATTACTCGGGGGTTAGTAAAACTCCACTGTTTTACAAGTGTAAGTATAATATGGTACGAAATGCAACAAGTAAATAGCAACCAAGAATTTACCACGGAAATCAACTATCAAAATGTTCCCGAGAAGTTTTAGAATTTCGAACTCAATCAAGCAATAATTGAAAAGGAACTCATTAGCTCGAGGATTTTTAAAGTAGAAATGCTTTTGGACCTCAAGTCCCGATTTACCAAACCTTTTCGAAAACGTTAGGGCCTCAGCCCGATTCTCATTTCAAAACACACTAGTTAAGATATCATTATGAGTCCGTGACCCATGTTATAAAACATTATTCAAACAATCACTGTCAAACGATCACTGTTAGTACACATCATGTTCCGAACTCCAGAGGCCTCGACGGACCCTACCTGGACAACATACATCGTTCGTAGACATCATGTACCAAACTCCAGAGGCCTCGACGGACCTTACCTGGAATACATATCTTGTTCGTACACATCATGTACCGAACTCCAGAGGCCTCGACGGACCCTACCTGGACAACATACATCGTTCGTACACATCATGTACCGAACTCCACATGCCTCGTCAGGCCTTACCTGGAACACACGCATCATCACAACACGACCCATATGATCAACTCAACATATCACCACCAGCAACACACATTATTATCAATATGTCAAACCATTCAACAATACACCGTAATACATATTCAAATATGTAATCAAATCAACACACAAATATCATAATCATCACGATAATTCAACTATGACCAATCACGCACGACACGAACCATATGATTAACACAACCAACACAATTCCACGACGTTAATCAAATGAGAACATCATCACTACCATCAATCGTTCACACTTATAAAATCATGCGAACCATATTCACGAATGCAAAACAATTCATCATAAATATAATACGAAGTCTCTATCCACAAGACACAATTCGTATAGCAAGATACTTGCCTCAATAACTGCTACCGAACACTCCGAAGAACACGGTTCGACCGGGAAGCTCGGACCCCAAAGAAGACAACGAACGGGAGGGTTCTGACTCGAGTTCTTCACAAGGATTTCGTCCCTAAGTCATATCAACGATAAATCAATAATCGTACAATGAATAATAATCGCATAACGCCCGAATCCCCCTCTAAGACCTTTTATCGGACACCTTCAAGGCGTCGATTAGAACTCGACCAAAATGACGAATCTATGCAATCCAACCATGGAATAACAAGGGAAATGATAAAATACATCTAAATAATCATCAATACATCACAAATCTAAGTTATTACGGTTAAATCGGACAAAACGAACAAAACCCCCAATTCACCCAAAAATAGGGTTTCAAGAATTTACCTTGAATTAAGGATGAAGAACAATTGTTGGTGTTGTTAATCCCCACCAAGAAGTTGAAGAAGAGGAAGTTCTCTGGGATTGATGATGCAAAAACACCCAAAAATCGCCCACAAGATCGCCCAAGAGGAAGAGGAATGAAGGAAGAGATGAAATGAGCATTCATCTCACAAAATCCGAAATAGGCTGATCTGCACTGTGTGCCGGGGCCCACGGCCAAGAAAATCGCCAAAGATCGCTTAGTGCCGCGGCCCGGCCAGCAGGCCGCGGCCCATGTACCCGCCCAAAGATAAAAAGGCACACGGTGCAGTCTTAGCTATTCCGACCATAACTCCTTTGTCCGGACTCCGATTGACTCATCGTTTGAACCATTGGAAAGCTAACTTGATGCTCTATAATAGTGAAAAGAATCAGAATTTTTGGAGTTTCCAATAATTGATGGTGATTTTACAAAGTCGAACCCATACTTGGAAAAGTCGTTTAATAACACTGAACTCAACAAAACGACACCGAAACGAACTCGGATGACAAACAGTGTAGAATTAGTCATTTTAGGAATGACGAAAAGGTCACAATAGAGTCGCTAAGATAGACTTCTGCTAAAAAAAGAAAATTACCGGAAATCGAAATCACGGATATTACAAATATGATAATGGTTATTTTGATGAGGATTATTCGAGTAAGTAAAGTTGTGGCGGTAAGATTACATTGGTCGTATTCTGACTTAGTATTTTCATTGGTATGTAATTATTGACGTGATGTGATTGTTGTCATTGTTGGATATTATGGTTGACCCCGTCGTGGGATTTCTTTTTAGGTTCTTGGGATATCGAGCTTGTAGCGGTCGTGAAGAGATGATATTCCCGGAGGATACTAGCTATGGCTTGTGTTTGTAAATCGAGTCTTCTGATTATATGTTGTATTCCGCTGGTAGAGTATTTTTAATTGTTGCCCTTTTCACTGCATGAGTATTTCTTAAATGTCCTTTTGATTTTTGGCAACTTAAGCTACTTTGGAAATGGTTTTCTAAACTATATTCTCTGTACGTGTAAGTGATAGCTTAACGTATGTTTTTAAACTATTGAGTTTTGGCATTTCAGGCCTTGTAGTTTCAAATGAGATGTTACGACGGTTTTGGTTAACAGATTTTATAAAGTCTTCGAATATTTTTAAAAGATTGTACTGTCGATAGCCTCTTGGGCGTTTGTAAATATTTCCAAAAATGTCTTTTAGCCTTGTGGGTTCTGTCTCGGGGCCCACGGTGCTGTAATATTTCTGGATGGCTCTTTGGGTGTTAGAATATGCTATCAGAGCTTAGGTTGAGAAAACTTAAGCAGTTGGCTCGAGTCGAATCGTGTTTTTATCACGTCATTTGAGTTGTCGATTGACGAATATTATAGCCCTGGGTTTTTGTTGTTCACTCGGGCTTGCGGGTTATTGATTTACCAGTATAGTACTAGGGTTGTTGTAAACTCTTCTGAATGGTATTAACGTGTTTATTCGGATAGAGTTGTGTTGTGTTCTCGAATTGAGCTGAGTTTTCAAAATGTGTGTTTTGAAAATATCTATGTCGAGTATTTTTCTAGAGTTGAGACATGTGCCAGTATCACGAGGAATCGTCAGCTTCACGATCTGTAAGTATTTGGATTTTTGAATTGCATTGAGATTTGTTGCCATTCTAAGTTGATATGCTTTGAGATTCAGAAAGATATTATGCGTCACGGTATGAGGTGACAGAGTTGAGACAGGATTGATGATCTTCAGAAGCTATGATTTTGGAAATCAATATGTCGGTTAAATTTGGGAACGGAGTTGTGCATTTGGGAGAAAGATTGTGGATTGATGAGAAGAACATGTAGTCATGTTAGTTCATTTTGAGATATATGAAACTGTTTTTGAGCATTTGAAAATGATACTTTTCAAAATGAATGTTTTTACGGATGTTTTACCGGAAATGATTTTTGGGCCGAGACCCAATCGATTTTGAAATAGTTTTATAACTCAGGCCTTGGGGTCCAAAAAGGGGTTTTCTACTTTATAAACTTCTTGTAATGTGGAACGGGATATGGGCTGAGACCCTAATGTTTCAAAAGTCTTTTCTCTCTTCTAAAACTCCCGAGATTTGTAAAACACTTTACTAATCGTTTATGCATTTTATTACTACATTTCGAGGTTTTGATTTTATTTGTTCAAATGAGACTTCTCGGGTAGTCTTTCGATGTGTTTGATTTGTCGATTATCCAACATTTTATCATAGCATAAGTTGAGGTGATCCAGGATGGGTTAATGTTTGACGTTGCGAGTCATATGTGGAAAAGGAGTTTTTATCGGAGTCTATATATTAATATTTTGGAACTCTATCGTGTGGTTTTCCGATGGAATGTCAGTGGATTTGGTGATGAGCCGAACTGGTATACAGGGGTATGGATATGGGTAATCATTGGCATAATTTCATTTTATTTAATCGTGGGTATTCGAAAAGAATTGTCATCGAGAACTTGACGTAAGCAAGTCAATTTAATTTTTCAAAAATTGATTTCGCGGTCTTACGAAAATTTATGTTTTGAGTTTTGAAATTCTTGAAAGGACTTTCAAAAATCTGTATTCTTGAGAAGACTATATAATTTCAAACTGGTTTTGAAAATGTGATTGATATACATACGCATTTAGTGCATAGTGCATATCATGGTGAAGTTATGAGTGTGACTCACGAACTGGATAATACATCAATATGGTACGAGGAAAAGAGATTCAAACTTCAGTATGGTAGTTTGGATATCCAGAGATGACCGGTCGGTTGATCAGATAAGAGGAATATGTTGCGTATTGTAGATTCACGTACAGGATGTGATTTTGGAATGTCGGGTTTTGAGAAATTTGGACATGTGCTATGTGATTCTATTGGTATGGTAGTAGCGCGATTTTACCATAGTGATTTTTGAATGAGTCCTTTGTGAGTTTGGATTTGGGGATGGTGACCCTAGGATGGTTGTTTTGGGTAATGATTGGTTTTTCCCACTCCATGTATGTTTGGGTATGTTCGTCAGTTTATGACTGGTTGTTCGTATGCCGAGGGGTATGTTCAACAGTCGGGTGTGTTTATTTGAGATCCACTGTATGTGATTTGTGTAACTTTTTGAGAATTTTATTCATCCGTATATATGTCTCTATGGTTCTGCATTCATCGTGTTGGAGTTTACCTTGTGAAGGTATTCTCGATTATCGTTGATCGTTCGTTGATCATATTGGAGTTTACCATGTCAATGGTATTCTCGGTTAATTGGTTGGTTGATTATTGTTAATGATCGTATTCGAATTTTGTGTCGATGTTTCGGGATTTGTGTCATTGTTATGACAGTTGTTTCACAGATGTATCGTGTATTATTCGTTTTATCGGAATTATGACTTGATTGTGCGATCAGGCGAACAAGATTTGACACAGATAGATTCTTTCATCCGAAGATGATATATTTCATTGAGACTCATGGAATTGTGATTATAAGCATATTTAGGCCTTACAGTGGAGTCTATTGCTAGTATCACAGGAGATCATCGACATGGCGCATTTGTAAGTATACTATTTTGGTTATTCATTAATAATGATGATTGATCGTTGTCGTGATGGTTTCGGAATATTTTGGTTGAACGGGCTGTTTCTTTTATGACGGATTGCAAGTTTCGAGGACGAAACTTATTTTAAGTGGTGTAGTATGTAATATCCGGAATTTCTACTACTGTTGTTTAACGTTATTTTATCCGAGCTATGTTGTAAAGTGTGGAATCTGTATAGTATGGATAAAATAAATGAAGGACTGAGACATCTGTACTGGTATAATTGTCGTACTTGGTCGACAATTTCATTTGAGGATATAGTGTGTTGTGTATACGTATTCGGTATATTGCAACGACGAGCAAGATCAGGGTAAATGGCCAAGTATAGAAGCCATAACGTACGTCAAGCATATGAGCTTATGTACGTTAATTCCCAAAGGTTAGGTACGTTAACATTACGTTGTTACATACGTTAAAGTATCAGGTAAGATATAGTTGGCTAATCATAGAGGACCTTGTCAAGCGTGGCGTACGTTAATCATAAGAGCTTACGCACGCTAAGACAAAGACATAACGTACGTTACCTAGAATGCATAACGCACGTTATGAAGAGAATCAGACAGGATCAGGCTATGGCCGACAGGTGGGTCCCGTGGTCGGCAGCTTTCGGCACAGAACGTGAGAGGGCGAGTCAACGTCGTGTATTACGTACATTATGGACTACCCATTGCGTACGCTAAATGAATATGTACTATATCAAGACAACGTGTGTATTACGTAGGTTATGGCCTATGCATTACGTACATAAGTGATCGAACGAAACAAGGCAGTGAGTTCTGGAATGGTGTTACGTACGCTATGAAGGACCTGTAGCGTACGTTGTAACACCCCAAACTAGGCGGATATTACAGTGTCGTGGACCCCCAACTGGGACCCACTAGGCGAATGAAAATTAATGAATTAAATAATATAACTGTAGTAACGAACCACATCATATTACCAATTACTCCGATTAGGAGTTTTAAGTACAATACACCCAGGAAATACAGAACAACTATATATTTTATATGAAGATAAAATATACAACACTTAATAAAATGATTATCCAAACGGAAATTTGCAGCGGAAATAAAAATAAAGAAACATGAATGACTGAAAAGGACTGCGCCCCCCCCTACTACTATCATTGGGACTCCTCGCAGTCAACGTTCTCTTCCCGTGTTTTTGCCTTGCCATGACCTAAAAACAACATCCCAACGGGGTCAGTTACATAGAACAACAATCCTCAAGAGTTGAATAAACACAATCATTATATATCTTATTTATGAAATTAAGCTGAAGAGGGGCATCATAGTACGCCCATAATGGGACGTGCAAGGGCATAAGACGAGTGTACGGACACACCCGTACTTGTACTTAATTAGTCTCACGGAGGCACGTTACCGTGTGCACAGTCTAATGTGTCGGTGAACCCGCACCACATGACTATCGTGTGCCCGACTAAAAATTCCACACATAACCACCCGGCCACGCAATATGAACCCAGAAGGTCACAAGAGCAAAAGTGACCATGATGAATATTAATGAATAACAATCCGACAAGGGTCAAGAATGACTCACCGAGGTGAAATAATAATGAAATGAATGATAGCTCACTGAAATGATTGGAACCGTCGCTCCTCGTGAATTGAATGATTAGTTTGATAATTACAAGTCTCAACATGATTAATACACTATGAATGAATTATGAATATGAATGAACAACAACGAAAGGAATGAGTATCCTTTTAACCAAGTAAGAATTAACTTACACAATACCGGTGAAGAAGGTCCTTCCTCGAACAAACGTCTTAAAAAGAAATGTCGGTCGCTCGAACAACCTTGAATAAAATAATTACCAACAATCCGCTTAATATACGAATAAAGCATGATCACAACCAACTCAAGTGTTTACAAATCCAAATTCATTGGGTCATTATGACAAACACGTTGTAACCCATCTTCAAGTGTTTACAACCAACCTCCAAGGAGTGATTCAATCCAACAAAATATCTTCAACACAATCAAATAACTCGATATGAATACACAATTCGATATTTCAACAATATCTACCCGAAACCCCCAAATCCAAAATCAACATTCAAAGTGTTCTTGAAATAATCCTTCAATAATCCAATGAATATTCATACAAACTCATAATCATATGTATATGTCTTCATATATCATGATTATCACATCCAAAACATCATATTCCACCTTAAAATCGAAATCTAAGGTTTGGAGAAAATTACCTTTGAAGATCCAACCTCTTCGATCCATCGAAACTCGTGTTAATCAACTTCCCAAGCTCCACAAACGAATAAAGATGATTAAACCCGAACACACAAGTGTTTGATGATGAAAAATCTCTCCCACAATATCTCTCTCTCGGAACCAAAATGAAGAAGTGATGAAATGAGCATAAAAGTCCCGTTCATGTCTTTAAATACTGCGCAGAGTTACGGCCGTAACTCTGCCATCTTACGGCCGTAACTTCCCAAGTCAACGGCCTTACGACCGTAATCTCTATTACATACGGCCGTAACAACACTTCGTTGAAAACACAATAATACTCGCACTGTCCGAGTTACGGCCGTACCAGAACTACCTTAGGGCCGTAACAACAACACTTACGGTCGTATCCTGCTGAACTTATGGCCGTAAGTTGTCTTCATTGACAAGACCTTCCAACACAAACGAATGCATGCTACGGCCGTCGTCTCCAAATCATACGGCCGTACCTTCCGGCTTACGGCCATCACTAATATGACTTACGACCGTACGATGTCTTCGTCCAGAAAATCACCAATTCTACGAATGCATGTTACGGCCGTAATGCATGATAAGTTACGACCGTAACTCACTACTGGAAATGACAAAATCCGACAACTCCGTCTGCTTGTTACAAATGACGAATGATTCAACATACAATACTTGTATGAATGTAATTAAGTCCAATAACATGCAATAGGTGATACTTCCAACACAAAACTACCAATCACAATGATTATAATAATACTCTTGTCTCGATTCTCAAACGGAGTTGAATGATGATTGGTAACTGATACACGGCTCCAAGCACGCCACGATGAAAATAAATGAATGAACGTGACTGATGAATGATTATTAATGAGTGAAAAATTACCGAGTGACAATTACTGAATGATAATGAATGAATTTACAACCGGGTATTACATACATAAGGGAGCATTACGTATGTTAATATTGATTAGTAGCGTACGTAATGAGCGGTGTAGATTATAAATGGAAGTTCGGTTTTTCATTTCTTCACGAGAACAAAACCATTCCTTCCTCCAAACTTCGTGAGTATGGTAGTGAAGATAAACCTCTTCTATCTTGGATATAAGCCTGGAAACATGGCTTTGAGGCTTGGATATGAAGATATTGTTGATCCTTGATGTGTTAGATGGTGTTGTTCTTGTTCTTGAGGTATGTTGTTGAACTCTACACCTTGATTTCGGATTCTTGGTATTGTTATCTGTATTTGATTCATATGATGATGATTATAATGGTTTTGATATGATTCTTAATGTTATGAGGAGTGTATATTGAAGAATATGATAATATATGACTTGGATTATGAGTTGGATGATTATATACATGTTAAAGGATATCGGATTATGTTGTTTTGATGATTATGATCACGGTTTCGAATCACTTGGTATTCCTGAAGAACTTCTTGATGAATTTAAGACGGTCGTATGTTGAATTATCCGTATTTTTATATATGAAGATCGAATGTCCGTTAAGTCATGGTGATTGTAGTGGTAGAATTCGTATGTTCTTTATGAAATACGAATCATGATAAACCATTTGGAATCCAGAAAGATTGTTTGATCATCGAATATGATTTCCTTTACATTCGTATCCGTAATCGTATTGTGGTTGTGAATTCGTAATTGTTTGATTTGGAATGTTCGGACTTGTGTTTAATCGAGATATTGTTTAGCCATTGAGTTTGATTAATTGGTTATATCGGGAATTGATTATTATCGAATGTGTGATAATTGATTACTTCGATAGGTTTTGATCATTGATGGTTGGTTATAATCGTCGACTAGAAAAGTTTGTTGGGTCGTGTTCGAGAATGTTCGTGAATTGGTTTGGTCAGGGTCGAGGAGCTCGTAGACGAAGGCAATGGGATTGGTAGCGGCCACATCATTGTCTTGTCGGTATCGAGACAAGTTATTACTTGATCAGTCTGTAATATTTAATGAATGGTTTCCATTTCATTCGTTTATAATTGGTATAGCAATGATTATAATTGTGAACATAGGAGATTTGGGATTGTAAGTTGTTTTCAGATTTTGGGAATTTAAATCATAATGTATATGATTTACTTTTGTTATTGGTATACCTAGGTATGGAAGATATATTGTGATAAAGACGAAGATGTGAATTATCTACAGTCCGTGATATTTTGGACCGTTGAATATGGAGGATAATCGTCATTGATGGTTTTTGACATTGAGATCGCTCTCGAATGACTCGGGGAAAGTACTCTAATCATTTTTGTCATTTTGTGTCGATCATGTTGTGATACATTCGTGTATTGTTGTTGTTGTAACACCCCAAACTAGGCGGATATTACAGTGCCGTGGATCCCCGACTGGGACACACCAGGCGAATGAAAATGATGAATTAAATAATATAATTGTAGTACCGAACCACATTATATTACCAAATACTCCGATGAGGAGTTTAAGTACAACACACCAGGACAATACCGAATACTAGTATATTTTATATGAAGATAAAATACACAACACTGAATGAAAAGGAGTATCCAAATGAAAGTCTGCAGCGGAAAATAAATGACAACAACATGAATGACTGAAAAGATCGGGCCCCCCTACTAGTATCACTGGGAATCCTCGCCGTCAATGTTCTATTCCCGTGCTTTTGCCTTGCCATGACCTGAAAACAAAATCCCCAGCCGGGGTCAGTTACACAGAACAACAATCCTCAAGGGTTGAAAATACACAATCATGATATATCTTTAGTTATGAAATATCTTTAGTTATGAATTACGCTGAAGAGGAGTATTATAGTACGCCCGTAATGTTCTGTGCAAGTGTACAAGACGGATGACCGGACACATCCGTCCTTGTACCTAATTAGTCTCACGGAGGTAATCGTTACCGTGTGCACAGTCCAATGTATCGATCCCAATACATGACCATCGCGTGCTCGACTAAAAATTCCACACATCCGCACCCGGCCACGCAATATGAACCCAAAAGGTCATATGAACGAGAATGACCAAAATGAATATCAATGAATAATATTAATCCGACAAGGTCGAGAATGACTCACCGAGATGAAAATGATAGTGAAGTGAATGATAGTTCAATGAAATGATTGGAACTGCCGTTCCTCGTGAATGAAGTTATTATTCGACAATTACAAGTCTCTATACGATTAATATAATGATGAATGAGTTATGATTATGAATGAACAACAACAAAAGGAATGAATATCCTTTTAACCGAGTAAGAATTAACTTACACAACACCGATGAAGAATGTCCTTCCACGAACAACGTCCTAAACGGGATGTCGGTCGCTCGAACAACCTTGAATAACACAATATCGAACAATCCGTTCAACATATGACTCAAACACGATGATAACCAACTCAAAACATCGATACGACTAAACTAAGTTCATTGGGGCATTATATCAAACACGTTGTGACCAATCTCCGATTGTTTACAATCAATCCTCAATTATACCAATATTAAATCCCCAAGAAGTGTTTCAAACCAACAAAACATCTTCAATACGAGCAATAATCCAAGATGAATATCCAAAATCGTGATTACAACAACAATTAATCGAAAACCCCCAAATCCAACTCAATATTCAAATTGTTCTTGAATAATCCTTCAATAATCCAATGAATAATCATACATATCCACAATCATGTGTACATCACTTCATACAACATGATTTTAACGTCTAAATCATCATATCTTAATACAAAATCGAAATCCAAGATGTTGAAGAATATTACCTTAGAAGATCTAAACACTTCGATCCGATGAAAACGTGTTAAATCGACTATCCAAGCTTCCCAACGAATCAAGATGATGAAATCCGAACACACAAGTGATTTATGATGACAAAATATCTCCCTCAATCTCTCTCTCTCGGAACAAAGTGAAGGAAATGAGAAAAATGAGGAAAGGTCCCCTCCAAGACATATATAAACTGCCGGAAGTTACGGCCGTAACTCGGCCTTCTTACGGCCGTAACATCCCAGGTCAACGGCCTTACGGCCGTAACGAGCCAACTCGTACGACCGTAACTCGGCTTCGTACAAACACCTGCCGATAGCCTTACGGCCGTATCCGAACCTGACTTATGGGCGTAACTCGCCCTCATCTAAAACACCTGCCGACATCCTTACGGCCGTACCCGCACACCTTACGGGCGTAACTCGGACGATACGGCCGTATCCGGCCAATCTTACGGGCGTAAGCCCCCTTCGTCGAAAATGACCAGGTACCCTGCCTGTAACGTACGGCCGTATCCGGCCAAGCCTTACGGCCGTATCTCCCTCGCCTTACGGCCATATGCCGCAACCCTTACGGCCGTAACTCGCCTTCGGCCAAAAACGCCTGGGCACCCTGCTCGACACGTACGGCCATATCCGGCCAAGCCTTACGGCCGTATTGCCTAACTTACGGCCGTATGCCGAAATCCTTACGGCCGTAAGTCCCGCTTGTCCAAAATGGCTTGAAAACAACGAACATCTATTATGGCCATATCCGACACTCCTTACGGCCGTAACTCGTTGCTGGACAAGATGAAAATCCGACAACTCCGATTTCTCGCTACAATTGATGAATGATTCGACATACCATACGTATGTGAAAGTGAACAAATCTAACATATGCCAAAAATGATACTTCCAGCACAAGACTACCAATCACGATGATAATGATAATACTCCCGTTTCGACACTCAAACAGAGATGAAATGACGATCAGTAACTGATACACGGTTACAACATGCCAAATGAACGCAAATGAATGAATCATGAATGATGAGTGATTATTAATGAGTGAAAATTACTGAGTGATAATTACTGACTGATAATTACTGAATGATAATGAATGAATTACAACCGGGTATTACATAATCCCCCCCTTAAAAGGAGTTTTGTCCCCGAAACTATGGGTCAAACAACTCGGGATAACTCTCCCACATACTCTCCTCGGTTTCCCAAGTAGCCTCTTCGACTCCGTGTGTAGACCACTGAATCTTGACCAAAGGAATCATCTTGTTCCTCAACTATTTGATTCGCCACTCTAAAACTCGTATAGGACGCTCCTCATATGAATGATCATCCGCGATGTCGATTTCGTCGAATTGAAGTATGTGAAACACATTATGAATTCGGCTCAATGCCACAGGTAAAGCCAATCGATAAGCAAACTCGCCTACTCGATCCAGAATCTCAAACGTCCAATGAATCTCGGACTTAACTTTCCCCGTTTTCCGAAACGGAAAATACTTCGACTCGGGGATACCTTGACCAAAACGTGGTCACCCGTCTCGAACTCTAGTGGTCGACGACGATTAACTGCATATGATTTCTGTCGACTCTGAGCTGTCAACATACGACTCCATATCAAAGCTACCTTCTCATGGGCGGTTATAAGCATATCGGGCTCGGTGCTGATTAATTCTGATAAGTCATCCCAACACAAAGGAGATCGACAACGACGACCGTACAAGGCCCCCGCAAGGTGCTATCTTAATCGCAGCATGCCAACTATTATTGTACGTGAACTCAATCAATGGTAATTGGGCTTCCCAATCGTCTTTCCAATCGAGGACGCATGCCCTCAACATGTACTCCAATGTCTGAATAGTCCTCTCTGATTGTCCGTCGGACTGAGGATGAAAAGCGGTACTAATATTAAGCTGAGTTCCCATAGCAAGATTAACTGATTTCCAAAATGTGACACGAATCGCCCGTCACGATCGGAAACAATGCTCTTAGAAGTACCCTGCAATCTCACTATCTCTTTGATGAACAACTGGGCCAGTCTCTCGGGACCCCACGTATCCTTAATCTAAAGGAAATGAGCTGACTTAGTTAAGCGGTCCACAATCACCCAGATTGTGTTCCTGCCACGACTACTCGTCGTCAAACTCGTGATGAAGTCCATAGAAATGTCTTCCCACTTCCACTCTGGAATAGGGAGAGGTCTCAGCATACCCGCCGGTCGCTGATGTTCTATCTTGACTTGCTGACATGTTAAGCATCTCGAAACAAATTCTGTGACTTCTCGCTTCATATTACTCCCCCAGTAATTTTGTTTCAAGTCCTTGTACACCTTGCTAGACCCTGGATGAACGGAAAAAGGGGTAGCATGAGCTTCTCTCAAAATCGAGTTTTTCAACTCGTCATTAGCCGGTACACATAACCGATTCTTAAATCGCAAAAGTCCATCCTTGTGGACCACAAATCCAGGGCTTTCCCTTGAGCCACATCCTCACGGATGCGCAACAATGATGGGTCTGAACCCTGATTCACTCCAATTGCCTCCTCAAGTGGCGATGAAATCTCTAACATGCAAAGTTGCCCTTGCACTTGCTGAAGCCAGACCTCGATCTCGGGTCTAAGGAATTCCTGCTGAAGCTCCTTCTGAACTGTTAAACGAGCAAGCATTTGCTCTTGAACGGACTTACGACTCAAGGCATCGGCAACCACGTTTGCCTTACTCGGGTGGTACAGGATCTCGATATCATAATCTTTAATTAGTTCCAACCACCACCTCTGTCGCATTTTTAATTCCTTCTGAGTAAATATATACTTCAAACTCTTGTGATCGGTGAATAACTGATAGGTGACGCCATAAAGGTAATGACGTCAAAATTTCCGACACGAAAACCACGGCTATTAGCTCCAGTTCATGGGTCGGATAATTAACCTCGTAAGGTCGCGATTGCCGTGAAGCATAGGCAATAACCTTCCCATTCTTCATTAATACACATCCGAGATCGTGTCCGGACGCGTTACTAAAAACCACGAATCCTTACATCCCTTCTGGCAAGGAAAGGACATGTGCTGAAATTAACCGGTTCTTGAGTTCCTCAAAACTCCACTGACACGCGTCGGACCACGTGAGTTTCTTACCCTTTCGCAAAAGGTTCGTCGTTGATTGAGCGATTTTAGAGAATCCTTTCACAATTCGCCGATAATAACCGGTTAATCCGAGAAAGCTTCGGATTTTCTTATCAATCTTCGGAGGTAACCAATCTTGGATAGCCTCCGTCTTCTGAGGATCAACACACACACCGTCTGATGAAATTACATGCCTGAGAAACGACCCTTCGGACATCCAGAACTCACATTTGGAAAACTTTCCATAGAGTTGCTCTCGTCTCAACACGTCGAGAACCTCATGAAGGTGAAACTCGTGTTCTTCCTGGTCACGAGAATAAATTAAATTATCATCACTGAAGACAACCACAAACTGGTCCCAAAAGTCGATGAAAACTCGATTCATTAATTCTATGAATACCGCAGATGCATTAGGTAACCCAAACGGCATTACCACGAACCCATAATGACCATAGCGTGTTTGAAACGCCTTCCTCGCGATATCCGACTCTCGAATTCGCAACTGATGATATCCAGATCTTAAGTCGATCTTGGAAAAAATACTGAAGTTCCCTGAAGTTGATCTAAGAGATCATCGATACGGGGTAGAGGATACTTATCCTTGATCATCATCCTGTTCAACTCCTGATAATTAATACATACACAAAACGAACCATACTTCTCCTTAACAGATCACACTGGTGCTCCCCACGGGGACGCACTCGGTCGGAGATAACCTTTCTTGAACTATTCCTCAAGTTGAATCTTCATCTCTTGCATTTCGGTCGGGGCCATCCGATACGGTGCCTTCGATAACGGGGACGTACCAGGATCCAACTCACTCGTGAATTCCACAACTCTCTGTGGAGGCAAACCAGGTAACTCGTCTGCGAATACATCGTCAATCGATGACTATGATACCACGAATGATTGAACATCTCGATTGCCCTAGAACGGTCAATCGATGACAATGATGCAGTGAATGATTGAACAACTCGATTGCCTTAGAACGGCCAATCGATGAAAATGATACAATGAATGATTGAACAACTCGATTGCCTTAGAACGGCCAATCGATGAAAATGATACAATGAATGATTGAACAACTCGATTGGGAAATTTCTCTACTTCCATCATATAATAATTATCTGGAACAACGGGGATTACCTCCCTGAAATACACACTCGTCTCCAACGACTGGCATGATAGTGATCAAATGCTTATGATCACTGAGGATGGTATCATGACGATCCATCTAATTAATGCCCAATATTACATCGTCCTTATTTAAGTCCACCACGATTAGGTCCACCAACGAATCGCGGTCATTAAGCTTAATTCGGTATGATTTACGAAAATTCTTCCATCGTCAGGTAGGCCTATGGTATGAGGTCCACAAGCAATAGGACTATCCAAATTAAGTCTATTCAAACATGATTCGAAAATGAATGAATGTGGTGCACCAGTATCAAAAGGTACACACAGGTTGAGGTAAAATTAGGAGTATACCTGAGATCATTCGGGCTACCGGATCGCCGGTCCTCTTCATCTCGTGAATCCGGGACGTGCCGGCCCCCGAACCGGACGCTCCCGTATGATAAATATGAGCTCTGCCTTTATTCATTGTCTTAAACGACCGACAGAGCGATCGATTACAATTGCTGATTGCTTCGGGGCCTGAGATGCCGCCGGAGCCAACTTGGAGTCCTTTCGGCAAAAACGCGCCTTATGCCCAAAAATCCCACAATTATGGCACGTGATAGACGGTTTCAGACACTTAGTGCTGTAATGACCCGGCGCTCCACAGTTGAAACAGGTGATGGCCGAACTGGCCGCTCGGGACTGAGATCCCGCATGATTATGCGCCGTAGGAGGTCGCTCAGAAATGTTAGGGCCCGCACGAGGCTTCTTGAAGGTAGACTGACCACCTTCAGACTGATTATGCTTCGTTGATTTCTTGCTGAGAGATGAAGGTTGTTGCTCAGCAATTTCCTTAACAGCAGGCTCATACGGGAGAGTTCTTTCAATTAATTCGGCCAGAGTGGCGCAATGATGATTGAGTAATTGCATATGAGTCATCATGACCTGCATAAAAGTGAGTAGATCAACCTGAACATCTTTCGATCGAGCGGAGTCCTGGTTACGGTTTCCCGACAGTGAGCGATTATTCCCCGGGTTCCGGCCCGCACCGCGGCCTCTCCCCGTGCATCCCCTGACAGCTCTCTCCATACTGAAATAGGAAGGTCGCATGATAATCATACATCTCGTATGAGTACCGCATTATGATTTACGTCATGAAATGATGAAAATGAGCATACGCGCTTTAATATAGTGATTACATGAATGATTAACTGAGGTGACAAGAATATCTGATGAAATTCTTGAAATGAGTATCTTGAACAAGTTAACAAGATTAATGATATGATTTTCCAGATCAACAACTGAGTAATGAAATGAATTGAATGATTAATGAGTTAACATGATCGTCCTGATCATCAACTGAGTAATGAAATGAATTGAGTGATTAATGAGTTAACATGATCGTCCTGATCATCAACTGAGTAATAAAATGAATTGAGTGATTAATGAGTTAACATGATCGTCCTGATCATAATGAATGATGATGTTTGAGGATTGTTAACTGATGAATGATGAATGAATAATTATTGCCAGAAATTATACCATGGCATTAGAAGTCTTACAGTTCTTTCGGTCTGATTGGCTCGGCATTTGCACAGGTCACACGTGACGCGAAAGTCCGATGATACTAGTCTGATAACGATGATTTCAAATGAGACATGACTCGGGAGGTAGTATTAAAACCACGCTCTGATACCAACTCTGTAACACCCCAAACTAGGCGGATATTACAGTGTCGTGGATCCCCGATTGGGACCCACCAGGCGAATGAAAATGATGAATTAAATAATATAATTGTAGTACCGAACCACATTATATTACCAAATACTCCGATGAGGAGTTTAAGTACAACACACCAGGACAATACCGAATACTAGTATATTTTATATGAAGATAAAATACACAACACTGAATGAAAAGGAGTATCCAAATGAAAGTTTGCAGCGGAAAATAAATGACAACAACATGAATGACTGAAAAGATCGGGGGCCCCTACTAGTATCACTGGGACTCCTGACCGTCAATGTTCTATTCTCGTGCTTTTGCTTTGCCATGACCTGAAAACAAATTCCCCAGCCGGGGCCAGTTACACAGAACAACAATCCTCAAGGGTTGAAAATACACAATCATGATATATCTTTAGTTATGAAATATCCTTAGTTATGAATTACGCTGAAGAGGAGTATCATAGTACGCCCGTAATGTTATGTGCAAGTGTACAAGATGGATGACCGGACACATCCGTCCTTGTACCTAATTAGTCTCACGGAGGTAATTGTTACCGTGTGCACAGTCCAATGTATCGATCCCAATACATGACCATCGCGTGCTCGACTAAAAATTCCAGACATCCGCACCCGGCCACGCAATATGGACCCAGAAGGTCATATGAACGAGAATGACTAAAATGAATATCAATGAATAATATTAATCCGACAAGGTCGAGAATGACTCACCGAGATGAAAATGATAGTGAAGTGAATGATAGTTCAATGAAATGATTGGAACCGCTGTTCCTCGTGAATGAAGTTATTATTCGAAAATTATAAGTCTCAATACGATTAATATAATGATGAATGAGTTATGATTATGAATGAACAACAACAAAAGGAATGAATATCCTTTTAACCGAGTAAGAATTAACTTACACAACACCGATGAAGAATGTCCTTCCACGAACAACGTCCTAAACGGGATGTCGGTCGCTCGAACAACCTTGAATAACACAATATCGAACAATCCGTTCAACATATGAATCAAACACGATGATAACCAACTCAAAACGTCGATACGACTAAACTAAGTTCATTGGGGCATTATATCAAACACGTTGTGACCAATCTCTGATTGTTTACAATCAATCCTCAATTATACCAACATTAAATCCCCAAGAAGTGTTTCAAACCAACAAAACATCTTCAATACGATCAATAATCCAAGATGAATATCCAAAATCGTGATTACAACAACAATTAATCGAAAACCCCCAAATCCAACTCAATATTCAAAGTGTTCTTGAATAATCCTTCAATAATCCAATGAATAATCATACATATCCACAATCATGTGTACATCACTTCATACAACATGATTTTAACATCTAAAACATCATATCTTAATACAAAATCGAAATCCAAGATGTTGAAGAATATTACCTTAGAAGATCCAAACACTTCGATCCGATGAAAACGTGTTAAATCGACTATCCAAGCTTCCCAACGAATCAAGATGATGAAATCCGAACACACAAGTGATTTATGATGACAAAATATCTCCCTCAAGCTCTCTCTCTCGGAACAAAGTGAAGGAAATGAGAAAAATGAGGAAAGGTCCCCTCCAAGACATATATAAACTGCCAGAAGTTACGGCCGTAACTCGGCCTTCTTACGGCCGTAACATCCCAGGTCAACGGCCTTACGGCCGCAACCAGCCAACTCGTACGGCCGTAACTCGGCTTCGTACAAACACCTGCCGACAGCCTTACGGCCGTATCCGAACCTGACTTACGGGCGTAACTTGCCCTCATCTAAAACACCTGCCGACATCCTTACGGCCGTACCCGCAGACCTTACGGGCGTAACTCGGACGATACGGCCGTATCCGGCCAATCTTACGGGCGTAAGCCCCCTTCATCGAAAATGACCAAGTACCCTGCCTGTAACGTACGGCCGTATCCGGCCAAGCCTTACGGCCGTATCTCCCTCGCCTTACGGCCGTATGCCGCAACCCTTACGGCCGTAACTCGCCTTCGGCCAAAAACGCCTAGGCACCCTGCTCGACACGTACGGCCATATCCGGCCAAGCCTTACGGCCGTAATGCCTAACTTACGGCCGTATGCCGAAATCCTTACGGCCGTAAGTCCCGCTCGTCCAAAATGGCCTGAAAACAACGAACATCTATTACGGCCGTATCTGACACTCCTTACGGCCGTAACTCGTTGCTGGACAAGATGAAAATCCGACAACTCCGATTTCTCGCTACGATTGATGAATGATTCGACATACCATACGTATGTGAAAGTGAACAAATCTAACACATGCCAAAAATGATACTTCCAGCACAAGACTACCAATCACGATGATAATGATAATACTCCCGTTTCGACAATCAAACGGAGATGAAATGACGATCGGTAACTGATACACGGTTACAACATGCCAAATGAACGCAAATGAATGAATCATGAATGATGAGTGATTATTAATGAGTGAAAATTACTGAGTGATAATTACTGACTGATAATTACTGAATGATAATGAATGAATTACAACCGGGTATTACATTATCCCCCCTTGAAAGGAGTTTCGTCCCCGAAACTATGGGTCAAACAACTCGGGATAACTCTCCCGCATACTCTCCTCGGTTTCCCAAGTAGCCTCTTCGACTCCGTGTGTAGACCACTGAATCTTGACCAAACCAATCTTCTTGTTCCTCAACTATTTGATTCGCCGCTCTAAAACTCCTATAGGATGCTCCTCATACGAATGATCATCCGCGATGTCGATTTCTTCGAATTGAAGTATGTGAAACACATTATGAATTCAGCTCAACGCCAGAGGTAAAGCCAATCGATAAGCTAACTCGCCTACTCGATCCAGAATCTCAAACGTCCAATGAATCTCGGACTTAACTTTCCCCGTTTTCCGAAACGGAAAATACTTCGACTCGGGGATACCTTGACCAAAACGTGGTCGCTCGTCTCGAACTCTAGTGGTCGACGACGATTAACTGCATATGATTTCTGTCGACTCTGAGCTGTCAACATACGACTCCTTATCAAAGCTACCTTCTCATGGGTGGTTAAAAGCATATCGGGCTCGGTGCTGATTGATTCTGATAAGTCATCCCAACACAAAGGAGATCGACAACGACGACCGTACAAGGCCCCTGCAAGGTGCTATCTTAATCGCAGCATGCCAACTATTATTGTACGTGAACTCCATCAACGATAATTGGGCTTCCCAATCGTCTTTCCAATCGAGGACGCATGCCCTCAACATGTACTCCAATGTCTGAATAGTCCTCTCTGATTGTCCGTCAGACTGAGGATGAAAAGCGGTACTGATATTAAGCTGAGTTCCCATAGCACGATTAACTGATTTCCAAAATGTGACACGCATCGCCCGTCACGATCGGAAACGATACTCTTAGGAGTACCATGCAATCTCACTATCTCTTTGATGAACAACTGGGCCAGTATCTCGGGACCCCACGTATCCTTAATCTCAAGGAAATGAGCTGACTTAGTTAAGCGGTCCACAATCACCCAGATTGTGTTCATGCCACGACGACTCGTCATCAAACTCGTGATGAAGTCCATAGAAATGTCTTCCCACTTCCACTCTGGAATAGGGAGAGGTCTCAGCATACCCGCCGATCACTGATGTTCTATATTGACTTGCTGACATGTTAAGCATCTCGAAACAAATTCTGTGACTTCTCGCTTCATATTACTCCCCCAGTAATTTTGTTTCAAGTCCTTGTACACCTTGCTAGACCCTGGATGAACGGAAAAAAGGGGTAGCATGAGCTTCTCTCAAAATCGAGTTTTTCAACTCGTCATTAGCCGGTACACATAACCGATTCTTAAATCGAAAAAGTCCATCCTTGTGGACCACAAATCCAGGGCTTTCCTTTGAGCCACATCCTCACGGATGTGCAACAATGATGGGTCTGAACCCTGATTCACTCCAATTACCTCCTCAAGTGGTGATGAAATCTCTAACATGCAAAGTTGCCCTTGCACTTGCTGAAGCCAGACCTCGATCTCGGGTCTAAGGAATTCCTGCTGAAGCTCCTTCTGAACTGTTAAACGATCAAGCATTTACTCCTGAACGGACTTACGACTCAAGGCATCGGCAACCACGTTTGCCTTACCCGGGTGGTACAGGATCTCGATATCATAATCTTTAATTAGTTCCAACCACCACCTCTGTCGCATATTTAATTCCTTCTGAGTAAATATATACTTGAAACTCTTGTGATCGGTAAATAACGGATAGGTGACGCCATAAAGGTAATGACGCCAAAATTTCCGACACGAAAACCACGGCTGTTAGCTCCAGGTCGTGGGTCGGATAATTAACCTCGTAAGGTCGCAATTGCCGTGAAGCATAGGCAATAACCTTCCCATTCTGCATTAATACACATCCGAGATCGTGTCCGGACGCGTTACTAAAAACCACGAATCCTTCCGTCCCTTCTGGCAAGGAAAGGACAGGTGCTGAAATTAACCGGTTCTTGAGTTCCTCAAAACTCCGCTGATAAGCGTCGAACCACGTGAGTTTCTTACCCTTTTGCAAAAGGTTCGTCGTTGATTGAGCGATTTTAGAGAATCCTTTCACAATTCGCTGATAATAATCGGTTAATTCGAGAAAGCTTCAGATTTTCTAATCAATATTCGGAGGTAACCAATCTTGGATAGCGTCCATCTTCTGAGGATCAACACGCACACCGTCTGATGAAATTACATGCCTGAGAAACGACACTTCGGACATCCAGAACTCACATTTGGAAAACTTTCCATATAGTTGCTCTCGTCTCAACACGTCGAGAAACTGATGAAGGTGAAACTCGTGTTCTTCCTGGTCACGAGAATAAATTAAATTATCATCACTGAAGACAACCACAAACTGGTCCCAAAAGTCGATGAAAACTCGATTCATTGATTCCATGAATACCGCAGATGCATTAGGTAACCCAAACGGCATTACCACGAACCCATAATGACGATAGCGTGTTTGAAACGCCGTCCTCGCGATATCTGACTCTCGAATTCGCAACTGATGATATCCAGATCTTAAGTCGATCTTGGAAAAAATACTGAAGTTCCCTGAAGTTGATCTAAGAGATCATCGATACGGGGTAGAGGATACTTATCCTTGATCATCATCCTGTTCAACTCCGGATAATTAATACACACACGAAACGAACCATACTTCTCCTTGATAGATCACACTGGTGATCCCCACGGGGACGCACTCGGTCGGAGATAACCTTTCTCGAACTATTCCTCAAGTTGAATCTTCATCTCTTGCATTTTGGTCGGGGCCATCCGATACGGTGCCTTCGATAACGGGACGTACCGGGCTCCAACTCACTCGTGAATTCCACAACTCTCTGTGGAGGCAAACCAGGTAACTCGTCTGGGAATACATCGTCAATCGATGACAATGATACCACGAATGATTGAACATCTCGATTGCCCTAGAACGGTCAATCGATGACAACGATGCAGTGAAAGATTGAACAACTCGATTGCCTTAGAACGGCCAATCGATGAAAATGATATAATGAATGATTGAACAACTCGATTGCCTTAGAACGGCCAATCGATGAAAATGATACAATGAATGATTGAACAACTCGATTGAGAAATTTCTCTGCTTCCATCATATAATAATTCTTCTGGAACAACGTGGATTACCTCCCTGAAATACACACTCGTCTCCAACGACTGGAATGATAGTGATCAAACGCTTACGATCACTGAGGATGGTATCATGACGATCCATCTAATTAACACCCAATATTACATTGTCCTTATGTAAGTCCACCACGATTAGGTCCACCAACCAATCGCGGTCATTAAACTTAATTCGGTATGATTTACGAAAATTCTTCCATCGTCAGGTAGACCGATGGTATGAGGTCCACAAGCAATAGGACTATCCAAATTTAGTCTATTCAAACATGATTCGAAAATGAATGAATGTGGTGCACCAGTATCAAAAGGTACACACAGGTTGAGGTAAAATTAGGAGTATACCTGAGATCATTCGGGCTACCGGATCGCCGGTCCTCTTCATCTCGTGAATCCGGGACTTGCCGGCCCCCGAACCGGACGCTCCCGTATGATAAATATGAGCTCTGCCTTTATTCATTGTCTTAAACGACGCTGACAGAGCAGTCTGATTCTGAATTGCTGATTGCTTCGGGGCCTGAGATGCCGCCGGAGCCAACTTGGAGTCCTTTCGGCAAAAACGCGCCTTATGCCCAAAAATCCCACAATTATGGCACGTGATAGACGGTTTCAGACACTTAGTGCTGTAATGACCCGGCGCTCCACAGTTGAAACAGGTGATGGCCGAACTGGCCGCTCGGGACTGAGATCCCGCATGATTATGCGCCGTAGGAGGTCGCTCAGAAATGTTAGGGCCCGCACGAGGCTTCTTGAAGGTAGACTTACCGCCTTCGGACTGATTACGCTTCGTTGATTTCTTGCTGACAGATGAAGGTTGTTGCTCAGCAATTTCCTTAACAGCAGGCTCATACGGGAGAGTTTTCTCAATTAATTAGGTCAGAGTGGCGCAATGATGATTGAGTAATTGCATATGAGTCATCATGACCTGCATAAAAGTGAGTAGATCAACCTGAACATCTTCCGATCGAGCGGAGTCCTGGTTACGGTTTCCCGACAGTGAGGGATTATTCCCCGGGTTTCGGCCCGCACCGCGGCCTCTCCCCGTGCATCCCATGACAGCTCTCTCCATACTGAAGTAGGAAGGTCGCATGATAATCATACATCTCGTATGAGTACCGCATTATGATTTACGTCATGAAATGATGAAAATGAGCATACGCGCTTTAATATAGTAATTACATGAATGATTAACTGAGGTGACAAGATTATCTGATGAAATTCTTGAAATGAGTATCTTGAACAAGTTAACAAGATTAATGATATGATTTTCCAGATCAACAACTGAGTAATGAAATGAATTGAGTGATTAATGAGTTAACATGATCGTCCTGATCATCAACTGAGTAATGAAATGAATTGAGTGATTAATGAGTTAACATGATCGTCCTGATCATCAACTGAGTAATAAAATAAATTGAGTGATTAATGAGTTAACATGATCGTCCTGATCATAATGAATGATGATGTTTGAGGATTGTTAACTGATGAATGATGAATGAATGATTATTGCCAGAAATTATACCATGGCGTTAGAAGTCTTACAGTTCTTTCGGTCTGATTGGCTCGGCATTTGCACAGGTCACACGTCACGCGAAAGTCCGATGATACTAGTCTGATGACGATGATTTCAAATGAGACATGACTCGGGAGGTAGTATTCAAAACCACGCTCTGATACCAACTCTGTAGCACCCCAAACTAGGCGGATATTACAGTGCCGTGGATCCCCGATTGGGACCCACCAGGCGAATGAAAATGATGAATTAAATAATTTAATTGTAGTACCGAACCACATTATATTACCAAATACTCCGATGAGGAGTTTAAGTACAACACACCAGGACAATACCGAATACTAGTATATTTTATATGAAGATAAAATACACAACACTGAACGAAAAGGAGTATCCAAATGAAAGTCTGCAGCGGAAAATAAATGACTGAAAAGATCGGGGCCCCCTACTAGTATCACTGGGACTCCTCGCCGTCAATGTTCTATTCCCGTGCTTTTGCCTTGCCATGACCTGAAAACAAAATCCCCAGCCGGGTACAGTTACACAGAACAACAATCCTCAAGGGTTGAAAATACACAATCATGATATATCTTTAGTTATGAAATATCCTTAGTTATGAATTACGCTAAAGAGGAGTATCATAGTACGCCCGTAATGTTTTGTGCAAGTGTACAAGACGGATGACCGGACACATCCGTCCTTGTACCTAATTAGTCTCACGGAGGTAATCATTACCGTGTGCACAGTCCAATGTATCGATCCCAATAGATGACCATCGCGTGCTCGACTAAAAATTCCACACATCCATACCCGACCACGCAATATAAACCCAGAAGGTCATATGAACGAGAATGACCAAAATGAATATCAATGAATAATATTAATCCGACAATGTCGATAATGACTCACCGAGATGAAAATGATAGTGAAGTGAATGATAGTTCAATGAAATAATTGGAACCGTCGTTCCTCGTGAATGAAGTTATTATTCGACAATTACAAGTCTCAATACGATTAATACAATGATGAATGAGTTATCATTATGAATGAACAACAACAAAAGGAATGAATATCCTTTTAACCGAGTAAGAATTAACTTACACAACACCAATGAAGAATGTCCTTCCACGAACAACGTCCTAAACGGGATGTCGGTCGCTCGAACAACCTTGAATAACACAATATTGAACAATCCATTCAACACGATGATAACCAACTTAAAACGTCGATACGACTAAACTAAGTTCATTGGGGCATTATATCAAACACGTTGTGACCAATCTCCGATTGTTTACAATCAATCCTCAATTATACCAACATTAAATCCCCAATAAGTGTTTCACCAACAAAAGATCTTCAATACGATCAATAATCCAAGATGAATATCCGAAATCGTGATTACAACAACAATTAATCGAAAACCCCCAAATCCAACTCAATATTCAAAGTGTTCTTGAATAATCCTTCAATAATCCAATGAATAATCATACATATCCACAATCATGTGTACATCACTTCATACAACATGATTTTAACGTCTAAAACATCATATCTTTATACAAAATCGAAATCCAAGATGTTGAAGAATATTACCTTAGAAGATCCAAACACTTCGATCCGATGAAAACGTGTTAAATCGACTATCCAAGCTTCCCAACGAATCAAGATGATGAAATCCGAACACACAAGTGATTTATGATGACAAAATATCTCCCTCAAGCTTTCTCTCTCGGAACAAAGTGAAGGAAATGAGAAAAATGAGGAAAAGTCCTGGCCCAAGACATATATAAATCGCCGGAAGTTACGGCCAGAACTCGGCCTTCTTACGGCCATAACATCCTGTGTCAACGCCTTACGGCCGGCCGTATCACCAACTCAGACGGCCAGAACTCGCTACGCCCAAACACCTACCGGCAGCCTTATGGCCGTATCCGACCTCGACTTACGGCGTAACTCGCCTCGTCTAAAACACTGCCGACATCCTTACGACTGTACCGCACACCTTACGGGCGTAACTCGGACGATACGGCCGTATCCGCCAATCTTACGGCGTAAGCCCCTTCGTCGAAAATGACCAGTACTCGTCAGAACATACGGCCGTATCCGGCCAAGCCTTACGGCCATATCTCCCTCGCCTTACGGCCGTATGCCGCAACCCTTACGGCCGTAACTCGCCTTCGGCCAAAAACGCCTGGGCACCCTGCTCGACACGTACGGCCATATCCGGCCAAGCCTTACGGACGTACTGCCTAACTTACGGCCGTATGCCGAAATACTTACGACCGTAAGTCCCGCTCGTCCAAAATGGCCTGAAAACAATGAACATCTATTACGGCCGTATCCGACACTCCTTACGGCCGTAACTCGTTGCTGGACAAGATGAAAATCCGACAACTCCAATTTCTCGCTACGATTGATGAATGATTCGACATACCATACGTATGTGAAAGTGAACAAATCCAACACATGCCAAAAATGATACTTCCAGCACAAGACTACCAATCACGATGATAATGATAATACTCCCGTTCCGACACTCAAATGGAGATGAAATGACGATCGGTAACTGATACACGGTTACAACATGCCAAATGAACGCAAATGAATGAATCATGAATGATGAGTGATTATTAATGAGTGAAAATTACTGAGTGATAATTACTGACTGATAATTACTGAATGATAATGAATGAATTACAACCGAGTATTACATTTGTCATGCATTTATGTATTGTTTTTAATATGCATTTGTGCATTGTTGTCGTATGTCCACCTCGTTTTGGTCCGATGGGATCATCTTGGGTATCTATGTTGTGTGCGCTGGATCGCTGGACAGGTACTTCTGCCATGCCTTGGTCCGACGGGATCATCGTGGGAATCTACAGCTGTGTGTGCTGGATTGTTGGATTACCATATGTTGTTGTTGTGCATAAAATTATGGGTTATCCACCTCGTGTTGGTCTTTCAGGATCATCTTGGGATCTATGCTGTGTGTGCTGGATCATCGGATTTCCATAAGTATACATTGTTGTTGTTATCGTGGGCATATTGATGTCGTCATGTGAGTATGCATTTGTAGGTCTTGTGTTGGGACCATGTCCGTATGTGGTATTGATCTGATCTCGGATTAGACTAACATGATTTTCGCGGCATTACATCTCTTGATGTATGTTCCGTATTTCCTTTGGTATTTATCTTTTAATGGACAATCGATTATCGTGTTGGGATTTGATGATGTTATCCGATGGATCGAATTGGTCAGAGCTGGTATTTTTCCGTATCATGAGTTAGTGATGATATTTTGAGAATCTTGAGTATTGTTTAAGGAACAATACAGATGTTATGTTTGAGTTTATTGGTTAATCGAGTTTACGAGATGATCAATATGATAATAGTTATTCTTATGAGGATTATTCGAGTAAGTAAAGCTACGGCGGTAAGATTACATTGGTCGTATTCTTACTTAGTGTTTTCATTGGTATGTAATTATTGACGTGATGTGATTGTTGTCATTCTTGGATATTATGGCTGACCCCGTCGTGGGATTTCTTTTTAGGTTATTGGGATATCGAGCTTGTAGCGGCCGTAAAGAGGTGATCTTCCCGGAGGATACTGGCTATGGCTTGTGTTTGTGAATCGAGTCTTCTGATTATATGTTGTATTCCACTGCTAGAGTATTTTTAATTGTTGTCCTTTCCACTGCATGAGTATTTCTTAAATACCCTTTTGATTTTTGGCAACTTAAGCTACTTTGGAAATGGTTTTCTAAACTATTTTGTCGGTACGTGTAAGCGATAGCTTAACATATGTTTTTAAACTGTTGAGTTTTGGCATTTCGGGCCTTGCAGTTTCAAATGAGATGTTACGACGGTTTTGGTTAATGGATTTTATAAAGTCTTCGAATGTTTTTAAAAGATAGTACCGTCGATAGCCTCTTGGGCGTTTGTAAATATTTGCGAAAATGTCTTTTAATCTTGTGGGTTCCGTCTCGAGGCCCACAGCGCTGTAATATTCCTGGATGGCTCTGGGGGTGTTACAGGTTGCCACATCAGAGTCTCCATCTTTTGAATACTTTCGTTCAAATCCACGATCTAATCTCTACGGTCTGCATCTCTTGCATCACAAGGTGACATCACGCAGTGAATTTTCCCTCATAACCCACCAACAGGGATCCGATACGAAATTGCCACAGGGTCAAATCGGACCTTAATTTTTCCCCGAATTATGCCCTATGCCCTCCTGATCTTGCTCGTCAAAATCAGTCAGTCTTTTCCCAAAACTCACAAACACTCATGTTTCCCATCCCACACTCGTGTTTGTGCTAAGTTTGAGTGACTGCACGCACACAAAATGTCTACCACAATTTTGCTGGAAATGTAAGACACACTCTTACGGGCCTCTTGTCCAACCTTATATTTTATTCACATAATAAATACAAGTAACTCGCCAAGGCATGCACGCAAATCAGGGAGTCTCTCAGAGACAAGTCTCTCATAGACTTCACCCTCTAGGCGTCCCCTTGTATCTCAAGGCTCGCCTATTTATAGGCTACATCAGTGAGTTACATTGGATAGCCGCCAATGCATAGGCACACAGGCACGACCACTATTTCGCCGTGTGGCATCAATGCCACATGTCGCTTCCGCTTCTATCCAACGTACGCTTGCAGTTATCTTGTATCCTAATCATGCAAAACATCTGAGCCATCTTTGCGCATGTCACAGGATCTCAAATTCCACGTAACCATCACTTGGAAACCGTCGCTAGAAATCGTTTGGAACCGACATGCATAACCGCCGCATATAGTGAATCAACCGTGCCCTGAGGACCACATGGATCTCGAACCCGCACAACCATCTTTTTAAATTTTGGTGCCAACTCTCAAAATTCCGCGCCAAACCCACATTTCTCGGAATGTACCCCCACGTCCCGAATTTGCTTGACCTCATGCCGAGTCTTTCGTATGATGCGCACAAGTCTCAAACTTGTTGAATCCATAACCGACCAACGAGCCAACATGCCGACACTCTTTGGAACCACTTGGCCTTTGAAGAGTTATCCCACATTGTGTGTGCAAGTCTCGAACTTGGCACACCTTGACTAGATCACCGAGCCCACATGCCAACACTCTTTGCCAACATTAAGCCTTTGACTGAGCCAGTCTGCACATTTGGTTTGCCCGCACTAACCTATTTGGACAATCTGGGTTCGACGTAATCTCGGGTCGGGTTAGACACATAGGGTGACCCATGACCCATTTCATGACAAGTCCTCCCTGCTTGCCACGACCCTCACTAGGCACCCTTGGGTTGTCCTTTGGCCATATGTTCTCTAAGCACCTCCCCCCTATAATAGGCTTAGAAAAATAAACCCTCGTGAGACCAGTGGACATTGAATAGTTGAGGGATACACCAAGTGCATTTCCATACTTAAGACTACCCAATTTCCCAATTAGGACTGAACATGACTCCATCATGACTTGACAACCCCCGATACTATTTCCCGACGTATGCCCAAGTTAACCTCCATGAGGTCCGCCTGTAACACCCCCAACCCATTCGGGAATATTACAGCGCCGCAGACCTTCTTTAAGAGGATCTACAAGGCAAGATACCAAAAACAAGACATCACATCTCATGCCAGCATGGCTGAAATACTGAATCAGTAGACTGATTTGGTCTTTCATCGATAACATACAACTTAAACTTCATGTACATCTCTTTTCAAAACTCATACCCGCGTAGAGGTCAACTGACAACAACACTTCAGTAAGATGGGAGAACATTACAACAGAAAGAAATAATACAATTCGACTAACAAATCCCAATATTGGCCCTCATGTGATTAGTATCATTTGTCTTCCTTCATCCTTCGTACCGATCCTGTGTTATGCTCCTCAAGAACCTGCACGAACCTGAATGCAACACAGACATCCACCCCCCGATTACTCGGGGGTTAGCAAAATTCCACTATTTTGCTAGTGCAAGTATAAAGTGCAAATACGAGCCATACATAACATATTCTACGCATATAATAGTCTGAAATAATCATCTAGTCAAAAACACAGTTGAAGGCTTCCCGAGATGTTTCATTTGAACAAGATAAATCTAAACCTTGAAAGGTAGTAATAAAACAGGTAGACAACTAGTAAAGCGCTTTAAAGACCTCAGAAGTGAATTTGCTATAGCGATTTTTGACTTTTGAGCCATATTGATTGGAATATGATTGGGTATGGTCGATGGTTTGCGACTGGTTGTTCATACGCCCAAGGGGGTATGTTCAATAGTCGGGTGTGTTCCTTTGAGATCCGCTATATGTGATTGGTGTAATATTTTGAGAATTTTATTCATCCGTACATCTGTCTCTGTGGTTCTGTATTTATCGTGTTGGAACTTACCGTTTGAGGCTATTCTTGATTATTGTTAATCCTTCATTGATAGTATTGGAATTTATCATATTGATGATATACTCAGTTGTGTTTTGACCTTTGGATGGTCATATTAGAGTTTATCATGTTGATGATATACTCGATTCTGTTTTGACCTTTGGATTGGTCCTATTGGAGTTTATCATGTCAATGGTATTCTCGGTTAATTTGTTGGTTGATCATGTTAATGATCGTATGAGTGTTCGGATTTCGTGTCGATGTTTCGGGATTTGTGTCATTGTTTTGGTAGTTGTTCCATAGATGTATCATGTATTATTCGTTTGATTCGAATTGGGACTTTACTGTATAATCAGGCAAACAGGATTTGACACGGATAGATTATTTCATCCAAAGATGATATATTTTGTTGAGACTCACGGAATTGTGACTGTAAACGTATTGAGGCTTTGAAGTGGGGTCATTTTACTAGTATCTCAGGAGATCGTCGACTTTGCGCATTTGTAAGAATGCTATTTTGGTTATTCGATAATGATGATGATTGATCGTTGTCGTGATGATTTCGGGATATTTTGGTTGAACAGTTTGTTTTTTATGACGGATTGCAAGTTTCGAGGACGAAACTTATTTTAAGTGGTGTAGTATGTAATATCCGGAATTTCTACTACTGTTGTTTAACCTTATTTTATCTGAGCTATGTTGTACAGTGTGGAATTTGTACAGTATAGATAAAATAAATGGACTAAGATGTCTATATTGGTATAATTGTCGTACTTGGTCGACAATAGCAGTTGAGGATATAGTGTATCGTGTATACGTATTGGGTATATTGATACGAGAAGCAAGATCAGTGTAAATGGCTAAGCATAGAAGCCATAACGTACATTAAGCGTATAATCTTACGTACGTTAATTCCCAAAGGTTACATACATTAACATCAGGTGTTTACATACATTAAAGAGATATAGTTGGCTGGTCAGAGAGGACTTTGTCATGCGTAGCGTACGTTAAGCATAGGAGCTTACGTACGTTAAGACACGGACATAACGTACGTTACGTAGAGTACATAACGTACGTTATGAAAAGAATCGGACAAGATTAGGCTATGGCCAACAAGTGGGTCCCGTGGTCGGTAGCTTTCGGCACAGAACGTGGTCGGGCGAGTCAATGTCTTGTATTACGTATGTTATGGACTACCCATTACGTACGGTAAATGGATACGTACTGTAGAAAGTCAACGTATGTATTACATACGTTATGGCCTATGCATTGCGTACGTAAGCGATCGAACGAATCAAGGCAGTGAGTTCTGGAATGATGTTACGTACGCTATGAAGGACCTGTAGTGTACGTAAGGAGCATTACGTACGTTAATGTGGATTGGTAACGTACGTAATGAGCGCTGCAGATTATAAATTAAGAATCGGTTTCTCATTTTTTCACGAGAACAAAACAATTCCTTCCTCCAAAATTCTTCCCTCTGAGTATGGTAGTGAAGATAAACCTCTTCTATCTTGGATATAAGCTTGGAAACATGGATTTGAGGCTTGGATCTGAAGATATGGTTGATCCTTGATCTGTTTGATGGTGTTGTTCATGTTCTTGAGGTATGTTGATGAACTCTACACCTTGATTTCGGATTCTTGTTATTGTTATCCGTATTTGATTCGTATGATGATCATTATAGTGGTGTTGTTATGATTCTTAATGTTATGAGAGGTTATGTTAAAGGATATGATGATATATTCCTTGGATTATGAGTTGGATGATTATCTACATGTTAAAGAATATCGAATTATGTTGTTTTGATGACTATGATCATGGTTTCGAATCACTTAGTGTTCTTAGAGAACTTTTGATAAATAGAACGTAGCAAGACGATTGTATGTTGAATTATCGGTATTTTTAGATATGAAGATGGAATGTTCGTTAAGTCATGATGATTGTAGTGGTAGAATTCGTATGTTCTTGATGACATACGAATCATGATAACAATTTTGAATTCGGAATGATTATGGTTAACCTTACAACAAGATTATCAATGATATGGAAATTACTGGGTAGTTCGGATGGTCGATTATGCCGGTACAACAACAACATTACCCCCAATGCCTCAATAGCTCCCGCAAAAAGCGAGGTAAGGGGGGATCGGATGTACGCAGCCTTACCCCTGTCTTAACACAGAGAGGCTGTTTCCGAATGATCCAAAATGAAAATTGCACCAAAAATTGCATAGAATGACTAGTACTTCATGAGAAAAAGAAGTACAATCAGATTAGTGAGTCATTTTGTTTTATTCCATTATAATCCAAAACCAAAGAATAAGAGTATTTATTATGAAATGCCGGTAGTATTGTTTTATTATGGAATTTATAATTATGAATAAGGAGGAATCTTGCTAATTCACATGAATTCGGAATAGAGTATGAAATCCTTGCTATCGGGATGAGTTTATCGTTGATAAGATTATCGGATTTCGGTTCTTATTGTGGATATGAGTTCGTAATTGTTTGAGTTATACTATTTGGTTTAGTATATGATCGAGGAATTGTTGAGCTGTTGAGTTTGATTGATTGGTTATATCGGGAATTGATTATTATCGAATGTGTGTTAATTGATTACTTCAATAGGTTATGATCATTGATCGTTGGTTATAATCGTCGACTGGAATTATATGTTACGGTCCAGTTCGAGTACGTTCGTGAATTGCTTTGGCCAGGAGCCAAGGAGCTTGTAGACAAAGGCAAAGAGTTGATAGCGGCTTCATCATCGTCGTGTTGGTATCAAGGCAAGTATATTACTTTCTCAATTTATATTATTTAATGAATGGTTTCCGTTTCATTTGTTTATAATTCGTATAGCAATGATTATAATTATGAACACAGGAGACTTGGGATTGTAAGTTATTTTTGGATTTGGGAATTTAAATCATAATGTATATGATTTACTTTTGTTATTGGTATACTTGGGTATCGAAGATACATTCTGATAAAGATGAAGATATGAATTATCTACAGTCCGTGACATTTTGGACCCTCGAGTATTGAAATAATGGTTGGTGATGGTTTAGACATCGAGACTTCTATTGAAGGACTCGGGGCAAATACTCTAATCATTTTTGTCATTTTGTATTGATCATATTGTGATACATTGTGTATTGTTATTGTCGTGCATTTGTGTATTGTTGTTAATATGCATTTGTGCATTGTTGTCATATGTCCACCTCATGTTGGTCCGACGGGATCATCTTAGGTATTTATGTTGTGTGCGATGGATCGCTGGACAGGTATTTCCACCATGCGTTGGTCCGACGGGATCATCATGGTTATCTATAGCTGTGTGCGCTGGATCGTTGAATTACCATGTGTTGTTGTTGTGCATATGTATATTGTTGGTTATCCACCTCGTGGTGATATGGTAGGATCATCTTGAGATCTGTGCTGTGTGCGCTGGATCATCGGATTTCCATAAGTATACATTGTTGTTATTGATGTGAGCATATTGGCGTTGTTATACGAGTATGCATTTGTAGGTCTTGCATTAGGACCATGTCCGTATGTTGTATTGATCTGATCTCGGATTAGACTAACGTGATTGTCATGGTATTACACATCTTGAGGTATGTTCCGTTTTTCCTTTGGTAATTGTATTTTGATGGACAATCGATTATCATGTAGAGATGTGATGATGTTACCCGATGGGTTGGGTTTGACAGAGTTAGCGAATTTCATAACAGTGGGTTATGATAATATTTTGAGAACCTTGGATATTGTTGAGATACAGTACAGATATTTCGGTATGAGCTGATTGTGTTGTTAAGGATACGAATCATGGATTTTCGTAAAGTTATGGTGGTAAGATTACATTGGTCGTATTCTTACTTAGTATTGTCATTGATATGTAATTATTGACGTGATGTGATCGTTATCATTGTTGAGTATTATGGCTGACCCCGTCGTGGGCTTTCTTTTTAGGTTCTTGGGATCTCGAGCTTGTAGCGGTCATGAAGAGATGAGCTTCCCGGAGGATACTGGCTAGCGCATGTATTTGTGAGTTGAGTTTCCTGATCAGTTGTTGTATTCTGCTGCTAGAGTATTTTTAACTGTTGTCTTTTCCGCCGCGTGAGTATTTTTAAAAGACCTTTCGATATATGGTAACTTAAGTTACTTTGGAAAATTGTTTTCTAAACTATTTAATTTCGGCTGTTTGGCCTTTTACTTTTAAATGGAAGTTTTCGACGGTATTGTTTAATGGGTTTTATAAGTCTCTGAATATTTTTTAAGATATTACCATCATCGCCGCTTAGGCGTATTTGAAATGTTTGTAAATCTTTCTTTTAGACTTGTGGGTTCCGTCCCGGGTCCCACGGTGCTGTAATATTCATGGATGGCTCTGGGGGTGTTACATAAGTGAGCAGGTAAATGTCATATGCGGTTAATGACAAATGAGATCATATGTCTTTGGCCAAATCATTTAGAGCTAGTTGTATCTGATACACGAGAGCTCGGTGATCTCAGTTTGCATTAACAAATGCATAGAGTCAAGTTACAATAGGGTTTCATATTGTCGTGACCCTAATATTTGATCGGGACATATGATGGAAGGATTTATACGTATATGGTATTCATACATAAAGGTTTTGGAATGATCCCTATCATTCATTCTCAGTTGGGTTATATTGTGAGCCACGGGACTGGCTAAGTGTTACTCACATTCTTTGTTTCCTCCCACTACCGACTGAGATGAACCTACGGAGTCACGACACAGGATAGATGACGGATTAAATTAAGGATAATCTCTCTTTATGATATTAGACATCAGATGTCTAGTGAATTAAATAAATTACTAGGTAATTAATTTAATTCATATTATTTCTTAGGGAATTACATTTAATATAATTAAATAATTAGATTAATTAATCTAAAACCCCCAAATCCAACTCAATATTCAAAGTGTTCTTGAATAATCCTTCAATAATACAATGAATAATCATACATATCCACAATCATGTGTACATCACTTCATACAACATGATTTTAACATCTAAAACATCATATCTTAATACAAAATCGAAATCCAAGATGTTGAAGAATATTACCTTAGAAGATCCAAACACTTCGATCCGAGACTATCCAAGCTTCCCAACGAATCAAGATGATGAAATCCGAACACACAAGTGATTTATGATGACAAAATATCTCCCTCAAGCTCTCTCTCTCGGAACAAAGTGAAGGAAATGAGAAAAATGAGGAAAGGTCCCCTCCAAGACATATATAAACTGCCGGAAGTTACAGCCGTAACTCGGCCTTCTTACGGCTGTAACATCCCAGGTCAACGGCCTTACGGCCGTAACCAGCCAACTCGTACGGCCGTAACTCGGCTTCGTACAAACACCTGCCGACAGCCTTACGGCCGTATCCGAACCTGACTTACGGGCATAACTCGCCCTCATCTAAAACACCTTCCGACATCCTTACGGCCGTACCCGCACACCTTATGGGCGTAACTCGGACGATACGGCCGTATCCAGCCAATCTTACGGGCGTAATCCCCCTTCGTTGAAAATGACCAGGTACCCTGCCTGTAACGTATGGCCGTATCCGGCCAAGCCTTACGGCCGTATCTCCCTCGCCTTACGGCCGTATGCCGCAACCCTTACGGCCGTAACTCGCCTTCGGCCAAAAACGCCTAGGCACGCTGCTCGACACGTACGGCCATATCCGGCCAAGCTTTACGGCCGTACTGCCTAACTTACGGCCGTATGCCGAAATCCTTACGGCCGTATGTCCCGCTCGTCCAAAATGGCCTGAAAACGACGAACGTCTATTACGGCCGTATCCGACACTCTTTACGGCCGTAACTTGTTGGTGGACAAGATGAAAATCCGACAACTCCGACTTCTCGCTACGATTGATGAATGATTCGACATACCATACGTATGTGAAAGTGAACAAATCTAACACATGCCAAAAATGATACTTCCGGCACAAGACTACCAATCACGATGATAATGATAATACTCCCATTTCGACAATCAAACGGAGATGAAATGACGATCGGTAACTGATACACGGTTACAACATGCCAAATGAACGCAAATGAATGAATCATGAATGATGAGTGATTATTAATGAGTGAAAATTACTGAGTGATAATTACTGACTGATAATTACTGAATGATAATGAATGAATTACAACCGGGTATTACATAATCCCCCCCTTAAAAGGAGTTTCGTCCCCGAAACTATGGGTCAAACAACTTGGGATAACTCTCCCGCATACTCTCCTCGGTTTCCCAAGTAGCCTCTTCAACTCCGTGTGTAGACCACTGAATCTTGACCAAAGCAATCGTCTTGTTCCTCAACTATTTGATTTGCCGCTCTAAAACTCGTATAGGACGCTCCTCATACGAATGATCATCCGCGATGTCGATTTCTTCGAATTGAAGTATGTGAAACACATTATGAATTCGGCTCAAGGCCAGAGGTAAAGTCAATGAATAAGCTAACTCGCCTACTCGATCCAGAATCTCAAATGTCCAATGAATCTCGGACTTAACTTTCCCCGTTTTCCGAAACAGAAAATACTTCGACTCGGGGATACCTTTACCAAAACGTGGTCGCCCGTCTCGAACTCTAGTGGTCGACGACGATTAACTGCATATGATTTATATCGACTCTGATCTGTCAACATACGACTCCTTATCAAAGCTACCTTCTCATGGGCGGTTATAAGCATATCGGGCTCGGTGCTGATTGATTCTGATAAGTCATCCCAACACAAAGGAGATCGACAATGACGACCGTACAAGGCCCCCGCAAGGTGCTATCTTAATCGCAGCATGCCAACTATTATTGTACGTGAACTCAATCAACGGTAATTGGGCTTCCCAATCGTCTTTCCAATCGAGGACGCATGCCCTCAACATGTACTCCAATGTCTGAATAGTCCTCTCTGATTGTCCGTCGGACTGAGGATGAAAAGCGGTACTGATATTAAGTTGAGTTCCCATAGCACGATTAACTGATTTCCAAAATGTGACATGCATCGCCCGTCACGATCGGAAACGATACTCTTAGGAGTACCATGCAATCTCACTATCTCTTTGATGAACAACTGGGCTAGTATCTCGGGACCCCACATATCCTTAATCTCAAGGAAATGAGCTGACTTAGTTAAGCGGTCCACAATCACCCAGATTGTGTTCATGCCACGACGACTCGTCGTCAAACTCGTGATGAAGTCCATAGAAATGTCTTCCCACTTCCACTCTGGAATAGGGAGAGGTCTCAGCATACCCGCCGATCGCTGATGTTCTATCTTGACTTGCTGACATGTTAAGCATCTCGAAACAATTCTGCGACTTCTCGCTTCATATTACTCCCCCAGTAATTTTGTTTCAAGTCCTTGTACACCTTGCTAGACCCTGGATGAACGGAAAAAGGGGTAGCATGAGCTTCTCTCAAAATCGAGTGTTTCAACTCATCATTAGCCGGTACACATAACCGATTCTTAAATCGCAAAAGTCCATCATTGTGGACCACAAATCCAGGGCTTTCCATTGAGCCACATCCTCACGGATGCGCAACAATGATGGGTCTGAACCCTGATTCACTCCAATTCCCTCCTCAAGTGGTGATGAAATCTCTAACATGCAAAGTTGCCCTTGCACTTGCTGAAGCCAGACCTCGATCTCGAGTCTAAGGAATTCCTGCTGAAGCTCCTTCTGAATTGTTAAACGAGCAAGCATTTGCTCCTGAACGGACTTACGACTCAAGGCATCGGCAACCACGTTTACCTTACCCGGGTGGTACATGATCTCGATATCATAATCTTTAATTAGTTCCAACCATTACAATTCTCATGCGAAGTTGGTGATCTCCGGTTGATGTATTAGATTCTACTATCATTATACATATTCAGACTTCATCTGGAGGTGAACTAACAATTCCAACTTATACGAAAGAATATTTCCTAAGGCGATTCTTCCATTAAGTCCTTATAACCGAAAATAATACCACCTCCAATTTATGATCACTAAGATAACATAAATCATACGGATAATAAACTTCAGAATGTTCTCTTATCACTTGAAGTACTAGGATTCCAACTACGAGGTTCCAACGATAATATCATAAGCATAGACATTCCAATCTTAAAACATGATGTTTGTTGAATAATTCACTAATGAAATTCAATATCACGTTAGCATGATCATCTAATCCCTTGGAATCCAAATCTAAGGCTGGTGATAGGTTGAACATACCTTAATATGCCGAAATCACTGAACCACAAGGTAGAATCCGACTCCGGTTGGTTATGTGCCACTCCAAGGTGTTACTTCTCTTCAATGATCACTCACAAGTGATAACCAATATTCAAGGATCACTAAGATGTGTTCTAAGTGTGCTAGAGGGTTGATTAAAGCTATATGGCCTCTCAAGAATGAAGAATGGACGAAGGAAATGTAAGCCAAAATGGGTGGTTGTCTCATTTATAATATTCTGCACTTTAGCTAATTAGCGCACGCTATTAAGCATTCCTTAGCACGCGCTAATAAGAGTTGACTTCAAAACTGTCCAGGTTCGTCCACGGGAATCTTATCCGGACCCATGTCCCGACTGGCGCATGTGCTAGCCACCTACCTCAATAATTCAGTGTCTAGCGCACGCAACTCCTACATACGTAGCGTGCGCTAGTAATAGCCGATAGCGCGCGTTAAGCTACATTCTTAGCGTGCGCTATCACGAGTTTGTATGAGAAAATTTGTATGTTGTTATACTTAAGTACAAGGATGCCAATGCAAGAAATATCATACTCCAATAATCAAAACCACAATATCCGAATAATACAGGGTTTGAATACAGGTAAAATACACAGTAATAAATCCGGATATTACATACTCTCCTACTAAAAGGAGTTTCATCCCGAAACTCAAGACGAAAATAACTCGGGCTATCTGGACTTCATGCCATCTTCCGTTTCCCATGTGGCTTCTTCCACTCCATGGCGTGACCATTGAACTTTGACCAAAACGATGGGTTTGTTTCTCAACTGCTTAACTCGACTCTCGAGTATCTTGACCGGTCTTTGTTCAAACGTCCCATCTTGAGCGACTTCGATCTCTCCGAAATCAATGACATGACTAGGATCTGGTATATACCTCCGTAACTGGGATACGTGTAACACGTTATGAACATGGAACAATAACAGCGGCAACGCCAATCTGTATGCCAACTCTCCAACTCTCTCAAGGATCTCAAATGGTCCAATATATCTCGGACTCAGCTTTCCTTTCCTTCCGAAACGAAAGATTCCCCGAGTAGGAGAAACCTTCAAAAGTACGTGGTCTCCAGTACTGAACTCCAATGGGCGACGACGTACGTCTGCGTAAGATTTCTGGCGACTCTGGGCGGTCAACAGACTTTCACTAATCAATGCTATCTTCTCTCGAGTCAGCACGATCAACTCGGTTGCATTCGATCAAGTCTGATGAATCGTCCCAGCATAGGGGCGATCTGCATCTCCTCCCGTATAATGCCTCGAATGGTGCCATCTTAATGGAAGCATGCCAACTATTGTTGTAGGTAAATTCAATCAATGGTATATGAACTTCCTAATCGTTTGACCAATCTAAGGCACAAGACCTCAGCATATCCTCCACCGTTTGAATGGTCCTCTCGGGTTGTCCGTCAGTCTGTGGGTGATAAGCTGTACTGAAGTACTTTCCAAAAGTGAGACACAAAACGACCATCTCGATCAGAAATAATGGTCTTCGGCGTACCATGCAATCGAACTATCTCCGATATAAATACTCGTGCCAACCTCTCTGGTCCCCACGTGTCCTTAATGCCTAGAAAATGAGCTAATTTGGTTAAACGATCAACTATCACCCAAATCATGTTCATTCCTGTCTTGGTTCTCGGCATACTGGTGATAAAGTCCATCGATATGTCCTCCCACTTCCATTCAGGGATTGGGAGCGGCTTCAACATTACGGCAGGCCGTTGATGCTCGATCTTAACCTGCTGACAAGTCAAGCATTTCGAAACATAGTCCGCTACATCTTTCTTCATGTTGCCCCACAAGAAATTCTGCTTCAAGTCCTTATACATTTTACTGGTGCCCGGGTGGATAGAATAGGGCGAACTGTGAGCTTCCTTCATAATCGTCTGTCTCAGAACATTGACATCGGGAATGCAGAGTCGGTTCTGGAATCTCAAAACTCCATCATCATGAATTAGGAATCCGGGGGCCTTCCCCTTGATCACTTCATCACGTAACCGAATCATCAGAGGATCATTTGCCTGTCTAGATTTGATTTCTTCGGTTAGTGATGAAGTTATTTCCATCACGCATAGTTGTCCTTGGACTCTTTGTAACCACACTTCAATTCCTTCTCGAATCATCTCTCGTTGAAGGCTAAGTTGGGAAGTCAGAGTCTCCAGCATCTTAATAGAAACAGGCTTGCGGCTGAGTGCATCGGCCACTACGTTCGCTTTGCCTAGATGATACAAAATCTCTAAGTCATAGTCCTTGATCAGCTCTAACCATCTTCTTTGCCGCATGTTCAATTCCTTCTGACTGAAGATGTATTTGAGACTCTTGTGATCCGTAAAGATCTGACAGTGAGTCCCGTACAGATAATGCCTCCAGATCTTCAAAGCAAAAACTACTGCTGCTAGCTCCAAATCATGTGTTGGGTAATTCATTTCATAAACTTTCAGCTGTCGTGAAGCATAAGCGATCACCTTGTCATTCTGCATCAATACGCATCTGAGTCCTTGGTTCGAAGCATCACTATAAACTATGAATCCTCCAGCCCCCTGTGGAAGTGATAGAATCGGTGCCATCGTCAATCTCTTCTTTAATTCATCAAAACTAGTTTGACACGACTCGTTCCACTCAAACTTTTGAGTTTTCTGCAGGAGTCGAGTAAGTGGGCGGGAGATTTTGGAAAACCCTTCCACGAACCGACGATAATACCCAGCAAGTCCTAAGAAACTTCGGACTTCTTTCACGTTCTTTGGAGGTTTCCAATCTATAATTGCTTCGATTTTATGAGGGTCAACTCGGACTCCTTTAGCTGATACCACATGGCCGAGGAACATTACTTCCTTCAGCCAAAATTAACACTTAGAGAGTTTGGCGTACAATTGCTCGTTTCTCAAAAGTTCCAATACTATCCGCAAATGCTGAGCATGCTCTTCCGGGCTCTAAGAATACACTAGAATGTCATCAATGAACACGACCACAAATTTATCCAAATATTCGATGAACACTCGGTTCATCAATTGCATGAATACAGCAGGTGCGTTAGTGAGACCAAACGGCATCACTACAAACTCATAGTGTCCGTAGCGAGTTTTGAATGCTGATTTCGGAACATCAGATTCCTTAATCCTCAGCTGATGATACCCTGATATCAGATTGATTTTAGAAAATACTGTTGCCCCTTGCAACTGGTCAAACATATCATCAATCCATGGCAACGGATACTTGTTCTTAATCGTCATCTTGTTCAGCTCTCGATACCAATACACAAATAAGCGATCCATCCTTCTTTCGGACAAAAAGAACCGGCGCTCCTGTGGTGAAACGCTGGGTCAATATAGCCTTTGTCCAAGAACTCCTCCGATTGCTTCTTCGATTCAGACATCTCGGTCGGTGCCATACGATACGGCACCTTAGAAATTGGTGTAGCTCCGGGTTCCAGCTCAATGGTAAATTCTACATCCCTTCGTGGAGGTAGTCCAGGTAACTCATCAGGAAATACATCTGGAAATTTGTTCACAACAGGAATGGATGAAAGTTCTACAATTTCGTCTTCTTTCTTCATTGCATAACACCAATATCCGGTACAACCCTGTTTCAACAATTTGACAGCTTTCATCGCCTTGATCAATTTTCCTGAGCTTCCCTGTTTCCATCCCTTAAACAGAATTTCGGAACCATCATCAGCGATCAGTGAGATATTCCTCCTTCGGTAGTTTACAATTGCTCCATATCGATTAAGCCAATCGTCTCCGAGTATCAGGTCGTCTCCTTGCATTTCTATCACGATCAGATTTGAGAGCCACTCTCTGCCTCCAAATGTTATAGGGAAATCCCTAGTTTCTAAATTCCCGACAATCCTCTCTCCACTCGGTAAACCAACAACATAAGGTTCACAAGTATGAAAATCAGAAATATTCAAACGATTTACACAAGATAAAGATATAAAAGAATGCGTAGCTCCTGTATCGAATAAAACGCTAACTGGCTAGGAAAGGACCTAGACAGTACCTGATGCGACAGCAGCATCCTGATCGTCTGTCCTTCTCATCTCATACAGACATGGGGGAACAGATCCGGCACTCGATGTCCCCTTTCGGTCCCATTGTCCTCTGCCTCGTCCGCGGCCAAAATTTTGAGGCATCTGAACACTTTGCTGCATCTGTTGGATACTAGCTTCCTTCTGAACTGGCTGCGATGAACGGGTTCCATTGTACTTGGTGGCGTCCTTGAAAAACGTCGCACGGTGCCCTTCCTGTCCGCAGTCAAAACATGTAACTGGAGTGCGCAAACAATCACGCCAAAGGTGGCCTGGGCGACCACAGTAAAGCACTTCCTAGCTGTATCCGTCATGGCTGACATTGTTCCGTAATTCTTTCCGCTCTTAGATGGGTGCGGAGGTTTCTTGAAAGAAAAAGAAGACTGGGCCTTGCGGGGCCCACTGTTCTTGTGCTCTGTAAACGTACCAGAGACTTTTTGTTTCTTCGACTCCATAAACTTCTCCATTGCCGCTTCTTTTATTTTGTACGCCAACGCCTTATCCTGGTATTGGCGGAGAGTGGTACATTCAAAACCGGACATGTACCTCTGGATTTCTGGTTTCATCCTCATTTCAAAATGAATCATCATCTCCGCATCTATTCTGACCAGATGTCGAACAAATGCTAACTACTGATTAAACGTCTTAATTGTCTGGGATACGGGTTCGTCTGATGGTTGAGCGAAGAAAAACTCCCGAATTTTGGCTTCCCTCACAGGACGAGGGCAGTACTGAGCTTCCATCATCATTTTAAATTCTGTCCAATCAGCATCATGATCTGCAGGTCGGATAGCTTCCCACCACTCGGATGCCTCCCCAATCAGAAAGTACTGGGCAATAGGAGCTCTCCCGCTGCCCTGGGCAATTAATTCCAGCAAAAAATTTCTCCAATTCCTTCAACCAATGATCCCAAGTGGGAGTCTCGGAAAAGCCGTCAAATTTGGGCGGTTGCATTTTCGCTACCTCTTGCAACCATCGGTCACCTCGATTTCCCATTTATGGGATCCTTTGCTGTCAATCTTCCTGCTGAAGTCCCACTGGCATCTGCATTCGGTCCACAACATGAGCGAACTGAGTCATCTGATTCACCACTTGGCGAAGGATTTCTGGTACCGTAGGTTCCGGTTCGTTATTGATGGATTGTTGCGGCTCGCCTGAGCTATGACTAGCCTGAATAGAAGGCGATGCCTTCCTTTCAGCATTCCTTCGTCCGCGACCACGTCCACATCCGCCTCTCAACATACTGTAATGACAAATACTTAATATACAGGAAACAACATCGTTCTAATGTTCAAGTATAAAAAGGTACAACATGTAAAGAACGAGATAGAGTTTAGGAACTTACAACCACCGTTCGCATGAAGACGTAGGCAGTACAGTGATGTCATTCACGACCGGTTACCTCAAAAGACGTAAATGACCCCTATTTTAACCCAATGGCCAAGATATCCATAATCTTAGCTCCGATACCATATTCTGTAATACCCCCGATATATTCAGGAATATTAAAATAAAATTCAACCGACTGGTTCAAAACCGAGAATACAAATATCCAATGAAGAATTATTATTACATCACTAAAACCCAAACATTATAAACTGACGACGTACTCGAGTACTTATTGAAATAACCAACAAACAACAGACTGTAAACCCGGCCGGAACATCACTCTGCACCCTCGTCATCATGCATCTCCAGTGGTTGTTTCCCCGCTCTCCTGGATCATGAACATACACAAATGTTCAGCCCCGAAGGGGTTAGCACAACGATGCTAGTACAAGTACAATAATCATTATACAACAGTGATATAATCAACAATTATATCTTAACAAGTTTCTCCAACGAGAAATATCCACAACACATATCATATCATAACAATTTCAACATACTAATGGTATTCCAACGATCCAGCGCACACAGCTATAGATTCCCATGATGATCCCGTCGGACCAACACATGGTGGAACTACCTGTCCGACGATCCAGCGCACACAGCTATAGATTCCCATGATGATTCCCGTCGGATCAACGCATGGTGGACATATAATCACAACATATTTACATGATACAATCACATCACAATTGTCATAATATAAACAATTCTAATTAGAGTACTTGCCTCGGTTCGTTGACAAGAATAAACTTCCACGAATATCAAAATACTCGAAGGTCGTCCCCTTCGATCAATCACATGTTAAGCTCGAACCTTAACAAAAGAAATAGCATAGAATTCATTTCATGTCGAATGAACGTCTAACAATTCAACAATTACGGTAGAAAGTCCTGAATATGTAATCTGTCTGGATAGCTTAACGCACGCTACGAATCCTATGTAGCGTACGTTAATGCTACTCGTTAGCGCATGCAGTACACACAGCCTAGCGTACGCTAACCAGGCGTGGTCAGTGCCTCACTGATCAGCCGACTGACTCAGCTGATGACTTAACGCACGCTAAGTCCTAATCGTGGCGTACGCTAAACGTACTTTATAGCGCACATTAATTCTCGTAGCTTAGCGCATGCTAAGAGTGCATGGCAGTTCACTGGAGGGCAGCAAATTATACAAATGGTGATGAAGTAAGCGAATCCCTCAGTAATTAATGTTTGTTATCCGGCTTCATGTTATGATCATAACCTTTATGAAAGATCTCATGGATACTAACAACTTCGAGGTGCAAGTATACGTATAATCATCATAACACCATAATCCGTCTTGATTAAAATTCTCATGCGAAGTTGGTGATCTCCGGTTGATGTATTAGATTCTACTATCACTATACATATTCAGACTTCATCTGGAGGTGAACTAACAATTCCAACTTATACGAAAGAATATTTCCTAAGGCGATTCTTCCCTTAAGTCCTTATAAGCGAAAATAATACCACCTCCAATTTATGATCACTAAGATAACATAAATCATACGGATAATAAACTTCAGAATGTTATCTTATCACTTGAAGTACTAGGATTCCAACTACGAGGTTCCAACGATAATATCATAAGCATAGACATTCCAATCTTAAAACATGATGTTTGTTGAATAATTCACTAATGAAATTCAATATCACGTTGGCATGATCATCTAATCCCTTGGAATCCAAATCTAAGGCTGGTGATAGGTTGAACATACCTTAATATGCCGAAATCACTGAACCACAAGGTAGAATCCGACTCCGGTTGGTTATGTGCCACTCCAAGGTATTACTTCTCTTCAATGATCACTCACAAGTGATAACCAATATTCAAGGATCACTAAGATATGTTCTAAGTGTGCTAGAGGGATGATTAAAGATCTCTGGCCTCTCAAGAATGAAGAATGGATGAAGGAAATGTAAGCCAAAACGGGTGGTTGTCTCATTTATAATATTCTTTACTTTAGCTAATTAGCGCACGCTACTAAGCATTCCTTAGCGCGCGCTAATAAGAGTTGACTTCAAAACTGTCCAGGTTCGTCCGCGGGAATCTTATCCGGACCCATGTCCTGGCTGGCGCATGTGCTAGCCACCTACCTCAATAATTCAGTGTCTAGCGCACGCAACTCCTACATACGTAGCGTGCGCTAGTAATAGCTGATAGCGCGCGTTAAGCTACATTCTTAGCGTGCGCTATCACGAGTTTGTATGAGAAAATTTGCATGTTGTTATACATAAGTACAAGGATGCCAATGCAAGAAATATCATACTCCAATAATCAAAACCACAATATCCGAATAATACAGGGTTCGAATACAGGTAAAATACACAGTAATAAATCCGGATATTACAACAATCATGTTAGTCTAATCCGAGATAGGATCAATACCACATACAGACATGGTCCTAACACAAGACCTACAAATGCATACTCACATGACGACATCAATATGCCCATGATAACAACAACAACGTATACTTATGGAAATCCGATAATCCAGCGCACACAGTATATATCCCAAAATGATCATGAAAGACCAACACGAGGTAGATAACCCATAATATTATGCACAACAACAACACATGGTAATCCAACGATCCAGCGCACACAGCTATAGATTCCCATGATGACCCCGTCAGACCAACGCATGGTGGAAATACCTATCAAGCGATCCAGCGCACACAACATAAATACCCAAGATGATCCCATCGGACCAACACGAGGTGGACATACGACAACAATGCACAAATGCATATTAACAACAATACACAAATGCATGACAACAACAATACACGAATGTATCACAACATGATCGACACAAAATGACAAAAATGATTAGGGTACTTGCCCCGACCCGAGTCCTACGAGAGCGATCTCAATGTCAAAAATCATCACTGACGATTATCCTCCATATGCGACGGTCCAAAATGTCACGGACTGTAGATAATTCATATCTTCGTCTTTATCACAATGTATCTTCGATACCCAGGTATACCAATAACAAAAGTAAATCATATATATTATGATTTAAATTCCCAAAATCCGAAAACAACTTACAATCCCAAATCTCCTGTGTTCACAATTATAATCATTGATATACGAATTATAAACGAATGAAATGGAAACCATTCATTAAATATTATAGACTGAGCAAGTAATAACTTGCCTCGATACCGACACGACGATGATGTAGCCGCTACCAATCCCATTACCATCGTCTACGAGCTCCTCGACCCTGACCAAACCAATTCACGAACATTCTCGAACACGACCGCAACACACTTTTCTACTCGACGTTTATAACCAACCATCAATGATCACAACCTATCGAAGTAATCAATTATCACATAATCGATAATAATCAATTCCCGATATAACCAACTAATCAAACTCAATGGCTCAACAATATCTCGATTAAACACAAGTCCAAACATTCCAACTCAAACAATTACGAATTCACAACCCCAATACGATTACGAATACGAATGTAAATGAACTCATATTCGATGATCAATCACAATCTTTCTGGATTCCAAATTGTTTATCATGATTCGTATTTCATCAAGAACATACAAATTCTACCACTAAAATCGGCATGACTTAACGAACATTCGATCTTCATATCTAAAAATACCGATAATTCAACATACGATCATCTTGCTATGCTAAATTCATCAAGAAGTTCTTCGAGAATACCAAGCACTACCAAAAATCTGACTTTGGCCGACGACTTAAAGTGGTCGGCTAAACCCCAAAGTCGTCGGCTAATCATGCCAGCTGTCGGCTAAAAAACCGTCGGCCGATATTCGTCGGCCAAGGTTTAGCCGACGACTTTTGTGCAGTCGTCGGCTAAAGTTGAACGTTTAGCCGACCACTACTACACGGTCGTCGGCTAAACCTGTTTGGAAAAAAAAAAATTTTAGCCGACGACCTTAACGAGCCGGTCGGCTAAAACCGTTTTTTTTATAAAAAAAATAGAGTTTAGCCGACGACCGTCTTATATGTCGTCGGCTAAAACCATTTTTTTTAAAAAAAAAATTAAATTATTTTATCCGACGACCGTATTATAGGTCGTCGGCTAAAATCTTTTAAAAAAATAAATTACTTTAGCCGACGACTTATATGTCTCGGCTAAAACACTTTTTAAAAAAATTCCTTTAGCCGACGACCGTCTTGTATGTCGTCGGCTAAAACCCTTTTTTAAAAAATAATTCAGATTTTGGGATCCCAAAACCTGTATTTTTGCACCTGCAATTTTTATACACCAGCTCTCATTATCAACAACAATCAACGCGCAACACATTCAACTAATACCATTAATAATATGCCCAACATTATATGCATCACAATGCACAACACATTCAAGAACATTAATTTCATCAACATACTAGTAGCGTCAATAAAATCACTTACACAATTGTAACACAAATATAAATATACAAGAGTACTACAACAATACAACTACAATCCACTGCCAAAATCATCTAAATGTCGAAATGTAGCAGTAGAAGGATTACCACCATCCCCTAGATCCTCGTCACGAGGCTGTGAAGATGGGGTCTGTCCGAAGAGAGAAGGCGGTGGAGCAGGTGCCTGCAGTCCAACCTGAGTAATGGTCTGAGTCAGCGTCATCATATAGTCCATCATGGCCTGCTGCTGTCTCTGGAAACTCTCTAACCGCGACTCAGTCCTCTTCTCGCTCTCATGTAACCGCGTCTGAGGCCTCCTTTCATTCTCAGCTCGGAGCTCCCTCTCCGCCCTCAACTGCTTCTCGAGGGGCGCTGGAAGCCGGGGGTATCTTTCAATACATGGTGACCCTCGGCTCCCATCATCTTAGTGCGGTACCGACTACCTAGGAGGGTAGACGGTACCCCACACCCTAGCGCGAACATAAGGATCGGCCTGATCGATCTGTCTAATGGCAGAATCGAGGTCAGTCTCCACTAAGTCCGGATACTGCTCCCGAGCAATCTCAGCAAGCATCCTCTGAGACTCCTCCCGCACACGCTCCTAAGTTAATATGAAAATAAATATTTGAATATCAATAAAAGTATGATACAAAGGCATTTATTTTATTACTAATATAAAATAAAAAAAGACTTACATACTCCTCGGGACGATTCGGAAATGCTTTCTGAGTCACGTAGGCAAATGCGTCCAACGAATCAGAAGAAATGGCCTCGTGTGCAACTCTGGCTAACGCATCGAACCCGGTGTGATGGTCGGTCGGACCCGGCACGATTGGTCGTGTTGGTCAAGCTATTCGCCTTAAAAAAAATATTATTTAGAATCGAGTTTATATTTAGAATTCAAAAAAAATAAAAACTGAAATATTTATTTTTTTATGGAAAATAATATTCTAGTTTTTATTTTTATTAAAACAATTTATTTCCACTTTTGAATAAAAAATTCCGATTTTTTAATATTAATAATATTCCAGAATTTTAAAAAAATACATGAAGTTCCGATTTTTTCTAATTTAAAAAAACCGAAACTTCAAGTATTTTTTATATTCTAAAATATTAATTTTAAAAAATGGAGTTTATATTTAGAATTCAAAAAAATAAATTCTGAAAGAGGAAGAATAAAATGAGGGTACTTTAGTCATACCATGAACTCTGGGTCGCGAAAATGGGCGCGTAGCCACTTCCACTCGTACTCCCGAAACTTGAATTCTTCCAGGGTAGCCTCTCGGGTATCACCCCAGGCTGTCCAGAACATGTGCATCTCATTTTTCCAAGATTTGTACCTACAACACACGTTGCACAACATATATCATTCGTAAGAAAAAAATTTACGCAAACAATGTAGATACAAAATAAATTAAAATGACTTACTTGGTAGACTGCACCTCGTCACACCAAGTACGTAGTAGAGAGTCAGGATTGACAAACCACACCTATGAACAGCATAAATACGCAATAATTTAAAAACATCACATATTGCATTTTCAAGAACTACGTGTTGATTGAAAAACAATTATTAAATATTTATTAACTTACCGACATAGCATTATTCAAAGCATCCTTCACGCATCATGCACGTCCCCCAATCGGGCCACAAAACGGGACTCTGTCCCGAATGACAAAGCCAACATTACGGCTATATGACGCCGCAGCCGAAGACATCACCGGCCGGCCGTGTTCTGTCTAGAGGAATCTCATAACGGCCATGCTTACTTATGTACGAGTCGAGCACTGCACTTTCTTTGGGCCACGAGTCTTCTTCTTTTTCTTCTCCTCCTCAACTACATTTTTCCCCTTCTCCTTCTCCCTCTCTATCTCCTCGTACAGTTTCGTCTTCAAAACCCGACAACTCCGCCAAAACACGTTGTCTAGCCAAGACTCGTAGACATACGCCTCGTCAGGGCTAATCAATCGAACGGGAACTCGGGCTCCCATCTCATCGACCTCTGGAATAGTCGGAACCATTGGAGGCATGAATAGAGTCGGCGGCGGACCGTGGGGCACCGCGGACGAGGAACTCCGTACATCTCCTGATGTGTGAGGGCTAGACGTGGGTCGGTGGATGGGAGGCATACGAGTCTCCGGCTGCGAGGGGGTCGGCCGTGGTGTCTAAAAGGATAAACGCTGCGCTAGTGCAGCGGGCTCATCTGCCGCCCTATAAAAATCGTCAGTGTTCATGCCGGTAGCTTCTAGTATCTGGCGGGCACGAACGCTGCTCTGAGATATGTATAGTGTACCGGGATCCGCCTTACTAGAGGCTGTGGAACTCCCCCCCGAATCGGGAGTGGTCGACTTTGTCGACTTCTTCCCCAACGCTTTCTTTATTCTATCCATAATCTAAACAAATAAATCAAATTCACAACTCAACACAACAGTAATTATCAATGCCATACCACGTTAATCTTTCGATTAACGCCGGCTATAAAATTCCTTCCTCCTCAAACATATTCATCAAATATTTCTAAACAAATTTATCAAATAATCTAAACAAATTCATCAAATTCACAATTCAACACAACAGTAATTATCAATGCCATACCACGTTAATCTTTCGATTAACGCCGGCTATACAATCCCTTCCTCCTCAAATAAATTCATCAAATTCACAACTCATTAAAGAAAAAATATTGAAAATACTAAATTCATCAAATATTGCATCACAACTCATTAAACAATTTATCTAATTCATCACATAATCTAAACAAATTCATCAAACAAATACAATAAATTCAACAAACAAAATAAAAAAATAAGGACAAGGGTTACCGCGGCCGGGCGGGCGACAGGCGGAGGCGTCGGGCGGGCGGGCGGGCGATGGGACCGGGTGTGTGGCGCGGGCGGAGGGTCGGGCAGACGATCGGCTGGGTGACGATCGGCGGGACGGGGTCTAGGTGATGGGCGGCTAGGTGACGGGCGGTTGGGGCTGGGTGACGATCGGCGGGCGACGGGCGACGGGCGATGACTAAACTAGAAGAAGAAAATAACAAAAGGGAGGTACGAGAAACGTATAAAAGGTGGGGGTTTAGACGACGACATATAAGACGGTCGTCGGCTAAACCGCAGCAATGACCCGACCGTGTTAGACAACACGGTCGGGCAGGCAAACAGTGTGTTTTCAATTTCTGGGTGGGTGCGACACGGGTCGTGTCGATGGACACGGTCGGGAGTTTAGCCGACGACCTTCTTATAAGTCGTCGGCTAAAGTTTAATTTTTTTTTTTAAAAACATTAGTCGATCGTTTCAGGGGACACGGGCCGTGTCGCACCTGCCCATAATGGGAAAACACACTGTATGACTGACCCGACCGTGTTGTCTAACACGGTCGGGTTATTGCTGGGGTTTAGCCGACGACCATCTTATATGTCGTCGGCCAAGATATCCATAATCTTAGCTCCGATACCATATTCTGTAATACCCCCGATATATTCAGGAATATTACAGCGCCGTAAATCCTTTACATAAGAATTTACAAGGCTGAATAAAGGAAATGACAATAACAAATACCAATTTATGAAATTGCTGAAATAAAATTCAACCGACTGGTTCAAAACCGAGAATACAAATATCCAATGAAGAATTATTATTACATCACTAAAACCCAAACATTATAAACTGACGACGTACTCGAGTACTTATTGAAATAACCAACAAACAACAGACAGTAAACCCGGCCGGAACATCACTCTGCACCCTCGTCATCATGCATCTCCAGTGGTTGTTTCCCCGCTCTCCTGGATCATGAACATACACAAATGTTCAGCCCCGAAGGGGTTAGCACAACGATGCTAGTACAAGTATAATAATCATACAACAGTGATATAATCAACAATTATATCTTAACAAGTTTCTCCAACGAGAAATATCCACAACACATATCATATCATAACAGTTTCAACATACTAATGGTATTCCAACGATCCAGTGGACACAGCTATAGATTCCCATGATGATCCCGTCGGACCAACACATGGTGGAACTACCTGTCCGACGATCCAGCGCACACTGCTATAGATTCCCATGATGATTCCCGTCGGATCAACGCATGGTGGACATATAATCACAACATATTTACACGATACAATCACATCACAATTGTCATAATATAAACAATTCTAATTAGAGTACTTGCCTCGGTTCGTTGACAAGAATAAACTTCCACGAATATCAAAATACTCGAAGGTCGTCCCCTTCGATCAATCACGTGTTAAGCTCGAACCTTAACAAAAGAAATAGCATAGAATTCATTTCATGTCGAATGAACGTCTAACAATTCAACAATTACGGTAGAAAGTCCTGAATATGTAATCTGTCTGGATAGCTTAACGCACACTACGAATCCTATGTAGCGTACGTTCATGCTACTCGTTAGCGCATGCAGTACACACAGCCTAGCGTACGCTAACCAGGCGTGGTCAGTGCCTCACTGATCAGCCGACTGACTCAGATGATGACTTAACGCACGCTAAGTCCTAATCGTGGCGTACGCTAAACGTACTCGATAGCGCACGTTAATTCTCGTAGCTTAGCGCATGCTAAGAGTGCATGGCAGTTCACTGGAGGGCAGCAAATTATACAAATGGTGATGAAGTAAGCGAATCCCTCAGTAATTAATGTTTGTTATCCGGCTTCATGTTATGATCATAACCTTTATGAAAGATCTCATGGATGCTAACAACTTCGAGGTGCAAGTATACGTATAATCATCATAACACCATAATCCGTCTTGATTACAATTCTCATGCGAAGTTGGTGATCTCCGGTTGATGTATTAGATTCTACTATCACTATACATATTCAGACTTCATCTGGAGGTGAACTAACAATTCCAACTTATACGAAAGAATATTTCCTAAGGCGATTCTTCCCTTAAGTCCTTATAACCGAAAATAATACCACCTCCAATTTATGATCACTAAGATAACATAAATCATACGGATAATAAACTTCAAAATGTTATCTTATCACTTGAAGTACTAGGATTCCAACTACGAGGTTCCAACGATAATATCATAAGCATAGACATTCCAATCTTAAAACATGATGTTTGCTGAATAATTCACTAATGAAATTCAATATCACGTTGGCATGATCATCTAATCCCTTGGAATCCAAATCTAAGGCTGGTGATAGGTTGAACATACCTTAATATGCCGAAATCACTGAACCACAAGGTAGAATCCGACTCCGGTTGGTTATGTGCCACTCCAAGGTATTACTTCTCTTCAATGATCACTCACAAGTGATAACCAATATTCAAGGATCACTAAGATATGTTCTAAGTGTGCTAGAGGGATGATTAAAGATCTCTGGCCTCTCAAGAATGAAGAATGGATGAAGGAAATGTAAGCCAAAACGGGTGGTTGTCTCATTTATAATATTCTTCACTTTAGCTAATTAGCGCACGCTACTAAGCATTCCTTAGCGCGCGCTAATAAGAGTTGACTTCAAAACTGTGCGGGTTCGTCCGCGGAATCTTATCCGACCCATGTCCCGGCTGGCGCATGTGCTAGCCACCTACCTCAATAATTCAGTGTCTAGCGCACGCAACTCCTACATACGTAGCGTGCGCTAGTAATAGCTGATAGCGCGCGTTAAGCTACATTCTTAGCGTGCGCTATCACGAGTTTGTATGAGAAAATTTGCATGTTGTTATACTTGAGTACAAGGATGCCAATGCAAGAAATATCATACTCCAATAATCAAAACCACTATATCCGAATAATACAGGGTTCGAATACAGGTAAAATACACAGTAATAAATCCGGATATTACAACAATCATGTTAGTCTAATCCGAGATAGGATCAATACCACATACGGACATGGTCCTAACACAAGACCTACAAATGCATACTCACATGACGACATCAATATGCCCATGATAACAACAACAACGTATACTTATGGAAATCCGATAATCCAGCGCACACAGTATATATCCCAAAATGATCATGAAAGACCAACACGAGGTAGATAACCCATAATATTATGCACAACAACAACACATGGTAATCCAACGATCCAGCGCACACAGCTATAGATTCCCATGATGACCCCGTCAGACCAACGCACGGTGGAAATACCTATCAAGCGATCCAGCGCACACAACATAAATACCCAAGATGATCCCATAGGACCAACACGAGGTGGACATACGACAACAATGCACAAATGCATATTAACAACAATACACAAATGCATGACAACAACAATACACGAATGTATCACAACATGATCGACACAAAATGACAAAAATGATTAGAGTACTTGCCCCGACCCGAGTCCTTCGAGAGCGATCTCAATGTCAAAAATCATCACTGACGATTATCCTCCATATTCGACGGTCCAAAATGTCACGGACTGTAGATAATTCATATCTTCGTCTTTATCACAATGTATCTTCGATACCCAGGTATACCAATAACAAAAGTAAATCATATATATTATGATTTAAATTCCCAAAATCCGAAAACAACTTACAATCCCAAATCTCCTGTGTTCACAATTATAATCATTGATATACGAATTATAAACGAATGAAATGGAAACCATTCATTAAATATTATAGACTGAGCAAGTAATAACTTGCCTCGATACCGACACGACGATGATGTAGCCGCTACCAATCCCATTACCATCGTCTACGAGCTCCTCGACCCTGACCAAACCAATTCACGAACATTCTCGAACACGACCGCAACACATTTTTCTACTCGACGTTTATAACCAACCATCAATGATCACAACCTATCGAAGTAATCAATTATCACATATTCGATAATAATCAATTCCCGATATAACCAACTAATCAAACTCAATGGCTCAACAATATCTCGATTAAACATAAGTCCAAACATTCCAACTCAAACAATTACGAATTCACAACCCCAATACGATTACGAATACGAATGTAAATGAACTCATATTCGTTGATCAATCACAATCTTTCTGGATTCCAAATTGTTTATCATGATTCGTATTTCATCAAGAACATACAAATTCTACCACTAAAATCGGCATGACTTAACGAACATTCGATCTTCATATCTAAAAATACCGATAATTCAACATACGATCATCTTGCTATGCTAAATTCATCAAGAAGTTCTTCGAGAATACCAAGCACTACCAAAAATCTGACTTTGGCCGACGACTTAAAGTGGTCGGCTAAACCCCAAAGTCGTCGGCTAATCATGCCAGCTGTCGGCTAAAAAACCGTCGGCCGATATTCGTCGGCCAAGGTTTAGCCGACGACTTTTGTGCAGTCGTCGGCTAAAGTTGAACGTTTAGCCGACCACTACTACACGGCCGTCGGCTAAACCTGTTTGGAAAAAAATTTTAGCCGACGACCTTAACGAGCTTCGATCGGCTAAAACCGTTTTTTTTTAAAAAAAAATAGAGTTTAGCCGACGACCGTCTTATATGTCGTCGGCTAAAACCATTTTTTTTAAAAAAAAATTAAATTATTTTAGCCGACGACCGTCTTATAGGTCGTCGGCTAAAATCTTTTAAAAAAAAAAAATAAATTACTTTAGCCGACGACTTATATGTCTCGGCTAAAACACTTTTTAAAAAAAAAATTCCTTTAGCCGACGACCGTCTTATATGTCGTCGGCTAAAACCCTTTTTTTTAAAAAAAAATAATTCAGATTTTGGGATCCCAAAACCTGTATTTTTTGCACCTGCAATTTTTATACACCAGCTCTCATTATCAACAACAATCAACGCGCAACACATTCAACTAATACCATTAATAATATGCCCAACATTATATGCATCACAATGCACAACACATTCAAGAACATTAATTTCATCAACATACTAGTAGCGTCAATAAAATCACTTACACAATTGTAACACAAATATAAATATACAAGAGTACTACAACAATACAACTACAATCCACTGCCAAAATCATCTAAATGTCGAAATGTAGCAGTAGAAGGATTACCACCATCCCCTAGATCCTCGTCACGAGGCTGTGAAGATGGGGTCTGTCCGAAGAGAGAAGGCGGTGGAGCAGGTGCCTGCAGTCCAACCTGAGTAATGGTCTGAGTCAGCGTCATCATATAGTCCATCATGGCCTGCTGCTGTCTCTGGAAACTCTATAACCGCGACTCAGTCCTCTCCTCGCTCTCATGTAACCGCGTCTGAGTCCTCCTTTCATTCTCAGCTCGGAGCTCCCTCTCCGCCCTCAACTGCTTCTCGAGGGGCGCTGGAAGCCGGGGGTATCTTTCAATACATGGTGACCCTCGGCTCCCATCATCTTAGTGCGGTACCGACTACCAAGGAGGGTAGACGGTACCCCACACCCTAGCGCGAACATAAGGATCGACCTGATCGATCTGTCTAATGGCAGAATCGAGGTCAGTCTCCACTATGTCCGGATACTGCTCCCGAGCAATCTCAGCAAGCATCCTCTGAGACTCCTCCCGCACACGCTCCTAAGTTAATATGAAAATAAATATTTGAATATCAATAAAAGTATGATACAAAGGCATTTATTTTATTACTAATATAAAATAAAAAAAGACTTACATACTCCTCGGGACGATTCGGAAATGCTTTCTGAGTCACGTAGGCAAATGCGTCCAACGAATCAGAAGAAATGGCCTCGTGCGCAACTCTGGCTAACGACCGGGAACCCAGACTGTGATGGTCAGTCAGACCAGCACGATTGGTCGTGTTGGTCAAGCTAGTCGCCTTCAAAAAATATTATTTAGAATCGAGTTTATATTTAGAATTCAAAAAATAAAAAGCGAAATATTATTATTTTTATTAAATACTAGCATTTTTTTAATAAATAAAATACAATATGCGATTTTTATTTTTTTATGGAAAATAATATTCTAGTTTTTATTTTTATTAAAACAATTTATTTCCACTTTTGAATAAAAAATTCCGATTTTTTAATATTAATAATATTCCAGAATTTTAAAAAAATACATGAAGTTCCGATTTTTTCTAATTTAAAAAAACCGGAACTTCAAGTATTTTTTATATTCTAAAATATTAATTTTAAAAAATGGAGTTTATATTTAGAATTCAAAAAAATAAATTCTGAAAGAGGATGAATAAAATGAGGGTACTTTAGTCATACCATGATCTCTGGGTCGCGAAAATGGGCGCGTAGCCACTTCCACTCGTACTCCCGGAACTTGAATTCTTCCACGGTAGCCTCTCGGGTATCACCCCAGGCTGTCCAGAACATGTGCATCTCATTTTTCCAAGATTTGTACCTACAACACACGTTGCACAACATATATCATTCGTAAGAAAAAAAATTACGCAAACAATGTAGATACAAAATAAATTAAAATGACTTACTTGGTAGACTGCACCTCGTCACACCAAGTACGTAGTAGAGAGTCAGGATTGACAAACCACACCTATGAACAGCATAAATACGCAATAATTTAAAAACATCACATATTGCATTTTCAAGAACTACGTGTTGATTGAAAAACAATTATTAAATATTTATTAACTTACCGACATAGCATTATTCAAAGCATCCTTCACGCACTGCGGCACGTCCCCCCAATCGGGCCACAAAACGGGGACTCTGTCCCGAATGACAAAGCCAACATTACGGCTATATGACGCCGCAGCGTCAGAAGACATCACCGGCCGGCCGTGTCTGTCTAGAGGAATCTCATAACGGCCATGCTTACTTATGTACGAGTCGAGCACCAGACCCTTTGCTGGGCCACGAGTCTTCTTCTTTTTCTTCTCCTCCTCAACTACATTTTTCCCCTTCTCCTTCTCCCTCTCTATCTCCTCGTACAGTTTCGTCCTCAAAACCCGACAACTCCGCCAAAACACGTTGTCTAGCCAAGACTCGTAGACATACGCCTCGTCAGGGCTAATCAATCGAACGGGAACTCGGGCTCCCATCTCATCGACCTCTGGAATAGTCGGAACCATTGGAGGCATGAATAGAGTCGGTGGCGGACCGTGGGGCACCGCGGACGAGGAACTCCGTACATCTCCTGATGTGTGAGGGCTAGACGTGGGTCGGTGGATGGGAGGCATACGAGTCTCCGGCTGCGAGGGGGTCGTCCGTGGTGTCTAAAAGGATAAACGCCGCGCTAGTGCAGCGGGCTCATCTGTCGCCCTATAAAAATCGTCAGTGTTCATGCCGGTAGCTTCTAGTATCTGGCGGGCACGAACGCTGCTCTGAGATATGTATAGTGTACCGGGATCCGCCTTACTAGAGGCTGTGGAACTCCCCCCCGAATCGGGAGTGGTCGACTTTGTCGACTTCTTCCCCAACGCTTTCTTTATTCTATCCATAATCTAAACAAATAAATCAAATTCACAACTCAACACAACAGTAATTATCAATGCCATACCACGTTAATCTTTCGATTAACGCCGGCTATAAAATTCCTTCCTCCTCAAACAAATTCATCAAATATTTCTAAACAAATTTATCAAATAATCTAAACAGATTCATCAAATTCACAATTCAACACAACAGTAATTATCAATGCCATACCACGTTAATCTTTCGATTAACGCCGGCTATACAATCCCTTCCTCCTCAAATAAATTCATCAAATTCACAACTCATTAAAGACAAAATATTGAAAATACTAAATTCATCAAATATTGCATCACAACTCATTAAACAATTTATCTAATTCATCACATAATCTAAACAAATTCATCAAACAAATACAATAAATTCAACAAACAAAATAAAAAAATAAGGACAAGGGTTACCGCGGCCGGGCTGGCGGGCGACGGGCGGAGGGCGTCGGGCGGGCGGGCGGGCGATGGGACCGGGGCTGGCGGGCTGGCGGGCGGAGGGCTGGCGGGCTGGCGGGCAGACGATCGGCTGGGTGACGATCGGCGGGACGGGGTCTAGGTTACTGGCGGCTAGGTGACGAGCGGTTGGGGCTGGGTGACGATCGGCGGGCGACGGGCGACGGGCGACGACTAAACTAGAAGAAGAAAATAACAAAAGGGAGGTACGAGAAACGTATAAAAGGTGGGGGTTTAGCCGACGACATATAAGACGGTCGTCGGCTAAACCGCAGCAATGACCCGACCGTGTTAGACAACACGGTCGGGCAGGCAAACAGTGTGTTTTCAATTTCTGGGTGGGTGCGACACGGGTCGTGTCGATGGACATGGTCGGGAGTTTAGCCGACGACCTTCTTATAAGTCGTCGGCTAAAGTTTAATTTTTTTTTTTTAAAAAACATTAGTCGATCGTTTCAGGGGACACGGGCCGTGTCGCACCTGCCCATAATGGGAAAACACATTGTATGACTGACCCGACCGTGTTGTCTAACACGGTCGGGTTATTGCTGGGGTTTAGCCGACGACCATCTTATATGTCGTCGGCCAAGATATCCATAATCTTAGCTCCGATACCATATTCTGTAATACCCCCGATATATTCAGGAATATTACAGCGCCGTAAATCCTTTACATAAGAATTTACAAGGTTGAATAAAGGAAATGACAATAACAAATACCAATTTATGAAATTGCTGAAATAAAATTCAACCGACTGGTTCAAAACCGAGAATACAAATATCCAATGAAGAATTATTATTACATCACTAAAACCCAAACATTATAAACTGACGACGTACTCGAGTACTTATTGAAATAACCAACAAACAATAGACAGTAAACCCGGCCGGAACATCACTCTGCACCCTCGTCATCATGCATCTCCAGTGGTTGTTTCCCCGCTCTCCTGGATCATGAACATACACAAATGTTCAGCCCCGAAGGGGTTAGCACAACGATGCTAGTACAAGTACAATAATCATACAACAGTGATATAATCAACAATTATATCTTAACAAGTTTCTCCAACGAGAAATATCCACAACACATATCATATCATAACAGTTTCAACATACTAATGGTATTCCAACGATCCAGCGCACACAGCTATAGATTCCCATGATGATCCCGTCGGACCAACACATGGTGGAACTACCTGTCCGACGATCCAGCGCACACTGCTATAGATTCCCATGATGATTCCCGTCGGATCAACGCATGGTGGACATATAATCACAACATATTTACACGATACAATCACATCACAATTGTCATAATATAAACAATTCTAATTAGAGTACTTGCCTCGGTTCGTTGACAAGAATAAACTTCCATGAATATCAAAATACTCGAAGGTCGTCCCCTTCGATCAATCACGTGTTAAGCTCGAACCTTAACAAAAGAAATAGCATAGAATTCATTTCATGTCGAATGAACGTCTAACAATTCAACAATTACGGTAGAAAGTCCTGAATATGTAATGCATGCGGATAGCTTAACGCACGCTACGAATCCTATGTAGCGTACGTTAATGCTACTCGTTAGCGCATGCAGTATACACAGCCTAGCGTACGCTAACCAGGCGTGGTCAGTGCCTCACTGATCAGCCGACTGACTCAGCTGATGACTTAACGCACGCTAAGTCCTAATCGTGGCGTACGCTAAACGTACTCGATAGCGCACGTTAATTCTCGTAGCTTAGCGCATGCTAAGAGTGCATGGCAGTTCACTGGAGGGCAGCAAATTATACAAATGGTGATGAAGTAAGCGAATCCCTCAGTAATTAATGTTTGTTATCCGGCTTCATGTTATGATCATAACCTTTATGAAAGATCTCATGGATACTAACAACTTCGAGGTGCAAGTATACGTATAATCATCATAACACCATAATCCGTCTTGATTACAATTCTCATGCGAAGTTGGTGATCTCCGGTTGATGTATTAGATTCTACTATCACTATACATATTCAGACTTCATCTGGAGGTGAACTAACAATTCCAACTTATACGAAAGAATATTTCCTAAGGCGATTGTTCCCTTAAGTCCTTATAACCGAAAATAATACCACCTCCAATTTATGATCACTAAGATAACATAAATCATACGGATAATAAACTTCAGAATGTTATCTTATCACTTGAAGTACTAGGATTCCAACTACGAGGTTCCAACGATAATATCATAAGCATAGACATTCCAATCTTAAAACATGATGTTTGTTGAATAATTCACTAATGAAATTCAATATCACGTTGGCATGATCATCTAATCCCTTGGAATCCAAATCTAAGGCTGGTGATAGGTTGAACATACCTTAATATGCCGAAATCACTGAACCACAAGGTAGAATCCGACTCCGGTTGGTTATGTGCCACTCCAAGGTATTACTTCTCTTCAATGATCACTCACAAGTGATAACCAATATTCAAGGATCACTAAGATATGTTCTAAGTGTGCTAGAGGGATGATTAAAGCTCTCTGGCCTCTCAAGAATGAAGAATGGATGAAGGAAATGTAAGCCAAAACGGGTGGTTGTCTCATTTATAATATTCTTCACTTTAGCTAATTAGCGCACGCTACTAAGCATTCCTTAGCGCGCGCTAATAAGAGTTGACTTCAAAACTGTGCAGGTTCGTCCGCGGGAATCTTATCCGGACCCATGTCCCGGCTGGCGCATGTGCTAGCCACCTACCTCAATAATTCAGTGTCTAGCGCACGCAACTCCTACATACGTAGCGTGCGCTAGTAATAGCTGATAGCGCGCGTTAAGCTACATTCTTAGCGTGCGCTATCACGAGTTTGTATGAGAAAATTTGCATGTTGTTATACTTGAGTACAAGGATGCCAATGCAAGAAATATCATACTCCAATAATCAAAACCACAATATCCGAATAATACAGGGTTCGAATACAGGTAAAATACACAGTAATAAATCCGGATATTACAACAATCATGTTAGTCTAATCCGAGATAGGATCAATACCACATACGAACATGGTCCTAACACAAGACCTACAAATGCATACTCACATGACGACATCAGTATGCCCATGATAACAACAACAACGTATACTTATGGAAATCCGATAATCCAGCGCACACAGTATATATCCCAAAATGATCATGAAAGACCAACACGAGGTAGATAACCCATAATATTATGCACAACAACAACACATGGTAATCCAACGATCCAGCGCACACAGCTATAGATTCCCATGATGACCCCGTCAGACCAACGCATGGTGGAAATACCTATCAAGCGATCCAGCGCACACAACATAAATACCCAAGATGATCCCATCGGACCAACACGAGGTGGACATACGACAACAATGCACAAATGCATATTAACAACAATACACAAATGCATGACAACAACAATACACGAATGTATCACAACATGATCGACACAAAATGACAAAAATGATTAGAGTACTTGCCCCGACCCGAGTCCTTCGAGAGCGATCTCAATGTCAAAAATCATCACTGACGATTATCCTCCATATTCGACGGTCCAAAATGTCACGGACTGTAGATAATTCATATCTTCGTCTTTATCACAATGTATCTTCGATACCCAGGTATACCAATAACAAAAGTAAATCATATATATTATGATTTAAATTCCCAAAATCCGAAAACAACTTACAATCCCAAATCTCCTGTGTTCACAATTATAATCATTGATATACGAATTATAAACGAATGAAATGGAAACCATTCATTAAATATTATAGACTGGGCAAGTAATAACTTGCCTCGATACCGACACGACGATGATGTAGCCACTACCAATCCCATTACCATCGTCTACGAGCTCCTCGACCCTGACCAAACCAATTCACGAACATTCTCGAACACGACCGCAACACACTTTTCTACTCGACGTTTATAACCAACCATCAATGATCACAACCTATCGAAGTAATCAATTATCACATATTCGATAATAATCAATTCCCGATATAACCAACTAATCAAACTCAATGGCTCAACAATATCTCGATTAAACATAAGTCCAAACATTCCAACTCAAACAATTACGAATTCACAACCCCAATACGATTACGAATACGAATGTAAATGAACTCATATTCAATGATCAATCACAATCTTTCTGGATTCCAAATTGTTTATCATGATTCGTATTTCATCAAGAACATACAAATTCTACCACTAAAATCGGCATGACTTAACGAACATTCGATCTTCATATCTAAAAATACCGATAATTCAACATACGATCATCTTGCTATGCTAAATTCATCAAGAAGTTCTTCGAGAATACCAAGCACTACCAAAAATCTGACTTTGGCCGACGACTTAAAGTGGTCGGCTAAACCCCAAAGTCGTCGGCTAATCATGCCAGCTGTCGGCTAAAAAACCGTCGGCCGATATTCGTCGGCCAAGGTTTAGCCGACGACTTTTGTGCAGTCGTCGGCTAAAGTTGAACGTTTAGCCGACCACTACTACACGGTCGTCGGCTAAACCTCTTTGGAAAAAAAAAAAATTTAGCCGACGACCTTAACGAGCCGGTCGGCTAAAACCGTTTTTTTTAAAAAAAAAAAATAGAGTTTAGCCGACGACCGTCTTATATGTCGTCGGCTAAAACCTATTTTTTAAAAAAAAATAAATTATTTTAGCCGACGACCGTCGTATAGGTCGTCGGCTAAAATCTTTTAAAAAAAAAATAAATTACTTTAGCCGACGACTTATATGTCTCGGCTAAAACACTTTTTAAAAAAAAAATTCCTTTAGCCGACGACCATCTTATATGTCGTCAGCTAAAACCCTTTTTTTAAAAAAAAAATAATTCAGATTTTGGGATCCCAAAACCTGTATTTTTTGCACCTGCAATTTTTATACACCAGCTCTCATTATCAACAACAATCAACGCGCAACACATTCAACTAATACCATTAATAATATGCCCAACATTATATGCATCACAATGCACAACACATTCAAGAACATTAATTTCATCAACATACTAGTAGCGTCAATAAAATCACTTACACAATTGTAACACAAATATAAATATACAAGAGTACTACAACAATACAACTACAATCCACTGCCAAAATCATCTAAATGTCGAAATGTAGCAGTAGAAGGATTACCACCATCCCCTAGATCCTCGTCACGAGGCTGTGAAGATGGGGTCTGTCCGAAGAGAGAAGGCGGTGGAGCAGGTGCCTGCAGTCCAACCTGAGTAATGGTCTGAGTCAGCGTCATCATATAGTCCATCATGGCCTGCTGCTGTCTCTGGAAACTCTCTAACCGCGACTCAGTCCTCTCCTCGCCCTCATGTAACCGCGTCTGAGTCCTCCTTTCATTCTCAGCTCGGAGCTCCCTCTCCGCCCTCAACTGCTTCTCGAGGGGCGCTGGAACCCGGGGGTATCTTTCAATACATGGTGACCCTCGGCTCCCATCATCTTAGTGCGGTACCGACTACCTCTAGGAGGGTAGACGGTACCCCACACCCTAGCGCGAACATAAGGATCGGCCTGATCGATCTGTCTAATGGCAGAATCGAGGTCAGTCTCCACTAAGTCCGGATACTGCTCCCGAGCAATCTCAGCAAGCATCCTCTGAGACTCCTCCCGCACACGCTCCTAAGTTAATATGAAAATAAATATTTGAATATCAATAAAAGTATGATACAAAGGCATTTATTTTATTACTAAAATAAAATAAAAAAAGACTTAGATACTCCTCGGGACAATTCGGAAATGCTTTCTGAGTCACGTAGGCAAATGCGTCCAACGAATCAGAAGAAATGGCCTCGTGCGCAACTCTGGCTAACGACCGGGAACCCAGACTGTGATGGTCAGTCAGACCAGCACGATTGGTCGTGTTGGTCAAGCTAGTCGCCTTCAAAAAAATATTATTTAGAATCGAGTTTATATTTAGAATTCAAAAAAAATAAAAACTGAAATATTATTATTTTTTATTAAATACTAGCATTTTTTTTAATAAATAAAATACAATATGCAGATTTTTATTTTTTTTTATGGAAAATAATATTCTAGTTTTTATTTTTATTAAAACAATTTATTTCCACTTTTGAATAAAAAATTCCGATTTTTTAATATTAATAATATTCCAGAATTTTAAAAAAATACATGAAGTTCCGATTTTTTCTAATTTAAAAAAACCGAAACTTCAAGTATTTTTTATATTCTAAAATATTTATTTTAAAAAATGGAGTTTATATTTAGAATTCAAAAAAATAAATTCTGAAAGAGGAAGAATGAAATGAGGGTACTTTAGTCATACCATGAACTCTGGGTCGCGAAAATGGGCGCGTAGCCACTTCCACTCGTACTCCCGGAACTTGAATTCTTCTGGGGTAGCCTCTCGGGTATCACCTCAGTCATCTGCAACATGTGCATCTCATTTTTCCAAGATTTGTACCTACAACACACGTTGCACAACATATATCATTCGTAAGAAAAAAAATTACGCAAACAATGTAGATACAAAATAAATTAAAATGACTTACTTGGTAGACTGCACCTCGTCACACCAAGTACGTAGTAGAGATTCAGGATTGACAAACTACACCTATGAATAGCATAAATACGCAATAATTTAAAAACATCACATATTGCATTTTCAAGAACTACGTGTTAATTGAAAAACAATTATTAAATATTTATTAACTTACGGACATAGCATTATTCAAAGCATCCTTCACGCACTGCGGCACGTCCCCCCAATCGGGCCACAAAACGGGGACTCTGTCCCGAATGACAAAGCCAACATTACGGCTATATGACGCCGCAGCGTCAGAAGACATCACCGGCCGGCCGTGTCTGTCTAGAGGAATCTCATAACGGCCATGCTTACTTATGTACGAGTCGAGCACCAGACCCTTTGCGGGGCCACGAGTCTTCTTCTTTTTCTTCTCCTCCTCAACTACATTTTCCCCCTTCTCCTTCTCCCTCTCTATCTCCTCGTACAGTTTCATCTTCAAAACCCGACAACTCCGCCAAAACATGTTGTCTAGCCAAGACTCGTAGACATACGCCTCGTCAAGGCTAATCAATCGAACGGGAACTCGGGCTCCCATCTCATCGACCTCTGGAATAGTCGGAACCATTGGAGGCATGAATAGAGTCGGCGGCGGACCGTGGGGCACCGCGGACGAGGAACTCCGTACATCTCCTGATGTGTGAGGGCTAGACGTGGGTCGGTGGATGGGAGGCATACGAGTCTCCGGCTGCGAGGGAGTCGGCCGTGGTGTCTAAAAGGATAAACGCCGCGCTAGTGCAGCGGGCTCATCTGTCGCCCTATAAAAATCGTCAGTGTTCATGCCGATAGCTTCTAGTATCTGGCGGGCACGAACGCTGCTCTGAGATATGTATAGTGTACCGGGATCCGCCTTACTAGAGGCTGTGGAACTCCCCCCCGAATCGGGAGTGGTCGACTTTGTCGACTTCTTCCCCAACGCTTTCTTTATTCTATCCATAATCTAAACAAATAAATCAAATTCACAACTCAACACAACAGTAATTATCAATGCCATACCACGTTAATCTTTCGATTAACGCCGGCTATAAAATTCCTTCCTCCTCAAACAAATTCATCAAAGATTTCTAAACAAATTTATCAAATAATCTAAACAAATTCATCAAATTCACAATTCAACACAACAGTAATTATCAATGCCATACCACGTTAATCTTTCGATTAACGCCGGCTATACAATCCCTTCCTCCTCAAATAAATTCATCAAATTCACAACTCATTAAATACAAAATATTGAAAATACTAAATTCATCAAATATTGCATCACAACTCATTAAACAATTTATCTAATTCATCACATAATCTAAACAAATTCATCAAACAAATACAATAAATTCAACAAACAAAATAAAAAAATAAGGACAAGGGTTACCGCGACCGGGATGGCGGGCGACGGGCGGAAGGCGTCGGGCGGGCGGGCGGGCGATGGGACCGGGCAAGTGTGGCGGAGGGGTCAAGCGGGTCAAGTGCGCATCGATCGGCTGGGTGACGATCGGCGGGACGGGGTCTAGGTGACGGGCGGCTAGGTGACGGGCGGTTGGGGCTGGGTGACGATCGGCGGGCGACGGGCGACGGGCGACGACTAAACCAGAAGAAGAAAATAACAAAAGAGAGGTACGAGAAACGTATAAAAGGTTGGGGTTTAGCCGACGACATATAAGACGGTCGTCGGCTAAACCGCAGCAATGACCCGACCGTGTTAGACAACACGGTCGCGTGCAAACAAAGGTGTTTTCAATTTCTGGGCGGGTGCGACACGGGTCGTGTCGATGGACACGGTCGGGAGTTTAGCCGACGACCTTCTTATAAGTCGTCGGCTAAAGTTTAATTTTTTTTTTAAAAAACATTAGTCGATCGTTTCAGGGGACACGGGCCGTGTTGCACCTGCCCATAATGGGAAAACACACTGTATGACTGACCCGACCGTGTTGTCTAACACGGTCGGGTTATTGCTGGGGTTTAGCCGACGACCATCTTATATGTCGTCGGCTAAAGTATAATTTTTTTTTTAAAAAAAACTTTGGCCGACGACGTAGATCTTGTCGTCGGCTAAACCCCCCGGTTTTTTTTAATAATATTATTGATATTATATTAATGTTATGATTATGATTATTATTATTACTATTTTTTTTAATTATATTTAACAAATGAAAATATACATCTACTAAATTTATGGCTCATAGTTTGAGTCATCACTACAGTCTGTCTCATTATCTGAGTTGATATCCGGCAACATATGCCTCAAGTCGTCCACATTATCGTCATCAGAATTTTCAAGTAATTCGTTTGTATCAACATCAATGTACCCGCGAGCATCACCACGGAGTCGGACGACTCGTCCTTCAAGAACATTATTCATTGTAATTGTCGTTAATGGTGGAATATTTGCTGTATTTGGCGCTTGATAAGCATCATCGTCATCAGTACCTGTTGTTTCTCCCAGTGTAGCAGCACTAAAAATATTCCTCGTTATCACAACGTTCACTACCTTCCATGTGCCTTTCTTCACCAAGTCGTCCAAATAATACACCGACTTTGCTGATGTAGCAAATACAAAAGGATCACTTTCATACCATGAAGTGGAAGTGTCAACAGATAACAACCCGTAGTCATCTTGCATATCGGTTCCAAGACTGGTGTCGTACCATCGACACTTAAACAAGTAAATTGTCATGCCTTCCCCATAAATTAGTTCTACCACTTACAAAAGAACACCGTAATATCCACCATCTATCATAACCCCAGAATTTTGACATCTTCTTTTTTGGTCTCTCTCAAGGCATACGAATGTGACACTGTTGACTTTGGCCATCGAATAAATTCTTGACATAACCGGCTTCATAGAAAGAAGCATAAGTTCATGCGACCAGTTAGGGTGTCCGTCATCTTGTATGTGTGTCATCTGTCATAAATAAACTTTTTATGAAAAAAAATATCTTAAGTCCAAAATGCAATAGCAACTGAATGTATACGTACCCATTCTCCAAAATTGTCGGCAAAAGTGTCATTGTGGAATCTAGTGTCACCTCGCACCATATCGCATGACAAGTGGATGTCTTTACAGTACTGAACTTCTGGACAATTGAGCAATATCCACCAATGTGCAATTCGTGACTCGTACGGGTCTAATTGTCTTCCTGGCAACCTCCCATAGACGTCAACCTCAGTGGATATGATAGAAAGATTGAATTGTATTTTATCTGCTAGAATAGAGCGGCAAGGGGGCTCGAAGGTGCCCAAATTCAACTTGATATGCGTAATACACTCCGACGCAAGGTAAGATTCTGCAATGCATCCTTCTGGTGCAGACTTATTGGCCACAGAGTCTTTGTAATCACCGAATTGCCTGTAATGTTGTCATTGTGTTAAAAATCATACTTAATTTGACAATATATATATATATATATATATCATACAAAATTATGTTACCTTTCAACCGGGTATATCCACGTGTAGTACACTGGACCAATGACCAATAACTGCCTGGGAAGGTGGATCATGAGGTGAGGCATGAGGTCAAAAAAGTCTGGAGGAAATATTCGCTCAAACTTGCACAAGATATAGATGATCTCATCTTGTACTTTATGCAAATCAGATCTCTTGACTTCTCTCGTACATAATTTCTGGAAAAATTTTGACAATGCAACACGCGGCTCGACCACCTGTTTTGGTAAATATGGTCGAATAAATACCAGAAATAGGCGTTGGAGTAGGATATAACAATCATGACTCTTCAAACCAGTTAACTTGTTCTCCCTGAAATTAACACATCTTCCTATATTTCCAGCATACCCAGTAGGATACCTAGCAGTCTTTATCCAACAAAATATCTCAGTTCTCTGCTCGGCAGTGATGGTGTAAGCTGCCTTAGGCATTTTTTGTTTACCCTTGACAGTTTTCAACCACAAATGTTTTCTTATGCTCATTTCTTCCAAACCTTTGCGTGCTTTTGGCCCGTCTTTGGTCTTTCCATCCCAACCTAAGGTTGTCCCAATCACACTTTCGCAAACATTCTTTTCAATGTGCATGACATCCAAGAAGTTCCTTATCAGTAACTTGGACCAGTAAGGCAATTCCCAGAATATACTTTTGTGCGACCAATACTTATACCTGTCGGGCCTTTCAGGGGTTGCTGCAATCACATCAGGATGGTTGCTAAGCTGACCAAAATCGTACTCATTAAGAATTGATAGTATTTCATCACCTGTCCACTGTCGTGGTGGCTCGCCCATTTCTATAGTGCCATCAAATGCTGCAGCATCCATACGCCACTCATGTTCCCTCTCAAGCCATATCCGATGATGCATTCGGATAACTTTCCTACAGTAGTACCTAGCACAATCTGCATTCAAACACACTGGACAACCTCTATATCCGCTAATAACAGATCCAGACAGCATTCCATATGCAGGAAAATCACTAATAGTGCCGATACACATGGCGTGCAAGTAGAACGTCTCGGACGAATAACTGTCGTAAGTGGGATGACCTTGCTCCCACAACAATTTCAGCTCCTCTATCAAAGGTCTCATATACACATCGATACACTTTCCCGGATATCCCGGCCCCGGGACTAACAAGGTCAACATATTATACTCCTTCCGCATACACATCCACGGAGGAAGATTGTAAGGAATCACTACAACAGGCCATATGTTATATGAAAGACTCATGTTACCAAAAGGGTTGAAACCATCAGATGCAATCCCGAGCCTCACATTTCGGATATCTGAAGAAAAATTCGGATACTCCCTATCTATATGCTTCCATGCTTCTCCATCTGAAGGGTGTATCATAGTATCCCTGTCATTAGTACGCGGCTCGGCATACCATCTCATTGCTTTTGCCGTGTGAGGAGACATAAAAAGCCGTTCCAACCTGTCCTTCAGTGGAAAATACTAAAGTACCTTCACCGGTTTCTCTTTTCCAGAAGGAGTGATCCTATATCTCTCTGTATCACATACAGGACATCTCGTGAGGTCTTCATTAGGATGCCCCCAGAATAGAACACAATCATACATGCAGACGTGGATCTTAATGTAGGAAAGACCAAGATCCTTCAAAATTCGTCTCATTTTTGAATATGTATTTGGAAGATGATGACCCTGTGGAAGCATATTACTCGTAAGCTCCAAGTGATCATCTATAGACTTGATGGATGATTTGTTTTCCACCTTTAATCTCATCGTTTCCATGACACAATCAAGAACAGTCATGTTACACCCTGGGTATAGAGGGGTCTGTTGGAGTTGAATTAGCTTGTTGTACCTGTCAAGCCCAGCAGTATTGCAAGGCAATGGTCTACGGGGTCGTAGGATTTGCTCAGTTGGTATAAACGTCTCGGAAAAACCAAGCACATCATCAATCAACCTCCTCTTCGGATCGGTGAACCCGCCGTTACCACTAAATTGTCTGTGATCATACGGAATAATAGAATTCGGTGCTTCACCGTGGTATATCCAACATGTATATTTACTCCAAAAACCATTCTTCTTTAGGTGTTCCCAGACCTCATCAAATGGAAAATGAAACATATCACTGCGACATCTACATTTATTACATGGACAGTAGTGCAACGTATTACCACTGTCGTGCTCTTTTACAAATCTCATAAACTGCTTCATCCCATCCATTACACTTGGATCCCATTTTCGTAACCCAATCCAACTCTTGTCCATCCTGAAAATGTATACATTTTCCAATATTAATCCAACTAACTAATATTGTTCAAGTTATAAATGAAATCACAACAAACAATTAATCATAATGATTATCATCATAAAACTTAATCGTTTTACATAAAAGCTATCGAATGTAACATGAATAATACAAAGTTTCGAAATCACAATAAAAAGTACAATAAAATACGTACCTTAATCGAAATGGTGATTTTAACAACCGGTAAAACCTTCGTCACTCCAGCACAACTCAAAGTAGCAACTCACAAGCTTTTTTCGGGAATAACTGACAGGATCGGGAATAGAAATGTGCTCTTTAGCGGGGAGAGGGGCAAGATTGGGTTGGTGTTCCCTGAACTATAAATAATTTTCACTTGGAGGTTTAGACGATGACCTAGATCGAGGTCGTTGTTTAAAGTATATTATTTTTTTTTTGAAAAAGGGTTTAGCCGACAAACTCGATCTAGGTCGTCGGCTAAACTATTACAATATTATTTTTTTTGGGAAGGAGTTTAGCCGACGACCTAGATCGAGGTCGTCGGCTAAAGTATATTATTTTTTTTTTCTTTCGAAAAAGTGTTTAGCCGGCGACCTCGATCTAGGTCGTCGGCTAAACCATTACAATAGTATTTTTTTTTCAGGAGGAGTTTAGCCGGCGACCTAGATCGAGGTCGTCGGCTAAAGTATATTATTTTTTTTAAAAAGGGGTTAGCCGACGACCTAGATCTAGGTCGTCGGCTAAACTGTTGCTATATTATTTTTTTTTTCGAAAGGGATTTAGCCGACGACCGAGATCAAGTTGTCGGCTAAATTTTTTTTTTCGGTCGGCTAAACGTTATCTCGGTCGTCGGCTAAACCTCTTTAATATAGCCGACGACTATTTTGGAACTTTAGCCGACGACCTCTGCCAAGTCGTCGGCTAAAACCCTTTAGCCGACGGTAAAACGAGTCGTCGGCTAAAGTGCGAGGTTTAGCCGATGACACTTTATAGTCGTCGGCTATTTTTTTTCGAGTCGTCGGCTAAAGTACTTTTTTTGGTAGTGAAGTGATTCGAAACCGTGATCATAATCATCAAAACAACATAATCCGATATCCTTTAACATGTAGATAATCATCCAACTCATAATCCAAGTCATATATTATCATATTCTTCAATATACACTCCTCATAACATTAAGAATCGTATCAAAACCATTATAATCATCATCATATGAATCAAATACAGATAACAATACGAAGAATCCGAAATCAAGGTGTAGAGTTCAACAACATACCTCAAGAATATGAACAACACCATCAAACACATCAAGGATCAACAAGATCTTCATATTCAAGCCTCAAATCCATGTTTCCAGGCTTATATCCAAGATATAAGAAGTTTATCTTCACTACCATACTCAGAGGGACGAAGTTTGGAGGAAGAAATGGTTTTGTTCTCGTGAAGAAATGAAACACCGAACTTCCATTTATAATCTGCACCACTCATTACGTATGTTACCAATCAATATTAACGTACGTAATGCTCTTTTACGTACGCTACAGGTCCTTCATAGCGCACGTAACATCATTCCAGAACTCACTGCCTTGTTTCGTTCGATCGCTTACGTACGTAATGCATAGGCCATAACATACGTAATACATACGTTGACTTGCTACAGTACATATTCATTTAGTCTACGCAATGGGTAGTCCATAACGTATGTAATACACGACGTTGACTCGCCCTCTCACATTCTGCGCCGAAAGCTCCCGACCATGAGACCCACCTGTCGGCCATAGCCTGATCATGTTTGATTCTCTTCATAACGTACGTAATGCATTCTACGTAATGTACGTTATGTCTTTATCTTAGCATATGTAAGCTCTTATGCTTAACGTATGCTACGCTTGCCAAGGTCCTCTCTGATCAGCCAACTATATCTTACCTGATACTTTAACGTACGTCACAACCTAATGTTAACATACATAACCTTTGTAAATTAACATACGTAAACTTATATGTTTAATGTACGTTATGGATTTTATACTTGGCCATTTACCCTGATCTTGCTCCTCGTCGCAATATATCGAATACGTATACACAACACACTATATCCTCAAATGCAATTGTCGACCAAGTACAACAATTATACCAGTACAGATGTCTCAGTCCTTCATTTACTTTATCCATACTGTACAGATTCCACACTGTACAACATAGCTCGGATAAAATAATGTTACACAATAGTAGTAGAAATTCCGAATATTACACAACCTCCACCAGCTCCAGTCATTGCGGGAGTTTTCGAGCGGATCTCAGTGGTGGAGACCGAAGTCGAAAATCTTCGTTCTATGATGGAGGCGATGAAGAAGTCTATGGATGAGATCCCTAATTTTGTGGAACGAAAGCCCATTTCCGCTTAGGAAGAGATCAGTTCCATGAGCGATGCGGTGGACGTTTGGCTAGGTGCAGTTAAAGATGAGTGCCAGTTGTTGAGGATGGCGGTTATTGGCAATGTTGGCTAAGTGAATTCGTCATCTTCATTCAAGGTACGAGTTCTAGATCCAAAATCTTACGGAGGTGTGAGAAGTGCCAAGGAGTTGGATAATTTTCTATGGGAAACGAAAACGTATTTCCAGGATGCTCATGTTTCAGAGGGGGAAAAGGTGTTAGTGGCTAGTATGTTCCTAAAGGAGGACTCCAAGCTGTGGTGGCAGACTCAGGTGAGCGATGATTTGGGTGCAAATTGTGCTTCGATTGAGATGTGGGACGTTTTGAAAATGGAAATGAAAGGTCAATTCCTTTTCATTTCCTGCCTTGCAATGCATTGTGGCCTGCGAGAAGGTCTTTGAGAAATCTGCGACATGATGGATCCGTGAGGGATTATGTGACAGAGTTTAGTTCTTTGTTGCTGGATGTTCGAGACATGTCGGATGAGGACAAGTTGTTAAACTTTGTGTTTGGTTTGCAACCGTGGGCTCAAACTGAATTGCAAAGACAAGGAGTTCATGATTTGCAATCCATGATTGCTGCTGCCGATCGGTTGATACTTTCGGGTTGTTGGTCCCTCAACCCACGATCAGAAGAAGAAAGGTTACGAGAAGAAGAACAAACATTCAAAGGGAAATGATAAGGTCATTGAGTCGAGTAGTGGTGGGTCCGAGAAAGGCTCAACGAAGAAGTCTTACCTTGAGGGTTGCTTCATTTGTGGCAGTAAGGGGCATCGGATGCGGGACTGTCCGCAATAGGCTAGTAAGTTGAATGCAACTATGTTAGAGATAGACGAGGCAGACGAAGTTTGTTGTGTCAGTGTGATAAATCAACTGAATGATATATGGAGTATAGATTCAGATTCGGGCACGGATTCCTCAATAAGGTCAACTTCGTCTCTAGGGGAAAGAGAACGTGAACTTGGTGATTTCTCGGCTAAGGATAATTGTCGTAAAATAATGTTTCAGTCTAAGTCAAGTGATGCGAGGGCATTACAGATTCGAGCTGAAGATGTGATTTCTAGTCAGGATCGGGGAACAGAGGTTTTCTAGGAGAAGAATTCTGATCGTGCAAAGTCCTCCGAGAAGGGCCAGCCCAAGTCTTTGAGGGACATATCTATGAGAGGGCCTCGGCAGAATACGAGGGTGTATTCGAGTTTGGGTGGCGGAGGTATGTTATACCCTTAGGAAGTCGGTGCGCCATGACTCGGAACTTGATGGGCATGGGTCGATTCATGGTGCATTGTGGGTTCTCGGGTAAGTCGGTGGGGATGGGCTTAGTCGGGATGGTGCTCGGGCAAGTTGGTGGGGCTTGGTCGGGAAATGTGGGCACTCGAGTAAGTCGGTAGGTCTTAATCAGGATTGTGTCGGATAAGTCGGAGGGACTTGATCAGAAAAATTTGTATTCGGGTAAGTTAGGAGAACTTAATCATAAACGAAAAAGGGAACTCAAACTAGTTGGTGGGACTTGGTCGAAAAAGTGCGAGTGGGATAGTGCGAGGTATGTTATACCCTTAGGAAGTCGGTGCGCCATACCTCGGAACTTGATGGGCATGGGTCGATTCATGGTGCATTGTGGGTTCTCGGGTAAGTCGGTGGGACTGGGCTTAGTCGGGATGGTGCTCGGGCAAGTTGGTGGGGCTTGGTGGGGAAATTTGGGCACTCGAGTAAGTCGGTAGGGCTTAATCAGGATTGTGTCGGATAAGTCGGAGGGACTTGGTCAGAAAAATTTGTATTCGGGTAAGTTAGGAGAACTTAATCATAAACGAAGAAGGGAACTCAAACTAGTTGGTGGGACTTGATCGAAAAAGTGCGAGTGGGATAGTGGGGGATGGACCTCGTGGAGGTTAACTTGGGCATATGTCAGTAAAGAGTCTCGGGTATGTGTTAAGTCATGATAGAATAATGTTCAGTCCTGATTGGGAAATTGGGTAGTCTTAAGTGTGGAAATGCAGGTGGTGTATTCGTCAGCTATTTAATGTCCATTGGTCTCACGAGGTGCCTAGAGAGCATCTCGCACAAGGATGACCAGAGGGTGCCTAGTGAGGGTCTTGGCAAGCAGGGAGGACTTCTCATGAATTGGGTCATGGGTCAGCCCATGTGTCTAACTTGACCCGGAGTTGGGTCGAACCCGAATTGTCCAAATAGGTTAGTGCGGGCAAGCTAAATATGCGGGACTGGCTAGGTCAAAGGCTTAATGTTGGCAAAGAGTGTTGGTATGTGGGATCGGTGATCAAGTCAAGGTGTGCCAAGTTCGAGACTTGCACACATAATGTGGGATAACTCGGTCAAAGGCCAAGTGTTTACAAAGAGTGTCAGCATGTTGGCTCGGTGGTCAGTTATAGATGCAACAGGTTTGGACTTGTGAGCATCATGCGAAAGACTCGACATGAGGTCGAGAAAATTCGGCACGAGGGGGAACGTTCTGAGAAATATGGGTTTGGCACAGAATTTTGAGAGTTGGCACCAAAATTCAAAAAGGTGGTTGCGCGGGTTTGATATCCGTGTAGTCCTCAAGGCACGGTAGGTTCACTATGTGCAGTGGTTATGCATGTCGGTTCCAGACGGTTTCTAGCGATGGTTTCCAAGTTACGGTTTGGTGGGATTTGATATCCTGCAATGTGGGCAAAGATGGCTCGATAGTTGTGCATGGATATAGTCCAAGATAACTGCAAGAGTACATTGGCAAGAAGTGGAAGCGACACTTGGCTTTGATGCCACACGACGGAATAGTGGTAGTGCATGTGTGCCTATGCATTGGGGGCTGTCCAACGTAACTGAATGATGTAGCCTATAGATAGGCGATCCTTGAGATGTACGAGGGGACACCTTGAGGGTGAAGTATATGATAGACTTGTCCGTGAGAGGCTCTCTGAGTTGTGTGCATGTCTTGGTGAGTTCCTTGTATTTATTATGTGAATAAAATATAAGGTTGGGCAAGAGGCCCATGAGAGTGTGTCTTACCTTTGCAGCAAAATTGTGGTAGATATTTTGTGTGCGTGCATTAACTCAAACTTAGCAGAAACACGAGTGCGGTGTTGGAAACATGAGTCTTTGTGAGTTGTGGAGAAAGGCTGACTGATTTTGACGAGCAAGATTAGGCCGGCACAGGGCCTAACTCGGCGAAAAATTAAGGTCTGATTTGACCCCGTGACATTATCCATACCATATGAGTACAATAAATAACAACCTAGTTTCTATCAACATGTAGTTCATGGACCTTTCCTAAATAATGGGCCAAAATAAAAGGAAATATAAAACTAGTCTTGAATCGTCATTTTCTTGATGGATCGCCTTGGGCCACTGTCTTGAAAAACTATCTATTACATCTGAATAAGTTACAACTTATACAAACATTCTAATAAAATAAATAAGCTCAAAAAATCGGCCTTTACAACCCCATCGAATAATATTGAATCCAAAAGTCCATAAACTACATCACCATCACATACATATTTACACATACTGCAAGTAATAGGTTGAAATAATACAAATAATTCAAGAATAATGGATATTTTAATTGTTCGTAGTAAACCCGTCTAATATTTTCCTTTAAATTTTTCCATCATAAAAAATTCCATACTTATTGAATTGATTAAGCTAAACATTAATTTAATATTAAGAAAATTAATGTCTGGAAATATACTGAAAAACAAGACCCGATGCTCGATAGCCAAGATGCTGCCAAGCAGCAGCGAGTCTCGGTCTGCAGCTTTGGGCACGTCGCTTGGCAGCTGTAGGCGCAGTGCCTGGCGGCGCCCGACATCACCCAATATCTGTAGTCACAATGCCCGACAGCGCCCAGCTTCTGTAGGCACAACACCAATGCCCGGCAGCTCTAGGCACAACGCCCGGCATCTGCAGGCATAGTGCCCTACAGGCACGTACTATATCATCCAACGATGCCAAGCGACCTGTATTTGGGCAGATTTCTAAAATCTTATTATTTCCGATCTTCATATTATTTATGTAAATCAGTTACGAAAATAATCCAGATTGATATTATGATATAAAATCATGAAGAGCATTACTTCGACAAATAATTAAACTACCACACTTATCTAATGATTCCAATCATAAAATCACCACCAAACATGCATTCCATATACAAATGCCATCATCTATATGATCGCATTTACCTCGCTCCGGTAACATTATTGTAATTCGGGCCATAAACCGAATATGTAGCGGAAATAAAAGTCGCACAAACCATGCTCATCCGAACTCCTAAAGAGGATCGATCAAAGATCGTCCAAATGAATAAATAAAAGAATTAAAATCACACCATTGTTGATCCAACTTCTTTATCTGATGACGACAAATACGAATTCCAGCCATGAAGCTTTTGTTGGGATTCAGTGGATTAAAATCGAGTTAAGCAGTGGAAAAATAAACCGGTCTAAATGGATAAAAACCGAACGCCTAAGAGGATCAATCAAGCATCGTATATCAAAAATAAAATTGAGGAAGATAAAATTGAGGAAGTCATACCCTCGTAGACCTTTAATAATTTTGTCTTGATAGAAAATTCCCGAGCCAAGCTTTGATCGTTTCCAATCACCAACAAGAACACAAATCCAATCCGTTCAAGCTTCATGAATGATCAAACACATAATATATTGAGTGTCTCCACGTTATCACGCGTCGGATATTGATCGAAAAATTATATATCAATTCGTTCTCAAAGACCACAACTATGAATTGATATAGTATTTTTCTTCTCTTCTCTTCTTCCTTTTCTTTATCTCTAAGATGAATAAGAAAATTGAAGAAAATTTTTCTTCTCCCTTCTAAATTGTTCGCGGTTGCCTTCAATATGTGTGTGTGTGTGTGTGTGTGTGTGTGTGTGTGTTTCAACTCTATCATCAAATGAAAGACTAACATATTTTATAAAACAAAATGAGATCAAATGATGAGATATAATATCTCATCCATTTGTCCTCATCCCATTATATAATTCTAACACAGCCCACATGAAAATTAGGTAACGTGGAAGGTAGAAAGAAAGGGAAGGGGGCGGCCACGTGGTGGTTGGTGAGAAAATGAGCCGAGTCACTCGGTTCGTGTACCGGATTTTCGCATGTCTAGTCCGTTAAGTACACTTCATTTTATCTAAAATGTATTTACACATAATTAGTTAATTTAATTAATTTTATCAAATACAAAATTATAATAATTATATTTACAAGAAATAATTATTGATGAATTAAATTAATAACCCAATATGTAATATCAATTCACTGGACCGCTACGATTTATCAAATAAATCAAATTAGATATATAATATTAATGAAGAGATAATAAATACATATTTTATCCATTAAATATCCTTGTGCGCGACTCCATAGGTCCGTCTCAGTCGGCAATGGGAGGAACCGAGGAGTACGGGTAACACTTAGCCAGTCTAGTGAGCAGTACCGTAACCCAACTAAGAACGAATGATCGGATCATTCCAAAACAATTATGATGTAAATATTGTATACGTATAAACACTTCAATCATATGTCCCGGTCAAGTATTAGGGTCGCTCTATAGTCAAACCATGTATCAAATACAACTAGCTCTAAATGCTTTGGATCGAACTACTCTAATGACTAACTTAACGTCACAAGCACATATCCTACTGAAACTTCAAGTCAAATATCCATGTATATCTATCACAACCTTTCAATTCGGTTATTGACAATCCCAGCGTGATATCCATGTGATATAATCGAATGAGTCGTGTTCGAATATATTAATTCCATTAGCATATCTTTAACATCTGCTCCCACTAACCCCTAGTGAAGACAGGCAATCTACATGTCAAAGTACACGTTATAAAAGCCGTGCCTAAACTTACTGCCCAGTTAAGTTTTATCGAATTTCGAACCAATTAAGCATTCGAGTCCTAAACACTTCCAGTAGCTATCTTCTTATCTCCATAAGGAGTGGTATATTTGCTCTCAAATGTAAGGACTATTATTCTATATACCAAATCACAATGCCCGTGTTAAACAATAATATATAAATAATAAATGCCTTATTTGACTTAATATTCATAATCATATACAATGCTCCCACTCTCTCATCCTCTAAGTGGCATCCGAGGCATATTCCTAACAGTTTTTGGAATTCCAACGTCGAAAATGCTGAACGTCTCTATGATTCACACGTCGAAAAACTGCCTGGAATAAACCTCTACGCTTCTAGTTCTCCTAGAACATGACTATATAAGATAGAGTAAGCCTTAGTAAGAAGGATGCTAAGTTCAAAACTTTCTTTCTCTATCTCTTGTTTTCTTAGTTTTCCTCATGTAGGATTTTTCTTCACTTCATGTAGGAAGTTCACATGGAAAGTGCATGTGCTAACAAAAAGTCTTCCAAAGACTTTTTAATAGTTTAATTGAATGGAACATGGGGGGCGGCCATAGAGGTTGACCAGACGGAAGTCTCCACCTAGTCCGTATTGAGGACCATCATGTATATAATGAGTTAGATAAACCTTGGTCCGTCATAATGTATTTATATCAATTAATTAATCTAATTAATAAATTATATCACATACAATATAATTTATTTCTCCAAGAAAAAAAATTATATTTCAATTAAATTAATTACCCAGTAATTTATTTAATTCAACTCACCAATTTAGTTTATCCATCAAATTAAATTTAACTAGACATCCAATGGCCAATATTCATTGAAAGAGAATATGCTTAATTTAATCCATCATTTATCTTGTACGCACGATTATGTAGGTTCGTCTCATTCAGCAACGAGAGGATTCAAAGAGTGTGAGGAATACTTAGCCAGTTCGTGGCTCACACCATAACATAACTGAGAACGGGTGAAAGAAATCATTCCAAAACCTGTTATATATATCACATACGTATAAACCCTTTCATCAAATACCCCGATCAAGTTTTAGGGTCACGGTAAAGTCAAGATCTACTTATACTTGACTCTATTCATGTTGTTGGCCGTAATATACACTAAAAATAACTTAGAAGGGGGAGTTGAATAAGCTGTATCCTTTTTGAAGTTTATTTGCGTAGCAGAAGTCTAATGTTAAGTTGCTGTAAATACAGCAACTGAATAATCTCATGTTAGCTTGGTGCGTACATGGTTTTTACGATATGTATATTTAAATCACACAGGCAGATAGAAAATATTAAATGACAGAATGTAAAGACACACTGATTGAAGTGGTTCGAGGTAAAACACCTCTACATCCACTGATCCTCCATACAGGTGTAAAATATTTATTAAAATCACGGCGTACACAACTATGTATTTTAACTAAATATATTGATACAGTCGATAGTAGCCTAGACTGTTAACACAGATTGGCTTGGCTTCTTTGACTCGCTTCTTCTCACATTGATTGAAGCTTCATCTTTGGTGCTATTTATCGCACACAGGGCAGAGATAGCAAGGCTTAGTACACACATGGCTAAGTAAACTCAACAATATTTTTTTATGACAATATCAAATAACAACTGTATGTTTGATGAGCATTAGCTGTAAGTATGTTGTTGTGTTGAGGACTTTGTATATTTCTTCTCTTGATGAAGTTGTATGCTCGAAGAAATATAATTCTCTTGTAAACTTGATATTTAGATTGTCAAAGTGTTAAAGCGTCAGGTAAGCAATGTCCTCTTGCTTTGGGCTATTTATAACCTTGAAAATAGATCCGTTATAAAGGTCGTTGTTAGACGGTTGGTGAGATTGAGACTTCTCTAATTGGCGGCATCAAAATATTTCGAATTAAAAGCGATTCGAATTTAATACTTCAGACATTCTTTTTGACGAGCACTAAATGCTCTTCAGACTGTAGTCTCTTCGGCCGCATTAAATGTTGTCCTATCAGCATTAAATTCTACTTTAACCATGAATACTTTATGAATAAAGAATGTTTTCTTTCTAAATGGTTTAAAGTTTTTTAAGTCCTATTGGTTTTGTGTTTTACATTCCCTAAGTAAAACACTTACAGCATCTTTGTTGTATCCAACATCTTCATCTTTGTTGTATGTTGAAAACTCACTGGTGGCATCCTCCAACGTCTTAAATTGATTGAACATGGGCAATTCCCTGATGAGAACACATAAGTATCTCATCAGTTCGTTCTGTTTCCATGAATTCAACTCTTCAGTTGTTGGCTCTCTGTTAGTTGGGAGTTTGGTCTCTGTAGGCTTCTGTATCGTGTAAGTAGACAGTTTGGCGACCAATGGCTTTTTGCTGTTCAATGTGGGCTTCTGTGCGCGGAGAGTTGGGGTGAGCAAGCTTGGCCATAGATGGCTATCCAAGCTTTTTAAGTAAAACATTGTGACGAGGCCTTTTGGGCTCGTCATCAGCAAGGAAATCCTCTTTTTATATGGATGGGGATCCTGTTTGGAGAGGAGTGGGTACCTATTATGGAGCGAGCTTGTGATGATAGAGAGACAAAGGGGACTGATTGCTCTTGTCCCTGAGTGGATTCTGTAGCCTGGGGTACAGGAAGGACTAGGTCCTCCCGTTGGCTCTCAGGAGCCACCTGTTCCTTAGGAGGGACTGATTTCTCCTGGTGGACGACGTGAGTCTCATAGGCTTCGATCAGAGGGACTGATTCCTCCTGGCTGGTGGCTGATGGTGGTTTATCAGTAAATGTCCCTTGGCCATCCACGTCCTTGGACTGAGCAAATCATTTTCACGAGGCTCCTCACGGCTCATCCTCAGACCTGTCTGTAGGTCATCGTCGTCTCCATCTAAGTCATAGTGATGGCTCGAGCTTCGTGGCTTATCGACGAATGGTGACTTCCCTTTCAATCTAGTCTTTTCTTTTGCCACAAAGTATGAAGTGATTAGTTCCTGGCAAAAGAGATCATCCCATCTGATCAAGACTTCGATATTCTGGGTGTCCGTGACTTCCAGAACGAACAACTCTTCCTCTTTCCAGTCTTCCTAATTGTACAGGGAGTCCTATGGGGCGACCATGTATGATTTCCATATCTTGAAGCGCTCAAATGCTTCATCAATATGGACCTGGAGGAGAGTGTTTTTATGATATCTATTGGGGAGGTACTCCGAATAGTAGTGGGTTCTTCTGTCCGATTTGGATCCTCGACAGGTAAGGGAGCCTGTTGAGAATCGGGATCCCTAACATGGTGGGATGCCCTGTCAGGAGAGGGACTCCATACAGGGGTGGCCCCCCGGTTTGGAGTGGTGATCGTCGGCTCCAAAGGAGCAGCCAGAGTTTCTTCCAGAGGGGTTGCTCCCTTTGGGATTACTACTGCGGCAGATGCAGTATGCGGAATTGCCTCAGTGGCTGCTGTATCGCCTAGGGTTGCTGTGGGGACAGCTTCCGTCTTCGAGGACTTCTTGGTATTCTACTTCTTCTTTCTCTTCTTGATAGCTGTAGGAGAAAGCAGTGACGTCAGAACCTCTCTTGTCCAACGCATACTGAAACTCAGCGTCAACAAAGAATTCTTCTACGATTTGCTCATTGTAGCTTTCTGGATGCAGGCTACCCAAATGGTAGAGGCCAGTTTGCTTCACATGGGAGACAACTAAGTTTATCCTGGCCATATCCTCATCCTCTGACATGATATGATCCTGCAGAACTGAGCAAGCAAAGATCCATCCATCGATGATCATATCCTTCTTCTTCACCAAAAAAGATGAAGTATGTGAAGAACACATTTTTGCATAAGTGAATAGAAAAGTAGAAGAGAAAGTTTGAAAGTATGTATACAGTATGCTGTAGACTCGATAATTATGCAAGGAAGCTATGTTACAATGAATGATCAGATTTAAGGGATGAGAACTGTCTTTGAATGAATGTATATGATGGATCGAGATGTAACTTGTATGTCTGATCCTTCAGTTTTTGAAATTAATGATCGGTCCGACTTATGACACAGTTCGTCTTCCACTATTACACGATACAGCGGTTTGAATTTTGAAATTGCGATTTTCAAGGCATTAAAGTCCAGGTGTCTCTTCAGTAATTAAAGATGAATCATTTTAAATTCAGGCAATGCACGTGACTGAAAATGGTTTATTATGTTCAAGAGTATGAATTTAGATATGCTTAAAATATTAATTGATATCCTATAGTGCATGTGCTGTATCCACAAAAATACAGCATTCCCCCTTAAAAGGTACATACAAAATTCAATTCTTAAAGCAATTTTAGATTAACACTGTATTCATGGGTCATACTGTATTCCCCTTAATTAATGCACACATCGGTTGTAATGACTTATTTTTCCTATAGTAAGGATATGACTTTGAGTTCTAAGTGTAGAATTAATTAAAGTGGATACTGTATTCATTGGTGTTACAGCATTCCCCCTCAATTGATGAGTAAAATGTAAAAACTTACAGGGAGTCGGGCTGTAGCATTCCCAATTCTTGGTGAAACATGCAGAATCTGTCGGCTAGCTGGATGTCTGTATGAATCTTCTCGATCCGAACATCTTTATTCTTAACATGATTCCTAATGAAATGATGCTTCATAGCAATATGCCTAGTATGCGAGTGCAATACATGATTGTGCGTGATTGCAATTGCACTCATGCTATTGCACATGATTAGAGTTTCTCTTGCATTGATGCCATAATCTTGTAACTTTTGTTGCATCCAGAGAATCTGCATACAACATCTTCCAGCAGCATAGTATTCGGACTCAGCTGTAGAAAGTGAGTTGGCCAATTTCTTCTTAGTGAACCATGACACAAGTCTTGGTCCAAGGAAGTGACAAGTTCCGATTGTACTCTCCCTATCCAACTTACACCCTCCAAGGTCTGAGTCGTTGTAGCATACCAAATTGAATCATCCTTCCTTAGAATATCACAATCCTACATCGATTGTTCCTTTCACGTACTTAAGGATTCGCTTGGCTGTGGTGAAGTTTGACTCTTTAGGTGCTACCTGGTACCGAGCACACACTCCTACAATAAATTGGATATCAGGCTTGCTGGCTGTTAGGTATAGGAGTGAGCCTCTAAGCTTCATGTAGAGTGATTGTGTAACACCCCAATTCACAAATGGGACATTACACGCCGTAGAACCCCCGTGAGGTCTACCAGGCTAACTCATGACTCGTAAATCACAAAGATATCCCAAATGGTGCATTCAAAAAGTAAATAAGGGCCCCGGCCAAAACATTTTAACGGATTACATGAAGTATATGTTAAATATCAATTCATCGCCCACGCAGGGGACTTAAACCAAGTTGAAAAATAAACGGTCTAACTCCAAATCTCGACAATTGCAATGCCAAAACATAAAAATACAGACTCGATCCACATCATCATGCCAGCCCATCCTTAGTGTGCGCGTCCCGTGCCTGCTCCTCAGCTCTCCCGGTACCTAAAATGCATAAGACGCATTTCCCCCATTTAAGGGGTTAGCATTCGAATAGCTAGTGCAAGTACACAATTACACAACATTATATACATACACAATTCAGCGCAAACAAATCATTAGGAAAAATCATTTCAAAAAAAAAAAATCAATATTCCGGAATATCACATTTACACAAAAACAATATATCATCAAGCTTTCCACATCACAATTATCCACATTTGCTAACTCGCGACCGTACCCATTAGTATCGGCCCCCAGAGGTCCCATCGGACCGTCCCCAGGTGAGAAACCACTTCCGCGGCCGTACCCATTAGTATCGGCCCCGAGAGGCCCCATGCCATCCCCAGGTGGAAGAGTAACCAACACAATCGTTCAATAAACCAGTTTACATCATTTGCATCAAAACCATACACACATAATGAAATATAATACATGTACTTGCCTTGGATAATACGACGCGAAGGAAACGACGAAGGAATAGGTTACGGTCCGAACAATCCTCTAAAATTCGACCCTAACACAATAATGATATACAACCAATCTCAACATCATGAATACGAAGAAATTTATCCTAGTTCTACCCGTTGGGACAATTCATCCAGCATCAAGAGTGCATAGTGAATTGAAATCGGTCAACGGTGTAATAACGGGATTTCATCCCCACCAATAATAAGGGAATCATGGATCAAGAATAAACTATCAAAATTTAACAACAACTACGGTTATTTCGGATTAAAAGGAAAGATCACCACCAAACCCTCCCCAAAATCATACTAGGGTTAAAGGAGTTCTTATCTTGATTCAATGCCGAACAATAGATGATTTGGTGTTGTGGTGATGATATGATGCCAAGTTATGCTTCCCAAACGGTGTTTGGATGAAAATATGATGAACCCTCGCCTTGGAAAATCGCCCCGACGCGAAGAAGAGAGGAGGAATGAGAAAATGAGTGAATTTCGCTGAAAAAAACGCAGTTATAGGTTGACTGCTTTGTGTGCCGCGGCCCAGCCGAAGTGTACCGCGGCACAGGGCCAAAAATTACGCCCAGTGATCGGCAGACCGCTCTGTGTGCCGCGGCCCAGTCGAAGTGTGCCGCGGCAAAGGCTTGGCATTGTGTCGCGGCCCTGTCGGCATGTGCCGCGGCACAAGGTACAGAAGGTTTGGCCGATAAGTGCAACACGAGTGTGCCGCGGCCCGGATGAGTGTGCCGCGGCAGTAACTCGGCAGTGTGCCGCGGCCCTGCCGGCATGTGCCGCGGCACACGGTACAGCCTGCTCGACCAGAAACTGGACAACGTGTGTGCCGCGGCGCACAATGCTTGTGCCGCGGCCCACACCCCCCTAGGGTCCCAAAATGATGAAAAATGATCCACGAAGAGAATAAAGACAATAAGAATCGATATTTTGGCAACAATAACACGAAATGGAAGTACGGAAACCCTAAAACGATCCGAGGTACACAACCAAAATCGAACAAGGAACAAATTCCCTAAACTTCTAGGAAATTACAAAAATGGCCCAAACATCCGAAAATCACGATACAACGTCGGATTAACAATCCGAAACTCACAACAAGCTCTACTCAACCATACGAACTCATGGAAATCGGAAAATGACGAAATCAAACGAGTTTAACGAGAGTCGATTACACATGCGATGAGATATAACTCAAGAAGAAATTACGTAAAAACATCATCAAGACTCATCCCAACGGAGAAATTCCAAGAACTAAGTAGATACAGAATTCCAAAACAGTGCCAAGCGAGTTGTCCGAAATGAATATATACTGAAAATAGAAATTACCAAAAGTAGAAAACACGGATATTACATTATCTCCCCCTAAAAATAAGTTTCGTCCCGAAACTTACAGCACGAATAACTCGGGGTATCTCGATCTCATACTCTCTTCCGTCTCCCACGTGGCTTCCTCGGACCCATGCTTCGACCATTGCACTTTAACCAAATGAATGGTTTTGTGCCTGAGTTGCTTCACCCGACGCTCTAAGATCTGAATCGGCCTCTCCTCGAAGGTAATATCGGGCCCCAACCTGATCTCTCCAAAATCAATAATATGGCTAGGGTCCGGTATGTACTTCCTAAGCACGTGGCTCAGGGACGGCGGCAAACCTAACCGATATGCAAGCTCTCCAACTCTCTCTAGAATTTCGAACGGCCCAATAAATCTCGGACTAAGTTTACCTTTCCGACCGAAACGGTAAACTCCCCGTGTCGGCGACACCTTAAGCAACACATGGTCTCCCACCTCAAACTTCAACGGTCGACGACGTGTATCGGCATAAGACTTCTGCCGGCTCTGGGCCGTTACCAATCTATCACGAATCAGGGCAATCTTCTCTCTCGTCTCAACTATTATGTCGGGCTCGGTACTAATCAGCTCGAACGTATCGTCCCAACACAATGGCGATCTTCACCTCCTTCCATACAATGCCTCAAATGGTGCCATTTTGATCAAGGCGTGCCAACTATTGTTGTACGTGAACTCGATCAACGGCAAGTGCGACCCCCAATCATCCTTCCAATCTAAGACACAGGCTCTCAACATATCCTCCAACGTCTGGATCTTCCGTTCTGACTGTCCGTCGGTCTGAGGGTGGTAAGACGTACTGAGTCTCAACTCAGTCCCCAAAGCTTGATGAACTGCCTTCCAAAAATGTGATACAAACCGGGCATCTCGATCTGAATCAATACTCTTAGGAGTCCCATGCAATCTCACGATCTCTGCAATAAACACTCGCGCCAGCCTCTCCGGTCCCCAAGTGTCCTTAATACCCAGGAAATGAGCTGATTTGGTTAGTCGATCAACAATAACCCAAATCATGTTCATTCCAGTCCGAGTCCTAGGCATCCCGATAATGAAATCCATAGAGATGTCTTCCCATTTCCATTCCGGAATGGGAAGTGGTCATAGCAACCCCGCGGGCCGCTGATGCTCAATCTTAACCTGCTGACAGGTCAAATACTTCGCCACAAACTCGCTAACGTCCGATTTCAAATTACTCCACCAATAGTTACTCCTCACATCCTTGTGCATTTTGCTCGTACCAGGATGTATGGAATAAGGCGTAGTATGAGCCTCACTCAAAATCTTCTGTCTCAACTCAATGTCATTCGGTACACATAATCTGCCACGAAATCTCAGAACGCCATCCTCCTGAACCACAAATCCAGGGTCTTTCCCCTTCCTCACATCCTCCCTCAGCTGGACTAAAAACGGATCATCATACTATTTCGCCTTGATATCATCAGTCAAGGACAAAGTGATCTCCAACGCACAACACTGACCCTGAACTCTCTGAACACAAACCTCGATATTCTGACAAATAAAATCCCGTTGGATCCTACTCTGTGGTGTAAGTACCTCTAATATCTGTAATGCCATCGGTTTCCGGCTAAACGCATCCGCCACTACGTTAGCCTTACCCGGATGGTAAAGTATCTCGAGGTCGTAATATTTAATTAGCTCCAACCACCTACGTTGTCTCATATTCAAATCTTTATGAGTGAAGATATACTTCAGACTCTTGTGGTCCGTAAAAATCTTACACGACGCTCCATAGAGATAATGTCTCCATATCTTTAAGGCGAAAATGACTGCAGCTAACTCCAAATCGTGCGTGGGGTAATTCGCCGCATACGGTTTCAACTGGCGGGACGCATAAGCAATCACCCTGTCTCTCTGCATCAAAACACATCCGAGCCCGAGGCCCGAAGCATCACTATAAACCACGAAATCTTTGTTCCCCTGAGGTAATGCTAACACGGGTGCGGTAGTTAGTCGCCTCTTCAACTCGTCAAAACTATTCTGTCTGTCTGTGGTCCACTCGAATTTCTGAGTCTTCTGGAGCAACTGAGTGAGCGGTTTAGCGATTTTACAAAACCCTTAAACAAATCTACGGTAATAACCGGCGAGACCCAGAAAACTCCTCACCTCCTTCACATTCTTAGGCGGCTCCCAAGCCATTACTGCTTCTATCTTCTGGGGATCTACCCGAACCCCCTTTGCTGAAAGTACATGCCCGAGGAACATCACTTCTTCGAGCCAAAACTCACACTTAGAGAACTCCGCGTACAGCTGCTCAGCTCTCAAAATGTCTAATACAATCCAAAGATGTGAGGCGTGCTCCTCCCGACTCCGAGAATAGATCAAATTGTCATCGATAAAGACGACTACGAATTTGTCCAGATACTCAATAAAAACTTCGTTCATCAGCTGCATGAACACTGCTGGGGCATTGGTTAGCCCTAAAGGCATAACCACAAACTCGTAATGGCCATATCTCGTCCGAAAGGCAGCTTTCGGTACATCGATGTCCCGAATCCTCAACTGGTAGTAGCCCGATCGTAAATCAATCTTCGAAAAGACCGTCGCCCCCTGAAGCTGATCAAACAAGTCGTCTATCCGGGGCAAAGGGTATTTATTTTTGATGGTCAACTTGTTTAATTCTCGATAATCGATGCATAAACGAAGCGATCCATCCTTCTTCTTAACAAAAAGTACGGGCGCACCCCAAGGCGATGCGCTCGGTCGAATATACCCTTTATCTAACAATTTTTCCAACTGATTCTTCAACTCTAGCATCCCCGACGGTGCCATACGGTACGGTGCTCGAGAAATAGGGTCCGCATTCGGCTCAAGATCAATAGGAAACTCCACCTCTCGATGTGGTGGTAACCCCGGCAAGTCGTCTGGGAATACGTCCGGATACTCACTAACAAATGGAATTGACGACATGTCAACCCCACCATCCTCCTCCTGCAGAGCGTAACACCAGTAGCCGACACAACCCTGGTTCAGAAGTTTCATCGCCTTTAAGGCGCTAATCACACTCCCCGATCTCCCCGGCTTACGACCGATGAGGGTATGCTCGGTGCCATCCTCGGATACTATCGAGATGGTACGAGTCTGATAGTTCATGATAACACCGTGACGATCCAACCAATCGTCCCCGAGGATCAAATCCTCACCCTTAAGGTCTATAACAACGAGATTCGAGGGCCAGTCTCGGTTCCCGATCCTCACTGGGCAATCCCTAACTTCCCGGTCCCCAACCATACGATCCCCGCTAGGCGTACACACTACGAACGGTTCACACTCAAACAAGCAGTTAAAACCAATATGATTCACACAATCCGATGCCATAAAGGAATGGGTGGCACCCGAATCAAAATGCACGGAAACTGGATGAGTGAGGATCTGAGTGGTACCTGACGCCACCGGAATGTCTGCCTCCTCTGTGCGCCTCATCTGGTACAAGTGGGGGTGAACTGAACCCGAACTCGAGGCCGCGCGGCGATCCGACTGACTCCGACCTCTACCACGACCCGAACCCTGCGGAACTTGAGTTGCTGGAGTGCTGTGATCCCTCTGATGGGCAGTGGTAGTCGGAACTCTAGCAGCCCTGGTGGCCCTCTCACAATGAGCTGCCCGATGCCCGGTCTGTCCGCAAGTAAAGCAAGCAACTAACAGAAATGGGCAATCCTTCACAACGTGCTCGGGCTGACTGCAATTAAAACAAACTCTCCCGCCAGGCGCAATAGACTGGACTGAACGGTTACCCTGAGATCCACCGGTCTGATGAAACGGCCTCTTCCCCGGTGTAGGGGCTGAACGAGACCTCGAAAACTGTCTACATTTACCGGCTGAGAACCCGCCGGTAGTCTTCTGCTTCTTAGCTTCTAAAACCGACTCCGATTCCGGGACAGCCATCTCGATCCCCAGAGCGGGATCCTGGTATTCCTTCAAAGTGACACACATGAGCGGTGCCATACTCTACCTGATATGCGGCTTCATGCGCATATTGAAGTAACGGATTTTATCGGCCTCCGTCCTCACCTGATCTTTCACAAAACCCAACTGCTGATTGTAAGAGATAATGGCCTGCGAAATCGGTACATCCTGAGGTGTGGCAGTGAAGAACTCCACGATTCTGTGTTCTTTGACTAGCGGCGGACAATACTCTGCTTCCATAGCAGCCCTGAACTCTTCCCAAGTAGCTCGATCGTCTCGGGGTGCAACGTCCTCCCACCATTCGGCAGCTTCCTTATCCAGGAGGTACTGGGCAATACGTACCCTCCTGTCTTCAGGACAAGATATGGCATCAAAGGTCCTGGACAACTGAAAGAGCCAATTCTCCCAACCGAGGAGGTCAGAAGATCTGGAGAAACGAGGTGGGTGCATCTTAGTCACCGTCTGAAGCCACTTACTAGCTTCCTCTTCAGGTGTCGGGGGCGGATTCTGGCGTCCATCCTGAGCTATCTAAGCAAGCTGGGCTACTAACTGCTGAAGTACGGCAGTAGCCCCGGCATCGGCATTATTACCCGACGGTACTGAGTGAGAGGCTGAGTCCGCAGAGGACTGAGAAAGTGAGCCCTCTTCATTATCAGCACCCCGACCATGGCCTCGACCACGTCCCCTAGCTGGTCTACCACGACCTCTCAACATACTAAAGGAAGAATGAAAAGAACAAGATCAGAATGATTCACAATTGATAAAGTTGGTATCACAATTCATAATTCTGAACAATGCAAGAAAACGAATTACAGAAATATAAGAGTTCGAGGAGACTTACAGCCACGGGTTGCACGAAAAGACGGTAGCATGATGATATTAGGCTCAACGACTGACTCTAATGACGCAACTGACAGACCCAAAAACTTACTGACAGCCTAGGTATTCAAAACCTAAGCTCTGATACCATAAATGTAACACCCCAATTCACAAATGGGACATTACATGCCGTAGAACCCCCGTGAGGTCTACCAGGCTAACTCATGACTCGTAAATCACAAAGATATCAAAGTAAATAAGGTCGTGGCCCCGACCAAAACATTTTAACGGATTACATGAAGTATATGTTAAATACCAATTCATCGCCCACGCAGGGGACTTAAACCAAGTTGAAAAATAAACGGTATAACTCCAAATCTCGACAATTGCAATGCCAAAACATAAAAATACAGACTCGAGCCACATCATCATGCCAGCCCATCCTTTGTGTGCGCGTCCCGTGCCTGCTCCTCAGCTCTCTCGGTACCAGAAATGCATAAGACACATTTCCCCCATTTAAGGGGTTAGCATTCGAATAGCTAGTGCAAGTACACAATTACACAACATTATATACATACACGATTCAGCGCAAACAAATCATTAGGAAAAATCATTTCATAAAAAAAAAATCAATATTCCGGAATATCACATTTACACCAAAACAATATATCATCAAGCTTTCCACATCACAATTATCCACGTTTGGTAACTCACGACCGTACCCATTAGTATCGGCCCCCAGAGGTCCCGTCGGACCGTCCCCAAGTGAGAAACCACTTCCGCGGCCGTACCCATTAGTATCGGCCCCCAGAGGTCTCGTCGAACCGTCCCCAGGTGGAAGAACATCAACGCATGCACCCAAGTCCACTTCCGTGGCCGTACCCATTAGTATCGGCCCCCAGAGGCCCCATGCCATCCCCAGGTGGAAGAGTAACCAACACAATCGTTCAATAAACCAGTTTACATCATTCGCATCAAAACCGTACACACATAATGAAATATAATACATGTACTTGCCTTGGATAATACGACCTGAAGGAAACGACGAAGGAATAGGTTACGGTCCGAACAATCCTCTAAAATTCGACCCTAACACAATAATGATATACAACAAATCTCAACATCATGAATACGAAGAAATTCATCCTTGTTCTACCCGTTGGGACAATTCATCGAGCAGCAAGAGTTCATAGTGAATTGAAATCGGTCAACGGTGTAATAAAGGGATTTCATCCCCACCAATAATAAGGGAATCATGGATCAAGAATAAACTATCGAAATCTAACAACAACTACGGTTAATTCGGATTAAAAGGCAAGATCACCACCAAACCCTCCCCAAAATCATACTAGGGTTAAAGGAGTTCTTACCTTGATTCAAAGCCAAACAATAGATGATTTGGTGTTGTGGTGATGATATGATGCCAAGTTATGCTTCCCAAATGGTGTTTGGATGAAAATCTGATGAACCCTTGCCTTGGAAAATCGCCCCGACGTGAAGAAGAGAGGAGGAATGAGAAAATGAGTGAATTTCACTGAAAAGAAACGCAGTTATAGGTTGTCTGCTTTGTGTGCCGCGGCCCAGCCGAAGTGTGCCGCGGCACAGGGCCAAAAATTGCGCCCAGTGATCGGCAGACCGCTCTGTGTGCCGCGGCCCAGTCGAAGTGTGCTGCGGCAAAGGCTCGGCATTGTGCCGCGGCCCTGTCGGCATGTGCCGCGGCACATGGTACAGAAGGTTTGGCCGATAAGTGCAACACGAGTGTGCCGCGGCCCGGACGAGTGTGCCGCGGTAGTGACTCTAAGAAGGCCGCGGCCTCGCCGGCATGTCTTTGCGGCACACGCAGACACCCGCTCGACCGAATCGACAACGTGTGTGCCGCGGCGCACAATCCTTGTGCCGCGGCCCACACCCCCCTAGGGTCCCAAAATGATGAAAAATGATCCAGGAAGAGAATAAAGGCAATAAGAATCGATATTTGGGCAACAATAACACGAAATGGAAGTACGGAAACCCTAAAACGATCCGAGGTACACAACCAAAATCGAACAAGGAACAAATTCCCTAAACTTCTAGGAAATTACAAAAATGGCCCAAACATCCGAAAATCACGATACAACGTCGTATTAACAATCGGAAACTCACAACAAGCTCTACTCAACCATACGAACTCATGGAAATAGGAAAATGATGAAATCGAACGAGTTTAACGAGAGTCGATTACACATGCGATGAGATATAACTCAAGATGAAATTTCGTAAAAACATCATCGAGACTCATCCCAATGGAGAAATTCCAAGAACTAAATAGATACAGAATTCCAAAACAGTGCCAAGCGAGTTGTCCGAAATGAATATATACCGAAAATAGAAACTACCAAAAGTAGAAAACACGGATATTACAGATTGATCAACCGACTTTCCAGCTTTGTCAGCACTTATCTGTGTGGAAGTGCTCATGGGGGTGGATGATGATTTGGAGTTCTTCATCCCGAATTTGTTGAGAAGCTCCTTGTTGTACGTCTCTTGGTTGATAAATATACCTGTAGGAAGTGTTTTTACCTGTAATCCTAGGAAATATCTAAATTCTTCCATCATATTCATTTCAAATTTACTTTACATGAGATGAGAGAACCTTTGACATAAATCAAGGTTAGTTGAACCAAAAATAATATCATCTACATATATTTGAACCATAAGGAGATTGTCACCTTCCTGTATTTTGAAAAGGGTTTTGTCGAATGCACCTATCTCAAATCTATTATTTATCAGATACAGTGATAGGGTTTCATACCAGGCTCTAGGTGCTTGCTTGAGTCCATACCGTGCTTTCCTTAGCCTGTATTATACAAGGTCTCCGCCTACTGTGTTGGCAAACTCTGGAGGTTGTTCAACATAGACTTATTCAACGAGGTCTCCATTCAGGAATGTGCTCTTAACATCCATTTGATATACAATAAAGTTCTTGTGAGCGGCAAATACTAGGAATATCCTGATGGCTTCTTGTAGAGCTACAGGGGCAAAGGTTTCATCATCATCGATTCCTTGTTCCTCTTTGTATCCTTGGGCTACTGGTCTGGCTTTTTTCCCAATCACAAATCCATTTTCATCCTTTTTGCTTCGGAATATCCATTTGGTTCCTATGACTGCATGATGTGTTGGTCAAGGAACTAGGTACCAAACATTGTTCCGTTCGGAACCATTGAGCTCTTGTTACGAAATTTTGGTGAGCGCAAGTGCACGCTATCGTGGACATGCAATAAAGTAGTGAGTAGAGTATCGTTCCCATGGGGCCACCATACTAAGTACCAATTTATAAAGTCTTCTACCAGTATTATTTGAATAATCGAATAGGTGTGGTGAAACAACATAATTATCTAATTAACAAATTAGTAATAAGCGAAGAACTAAATAAAACTGCACAATCTAAACAGGGTAATAAACAAGTGAGAAGAATTATGGTTGTGTTTGTACCACGATTTATCCGACGTGATCATTTATATATTATGCTCTGACAGTTTAATTCAACTGATTGGAAGCAGAGAATCCCTAAAATAATCTAAAGCCTCTTCCAAGATCAAGAATATACTATTAATTATCAACTCAATATATCCCTATTTGTATTAATAACTGAATAGCTAATCCGACAAACTGGTTTTTTAATAAAAACAAGCGTCAGAATTTCTACGAGTATAACCCTATCTCATAAAACAATTATGATTTTCCTCACCAGTTCCACGCTTAAATCTCTTCTTTTGAATTAATAAAAGCGTTAAAGATAATTTAACTATTGGCCAGATAATCGAAAGCATTAAAATCAATAGGAAAAATCCAATTCAGTTGAGCTGATGAAAAACATAAAAATATATGACATTATATCTTTAAAATCTAAGTTTCATCATAACCCTAAAATAGTAGTCTAGCCAGACATAATAGTAAAACTGCTGTAATAAAATAAAAAACATGAGTTTAGATGAAATTTCACAAAACTGCTGTAATCACGCGTCCTCTGCGTTGTTCTTCACTTCGGTCTGCTTTCTGCTCTTTTCAACAATACCTATTTCGTGTTTTAGTCCTAGCTTTTATACCCACTCATCTCTCCAAAGTCGCGCCGAGAAAAACATGTCTAACACCCTGCAAAAACGGCTTAAATCGCGGAATCAAAATAGCTTTGCGCCACTGCAGGCCGCGGCCCCTGGATAAGTGTGTCGCGGCCCTAATCGTACATCCGCCCAGTTTTGGCACTCATTCATCAATGACTTCGTGTGCCGCGGTGCTCCACTGAAAATTGGCGTTTTCCACCAGTTTGACTAATTTTAGCTACACTACGTCTTCAACCTTCAAACAAACAATAACTCCATCATATTTTCGTCAAGAAGAATTAAATTTTGCCAAATGAATAGAAAATCGTGTTTAACATGCACCAAATAATTTTCAGCAAATCCCCCAAACTTAAGTCGTTGCTTGTCCACAAGAAAAATTAACTCCAAGTAAAATAAAAGTATTATGGTCGTGCAAATCCATATCGCTCCACTTACTTATGATAACCTAGAAATCTCAAAGATTAATACGAATACAGTACTAGCGAGTCACCTCACGGATTATGATATTAAAACAATGATTTCCCAAAGTACCATTTTTCATGCTAGCCTCAGCCCATGAAAGTAGCCAAGGCTTGAAGATCAACAGACTTGAAATAGGCCGACCGACAAAATGAATGGTGCTAGAAATGGAGGTTATAATAAGCTAAATCGCCTAGTCTACAGCCTTGTGACATAAACACATGAAATGCAAAATAAATCATATGATCTCCATGACATTCCTCTGACAGCAATCCCTCATTATTTAATCACTTTTATTATGAATTTGGGTAAGACTAGTTAACCACTAGGTTTCAACTCCTAGAATGTTTCATCGAAAGAGTCCTAGGGTGGATTTTTATACTTATGTGTTGGGGAACCGTTTGGCAGAAAACACACTCATGGAGCACATGAATGCTCCTAGTTACTAAGTCTCCCTCCACATTGGAGTAAAAACTCGAGGCTTTACCACTTTATTTAGTCACATTTGTTATGATTTTAGGTAAGACGAGTTAACCACTAGGTTTCAACTCCCGGAATGTTTCATCGGAAGAGTCCTAGGGTAGATTTCCATACTCATATGTTGGGGAACCATTTGACGTAAAAGACACTCATTGGGCACACGAATACTTCTAGTTACTAAGTCTCCCTCCACATCGGAGTAAAACTCGCGGCATTACCACATTTTTTTTTGAGGAATTAAAAGTTGTCCGAATAAATGCATCATTGTCAAAATTCATTTAATGATTAAAAGGCCAATGTCACTAGACGACTAGCAGGGTCAACAATGCAAACAAAAATATATGCAATGGCTTGGGTAATGCAAACACTTTAAACAAATCTATCTTATTTCCTGAATGCCAAGGCTTCCACAATATCACATAAATCAACACTAGAATAAGTATTCGAGTATAAAATAGCATATGGTGAACTCGATTAGACTTATCCATTTCTTCTAATATATTTCATCTATATATATTCAGCCTTATGAGTGGTTGCACGACATACTCACGATATATTAAAAATATACAGATAACAAATGAAGACAAGTAGAACCTACATACAATAAATGAAGGCAAGCAAAACCTATCATATGAAGACAAGCAAACAAGCAAAACCAACTAACTTCCCTCTAAATTATGATGTACATTGACCTCAATGGACGAAAATAAAGTAGTAAATAGCAGGTCAAGTACTCACTTGAATAAGTGAAAACTCATGTATTAGTGTCATCTGCGTCGGGCGAGGTTGGTGGCATATGTGGCCTGGACGGAGATATGAAGGGCCCGTATGGGTGAAGGATATGGCCAGTCCAAGCCGCCAAATACTCACGGTGATATGCGTCCCATGTGGCCAACCACCTATCAGCATGGCGATTGGCCCGGCGGATCTGTTGGCGCATCTCACGACCCACACCCTCAATCACACTATCCCACTCTGCCCTTAACTCCTGCCTCAGACCATCAAACATCAGCTGTAAGGGGTGATCTCCCATTGCGGGGGGTGTAACATGATCCATTCGATCCTCTGCAACAGCCTCCTGGTCATCACCAATAAGGTGAGGCTCCGGGATATCCTGAATAGGAAGAGTGCGCACAAGTGGCTGATCCAAAACAAAACCTCATCCTCGCGGGTGTGCTCGCGCTCCACTCTACTGGTCGAAATGAAATATGATGCGGTCATCTATAAGACCCTGGGGAGTTGTGGTGGGCTCATCATCCAACCAGACAACACCCGACTGGTGACATAAATCGCAGATCAATGAGGGGTTATTTAGGTCCATGTTGACGCCTCCAGTGACTGTAGAATGGACCGGGCGAGACGTGGGGCTAAATCAAATCTGATTTCGAAGGCAATGAAATAAAGTAATCGAGCGCGAGGTAGTAGGACTGAGCATATATGAGAGGTATGGTATATCCTCGAGCAGATGAAGTATAACCAGGCTCGTCCTAGCCGACTGAGGCGTGAGCTTTTGGAGAAGTAATCCTCGTGAGGCAATGCCTATAATAAAGCCTCCCTCGTGAGGCCACTCATCGCAGTAATGGAGGTCGATTCATCGACCTCAGGTAACTCGTACAGACGGCGAATCGCAGCCGTAGAGAAATTAACCGTCTGACCGTGGACAATGACCTATGTAAGAATATCTGGTCACCCGAGCATTGGCCCACCATGCACATGATATTGCAAAGCATGAGTATAGAATTCGTGCACTATGGATATAATGGCCGGTTCGAGCTGTGCGGCGAATCGTGTCCAGCCCATCTTAGTGATCACTGGTAATAGCTCTCCTCTTGAGGAGGAGTGAATCTCCTCTCAGGCATGATAGGTCTCGGGCAAATCCTCTCGGTGAATAGTCGGTGAATTTCTACGTCCGTGAAATAATGGGATTATGCCTCCGCGGGGACGTTACAAGGATGACTCGTTGTCTGACTGGACGATAGCTTCCCCGTGAAGAAGATGGTTGAGTCCGGCACGGGTAGAACCTGACTTCCTTGTACTAGCCATCACGAGTTCCTATAAAGTAAAAAAAAAAATGAAATCAGCCTAAGAAATGGCAGAACATGACACTAACCACATACTTAATGCATATTATAAACATATACTCTAATTTAGCGATAAAAACTCCCAATCACATACAAGAAAAATGATGTGACAATTAACCAATATAAGCAATACGCGCTGAGGAATGCACTACTCGTAAAATTATTTTCGCAGTATAAGATAGACGATGTTTTTTCACACACATCTCACTAGGGCATTACCACAAACACTTGGCGGACAAAAACACAAGTCAAGAGAAACACAAGCCTTGGTGAGGCAAAAATTTCTCGCAATAATTCAAGAAGAATCGGGCGAAATAATCAACCTCAACTGAGATTCTTAACATATTGTGATCAGAAATTCGCTAGAAACCATAAGATATGCAAATTAATCGAACAAAAGTGAAACACACCCACACTAACTACCTAACCTAACATATCTTATATCATATTAGTACTTATAAATTACGGTGAAATTTTGGCAAAGTTTCCCCTAAACTACTACATATCCCAAACCTGTGACATAAAACCAACACAAGTATCACACAGAGGCATCTAGTCTCAATCCGAATCAAACTCATGACATCAATATCCCCGTAGCTATGACTAAAAGATATTAGTAAACAACAAAACATCGAGCTTCCCAAATCACTCACTTATTTATTTTACATAACGATATTAAACAACCTCACAGGTTACACGTGAACTTAAAGTACCCCTCACACCATCAACGACACTCGAACACATGAGTACATTACTACAATACATATTTATAAAACAAGGTTCAGAAACAAGAACTAAAATATGTTAAGCCTATGTTTAAGCCCGACAGGTCGTCATCCATGTACGTCGACCCTCAGAAACAGTGGAACTCCAACCCATCCAGCGAGGGAACATGCTCAAGCATCAGGATCACCTACAATGCATAAACTATGTGAGCTAAAGCCCAATAAGTAGGAATCATGCATGTATCATGTCTGATGCAACATATGACATATGATCATCAATGAGAATCTCTCAAAATCATTTTATTATCCTTGGGCCCATTGAACCACGTACTAAGCACCGGAATGAGCTCAATATCATGTCATATCATAAGGCATGCATCTACCATGCCAGATATATAAGGCATGCATCTACCACACCAAATATATCCTGAGAACATGCAACTACCATGTCACACACATCATATAAGCACGCATCTACCGTGCTAAATATATCATAAAAGCATGCATCTACCATGCCTCGGTGCTCTAGCAGCAGCCAACAAAACATTGTTCTTTTCTTTCTTTCCGTGATCGTACCATGCATGCAGACACTAGTGAGTCTCCTGTTATGCATGCATGTGGAGATGCTAATGGATGTTATGATCATGTAAGGTGCAAAAAGCATAATACAGATAAATCATATAATACAATAGAACACTCTCAAGATATCATCAAGTTCAACAACTAGTTATACAAACAATACTATGTTTATGCATTGTAGTTGCAGATGGATTTCTACTTACCTTGATCGGGTAATACCCTTAAGTTTATACCAATAGGAGGTGTTTGTTATGATATATCTTCAGAACCTGTTTCAAGGAATGTGTTTAAAGGATTTACATACCACACACAAGGTTTAACTCTCTTCATATCGAAAGGGTTTACCACTTCCTATGTAGATGCATAACCGGTGTTCTACGTATTTTATGTCTGTTTATCGACATATACCAGCCCATTAACCAATAAATTTTGGACTTATAATTCACTAATTAATCTATTAGTCTCTGTTTATAAAGTCTATTCAACTCTCAAAACTTAAAATTCCATGATTTTATAACAATACACTTGATTAAGAGAGTTTATCAAAGTCTTGTCATAATCAGATTTTGTTTTGCTTATAACCACTAGAATATAAGTTGGATTTGCATAAATTTTTGAAATAATATCCATAAGGTACTTAAGAATAATATATTGAAACTCCTGCCCCTGAAACACACGGATCAAGTAACATATACTATAAATTCCAAAAAGGTGGCAGAATTGATTTCTTTATTGCCTTAGTGAGTTTTAAACCTTATAAATCCATATTAAACAAAAGGGTAAGCCATGTCTAAATTCTTAACATCATTATAACATGTATAGAAACATATACAAGCTCTCACACCTTCTAAATAGCTAAGAAGCATAGCAAGAATAAGGAAGAAACAAAGGAAACTCACCTTGATTGTCAAAGGAATTGAGGTGTTGATGTTTTGATGATTTCTTCTTGAATTTTTGAGGAACTTTCGAAGGGTGAAGCTTCCTCATAATGTTCAGACAGTATATGAGGGTGGAGGGTCGGTTTTAGTGTTTATCTAAGAGAAAAAGTGGGTTATAAAGAGGAAATTACAAAACTACCCTTAGTAAGCTCTAGAAAACCATCTTCCATGGTGTAGGCCGGTTTGGGCATATTAGGTCCAGTTCCTGGAGTGTTTGGACTGGTTCCTAGCAGATATGGACCTAATTTAGGATATGGATAATCTTTGAAAGGGTTTAGTAGAAGTTTAGGGTGTATTTTTATTGCTTAAACTCGATTACTCATGCGAACAATGTTGAAAATGCTAGTGAAGGAGTTTATTGTCAGACTTTCTAAACCTTCACAAATGTGACACTGTAGATAAGAATGGAAGGACTCATTTATTAAAAACATATAATTAATATAATAAACTAAAAGATAAGTTCAATTCCTGCCGCAGTTGGAATGAATTAGGTATAGACAGATCACAGTATTTTTACCACCGTTACCACATGCAATCACAGATTGCATCCTATAGGGTATTGACAAGAATCAAGGTACTTGACACATGTTAGTATATTAAATGATGGTTATTCACTTGAATCATCAATCTAAAGTGACCCAGTACACGCGCCAACTAAAATCTCGAGATAAGCTAGTTAACCTCCGATAGACACGTTAGTGACACCTTTATGACTTCTAGGCTTACCATGTGTACTTAGAGTATTATAAGATCTTTACATATATTTTATTTTCGCATTAGAAATACTACTAATAACATAACTTAGTCCCATAATATATACCACGATTGTGTTTTAGACTTTAGTTCAAATGTTTAGCACATTTCTATGTGGTGAAATTAACTATAAGATCAACTGAACCATGAAACATCAAGTAATCCAAATAACACATAATTAAAAAGTTATGCATGAATCATATTGACCAAGTGAGTAGTGTTAGGCTCGGGTATCACATCCTCCCCTCCTTATAAAAATTTCGTCCCCAAAATTTAACTTACCTGAAAAGATCAGGGTATTTAGCCCTTATTTCATCTTCTCTCCCAAGTGGATTCTTCTACAAGTTGATTTCTCCACAACACTTTGACTAGTGGCACTTCTTTATTTCTGAGTTTCTTTACTTCTCTTAGTAAGATTTGTTCCGGTATCTCCTTGTAAGTCAAATCTGCCTCCAGCTCAACTGGTTCATTCTTGAGAATGTGGGATGGATTCGCAATATATTTTCTTAGTAAAGAAATGTGAAATATATCTGAGACATTGATGCTGGCAACTCTATTCAATAAGTCACTTCACCAACCCGCTCAGTAATAGGAAATGGCCCAATATATCTTGGGCTCAGTTTTCCTTTCTTACCAAATCTCATTATTCCCTTCATTGGAGAAACTTTTAGGAATACTCGATCACCCACTGCAAATTCCAGTGCTCTCCTTCTGGTATCTGCATAACTCTTTTGTCTACTTTGAGCTGTTCTCATTCTTTCTCTGATTAGTGAAACTGCTTCTGTCATTTCTTGAATCATATCAGGACCTAAAACTTTTCCTTCACCAACCTCATCCCAATGTACTGGTGATCGACACTTCCGGCCATACAGAGCTTCATAAGGAGCCATTCCAATTGTACTCTGATAACTGTTATTGTAGGAGAATTCAATTAGGGGTAAATATTTACTCCACTGGCCTTGAAAGTCCATAACACATGATCTGAGCATATCTTCAAGAGTTTGTATAGTTCTTTCTGATTGACCATCCGACTGTGGATGATAAGCAGTGCTGAAAGAAAAGTGGGTACCCAATGCTCTATGCAAGCTCTTCCAAAAGGTTGATACAAATCGTGAATCTCTGTATGATACAATAGATCATGGGACTCCATGTAGCCTAACTATTTCCTATATATATAGTTGAGCATAGCGATCGATGGAGTATGTCATACAAACTGGGAGAAAGTGAGCAGATTTTGTCAATCGATCAACTATAACCCACATAGAATCGTGTGCCTTCACCGTTCATGGAAAACCTATCACAAAATCCATCGTAATGTCCTCCCACTTCCATTTGGGAACAAATAAAGGTTGGAAGGTGCCTGCTGGTCTTTGATGCTCTGCTTTTACCTATTGACATGTTAGACATTGCTCCACATATTGTGCAATATCTTGTTTCATACCTGGCCACCAATAGTGTAATTTCAAGTCTCTGTACATTTTGGTTGCTCCTGAATGTACTGAATATGGTGTTGAGTGCGCCTCTAGTAATATTTCTTTGCGAACATCTTCAAAATTAGGCACACATAAACGATTTCTAAATCGAATAATACCATCTTCTGACAATTGGAAGTCTGGCGAGGTTCCTAATTTAATGTTCTTCTTTATTTTCTCTAACTCTTGATCCTCTTTCTGACCTTGTTGAATTCTATCTATTAAAGTAGGTCGAAGGGTTAGTGCTGGCAATTTTGCTTCCATCCATCCATGTTGGATAATTTCTACATCCATATTCATCAAATCGTGTAATTCTGGCTTCTGGATCAAGGTCATGGCCGCTATAGATTGTGCTGATTTTCTGCTTAGGGCATCTGCTACTAAATTAGCTTTACCAGGGTGGTATTTAATGACACAGTCATAGTCTTTAACAAGTTCTAACCATCTCTGCTGTCTCATATTCAATTCTTTCTGAGTGCAGAAATATTTCAGGCTCTTGTGATCAGTATAAATTTCACAGCGTTCTCCATATAGGTAATGCCTCGATATTTTAAGTGCAGACACCATCACAGCAAGTTCCAAATCATGTGTCGGGTAGTTCTTTTCATACTCCTTCAGTTGTCTAGATGCATATGCTATTACTTTACCATTCTGAATCAATACACAACCCAGACCATTCTTTGAAGCATCACTGTAGACTTTAAAAACTCTAGTTCCCACTGGAATGGTCAAGATCGATGCCGATGTCAACCACCTCTTCAGTTCTTGAAAGCTCTGCTCGCATGATTCTGTCCACTTGAAGGAAACATTCTTTCTAGTCAATTGTGTTAATTGAGAGGAAATCATGGAGAATCACTCTACAAATCGACAGTAATATCCAGCTAGACCAAGAAAGCTGCATACTTCTATAGAATTTGTGGGTTGTGGCCAGTTATTGATTGCTTCAACTTTGCTTGGGTCTACTGAAATCCCTGATCCAGATATAACATGCCCCAAGAATACCACTCGGTCTAACCAGAATTCGCACTTTTTAAACCTAGCATATAACTGTTTCTGTTTTAAGACTTCTAAAACTTTCCTTAGATGCATTGTATGGTCTTCTTTGGTCTTCGAATATATGAGAATATCATTAATAAACACGATAAGAAACTTATCAAAGAAGTCTTTAAACACTCTATTCATTAAATCCATAAATGCTGCTGGGGAATTTGTTAGGCCAAATGTCATCACCAAAAACTCATAGTGTCCATACCTCGTACTGAATGCCGTTTTTGGGATGTCTTCTTCCTTTATCTTCAATTGATGGCACCCTCATCGCAGATCAATTTTTGAAAATATAGATGCGCCTTGAAGTTGATCAAACAAGTCATCAATTCAAGGCAAAGGATACATGTTCTTGATCATGACTTTGTTGAGCTCTCGATAGTCTATACACATCCTCAAGGAGCCATCCTTCTTACGAACGAACAATATTGACGCTCCTCATGGCAAATAACTAGGCCTAATGAGGCCTTTATCTAACAGCTCTTGCAACTGGGCCTTTAGTTCCTTTAATTCAGCTGGTGACATTCAATATGGTGACTTTGATATTGGTACCATTCCCGGCTGCAAGTTAATTACAAACTCTATTTCACGATCTGGTGGCAGTCCTGGTAGATCATCAGGAAACACTTCAGGGTATTCTTTCACCACTGGTACTTCATTAACGTTCGAGTAATCATGCTTTTCAATGCTCATTACACTTACTACATAGCCTTCACAACCACTGTTTAATAGACGTTGTGTCTTCATTGCCGGGATTACTGGAAATCTAAAATTCTTACTAACCCCGACAAAATAAAAAGGTTCTTCCCCAGGTGGTTGGAGTGTCACAATCTTTCTCCGACAGTCAACAGTAGCATGATATTTTGATAACCAATCCATACCCAAGATTATGTCATAGTCATTCATGTCCAACACAATTAAATCAGCATAGAGTTCCCTATTTTCAATAGGAATACTACATGCTCGTATGATCTCATTTGTTTGTTTTGGATCTCCAGAGCGGGTAACTACATTATAACCTACCTCAATTGTTTCTGGTACTCTACCCAGCCTTCTCACATACTCGGTAGATGCAAATGAATGTGTAGCACCAGGATCAAAATAATACCGATGTTGAAATACCAAAGATAAGAAGGTTACCTGTGATAATAGATGGATTAGCTTCAGCATCTTCTCTGGTTATGGTGTAAACTCTAGATGGTACCCTTTCCTGTACTTTGGCTTTTGTCTTGTTTGGGCAAACGTTCGCCATATGTCCAGGTTGTCCACATGAAAAGCATACTTTAGAAGCCAATAAGCAAAATCCACTATGTCATTTTCCATAATTAGGGCATGCCGGTAATGGTACAAAGGGTCTACCCTCTTCAGACTTCATACGCTTACTTGGATCTCCTTGTTCTTGCCCCTTTTTAGATGGAAAATCAGCCTTTAGATTCTGAGATTGAGGTGGCCTCTTCTTTTCATTCTTAAACCAGCGTTGGCCTTGTCGTTGGGCAAATTGCCGCCGAACCTCTTGTGCTTGTCGAATTCTCAATTCTGCCTGTTCTGCGACCAATGCTCTCTCAGCAACTATTGAATAAGTCGTTTCTTGAATTCCTGCCATGCTGACATCTCTATATAGCTCCGGTCTCAAGCCTTCAAGGAACCTCTCCAATTTTAGTGTTTCCGTGCTAACCATATGCTCAGTAAACATGGACAGCATTTTGAATTTACAGATGTAGTCTGAAACCGTCATGCTTCCCTGTCTCAACTATATAAATTTGTTCATCTTCATTGCACAAACAGGAGCTGTAAAGTACTTATTTCTGAAGAGTTCCTTGAACTTAGCCCAAGTCATTGTTGCCACATTTTCAATAGCACTTATCGTATCCCACCAATGACCTGCACTGCCCCGTAACATGAAGGATGCACAAAGTATCTTGTTCTCTTCAGAAACCTTACTATATTGGAACATGTTTTCTATAGTCCTTAGACAATCCTCTGCTTCTGTAGGATCCACTGCGCTCTCAAATGTTGGGGGATTCAACTTCCTGAACCTTCCTCCATCTAATTCAACTTGTTCTACTCGAGGTGGTGGTCGATTCATATCATCTCCCTGCTGTCCTCGCATGTCTCTTTGTTGGATGAGTTGTTGGATTTGTTGAGATTGCCTTTCTACTAGTTCAGTCAATCGACCAATGATCAGATCACGATCAGAACTTGTGGACCTCATATCTGGACCTTGTGTTCTACCCCCATCACTGCCTTAATTTCTTGTTCTCGGCATTATTTTCTAGTTATGACTGAGCCCTATATCATATGTTCAATATAATTCATGAATATGAGTGCACATAAATAAAACAACACTTACTGGATTTGCTGTGTTGTACATGCTCTGAGCTCGTGTACATGGACAGTCTACACGGCATAAACCGGGCTTCGATACCACCTGAAACCCACCCATACTAACTACCGAACCTAACCTATCTTATATCATATTAGTACTTATAAATTACGGTGAAATTTTGGCAAAGTTTCCCCGTAAACTAGTACCTATCCCAAACATGTCACATAAAACCAACACAAGTATCACACAGAGACATCTAGTCTCAATCCGAATCAAACTCATGACATCAATATCCCCGTAGCTATGACTACAAGAGATTAGTAAACAACAAAACTTAGAGCTTCCCAAATCACTCACTTATTTATTTTACATTACGATATTAAACAACCTCACAGGTTACACAAACACACTAGGTGGACTTAAAGTACCCTCACACCATCAACGACACTCGAACACATGAATGCATTACTACAATACATATTTATAAAACAAGGTTCAGAAACAAGAACTAAAATATGTTAAGCCCATGGTTAAGCCCGACAGGTTGTCATCCATGTACATCAACCCTCAGAAACAGTGGAACTCCAACCCATCCAGCGAGGGAACATGATCATACATCAGGATCACCCACAATGCATAAACTACGTGAGCTAAAACCCAATAAGTAGAAATCCTGCATGTATCATGTCTGATGCAACATATGACATATGATCATTAATGAGAATCTCTCAAAATAATTTTATTATCCTTGGGCCCATTGAACCACGTACTAAGCACCGGAATGAGCTCAATATCATATCATATCATAAGGCATGCATCTACTATGCCAGATATATAAGGCATGCATCTACCACACCAAATATATCGTGAGAACATGCATCTACCATGTCCCACACATCATATAAACACGCATCTACTGTGCTAAATATATCATAAAAGCATGCATCTACCATGCCTCGGTGCTCTAGCAGCGGCCATCAAAACATTTTTCTTTTCTTTCTTTCCATGATCGTACCATGCATGCAGACACTAGTGAGTCTCCTGTTATGCATGCATGTGAAGATTCTAATGGATGTTATGATCATGTAAGGTGAAAAAAGCATAATGCAGATCAATCATACAATACAATAGAACACTCTCAAGATATCATCAACTTCAACAACTAGTTATACAAACAATACTATATTTATGCATGTTGCAGATGGATTTCTACTTCCCTTGATCGCGTAATACCCTTACGTTTATACCAATAGGGGGTGTCTGTGATGATATATCTTCAGAACCTATTTCAAGGAATGTGTTTAAAGGATTTACATACCACACGCAAGGTTTAACTCTCTTCATATCGAAAGGGTTTACCACTTCCTATGTAGATGCATAACCGGTGTTCTACGTATTTTATGTCTATTTATCGACATATACCAGCCCATTAACCAATACATTTTGGACTTATAATTCACTAATTAATCTATTAGTCTCTGATTATAAAGTCCATTTAACTCGTACAACTTAAAATTCCATGATTTTATAACAATACTCTTGATTAAGAGAGTTTATAACCACTAGAATATAAGTTGGATTTTCACCAGTTTTTGTAATAATATCCCTAATGCACTTAAGAACAAGTCTATTGAAACTCCTGCCCCTGAAACACACGGATCAAGTAACATATACCATTAATTCCAAAGAGGTGGCAGAATTGATTCCTTTATTGCCTTAGTGAGTTTTAAGCCTTATAAATCCATATTAAACACAAGGGTAAGCCATGTATGAATTCTCAACATCATTATAACATGTCTAGAAACATATAAAAGCTCTCAAACCTTCTAAATAGCTAAGAAGCATAGCAAGAACAAGGAAGAAACAAAGGAACCTCACCTTGATTGTCAAAGGAATTGAGGTGTTGATGTTTTGATGATTTCTTCTTCAATTTTTGGTGAATTTTCGAAGGCTGAAGCTTCTTGATAATGTTCAGACAGTATACAAGGGTGGAGGGTCGGTTTTAGTGTTTATATAAGAGAGAAAGTCGGTTATAAATAGGAAATTACAAAACTACCCTTAGTAAGCTCTAGAAAACCATCTTCCATGGTGTAGGCCAGTTTGGGCATATTAGATCCAGTTCATGGAGTGTTTGGACCGGTTCCTAGTAGATATTGACCTAATTTAGGGTATGGATGATCTTTGAAAGGGTTTAGTAGAAGTTTAGGGTGTATTTTTATTGCTTAAACTCAATTAATCATGCGAACAATGTTGAAAATGCTACTGAAGGAGTTTATTGTCAAACTTTCTAAAACTTCACAAATGCGACACTGTAGATAAGAATGGAAGTACTCATTTATTAAAAACATATAATTAATACAATAAACTAAAAGATAAGTTCAATTCCTACCGCAGTTGGAACGAATTAGGTATAGAGAGATCACAGTATTTTACCACCATTACCACATGCAATCACAGATTGCAGCCTATAGGGTATTGATAAGAATCAAGGTACTTGACACGTGTTAGTATATTAAATGATGGTTATTCACTTGAATCATCAATCTAAAGTGACCCAGTACAGGCGCCGACTAAAATATCGAGATAAGCTAGTTAACCTCCGATAGACACGTTAGTGACACCTTTATGATTTCTAGGCTTACCACGTGTACTTAGAGTTTTATAAGATCTTTACATATATTTTATTTTCGTATTAGAAATACAATGAATAACATAACTTAGTCCCGCAACATATACCACGATTGTGCTTTAGACTTTAGTTCAAATATTTAGCACATTTCTATGTAGTGATATTAACTATAAGATCAACTGAACCATGAAACATCAAGTAATCCAAATAACACATAATTAACAAGTTATGCATGAATCATATTGACCAAGTGAGTAGTGTTAGGCTCGGGTATCACAAAAAGGGGGAAACTTACCCAATCCTCAATCCTTGAAATAATTTCAGACAATATAACCGAAGAAGTATAGATTACCTGGACTTGGATGATAGTTAAGAATCAAAGATGAAAGATAAGCAGAAGAATCGATTGGGAGCATGGAGACAAAGTGGAACCCTACATTTTTCGACTGAAGTTTAAGTACCTGAGGCTGCGCCACTTTTTATTGTGTTTCTGTCATTTTTCTTAACAACCTTCAGCAAGTGCCGCGGCCCAAAGTGTAACGAGCCATGGCCCTGGACTGGCGTGCCGTGGCATAAGATACAGAGAGTTCGGGGCTCGGGGAGGGTCTAGGCGCGCTGTGGGCCAACTTTCACGTGTCGCGGCCCTCTCTGGGACTGAGCCCTGGAGCAATTTCTGCGAATAATTTTTGAGCTGTATCCAAAAACCAAGTAAGAACAAAACAATATAGCCAAGATGCTGGTAAACTATACTACTAAAATGGATCAAAAATATAAAAACATAAAAGTAAAAACTACTACTCGGGTTGCCTCCCAAGAGGCACTAAGTTTACCGTCTTAAGCCAGATCCTGCGTGTAACACCCTCAAAAACAACCGGGAATATTACAGTGTTGTGGGCCCCACATTGGAACCCATAAGGCTAAAATCATTTTCACAAACATTTAAAAATGCCAAAAAGGCCGATGATGGTAATGTTTTAAATACTCAAATATTTATCAAAACATAGTTCCCAATTACCGTCAGAAAATACCATTTGAAAACACAAGGCAAAGACGCCGAAAGGGCATTTAGAAAGTATACACGAGTTGGAAAAATACTGAAAGCCGTTATAAGATTACACACGCAACGGATAGAGACATAATTAAATACATTTGCAGCGGAATCATAATAACCAGAAAAGAATACACGAATACCAACAGTCATGCCATAGCCAGTATCACCGGAAAGTTTATCCCTTCATGACCGCTGCTAGCTCGAACTCCGAGTACCTAAAAGATAAAGCCCACTGCGGGGTCAGCCATAATACTAAACAATGATAACCATCACATCATCATATACAATTACATATCGATGTAATTACAAGGTAAGAATAATTCTAGTGTAACTTTACCGTAGCAACCTTACCAATCCGTGGAATCTCAATCAATTCAACCCTTACCTCAATTCACACATCGCATTCTCAAGTAACGAATGAATTCGAAGATAACCATCTGTACTGTATCCAAAACGATACCAAGATTCTCAAACATAAACACATCTCCAATATGGAATAATCTGGTCATGTCCGTATCTGTCCGCTGGATCTCACAATCAGATCCCAATTCTGATAAAACCGATATCACACGTAAACCAACTGTCTCGAGACAATGGCAAGTCTCGGATATCCATACAAAGCATGAATGCACACACAATCGATAATGATAACCAACCAATGCATCAGAACGAGAATATCAACGACATGATAACTCTACACAAGATCGACAAAGAATCAACCACGAACGAGGATACAATGATGTGGTAACTCCAACAAGATCAATAAGGATCAGCAACCGAGAATACCAATGACACGGTAAACTCCACAAGTTCAATAAAAGATCAACAACCGTGAATACTAACGACACGGTAAACTCCACAGGATCAACAAAAGATCAACAACAGAGAATACCAACGATACGGTAAAATCCGACGAGATCAATGAAGGATCAACAACCGAGAATACCAACTGTATGATAAACTCCAATAAGATTAATAAAGGGTCAACAACCGAGAATACCAATGACACGGTAAATTCCAACAAGATCAATGAAGGATTCACAACCGAGAATACCAACGGTGCGATAAACTCCAATAAAATTAATAAAGGATCAACAACCGAGAATACCAACAGTAAGGTAAACTCCCAAATGGGATCAATAAGGATCAATAACGAACGAGATTACCAATGATAGGGGCAAATCCAAAAAAGATTAATAAAGGGTCAACGGGACAGATACACGAGAGAATAAAATCGTCAACCATATACAAATGATATATACGGGATTTCAAAGACAACCCAACTATCGAACAGATTCGATTATACATGGACTGTGAACGACCAATCAATAAGACTCAAGATGGACGTCATGATACGCCCGATCCGGACATGTGTCCGTGTACAAGCCAACCACGGGTATTGATCATATACACGTCTGGTCTCGTACCTAATCAGCCTCACGAAGTAAGTCTCGTGTGCACGGTTCATTATGAGCTCGAAACTAACAAAGGCTACACGTGCCCGCCCCAAAAATCCTACACATGAACGATCAGAACGTATCTGACTCCAGATATGCCACGATACAACATGACAACACATCTCGAAGAAATGCATATTCAACAAGGATCATAAGATTTTCCAAGTGAGCAACGATAACTCGATCATGATAGACAGACACGACCACAACGTCGCATCCCGGCAGACAACAGTTCACAACATGGTCAACAATGCATATGATAATAGCACATAAACCCCAAGGCCGTAGCCAAGGGTCACAGAAGCATCTCACAGGAATACTCCGGAACGTAGGTTCCATTTAGGTCTTATCCCCTAAAACAGTTCATGCAATCACGAAATACCCCAAGGTCGCAACCAAGTGTCACGAAAGTATCCTCTCAGGAATACCCCAGAACATAGGTGCCATTTAGGTCTTATCCCCTAACACATCGGCCCAACAGATCACAGCTCAAAGAAAAAGCACATCACAAAACGTAACAAACAATGGTGCACACTCACCACATGAAGTATCAACACACACACGCAATAATGCAACATGATGATTATCATAATCTAGCAATATTAATTTACCTCAAGCTGGATACGCTAACCATTCCACGACCAACATCCATGAACGAATACATGGTTATCCGAATAATCCAAAATAAAGTGCAGTCCATTTCTAATACCAAACCACCATCTCGAGTTCAATATCGGCATGATAACTAGTCTAGGTATTTAACTTCTCATACAATAGACCAAATATAATTCACATCTCCGTTTCCACTAGACATCTTTGAAATTATATGCATTATGATTTGTCTCAGTCCAAGCATAATGTACATACCATCATCCCGATAATTCATATTCCATGATACCATTGCTATATGAATCATAAAAGAAATGAAAACGAAACCATTTATTAAACATTATGAATTGAGCAAGCATAACTTGTCTCGATACCGATACGATGAAGTTGTTACCAATCCCGTCATCTTCATCTACAAGCTCCGCGGCCCCGACCAAGGCGATCCATGCATTCTCCAATTTCAACCGCAGCACAACGATTAATCACCAACGATCACTTAATGCAACCTAATGCAATAATCAATTAACAATACGTTCGATAACAATCAATACAACCGATATAACCAACCAATCAAACTCAACGGTTCAACGACATCTCGATCATACGAAACCAAACCATATCAACTCTTAACAATACGAATACAAGCCGAAATTCGATAATCAATAATTCTAACAATGTCCCCAACATTCTTGGTTCCGACTTCAATCTTAATTTCGGATTAACACGGCTCATCTTTATAAATTCATAGAAATTCAATTACCGGTTTTCATCATGAATAACCATATACCGAAATTAACCATAATCCTTCCAATTTCCGTAAAATCACAACATATATAACTCAAGAGTTCTTTAAGAACATGAATTAATCCATAATCATGTTTGTAGCCAATAAAATGACGTAATTCGATGGGTTCTATCTTCTTAAACATCATCTAATTCATAATCCAAGGTATACGTCATTTGTTTTTCAATATAAAATTCATATAACCTCAAGAATCACAACAACAACACCGTAACCATCATTATACGAAGGAGAAGGTCAACAAAAATGTCAAACTCCGAATCAAAGAGAAGAGTTATCCAACATACCTCTTGAAGAAGAATCCCAAAGACCAAACACTTCCAAAAACATCAATAACTCTAAGCTTCAAGCTTCTAATCAACTCACAAAGGTCTTAACCAAGGTACATGGGTTGGGATTAGGGCCAGGAGTGAGGAGGAATGAAGTTTGGGAGGAGGAGATGTGTTTCCTCTCGTGAGGAAATGAAAGACCCATTCTTAATATATAACCTGCACAGCTTGTTACGGACGTTAAGACCCAACCTTAACGTACGTAAGCATCTTTAACGTACGCTACATGTCCTGTATAGCGTACGCAATCGGCGTCCAGGGCTCCCTGTCTCAATTCGCGGCTTGTGTTACATACGTAATACCCTTGCCGTAGCGTACGTAATACACAGTTGACTTGCTACAGTAACACACCTTCTTAACGTACGTAATGATACATCCTTAACGTATGTAAGGCTCGAAGTTGACTCGCCTGTCCACATCCACCCCGAAAGCTGCCAACACCGGGCCCACCTGCCGACCACAGCTCAATCCTGTCTGATTACCTTCTTAACGTACATCGTGTACATAACTTAACGTACGTTAAGCTTGCTTAGTTACGTACGTAAGCTCCATTATGTAGCATACGTAATGGCTCTCATACTTGGCCATTTATGCTCATGTCTGCCGTCTTAATACACTGAATACATACACGCGACATACTGAATACATGTGCTCGTTCCGATAATATTCTCATACGATACATCTGATGTACAATATCCTCAAATACAACTGTCGGCTAAGTACGAGAATCGTACAATACTCATACAGTATATCCGACATCGGAAAACATATCAAGCATGTAATATCCTAGAATTAAAAATAACCTCGATATATATACTGGCAAGACTGTCACAGTTCCCAAAATTATTTATCCATACTGTATCCCACTCTGTACAATACAACTAAGATAAAATAATGCGAAAAATCATAGCGAAATTCTAGGATATTACATATCTTCCCACTTAAATATCTTTCGTCCTTGAAACTTAAAATCCTGTCATAATCAATATCTCAATCCCGGAATATCTCAAAATCATGTCACCATGCTCAAATAATCATCATCAAAACCAATTAACTGAAGTAACATACTTACAGGTCCGTGAAGTCGATGATCTCCCGTGATACTAGCATACGACTCCCATACGAAGTCTCAACACAACCAACACACACCAATATCACAACTAGCAATTTGAAAACATCTCAAAAATTTTGGAACCTCCAAAAATCGGTTTTACTCGAAAGTCAGAAAATTATTTTCAAAAGTCACGCTACTACCGCACTGGTAGAGCCACATAACACACATGCTCGGGTTTTACGAAACCCAAGCTCCGATACCATCTTCTGTAACACCCCCAAAACCAACCGGGAATATTACAGCACCATGGGCCCCACATTGGAACCCACAAGGCTAAAATCATTTTCGCAAATGTTTAAAAATGCCAAAAAGGCCGATGACGGTAATGTTTTAAATACTCAAATATTTATCAAAACACATTTTCCAATTACCGTCAGAAAATACCATTTGAAAACACAAGGCAAAGACACCAAAAGGGTATTTAGAAAGTATATACGAGTTGGAAAAATACTGAAAGCCGTTATAAAATTACACACGCAACGGATAGAAACATAATTAAATACATTGGCAGCGGAATCATAATAACCGGAAAAGAATACACGAATCCCAACAGTCATGCCATAGCCAGTATCACCGGAAAGTTCATCCCTTCACGACCGCTACTAGCTCGAACTCCGAGTACCTAAAAGATAAAGCCCACGACGGGGTCAGCCATAATACTCAACAATGATAACGATCACATCATCATATACAATTACATATCAATGTAATTACAAGGTAAGAATAATTCCAGTATAACTTTATCGTAGCAACCTTACCAATCCGTGTAATCTCAATCAATTCAACCCTTACCTCAATTCGCACATCGCATTCTCAACTAACGAATGAATTCGAAGATAACCATCTGTACTATATCCGAAATGATACCAAGATTCTCAAACATAAACACATCTCCAATATGGAATAATCTGGTCATGTCCGTATCTGTCCGCTGGATCACACAATCGGATCCCAATTCTGATAAAACAGATATCACACGGTACATCTGTAAACCAACTATCTCGAGACAATGGCAGGTCTCGGATATCAGTACAAAGCATGAATGCACACACAATCGATAATGATAACCAACCAATGCATCAGAACGAGAATATCAACGATATGATAACTCTACACAAGATCGATAAAGGATCAACTATGAACGAGGATACCATGATGTGGTAACTCCAACAAGATCAATAAGGATCAGCAACCGAGAATACCAACGACACGGTAAACTCCACAAGATCAATAAAGGATCAACAACCGAGAATACTAACGACACGGTAAACTCCACAAGATCAATAAAGGATCAACAATTGAGAATACCAACGATACAGTGAACTCCGACGAGATCAACACTACGCCATAAGTGCTCATAGGCAAGGCCTGTTTATTGTTGCAGAAGACAGTAAAAGTGTTGCCTTAGGCCAAAGGCAACACCAAACTCTTGTTGCCAATACGGCCGTTGCCTTTGACACCTAAGGCAACACTTTTAGTCTCTATTGCAACAACGGAAAAGTATTGCATTACGCCTATAATGCAACAACATAACCAAGTAAAGCAACAACAAACGATGTTGCCTAAGATTTAAAAAAAACAGAACATAGGGTCCACATGTGCCACATCATCAGTGGGTCCCACCTTTTTGTTTTGTAATACTACTTTTATAAATACAACACCAGCTAAAGTAAAAGGCAACACTTCATACAAATATTTGAAATAATTATTTTATTTTTACATCAACCCATCCAAAATAAACAATGGCACCCAAAAACCAACAAGGATTCCAATACAAAATACAAACCACCAATTTAACTTCAAAAGTACCAAAACCAAGCAACACCACCAATATAACTTAAAAAGTACAAAATTAATAAGTTTAAATACAAGTGACCAAAAGTTACATATTGAAATAACTGGTAAGTGGTGCCGCCTTGAATCGTAGGAGTGCCATTATCATCTTGATCACTTGATATTGTTGCACAAAATTCTCCAATATCAGCATAATAAGCAGAATTATCTTCATCAATTATCTTCATCATACCGGTCAAGAAATAAGCAGAATCACCCTATAGTCTTCATCTTCCAAACCAGCAAGGTCATCTTCTTCAACAGACATCATCTGCATTTAAGCATATAAAATTTAATCACAAAATAAGCAATGCAAAACAAGATGATTATGGTAGGAATATATATGCGGACACAACTATAAAGGATCCAAAACTAGGATGGGTAGGGGGTACGTTTGTTGATTCCCTAAACTATGATATCTAACCCTAAAGTTAATTCATTAATGGGCCATTTTGATAATAAGACCACACCAATTAGTATTGTCCATGGCAATATAGTAGCCCAGAAATACTGTTTTCAGCATTTCTTAACCCCAACTCATTCCAAACCTTGAGCCCAATTGACCTAGCCCATGAAACTCCTTTAAAATCCACAAGACTAGTCTTTATTTACTCGGCAGCCTGATACACAGCAAGTATCTCTCCCCATCTTCTCTCTTCCGCAGACTATCAAAGAAATATGAAGTTTCTCCTCCTCAAAAACTCCATTTCCTCAACCTCTTATCTTCTCCAGTCCTTACACTCCAAATTCTCCTCACAAGCACAAATCGAAAAACCTTTCCCTACATCCTCGTTTGATTGAAACCAGAAAGTCACATGTCCGAATTTTTCTCGACGACACGGGTACGTAGTGTAAAGTGAAGAGTTTTGGCATCATAGGTTACAGGACTGATCTCAAAAAACCCTAAAAGTTTGGACCAAACGTCTAGTTGGACCACTTAGAGGGGGGAAAACAATTTTTCCTTCTTTCACCTGCATTTAAGCATATAAAACAAATCACAAAAGCGACAATGTACACAAGTTGATTACAGTTGGAATAAGTTTAGTCTGAACTGGTGAAAGACATGACCACCCAGATAAAAAAAGACGGAATTCACTAAGTCGGCAGATGAAGACATTCACGCGTGCATTGCGAATTTCTTTCTTCAGATTGGTAAGGCAATTGCATAGGTACCGAAGCAAAAAAGTGAATAAGAGTTCAGAATTACCACAAGACCAACGAAGACCAACTCTGTCATCATCAAATATTTACAACATGAAGTCGAACAAACCCTGACTAGATCAGCAAAATAGCGAGGATGATTAGTTTGTGATACAAATATCTATGACACAACTCATAGTTTTAGTTCTAAACTGCAATAAAGCATAATATGAATATACTAACTCATAACATCAGGATAATGGGATGCAGTTCTGATTTGAATCATTTCGATCTATTCAAGCTATAAGAGCTCTTACGGCCAAAAAAAAAAACAGACTAGATCATACGACAAATCAAATAAACTCTTAAATGATCCTATACAAATTCTTAAATCAGTAGAACAAATCATTGATACATCAAGAACTCTAGCACAAATATTTCAGCAGAGAAATCATCACACGTTCTTTCTCAAATTGGCATAATGGCACTAGGTAATTCGGTGCAACCACTGAAATTACAGCATTTTCGGAAGGGTGTATCCAAAACCTGAGAACCAAGGTCAACAGGTAGCAAGCAAGGAGTTTCATACCTGTCTCTCCTCTGCATCAGTCTTCAAATAGAGGTAATTGGTAAAAAAGTTTGAAGGCTTCCATGACTTCAAGATACCACATCGGCTCCCTATCGGGAAAAGGGGAAAGATCAACAAGTTTATGAACCTGTGAAGTAGACCATATCAGATTTGGCATAATTCTGATCTTCGACGAGGAGCCAATGACTAATGACAGAAACAAAAACCAAAAAAGAAAAAAAAAATCCACGTTCTTATTTGCTTGTTTGTTTTTTCCTTTTTATTTCTTGATTAAAATAGCTTACGTATATTATATTTACTTGATCAGAGTTCACAACCATTCAATAGCTAAGAGCTTTAGAATCCATCATGATCATCATCAACATTCATATTCATCTTACAAAAGGTGGAAATATCATTAATTGGTGAAGAAATCTTAAACGACATATATCACACAGGTTACTCGGCAAAAAAAAAAAAAACTACTAAATCAGACAAGAGTGATAGCATATGAATGTAGAAAAGAATCGAAAAATAAAGAATTTCAAAACAGTGGTTATCATAAATATCAATTTATAAATCAGTTTATACCTTAAGCATTGGGAGATCGCCTGCGCGGACAACATAAGCTCCAACCACCATGACATACATCCCTAAAAGAAACACACGCGCAGATAAACCAAGTAAGGGATATTCATATTTGTAAACACACACACACAGAAGAAGAAGAGGAAGTGACCGACCTGTTACCCAAGGGCGGTCAATAAATTCGCCGGAGAGTAATAGCTCAATGATGCCGGTTCCATCGTCGAGGATGTATCGACAGCCGACGCCACCACAGTCGGATGAGGAAGGTTCAGAGACAAGAATGCCCTGCAATTTCCAATGGCTTAGGGTTTACCGATGAGGGAGTAGACTGTCATTGGCGACGGAAGGGTGAAGGTGGGCAGCTTCAGTTGGAGGCGTGGGGCGCGGAGGAAGGAGAATGGCAGGATTCGGATGAAGTGATGGATCTGGTGAGCCGAGGGGTTGAGAGAGAAGAAACAAAAAAGAGAGAGTCGAGGGTTGAGAGAGAGACGAGGAGAGTATGAGGGAAGAGGGAGTAGGGTTTGGGGTGATAAGGGTGAGATCGGACGGTCCTGATAAAGGGAGATTAATAATCTCAATTCGGACTGGGATAATAAAAATGTTATAACGGGTTGGATTGAGATAAAATATTATAACAAAATAGATAACATAATATAACCGCACGAGCAAAATACACTTAGCAATCAATCAAGGGAAAAAAATTATGAAACCCTTGAGCAATCGTTGAATCTAAACAAAAAGAATTTAATCTTTCAAATCAAATCCAAAATAAAAAGTTCAACATACCTTTTTAATTGTGGATCGAAAATTAAAGAAATATTACTTAAAATACGGAACCTACCACAGCGTTTTCTAAAAAACCATGTAAGTGTACTCTTACATAGCGCTTCCTAATTAAACGATATATAAGTATTTTAAAAAGGATTGTATTATTTTTGTAATTTAAAATTTTGAAATTTATATTAAATAATTTAAATATATATGTTATAATTTATATTATATTATATATCAAACTTTGAAAACAAAACATTAATTTAAATTTCATTATATATATTGATAATATTTTAAACTTTAATATTATAAAAAAATATTTATAATTTTTAATTAAAATATTAAAAAGTATGATAAGTATTTATATTAGATATAAATAATTTAAATCAAATTTATCATATGCTATATATCAAACTTTAAGAGTTAAAAATTATCAAAATTCAAATTTCATTTCATTGTGTTTGTTTTTTACAATAACTTGAAAAAATTATTAAAAATTAGATATAACGCAACACCATCACAGGTGTTGCACGTCGCGCAACACCATTTTCATCTTGCAACACCAAATGTATATCTAGTGCAATACTATTTTAATAGTGTTTCAAAAGATCAAAAATCAGCAATCTATTGAAACGCTTTGGTGGCAACACTAGCTAAAAGCATTGCCTATGAGCACTTATGGCGTAGTGCAATGAAGGATCAACAACTCAGAATTCCAACGATACGATAAACTCCAATAAGATCAATAAAGGGTCAACAACCGAGAATACCGACGACATGGTAAATTCCAACAAGATCAATTAAGGATCGACAACCGAGCATACCAACGGTACGATAAACTCCAATAAAATTAATAAAGGATCAACAACCGAGAATACAAATGGTAAGGTAAACTCCCAAATGGGATCAATAAGGATCAATAATGAACGAGATTACCAATGATAGGGGGACTCCAAACGAGATTAATAAAGGGTCAACGAGACAGATACACGAGAAAATAAAATCGTGAACCATATACAAATCATATATATGGGATTTCAAAGACAACCCGACTATCGAACATATCCGATTATACATGGACTGTGAACGACCCATCAATAAGACTCAAGATGGACATCACGATACGCCCGATCTGGACATGTGTCCGTGTACAAGACAACCACGGGTATTGATCAGATACACGTCTGGTCTCATACCTAATCAGCTTCACGAAGTACATCTCGTGTGCACGGTTCAATATGAGGTCAAAACCAACACATGCTACGCGTGCCCGCCCCAAAAATCCTACACATGAACGATCAGAACGTATCTGACTCTAGATATGCCATGATACAACATGACAACACATCTCGAAGAAACGCATATCCAACAAGGATTATAAGATTTTCCATGTAAGCAGCGATAACTCGATCATGATAGACCGACACGACCACAACGTCGCATCCCGGCAGACAATAGTTCACAGCATGCTCAACAATGCATATGATAATAGCATATAAACCCCAAGGCCACAGCCAAGGGTCACGGAAGAATCTCACAGGAATACTCCAGAACATAGGTGCCATTTAGGTCTTATCCCCTAACACAGTTCATGCAATCACGAAATACCCCAAGGTCACAACCAAGGGTCACGAAAGTATCCTCTCAGGAATACCCCGGAACATAGGTGCCATTTAGGTCTTATCCCCTAACACATTGGCCCAACAGATCACAGCACAAAGAAAGAGCACATCACAAAACGTAACAAATAATGGTGCATACTCACCACATGAAGTATCAACACACACATGCAATAATGCAACAGGATGATTATCATAATCTAGCAATATTAATTTACCTCAAGCTGGATACGCTAACCATTCCACGACCAACATCCATGAACAAATACATGGTTATCCGAATAATCCAAAATGAAATGCAGTCCATTTTTAATACCAAGCCACCATCTCGAGTTCAATATCGGCATGATAACTAGTCTCGGTATTTAAGTTCTCATACAATAGACCAAATATAATTCACGTCTCCGTTTCGACTAGACATCTTTAAAATTATATACATTATGATTTGTCTCAGTCCAAGAATAATGTACATACCATCATCCCGATAATTCATATTCCATGATACCATTGCTATATGAATCATAAATAAAATGAAAACAAAACCAATTATTAAACATTATGAACTGAGCAAGCATAACTTGCCTCGATACCGATACGATGAAGTTGTTACCAATCCCATCATCTTCATCTACAAGCTACGCGTCCCCAACCAAGGCGATCCATGCATTCTCCAATATCAACCGCAGCCCAACGATTAATCACCAACGATCACTTAACGCAACCTAATGCAATAATCAATTAACAATACGTTCGATAACAATCAATACAACCGATATAACCAACCAATCAAACTCAATGGTTCAAAGACATCTCGATCATATGAAACCAAACCATAACAACTCTTAACAATACGAATACAAGCCGAAATTCGATAATCAAAAATTCTAACAATGTCCCCAACATTCTTGGTTCCGACTTCAATCTTAATTTCGGATTAACACTGCTCATCTTTGTAAATTCATAGAAACTCAATTACCGACTTTCATCATGAATAACCATATACCGAAATTAACCATAATCCTTCCAATTTCCGTAAAATCACGACATATATAACTCAAGAGTTCTTTCAGAACATGAATTAATCCATAATCATGTTTGTAGCCAACAAAACGACGTAATTCGATGGGTTCTATCTTCTAAACCATCATCTAATTCATAATCCAAGGTATACATCATTTGTTTTTCAATATAAAATTCATATAACCTCAAGAATCACAACAACAACACCGTAACCATCATTATACGAAGGAGAACGTCAACAACAATGTCAAAATCAGAATCAAAGAGAAGATTTATCCAACATACCTCTTGAAGAAGAATCCCAAAGACCAAACACTTCCAAAAACATCAATAACTCCAAGCTTCAAGCTTCTAATCAATTCACCAAGGTCTTAACCAAGGTACAAGAGTCGGGATTAGGGCCAGGAGTGAGGAGGAATGAAGTTTGGGAGGAGGAGATGTGTTTCCTCTCGTGAGGAAATGAAAGACCCATTCTTAATATATAACCTGCACAGCTTCTTACGTACATTAAGACCCAACCTTAACGTACGTAAGCATCTTTAACGTACGCTACATGTCCTGTATAGCATACGTAATCAGCGTCCAGGGCTCACTGTCTTAATTCGCGTCTTGTGTTACGTACGTAATACCCTTGCCGTAGCGTACGTAATACACAGTTGACTTGCTACAGTAACACACATTCTTAATGTACGTAATGATACATCCTTAACGTACATAAGGCTCGTGTAATACCCAGTTGTAATTCAGTCATTATCATTCAGTAATTTCATTTGGTGATTGTCACTCAGTGGATTTTCACTCATTTATAATCACTCATCAATCATGTTCTTTCACCCGTGTTCACCGTTCGGAAAAACTTCGAGTTGTGTATCGTTATTGTTCATTGTTTCAACTTTCCACATATGAGTTCCACTTTGTTAGATCACCATTAACTTTTGGTTACTCCAAAAATTCTGAATCTTTGCAATTTTACGAGTTAGCTTTCCAATGGTTCAAACAGTGAGTCAATCGGAGTCCGGACGAGAGAGTTATGGTCGTTTTAGCTCACCCGCTCATTTTTCAGCTTTTGGTCGATCACTGCCGACCGGACTCGGTCGTGTCGTCCGACACGGCCCGTGCCGTACTCGTCCGGAAATGCCAAAGTCTCTGCCCACAGGACTCGACCGTGTCGTCTGGCACGGCCGAGTCGAACTCTTCCGGATAAGCCGAGCATCGCCAGACGCCCGGCCGTGTCCCGGGACACGGTCGAGTCATGCCGAAGCCGCCGCCGCACGGGTCACTATCGGCAGCCCTCCGCGCGCGACCGTGTCCGGGCAGACACGGTCGAGTCCCTGTCGGCCAGTTGTGCGACACGACCGTGCCGATCGGCACGGGCCGTGTCCGGCAGGGTAGTCAACCCCTATAAATTCGTTTTTTGAGCATTTCAGCTCATTTCTTTCCCTTTTCTTCACCTACAACCGAAAGAGAGAGCTTGAGGGAGGGTTTTTCCTTCACAAATCATTTGAGTGTTTTATTTTCTTCATCTCCTTTCGATCGTAAAGCTTGGATACTCGATTAAACTCGTGCTCTTCGGATCGAAGTGGTTGGATCTTCAAGAGGTAATTCCTTCAACACCTTGGACTTCAATTTTGTGTTGAGATAGGATGTTTTGGACGTTATAATCATGTTATATGAAGGGATATGTATATGATTATGAGTTTGTATAAGGATTCATTGGATTATTGAGGGATTATTCAAGAACACCTTGAATATCGGGTTGAAATTGGGGGTCTTCGATTAATTGTCGTTATAATCACGTTTTCGGATATTCATTTTGGATTATTGATCATTCGGAAGATGTTTGTTGGTTTGAAACACTTCTTGGTGGAATTGATAGTGGCTTATTGAGATTTGATTGTAAACAACCGGAGTTTGGCCACAACGTATTCGATATAATGCCCCAATGAACTTAGTTTAATCGTATCGACGTTTTGAGTTCGTTATATTCGTGTTTAATTCGTATATTGAACGAGTTGTTGGATATTGTATAATTCAAGGTTGTTCGAGCGATCGATATCTCAATTAGGACATCGTTCGTGGAAGGATAATTGTCACCGGTGTTGTGTAAGCTAATTCTTACTCAGTTAAAAGGATATTCATCCCTTTTGTTGTTGTTCATTCATAATCATAACTCATTCATCATTATATTAACCGTATCAAAACTTGTTGTTATCAATTAATCATTTCAGTCATAAGGAACGACGGTTCCAATCTTTTCATTGAGCTGTCATTTATTTCATTACCATTCCACCTCGGTGAGTCATTATTCATTTTCGATGTCACTTTTGTTATATCGTGGCATTCCGGGTCATACTGGCGTGCCAGTTGGTATGTGTAGGATTTTCATGTCGGGCACATTTATGTCGTGTGTTGGTTGTTGGCCTCACATTGGACTGTGCACACGAGTCTTAGTGTCTCGTGAGACTGATTAGGTACAAGACCACACGTGTATTCGATCGATACTCGTTGGTGGCTTGTGCACGGACACATTTCCATCCCGGGCGTAGTGTGGCGACACCCTTTGAGCCGTACTGTTAGTTGATTCATATAGCACGTTTGATTGCGTATGTTTCGACAGGATATTTCATAATTTCAGATATAATCATGATTGTGTATTTTCAACCCTTACGGATTGTTGTTCTTTGTAACTGACCCCGTTTGGGGATTTTGTTTTTCAGGTCTTGGCAAGGCAAAAGTACGGGGAGAACACGCTGACGTCGAAGAGTCCCAGTGATACTAGTAGGGGGCCCCGATCTTTCAGTTATTCATGTTATTGTCCTTTATTTTCCGCTGCAGACTTTCATTTGAATACTCCGTTTCATTCAGTGTTGTGTATTTTATCTTCATATAAAATACACTAGTATTCGGTATGGTCCTGGTGTGTTGTAACTAAACTCCTCATCGGAGTAATTATTGTTGTAATGTAGTTCGGTATTACATTTATCTTGTGTAATTCATTCATTTTCATTTGCCTGGTGGGTCCCAGTTGGGGATCTACGGCACTGTAATATCCGCCTAGTTTGGGGTGTTACAGAGTTGGTATCGGAGCATGGTTTTGAATACTACCCTCCAAGTCATGTCTCATTTGAAATCATCGTCATCGGAGTAGTATCATTGGACTTTCGCGTCACGTGTGACCTGTGCAGATGCCGAGCCAATTAGACCGAAAGAACTGTAAGACTTCTAACGCCATGGTATAATTTCTGGCAATTATCACTCATTCATAATTTATCAGTTAACAATCCTCAAACATCATTTTCATTTTGACCAGGACGGTCATTTTAACTCATTAATTACTCAATTCATTTCATTACTCAGTTGTCAATCTGGATGATCATATTATCAATCTTGTTAAGTTATTCAAGATAATCATTTCAAGAATTTCATCAGATAATCATGTAACTTCAGTAAATCATTCATATAATCACTAAGTTAGAGCATGTATACTCATTTTCATCATCTCATGACATAATCATAACGTGCTAATCATGCGGGTAATATAATCATTATGTGACCTTCCTACTTCAGTATGGAGAGAGCTGTCAGGGGATGCACGGGGAGAGGCCGCGGTGCGGACCGAAACCCGAGAAATAATCACTCGCTGCCGGGAAATCGTGCCCAGGACTCGGCTCGATCAGAAGATGTTCGGGTTGATCCACTCACTTTTATGCAGGCCATGATGACCCATGTGCAGTTGCTCAATCATCATTGCGCCACTCTGACCGGATTAATCGAGAGAACTCTCCCGTATGAGCCAACTGCTAAGGAAAGTGCTGAACAACAACCTTCATTTGTCAGCAAGAAATCAACGAAGCGTAATCAATCCGAAGGCGGTCAGTCAACCTTCAAGAAGCCTCGTGTGAGTCCAATCGTTTCTGAGCGACCTCCTACGGCGCATAATCGTGCGGGATCTCATTCCCGATCGGCCAGTTCGGCCATCACCTGTTTCAATTGTGGAACGCCGAGTCATTTCAGCACTGAGTGTCTGAAACCGTCTATCACGTGCTATAATTGTGGGAATTTTGGGCATAAGGCCCGTTTTTGCCGAAAGGACTCCAAGTCGGCTCCGGCATCTCGAGCCCAAGCAACCAGCGTTTCAGAATCAGGCTGCTTTGTCATCGTCGTTTAAGACAATGGAAGAAAATAGAGTTGGAGCTCGTATTTATCAGACGAGAGCGTCCGGTTCGGGGACCGGCAAGTCCCAGATTCATATGATGAGGAGGATCGACGATCCGGTGGTCCGAATGATTTCAGGTATACTCGTAATTTATTTCAACTTGTGTGTACCTTTTGATGCTGGTACACCGCATTCATTCATTTTCGAATCATGCTTGAATAGACTTATTTCGGGATAGTCCTATTGCTTGTGGACCTCATACCATCGGTCTACCTGACGATGGAAGAATTTTCGGAATCATACCGAATTAAGATTAATGACCGCGATTGGTTGATGAATCTAATCGTAGTGAATTTATCTTAGGACGATGTAATTTTCGGTATTAGTTGGTTTGATCGTCTTGATACTATCCTCAGTGTTTGTTAGCATTTGGTCGCTATCTTTCCGTCGTTGGTTGTCGAATGTGTGCTTCAGGGAAGTAATCCCCGTTGTTCCAGAAGAAGTATTATTATGACGAAAGCAGAGAAGTTCCACAATCGAACTATTCAATCATTCATTGTATCATTTTCATCGATTGGCCTTTCTAAGGCAATCGAGTTATTCAATCATTCCTTGTATCATTTCCATCGATTGGCCTTTCTAAGGCAATCGAGTTATTCAATCATTCATTGTATCATTTTCATCGATTGGCCTTTCTAGGGCAATCGAGTTATTCAATCATTCATTGTATCATCTTGATCGATTGGCCTTTCTAAGGCAATCGAGATGTTCAATCATTCGTGGTATCGTTGTCATCGATTGACGATGTATTTCCAGACGAGTTATCTAGTTGCCTTCACATAGAGTAGGGGAATTCAGGAGTGAGTTGGAGCCGGTACGTCCCCTTTATCGAAGGCACCGTATCGGATGGCCCCGACCAGAATGCAGGAGTTAAAGATTCAACTTGAGGAGTAGTTCGAGAAAGGTTATATCCAACCGAGTGCGTCCCCGTGGGGAGCACCAATGCTGTTTGTGAAGAAGAAGGATGGTTCGTTCCGTTTGTGTATTGATTACCGGGAATTAAACCGGGTGACGATCAAGAATAAGTATCCTTTACCCCGTATTGATGATCTTTTAGATCAACTTCAGGGAGCCTCAGTATTTTCCAGGATCGACTTAAGATCTGGATATCACCAGTTGCGGATTCGAGAGTCGGATATCGCGAGGACAGCGTTTCGTACACGCTATGGTCATTATGAGTTCGTAGTTATGCCGTTCGGGCTAACTATTCCACCTGCGGTATTCATGGAATTAATGAATCGGGTTTTCATCGACTTTTTGGATCAGTTTGTTGTTGTCTTCATCGACGACATTTTGATTTATTCTCGTAGCCGTGAGGAACACGAGGTTCATCTTCATCGGGTTCTCGACGTGTTGAGACGAGAGCAACTTTATGGAAAGTTTTCCAAATGTGAGTTCTGGAGGTCCGAAGTGACTTTCTCGGTCATGTAATTTCATCTGACAGAGTTCGTGTCGACCCTCAGAAGACGGAGACTATCCGAGATTGGAAACCTCCGAAAGATATTAAGTAAATCCGATGTTTCCTCGGATTAGCTGGTTAATTATCCAACCCACGGCCGGAGTTAGCAACCGTAGTTTTCGCGTTGGAAATTTGGTGTCGTTACCTTTATGGCATCACCTGTCAGATCTTCACCAATCACAAGAGTTGAAGTATATATTTACTTACAAGGAGTTAAATATGCGACAGAGGCGGTGGTTGGAACTAATCAAAGATTTTGATATCAAGATCCTTTACCACCCGGGCAAGGCGAACGTTGTCGCCGACGCCTTGAGTCGTAAGTCCATTCAGGAGCACATGCTTGCTCGTTTTTAACGATTCGAAGGAGCTTGGCGAGAATCCCTTAGACCGAGATCGAGGTCTGGCTTCAGCGAGTTCAGGGACAGCTTTGTATGTTAGAGATTTCATCGTCACTTGAGGAGGTAATCAGAGAGAATCAGAGTTCAGACCCTTCATTGTTGCGCATCCGTGAAGATGTGGCTCAGGGGAAAGCCCCTGGATTCGTGGTCCACGAGGATGGACTTTTGAGGTTTAAGAACCGGTTGTGCGTACCGGCGAATGACGAGTTGAAAAACTCTATTTTGAGAGAAGCTCATACTAGCCCTTATTCTGTTCATCCGGGGTCCAGTAAGATGTACAAGGACTTGAAACAAAATTACTGGTGGAGTAATATGAAGCGATAAGTCGCAGAATTTTTTTCGAGATGCTTAACCTGTCAACAAGTTAAGATTGAACATCAGCGACCGGCGGGTATGCTGAAACCTCTCCCTATTCCGGAATGGAAGTGTGAAGACATTTCTATGGATTTCATCACGAGTTTGCCGACGAGTCGTCGTGGCATGAATGCGATCTGGGTGATTGTGGACCGCTTAACTAAACCAGCTCATTTCCTTGAGATCAAGGATACGTGGGGTCCCAAGAGACTTGCCCAGTTATTCATCAAAGAGATAGTGAGACTACACGGTATTCCTAAAAGTATCGTTTCCGATCGTGACGGACGATTTGTATCCCATATTTTTGGAAATCAGTTCATCCTGCTATGGGAACTCATCTTAATCTCAGTACTGCCTTTCATCCTCAGTCCGACGGACAATCAAAGAGAACTATTCAGACATTAGAGGACATGTTGAGGGCATGCGTCCTCGATTGGAAAGACGATTGGGAAGCCCAACTACCATTGATCGAATTCACGTATAATAATAGTTGGCATGCTTCGATTAAGATGGCACCTTACGAGGCCTTGTACGGTCGTCGTTGTCGATCTCCTTTGTGTTGAGATGACTTGTCAGAATCAATCGGCACCGAGCCCGATATGCTTATAGCCGCCCGAGAGAAGGTAGCTTTGATCAAGAGTCGTATGTTGACAGCTCAGAGTCGACAGAAATCATATGCAGATAATCGTCGTCGACCACTAGAGTTCGAGACGGGTGACCACGTTTTTTTCAAGGTATTCTCGAGTCGAGGTATTTTCCGTTTCGGAAAACGGGGGAAGTTGAGTCCGAGATTCATTGGATCGTTTGAAATTTTGGATCGAGTAGGCGAGTTAGCTTATCGATTGGCTTTGCCTCCGGCATTGAGCCGAATTCATAATGTGTTTCACGTCTCTCAGTTGCGGAAGTATGTTGCCGACCCGAGTCACATACTTCAGTTCGACGAAATCGAGATCGCGGATGATCATTCGTACGAGGAGCGTCCTGTACGAGTGTTGGAGCGGCGAATCAAACAGTTGAGGAACAAGACGATCCCTTTGGTCAAGATTCAGTGGTCCAGACATGGAGTGGAAGAGGCTACTTGGGAAACCGAGGATAGTATGCGGGAAAGTTATCCCGAGTTGTTTGACCCTTAGTTTCCGGGACGAAACTCTTTTAAGGGGGGTGTATGTAATACCCGGTTGTAATTCAGTCATTATCATTCAGTAATTTCATTCGGTGATTGTCACTCAGTGGATTTTCACTCATTTATAATCATTCATCAATCATGTTCTTTCACCCGTGTTCACCGTTCGGAAAAACTTCGAGTTGTGTATCGTTATTGTTCATTGTTTCAACTTTCCACATATGAGTTCGACTTTGTTAGATCACCATTAACTTTTGGTAACTCCAAAAATTCTGAATCTTTGCAATATTATAGAGCATCGAGTTAGCTTTCCAATGGTTCAAACGGTGAGTCAATCGGAGTCCGGACGAGAGAGTTATGGTCGTTTTAGCTCACCCGCTCATTTTTCAGCTTTTGGCCGATCACTGCCGACCGGACTCGGTCGTGTCGTCCGGCACGGCCCGTGCCGTACTCGTCCGGAAATGCCGAAGTCTCTGCCCACAGGACTCGACCGTGTCGTCTGGCACGGCCGAGTCGAACTCTTCCGGATAAGCCCGAACCGGCGCCGGACGCCCGGCCGTGTCCCGGGGACACGGTCGAGTCATCTTGTCGTCGGACGGTCACTATCGGCGGAGCCCTCGCGCGCGCGACCGTGTCAAGCAGGACACGGTCGAGTCCCTGTCGGCCAATTGTGCGACACGACCGTGCCGATCGGCACGGGCCGTGTCCGGCAGGGTAGTCAACCCCTATAAATTCGTTTTTTGAGCATTTCAGCTCATTTCTTTCCCTTTTCTTCACCTACAACCGAGAGAGAGAGAGCTTGAGGGAGGGTTTTTCCTTCACAAATCATTTGAGTGTTTGATTTTCTTCATCTCCTTTCGATCGTGAAGCTTGGATACTCGATTAAACTCGTGCTCTTCAGATCGAAGTGGTTGGATCTTCAAGAGGTAATTCCTTCAACACCTTGGACTTCGATTGTGTGTTGAGATATGATGTTTTGGACGTTATAATCATGTTATATGAAGGGATATGTATATGATTATGAGTTTGTATAAGGATTCATTGAATTATTGAGGGATTATTCAAGAACACCTTGAATATCGGGTTGAAATTGGGGGTTTTCGATTAATTGTCGTTATAATCACGTTTTCGGATATTCATTTTGGATTATTGATCATTCGGAAGATGTTTGTTGGTTTGAAACACTTCTTCGGGGAATTGATAGTGGCTTATTGAGATTTGATTGTAAACAACCGGAGTTTGGCCACAACGTATTCGATATAATGCCCCAATGAACTTAGTTTAATCGTATCGACGTTTTGAGTTCGTTATATTCGTGTTTAATTCGTATATTGAACGAGTTGTTGGATATTGTATAATTCAAGGTTGTTCGAGCGATCGATATCTCAATTAGGACGTCGTTCGTGGAAGGATAATTGTCACCGGTGTTGTGTAAGTTAATTCTTACTCGGTTAAAAGGATATTCATCCCTTTTGTTGTTGTTCATTCATAATCATAACTCATTCATCATTATATTAACCGTATCAAAACTTGTTGTTATCAATTAATCATTTCAGTCATAAGGAACGACGGTTCCAATCTTTTCATTGAGCTGTCATTTATTTCATTACCATTCCACCTCGGTGAGTCATTATTCATTTTCGATGTCACTTTTGTTATATCGTGGCATTTCGGGTCATACTGGCGTGCCGGTTGGTATGTGTAGGATTTTCATGTCGGCCACATTTATGTCGTGTTGTGGTTGTTGGCCTCACATTGGACTGTGCACACGAGTCTTAGTGTCTCGTGAGACTGATTAGGTACAAGACCACACGTGTATTCGATCGATACTCGTTGGTGGCTTGTGCACGGACACATTTCCATCCTGGGCGTAGTGTGGCGCCACCCTTTGAGCCGTACTGTTAGTTGATTCATATAGCATGTTTGATTGCGTATGTTTCGACAGGATATTTCATAATTTCATATATAATCATGATTGTGTATTTTCAACCCTTAAGGATTGTTGTTCTTTGTAACTGACTCCGTTTGGGGATTTTGTTTTTCAGGTCTTGGCAAGGCAAAAGTACGGGGAGAACACGCTGACGTCGAGGAGTCCCAGTGATACTAGTAGGGGGCCCCGATCTTTCAGTTATTCATGTTATTGTCCTTTATTTTCCGCTGCAGACTTTCATTTGAATACTCCGTTTCATTCAGTGTTGTGTATTTTATCTTCATATAAAATACACTAGTATTCGGTATTGTCCTGGTGTGTTGTAACTAAACTCCTCATCGGAGTAATTATTGTTGTAAAGTAGTTCGGTACTACATTTATTCTGTGTAATTCATTCATTTTCATTTGCCTGGTGGGTCCCAGTTGGGGATCTACGGCACTGTAATATCCGCCTAGTTTGGGGTGTTACAGCTCGAAGTTGTCTCGCCTGTCCACATCCGCGCCGAAAGCTGCCGACACCGGACCTACCGACCACAGGTCGATCCTATCCGATTCCCTTCTTAACGTACATTGTGTACGCATCTTAACACACGTTAAGCTTGCATAGTTACATACGTAAGCTCCATTATGTAGCGTATGTAATGGCTCTCATACATAGCCATTTCTGCTCCAGTCTGCCGTCTCAATATACTGAATACATACACGCGACATACTGAATACATGTGCTCGTTCCGATAACATTCTCATACGATACATCTGATGTACGATATCCTCAAATACAACTGTCGGCCAAGTACGACCATTGTACAATACTCATACAGTATATCCGAAATCGAAAAACATATCAAGCATGTAATATCCTAGAATTAAAAATAACCTCGATATATATACTGGCACGAGTGTCACATTTCCCAAAATTATTTATCCATACTGTATCGGTCCCACTCTGTACAGTACAACTCAGACAAAATAATGCGAAAAATCATAGCGAAATTCTAGGATATTACATATCTTCCCACTTAAATAAGTTTCGTCCTTGTAACTTAAAATCTTGTCATAATCAATATCTCAATCCCGGAATATCTCAAAATCATGTCACCATGCTCAAATAATCATCATCAAAACCAATTAACTGAAGGAACATACTTACAGGTCCGTGAAGTCGATGATCTCCCGTGATACTAGCATACGACTCCCATACGAAGTCTCAACACAACCAACACACACCAATATCACAACTAGCAATTTGAAAATATCTCAAAAATTTTGGAACCTCCAAAAATCGGTTTGACTCGAAAGTCAGAAAATTATTTTCAAAAGTCACGCTACTACCACACCGGTAGAGCCACATAACACCCATGCCCGGGTTTTACAAAACCCAAGCTCTGATACTATCTTCTGTAACACCCCCAAAACCAACCGGGAATATTACAGCACCGTGGGCCCCACATTGGAGCCCAGAAGGGTAAAATCATTTTCGCAAATGTTTAAAAATGCCAAAAAGGCCGATGACGGTAATGTTTTAAATACTCAAATATTTATCAAAACACATTTTCCAATTACCATCAGAAAATACCATTTGAAAACACAAGGCAAAGACACCAAAAGGGTATTTAGAAAGTATATACGAGTTGGAAAAATACTGAAAGCCGTTATAAAATTACACACGCAACGGATAGAGACATAATTAAATACATTGGCAGCGGAATCATAATAACTGTAAAAGAATACACGAATCCCAACAGTCATGCCGTAGCAACCTTACAAATCCGTGGAATCTCAATCAATTCAACCCTTACCTCAATTCGGACATCGCATTCTCAACTAACGAATGAATTCGAAGATAACCATCTTTACTCTATCCGAAACGATACCAAGATTCTCAAACATAAACACATCTCCAATATGGAATAATCTGGTCATGTCCGTATCTGTCCGCTGGATCGCACAATCGGATCCCAATTCTGATAAAACCGATATCACACGGTACATATGTAAACCAACTGTCCCGAGACAATGGAAAGTCTCGGATAGCAATACAAAGCATGAATGCACACAGAATCGATAATGATAACCAACCAATGCATCAGAACGAGAATATCAACGACATGATAACTCTACACAAGATCGACAAAGGATCAACCACGAACGAGGATACCATGATGTGGTAACTCCAACAAGATCAATAAGAATCAGCAACCGAGAATACCAACGACACGGTAAACTCCACAAGATCAATAAAGGATCAACAACCAAGAATACTAATGACACGGTAAACTCCACAAGATCAATAAAGGATCAACAACCGAGAATACCAACGATACGGTGAATTCCGACGAGATCAATGAAGGATCAACAATCGATAATACCAACGATACGATAAACTCCAATAAGATCAATAAAGGGTCAACAACCGAGAATACCGACGACACGGTAAATTCCAACAAGATCAATGAAGGATTGACAACCGAGAATACCAACGGTACGATAAACTCCAATAAAATTAATAAAGGATCAACAACCGAGAATACCAATGTTAAGGTAAACTCCCACACAGGATCAATAAGGATCAATAACGAATGAGATTACCAATGATAGGCGGGACTCCAAACGAGATTAATAAAGGGTCAACGGGACAGATACACGATAGAATAAAATCGTCAACCATATACAAATCATATATACGTGATTTCAAAGACAACCCGACTATCGAACAGATCCGATTATACATGGACTATGAACGACCAATCAATAAGACTCAAGATGGACGTCACGATACGCCCGATCCGGACATGTGTCCGTATACAAGACAACCACGGGTATTGATCACATACACGTCTGGTCTCGTACCTAATCAGCCTCATGAAGTACATCTCGTGTGCACGGTTCAATACAACACATGCTACATGTGCCCGCCCCGAAAATCTTATACATGAACGATCAGAACGTATCTGACTCCAGATATGCCATGATACAACATGACAACACATCTCGAAGAAACGCATATCCAACAAGGATCATAAGATTTTCCAAATGAGCAACGATAACTCGATCATGATAGACCGACATGACCACAATGTCGCATCCCGGCAGACAACAGTTCACAGTATGCTCAACAATACATATGATAATAGCATATAAACCCCAAGGCCGCAGCCAAGGGTCACAGAAGAATCTCACATGAATACTCCAGAACATAGCTGCCATTTAGGTCTTATCCCCAAACACAGTTCATGCAATCACGAAATACCCCAAGGTCGCAACCAAGGGTCACAAAAGTATCCTCTCAGGAATACCCCAGAACATAGGTGCCATTTAGGTCTTATCCCCTAACACATCGGCCCAACAGATCACAGCTCAAAGAAAGAGCACATCACAAAACGTAACAAACAATGGTGCACACTCACCACATGAAGTATCAACACACACATGCAATAATGCAACATGATGATTATCATAATCTAGCAATATTAATTTACCTCAAGCTGGATACGCTAACTATTCCACGACCAACATCCATGAACGAATAAATGGTTATCCGAATAATCCAAAATGAAGTGCAATCCATTTCTAATACCAAACCACCATCTCGAGTTCAATATCGGCTTGATAACTAGTCTTGGTATTTAAGTTCGCATACAATAGACAAAATATAATTCACGTCTCCGTTTCCACTAGACATCTTTAAAATTATATACATTATGATTTGTCTCAGTCGAAGCATAATGTATATATCATCATCCCGATAATTCATATTCCATGATACCATTGCTATATGAATCATAAATAAAATGAAAACGAAACCATTTATTAAATATTATGAACTGAGCAAGCATAACGATCACTTAATGCAACCTAATGTAATAATCAATTAACAATATGTTCGATAACAAACAATACAACCGATATAACCAACCAATCAAACTCAACGGTTCAACGACATCTCGATCATACGAAACCAAACCATATCAACTCTTAACAATACGAATACAAGCCGAAATTCGATAATCAATAATTCTAACAATGTCCCCAACATTCTTGGTTCCGACTTCAATCTTAATTTTGGATTAACACGCCTCATCTTTGCAAATTCATAGAAATTCAATTACCGATTTTCATCACGAATAACCATATACCGAAATTAACCATAATCCTTCCAATTTTCGTAAAATCACGACATATATAACTCAAGAGTTCTTTAAGAATATGAATTAATCCATAATCATGTTTGTAGTCAACAAAACGACGTAATTCGATGGGCTCTATCTTCTAAACCAATAACTAATTCATAATCCAAGGTATACATCATTTGTTCTTCAATATAAAATTCATATAACCTCAAGAATGACAACAACAACACCAGAACCATCATTATACAAAGGAGAACATCAACAACAATGTCAAAATCCGAATCAAAGAGAAGAGTTATCCAACATACCTCTTGAAGAAGAATCCCAAAGACCAAACACTTACAAAAACATCAATAACTCCAATCTTCAAGCTTCTAATCAACTCACCAAGGTCATAACCAAGGTACAAGGGTCGGGATTAGGGCCAGGAGTGAGGAGGAATGAAGTTTGGGAGGAGGAGATGTGTTTCCTCTCGTTAGAAAAATGAAAGACCCATTCTTAATATATAACCTGCACAGCTTGTTACGTACATTAAGACCCAACCTTAACGTACGTAAGCATCTTTAACGTACGCTACATGTCCTATATAGTGTACGTAATCAGCATCCAGGGCTCACTGTCTCAATTCGCATCTTGTGTTACGTACGTAATACCCTTGCCGTAGCGTACGTAATACATAGTTGACTTGCTACAGTAACACACCTTCTTAACGTACGTAATGATACATCCTTAACGTACGTAAGGCTCGAAGTTGACTCGCCTGTCCACATCCGTGCCGAAAGCTGCCGACACCAGGCCCACCTGCCGACCACAACTAGATCTTGTCTGATTCCCTTCTTAACGTACATTGTGTACTCAACTTAACATACATTAAGCTTGCTTAGTTACGTATGTAAGCTCCATTATGTAGCGTACGTAATAGCTTTCATACATAGCCATTTCTGCTCCTATCTGCCGTCTCAATATACTGAATACATACATGTGACATATTAAATACATGTGCTCATTCCGATAACATTCTCATACGATACATCTGATGCACGATATCCTCAAATACAACTGTCATCCAAGTACGACAATTGTACAATACTCATACAGTATATCCGACATCGAAAAACATATCAAGTATGTAATATCCTAGAATTAAAAATAACCTCGATATATATACTGGCACGACTGTCACAGTTCCCAAAATTATTTATCCATACTGTATCGGTCCCACTCTGTACAATACAACTCAGATAAAATAATGTGAAAAATCGTTGCGAAATTCTAGGATATTACACTGCGAGAATTCAATTAGCGGCGGATAGGGTGATTGTGGACTTTTGCGCATCAATCGGATCACCATTGTAGATTTTCAAATGCTGGCCATTGACCTTGAATTTGCGATTCCCGCATTCTACCTCCACCGCGCCATGAGGAGACACTTGAACCACTGTGAAGGGCCCTGACCATCGTGAACGCAATTTCTCGGGGAACAACCGAAGCGAGAATTAAATTATAAAACCTTTTGACCCGAAACGAACTCTCGATGTATAATGCGCTTATTATGCCACTCCTTGGTTTGCTCCTTATAGAATTTAGCATTGTCATGGGCACCATGATGTATCTCCTCTAATTCATTGAACTACAAGCAATGCTTTTCACCGGCCGGTTTAATATCAAAGTTGAGTTTCTTGATCGCCCAATATGCACGATGCTCCATCTCTACTATAAAATGATAACATTTTGCCATAAACCAACCTATACGGTGACATGCCGACAGGTGTATTGTACGTGGTACAGTGTGCCAAAAGTGCATCATCGAGTTTAAGGGACCAATCCTTCCGATACGAGTTGATTGTTTTCTCTAAGATCCACTTGAGCTCTGGATTGGATATTTCGACTTGACTACTCATTTGGGGATGGTAGGCCGTAGCAACACGATGAGTGACTCCGTATTTCTTTAAGACCGCATCGAGGAACTTGTTATCAAAATATGAACCACCATCACTGATAATTGCACATGCAGACCCAAAACGCGTGAAAATGTGCTTTTTAATGAACTTGATCACGATGTTAAATCCATTGGTTGGTAGTGCTACCGCTGCGACCCACTTCGAAACGTAATCCACTGCTACCAGAATATAAAGGTTCTTATGTGATGGAGGGAATGGGCCCATAATGTCGATGCCATAAACATCGAACAACTCAACCTCAATAATAGTGTTCAATGGCATTTCATGTTGTCTGGAGATGTTTCCCATCCGTTGACACCGGTCACATGTGGAAACAAAGGCGTGAGCATCCTCGAATAACGATGGCCAGTAAAACCCGACTGTAGGACTTTTGCCGCTGTCCTAATGCCACTAAAATTCCCACCGTAGGGCGATGATGGAAATGACTAAACACACTATGAACCTCCTCGTCTGGAATACATTTACGAATGAGCTGGTTGGGACACCTTTTAAAGAGAAAAGGGGCATCCCATAAGTAGTATTTTGCGTCTGAAATCAACTTCTTCTTTTGATGACGAGAGAAGTAATTGGGAATTAGGTATCGTGCAAGACATTTCACTAGATCAGCGTACCACGGTGCAGTTCTCATCAGGGAATATTTCGATAATGGGAGAACGATCAAAAATTATCTCCCTCGGCAGTTATAAACGCAAAAGATGATCGGCAATAACATTTTTAGTCCAGGTCTTGTCTCGTATCTCCAAATCAAATTCTTGCAAAAGTAGTACCCATCTGATCAACCTCGGCTTAACATCTTTCTTTTTCAAAAAATATTTGACATCATAGCGATCGGTCAATATGACTACCTTCATACCAATGAGATAAGCTCGGAATTTATCGAATGGGAATACCACTGCCAATAGCTCTTTTTCAATCGTGGCGTAATTCATATGCGCATAATTCAGGATTCAGCTAACATAGTAAATAGCATGAAAGAATTTTCCTCTTTGCTGGCCCAATACTGCACCCAAGGCAAATTCGCTGGCATCACACATCAATTCGAAGGGCAAAGACCAGTCAGGGGGACAATCACAAGGGTTGTACTTAAGGTAGATTTCAAAAGAGAAAAACAGTGGAGGCAGGCTTCATTAAATTTAAACGGCACATCCTTCATCAATAAATTACACAGCGACTTTGTGATGCTGGAATATTTTTTAATGAAACGCCTGTAGAACCCAGCATGTCCCAAAACACTGCGCACTCTCTTAACGGATGTAGATGGGGGTAGTTTCTCAATGACCTTTATCTTTGTGTAGTCTACCTCATTACCATGGACGGAAACATGATGGCCTAGAAGAATTCCCTTTTGGGCCGAAGTGACACTTCTCCCAGTTCAATATCAAGTTCGTGTCCTCGCATCTTTTTAACACTAATGTCAAATTCTACAAACAACAATCTGCAAACAACAATCAAATGAATATCCGAATATAGAGAAATCATCCATTTCAACACTAGACCAGATATCTGTAATGCTGTAGGCAAGGCTACTAGATATCACTCGAACCCAGGACCAGGACACTAGATTTCTATCAAGAATATACTCAAGTACCTGAGAAGGACTACGGAGTATATGTTAGTATATCAATCAGATGACCTATGTCCAATGGGTTATACTGACTTAGATTTTTCATCAGACAAAGAAAAGTCCAAGTCTACTTTGGGTTATGTGTTTACTCTGGGAGGTGGAGCCATTAATGGAGGAGTGTGAAGCAGAAATGCATCTCGGACTCTACCATAGAATCCGAGTACATGGCAGCCTCTGTGGCAGCCAAAGAGGTGCTATGGCTCAGGTACTTCCTGCAGGACTTAGATGTGATTCTCAATTTGCCAAAGGGTATTACACTTTATTGTGATAATACCGGAGCAGTCGCAAATTCGAGGGAACCACGAGCCCATAAGGCAAGTAAACATATCAACCAAAAGTACCACATCATATGACACATCGTAAAAGAAGAGGACGTAGTTGTAGCCATTACAAGGTGGGGGAGGAGAATTGGGAGATGGGGATAAGATCCGTGAGGGAGGAGAACTATTATATATATATATAGTGGGTAGTTTGGTATTTGACCAATAAGGTTCGATTTTATTTTATCCCCTTAAAAATGGATCGATCTCGAATCTGTTATTTCGTCCTCTGGTTCAATTATGCGATTAATACATAATGCGTAAGATAACATCAACCACCAATAACTTACCAACACTTTGGTCTAATATCTCCGCCACGTTCTTAATTAGGCATCTAATTAAATTAAAAAATGAAAGTCAAAATAAATTAATAATAATAAAAAAAATTAATACCGCCAAAATTAATTTAAATTACCTGGATATTACATACCCACGGCCGAAGCATATGGTACAGTACTCATTTCCTTTCGTTGTTCCTCACTTTGAGGGCACATCTTCAAGGTAGTTTTATTCTATGTCGCATTGGTATGAACCCATTTTTAGATTCATCCATCTTAAAGTGCTTTAAGATTTTATCTATATAGAGAGCTTGAGAAAGAACTATTATTCTCTTCGCTTATTCCCACTAATCCTCTTGTATACACAATGTTCCTCTTCATTTTGCACGAAGTCAAACTCTTTGATTGCCTAATCAAAATGATAGTTCCACCTTCGTGAAGCCTGCTTTAGTCCATAAATGGAATGCTGAAGCTTGCAAACCTTATGAATATCGACCTCGGACACAAAGCCTTTGGGCTGCTCCATATATATCTCCTCCTCGAGGAATCCATTAAGGAAAGCCGTCTTTACGTCCATTTGCCATATCTCATAATAGTAGTAGGCGGCGATAGCAAGCATCATGCGAATTGAATTGATCATAGATACAGGAGAGAAGGTATCGTGATCCCTTCTTTTGTTTATAACCCTTTGCCACAAGCCTGACCTTATAGGTCTCAACCTTGCCATCAACACTAGTCTTTCTCTTGTAGATCCACTTATTCCTAGTGGGCACTATGTCCTTGAGGCGGTCTACTAGAGTTTACACCTGATTGGCATGCATAGAGTCAATCTTAGCTTCCATAGCTTCTGTCATTTTGTGGAGTCCACATCCACCATCGCTTGGTCATAGGTCGCATGGTCGGTCTCTTAACTATCACCCAGAACCTCATGGAGACCTAGTTTCTCCAGGTGGATAAAGTCATACCTCTCAGGTACATGAGACACCCTACCATACCTTCGAGGTGGTTGTGCTTGTATTTCAGAAGGTTTGCTTTCATCTTCTCGCACAGTTGTTGTAACACCCCCAAAATCAACCGGGAATATTACAGCGCCGTGGCCCCACATTGGAACCCACAAGGCTAAAATCATTTTCGCAAATGTTTAAAAATGCCAAAAGGCCGATGGCGGTAATGTTCTAAATACTCCAATATTTATCAAAACATAGTTCCCATATAACCGTCAGAAAATACCATTTGAAAACACAAGTCAAAGACGCCAAAAGGGCATTTAGAAAGTATACATGAGTCGGAAAAAATACTGAAAGCCATCATAAAATTACACACGCAACGGATAGAGACATGATGAAATACATTTGCAGCAGAATCATAACAACTAGAAAAGAATACATAAATCCCAACAACCATGTCATAGCCAGTATCACCGGAAAGCTCATCCCTTCACGACCGCTACTAGCTCAAACTCCGAGTACCTAAAGGATAAAGCCCACGACGGGGTCAGCCATAATACTCAACAATGATAACGATCACATCATCATATACAATTACATATCAATGTAATTACAAGGTAAGAATAATTCCAGTGTAACTCTATCGTAGCAACCTTACCAATCCGTGGAATCTCAATCAATTCAACCCTTACCTCAATTTGCACATCGCATTCTCAAGTAACGAATGAATTCGAAACTAACCACCTGTATTGTATCCGAAATGATACCAAGATTCTCAAACATGAACATATCTCCAATATGGTCTGGCCATGTCCGTATCTGTCCACTGGATCGCACAATCGGATCCCAATTCTGATAAAACTAATATCACACAATACATTTGGAGATCAACTGTCCCGAGACAATGGCAAGATTCGTACATCAATACAAAGCATGAATGCACACACAATCTATAATGATAACCAACAAATGCATCAGAACGAGAATATCAATGACATGATAACTCCACACAAGATAGACAAAGGATCAACCACGAACAAGAATACCATGATGTGGTAACTCCAACAAATCAATAAAGGATCATCCACTGAGAATACCATCGATACGGTAAACTCCAACAAGATCAATAAAGGATCAACAACCGAGAATACCAATGATACGGTAAACTCCAACAAGATCAATAAAGGATCAACAACCGAGAATACCAATGATACGATAAACTCCGAAAAGATCAAATAAGGATCTACAATGACCGAGAATACCAATGGTAAGGAAGACTCCAAACGGAATCAATAAGGATCAATAACGAAAGAGATTACCAACGATAGGATAAACTTCAAACGAGATTATTAGGGAATCAACAACAACGAGATTACCAACGACATGGTAACTCCAAACGGGACTGATAAAGAATCGACAGGGATAGATACATGAGAGAATAAAATCATCAACTATATACAAATCATATATACGGTATTTCAAAGATAACCCCGACTATTGAACAGATCCGATTATACATGGATTGTGAACGACCAATCAATAAGACTCGAGATGGACGTCACGATACACCCGATCCGGACATGTGTCCGTGTACAATCTAACCACGGGTATTGATCAGATACACGTCTGGTCTCGTACCTAATCAGCCTCACGAAGTACGTCTCGTGTACACGGTTCAATATGAGGTCGAAACCCACACATGCCACATGTGCCCACCCTGAAAATCCTACACATGACCGATCAAAACGTATCTGACTCCAGATATGTCACGATACAACAAAACCACAAATCTCGAAGAAACGCGTATCCAACAAGTATCGGAAGACTTTCTAAGTGAGCAACGATAACTCAATCATGAAAGACCGACATGACCACACGTCGTATTTCCGTCAGACAATGGTTCACAACATGCTCAACAATGCATATAGTATTAACACATAAACCCCAAGGCCATAGCCAAGGGTCATGGAAGCATCTCACAGGAATACTACGGAATGTAGGTGCCATTTAGGTCTTATCCCCTAACACAGTTCATGCAATCACAAAATATCCCAAGGTCCCAACCAAGGGTCATGGAAGCATCTCACAGGAATACTCCAGAATGTAGGTGCCATTTAGGTCTTATCCCCTAACACAGTTCATGCAATCACAATATGTAACAAGCAATGATGCACACTCACCACATGAAGCATAAACACACACATGCAATAATGCAACAAGATGATTATCATAATCTAGAAATATTAATTTACCTCAAGCCGGAGATGCTAACCTTTCCACGACCAACATCCCTGAACGAATACACGGTTATCCGAATAATCCAAAATGAAGTATAGTCCATCATTAATACCAAACCACCTTCTCGAGTTCAATAATAACTAGCCTTGATATCTAACTTCTCGTACAATAGTCCAAGTATTATTCACGTCTCTATCTCTACTAAACATCTTTAAAATCTTATACATTATAATTTATCTCAGTCCAAGCATAACATACATACCATCATCCTGACAATTCATATTCCATGATATCATTGCTATATGAATCATAAATGAAATGAAAACGAAACTATTTATTAAACATTATGAACTGAGCAAGCATAACTTGCCTCGATAACGATACGATGAAGTTGTGACCAATCCCGTCGTCTTCATCTACAAGTTCCTCAGACCGGACCAAGATGATCCATGCATTCTCCAATCTCAACCGCAGCACAACGGTTAATCATCAACGATCACTTAACTGCAACAATCAATTAACAATACGTTCGATAACAATCAACAACCGATATAACCGACCAATCAAACTCAGCGGTTCAATGATATCTCAATCATACTAAACCAACCATTATAATTCAAAAAATACAAATAAAAGTTGCAATTCGATGATCATAATCAACAATCAATACAACCGATCAATAAACGCAACGGTTCCAAAATTGTCCCGATTAAACATAAATCTGAACAGCCCGAACCAATCAATCACAAATATGATTACGGATACGCATGTAAAGAAAAATCATATTCGACGATCAATCACAATCTTTCCGAATTCCAAATTGTTTATCATGATTCGTATTTCACCAAGAACATACGAATTCTACCACTAAAATTAACATGACCTAACGAATATTCGATCTTCATATCTAAAAATACCGATAATCTTGCTATGTTAAATTCATCAAGGAGTTCCTCAAGAACAGTAAATGATTCGAAACCTTGTTCATAGCCATCAAGACAACATCATTCGATATCCTTTAACATGTGGATAATCATCCAATTCGAAATCCAAGTCATGTATCATCATATCCGTTCAATATACACTCCACATAAACTCAAGAATCATAACAACAACACACTAATCATCATTATACGAAGCAAATACGGATAATAATACCAATAATCCGAAATCAAGGTGTAGAGTTTAACAACATACCTCAAGAACATGAACAACACCATCAAACACCTCAAGGATCAACCATAACTCCATATTCAAGCCTCCAATCCATGTTTCCAAGCTTGTAATCAAGATAGAAGAGGTTAAATATCACTAACATGCTCAGAGGGACGAAGGTTGGAGGAGGAAAGGTTTTTCGCTCGTGTAGAAATGAGAAGCCGATCTTCATTTTATAAACTGCATTGTTCATTACGTACGTTATCACTCAATATTACGTACGTAATGCTCTCTAGCATACGCTACACATCTAACATAGCGTACGTAACATCATTCCAGAACTCACTGACCTGTTTCATTCAATTACTTATGTACGTAATATTTCCTTCACAGCGTATGTAATATAGCCGTTGACTTGCTATAGTAACTTACCCTCTTAACGTACGTAATACACCCCGCATAGCATACGTAATGCTCGAGGTTGACTCGCCTGTCCACATCCGCGCCGAAAGCTGCCGACACGAGGCCCCACCTGCCGACCACAGCTTAGTCCTGTCCGATTCCCTTTGTTACGTACGTAATCCCTTAAGCATAACGTATGTAAAACTTGTAATTTAACGTACATACGTCCTTAACGCTAGCGTACGTAATGGCCTTCTATATTTGGCCAAAATCCTGTTCCTGTCCGTATCGACATACTGGATACGTATACGCACATACTGAATACATATGCTAGTCCCAATATCATTCTCATATGATACTTCTGATGCACGATACCTCGAATACAACTGTCGACCAAGTACGGCAATTGTACAAATACTCATACAGTATATCCGACATCGAAAAACATATCAAGTATGTAATATCCTAGAATTAAAATAACCTCGATAGACGTACTGGCACGACCGTCAAAGTTCCTAAAATTATCCACCCATACTGTGTCGGTCCCACTCTGTATAGTACAACTCAGATAAAATAATGCGAAAAATCTTAACGAAATTCTAGGATATTACATATCTTCCCACTTAACTTAGTTTCGTCCTCGAAACTTAAAATCTTGTCATAATCCATATCTCAATCCCGAAATATCTTAAAATCATGTCACCATGCTCAAATAATCATCATCAAAACTGAATAACTAAAAGAACATACTTACAGGTCATGAAGTCGATGATCTCCCGTGATACTAGCATACGACTCCCATACAAAGCCTCAACACAATAACAACACACCGGCATCACACATATAGCAATTTGAAAATATTTCAAAAATTTTGGAACCTCCAAAAATCAGTTTGATTCGAAAGTCAAAATTATTTTCAAAAATCACGCTACTACCGCACCGGTAGAGCCACATAACACACATGCCCGGGTTTTACGAAACCCAAGCTCCAATACCATCTTCTGTAACACCCCCAAAACCAACTGGGAATATTACAGCGCCGTGGGCCCCACATTGTAACCCACAAGGCTAAAATCATTTTCGCAAATGTTTAAAAATGCCAAAAGGCCGATGACGGTAATGTTTTAAATACTCCAATATTTATCAAAACATAGTTCCAAATTACCGTCAGAAAATACCATTTGAAAATACAAGGCAAAGATGCCAAAAGGGCATTTAGAAAGCATACACGAGTTGGGAAAAATACTGAAAGCCATCATAAAATTACACACGCAACAGATAGAGACATGATGAAATACATTTGCAGCGGAATCATAACAACCAGAAAAGAATACACAAATCCCAAAAACTATGCCATAGCCAGTATCACCGGAAAGCTCATCCCTTCACGACCGCTACTAGCTCGAACTACGAGTACTTAAAGGATAAAGCCCACGACGGGGTCAGCCATAATACTGAACAATGATAACGATCACATCATCATATACAATTACATATCAATGTAATTACAAGGTAAGAATAATTCCAGTGTAACTCTACCATAGCAACCTTACCAAACCTTGGAATCTCAATCAATTCAATCCTTACCTCAATTCGCACATCACATTCTCAAGTAACGAATGAATTCGAAAATAACCATCTGTACTGTATCCGAAATGATACCAAGATTCTCAAACATGAACATATCTCCAATATGGAATAATCTGGCCATGTCCGTATCTGTCCGCTGTATCGCACAATCGGATCCCAGTTCTGATAAAACCGATATCACACAATACATCTGTAGATGAACTGTCCCGAGACAATGGCAAGTCCCGGATATCAATACAAAGCATGAATGCACACACAATCGATAATGGTAACCAACCAATGCATCAGAACGAGAGTATCAATGACAGAATAACTCCACACAAGATCGACAAAGGATCAACCACGAACGAGAATACCATGACGTGGTAACTCCAACAAATCAATAAAGGATCAGCGACTGAGAATACCATTGATATGGTAAACTCCAACAAGATCAATAAAGGATCAACAACCGAGAATACCAATGATACGGTAAACTCCAACAAGATCAATAAAGGATCAACAACCGAGAATACCAATGATACGGTAAACTCCGACAAGATCAAATAAGGATCTACAACGATCGAGAATACCAACGGTAAGGCATACTCCAGACAGAATCAATAAGGATCAATAACGAACGAGATTACCAACGATAGGATAAACTTCAAATGAGATCATTAGGGAATCAACAACAACGAGATAACCAACGACATGGTAACTCCAAACGAGACTGATAAAGGATCGACAGGGACAGATACACGAGAGAATAAAATCGTCAACCATATACAAACCATATATACGGGATTTCGAAGACAAACCGAGCAATTAAACAGATCCGATTATACATGGACTATGAACGACCAATCAATAAGACTCGAGATGGACGTCACGATACGCCCGACCCGAACATGTGTCCGTGTACAAGCCAACCACTGGTATTGATCAGATACACGTCTGGTCTCGTACCTAATCAGCCTCACGAAGTACGTCTCATGTACACGGTTCAATATGAGGTCGAAACCCACACATGCCACATGTGCCCGCCCTGAAAATCCTACACATGACCGATCAGAACGTATCTGACTCCAAATATGTCACGATACAACAAGACCACAAATCTAACGCATATCCAACAAGGATCGGAAGACTTTCCAAGCGAGCAACGATAACTCGATCATGAAAGACCGACACGACCACACGTCTTATTTCCGTTAGACAACAGTTCACAGCATACTCAACAATGCATATAGTATTAACACATAAACCCTAAGGCCGCAGCCAAGGGTCACGGAAGCATCTCATAGGAATACTCCGGAATGTAGGTGCCATTTAGGTCTTATCCCCAAACACAGTTCACGCAATCAGAAAATACCCCAAGGTTGCAACCAAGGGTCACGGAAGCATCTCACAGGAATACTCCGGAACGTAGGTGCGATTTAGGTCTTATCCCCTAGCACAGTTCATGCAATCACAATATGTAACAAGCAATGATGCACACATGAAGCATAAACACACACATGCAATAATGCAACAGGATGATTATCATAATTTAATTTACCTCAATCCGGAGATGCTAACCTTTCCACGACCAACATCTATGAACGACTACACGGTTATCCGAACAATCCAAAATGAAGTACAGTCCATCATTAATACCAAACCACCATCTCGAGTTCAATGATAACTAGCCTTGATATCTAACTTCTCGTATAATAGTCCAAGTATAATTCATGTCTCTATTTCCACTAAACATCTTTAAAATCTTATACATTATAATTTATCTCAGTCCAAGCATAACATGCATACCATCATCCTGAAAATCCATATTCCATGATATCATTTCTATATGAATCATAAATGAAATGAAAACGAAACCATTTATGAAACATTATGAACTGAGCAAGCATAACTTGCCTCGATACCGATACGATGAAGTTGTGACCAATCCTGTCGTCTTCATCTCCAAGTTCCTCAGCCCCGACCAAGACGATCCATGCATTCTCCAATTTCAACCGCAGCACAACGGTTAATCATCAACGATCACTTAACTGCAACAATCAATTAACAATACGTTCGATAACAATCAACAACCGATATAACCGAACAATCAAACTCAGCGGTTTAATGATATCTCGATTATACTAAATCAACCATTACAATTCAAACAATACAAATACAAGCCGCAATTCGATGATCATAATCAACAATCAATACAACCGATCAATAAACCCAACGGTTCCACAATTGTCCCGATTAAACATAAATCCGAACAACCCAAACCAATCAATCACAAATACGATTACGGATACGAATGTAAAGGAAAATCATATTCGACGTTCAATCACAATCTTTCCGAATTCCAAATTGTTTATCATAATTCGTATTTCACCAAGAACATATGAATTCTACCACTAAAATCAACATGACCTAACAAATATTGGATCTTCATATCTAAAAATACTGATAATTCAACATACGATCGTCTTGCTATGTTAAATTCATCAAGGAGTTCCTCAAGAACACTAAATGATTCGAAACCTTGTTCATAACCATCAAGACAACATCATTCGATATCCTTTAACATGTGGATAATCATCCAATTCGAAATCCAAGTCATGTATCATCATATCCGTTCAATATACACTCCACATAACCTCAAGAATCATAACAACACACTAATCATCATTATACGAAGCAAATACGGATAATAATACCAATAATCTGAAATCTAGGTGTAGAGTTTAACAACATACCTCAAGAACATGAACAACACCACCAAACACCTCAAGGATCAACCATAATCAACCATAACTCCATATTCAAGCCTCCAATCCATGTTTCCAAGCTTGTAATCAATATAGAAGAGGTTAAATCTCACTAACATGCTCAGAGGGACGAAGGTTGGAGGAGGAAAGGTTTTTCGCTTGTGAAGAAATGAGAAGCCGATCTTCATTTTATAAACTGCATTCTTCATTACGTACGTTATCACTCAATATTACATACGCAATGCTCTCTAGCATACGCTACACATCTAACCAGCATACGTAACATCATTCCAGAACTCACTGACCTGTTTGATTCACTTGCTTATGTACGTAATATTTCCTTCATAGCGTACTTAATATAACCGTTGACTTACTATAGTAACTTACCCTCTTAACGTACGTAATACACCCCGCATAGCGTATGTAATGCTCAAGGTTGACTCTCCTGTCCACATCCGCGCAAAAAGCTGCCGACACATGGCCCCACCTGCCGACCATAGCTCGGTCCTGTCCGATTCCCTTTGTTACGTATGTAATCCCTTAAGCATAACATACGTAAAACTTGTAATTTAACGTACGTACGTCTTTAACGCTAGCGTACGTAATGGCCTTCTATACTTAGCCAAAATCCAACTGTTCCTGTCCGTCTCGACATACTAGATACGTATACGCACATACTAAATACATATGCTCGTCCCAATATCATTCTCATATGATATTCTGATGCACGATACCTCAAATATAACTGTCGACCAAGTACGGCAATTGTACAAATACTCATAAAGTATATCCGACATCGAAAAACATATCAAGCATGTAATATCCTAGAATTAAAATAACCTCGATATACGTACTGGCACGACTGTCAAAGTTCCCAAAATTATCCACCCATACTGTGTCGGTCCCACTCCGTATAGTACAACTCAGATAAAATAATGCAAAAAATCATAGCGAAATTCTAGGATATTAAATATCTTCCCACTTAACTAAGTTTCGTCCTCGAAACTTAAAATCTTATCATAATCCATATCTCAATCCCGAAATATCTTAAAATCATGTCACCATGCTCAAATAATCATCATCAAAACTGAATAACTGAAAGAACATACTTACAGGTTGTGAAGTTGATGATCTCTCGTGATACTAGCATACGACTCCCATACAAAGCCTCAACACAATAGCAACACACCGGCATCGCACATATAGCAATTTGAAAATATTTCAAAAATTTTGGAACCTCCAAAAATCTGTTTGACTCGAAAGTCAGAGAATTATTTTCAAAAGTCACGCTACTACCGCACCGGTAGAGCCACATAACACACATGCCCGGGTTTTACGAAACTCAAGCTCCGATACCATCTCCTGTAACACCCCCAAAACCAACCGGGAATATTACAGCGCCGTGGGCCCCACATTGGAACCCATAAGGCTAAAATCATTTTCGTAAATGTTTAAAAATGCCAAAAGGCCGATGACGGTAATGTTTTAAATACTCCAATATTTATCAAAACATAGTTCCCAATTACCGTCAGAAAATACCATTTGAAAACACAAGGCAAAGACGCCAAAAGGGCATTTAGAAAGTATACACGAGTTGGAAAAAATACTGAAAGCCATCATAAATTTACACACGCAATGGATAGAGACATCATGCAATACATTTGCAGCGGAATCATAACAACCAGAAAAGAATACACAAATCCCAACAACCATGCCATAGCCAGTATCACCGGAAAGCTCATCCCTTCATGAACGCTACTAGCTCGAACTCCGAGTACCTAAAGGATAAAGCCCACGACGGGGTCAGCCATAATACTCAACAATGATAACGATCACATCATCATATACAATTACATATCAATGTAATTACAAGGTAAGAATAATTCCAGTGTAACTCTACCGTAGAAACCTTACCAATCCGTGGAATCTCAATTGATTCAACCCTTAACTCAATTCGCACATCGCATTCTCAAGTAACGAATGAATTCCAAAATAACCATGTGTACTTTATCTGAAACGATACCAAGATTCTCACACATGAACATATCTCCAATATGGAATAATGTGGCCATGTCCGTATCTGTCCGCTGGATCGCACAATCGGATCCCAATTCTGATAAAACCGATATCACAAAATACATCTGGAGATCAACTGTCCCGAGACAATGGCAAGTCCCGGATATCAATACAAAGCATGAATGCACCCACAATCGATAATGATAACCAACCAATGCATCAGAACGAGAATATCAATGACATGATAACTCCACACAAGATCGACAAAGTATCAACCACGAACGAGAATACCATGATGTGGTAACTCCAACAAATCAATAAAGGATCAGGGACTGAGAATACCATCGATACATAAACTCCAACAAGATCAATAAAGGATCAACAACCGAGAATACCAATGATACGGTAAACTCCAACAAGATCAATAAAGGATCAACAACCGAGAATACCAATGATACGGTAAACTCCGCCAAGATCAAATAAGGATCTACAACGACCGAGAATACCAATGGTAAGGCAAACTCCAAACAGAATCAATAAGGATCAATAACGATCGAGATTACCAACGATAGGATAAACTTCAAATGAGATCATTAGGGAATCAACAACAACGAGATAACCAACAACATGGTAACTCCAAACGAGACTGATAAAGGATCGACAGGGACAGATACACGAGAGAATAAAATCGTCAACCATATACAAATCATATATACGGGATTTCAAAGACAAACCCGACTATTGAACAGATCCGATACATGTACTATGAACGACCAATAAATAAGACTCGAGATAGACGTCATGATACACCCGATCCGGACATGTTTCCGTGTACAAGCCAACCACGGGTATTGATCAGATACACGTATGGTCTCGTACCTAATCAGCCTCACGAAGTACGTCACAGGGTTCAATATGAGGTCGAAACCCACACATGCCACACGTGCCCGCCCTGAAAATCCTACACATGACCGATCAGAACCTATCTGACTCCAAATATGTCACGATACAATAAGACCACAAATCTAACGCATATCCAACAAGGATCGGAAGACTTTCCAAGTGAGCAACGATAACTCGATCATGAAAGACCGACACGACCACATGTTGTATTTCCGTAGACAACAGTTCACAGCATGCTCAACAATGTATATAATATTAACACATAAACCCTAAGGCCGCAGCTAAGGGTCTCCGAAGCATCTCACATGAATACTCCGGAACATAGGTGCCATTTAGGTATTATCCCCTAACACAGTTCATGTAATCACAAAATACCCCAAGGTCGCAACCAAGGGTCACGGAAGTATCTCACAGGAATACTCCGAAACGTAGGTGCCATTTGGGTCTTATCCCCTAACACAGTTCATGCAATCACAATATGTAACAAGCAATGATGCACACTCACCACATGAAGCATCAACACACACATGCAATAATGCAACAGGATGATTATCATAATCTAGCAATATTAATTTACCTCAATCCGGAGATGCTAACCATTCCACGACCAACATCCATGAACGACTACACGGTTATCCGAACAATCTAAAATGAAGTACAGTCCATCATTAATATCAAACCACCATCTCGAGTTCAATGATAACTAGCCTTGATATCTAACTTCTCGTACAATAGTCCAAGTATAATTCATGTCTCTATTTCTACTAAACATCTTTAAAATCTTATACATTATAATTTATCTCAGTCCAAGCATAACATGCATACCATCATCCTGAAAATCCATATTCCATGATATCATTTCTATATGAATCATAAATGAAATGAAAACGAAACCATTTATGAAACATTATGAACTGAGCAAGCATAACTTGCCTCGATACCGATACGATGAAGTTGTGACCAATCCTGTCGTCTTCATCTCCAAGTTCCTCAGCCCCGACCAAGACGATCCATGCATTCTCCAATCTCAACCACATCACAACGGTTAATCATCAACGATCACTTAACGCAACCTAGTGCAACAATCAATTAACAATACGTTCGATAACGATCAACAACCGATATAATCGACCAATCAAACTCAACAGTTCACTGATATCTCGATCATAGAAAACCAACCATTACAATTCAAACAATACGAATACAAGCCGCAATTTGATGATCATAATCAACAATCAATACAACCGATCAATAAACCCAACGGTTCCACAATTATCCCGATTAAACATAAATCCGAACATCCGAACCAGTCAATCACAAATACAATTACGGATACGAATGTAAAGGAAATCATATTCGGCGATCAATCACAATCTTTCCGAATTCCAAATTATTTATCATGATTCGTATTTCACCAAGAACATATGAATTCTACCACTAAAATCAACATGACCTAACGAATATTCAATCTTCATATCTAAAAATACCGATAATTCAACATACGATCATATTGCTATGTTAAATTCATCAAGGAGTTCCTCAAGAACACTTAATGATTCGAAACCTTGTTCATAACCATCAAAATAACATCATTCGATATCCTTTAACATGTACATAATCATCCAATTCGAAATCCAAGTCACGTATAATCATATCCTTTCAATATACACTCCACATAACCTCAAGAATCATAACAACAACACCCTAATCATCATTATATGAAGCAACTATGGATAATAATACCAATAATCCGAAATCAAGCTGTAGAGTTTAACAACATACCTCAAGAACATGAACAACACCACCAACACCTCAAGGATCAACCATAACTCCATATTCAAGCCTCCAATCCGTGTTTTCAAGCTTGTATCAAGATAGAAGAGGTTAAATCTCACTAACATGCTCAGCGGGATGAAGGTTGGAGGAGGAAAGGTTTTTCTCTCGTGAAGAAATGAGAAGCCGATCTTCATTTTATAAACTGCATTGTTCATTATGTACGTTATCACTCAATATTAACGTACGTAATGCTCTCTAGCGTACGCTACACATCCAACATAGCGTACGTTACATCATTCCAGAACTCACTAACCTGTTTCGTTCACTTGCTTACGTACGTAATATTTCCTTCATAGCGTACGTAATATAGCCGTTGACTTGCTACAGTAACTTACCCTCTTAACGTACGTAATACACCCCGCATAGCGTACGTATTGCTCGAGGTTGACTCGACTGTCCACATCCGTGCCGAAAGATTCCGACACAGGGCCCAACTTCCGACCACAGATCGGTCCTATCCGATTCCCTTTGTTACGTACGTAATCCCTTAAGCATAACGTACGTAAAACTTGTCATTTAACGTACGTAAGTCCTTAACGCTAGCGTACATAATGGCCTTCTATACTTGGCCAAAATCCAACTGTTCTTGTCCGTCTCGACATACTAGATACGTATACGCACATACTGAATACATATGCTCGTCCCAATATCATTCTCATATGATACTTCTGATGCACGATACCTCGAATACAACTGTCGACCAAGTATGGTAATTGTACAAATACTCATACATTATATCCGACATCGAAAAACATATCAAGCATGTAATATCCTAGAATTAAAATAACCTCGATAGATGTACTGGCACGACTATCACAGTTCCCAAAATTATCCACCCATACTGTGTCGGTCCCAGTCTCTACAGTACAACTCAGATAAAATAATGCGAAAAATCGTAGCGAAATTCTAGGATATTATACTTGTCTCTTGAAGAGTTTCATTATATTCTTCCAAAGGTATACTTCTACCTGCTCCACATTCTTGAATGAACTCATTTTCGAGGAAGCATGCTTGCAAAGCAACGATGATCTTTCGATCTTCGGACATGTAGAATAGATAATCCATCCCTCCAGATGGGAATATAATGAAACATGTCTTCATGTACCTAACTTCTAATTTCTCCGCCTTAGTCTTCTTGACATAGGCGGGGCATCCCCAAATCCTAATATGATTAACACTTGGTTTCCTATCCTCCAACATCTCATGTGGGGTCTTAGGAACGGACTTGAAAGGACATATGTTCAAGATATAAGTAACAATAAGGAGCGCATAACCTCACAGGTAAATCGGTAAGTTGGTGTAACTAAGCGTGGAATGAACCATGCCCAACAAAGTTCGGTTCCTTATTTCCGGCACATCATTTAACCGAGGAGTCCCTGAAGTTGTAAGTTTTGATACTATTCCATGCTCCTTTAGGAACTCATCAAACTATGTACTCATATACTCACCACCTCAATCCGACCGAAAGCGCTTTGATATGATTATCAATTTTCTTTTCGACTAGGGCCTTAAATTCCTGTAATTTCTCAAAGGCCTCGGATTTATGTTTCATTAAGTATACAAAACCTTACCTAGTATGATCATTTGTGAACATAATGAAATACTGATATCCATCACATGCTGCTTTCAAAGCACCACACATCGGTATGGACTAATCCTAGTTTATCAACGGCTCTTTCAAAAGTCCATGCGAAGGGAGACTTAGTCCTTTTGACCCTAATGCAAGATTCATAAGTTGAAAAAAGATACGATCCCAATGGGCCCGTAAGTACATCTTTTTCTATCTTGTAAACCTTGTTCTGACCAACATGACTGAGTCTAAGATGCCATTTCAAAACTTGATTAGTTTCATCCCTACCATTCTTCCTAGTCATAGTGCTTACAAAGCCTTTGTTTCTCAAGTTTAGATGATACAATCCATTTAACTATGTAGAAGTGCCTACTAATTTATTTCCAAAATAAATTTTGCAAGTACTATTACCGATGAAAAATGAAAAGTCTTCCCGATCTATAACCGCTGGATACAATATTCTTATGCCCCTTAGGCAACACTAGTACATCATCTAAGGTTAAAACAAAGCCGGATTCCATATCCAAATGAAGTAATCCTACATTAGTTGCCACGACACTATGCCCGCTTCCGACAGTAGTCATCACTTCTCTAACTCCAATCTCCTACTTTGTTCTAGATCCTAATTCGTAGTACAAATGTGAGAACTAGCACCTGAATCCAGTATCCATGAAGTAGAATATATTGTAGCAGAACAATTCATTTCCAAAACTAAAAGTTCCGTACCTGAAGTGCCATGAAGCTTTAGACAGTCCCTTTCTCAGTGGCCCAGCTCACCGCATCTGAGTCATTCGTCTGACATCACCTTCTTACTCTTTGGAACCATTGGGGCCTTGTTCTTATCCTTAAAAGCCTTACCTTATGGGCCCATCGGCTTCTTGGTCTTTCTCTTCTTACACTACAAAAAAACAGCATTTACCGATGCCAAAATCCGTCGGTAAAATAAGCAGGGGGCGTCGGTAAACTGAATACTGAAGCCCTTACCAACGATAAAAGGGCGTTGGAAAACTGCTCGATGGTAAAAAATTACCGACGCCATTTCTTGGCATTGTTAAATTGCCGACGGCTTCCCGACGCCGTTGCCGTCGGGCAATCCCCGGGTGTGCTGAAGTTGCGATGGTTTTGCCAATGGATACTGACGCCACTACTGACTATTTTTACGACGCCGTTATGCCGTCGTTAGGCTGGTAATAACGACGCCGAGCCTGCCATTTTTAAAACGAACAATGACGATGCCTTTTGTCGATGGAATGTAGCAGTCGCTAATTTACCAATGCCGACAGCCTCGCTGCCGTTGGTAAATCTGTAAATCCCAACGCGTTTTACTGACGGTAAAAGGGCATCGGTAATTATCCAACAGCAGTTTCGCCGTCGGTAATGTCGTCAGTATTTTTTGTTTTTGACAATTATTCTAAATTTTTAATTATTTCCAATACCTGCTTTCAATTTCTGAATAATAAAACAAACTAGTCATTAATAGCAAAAACATCACAATGTTACACAATCGTCATAGTTGTATCATCATACACAATCAAGAGTTGTCATCATTTCATTGTATAGTAAAAAAGAATTAAGTAGTATAAATCAAGGTCAAGTAGAAGGGCAGCTCGGAGGTGGAAGATTTTGTTGTGTTAGCATTTCTTGAATAGCATGCAACTGTTTCTCAAGGCGGTGTCTCTTCACGCTCTCTTCTTCAATCACCTTTGCCTACGCTTCTCTCAGTCTATGCTCCTCTGTTAGCTGCTCCTCTAAGGATGTGAATCGAGTGTGGATCTCTTCAGATGCGTGAAACTGTGAGGTCGTTGATCCACCGCCGCTAGAGCCTGTGCTTATGATGTTGGGAGCTAGACTGCGAGTGCCATACATCCTGTTTTTCTTGATATATTCTTTGGCGGCCTCCTTCTCCTGCAGTACAGTCTTATAGATCATATTCAAATCTGCTCCCTCTCATTGCTCAGCAAGCTCCTTAACCCTAGCCTGAGAAGAAAAACATGCCCAATATTCTAATTACATTTTAGCAACAACAATTTAAAAAAATACATTTTATGCAAGTTTATAGAAATCCAAAATCGGTGAGAAATTGCATCAAATAAGAACTTTCTTCAGCAAGAGGCTTCCCTAAATCGTCAAGGGATTACGTTACTACTCTTTAAATTCAAATCTCAAAGGACATGTAAAAATAATAAGAGAAATTCGACCAATAGACTTGAGCAAGAAAGTTGCTAACTACAGACAACTTGATTTGTAAAATCGTCATTCTCTGCTGCAATGGAGATCAATTTTTTTTTCTCTTGGCATTATTATGACTTTCATGTGGAATGAATAATTTCTTTTTTCATATATGTCACCATGTAATTAAAATAGTGTAGATCAGTAGATAAGAGTATATCGACACTGGAGATGGAGCTTGCTGCGTTGCGAGCAAGAAAGTTGGTTATTAATGGAACTGCAGCAGCTGGTTCGTCGTCATCCAATCACACTAGTACTGCTGATCATGATCTCGACAAAGTTAAAGCCTTTGTCGTTATAGGAATTAATACAGCTTTCAGCAGCAGGAAACGAAATAAAAACGAAATCTGCTTCAGACATTTACAGTTGTTTAAAAGCAGCAGGGCTACCATCGGCTTTCCACTGAACATTTATATCATCACTTCCTCCAAAAGCAAAATTATGCAAAATAAAAATGAAATCTGTAGTTTTCGGCTAAACATGAACACATTGCAAGGAGCAACTGAGAAAAGCCAGGTTTTCCTGTTTTGTAGCTAGAAGAAATGGATAAGAAAAACTTGCATAACCACATCAGACTCGCAGTAAGATCAATAAAAAACGAAAGAATACTTCCAAATAACACATTATTGGATTAGATTACGGGCCGCTTCAGACATTTACAGTTGTTTAAAAGTTAAAAACTCAAAATATACCGTGGTCATACATATATTATATTGCAAACTTCATTAGATGTTTAAGGAACATGCCTTCATCAATTTTCTATAACAAAAGCAATTATTATCTTCTTCTGTCTTGCATTCAAGATACGAAAACAAAATGACAACATTCATGAAAATAATGTAAAACATCACAAGATAAGATTAAAATCTCAAAATGATCCTGGCAGGTACAATATAAGCTGGTGTGTACTAATTATAAAATCATGCATGAAAATAACTATATATATATATATATATACACACATATATATATATATATATATATATATATATATATATATATATATTAATTGGTTGCAGGAGAGCAATTGAAAAAGCTGGAGAAGGAGAAGGGAGTGGTGATGCGATTTGTGATAGGGATTTGTTTGAACACCCACGTCGTATTCTTGGCCTTTTTATCTTCGTTTAGAGATTAGTTTGATATATTCAAATATTTGACCAATAATGTGAACGTTTAGAAGGACAACTAAGGTAATAAAATTCATAAAGAAACCTGGCTCATACATCAGGGTTATTTTTTTCTGAAGAAAAGTCTTTATGGAGTTGCCTTTTCGACAAGGGAGAAGAGGTTGGGTAGTAAGTGTCACTAACAGATTGAGTTTGCGTCTGTGCATCTCCTGCAAGGGCTGTGATGTAGGACACAATATCAAACTGGTTCCTCTTAAAACGACATCTTTTTGCTCCAAAAGTGAAAAAATAACATAGTTCTGTCATTTTCCCATCCTGAACCCACTTCATCCAAGCTATAAATCATAAGAAAAAATATGACCTTATTCGGCCACATTAAGACAGCTCAAACCAGTGCCTCTATGACATGCATCGAGTTGTGAAACTTAAGATTGATATAACAAACATTTTCCCCATCTCCAATATGAATAAATGTGGACTTGCTAATCAATGGGTAATCAATGAACTTGCTAACTATGTATCCCCTGCCGTTTAAACAACAAAGCTAATCTAAAAATATACAGCATGCTCAAAAAAAATGAAGAAACAGAATGCAGACTCTGTAAGGAACAATAATGAAGAAACAAAAATGAAGAAACAGAATGTAGAAAATCACAAAAATGAAGAAACAGAATGCATCAATTCCCATCACAAAATGAAGAAACAGAATGCAGAAAATCAAATATTACTAGACAGAACATCTATTCCCACACAAAATGAAAAACAGAATGTATCACAAAAAAATGGACAGGAACTGCACAGAAAAAACTTGACACAAAAAATAGTATATATAGCAAAAAACTCAGGTTTGTACACTGTTTCCATGACAATCAAAACAACAAGTGTAAATCGAATGTATTACAAAATACCGTAGATGAATCGAATACATATATACTTACATCAATATCCGCATCCTTCTGTGTCGTAAAAGTTCCATCTTTTTTCATGTGGATAGCCCGAAAAGAGGCATAAACACACTGCTCTAATGGAAGATTGTTCTTCATTGCCTATTTATTAGAAAAACTTTGAAATTATTACGATGCACACTTACATATACAAGCAAAAATAATTAGATAATTACTAACCAACTCTCGAGCAAGTACGCTAAAAGACTTAGAGCCTACACTGTGCTTGCTTATCCCGGTACCAGGGCCATCCACTTCATCCGTTCGGTTGCCTCTCACCCTCGTAGATACATCTCTCACCTCGGGAGTATCCCAGTAAGCACACAAACCTTCCCACCAATCAGTAGGGATGTGTTTCGGCCTCCCTTGATCTCTTTTCTTTTTTACATCACTTAGGAAATTGCTGAACCTAACCCATGCACGAGACTCCCAAAGATCATAGACTTCTTGTTCCCACTCAACAGGCCACATGAAAAATTTCTATGAAATATTGCATATCAAGTTAATAAAACTAACTTAACACAATTGAATATAATTAGTTTACATAATGATTACAAATTACCTTAAAGAACGTATAGTACTGGGCCTTTACGCTATTAGGAGTATCTTTCCAGTTGAAGCCTGTCGGATTGGGAACTCTTTTAAAACACCTCGTGCACACCCTGGAAATCTGGGGATGAATCACTATCTCTATGTAACCAAAACCAAATTAATCATTTAGATCATCACAATACTTAGTTATAGCATTTAATCAACATTTTTTTAAGCATTTTGATGACAGTAAATACAATTCCCCAATAAATTTAGTCCTTGAAATATATTTTATATGACCTCTAAGTATTGTCATGAACTGATTAAATAATTTAAACTCTCGCTATAACAAAAACAATGGATGATTAAACAGTAAATAACTAACCCGATTTTAGTATCTCTTTCAAGAGCAATCTTTCTACAGGAAACAACACTTGAGGCTGCCTCAGAAGCTATCACCTCCCGATCCTCATCTTCAGAAATGTGTGCACTAGTCTCCTCGTCTGCCCTGTCTCGGAGTAGAACAATCGGCAGAGTCTCGGGTAGAGCAGACGAAGACCTAACAGGACCTTATCGTGGGGAGTCTGTAGCGGGTGAAGAGTGTCCGGGAGCTGCTCGTGAGGAGCCCGCGCTACTGCGGCGCCCGCCATCACCTCTCCTCATCTAGAACATATGAGGAAAAAAAAGATGGTTGTAATTAAAATGTGCAACAATTCCTAATAGTTAAGACATGAGCCAATTACAGAAACTAAACCTTAAATGAAGATGAGCACCACAACAAAGTTTCTCTAAGCACTGTCTGCAATTTTAAATGCTTTATACAATGTCGAAGACCACCATAACAATGTTAACATCATCATAGAGTAAAACAATATGAACTGTAGTCTAAATGGTTAGTCTAATCAACATTCTTTAGTGTTACAGACTAGGTGAATCTTTGGAACCTTCAGTGTTACAAACAAAGCAAATGAGTAGAGTACAAGTTAAGAAAAAATCAACATGTACATAGCACAAATTGCAACAATACATCAAATAACAATCTACATAAAATCATCAAGGCAACATCATATAAATAAAGATCGAAAGAAGAGGAAGAATAAACCAAACTGTCCACAATCTAAATCAAATTTTCAAGTGCACTTCATATAACAATCTAAAACAGAATATTCATTAGCTTGAAAATCACAATATTGACATGATCGTAAAGACTATAACATATGATCAGAATCATCATCATCATTACTATCTTCCTCATCTGACGTTATTATATATCCATCATCTGATGCCTCATCCACATCATCAATATCAATAAGTCCACCTCATGGATGCGATATTGATATCTCATCATCTACAGTAGCTTGGCTACCTCTAGTCCTCATGACCACAGCATCCTCTTGAAACGGTTGATGTAATGACGAGGCGGATGGTTCACAAGGTACTTCAACTCTAGATCTAGGTGTCACCTTGCACACTCCCCACCAATCCTTCTTAGCTTGATTCTTACTAGTATAGGAAGCATAATACACTTGAGTAGCTTGATTTGCTAACACAAAAGGTTCATACTTCTTGTATTTACGGGTGTGGTTTACTGAAACCAAATTGAAATCGGTATTCACCGAAGTTGTAATACCCGATTGTGAATTCATTAATTATCATTCAGTAATTACCACTCATAAATTTTTCACTCAGTAATAATCATTCATCATTCATATTCATTCATTCCGTGTTCATCTTTCGGCGTATCTTGGAGTCGTGTATCAGTTGTTATTCATCATTCATCTCTATTCAGGATCGAGACGAGAATATTTTCTTCATCATCATCGTGTTTGGTAGCCTTTGTTGGGTGTATCATTATTGTTTCACCGTTTGGACATGACTTATTATCATGTAAGTCATGCAGGTCGTATATATGAATATGTGGCATGGCATATTATATTCTCGTGTCGTTTTGGCACTCAACAGGGACGCACGAGTAGTTGCTCGTGCGTGGCATCAGAGTTGGACAGTGCACTTTGGCACTCATCAGGAACACACGAGCAAAACACACGAGCAGGTGCTCGTGCGTGAGGTCAGTAGTCGGGCAGTGGCCTGGCGCATGACCAATCACATGGACATTTGGTCGTGCATTTTGGTCGTGCGTCACTGGAGTATTTAAGGGGGTCAGACGGGTTTTTCACCTCATTTCACCCTTTTCTCTCCTTCTTCTCGCGGTAGTCGGGCGATCCGACTAGGCTTTGTGGTTATGATTGTTTCTACTCCATCCAATCATGTTTTGAGAAGACTCTACGTGATCATATCAACATCTAATCTTTCTTCTTCGTCGAATCGGGGTAATTCTCTTGGTTTTCCTAGAATTGTCCATTTTAGGAATTTTGGATTTGATTTCATTTTCCGTCCGATTTTAATGGATCGATTGAGGTTATTAGATGTTTTTAGACATGTTCTATGGATTGTATACCCATATCTTCGATTCGTTTAACCTGATTGATGATTCTTAAGTTCTTGAGGAACTTTGAACATTTAGTGTTCGATTAAATGTCTCAAAGAGTTTCCTTCAATCGTTATGTTGTTTTCGATTGATATTGTGTTATTGAATGAATTGTATTTCATTCCAGGTTGTTCGAGTGCTTGTGTTTATTGGAGGACGCCATTCGTTGATCATGGAAGGATTTCATCGCCTTCGGTTGAGGCAAGTTTTCTACTTGTACTAGTCAATGAGATTAATTTTATCATATATGTGTATGAATGTATTGTATCATTTTGAGACTTAGTCTCTTCATGAATTTATTGATATTGAGGGATCGTTCAATACGATACTCTTCGGCAATTATGCCAACTGCTTATTATCGTTCACTAACGGCCGGTTCAAGGCATTGGGATACTCGTTGTTAATGTTATTGTAGATAGCCGGTTCGCGGTATAGATGTATCGATTGTTGTTATTAATATTGATGTCGATCTAGGACATCATTGTAGTCATTATTTGATGTTGGTGTTTTGTCATTGATGTTGTACTGGCCGATTGAAGGCATGGGCGTAATTCATTCCTCATCCTTGTCGTCGGTAACTGATTAAAGGTGCCGAGGCATTCATTGTATCATTGTTATCGATTGGCCGTTCTAAGGCAATCGAACTGTTCAATCATTCATTGTAATATTGTTATCGATTGGCCGTTCTAAGGCAATCGAAGTGTTCAATCATTCATTGTAATATTGTTATCGATTGGCCGTTCTAAGGCAATCAAAGTGTTAAATCATTCACGGGATCATTGTTATCGGTTGGACACTCTAAGGAAATCGAGGTATTGAATCATCCGCTGCATCATTGTTATAGGTTGGCCATTCTAAGGCAATCGAGGTATTGAATTGGGGCTGTCGAGGATAGCTCCCATCTGTTGTGTCGTTGTTATCGATTGACCATTCTAAGGTAATCGAGGTTTTGAATTGGGACCGCCGAGGACGGTGCCCATCCGTGAGTCATTGTTGTCATGTTGGCCGACTCAAGGCAGCACACTATCATTCTCGTGAATTCGGTAATCTTGGGATCGTTGTCGTTTGTGATTAGTTGTGTTTTGGAGGCTAGTCTCGGCTAGTGCTCGATGGGTAAGTTTGGGAAGTTTGAAACCTTCGCGGTTGAGTTCCTAACACCTACAGTCAGTAGGTCAATGGTCACTGGTGATTTCATAATGGGTAAGTTTGGGGAGTTTGAAATCTTCGCGGTTGACTTCCCAACACCTACAGTCAGTAGGTCAATGGTCACTAGGTGATTTCATTATGGGTAAGTTTGGGGAGTTTGAAACCTTCGCGGTTGACTTCCCACCACCTACAGTCAGTAGGTCAACGATCACTGTGTGATTTCATTATGGGTAAGTTTGGGGAGTTTGAAACCTTCGCGGTTGACTTCCCAATACCTACAGTCAATAGGTCAACGGTCACTGGGTGATTTCATTATTGGTAAGATTGGGGAGTTTGAAACCTTCGCGGTTGACTTCCCAACACCTACAGCTCAGTAGGTCAACGGCCATTAGATGGTTTCATTGTGATACGGCTTCGTGCCATGGCTTCGACCCTCATTTATACAGCTTCGGACTGTTTTGGTTTCAGGTATTTGTGATATTTGACAGTTCAGCTGAGTGGCTTTCAGGCCTTTGTGATGTCTTGGTAATTTCATTGGAGCCTTCGGGCATTGTGATTCATAATTAATTCAGTTCTGGTTTGGTTCATGTCGTGTAATTCATTGTGGTACTCTATGATTATGATTCGCCATTGGGCACTTATGTTCTACATGTTGAACAGGTATTAATAGTATGCCGTGGGCATAGTGTTTTCACGAATGCTCGGTTCTTACCTTGGTTTGTGAGCATCTCGTATTATTATAATTATACCATTTCATTCTTCCTTTGGATGCATATCATGTTATACATGTATTTGATGTTCATTATCTGGATGACTGACCCCGTAGGGGCGGAACATGTTTTCATGTTTTAGGTGCTTGCGATGAGAGAGTTGAGACACAGGGGAATGATGATGGCGACGAGGCATTCGAGCGATACTAGTCCGATTTGTTCATGTTGGTCAGTCAGTTGGAGTGTTATCCAGTTTGTCAGTCATTGTCATTATGTATTACCCGAGCGAGGCTCGTGGGTGTGGTTGTATTTTCATTTTTAGCCATGTAGGCCCATCATTGTCGTTAAAATTCCTCCTCGAAATATTGTGTCGGATATCATGGTAGGGACTATGATTTTTCTTGTTGGTTAATTTAATGTATTTTAGTCATATTTGCCTGGTGGATCTCCTGGCGTGGGGTCCACGGCACTGTAATAACCCAATAGGATTTGGGGGTGTTACAGAAGTCCCTAGAGGTGATAAGTCAAACCACTCACACTTGAATAACACAATTGTTTTAGTACGTTCACCATTATACTCTACCACACACACCTCCATTGATCGCCCGTAAAAATCTTGCTCATCACTATTTTAAACCTCGCCCTTTATGCAGATACCACTATTCATAGTACTTTTATCTGACCCATGGTCAACCGTGTGGAACCTGTATCCATTAACTAAACACCCAAAATAAATTTGAACCCCGTATAATGGCCCTTCTGCAAGGTCCTTAATGCATCGGCTTGCATTACTAGAAGGATCATTAACCTATGACAATTATTAAGTATGTTAGTTATGTAACTTTCTACATATGAAATTAGTCTAGAAATAATTTGATATGAGACCCCACACTTACATATGTTTTGAACCGACTTGTAAACTCCTTTTCAACTCTTGTTTGTAAGTCATTTTCCGTTATCTTCGGATTAGTTGCTCGAATTTGATCTTCAAACAATATTCAAAACACACACGAGTTATTATATATTTAATGAATGAATATATTCTTCATTAAATAAAATATCACGAGGGTACTCACGTCAAGTATGTCTCTTAAACCTCGGCACAATTGGATAATATATATATATATATATATATATATATATATATATATATATATATATATATATGTGCTGCACTATACTCTTTGGCATCAAAATATCGTGAAGGGATTTTGCCAAAAGGACGGCCATCCAATTTGAAAATTGCGAGTATATTCGGATCATCATTTTCATCAACTCGCCCCTCATCATTTCAAGGCACACTTCTAATCTTCGTAGTCACCCAATCTTCAAAGTAGTATGAGCTAAATATTGATGCCTCTTTCATTAAGTAGGCATTGGTGATGGATCCTTCAACTTTGGCTTTGTTCTTTACAAAATCTTTCAATGTCTTCATATACCTCTGAAATGGATACATCCATCGATATTGTACTGGACCAGCAATGCGGGCTTCGTCAGCCAGATGGATAACAAGATGCTCCATTGAATCAAAGAAGCTAGGCGGAAAGATACGCTCAAGTTTGCACAAAGTAACTGGAATTGTTTCATGAAGTCTACACATGTCCTCTATTTTTATTGTCCGAAATGTCAAGTCTTTAAAGAAGATACTCAACTCTGTAATTGCCTTCCAAACAGCTTGAGGAAGAAATTCACGAAACGCAATAGGTAACAAGCGTTGCATGAACACATGGAAGTCATGACTTTTCATCCCTCTCATCTTTAGTTCTTTCTTATCCACACATCTGCTAATATTGGACATGTAGCGATCAGGAAATTTAAGACGAGATATCCATTCACATAGTACTCTCTTTTCATCTCTGTCAAGTGAGTAACAAGCTTTCGGATACTTTCCTGTCGTCTCATTTTTCTTCAATTCAGGTCTGATGCAGAGCAATTGCAATTCGTCTCTAGACTTGGTGGTATCCTTGGTCTTTCCCGGCATATTAAGCACACTGTTGAACACATTGTCAAACACATTTTTCAATGTGCATGACATCCAAATTGTGACGAATCAGAAGTTCTTTCCAATATGGGAGATCCCAAAAGATGCTTCTTTTCTTCCACCCGCTCCTCGAATTCTTGGATATCTCTTTGTTTGTGTCATTGTAGTCCTCTGTCACTTTCACAAGACCAAGTGCCTCTATTTGATACAATATCTCAGCGCCCGACATTTTCTCAAGTGTAGGTATTTCACATGTCATATTCTTTCTAAATGCTCATCGGTTCCTCCTAAACAAGTGATCCGGCTCCAAGAATTTCCGACTACATTCAAACCATGTTTTTTACCACTCTTAGGAAGAGTAAACGCTTCAGTCTCATCCATGCAATGATGGCATGCTAATCTTCCAACAGTACTCCATCCAGACAATATTGAATATGCTGGAAAATCACTAATAGTCCACAACAACACTGCTCGCATTTGAAAATTTTGCTTCAATGAGATGTCAAATGTCGGAACACCCTCTTCCCACAAGTTCACCAACTCCTTTATGAGTGGCTGAAGAAACACATCCAATTGCATCTTAGGATTGCGTGGCCTTGGTACTAAGATTGTTTGGAACATTAATTGTTCCTTCATACAGAGCTAAGGTGGTAAGTTATAGGGTGTGACTATAACTGGCCACGATGAATATTGTCGCCCTGATTGTGCAAAAGGTGCAAAACCGTCAATCGAAAGACCTAATCTCACATTTCTAGCCTCCGCAGCAAAATCTGGATAAATAGTGTCAAGGTGCTTCCATGCTGGAGAGTCTACAGGATGACGCATAATTCCATCATTTGAACCAGAACATGAAGCATGCCACCTCATATATGCCGCGGTAGCATTTAACATGTATAGGCTTTGCAATCGGGGAATAAGAGGAAAGTAGTACATCTTCATGGCTGCCACTTTTTTCCTCCTATGGCTTCCTGAGGCACGCCACATATCTTTGTAGCGTGATGTACTGCTGAATATACAACTCTCACTGTCTTTATAATGGTCCCAATAAAGCATGCAGCTGTTTGAACAACAATCAATCTTCTCTACAGGTAATCCCAACCCACGCAATAATTTCTTTGTACTATAGAAGTTATCTGCTTTCAAACTATAGATTCCCTTTTGGATGACTGTCTTTCATGAACTCTGCAAACTGATTAAAACACTTTTCTGATAAGTGGTTCTCTGCTTTCAAACTCATGAAACGAGTGATATAAGACAATTGGGAGTAATTAGCACAACCAGGCCATAACTCTTTGTCTCCAGCATTCAACATGTCATATATTCGTTTTGCTTCAGGATTTGGTGGTTTTTCCACATTCTCAACATTAAATTGTGGCCCGACATGCTCCATGACCATCGTACGGTACGAATTGGATCCCAACTCGTTGGTATCCATATTCACATCTTCATCCATATCTTCACATCCCTCATCCATTTCAATTTCGCCGTGAAAAATCCAAGTTTTATATTCCCTAATGAACCCAAATTTCTCAATGTGATATATACTTAACTTTTTATGTATCATGATACTGTATATTATCACATTTTTTACATGGACATCTTATTTGGTCACCCGACATGCAGTGCGGCTGACTACTTGCATACTCGATAAAGTTGTTAAGTCCAGAGAGGAATGCAGGATTCCAAGAACCATCAAGTTTGCGGCGATACATCCAGTCACGGTTGTCACCCATTCTAAAAATTGTAAAAAAATAATCAAAAATAAGATAACATATGAGTATAGCTATACATGTCCATATACATAATATATGAGTTAATCTAGAACTATAATACTCTTCTATGGAATATGTAATCTGGATACATGAAACTACTACAGAAATCCGAGGTACAAGAGTAGGGGTGAGAAATAGTACCACATGGCTAATGAAATAGATCACGGGCGAAATACGAGGTACACATGAAATTGTGAATCATGCCATGGATATGATGTGGTAATTCAGAAGAATATACAATGTCGTAAGCTTACCTACTTTCGTCTGATAATGTCTAAGGATATAAGCTCCCGAGTAAAAGAAAAAAACATGATTTTTTTCCCTCCGAACCAAACCTACATAAGATATTATTTCTAAGTCTAGTTTAGTATTGCTTTGAATATAATCAGTTAAGAATTTAAATAAATCAAATATTATTTTCTTAAAGTATTTTTTAATATTTACATATTAATTTTGAGTTTTTTTATCACAGCAGCTTATAATAGAAACTCTAATGATCGTTCCAAAATTTATTATTAGTGACTCCTAAATTAAAAAAATTATTTTATCACCTGCCAAATACTGTCAAATTCAAGAACTCATCAAAAAATTGATTAATGGGATATGCCTCAATGTGCAATATGAATGACAAGTGCGAATCTGAATACGGAAATTATGCAAAATCAATTTCATAATCTTGTGCCTAAAAAATATTTGAAAGATATATCTTTCCTAACATCAAATCATGAAACAATTTTTGTTTGTTCATATAGATTCATTTTCGAGTTTCTTGCCGTTGTGCTTAAGAAGAAATCCCTTACTGAATGTCAAACTTACTAAATAAAAGGAAAATAAAAATAAGATACAGCAAAAAATAATGCCAATCCTCTGTGTTATCCAAGTGAAACAAGGAAAGATTATCTAGAACATATTTCCATTAAAAAAAATCCCAGCTAAAGCAATATGCGGAACAGAATTCAAGAATCCAAAGCCGACAGTTGTCGGTACATCAAAAAATATTACATATGAAAATAGAGAGAGAGAGAGAGAGAGAGAGAGACTCACTTCTTGCTCCGAGTAGAATCTTGCTCATATGGATGCCGAGTAGATAGATTTAGGGGATTTTAGGTCGCCGGGGAGAGAGGCGTTTTGCATAGGTGAATTAGCACGATTTTAGGTCGAATTAGAATAGGCAGAGGGCAGAGTATGTATTAAAATTTACCGATGCCAACGGGCCGTCGGTAATGGCCTTGTTAAATTTGACAAATAGCTTGGCGTCGGTAAAGGCGTTGTTAAATTTAACAAATACCGACGGCGGGAATGGCGTCGTTAATTCAGGTGAGTCACGTAATTATGTAAAATAATCATGCCATTTAACGACGGCATACGCGCCGTCGGTATATTTCCGACGCCGATAGTCGTCGGTACTGGCTTCGGCAAATTTCGCGGGAAGACACCCGCGATATGGCATCGTTAAAGCCGTCGGGGATCGTCCAAATCCACTGGTGTCGGTTACGGCGTCGGGAAATGGCATCGGTAAATACTGTATTTTTTGTAGTGTTATTCTTCGACCTCCGAGATCCATAAGAAATCACAAGGGCAGACTGTTGGGATTCGGTGCCTAAAACGAAAGCCCAGCGGAAGCGGTAAAATGAAAATTAATTCAATCTGAATCCCTACGAGGATCGATCGAGCTACGTATATACGAATATATAAACGAATAGCAAGAGTCATAAGAAACTAACCCTCGAAGTCCGTTGCTTAAATGGTAACCTTCTATTGAGATATTCCCCAAGCTTTAATTTGATCTCTACGAGTTCAATCCGCTCCAAGCCCTTGAACGATCCAACACCGAAAGCACCGCGTCTCTACTTGCCACGCGCCGGAAAAACGAACGGAATAACAACACTTGATTAACCTCTAAGGTTACGGCTAGAATCAAGTGATGAAGCTTTTATTATTACACTCTAAGTGTATAATATATCTCTCAATAATTTTTCTCTAAGAAAATATGAATGATGGAAGAACACAAAAAAAAGTTTATCTTCCCTCTCACTAATATGAAGCTGCCGTGAGCTTTTCAAGGTGGTGAGAATGAGAGTTTTTATTTTGGTCTTAATAATCATTCACAAGATAAGATTAAGTCTTCCAACAAGAAAACAAGACAATGATCAAGGTAGGAAATCAAGGTGGGGGCCAGCCTCTAGAAGAAATCGGACGAGTTCGGTTCGTTTCGGACTCCTGAGAGTCCAAACAGATAAACTTCAATTCGGTTCCGATGTATTTATATTTTTTAATTAATCCAATTAATTAAACATATCAAATACAAAATAACATAATTAATTTCTCCAAGAAATAATTATATTCATGAATTAAATTAATCACCAAGTAATTTATTTAATCCATTAGGCCGTAAATCAATTTATCCAATAAATCGATTTAGACATCCAATGTCTCAAATTAGTAGTCCAATATCTAATATTCATAATGAGAGATTAAGCTCGATTCATTCCGTCGTCAATCCTAATGCGCGACTCGGTAGGTCCATCTCAGTCAGCAATAGGAGGAACCAAAGAGTAGTAGCACCACCTAGCCAGCCTGGTGGCCTACACTGTATCCCGACTGAGAACGAATGATTGGGATCATTCAAGAACCATTCTGTCGTGAATACCAGTATACGTATAAACCCTTCTTTCAAATGTCCCGATCAAGTTATAGGGTCACGGTCAGTCAAACCCCATCTGTACTTGACGCTATGCATGCGTTAATGCAAATCGAGATCATCGAGCTCTCGTGTATCTAATACAGCTAGCTCCAATGCTTTGGCCAAAGACTTATGATCTCATCTGCCAATAAGCGCATAGGACATATAACCTGTTCACTAACAGGAGAAATAATTCTATCTTGGAATTCAGTAGGACCTGCTACTTGCCCATCAAGATGCACGTCGAGGTTGACCCCCGCCTTCCGGTTTATAGGGTCGAACTACTCTAATGAAAATCTTGACGTCACAAGCACATCCCTACTAAATCCTCAAGTTGAAGGTTCACGAATACCTATCACAACCTTTCGATTCCATTATTGACTGTCCCGGAGTGAAATCCGTGTGACGAATCGAGGGTGAGTCGGTTCGAGTATACTAAACTAATTAGTATACCTATAACGTGTGCTCCCACTAACCATTAGTGTTCGACATGCACTCTCCTTGTCAAAGAACACATCATACAAGTCTTTACATAAACTTAACGCCCAGTCAAGTTTCATCGACTTGCGAACGATTAAGTATTTGAGCTATAAACCTTTCCAGTGCCGACCCCTTTATCCAATAAGAAGTGGAGCGTTTTGCTCTCTAATACATGGACTAGTTTCTACATATATATTTACGAGTTAGGAATGCCAGTAACTACCAGTAAATAAAGAAACATCCATTGCCTTATATTAATGATTTACATAATAACAAGTACAATGCCCTCACTCAGCATCCTCTGAGTGGCATTCGAGGGCATACTCCTAACAATCTCCCACTTGCACTCAATGCCACACACTATGGTATCTAATACCCATGTTCGCCAGATGACGCTCCAAGCTAGTTTGAGAAAGTGGCTTGGTTAGTGGATCGGCGACGTTGTCGGCCAAGTCTACTCTGTGCAGCACAATGTATCCCTTGCGAACAAATTCTCTTACGAGATGATACTTCCTCTCAATATGTTTGGTGCTGTTGTGAAACCTCAGCTTCTTGGCCTGCACTACAGCTCCGTCGTTGTCACAGTACAGAGGAAGAGGCAGCTCAGCACATGGTATCACTTGAAGTTCTCCCAGAAACTTCTTAATCCAGAACCCTTCCTTGGAAGCCTCCGAGGCTGCTTGATACTTAGCCTGACAGGTGGAATCAGCAGTCGCGCTTTGATTGGCACTACGCAATGATACTGCTCCTCCATTAAGAGTAAATATGTAGCCAAAAGTAGACATCGAGTCGTCCTTCAGTCCTTGGAAGTCCGAATTAGTGTATCCCACCACATCCAATTCTCCACCGCCATACATAAGAACCATATCTCTAGTTCTTCTTAAGTACTTGAGAACGTTCTTTACGGCAGTCCAATGTTCCCTACCTGGGTTTGCCTGAAACCTACTCACCACGCTTACAGCATGCGCGATGTCAGGTCTTGTACACAACATAGCATACATAAGGCTACCCACGGCCGAAGCATATGGTATATTACTCATTTCCTTTCGTTGTTCCTCACTTTGAGGACACATCTTCAAGGAGAGTTTTATTCCATGTTGCATCGGTAGGAACCCTCTTTTCGAATCATCCATCTTAAATCGCTTTAAGATTTTATCTATATAGAGGGCTTGGGAAAGGCCTATTGTTCTATTCGCTCTATCCCGGTAGAGTCGAATTCCAAGAATATAGGTAGCTTCTCCCAAGTCTTTCATGGAGAAATTACTCGAAAGCCAAGCTTTCACAGAACTGAGCATTCCCACATCATTTCCTATTAGTAGAATGTCATCTACATATAGTACTAAGAATGCGATCTTGTTCCCACTAACCCTCTTGTATACACAAGGTTCCTCTTCATTTTGCACGAAGTCAAACTCTTTGACCGCCTCGTCAAAACGAAGGTTCCAACTACGCGACGCTTGCTTCAGTCCATAAATGGAACACTGAAGCTTGCACATTTTCTGAATATCGACTTCGGACACAAAGCCTTTAGGCTGCTCCATATAGATTTCCTCCTCGAGGAATCCATTAAGGAAAGCCCTCTTTACGTCTATTTGCCATATCTCATAATCGTGGTAGGCAGCTATAGCAAGCATCATGCGAATAGACTTGATCATGGCTACCGGCGAGAAGGTATCGTGGTAATCGATCCCTTCCTTCTGGGTATAACCCTTTGCCACAAGCCTGGCCTTATAGGCATCAACCTTGCCATCACCATCAGTCTTTCTCTTGTAGATCCACTTGTTCCCAATAGGCACTATGCCCCTGGGGCAGCCTACTAGAGTCCAGACCTGATTGACATGCATCGAGTCTATCTCAGCTTCCATAGCTTCACGCCATTTCGCGGAGTCTACATCCACCATCGCTTGGTCATAGGTCGTCGGGTCGGTCTCTTGGCTATCACTTCGAACCTCATGGAGACCTAGCTCCTCCAAGTGCACAAGCCCATACTTCTCAGGTAAATGAGACACCCTACTAGACCTACGAGGTGGTTGTACTTGTGTTTCAGAAGGTTCAGTTCCATTTTCTTGCACAGGTGTCCCCCGAGGAGTTTCATTGTATTCTTATAAAGAAATACTTCTACCTGCTCCGCCTTCCTAAATGAACTCATCTTCCAGGAAGTGTGCTTGTAAAGCAACAATGATCTTTCAATCTTCGGGCATGTAGAATAGATATCCCATTGTCCCAGATGGGAATCTAATGAAATGTCCCTTCGCAGACCTAGCTTCCAACTTTTCCACCTTAGTCTTCTTGACATAGGCGGGACATCCCCAAATTCTAATATGATTAAGACTTGGTTTCCTTCCTTCCCACATCTCATGTGGAGTTTTAGGAACAGATTTGGAAGGACATCTGTTTAAGATATAAGCGACAGTCAGGAGTGTATACCCCCACAGGTAAATTGGTAAGTCAGTATAGCCGATCATGGAACGGACCATGTTCAACAAGGTCCGGTTCCTTCTTTCTAACACACCATTTAACTGAGGAGTACCTGGAGGTGTTAGTTGTGAAACTATTCCATGTTCCTTAAGGAACTCGCAAACTACGTACTCATATACTGGCCACCTCGGTCCGACCGAAGTGCTTTGATATGATTGCTAGTTTGTTTCTCGACTAGGGCCTTGAATTCCTGGAATTTCTCAAAGGCCTCGGATTTATGTTTCATTAAGTATACATAACCATACCTAGTATGATCATCTGTAAACGTAATGAAATATTGATATCCGTCACGTGCTGCTTCCAAAGCACCACATACGTCGGTATGGATTAATCCCAGTTTATCAGCGGCTCTTTCAAATGTCCCTGTGAAGGGGGACTTAGTCATTTTGCCTTTAAGGAAAGATTCACAAGTAGGAAAGGGATCTGATCCCAATGGACCCATAAGTCCATCTTTTTCCATCTTGTAAACCTTGGTCTGACCAACATGACCACGTCTTAGATGCCATTTTAAAACTTGATTGGTTTCACCCCTACCACGTTTTCTAGTCATAGTATTCACAACTACTTTGTTGCTGAGATTTAGATGATATAATCCATTCAACAATGTAGCAGTACCCACTAGTTTATTTCTAAAATAAATTTTGCAGTCCATGACCGGAATGGATACAATGTTTTTGTGCCCCTTAAGCAAAACAAGTACATCTTCTAAAGTCAAAACAAAGCCGGATTCTAAACCCAAAATAAGTGATCCTATGTCGGTCGCCTCGACACTATGCCCGCTTCCGACTGTGATCATAACTTCTCCAGCTCCAAGCTTCCTACTTTGTTCCAGATCCTGATTCACGGTACAAATATGAGAACTAGCACCAGAATCAAGTATCCAGGAAGTAGAAAATACAGTAGCAGAACAATTTGTTTCCAAAACTAAAAGTTATGTACGTGAAGTGCCATGAAGAATCGGACAGTCTCTAGCCCAGTGGCCCAGCTCACCGCACTTGAGACAAACATCCTTCTTCTTCTTGTTCTTTGGAACCATCGGGGCCTTGCCCTTTCCCTTAAGGTCCTTAGCTTGTGGTCCAGTCCGCTTCTTGGTCTTTTTCTTCTTATTGTTAGACTTCCAAAGTCCAGAAGAAATCACAAGAGCAGACTCCTTCATTGGCGGAGTCTTCATCTGAGACTGAGCGGTCACATGTTTGTTCATTAGCCCAGCTAAATTACATGCAATCTCATTGCAGTTAAAGTTCATAACAAACTGTGAGAAGGAATCAGGGATGTAACACCCCCGATATATTCAGGAATATTACAGCGCCGTAAATCCTTTACATAAGGATTTACAAGGCTGAAGAATTGAACAGACATTAAAAGGTACTAACGAATGGAAATAACGGAATTACGATACAACAGTTCTGACCAAATACTAAAATAATACAATTGTTCAACAGAAACTCAATAATGCATCACCAAATTCAAATTCATCATAATTAATTTCGTACTCGAGTACTTATTGAAATAACCAATAAACAACAGACAAATGAACCCGGCCGAAACATCACTCTGCACCCTCGTCGTCATGCAGCTCCAGTGGTTGTTTTCTCGCTCTCCTGGATCCTGAACATAAACAAAATGTTCACCCCCGAAGGGGTTAGCACAACGATGCTAGTACAAGTACCACAACATATTATTCAACGTCACACGCAGAATAATAATAATAACGTAAATGATTAAATGTCAAACGAGCCTTCTCATGCGAGAAACTCATACATAACATACACAACTGATAATCACAACATGATATCATAACATACACATGGTAATTCCGTAGATCCAGCGTTCACTGCCTAGAACCCACGATGATCCCGTCAGACCAACCCGTGGTGGAAAAACCCGTCCGATGATCCAGCGCACACTAGCATAGATCCCCGATGATCCCGTCGGACCAACACGAGGTTGACATAAAACAACGACATACATGCACGACAATATGTATAACATCAATACATAAAACAATCAAGGTACTTACCTCGATTTCAAGACAAGAACAATACTTTCACGAAAACGAACACTCGAAGGTCGTCCTCCTCAATCAATCACGTAACAAGATCAAACCTTAACAAAAGAAATGATATAAGATTTATCTCACGTCGTACGAATGTTTAGCAATTCGATTTATGGCCAAAAGTTCATAAAATGTAATCTGCCTGAACTGCTTAGCGCACGCTAAGTACTCTGTGTAGCGTGCGTTAAGTCTGATCGATAGCGCACGCACACAACAAAGCCTAGCGTACGCTAACTATGCATGGTCGATTTACTTCACCGATCGATCGACTTCGTCGATGGCCTAGCGTCGTTACGTACCAAACGTAGCGTACGCTAACTGCGTGCTCGATAGCGCCGCGTTAATCTTCATAGCTTAGCGTGCGCTATCGTGCATGGCGCTTCTTCAGGCGATCGCTATTCTCATCATGATCAAAACAATGAAATCTTCCGTGATGATTCATGTTACCTCCATGAATATCATGTTCATACGATTATGAATCATTTTACGGATAACAACAACTCCGGATTCAGGGATATGTATACCATTATAAAACCATATTCCATTTCGACTACAAATCTTCATACGACAATTCGAAAGGCTTTACGGTTGATATCGACACCTTTATATCAATCAAAATTATCATACAGTAGTTGTTTAACATTCCCTCTATACTAGATAAATCCTTCCATGATCAATCCCTTAGATTCATCTAACAATAATGATGTTAAAGTCAAGTCCATGGTTGTTATGAAGTCATCTACTAGATTCGGATTACCAATGACAGAAGCTTCCTCTACTTGTTCAATGTAATAAGATTCTAATCATGATGTTCATAATCAAGGTACTTGAGGCATAACCATCTCTATATTCCAAACATGATGCATGTTGAATAATTCACTAATGAAAAATCAATATCTTGATAACATGATCATCTAATTCTTTAGAAATCCAACTCTAAGTCTGTAGATAGGTTGAACATACCTTAATATGACGAAAATCACTGAACCGTAAGGTAGAATCCGACTCCGGTTGGTTGTATGCCACTCCAAGGTGCTATTCCACTTCAATGATCACTCACAAGTGATAACCAATATACAAAGACCAACAAGATGTGTTCTAAGTATGTAGAAGGATTATTACAGCTCTCTGGCCTCTAAAGAATGAAGAATGGACGAATAAAATGTAAGCCAAAACGGGTTGTTGTCCCATTTATAATATTCTGCATTTTAACTAATTAGCGCACGCTACTAAGCTTTCCTTAGCGCGCGCTAATAAGAGTTGACTTCAAAACTGTCTAGGTTCGTCCGCGGGAATCTTATCCGGACCCATGTCCCGGCTGGCACATGTGCTAGCCGTCTCGCTCAATAATTGAGTTCTTAGCGCACGCAACTCCTACATGTATAGCGTGCGCTAGTAGTAGCCCGATAGCGCGCGTTAAGCTACATTCTTAGCGTGCGCTATCACGAGTTTGCATGAGAAATTTTGCATGTTGTTATGCTCATGTACAATGATATCAATGCAAGAAATATCATACTCCAATAATCAAAACCACAAATCCGAATAATACAGGGTTTGAATATAGATGAAATACACCGTATAATAAATCCGGATATTACATACTCTCCTACTAAAAAGGAGTTTCGTCCCGAAACTCAAGACGAAAATAACTCGGGATATCTGGACTTCATATCAGCTTCCGTTTCCCATGTGGCTTATTCCTTTCCGTGTCGTGACCATTGAACTTTGACCAAAATGATTGGTTTGTTCCTCAACTGCTTAACTCGATTCTCGAGTATCTTGACCGGTCTTTCTTCAAACGTCCCATCCTGCGCGACTTCGATCTCGCCGAAATCAATGATATGACTGGGATCTGGTATATACTTCCGTAGCTGGGATACGTGGAACACGTTATGAACATGTCACAAAGACGGCGGCAATGCCAATCTGTATGCCAACTCCCCAACTCTCTCAAGGATCTCAAATGGTCCGATATATCTCGGACTTAGCTTTCCTTTCCTTCCAAAACGAATAATTCCCCGAGTAGGAGAAACCTTCAAAAGTACGTGGTCTCCAGTACTGAATTCCAATGGGCGACGACGTACGTCTGCGTAGGATTTCTGGTGACTCTGGGCGGTCAACAGCCTTTCACGAATCACGGCTATCTTTTCTCGAGTCTGCACGATCAACTCTGGTTCTATCCCGATCAAGTCTGACGAATCATCCCAACATAGGGGCGATCTACATCTCCTCCGGTATAATGCCTCAAATGGTGCCATCTTAATGGAAGCATGCCAACTATTGTTGTAGGTAAATTCAATCAATGGTAGATGAACTTCCCAATCATTTGACCAATCTAAGGCACAGGCCCTTAGCATGTCTTCCACCGTTTGAATAGTCCTCTCGGATTGTCCGCCAGTCTGCGGGTGATAAGCTGTACTGAAGTTCAATTCGGTCCCCAAGGCCTTATGAACTGCTTTACAAAAATGAGACACAAAACGGCCGTCTCGATCAGAAATAATGGTCTTTGGCGTACCATGCAATCGAACTATCTCCGAAATAAATACTTGTGCCGGCCTCTCTGGTCCCCACCTATCCTTAATGCCGAGAAAATGAGCTGATTTAGATAAACGATCAACTATCACCCAAATCATGTTCATTCCTGTCCTGGTTCTCGGCATATTAGTGATAAAGTCCATCGATATGTCCTCCCACTTCCATTCAAGAATCGGGAGTGGCTTCAACATTCCGGCAGGCCGTTGATGCTCGATCTTAACCTGCTGACAAGTCAAGCATTTAGAAACATAGTCCGCTACATCTTTCTTTATGTTGCCCCACCAGAAATTCTGCTTCAAGTCTTTATACATCTTACTGGTGCCTGGGTGGATAGAATAGGGCGAACTGTGAGCTTCCTTCATAATCGCCTGTTTCAGAACATCAACATCGGGAACGCAGAGTCGGTTCTGAAATCTCAAAACTCCATCATCATGAATTATGAATCCGGGGGCCTTTCCTTTGATCACTTCATCACGTAACTGAATCATCAGAGAATCATCTGCCTGTCTAGATTTGATTTCTTCGGTTAATGATGAAGTTATCTCCATCATGCACAGTTGTCCTTGGACTCTTTGTAACCACACTTCAATTCCTTCTCGAATCATCTCTCGTTGAAGGCTAAGTTGGGAGGTCAGCATCTCCAGCATCTGAATAGAAACAGGCTTGCGGCTGAGTGCATCGGCCACTACATTCGCTTTGCCTGGATAATACAAAATCTCCAAGTCATAGTCCTTAATCAGCTCTAACCATCTTCTTTGCCGCATGTTCAACTCTTTCTGACTGAATATGTACTTGAGACTCTTGTGATCCGTAAATATCTGACAGTGAGTCCCATACAGATAATGCCTCCAGATCTTCAAAGCAAAAACCACTGCTGCTAGCTCCAAATCATGTGTTGGGTAATTCACTTCATAAGGTTGCAGCTGTCGCGACGCATAAGTGATCACCTTATCATTCTGCATTAATACGCACCCGAGTCCTTGGTTCGAAGCATCACTGTAAACTATAAATCCTCCAGTTCCATGTGGAAGTGATAGAATCGGTGCCGTCGTCAATCTCTTCTTCAATTCATCAAAGCTAACCTGACACAACTCATTCCACTCAAACTTTTGAGTTTTTTGCAGGAGTCGAGTAAGTGGGCGGGAGATTTTAGAAAACCCTTCCACGAATCGACGATAATATCCAGCAAGTCCTAAGAAGCTTCGGACTTCTTTCACATTCTTTGGAGGCTTCCAATCCATAATTGCTTCAATCTTCTGAGGATCTACTCGGACTCCTTTAGCTGACACCACATGGCCTAGGAACATTACTTCCTTTAGCCAGAATTCACACTTAGAAAGTTTGGCGTACAATTGCTCGCTTCTCAAAATTTCCAATACGATCCGCAAATGCTGCGCATGTTCTTCTGGGCTCTTAGAATACACCAGAATATCATCAATGAACACGACCACAAATTTATCCAAAAATTCGATGAACACTCGGTTCATCAATTGCATAAATACAGCAGGTGCGTTAGTGAGACCAAACGGCATCACTACAAACTCATAATGTCCGTAGCGAGTTCTGAATGCTGACTTTGGAACATCTGATTCCTTAATCCTCAGCTGATGGTATCCTGATCTCAGATCGATTTTAGAAAATACTGTTGCTCCTTGCAACTGGTCAAACAGATCATCAATCCGTGGCAACGGATACTTGTTCTTAATCGTCATTTTGTTCAGCTCTCGGTAGTCAATACACAGTCAAAGCGATCCATCCTTCTTTCGGACAAAAAGAACTGGCGCTCCCCAGGGTGAAACGCTTGGCTGAATATAGCCTTTGTCCAGTAACTCCTCCAGCTGCTTTTTCAGTTCGTACATTTCAGTAGGTGGCATACGATAGGGCGCCTTAAAATTGGTGTAGCTCCGGGTTCCAGCTCAATGGTAAATTCTACATCCCTTCGTGGAGGTAGTCCAGGTAACTCGTCAGGAAATACATCTGGAAATTCGTTCACAACAGGAATGGATGAAAGTTCCACAATTTCGTCTTCTTTCTTCATTGCATAGCACCAATACCCGATACAGCCTTGTTTCAACAATTTGACAGCTTTCATCGCCTTGATCAATTTTCCTGAGCTTCCCGGTTTCCACCCCTAGAACAATATTTCAGAACCATCGTCAGCGATTAGCGAGATATTCCTCCTTCGGTAGTTTACAATTGCTCCATACCGATTAAGCCAATCGTCTCCGAGTATCAGGTCGTCTCCTTGCATTTCTATCACGATCAGATTTGAGAGCCACTCTCTGCCTCCAAATGATAAAGGGAAATTTCTAGTTTGTAAGTTTCCGACTATCCTCTCTCCACTCGGTAAACTAACAACATAAGGTTCACAAGTATGAAAACCGGAAATATTCAAACGATTTACACAAGACAAAGATATAAAAGAATGCGTAGCTCCTGTATCGAATAAAATGCTAATTGGCTGGGAAAGGATCTGGACAGTACCTGATGCGATAGCAGCATCCTGATCGTCTGTCCTCCTCATCTCGTACAGATGTGGGGGAGCAGATCCGACACTCGATGTCCCCTTTCGGTCCCATTGTCCTCTGCCTCGTCCGCGGCCAAAATTCTGAGGCATCTGAACACTTTGCTGCGTTTGTTGGATACTGGCTTCCTTCTGGACTGGCTGTGGTCTACGGGCTCTAAAAGACTTTGCAGCCTCTTCACAAAACACTGCCCGATGTCTCTCTCGTCCACAATCAAAACAAGTCACGGCAGGTAGGGGGCAATTCCGTCGATAGTGCCCCATCTGGGCGCAGTTAAAGCATTTCCTGGTAACATCAGTAATAGTTGATGTCGCTCCGAAGTTCTTTCCGCTCCTAACTGGGTGCAGAGGTTTCTTGAAAGAGTGAAAGGATGACTGGGCCTTACGGGGCCCGCTGTTCTTGTTCTCTGTAAAAGTACCAGAGACTTTCTGCTTCTTGGATTCCGAAAATTTCTCCATAGCTGCTTCCTTGATCTCATACGTCAATGCCTTATCCTGGTATTGACGGAGTGTGGTACATTCAAATCCAGACATGTACCTCCGGATTTCTGGTTTCATCCTCATATCGAAATGGATCATCATTTCTGCATCTATTCTGACCAAATGTCGAACAAATGCCAGCTGCTGGTTAAACGTCTTAATTGCCTGGATACTGGCACATCAGAAGGCTGAACGGAGAAAAACTCCCGAATTTTGGCTTCCCTCACAGGACGAGGGCAATACTGAGCTTCCATCATCAGTCTAAACTCTGTCCAATCAGCATCATGGTCTACAGGCCGGATGGCTTCCCACCATTCGGACGCTTCCCCTATCAGAAAGTATTGCGCGATAGAGGCTCTCCGGTCATCCGGCGATTAATTAGGCAAATATTTTCTCCAGTTCCTTCAACCAATGGTCCCAGGTGGGAGTCTCAGAAATACCGTCGAATTTGGGTGGTTTCATCTTCGCTACCTCTTGCAGCCACAGGTCACCTCGATTTCCCATGTTTGGGATCCCTTGCTGTCTCTCTCCCTGCTGTAGTCCCACCGCCACTTGCATTCGGTCCACGACTTGGGCGAACTAAGTCATCTGGTTCACCACTTGACGAAGAATCTCTGGTACAGCAGGTTCCGGTTCGTTATTAATAGATTGTTGCGGCTCGCCTGAGCAATGACTGGCCTGATTATAAGGCGACGCTTCCCTTTCAGCATTTCTTCGTCCGCCTCCACGACCGCGACCACGTCCACGTCCGCCTCTCAACATACTGTAAGCATAAATACTCAATATACAGGAAACAACATCGTTCTAATATTCGAGTATAAAGAGACACAACATGTAAAGAACGAGATAGAGTTTAGGAACTTACAACCACCGTTCGCATGAAGACGTAGGCAGTGCAGTGATGTCATTCACAGCCGGTTACCTCAAAAGACATAAATGACCCCTATTTTAACCCAACGGCCATGATATCCATAATCTTAGCTCCGATACCATATTCTGTAACACCCTTGATATATTCAGGAATATTACAGCGCCATAAATCCTTTACATAAGGATTTACAAGGCTGAAGAATTGAACAGACATTAAAAGGTACTAACGAATGGAAATAACGGAATTACGATACAACAGTTCTGACCAAATACTAAAATAATACAATTGTTTAACAGAAACTCAATAATACATCACCAAATTCAAATTCATCATAATTGATTTCGTACTCGAGTACTTATTGAAATAACCAATAAACAACAGACAAATGAACCCGGCCGAAACATCACTCTGCACCCTCGTCGTCATGCAGCTCCAGTGGTTGTTTTCCCGCTCTCCTGGATCCTGAACATAAACAAAATGTTCACCCCCAAAGGAGTTAGCACAACGATGATAGTACAAGTACCACAACATATTATTCAACGTCACAGGCAGAATAATAATAATAATAACGTAAATGATTAAATGTCAAACGAGTCTTCTCCTGCTAGAAACTCATACATAACATACACAACTGATAATCACAACATGATATCATAACATACACATGCTAATTCCGTCGATCCAGCGTTCACTGCCTAGAACCCACGATGATCCCGTCAGACCAACCCGTGGTGGAAAAACCCGTCCGATGATCCAGCGCACGCTAGCATAGATCCCCCGATGATCCCGTCGGACCAACACGAGGTGGACATACAACAACGACATACATGCACGACAATATGTATAACATCAATACATAAAACAATTAAGGTACTTGCCTCGATTTGAAGACAAGAACAATACTTTCACGAAAACGAACACTCGAAGGTCGTCCTCCTCAATCAATCACGTAACAAGATCAAACCTTAACAAAAGAAATGATATAAGATTTACCTCACATCGTACGAATGTTTAACAATTCGATTTACGGCCAAAAGTTCATAAAATGCAATCTGCCTAAACTGCTTAGCGCACGCTAAGTACTCTGTGTAGCGTGCGTTAAGTCTGCTCGATAGCGCACGCAAACAACAAAGCCTAGCGTACGCTAATATGCATGGTCAGTACTTCACTGATCAGTCGACTGACTCGTCTGATGGCCTAGCGTACGTTACGTACAAAACATAGCGTACGCTAACTCGTGCTCGATAGCGCACGTTAATCTTCATAGCTTAGCGTGCGCTATCTGTGCATGGCGGTTCTTCTTTAGGCGATGCATTCTCATCATGATCAAAACAATGAAATCTTCCGTGATAATTCATGTTACCTCCATGAATATCATGTTCATACGATTATGAATGATTTTACGGATAACAACAACTCCGGATTCAGGGATATGTATACCATTATAAAACCATATTCCATTTCAACTACAAATCTTCATATGACAATTCGAAAGGCTTCACGGTTGATATCGACACCTTTATATCAATCAAAATTATCATACTGTAGTTGTTTAACATTCCCTCTGTACTAGATAAATCCTTCCATGATCAATCCCTTAGATTCATCTAACAATAATGATGTTAAAGTCAAGTCCATGGTTGTTATGAAGTCATCTACTAGATTCGGATTACCAATGATAGAAGCTTCCTCTACTTGTTCAATGTAATAAACTTCGAATCATGATGTTTATAATCAAGGTACTTGAGGCATAACCATCTCTATATTCCAAACATGATGCATGTTGAATAATTCACTAATGAAAAATCAATATCTTGATAACATGATCATCTAATTCTTTAGAAATCCAACTCTAAGTCTGTAGATAGGTTGAACATACCTTAATATGACTAAAATCACTGAACCGTAAGGTAGAATCCGACTCCGGTTGGTTGTATGCCACTCCAAGGTGCTATTCCACTTCAATGATCACTCACAAGTGATAACCAATATACAAAGACCAACAAGATGTGTTCTAAGTGTGTAGAAGGATTATTATAGCTCTCTGGCCTCTCAAGAATGAAGAATGGACGAATGAAATGTAAGCCAAAACGGGTTGTTGTCCCATTTATAATATTCTGCATTTTAACTAATTAGCGCACGCTACTAAGCTTTCCTTAGCGCGCGCTAATAAGAGTTGACTTCGAAACTGTCGGTGTTCGTCCGCGGAATCTTATCCGGACCCATGTCACGCCGGCGCAAGTGCTAGCCGTCCTGCTCAATAATTGAGTTCTTAGCGCACGCAACTCCTACATGCATAGCGTGCGCTAGTAGTAGCCCGATAGCGCGCGTTAAGCTACATTCTTAGCGTGCGCTATCACGAGTTTGCATGAGAAATTTTGCATGTTGTTATACTCATGTACAATGATATCAATGCAAGAAATATCATACTCCAATAATCAAAACCACAAATCCGAATAATACAGGGTTTGTAATACACCGTAATAAATCCGGATATTACAAGGGAGAGACTGTAGGATAAGGTTGGTTTAGAGAGAAGTGTCCATTTTAAAGTCAAGATCCTCCAATCTCTCGATCATGGATATCATTTTGAGGACGTGTTCCCCAACCTTCTCACCATCCTTCATCCTTGTACCGAACAGTTGCTTGGATATCTCAGATCTAGCAGTTCTGCTGTGCTCACCATAAAGTTCGGTTAAGTGAGATAGAATCTGCCTAGCAGAAGTCATTTTCTCATGAGCTCTATGAAGCTCATTAGACATGGAAGCCATCATATAAGCACGGACTTTCAAGTCATGCTTAACCCACTTTTCGTGGTTTTCAATCTCTTCCTGATTGGCTCGGGTCCGCACAGGAGGCACCGGAATGTCCGTCTCCAAGACGTATCCCAGTGCCTCTATACTGAGGACAATCATCAGATTGCGGAGCCAATCCACAATGTTAGGTCCCATTAAGGTGTTCTTTTCGAGCAGAATTGCGAGTGGATTCATTGTCATATTGAGATTTGAGTCTGCATTAAGTACGATAGATTAATTAGTGACTCATTTAATTATGTTCCGAGTATAGAATTAAGGTCTTTTCTATTCTTGTTACCCAGCTCCCACTATTTTTTATCGGAATAACACACTCCCATGTGAAATCCGAAAGTATCGTCGCTCTACTTCATAGTGGTGATCGAGTTCTTTATAAATCTTAATAGAGGGCAATCGAACAGGTTTCTAGTCTATTAATTTTCATAAAGTGGTGTCCAACACCAACCCATATAATTGACGATTCGATCTTCTTTTTCCCCTTGTTCATTCCCCTCAACCTATATGGTTTCTATGGTTCGTGAACAAGTTAAGTTTATACCATCGACAAAAATCAGTTTCACAATTGAATATTATCCGGCAACCTATCAGGTTTCTAGGGATAAAATTTGCTCCAACCGAAGGCATCCAATGCGCTCACGGTAATTTATCTGTCCTCCCTGAACGACTACCCCGATAACTCGGAAGCATAGCACATCCGGTTTGGAATTCAATTTCCCGAAAACTCGATGGAGGGAAGGAAAACCTTGAAACCTTATAAACTTAATAATTTATCGTGGGAGAATTTTCGCGATTAGCGTTACACTTAGCACATTAATCGTTCAAGCGCGTTTGTGGCATTCATACAATATGAAACAACCATTCACAACCTAGTTGCTACCAACATGTGGTTCATGGACCGTTCCTAGAAAACAAAATCTCCGTAATCTAATTACAAGTCTTCGTCTTTAATCTTCGTCATTACATATAAATTTTACATTGAAAATTGCATCCTAGATACAAATATTTCTAGTAAAATAAATAGGCTCAAAACGGCCTTTACAACCCAATCGAATAAAACGAACGATTCAAAAACTAAGTCCACGAACCACATCACCATTCAAAAGGATTCATCCAATAAATACTAAATAAATGGAAAGCGTAGAGATACATTGATCCAATCAACAATACGAACCGATCAAATCGATTCACACAATCGGTAATATGAAAACGTTCAAAATAATTCGGTCGATCACAAGTATTCCAATAAATCAATTTTCCCTTATAAAATGAAATACCATAAATCATTTTAATCATATTAAATCTAATTTAACATGCGGAAATTAATTTTCAAGAATACGCGAAAAAATCGAGCCGAGGCGAAAATGGCCTACCATGGCCGAGTCACCCTCAGTAGCAAGCCGGCAGACAGGCCTGGCATGACCGAGTCACGCTCGGAAGCTGTCGGCCAGGACTCGGCCAGCGGCCCTGGTCCGCGGCCCCTTGAGCCTGGGCCGCGGCCCCTAGTCTGATCCACCTGCCCGGCCGCAATGACCACAGGCCGCGGCCTGCTCCCGGACCCCTCCCGGACCGTCCAACGGCATTTCGGGGCTAGTTTTTCGACCGGATATCCAATATCTTTATTCTCCAACATTCATATCTTCAATATAAATCATATTTCCAAGAAATTAAGATTTATATTTAGACATAAACTTACGATCAATATAACTACAACAAACGTAAAAATATATACCACGATTATGACTAAAATGATTCCAAATCATTCACCATCTAATCAAGCATTCCAAATGCTAATATCGTATATACGATCGCAAGACCTACGCTCCGATACCACTGTTGGGATTCGGTGCCTAAAACGAAGGCCCAGCGGAAGCGGTAAAACGAAAATTAATTCGATCTGAATCCCTACGAGGATCGATCGAGCTACGTATATACGAATATATAAATGAATAGCAAGAGTCGTAAGAAACTAACCCTCGAAGTCCATTGATTAAATGGTAACCTTCTCTTGAGCTATTCCCCAAGCTTTAATTTGATCTCTACGAGTTCAATCCGCTCCAAGCCCTTGAACGATCCAACGCCGAAAGCACCGCGTCTCTACTTGCCACGCGCCGGAAAAACGAACGGAATAACAACACTTGATTAACCTATAAGGTTACGGCTAGAATCAAGTGATGAAGCTTTTATTATTACACTCTAAGTGTATAATATATCTCTCAATAATTTTTCTCTAAGAAAATATGAATGACGGAAGAACACAAAAAAAAAAGTTTATCTCCCCTCTCACTAATATGAAGATGCCGTGAGCTTTTCAAGGTGGTGAGAATGAGAGTTTTTATTTTGGTATTAATAATCATTCACAAGATAAGATTACACCCACAAAATCACCTTAAACCTTATAATAAGAGATATGAAATCTCATATGTCAAAAGTCTTCCAACAAGAAAACAAGACAATGATCAAGGTAGGAAATCAAGGTGGGGGCCGGCCTCTAGAAGAAATGAAATGCGAGTTCGGTTCGTTTCGGACTCAGAGTCCAAACAGATAAACTCCAATTCCGTTCCGATGTATTTATATTGTTTAATTAATCCAATTAATTAAACAATATAAATACATCGGAACGGAATTGGAGTTTATCTGTTTGGACTCTCGGGAGTCCGAAACGAACCGAACTCATCCCGACTCCTTCTAGATGGCCATTCCATTTTCCCTCCTCTTTCCTTTGGTCATAATCTTCACCTTAGATGGTGGATGACTTGAATTATCAAGGGAACAAGATCTTTTAATTAATTCATTTTAATTATTTGGTCTTGATTTGGGAGGATTTTATGTGGAATAAAATGAAGAAGAAGTGAATGAAGAAGATGAAGATGAGTGTTAAACTCAAAGTCTATCTCTCTCTCCCTATTCCAATTAATTAAACATATCAAATACAAAATAACATAATTAATTTCTCCAAGAAATAATTATATTCATGAATTAAATTAATCACCAAGTAATTTATTTAATCCATTAGGCTGTAAATCAATTCATCCAATAAATCGATTTAGACATCCAATGTCTCAATTAGATATCCGATATTTAGTTTTCATAATGAGAGATTAAGATTGATTCATTCCGTCGTCAATCCTAATGCGCGACTCGGTAGGTCCGTCTCAGTCAGCAATGGGAGGAACCAAAGAGTAGTAGCACCACCTAGCTAGCCTGGTGGCCTACACCGTACCCCTACTGAGAACGAATGATCATTCAAGAACCATTCTGTCGTGAATACCAGTATACGTATAAACCCTTCTTTCAAATGTCCCGATCAAGTTATAGGGTCACGGTCAGTCAAACCCCATCTGTACTTGACGCTATGCATGCGTTAATGCAAACCGAGATCATCGAGCTCTCGTGTATCTAATACAGCTAGCTCCAATGCTTTGGCCAAAGACTTATGATCTCATCTGCCAATAACCGCATAGGACATATAACCCGTTCACTAACAGGAGAAAGATTTCTATCTTGGTATTCAGTAGGACCTGCTACTTGCCCATCAAGATGCACGTCGAGGTTGACCCCCACATTCCGGTTTATAGGGTCGAACTACTCTAATGAAAATCTTGACGTCACAAGCACATCCCTACTAAATCCTCAAGTCGAAGGTTCACGAATACCTATCACAACCTTTCGATTCCATCATTGACTGTCCCGGAGTGAAATCCGTGTGACGAATCGAGGGTGAGTCGGTTCGAGTATACTAATCTAATTAGCATACCTATAACGTGTGCTCCCACTAACCATTAGTGTTCTACAGGCACTCTCCTTGTCAAAGAACACGTCATACAAGTCTTTACATAAACTTAATGCCCAGTCAAGTTTTATCGAATTGCGAACGATTAAGTATTTGAGCTATAAACCTTTCCAGTGCCGACCCCTTTATCAAATAAGGAGTGGAATGTTTTGCTTTCAAATACACGGACTAGTTTCTACATGTATATTTATGAGTTAGGAATGCCAGTAACTACCAGTAAATAAAGAAACATCCATTGCCTTATATTAATGATTTACATAATAACAAGTACAATGCCCTCACTCAACATCCTCTGAGTGGCATTCGAGGGCATACTCCTAACACAGACTCCTTCACCCGTAGAGTCTTCATCTGAGATTGGGCGGTTAGAAGTTTGTTCATCAACCTCCTAAATCGCAAGTAATCTCATTGCAGTTGAAGTTCATAACAAACTGAGAGAAGGAATTAGGAAGAGATTGCAGGATAAGGTTGGTCTGGAGAGAGGCATGCATCCTAAAATAAAGAGCCTTTAGTATCTCAATCATTTACAGGACGTGGTCCCTGACTTTCTCACCTTCCATCATCCTAGCACCGAAGAGTTGCTAAGATATCTCATATCTAGCAGTTCGACTGTACTCACCATAAAGCTCGGTTAAGTGAGATAAAATCTGCTTAGCAGAAGTCATTTTCTCATAAGCTCTCTGAAGCTCATTAGACATAGAGCCCATCAGATAGCCATAAACTCTAATGTCATTCTTAACCGACTTTTCATGGATTTCAACATCTTCATGACTGCTCCTGGTCCACAACGGAGCCGCCGGAATTTCCGCCTCCAGGACGTATCCCAGTGCCTCGATACTGAGGAAAATCATCAGATTGTGGAGCCAATCCACAAAGTTTGGTCCCATTAAGTTGTTCTTTTCGAGTAGTATTGCATGTGGGTTCGTTGTCATTGTTGAGAGTTGTGGGTTCGTTGTCATTGTTGAGAGTTGATTATTTTGTTTCTCTACATAGAGTATACCAGATTGATTAGGTGACTCATTCAATTATGGTCTTGAGTTTAGAATTAAGGACTTTTCTATTCATTTAACCAATCTCCCATTATTTTTATCAAAATAACACACTCCCCTATAAAATTCGTAAGTACTTGTTCGCTTTACTTCATAGTGGTGATCGAGTTCCTTATAAATTTTAATAGAAGGCAACCAACGAGGTTTCTGGTCTATTAATCTTTATAAATTGGTGTCCAACACCAACCCATCTACTGGATTATTCGATCTTCTTTTTCCCCTTGTTCACTCCCCTCAACCTATCCGGTTTCTATAATTCATGAACAAGTTAAGTTTATACCATCGATGCTGATCAGTTTCGCAATTTAATCTTATCCGACAACCGAATAGGTTTCTAGGGACAAAATTTGCTCCAACCGAAGGCATCCAATGCACTCTCCGAATTTATCGACCCTCCCCGAATGACTACCCTGATAACTCAGAAGCATAGCACATCCGGTTTGGGTTTCAATTTTTCAAAAGCTGGACGGTGGAAGGAGAACCTTGAAACCTTATAAACTTAATTTTTGTTATGGGATAATTTCACGACTAATGTTACACTGCATATTAATTCATTTAAGCGCGTTTGTGGGCATTCATACCATATGAATAAAAATTCACAACCTAGTTTCTACCAACATGCAGTTAATGGACCGTTCCAAAGAATAAAAACTTCGTAATGTAATTGCATGTATTGTGTCTTGAATCTTCGTTTTTTCGGTGTATTTTCCTCCGGTCTTCGTCATTACAAATAAATTTAACATTGAAAAATTGCATCATATTATACATATTTTCTAGTAAATAAATAGGCTCAAAACGAACTTTACAACCGAATCGAATAAAACAAATGATTCAAAACTAGGTCCATGAACTACATCATCATTCATAAGCATTAATCCAATAAAAACTAAATAATGGATTTTATATTAAATGTTTAATATAATATATTGATCTAACCAATATATAAAATTAATCTATTTAATAGAATTAATCTAATTAATCCACAAATACGGTAATTTAATTTGTTCGTTTGATCCGAACAATATTAAATATTTCACATTAATTAATTTCGTCAAAATAAAAATATCAAGTATTTTATTTAGTCAAATTAAATCCAATTTAAATTGCCAAAAATTAATATATCGAAACATAAATTAAAACAGAGTCGAAACAAACTATAACGAAGCCCGATCCGTGGCCTGGCATCCACTGTCGGGCCATGGACGAGAGGACCTGACCTACTCGGGCGCTGCCTAGTAGCGGTCAGGCAGTCCCGGACTGCCGATCCGGCAACTTTTCTTACTCGTTGTTCCGTCCCGATTTTAAAAATTATATCTAATTTTATTATTACATGTATAAATAAATTTTTATATTGAATTAGATTTATATTTTAATATAAAATCATGAAAAATAAATTTTCTACGAACAACTAAACATCAACGATTTTACGATTTGTGATTTCAACTCACAAAATATATAATCAAGCATTTCAAATGCTAAATATTGTATATATGATCACAATACCTCTCTACAATACCACTGTTTGGATTCGGTGCCTAAACTGAATGCGCTGTGGAAGCAAAAAAATAATTTAACCGAACCCCTTAAGGAGGACTGATCATGCATCGTATATACGAATATAAATAGATAATGAGTAAAGTAATAAAAAACATACCCTTGCAAGCCTTCTTGGAAAATACCGAGCACCAAAAATAATGTGCCTCTACTAGTCATGCGTTGAAAGATGACCGTAAAAAACTTATATATATTTATTCTCTAAGAATATGGCTAGAAATATATATATATATATATATATATGAGCTTATTAAAATTATTTATAACACTGTAAGTGTATAAATATAATTTTTCTCTCAATTTTTCTTAAATTTTCTCTAAGAAACTGATGAAGAAAATGAACAAACTACCCTCTCAAAACTAAATTGCAGTCGTGTACTCATTAAACGGAATGGGAGGATGATTATGGTGGGGTTTGTTTAATTAAGTAAAGTTCACATTGTAATATCCGGATTTATTATTGTGTATTTCATCTGTATTTGAACCATGTATTATTCGGAATTATGATCTCGATAATTGGAGTATGATATTTCTCACATTTGTATCCTTGTACATAAGTATAACAACATGCACATTACTCATGCAAATTCGTGATAGCGCACGCTAAGAATGTAGCTTAACGTGCATTGTCGGACTACAATTAGCGCACGCTACGAATTAAGAATTGCGTGCGCTAGACAATCAATTATTGAGCTAGACGGCTAGCACATGCACCAGCCGGACGTGGGTCCGGATAAGATTCCCGCGGACGAACCTGGACAGTTTTGGAGTCAACGATTATTAGCGCGCGCTAAGGATTGTATGATAGCGTGCGCTAATCAGCTATGTCCAGAAATTTTATATAAGGGTCAGCACTCCATTTCTTCTTGTTCCCTTCACTCGTCCTCATCTCTTGATAGTCCAGAGAACCTTCCCTCCTTCTTAAACACACTTAGACCACCTCCACTTAATCACTAAAGGTTGGATGCCACTTGTGTTTGATCATTGGAGTGGAGAAACATCTTGATTTGGCAAACAAGCAACTGGAGCCGGATTCTACTTGTTGTCTCGGTATTTTTCCTCATCTTAAGGTATGTTATACTTCTTTCAACCTTGAATTCGTGTTCTTAAGGATATGAGGATTATGTTATCAAGATATTGAGTTTCATTGGTGAATTATCCAAACCACATCATGTTTAAGAGATTGAGATGATTATACCTCAGATACCTTGGTTATGAACATCATAATTCGAATCTTGTTACGATGAACAAGTAGAGGAAGTTTCTGACATTGGTAATCCGAATTTAGAAGGTGTCTTCATAGTAATCACGGACTTGACTTTAACATCATTATTGTTAGACGAATCTAAGAGATTGATCATGGAAAGATTTATCTTGTAAAGATGGAGTGTTAAACAAACTACAAGATGATAGTTTTGATTGATATAAGATATTGATATCGACCATTAGGCCTTCCGAATTACGCATGAAGAATTGTAATCGAAATGGAATATGGTTTTATGATGGTATATATATTCTTGAATTCGAAGTTGTTGTTATCCGTAAGAGCATTCATAACCGTATGAGCATGATATTCATGGAGATAACATGAGTTAACACTGAAGATTTTGTAAGTTTAATCACGATTAGATCAGTCTGCTGCCCAGTAGTGAACTGCCATGCATAATTAGCGTGCGCTAAAGCTTCATGGTTAGCGTGCGCTATCGAGCATAAGTTAACGAACGCTACGATTGGAAACGTACGATGCACTATGTCATCAGGCGAGTCAGTCGGCTGATCAGAGAGGACTGTCGATACATAGTTAGCGAACGCTAGGCTTCATTGTTTACATGCGCTAACAAGCAGGCTTAGCGCGCGCTACGTAGAATACTTAGCGTACGCTAAGCAGTTCAGGCAGATTACGTTTTATGAACTTTCGGCCGTAAATTGGATTGTTAGACATTCGTACAACATGAGATGAATTCTATATTATTTCTTTTGTTAAGGTTCGAGCTTGCAACGTGATTGATCGAAGGGGCGACCTTCGAGTGTTTCGTTTTTCGTGGAAGTATTGTTCTTGTATTCAAATTGAGGCAAGTACCTTAATTGTTTTATATATTGATGTTATACATATTATCGTGCATATCTGTCGTTGTTGTATGTCCACCACGTGTTGGTCTGACGGGATCATCTTGGGATCTATGCTAGCGTGCGCCGGATCATTGGACAGGTTTTTCCACCACGTATTGGTCCGACGGGATCATCTCGGGGTCTAGGCAGTGAACGCTGGATCATTGGAATTACCATGTGTATGTTGTGATATCATGTTGTGATGTTAATGTGTGTATGATATTATTGAGTTTCAACTCGAAAACACGTCGAATAAAAATCATGTTTTGATGAAAAGCATTCACCAAGGGAAAACACAAAGTGTATTCTTATTTCTTTAACTTCAATAATCTTTCATTACAACTTCATCGCCCTATTTATAGGCAAAAGTAGCCTGACAAGATAATCTTAAACTATTACAAGTTGGGTTTAAATAATAAAAAGATAATAAAAAGGTTCCTTATGTCACTTACTGACAAAAGTAAAAGTTGGGCCTTATCTCCAAGTTGAAAGCTAATAGCCGCTTTTTCACACCGCATGTTGCCGAGAATCTTGCTGCCCTTCTAATAAAAAATGCTGAAATTCTTTTATTCTTTTACCACTTGGGCCCCCTTCCCCCAAGATGAAAGTTTGAAGTTACTCCAAGTCTGGTTATTAAGGGAACTCCGTGTCTAGTTTTCTCGCCCAAGTATGTTGCATGGTCGCTTACGTCGATCATCACCTCGTCTTCTTCCCTTGGACTTGTCAACCCCGTATCATCCCCTCCCCCTTTAAAAGGAATTGTCCTCAATTCTACAATCCCGTCGTCATCAAGATAAGGAGATAGATCACCTATGTTGAAAGTAGCATGCACTCCATAATTGCCCGGAAGTTCTAACTTGTAAGCATTGTCGTTCACCCTCGCAACTATTTTAAATGGCCCCTCGGCTCGTGGCATTAACTTATTCTTATGCGTACTCGGGAATCTTTCATTCCTCAAATGCACCCAAACTAAATCCCCGACTTTGAACACTCTTGGTTTCCTTTGTTTGTTTGATTTTCTTTTGTACACCTCATTTATCTCCTTGATTCGGTTACGCACCTATTCGTGTAGTTTCATCATCGATTTTAGTTTTGACTCCGCATTCTTATGCACCAATTCGTCATTCGATAATGGTATTAAGTCTAACGGTATGTAAGGATTCAGACCATAAACTACTTCGAATGGTGATCGCGCCGTGGCATGAGTAGGAGAGCGATTATATGCGAATTTCGCATGTGCGAGCTTCAAATCCCAATCCTTTTGTATTTTGCTTACCAAGCCTCGCAACAGCGTTCCCAGGGTTCGATTAGTTACTTCAGTTTGTCCGTCTGTTTGAGGATGATGCGAAGTACTAAACAAAAGCTTGGTTTCCACCTTTCTCCACAATGTGTTCCAAACGTAGCTCAGAAACTTCGAGTCCCGGTCCGAAACAATAGTTATCGGAACTCCATGTAATGGTACCACCTTTCGAAAATACAAGTCAACAACATTACTCGCATCGTCGGTTTTGTGACAAGAAACAAAATGAGCCATCTTCGAAAAATGATCGACAACAACCATAATCGCATCCTTACCTTGGTGGGTTCGCGGCAAAGCAACAATGAAATCCACAGAAAGATCTTCCCATGTCCTCTCCGGAATCGGTAAAGGTGTGTATTTTCTTGGTTTGAACGAACTCTTCGCAATATGGCATGTCACACACTTACTAATTATATTACTGACATCCCCCTGCATCTTTGGCCAATAAAAATGTTCTTTAAGCACATCTAATGTCATGGCCGAACCAAAGTGGCCAGCCAAACCTCCCTCGTGAGCCTCTCGAACCAGCAATTCTCGAATCGTGTGCCTTGGTAGACAAAGACGATTTCCCTTAAAAAGAAAGCCTTCCTGTATCGAAAATTCTCCCATCGGGCCAGATTTGCACAGGGCGAAGGTCTCACCAAAATCCGCATCACTGTCATAATTTTCCTTCACTGTATCGAATCCAAGCAATCGAACATCAAGGGTAGAGAGTAAGGCATACCACCTGGACAGCGCATCAGCCACCACATTGCTCTTACCGTCCTTATACTTCGATGAAAAGTGAAATGATTGCAAGAATTCCACCCACTTCGCATGTCTGGGACTCAACTTCTGCTGACCATTAATATACTTTAAAGATTCATGGTCCAAATGCAGAATAAAATGTTTCGGTCGAAGATAATGACTCAAATGATCAAGAGCCCTCACTATGGCATAGAACTCCTTGTCGTAAGTGCAATAGTTGAGTCGAGCCCCACTCAACTTCTCCTAAAAGTACGCAATAGGCCGCCTGTCTTGAATGAGAACCACTCCAATGCCAACTCCGCTAGCATCACATTCTACCTCGAACGGTTGCGAAAAATCGGGTAATGCTAAGATTGGTGCTTCGCACAACTTTGCCTTCAAATTTGCGAATGACTCCTGAGTAGTCCGGCTCCAATTAAACGTGCCCTTCTTCAAACATTCGGTTATTGGGCTTGAAATGGTACTGAAATCTCGAATGAATCTTCGGTAAAATGAAGCCAGTTCGTGGAACGATCTAACTTCCGTCACTGTAGTGGGTACTGGCCAGGACTTGATTGCTTCGATCTTTGCTTGATCGACCGACACTCCATATTTTGAAACAACATAGCCAAGAAAGACTATACTCTTGAGAAAAAACGAGCACTTCTCCTTTTTTCCATACAGCCTTTGTTCCCTAAGGGTTTCGAAGACTCGTCTCAAGTGTTCGAAATGTTCTTGCAACGATCGGCTATAAATCAAAATATCATCTAAGTATACAACCATAAATTTGCCTAAAAATGGCTTAAGTACCTCATTTATCAAGCGCATGAAAGTACTCGGCGCATTTGTAAGTCCGAACGGCATAGTGGTCCATTCATACAGCCCGTGTTTAGTTTTGAAGGCCGTCTTCCACTCATCTCCTTCTCGAATCCGAATTTGGTGATAACCACTTCGTAGGTCAACTTTTGAAAAGATCACGGATCCATGTAATTCGTCCAACATGTCATCAAGCCTTAGAATCGGAAATCGATACTTGATGGTTATATTATTCACGGCTCGACTGTCGATACACATCCACCAAGATCCGTCTTTCTTAGGAACCAGTAATACCGGAACCGCACAAGGACTTGGACTCTCTCGAACATATCCGCGGTTCATTAGTTCTTCGATTTGGTTTTTTAATTCCTTCGTCTCCTCAGGATTACATCTATAAGCAGCTTTGTTAGGGAGCGACGCACCCGGTTTGAGGTCGATCTGATGTTCACTCCCACGAATAGGTGGCAAACCCGACGGTAATTCTTCGGGAAAAACATCCGCAAATTCGTGCAATAAGGCATCCATCCTTTCGTCGTTCCGCACAACCATATTACCATTCCGTTTCTCCTTCAGAACCAACAAGTACACGCACTAGCCATCATTAATAGCATGTTCCACATCCCGTTCGCTAGCAAACATGGCCATTTTTGGTTTTTCACTCCGACTAGAACTCATTGAGTGAATAGCTTGAGGTGACATTGGTTTAAGCACAATATTTTTGCCCTTATCCCGTAACTCGTACTCATTTCTTCTTCCTCGGTGTAAAACGTCCTTATCAAACATCCATGGCCTTCCCAAAAGTACATGGCAAGCATCCATTGGGAGTACATCACATAATACGTTGTCTTCATACAAACCCATGGTTAGTCCAATCCTCACTTGTTTAGTCACTCTTATTTTGCTCCCATCATCGAGCCAATGCAAAGTGTAAGGTTTCGGGTGAGCCGTAGTGGTCAGACCGAGTTTAGTCACCATCTCGCTAGAAGCTACGTTCGTACAACTCCCTCCATCCACGATCAAACTACACCATTTATTTCCGATTTGACGCTTTGTGTGAAATATTTGATCCCGCTGTTCCGAATCATTCGAAACAGCTTTGGCTTGTAGAGTACGCAGAACTAAAGTCGTGTCATAGTTTGGAGCATCATAAGTCTCACATTCTTCTCCTTCTTCATCCTTCATGCCGAAATCAAATACATCACCCAGTCTCTATTTTTCGTCTTCGACCAACAACTCGTCTCGGATCGTGACAGCTTCTCTTAGTGTCACCACTCGTTTGTTCGGACAAGCATTTTGATAATGCCCGAATCCTTAACATTTGAAACATCTAACTTTAGCCAAACTCATCTCCTTCGGTATGTAGGGGTTCTTAGGAATCGCAATAGGGACCGGAGTCGGCACAGTTGCCTAAGTAGTTGAACTAGAACCGACACTTGGGTTTCCAAATTTGACTGGAAACTCTGGTTTATACAACTTCATCCTGTTTTGAGCTTCCAACTTCACACATAGCCCACATAATGTATCGAAGTCCTCGTATAGATATAATTCCACCGAGTTAGCTATGCTTCGGTTTAAGCCACGCATGAATCGCGACATCTTCTGCTCCTCATTCTCCTCTATTTCTCATATTAAGGTCAGATTCTCAAACTCCTCAATGTATTCACTGACATTCAACTTTCCTTGCATGAGATCTACAATCTTCCGGTACAAGGACAATCGATGCGATGCTGGTATATATTTCTTATGAAGTTTTCTTTTTAACGAATCCCATGAACGGATCTTTTCTTTCCCCGCACGGGTTCTTCGTGTTTTCACTCCTTCGTACCAAAGTGAAGCGCCTTTCCCCAACTTGAGAATTGCATACTTTACACCTTTTTTCATCGTCAATGTCTTTAAACTCGAACATGCGGTCAATTTTACATTCCTATTCCAAGTAGACTTTGGAGTCTGTCCCGCCAACGAACTCCAGAAGCTCGTTCAACTTGAACTCTTAGACATGGCATGAGGGTCCCTCATAGTCACCACGCCTAGGTTGTCAACCCTGGTCGCGTTGTTCTGGTATGTCACGCAATGCGTCACGAAGTTTTGCCAAGAAATCAGCATTGTTGAGATCCATAATGCTAAAGATCAAGAACTTGGGCTCCGATGCCACTTATGATGTGAATTCTCGCTGATGATGTGAATTCGTTATCGATACAGCAGGAAGCAATTTTGACGAGCGGAAGCAAATCGGCAAGAAACTGTCGGGAACTGGTAACAAAAGTTCGCTACACCAATAACACTGGCTGACGGTACGCACACGCGGCGGGAAATGATGACAGCAACTCGATACAGCAACAAGACAGGAACTGGTCTAATGGAAATGACTCTGAACAGGAAATTTCCAAATAGTGCCACTCGAAATACCAAGTTCCGGTCGGATGCGAATTGAAAACAGGAAACAAGTTCGAACGATCGAACAACTCTTGATGTGATAAACTGAACAAGTATAACACTGTATCGAAAACAAGAAGAATATCGAAACAGAACAGTTGTTTTATCGAATTAGACCTATAATTAGATAAAGTGATTTCTTCTCAAGACCTATTGAGAATCAATCGGATTAATACTCGAAAACGCGTCGAATAAAAATCAGGTTTTGATGAAAAGCATTCACCAAGAGAAAACACAAAGTGTATTCTTATTTCTTTAACATTCAATAATCTTTCATTACAACTTCATCGCCCTATTTATAGGCAAAAGTAGCCTGACAAGAGCCTGACAAGATAATCTTAAAATATTACAAGCTGGGTTTAAATAATGAAAAGATAATAAAATGGTTCCTTATGTCACTTGCTGACAAAAGTAAAAGCTAGGCCTTGTCTCCAAGTTGAAAGCTGATAGCCGCTTTTTCACACTGCATGTTGCTAAGAATCCTGCTGCCCTTCTAATAAAAAATGCTGAAATTCTTTTATTCTTTTACCACTTGGGCCCCCTTCCCCCAAGATGCAAGTTTTAAGTTACTCCAAGTCCGGTTATTAAGGTAACTCCATGTCTCGTTTTCTCGCCCAAGTATGTTGCATGGTCGCTTACGTCGATCATCACCTCGTCTTCTTCCCTTGGACTTGTCAACCCCATATCAGCATCGTTGTGCTAACCCCTTCGGGGGTGAATATTTGCTTATGTTCAAGATCCAGGAGAGTGGGGAAACAACCATTGGAGCTGCATGACGACGAGGGTGCAAAGTGATGTTCTGGACGGGTTTATTTGTCTATTGTTTGTATCGTTTTAATAAGTACTCGAGTATGTAGTCGTTTATGATGATTTGAATTTGGTGATGTACTAATACTTTTCCGTTGAACATTCGTCAGAACTGTTGTATCTTATTTCCGTTATTTTTATACGTTGGGATCTGTTAATGTCTTTTCAATTCTTCAGCCTTGTAAATCCTTATGTAAAGGATTTACGGCGCTGTAATATTCCTGAACATATCGGGGGTGTTACAGAATATGGTATCAGAGCTAAGATTATGGATATCTTGGCCATTGGGTTAAAATAGGGGTCGTATATGTCTTTTGAGGTAACCGGCCGCGAATAACATCACTGTACTGCCTACGTCTTCCTGCGAACGGTGGTTGTATGTTACTAAACTCTATCTCATCCTTTACATGTTGTATCTTTTTATACTTGAACATTAGAACGATATTGTTTCTTGTATATTGAGTATTTATGCTTACAGTATGTTGAGAGGTGGACGTGGATGTGGTCGCGGTCGCGGATGCGGAAGAAGGAATGCCGAAAGAGAAGCTTCGCCTTCTAATCAGGCCAGTCACAGCTCAAGCGAGCCACAGAGATCTATTAATAATGAACCAGAACCTGCTGTGCCCGAAATCCTTCGTCAGGTGGTGAACCAGATGACTCAATTCACCCAGGTCGTGGATGATAAGTGTCAGTTTTATACACTTATCCATGGTTTGTATTGATAAATTTTACTCATAATTGAGCTAGTCTACTCATTTCTGTTTTTATTTAATTAGTTTTTAATAATTTTATTTTTTTTATCCGATGAAGATGTAAATCTAGTCTTAAACGGATTGAATTACTAATTTACTCAAGAAATAACATGTTTATAAAGTATTATCTTTGTTGAATTTTTATGTATTCATGTTTTAGGGCTTTCCGAGACGAGTTCGGCAGTCTTTCCGGATACAAAATCAGAGTTATATATCAAAAGTAATCATCCGAAGAAGACTTGGGGCAAAAACGCAAAGTCTAAGAAATTCTGGGCTGAAAATGAAGTCTGAAACTCCATACGGGCATGTACGGGCGTAACTCACAAAATGCAAATTTATGAAGCCATGTTACGGCCATAACTACTGAATGTTACGACCGTAAGCCATCCTAGTTACGGCCGTAACTCTTGACAGATTGTAATCATTTATCTAATTTTTTATACTTTTGGTGTATTATTGAGGGGATGGCTGGCATTAATCCGATCTATTGTAATAATGCTGGAGTTTTGTTGCTATTAGATGACTTTAAGTGTATAAATAGACCCCTTACATCCATCATCATTCATCATTCATCTTATATTTTTCCACTTTTTGTAATATTTTCTTTTTGTGTGAAGAACACACTTGTGTTCTTGAGTGATTTGTGTAATGGTGGTATAAGATATGTTGTTAAGGGAGTTTATTGCTTCTTTCTCCTTTATCTACTAAGGGACTTAGGATCAATTCTTTCTCTTTTTCAACTAATAATGACCACTCAAGCTTGTATTATGTTTATTAAACCCTTAATGGGCTAAGTTACCTTAGTTGGGATTATAAACAAGGTTAGTCATGTTATTTAAGTTTGTATAAAGATCTATTATGAATTATTTATTATTGTGTGTAATTTTCATTGTTTTAACAATCTTTATTTATTTGGCCAATAAATGACGATATTTATGGTCTTCATATGTTTCGAAGAAAATTTGTTTGATTAGATCAAATGATCTTCACTCTAAGTTGTTCTAGGGGATAGAAATATACCTCTAGACCTTAGATGATTCTTTGAAGTATTTTCATAAAACCTAATGCCATGTATTGAAGCCAATCAACATAGAAATATAGTGGATTGATTGAATATATAAGGGGCATTTTATAGTTCGAAAGAGAAACAATCTTTTAAAGGAAAATCGAATCTACACAACATAATAAATAAATTCATCTTATGATCTCCTATACATCTTCTATAACTAATGATGAACTAAATTAGTAATCCAAACTATTTCATTTTATCTTCTATTAATCTATTATTAGTACAATCTTTTATTTCCTTGAATATTAGAACTATTATTGCATTTTCTTTACGACTTTCATACCAAACTCTTAAATTGTGTGTTTCAATCATATATATCTCTATAACAAATAGTTAAATAGTGTCTAATTCAATATATAACCTAACTTTCTCGTGGGATCGATAAACTAGACTCAAAAAGTCCACTTACTACTTGATACGATATCGTGCACTTGCGATAGTTACACTAAAGACGTGACAAGTTTTTGGCGCCGTTGCCGGGGAAGTATAAGTGTTATTTTGAAATATTACATTATTAACTATTGTTATAAATACAACTTTTTATTTGTTGTAGATTCTCTTGTCTATGCAAAGGATGTACAATCGCAATTTAGTTTCACTAGATCCTGAGATCGAAGCCACATTGAGAAGAAGGCGAAGAGAACAAAAGAAAAGCATTATTTCTTCACCATCAATGGTGGACGAACCAAACCCACTTCTCCCCCAAGGAAAAGATAATGAAAGAATTCCTCCGGTAGGGGAATACCTAATGTTCAAAACATTCAACATCAACAACATCTTATTGTGCCGGAAATAGATGAAGACAACATGCTCTTTGGGGAATTCATGAACCCCCCATCTTTGAGCGTGCAATCAAGTGTGATATATCTACCATTTGGAGTGGACAATTTTCAAATTCGCCCCGATGTCATTAATCTCTTCTCGAACAACAATTCATTCTATAGAAGAACCGACGAGAATCTATATCTCTATATTAACCATTTTGTGGAGATTTGTGGAAATTACAAATATCCATATGTAAATGACGAGGCGATCAAAATGAGACTTTTCGTGCACACTTTGAAGGACAGAGCAAGAGAGTGGCTAGATACTTTGCCACCATGAAGCATAACAAATTGGCCCGAATTTGTCCAAAAATTCACCACTAAATACTTTCCACCAATAAAAGTGGCGAAACTCAAATACGAAATCTCTACATTTCGTCAACAAGATTCAGAGTGATTTCACGAAGCATGGGATAGATACAAAGACATGCTACGAAAATGTCCTAACCATAGTTTCAATTTGGGAGCACAAGTCAATTACTTCTATTCTGGAATTTTACCTACATGCTGAGCCAATGTCGATTCATCATCTAATGGCTCACTTGGCAACAAGACTATGAAAGAGGCTTATAATCTTTTTGAGGTTATAAGTGAACAAAGTGCAAGATGGCCAGACAGAAATATCCAAAAGAAACCAAATTGTGTTTTTGAAGTAGATTCTTATTCACTTATTGACAAAAATTGAAGCTTTATCAAAGAAAGTCAAGGACATGTCTTTTTCAACTCCTCAATCTGTGAAGACGGTGCAAATTCCACAAGTTTCAGCTTTTTCATTTGAAATTTGTTGAGCAACTCACAACAGCACTATCTGTCCCTTAGTGCAACAGGAGCAGACACCATCACCACCAGAACAAGTGGCGTATGCTCAGAATGTCCAAAGGCAAGCATACAACCCTTACAGGCCAACATACAATCCAGGGTATAAAAATCATCCAAATTTTTCTTATGCAAACAACAACAATGTGTTGAATCCAACGCATCAAGAAAATAAGCCCGGGTGGGAAGAAGCAATCACGAAGCTAGCCGAACAACAACTGAAGTATCAACAACGCAATGATGTGTCAATTAAAAATCTAGAGACACAAGTTGGCCAAATGGCCAAAATACTTTCAGAAAGATCTCATGACATGTTACCTAGCAATACCGAGGTAAATCCAAGGGAAAATGTCCAAGCTATCACAACAAGAAGTGGAGTGCAGTTGCCGGAAATTTCTGTGGAAAATCATCTGGAAAAACAAAAAAACTAAACAAAATCAAGAATCAGAAAAAGAATCTGAATCAGGACCTTCATCTCAAAAAGGTCCAGTTGTTGGAAAATCTTATGTACCACCTATCCCATTTCCTCAACGGTTGAAGAATCACAAGCTCGATGCTCAATTTGGGAAATTCTTGGAAATTTTCAAAAAGCTACACATCAACATACCTTTTGCCGATGCTCTAGAACAAATGCCAAGCTATGCCAAATTTATGAAAGATATTCTTTCCAACAAACGAAGGCTTGAAGAATATGAAACTGTCATGCTAACGGAGGAATGTAGCGCAATACTACAAAAGAAGTTTCCACCCAAGCTAAAAGATCCAGGAACTTTCACAATCCCATGTACAATTGGTGAAGTGAATTTTGTCAAAGCTCTTTGTGATTTACGGGCAAGTATCAACTTGATGCCCCTGTCAATTTTTAACAAACTGAACTTGGGAGAAGCAAAAGCAACAACACTTTCACTACAATTAGCTGATCGGTCAATAAAATATATACGCGGGATAATAGAAGATGTGCTCGTCAAGGTTGATAAATTCATATTTCCAGCGGATTTTATCATCCTTGACATGAAAGAAGATCAAGATATTCCCATTATTTTGGGATGACCATTTCTCTCAACCGGACGTGCTCTTATTGATGTCTATGAAGGAAAGCTAATTCTCAGAGTGGAAGACGAACACGTCATCTTTGATGTCCTAAACACTTTGAATCATCCCTCCACAGATGTTTAATGTCTAAGAATAGACGCAATTGAAGCCATGGTAAACAAGTCTTCGGAGAAGATTCGATCTAAAGATCCTCTTGAGATATGTATAGCAAATTCTCTAACCAGCATGGAAGAAGAATATCACTTGGCCGAAACAGTTAACTATCTAGAAGCACTACCACCTTTAAGAAGGCATTCACATTTTGAAGAGTTGGGGACAAGCTCCGCTAAACCCCTCCCTTCTTTACAAGAAGCTCCAATACTTGATCTCAAACCTCTACCCACACATTTGAGATATGCTTACTTGGGTATTTCCTCTACACTTCCGGTCATCATATCTAACATATTGACCGAACTTAAAGAAGAGAAATTAGTAAGGGTATTGAGGAATCACAAAAGAGCAATTGGATGGACTATTGGGGACATTAGAGGAATAAGCCCCTCTATATGCACACACAAAATTTTGATGGAAGATGACTACAAACCTTCAATTGAGCATCAACGACGTTTGAATCCAAACATGAAGGAAATTGTGAAAATAGAGATTCTTAAATTACTTGATGCAGGAATCATTTATTCAATCTCAGATAGTCCATGGGTGATCCATGTACATATGGTGTCCAAAAAGAGTGGAATCACAATCATAGAGAACGAGCACAATGAACTTATACCAACGCGACTCATCACATGATGGAGAATTTGCATTGATTACAGGAAGCTTAACAAGACGACCAAAAAAGATCATTTTCCACTCCCATTTATTGATCAAATGCTCGATAGATTGGCGGGACATTCTTACTATTGTTTTGTTGACGGCTATTCAAGGTACAACCAAATCGTCATAGCCCTAGAAGATCAAGAGAAAACAACATTCACATGCCCTTACGGAACATTTGCCTATAGAAGAATCCATTCGGATTGTGCAATGCTCCAGCGACATTTCAGAGATGCATGATGTCAATATTATCAGACATGGTAATTCATTGAAGTTTACATGGACGATTTCTCGGTTTTTGGAGATACATTTGATAAATGCCTAAATCACTTAGGCATGGTCTTGGAACGATGTGAAGACACAAATCTAGTTATTAATTGGGAGAAATGTCACTTCATGGTCTAGGAAGGAATCGTACTTGGCCATAGAATCTCACAACATGGAATTGAAGTCGATAAGGCAAAGATCCAAGTGATTGCAAAACTTCCTCCACCAATTTAGGTGAAAGGAGTAAGGAGTTTTCTCGGGCATGCAGGATTCTATTGGAGGTTCATAAAAGATTTCTCAAAAATAGCAAAACCTCTCTGTTCTTTGCTTGAGAAAGATACACCATTCCTTTTCACAAATGAATGCCACGTGGCCTTTGCAACTTTGAAGGATAAGCTTACATCAGCACCAATCATCATTTCTCCAAATTGGACTATTCCATTCATTCTGATGTGCGATGCAAGTGATTATGCTGTGGGGGCCATGCTGGGCCAGAAGAATGACAAAATGATGCAAGTGATCCATTATGCTAGCCGAACTATGAATGATGCACAGATGAACTACACAACAACTGAAAAAGAGATGCTTGCAGTGGTTTATGCCTTTGATAAATTTCGATCCTACTTATTGGGATCGAAAGTCATTGTCTACACTGATCATTCAGCTTTGAAATATTTAATGACAAAGCAAGATGCTAAGTCAAGGCTAATCCGATGGGTCCTACTTATGCAAGAATTCAACATAGAAATCCGAGACAGAGTGAACCAAGTGGCGGATCATCTCTCTCGACTAGACCAAAACAATGCTCAAGAGAAGGAAATAAATGAAGTATTTCCAGAAGAACAACTGTTCCAAATCTCTAATGTGCAAGAAAAACAAAATGCACCATGGTATGCAGATATCGTCAATTTCCTTGTAAGTGGAATAATTCACCCAAAATTTTCCCATCATCAAAAGAAAAAAATTCTTCTCCGATTTGTAATACTATTACTGGGAAGATCCTCTATTTTTCAGATGAGGACCTGATAAAATCATTCGGAGATGCATACCGGAAGAAGAAATGGAGAATGTATTAGAAAGATGTCATTCCTCTCACTATGGAGGACATTTTGGGGCTTCAAAAATAACAGCAAAAATTCTTGAAACAGGATTCTATTGGCCCACTCTGTTCAAAGATGCACATACACTTGTCTCTAAGTGTGACCGGTTCCAAAGACATGGAAACATGTCAAAAAGAAATGAAATGCCAATGAATTTCATCCTTGAAGTTGAAATCTTTGACGTTTGGGGAATTGATTTCATGGGACCCTTTCCATCATCGTTCTCTAATGAATACATCCTTGTAGCTGTGGACTACATATCTAAATGGGTGGAGGCTGTGGCATTACCAACAAACGAAGCTAGAGTCGTGGTAAATTTTCTAAAGAAAAATATATTCACTCGCTTCGAAACTGCGAGAGTTATTATCAGTGATGGCGGATCTCATTTCTACAATCACTAGGTTAAGGCTCTACTGACCAAATTCGGAGTAAAACACTGTGTCGCTACCTCTTATCACCCACAAACCAGTGGACAAGTCGAGGTCTCCAATCGTGAACTGAAACGTATACTTGAGATGACAGTCAACTCATCTCGGAAAGATTGGTCGAAAAAGCTGGATGCTGCGCTCTGGGCTTACAGAACAGCTTATAAGACACCAATAGGCATGTCTCCATTTCATTTGATTTTTGGAAAAGCCTTTCACCTGCCAATAGAACTTGAACATCGAGCCTTTTGGGCTATAAAAAAATTAAACTTTGACGAACAGTTGGCTGGAAAGAAAAGGTTGCTGCAGTTAAATGTGTTGGATGAAATCCGACTCGACTCATATGAAAATGCCAAAATCTACAAAAAAAAAAAAAAGATGGCATGACAACAGAATTCTAAGAAGAGATTTCAAAGCAGGAGACCAAGTTCTCCTTTTTAATGCACGACTGCGTCTGTTTCCGGGTAAGCTGCAATCAGGATGGATGGGCCCACACACAATCAAAGAGGTCTTTCCTCATGGAGTTGTGGAGATTTATAATACAACCGACGGGAGTTTCAAAGTAAACGGCCAACGGTTAAAGCCATATCTGGGAGGAGAATTCTCGACAGCAAAGTCAATCATAATGCTGGGAATACCTAATTGATCAGACGAGAAGTCAAGCTAAGGACGTTAAACAAAGCACTTATTGGGAGGCAACCCAATCTCTATTATTTCGCAAAATAAGTTTGGGGGTAACACAGAAAGATTCAACAACAAGAGCAAGGATCATATCGTTCATAAAATCCAGGGAGTCTTTCTTTCATTATTCTCACACACATAATATATATAATTTTTTTAAAAAATCTAAAAAAACAAAATATATATATATATATATATATATAATACGGCCGTATTCACATTCATACGGCCGTATATAAGGATTTCCATATGGGCGTACACATACATGTTACGGCCGTATCCCTTTTGTTTTACAATTACATTTTTTTTACGAACGTTTGTTACGATCGTAGGTTATAAATCATACGGCCGTAAGTTGTTCTCGATTCATTTTTACGAAGGCTACATATGGCCGTAACTCTTGTATGTTACGGCCGCAACTCAAAATTTTTCCAAAAAACGAATGCTACATACGGCCGTAACTCTTGTATGTTACGGTCGTATCTTAAAAAACTGTCAAAAAACGAATGCTACATACGGCCGTAACTTGAGTAACATATGGCCGTAAGTCTATAGCTATTTAAAAAAAAACACGGGATTTAGAATCACAATCACAAACCCGGCGGGACACAGAGGCACTGTTGCGGAAAATTTTTCCCCTTCTCAATCCCTACTTTCAAAAACAAAAATTCGTCAATACAATTTATTCTCCTATCAACATTAACACATAAATCATCAATTTTTTTATTTCAATCCTTGTTTCAATTTAAGCTTTCTTTTTATATGGTTTTAGTTTCTCACTTTATATTTGTTTTTCGATTCCAATTTTCATTAGATTCGTTGTTGAAACATGTTTAGTTGTTAGTATTATTGATATTTGTGTGGTTATTTGATTCATTGATTTGTGGTGGGTTTGTGGGTTTTAGTTTGAATGAAAAACTTGTTAAAAAAAACTATGCACTCAAGGTGTCCGACGAAATGCCACAACGAAAATCTTTGAATTTTTTTGATGTTTTTGTTGGTTTTGCTGGATGATTATAGTCGTGTGATGAAAAGGAAGTTGTTTTTGTTTAAATTCAGGGATGGCACCTAAGAAATCCTTGAAAGGAAAAGAAAAGGTCGGTTCGTCGTCTCAAGAACCGGCACCACCGCAAAGAATTCAAAACACATGGTGCATTAAGGAGCGGTTGTTCAAACTTGATGATTTCATTGGCCATTTGGATACCGACACTTTCACTAACCCGAGCATCTAAAAGTTCATAGACAACGGGTGGGAAAAATTCGTGTCCGAACTCCCAAATGGTAACCCCACCTTGACCCTAAACTTTTACAATACTTTCAACAAATCCATAGGGCAGGTAGGGTCGCCAACATATCATCAAATGACTGTGAATGGGAAAGTGATTCATTTTTCACCGGATGTGATTAACAAGTACTTGGGCGTTGATTCCACTAATGCGGTAGACATTTCCATCTTACCTAATGAGGATGTGCCGGATGATAGGGTTTTACGATGGGCATTAGTGAGCGAGCTCCATGACAGTATTGGGATCATCAAACCCCGATACAACCAGGCGGACCTCATTGATGATGATTTGTACTTATGGATGTGGGCAACCGGGAGTATTTACCCGACTTCGATGCTGATTACAGTTTCTATCGGCCACCCCAGAGGTTTATTTGCTATCTGTAATATCTGCATTTTTCTTCTTTTTCCGATATTCCCATTTTGGTGTATTTTCATTTTTAGTAGCTCGCTTGTAACCATGTCGACATTTTGAATCTATGTTATTCTTGGAGTTTCTCCATCTGGGATGATCTTGGTGATGTTTTGATATTATTCCGCTTTATGTCATGTATTATGGCATGGATGTTTGATTCTCGTGGAACTCGTTCGCTTTTGTAATTTCTTTGGTTTCACGAGTTCGTATAGTTGAGTTGTTCGTGTTATGAGTTTCGGTTTGTTAATCCGACGTCGTATCGCGGTTTTTGGATGTTTGGGCCGTTTCGTAATTTTCCTAAGTTTAGGGTATTCTCGTTATCTTTGTTGTTCCTGAGCCTTCGGGCATTCGGCATCACGCTTCATCGTAATGTTTTGGTTTCTGACTCAAATCCGTGGTGAGTGTATCTGTTGGTCGTGAATGCACCTTGTTATTTTTTTCTCTTTCCGATCATCTCCACGTCGGGCAGTGCTTCAGACTATGGCCTTCTGTCACAGGCCATGTTACGGCCGTAAGTCGTATATGTTACGGCCGTAATAATCGAGAGTTACGGCCGTAAGCTTCCTTCATATGGCCATAACAAGGTTTCGTTTCTTGCCTCCTGGTCCAGTCCTGAGTTACGGGCGTATCATGTTGGAGTTATGGCCGTAAGTATAGTTACGGCCGTAATGGTGTTCTTGATACGGCCGTATGTGTCGTTCGTCAATTTGCCCAGCTTCTCTCCAGAGGCCAGTTACGGCCGTAAGAGAGTCAAGTTACGGCCGTAATGATCCTATGTTACGGCCGTATGTGGGGTGTGTTACGGCCGTAACACCTGCCAGTATATAAACTGACAGCGGCCCAGTTTTTCCTCATTTCTCACATCTCTCTTTTCTTCTCGCGACCGGAGCGAAGACTGAGGCTAGGGTTCATCCGATTTTGATCCAAACTCTATAGTAAGGGCATATTCAAGTATCATATCATCCACCTATCACTAATCATCTATCGTTCATCTTCGAATCAAGGTAAAATCTCTTATAACCTACCTTGGGAGATTTGGGGGATTTCGGGTGTAATGTTCGTTTTGCTTCGTGTTGTTGATTAATCCTTGATGATTATGATCAATCTCGTCATTGTTCTTGTTCTCCTACGAACTCATGGTGTATTTCGTGATATTTGCATAATAGAGAGGGTTTGGTTGCGATCCGCCCTCGTCGTTGTTTGATACGAATACACATAAATCGTAGGCGGGTTTTCGGGTGTTTTCCAATTCCGTATTCAGTTAGAATTGGTGGTGATTGTGTTTTTCGTATCGTTAGGTTCGTGATTATCGGCTCCTAACGGTCGTCGGTGTTTTTCCTTTCGTTCGTTGCGTCGTCTATTATTCAAGGCAAGTATTTTTGGAAACCTTTATGCTTAACGTGGAATGGTAATGTATTTTGTGTGTGATTTGCTCACCTCGGGTTGGTCCGACGGGATCACGGAGGGAATCCAAAGGGTTGAGTCCTGGATTCATGAGTTTGTTTAGCTAGCCAGCTCGGGAGGGTCCTTAGAGGCCTCGGGCGGGATCTATGATATTACTCTGTTCCCAAGGCAATACACGTGCGTGTTTTGTTTTATAATATGGACAGCTCGGGAGGGTCCTTAGAGGCCTCAGGCGGGATCTATGATATTACTCTGTTCCCAAGGCAAATTGTTTGACTGTTTGTTTCCGGAAAAGACATGTCTGGTTTTGGCTTTTGAAATTGATATTGGTGCATGTACTATGAAATGTGTAAGCGATTGGTTTGCCTTGATTACTTGTACTAGCGTAATTGCTAACCCCTCTGGGGACCCGTTTTGGGGAAATTCTTGTTATGGATTTCAGGTTATGATTATCCGGGCGAGCGAGCACCGGGACAGTACGAAGATGTTGGCGAGGGTCGTTGACATGTGCATTTGGGTCTACTTATTTCTTTTGTCCATGTCGATAGGGTTGTTTCCTATATTTATAAACTGATAGACTGTACTCGCGAGTACTTAGGCTTTTCATTTAAAACTCCGTTTTGTATTATTTTAAATTGCTACATTATCGGTTGTTGCTTATTTCGCCGGTTGCCCCGGGTGTATTTTCATGTGTTGTATTATTTGAATGTGTGTCCTTGCTAACCGAGATGGTTAGTCGAGTGGTGTTTGTTTGTTGTAGCCTGGTGGGTCCCATGTAGGGGTCCACGGCGCTGTAATATATAATCCAGCCGGTCGCTAATGCTCGATTTTGACCTGCTGACAAGTCAAACATCTCGCCACAAACTGCGCGACCTCTTCCTTCATATCGTTCCACCAGAAATTCCTCCTCAGGTCCTTGTACATCTTACTCGAACCAGGATGAACGGAGTAAGGTGTAGCATGGGCCTCGCGCAGAATACTCTGTCTCAACTCTAAGTCGTTCGGCACACAAAGCCGACTCTGGAATCTCAAAACACCATCCTCATGAATCACAAACCCCGGAGACTTTCCTTTAAGAACGTTCTCTCGAATTTGAGTAATCATCGGATCCTCTAACTGCTTCAGCATAATTTCATCAACCAAAGACGACGAAATCTCTAAAGCACAAAGTTTCCCGACAGCTCCAGGCAACAAAATCGCAACATCTAACTCGATCAAAGACCGCCGAAGCTCATACTGAGACGTAAGGACCTCAAGCGTTCGCAACGCAACTGGTTTCCGACTCAAGGCGTCGGCCACGACGTTCGCCTTGCCCGGATGATAAAGGATTTCGAGGTCATAATCCTTAATCAGCTCTAACCACCTCCTCTGCCTCATATTTAACTCCCGCTGAGTAAATATGTATTTCAGACTTTTATGATCGGTAAAAATCTGACATGCAGAGCCGAAAAGATAGTGACGCCAAATCTTGAGCGCAAAGACAACCGCCGCTAACTCCAAATCGTGAGTAGGGTAGTTAAGCTCATATGGCCTCAACTGTCTCGATGCATAAGCGATGGTCTTGTCGTGCTGCATCAAGACGCACCCAAGACCCTGACCCTAAGCATCGCTATAAACAGCAAAACCTTCGTTGCCACACAACAACGCTAAAATCGGGGCTGAAGTCAAACGCCTCTTCAGCTCCTCAAAACTGGACTGCCTCTCGTCATTCCAGACGAACTTCTCGGATTTTTGGAGCAACTGTGTAAGTGGCCGAGCTAGTTTCGAGAAACCCTCGACGAACCTACGATAGTAGCCAGCCAAACCCAAGAAACTATGTATCTCTTTCACATTCTTGGGCGGTGCCCAATCCAACACTACTTCAATTTTCTGCGGATACACACGAACCCCCTCGGCTGAAATCACGTGACCCAAAAACATCACTTCCTTCAGCCAGAACTCTCATTTCGAGAACTTTGCATAGAGTTGCTCTGTCCTCAAAATGTCTAATACCACCCGCAAATGATGGGCATGCTCTTCCTCGCTCCTCGAATAAATAAGAATATCGTCAATGAAGACGACGACACACTTATCCAAATACTCGATAAAGACTTTGTTCATCAATTGCATGAACACTGCCGGCGCATTAGTTAACCCGAAAGGCATAACTACAAACTCATAATGTCCGTATCTCGTCCGAAAAGCTATTTCGGCACATCGGACTCCCTCACCCGGAGCTGATAGTACCCCGATCTCAAATCAATCTTCGAGAATACCGCGGCTCCCTGCAACTGATCGAACAAGTCATCAATTCTCGGCAAAGGATACTTGTTCTTGATGGTCACCTTGTTTAGTTCGCGATAGTTGATACACAAACGCAGTGAACCATCCTTCTTCCGAACGAACAAAACCGGTGCGCCCCAAGGCGAAGCGCTCGGTTGAATATAACCCGACTCAAGAAGCTCACTCAAATGATTCTTCAGCTCGGCCATCTCTGAAGGTGCCATGCGATACGGCGCCTTCGAAATCGGAGCCGCGCCTGGCTCTAACTCTATAGCATACTCAACCTCACGATCCGGCGGCAATCCCGGTAACTCGTCAGGAAATACATCAGGAAACTCACTAACGACTGGAATCGACGGAAGCTCGACCCCACCATCCTCCACCTTCAAGGCGTAGCACCAATAACTAGTACACCCCTTTCGCAAGAGTCTCATCGCCTTCAAGGCAATAATAACAAACTTATGGTTTCCCCTCTTTCGCCCCGCGAAAGAGTGCTCGGTGTCATCCTCGGCTAACATAGTGATGATCCTCGTGCGGTAGTTCATGATTGCGCCATGCCGCTCTAGCCAATTATCCACGAGAATCAAATCCTCACCCTCGATACCCACGACAATAAGATTAGAGAGCCAAGCCCTCTCACAAATAAACACAGAACAGTCCCGGATCTCTCGATCAACGACAATTCTATCACCGCTAGGAAGTTTAACGATGAAAGGCTCGCAAGGTGACAAACAGTCGAGACTCAAACGGTGTACACACTCTAGAGAAATGAATGAATGTGTAGCACCCGAATCAAAAAGCACACTGACAGGATGGGAATGGATATGAACGGGGTGATTGTTGATCGCCTGACCAAGTCGGCACATTTTCTGGGCATCAAGGATACTTGGGGCCTAGAGAAGTTGGCTCGTGTGTTTATTGCGCAGATTGTGAGGCTTCATGGTACTCCAAAGTCTATTGTTTCGGATCGTGATGGCCGTTTTGTATCGCATTTCTGGCAAGCGGTGCATAAGGCATTGGGTACTCAGTTGCGTTTGAGTACCTCTTTTCATCCTCACCGATGGATGGACCAACGCACTATCCAGACGTTTGAGGATATGTTGCGTGCTTTTGCTCTCGACTGGAGTAGCAACTGGGAGGAGCATTTGCCATTGATCGAATTCTCGTACAACAATAGTTGGCACACGTCGATCCAGATGGCACCGTATGAGGCGCTCTACGGGCGGCGTTGTCGATCGCCAATTTGTTGGAATGAAGCGTCCGATTTGGTCGGGACCGAACCGGATATTATCCTAGAGACGAGGCGGAAGGTGGATTTGATTCGAGAATGGATGTTGACCGCTCAGAGTCGACAGAAGTCGTATGCCGACGTCCGTCGTCGACCTTTGGAATTCGAGGTGGGGGACCACGTGTTTCTAAAGGTGTCGCCGACGAAGGGAGTTTTTCGCTTTGGGAAGAAGGGAAAGTTGAGTCCGAGATTTATTGGACCCTTTGAGATTCTCGAGCGAGTCGGTAAGTTGGCATACCGCTTGGCGCTGCCTCCGGCCTTGAGTCATGTTCATAGCATTTTCCATGTTTCGCAGCTGAGGAAATATGTTCCGGATGTAATACCCGTAATTTCGATTTTCGGTAACTTCTTTTTTTTCGGCAGAAGTCCATTTTGATGACTCGCTCATGACCGTTTCATTATTCTGAGAATGATTAATTCTACACTTTTTGACATCCGAGTTCGTTTCGGTGTCGTTTTGTTGAGTTCCGTGCTTTTTAGCGACTTTTCCGCACTTGAGTTCGATTCTTGCGAATCTCGAAATCATTGTTTCGAGTTTCCCGTAAGTTCATTTAACTTTGTTATACGTGTTGTGAACTTCGGTTTGGTTATTCGATCACGTATCGTGATTTCCGGGCGTTTTGGGCCATTTTAGTAATTTCCCAAAGTTTGGGGTAATTACTTTCCGTTGTCGAATTTCGAGCCTTCGGGTGGTCGGAATCGTGTGTTCTCTTAGTGCTCGGATTCGTCTTTGCGAGTATTTCGTAACCGTATCTTCGCTTCGTATTCAGGTTCGGGTTTCGGGGTCGTTCGGGCCGTCGGAATAAGTCCCGGCCGAGTCATGGCCGGGCATGCTCGGGCCAGGCCACCGCCGAGTAACGACGTTAGCGCCGCCATTACGCACGTAAGGGCCGGTTACGTCGTAAGGCCCTGGACGGTAACGCACGTAGCGGGCGGCGCTTTTGGCAGCGACTCGATTACGTCGTAACCCTTGGCCGATTACGTCGTAACCCGGCAATCGGCTATAAAAGGCCCTGCAGACGTTTTTCTCGCCATTCTTCACCTTCTTCTTCTCCTCTTCTGCAGCTGGGCGTGTTCTAAGCTTGAAGCCATGTTGTTTAACAACATATCCATGGAGTTCTTTGGGTTATATCATCAATCATTCGTCCGATATCATCCCTTTATCCAGCGAATCAAGGTTAGATCTTTAGAACCCTACTTTTGGTAAAATTGGGGGTTTTCGCGTTTTTGTCTGATTCGTTCCGTTTTGTCGATTAATTCATGATGAATATGATTAATCTTGTTGGTATTCTTAGTTTCCCTACGGATTCATGGTACATTTCGTGATTTTTACGGAATCGAGAGGGTTTGGTTGTGGTCCGCCCTCGTTGTTGTTTATATACGAATTACATGAATCGTAGGCGGGTTTTCGGGTGTATTCCAATTCCGTATTCATTTAGGATTGGTTGTGATTGTGTTCTTCGTATCGTTAGGTTCGTGATTATCGGCTCTTATCGGTCACCGGTGTTTTTCCTTCCGTTCGTTGCGTCGCTTATTATTCAAGGCAAGTATTTTTGGAAACATTTATGCTTAACGTGGAATGGTAATGTATTTTGTGTGTGAATTGCTCACCTCGTGTTGGTCCGACGGGATCAAGGAGGGAATCCAAAGGTTTGCGTCCCGGATTCATGAGTTTGTTTAGCTAGCCAGTGCGGGAGGGTCCTTAGAGTCCTCGTGCGGGAATTTATGATATGACTCTGTTCCCAAGGCGATGCATGTGCGTGTTTTGCTTTATAATATAGCCAGTGCGGGAGGGTCCTTAGAGGCCTCGTGCGGGAATTTATGATATGACTCTGTTCCCAAGGCAAATTGTTTGACTGTTTATTTCCGGAAAAGACATGTCTAGTTTTGGTTTTTGAAATGATATTGGTGCATGTACTATGAAATGTGTAAGCGATTGGTTTGCCTTTAATACTTGTACTAGCGTAATTGCTAATCCCTTTGGGGACCCGTTGTCGGGGAAATTCTTGTTATGGATTTCAGGTTATGTTCAGCCAGACGAGCGGGCGCTGGGATGGTACGAGAATGTCGGCCAAGGTTGTTTACATGTGCAATTGAGTCTTGTTATTTCCTACTGTCTCTTTTGATGTGGATGTTTTTTTTTTCAAATTGTAAACTTATAGATTGTACTCGCGAGTACTTAGGCTTTTCCTTTCGGGTGGTGATTTGTCTTCGTTAGAGTTACTGTATTTGTCGGTTGATGTTTATTATGCCGGTTGTACCGGGCGTGTTGTTTTATGTTTTTGTGGTTAACAATTATTTCCTTGCTAACCGAGATGGTTAGTCGAGTGGTGTTTTTCTTGTGTTAGCCTGGTGGGTCCCATGTAGGGGTCCACGGCGCTGTAATACACCTCGAATATCTTGGGGGTGTTACAGAAAATGGTATCGGAGATCTAGGTTTATGGATACCTAGGCTTGTTGGTTATTTGGGTCTAGTTGTGTTTTGTTTTGCACATTGTCACACCGCTGCCGGCATCTCAGTACATCTAGTGCTCGTAAGTTTTCCTTACCCGATTCTCTTGTTTTCTCGTATTGAAATTCCACTTCTTGAACTGTGATTGCCTCTCTCGTACTTATCGTCGAGTTGTTTTTCGATCCATCCGGTTCGTGTACCTTTGATTCTAGTATTGCACAGTCCTTTATGTCTCTGGAGTATGTGCGCCATTCTGGGCTTGACCGTTTGTCGTTTTGCGAGCCTTCCATCACTAAGCTTCCTAGCGTTGGTGGGATCGTTGGTGATCGAAAGATTCGAGAATTGCTCCGTGGTATATTGTGAGAGGGCTTGACTCTCTAGTCTTTTGTTGTATGATGGAATCTGTGTTTGATAATTGCGATATACTAAATGTATGTTGAGCCGAACGTACTGATGGTTTGGACACCGAGGGGTGCAGTATGATGTGAATGTTTTGAACATTGACATGTTCCGGGAAAGGTGTCGATGGCAGAGTTTGTTGAGAAACTCACCTAGATGGTTTCGACATGTGTTCGAATCGATGTTCATTAGTTATGCTGTTAAACTTGAAGAGATAAGTTTGACATATGCTTAGAATTAGTGTTTCCGAGTTGCGCTTGTTGAACTGGTGATTTTTGAATGCCGTGTATGCGTGTGTTCGGAAATCGTTAGTACTTGGATAATTATTGTTATTTACAACCAATGTGTTTCTATTAATAATAATACATGTGGCGTGCATGCTTGAAAATTTCTTAGGCTTGATCATATTGTGTTTTTTTTTTTGAAAAGTGACATGAATTTGGGTGATCCAGCCTTGTATTTCCAAATAAAACCTTGTGTCGTATTTAAAGGTCGTGTATAAAAGTGTTTAGGACATTTTATAAAATGCTACCACTGTTAAGCCCTTGTCGTGTTTAAAAGGGTCTTGAGAACGATTTTTAACTTATCGGTTTTATTTTCGAATAACTAGAGTATACGATTTTAAAAATCAGATTAGCTTGGGGAAACCTAGGCTGTCGAGTCAAGTTGTGTTTGTTGAGTTTTGTCTCGTCGGATTTTGTCTGACTTAGTCGCATCGCGAAGCATCATTTGAGATCATTGGTCGTGATTAGTATCGAGGGGCGGTCGTCACTTATGTGCGACCTATGGATGTAAAACTCCCTTCCTTGTGTTGTGCCTCGTGTGACACGAGTTATTTGTATGATTAGTCGATTGAATGATGGAATCCTTCTGTGGATTTTGATTTCACGATGTGTGTTTATTAGACTCTCGTATTTGGTTTATACGAGGAGTGTCATCAAGGCTGATGTATTTTCGTACCGTATTTTATCCGCTGCGTGAGTTTTTTCAAACGGCTTTCGGTATTTTGCAAACTGAGTTTTATTTCGTAAAACCGATTCCTTGAATCAAGTTTTGGCATTTTGGCCTTGAATATTTCATGATGGTTTGACAAATGAGTTTGTGAGTTTTGGAAAATATTACCGTCATTGGTCTTTTTAGCATTTTCGAAATGACGTAGGAAATTGTGCTTAACCTGGTAAATCCTTGTGAGAAAGGTTTACGTCATGTAATTTTTTCTAATATGTTCTGTTGTTGTCTCTGTGGGTCGTTAGCGCACGCTACGCTTTGCGGCTAGCGCGCGCAAGAGTGCGTTGGTAGCACGCTAAGGGGAGGATAGCGCACGCTACCTGGTAGTTCAGGGCAGTCCAGGAGCTACTGGACTGGGTCTGAAGTTCTCGTTAGCGCACGCTAACACTTGGGGTTAGCGCACGCTAACAGTGTATTTTTGGTCAGGAGTTTTGTTTGGTGCCGTGATAGCGCACGCTAACCTTAATGATTTGCGCACGCTAATTGTGTCCAGTATAAATACTGGACACCAGTCTAGATGTTGCATTTTTCTTCATTTCTTCTTCTTCCTCCATGGGTTTGAGACGTAGCGACTCGGTTTCGCATCTGGGCTGATTTTTCTTCCATCCAGAGGTGGTTTGGAGTATCCTAGATGATTTTTAACATCATCTAATCCATTGTTCTTCGCCGAATCCAGGTATTTTTCTTGAATCCCTATAGTTGACTTTTTGGAGTTTTGTTCTTGATGTCGTTTTCCATCCGGTTTTGATAAACCGATCGTTGTTTTAACGATGTTGTTAAACATATCCTAGGGATTGTATATCACTGTCTTGATTGTGAACGATTTAATGAGTGTGCTATGATGTGTTTAAGTGAATGTTGACAAGTGTGAATTCTGGGCATTTTGGCCTATTGTACTTCTGAAAAACCTTGAGTATCTTAGAAAATAAACCTCGAGACGTACTTTTAAAATGAATAATTTTCTCACAGTGTTCTCAAGATGCCTACTGGCGCCACGCTATGTTTCAAAATTATTCTACTTTGGGGATCAAAATATTTGGAGATATTTCTAATGATTTAGAAACGCATTCGCTTAGACCCGAAGGACGAATATAGCTGAAAAGTTTTAATTTAACGAAAGGTGTCTTCATTTTTTTTTCAAACGCAAGATGATTTTTTAAAAGTCTCGATGACGATGTTTGTACTACTTTTTGATATATGATACTCAAGATCAACTAGTGCTTGCAAGTTATTTTCAAAAGATGGTTTTCGTTTTCAAAACCTATCATTCCTATTTGTGGTCCGGAATATATGTGTGATGTTCGTGCTCTCATTAGGGTGTTAACCCCGAGTTGTTGTTGAATTGGCGGTGTGAGCGTTGAGTAGTTCGCCACGCAGTTGTCGTGGTAGCCTCTGTGAGGGGTGTGATATTGGTATTGGATGTTGTCACCTCGTAGCGGTTTATGCGTTATCGCATATATGCGAGCCGTTAGAGCTCGGGTTGGTATGATTGTGTGCATCGGTGATTGTTCCGCGTTGTGTCGATTGCTTGTTATATTGTTATCTTGGTTCCGTTGTTGTGAGTTTCGGGCGAGGTCAAAGGTAATACCCGTACTATTTTGACCTCTATATCTTCTCTTTCTCCGCCTATCGATTCGCTCGTGTTCATTGATACCTTCGAACTTGTTCTATACCTTGGTTTCATCATTCGAACGAGCTATAATCGATTTTGAGTCGATCCGTTATCGCTGTGACTTTTCCGAATTCGGTTCGACTATTGTGAACCTTGTTCGGAAGTAACATCTTTTGGTTCTAATAGTTCTTTTATTCAAGTGGATCGGATTTTGAACTTCTGTATTTTTGGCTCTATCAACTCGTTTATGCTCGTTAACATTTTTGAACTTTCCCTATCCCTTGCTTTTGTTGATCGAACGAGGGTGGTATTGTTTCGGAATAACTCGTTTGTCGGGCTTTTCAATTGCTATTCCCTTTCCTGTAGATATTGTGGGAATGCACGTCTTGCTGTTCTCACCAGGTCATCCCGGGAGTTGTTGTTTGAATTTTATTATCCTGCGTGTTTCGGACATGATTGTTCGTTTTTTGTTGTCTCAATCGTTTGTTTGTTCGGTTTTTGTTCTCGTTTCGTGATTGTTGAGCATTCAGGCTCCTTCGTAATTCCCTTAAGTTCGGGAAATTAGTCTCGTTTTCGATCTTCCAACCCTTGGGCGGTGGAATTCCGTATTTGTTCAGCGTTAACTCGCGTTTTGGTTGATGAACCGTTGGGTTGGTCAATCGTATTGATTTTCGTTCATTGAGTTTTGTGATTGTTCGGATAATCGACTCGATTGTATTGTCTACTTGATGACGCTTGTCACTTGTTGATTTTATCATGTCTCTACCGGTGGCGTTATGTTAGTCGTCGTGGAACGTGTTTTCACGCCGTATATTCCTTTGCGTTGCTTGTAACGTTTCGCCGTCGGGCGCGAGTTTACAGTTTTTGTGTATCTCGTCGAGTTTTCCTGGCAGGGGATATTTCTTCTCCCTACTTATTTTAAGTTTCGGGACGAAACTTCTTTTAAGGAGGGTAGAATGTAATACCCGTAATTTCGATTTTCGGTAACTTCTTTTTTTTCGGCGGAAGTCCGTTTTGATGACTCGCTCATGACCGTTTCATTATTCTGAGAATGATTAATTCTACACTTTTTGACATCCGAGTTCGTTTCGGTGTCGTTTTGTTGAGTTCCGTGCTTTTTAGGGACTTTTCCGCACTTGAGTTCGATTCTTGCGAATCTCGGTCGAAACTGCTGTTTTGAGTTTCCCGTAAGTTCGTTTAACTTTGTTATACGTGTTGTGAACTTCGGTTTGGTTATTCGATCACGTATCGTGATTTCCGGGCGTTTTGGGCCATTTTCGTAATTTCCCAAAGTTTGGGGTAATTACTTTCCGTTGTCGAATTTCGAGCCTTCGGGTGGTCGGAATCGTGTGTTCTCTTAGTGCTCGGATTCGTCTTTGCGAGTATTTCGTAACCGTATCTTCGCTTCGTATTCAGGTTCGGGTTTCGGGGTCGTTCGGGCCATCGGAATTGGTCCCGGCCGAGTCATGGCCGGGCATGCTCGGGCCAGGCCAGCCCTGGCCGAGTAACGTACGTTAGCGCTCGGCCGTTACGTACGTAAGGGCCGGTTACGTACGTAAGGCCCTGGCCGGTAACGTACATAGCGGGCCGGCAGTTTTGCGGCGGTGACTCGGTTACGTACGTAACCCTTGGCCGGTTACGTACGTAACCCGGCCAGCAGTCAGCCTATAAAAGGCCTTGCAGACGTTTTTCTCGCCATTCTTCACCTTCTTCTTCTCCTCCCGCAGCTGGGCGTGTCTAAGCTTGAAGCCATGTTGTTTAACAACATATCCATGGAGTTCTTTGGGTTATATCATCAATCATTCGTCCGATATCATCCCTTGATCCAGCGAATAAAGGTTAGATCTTTAGAACCCTACTTTTGGTAAAATTGGGGGTTTTCGCGTTTTTGTCCGATTCGTTCCGTTTTGTCGATTAATTCATGATGAATATGATTAATCTTGTTGGTATTCTTAGTTTCCCTACGGATTCATGGTATATTTCGTGATTTTTTTGGAATCGAGAGGGTTTGGTTGTGGTCCGCCCTCGTTGTTGTTTATATACGAATATACATGAATCGTAGGCGGGTTTTCGGGTGTATTCCAATTCCGTATTCATTTAGGATTGGTTGTGATTGTGTTCTTCGTATCGTTAGGTTCGTGATTATCGGCTCCTATCGGTCACCGGTGTTTTTCCTTCCGTTCGTTGCGTCGCTTATTATTCAAGGCAAGTATTTTTGGAAACCTTTATGCTTAACGTGGAATGGTAATGTATTTTGTGTGTGAATTGCTCACCTCGTGTTGGTCCGACGGGATCAAGGAGGGAATCCAAAGGTTTGCGTCCCGTATTCATGAGTTTGTTTAGCTAGCCAGTGCGGGAGGGTCCTTAGAGGCCTCGTGCGGGAATTTATGATATGACTCTGTTCCCAAGGCGATGCATGTGCGTTTTTTGCTTTATAATATAGCCAGTGCGGGAGGGTCCTTAGAGGCCTCGTGCGGGAATTTATGATATGACTGCTCCCAAGGCAAATTGTCAATGCTTATTTCTAAAAGACATGTCTAGTTTTGGTTTTTGAAATGATATTGGTGCATGTACTATGAAATGTGTAAGCGATTGGTTTGCCTTGAATACTTGTACTAGCGTAATTGCTAACCCCTTTGGGGACCCGTTGTCGGGGAAATTCTTGTTATGGATTTCAGGTTATGTTCAAGACGAGCTGCTACTGGATGGTACGAGAATGTCGGCCAAGGTTGTTGACATGTGCAATTGAGTCTTGTTATTTCCTACTGTCTCTTTTGATGTGGATGTTTTTTTTACAAATTGTAAACTTATAGATTGTACTCGCGAGTACTTAGGCTTTTCCTTTCGGGTGGTGATTTGTCTTCGTTGGAGTTACTGTATTTGTCGGTTGATGTTTATTATGCCGGTTGTACCGGGCGTGTTGTTTTATGTTTTTGTGGTTAACAATTATTTCCTTGCTAACCGAGACGGTTAGTCGAGTGGTGTTTTTCTTGTGTTAGCCTGGTGGGTCCCATGTATGTAATACCCGTAATTTTGATTTCCAGTAACTTTCTATTTTCGGCGGAAGTCCGTTTTGACAACTCGCTTGGGACCGTTTCATCACCCTGAGAATGATTAATTCTACACTTTCTGACATCCGAGTTCGTTTCGGTGTCGTTATGTTGAGTTCCGTGCTTTTCAGCGACTTTTCCGCACTTGAGTTCGATTCTTGCAAATCTCGTTCTAAATCATTGCTTCGAGTTTCCGTAAGTCCGTTTAACTTTGTTAGAAGTGTTGTGAACTTCGGTTTGGTTATTCGATCGCGTATCGTGATTTTCGGGCGTTTTGGGCCATTTTGTAATTTACCCAAAGTTATGGGCATTCTATCTGTATTCGTTGTCTCGACTCTTTTCTCGGTCGCGTATGATTAATTATTACATTACGCTTTCATTTCGGGTCGTTGATGTTGTCCGAGAACTTTTCGTCATGTTCGTTCCGTACGTTTTCGGAAATCGAATCGTCGAGCCCTGGTGGTTTCGCACCGACCGGACGGCCGCAGTTCTCGCCGACGATGGTCGCATCGACCGAAAGCAGCACAAGAAGAACCGGCGTAGCGCATGCTACGGCCGGGATGCTGCGCGCTTCAGCTCTGTAAGCGCACGCCGCCGAGTCACCAGACGCTATCGGCCCGGGCAGAGGGATTCGAGGTTCGACTCGGGTAGGATCGGCAGTAGCGCACGCCATCACGGCCGCACGCCGATCGGCAGGGGTAGCGTACGCTGTCGGCCGACTAGCGTACGCACGGATGAGCTTGCTAGTCCAGAGGCTACCGACAGCCGCTAGCGCGCGCAGGCTTCCGGCCGTAGCGCACGCTAGCGGGAGTCGGGCGGACGAGTCATGGTCGGCAGAATTGGTCGGTGGTGCAGGGTCATGCGGGCCATGGCCGATAGTGCTGGGCCGATACTGGCCGATAGCGCACGCTAGTCCGGGAAGGCTAGCGCACGCTAGTTCCGACCCAGTATATAAATGACAGAACAACCACTTTCTTACTCATTTTTCATTTCCTTTCTCTTCGGTCCGCGGCTGGAGCTTCGGAGAAGATGAAGCCATGTTGTTAAACAACAAATCCATGAAGTTCCTGAGTTCATATCATTGATCGATCGTCCTATAACATCCTTCGATCCAGCGAATCAAGGTTAGATCTTTAGAACCCTACTTTTGGGGAGATTTGGGGGTTTTCGCGTTTTTGTCCGATTCATTCCGTTTTGTTGACTAATTCATGATGAATATGATTAATCTTGTTGGTACTCTTAGTTTCCCTACGGATTCATGGTATATTTCGTGATTTTTACGAAATCGAGAGGGTTTGGTTGTGGTCCGCCCTCGTTGTCGTTTTTATACGAATATACATGAATCGTAGGCGGGTTTCCGGGCGTATTCCAATTCCGTATTCGTTTAGAATCTGTTGTGATTGTATTCTTCGAATCGTTAGGTTCGGTTTCGATGGTTCCTAGCATTCATCGGTGACTTTCCATTCCGTTCGTTGCGTCGTCGATTATTCAAGGCAAGTATATGATTATGATTATACGCTCTCGACTTTGAAAGTAAGGAATATTGATGGTATGATATGAATGAACCGTCTCTACGGCATTCATATAAATATTGATGGTATGATATGAACGAACCGTTTCTACGGCATTCATATATGTATTGATGGCATGATATGAACGAACCGTTTCTACGGCATTCATACATGTATTGACGGATGATATGAACGAACCGTTTCTACGGCATTCATATACGTTTTGATGTGGCACTATGAGATTTTAGTTATTCCGGAATACTAGTCTTGAATTGATGAATTGACGGATTACATTTACTTTATTGTCGAGGAATATTGTGTTTCATACTGTTATACTTGCACTAGCTATTCGACGGCTAACCCCTTTATGGGGGAAATAGTTTTTATGTATTTCAGGTTCCAGGAGAGAGGAGAGGCGGGTATCGGGTCGGCATGAAGATGATGGGCAAGTGTGATACTGTGTTTTGTCTCCGGTTATCTTTTTGGATTCCTCCATTCAGTGTTGTTGTACTGGAATGGATTTTAAATACTCGAGTATTGTATTTCAGTTTCCTTGATGTTCCGGCCTGTGTTGCCGAGGTATTAAATTGTGCAGTGATGTATATGGTTTCATTGGTTATGGTTTTGAATACCATTTGTATCGTCTTTCTTTCCATTGTATGTAGACCTTTTCGGTCAAGTTTTATAGTTCCGCGTATGTTTAGCCTTGTGTGTCCCACGGCGGGGCTCACGGCGCTGTAATATATCCTGAATAACTTGGGGGTGTTACAATGTAGGGGTCCACGGCGCTGTAATACACCTCGAATATCTTGGGGGTGTTACACCGGATCCTAGTCATATCATCGACTTTGGCGAGATCGATATTGCCAAGGACATTACCTTCGAGGAACGTCCCTTAAAGATTTTGGAGCACCGTGAGAAGCGACTGAGGCATAAGACCATCCCTTTGGTCAAAGTGCAGTGGTCGAGACATGGTGTCGAGGAGGCGACTTGGGAAACCGAGGATAGCATGCGTGCTAAGTATCCCGAGTTGTTAATTTCTTAAGTTTCGGGACAAAACTTGTTTTAAGAGGGGTAGAATGTAATATCCGCATTTTTCTTCTTTTTCCGATATTCCCGTTTTGGAGTATTTTCCATTTTATAGCTCGCTTGTAATCATGTCGACATTTTGAATCTATGTTATTCTTGGAGTTTCTCCATCTAGGATGATCTTGGTGATGTTTTGATATTATTCCGCTTTATGTCATGTATTATGGCATGGACGTTCGATTCTCGTGGAACTCGTTCGCTTTTGTAATTTCTTTGGTTTCACGAGTTCGTATAGTTGAGTTGTTCGTGTTATGAGTTTCGGTTTGTTAATCCGACGTCGTATCGCGGTTTTTGGAGGTTTGGGCCGTTTCGTAATTTTCCTAAGTTTAGGGTATTCTCGTTATCTTTGTTGTTCCTGAGCCTTTGGGCATTCTGAATCACGCTTCATCATAATGTTTTGGTTTCTGACTCAAATCCGTGGTGAGTGTATCCCTTGGTCGTGAATGCACCTTGTTATTTTTTCTCTTTCCGATCATCTCCTCGTCGGGCAGTGCTTCAGACTATGGCCTTTTGTCACAGGCCATGTTATGGCTATAAGCCGTATATGTTATGGCCATAATAATCGAGAGATACGGCCTTAAGCTTTATTCATACGGCCGTAACAAGGTTTCGTTTCTTACCTCCTGGTCCAGTCCTGAGTTACGGGCGTATCATGTTGGAGTTACGGCCGTAAGTATAGATACGGCCGTAATGGTGTTCTTGATACGGCCGTATGTGTCGTTCGTCAATTTGCCCAGCTTCTCTCCAGAGGCCAGTTACGGCCGTAAGAGAGTCAAGTTACGGCCGTAATGTTCCTATGTTACGGCTGTATGTGGGGTGTGTTACGACCGTAACACCTGCTAGTATATAAACTGACAGCGGCCCAGTTTTTCCTCATTTCTCACATCTCTCTTTTCTTCTCGCGACGGGAGCGAAGACTGAGGCTAGGGTTCGTCCGATTTTGATCCAAACTCCATAGTAAGGGCATATTCAAGTATCATATCATCCACCTATCACTAATCATCCATCGTTCATCTTCGAATCAAGGTAAAATCTCTTATAACCTACCTTGGGAGATTTGGGGGATTCCGGGTGTAATGTTCGTTTTGCTTCGTGTTGTTGATTAATCCTTGATGATTATGATCAGTCTCGTCATTGTTCTTGTTCTCCTACGAACTCATGGTGTATTTCGTGATATTTGCATAATTGAGAGGGTTTGGTTGCGATCCGCCCTCGTCGTTGTTTGATACGAATACACATAAATCGTAGGCGGGTTTTCGGGTGTTTTCCAATTCCGTATTCAGTTAGACTTGGTGTTGATTGTGTTCTTCGTATCATTAGGTTCGTGATTATCGGCTCCTAACGGTCGTCGGTGTTTTTCCTTCCGTTCGTTGCGTCGTCTATTATTCAAGGCAAGTATTTTTGGAAACCTTTATGCTTAACGTGGAATGGTAATGTATTTTGTGTGTGATTTGCTCACCTCGGGTTGGTCCGACGGGAGGGAATCCAAAGGGTTGAGTCCTGGATTCATGAGTTTGTTTAGCTAGCCAGCTTGGGAGGGTCCTTAGAGGCCTCGGGCAGGATCTATGATATTACTCTGTTCCTAAGGCGATGCACGTGCGTGTTTTGTTTTATAATATGGCCAGCTCGGGAGGGCCCATAGAGGCCTCGGGCGGGATCTATGATATTACTCTGTTCCCAAGGCAAATTGTTTGACTGTTTGTTTCCGGAAAAGACATGTCTGGTTTTGGCTTTTGAAATTGATATTGGTGCATGTACTATGAAATGTGTAAGCGATTGGTTTGCCTTGATTACTTGTACTAGCGTAATTGCTGACCCCTCTGGGGACCCGTTTTGGGGAAATTCTTGTTATGGATTTCAGGTTATGATTATCCGGGCGAGCGAGCACCGGGACAGTACGAGGATGTTGGCCAGGGTCGTTGACATGTGCATTTGGGCCTACTTATTTCTTTTGTCCATGTCGATAGGGTTGTTTCCTATATTTATAAACTGATAGACTGTACTCGCGAGTACTTAGGCTTTTCATTTCAAACTCCGTTTTGTATTATTTTAAATTGCTACATTATCGGTTGTTGCTTATTTCGCCAGTTGCCCTGGGTGTATTTTCATGTGTTGTATTATTTGAATGTGTGTCCTTGCTAACCGAGATGGTTAGTCGAGTGGTGTTTGTTTGTTGTAGCCTGGTGGGTCCCATGTAGGGGTCCACGGCGCTGTAATATACTCTGAATATCTCGGGGTGTTACACTATCCGCCGAGGAATAAAAATGGATTTGGGTACTCATATCTATAATACTATTTGTCACTATGCCAGCACGGTCCCTACTAGGCAAAAGATGCCGTACCCCTGCCTTATCACCGGTATTTGCAGAAGCTAGAGGGCGAAAATTTCGGCAGGGGGTGATATATTGACACATGGGGATCGACTAAATGACCGGAGTAGTATTTTTCGAAGTACTCAGTTAAGGAGCAAACAGGCACGCGTGGAACCGGAAGAGGAAAGTAGCCACGAGGAGGAATTTGAACCCGAGGAGGATGCCGGAGAAGACTTGACGCCTTTTGAGGCAAATTTGCTTGAAAGAGTTCGGGGATTAGAAACATCCCAGGCAGAAATTTTGAGAAATCAGAATGAAATAATCGACCAACAATTAGAAACGGGGAAGTGCTTTGAAAAGGTTTTCCGTTTTCTAAACATCCCTGACGACACACCTGGAGGATCAAAGAGCTAAAATTTCAGGGAGTTTTCTATTTTCTCACTTATTTTTCAATTCTAAAAAAACTCGGGATAGTTTTATTTTCAAGTTTGGGGGTGTTTTGGAACTTGTGTGTTTATTTTGTTTGTTTTTTAACTGTGGTGTTTATTTTGCTTTGAATCTTATGATTGTGGTAAGGTTGTGTAATGTGTGGTGTGTTTTTATTATTTGGCATTGATTTTTTTTGGTTTAGTGTATATATATATATATAATTTTTTTTATTTTGTTTATTTTGATTTGTGAGATTTCTAGATCTGGCCATAACAACAATAAGTTAGCTATATACAAGCTTATAAAATCGTTTTAACCGGTAAAAAAAAATTTATATTCCAAAAGTTTTTGAGCATTAATTTCTCTTTACAAGCCTTGTAGTTATCATTTAAAATCAGGTCATTCGGTTCCTTGAGAAAAGAAGAATCAGTCGGTTGCTGAAAAATAGAACTGAAATTTACTTAATTTGTGGAGTTTTTGATTTTTTCATGCTTAACTAATAAATGATTTTCTGCAAAAATTCTATTCCCTAAAAAAAGTCATTGGTGAAAGGAGTCTAGTTGAAAATAAGGGAGAGGTGTTGAGCAGCAACAGCTACCTAATTTTTGGGGTCCTAAAATTTTGCGAAAAATAAAGGACTAACCATTGTTGGTGCGTAGCTGCCGTCTCACACGAGATGGAAGTTGTATTGGTGAAAAGAGCTACACGTTAGCAAATAACGGTGTGAAAGCTATCACCTATGAAAAAAATGGATATTGTGTTGGTGAAAAGAGCTACACGTTAGCAAATAACGGTGTGAAAGCTATCACCTAAAAAAAATAGACTATAGAAATTGTGTTGGTGAAAAGAGCTACACGTTAGCAAATAACGGTGTGAAAGCTATCACTAAAAGGGATGTAGTTTATAAGCAGATTTGAATTAATTAGCGGCTGAATTTCAATACACTCAATTTCGTGAACAATCACAATATTTGATGACGCCAATGAAATTCTTCTTCATATTGAGTCGAAAAATAAACGAGTGATCGAGAGCAACCGTTAAAGGGAGTCGTGTGCCATCACGAGTGGGAAATAAATAATCATCCTTTTGGGGCGAAACCTTGCATTTTGGAATTACAAAATAAAACCGTGTTTTAACTTCAAAATCATTAGTAGATTTATTTTGAATTGTGATTCATTTCTATCTACTGTATGAAGCTGGTTGTTGTGTATTAATGGCATTTTGATCTCCTTTTCTCTTTATATATAATTATTTTTTTATTTATTTATGTGTGTATTATTATTTTTGTCTTATTTTTATTTTTATTTTTAGAGTGTGATTAATAAAGAGTCTTGCTCGGGACTAGCAAGAATTCAAGTTTGGGGGTGTGATAAGTGTCAGTTTTATACACTTATCCATGATTTGTATCGATAAATTTCACCCATAATTGAGATAGTCTACTCGTTTCTGTTTTTATTTAATTAGTTTTTAATAATTTTATTTTTTTATCGGATGAAGATGTAAATCTAGTCTTAAACGGATTGAATTACTGATTTACTCAAGAAAGAACATGTTTATAAAATATTCTCTTTGTTGAGTTTTTATGTATTCATGTTGTAGGGCTTTACGAGATGAGTTCGGCAGTCTTTCCAGATTCAAACTCAGAGTTATATATCAAAAGTTATCATCCGAAGAAGACTTGGGGCAAAAACGGAAAGTCTAAGAAATTCTGGGCTGAAAATGAAGTCTGAAACTCCATACGGGCATGTACGGGCGTAACTCACAAAATGCAAATTTATGAAACCATGTTACGGCGTAACTACTGAATGTTACGGCCATAAGCCATCCTAGTTACGGCCGTAACTCTTGACAGATTGTAATCATTTGTCTAATTTTTTATACTTTTGGTGTATGATTGAGGGGATGGCTGGCATTGATCCGATCTATTGTAATAATGCTGGAGTTTTGGAGCTATTAGATGACTTTAGGTGTATAAATAGACCCCTTATATCCATCATCATTCATCATTCATCTTATATTTTTCCACTTTTTGTAATATTTTCTTTTTGTGTGAAGAACACACTTGTGTTCTTGAGTGATTTGTGTAATAGTGCTATAGCATATGTTGTTAAGGGAGTTTATTGCTTCTTTCTCCTTTATCTACTAAGGGAGTTAGGATCAATTCTTTCTCTTTTTCAACTAATAATGACCAGTCAAGCTTGTATTATGTTTATTAAACCCTTAATGGGCTATGTTACCTTAGTTGGGATTATAAACAAGGTTAGTCATGTTATTTAAGTTTGTATAAAGATCTATTATGAATTACTTATTATTGTGTGTAATTTTCATTGTTTTAACAATCTTTATTTATTTGGCCAATAAATGACGATATTTATGGTCTTCATATGTTTCGAAAGAAAATATGTTTGATTAGATCAAATGATCTTCACTCTAAGTTGTTCTAGGGGATAGAAATATACCTCTAGACCTTAGATGATTCTTTGAGGTATTTTCATAAAACCTAATGCTATGTATTGAAGCCAATCAACATAGAAGTATAGTGGATTGATTCAATATATAAGGGGCGTTTATAGTTCGAAAGAGAAACCGTCTTTTTAAGGAAAATTGAATCTACACAACATAATAAATAAATTCATCTTATGATCTCCTATACATCTTCTATAACTAATGATGAACTAAGTTTGTAATCCCAACTATTTCATTTTATCTTCTATTAATCTATTATTAGTGCAATCTTTTATTTCCTTGAATATTAGAACTATTATTACATTTTCTTTACAATTGTCATATCAAACTCTTAAATTGTGTGTTTCAATCATATATATCTCTATAACAAATAGTTAAATAGTGTATAATTCAATATATAACCTAACTTCCTCGTGGAATCGATAAACAGGACTCAAAAAGTCCACTTACTACTTGATACGATATCGTGCACTTGCGATAGTTACACTAAAGACGTGTCAGTGGACCAAATGCAGGTGGTGGTGGGATTACAGCAGGGAGATAGATAGCAAGGGATCCCAGATATGGGAAATCGAGGTGACCGATGGCTGCAAGAGGTGGCGAAGATGCAACCACCCAAATTCGACGGCTTTTCTGAGACTCCCACATGGGACCATTGGTTGAATGAATTGGAGAAAATCTTTGCCGGAATTAATTGCCCAGACGACCGGAGAGCCTCGATTGCTCAGTACTTTCTGATAGGGGAAGCATCCGAGTGGTGGGAAGGCATCTGGCCTGCAGATCATGATGCTGATTGGACATAATTTAAATTGATGATGGAAGCTCTGTACTGCCCTAGTCCTGTGAGAGAAGCCAAAGTTCGGGAGTTTTTCTCCGCACAGCCATCAGACGAACCCGTATCCCAGACAATTAAGATGTTTAACCAGCAGCTGGCATTTGTTCGACATCTGGTCAGAACAGATGCAGAAATGATGATCCATTTTGATATGAGGATGAAACCAGAAATCCAGAGGTACATGTCCGGTTTTGAATGTACCACTCTCCGCCAATACCAGGATAAGGCGTTGGCGTATGAGATCAAGGAAGCAGCAATGGAGAAGTTTGCAGAATCCAAGAAGCAGAAAGTCTCTCGCAGTTTTACAGAGCACAAGAGTAGTGGGCCCCGCAAAGCCCAGTCATCCTTTCATTCGTTCAAGAAACCTGCATACCCATCCAAGAGCGAAAAGAACTCTGGAGCAATATCAGTCACGACAAATGTGACAAGGAGGTGTTTTAACTGTGGCCGAACAAGACATTATCGACGAGATTGCTCATTTCCTACCTTGACTTGTTTTGATTGTGGTCGAGAGGGACATCGTGTGGTGTTCTATGAGGAGACTGCGAAAGCTTTTAGAGCCCGTACATCACAGCCAGCCCAGAAGGAATCAAGTATTCAGCAGACACAACAAAGTGTCCAAATTCCCCAAAATATTGGTCGTGGACGAGGCAGAGGACAGTTTACCGAAAGGGGACATCGAGTGCCGGATCTATTCCCCCACGTCTGTACGAGATGAGAAGAATAGATGATCAGGATGTTGCTATCGCATCAGGTACCGTTCAGATCCTTTCACAGCCAGTTAGCATTTTATTCGATACAGGAGCTACGCATTCATTTATATCCTTATCTTATGTAAATCGTTTGAATATTTCTGGTTTTCATAATTGTGAACCTTATGTGATTGGTTTACCGAGTGGAGAGAGGATTGTTGGAAACTTAGAAACTAGAGATTTCCCTGTATCATTTGGAGGCAGAGAGTGGCTCTCAAATCTGATCGTGATAGAAATGCAAGGAGACGACCTGATACTAGGAGATGATTGGGTTAATCGATATGGAGCTATTGTAAACTACTAAAGGAGGAATATCTCGCTGATCAATGACGATGGTTCCGAAATACTGTTTGAAGGATGGAAACCAGGAAGCTCAGGAAGGTTGATCAAATCGATGAAAGCTGTCAAATTATTGAAACAGGTACCGGATACTGGTGCTATGCAATGAAGAAAGAAGACGAAATTGTGGAACTTTCATCCATTCCTGTTGTGAACGAGTTTCCGGATGTATTTACTGACGAGTTACCTGGACTACCTCCACGAAGGGATGTAGAATTCACCATTGAGCTGGAACCCGGAGCTACACTAATTTCTAAGGCGCCGTATAGTATGGCACCTACTGAGATGTACAAACTGAAAAAGTAGCTGGAGAAGTTTTTGGACAAAAGCTATATCTAGCCAAGCATTTCGCCCTGGGGAGCACCAGTTCTTTTTGTTCGGAAGAAGGATGGATCGCTGCGACTGTATATTGAATATCGAGAGCTGAACAAAATGACGATTAAGAACAAGTATCCATTGCCACAGATTGATAATTTGTTTGACCAGTTGCAAGGAGCAACAATATTTTTTAAAATCGATCTGAGATCAGGATATCATCAGCTGAGGATTAAGGAATCTGATGTTCCGAAATCAGCGTTCAGAACTCGCTATGGACACTATAAGTTTGTAGTGATGCCGTTTGGTCTCACTAATGCACCTACTGTATTCATGAAATTGATGAACTGAGTGTTCATCAAATATTTGGATAAATTTGTGGTTGTGTTCATTGATGACATTCTGGTATATTCTAAGAGCATGGAAGAACATGCGCAGCATTTGCGGATTGTATTGGAACTTTTGAGGAACGAGCAATTGTACGCCAAACTTTCTAAGTGAGAATTCTGGCTAAAGGAAGTAATGTTCCTCAGCCATGTGGTATCAGCTGAAGGAGTACGAGTAGATCCTCAGAAGATCGAAGCAGTTATGGATTGGAAACCTCCAAAGAACGTGAAAGAAGTCCGGAGTTTCTTAGGACTTGCTGGGTATTATCGTCGGTTCGTGGAAGGGTTTTCCAAAATTTCCCGCCCACTTACTCGACTACTGCAGAAAACACAAATTTTGAGTGGAACGAGTTGTGTCAGAATAGCTTTGATGAATTGAAGAAGAGATTGACAACAGCATCGATTTTAACACTTCCACAGGGAACTGGAGGATTTATAGTTTACAGCAATGCTTCGAACCAAGGACTCGGATGTGTATTGATGCAGAATGATAAGGTAATTCCTTATGCGTCACGACAGTTGAAACCTTATGAAGTGAATTACCCAACGCATGATTTGGAGCTAGCAACAGTAGTTTTTGCTTTGAAAATCTGGAGACATTATCTATACGGGACTCACTGTCAGATCTTTACGGATCACAAGAGTCTCAAATACATCTTCAGTCATAAAGAGTTGAACATGCGGCAAAGAAGATGGTTAAAGATGATTAAGGACTATGACTTGGATATTCATTATCATTCGGGCAAAGCAAATGTAGTGGCCGATGCACTTAGCCGCAAGCCTGTTTCTATCCAGATGCTGGAGACCCTGACCGCCCAACTCAGCATTCAACGAGAGATGATTCGATAAGGAATTGAAGTATGGTTACAAAGAGTCCAATGACAAATATGAGTGATGGAGATAACTTCATCATTAACCGAGGAAATCAAATCTAATCAGGCAGATGATCCTCTGATGATTCGGTTACGTGATGAAGTGATCAAGGGGAAAGCCCCCGGATTCCTAATTCATGATGATGGAGTTTTGAGATTTCAAAACCGACTTTGCATTCCCGATGTCGATGTTTTGAAACAGACGATTATGAAGGAAGCTCATAGCTCTCCCTATTCTATCCACCCGGGCACCAGTAAGATGTACAAGGACTTGAAGAAGAATTTCTGGTGGGGCAACATGAAGAAAGATGTAGCGGATTATGTTTCAAAATGCTTGACTTATTAGCAGGTTCAGATCGAGCATCAACAACCTGCCGAGATGTTGAAGCCGCTCCCGATTCTTGAATGGAAGTGGGAGGACATATCGATGGACTTTATCACTAGTATGCCGCGAACCAAGATGGGAATGAACATGATTTGGGTGATAGTTGATCGTTTAACCAAATCAGCTCATTTTCTAGGCATTAAGGACACGTGGGGACCAGAGAGATTGACGAGTATTTATTTCAGAGATAGTCTGACTGCATGGTACGCCGAAGACCATTATTTCCAACCGAGACGGTCGCTTTGTATCGCATTTTTAGAAAACAGTTCATAAGGCCTTGGGAACCGAATTGAACTTCAGTACAACTTATCACCCGCAGACTGACGGACAATCCGAGAGGACTATTCAAACGGTGGAAGATATGTTGAGGGCTTGTGCCTTAGATTGGTCAACTGATTGGGAAGTTCATCTATCGTTGATTGAATTTACCTACAACAATAGTTGGCATGTTTCCATTAAGATGGCACCATTTGAGGCATTATACAGGAGGAGATGCAGATCGCCCCTATGTTGGGACAATTCATCAGACTTGATCGGCACAGAACCAGAGTTGATCATGCAGACACGAGAGAATATAACCTTGATTCGTGAAAGGCTGTTGACCGCCCAGATTCGACAGAAATCTTATGCAGACGTACGCCGTCGCCCATTGGAGTTCAGTACTGGAGACCACATACTTTTAAAGGTTTCTCCTACTCGGGGAATCTTTCATTTTGGAAGGAAGGGAAAGTTGAGTCCGAGATATATCGGACCATTCGAGATCCTTGAGAGAGTTGGAGAGTTGGCATAAAGATTGGCATTACCGCCGTCATTGAGCCATGTTCATAACGTGTTCCACGTATCCCAGTTACGGAGATATACTGGATCCTAATCATGTCATTGATTTCGGTGAGATCGAGGTCGCTCAGGATGGAACGTTTGAAGAAAGACCAGTCAAGATACTCGAGACTTGAGTTAAGCAGTTGAGGAACAAACCAATCGTTTTGGTCAAAGTTCAGTGGTCACACCATGGAGTGGAAGAAGCCACATGGGAAACGGAAGATAGCATGGAGTTTAGATATCCAGAGGTATTTTCGTCTTGAGTTTCGGGACGAAACTCCTTTTTAGTAGGAGAGTATGTAATATCCGGATTTATTATTGTGTATTTCATCTGTATTAGAACCCTGTATTATTCGGAATTGTGATCTCGATAATTGGAGTATGATATTTCTCACATTTTTATCCTTGTACAAAAGTATAACAACATGCAAATTACTCATGCAAACTCGTGATAGCGCACGCTAAGAATGTAGCTTAACGTGCGTTATCGGACTACAACTAGCGCACGCTACGGATGAATAATTGTTTGCACTAGACAATCAATTATTGAGCTAGACAGATAGCACATGCACCAGCCGTACGTGGGTCCGGATAAGATTCCCGCGGATGAACCTGGATAGTTTTGGAGTCAATGATTATTAGCGCGCGCTAAGGATTCTATGATAGCGTGCGCTAATCAGCTATATGCAAAAATTTTATATAAGGGTCAGCACTCCATTTCTTCTTGTTCTCTTCACTCGTCCTCATCTCTTGATAGTCCAGAGAACTTTCCCTCCTTCTTAAACACACTTACACCACCTCCACTTAATCACTAAAGGTTGGATGCCACTTGAGTTTGATCATTGGAGTGGAGAAACATCTTGATTTGGCAAACAAGCAACCAGAGCCGGATTCTACTTGTTGTCTCGGTGTTTTTCCTCATCTTTGTAACACCCCCAAAACCGCATGGGAATATTACACGCCGTAGACCCTTTCCACAAGGATCTACCAGGCTAAACATCCATAAACAACCAAATGCTTTCCCGGCCAGGGTCAAACAATATAATAATACAGACCGTTACAGTCACTTAGACATAAACACACGGACCGATGAGGTCACACAACTCTATCAACAGAACTGACTAACAACATTACCCACACAGGGGTCGAAACACAATACAGCGGAAGACTGAATCAACTCTAATAATACAACCAAACTCTACCAACTCTCGACTCTTGATTAGTATCGCAGCTCGTCATCCTCTTGTGCCAATCCTGTGACTGCTCCCTAAATCTGCATGTACTGACGCAAACAGACATCCACCCCCGATTACTGGGTTAGTAAAACTCCACTGTTTTACTAGTGCAAGTATCAAATCATATGAAATATAACAAGCAAGTAATAATCGTGAATCAAATATAACGATCAAGTATCAAAATATCCCGGAGGTTTTCACAAGGAAATACAAGCTATGAAGCATTCGAAAATAAGATTATCATCTCTAGAACTTTTAGAATTTCAAAACCTTTCGAAAATCTTAGGGTCTTAACCCAAATCTCAAAATTGTATTTCAACAATTTACTACGAAAACATCTCCATAAATCTCATGGGGCGCCCAACATTCTTTTCTTAAAACTTTCTTACAAAGAGTTTGATTTACAAAACATGATTCGTGACACCGTGATCCCCTGTCACGTGTCTCCGTAGGTTCAATAACCCGCACGGACTTAACCAATCACAACAATCACAACAATCAATCATGCTCATGACTCCGTGATCGCTTGCCACGAGTCTCCGTAGGTTCAACAACCCACACGGATTGAGCAAACACAACAATCACAACAATCAATCATGCTCATGACTCCATGATCGCTTGCCACGAGTCTCCGTAGGTTCAACAACCCACACGGATTGAGCAAACGCAACAATCACAACAAAGAGTCCCGACACCGTAGTCCACTGCCACGTGTCACCGTAAGCCCCGTCGAGCCCGCACGATCGGACGTACTGTGTCCTGATCCCATAGACCTGTGCCATGAATCATCGTAGGCCTCGTCAGACCCACACGATTGGACCTCAGCACCACACACTAAGTTCTGATCCCATGGACCTGTGCCATGAATCCTCGTAGGCCCCGTCGAACCCGCACGAGTGAACTTAGCGTTCCAGCACACCACATTCACATTCACATTACATGCGATAATGAGCACAGTTAGTCAATCACGTTGATCACCACAAAATCGTACATCATACGCACATAACACAATCTCAATACTCTCAAAAAAACTATCATCAATCAACATATCACACGTTTGGTATACGATACATTGCACAACCAAGTGCACAACCATCCATATGTACGTCGCAATCCTGCACAAATGACACAACACCTAACATGTATACCAACATAGCACTATTATCACAAAGCCTTCAAATTACGGAATACACAACTGATTCAAACGGAACATATTTACGAAGGCAAGCAAAATCATCATAAATATCATACGTGATTACTAGTCGCAAGATACAAGTCGTATAGTAAGATACTTGCCTTACTAACCGCTACCGAATGCTCCGAAGAACACGGTTCGACCGGGAAGCTCGGATCCCAAAGAAGGCAACGAACGGAAGGGTTCCGTCTCAAGTTCTTCACAACAATTCGTTCCTAAGTCACAACGATATCAATTCAATCACAATTCTACGAAAACGTATGGAACTTCCCAAGTTCTACTCATTGAAGCATTTTATCGGACACCTTGAGGGCATAGTCCAATTCAATCGATTATTCAAGGTAGTACTCAAATTTGTTCCACAAAACTTCAGGGGTAATGAATGATTTCGAGTATACAACCATGTTCTAACAATAATCTAAACTAAAACAAATCAAATCGGCCAAAACATCAAGAAACCTCAAAAATTCCCAAAACCAAGAGTTTAGGTGTTCTTACCTTCGATCAGGGTGGAAGATGATGTAATCCATGAATCAAACTTCCAAAACGTGTTGTTCTATGATTCTCTTACTCAAATCCATCCACTTATGCTAAAGAAATCGCGAAGGAACGAAGGAAAAAATGAGAAATGGCCGGATGACTCGGTCCAGGCCATTAAATAGGCTGATCTGCACTGTGTGCCGCGGCACAGGACAAGTATGCCGCGGCCCACGGCCAAAAAAACTGCTCAGCACTGGCTTAGTGCCGCGGCACAGCCGAAGTGTGCCGCGGCACACGGGCTAGTCCACTCCAACACCAAAAAGGCACATCGTGCAGTCTTAGCTATTTCGACCATAACTCCTTCGTCCGGACTCCGATTGACTCACCGTTTGAACCATTGGAAAGCTAACTTTATGCTTTATAATATTGAAAAGATGCAGAATTTTTGGAGTTTCCAAGAATTTATGGTGATTTTTACAAAGCCGAACTCATACTTAGAAAAGTCGTTTAGTAACCCTGAACTCAACAAAACGACACCGAAACCCAAACCTGAACATGAACTGAAGATACGGTTACGAAGTACTCGCAAAGACGAATCTAAGAGCTAGTAGAACACACGATTCCGACCACTCGAAGCCTCGAAATTCGACAACGGAAGGTAATTACCCCAAACTTTGGGAAATTACGAAAATGGCCCAAATGCCCGAAAATAGACAACGAATAATCAAACCGAAGCTCACAACACGTATAACAACGTTAAATGAACATACGAAAAACCCCAAACGAGAGTTTCGAACGAGATTCGCAATAACCGAACTCAAGCGCGGAAAAGTCGCTAAAAAACACGGAACTCAACAAAGCATCACCGAAACGAACTCGGATGTCGAAAAGTGCAGAATTAATCATTCTCAGGATGATGGAACGGTCATGAGCGAGTCGTCAAAACGGACTTTCGCCAAAAAAGAAGAAATTACCGGAAATCGAAATTACGGGTATTACATTCTACCCCCCTTAAAAGAAGTTTCGTCCCGAAACTTAAAACAAGTAGGGAGAAGAGATATCCCTGCCAGGACAACTCGACGAGATACACAAAAACCGAAAACTCGCGCCCAACGGCGAAACGCTGCAAGAAACGCAAGGAGACATACGGCGTGAATACACGCTCCACGACGACCAACACAACGCCACCGACAATGATTCAAAACAATAACGAGCAATTAACAACGCATCACATACCACATCATATGCACACATTTAGTCAAAGAAACGTACGCGACAACAAGTTGCACCCGGCTAAAACGGCTATGCGATAGAAACAAATAGAGTATTACGATAGAAATCATTCCGATTCTCATCAACAAGAAAATGTCTGAAGTCAAAACACAAACAATTCAAGATAACGGAAAACGAAGGTACCGGATATTACATTCTATCTCACAAAAAATAAGTTTCGTCCCGAAACTTAAAATAAAACATCAGGGTAGACTACAAACAAAACCAAAAAGTTCACACAACAAATATCAATCTGTACTCGAATTACAACACAAATACAACACGCAACTATGTTATTGGGCACCACTGATCTCTCCACGCGTAGGGGCGGGATATCGGCTCCCGAACATCTCAACGACGGTCTTGCAGTGTACCGCCTGATGTCCCACATGTCCACATTTGAAACAGTTAACTTGGGGCGAGCGACAATTCTTACGAGTATGGCCCACACGGCTACAATTAGAACATAATTTCACGCCGCTTGTCTTACTCGGCTCGTGAGTAGGATTCTTAGACTGGTCAACCGAACGAGGAGTGCTCCCAGAAGGAAACTGTGAAGTAACAGGCTCACGGATCTCACTTCTCTGGCCTCTTGAAAAGTTACTCGAGGTCTTCTGTCTCTTACTCTCTGAACTGCATTCCGATACCGAAACGGCCATCTCAATGGCTAAAGCTCCTCGATATTCCTTCGTGGTGGTACACATGAACGGAGCCATACTCTCACGGATATGGGGTTTCATGCGCATATTGAAGTATCGGACCTTGTCCGCCCACTTCTCACTTGATCACGAACATAGCCACCGCCGATTAAAATCGACTATGGCGTGGGATATCGACACATCCTGGGGCGCAGCTGAGAAAAACTCAACGATCCTGCATTCACGAACAGGCAACGGGCAATACTCTGCCTCCATGGAGGTCTTAAACTCAGCCCATGTAGGTGTGCGATCTGCAGGCACTACACCGCCACCACCGCAGCCTTCTTTGTCAAGCAAGTCTTGAGCAATGGGTACCCTCTTCTCATCCGGACAAGCTACGGATCAAATGTTTTGTCCAACCGGAAGAGCCACCTTCCCAACCTAACGAGTCGATGAACCCACAAAACGGGCGGCCGCATCCTCATCACATCTCGAATCCACTTACTAGCCCCGTTATCCCCATCCGGTTCTCATTCCGATGTACGGCCCGATTCATCCGCACTAATCGATCAACCACCGACGAAGGATGGTGGCGGTGCCAATGTCAACATTAACGCTAGTCGAATGTCCCCGATCCAGACCGAGCTGATCGGTACTCGGCAAGGAGGAGTCGCCTCTCACGCTCTTGATCACGACCACGACTACGACCACGTCCTCGGCCACGACCTCTCGGCATACTGAACGGACGACCAAACAGAATAACGCAACCATACAAACGTCACAACGTCCACATAGGACGATAATAGCAGCACGATAAAGCATCAACTCCAAGTCATCACACATGTGCATGAACTAACACTGTAATTTAAGAACTTCATTCAAAAATAATTCGCACAGTCACATCAACAGAGGTGTTTGGATTTTACCCAACCAAACACAGTCAAAACCACACACGTATCGTAGGGATCAAACACTCGCAGCAAAAAAAAAAAAAATATTTCCGGGGTATTATTCAAATGATAAAAAAATTTTTTAAAATTCCCAAGTGTGAAAAATTTGGTGAAATGAAATTTTTTTGAAAACACTTTTAATACCCCGATCGTCCAATCAAAACCATGTATCTCAACATTTAGAAAACACTGAAACATTCTCCGGCGAGCACAACAACACCACAAACTTATCACAACCACTTGCCCCAACACGTGGACATATGAAGTTCAAAATTCCAAAAACCAAAAATCGTTCTGCAAAATAAAAAAAAAAAGATTTTCAAAATCCTTTAGTTCATAACCGAGACGACGGTAATATTTTATAATGTCCGAAGTACTTCAAAACACATTTTTCAAATACCGTCTGATTGTGTCATTTGAAAATACATGGCCCATTTGTCAAAGTTTAACAAATTTTAAAAATCCACATAAACCGTGGTTTGACCGCACCACCAAAATATTTTCCAAAAATCGATTTCTACAAAATTCTCAAACTGTAAAGTCCTACAGAAGATATTCTCAAACTAGACAAAAATTACAACATTCCAAAAATAGTCGAATTTAAAACCACATACACAAATGGCAACCACGGTCGCCAATTCAATCAAATGCATCTCATGGTCTCAAGTTTAAACGCACAACAAGATCATTCATCGGAGTTTTTCACAAACTCTACCGTTGATATCTTCATAGAACCCATCAAGGTTTACAACCTTCACACCATACCACCCCACGCGGTGGTTCAAAAGTAAAACAACAATACGCTCAGCTATACTCATACCATGTGCCACAAGTATTAAACATGACTACATCACACAATGCTGTGTAAACAAAATCATGCACCGCAATTAACTCACTAAGATAAAATCGAGATACACAGGTATTACGCATAAAGGAGGAGACTTACGTCCACAGGCCGCATGGAGATGACGGTTGCCCACGATACTAATCTCATCCGACAACATATCCGACACGTTGTGACTACGCACAACTCAACTTATCACCTGACGACTCTAACGACAAGACAACACGTTACATGACAAACCACGACTCAACTCGACCCGACAGCCTAGGTTTCCGCAACCTAAGCTCCGATACCATAAATGTAATACCCCCAAAACCGCATGGGAATATTACACGCCGTAGACCCTTTCCACAAGGATCTACCAGGATAAACATCCATAAACAACCAAATGATTGCCAGGCCAGGGTCAAACAATATAATGATACAGACCGTTACAGTCACTTACACATAAACACACGGACCGATGAGGTCACACAACTCTATCAACAGAACTGACTAACAACATTACCCACACAGGGGTCGAAACACAATACAGCGGAAGACTGAATCAACTCTAATAATACAACCAAACTCTACCAACTCTCGACTCTTGATTAGTATCGCAGCTCGTCATCCTCTTGTGCCAATCCTGTGACTGCTCCCTAAATCTGCATGTACCTGGACGCAAAACAGACATCCACCCCCGACACTGGGGTTAGTAAAACTCCACCGCTTTACTAGTGCAAGTATCAAATCATACGAAATATAACAAGCAAGTAATAATCGTGAATCAAATATAACGATCAAGTATCAAAATATCCCCGGGAGGTTTTCACAAGGAAATACAAGCTATGAAGCATTCGAAAATAAGATTATCATCTCGGGAACTTTTAGAATTTCAAAACCTTTCGAAAATCTTAGGGTCTTAACCCAAATCTCAAAATTGTATTTCAACAATTTACGGTACGAAAACATCTCCATAAATCTCATGGGGCTCGGCCCAAAATTCTTTTCTTAAAACTTTCTTACAAAGAGTTTGATTTACAAAACATGATTCGTGACACCGTGATCCCCTCTCACGTGTCTCCGTAGGTTCAATATCCCGCACGGACCTAACCAATCACAACAATCACAACAATCAATCATGGTCATGTCTCCGTGATCGCTTGCCACCAGTCTCCGTAGGTTCAACAACCCACACGGATTGAGCAAACACAACAATCACAACAATCAATCATGCTCATGACTCTGTGATCGCTTGCCACGAGTCTCCGTAGGTTCAACAACCCACACGGATTGAGCAAACGCAACAATCACAACAAAGAGTCCCAACACCGTAGTCCACTGCCACGTGTCACCGTAAGCCCCGTCGAGCCCGCACGGTCGGACGTACTGTGTCCTGATCCCATGGACTTGTGCCATGAATCATCGTTGGCCTCGTCAGACCCGCACGATTGGACCTTAGCACCACACACTAAGTTCTGATCCCATGGACCTGTGCCATGAATCCTCGTAGGCCCCGTCGAACCCGCACGAGTGAACTTAGCGTTCCAGCACACCACATTCACATTCACATTACATGCGATAATGAGCACAGTTAGTCAATCACGTTGATCACCACAAAATCGTACATCATACGCACATAACACAATCTCAACATATCGCACGTTTGGTATACGATACATTGCACAACCAAGTGCACAACCATCCATATGTACGTCGCAATCCTGCACAAATGGCACAACACCTAACATGTATACCAACATAGCACTATTATCACAAAGCCTTCAAATTACGGAATACACAACCGATTCAAACGGAACATATTTACGAAGGCAAGCAAAATCATCATAAACATCATACGTGATTACTAGTCGCAAGATACAAGTCGTATAGTAAGATACTTGCCTTACTAACCGCTACCGAATGCTCCGAAGAACAAGGTTCGACCGGGAAGCTCGGATCCCAAAGAAGGCAACGAACGGAAGGGTTCCGACTCGAGTTCTTCACAACATTCGTTCCTAAGTCACAACGATATCAATTCAATCACAATTCTACGAAAACGTATGGAACTTCCCAAGTTCTACTCATTGAAGCATTTTATCGGACACCTTGAGGGCATAATCCAATTCAATCGATTATTCAAGGTAATACTCAAATTCGTTCCACAAAACTTCAGGGGTAATGAATGATTTCGAGTATACAACCATGTTCTAACAATAATCTAAACTAAAACGAATCAAATCGGCCAAAACATCAAGAAACCTCAAAAATTCCCAAAACCAAGAGTTTAGGTGTTCTTACCTTCGATCCGGGTGGAAGATGATGAAATCCATGAATCAAACTTCCAAAACGTGTTGTTCTATGATTCTCTTACTCAAATCCATCCACTTATGCTAAAGAAATCGCGAAGGAACGAAGGAAAAAATGAGAAATGGCTGGATGACTCGGTCCAGGCCATTAAATAGGCTTATCTGCACTGTGTGCCGCGGCACAGGACAAGTGTGCTGCGGCTCACGGCCAAAAAAACTGCCCAGCACTGTCTTAGTGCCGCGGCACACGGTACAGTCCACTCCAACACCAAAAAGGCACATCGTGCAGTCTTAGCTATTTCGACCATAACTCCTTCGTCCGGACTCCGATTGACTCACTGTTTGAACCATTGGAAAGCTAACTTGATACTTTATAATATTGCAAAGATTCAGAATTTGTGGAGTTTCCAAGAATTTATGGTGATTTTTACAAAGCCGAACTCATACTTAGAAAAGTCGTTTAGTAACCCTGAACTCAACAAAACGACACCGAAACCCGAACCTGAATACGAACCGAAGATACGGTTACGAAGTACTCGCAAAGACGAATCTAAGAGCTAGTAGAACACACGATTCCGACCACCCGAAGGCTCGAAATTTGACAACGGAAGGTAATTACCCCAAACTTTGGGAAATTACGAAAATGGCCCAAATGCCCGAAAATAGACAACGAATAATCAAACCGAAGCTCACAACACGTATCACAACGTTAAATGAACATACGAAAAACCACAAACGAGAGTTTCGAACGATATTCGCAAGAACCGAACACAAGCGCGGAAAAATCGCTAAAAAACACGGAACTCAACAAAGCATCACCGAAACGAACTCGGATGTCGAAAAGTGCAGAATTAATCATTCTCAGAATGATGGAACGGTCATGAGCGAGTCGTCAAAACGGACTTTCGCCGAAAAAGAATAAATTACCGGAAATCGAAATTACGGGTATTACAATCTTAAGGTATGTTATACTACTTTCAACTTTGAATTCATGTTCTTTAGGATATGAGGATTATGCTATCAAGATATTGAGTTTCATTGGTGAATTATCCAAACCACATCATATTTAAGAGATTGAGATGATTATACCTTAAGTACCTTGGTTATGAACATCATAATTCGAATCTTGTTACGATGAACAAGTAGAAGAAGTTTCTGACATTGGTAATCCGAATTTAGAAGGTGTCTTCATAGTAATCACGGACTTGACTTTAACATCATTATTGTTAGACGAATCTAAGAGATTGATCATGGAAAGATTTATCTTGTAAAGATGGAGTGTTAAACAAACTACAAGATGATAGTTTTGATTGATATAAGATATTGATATCGACCGTTAGCCCTTCCGAATTACGCATGAAGAATTGTAATCGAAATGGAATATGGTTTTATGATGGTATACATATTCTTGAATTCAAAGTTGTTGTTATCCGTAAGATCATTCATAATCGTATGAGCATGATATTCATGGAGATAACATGAATTAACACTGAAGATTTCGTAAGTTTTATCACGATTAGATCAATCTGCTGCCCAGTAGTGAACTGCCATGAATGATTAGCGTGCGCTAAAGCTTCATGGTTAGCGTGCGCTATCGAGCATAAGTTAACGAATGCTACGATTGGAAACGTAACGTGTACTATGTCATCAGGCGAGTCAGTCGGCTGATCAGAGAGGACTGTCGATACATAGTTAGCGTACGCTAGACTTCATTATTTACATGCGCTAACGAGCAAGCTTAGCGCATGCTACGTAGAATACTTAGCCTACGCTAAGCAGTTCAGGCAGATTACGTTTTATCAACTTTCGGCCGTAAATTGGATTGTTAGACATTTGTACGACATGAGATGAATTATATATTATTTCTTTTGTTAAGGTTCGAGCTTGCTATGTGATTGATCGAAGGGGTGAGCTTCGAGTGTTTCGTTTTTCGTGGAAGTATTGTTCTTGTCTTCAAATTGAGGCAAGTATCTTAATTGTTTTATATATTGATGTTATACATATTGTCGTGCATATATGTCGTTGTTGTATGTCCACCACGTGTTGGTCCGACGGGATCATCTTGGGATCTATGCTAGCGTGTGCTGGATCATTGGACGGGTTTTTCCACCACGTGTTGGTCCGACGGGATCATCTTGGGGTCTAGGCAGTGAACGCTGGATCATTGGAATTACCATGTGTATGTTGTGATATCATGTTGTGATGTTAATGTGTGTATGATATTATTGAGTTTCTCGCAGGAGAAGACTCGTGGATTCTTTTGTCATTTATGTTATTATTATTCTTCGTGAAATGTTGAATAATACGTTGTGGTATTTGTACTAGCATCGTTGTGCTAACCCTTCGGGGTGAACATTTGTTTATGTTCAGGATCCAGGAGAGCGGGGAAACAACCACTGGAGCTGCATGACGACGAGGGTGCAGAGTGATGTTCCTGCCGGGTTTTTTGTCTATTGTTTGTATCATTTTAATAAGTACTCGAGTACGTAGTCGTTTATGATGATTTGAATTTGGTGATGTACTAATACTTTTCTGTTGAACATTCGTCAGAACTGTTGTATCTTATTTCCGTTATTTTAATACGTTGGGATCTGTTAATGTCTTTTCAATTCTTCAGCCTTGTAAATCCTTATATAAAGGATTTACGGCGCTGTAATATTCCTGAACATATCGGGGGTGTTACACACACATAATACCAAAATCCTTTTATAAATAATTCACAAAGGAAATTATTCTCAACCCCATATTATTTCATCATATCCTATATAGCAATAAAATATGGTGATAAATAATTGGGGGGGGGGGGTGGCTAAACATGATTTAAGAGTAGTTGGTTCATTTCGGTTCGTGAAACGGACCGTTGTGTGTCTAATTCGATAGATACATCTTGATACGTCTCAAATAAAATTAATATATTTAATTAATCTAATTAATAAATTAATTATATTAAAATATTATTTATCTAAAAATAATTATTTATAAATTAATTTAATTATCGAGTAATTTATTTAATTCACTGGACCAGTTTAATTTATTAAATAAATTAAATTAGACATCGAATGTCCAAAATTCATTAACAGGGAATAAGATCAAATTTATCTGTTGTCTCCCTAATGCGCGACTCGGTAGGCCCGTCTTAGTAAGCAATGGGAGGAACCAAAGAGTTATAGCACCACCTAGCTAGTCCCGCGGCCTACACTGTAACCTTACTAAGAACGAATGATAGGGAATTTAAGAACCATTCTGTCGTGAATACCAGTATACGTACAAACCCTTCTTTAATATATCCCGATCAAGTTATAGAGTCACGATTAGTCAAACCCTATCTGTACTTGATGCTACGCCAGAATTAATGTAAATTGGGATCACTTATCTCTCGTCTATGTAATACAACTAGCTCAAATGCTTTGGCTAAAAACTTATGATCTCATCTGCCAATAACTGCATAGGCCATGCACCTGTTCACTTACAGGAGAAAAAAATCCTATTTTGTTACTCAGTAGAACCTGGTACTTTCCCTTTAATACGTATGTCGAGGTTCACCCCTACTTATGGATTTCTGGGTCGAACTACTCTAGTAAAAATCTTAACGTCACAAGCACATTCCTACTAAATCCTCAAGTAGAATGTTCACGAATACCTATCACAAACTTTCAATTCCGCCATTGCCGATCCGAGAGTCAAATCTGTGCCACGAGTCGAGGGTGAGTTGGTTTGAGTATACCAATACCATAAGCAAACAACAACATGTGCTCCCACTAACCATTAGTGACGACAGACACTCTCCAAGTCAAAGAACACATCATAAAAGTCTTCACATAAACTTAACGCCCAGTCAAGTTTCATCGATTTGCGAACGATTAAGTATTTGAGCCATAAACACTTCCAATGCTAATCCCCTTATCTAATAAGGAGTGGAATATTTTCTCTCAAATACACGAACTAGTTTCTATATATATATTTACGACAGGAATACTAGTTACCAGTAAATAAAGAAAAATATAATTACCTTTTTGATAAGTTTTTACATAACAACAAGTACGATGCCCTCACTCATCCGTCCCTTGAGTGACATTCGAGGGCATATCCCTAACACCCACAAGGCTAGCAATTCCACCATTTCAAAGATCAACCATGTTAAAAATTATAAATAACAAGATGATCATAATTTACAGAATTACACGAGTATGAATCATGTGAGTCCAACCTACGATCGGACGATAATAACAAATATCATGAAACTAAACACATATATGGAGAAAGATCGTAGACACATAATCGCATTCAAATCACAATGTATACATGTGCTACATAATAATCATCAACCTCGACACTATAAATATCGACAATTTAGCCGATTGTCAAAAGTTGTCGGCTGAAGCTAAAAGTCATCGACTAAAACAATCGACTATTGGCTAAAATCCAATTGTACGAGGTCTGACGGCTAAAGTTTAGTCGATGACTTTTGAGGTCGATCTTTGGCTATACTTTGGACTTTAACCAACAACCCTGATCTTAGCAGACGACGATTGTGTTGTCGCATAAATCGATTTTGTTATATCCTACAACAAATGTACTGTTGAGTAAACGAGGCAGGTCATAGCCAAAGATCCATCGTCAGCTTAATTGCATTTTAGAAAAACTTTAGCCGACGGCTTGTGCAATCATGGTCGACTAAAGTCCCTATTTAAAAAAAAATCAGATTTTGAAATAAATAAAACTTGTTTTTTTAATCCGTGTAATCTATATGCACAGTACAATATAAATCGTCCATAACAAACATAACCACAATCACTGTAAATCTAACCAAACACAAGATACATACACCAACGTTACAAAACTACACTAACATCCAAAAAACTAAACAAATATCAACATACCATGTACTAACATCAACAAAATCACTATGTAGACCAACATTAACAAGTATAAGTCTAAAAAAGTAATGCTTAACATTAATATACTTAGAGATAAAGTTCTACAAACACAACTATAGTCCACCTAAATCAGTCAAATTCTTAAACAATGAAGAAACGTTACTACTGTCTTACATGTCGTCATCCCGAGATTGTAAAGAAAAGGTGGGAGTTTGTAAATTGAAGAATGGAGGTGGTGGTGGAAGAGGTGCCTGAAGTCCCGACAAGTCATGTCTGAGTCAATAACATTACATACTGCATCATGGTTGTTCATCTAGCAAGTGTTGTTGAACCTTCCTTTGCCACTCCCCGAATTTCTCGAACTACTCTTGAGCCTCCCTTTGCTCCTCAGCTCGAAACTCCATATGGATCCTCAATTGGTCATTTAGAATTGCTCATTTAGAAAGGCCTTCTGAGTGTCGCCCATTTGATTGCATAGAAAGACTATGGTATCTGTAAATAATGTGTGGGTTGTTAGGGTTGTATACTACAAAGCATACTTGTTGGTCCCTGGAATGATGAAGACTTTCCTCAATGTACCAACACGATTCTTTTCTAGCACGCTTTGTCCTCACTCACGCGTATCCTGAGAAACTTCCCATGGGGTCACCCATCCCATAACTACTCCAGGCCAAGCACGTTTAATTTTGGAGTTTCTATGTGATGGCTACCAGAAAAGAAGATTCATCTTGTTGGTATGGGTAGTCCAAATCAATTCATTTAACCACTTTCTAGTGTAGATCTCACAGGTCGAATCGCAAGCCGTGCCTCACGCATTTTTAATCCATGCAGGCAGGATGTGTAACACCCCCAAAACCATCCGGGATATTACAGCACCGTGGGTCCCGCGCTGGAACCCACCAGGATAAAAACCATTTCAAAAACATTTAAAAACGCCAAAAGGCCGATGACGGTAATATTTTAAGTACTCAAATATATTCCAAAATATAATTCTCAAATACCGTCATCAAATACTATTTGAAAATACAAGGCGAAATGCCAAATCTCGACATTCTCCAAAACATACGCTAAGCCGCCACTTAAACGTACCGATAAAATAATTTAGGAAAATCGGTTTAACGAAATAACCCAAGTTCGCAAAATACCAAGAGGCAATTTTGAAAGTATACATGAGTTGGTAAAAATACCGGAAAGTTATTTTAAAATACACACGCAGCGATTATACACACAGTTCAAAAATACACAATTGCAGCGGAATAAAACAACCAGAATAGAATATTCAAAACTCAAATACATGCAGCTAGTATCACCCGAAAAGCTCACCCCTTCACAAACGCTACGAGCTCGATCTCCGAGTACCTAAAAATAAAGCCAACGACGGGGCCAGTCACATACTCAATAATGATATCGGTCACATCATCATAAATAATTATATACCAATGTGACATCAACGTAAGAATACTACCAATGTAATCTTTCCGTCGTAACCTTACCAATCCATGGCAATTCATAACAAATCAATCCTTACCATAATCCGCATTTCGCATTCTCAAATGACGAAATGAACTCAACAACAATCATCTGTACTGTATTCAAACAATACCAAGTATCCTCAAAACATCATCATAACTCATAAGTGTGGAATGAACCATCTGTGCCAAATCTTATCCGTCGGATTGCACAATCAAATCTCAACCTGGATAAACCAATAGCATACAACATATCTGTAGATTAACTACCACAAAACGATGAATACAAGTCCCGAAACATCAACGTACAGTCTGAATGCTCATACGATCAAGAACAATGATCAATCAAAACATCGACCTAGAATATCATCGACCTGATAAACTCCAAAACGACCAACAAAAGATCGACGATAACCGAGAATACCATCTACATGATAAACTCCGACATGATCAATAAAAGATCAACAATAACTGAGAATACCCTCAACAAGGTAAAACTCCAAATACGATCAACAAAGGATCAACAATAACCGAGAATACCCTCAACAAGGTATACTCCAAACACGATCAACAAAGGATCAACAATAACCGAGAATACCCTCAACAAGGTAAACTCCAAACACGATCAACAAAGGATCAACAATAACCGAGAATACCATCAACAAGGTACACTCCAAATGATCAAAAATAATGGATCTCAAAGAAATAACTCTGACTGTCGAACATACCCCTCGGGCGTATAAACAACCAGTCGCAAACCGTCGAACATATCCAATCATACATGGACTATGAATGACTAAAACAATATGGCTCAAAGATGGACTTCGCAGTACGCCCGATCCGAAAATGTGTCCGTGCACATGTCCATCCCGTATACGGAATCCAGGATATACATGGGACATGTACCTAATTAGCCTCACGAACTACGTCTCGTGTGCATGGTTCAATGCGGAAACATCCACGCATAACCATAGTGTGCCCACCTAAAAATCCCACACAATAACCAATCGGCACGCAGATACGACTCCAGATATGTCACAATGCAACATGACAACGAAACTCAAAGAATCACATATCCAATAAGGATCAATAGACTCACCGAAGTGAACAATGACACACGGATAATGAAAGATCGACACGACCGACAATATCCAAAACAAATATCTTGGGATCACAATTCCCAAAGAATGATCAACGTGATCAACAATCTCAACACTACCATCCTGGGATCAACATCCCTCAACGAACAACAAAAATACGAATCTCATCATACGAAACCTCAACATATACAACAACTCAACATACTAATTATCCTCATAAATGAACAATGCTTAAATTACATCAAAGCCGAAGAAAATATCCTTTCCACGAACAACATCCTTGAACGAAAACACAGTTATACGAATAATCTCGAATGAGGTACAATTCATTAATTTCAATAAACCACCATCCCGACATCAATATCGACACGATAACTATCCTCGATATCCGATATTCCATATACTTGACCAAAGATAACTCACGTCTTCCTTGAACACAATTAAATCATATACATTATGATTTAATCCAAACTATAGCACGATATACAAACCATCATCCCGACAATTTACATATATAACAATATTGCTATATAAATTATAAATGAAACGAAAGCGAAATCAGTCATTAAGTATTATAAACTGAACAAGTATAAACTTGCCTTGATATCGATACCACGAAGCCATTACCAAAATCCATTTCCTTCATCTACGAGCTCCTCAGCCCCGACCGAAAGCAATCTAAGAACTCTTCAGCCTCAACCGCAACACAACGGTCGTAATCAATGATCAATTGTTGCGACCTAATGCAATAATCAAATGACAACACATCCGATAATAATCAATAACCGGTATAACCAACCAACGAAACTCAACGGCTCAACAATACCTCGATCATATACAAAACCGAATAATACAACTCAAATAATTATGAACTCATGTCCACAATACCAACCGCAACTCTACAATCATAATTAACAATCAATATAACTGATCAAAAACCCAACGGTTTCACAATGTCTCGATTAAACATAATCTGAACAATCCAAATCAAACCATCACGAATTCATAATCACAACACGAAAATAATGCATTGTCTGCCTACTTAGCGCACGTTAAACACATAACGTAGCGTGCGCTAAGTCGCTCTCGTTAGCGTGCGCTAGCCTGTAAGCTTAGCCTGCGCTAATGCCGCACAGTTTCATGCATTCCAAGCATCGACTAACACCTTGCGGCTACGAATATGAATGTAACGAAAACCATACTCTAAGATCAAACACAACCTTTCCAAATTCAATCGCATCATCATACTCGAAAATCATATTCGTATTCTTATATGAATATTATATCAAAACACATACTTAGTTCTACATATGAATATCCCATATTCATATCCAAAACACCATAACCTCCTATACATAATCATCATATCATATAATTCAAGAGTTCTTCAAGAACATGAAATATCCGAAATCACGTTCAAAACGACATAATCTGATGTACATATCATCATGTTATCTCTTTCTTCATCATGCAATTCATATAACCTCAAGAATCGCAACAAAACCATCATAACTATCATCATATGAAGAAGGTATCAATAACAACATCAACATCCGAAAATGAGGAGAAGGATTAACCAACTTATCTCAAGAAGATGAACAACACAATTCACAACAAGAATCATGATTAACATCCGAATTTTCTTATCACAATTCCAATAAATCTCATATAACATCGTCACATTATAATCCAACATGCTCCTGCATAAGTAATAATCCATTAAAAATGAACACTATCAAAGGGATACGAGAATTATCTTGTATGGACGAACCAAGAAGAAGACCAATTGAACTTCATTCCAAGAATCATGAATAACTTCAAGAACAAGGCCTCAATCCATGCTCTCCATCTTAATCTTGTTAAAAAGGATCATCTCTCAGTGTTTTGGAACTTCAAGTACCTCCCAAGGCTCTCTCTATCGACTGAAGGAATGAGAATGGACAAAATGCCTATGAGTACCCGTCTGTCCCCTTCATAAAACAAATTACTAGCGTGCGCTAAACCTTATATTTAGCGTGCGCTACAGCTTTAGCGTGCGCTAACTGACTTTGTTAGCGTGCGCTATCGCAGCCCAAAGGCTACTGTCTTGCTTCGTACATCAACTCACGTACGTAGTTCCCATGCATTAACGTACATAACCATTCTGTCTAGCGCACGCAAGTCCTTAACGTTAGGGTACGCTTCCGCAGTTGACTTGCTACAATCTGCACCTACCACCCATGCCACCCCATGCTGAAAGCATCCGTGATTACCGGGATTCTCTCTTCCAGATATGGAATTAGCATGCCCTAACCATACGGTTTAGCATGCGCTAGCCCTACATGACAAACATCCGTTGCCCTTATCTGCTCACGCGTTGAAAGTGGTCGGGTCCACCCGCCGAAAGCCAAGATTCCCTATTGACCGGTCTGAAATTGGCGTGCGCTACCAAAATGCATTAGCGTGCGCTAAAATTCCGATAATACACAGCCTTCCGGACCCTATCCAGAATACCTTACGTACGTTAGTGGTCCTCCTTAGCGTATGTAACTCAAACCTCTTAGCGTGTGTTAAGTATGTACCGTAGCGTGCGCTAAGTATACATCTTAGCGTGCGCTAGGCATACATTGCAACGTGCGGTAACGTGGCTGTACTTAGCCATTTTCAGCCATTATTGTCCAAGGTCTCGGCATACATATTATGAACATACGGCATATTGAATACATATATTCATTCCAATAATATTCTTATTTGATATACCGATATCACAATTAAAACAATCTGATACACGATATCCTCAATTATAACTGACAACCAATCATGTCAATTGTACAAATACAACTATCTCAGTCCTCAAATTATTTTATCCATACTGTATAGACACCAAGCTATCTAGTATATCTCAGATAAAATAACGCGAAAAATTTATACTGAAAATCCGGGTATTATAGGATGCTGGACCGAAGCCCAATAATTCCTCTCCAAGCACATGCCAGTATCTCAGCCCCAGAGTCTGAAAACCTCTGATCACACAACCCTCTAGCAGCTGAATTCATTCACACAGTCCTCCCACACTTGACATTAGTGTATGTTCCAACTCCGTTTACTTCTGCTGCGCCAATATCTCAGTTCCAGCATACTAGATTTGATCACACAACCCTCCAACACCTCAAAACCTCCACTGCACCAGCATCTCATTTCCGGCCAAGTGGCAACTTCTGTTGCATACCCGCCTCTCAGTTACAATACTCTGGCAGCCAATACTCCGAGGGAATTCATACCTATGACCTACTATGATATCAATTGTTGGTCCTTGGAATGATGAAGATTGTACTCACTATACCAACACGAGTCTTTTCTAGCACGCTTGGTCCTCACTCCCGCGTACCCTGAGAAACTTCCCAGGGGGTCACCCATCCCATAACTAGTCCAGGCCAAGCACGCTTAACTTTGGAGTTTCTATGCTACCAAAAAAAGATGCATCTTGTTGGTATGAGTAGTCCAAATCAATTCATTTAACCACTTTATAGTGCAGATCTCACAGGTCGAATCGCAAGTCGCACTTCATGCATTTTTAAGCCATGCAGGCAGGATGTTGGACCGAAGCCCAACAATCTTTATGCTTGTATTACCTTCTTTCTCTATAACTACCTATGAGAATATTAATTATATTTAATCACATGTTTTGCATATTTATTCACATTATGATTATACAAATGATATGTCTAATTATTTTTATATTATAGATAATATAGTGTGTTGGTGTCACACGGAATATCACATTATCGGTGCCTTATAAAATAATACAATAGTTCACAATCTATATAATTATTAGATAAATTATATGAAAGATTGTAGTGTGTGCTTGAGATTAGCTGGTCTTGACTATTAGCATGCATTAGCATACTTGCATATGTTGAACTTGATCGAAGTGAGACAGTGTCTTCTGTACAAACTGTAAGAATAGCGTAAATCCCGGATAATTATTATTTTTTAATTCTAAGTATATAATATTTAATTATGTATTTATAATATTTATTGATTTGATTTACCATGGGTGAGAGTCAAAGTGATTGACTCAATAAACTTCGTATCTTGGGCAATAATATTATTTATATGACAATTATTAATATTATTAGAAATCGTGTCCCGGCTCGTGCGGGTTGATGATGTCCTCTTGGGGAGCTCGATTATGATTATTATATTAAACCCTGCAGGTGGATTTAATTCCGATATAATGATAAGGTTCAAGTGGTACTACTCTTGGATAAGATATTAATTAATTAAAGCTGTCAGTAGCTTAAATTAATTAATGGACATTCCAATATCTTAAAGACGGGAAGTAATATATTTAAATAAGGAGCCCGATTTCATAAATTGGGATTTAGGTTGGAAGTCCAATATTAATTCTTTAGTGGATTGAGTTGATATTAGTGAACTCAACCATAGGAAAGACTTAATATGGAAAGTCGGGTTGTAGTAGGAGTCCTAACCCTAATCCTCCTTAAGATCCCTAGAGTAGTCCAAATCTTATAAATAAGACACCAAGGGGTGGATTTCGGTCGTGACTTCATCTTCTACACAAGGGATTTTGATTTTTCTTTTTAGTGTTTTATTGTGGATCTTGACTTATGTCTTTGATTTCACAATTGAGATAACACTTTAATTCTTGTTACAAATCGAAATTACTTGAAGAAAAGAAAATTGAGAGTTGTGAGAGGTAATATATTTCGGCCGATCCACTTTGTTGTCCAAGCAAGATTCGGTAGCTCATTGCCCACACAACGTCCGGATTAAGACGGGATCATACTCTAGAAGATTTTGAGGATGACATCAAGAAAGCAATCACTACGCTTCAAAAGGTAAATATCCTATGATCTTTATTCTAGATTAGGATATTGTATTTACCAACACATTTATTTAATAAATAATAAAGAATATTTAAATTGCTTATTAATCTTAGTAGTTAATTATATTTTGTGCTCGCGGATGCGTAAAACGCTTTTATCAATTTTTTTTCCAAACTTTGCTTCCGCTGCATTTTATTTCCAACAATTGGTATCGGAGCCAGATTTTAGGCTTTTGCTATTTTAATTGATTTTGGTGATTAATTGAGAGCAATTTAAATATTCATGTAATTTGGTGTTGGAGTATTTTGCTAGATGTGTTCTTGCAGGGAATATTATCCAATTACCATGGTTATGTGAATGATTAATTTTATTATTTATGCAATTGTTGGTTTTGCCCGGTTTTGAGGCATGTAATAGTTTTTACCATGAAAAAATCCTCGGGTAGATATAAGATCTTATTTTTTCATGTAATCTTTTTGTAAATTCGATGAATTTTATTTTGTGTAAAATTGTAATCGAATTCGGAGAAGACAAAATCACGAAGTAGAGCAGAACAGGACACCGGATCACTGGATCCGCGCCGAACAACAAAGACGCGGATATCGCTGAGCAAGACACGATCGGCCGCTCGCCGAGGGCCGAGGGCAGCCTATTCCGGGCCGGTTCGTCGGTTCAGGTCGGGTCGTTCAGTTTTTGGTCCGGCCCATTTCACCACCATTCTTTGCGTCCGCCGGAGAGTCGGATTTTAAAATTGAATTTTTTTATGTAATTAATTTTGCATAAAAGTGAAACTTTATTTTGGATATCTACGGCCCGGCCGGGGAGGAGTGACGAGATGCTTGATCTAATGGGAGATATCGAGTCGAAGATTTTCTCGGGTTCAATTCAATGAAGAAGACCATGATAATTGGAAAATTTAATTATCCAAGCGTTTATTTTGGTTTTTACTGTTTTAGATGTATGTCATATACGAATGTATGTGTGATATGTTTCTTGCATGTTAGGACGAGAAAATTAAAAACCTTAAGGCGGAAATAACTAAGTGATTAAATTGATTTGTTTTTTAAAAATAAAATTAAATTGGCCTCCATAATTGATTTAAATTGTGAAGTGATTCGCATGCGCGTTGATATTAGGGTCTTCCTCCATATCGGATGTGCTAATTATAGGTTCACTAGTTTTAAATTTCTAATGATAACAAAATGCAAATATATGATAGGACCTACCCATCTGTAGGACTATTATTTAAAACATAATATTTTAAGATTGTTAAATTATGGTGTTCACTTAAGTGTATTAATTAATAAGCTCCCCATCGGAGTCTATGTTAAAAAATACATGGCCAAGAGGAACCAACTATTAATTTTACTAGTCATAACGTAAATTGACTAGATAGTAAAATTAAAAACATAAAACTCTACTTGAAAAATGTGTGTGAACGTCCACACGATTGTATCTTGCATATGTGGGTTTTTCCAGGTATTGGTTGCTAGCATATATATTGTGTTTTTGAGATTTTTCAATATATCTTTCAATGCATTATGTGATGAATGCTTTTAATTTTATTTCTGATGTCTTTCAATCCACTTGTTGTAATTCTCAAAGAAAACAAACTAGATGGCACTAACTTTGCTGAAAATGTAATCTTAATATTGTCCTGACTACTGAGGTATACAAGTTTGTTCTAACTGAGGAATGCCCATTGGAACCAGATGCGGATTCGACACCTGATGACATGGTTCTAAAAAACGCTAGGCGCTAGGCGTTCAGATTGCTAATGCCTAGCGCCCAGAGGATTATTCGGAGATTAATCGGGGATTAATCGGACTAGGCGAATTTATTTTTTATTATTATTTTAATCATTTTTATATATAAAAAATTATATATATGTAAAATAATTAAAAATAATTAAAATTTAATCATTTAAACAGATATATAATCAATTATATATTAAATTTGAAATGTTTATATAGATATCAAGGAGTCCATAATATCCATAATATCTCAATTTAGGAATTTATAGTACTATTAGAACAAAAAAAAAAGTATAACCGCCTAGACATCCGCCTAGTCGCCCACGTAGTTAGGAAATTTGAAACATTGATATAGGTATAAAGTAGTCTATAGTATCAATAGTATCTTAACTTGCCTTCATAGGCCTCCGCCAGCTAGCCTAGATGACCGATTAATCACCCAAACGCTCAGTACAAGCGCCTAGGCTATAATCGGAACGGTATAGGACCTTCTAGGGATTAATCGGAGGATTAATCGGGCTAGGCGGGGATTTTTAGAACACTGCCTGATGATGTGAAAGAATACCGCAAATGGAATAAATCTGATCAGATGGCTCGCTGTTACATCTTGGCTTCTTTAGCATATGTATTGCAACATCAGCATCAGAGTATGGGCACGACCGCGAAAATGATGAAAAATCTCGACGAGATGTTTGGTCATCAGAACCGGGCGGCTAGGAAAAATGCTAAGAGGGTCTTGATGATGACCCAAATGCCTGAAGGAACCCCAAAAAGGGATAATATCCTTTCCACGAACAAACCATCATCCCGACAATTTACGTTTATAATATCATTGCTATATGAATTATAAATGAAATGCAAGCGAAACCATTCATCAAATATTATGATCTGAACAAGTATAACTTGCCTCGATATCGATTCCGCAAAGTCCATATATCGATTCGATAAGGCGAGTACACAAACTTAACTAAAATATTCCAATCAGTTTCTCTTTCAAAACTTCAATCAAACACCTTGAAGGCGGAATTCAAAGGTATATTCGAATCATAAATCAATAAACACCAACCACATCAAGAACACGAAGAACACAATCATAAACATATATATCCTTCAACATTATATGATTCTAGCCATCGATACGAACTAAACAACCCAAATATATAAAGAATCTCAAACATCTCAAAATATTAGAGTTCAAGCCAATTACCTTCAATCCGGCGAAAGAATCAAGAATGATGTTATAATCCTTGTTCCAAGCTTTCCTAGACGTTATCACTTGATAAACCAACTCAAAATCTGAGGTTTAGGGGTTAAAAATCGACTTTGGGTGATTTGGGATGAAAGGGGCTCGTCTAGGAAAGGTTGGGGAATGAAATTCCCGACTGCTGTACGTTTTTATACGTCCAGGCACGTTAGCATACGCTAACTTCATCAATAGCATGCGCTACCTGTTCTCAGAATACAGACAGTATAGTTTTTGCCATTTTGAGCATAACTCACTCATCCGGACTCCGATTAACTCACCGTTTGAACCAATAGAAAGATAACTCGATGCTATATCATACTGTTATGTTTCAAAATTTTTGAAGTTTTCAAGAATCGGTGGCATTTTTCCAAAGTAGAACCTTATACGCATTACTTTCCAAACAGGTGTCCAAATCTCATTTCTACTAACGTTTCAACATATAATCTTCTTAATCATATCATATAAACCAAGAATCATAATCACTTGCATGATCATCATCATACGAAGTAAATAATAACAATAACATCAAAACCCGAAATGAAGGGAGATATTAACCAACATATCTCTTGAAGAAGAACAACACCATTCCAAATCACACGAATCATATCAATATCCGCATATCAACAATATCATCAACATAACTCAGTAATCCATCTCTTAATCATATACTCATCAGCTCATATACATGACGATTATCAACTCAAGAACATCATATACAGTTCAAAACGAAATCCCAAAGTGAAGAGTAATTACCTCTTTGAAGGAATGGATTGAATCCCAAGGTTGAATCCGTTTCCAATCATTTCCAAACTCCAATGTTGTTAAGGATGATCAACTCAAGTGTTTGGAACCTCAAACTTCTCTCTAAGAACTCTCTCTATCGGAATAAGGGAAAGAATGGCCGAAAATGCATCTTAACACCCGGTTGTCCCTTTATATACTGCACATTACTAGTGTGCGCTAAAACTTGTATTTAGTGTGCGCTACATCCCTAGCGTGCGCTATCCTTCCTTGATAGCGTGCGCTATCGTGCAGTCCAGAGGCTACTGCCTTGCTTCCAACATCATCTTACATACGTAATGCACATGCAATAGCGTACGCAAATAGGCGTTGACTTACTACAGTGAAATGCTCAGTAGCGTGCGCTATTCTCCAACAATAGCGTGCGCTATTCCTCATTGACCCGACATTCTGCACCTTCCCCGAAGATGCCCGGGGTCCACACGCCGAAAGTAACCTGACAAAGCCAAGATTCCCTTTTGACCGATCTGATATTAGCGTACGCTAACCATATGCACTAGTGTGCGCTAAATGCCGATAATAATTAGCCTGGACCTACGTGTCGGCCACCTTCCGAACCTTATCCAGAATGCCTTACGGACGTTAGGGGTCCTCCTTAGTGTACGTAATTCAAACCACTTAGCGTGCGCTAAGTATACATCGTAGCTTGCGCTAAGCATACATCGTAGCGTGCACTAACGTGGCTATACTTAGCCATTTTCAGCTATTCTCGTCCAACATATCGACATACAGAATACGAACATACGACATACTGAATACATATACTCAATTCGATAACATTCTCATATGATATACCCAATATCAAAAGTACGATAACCTGATACACGATATCCTCAAATCTAATTATCGGCCAAATACGAAAATTATACCAATACAGCTGTCTCAGTTCTCAATCTATTTTATCCATACTATATAGACACCAAGCTATCCAGTACGTCTCAGATAAAATAACGCGAAAAATTTATACTGAAAATCTGAATATTACATACTAAAAATTGGGGTATTACACTCTACTCCCCTTAAAATAAGTTTCGTCCTCTAAACTTGCAACATGCCACACCTAACAGATCAACCAAAATTTCCAACTCATCACAAAACAATCAATCGTCGCCACAAGCGAATAACCAAAATGACATACTTACAGGTGCGTGAAACCGATGATCTCCCGTGATACTAGCACATGACTCCCATACGAAGTCTCAACACAATACCAACACACACCAATATCGCAAATAGCAATTTTGAGAATATATCAAAGATTTTGAACCTCCAAAAATCGGTTTGACTCAAAAGTTAGGAAAATCATTTTCAAAAAAAAAATCACGCTACTACCGTACTGGTAGAGCCAGATAACACACATGCCTGGGTTTCACAAAACCTAGGCTCCGATACCTTCGTCTGTAACACCCCCAAAAACATCAGGTATATTACAGCACCGTGGGCCCCACGCCAGAACCCACCAGGCTAAAATCTATTTTAAAAAACGTTCAAAAACGCCAAAAAGGCCGATGACGGTAATCTTTTCAAATACTCACAAAAGTTATTTATAAAGTATCAAATACCGTCATGAAAATATCGTTAAAACGTTCAAGGCCAAAATGCCAAAACTCGGTTTAAGGAATCGGTTTTACGAAATAATCCAAGTTTACGAAGTACCCAAAAGCCATTCTGAAATATACACATGATTTGGTAAAAATATCGGAAAGACATTTTGAAATATACACATGCAGCGGATAAAACACAGTTCAAAATATACATTTGCAGCGGAATAAAACAACCAGAAAGGAGTACCCAAAACTCAAATAAATGCTACAGCCAGTATCACCCGGGAAGCTCATCTCTTCAAGACCGCTACTAGCCAGATCTCCGAGTACCTAAAAATAAAGCTCACGATGGGGTCAGCCACAATACTCAATAATGAAATCGATTACATCACATAAATAATTACATACCAATGTAATAATATTGTAAGAATACAACAAACGTAATCTTACCGTCTTAACCTTACCAACCCAACGCAATCCATATCAATTCAATCCTTACCATAATCCACATTTCGCATTCTCAAATGGCGAAATGAACTCAACAACACTCATCTTGACTGAACCCAAAACAATACTCAAAATCCTCAAAAACATCATCATAACTCATAAGCGAGAAATGATCTATCTGTGCCAAGTCCTGTCCGTTGGATCGCACAATCAAATACCAATCCTGATAAGAACCAAACATACACAATACACCTGTAGATCAACTACCACAAAATAATGATAAAAAATCCGAAACATCGATGCACATCCCAAACGCACATACGATCAATAACCAGATCAACCAATACGTCAACTGAGAATATCACCAACATGACAAACAAAGGATCAACAATGACCGAGAATACCCTCAACAAGGTAAACTCCGAACACGATCAACAAAGGACCAATTAACTGTAACACCCCCGATATATTCGGGAATAGTACAGTGCCGTAAATCCTTTACATAAGAATTCACAAGGCTGATTAAAAGAAAAGACAATAACAGATACCGCTTTATGAAATTACTGAAGTAAAATACAACCGTCTGGTTCAAAAACCGAAATACAAATATCCAATGAAGAGTTATTATTACATCACTAAAATCCAAACATTATAAACGGACGACGTACTCGAGTACTTATTGAAATAACCAACAAATAATGCATAAGAAACCCGACCGAACATCACTTTGCACCTCGTCGTCATGCATCTCCAGTGGTTGTTTCCCCGCTCTCCTGGATCCTGAACAAACACAATGTTCACCCCCGAAGGGGTTAGCACAACGATGCTAGTACAAGTACAATAATCATACAACAGTGATATAATCAACAATTATATCATAACAAGTTTCTCCAACGAGAATATCCACAACACATATCATATCATAACAGCTTTCAACATACCGGTGGTATTCCAACGATCCAGCAAGACACAAACTATAGATTCCCATGATGATCCCGCTTGACCAACACATGGTGGAACTACTGTCCAACGATCCAAAGACACAACTATAGATTCCCATGATGATTCCCGTCGGATCAACGCATGGTGGACATATATTCACAACATATTTACACGATACAATCACATCATAATTGTCATAATATAAACAATTCTAATTAGAGTACTTGCCTCGATTAGAAGACAGAACAATACTTCCACGAAAACGAGACACTCGAAGGTCGCCCCTCTCGATCAATCACGCAACAAGATCAAACCTTAACAAAAGAAATGATATAGGATTTATCTCACGTCGTACGAATGTTTAACAATTCGATTCACGGCCAAAAGTTCATAAAATGCAATCTGCCTGAACTGCTTAGCGCACGCTAAGTACTCTGTGTAGCGTGCGTTAAGTCTGCTCGATAGCGCACGCAAACAACAAAGCCTAGCGTACGCTAACTATGCATGGTCAGTACTTCAATGACCAGCCAACTGAATCGTCTGATGGTCTAGCGTACGTTACGTACCAAATGTAGCGCACGCTAACTCGTGCTCGATAGCGCACGTTAATATTCATAGCATAGCGTGCGCTATCTATGCATGGCAGTTTACTGCTGAGCAGTAAACTGTTCTCGCCATGATCGAAACAATGAAATCTTCCGTGATACTTCATGTTACCTCCATGAATATCATGTACACACGATTATGAATGATCTTACGGATAATAACATCTTCGGATTCGAGGATATGCATACCATTATAAAACCATATTCCATTTCGACTACAAATCTTTATACGACAACTCGAAAGACTTAACGGTTTACATCAACATCTTATATCAATCAATATTATCATGCTGAAATTGTTAAACGTTCCATCTATACTAGATAAATCCTTCCATGATCCATCCTTTAGATTTATCCAACAATAATGATTGTTAAAGTCAAGTCCATGATTATTATGAAGTCATCTACTAGATTCGAATTACCAATGATAGAAGCTTCTCTTTACATATTCAATGTAATAAGATTCGAATCATGATGATTATAATAAAGATACTTAAGGCTTATTCATCTCACTATTCCAAACATGATATACTTGGATAATTCATCTATGAAAATCCATATCTTGTTAACATGATCATCCAAATCGTTAGAATCCAACTCTAAGTCTTGAGATAGATTGAACATACCTTAATATGATGAAAATCACTGAACCGTAAGGTAGAATCCAACTCCGGTGGGTTGTATGCCACTCCAAGGTGCTATTCCTCTTCAATGATTACTCCCAAGTGATAGCCAATATATAAACACCAACAATATGTGTTCTAAGTATGTAGTAGGATATCTTAGCTCTCTGACCTCTCAAGTATGCAGAAGGAACGAGTAAAATGTAAGCCAAAACGAGTTGTTGTCCTATTTATAATATTCTGCATTTTAGCAAGTTAGCGCACGCTACTAAGCATTCCTTAGCGTGCGCTAATAATGGTTGACTTCAGAATTGTCCGGGTGCGTCCGCGGGAATCTTATCTGGACCCATGTCCCGGCTGGCGCATGTGCTAGTCGTCCCGCTCAATAATTGAGTTCTTAGCGCACGCAACCCCTATCTGCATAGCGTGCGCTAATTGTAGCCCGATAGCGCGCGTTAAGATACATTCTTAGCGTGCTCTAACACGAGTTTTCATGAGAAATTTTGCATGCTTCTATACTTATGCACAATGATATTAATGCAAGAAATATCATACTCCAATAATCAAAATCACCAATCCGAATAATACAGGGTTTGAATACAGATGAAATACACCGTAATAAATTCGGATATTACATACTCTCCTACTAAAAAGGAGTTTCGTCCCGAAACTCAAGACGAAAATAACTCGGGATATCTAGACTTCATATCAACTTCCGTTTCACAAGTGGCTTCTTCCATTACGTGACGTGACCATTGAACTTTGACCAAAATGATTGGTTTGTTCCTCAGCTGCTTAACTCGACTCTCGAGTATCATAACCGGTCTTTCTTCAAACGTCCCATCCTGTGCGACTTCGATTTCGCCGAAATCAATGATATGACTGGGATCTGGTATATACCTCCGTAACTGGGATACGTGGAACACGTTATGAACATGGCACAATGACGGCGGCAATGCTAATCTGTATGCCAACTCCCCAACTCTTTCGAGGATCTCAAATGGTCCGATATACCTCGGACTCAGCTTTCCTTTCCTTCCGAAACGAAAGATTCCCCGAGTAGGAGAAACCTTCAAAAGTACGTGGTCTCCGATCGAACTCCAATGGGCGGCGGCGTACATCTGCGTAAGATTTCGACGACTCAGGCGGTCAACAGCCTTTCACGAATCAACGCTATCTTCTCTCGAGTCTGCACGATCAACTCTGGTTCTGTTCCGATCAAGTCCGATGAATCGTCCCAGCATAGGGGCGATCTGCATCTCCTTCCGTATAATGCCTCAAACGGTGCCATCTTAATGGAAGCATGCCAACTATTGTTGTAGGTAAATTCAATCAACGGTAGATGAACTTCCCAATAGTTTGACCAATCTAAGGCACAGGCCCTCAGCATGTCTTCCACCGTTTGTATAGTTCTCTCAGATTGTCCATCAGTCTGTGGGTGGTAAGCTGTACTGAAGTTCAATTCGGTCCCCAAGGCCTTATGAACTGCTTTCCAAAAGTGAGACACAAAACGGCCGTCTCGATCAGAAAAAATGGTCTTCGGCGTACCATGTAATCGAACTATCTCCGAAATAAATACTCGTGCCAATCTCTCTGGTCCCCACGTATCCTTAATGCCTAGAAAATGAGCTGATTTGGTTAAACGATCAACTATCACCCAAATTATGTTCATTCCTGTCCTGGTTCTCGGCATATTAGTGATAAAGTCCATCGATATGTCCTCCCACTTCCATTCTGGAATCGGGAGTGGCTTCAACATTCCGGCAGGCCGTTGATGCTCGATCTTAACCTGCTGACAAGTCAAGCATTTAGAAACATAGTCCGCTACATCTTTCTTCATGTTGCCCCACCAGAAATTCTGCTTCAAGTCCTTATACATTTTACTGGTACCCGGGTGGATAGAATAAGACGAACTGTGAGCTTCCTTCATAATCGTCTGTTTCAAAACATCATCATCGGGAACACAGAGTCGGTTCTGAAATCTCAAAACTCCATCATCATGAATTATGAATCCGGGGGCCTTTCCTTTGATCACTTCATCACGTAACCGAATCATCAAAGGGTCATCTGCCTGTCTAGATTTGATTCCTTCGGTTAATGATGAAGTTATCTCCATCACGCACAGTTGTCCTTGGACTCTTTGTAACCACACTTCAATTCCTTCACGAATCATCTCTTGTTGAAGGCTAAGTTGGGAGGTTAGCATCTCCAGCATCTGAATAGAAACAGGCTTACGGCTAAGTGCATCGGCCACTACATTTGCTTTGCCTGGATGATACAAAATCTCCAAGTCATAGTCCTTGATCAGCTCTAACCATATTCTTTGCCGCATGTTCAACTCTTTCTGACTGAATATGTACTTGAGACTCTTATGATCCGTAAAGATCTGGCAGTGAGTCCCGTACAGATAATGCCTCCAGATCTTCAAGGCAAAAACCATTGCTGCTAGCTCCAGATCATGTGTTGGGTAATTCACTTCATAAGGTTTCAGCTGTCGCGACGCATAAGCAATCACCTTATCATTCTGCATTAATACGCACCCAAGTCCTTGGTTCGAAGCATCACTGTAAACTATAAATCCTCCAGTTCCCTGTGGAAGTGATAGAATCGGTGCCGTCGTCAATCTCTTCTTCAATTCATCAAAGCTAATCTGACACAATTCATTCCACTCAAACTTTTGAGTTTTCTGCAGGAGTCGAGTAAGTGGGCGGGAGATTTTAGAAAACCCTTCCACGAATCGTCGATAATATCCAGCAAGTCCTAAGAAGCTTTGGACTTCTTTCACGTTCTTTGGAGGCTTCCAATCCATAATTGCTTCGATCTTCTGAGGATCTACTCGGACTCCTTTAGATGACACCACATGGCCGAGGAACATTACTTCCTTTAGCCAGAATTCACACTTAGAAAGTTTGGCGTACAATTGCTCGATTCTCAAAAGTTCCAATACAATCCACAAATGTTGCGCATGTTCTTCCGGGTTCTTAGAATATACCAGAATATTATCAATGAAAACGACCACAAATTTATCCAAATATTCGATGAACACTCGGTTCATCAACTGCATGAATACAGCAGGCGCATTAGTGAGACCAAATGGCATCACTACAAACTCATAGTGTCCGTAGCGAGTTCTGAATGCTGACTTTGGAACATCAGATTCCTTAATCCTCAGCTGATGGTATCCTGATCTTAGATCGATTTTTGAAAACACTGTTGCTCCTTGCAATTGGTCAAACAGATCATCAATCTGTGGCAACGGATACTTGTTCTTAATCGTCATCTTGTTCAGCTCTCGGTAGTCAATACACAGTCGAAGCGATCCATCCTTCTTTCGAACAAAAAGAACTGGCGCTCCCCAAGGTGAAACACTTGGCTGAATATAGCCTTTGTCCAGTAATTCTTCCAGTTGCTTCTTCAGTTCATACATCTCCGTAGGTGCCATGCGATACGGCGCTTTAGAAATTGGTGTAGCTCCGGGTTCCAGCTCAATCGTGAATTCTACGTCCCGTCGTGGAGGTAGTCCAGGTAACTCGTCAGGAAATACATCTGGGAATTCGTTCACAATAGGAATGGATGAAAGTTCCACAATTTCATCTTCTTTCTTCATTGCATAACACCAGTACCCGATACATCCCTGTTTCAACATTTTGACAGCTTTCATTGCTTTGATCAACTTTCCTGAGCTTCCTGGTTTCCATCCTTCAAACAGTACTTCGGAGCCATCATCAGCGATCAGCGAAATATTCCTCCTTCGGTAATTTACAATTGCTCCATATCGATTAAGCCAATCGTCTCCGAGTATTAGGTCATCTCCTTGCATTTCTATCACAATTAGGTTTGAGAGCCATTTCCTACCCCCAAATAATACAGGAAAATCTCTAGTCTCTAAGTTCCCAACAATCCTCTCTCCACTTGGTAAACCAACAACATAAGGTTCACAAGTATGAAGACCAGAAATATTCAAACGATTTACACAAGACAAGGATATAAAAGAATGCGTAGCTCCTGTATCGAATAAAACGCTAACTGGTTGGGAAAGAATCTGGACAGTACCTCATGCGACAGCAGCATCCTGATCGTCTGTCCTCCTCATCTCATACAGGCGTGGGGGAACAGATCCGGCACTCGATGCCCCCTTTTTGGTCCCATTGTCCTCTGCCTCGTCCACGGCCAAAATTTTGAGGCATCAGAACACTTTGCTGCGTCTGTTGGACACTAGCTTCCTTTTGAACTGGCTGTGATGAACGGGTTCCTTTGTATTTGGTGGCGTCTTTGCAGAACGTCGCACGGTGTCCTTCCTGTCCGCAGTCAAAACATGTAACTGGGGTGTGCAAACAATCGCGCCAAAGGTAGCCTGGGCGACCACAATTAAAGGACTTCCTAGCTGTATCCGTCGTGGCTGACAATGTTCCGTAATTCTTTCCGTTCTTAGATGGGTGCAGAGGTTTCTTGAAAGAAAAAGAAGACTGGGCCTTGCGGGGCCCACTGCTCTTGTGCTCTGTAAAAGTACCAGAGACTTTCTGTTTCTTCGACTCCATATACTTCTCCATTGCTGCTTCTTTAATTTCATACGCCAACGCCTTATCCTGGTATTGGCGGAGAGTGGTACATTCAAAACCGGACATGTACCTCTGGATTTCTGGTTTCATTCTCATTTCAAAATGAATCATCATCTCCGCATCTGTTCTGACCAGATTTCGAACAAATGCTAATTGCTGGTTAAACGCCTTAATCGTCTGGGATACGGGTTCATCTGATGGCTGAGCAGAGATAAATTCTCGAATTTTGGCTTCCCTCACAGGACGAGGGCAATACTGAGCTTCCATCATCATTTTAAATTCCGCCCAATCGGCATCGTGATCTGCGGGTTGGATAGCTTCCCACCCCTCGGATGCTTCTCCTATCAGAAAGTACTGGGCAATAGGAGCTCTCCTGTCATTCGGGCAATTAATTCCAGCAAAAATTTTCTCCAGCTCCTTCAACCAATGGTCCCAAGTGGGAGTCTCGGAAAAGCCGTCAAATTTGGGTGGTTGCATCTTTGCCACCTCTTGTAACCATTGGTCACCTCGATTTCCCATTTCTGGAATCCTTTGTTGTCCATCTCCCTGCTGAATTCCTGCCGCCACTTGCATTCGGTCCACGACCTGTGCGAACTGAGTCATCTGGTTCACAACTTGACGAAGGATTTCCGGTACACCAGGTTCCGGTTCGTTATTGATGGATTGCTGCGGCTCGCCTGAGCTATGACTAGCCTGATTAGAAGGCGACGCCTCCCTTTCAACATTCCTTCGTCCGCGTCCACAACCGCGACCACGTCCACGTCCGCATATCAACATACTGTAAGCACAAGTACTTAATATACAGGAAACAACATTGTTCTAATGTTCAAGTATAAAGAGACACAACATGTAAAGAATGAGATAGAGTTTAGGAACTTACAACCACCATTCGCATGAAGACGTAGGCAGTGCAGTGATGTCATTCATGGCCGGTTACCTCAAAAGACATAAATGACCCCTATTTTAACCCAACAGCCAAGATATCCATAATCTTAGCTCCGATACCATATTATGTAACACCCCTGATATATTCGGGAATATTACAGGGCCGTAAATCCTTTACATAAGAATTCACAAGGCTGATTAAAAGAAAAGACAATAACAGATACCGCTTTATGAAATTACTGAAGTAAAATACAACCGTCTGGTTCAAAAACCGAAATACAAATATCCAATGAAGAGTTATTATTACATCACTAAAATCCAAACATTATAAACGGACGACGTACTCGAGTACTTATTGAAATAACCAACAAATAACAGACAGTAAACCCGACCGGAACATCACTTTGCACCCTCGTCGTCATGCATCTCCAGTGGTTGTTTCCCCGCTCTCCTGGATCCTAAACAAACACAATGTTCACCCCCGAAGGGGTTAGCACAACGATGCTAGTACAAGTACAATAATCAGATAACAGTGATATAATCAACAATTATATCATAACAAGTTTCTCCAACGAGAATATCCACAACACATATCATATCATAACAGTTTCAACATACTGGTGGTATTCCAACGATCCAGCGCACACAGCTATAGATTCCCATGATGATCCCGTCGGACCAACACATGGTGGAACTACCTGTCCAACGATCCAACAGACACAAACTATAGATTCCCATGATGATTCCCGTCGGATCAACGCATGGTGGACATATATTCACAACATATTTACACGATACAATCACATCATAATTTTCATAATATAAACAATTCTAATTAGAGTACTTGCCTCGATTAGAAGACAGAACAATACTTCCACGAAAACGAGACACTCGAAGGTCGCCCCTCTCGATCAATCACGCAACAAGATCAAACCTTAACAAAAGAAATGATATAGGATTTATCTCACGTCGTACGAATGTTTAACAATTCGATTCACGTCCAAAAGTTCATAAAATGCACCGCTGACTGCTTAGCGCACGCTAAGTACTCTGTGTAGCGTGCGTTAAGTCTGCTCGATAGCGCACGCAAACAACAAAGCCTAGCGTACGCTAACTATGCATGGTCAGTACTTCACTGACCAGCCAACTGACTCGTCTGATGGTCTAGCGTATGTTACGTACCAAACGTAGCGCACGCTAACTCGTGCTCGATAGCGCACGTTAATATTCATAGCATAGCGTGCGCTATCTATGCATGGCAGTTTACTGCTGAGCAGTAAACTGTTCTCGCCATGATCGAAACAATGAAATCTTCCGTGATACCTAATGTTACCTCCATGAATATCATGTACACACGATTATGAATGATCTTACGGATAATAACATCTTCGGATTCGAGGATATGCATACCATTATAAAACCATATTCCATTTCGACTACAAATCTTTATACGACAACTCGAAAGACTTAACGGTTGACATCAACATCTTATATCAATCAATATTATCATGCTGAAGTTGTTAAACGTTCCATCTATACTAGATAAATCCTTCCATGATCCATCCTTTAGATTTATCCAACAATAATGATTGTTAAAGTCAAGTCCATGATTATTATGAAGTCATCTACTAGATTCGAATTACCAATGATAGAAGCTTCTCTTTACATATTCAAAGGTAATAAGATTCGAATCATGATGATTATAATAAAGATACTTAAGGCTTATTCATCTCACTATTCCAAACATGATATACTTGGATAATTCATCTATGAAAATCCATATCTTGTTAACATGATCATCCAAATCGTTAGAATCCAACTCTAAGTCTTGAGATAGATTGAACATACCTTAATATGATGAAAATCACTGAACCGTAAGGTAGAATCCAACTCCGGTGGGTTGTATGCCACTCTAAGGTGCTATTCCTCTTCAATGATTACTCCCAAGTGATAGCCAATATATAAACACCAACAATATGTGTTCTAAGTATGTAGTAGGATATCTTAGCTCTCTGACCTCTCAAGTATGCAGAAGGAACGAGTAAAATGTAAGCCAAAACGAGTTGTTGTCCGATTTATAATATTCTGCATTTTAGAAAGTTAGCGCACGCTACTAAGCATTCCTTAGCGTGCGCTAATAATGGTTGACATCAGAATTGTCCGGGTGCGTCCGCGGGAATCTTATCCGGACCCATGTCCCGGCTGGCGCATGTGCTAGTCGTCCCGCTCAATAATTGAGTTCTTAGCGCACGCAACCCCTATCTGCATAGCGTGCGCTAATAGTAGCGCGATAGCGCGCGTTAAGATACATTCTTAGCGTGCGCTAACACGATTTTTCATGAGAAATTTTGCATGCTTCTATACTTATATGCACAATGATATTAATGCAAGAAATATCATACTCCAATAATCAAAATCACCAATCCGAATAATACAGGATTTGAATACAGATGAAATACACCGTAATAAATTCGGATATTACATTAACGACCGAGAATACCATCAACAAGGTAAACTCTAAATGATCAACAATAATGGATCTCAAGAAAATAACCTCGATTGTCGAACATACCCCTCGGGCGTATGAACAACCAGTCGCAAACCATCGAACATATCCAATCATACATGGACTATGAACGACCAAAACAATATGGCTCAAAGATAGACATCACAGTACGCCCGATCTGGAAATGTGTCCGTGCGCAAGCCACCCCGTGTATCGATCAAATACACGTGTGGTCTTGTACCTAATCAGTCTCATGAAGTAATCTTCTCGTGTGCACAACCCAATGTGAGGACATGACCCCATCACACGTCTATATGTGCCCGCCCTGAAAATCCTACACATAACCGATCGGCACGCAGATATGACTCCAGATATGACACGATGGAACATGAAAACAAAACTCAAAGAATCACATATCCAATAAGGATCAAAAGACTCACCGAAGTGAACAATGACACACGAATAATGAAAGATCGACTCGACCAACAATATCCAAAACAACAATCCTGGGATCACAATTCCCAAAGAACGATCAACACAATCAACAACCTCAACACAACAGGCCTGGGATCAACATCCCTCAGCGATCGATCAAAACAACCATTAATACCAAACGATAGCCCTGGAATCAACATCCCTCAATGAACAACCAATACGAACCTCACTATACGAACTTCAACTTACGACATATACCACAATTCAACATAATAATTATCCTCATAACTGAACAATACTTAAATTACCTCAAACCGATGATAATATCCTTTCCACGAACAAACCATCATCCCGACAATTTACGTTTATAATATCATTGCTATATGAATTATCAATGAAATGAAAGCGAAACCATTCATTAAATATTATGAACTGAACAAGTATAACTTGCCTCGATACCGATAGCACGAAGCCATTACCAAAACCATTGCATTCGTCTACGAGCTCCTCAGCCCCGACAAAAAGTAATCTACGAAATCTTCAACCTCAACCACAACACAACGGTCGTAATCAACGATCAATTATCACCACTTATTGCAGTAATCGATTAACACACATTCGATAATAATCAACAACCGGTATAACCAATCTACAACCCTAACGATTCCAAAATATCTTGATTAAACACAAGTCCGAACAATCTAACTCAAACAATTACGAACTCATTCTCATGATTCCGCAAAGTCCATATATCGATTCGATAAGGCGAGTACACAAACTTAACTAAAATATTCCAATCAATTTCTCTTTCAAAACTTCAATCAAACACCTTGAAGGCGGAATTCAAAGGTATATTCGAATCATCAATCAATAAACACCAACCACATCAAGAACACGAAGAACACAATCATAAACATATATATCCTTCAACATTATATGATTCTAGCCATCGATACGAACTAAACAACCCAAATATATCAAGAATCTCAAACATCCCAAAATATTAGAGTTCAAGCCAATTACCTTCAATCCGGCGAAAGAATCAAAAATGATGTTATAATCCTTGTTCCAAGCTTTCCTAGACGTTATCACTTGATAAACCAACTCAAAATCTGAGGTTTAGGGGTTAAAAATCGACATTGGGTGATTTGGGACGAAAGGGGGTTGTGTAGGAAGGGTTGGGGAATGAAATTCCCGACTGCTGTACGTTTTTATACGTCCAGGCACGTTAGCATACGCTAACTTCATCAATAGCATGCGCTACCTGTTCTCAGAATACAGACAGTATAGTTTTTGCCATTTTGAGCATAACTCACTCATCCGGACTCCGATTAACTCACCGTTTGAACCATTAGAAAGATAACTCGATGCTATATCATACTGTTATGTTTCAGAATTTTCAAAGTTTTTAAGAATCGGTGGCGATTTTCCAAAGTAGAACCTTATATGCATTACTTTCCAAACAAGTGTCCAAATCTCATTTCTACTAACGTTTCAACATATAATCTTCTTAATCATATCATATAAACCAAGAATCATAATCACTTGCATGGTGATCATCATACGAAGTAAATAATAACAATAACATCAAAACCCGAAATGAAGGGAGATATTAACCAACATATCTCTTGAAGAAGAACAACACCATTCCAAACCACATGAATCATATCAATATCCGCATATCAACAATATCATCAACATAACTCAGTAATCCATCTCTTAATCATATACTCATCAGCTCATATACATGACGATTATCAACTCAAGAACATCATATATAATTCAAAACGAAATCCCAAAGTGAAGAGTAATTACCTCTTTGAAGAAATGGATTGAATCCCAAGGTTGAATCCGTTTCCAATCGTTTCCAAACTCCAAGGTTGTTAAGGACGATCAACTCAATTGTTTGGAACCTCAAACTTCTCTCTAAGAACTCTCTCTATCGGAATAAGGGAAAGAATGGCCGAAAATGCATCTTAACACCTGGCTGTCCCTTTATATACTGCACATTACTAGTGTGCGCTAAAACTTGTATTTAGTGTGCGCTACATCCCTAGCGTGCGCTATCCTTCCTTGATAGCGTGCGCTATCGGGCAGTCCAGAGGCTACTGCCTTGCTTCGAACTTCATCTTACATACGTAATGCACATGCAATAGCGTACGCAAATAAGCGTTGACTTACTACAGTGAAATGATCAGTAGCGTGCGCTATTCTCCAACAATAGCGTGCGCTATTCCTCATTGACCCGACATTCTGCACCTTCCCCAAAGATGCCCGGGGTCCACACGCCGAAAGTAACTTGACAAAGCCAAGATTCCCTTTTGACCGATCTGATATTAGCGTACGCTAACCATATGCACTAGTGTGCGCTAAATGCCAATAATAATTAGCCTAGACCTACCTGTCGGCCACCTTCCGAACCTTATCCAGAATGCCTTACGGACGTTAGGGGTCCTCCTTAGCGTACGTAATTCAAACCACTTAGCATGCGCTAAGTATACATCGTAGCTTGCGCTAAGCATACATCGTAGCGTGCACTAACGTGGCTATACTTAGCCATTTTCAGCTATTCTCGTCCAACATATCGACATACTGAATACGAACATACGACATACTGAATACATATACTCAATTCGATAACATTCTCATATGATATACCCAATATCAAAAGTACGATAACCTGATATACGATATCCTCAAATGTAATTATCGACCAAATACGACAATTATACCAATACAGCTGTCTCAGTTCTCAATCTATTTTATCCATACTGTATAGACACCAAGCTATCCAGTACGTCTCAGATAAAATAACGCGAAAAATTTATACTGAAAATCTGAATATTACATACTAAAAATTGGGGTATTACACTCTACTCCCCTTAAAATAAGTTTCGTCCTCGAAACTTGCAACCTGCCACACCTAACAGATCAACCAAAATTTCCAACTCATCACAAAACAATCAATCGTCGCCACAAGCGAATAACCAAAATGACATACTTACAGGTGCGTGAAGCCGGTGATCTCCCGTGATACTAGCACATGACTCCCATACGAAGTCTCAACACAATACCAACACACACCAATATCGCAAATAGCAATTTTGAGAATATATCAAAGATTTTGAACCTCCAAAAATCGGTTTGACTCAAAAGTTAGGAAAATCATTTTCAAAAAAAAAATAAATCACGCTACTACCGTACTGGTAGAGCCACATAACACACATGCCCGGGTTTCACAAAACCTAGGCTCCGATACCATCGTCTGTAACACCCCCAAAAACATCAGGGATATTACAGCACCGTGGGCCCCACGCCAGAACCCACTAGGCTAAAATCTATTTTAAAAAACGTTCAAAAACGCCAAAAAGGCCGATGACGGTAATCTTTTCAAATACTCACAAAAGTTATTTATAATGTATCAAATACCGTCATGAAAATATCGTTAAAACGTTCAAGGCCAAAATGCCAAAACTCGGTTTAGGGAATCGGTTTTACGAAATAATCCAAGTTTACGAAGTACCCAAAAGCCATTCTGAAATATACACATGATTTGGTAAAAATATCGGAAAGACATTTTGAAATATACACACGCAGCGGATAAAACACAGTTCAAAATATACATTTGCAGCGGAATAAAACAACCAGAAAGGAGTACCCAAAACTCGAATAAATGCTACATCCAGTATCACCCGGTAAGCTCATCTCTTCACGACCGCTACTAGCCAGATCTCCGAGTACCTAAAAATAAAGCTCACGATGGGGTCAGCCACAATACTCAATAATGAAATTGATTACATCACATAAATAATTATATACCAATGTAATAATACTGTAAGAATACAACAAACGTAATCTTACCGTCTTAACCTTACCAACCCAACGCAATCCATATCAATTCAATCCTTACCATAATCCACATTTCGCATTCTCAAATGGCGAAATGAACTCCACAACAATCATCTTGACTGAACCCAAAACAATACTCAAAATCCTCAAAAACATCATCATAACTCATAAGCGAGAAATGATCTATCTGTGCCAAGTCCTGTCCATTGGATCGCACAATCAAATACCAATCCTGATAAGAACCAAACATACACAATACACCTGTAGATCAACTACCACAAAATAATGATAAAAAATCCGAAACATCGATGCACAGCCCAAACACACATACGATCAATAACCAGATCAACCAATACGTCAACTGAGAATATCACCAACATGACAAACAAAGGATCAACAATGACCGAGAATACCCTCAACAAGGTAAACTCCGAACACGATCAACAAAGGACCAATTAACGACCGAGAATACCATCAACAAGGTAAACTCTAAACGATCAACAATAATGGATCTCAAGAAAATAACCTCGATTGTCGAACATACCCCTCGGGCGTATGAACAACCAGTCGCAAACCATCGAACATATCCAATCATACATGGACTATGAACGACCAAAACAATATGGCTCAAAGATAGTCATCACAGTACACCCGATCCGGAAATGTGTCCGTGCGCAAGCCACCCCGTGTATCGATCAAATACATGTGTGGTCTTTTACCTAATCAGTCTCACGAAGTAATCTTCTCGTGTGCACAGCCCAATGTGAGGACATGACCCCATCACACGTCTATATGTGCCCGCCCTGAAAATCCTACACATAACCGATCGGCACGCAGATATGACTCCAGATATGACACGATGCAACATGACAACAAAACTCAAAGAATCACATATCCAATAAGGATCAAAAGACTCACCGAAGTGAACAATGACACACGAATAATGAAAGATCGACTCGACCAACAATATCCAAAACAACAATCCTGGGATCACAATTCCCAAAGAACGATCAACACAATCAACAACCTCAACACAACAGGCCTGGGATCAACATCCCTCAGCGATCGATCAACACAACCATTAATACCAAACAATAGCCCTGGAATCAACATCCCTCAATGAACAACCGATACGAATCTCACTATAAGAACTTCAACTTACGACATATACCACAATTCAACATAATAATTATCCTCATAACTGAACAATACTTAAATTACCTCAAACCGACGATAATATCCTTTCCACGAACAAACCATCATCCCGACAATTTATGTTTATAATATCATTGCTATATGAATTATAAATGAAATGAAAGCGAAACCATTCATTAAATATTGTGAACTGAACAAGTATAACTTGCCTCGATACTGATAGCACGAAGCCATTACCAAAACCATTGCCTTTGTCTACGAGCTCCTCAGCCCCGACAAAAAGTAATCTACGAACTCTTCAACCTCAACCGCAACACAACGGTCGTAATCAACGATCAATTATCACCACTTATTGCAATAATCGCTTAACACACATTTGATAATAATCAACAACCGGTATAACCAATCTACAACCCTAATGATTCCAAAATATCTTGATTAAACACAAGTCCGAACAATCTAACTCAAACAATTACGAATTCATTCTCATGATTCCGCAAAGTCCATATATCGATTCGATAAGGCGAGTACACAAACTTAACTAAAATATTCCAATCAATTTCTCTTTCAAAACTTCAATCAAACACCTTGAAGGCGGAATTCAAAGGTATATTCGAATCATCAATCAATAAACATCAACCACATCAAGAACACGAAAAACACAATCATAAACATATATATCCTTCAACATTATATGATTCTAGCCATCGATACGAACTAAACAACCCAAATATATCAAGAATCTCAAACATCCCAAAATATTAGAGTTCAAGCCAATTACCTTCAATCCGGCGAAAGAATAAAAAATGATGTTATAATCCTTGTTCCAAGCTTTCCTAGACGTTATCACTTGATAAACCAACTCAAAATCTGAGGTTTAGGGGTTAAAAATCGACTTTGGGTGATTTGGGACGAAAGGGGGTCGTGTAGGAAGGGTTGGGGAATGAAATTCCCGACTGTTGTACGTTTTTATACGTCCAGGCACGTTAGCATACGCTAACTTCATCAATAGCATGCGCTACCTGTTCTCAGAATACAGACAGTATAGTTTTTGCCATTTTGAGCATAACTCACTCATCGGGACTCCGATTAACTCACCGTTTGAACCATTAGAAAGATAACTCGATGCTATATCATACTGTTATGTTTCAGAATTTTTGAAGTTTTCAAGAATCGGTGGCGATTTTCCAAAGTAGAACCTTATATGCATTACTTTCCAAACAAGTGTCCAAATCTCATTTCTACTAGCGTTTCAACATATAATCTTCTTAATCATATCATATAAACAAAGAATCATAATCACTTGCATGATTATCATCATACGAAGTAAATAATAACAATAGCATCAAAACCCTAAATGAAGGGAGATATTAACCAACATATCTCTTGAAGAAGAACAACACCATTCCAAACCACACGAATCATATCAATATCCGCATATCAACAATATCATCAACATAACTCAGTAATCCATCTCTTAATCATATACTCATCAGCTCATATACATGACGATTATCAACTCAAGAACATCATATACAATTCAAAACGAAATCCCAAAGTGAAGAGTAATTACCTCTTTGAAGGAATGGATTGAATCCCAAGGTTGAATCCGTTTCCAATCGTTTCCAAACTCCAATGTTGTTAAGGACGATCAACTCAAGTGTTTGGAACCTCAAACTTCTCTCTAAGAACTCTCTCTATCGTAATAAGGGAAAGAATGGCCGAAAATGCATCTTAACACCTGGCTGTCCCTTTATATACTGCACATTACTAGTGTGCACTAAAACTTGTATTTAGTGTGCGCTACATCCCTAGCGTGAGCTATCCTTCCTTGATAGCGTGCGCTATTGGGCAGTCCAGAGGCTACTGCCTTGATTCGAACTTCATCTTACATACGTAATGCACATGCAATAGCGTACGCAAATAAGCGTTGACTTACTACAGTGAAATGATCAGTAGCGTGCGCTATTCTCCAACAATAGCGTGCGCTATTCCTCATTGACCCGACATTCTGCACCTTCCCCAAAGATGCCCGGGGTCCACACGCCGAAAGTAACCTGACAAAGCCAAGATTCCCTTTTGACCGATCTGATATTAGCATACGCTAACCATATGCACTAGTGTGCGCTAAATGCCAATAATAATTAGCCTGGACCTACCTGTCGGCCACCTTCCGAACCTTATCCAGAATGCCTTACGGACGTTAGGGGTCCTCCTTAGCGTACGTAATTCAAACCACTTAGCGTGCGCTAAGTATACATCGTAGCTTGCGCTAAGCATACATCGTAGCGTGCACTAACGTGGCTATACTTATCCATTTTCAGCTATTCTCGTCCAACATATCGACATACAGAATACGAACATACGACATACTGAATACATATACTCAATTCGATAACATTCTCATATGATATACCCAATATCAAAAGTACGATAACCTGACACACGATATCCTCAAATGTAATTATCGACCAAATACGACAATTATACCAATACAGCTGTCTCAGTTCTCAACCTATTTTATCCATACTGTATAGACACCAAGCTATCCAGTACGTCTCGGATAAAATAACGCGAAAAATTTATACTGAAAATCTGAATATTACATACTAAAAATTGGGGTATTACATGTAACACCCCCAAATCCTATTGGGTTATTACAGTGCCGTGGACCCCACGCCAGGAGATCCACCAGGCGAACATGACTAAAATACATTAAATTAAACAACAAGGGAAAATCATAGTCCCTACCATGATATCCGACACAATATTCCGATAAGGAATTTCAACGACAAAAGTGGCCTACATGGCCAAAATGAAATACAACAGCATCCACGAACATCTGTTCGGGTAATACAAGACGACAACAACTGACAAGACTGGAGTACACTCCAACTGACTGACCATCAATGAACAACTCGGACTAGTATCGCTCGTATGCCTCGTCGCCATAGTCATGCCCCTGTGCCTCAACTCTCTCCTCGCAAGCACCTAAAACATGAAAACATGTTCCGCCCCCACGGGGTCAGTCATCCAGATAATGAACATCAAATACATGTATAACATGATATGCATCCAAAAGCAGAATGAAACGGTATAATGATGATAATAATACGAGATGCTCACAAACCAAGGTAAGAACCGAGCATTCGTGAAATACTATGCCCACGACATACTATTAATACCTGTTCGACAGGTTAGAACATAAGTGCCCAACGGCGAATCATAATCACAGAATACCACAATGAATATCACAATGCCCGGAGGCTCCAATGAAATTAACAAGACAATCACAAGGCCTAAAAACAGCCGAAAACTGTCAAATATCACAATCACATGAAGCCGAAAGCAAGTCATATTGATTAGGGCGGCCACCACGGCATGAAAGCCGATCACAATTAGGGCAAGCCACGGCATGAAAGCCGTATCACAATTAGGGCCGAGCCACAGCATGAAAGCCGTATCACAATTAGGGCGGCCACGCATGAAAGCCGTATCACAATTAGGGTCAAGCCACGCATGAAAGCCGTATCACAATTAGGGATGGTATCTTTGTCTTGAGTCGGCCAGACCATCCTCGATAGTCCCAACTCAACACCTCGATTGCCTTAGAACGGCTAACCGATGACAATGATGCAGCGGATGATTCCATGAATGCTTGAGCGCTTCGATTTCCTTATAATGGCTAATCGATATGAACGATATGATGAATGATTGAATACCTCGATTGCCTTAGAACGGTCAATCGATACAATGATATAGTGAATGATTGAATATTTCGATTTGTCTGCGAACGGCAATTCGATAACAATGATATGAAGGATGCCTCGGTACCTTTAATCGGTTACCGACGACGAAGGTGAGAAATGAATAAGCGAATGCCTTTAATCGGCGTGTACAGTTTTAATGACAATCCAAAAAGGAATAACAATAAATATTTGGCAAAATTGCCGAAAGGTATCGTATCGAACGATCTCTTAATATCAATGAATTCATGAAGAGACTAAGTCTCGGAATGATACAACACATTTATACACATATATGATGACATTAATCTCATTGACTAGTACAAGTATAAAACTTGCCTCAAACCGAAGGCGAGAAGGTACTTCCACGATCAACGTCCTTAATGAAATTATCGGCCGCTCGAACAACCTTGAACAACATAAATACCAACAATTCTCTTAATACACGAATCAAGCATGATCACAACCAACTCAAAAGTCGATACAACAATACCCGAAACTCATTGGGGCATTAAAACAAACGCGTTGTAAACAATCTCCAATTGTTTACAACCAAAACTCAATTACATCCGAAACCAACTTCCAATGAATGCTTCAAACCCACAAAACCCCATGAATACTATCAATAATCCAAAATGAATATCCGAAAACGTGATTATAACGACAATTAATCGAAAACCCCCAATTTCAACTCGATATTCAAAGTGTTCTTGAATAATCCCTCAATAATCCAATGAATCCTTATATAAACTCATAATCATATACATGTCCCTTCATATGACATGATTATAACGTCCAAAACATCATATCACAACATAGAATCGACATCCAAGGTGTTGAAGAATATTACCTTTGAAGATCCAAGTACTTTAATCCGAAGAACACGCGTTAAATTGATTATCCCAAGCTTCACGATCGAAAGGAGATGAAGAAAATCAAACACCCAAATGATTTGTGAAGGAAAAACCTTCCCTCAAGCTTACTCTCTCGGTTGAAGGTGAAGAAAAGGGGAAAATGGCTGAAATGCTGAAAAAACGAATTTAAGGGAGTTGATCGTCGCCGACACGGCCTGCGCCGATCGGGCACGGCCGTGTCGCATACCGGCCGACAGCTTGGCCGACAGGACTCGACTGTCCTCGCATGACACGGTCGCGCGCGAGGGCCTCCCGACAGCTGACCCGTCCGACAAATGACTCAAGATGACTCGATCGCGCTGCACGACACGGCCGGGTGTGTGTGCTCAGCCGCTCGGCTTATCCGGAAGGGTTCGACTCGCCGCGCTGCACGACACGGTCGGGTCCTGAGGCGAACACTTCGGAACTTTCCGGACGAGTACGGCACGGGCCGTGTCGGACGACACGGCCGAGTTCGCTCGGGCAAAGATCGCCAAAATCAAAATGAGCGGTTGAGCTAAAACGACCATAACTCTCTCGTCCGGACTCCGATTGACTCACCGTTCGAACCATTGGAAAGCTAACTCGATGCTCTATAATATTGAAAAGATTTAGAATTTTTGGAGTTACCAAAAATTAATGGTGATCTGACAAAGTCGAACTCATATGAGGAAAGTTGAAACAATGAACAATAACGATACACAACTCGAAGTTTTTCCGAACGGTGAACACGGTGAATGAATATGATTGATGAATGATTATAAATGAGTGAAAATCCACTGAGTGACAATCACCGAATGAAATTACTGAATGATAATGACTGAATTACAACCGGGTATTACATACACCCCCCCTTAAAAGAGTTTCGTCCCCGAAACTAAGGGTCAAACAACTCGGGATAATTCTCCCGCATACTATCCTCGGTTTTCCAAGTAGCCTCTTCGACTCCGTGTCTAGACCACTGAATCTTGACCAAAGGAATCGACTTATTCCTCAACTGTTTGATTCGCCGCTCCAACACTCGTACAGGACGCTCATCGTACGAATGATCATCCGCGATCTCGATTTCGTCGAACTGAAGTATGTGACTCGGGTCGGAAACATACTTCCGCAACTGAGAGACGTGAAACACATTATGAATTCGGCTCAATGCCGGAGGCAAAGCCAATCGATAAGCTAACTCGCCTACTCGATCCAAAATTTCAAACGGTCCAATGAATCTCGGACTCAACTTCCCCCGTCTTCCGAAACGGAAAATACCTCGACTTGGTACCTCAACGATTAGAGGTATATCCGACGATGAACTCACCGCTAACTATGATCTCAGAAGGTCACGAGAATGAAAGTGACTAAAATGAATGATGAATGATAATTGACTATAAATCCGATCTTGATTAAGAATGGCTCACCAAGGTGAATTAATAACGTCATGAGTGATAGTTCAAGTGAAATTATTGGAACCGTTGTTCCTCGTGAATTAAATGATTAATTTCATGATGACAAGTCTCAACATGATTGATATATGATGAATGACTTAAGTGAATGAATGAACGACAATGAAATGAATGATTATCCTATTACCGAACAAGAATTAACTTGCTCAAAACCGATGATGGATGTCATATTGTATCACGCTTAAAGTAAACAATACCAAACTCGTCTGCCCGAGATTAAGATGCTCTTCCAAAGACGAAGACGACTAGAAAACGATCCTCGACGCCGGAGTCCGATGTTCCTCTCGATGCCTCTTTCCATACCGAGGCAGAAAGTCACGTGATAATTACAGATCTCGTATGAAGATCGCATTATGATTATGAGACGGAATGATAACAATGAGCATACACGCTCTAACACAATGAATGCATTAATAATGCGTAAAATGATCGTCCACATGACACCGAATATGATGATATCGCATGAAAGATCAAATGAGGTAACATGATTACGATGAAATTCTGAAATGATTACCTTGAACAAGTTAACAAGGTTGAAAATTCAATCCACAAGATCAACAACAACAATGAGATGGATCGATGATTAATGAATTGACTGAGCAATGAGTGAGTGATGAATGAACTAACTAAGCAATGAGATTGAATAAGTGATTAATGATTAACTGAGTAATGAGATAGACTGAGTGAAGAATGAATTAATTGAGTAATGAGATTGACTGAGTGATGAATGAATTAATTGAGCAATGAGATTGACTGGGTGATGAATGAATTAACTGAATAATGAGATTGAGTGAGTACTGAATGAATTACTTGAGTAATGAGATTGACTGAGTGGTGAATGAATTAATCGAGCGATGAGATTAACTGAGTGATTAATGAATTAACTGAACAATGAGATTAACTGAGTGATGAATGAATTGACTGAACAATGAGATTGACTGAGTGATTAATGAATTAATCTGAACAATGAGATTAACTGAGTGATGAATGAATTGACTGAACAATGAGATTGACTGAGTGATTAATGAATTAATCTGAACAATGAGATTGACTAAGTGATGAAGGAATTAACAGAGTGATGAATGAATTAACTGAGTGATGAATGATATTGACTGAGTGATGAATGAATTAACCGAGTGATGAATGAATTATCTGAGTAATGATATTGACTGAGTGATGAACGAATTAACTGAGTGATGAATGATATTGACTGAGTGATGAATGAATTAATTGAACGATGAGATTAACAGAGTGATGAATGAATTAACATGATCGACAAGATCAAAATGGTGATTGAGGATTATTAACTGGTGAATGAGTTGATCCTTAGCACTTACACAGGTCACACGTGCTCCAAAACAATTAGTCATGAATCAATCGTAACACTAATATCACATATATGTTTCAACAAACATGAAAAATTAATAACATGATGAATATATGAACACAAAGAGAATCGAGTCCTTACACAGGTCATACGAAGCTTCGAGGTCTCGCGATACTAGTCTTCACTGACGACGACTCGATGAATGAATGACTCGTGCAGTCGCACTAATATTACGACTCACAAAACCTGACTGACTAGATTGTCATAACCTGACAATCCCACTACTACCACGACGGTAGGACCACATAACTCACATCTCAGGGTATTACACAACCCAAAGCTCCGATACCATTTCTGTAACACCCCCAAATCCTATTGGGTTATTACAGTGCCGTGGACCCCACGCCAGGAGATCCACCAGGCGAACATGACTAAAATACATTAAATTAAACAAGGGAAAATCATAGTCCCTACCATGATATCCGACACAATATTCCGATAAGGAATTTCAACGACAAAAGTGGCCTACATGGGCAAAATGAAATACAATAAAGATTCCACGAACATCTGTCGTAATACAACACGACAACAATCGACAAGACTGAGTACACTCCAATCGATCGACCAACAATGAACAACTCGGACTAGTATCGCTCGTATGCCTCGCCGCCATCGTCATGCCCCCGTGCCTCAACTCTCTCTCGCAAGCACCTAAAACATGAAAACATGTTCACTGGCCGGGCCATCCGTATAATGAACATCAAATACATGTATAACATGATATGCATCCAAAAGCGTAATGAAACGGTATAATGATGATAATAATACGAGATGCTCACAAACCAAGGTAAGAACCGAGCATTCGTGAAATACTATGCCCACGGCATACTATTAATACCGCTCGACAGTTAGAACATAAGTGCCCAACGCGAATCATAATCACGTAATACCACAATGAATTACACGACATGAACCAAACCGTAACAGGATTAAATATGAATCACAATGCCCGAGGCTCCAATGAAATTAACAAGACAATCACAAGGCCTAAAAACAGTAAAATCACAAATATCACAATCACATGAAGCCAACGAAAGCCGATATTGATTAGGGTTAAGCCACGGCATGAAAGCCGTATCACAATTAGGGCCGAAGCCACGGCATGAAAGCCGTATCACAATTAGGGCCGAAGCCATGGCATGAAAGCCGTATCACAATTAGGGCCGAAGCCACGGCATGAAAGTCGTATCACAATTAGGGCCGGCCACGGCATGAAAGCCGTATCACAATTAGGGATGGTATCTTTGTCTTGAGTCGGCCGGCACCATCCTCGACAGTCCCAACTCAACACCTCGATTGCCTTAGAACGGCTAACCGATGACAATGATGCATGGATGATTCCATGAATGCTTGAGCGCTTCGATTTCCTTATAATGGCTAATCGATATGAACGATATGATGAATGATTGAATACCTCGATTGCCTTAGAACGGTCAATCGATACAATGATATAGTGAATGATTGAATATTTCGATTTGTCTGCGAACGGCAATTCGATAACAATGATATGAAGGATGCCTCGGTACCTTTAATCTTACATTTACTTAAGGTGAGAAATGAATAAGCCAATGCCTTTAATCGGCGTGTACAGTTTTAATGACAATCCAAAAAGGAATAACAATAAATATTTGGCAAAATTGCCGAAAGGTATCGTATCGAACGATCTCTTAATATCAATGAATTCATGAAGAGACTAAGTCTGGAATGATACAACACATTTATACACATATATGATGACATTAATCTCATTGACTAGTACAAGTATAAAACTTGCCTCAAACCGAAGGCGAGAAGGTACTTCCACGATCAACGTCCTTAATGAAATTATCGGCCGCTCGAACAACCTTGAACAACATAAATACCAACAATTCTCTTAATACACGAATCAAGCATGATCACAACCAACTCAAAAGTCGATACAACAATACCCGAAACTCATTGGGGCATTAAAACAAACGCGTTGTAAACAATCTCCAATTGTTTACAACCAAAACTCAATTACATCCGAAACCAACTTCCAATGAATGCTTCAAACCCACAAAACCCCATGAATACTATCAATAATCCAAAATGAATATCCGAAAACGTGATTATAACGACAATTAATCGAAAACCCCCAATTTCAACTCGATATTCAAAGTGTTCTTGAATAATCCCTCAATAATCCAATTAATCCTTATATAAACTCATAATCATATACATGTCCCTTCATATAACATGATCATAACGTCCAAAACATCATATCACAACATAGAATCGACATCCAAGGTGTTGAAGAATATTACCTTTGAAGATCCAAGTACTTTAATCCGAAGAACACGCGTTAAATTGATTATCCGGGCTTCACGATCGAAAGGAGATGAAGAAAATCAAACACCCAAATGATTTGTGAAGGAAAAGCCTTCCTCAAGCTTACTCTCTCGGTTGAAGGTGAAGAAAAGGGGAAAATGGCTGAAATCTTGAAAAAACGAATTTAAGGAGTTGATCGTCACGGACACGGCTTCGCCGATCGGGCACGCCGTGTCGCATACCTGGCCGACGCTTGGCCGACAGGACTCGACCGTGTCCCGCATGACACGGTCGCGCGCGAGGGCCTCCCGATGACCCGTCCGACAACCGACTCGGCATGACTCGACTGCGCTGCATTCGACACGGCGGCGACGGCACGCTTCCTCGCTTATCCTAAGGGTTCGACTCGCCGCGCTGCATTTACACGGCCGGGTCCCGAGGCGTACACTTCGGCACTTTCCGGACGAGTACGGCACGGGCCGTGTCGACGACACGGCCGAGTTCGCTCGCGTTGATCGGCCAAAACTGAAAAATGAGCGGTTGAGCTAAAACAACCATACCTCTCTCGTCCGGACTCCGATTGACTCACCGATCGAACCATTGGAAAGCTAACTCGATGCTCTATAATATTGCAAAGATTTAGAATTTTTAGAGTTACCAAAAATTAATGGTGATCTAACAAAGTCGAACTCATATGAGGAAAGTTGAAACAATAAACAATAACGATACACAACTCGAAGTTTTTCCGAACGGTAAACACGGTGAATGAATATGATTGATGAATGATTATAAATGAGTGAAAATCCACTGAGTGACAATCACCGAATGAAATTACTGAATGATAATGACTGAATTACAACCGGGTATTACATTACACTCTACTCCCCTTAAAATAAGTTTCGTCCTCGAAACTTGCAACCTGCCACACCTAACAGATCAACCAAAATTTCCAACTCATCACAAAACAATCAATCGTCGCCACAAGCGAATAACCAAAATGACATACTTACAAGTGCGTGAAGCCGATGATCTCCCGTGATACTAGCACATGACTCCCATACGAAGTCTCAACACAATACCAACACACACCAATATCGCAAATAGCAATTTTGAGAATATATCAAAGATTTTGAACCTCCAAAAATCGGTTTGACTCAAAAGTTGGGAAAATCATTTTCAAAAAAAATAAATCACGCTACTACCGTACTGGTAGAGCCACATAACACACATGCCCGGGTTTCACAAAACCTAGGCTCCGATACTATCGTCTGTAACACCCCCAAAAACATCGTGATATTACAAAGCGTGGCCCCACGCCAGAACCCACCAGGCTAAAATCTATTTTAAAAAACGTTCAAAAACGCCAAAAAGGCCGATGACGGTAATCTTTTCAAATACTCACAAAAGTTATTTATAAAGTATCAAATACCGTCATGAAAATATCGTTAAAACGTTCAAGGCCAAAATGCCAAAACTCGGTTTAGGGAATCGGTTTTACGAAATAATCCAAGTTTACGAAGCACCCAAAAGCCATTCTAAAATATACAAATGATTTGGTAAAAATATCGGAAAGACATTTTGAAATATACACACGCAGCGGATAAAACACAGTTCAAAATATACATTTGCAGCGGAATAAAACAACCAGAAAGGAGTACCCAAAACTCAAATAAATGCGACAACCAGTATCACCCGGGAAGCTCATCTCTTCACGACCGCTACTAGCCAGATCTCCGAGTACCTAAAAATAAAGCTCACGATGGGGTCAGCCACAATACTCAATAATGAAATCGATTACATCACATAAATAATTACATACCAATGTAATAATACTGTAAGAATACAACAAACGTAATCTTACCGTCTTAACCTTACCAACCCAATGCAATCCATATCAATTCAATACTTACCATAATCCACATTTGGCATTCTCAAATGGCGAAATGAACTAAACAACACTCATCTTGACTGAACCCAAAACAATACTCAAAATCCTCAAAAACATCATCATAACTCATAAGCGAGAAATGATCTATCTGTGCCAAGTCCTGTCCGTTGGATCGCACAATCAAATACCAATCCTGATAAGAACCAAACATACATAATACACCTGTAGATCAACTACCACAAAATAATGATAAAAAATACGAAACATCGATGCACAGCCCAAACGCACATACGATCAATAACCAGATCAACCAATACGTCAACTGAGAATATCACCAACATGACAAACAAAGGATCAACAATGACCGAGAATTCCCTCAACAAGGTAAACTCCGAACACGATCAACAAAGGACCAATGAACGACCGAGAATACCATCAACAAGGTAAACTCTAAACGATCAACAATAATGGATCTCAAGAAAATAAACTCGATTGTCAAACATACCCCTCGGGCGTATGAACAACCAGTCGCAAACCATCGAACATATCCAATCATACATGGACTATGAATGACCAAAAGAATATGGCTCAAAGGTGGACATCACAGTACGCCCGATCCGGAAATGTGTCCGTGCACAAGCCACCCCGTGTATCGATCAAATACACGTGTGTTCTTGTGCCTAATCAGTCTCACGAAGTAATCTTCTCGTGTGCATAGCCCAATGTGAGGACATGACCCCATAACACGTCTATATGTGCCCGCCCTGAAAATCTTACACATAACCGATCGGTACGCAGATATGACTCCAGATATGTCACGATGCAACATGACAACGTACGTTAATATCCGTTGACTTAAAAAGTGTCCAGGTTCATGCCATCCGAATTTGGTAAGTATCTGGCCGAGCCCACCACCAGCTGGCTCATGTGCAAGCCGCCCTGCTCAATTATTGGCTGCTTTGCGTACGCTATGCTTCATTCATAGCATATGCTAACTTTAGCCGATAACGTACGTTAAGCTTCCTTCTTAGCGTACGTTATCATGTAATTGCATGAGAAAATTTTCATGTTGCTATAATCATGCACAATGATGCAAATACGAGAAATATCATACTTCGATTATCGATATCAAAAATCCTAATAATACAGGGTTCAATTACAGATGAAATACTCAATAAGTAAAACGTATATTACATACTCGCCTTCTAAAAAGGAGTTTCGTCCCGAAACTCAAGACGAATATAACTCTGGATATCTGGACCGAATGCTATCTTCCATTTCCCAAGTGGCCTCTTCCACTCCATGGCGCGACCACTAAACCTTAACCAAAGCGATCAGTTTATTTCTCAATTGTTTAACTCGACTCTCGAGTAACCTGATCGGTCTCTCTTCAAACATGACATCCTTAGCAACTTCGATCTCACCGAAATAAATGACATGACTAGGATCTGGTATATACTTCCGTAACTGGGATACGTGGAACACGTTATGAACATGGCTCAATGATGGCGGTAATGCCAATCTGTATGCCAACTCTCCAACTCTCTCAAGAATCTCGAACGGTCTAATATCTCTCGGACTCAACTTTATTTTTCTTCCGAAATGAAAGATTCCCCGAGTAGGAGAAACCTTTAAAAGTACATGATCTCCAGTACTGAACTCTAATGGGCGATGGCGCGCGTCTGCGTAAGATTTCTGTTGACTCTGGGCGGTCAACATTCTTTTGCAAATCAAGGCTATCTTCTCCCGTGTCTGTACGATCAATTCCGGTTCCATATCGATCAAGTCTGATGAATCGTCCAAACATAGGGGCGATCTGCATCTCCTCCCGTATAATGCCTCAAACGGTGCTATCTTAATGGAAGCATGCCAACTATTGTTGTAGGTGAATTCAATCAACGGTAGATGAACTTCCCAATCAGTTGACCAATCTAAGGCACAAGCCCTCAGCATGTCTTCCACTGTTTGAATAGTCCTTTTGGATTGTCCGTTTGTCTGCAGATGATAAGCTGTGCTGAAGTTCAATTCGGTTCCCAAGGCTTTATGAACTGCTTTCCAAAAATGAGACACAAAGTGACCGTCTCGATCAGAAATAATGGTCTTCGACGTACCATGCAATCGGACTATCTCTGCAATAAACACTCGTGCCAACTTCTCTGGTCCCCAAGTGTCCTTTATGCCTAGAAAATGAGCTGATTTGGTTAAACAGTCAACTATCACCCAAATCATGTTCATCCATGTTCTGGTCTTCGGCATATTAGTGATAAAGTCCATCGATATGTCCTCCCACTTCCATTAAGTAATCGGAAGCAGCTTCAGCATCCCGGCAGGTCGTTGATGCTCGATCTTAACCTGCTGACAAATGAAACATTTCGAGACGTAATTGGCTACGTCTTTCTTCATGTTGCCCCACCAGAAATTCTGCTTCAGATCCTTATACATCTTACTGGTGCCTGGGTGGATAGAATATGGCGTACTGTGAGCTTCCTTCAGAATTGTTTGCTTCAAAACATCGACACCAGGAACACAAAGTTGGCTATGAAATCTCAAGGCTCCATCATCATGAATTACAAATCCTGGGGCTTTTCCCTTGCTCACTTCATCGCGTAACCGAATCATCAGAGGATCATCCAATTGCTTAGATTTAATTTATTCGGTTAATGATGAAGTTATTTTCCATCACACACAGTTGTCCTTGGACTCTTTGCAACCATATTTCAGTTCCTTCACGAATCAATTCCCGTTGAATGCTGGTCTAGGAGGTGAGAGTCTCCAGCATTCGAATAGAAACAGGCTTACGGCTCAGTGCACCGGCCACTACATTCGCTTTGCCTAGATAATAAAGAATCTCCAATTCGTAGTCCTTAATCAGTTCCAGCCATCTCCTTTGCCACATGTTTAACTCCTTCTGACTGAAGATGTATTTGACACTCTTGTGATCCATAAAGATTCGACAGTGAGTCCCGTATAGGTAATGTTTCCAGATTTTCAAAGCAAAAACTACCACTGCCAGCTCCAAATCATGCGTTGGGTAATTTGCTTCATAAGGCTTCAGCTGTTGTGACGCATAGGCGATCACCTTCTCATTCTGCATCAATACACACCCGAGTCCTTGGTTCGAAGCGTCACTGTAAACTATGAATCCCCTAGTTCCCTGTGGGAGTGCTAAAATCAGTGCCGTCGTCAATCTCTTCTTCAATTCATCAAAGCTAGTCTGGCACACCTCGTTCCACTCAAACTTTTGGTTTTTCTGCAGTAATCGAGTAAGTGGGTGGGTAATTTTGGAAAACCCTTCCACGAACCAATGATAATACCCAGCAAGTCCTAAGAAACTCCGGACTTCCTTCATGTTCTTAGGAAACTTCCAAGTCATAACTACTTCGATTTTCTGGGGATCTACTCGAACTCCTTCTGCTGACACCACATGATTGAGGAACATTACTTCCTTTAGCCAGAATTCACACTTAGAAAGCTTGGCGTACAATTGCTCATTTCTTAAAAGGTCTAAAATGATCCGCAAACGCTGTGCATGCTCTTCCGGGCTCTTGGAATAAACCAAAATGTCATCAAAAAGTACGACTTTGAACTTGTCCAAATACTCTATGAACACTCGATTCATCAATTGCATGAACACAGCAGGTGCATTAGTGAGACCAAACGGCATCACTACAAACTCATAGTGTCCGTAGCGAGTTCTGAACGGTGCTTTTGGAACATCGGATTCCTTAATCCTCAACAGATGATATCCCGACCTCAGATCGATCATAGAAAACATTGTTGCTCCTTGTAACTGGTCAAACAAATCATCAATCCGTGGCAACGGATACTTGTTCTTGATCGTCATCTTGTTCGGCTCTCGATAGTCAATACACAATCGAAGCGATCCATCCTTCTTTCGGACAAAAAGAACTGGTGCACCCCAAGACGAAACGCTTGGCTGGATATAGCCTTTGTCCAATAACTCTTCCATTTGCTTTTTCAATTCATACATCTCAGTAGGTGCCATACGATACGGTGCCTTAGAAATTGGTGTAGCTCCTGGTTCCAGCTCGATGGTGAAGTCTACATCCCGTCATGGAGATAGTCCAAGTAATTCGTGAAGAAACACATCCGGAAATTCGTTCACAATAGGAATGGATGAAAGTTATACTTTTCCGTCTTCCTTCTTCGCGTAGCACCTGTATCCAGTATAGCCCTGTTTCAACAATTTGACAGCCTTCATCGCCTTGATCAATTTTCCTGAGCTTCCTGGTCTCCATCCTTCAAATAGTATTTCGGAACCATCTTCATCTATCATTGAGATATTCCTCTTGCGGTAATTTACAATAGCTCCATATCGATTAAGCCAATCATCTCCGAGTATCAGGTCGTCTCTTTGCATTTCTATCACAATCAGATTTGAGGGCCACTCTCTGCCTCCAATTGATACAGGGAAATCTCTAGTTTCTAAGTTTCCCACAATCCTCCCTCCACTCGGTAAACCCACAACATAAGGCTCACAATTATGAAAACCAGAAATATTCAAATGATTTATACAAGACAAGGATATAAATGAATGCGTAGCTCCTGTATCGAATAAAACGCTAACTGGTTGTGAAAGAATCTGAACAGTACCTGATGCGACAACAGCATCCTGATCGTATGCCCTCCTAATCTCGTATAGATGTGGAGGAACGGATCCGACACTCGATGTCCCTTTTCGATCGAACTGCCCTCTACCTCGTCCTCGACTACAATTTTGGGGCAGGTGAACACTTTGTTGCGTCTGCTGAACACTTGCTTCCTTCTGAGCCGGTTGTGAAGTACGAGTTCCATTAAACTTAGTGTCATCCTTGCAGAACATTGCATGGTGCCCCTCCTGTCCGGAATCATAACATGTCACTGGAGTACGGAAACAATCACGCCAAAGGTGTCCTGGGCGACCACAGTTAAAGCACTTCCTTGTTACATCTGTCGTTGATGATACCGCTCTGAAGTTCTTTCCGCTCTTGGATGGGTGCGGAGGTTTCTTGAACAAATGAAAGGATGACTGGGCCTTGCGGGGCCCATTGCTCTTGTGCTCTGTGAAACTACCATAGACTTTCTGCTTCTTGGATCCTGTAAACTTTTCCATCGCTACTTTTTTGATTTTATATGCCAATACTTTATCCTAATATTGACGGAGAGTGGTACATTCGAAACCAGACATGTACCTCTGGATCTTTGGTTTCATTCTCATATCACAATGGATCATCATTTCCGTGTCTGTTCTGACCAGGTGTCGAACAAACGCCATCTGCTGATTAAACATTTTAATCATCTGAGATACTGGCTCGCCTAACGGCTGTACGGAGAAAAATTCGCGAATTTTGGCTTCCCTCACTGGACGAGGGCAGTACTGAGCTTCCATCATCAATTTAAATTCTCCCCAGTCAGCATCATGATCTACAGTCCAGATGGGTTCCCACCACTCGGATGCTTCCCCTATCAGAAAGTACTGAGTAATAGAGGCTCTCCAGTCGTCAAGGCAATTAATCCTAGCAAAAAATTTCTCTAGTTCTTTTAACCAATGATCCCACGTTGGTGTCTCATAAAAGCCGTCGAATTTGGGTAGTTGTATCTTCGCCACCTCTTGCAGCCATCGGTCGCCTCGATTTCCCAAGTCTGGGATACCTTGCTGTCTTTCTCCCTGTTGTAATCCTACTGCCACCTGCATTCGGTCCACGACCTGGGCAAACTAAGTCATCTGGTTAACCACCTGGTGAAGGATTTCGGGCATAGCAGGTTCTGGTTCGTTGTTAATAGATCTTTGTGGCTCGCCTGAACTGTGGCTGGCCTGATTAGAAGGCGAAGCTTCTGTTTCAGCATTCCTTCGTCCACGTCCGCGACCGCGACCACGTCCACATCCACCTCTCAACACACTGTAAGCACAAATACCCGATATATAGGAAACAATATCGTTCTAATATTCCAGTATAAAGAGGTATAACATATAAAGGACGAGATAGAGTTTAGGAACTTACAACCACCGTTCGCACGAAGACGTAGGCAGTACAGTGATGTTATGCACGGCCGGTTACCTCAAAAGACATATATGACCCCTATTTTAACCCAATGGCCAAGATATCCATAATCTTAGATCCGATACCATATTCTGTAACACCCCTAATATATTCAGGAATATTACAGCGCCGTAAATCCTTTACATAAGAATTTACAAGGCTGAAGAAATGAAAATACAATAACATATACCAACATATGAAAGTAACTAAAATAAAATACAACAGTTCTGGGCCAATATCGAAAATACAAACATCCAAATGAAGAATATTAATACATTACCAAATTCAACATCACAAACGACGACGTACTCGAGTACTTATTAAAAACAACACAAACAACAAATAATTAAACCCGGTCGGAACATCACTCTCCACCCTCGTCATCATGTAGTTCCAGTGGTTGTTTTCCTGCTCTCCTAGATCCTGAACATAAACAAATGTTCACCCCCGAAGGGGTTAGCACAACGGTGCTAGTACAAGTACGATAATTATATATCAATGATTTAATCAAAAATAATCATGACAAGTTTCTCCAACGAGAAATAATAACAACACATATCACATCATGACAGTCTCAACATACTCATGGTATTCCAACGATCCATTGCACACAGCTATAGATTCCCATGATGATCCCGTCGGACTAACATATGGTGGAACTACCTATCCAATCATCCAGTGCACACAGCTATAGATTTCCCATGATGATTACCGTCAGGTCAACGCATGGTGGACAATTAATCAAAACACATGTACACAATACAATCATAACATAACCGACATAATACTAACAATTCTAATTAAAGTACTTGCCTCGAATTGATGACAAGAATAAAACTTCGACGAATTATCAATACACTCGAAGGTCGCCCCTTCGATCAATCACATTGCAAAGCTCAAACCTTGAACAAAAGAAATAATATAGAATTCATCTCACGTTGTACGAACATCTAACAATCCAAATTATGGTCCAAAGTTCATAAAACGTAACCTGTCTGACCTATATAACGTACGTTACATACCCTTTGTAGCGTACGTTAAGCCTACTCATTAGCGTACGTAAGCTACGAAGTCTAGTGTACGCTAACCATGCATCGACAATTCCTCTCTAATCAGTCGACTGACTCATATGATGGTATAACATACGTTACATACTAAACGTAGCGTACGTTAATTCTGCCCGTTAGCGTACGTAAGTACAGAGCCTAGCGCATGCTAAACACACATATGACAGTTTCTCACAGAGCAGATGACTGTCTCGATTAGTGATGTAGCATACAAAATCCTCAATGATTAACGTACGTTATCCTCATACATATCATCCTCATACAATTATCAATGATCTTACGGATTAAAACATCTTCGAACTCAAGGATACGTATATCATCACAACACTATATTCAATCTCGATTACAATTCTCATGTGAAGTTCGGGTGATCTAAGGTTGATGCTCTTGTTTCCAATATCATCATTACATTCAAACTTTATCTTAAAGATGAATTAACAAATCCAACTTATAAGAAAGGATACAACCTTCGATGATTCTTTCTTAAGTCCATTTAGCAAAAGTGATATCAACTCCAAGTCTACGATCAATATGGCAACACTGTTCAGTATGGATTATCCAACTCATAACACTACTCTTATTATTTGTCGTAACAGTAACAATTCCAACTATAATGTTCTCAACAAAGGTAACTTAAGCATAATTGTCTCAACTTACTAAACATGATGTTCGATTGAATAAATCATCCATGGAACTTAATATCCTTGGTAGCATGATCATAACATCCTTAAGAATACGAATTCAAGCTTGGAGATAGAATAACATACCTTATGATGAAGAAAATGCTGAGACAATAGGTAGAATCCAACCCCGGTTGCTTGTATGCCAATTAAAGATGATTCTCCACTTCAATGATCAAGTATAAGTAATCTCCAATCTTCAATGACTAAGTATTAAGTGATCTAAAGGTGTTAAAGGTGGCTTCGAACCCTCTGGGGTTGAAGTATGTTGAAATCCAAGTGAAAGAAACGAATGAAATGAAATGGGGTGTTGTCCCATTTATAACTTTCTGAGCATAACGTACGCTAGCCTTTGCTCATAGCGTACGTTATCGTCCAAAATAGCTTACTGCCTTGTTTCTGAACTTCATTACATACGCTACACTTATCATGTTACGAATGTAACCAATACCATTAGCGTACGCTACCTACTTACCTTAGTGTACGTTAATATCCATTGACTTAAAAAGTGTCCAGGTTCATGCCGTTCGAATCTGGTAAGTATCTAGCCGAGCACACCACCAGCTGGCTCATGTGGTAGCCGCCCTGCTCAATTATTGGCTGCTTTACATACGCTATGCTTCATTCGTAGCGTACGCTAACTTTGGCTGATAACGTACGTTAAGCTTCCTTCTTAGCGTACGTTATCAAGTAATTGCATGAGAAAATTTACATTATTGCTATAATCATGCACAATGATGCAAATACGAGAAATATCATACTTCGATTATCGATATCACAAATCCGAATAAAACAGGGTTCAATTACAGATGAAATACTCAATAATTAATCCGGATATTACAACTGGCTCAGGATATTATGTACGAGTAGCAACTGTTTCTTCCATAGGGGTTGTGCCATGTGGGACAGATTTATCGACTGGAGTGGTCGATGGGTCTTCTACAGTGACCGTTGTAGTCACCATATGATCAGCCTTAGAAGATTTCTTCGTCTTCTTTCTTTTCTTCTTGACGGCTTTGGGGGATCTGCTGTCGGGAATATTTTTTTTCTTCCCATCACTAGAGCTCTTCAGAGTGACATGCCTCAGGTCACTCGTGGTTGGCATGATGAGGGTTGAGCCTGTCATCAAGAATGGGCATTTTGTTGTTAATTATATTCAATATTCCAGAATATATATATATATATATATATATTTAGGATCAAATGGGAATGGTTCATATCCTGAGAATTGCGAATATGCATGAGTTTTGTACTAATATGCATGAAATATATGCATTTAGTGTATCAAAATTGCAATGCATTAAAATATGCATTATATGCATCAAAATATCGATGCATTAAAATATTGGATTATATGCATCAAATTTTTGTGAGAATAAATCTAGGTCATCCATTTATCAAGATCTATGGATGAAATTCATTCTTATTTCCTAATTTAAATTGCATTCTCACCTGAACTCACCCATATATATATATATATATATATATATATATTGTAAACTAAAAGAGAGAAGAGAGAATAGAATAGAGAATGTAAATTATTGTGTATTACAACCGAGGAGTCCAAGCAATTTAATACCTAAGTTAGGGTTACTATAATACATCAACGGACCTGATTAAGTGGACATCCACAACCGTTAGATTTATAACACTCCCCCTTGGATGTCCACTGCTTCTAAGTTGATTGCCTCATTATAACCTTGAGTAGAAAATCCTATGGGACAAAATCATAGCTAAGAAAAAAGAGTACAATAGGATGAACTTAGGACAGTGTTCGAAACGCATATGTTGCATCGTTAAAACCTTGATAAGAAAACCCATTGGGATAAAAACTTATTAAAGGAAAAAGAGTACAACGCGTTGTAGTCCTGAAAAATGATCCCCTCGAGTAAATGCTACCCGAACATTACTCCCCCTCGAAGTAAGGACACAACTACTAATTTATTTGATGATTGAGTCGCCGCATGCCTATCCTATATACCAAATTCTGAAACGTTGACTTCAATAGTGCTTTTGTGAACAAGTCTGCTAAATTGTCGCTTGATCTTACTTGTTTTATAGCTATCACCTTTCTTCGTTGAAGCTCGTGTGCATAGAACAATATTAGTTGCAGATGTTTGGTTCGATCACCTTTGATAAACACTTCTACTTGAGCAATGTAGACATTAGTGGAATCACAAGAATAAAACAATCCCATGTCAGTTGTCCCACGAAGATATCTCAATATATGTTTAATACCATTCTAATGTCTTCTTGTAGGTGCAGAACCATATCGAGACAATAAACTGACTGCAAATGCAATATCAGGTCTAGTGCATTGTGCAAGATATAAGAGTGCTCCAATAGCACTTAAGTATGGGCCTTCAGGACCAAGAATATCTTCATGTTCTTCCGTTGGTCAAAATAGATCTTATCTAAATCCAAACTCCTTACAACCATATGAGTACTAAGCGGATGTTCTTTATCCATTATAAAACATTCCAAGACCCGTTTAGTACACATGGATTGATAGAGTAAAATTCCATTCAAATTACGTTCCATTTGTAAACCGAGACAAAGTTTTGTTTTGCCTAAGTCTTTCATCTCGAATTCTTTCTTCAAGTAGTTAGCAGTTTTCTCCAATTCTTTAGAGTGCCCGATAAGATTAATATCATCTATATATACTGCTACTATAGCAAATCCTGTAAGGAATATGCCCTCAAATGCCACTCAGAGGATGTTGAGTGAGGGTAGTGTACTTGTAATTATGTAAATCATTAATATAAGGCAATGAATGTTTCTTTATTTACTGGTAGTTACTCGCATTCCAAACTCGTAAATATATATATAGAAACTAGTCCATGTATTTGAGAGCAAAACGTTCCACTCCTTATTGGATAAGGGGGTAGGCATTGGAAAAGTTTATAGCTCAAATACTTAATCGTTCGCAAGTCGATGAAACTTGACTGGGCGTTAAGTTTATGTGAAGACTTGTATGATGTGTTCTTTGACATGGAGAGTGCCTGTCGAACACTAATGGTTAGTGGGAGCACGCGTTATAGGTATGCTAATTGGATTAGTATACTCGAACCGACTCTCCCTCGATTCGTCACACGGATTTCACTCCAGGACAGTCAATGATGGAATCGAAAGGTTGTGATAGGTGTTCGTGAACCTTTGACCTGAGGATTTAGTAGGGATGTGCTTGTGACGTCAAGATTTTCATTAGAGTAGTTCGACCCTGTAAATCGGAAGGCCCGCATCTTGATGGGCAAGTAGAAGGTCCTACTGAATACCAAGATGGAATTCTTTCTCCCGTTAGTGAGCAGTTTATATGTCCTATGCGGTTATTGGTAGATGATATCATAAGTCTTTGGCTAAAGCATTGGAGCTAGTTGTATTGGATACATGATAGCTCGAGGATCTCGATTTGCATTAACGCATGCATATCATCAAGTACATATAGGGTTTGACTTACCGTGACCCTATAACTTGATCGGGACATTTGAAAGAAGGGTTCATACGTATACTGGAATTCACGACAGAATGGTTCTTGAATGATCCCATCATTCATTCTCCGTTGGGGTACAGTGTTGGCCGCCAGGCTGGCTAGGTGGTGCTACTACTCTTTGGTTCCTCCCATTGCTGACTAAGATGGACCTACCGAGTCGCGCAATATGATTGACGACGGAATGAATCAAACTTATCATCTCATTATGAATATTAGATATTCGATATCTAAATTGGGACATTGGATGTCTAAATCGATTTATTGGATAAATTGATTTACAGCCTAATGAATTAAATATATCACTGGGTGATAAATTTAATTCATGAATATAATTATTTCTTGTAGAAATTAATTATGTTATTATTTATTTGATATGATTAATTATAGATTAATTAATCGATATAAATATATCGGAACGGAATCGGAGTTTATCTGTTTGGACTCTCGGGAGTCCGAAACGGACCGAACATGTCCGTCTCCTTCTAGATGGCTGCCCCAAGTCACCTACTTCCTCCATTATCTTGGTCTTCACTTGGTGGGGTACTAGCTTTGTGACAATTCAAGGGGACAATATATCACTTTGGTGATTTTGTTAAATGAGAGGTGATTTGGTATGATATGATGAGAATATATGTGTGAAGACCATATCTCCTTGGCCATTAACTTCATCTCACGTTTTTGGCAAGAGAAGAGGAGAGAGGAAAAGTTTTTCCTAGGCTTCACCATATTCATCATCATCATCTTCACTTCTCTTCCTAAGTTTTTTCTTGGAGAAAATATTTGTGAGATAAAGAGATTTTAGATTAAATACTTAGAGTGTTGTAATCTTGAGTTGCATAGCTTCTATAACCTTGTTCTAGCCATATCCTCGGAGGATAACGAGGTTTAGTCGTTCCAGTCGTTGCTCCGGCGCGTGGCAAGTAGAGACGCGGTCCTTTCGGCGTTGGATCATCCAAGAACTTGGAGTATATTGGATCGTAGAGAATTCGACTAAATCTTGGGGAATAGCTCAAGAGAAGGAATCCATTTAATCAACGAACTACAAGGGTGAGTTCTTACATCTCTTGTGTTTTCGTTTATATATTCATATATACGTAGCTCGATCGATCCTCGTAGGGATTCAGATCGAATTAATTTTTGTTTTTCCGCTTCCGCTGGGCCTTCGTTTTAGGCACCGACCAACAGTGGTATCGAAGAGTAGGTATTGCGATCATATATACGATATTGGTATTTGGAATGCCTGATTAGATGGTATATGATTTGGAATCATAATCGTATTGATCGTTGATTTTCTATTGTTCATCCAAAAATTATTTTTTCATGATTTTATGTTACAATGTAAATCTAATTTTCTTTTGAAAAACTGATTTAAAGTGTAATATAAAGATTAAAAAAATATTATTTTTGGAATCGGGGCGAAAAAACGTGCCGAAAATGTAATCGGACCCAGCAGCCTGGGGCTGGCCGGGCGCTGCCTCGCGGTCCGAGGCAGCAGATTGCGATCTGGACCCGTGATTGGACAGGCTCGGCAGTCTGTGCCGGCCTATGCCTGGAAATGGTCTCGGTCCTCGCGGCCATCGCCGCTTTCGGCCGGCACTGGCAAAGCTCTACCGTATTTTCGACTCCGTTTTTTATATTTCTTTCGATAATTAATTTCTCACAAATTTAATTGGACTTAATTTGATTAAGATTTAATTATGGTAATTTTAATCTTAAGGGAATTAATTTAATGAAATATTTTATCGTCCGGAATAAGTTAAAATTGATGTTTGTTTGAATTAATTGGATTAATTCATATTTAATGAATCGATTGGATCGGTTGGTATTGTTGATTGGATCAATGTATCTCTACGCTTTCCATTTATATAGTATTTATTGGATGAATACTTTTGAATGGGGATGTGGTTCGTGGACTTAGTTTTTGAATCGTTCGTTTTATTCGATTGGATTGTAAAGGTCGTTTGAGCCTATTTATTTTACTAGAAATATTTGTATCTAGAATGCAATTTTCAATGTAAAATTTATATGTAATGAAGAAGACCCGAGGAAGATCCGTTTCGAGAAGACGAAGATTCAAGACGAAGACTTGTAATTAGATGAAAATCAGATGAAAAAAATTCTACTGTTAGAGCATCGTGCTGATAACGTGTTGTAAACTAAAATAGAGACGAGATAATAGAATAGAGAATGTAAATTCATGTGTATTACAATCGAGTGTGAGGGTCTCTATTTATAGAGTACAATAGTTTAGAGTCCAAGCAATATAATACCCAAGTTAGGGTTACTATAATACACCAACGGACCTGATTAAGTGGGCATCCACAACTGTTATATATATATATATATACTCTGAATATTTATTTACATATATTTATAATTAAATTCTAAAATAGATGAAAAATCATCAGAATTTAGATTATTTGTTATTTTCTATAAATATTCTTAAAAAGTATCATATTGATTATGGAAATATATTAATTTTCCAAACTGCTCCAGATGAAAGTAATAATGAACACCATTTTTTACTTATTTTTGCATGTTTTAAGCACAACTAAATAAATATTAAACTTGACATATTTTTTTAATTTCTAAGTAAAATAAATACTTATGGAACTTTTACAAATGGCATGTCCTTACATAAAGCTCCAGCTGAAAGCAATAATGAACACCGTTTTTTACTTATATTTGCATGTTTTAAGCACAACTAAATAAATATTAAAGTTGATATATTTTTTAAGTTCTAAATAAAATAAATATTCATGGAGCTTTTACAAATGACATGTCCTTACATAAAACTAAGGGTCGTAGTCAAAATCATCGCTTGAGTCTAGGCATATGGTACGAATCAAACTTATGGGTATTGGCTGGAGAATCAATACTGGACAGAACCGCATTGAGATAACTGCATGGAAATATCATAAGTGAATCTCAATATAACAGTATGTCATAAATCCTTGAACCTGAGATTATCATAGAGTCCAACATAATAACTGCTATGCCTTGACGTTGTAACACCCCCAGAGCCATCCAGGAATGTTACAGCGCCGTTGGCCCCAAGATGGAACCCACAAGACTGAAGGAAATTTTCGCAAATATTTACAAACGCCCAAGAGGCTAACGACGGTATTATCTATTTAGAAGATTTGAAGACTTTATAAAACTCGTTTATCAAAACCGTCGTAAAGTCTCATTTGAAACCACAAGGCCCGAAAATGCCAAAACTCAACAGTTTAAAAATATACGTTAAGCTATCGCTTACATGTACCGACAAAATAGTTTAGAAAACGATTGTCAAAGTAACCTAAGTTACCAGATACCAAAAGGCCATTTAAAAATACTCACGCAGCGGAAAAAGACAAACAATTAAAATACTCTAGCAGCGGAATACAAGAACTGATCAGGAAACTCAATAAACAAATACATGCCCTAGCGAGTATCCTCCGGGAAAATTATCTCTCTACGACCGCTACAAGCTTGATAATCCAAGAACCTAAAAACAAAGCCCACAACGGGGTCAGCCATAATATCCAACATTGATAACCATTACATCACGTCAATAATTACATACCAATAAAAATACTAAGTAAGAATACGACCAATGTAATCTTACCGCCATAACTTTACCAACTCGTGATAATAATTACCCAAGTTCACATGTCGTATCCTTTCAACAACACAATAAGCTCATACCGAAATATCTGTATTGTATCTCAACTGTAATATCCGGATTTATTACAGTGTATTTCATCTGTATTCAACCATGTATTATTTCGGATTGGTGATTTTGATTATTGGAATATGATATTTAGTGCATTGATATCATTGTGCATAAGTATAGAAACATGCAAAATTGCTCAAGAAACCTTGTGATAGCGCACGCTAAGAATGTATCTTAACGCGCGCTATCGGGCCATTATTAGCGCACGCTATGAAGGTAGGGGTTGCGTGCGCTAAGAACTCAATTATTGAGCGGGATAGCTAACGCATGCGCCAGCCGGGACATGGGTCCGGATAAGATTCCCGCTGACGCATCCGGACAAACTCTGAAGTCAACCATTATTAGCGCACGCTAAGGGATGCTTAGTAGCGTGCGCTAACTTGTCAATAATGCAGAATTTTATAAATGGGACAAAGAACCGCTTTGGCTTTCATTTCCTTCGTCTATACTTCACCTTTGAGAGTCCAGAGAGCAAGTATATCCCTTCTAAACACTTAGAACATATATTAGTGATCATTGAATGATTGAGTATCACTTGTGAGTGATCATTGAAGAGAAGTAACACCTTGGAGTGGCACATAACCAAACGGAGTCGGATTATACCTCATGGTTCAGTGATTTCGGCATTCTAAGGTATGTTCAACCTATCACCGCCTTAGATTTGGTTTTCCAATGGATACGATGATCATATTATCGAGGTATTGAATTTCATTAGTGAATTATTCAACAACATCATGTTTAGAAGATTGGAATGACTACAAATACAATATTATTGTTGGAACCTTGAAGTTGGGATCCTAGTACTTCAAATGATGAGAGTAATATTCTGAAGTTAACAATCCGTATGATTTATGTTACCTTTGTGATCATGATTTGGAAGAGATGTTATAAGAACTTAAAGGAAGAATCATCTTAGGAAATATTCTTTCGTATAAGTCGGAATTGTTTGTTCACCTCAAGATGAAATCAATATGTATAATGATAGTAGCATCTAATACATCAACCGGAGATCACCAACTTTGCATGAGAATTGTAATCAAGATGGATTATGGTGTCATGATGATTATACGTATATTTGCATCTTTAAATTGATATCATCCGGGAGATCATTCATAAGAGTAAGAACTTGGTATTCATGGAAGTAACATGAATTATCACGAAGGATTTCATAGTTTATAACATGGCAAGAACAGTTTACTACTCAAAGAATCGCCATGCAGAGATAGCGCACGCTATGTTATGCGGTTTAACGTGCGCTATCGAGTACTAGTTAGCGTGCGGTACGCTTGGTACGTAACGCACGCTAGACCATCGATCGAGTCGATTGGCCGATCGCTGATGTATCGACCATGCATTATTAGCGTGCGCTAATATACGAGATTTAACGCGGCGCTATCGAGTACGTTTAGCGACGCAACGCTTTGGACTTAGCGTCGTTAAATCATCACCGAGTCACGGCCGATCGCTGAGGCACCGATAACGCCGGGTTAGCGACGCTAGGCGCAGGTATCGCGACGCTAACGAGTAGCATTAACGCACGCTACATATGATTCGTGAGCGTGCGTTAACTGGCCCGCATGCATTGCCTATTAAGGACTTCCTACCGTAATTGTTGAATTGTTAGATGTTCGTACAACACGAAGTGAATTCTGTACTTTTTCTTTTGTTAAGGTTCGAGCTTAACACGTGACTGATCGAAGGGGACGACCTTCGAGTATTTTGATATTCGTGGAAGTTTATTCTTGTCAACGAACCGAGGCAAGTGCTCTAATTATTTGTACTATGACAATTGTGATGGTATCGTGTAAATATGTTGTGTATTTATATGTCCACCATGTGTTGATCCGACGGGAATCATCATGGGAATCTATAGCTGTGTGCGCTGGATCGTTGGACAGGTAGTTCCACCATGTGTTGGTCCGACGGGATCATCATGGGAATCTATAGCTGTGTGCGTTGGATCGTTGGAATACCATCTGTATGTTGGAAATGTTAAGATATGATATTTGAAGTGGATAATCACGTAGGAGAAACTAGATATGATATAATTGTTGATTATATCACTGTTTTTATGATTATTGTACTTGTACTAGCATCGTTGTGCTAACCCCTTCGGGGGTGAACATTTGTGTATGTTCAGGATCCAGGAGAGCGGGGAAACAACCACTGGAGAGGCATGTCGACGAGGGTGCGGAGTGATGTTTCGACCGGGTTTACTGTCTGTTATTTATTGGTTATTTTCAATAAGTACTCGAGTACGTTGTCGATTTATAATGCTTGGATTTTGATGATGTAATATAATTCTTCATGGGATATTTGTAATTTCGATTTTAAACCAGTCGGTTAAATTTCATTTCAGTAATTTCATAAACTGGTATCTATTATTGTCATTTCTTTTATTCAGCCTTGTAAATTCTTATGTAAAGGATTTACGGCGCTGTAATATTCCTGAATATATCGGGGCTGTTACAGAATATGGTATCAGAGCAAAGATTATTGATATCTTGGCCGTTGGGTTAAAATAGGGGTCATTTATGTCTTTTGAGGTAACCGGTCATGAACGACATCACTGCACTGCCTACGTCTTCATGCGAATAGTGGTTGTAAGTTCCTAAACTCTATCTTGTTCTTTACATGTTGTGTCTCTTTATACTTGAATATTAGAACGATGTTGTTTCCTGTGTATTAAGTACTTGTGCTTACAGTATGTTGAGAGGCGGACGTGGACGTGGTCGCGGTCGTGGATGCGGACGAAGGAATGCTGAAAGGGAGGCATCGCCTTCTAATCAGGCTATTCATAGCTCAGGCGAGCCGCAACAATCCATCAATAACGAACCGGAACCTGGTGTGCCAGAAATCCTTCGTCAAGTCGTGAACCAGATGACTCAGTTCGCTCAGGTCGTGGACCGAATGCAAGTGGCGGCAGGAATTCAGCAGGGAGATGGACAACAAAGAATTCCAGAAATGGGAAATCGAGGTGACCGATGGTTACAAGAGGTGGCAAAGATGCAACCACCCAAATTTGACGGCTTTTCCGAGACTCCCACTTGGGACCATTGGTTGAAGGAACTGGAGAAAATTTTTGCTGGAATTAATTGCCCGGACGACAGGAGAGCTCCTATTGCCCAAGATTTCTCTCGATAGGGAAGCATCCGAGTGGTGGGAAGCTATCCGACCTGCAGATCATGATGCCGATTGGACGTAATTTAAAATGATGATGGAAGCTCATTATTGCCCTCGTCCTGTGAGGGAAGCCAAAATTCGGGAATTTTTCTCCGCTCAACCATCAGACGAACCCGTGTCCTGCATTTATTAAGACTTTTAACCAAGAAGCTAGCATTTGTTCGACATCCGGTCGTAATGATGCGGAAATGATGATTCATTTTGAAATGAGGATGAAACTGAAATCCAGAGGTACATGTCCGGTTTTGAATGTACCACTCTCCGCCGCACTGTGATAAGGCGTTGGCGTATGAAATAAAAGAAGCAGCAATGGAGAAGTTTATGGAGTCGAAGAAACAGAAAGTCTCTGGTACTTTTACAGAGCACAAGAGCAGTGGGCCCCGCAAGGCCCAATCTTCTTTTTCTTTCAAGAAGCCTCCGCACCCAGCTAAGAGCGGAAAGAATTACGGAACAATGTCAGCCACGATGGATACAGCTAGGAAGTGCTTTAACTGTGGTCGCCCAGGCCACCTTTGGCGTGATTGTTTGCGCATTCCAGTTACATGTTTTGAGTGCGGACAAGAAGGGCACCGTGCGACGTTTTGTAAGGACGCCACTAAGTACAATGGAACCCGCTCATCACAGCCAGTTCAGAAGGAAGCCAGTGTCCAACAGACGCAGCAAAGTGTTCAGATGCCTCAGAATTGTGGCCGCGGGCGAGGCAGAGGACAATGGGACCGAAAGGGGACATCGAGTGCCGGATCTGTTCCCCCACATTTGTATGAGATGAGGAGGAGATGATCGGGATGTCGCTTGCCGCATCGTGCATCGGCCCAAATCTTTTCCTCAGCTTAGCGTATTGTTCGACACAGAGCTCATGATTCTTTCATATCTTTGTCTTGTGTAAATCGTTTGAATATTTCCGGTTTTTATACTTGTGAACCTTATGTTGTTGGTTTACCGAGTGGAGAGAGAATTGTCGGAAATTTAGAGACTAGAAATTTCCCTGTATCATTTGGGGGCAGAGAGTGGCTCTCAAATCTGATCGTGATAGAAATGCAAGGAGATGACCTGATACTCGGAGACGATTGGCTTAATCGGTATGGAGCAATTGTAGACTACCGAAGGAGGAATATTTCACTGATCGCTGATGATGGCTCCGAAGTACTGTTCGAAGGATGGAAACCAGGAAGCTCAGGAAAATTGATCAAAGCGATGAAAGCTGTCAGATTGTTGAAACAAGGCTGTACCGGGTACTGGTGTTATGCAATGAAGAAAGAAGACGACATGGTGGAACTTTCATCTATTCCTGTTGTGAACGAATTTCCAGATGTATTTCCTGATGAATTACCTGGGCTACCTCCACGAAGGGATGTAGAATTTACTATTGAGCTGGAACCTGGAGCGACACCAATTTCTAAGGCGCCGTATCATATGGCACCTACTGAGATGTACGAATTGAAGAAGCAGCTGGAGGAGTTACTGGACAAGGGCTATATTCAGCCAAGCGTTTCACCCTGGGGAGCGCCAGTTCTTTTTGTCCGAAAGAAGGATGGATCGCTCCGACTGTGTATTGACTATCGAGAGCTGAACAAGATGACGATTAAGAACAAATATCCGTTACCACGGATTGATGATCTGTTTGACCAGCTGCAAGGGGCAACGGTATTTTCTAAAATTGATCTGAGATCAGGATACCATCAACTGAGGATTAAGGAGTCTGATGTTCCGAAATCAGCGTTCAGAACTCGCTACGGGCATTATGAGTTTGTGGTGATGCCGTTTGGTCTCACTAACGCACCTGCTGTATTTATGCAATTGATGAACAGAGTGTTCATTGAATTTTTGGACAAATTTGTGGTCGTGTTTATTGACGACATCCTGGTGTATTCTAAGAGTCCGGAAGAACATGCGCAGCATTTGCGTAGTGTATTGGAACTTTTGAGAAACGAGCAATTGTACGCCAAACTTTCTAAGTGTGAATTCTCGCTAAAGGAAGTAATGTTCCTCGGCCATTTGGTCTCAGCTAAAGGAGTCAGAGAAGATCCTCAGAAGATAGAAGCAATATTGGATTGGAAGCCTCCAAAGAATGTGAAAGAGGTCCGAAGCTTCTTAGGACTTGCTGGATATTATCGTCGATTCGTGGAAGGGTTTTCTAAAATTTCCCGCCCACTTACTCGACTTTTGCAGAAAACTCAAAAGTTTGAGTGGAACGAGTCGTGTCAGACTAGTTTTGATGAGTTAAAGAAGAGATTGACGACGGCACCGATTCTATCACTTCCAGGAACTCAAGAATTCATAGTTTACATGATGCTTCAATCAAGGACTTGGGTGCGTGTTGATGCGTAATGATAAGGTGATCGCTTATGCGTCGCGACAATCGAAACCTTATGAAGTGAATTACCCGACACATGATTTGGAGCTAGCGCAGTGGTTTTTGCCTTGAAGATCTGGAGGCATTATCTCAGACGGACTCACCGCTGATCTTTACGGATCATAAGAGTCTCAAGTACATATTCAATGTAAAGAGTTGAACATGCGGCAAAGAAGATGGTTGGAACCGATTAAGGACTATGACTTGGAGATTTTATATCATCCAGCAAAGCAAATGTAGTGGCCGATGCACTTAGCCGCAAGCCTGTCTCTATTCGAGATCTTGAGACGCCGACATCCCAACTTAGCCTTCAACGAGAGATGATTCGTGAAGGAATTGAGGTATGGTTACAAAGAGTCCAAGGACAATCAGGCGTGATGGAGATAACTTCATCTTTAACCGAAGAAATCAAATCTAGACAGTAGATGATCCTCTGATGGTTCGGTTACATGATGAAGTGATCAAAGGAAAGGCCCCCGGATTCATAATTCATGACGATGGAGTTTTGAGATTTCAAAACCGACTCTGCGTTCCCAATATTGATGTTCTGAAACAGACGATTATGAAGGAAGCTCATAGTTCGCCTATTCTATCCACCCGGCACCAAGAAATGTATAAGGACTTGAAGCGAGAATTTACGGTGGGGCAACATGAAGCAAGACGTAGCGGACTATGTTTCAAATGCTTGACTTGTCGTGAGGTTAAGATCGAGCATCAACGGCCTTTGGAATGTTGAAGCCGCTCCCGATTCCTGAATGGAAGTGGGAGGACATATCAATGGACTTTATCACCAATATGCCGAAAACCAGGACAGAAATGAACATGATTTGGGTGATAGTTGATCGTTTAACCAAATCGGCTCATTTTCTAGGCATTAAGGATACGTGGGGACCGGAGAGGTTGGCACGAGTCTTTATTTCGGAGATAGTTCGATTGCATGGTACGCCGAAGACCATTGTTTCTGATCGAGACGGCCGTTTTGTGTCTCACTTTTGGAAGGCAGTTTATAAGGCCTTGGGGACCGAATTGAACTTCATCTGACTTATCACCCGCGATCGACGGACAATCTGAGAGAACTATACAAACGGTGGAAGATATGCTAAGGGCCTGTGCCTTAGATTGGTCAAACGATTGGGAAGTTCATCTACCGTTGATTGAATTTACCTACAATAATAGTTGGCATGCTTCCATCAAGATGGCACCGTTTGAGGCATTATACGGAAGGAAATGCAGATCGCCCCTATGCTGGGACAATTCATCGGACTTGATCGAGCAGAACGAGTTGATCGAGCGGACTCGAGAGAAGATAGCCTTGATTCGTGAAAGGCCGTTAATCGCCTGCAGTCGCCAGAATCTATGCGGACGTACGCCGCCGTCCATTGGAGTTCGATCGAGATCACATACTTTTGAAGGTTTCTCCTACTCGGGAATCTTTCGTTTCGGAAAGAAAGGAAAGCCGAGTCCGAGATATATCGGACCATTTGAAATCCTCGAGAGAGTTTGGGAGTTGGCATACAGATTGGCATTGCCGCCGTCATTGTGTCATGTTCATAACGTGTTCCACGTATCCCGCCACGGAGATATATACCGGATCCCAATCATATCATTGATTTCGCGAGATCAAGTCGAGCAGATGGGACATTTGAAGAAAGACTACCAAGATACTCGAGAGTCGAGTCAAGCAACCGAGGAACAAGTCAATCGTTTTGGTCAAAGTTCGGTGGTCACGTCACGGAATGGAAGAAGCCACTTGGGAAACAGGTTGATATGAAGTCTAGATATCCCGAGTTATTTTCGTCTTGAGTTTCGGGACGAAACTCCTTTTAGTAGGAGAGTATGTAATATCCGGATTTATTACGGTGTATTTCATCCGTATTCAACCATGTATTATTTCGGATTGGTGATTTTGATTATTGGAATATGATATTTAGTGCATTGATATCATTGTGCATAAGTATAGAAACATGCAAAATTGCTCAAGAAACCTTGTGATAGCGCACGCTAAGAATGTATCTTAACACGCGCTATCGGGCCATTATTAGCGCACGCTATGAAGGTAGGGGTTGCGTGCGCTAAGAACTCAATTATTGAGCGGGACAGCTAACGCATGCGCCAGCCGGGACATGGGTCCGGATAAGATTCCACCGACGCATCCGGACAAACTCAAGTCAACCATTATTAGCGCACGCTAAGGGATGCTTAGTAGCGTGCGCTAACTTGTCAATAATGCAGAATTTTATAAATGGGACAGCAACCGCTTTGGCTTTCATTTCCTTCGTCTATACTTCACCTTTGAGAGTCCAGAGAGCAAGTATATCCCTTCTAAACACTTAGAACATATATTAGTGATCATTGAATGATTGAGTATCACTTGTGAGTGATCATTGAAGAGAAGTAACACCTTGGAGTGGCACATAACCAAACGGAGTCGGATTATACCTCATGGTTCAGTGATTTCGGCATTCTAAGGTATGTTCAACCTATCACCAGTCTTAGATTTGGTTTTCCAATGGATACGATGATCATATTATCGAGGTTTTGAATTTCATTAGTGAATTATTCAACAAGATCATGTTTAGAAGATTGGAATGACTACAAATACAATATTATTGTTGGAACCTTGAAGTTGGGATCCTAGTACTTCAAATGATGAGAGTAATATTCTGAAGTTAACAATCCGTATGATTTATGTTACCTTTGTGATCATGATTTGGAAGAGATGTTATAAGAACTTAAAGGAAGAATCATCTTAGGAAATATTCTTTCGTATAAGTCGGAATTGTTAGTTCACCTCAAGATGAAATATGAATATGTATAATGATAGTAGCATCTAATACATCAACCGGAGATCACCAACTTTGCATGAGAATTGTAATCAAGATGGATTATGGTGTCATGATGATTATACGTATATTTGCATCTTGAAATTGATATCATCCAGGAGATCATTCATAAGAGTAAGAACATGGTATTCATGGAAGTAACATGAATTATCACGAAGGATTTCATTGTTTCGAACATGGCAAGAACAGTTTACTACTCAGCAGTAAACTGCCATGCAGAGATAGCGCACGCTATGTTATGCAGTTTAACGTGCGCTATCGAGTACTAGTTAGCGTGCGCTACGTTTGGTACGTAACGTACGCTAGACCATCAGTCGAGTCAGTTGGCTGATCAGTGATGTACTGACCATGCATTATTAGCGTGCGCTAATATACGAGATTTAACGTGCGCTATCGAGTACGTTTAGCGTACGCAACGTTTTGGACTTAGCGTGCGTTAAATCATCAGCCGAGTCAGTCGGCTGATCAGTGAGGCACCGACAACGCCGGGTTAGCGTACGCTAGGCAGTGTGTACTGCGTACGCTAACGAGTAGCATTAACGTACGCTACATATGATTCGTAGCGTGCGTTAATCTGTCCAGACAGATTGCCTATTAAGGACTTCCTACCGTAATTGTTGAATTGTTAGATGTTCGTACAGCACGAAGTGAATTCTGTACTTTTTCTTTTGTTAAGGTTCGAGCTTAACACGTGACTGATCGAAGGGGACGACCTTCGAGTATTTTGATATTCGTGGAAGTTTATTCTTGTCAACGAACCGAGGCAAGTACTCTAATTATTTGTACTATGACAATTGTGATGGTATCGTGTAAATATGTTGTGTATATATATGTCCACCATGTGTTGATCCGACGGGAATCATCATGGGAATCTATAGCTGTGTGCGCTGGATCGTTGTACAGGTAGTTCCACCATGTGTTGGTCCGACGGGATCATCATGGGAATCTATAGCTGTGTGCGCTGGATCGTTGGAATACCATCTGTATGTTGGAAATGTTATGATATGATATGTGTTGTGGATATTCTCGTTGGAGAAACTTGATATGATATAATTGTTGATTATATCACTGTTTTTATGATTATTGTACTTGTACTAGCATCGTTGTGCTAACCCCTTCGGGGGTGAACATTTGTGTATGTTCAAGATCCAGGAGAGCGGGGAAACAACCACTGGAGAGGCATGTCGACGAGGGTGCGGAGTGATGTTTCGACCGGGTTTACTGTCTGTTATTTATTGGTTATTTTCAATAAGTACTCGAGTACGTTGTCGATTTATAATGCTTGGATTTTGATGATGTAATATAATTCTTCATGGGATATTTGTAATTTCGATTTTGAACCAGTCGGTTAAATTTCATTTCAGTAATTTCATAAACTGGTATCTATTATTGTCATTTCTTTTATTCAGCCTTGTAAATTCTTATGTAAAGGATTTACGGCGCTGTAATATTCCTGAATATATCGGGGGTGTTACATCAACAATACCCAATGTTCTCAAAATATTATCATAACTAACTTTTACGAAATCTACTAACTCTGTCCAACCCAGTCCGTCGGGTAACATCATTACATCTCAACACGATAATCGATTGTCCATCAAAGACAAATACCAAAGGAAATACGGAACATACCTAAAGATATGAAATGTCACGACGAAATCACGTCAGTCTAATCTAAGATCAGATCAACACAACATACGGACACGGTCCTAACAAAAGACATACAAATACATACTCATATGACAACGTCAATATGCTCACATCAATAACAACAATGTATACTTATGGCAAACCCATATTATATATATGCACAATAATAACACATGGTAATCCGATGATCCAGCGTTCACTGCCTAGATCCCACGATGACCCCGTCAGACCAACCGTGGTGGAAAAACCTGTCCAACGATCCAGCGCACACAGCTATAGATGTCCCATGTTGATCCCATCGGACCAACGCATGGTGGACATATGACAACAATGCACAACTTCACAAAACAACAGTACACAATACACGACAACAACCATGCACAAATGCATGACAACAACAATAAACGAATGTATCACAACATGATCAACACAAATGACAAAATGATTAAAGTACTTGCCCCGAGTCCTTCGAGAGCAATCTCGATGTCTAAACCATCACCAACCATTATTCTGAATATTTGACGATCCAAAATGTCACGAACGGTAGATAATTCACGTCTTCGTCTATACCACGATGTATCCTCGATACCATGTATACTAACAACAAATGTAAATCATATACATTATGATTTAATTCCCAAAACTCGAATACAACTTATAATCCCAAATCTCCTGTGATTACGATTATAAACATTGCTATACGAATTATAAATGAATGAAACGGAAACCATTCATTAAATATTATAAACTGAGCAAGTAATAACTTGCCTCGATACCGATACAACGATGAGGAAGCCGTTATCAATCCCATTGCCTTTGTCTACAAGTTCCTCGGTCCCGACCAAAGCAATTCACGAACATCCTCGAACACGACCGCATAGCAAGGTTCCAATCACCGATCAATAATCTCAACCTAATGAAGTAATCAATTAACACATATTCGATAATAATCAATTCCCGATATAACCAATTAATCAAACTCAATGGCTCAACAATTCCTCGATCATATACAAAACCAAAATAATCCAACTCAACGAATACGAACTCATATCTAAAATACAAACCGCAACTTGATGATCATACTTAACAATCAATACAGCCGACTAATAAACCCAACGGCTCCACAATATTCCGATTAAACATAAATCCGAACAACCCGAATCAATCAATCATGAACTCACAACCATGATACGTTTCCATAATCCAATAATCATATCAACGATCAACTAATCTCGATAACAGGGTTTACATAACATTCTCTATTCCGAATTCATACGAATTAACACGATTCCTCCTTGTTTATAATTGCAAATTTCATAGTAGGACAATATTATTGGCATATTCGGCAACCCGAACTACCCAATTAGTTGAATACCTTTGAGAATCTTGTTATAAGATTAACTATCATCTTTACGGATTCAAAATTGTTATCATGATTCGTATTTCGTCAAGAACATACGAATTATATCACTACAATCGACATAGCATTGGTCTAAATAATCAATTCCATGATTATACTTAAAAACCATAATATATCTTATCAAATTTCCCTCTTTGATGTGATATACATACCAAGAATATCAAGAACATCAAAAACACCATGATTCCATAATCATGATTATAACAAATGACATAATCGAAGACATATATCATTGTATCTTTCCAATATACAATTCACATAACCTCAAGAATCTTAACAACGATACCATAATCATCTTCATGCAAATTATTCATCAACAATAACATCAAAATCCGAATTTAAGGTGTAGAGTTCATCAACATACCTCAAGAATATGAATAACATAATCAAACTCTTCAAGAATCAACAATATCTTCATATCTCAAATCTGTGTTTCCAAGATCATAATCAAGTTGGAAGAGGTTTATTCTCACTAACACACTCATAGGGACGAAGTTTGGAGGAAGAAATGGTTTTTCTCTCATGAAGAAATGAAAGAACGAACTTCATTTTATAAACTGCATCGCTCATTATGTACGTTATCACTCAACATTAACGTACGTAATGCTCACTAGCGTACGCTACGCGTCCAACATAGCATACGTAACATCATTCCAAAACTCACTGACTTGTTTCGTTCACTAGCTTACGTATCTAATATCTCCTTCATAGGGTACGTAATACGTACGTTGACTTGCTACAGTAAATCTCCACTTAAAGTACGTAATGCACTACTCATAGCATACGTTAACCTAGAGTTGACTCGCCCATGCACATTTTTCGCCGAAAGCTGCCGACCACGGGAACCACTTGTCGGCCATAGCATGATCCTGTTTGATTCCCCTCGTTACGTACGTAATGCGTTGTGCATATCATACGTAACACTTAACATTTTAGCGTACGTTAGCTTATAAACTTAACGTACATTAAGGACTCTGTACTTGACCATTTTCAGCTATCCTTGTCCAACGTTTCAACATACATAATACGAACATACGGCATACTGAATAAGTATACTACTTCCAATAATATTCTCATACGATACACAATATCCTCAACTGCAATTGTCGACCAAGTACGACAATTATACCAATACAGATGTCTCAGTCCTTTATTTATTTTATCCATACTGTATAGATTCCATGATGTATAACATAACTCGGATAAAATAACATTAAACAACAGTAATAGAAATTCCGGATATTACATACTACACCACTTAAAATAAGTTTCGTTCTCCAAATTTGCAATCCATCATAAGGAAACAAACCGTTCAACCAAAATATCCCAAAATCATCACGACAACGATCAATCATCATTAATAACGAGTTACCAAAATAGCATACTTACAGATGCGCAAAGTCGATGATCTCCTAAGATACTAGCAAGTGACTTCACTGTAAAGCCTCAACACGGTTACGATCACAATTCCATGAGTCTCAACAAAAATATATCATCTTTGGATGAAATAATATATCCGTGCCAAATCCTGTCTGCCTGATTACACAATCAAATCCCAATATGCTAAAAACCAATAATGTACGATACATATGTGAAGCAACTGCCCAACACAACGACACAAATCCCGAAACATCGGCACAAAATTCGAACGCTCATACGATCATTAACAATGATCAACCAAGAAATTAACCGAGAATATCGCCGACATGATAAACTTCAATGTGACCAATTCAAAGGTCAAGACGCATCCGAGAATATCAGCAACATGATAAACTCCAATACTACCGACGAAGGATCAACAAGAACCGAGAATACCATCGCATGGTAAGCTATAACACGATCAATAGAGAACCACAGAAACCAATATATGAACGAATAAAGTTCTCAAAATGACACACCAATCACATACAGTGGATCTCAATAAACATACCCGACTATTGAACATACTCCTCGGCATACGAACAACAAATCACAAACCGACGAACATATCCAATCATACATGGAGTGGGAACGACCACTCAATATCCAAAACAACCAACATGGTGTCACCATCCCCAAATCTACACTTACAAATAAATCATTCAAAAATCATTATGGTAAAATCGTACTACTACCATACCAATGGAATCACATAGCACATATGTCCCAGTTTCACAAAATCCAAAGTTCCAAAATCACATCCTGTACATGAATCTACAACACGCAACATATTTCTCTTATCTGATCAACCAACCGATCATCCCTGGATAACTAAACTACCATACTAAAATTCGAATCTCTATTCATCGTACCATACTGATGTCTTATCCAGTTCGTGAGCCACATTCATAACTTCACCATGATATGCACTATGCACTAAATGCGTATGTATATCCATCACATTTTCGAAAATAGTTTTGATATCATATAGTCTTGTCAAGAAGACAAATTTTCGAAAGTTCTTTCAAGAGTTTCAAATCTCCAAAACATAAATTTTGGTAAGACCACAAAATCAATTTCCGAAAAATCAAATCGGCATGCTTACGTCAAGTTTCTCAATGATAATTCCTTTCGAATACACACGACTAAATAAAATAAAATTATACAAATGCTCGACTACATCCATACTCCTGTATACCAATTCGGTTCGTCACCAATTCCACTGACATTCCATCAGCAAACCACACGATAGAGTTCCAAAATCTTAATGTATAGACTCCGACAAAAAAAAAACCTTTTCCACATATGACTCGCAACATCAACCATTAATCCATTCTGGATCACCTCAACTATGCTATGACAAAACATTGAAAAAAATCATCACAGCGAAAGACTTCCCGAGAAGTTCCATTTGAAGAAGTAAACCAAAACTCCGAAAGGCAGGAACGAAATAGATAAACGATTAATAAAGTATTTTACAAATCTAGGGAGTTTTAAGAAAATAGAAAATCCTTTTGAAACATTAGGGTCTCAGCCCGTATCTCGTTCCACATTACAAGAAGTTTATAAAGTAGAAAACCCTTCTGGACCTCAAGTCCTGAGTTATAAAACTATTTCAAAATCGATTCGGTCTCGGCCCATAAATCATTTTCCGTAAAACATCCGTGAAACATTCATTTTGAAAAGTATCACTTTCAAATAATCAAAAATGGTTCATATATCTCAAAATATACTAACATGACTACATGTTCTTCTCAACTATCCACAACATTTCTCCCAAATGCACAACTCCGTTCCAAAACTTAACCGACATATTGCTTCCAAATCATAACTTCTCACGATCATCAATCCTGTCCCAACTCTGTCACCTTATACCGTAACGCATAGTATTCTGCTGAATCTCAAAGCATATCAACTTAGAATGGCAATAAATCTCAATGCAATTCAATAATCCAAATACTTACAGATCGTGAAGCCGACGATTCCCCGTGATACTGGCACATGTCTCAACTCTAGAAAATACTCCACATAGACATTTACAAAACACACATTTTGAAAACTCAGTTCAACTTGAGAACACGACACATCTCTATCCGAAGAAACACGTTAGTATCATTTGGAAAATTTACAACAACCCCAGTACTACACTGGTAAATCACATAACTCACAAGCCCGAGTGAACAACAAAAATATAGGTATCTACTATTAGTCAAATCGACAACTCGAATGACGCGACAAAAACACGACTCGACTCGACCCAACTCCCTAGGTTTTCTCATCCTAATCCCTGATAAAATATTCTGTAACACCCCAGAGCCATCCAAGAATATTATAGCGCCGTGGGCCACGAGATGGAACCCACAAGGCTGAAGGAAATTTTCGCAAATATTTACAAATGCCCAAGAGGCTAACGACGTATTATCTATTTAAAATATTCGAAGACTTTATAAAACTCGTTTATCAAAACCGTCGTAAAGTCTCATTTGAAACCACAAGGCCCGAAAATGCCAAAACTCAACAGTTTAAAAACTTATGATAAGCTATCGCTTACACGTACCGACATAATAGTTTAGAAAATGATTGTCAAAGTAATCTAAGTTACCAGATACCAAAAGGCCATTTAAAAATACTCACACAGCGGAAAAAGACAAACAATTAAAATACTCTAGCAGCGGAATACAAGAATTGATCAGGAAACTCAATACACAAATACATGCCTTAGCGAGTATCCTCCGGGAAGCTCATCTCTCCATGAACGCTATAAGCTTGATAATCCAAGAACCTAAAAAGAAAGCCCACGACGGGGTCAGCCATAATATCCAACAACGATAACCATCACATCACGTCAATAATTACATACCAATGAAAATACTAAGTAAGAATACGACCAATGTAATCTTACCACCATAACTTTACCAACTCGTTATAATAATTACCCAAGTTCACATCTCGTATCCTTTCAACAACACAATAAGCTCATACCGAAATATCTGTATTGTATCTCAACAATACCCAAGGTTCTCAAAACATTATCATAACTCACTATTACGAAATCTACTAAATCTGTCCAACCCAGTCCGTCGGGTAACATCATTACATCTCAACACGATAATCAATTGTCCATCAAAGACAAATACTAAAGGAAATACGGAACATACCTCAAGATATGAAATGTCAGGACGAAATCACATCAGTCTAATCCAAGATCATATCAACACAACATACGGACATGGTCATAACACAAGACCTACAAATGCATACTCATATGACAACGTCAATATGCTCACATCAATAACTACAATGTATACTTATGGCAAACCCATAATATACATATGCACAATTACAACACATGGTAATCCGATGATCCAGCGTTCACTGTCTAGATCCCACGATGACCCCGTCAGACCAACTGTGGTGGAAAAATTTGTCTAACGATCCAGCACACACAGCTATAGATATCCCATGTTGATCCCGTCGGACCAAAGCATGGTGCACATATGACAACAATGCACAACTGCACAAAAAAACAGTACACAATACACGACAACAACAATGCACAAATGCATGACAACAACAATATACGAATGTGTCACAACATGATCAACACAAATGACAAAAATGATTAAAGTACTTGCCCCGAGTCCTTCGAGAGCAATCTCGATGTCAAAACCATCACCAACCATTATTCTGAATATTCGACGATCCAAAATGTCACGGACGGTAGACAATTCACGGCTTCGTCTATATCACGATGTATCCTCGATACCAAGTATACTAACAACAAATGTAAATCATATACATTATGATTTAATTCCCAAAACTTGAATACAACTTATAATCCCAAATATCCTGTGATTACGATTATAAACATTGCTATACGAATTATAAACGAATGAAACAGAAACCATTCATTAAATAGTATAAACTGAGCAAGTAATAACTTGTCTCGATACCGATACAACGATGAGGAAGCCGTTATCAATCCCATTGCCTTCGTCTGCAAGTTCCTCGGTCCCGACCAAAGTAATTCACGAACATCCTCGAACACGACTGAAAAGCAAGGTTCCAATCACTGATCACTAATCTCGACCTAATGAAGTAATCAATTAACACATATTCGATAATAATCAATTCCCGATATAACTAATCAATCAAACTCAACGGCTCAACAATTCCTCGATCATTTACAAACCGAAAATAATCCAACTCAAAAAATATGAACTCATATCTACAACAGAAACCGCAACTCGATGATCATACTTAACAATCAATACAACCGATCAATAAACCCAACGGTTCCATAATATTCCGATTAAACATAAATCCAAACAACCCGAATCAATCAATCATGAACTCATAACCACGATACGTTTCCATAATCCAATAATCATATCAACGATCAACTCATCTCGATAACAGGGTTTACATAACACACTCTATTCCAGATTCATACGAATTAACACGATTCCTCCTTGTTTATAATTGTAAATTTCATAATAGGACAATATTATCGGCATAATCGGCAACCCGAACTACCCAATTAGTTCATTACCTTTGATAATCTTGTTATAAGATTAACTATCATCTTTTTGGATTCAAAATTGTTATCATGATTCGTATTTCGTAAAGAACATACGAATTCTACCACTACAATCAACATAGCATTGGTCTAAATCATCAATTCCATGATTATACTTAAAAACCATCATATATCTTATCAAATTTCCCTCTTTGATGTGATATACATACCAAGAATATCAAGAACATAAAGAACACCATGATTCCATAATCATGATTATAACAAATGACATAATCGAAGACATATATCATTGTATCATTCCAATATACAATTCACATAACCTCAAGAATCTTAACAACGATACCATAATCATCTTCATACGAATTATTCATCAACAATAACATCAATATCCGAATTCAAGGTGTAGAGTTCATCAACATACCTCAAGAACATGAATAACATAATCAAACTCTTCAAGAATCAACAATATCTTCATATCCAAGCCTCAAATCTGTGTTTCCAAGATCATAATCAAGTTGGAAGAGGTATATTCTCACTAAAACACTCATAGGGATGAAGTTTGGAGGAAGAAATGGTTTTTCTCTCGTGAAGAAATGATAGAACAAACTTCATTTTATAAACTGCATCGCTCATTACGTACGTTATCACTCAACATTAACGTACGTAATGCACACATGTGTACGCGACGCGTCCAACATAGCGTACGTAACATCATTCCAGAACTCACTGACTTGTTTCGTTCACTAGCTTACGTACGTAATATCTCCTTCATAGCGTACGTAATACGTACGTTGACTTGCTACAGTAAATCTCCACTTAACGTACGTAATGCACTACTCGTAGCGTACGTTAACCTAGAGTTGACTCGCCCATGCACGTTCTTCACCAAAAGTTGCCGACCACAGGACCCACCTATCGGCCATAACCTGATCCTGTCTGATTCCCCTCGTTATGTACATAATGCATTGTGCATAGCGTACGTAACACTTGACATTTTAGCGTACATTAGCTTATAAACTTAACGTACGTTAAGGACTCTGCACTTAGCCATTTTCAGCAATCCTTGTCCAACGTTTCAACATACAGAATACGAACATACGACATACTGAATAAGTATACTACTTCCAATAATATTCTCATACGATACACAATATCCTCAACTGCAATTGTCGACCAAGTACGACAATTATACCAATACAGATGTCTCAGTCCTTCATTTATTTTATCCATACTGTACAGATTCCATGTTGTACAACATAACTCAGATAAAATAACATTAAACAACAGTAAAAGAAATTTCGGATATTACATACTACACCACTTAAAATAAGTTTCGTCCTCGAAACTTGCAATCCGTCATAAGGAAACAAACCGTTCAACCAAAATATCCCAAAATCATCACGACAACAATCAATCATCATTAATAACAAATAACCAAAATATAGCATACTTACAGATGCGCAAAGTCGATGATCTCCTGAGATACTAGCAAGTGACTTCACTGTAAAGCCTCAACACGCTTACGATCACAATTCTATGAGTCTCAACAAAAATATATCATCTTTGGATGAAATAATATATCCGTGCCAAATCCTGTCTGCCTGATTACACAATCAAATCCCAATCTGCTAAAAACCAATAATTCACGATACATCTGTGAAGCAACTGCCCAACACAACGACACAAATCCCGAAACATCGGCACAAAATTCGAACGCTCATATGATCATTAACAATGATCAACCAACAAATTAACCGAGAATATCGCCGACATGATAAACTTCAATACGACCAATTCAAAGGTCAAAACGCAGCCGAGAATATCATCAACATGATAAACTCCAATACTACCGATGAAGGATCAACAAGAACCGAGAACACCATCGCATGGTAAGCTCTAACACGATCAATACAGAACCACAGAAACCAATATATGAACGAATAAAGTTCTCAAAATGACACACCAATCACATACAGTGGATCTCAATAAACATACCCGACTATTGAACATACTCCTCGGCATACGAACAACAAATCACAAACCGACGAACATATCCAATCATACATGGAGTGGGAACGACCACTCAATATCCAAAACAACCAACATGGGGTCACCATCCCCAAATCTACACTTACAAATAAATCATTCAAAAATCATTATGGTAAAATCGTACTACTACCATACCAATGGAATCACATAGCACATATGTCCCGGTTTCACAAAATCCAAAGTTCCAAATCACATCCTGTACATGAATCTACAACACGCAACATATTTCTCTTATCTGATCAACCAACCGATCATCCCTGGATAACTAAACTACCATACTAAAATTCGAATCTCTATTCATCGTACCATATTAATGTCTTATCCAGTTCGTGAGCCACATTCATAACTTCACCATGATAAGCACTATGCACTAAATGCGTATGTATATCCATCACATTTTCATAAATAGTTTTGATATCATATAGTCTTGTCAATAAGACAAATTTTCGAAAGTTCTTTCAAGAGTTTCAAATCTCCAAAACATAAATTTTGGTAAGACCACAAAATCAATTTCCAAAAAATCAAATCGGCTTGCTTACGTCAAGTTTCTCGATGATAATTCCTTTCGAATACACACGACTAAATAAAATAAAATTATGCAAACGCTCGACTACATCCATACTACTGTATTCCAATTCAGTTCGTCACCAATTCCACTGACATTCCATCAGCAAACCACACGATAGAGTTCCAAAATCTTAATGTATAGACTCCGACAACAAAAAACTCCTTTTCCACATATGACTCGCAACATCAACCATTAATCTGTAATATCCTGAAATTCTACGGCGATTGTTTAATGTTATTTTATCCGAGCTATATTGTACAGGATGGAATCTGTGCCCTATGGATAAAATAATAGAAAGACCGAGGCAACTATACTTATATAATTGTCGTATTTGGTAGACAATTACAATTGAGGATATCGTGTATCAGGTCATCGCACTTTTGATATGAGGTATATCATATGATAATACTATTGGATTCAGTATATGTATTCAGTAAGTGTATATGTGTTTTCGGTATGTCGAGACAGGCGATAACAGTTGAAATTGGCTAAGTATAGAATACTTAGCGTACGCTAAGGTTGAAGACTGACGTATGCTAAATCACAAGAGTTACATACGTTATGGCCGAGACATTACATACGTAACATGAGAATCAGACGATTAAGTCATGGTCGACAGGTGGGACCCTGTATCGGCATCTTTCGGCGGAGGATGTGGACAGCGAGTCAACCTCGTCCATTACATATGTTATGCATGGTGTATTACGTACGTAGTGTGGGTGGTACTGTAGCAAGTCAACGTACATGTTACGTACATTATGAAGGAAACATTACGTATGTAAGCATGTTAAAAAAATAGTTCAATTAGTTATGGGATGATGATTACGTACGCTATTGGGACGAATAGCATGTAACACCCCCAAAAACATCCGGGATATTACAGCGCCGTGGGTCCCGCGCCGGAACCCACCAGGCTAAAAACCGTTTACAAAACCAATTCAAAAACGTTCAAAAAGCCAAAGAGGCCGATGACGGTAATATTTGCAAATACTCAAATATTTTCAAAAACAAAGTTCTCAAATACCGTCATAAAATACCATTTGAAAATACAAGGCGAAGTGCCAAATCTCGATAGTTCAAAATGTACGTTAAGCTACCACTTAAACGTACCGATAAAATAGTTTAGGAAAAGGTTTAACGAAATGACTCAAGTTTACAAAATGCCAAAAAGGCCCTTTTAAAATACACACACGCAGCGGATAAAGATACCAAAAATCCATTTTGAAATATACACACGCAGCGGATAAATGCATTTCAAAATACACATTTGCAGCGGAAAAGAATAACCAGAAAAGAAATACTCGATACTCCAAAACATGCCACCGCCAGTATCACATCGGGAAGCTCATCCCCTCACGAACGCTACTAGCTTGATCTCCGAGTACCTAAAAATAAAGCCCACGACGGGGTCAGCCACAATACTCAATAATGATACCGATCACATCATCATAAATAATTACATACCAATGTAATAATACTGTAAGAATACTACCAACGTAATCTTACCGTCATACCTTACCAATCCGTAACAATCCATACTAAATCAATCCTTGACATATTCCACATTTCGTATTCTCAAATGATGAAATGAATTCAACAACAATCATCTCTACTGTATTCCAAAAATACCGACAATCCTCAAAACATCATCATCACTCATAATCATGAAATAATTCATCCGTGCCAAATCCTGTCCATCGGATTACACAATCAAAACTCAACCTGGATAAACCAACAGTACACAGCATATCTATAGATCAACTACCATATGATAATGATAACAAATCCCGAACATCGACGTACATTCTGAATGCTCATACGATCAATAACAATGATCAACCAATACATCACTGAGAATATCATCGACATGATAGCTCCAATATGACCAACGAAGGATCAACGATGACTGAGAGTACCCTCAACAAGGTAAACTACAAACACGATCAACAAAGGATCAACTATAACCGAGAATACCCTCAACAAGGTAGACTCCAAATGATCAACAAAAGACCAACAATAACCGAGAATACCCTCAACAAGGTAGACTCCAAATGATCAACAAAAGACCAATAATAACCGAGAATACCCTCAACAAGGTAGACTCCAAATGATCAACAATAATGGATCTCAAGAAATAACTCGATCCGAACATACCCCTCGGGCGTATGAACAACGATCGCAAACCGTCGAACATATCCAATCATACATGGACTATGAACGACCCAACAATATGGCTCAAAAGATGGACGTCACAGTACGCCCGATCCGGAAATGTGTCCGTGCACAAGCCACCCCGGGTATCGATCAAATACACGTGTGGTCTTGTACCTAATTAGCCTCACGAACTACGTCTCGTGTGCACGGTTCAATGCGGAAATATCCATGCATAACCATCATGTGCCCGGCTAAAAATCCTACACAATAACCAATCGGCACGCAGATATGACTCCAGACATGTCACGATGCAACATGACAACGAAACTCAAGAATTACATATCCAATAAGGATCAAAAGACTCATCGAAGTGAACAACAACAGACTGACAATGAAAAGTCGACACGACTAATCAATATCCAAAACATCAATCCTGGGATCATCATCCCCAAATGAATGACCAACACGATCTACGATCTCAATACAACAGTCCTGGGAACAACATCCCTCAACGAATAACCGATACGAAACTCATTACACCAAGCCTCAACATACACAACAACTCAACATACTAATTATCTACATAACTGAACAAATACTTAGATTACCTCGAAACCGAAGACAACATCCTTTCCACGAACCACATCCCTGAACAAATACACATTTATACAAATAATTTCAAATAAAGTACCATCCATTAATTACCAAAAACCTTTATCCCGATACTTATGTCATCACGATAACTATCCTCGATATCCGATATTCTATATCCTTGACCAAAGATAACTCATGTCTTCCCTGAACACAATTAAATCATATGCCTTATGATTTAATACAACCAGAGCACGATATACAAACCATTATCCCGACAACTAACATTTCTAACAACATTGCTATACGAATTATAAATGAAATGAAAACGAAACCATTCCTCAAATATTATAAACTGAACAAGTATAAACTTGCCTCGATACCGATACCACGAAGCCGTTACCAAAATCCATTGCCTTTGTCTACGAGCTCCTTAGCCCCGACCAAAAGCAATCTACGAACTCTTTAGCCTCAACCGCAACTCAACGGTCATAATCCACGATCAAAACATATCAACCTATTGCAATAACCGATTAACACACATTCGATAAAAATCAATAACCGACATACTCAACCAACAAACTCAACGGTTCAACGAAACCTCGATCATATACATAATACCAAATAATCCAACTCAACAAATACGAACCCATATCCACGATACAAGCCGTAACTCGATGATCACAAATAACAATCAATAACCGATCAACAACGGTTCTACAATATCCCGATTAAACACATATCCAAAAAACCCGAACCAATCAAACACGAATTCAAAACCACAATACGATTCCAAAATCCGAAGATCATATCAATAATCAATTTAAACCAACAAGGGTCTAACATTACCGATTCCAAATTCAATCTTAAATACGAATACAAGTTTCCTCCTTGTAAATTCATAATAAAACCAATTACCGATTATCATCATCAATCCGGACAATCCAATTAATTCAACAATATAGAAACCATATTCCAAAGGTTTCAAATAATTCCATTATCCGAATTGAACACTTATTCAATAAGTATGAATTTCCAAATTCAAGCATGAATAATAATTCTCATCAAACTCGAAATCATATTCGTATTCCTATACGAATATTGTACCAAATACATAACTTAGTTCTAAATGTGAATATTTCATATTCATATCCCAAACACCAACACTTTAAAACGTATTCATCAAATCAATGATCAATTCATCTCGACATTAAGGATTTTATAACATATTCGATTCCAACTTCAACTCCAAATACGAAGACAAAACTCCTTCTTGTTCATAACTGTAAATTCGTAGAAAAAATTTTATCGATTATTATCGTGAATAATCACATTCCAAATTATCCGAGATCCTTCCAAAATCATAACATGTAACTCAAGAGTTCTTCAAGGACACGAATTATCCAAATTCATGTTCATAATCCATAAAACAACATAACCCGATGCTTTCTAACATCTAAACAACTCTTAATCATAATTCAAGGTGTATATAATCATGTCCTTCAACATATACTTCTCATAACAACATGAATCGCAACAAACCACCAAGAACATCGAGAATACTACGATTCCATAATCATAACAACATAATCGAATCATTTGATCACCAATTCATTATCTTCCTTTAACAAAATTCCCATAATTACCAAGAATCATCACAACAATATCATTTCCATCACCATTCATACGAAAACGTGTAGAATTTTCCAAGTTCTACTCATTGAGACATTTCATCGAACACTTTGAAGGCATAGTCCAATTCAATCGATTATTCAAAGAAATACTCGAATCCGTTCCACAAAACTTCAAGAGCAACGAATAATCTCAAGAATACAACAAGGTTCCATCAATAATATGCGTTAAAACAATCAAATCGGCCAAAACATCAAGAAATCTCAAGAACATCCAAAAACCAAAAGTTTAGGTGTTCTTACCTTCGATCCGGGTGGAAGATGATGTTAATCCATGATTCCAACTTCCAAAACATGTTGCTACATGATGTTCTTACTCAAATCCATCGATCTATGGTGAAAAATCGCGGAAGGAACGAAGAAAAACGAAAAATGCCCGATATGACTCGGTCCAGGCCTTAAATAGCCGGACACTGCCGGACGCTTACGTACGTAACCGGCCGGGCCCTTACGTACGTAACCGGCCATGGCCGAAGTCTCTGCCCAGAAATGCCGGCATCGTTACGTACGTAATCGGCCGAGGCTTACGTACGTAACGGTCACTTACGGCCGTAACCGGTCGGTACCTTACGTACGTTATCGGCCAGTCCTAGCCCCCAGCGAGTCACTGCCGACCGAGATCGGCCATCCATGCGAGTCACTGCCGACCATGCTCGGCCACTACAGGTCCTCTCGGCCACGACTCGGCCAGCCGCCCCGTAACGTACGTAACACTTAATCCGTTGCGTACGTAATATGTACACTATCCGTTGACTCACCTGTCCACATCTGCGCCGAAAGCTGCCGACCACGGGCCCCACTGTCCGATTCCTCTTGTTATGTACGTTATGTACACTATATAACGTACGTAAGCTAACACATTTTACGTACGTAAGCTCCAAGGCTTAACGTACGTAATGGCTTTTATACTTAGCCAAAAATCCAACTGTTCCTGTCCGACGTCTCGACGTACAAAATACAAACATATGACATACTGAATACACAAACTGAATCCAAAAATATTCTCATACGGTATACCTGATATCCAAATCAGTTCAACCTCATACAACATATCCTGAATATATCTGTCAATCCAAAAACGATAATCACACTAGTATAACTGTCTCGGTTCTCAATTTATTTTATCCATACTGTATAGATACCAAACTATACAGTATATCTCAGATAAAATAACTCGAAAAATTTATACTGAAAATCCGGGTATTACATAGCATACGCTAAAGTGCATTACGTACATTAATGATGAAGGATAACGTACGTAATGAGTTATGCAGTTTAATATAATGAAGTTCGTCTTTCATTTCTCTTCAGCTTTCCTTTTCGTTTTTCTTCTCCAAACTTTGAGAGAGAGAGAGAGATGTTGGCCTTCCTAAGTCGATTTTGAGCTTGAGGACTTGGACTTGAGGCTTGGATATGGAGCTATGGATGATTATTGAAGTGTTTTCTAGTGTTTTTCATCTTCTAAGAGGTATGTTGGATAATCCTCCTTCATTTCGGATTTTTGATGTTGTTATTGATAAATGATTCGAATGAAGAGGATTAAGATGTTGTTGTTTCGATTCTTGAGGTTATATGAATTATATGTTGAAAGGAAGATGGTGATATGATGGTTTATACCTTGAATATGTTGATTATGATTATGAAATCATAGAGTTCTTGATGTTCTTGGTATTATTATCCGTATTTGATCCGTATGATTATGATTAGGGAGTTGTTGTTACAATCCTTGAAGTTAAGTAGAGTGTATATTGAAGAATACGATGATTCATGACTTGGATTACGAATTGGAAGATTATCTTCATGTTAAAAGATATCGAGTTATGTTGTTTTAATGGTTATGAACATGAGTTCGAATCCCTTAGTGTTCTTGAGGAACTTTTGATGAATTTAACATAGCAAGACGATCGTATGTTGAATTAATCGGATTATGAATCGTGTTGTGGTTTTGAGTTTGTAATTGTTTGAGTTGGATTGTCCGGACTTGTGTCTAATCGAGATATTGTGGAACCGTTGGGGTTTATTGATCGATTGTATTGATTTATTATGATCATCGAGTTGTAGTTTGTAATGTAGATATCGTTGAATCGTTGAGATGATTTGGTTGGTCGTGTCGGTTGTTAATTGTTATCGGATATGTGTTATTTGATTACTTCGATAGGTTGAGATTATTGATCGGTGAGTATAACCATATGTTGCGGTCATGTTCAAGTATGTTTGTGAATTGCTTCGGTCGGGGCCGAGGAGATCGTAGACGAAGGCATTTTGACTGGTAGCAGCTTCATCATCATCGTATCGGTATCGAGGCAAGTTGTTACTTGCTTAGTTATAATGTTTAATAAATGGTTTTAGTTTCATTTCGTTTGTAATGCATATAGCAATGATTATTACTGCAAATTCTGGAGATTTGGATTTTCTGTTGTTTTTCCAGTCATGGGAGTTAAATCATAAGATATATGATTTATTTTGGTTATTGGCATTTTGGGTATCAATGATACATTATGATAAAGACGAGGATATGAGTATCTGTAGTCCATGGTACGTTTGGATTGCCGAGCATAGCAGATAATCGTCGGTGATGGTTTCATATCGAGAATTATCCCGAAGGACCAGGGCAAGTATCTTATATCGATTCAGTTAGAGTTAGTGATTTGATCATGCATATTGTCATTCATGTTGTCGAACATGAGGTCGTCTTAGTTGATTTGTCATATTGTCATTCATGTTGCGTTGTTCATGTTGATGAACATATTGTTTTGCATATGTGTATGCATATTGTGTTGTTTATGTTGTGTTGATCCGATGGGATCGCGCGATCTATGCTGAGGGCGCTGGATCGGATGTCCACCTCGTGTTGGTCCGACTGGATCATCTTGGGATCTATGCTGAGGGCGCTGGATCATTGGACAGGTTTTTCCACCTCGTGTTGGTCCAACGGGATCATCTTGGGATCTATGCTGAGGGCGCTGGATCATTGGAATATCCACGTTATGTTGATGGAATCATGTGGATTCTTATCATTAATTTTATCATGTGTTGTTTCGCATATGTATATTATTGTTTATCCAACTCGTGTTGATCTAGTAGAATCATCTTGGGATCTATGCTGAGGGCGCTGGATCATGGGATTTCCATTGAGTATAAACTGTTGTTATTGGTTTGAGCATATTGACGTGGTCATATGAGTATGCATTTGTAGGTCTTGTGTTAGGACCGTGTCCGTATTGCATTGATTTGATCTCGGATTAGACTGATATGATTGTCGTGGCACTTCATATCTTGAGGTATGTTCCGCATTTCCTTTGGTATTTGTCTTTGATGGACAATCGATTATCGTCTTGGGATTTGATGATGTTATTCGATGGATCGTATTGGTCAGAACTGGTATATTTTCGTATCGCGAGTTGGTGATGATAGTTTGAGAATCTTGTGTATTGTTTGAGGTACAATACAGATATTATGTTCGAGTTTATTGGTTAATCGAGTACGAGATGTGAAATGTGATAATGGTTATTCTGATGAGAGTTACTTGAATAAGTAAAGTTATGGCGGTAAGATTACGTTGGTCGTATTCTTATGTTGTATTCTCATTGCTATGTAATTATTAATGTGATGTGACAGTTTTCATTGTTGGATATTATGGCTGACCCCATCGTAGGATTTCTTTTTAGGTTCTTGGAGTATCGAGCTTGTAGCGGTCGTGAAGAGATGAGCTTCTCGGAGGATACTGGCTAGGACATGTTTTGTGCATTGAGTTTCTTGATTGGTCCTTGTATTCCGCTGCTAGAGTATCTTTATGGTTGGTCTTTTTCCGCTGCGTGAGTATTTTGAAATGCTCTTTTGGTATCTGGTAACTGAGGTTACTTTGGAAATCGTTTTCTAAACTTTTGAGTGTCGACTGTTTAGCCTTGCGATTTCAAATGAGTTTTTACGACGGTTTTTGATAAATGGATTTTACAAGTCTTTGTGCATTTTTAAAGATAGTACCGTCGTTGGCCTCATGGGCATTTGTAAATGTTTGTGAAAATTTCCTTCAGCCTTGTGGGTTCCAACTCGGGCCCCATGATGTTGTAATATTCCCGATTAAATCTGGGGGTGTTACAGATTATGGTATCAGAGCTTAGGTTGAGAAAACCTAGGCATTTGGGTCGAGTTGGGTCGTGTTTTGTCGCGGCAGTCGAGTTGTCGATTGACTGATTCTAGAGCCTTGAGTTTTGTTATTCACTCGGGCCTGTGCGTTATGTGAGTTACCAGTGTGGTACTGGGATTGTTGTGAACTTTTCCAAATGGGGCTAACGTGATTCTCTTGAATGAGATGTATTGTGTTCTCGAATTTAACTGAGTTTTAAAAACGTGTGTTTTAAAAATATCTGTGTCGACTATTTTCTTGAGTCGAGACATGTGCCAGTATCACGGGGAATCGTCGGCTTCACGATCTGTAAGTATTTGGATTTTTGAATTGCATTGAGATTTATTACCGTTCTAAGTTGATATGTTTTGAGATTCAGAAGGATATTATACGTTACAGTATGAGGTGACAGAATTGGGACAGGATTAATGATCTTGAGAAACTATGATTTTGGAAATCAGTATGTTGGGTAGATTTTGGAACGGAATTGTGCATTTGGGAGAAGGTTGTGGATGGTTGAGAAAAACATGTAGTAATGATAGATCATTTTGTGATACATGAAACTGCTTTTGAGCATTTGAAAATTACACTTTTCAAAATGAATGTTTTACGGATGTTTTACGAAAAATGATTTTTGGGCCGAGACCCAATCGATTTTGAAATAGTTTTGTAACTCAGGACTTGGAGTCCGAAAAGAGTTTTCTACTTTTTAAACTTCTTGTAATGCGGAACGAGATACGGGCTGAGACCCTAATGTTCAAAAGACTTTTCTGTTTTCTAAAACTCCCGAGATTTGTAAAATACTTTACCAATCGTTTATCTATTTTATTTTCACCTTTCGGAGTTTTGGTTTACTTATTCAAATGAAACTTCTCGGGAAGTCTTTCGCTGTATTGTTTCAATATTTTGTCATATCATATTTAAGGTGATCCAGGATGGGTTAATGACTGACGTTGCGAGTCATATGTGGAAAGGAGATTTATCGGAGTCTATATATTGAGGTTTTGGAACTATATCGTGTAGTTTTCCGATGGAATGTCAGTGGAAATTGGTGACAAGTTGAACTGATATACAGGAGTATGGATATGTTCAATCATTTGCATAGTTTTCATTTTAAAACTTCGAAATCATATGGATTCGAAGGAAAACTGTTATTTCATGGTCTTACGAAAATTGATAGTGACCTTACGAAAATTTCTTCGAAAATTACTCAAGAGCCGATTTAATTTTTTCGAAAATTGATTTCGTGGTCTTACGAAAATTTCTATTTTGAGTTTTGAAATTTTTGAAAGAACTTTCGAAAATTTGTCTTCTTGACGAGACTGTATGATTTCAAACTGGTTTTAAAAATGTGATTGATAACCATACGCATTTAGTGTATATTACATATCATGGTGAAGTTATGAGTGTGACTCACGAACTGGATAATATCTCAGTGTGGAATGATGAATAGGGATCCGAATTTTGATATGGTAGTTTGATTATCCAGGGATGATCGGTTCATTTATCGGATAAGAGAAATACTGCGTTTTGTAAACTCGTGTACAGAATGTAATCTTGAAACTTTGGATTTTGTGAAACTGGAGCATATGTACTAGGTGGCTCTACTGATGTTGTAATACCCGGTTGTAATTCAGTCATTATCATTCAGTAATTTCATTCAGTAATTGTCTCTATGTAATTTTTCACTTGTTAATAACCGTTCATCATCCACATTCATTCATCCGTGTACACCGTTCGGAATAACTTCGAGTTGTGTATCGATATTGTTCATTGTTTCAACCTTACTTGGAAATCGAGACAAGAGTATTATCTTAATTGTTGTAATTGATTCATTAGTCGATGTTGACGTTGGAGTTCATGTCATTTCAAATCTCCTAATTGTTCAAATTGTGCTTTTTTGGGCGAACCCTTGTAATCATTGCTTGGAACCACCGTTTTGGGGTTTCCGCACTTCCATTTCGTGTTATTGTTTCCCAAATATTGATTCCTATTGCTTTTCTTCTCTTCCCGGGTCATTTTTCATCATTTTAGGACCCAAGGGGGTGTGGGCCGCGGCACAATGGAGTGTGCGCCGCGGCACACACATTTTCCAGTTTTGGCCGAGCAGCCTGTACTGGGGCCGCGGCTCCTGCCGGCAGGGCCGTGGCACGCTGCCGAGTAACTGTGCACATTTTCTAGCCTTGTGCCGCTAAACACTCGGCCGGGCCGCGGCACACTCGGCCGGGCCGGGGCACACTGCCGAGCACTGTGGGCAGATTTTGGCCCTGTGCCGCGGCACACTCGGCCGGGCCGCGGCACACAGTGCAGTCTGCACTATAACTTCGTTTTTTGAGAGGATCAAGCTCATTTTTCATCCTTTATTCGAGAGAGAGGGTTTGTGGGAGAAAGTTTCATCATCAATCACTTGAATACTCAATTCTTCATCATTTTCATTCAGTTGTGAAGCTCGGATCGTCGATCTAACGCGTATTCATCGAATCAAAGTGTTTGGATCTTCAAAGGTAATATTCTCAAACCTCTTGGATTTCGATTTGTGTTGAGATATGATGTTTTGGACGTTATAATCATGTTGTATGAAGTGATATACATATGATTATGAGTATGTATGAATATTCATCGGATTATTGAAAGGTTATTCAAGAACACTTTGAATATTGAGTTGGATTCGGGGGTTTTCGATTAATTGTTGTTGAAATCACGAATTTGGATATTCATATTGGATTATTGATCATATTGAAGATGTTTTGTTGGTTTGAAACACTTCTTGGGGATTTGATATTGGTATTATTGAGGTTTGGTTGTAAACAATCGAAGTTTGGCCTCAACGTATTTGATATAATGCCCCCAATGAACTTGGTTTAGTCGTATCGACGTTTTGAGTTAGTTATATTCGTGTTTGATTCGTATGTTGAATGGATTTTTGGTAATTGTGTTATTCAAAGTTGTTCGAGCGACCGGTAGATTCCTTAGGACGTTGTTCGAGAGAGATCGTATCATCACCGGTGTTAAGGTAAGTTAATTCTTACTCAGTTAAAGGGATATTCATTCCTTTCGTTGTTGTTCATTCATAATCATAATTCATTCATATTGTATTAACCGTATCGAGACTTGTCATTGTCAATTAATCACTTCAGTCACGAGGAACGACGGTTCCAGTCATTTCATTGAGCTATCATTCATTTCACTATCATTTCATCTCCGTGAGTCATTATTGATTTCGATGTCACTTTTGTTATCTCGTGGCATTCCGGGTCATACTGGCGTGCCGGTTGGTATGTGTAGGATTTTCATGTCGGGCACATATTAAGTCGTGTGTTGGTTGTTGGACTCACATTGGACTGTGCACACGAGAATATCACTTCATGAGACTGATTAGGTACAAGACCACATGTGTATTCGATCGATACTCGATGGTGGCTTGTGCACGGACACATTTCCATCCCCGGCGTAGTGTGGCGCCACCCTTTGAGCCGTACCGTTAGTTGATTCATACAGCATGTTTGATTGCGTATGTTTTCAACAAGATTGGGTTATAATCTGTAATACCCGGTTGTAATTCATTCATTTTCATTCAGTAATTATCAGTCTGTAATTGTCACTCAGTGTATTTTCACTCAATTATAATCATTCATCAATCATGTTCATTCACCGTGTTCACCGTTCGTATAAACTTCGAATTGAGTATCGTTATTGTTCATCGTTTCAACTTTCCTCATATGAGTTCGACTTTGTTAGATCACCATTAATTTTTGGTAACTCCAAAAATTCTAAATCTTTGCAATATTATAGAGCATCGAGTTAGCTTTCCAATGGTTCAAACGGTGAGTCAATCGGAGTCCGGACGAGAGAGTTATGGTCGTTTTAGCTCAACCGCTCATTTTTCAAGATTGGCGATCGGTGCGAACGAACTCGGCCGTGTCGTCCGACACGGCCCGTGCCGCACTCGTCCGGAAAGTGCGGGCGTGCGCCTCGGGACCCGACCGTCGCTCGGCACGGCAGTCGAGCTCTTCGGATTAGCCGATGCGACGCCGGAGGCCCGACCGTGTTCGGGACACGGCCGAGTCATTGTCGGCCGCGGACGGGTCACTGTCGGTAGGCCCCTTCGCGCCTCGACCGTGTCAAGCAGGACACGGTCGAGTCCCTGCCGGCCAGCTGCGCGCCACGACCGTGTCAGGCGGGCACGGTCGAGCCTGTTGGCCGAGTCAACCCCTATAAATTGGTTTTTTGAGCATTTCAGCTCATTTTTTCCATCTTCTTCACCTGCAACCGAGAGAGAATAACTTGAGGGAGAGATTTCTTCATCAATTATCATTTGAGTGTGTATTTTTCATCACCTTCAATCATCTGGGAAGCTTGGATAGTCGTTTTTACACGTTTTCATCGGATCGAATTGGTTGGATATTCAAGAGGTAATTTCTTCGACACCTTGGACTTCGATTTTATGTTGAGATATGATGTTTTGGACGTTATAATCATGTTATATGAAGGGATATGTATATGATTATGAGTTTGTATAAGGATTCATTGGATTATTGAGGGATTATTCAAGAACACTTTGAATATCGAGTTGAAATTGGGGGTTTTCGATTAATTGTCGTTATAATCACGTTTTCGGATATTCATTTCGGATTATTGATCATTTGGAAGATGTTTTGTTGGTTTGAAACACTTCTTGGGGAATTTGATATAGGTATATTGAAGTTTGATTGTAAACAATCGGAGTTTGGACGCAACGTGTTTGATTTAATGCCGCAATGGACTTAGTTTTATCGTATCGACGTTTTGAGTTCGTTATATTCGTGTTTGATTCGTGTATTGAACAATTGTTGGTAATGATTGTTATTCAAGGTTGTTCGATCGACCGGTATCTTGGTTTGGACGTTGTTCGTGGACGGACATTCTTCATCGGTATTGAGTAAGTTAACTCTTACTCGGTTAAAAGGATACTCATTCCTTTTGTTGTTGATTGCTCATAATCATAACTCATTCATCATGGTATTAATCATATTGAGACTTGTAATTGTCGGATAATCATTTCATTCACGAGGAACGACGGTTCCAAATCATTTCGTTGGGTTAACAATCACGTCACTATTATTTTCATCTCGGTGAGTCATCTTGGCCTTGTCGAATTATTATTCATTGATATTCATTGTGGTCATTCTCGTTCACATGACCTTCTGGGTTCATATTGCGTGGCCGGGTGTGGCTGTGTGGAATTTTTAGTCGGGCACACGATGGTCATGTATTGGGTTCACCGATACATTGGACCGTGCACACGGTAACGCTTACCTCCGTGAGACTAATTAGGTACAAGGACGGGTGTGTCCGGACATTCGTCTTGTACACTTGCACAGCACATTACGGGCGTACTATGATACTCCTCTTCAGCGTAATTCATAACTAAGAGTATTTCATAACTTCAGTTAATTCATGATTGTGTAATTTCAACTCTTGAGGATTGTTGTTCTGTGTAACTGACCCCGTTTGGGGACTTTGTTTTTCAGGTCTGGGCAAGGCAAAGGCACGGGGAGAACACGCTGACGTCGAGGAGTCCCAGTGATACTAGAAAAGGGCCCCAGTCTGTCGAATTGCTCGATCATTTATGTTTCCTTTATTCATTCCGCTGCAGACATTCCGTTTGAATACTCGTTTCATTCAGTGTTGTGTATTTTATCGTCACATAAGATACACATGTATTCTATTTTATCCTGGGTGTGTTGTATGAAACTCCTCATCGGAGTAATTAATGTTGTAATGTGGTTCAGTACTACATTCACCCTGTGTAATTCATTCATTTTCATCCGCCTGGTGGGTCCCAGTCGGGGGTCCACGGCACTGTAATATCCGCCTAGTTTGGGGTGTTACAGAGTTGGTATCAGAGACGTGGTTTTGGATACTACCTTCCGAGTCATGTCTCATTTGAAGTCATCGTCATCAGACTAGTATCATTGGACTTTCGTGTCACGTGTGACCTGTGCAAATGCCGAGCCAATCAGACTGAAAGAACTGTAAGATTTCTAACGCCATGGTATAATTTCTGGCAATAATCATTCATTCATCATTCATCAATTAACAATCCTCAAACATCATCATTCATTGTGATCAGGACGATCATATTAACTCATTAATCACTTAATTCATTTCAATACTCAGTTAATGATCAGGACGATCATATTAACTCATTAATCACTTAATTCCTTTTATTACTCAGTTGTCGATCTGGATGGTCATATTATCAATCTTATTAAGTTATTCAAGATAATCACTTCAAGAATTTTATCAGATAATCATGTCACTTCAGTAAATCATTCATATAATCACTAAGTTAGAACATGTATACTCATTTTTGTCATCTCATGACATAATCATAACGTGATATTCATGCGGGGATTATAATCATCATGTGACTTTCCTACTTCAGTATGGAGAGAGCAAGAAGAGGACGCGGAGGACGAGGCCGTGGTGCGGGCCGAATCCCGAGAACTCGTGCGAACACACGTGCGAACGCGAGGAATAATGTTAACTCATCTAGCAGTGACGCTGCCACTCATTCACCAGGGCGTGATCATTCACTTTCGGGGAGTCGTACTCGGGACACGGCTCAGTCAGAAGGTGTTCGGATCGATCCACTCGCCTTTATGCAGGGCATGATGGCCTAGATGACTCAGATGACACAACTAATGGAGACGATGCAAAATTCAGCTAATCAAAATCAACAGGCTCCTCCGCCGCCACCTCAGAGGCAAGAGAGGAATGTGAGCAATATCATCGGCGACATCTCTCGCCAAAGGCCACCTACTTTTGAGGGCTCGTCTGAGCCGGCGGATATTATTCATTGGCTCGAGCATTTCGAGAAGTTGTTTGCTATGGTAGAGTGTCCCGAAGGACACAAAGTTTCTGTTGCGGCTTACTACCTGGGTAAGAGCGCACATTCTTGGTGGTTGTCGTTGAAGCCCACCGAAGGATCATGTACTTGGGAGCAGTTCAAGACTCTCATGATGGAGAGATATTATCCGGCCCCACTCAGAGAGGCCAAAGCGCCGAATTACTCACCCCGACCCTCAATGCACGAGGATGTTCTCACCATTGCCGAGAAATTTCAGGAACTTCTTCCGTTTGCCTCATCTATCATTCATTCCGAGGCGGATAAGATTAAGTATTTCAGCAAGAGGATGAAACCCCGTATGAGACTTCAGTTACTTAATCATAATTGTACCACGTTAGCTGAATTCATTGAGAAAGCTCTCACCTCCGAGCTTACTGCTAAGGAAATTGCTAAGCAGCAACCTTCGTCTGCTAGCAAGAAATCGAAGAATCGCAATCAGTCGGAAGGCGGTCAGGCAACTTTCAAGAAACCCCGTGCGGGCTCCGCTTTTTCTGAGCGACCTCCTGTGTCGTCTAAACCCGCGGAATCACAGTCTCGAGCGGCCAGTTCGGCCATCACCTGTTATAACTGTGGGGAACTTGGTCACCTCAGTACCAAGTGTCCGAGACAGACGATCACGTGTCATAATTGTGGAATTGCTGGGCATAGGGCCCGTTTTTGCCGTAGGGACTCCAAACCTACTCCAGCGTCATCTCGGGCCCGAAACAAATCGGCCGTTCGAGAATCAAGCCACTCAATCGGCGTCGTTTAAAGCAGCGGGGAGCGACTAAAGGTGGAGCCTATAGTCGTGACGGAGCGCGTCGGTCGGACTAGCAAACCCCGGATTTATGAGATGAAGAAGACCGATGATCCCGAGGCCCAAATGATCTCGTGTACACTCGATATTCTATCTCAACCTGTGTACCCTTTTTGATCTTGGTGCATCGCATTCATTCATTTCCGAATCATGTTTGAGTAGACTACGTGCGGGTAGTGCTACTAGTTGTGAGCCTTATGTCATTGGTCTACACGATGGTAGACGAATCATCGTGTCGTGAGATTCGTGATTGTCCTATTCGGTTTCATGGTCGTGTATGGCGGCCGAACCTTATCGTGGTAGATTTGCCGAGAGACGACGTCATCTTGGGTATTGATTGGATGGATCGTCATGATGCCATCATTAGTGTCCGTAAGCGTATGATTACTATCATTTCGCACGATGGGGTTGAATGTGTATTTCGGGAGGTAATCCCTACTGCAGTAAGGTCATTAATTTGATGAAAGCGGTGCGATTACTCGATCGAGGATGTGTCGGTTATTGGTGCTATATGACCAAAACCGAGGAATCATCGATAATGTTGTCGGATATTCCGGTAGTAAGGAATATGCCGATGTATTTCCAGACGAGTTACGGTTTGCCTCCACAGAGGGATGTGGAATTCACGATTGAGTTGGAGCCCGTACGTCCCGATATCGAAGGCACCGTGCCGAATGGCCCCGACTGAAATGCGAGAGTTGAAGAGTCAACTTGAGGAATTGTTCGAGAAAGGTTATATCCGACCGAGTGCGTCCCGTGGGGAGCACCATCTTTGTTCGTCAAAAAGAAGGATGGTTCTTTTCGCTTGTGTATCGATTATCGGGAGTTGAATAAGGTGACAATCAAGAATAAGTATCCTTTACCCGTATCGATGACCTTTTGGATCAACTTGGAGCTTGAGATTTTCCAAGATCGACTTAAGATGGATATCATCGATTCGGATTCGAGTCGGATATCGCTAGGACGGCGTTTCGAACGCGTTATGGTCATTATGAGTTTGTGGTTATGCCGTTCGGATTGACTAATGCACCTGCGGTATTCATGGAGTTAATGAATCGGGTCTTCATCGACTTTTTGGATCGGTTTGTTGTTGTCTTCATCGATGACATTTTGATTTATTCTCGTGACCGGGAGGAACACGAGTTTCACCTTCATCAAGTGCTCGACGTGTTGAGACGAGAACAACTTTATGGGAAGTTTTCCAAATGTGAGTTCTGGATGTCCGAAGTGACGTTTCTCGGACATGTAATTTCATCAGATGGAGTGCGTGTTGATCCTCAGAAGACGGAGGCTATCCAGAATTGGTTACCTCCGAAGAATGTTAAGGAAATCCGAAGCTTTCTCGGATTAGCCGGTTATTATCGGAGGTTTGTGGAAGGATTTTCCAAAATTGCTCAACCATTGACGAACCTTTTGCGCAAGGATAGGAAATACACGTGGTCCGACGCGTGTCAGCGGAGTTTTGAGGAACTCAAGAGCCGGTTAATGTCAGCACCTGTACTTTCCTTGCCGCGAGGACGGAGGGATTTGTGGTTTATAGTGATGCGTCGGACGTGGTCTCGGATGTGTACTCATGCGAAGCGGGAAGGTTATTGCCTATGCTTCACGGTTGAGACCTTACGAGGTTAATTATCCGACACACGACCTTGAGCTAGCACCGTGGTGTTCGCTTTGAAGATTTGGCGTCATTACCTTTATGGCGTCACTTGTCGATATTCACCGATCATAAAAGTTTAAAGTATATATTTACTCGAAGGAATTAAATATGCGACAGAGGCGGTGGTTAGAACTAATCAAGGATTATGATATTGAGATCCTTTACCACCCGGGCAAGGCGAACGTTGTCGCCGACGCCTTGAGTCGTAAGTCCATTCAGGAGCAGATACTTGCTCGTTTAAGAATTCAGAAGGAGCTCCAACAGGAATTCCTTAGACCCGAGATCGAGTGCAGCCTTGGCGAGTTCAGGGACAGCTTTGTATGTTAGAGATTTCATCATCTCTTGAGGATGCAATCGGGGAGAATCGGAGTTCGGACCCGGCATTGTTGCGCATTCGTGAGGATGTGGCTCGGGAGAGCCCCTGGATTCGTGGTCCACGAGGATGGACTTTTGAGGTTTAAGAACCGGTTGTGCGTGCCGGCGAATGACGAGTTGAAAAACTCGATTTTGAGAGAAGCTCATGCTACCCCTTATTCTGTTCATCCGGGGTCTAGCAAGATGTATAAGGACTTGAAACAAAATTACTGGTGGAGTAATATGAAGCGAGAAGTCGCGGAATTTGTTTCGAGATGCTTAACTTGCCAACAAGTCAAGATTGAACATCAGCGACCGGCGGGTATGCTGAAACCTCTCCCTATTCCAGAGTGGAAGTGGGAAGACATTTCTATGGATTTCATCACGAGTTTGCCGATGAGTCGTCGTGGCATGAATACGATCTGGGTGATTGTGGACCGTTTAACTAAATCAGCTCATTTCCTTGAGATCAAGGATACGTGGGGTCCCGAGAGACTGGCCCAGTTATTCATCAAGGAGATAGTAAGACTGCACGGTACTCCTAAGAGTATCGTTTCCGATCGTGACGGACGATTTGTATCTCATTTTTGGAAATCAGTTCACCGTGCTATGGGAACTCAGCTCAATCTCAGTACCGCCTTTCATCCTCAGTCCGACGGACAATCAGAGAGGACTATACAGACATTAGAGGACATGTTGAGGGCATGCGTCCTCGATTGGAAGGACGATTGGGAAGCCCAACTACCATTGATCGAGTTCACGTATAATAATAGTTGGCATGCTTCCATTAAGATGGCACCTTACGAGGCCTTGTACGGTCGTCGTTGTCGATCTCCCTTGTGTTGGGATGACTTGTCAGAATCAATCGGCACCGAACCCGATATGCTTATAGCCGCCCGGGAGAAGGTAGCTTTGATCAAGAGTCGTATGTTGACAGCTCAGTGTCTACAGAAATCATATGCATATAATCGTCGTCGACCACTAGAGTTCGAGACGGGTGACCACGTCTTGGTCAAGGTATCCCAGTCGAGGTATTTTCCGTTTCGGAAAACGGGGAAGTTGAGTCCGAGATTCATTGGACCGTTTGAAATTTTAGATCGAGTAGGCGAGTTAGCTTATCGATTGGCTTTACCTCCGGCTCGAGCCGAATTCATAATGTGTTTCATGTCTCTCGGTTGCGAAAGTATGTTGCCGACCCAGTCACATACTGCATTCGACGAAATCGAGATCGCGACGATCATTCATATGAGGAGCGTCTATACGAGTTTTAGAGCGGCGAATCAAACAGCTTGAGAAATAAGTCGATTCCTTTGGTCAAGATTCAAGGGTCCAGACATGGAGTCGAAGAGGCCACTTGGGAAACCGAGGAGATTATGCGAGAGTTATCCCGAGTTGTTTGACCCTTAGTTTCGTGGACGAAACTCTTTTTAAGGGGAGTATGTAATACCCGGTTGTAATTCATTCATTTTCATTCAAGAATTATCGATCTGTAATTGTCACTCGTGTATTTTCACTCAATTATAATCATTCATCAATCATGTTCATTCACCGTGTTCACCGCTCGTATAAACTTCAATTGAGTATCGTTATTGTTCATCGCTTCAACTTTCCTCATATGAGTTCGACTTTGTTAGATCACCATTAATTTTTGGTAACTCCAAAAATTCTAAATCTTGCAATATTATAGAGCATCGAGTTAGCTTTCCAATGGTTCAAACGGTGAGTCAATCGGAGTCCGGACGAGAGAGTTATGGTCGTTTAGCTCAACCGCTCATTTTCAAGATTGGCGATCATTGCCGAACGAACTCGGCCGTGTCGTCCGACGGCCGTGCCGTACTCGTCCGAAAGTGCCGGCGTCTGCCTCGAGACCCGACCGTGTCGTGCAGCACGGCCGAGTCGAGCTCTTCCGATTAGCGATGGCAGCGCCGGAGGCCCGACCGTGTTCCGGGACACGGTCGAGTCATTGTCGAGCGCCGCGGACGGGTCACTGTCGATAGGCCCCTTCGCGCCTCGACCGTGTCAAGCAGGACACGGTCGAGTCCCTGCCGGCCAGCTGCGCGCCACGACCGTGTCAGGCGGGCACGGTCGAGCCTGTTGGCTGAGTCAACCCCTATAAATTGGTTTTTTGAGCATTTCAGCTCATTTTTTTCCATCTTCTTCACCTGCAACCGAGATAGAATAACTTGAGGGAGAGATTTCTTCATCAATTATCATTTGAGTGTGTATTTTTCATCACCTTCAATCATCTGGGATGCTTGGATAGTCGTTTTTACACGTTTTCATCGGATCGAATTGGTTGGATATTCAAGAGGTAATTTCTTCGACACCTTGGACTTCGATTTTATGTTGAGATATGATGTTTTGGACGTTATAATCATGTTATATGAAGGGATATGTATATGATTATGAGTTTGTATAAGGATTCATTGGATTATTGAGGGATTATTCAAGAACACTTTGAATATCGAGTTGAAATTGGGGGTTTTCGATTAAGTGTCGTTATAATCACGTTTTCGGATATTCATTTCGGATTATTGATCATTTGGAAGATGTTTTGTTGGTTTGAAACACTTCTTGGGGAATTTGATATAGGTATATTGAAGTTTGATTGTAAACAATCGGAGTTTGGACGCAACGTGTTTGATTTAATGCCGCAATGGACTTAGTTTTATCGTATCGACGTTTTGAGTTCGTTATATTCGTTTTTGATTCGTGTATTGAACAATTGTTGGTAATGATTGTTATTCAAGGTTGTTCGAGCGACCGGTATCTTGGTTAGGACGTTGTTCGTGGACGGACATTCTTCATCGGTATTGAGTAAGTTAACTCTTACTCGGTTAAAAGGATACTCATTCCTTTTGTTGTTGATTGCTCATAATCATAACTCATTCATCATGGTATTAATCATATTGAGACTTGTAATTGTCGGATAATCATTTCATTCACGAGCAGCGGTTCCAAATCATTTCGTTGGGTTAACAATCACGTCACTATTATTTTCATCTCGGTGAGTCATCTTGGCCTTGTCGAATTATTATTCATTGATATTCATTGTGGTCATTCTCGTTCACATGACCTTCTGGGTTCATATTGCGTGGCCGGGTGTGGCTGTGTGGAATTTTTAGTCGGGCACACGATGGTCATGTATTGGGTTCACCGATACATTGGACCGTGCACACGGTAACGCTTACCTCCGTGAGACTAATTAGGTACAAGGACGGGTGTGTCCGGACATTCGTCTTGTACACTTGCACAAAGACATTACGGGCGTACTATGATACTCCTCTTCACGTAATTCATAACTAAGAGTATTTCATAACTTCGTTAATTCATGATTGTGTAATTTCAACTCTTGAGGATTGTTGTTACGTAATCGGCCCGTTTGGGGACTTTGTTTTTCGTGTCCGGGCAAGGCAAAGGCACGGGAGAACACGCCGACGTCGAGGAGTCCCAGTGATACTAGAAAGGGGCCCCATCTGTCCAAATTGCTCAGTCATTTATGTTTCCTTTATTCATTCCGCTGCAGACATTCCGTTTGAATACTCGTTTCATTCAGTGTTGTGTATTTTATCGTCACATAAGATACACATGTATTCTATTTTATCCTGGGTGTGTTGTATGAAACTCCTCATCGGAGTAATTAATGTTGTAATGTGGTTCGGTACTACATTCACCCTGTGTAATTCATTCATTTTCATCCGCCTGGTGGGTCCCAGTCGGGGGTCCACGGCACTGTAATATCCGCCTAGTTTGGGGTGTTACATAATCTAACCGATTCATTTTTTATCGAACTTGTGGTTTATACAGCATATATATATGATTGTGTTTATTCAACTCTTGAGGATTGTTGTTCTGTGTAACTGACCCCGTTGGGGGATTTTGTTTTTCAGGTCGTGGAAAGGCTAAGGCATGGGAAGAGAACGTTGACGGCGAGGAGTCCCAGTGATACTAGTAGGGGGCCCCAGTCCTTTCATTCACCGTGTTTCCTTATTTTATTTCCGCTGCAGATTTCCGTTTGGATTTTGAGTTCATTCAGTGTTGTATATTTTATCTCCATATAAAATATACTTGTATTCGGTCATTTCCTTTAGTGTGTTGTAATAAAACTCCTCATCGGAGTAATTAATGATGTAATGTGGTTCGGTACTACATTTACCCTGTGTATTTCATTCATTTTCACTCGCCTGGTGGGTCCCAGTCGGGGGTCCACGGCACTGTAATATCCGCCTAGTTTGGGGTGTTACAGAGTTGGTATCGGAGCATGGTTTTGAATACTACCTTCTGAGTCATTTTTCATTAGAAATCATCATTCATTAGACTATTATCATTGGATTTTCGCGTCATGTGTGACCCGTGCAAGAGCCGAGCCCTTCAGACCAAAGAACATTAAGATTTCCTCATTTATAATTTTCATTTGTGATCAAGTTGATCATGTAAATTCGTTAATCACTCAGTTCATTTCATTGTTCAGCTGTTGATCTTGAGGATCATATCATTAATCTTGTTAACCTGTTCAAATTAATCATTTCAAGAATTTCATCGGATAATCACGTCACTTCAGTTGATCATTCATGTGATCATTGTGTTTGGGCGCGTATGCTCATTTTCATCATTTCATAACGTAATCATAATGTGATATTCATGCGAGATATATAATCATTTCGTAACTTTCCCACTTCAGTATGGAAAGAACTGGCAGAGGACGCGGGGGAAGAGGCTGTGGTGCGGGCCGAAACCCGAGAGCTCGTGTGAATACACGTGCGTATGCTAGGGATAATGCTAATTCATCAAGCAGTGATGCTGCCACTCATTCACCTGGGCGTAATCATTCACTATCAGGGAGTCGTACCTGAGACACAGCTCAGTTAGAAGGTGTTCGGGTTGATCCACTCGCTTTTATGCAGGGCATGATGGCCCAAATGACTCAGATGACACAACTGATGGAAACGATGCATAACTCAGCTACTCAGAATCAACAGGCTCCTCCGCCGCCACCTCAGAGGCAAGAGAGGGGTGTGAGTAGTATCATTGGTGACATCTCTCGCCAAAGACCACCTACTTTTGAGGGGACTGAACCGGCGAATATCATTCATTGGCTTGAGCATTCCGAGAAACTGTTTGCTATGGTGGACTGTCCTAAGGGACACAAAGTTTCAGTCGCGGCTTACTATCTGGGTAAGAGCGCTCATTCATGGTGGTCATCGTTGAAGCCCACCGACGGATTTTGTACATGGGAACAATTCAAGACTCTCATGATGGAGAGGTATTATCCGGCCCCACTCAGAGAGGATAAGTTATCAAAATTACTCACTCCCGACCCCTCAGCAGACGATGATGTTCTCGCCATCGCCGAGAAATTTCAGGAACTACTTCCGTTCGCCTCGTCCATTATTCACTCTGAGGCGGACAAGATCAAATATTTCAGCAAGAGGTTGAAACCTCGTATGCGACTTCAGTTGCTTAATCATCATTGCACCACTCTGGCCGAATTCATTGAGAAAGCTCTTACTTATGAGCTTACTGCTAAGGAAATTGCTAAGAATCAAACTTCATCTGCTGGCAAGAAGTCAAAGAATCGTAATCAGTCTGACGGCAGTCAGGACACTTTCAAGAAACCTCGTGCGGGCTCTACTTTTTCTGAGCAACCTCCTATGGTGCCTAAACCCGCGTAATCTCAGTCCCGAGCAGCCAGTTCGGCCATCACCTATTTCAACTGTGAAGAACAGGGTCATTTCAGTACCAAGTGTCCGAGGCAGACTGTCACATGCCATAACTGTGGAATTGCGGGGCATAGGGCCCGTTTTTGCTGAAGGGACTCCAAACCCACTCCGGCGACATCTCGGGCCCCAAACCAGTCAGCGGTTCCGAATCATGCCACTCAGTCCGCGTCGTTTAAGACGACAGGAGCTAACAAAGGCGGAGCTAAGAGCTATCAGACGGGAGCGTCTGGTTCGGGGGCCGGCAAGCCCCGAATTTACGAGATGAAGAAGACCGACGATCCAGAGGCCCGGATGATCTCAGGTACACTCGATATTCTATCTCAACTTGTGTGTACCCTTTTTCATACTGGTGCATCACATTCTTTTATTTCCGAATCATGTTTGAGTAGACTACGTCTGGGTAGTGCTACTAGTTGTGAGCCTTATGTCATCGGTCTACCTGATGGTAGAAGAATTATCGGGAATCGTGAGATTAAGGATTGTCCGATGCAGCTTCATGGCCGTGATTGGTTAGCAGACTTAATCGTGGTAGATTTGCCGAGAGACGACGTCATTCTGGGTATTGATTGGATGGATCATCACGATGCCGTCATTAGCGTCCGTAAGCGTTTGGTCACTATCATTTCAGACGATGGGGTCGAATGTGTTTTTAAGGGAGGTAATCCCAACTGTTCCGGGAGAGTCAACAACTTGATGAAAGCAGTGAAATTACTCAATCAGGGGTGTGTCGGTTATTGGTGCTATATGACTAAGACCGAGAAATCATCAATAATGTTGGTGGATATTCCGGTAGTGAGAGAATATGCCGACGTATTTCCAAACGAGTTACCTGGTTTGCCTCCACAAAGAGATGTGGAATTCACGATTGAGTTGGAGCCTGGTACATCTCCAATATCGAAGGCACCGTATCGGATGACCCCGACCGAAATTCTGGAACTAAAGAATCAATTGGAGGATTTGACCGAGAAGGGTTATATCCGGCCGAGTGCGTCTCCGTGGGGAGCACCGGTATTATTTGTTAAGAAAAAGGACGGTTCTTTCCGTTTATGTATTGATTACTGAGAGATGAACATGGTGACGATCAAGAATAAATATCCCCTACCCCGTATTGATGATCTTTTTGATAAACTTCAGGGAGCTTCAGTATTTTCCAAGATCGATTTAAGATCTGGGTATCATCAGTTGCGAATCCGAGAGTCGGATATCGCTAGGACGGCGTTCCGAACACACTATGGTCATTATGAGTTTGTGGTAATGCCGTTTGGGTTAACTAATGCACCTGCGGTATTCATGGAGTTAATGAATCGGGTTTTTATCGACTATTTAGATCGGTTCGTTGTTGTCTTCATTGATGACATTTTAATTTATTCTCGTAACCGGGAGGAGCACGAGTTTCACCTTCATCAGGTGCTCGACGTGTTGAGACGAGAGCAACTTTATGGGAAATTTTCCAAATGTGAATTCTGGATGTCCGAAGTGACTTTCTCGAACATGTAATTTCATCAGATGGAGTTCGTGTCGACCCTCAGAAGACGGAGGCTATCCGAGATTGGCAACCTCTAAAGAATATTAAGGAAATCCGAAGTTTCCTCGGACTAGCAGGTTATTATCGGCAATTTGTGGAAGGATTTTCTAAAATCGCTCAACCCATGACGAACCTTTTAAGGACAGATAAGAAATACACGTGGTCTGACGCGTGTCAACAGAGTTTTGAGGAACTCAAGAGCCGGTTAATTTCAGCACCTGTCCTTTCTTTACCATAAGGGACGGAAGGATTTGTGGTCTATAGTGATGCATCCGTACAGGGTCTCGGATGTGTACTAATGCAGAACGGGAAAGTTATTGCTTACGCTTTACGGCAATTGAGACCTTACGGGGTAAATTATCCGACCCACGACATGGAGCTAGCAGCCGTGGTATTCGCATTGAAGATTTGGCGTCATTATCTTTATGGCGTTACCTATCAGATATTCATCGATCATAAGAGTTTAAAATATATATTTACTCAGAAGGAGTTAAATATGCGACAGAGACGGTGGTTGGAGCTAATCAAAGATTATGATATTGAGATACTTTACCACACGGGCAAGGCGAACATTGTCGCCGACGCCTTGAGTCGTAAGTCCGTTCAGGAGCAGATGCTTGCTTGATTAAAAGTTCAGAAGGAACTTCAGCAAGAATTACTTAGGCATAAGATCGAGGTTTGGTTACAGCGTGTTAAGGGACAGCTTTGTATGCTGGAGATTTCATCGCCACTTGAAGAGGCGATCAGAGTGAATCAGGGTTCGGACCCATTTTTGTTGCGCATCTGCGAGGATGTGGCACAGGGGAAAGCCCCTTGATTTGTGGTCCACGGGGATGGACTCTTGAGATTTAAGAATCGGTTATGTGTACCGGCGAATGACGAGTTGAAAAACTCGATTTTGAAAGAAGCCCATGCTACCCCTTATTCTATTCATCCGGGGTCCAGCAAGATGTACAAAGACTTGAAACAAAATTACTGGTGGAGTAATATGAAGCATGAAGTCGCCGAGTTTGTTTCGAGATGTCTCACCTGTCAACAAGTCAAGATAGAACATCAGCGACCGGCAGGTATACTGAAACCGCTCCTTATTCCGAAGTGGAAATGGGAGGATATTTCAATGGACTTCATCACGAGTTTGCCGACGAGTCACCGTGGCATGAATACAATCTGGGTAATTATGGATCGTCTAACTAAGTCAGCTCATTTTCTCGAGATTAAGGATACTTGGGGTCCCAAGAGACTTGCCCAGTTGTTCATCAAAGAAATAGTGAGATTGCACGGTACTCCTAAGAGTATCATTTCTGATCGTGACGGGCGATCCGTGTCTCATTTTTGGAAATAAGTTCATCGTGCCATGGGAACTCAGCTTAATTTCAGCACATCTTTTCATCCTCAGTCCGACGGACAATCAGAGAGGACTATTCAGACATTGGAGGACATGTTGAAGGCATGCGTCCTCGATTGGAAAGACGATTGGGAAGCCCAACTACCATTGATCGAGTTCATGTATAATAATAGTTGGCATGCTTCGATTAAGATGTCACCTTACGAGGCCTTATACGGTCGTCGTTGTCGATCTCCTTTGTGTTGGGATGACTTATCAGAATCAATCGGCACCGAGCCCGATATGCTTATAGCCGCCCGTGAGAAGGTAGCTTTGATCAGGAGTCGTTTGTTGACCACTCAGAGTCGACAGAAATCTTATGCAGACAATCGTCGCCGACCATTAGAGTTCGAGACAGGTGACCATGTGTTAGTCAAGGTGTCCCCGAGTCGAGGTATCTTCCGTTTCGGAAGCGGGGAAAGTTGAGTCCAAGATTTATTGGACCGTTTGAGATTTTGGAACGAGTAGGCGAGCTAGCTTATCGATTAGCCTTACCTCCGGCGTTGAGCCAAATTCATAATGCGTTTCACATCTCTCAGCTACGGAAGCATGTTGCCGACCCGAGTCGCATACTTCAGTTCGACGAAATCAAGATCGCAGATGATCATTCGTATGAGGAGCATCCCATACGAGTCTTAGAGCGGCGAATCAAACAGTTGAGGAATAAGGCGATTCCTTTGGTTAAAATTCAATGGTCTAGACACAGAGTCGAAGAGGCTACTTGGGAAACCGAGGATAGTGTGCGGGAGAGTTATCCCGAGTTGTTTGACCCTTAGTTCCGGGGACGAAACTCTTTTAAGGGGGGGGTGTATGTAATACTCGGTTGTAATTCAGTCATTATCATTCATCAATTTCATTCGGTAATTGTCTCCATGTAATTTTTCACTTGTTAATAACCGTTCATCATCCACATTCATTCATCCATGTACCGTTCGGAATAACTTCGAGTTGTGTATCGATATTATTCATTGTTTCAACCTTACTTGGAAATCGAGACAAGAGTATTATCTTGATTGTTGTAATTGATTCATTAGTCGATGTTGACGTTGGAGTTCATGTCATTTCAAATCTCCTAATTGTTCAAATTGTGCTTTTATTGGGCGAACCCTTGTAATCATTGCTTGGAACCACCGTTTTGGGGTTTCCGCACTTCCATTTCGTGTTACTGTTTCCCAAATATTGATTCCTATTGCTTTTATTCTCTTCCCGGGTCATTTTTCATCATTTTAGGACCCAAGGGGGTGTGGGCCGCGGCACAAGGGAGAGTGCGCCGCGGCACACACATTTTCCTATTTTGGCCGAGCAGCTTGTACCGGGAGCCGCGGCTCCTGCCGGCAGGGCCGCGGCATGCTGCCGAGTCACTGTGCACATTTTCTAGCCCTGTGCCGCGGCACACTCGGCCGGGCCGCGGAACACTGCCAAGCACTGTGGGCAGATTTTGGCCCTGTGCCGCGGCACACTCGGCCGGGCCGCGGCACACAGTGCAGTCTGCACTATAACTTCGTTTTTTGAGAGGATCAAGCTCATTTTTCATCCCTTATTTGAGAGAGAGGGTTTGTGGGAGAAAGTTTCATCATCAATCACTTGAATACTCGATTCTTCATCATTTTCATTCGGTTGTGAAGCTCGGATCGTCGATCTAACGCGTATTCATCGAATCAAAGTGTTTGGATCTTCAAAGGTAATATTATCAAACTTCTTGGATTTCGATTTGTGTTGAGATATGATGTTTTGGACGTTATAATCATGTTGTATGAAGTGATATACATATGATTATGAGTATGTATGATTATTCATCGGATTATTGAAAGGTTATTCAAGAACACTTTGAATATTGAGTTGGATTTGGGGGTTTTCGATTAATTGTCGTTGAAATCACGAATTTGGATATTCATATTGGATTATTGATCGTATTGAAGATGTTTTGTTGGTTTGAAACACTTCTTGGGGATTTGATATTGGTATTATTGAGGTTTGGTTGTAAACAATCGAAGTTTGGCCTCAACGTGTTCGATATAATGCCCCAATGAACTTGGTTTAGTCGTATCGACGTTTTGAGTTAGTTATATTCGTGTTTGATTCGTATATTGAACGGATTGTTTGTAATTGTGTTATTCAAGGTTGTTCGAGCGAGTGGTAGTTTCCTTAGGACGTTGTTCTAGAGAGATCGTATCATCACCAGTGTTAAGGTAAGTTAATTATTACTCAGTTAAAGGGATATTCATTCCTTTCGTTGTTGTTCATTCATAATCACAATTCATTCATATTGTATTAACCGTATCGAGACTTGTCATTGTCAATTAATCACTTCAGTCACGAGGAACGACGGTTCCAATCATTTCATTGAGCTATCATTCATTTCACTATCATTTCATCTTCGTGAGTCATTATTGATTTCGATGTCACTTTTGTTATCTCGTGGCATTTCGGGTCATACTGGCGTGCCGGTTGGTATGTGTAGGATTTTCATGTCGGGCACATATTAAGTCGTGTGTTGGTTGTTGGCCTCACATTGGACTATGCACACGAGAAGATCACTTTGTGAGACTGATTAGGTATAAGACCACACGTGTATTCGATCGATACTCGATGGTGGCTTGTGCACGGACACATTTCCATCCCGGGCGTAGTGTGGCGCCACCCTTTGAGCCGTACCGTTAGTTGATTCATACAACATGTTTGATTGCGTATGTTTTCAACAAGATTGGGTTATAATCTAACCGATTCATTTTTTATCGAACTTGTGGTTTATACAGCATATATATATGATTGTGTTTATTTAACTCTTGAGGATTGTTGTTTTGTGTAACTGACCCCGTTAGGGGATTTTATTTTTCAGGTCGTGGCAAGGCTAAGGCACGGGAAGAGAACGTTGACGGCGAGGAGTCCCAGTGATACTAGTAGGGGGCCCCAGTCCTTTCATTCACCGTGTTTCCTTATTTTATTTCCGCTGCAGATTTCTGTTTGGATTTTGAGTTCATTCAGTGTTGTATATTTTTTCTCCATATAAAATATACTTGTATTCGGTCATTTCCTTTGGTGTGTTGTAATAAAACTCCTCATCGGAGTAATTAATGATGTAATGTGGTTCGGTACTACATTTACCCTGTGTATTTCATTCATTTTCACTCGCTTGGTGGGTCCCAGTCGGGGGTCCACGGCACTATAATATCCGCCTAGTTTGGGGTGTTACAGAGGTGATGGTAACACTTTTTGAATTTTGAGCAGTATTGATTGGTCATTCCCACTCCATGTATGATTTGGGATGTTCGCCGATTTGCAACTGGTTGTTCGTACGCCTAAGAGGTTCGTTCAACAGTCGGTTGTGTTTATTGAGATCTACTGTATGTGATTGGCGTGTCATTTTGAGAACTTTATTCGTTTGTATATCGGTTTCTGTGGTTCTGTGTTGATCGTGTTGGAGCTTACTGTTTGAAGGTATTCTTGATTATCGTTGACCGTTCGTTGGTCGTATTGGAGTTTATCATGTTGATGATATTCTCGATTGTGTTTTGACCTCTGGTTGGTCATATTGGAGTTTATCATGTCGAGGATATTCTCGATTGTGTTTTGACCTCTGGTCGGTCATATTGGAATTTATCATCTCGATGATAAATTCGGTTGACTTATTGGTTGATCATTGTTGGTGATCATTGTTGGTGATCATCTGAGCGTTCGGATTTTATGTCGGTGTCTCGGGATTCGTGTCGTTCTGGGCAGTTGTTTCACAGATATATCGGATATTATTCGTTTTATCGGAATTGGAACTTGATCATGTGATCAGGCAAACAGGATTTGTCACGGATAGATTATTTTATCCGACGATGATATAATTTTGTTGAGACTCATAAAATTGTGATTGTAAGCGTATTGAGGCTTTACAGTGAGTCACTCGCTAATATCTCAGGAGATCGTCGACTTTGCGCAGTTGTAAGTATGCGGTTTTGGTTATTCAGTAATAATGATGATTGATCGTTGTCGTATTGATTTCGGGATATTTTGTTGAACGGTTTGTTTGTCTTTGTAACGGATTGCAAGTTTCGAGGACAAAACTCATTTTAAGTGGGGTAGAATGTAATATCCTGAAATTCTACTGCGATTGTTTAATGTTATTTTATCCGAGCTATATTGTACAGGATGGAATCTGTGCCCTATAGATAAAATAATAGAAAGACCGAGGCAACTGTACTTATATAATTGTCGTATTTGGTAGACAATTACAATTGAGGATATCGTGTATCAGGTCATCGCACTTTTGATATGAGGTATATCGTATGATAATACTATTGGATTCAGTATATGTATTCAGTAAGTGTATATGTGTTTTCGGTATGTCGAGACAAGCGATAACAGTTGAAATTGGCTAAGTATAGAATACTTAGCGTACGCTAAGGTTGAAGACTTACGTACGCTAAATCACAAGAGTTACGTACGTTATGGCCGAGACATTACGTACGTAACATGAGAATCAGACGATTAAGTCATGGTCGGCAGGTGGACCCTGTGTCGGCATCTTTCGGCGGAGGATGTGGACAGCGAGTCAACCTCGTCCATTACATACGTTATGCATGGCGTATTACGTACGTAATGTGGGTGGTACTATAGCAAGTCAACGTACATGTTACGTACGTTATGAAGGAAACATTACGTACGTAAGCATGTTAACAAAATAGTTCATTTAGTTCTGGGATGATGATTACGTACGCTATGTGGGACGAATAACATACGGTAAAGTGCATTATGTACGTTAATGATGAAGGATAACGTACGTAATGAGTTATGCAGTTTAATATAATGAAGTTCGTCTTTCATTTCACTTCAGCTTTCCTTTTCGTTTTTCGTCTCCAAACTTTGAGAGAGAGAGAGATGTTGGCCTTCCTAAGTCGATTTTGAGCTTGAGGACTTGGACTTGAGGCTTGGATATGGAGCTATGGATGATTCTTGAAGTGTTTTCTAGTGTTTTTCATCTTCTGAGAGGTATGTTGGATAATCCTCCTTTTCATTTCGGAATTTTGATGTTGTTATTGATAAATGATTCGAATGAAGAGGATTAAGATGTTGTTGTTTCGATTCTTGAGGTTATATGAATCATATGTTGAAAGGAAGATGGTGATATGATGGTTTATACCTTGAATATGTTGATTATGATTATGAAATCATAGAGTTCTTCATGTTCTTGGTATTATTATTCGTATTTGATCCGTATGATGATGATTAGGGAGTTGTTGTTACAATTCTTGAGATTATGTAGAGTGTATATTGAAGAATACGATGATTCATGACTTGGATTACGAATTGGAAGATTATCTTCATGTTAAAAGATATCGAGTTATGTTTTTTAATGGTTATGAACATGAGTTCGAATCCCTTAGTGTTCTTGAGGAACTTTTGATGAATTTAACATAGCAAGACGATCGTATGTTGAATTAATCGGATTACGAATCGTGTTGTGGTTTTGAGTTCGTAATTGTTTGAGTTGGATTGTCCGGACTTGTGTCTAATCGAGATATTGTGGAACCGTTGCGGTTTATTGATCGGTTGTATTGATTTATTATGATCATCGAGTTGTAGTTTGCATTGTAGATATCGTTGAGATGATTTGGTTGGTCGTGTCGGTTGTTAATTGTTATCGGATATGTGTTATTTGATTATTTCAATAGGTTGAGATTATTGATCGGTGAGTATAACCATATGTTGCGGTCATGTTCGAGTATGTTCGTGAATTGCTTCGGTCGGGGCCGAGGAGCTCGTAGACGAAGGCATTGTGACTGGCAGCGGCTTCATCATCATCGTATCGGTATCGAGGCAAGTTGTTACTTGCTTAGTTATAATGTTTAATAAATGGTTTCAGTTTCATTTCGTTTATAATGCATATAGCAATGATTATTACTGCAAATTCTGGAGATTTGGATTTTCTGTTGTTTTTCCGATCATGGGAGTTAAATCATAAGGTATATGATTTATTTTGGTTATTGGCATTTTGGGTATCAAGGATACATTATGATAAAGACGAGGATATGAGTATCTGTAGTCCATAGTACCTTTGGATCGCCGAGCATTGCAGATAATCGTCGGTGATGGTTTGATATCGAGATTTCTCCCGAAGGACTGGGGGCAAGTATCTTATATCGATTCAGTTAGAGTTAGTGATTTGATCATGCATATTGCCATTCATGTTGTCGAACATGAGGTCGTCTTAGTTGATTTGTCATATTGTCGTTCATGTTGCGTTGTTCATGTTGATGAACATATTGTTTTGCATATGTGTATGCATATTGTGTTGTTTATGTTGTGTTGATCCGATGGGATCGCGCAATCTATGCTGAGGGCGTTGGATCGGATGTCCACCTAATGTTGGTCTGATGGGATCATCTTGGGATCTATGCTGAGGGTGCTGGATCATTGGATGGGTTTTTTCACCTCGTGTTGATCCGACGGGATCATCTTGGGATCTATGCTGAGGGCGCTGGATCATTGGAATACCCACGTTGTGTTGATGGAATCATGGGGATTCTTATCATTAATTTTATCATGTGTTGTTTCGCATATGTATATTATTGGTTATCCAACTCGTGTTGATCTAGTAGGATCACATTGGGATCTATGCTGAGGGCGATGGATCATGGGATTTCCATTGAGTATACACTGTTGTTATTGTTTTGAGCATATTGACGTGGTCATATGAGTATGCATTTGTAGGTCTTGTGTTAGGACCGTGTCCGTATTGCATTGATCTGATCTCGGATTAGACTGATATAATTGTCGTGGCACTTCATATCTTGAGGTATGTTCCGCATTTCCTTTGGTATTTGTCTTTGATGGACAATCGGTTATCGTCTTGGGATTTGATGATGTTATTTAATGGATCGTATTGGTCAGAATTGGTATATTTCCGTATCGCGAGTTGGTGATGATAGTTTGAGAATCTTGAGTATTGTGTGAGGTACAATACAAATATATGTTCGAGTTTTTGGTTAATCGAGTATGATATGTGAAATGTGATAATGGTTATTCTGATGGGAATTACTTGATAAGTAAAATTATGGCGGTAAGATTACATTGGTCGTATTCTTATGTTGTATTCTCATTGGTATGTAATTATTAATGTGATGTGACAGTTATCATTGTTGGATATTATGGCTGACCCCGTCGTGGGATTTCTTTTTAGGTTCTTGGAGTATCGAGCTTGTAGCGGTCGTGAATAGATGAGCTTCCCGGAGGATACTGGCTAGGACATGTTTTGCGCATTGCATTTCTTGATTGGTCCTTGTATTCCGCTGCTAGAGTATCTTGATGATTGGTCTTTTTCCGCTGTGTGAGTATTTTGAAATGCTCTTTTGGTATCTGGTAACTGAGGTTACTTTGGAAATCGTTTTCTAAACTTTTGAGTGTCGGCTGTCTAGCCTTGCGATTTCAAATGAGTTTTTACGACGATTTTTGATAAATGGATTTTATAAGTCTTTGTGCATTTTTAAAGATAGTACCGTCGTTGGCCTCTTGGGCATTTGTAAATGTTTGTGAAAATTTTCTTCAGCCTTGTGGATTCCAACTCGGGGCCCATGGCGCTGTAATATTCCCGGTTAAATCTGGGGGTGTTACATAATCCATTCTGGATCACCTCAACTATGCTATGACAAAACATTGAAACAAATCAACACAGTGAAAGACTTCCCGAGAAGTTTCATTTGAAGAAGTAAACCAAAACTCCGAAAGGCAGAAACGAAATAGATAAACGATTAATAAAGTATTTTTATAAATCTCGGGAGTTTTAAGAAAATAGAAAAGCCTTTTGAAATATTAGGGTCTCAGCCCATATCTCGTTCCACATTACAAGAAGTTTATAAAGTAGAAAAACCCTTCTGGACCTCAAGTCCTGAGTTATAAAACTATTTCAAAATCGATTGGGTCTCGGCCCAAAAATCATTTTCTGTAAAACATCTGTGAAACATTCATTTTGAAAAGTATCATTTTCAAATGCTCAAAAACGGTTCATATATCTCAAAATGTACTAACATGACTAGATGTTCTTCTCAACTATCCAAAATGCACAACTCCGTTCCAAAACTTAACCGACATATTGATTTCCAAATCATAACTTCTCAAGATCATCAATCCTGTCCCAACTCTGTCACCTTATACCGTAATGCATAATATTCTGCTGAATCTAAAAGCATATCAACTTAGAATGGCAATAAATCTCAATGCAATTCAATAATCCAAATACTTACAGATCGTGAAGCCGACGATTCCCCGTGATACTGGCACATGTCTCAAATCTAGAAAATACTCAACACAGACAATTACAAAACACACATTTTGCAAACTCAGTTCAAGTCGAGAACACGACACATCTCTATCCGAAGAAACACGTTAGTATCTTTTGGAAAATTTACAACAACCCCAGTACTACACTGGTAAATCACATAACGCACATGCCCGAGTGAACAACAAAAATATAGGGATATACTATTGGTCAAATCGACAACTCAAATGACGCGACAAAAACATGACTCGACTCGACCCAACTGCCTAGGTTTTCTCAACCTAAGCTCTGATACCATATTCTGTAACACCCCTAGAGCCATCCAGGAATATTACAGCATCGTGGGCCCCGAGATGAAATCCACAAGGCTGAAGAAAATTTTCGCAAACATTTACAAATGCCCAAGAGGCTAACGACGATATTATCTATTTAAAACATTTGAAGACTTTATAAAACTCGTTTATCAAAACCGTCGTAAAGTCTCATTTGAAACCACAAGGCCCGAAAATGCCAAAACTCAATAGTTTAAAAACATACGTTAAGCTATCGCTTACACGTACCGACAGAATAGTTTTGAAAATGATTGTCAAAGTAATCTAAGTTACCAGATACCAAAAGGCCATTTAAAAATACTTACGCGGCGGAAAAAGACAAATAATTAAAATACTATAGCAGCGGAATACAAGAACTGATCAGGAAACTCAATACACAAATACATGCCTTAGCGAGTATCCTCCGGGAAGCTCATCTCCACGACCGCTACAAGCTTGATAATCCAAAAACCTAAAAAGAAAGCCCACGACGGGGTCAGCCATAATATCCAACAATGATAACCATCACATCATGTCAATAATTACGTACCAATGAAAATACTAAGTAAGAATACCACCAATGTAATCTTACCGCCATAACTTTACCAACTCGTGATAATAATTACCCAAGTTCACATCTCGTATCCTTTCAACAACACAATAAGCTCATACCGAAATATCTGTATTGTATCTCAACAATACCCAAGGTTCTCAAAACATTATCATAACTTACTATTACGAAATCTACTAACTCTGTCCAATCTAGTCCGTCGTGTAACATCATTACATCTCAACACGATAATCGATTGTCCATCAAAGACAAATACCAAAGGAAATACAGAACATACCTCAAGATATGAAATGTCACGACGAAATCTTATCAGTCTAATCCAAGATCAGATCAACACAACATACGGACATGGTCCTAACACAAGACCTACAAATGCATACTCATATGACAACGTCAATATGCTCACATCAATAACAACAATGTATACTTATGGCAAACCCATAATATACATATGCACAATTACAACACATGGTAATCCGATGATCCAGCGTTCACTGCCTAGATCCCACGATGACCCCGTCAGACCAACTGTGGTGGAAAAATCTGTCCAACGATCCGGCACACACAACTATAGATATCTCATGTTGATCCCATCGGACCAACGCATGGTGGACATATGACAACAATGCACAACTTCACAAAACAACAGTACACAATACACGACAACAACAATACAAAAATGCATGACAACAACAATACACGAATGTATCACAACATGATCGACACAAATGACAAAAATGATTAAAGTACTTGCCCCGAGTCCTTCGAGAGCAATCTCGATGTCTAAACCATCACCAACCATTATTCTGAATATTCGACGATCCAAAATGTCACTGACGGTAGATAATTCACATCTTCGTCTATACCATATACATTATGATTTAATTCCCAAAACTTGAATACAACTTATAATCCCAAATCTCCTGTGATTACGATTATAAACATTACTATACGAATTATAGACAAATGAAACGGAAACCATTCATTAAATATTATAAACTGAACAAGTAATAACTTGCCTTGATACCGATACAATGATGAGGAAACCGTTATCAATCCCATTGCCTTCGTCTAAAAGTTCCTCGGTCCCGACCAAAGCAATTCACGAACATCCTCGAACACGACTGCAAAGCAAGGTTCCAATCACCGATCACTAATCTCAACCTAATGAAGTAATCAATTAACACATATTCGATAATAATCAATTCCCGATATAACTAATCAATCAAACTCAACGGCTCAACAATTCCTCAATCATTTAAAAACCCAAAATAATCCAACTCAACAAATATGAACTCATATCTACAATACAAACCGCAACTCGATGATCATACTTAACAATCAATACAACTGATCAATAAACCCAATGGTTCCACAATACTCTGATTAAACATAAATCCGAACAACCCGAATCAATCAATCATGAACTCATAACCACGATACATTTCTATAATCCAATAATCATATCAACAATCAACTCATCTCGATAACAAGGTTTACATAACACACTATTCCGAATTCATACGAATTAACATGATTCCTCCTTGTTTATAATTGTAAATTTCATAGTAGGACAATATTATCGGCATAATCGGCAACACGAACTACCCAATTAGTTCATTACCTTTGATAGTCTTGTTATAAGATTAACTATCATCTTTATGGATTCAAAATTGTTATCATGATTCGTATTTCGTCAAGAACATACGAATTCTACCACTACAATCAACATAGCATTGGTCTAAATCATCAATTCCATGATTATACTTAAAAACCATCATATATCTTATCAAATTTCCCTCTTTGATGTGATATACATACCAAGAATATCAAGAACATCAAGAACACCATGATTCCATAATCATGATTATAACAAATGACATAATCGAAGACATATATCATTGTATCATTCCAATATACAATTCACATAACCTCAAGAATCTTAACAACGATACCATAATCACCTTCATACGAATTATTCATCAACAATAACATCAAAATCCAAATTCAAGGTGTAGAGTTCATCAACATACCTCAAGAACATGAATAACACAATCAAACTCTTCAACAATCAACAATATCTTCATATCCAAGCCTCAAATCTGTGTTTCCAAGATCATAATCAAGTTGGAAGAGGTTTATTCTCACTAACACACTCATAGGGACGAAGTTTGGAGGAAGAAATGGTTTTTCTCTCGTGAAGAAATGAAAGAACGACCTTCATTTTATAAACTGCATCGCTCATTACGTACGTTATCACTCAACATTAACGTACGTAATGCTCACTAGTGTACGCTACACGTCCAACATAGCGTATGTAACATCATTCCAGATCTCACTGACTTGTTTTGTTCACTAGCTTACGTACGTAATATCTCCTACATAGCGTACGTAATACGTACGTTGACTTGATACTGTAAATCTCCACTTAACGTACATAATGCACTACTCGTAGCATACGTTAACCTAGAGTTAACTCGCCCATGCACGTTCTTCGCCGAAAGCTGCCGACCACGGGACCCACCTATCAGCCATAGCCTGATCCTGTCTGATTCCCCTCATTACGTACGTAATGCGTTGTGCATAGTGTACATAACACTTAACATTTTAGTGTACGTTAGCTTATAAACTTAACGTACGTTAAGGACTCTGCACTTAGCCATTTTCAGCTATCCTTGTCCAATGTTTCAACATACAGAATACGAACATACGGCATACTGAATACGTATACTACTTCCAATAATATTCTCATACGATACACAATATCCTCAACTGCAATTGTCGACCAAGTACGACAATTATACCAATACAGATGTCTCAGTCCTTCATTTATTTATCCATACTATACAGATTCCGCGTTGTACAACATAACTCGGATAAAATAACATTAAACAATAGTAGTAGAAATTCCGGATATTACAGACGTAATCCGACGTCATCTGAAACATGGTGATCATAAAGGTTAACGATCAGGATTAGTGGGAGTCATGTAGAGGGCAATGAATAATCAAGATGGGAAATTGTCTCTCTCTTTAGTGAGAGAGAGATCTGTTGGGCCCCTCGATAATTAGGACTGAAGGAAATGCATGGCTATGTTCAAATGAAGAGTCCTTTGATTTAATCAATCTACTCAAGATCGAGAAAGCATTTGAACATAATAAGTATGACAGTTTCCATGACATAATTCAAATATGATATCATACGACAAAGGGATTTGACACGTTAAATGGTTTAACGGACTATAAACTTATATTATTTAGGTAGTCATAATGTCTTACTAGAGACCGCTTATGATTTATTATTTTATAAGGTATTAAATAATTGACAACATAATATAAGCCTTTTGGGTCACACGTACGGCAACTAAAGACAAGCAAGAATAATTAATAGATATAATATTGGATATTATATTTATTAAATAAATTAAATAATGAGTAATATATAATATAGGATATTATATATTATATTATTTAATTATATCAACTGGGAAAGATAAATGTAATATTAGGTATTATATTTTTAAGAGGATTAAATAATAAGTACTATATATAATATAAGATATTATAGTATTGTATTATTTAATAAGTTGAGGGGCAACTAAGTAAATACTAGAGTTTGACTTTAGATTACTTAGTATAAATAAAGGGTTTTGGACAAGGAGTTGTCATAAGAAAAATTACACAAACCTAATTTTGTAAGACAAAAATTGGCCCCCCTTTCTCTACTATTCGTCCGAGCTGTTTTCAGTCCAGGAATTAGTTTCGGCCATTTATGTCTTCTTCCCTTAGTTGATTTTGATCAACAGTGCAAATCCTTCTAGCAAGGAATTATTGGTTGTACTATTTATCAACATTATTCATAAGGATCTAGCAATTCGGCTTGTACAAAGTTGTCCGTGTGTGGATCACCGAAAGAGAAAGAGGATTTAATCAGCTTCTAGTCCGGATTCAGATCCGTTCTTCGAATTAAGGTAATTCGACGAATGTAATACCCGTAATTTCAATTTCCGGTAATTTCTTTTTTTCGGCGAAAGTCCATTTTGACGACTCGCCCATGACCGTTTCGTCATTCTGAGAATGATTAATTCTACACTTTTTGACATCCGAGTTCGTTTCAGTGTCGTTTTGTTGTGTTCCGTGCTTTTTAGCGACTTTCCGCACTTGAGTTCGATTCTTGCGAATCTCGTTCGAAACTACTTTTTCGAGTTTCCCGTAAGTCTGTTTAACTTTGTTAGACGTGTTGTGAACTTCGGTTTGGTTATTCGATCACGTATCATGATTTTCGGGCGTTTTGGGCCAATTTGTAATTTACCCAAAGTTATGGGTATCCGTATTTGTATTTGCTGTCTTGACTCGTTTCTTGGTCGCGTATGATTAATTATTGCATTCTGTTTCCATTTCGAGTTATTGATGTTGTCCGCGATCTTTTCGTCGTGTTCGTTCCGTATGTTTTTGGAAATCAAGTCGTCGGGTCACGGCGGCTGAGCAGTTGGCCGGACAGGTGCGACACTGTCGGAAGTGCTGGGCACTGGCCGATCAGGCACGGCAGGAACCGGCGTAGCGCACGCTGTTGAGCAGCCCAGCGTACGCTATCGGGTCTGGGCAGAGGGGTTCTGAGGTTCTGGACTCGGGTAGGATCGGCAGGTAGCGCACGCTACTGTCGGTCGTGGCGCACGCTAACTGGCAGGGGTAGCGCAAGCTATCGGCCGACTAGCGTACGTTACCTGGGCGAGCTGTTTAGTCTAGAGATTACTGGACAGGTCGGCTAGCGCGCGCAGGCTTCCGGCCGTAGCGCATGCTAGCGGGGGTCAGGCGGACAGGTCACGGTCGGAAGGATTGGTCGGTGGTGCCGGGTCGTGCGGGCCCTGGCCGAGGGTACTGGGCCGATACTGTCCGATAGCGCACGCTAGTCCGGGAAGGCTAGCGCACGCTAGTTCCGGCCCAGTATAAATGTGACAGAGCAGTCGCATTTTCATTCATTTTTCACTTCCTTCCTTTTCTGTCCGCGGCTGGCGATTCGGAGGTGGAGAAGACATGTTGTTTAACAACAAATCGATGAAGTTCTTGAGTTCATATCATTTATTGATCATCCTATATCATCCTTTGATCCATCGAATCAAGGTAATATCTTCTTAGAACCCTAGTTTCTTGAATTTTGGGTTTTTTGCGTTTTTTTCCGATTCGTTCCATATTGTTGATTAATTTATGATGGGTATGATTGATCTTGGTAGTATTCTTGTGTTTAACATCATTTAATCCATTGTTCTTCATCGAATCGAAGTATATTTCTTGATTTCCTTCGAATCGACTTTTTGGGGGATTTGTTCTTGATCTCGTTTTCCACCCGTGTTTGATGGATCGATTGGTGTTAAATGATGTTGTTAAACATATCCTATGGATTGTATATCCATATTTCGTTTTGGAATTCCGTTTTCATGTTTTGACGGGACGAATCGTGTTCTTGGCCGTTTTGGGGCAAACACTTGAACTTTCGTCGTTTGTTCTTTGAATTCAATGGCTTTGGGTCGTGCTACGGAATTCATTTCATTGTTGTTATTATCCTTCGTAGTTTATTATCGCGAGTTGGCGTTCGGTGGAGTGGGCAGGTTCGTAGTCGGTTCGTGCCAACCTACTTCGGTCGATTCTCCGTGTTGTTCTTATTCGAGGCAAGTACCTTGTCCATACATTTCTTGTTTCATGGATATGATGATTGGTGATCGTCTTGGTATGTTTGTTTGTTTGTTTGAAATGAGTTTTCAAAATATTCGGTTTAGCCTCGTTAAGGGCTCACTTTCAAAATATGTGTGTGTTTTGTGAACGGTGTGTTTTGGGAATTGATTATGATTTGATTATTTTGAACGTTGAAGGCTTTGATGATATCCCTGTTGTTTAAAGTTATGGAATCGTGTATTCCATGTTTAATCTTGTTATTGTGTTTTGAAGAGTTTGATAATGGTGTCGGATAAGTGGCCATCCCTAGTAAGTATTCTTGATGAACTTACATTCTTAGCATGTTAGTATTGCATGAGTAACGTGTGTGTGTGTATGCTCACTATGGGTTAGACCCGACGGGGTCTCGGTAGGGGTCCACAGAGGGGTAGATCTGCGAGCTTGCTTTTCACCACTATGGGTTAGATCCGACGGGGTCTCGGTAGGGGTCCACGGAGGGGTGGATCCACGGTTAATTGTGATGCATTTTACAATGTGATTTGGATTATTGGCATTTCCGGAAATGAGTGCTTTTGAACGGTTTTCATGATTGCATGCATCGACTAAGTGTGTAAGAGGTAAGTTGTTCGTTTGGCTTACTTGGCTAGGATGGCACTAGCGTATTTTGTTGTATGTGTTAAATCCTTTAATTGCGGAGTTTTGATGTTGGAAGATGAAACTTGTTGTTGTTCTAATGTACTGTGAGTTGATGAGATTTGGGGCTAAAATCCCAACGGTTTGTAAAGGTCACTTTACGGATTTGGGGCTAAAATCCCAACGGTTTGGTAAAGGTGATTTTACGGAAAGTAAACCTTTGGGGCGATGACCCCTTTCGTCTTTTGGGTTTTGAAAAGTGGGATTTGATAATCCTAAATTGCTCTCGATGGCATTCTAAACTGTTTTATAAATTATTTCCATTGATTTGTGATCTTTCGGTTTTGGAATATTTTTCTCAAACTCTTGCCTCGGGAAGTACTTTTCGATACGTTTGGATCTTTGAGGATTCCTGGTTATTGTTATTCGTAGAATGTGAATTGTATGACTCGTATTTTGCACTTTGTTCTTGCATTAGAAAAACGATGGAGTTTTGCTAACCCCCGAGTATTCGGGGGGTGGATGTTTGTATTGCATTCAGGTTTTGGAGCATAGCACAGGGTCGGCATGAAGGATGATGAAAGATGAACGATACTAATCACACGAGGACCGTTTGATGTCATATTGGTTTAGTTGTATTTTATTTCCGCTGCAGCATTCTTTCCCCGTTGTACGGGAGTGTGTTGTATTCGACCCCTGCGTGGGCAAGTATTGTAATCGAGTTGTATGTAATTATTGAAAGACCAAATCGGTCTACTGAGTCATTTTAGCCTTGAAGGCATTGTCGAGATGTTCAATGTTGTTACCAGCCTGGTAGATCCTTGAGGAAAGGTTCTACGGCGTGTAATATCCCTGAGCGGATTTGGGGGTGTTACATAAATGGTATCGGAGATTAGGTTGTGGAAACCTAGGCTGTCGGGTCAGTGGTGTCTGTTGAGTTTTGTCTCGTCGGATTTTTTCTGACTGAGTCGTGTCGCGACGTGTCGTCTGAGTTTGTTGGTCGTGATTAGTATCGTGGGGCGATCATCATCTTCGTGCGACCTGTGGATGTAAGTCTCCCTTCTTTGTGTTGTGCCTCATGTGACACGAGCTATTTTTATGATTATTTGTTAAGTGACGGAATCCTCTTATGGATTCTGATTTCTTGATATGCGGTTATTTGACCCTCATATTTCGTTCATATGAGGAGTAGTGTTACTGGATTGTGCATGTTTGACTTTATTTCTTTTATCCGCTGCGTGAGTTCTTTTGTAATGACTTTCGGTATTTTACCGACTGAGTTCTATTTCGAAAACTGATTCCTTTAACCGAGTTCGTGGCATTATGGCCTTGATCATTTTGGCGAGATTCTTATGACGGTATTTAGTATTTTGTAAATGGCTTTTGTAAGTTTTTGAAATATTACCGTCATCGGCCTTTTTGACGTTGTAAATGGTTTTTAGCCTGGTGAGTTCCGGCGCGGGACCCACGGCGCTATAATTTTTCGTGTAATTACCTAAAATTTTTGGGCATTCTAGCCCATTGAATTATCTTTGAAAACCTTGAGTATCTTAGAAAATAAATTTCGAGACGTACTTTTAAAATGAATTATTTTCTCGTGGTACATCCAAGGTGCCACAATATGTTTCAAATTCTTCTACCTCGAGGACTAAAATGTTTTGAGATATTTTCAATGTTTTAGAAACACTTTTACTTAGACACGAGGGTCGAATATTCTGAAAGTTTTCACTAAGAGAAAGTGTCCTCATTTTTATCAAAGGCGAAATGGTTCTCCAAAGTCTCGATAACGATGTTTCACGTTTGTACTTTTTTTTGAAATGTGATACTCAAGATCAACCGGTGTTCTGCTAAATTATTTTCAAAATGAGGTTTTCGTTTTTTAAAACCTATCCATTCCCGGTTTAGGGCTGGGTATGTATGTATGATGTTCGCGTTGTCATTATGATGTTTGCTCCCGAGTATGATCGAATTGGCGGTGTGAGTGTTGAGTCGTTTTCCACACATTTGTTGTGTTAGCCCTCTGTGAGAGGTGGGATGTTGGTATTGAATGTTGTCGCCCCGTGGTGATTTCTGCGTTATCGTGCATGTGCGATCTGTTAGAGCTTGGTTTGGTATAACCGTGTGCATCGGTGATTATTCCGTTATGTGTCGGTTGTTTAATGTATTGTTACCTTGCTTCCATTTTTGTGAATTTCGTGGATGAGGTCGAAGGTAATACTCGTACCGTTTTGACTTCTTATTTTCTCTTTCTCCATTCTTTCAACTCGCTCGTGTTCGTTGATACTTTCTGAACTTGTTCTGTATTTCGGTTTCATCGTTCAAACGAGCTGTGATCTTATTTTGAGTCGATCTGGTTATCGCTGTGACTTTTCCGAGTTCGGTTCGATTCTTGTGAACCTTGTTCGGGAGTAACATAATTTGGTTCTACTAGTTCTTTTATTCGAAGTGGATCGGATTTTGAACTTCTGTATTTTCTACTTTGTCGACTCATTTATGTTGGTTGACATTTTCTGAGCTTTCCTTGTCCCTTGTTTTTGTTGATCGAATGAGGGTGGTATTGTTTCGGAATAACTTGTTTGTCGTTGTGACTTTTCAATTTCTATTCCCTTTCCTGTGGATCTTATGTGAATACACATGTTGTTGTTTTCACCGGATCATATATTGTCTCAAGTCGAGATGCGAACCTTGGAATTGCTGTTTGAATTTTATTGTTCTTCGTTATTCGAACATGAGTGTTCGATTTTTGTTGTCTCGATCGTTGTGGTTCGATCGTTTGATTGTTCGGTTTTGTTGATCTCGTTTCGTGATTGTTGAACGTTCAAGACTCCTTCGTAATTCCCTTAAGTTCGGGAAATTGGTCTCGTTTTCGATCTTCCAACCATTGGGCGGTGGAATTCCGTATTTGTTCAGCGATTGGCTCGCGTTTGATTGATGTACCGTTGGGTTGGTCAATCATATTGATTTTCGTTCGTTATGTTTTGTGATTGTTCGGATAATTGACTTGACTATATTATCTGTTTGATGATGCTTGTCATTTGTTGGTTTTATTATATCCCTAACGGCGACGTTGTGTTGGTCGCCGTGGAATGTGTTTTCGCGCCGTATATTCCTTTGCGTTGCTTGTAACGTTTCGCCGATGGGCGTAAGTTACACGTTTCTTGTGTATCTCGTTGAGTTTTCCTGGCGGGGATATTACTTCTCCCTACTTGTTTTAAGTTTCGGGACAAAACTTCTTTTAAGGAGGGTAGAATGTAATACCCGTAATTTCGATTTCCGGTAATTTCTTTTTTTTCGGCGAAAGTCCGTTCTGACGACTCGCTCATGACCGTCTCGTCATTCTGAGAATGATTAATTCTACACTTTTTGACAATCAAGTTCGTTTCGGTGTTGTTTTGTTGAGTTTCGTGCTTTTTAACGACTTTTCCACACTTGAGTTCTATTCTTGCGAATCTCATTCGAAACTGTTGTTTCGAGTTTCCCGTAAGTCCGTTTAACTTTGTTAGACGTGTTGTGAACTTCGGTTTGGTTATTCGATCACGTATCGTGATTTTCGGGCGTTTTGGGCCATTTTGTAATTTACCCAAAGTTATGGATATCCGTATCTGTATTTACTGTCTCGACTCTTTCCTTGGTCGCGTATGATTAATTATTGCATTATGTTTCCATTTCGGGTCATTGATGTTGTCCGCGAGCTTTTCATCATCGTTCCGTATGTTTTCGGAAATCGAGTCGTCACGCGGCCGAAAGTGACGGCTTGACAGGCCGGAATCGTTGGAAGTGTTGCATCGCCGAGCAGGCACGGCAGGAACCGGCGTAGCGCACGCTACGGCCGGGAGGCTGCGCGCGCTAGCTCGGCAGGTGTAGCGCACGCTGTTGAGCAGCCCAGCATACGCTATTGGGTCTGGGTAGAGGGGTTCTGAGGTTCTGGACTCGAGTAGGATCGGCAGGTAGCGCACGCTACTGTCGGTCTGTAATACCCGGTTGTAAATTCATTAATTATCATTCAGTAATTGCCACTCAGAATTTTGTTCACTCAGTAATAATCATTCGTCATTCGTATTCATTCATTTCGTGTTCATCTTTCAGCGTATCTTGGAGTCGTGTATCAGTTTTTATTCATCACTCATCTCTGTTCGGGGATCGATACGAGAATATATTCAGCACCTGCTCGTGCGTGCTGCTCGTGCGTGACATCAGAATTGGGTAGTACACTTTGGCGACCATCAGGGACACACGAGCAAGACACACGAGCAGGTGCTCGTGCGTGAGATCAGTAGCCGGGCAGTGGCCTGGTGCACGACCAAACACACAGACATTTGGTCGTGCATTTTGGTCGTGCGTCACTGGTGTATATAAGGGGGTCAGACGGGTTTTTCACTTCATTTCACCCTCTCTCTTCTTCTTCTCACGGCAGTCGGGCGATCCGACAAGGGTTGATGATTTTAATCGATTCTAATTCATCCAATCTTGTGTTGAGGAGGCTCTAGGTGATCATATCAACATCTAATCCTTCTTCTTCGTCGAATCAAGGTAATTCTCTTGGTTTTCCTAAAATTGTCCATTTTGGGAGTTTTGGCTTTGAATTCATTTTCCGTCCGATTCTGATGAATCGGTTGATGTTAGTAAACATTATTAATCGTGTTCTATGGATTGTATATCCATATTTTCGATTCGTTCAACCCGATTGATGATTCTTAAGTTCTTGAGGAACTTTGAACATTTAGTGTTCGATTAAATGTCTCAAAGAGTTTCTTTCGGTCGTTATGTTGATTTCGATTGATATTGTGTTATTGAATGAATTGTATTTCATTCAAGGTTTGTTCGACCGCTTGTATTTATCGGAGAACGCCGTTCGTTGTTCATGGAAGGATTTCATTGCCCTCGGTTGAGGCAAGTTTTATACTTGTACCAGTCAATGAGATTAATGTTATCATATATGTGTATGAATGTGTTGTATCATTCCGAGACTTAGTCTCTTCATAAGTTCATTGATATTATGGGATCGTTCGATACGATACTCTCCGGAATTATGCCAAATGTTTATTATCATTCATTAATGGCCGGTAAGACATTGAGATATTCGTTGTTAATGTTATTATCGATCACCGGTTCGCGGTATCGATGTATCGGTTGTTGTTGTTAATATTGATGTTGATCTAGACGTCGTTGTAATCATTGTTATTAATGTTGGCGTCCTGTCATTCATGTTGTATTGGCCGTTCTAAGGCAATCGAGGTGTTCAATCATTCATTGTATCATTGTCATCGATTACCCGTTCTAAGGCAATCGAGGTGCTCAATCATTCGTTGTATAATTGTTATCGATTGGCCGGTTTAAGGCAATCGGGATATTGAATCATCCGCTGCATCATTGTTATCGGTTGGCCATTCTAAGGCAATCGATGTATTGAATTGGGGCTGTCGAGGATAGTTCCCATCCGTTGTGTCGTTGTTATCGATTGACCATTCTAAGGTAATCGAGGTCTTGATTTGGGACCGCCGAGGACGGTACCCATCCGTGAGTCATTGTTGTCGTGTTAGCCGACTCAAGGCAGCACACTATCATTCTCGTGATTTCGGTAATCTTGGGATCGTTGTCGTTTGTGATTAATTATGTTTGGAGGCTAGTCTTGGCTAGTGCTCATTATGGGGTAAGTTTGGTGGGGCCTGAACCTTCGCAGTTGTTTCCCCCAACACCTACAGCTCAGTAGGTCAACGACCATTGGATAGTTTCATTGTGATACGGCTTCGTGTCGTGGCTTCGGCCCTAATTGTGATACGGCTTCGTGCCGTGGCTTCGGCCCTAATTGTGATACGGCTTCGTGCCGTGGCTTCGACACTAATGGTGATACGGCTTCGTGCCGTGGCTTCGGCCCTAATTGTGATACGGCTTCATGCCGTGGCTTCGGCCCTAATGGTGATACGGCTTCGTGCCGTGGCTTCGGCCCTAATCAATAACAGCTTCGGGCTGTTTTGGCTTCATGTGATTGTGATATTTGACAGCTTCGACTGAGTGGCTTTCAGGCCTTTGTGATTGTCTTGGTAATTTCATTGGAGCCTTCGGGCATTGTGATTCATAATTAATTCAGTTATGGTTTTGTTCATGTTGTGTAATTTATTGTGGTACTCTGTGATTATGATTCGCCATTGGCCACTTATGTTCTAACCTGTCAAACAGGTATTAATAGTATGTCGTGGGCATAGTGTTTCACGAATGTTCGGTTCTTATTGGTTTGTGAGCATGTCGTATTATTATTATCATTGTACCGTTTCATTCTGCCTTTGGATGCATATCATGTTATACATGTATTTGATATTCATTATCTGGATGACTGACCCCGTGGGGGCGGAACATGTTTTCATGTTTTAGGTGCTTGCGAGGAGAGAGTTGAGACACAGGGGCATGATGATGGCGACGAGGCATTCGAGTGATACTAGTCCGAGTTGTTCATGCTGGTCAGTCAGTTGGAGTGTTCTTCAGTCTGTCAGTCATTGTCATTATGTATTACCCGAGCAGATGCTCGTGGATGTTGTTGTATTTTATTCTTGGCCATGTAGGTCCATCGTTGTCGTTGAAATTCCTTATCAGAATATTGTGTCGGATATCATGGCAGGGACTATGATTTTCCCTTATTGTTTAATTTAATGTATTTTAGTCATGTTCGCCTGGTGGATATCCTGGCGTGGGGTCCACGGCACTGTAATAACCCAATAGGATTTGGGGGTGTTACAGAAGATGGTATCAGAGATTTTGGGTTGTGAGATACCCTGATATGTGAGTTATGTGGCTCTACCGATGCGGTAGTAGTGGGACTGTTAGGTTATGACAATCTGGACAGTTGGGTTTTGTGAGTCGTAATATTAGTACGACTGCACGAGTCATTCATTCATCGAGTCGTCGTCAGTGAAGACTAGTATCGCGAGACCTCGAAGCTTCGTATGACCTGTGTAAGGACTCGATTCTCTTTGTGTTCATACATTCATCATGTCATTAATTATTCATGCTTTGTTGAAACCTATATGTTATTATTGTTATGATTAGTTCATGACTAATTGTTTTGGAGCACATGTGACTCGTGTAGGTGCTAAGGACCAACTCATTCATCAGTTAATAATCCTCAATCATCATTTTGATCTTGCCGATCATGTTAATTCATTCATCAATAAGTTAATCTCATTGCTCAGTTAATTCATTCATCACCCAGTCAACCTCATTATTCAGTTAATTCATTCATCACTTAGTTAATCTCATCGTTCAGTTAATTCATTCATCACTCAGTCAATATCATTACTCAGTTAATTCATTCATCACTCAGTTAATTCATCTATCACCCAGTCAATATCATTGCTCAGTTAATTCATTCATCACTCAGTTAATTTATTCATCACTCAGTTAATCTCATCGTTCAGTTAATTCATTCATCACTCAGCCAATCTCATCGTTCAGTTAATTCATTCATCACTCAGTTAATCTCATCGTTCAGTTAATTCATTCATCACTCAGTCAATCTCATCGTTCAGTTAATTCATTCATCACTCAATTAATCTCATCGTTGAGTTAATTCATTTATCACTTAGTCAATCTCATCGCTCAGTTAATTCATTCATCAGTCAGTCAATTTCATTATTCAGTTAATTCATTAATTATCCAGTCCATCTCACGGTTCAGTTGTTGATCTAGTAGATCAAATTTTCAACCTTGTTAACTTGTTCAAGATACTCATTTCAGGAATTTCATCAAATAATCATGTCACCTCACTGGATCGTTCATGCGATCTTATCATATTCCGGCGTTATGTCGACGATCATTTTATTTCATTGTTAATGCATTCATTGTATTAGAGCGTGTATGTTCATTGTTATCATTCAGTAATGTAATCATAATGCGATATTCATGCGGGATCTATAATTATCATGTGGCTTTCCTGCATCAGTATGGATAGAGTTGTCAGAGGACGCAGGGGAAGAGGCCGCGGTACGGGCCGAAACCCAGGACCTCGTGTGAATGCCCGCGCGAATGCGAGAGATAACATGTGTTCATCAGTTAGCTATGATACTCATTCACTGTCAGATAATCATTCACTGTCAGTGAGTCGTACCCGAGAGGCATCTCACTCGGAAGGTGTTCGGTTTGACCCGTTCATATTTATGCAGGGCATGATGGCCCAGATGACTCAGATGACGCGGATGGTAGAGACCATGCAGACCTCGATGGTTCGTGGTATACCGCAACAGGGATTCCAGGTGCCGTTTCAGGGACAGACTGGAGGAGTGAATCATATTGTTGGCGATATCTCTCGTTAGAGGCCGCCTACTTTTGAGGGTTCGTTGGAACCAGCTGATATTGTTCATTGGCTCGATCATTTTGATAAACTCTTCGACATGGTTCAGTGTCCGAAAGAGAGTAAAGTGGCAGCAGCGGCTTATTACTTGATTAAGGGTGCTTATTTGTGGTGGCTTTCTGTGAAACCCGCCGATCGCGATTGTGGTTGGAGTGAGTTCAAGACTCTCATGCTAGAGAGGTATTATCCGTATCCACTTCGTGAAGCCAAGTTGTCAGAGGTTTTGAACCCCGAATCCGTCAAGGACGAGGGTGTTATTGCCATTGCTGAGAAGTTTCAGGGAATACTTTAGTTTGCTTCGTCAGTTATCCGCCTTGAGGCAGATAAGATCAAATATTTTAGCAAGATGCTAAATCCGCAGTTGAGGATGCAGTTGTTCAATCACAATCGTAATTCACTTAGTGAGTTCATCGAGAAGGCTCTTGGAGCAGAGCTGTTGATCAAGGAGCTTACTCAGAAGCAACCTTCAGTTTCTTCGGATGAGAGGACTAGGATGCCAGTTTGTTCTGAGGGACATCGGGATCCGACGTCAAAGAGGTCGTTCTCCAGTCGTCTTCGTGCTGAGAAAGCATCTTCCTCTTAGACGATGAGTTTGACTGTTGTTTTCTTTAACTGTGATTCTACAGGGCACATGAGTACTCGGTGTACGGTGCCAGCTATTGTCTGTTTTCTGTGTGGGAACCCGGGACACCTACGGAAATAATGCAGGAGTTCTAGGGCCGGTAGATCTCGAGAGAGCTCAAGGGCCTCGAGGGACTTTGTTACTCCAGCCCGTGTTTCATTCGAGGGGTCCTACCAGGATTCGAGGGCCCGAGGTAAGGACATTCATCACCGGTCTTGAGCAAGTTAATTCTTGCTCGGTAATAGGATAATCATTCATTTCATTGTCGTTCATTCATTCATATAATTCACTCATCATATATCAATTACGTTGAGACTTATAATTATCAAACTAATCATTCACTTCACGGGGAACAATGGTTCCAATCATTTCATTTGAGCTATCACTCATTACATTATCATTTCACCCCGATGAGTCATTCTTGATCTTTGTTAGATTTCAATTCATTATCATTCATTGTGATCATTCTTGTTCTTGTGACCTCCCGGGATCATTTTGAGCAATGAGTTCAGATTTGGGTCTCCTTAAATTGATGAGATCCAGGAGATCGATTATCTGGAGGATATCGGTGTTGGGTACATTTGATATGTAGCCTTAATTTTTGTATCTTCTTTTCTCTGTTTTCGGATTAATGTGTAACTTAATCCGTATTAATGTATCGTGGTTGTGGATCATTTATTGTTAATCTATCTTATAATGATTGTATTTGACAATCTTGAGATTTGGGGTCATTTGATACATTCTTTTTGTGTTGTACCCGAGATTTTATGACGATCTGGGTAATTATTCGTTGTGATTCGAGACTTCAAGTCATGGGGACTTGGGCGTGTGATTGATATGGTCCCGAGGACTATATGTGCTTTATCGCTTTTCTTTTGAGGCGTGAGTCAGTACTTATGGGGGGTTGGCCCAGTTGTGCAGGCGAAGTATTTCGCATTGAGGAGAATTTCTCGAGATCTTGTTTTCAGATCCTGATGGATAGTTCATCTCCCGAGTTGTTTACCCTTAGTTTCGGGGACGAAACTCTTTTTAAGGGGGGAGTATGTAATACCCGGTTGTAAATTCATTAATTATCATTCAGTAATTGCCACTCAGAATTTTTTTCACACAGTAATAATCATTCGTCATTCGTATTCATTCATTTCGTGTTCATCTTTCAGCGTATCTTGGAGTCGTGTATCAGTTTTTATTCATCACTCATCTCTGTTCGGGGATCGATACGAGAATATTTTCATCATCATCATGATTGGTCGCTTGTGTTGGGAGTTCCATGATCGTTTCACCATTTGGACACGACTGATTATCGTGTAAGTCATGCAGGTCGTGTGTAGGCATACGTATCATGAACTGGGGTTAACCACCCTGGAATGGTCCGACGGGGCCTCTGTGGGGTGCGGTGGCCGTGATTCTCGTACCAATGGTTAACCTTTGAAATGTTTTATTGGAGAACTATATTTTGTGCATGTGCACCATAATATTCCATAATATAAATGTTTTCTAAAATGATTTTGGCGCATATTTCATTTGATTAGAATGGTAGTTCAAATTATATTATACTTGCAATAGCAGTTGGCGCTAACCCCTTAAATGGGGGAAATGCTTTTGTATTTCAGGTACAAGTCCTGGGAACGAGCGAGCACGCGGTTAGTATGAGGATGATGGTCAAGAATGACACTGTTCAGTTAGTTGATTGAGTCATGTCATGTCATTTGGGTTTTATTTATTGTATTATTTGCTTCAGTACTCGAGTACTTCCTTCATTTTATTTTGTATTATTTTCGGACCCAGTTTCTGGGATGATGCTTAATCATTGAGTTAATGTTGTAAGACAGTCTGTCTGCTATCGTTGTCCTTATTTAGTATCGGTGTATTTAGGTTGTAGTGTTTGTCTATGTTTCGGTGGTTGAGATGTGTGTTAGCCTTGTGGATACAAAGGGATGGGTCCACAGCGTTGTTACATGCCCTGAATGTCTTGGGGGTTATTACAGAAAATGGTATCAGAGCCTAAGGTTTATGGATACCTAGGCTGTCGGTTGTTTGGGTCTAGTCGAGTGTCATTTTTTAGCGGTATCACTGCTACGCCATCATCTGTGTACACCGGTGCTTGTATGTTTTTCCTAACTTGACTCATTGCGTTATCCTGTGTTATTCATTCTTAGTATCGTGATGTGTTTTGCGTTTGAACTGTACTCACTAGTTACTTCTTCAGAGTGCCTGTTGGTAGACGACGCGGACATGGTAGGGGACATGGCGCAGCCGGTGTGGCCGCCATGTCCAATAGCTCTGAGGCTGGTTCGGTAGCGCCGTCTTTGTCGAGCAGTGTTTAGCCTATTGTCGAAGGTCATCAAGACTAGTCTTCTAGCCTCGGAAATGCTAATGATAATGTCGGGGTTGCTACTATTCTGCAGCAAGTAGCGAATCAGATGGCACTACTAACTCAGGCGGCCCTGGTTAATTAAGCTAATGCTCATCTGGTTCCGCCTACTGACCCTGGTACCGACAAGTTGCTTCAAGATGTAATCCGTATGTGTCCCCCGCAGTTTGATGGTACTTCTGACCCTTCTAGTTGGGAGAGTTGGCTATTTGAGATGAATAAGGTATTCGAGGCAGCAAACTGCTCTAAGGCGAGGAAAGTACCTATTGCTCAATACTTTCTCGTCAAGGAAGCGGCGACTTGGTGGCAGGCGGTCAAAACGCGTGACCGGGCAGCTACGTGGGATGAGTTCCAGGAGTTGATGAAGGCTGAGTATTTCCCATGGCCGGTGATAGAGGGAAGGATTCGAGCCTTTTTTGAGACAAAACCATAGGATATTCCCATCTCACATGCAATTAAGGATTATAATCAACAGCTACATTACGTGAGGAATCAGGTCCGGTATGATCAAGACAAGATCCGCCACTTCGACATGCGGATGAAACCGAGAGTTCGCCACTACATGGCGGCCTCGGGTGTATGACTCTGAGGGAACCGAGTGTAAACCGGGCTCCGACAGTTAATCCGCCTCAACAAAGTTTCGGCAGGGGCCGAGGACGTGGGCAGATTTCTAGAGGGGAAGCATCTAGTACGGGGTCTGTTCTGCCCATGTGATATGAGATGAGCTGAGGATCCTGACGCGACAGTGGCTACAGGTACCGTCCACCTCCTTGACCATCATGTTTCTGTACTTTTCGATTCTGGTGCTACACATTCTTTCATCTATTTGGATTGTGTGCATCGTCTGCATGTTGATTGTTTGGTTACATGTGAACCATTTACCGTAAAACTGCCTAGCAGAGATAGATTCGTGGGGGATCGTGAGGTTAGAAATTTTCCGATGAGTATCGGAGGGAGGGCTTGGCTTTCTAATCTGATTGTGGTTGACATTAAGGATGAGGATTTGATCCTTGGTGAGGATTGGTTAGAAAGGCATGGGGCGATTATGAACTATAGAATGAGGACCATTTCGATGTTATCCTCTGATGGTACTGAACACTCCTTTGTGGGACGCAAATGGGGTAGTCAGAAATTCTTGATCAGCGCTTTGAGGGCGGTGAAACTTCTTCGAGGAAGGTGCACTGGTTACTGGTGCTACGCCATGAGTTCAGAAGAAGGGAAAATCAAGATTTCGTCTATTCCGATAGTAAATGAATATCCTGAAGTTTTTCCAGATGAGTTGCCAAGTTTACCACTGGATCGTGAAGTTGAGTTCACCATTGATTTAGAGCCGGGCGCGGCTCCAATTTCTAAAGCACCGTACCGCATAGCACCTGAGGATATGCGAGTATTGAAGAAATGGCTGGGGAAATTGCTAGACACGGGATACATTTGACCGAGCGCTTCGCCTTGGGGTGCACCTATCTTGCTCGTAAGAAAGAAGGATGGGTCACTACGGTTATGCATCGATTGCTGAGAGCTGAACAAGGTAACTATAAAAAACAAGTATCCGCTTCCGAGAATTGACAACTTGTTTGACCAGTTGCAGGGGGATAAAATGTTCTCCAAAATCGATCTGAGGTCGGGATATTACCAGCTCCGAGTGAAAGATCCAGATATTCCGAAAATCGCTTTTCGGACGAGGTACGGCCATTACGAGTTCGTGGTTATTCCGTTCGGGCTAACCAACGCCCCAGCTGTGTTTATGCAGTTAATGAACAAGGTCTTAATCGAGTATCTCGATAAGTCTGTAGTCGTCTTTATCAATGATATCCTGATCTATTTGAGGAATGAAGAGGAGCATGCGCATCATCTACGCATAGTGTTGAACATTTTGAGAACTCAGCGCCTTTACGCGAAGTTTTCTAAGTGTGAGTTCTGGTTGAGAGAGGTTATGTTTCTTGGTCACGTAATCTCGGCCGAGGGCGTTCGTGTGGACCTACATAAAATAGAGGCAATATTGAATTGGGCACCGCCCAAGAACATGAAGGAGGTTCGTAGTTTTCTGGGTCTGGCCGGATATTATCGGAGATTCGTTGAGGGGTTATCTATGCTTGCTCGACCGCTTACTCAGTTATTACAGAATTCAGAGAAGTTTGTCTGGTAAGACGAGAGGCAGAAGAATTTTGAAGAGTTGAAGAAGCGGTTGACTACCGCTCCCATCTTAGCCTTACCGTGCGGTAACGAGGGCTTTTCAGTTTATAGCAATGCCTTGGGCTAAGGACTCGGATGTGTACTCATGCAGCACAGAAAGACGATTGCCTATGCTTCCCGTCATTTGAAATCGTATGAGTTTAATTACCCTACACACGACCTAGAGTTGGCCGCAGTTGTGTTTGCATTGAAGATTTGGAGTCACTATCTGTATGGATCTTCTTTTCAGATTTTCACCGATCACAAGAGTTTGAAGTAATGATTCACACAGAAGGAGTTTAACATGAGACAGATGAGGTGGCTAGAACTGATCAAGGATTACGACCTCGAAATCCTTCATCACCTGGGCAAGGCAAATGTCGTAGCAGATGCCTTGAGTCGGAAATCGGTATCGCTTCAGGCACTTGAGTTACTCACGGTTCAGCCAAAGCTCTAGCGAGAGCTAATTGAGTTGAGGATCGAGGTTGTGTTACCGGGGGGGAGATAGTTTTGCTCTCTTGAGATTTCTTCGTCACTGGTCGACAACATCAAATCGAGATAGTTAGAGGATCCAATGTTTATCCAGCTTCGTGAGAATGTAGTTAAAGGGAAAGCCCCAGGATTTGTGATTCATGAGGATGGTGTGCTGAGATTACAAGGTCGGTTGTGTGTACCGAACGACTTGGAATTGAGGCAGAGCATTATGCGAGAGGCTCATGTGTCACCTTACTCAGTTCATCCGGGCTCGAGTAAAATGCATAAGGATTTGAGGAAGAACTTTCGGTGGAATGACATGAAAAATGAGGTAGTGCAGTTTTTGGCTAAGTGTTTGACTTGCCAGCAAGTCAAAATCAAACATCAACGACCAGCCAGGTTGTTGAAACCACTTCCCATTCCGGAATGGAAGTGGAGGACATCTCTATGGATTTTGTCCCGAATCTTCCGAGGAAGAAGATAGGATTGAACATGGTATAGGTGATCGTGGATCGACTAACTAAGTCAGCACATTTTCTGGGCATCAAGGATACTTGGGGTCCATAGAAATTGGCTAGTACATTTATTACACAGATCGTGAGGCTTCATGGTATGCCGAAAAATATTATTTCGGACAGGGATGACCGGCTTGTGTCGCATTTCTGGCAGGCGGTACATAGAGCACTCGGGACACTTTTGTGTTTGAGCATATCTTTCCATCCTCAGACTGATGGAGAGTCCGATCGTGCCATTCATATGTTCGAGGATATGTTGCGTGTGTATGCGCTAGACTGGAGTAGCGACTGGGAAGAACATTTGGCTTTGATCGAGTTCACTTTTAATAATAGCTAGCATGCATCGATTAGGATGGCACCGTATGAGGCGCTTTATGGCCGACGATGTCAATCACCAATATGTTGGAATGAGTCATCCTATTTAGTTGGCACCGAGCCGGATCTTGTGTTGGAGACTAGGAGGAAATTCGAGTTGATTAGAGAGAGAATGTTGGCAGCCCAGAGTCGACAAAAGTCCTATGTGGATGTTAGGCATCGACCCTTGGAGTTTGAGGTAGGGGATTACGTCTTGTTGAGAGTGTCACCGTCGAAGGGAGTTTTCCATTTTGGGAAAAAAGGAAGCTTAGTCCAAGGTACATTGGACCTTTGGAGATATTGGAGAGAGTTGGCGAGTCGGCCTACCGTTTGGCGTTACCCCCATCCTTGAGCTACGTTCATAGTGTATTTCACGTTTCTCAGCTGCGGAAGTATGTTCCGAACCCTAGACACATTATTGATTTTGGCAAAGTGGAAAGCGAGAATGATATCATGTTTTAGGAGAGGCCGGTGAGTACTTTGAAACATCGGGATAAACAGCTAAGGCACAAAACCATCCATTTGGTTAAGGTGCAATGGTCGAGACATGGAGTGGAGGAAGCGACTTGGGAATTGGAGGAGAATATGCGTGCGAGATACCTCGAGCTTTTCGATCCTTAAGTTTCGGGATGAAACATCTTTTTAGAGGGGGAGAATGTAATATCCATTGTAATACCCTCGCCTTTAATATTGTATTTTATGATTTAAGCTAAGTATTTTCGCACCATATATGTGATGTTGTAGCAAGTATCGACGAATTATGTTAAGTTGGAATCATGGTCATTCATACTATATTAGTTGTTGGGTGATATTGGCAGAATTCCATTTATGCTTCTTATAGTACTTAACGTACGTTAACCTGTCTTCATAACGTACGCTATGTATGTCGCCTTACGTACGTAACATCAATACGTTAACATACGTAATGCGGGAGATCCTCCAGCAGTCCGCCTTTCGGCGGGTGGGGCCGAGCGGGGGTAGGTGGTCGGGAGTCGATCGCGACAGCCAAGTCAACGGCTATTACGTACGTAATAGCTATATAGTTACGTACGTAACGAATTGCGTGTTTTGAGGCAGAAAGATCTGATGAAATTGGTTACGTACGTAATGATCATAAGATTACGTACGTAAGAGCTATAACGTACGTTAACCACTTTCGTTAACGTACGTAATGCCGAGTTCAGATTATAAAAGTATGACTTGCCATTCATTTCCTACTCGACCCTTTCAACCTCCCAACTGAGAAACGATTCCTTTCCCTTCCAACTTCATTTCTAAGCCTTTATAACTTGTGTTGGAGCTTCAGCACTTGATTGGTGACTTGGAGAGTTAGAGATTGAAGTGTATCCCTTGAAGTGTTGGTGTTGTTCTTCATTTTAAGGTTGGTCTTTCTTTAACTCATATCAATTCCATGCTTATGATGATGTTAGTAGATAAATACTTCACATAATGTTAGTTTAAACTAGAGCAAACATGATAAATCCTATTTTCGTAGTAGTGTAAGTTAATTGAATCATGCTCAAACTAAGTGAAGATTAACATTGAAGGTATTAGTGTTACTTCTTGATGTAAATAACTTCATAATGTGATTGTGTTGATAATGATATACATAAAACCTAATGTATAACATGATAATCGGAAGTTGATTATAGTCTCAACACTAGGAGCATGTTAGGGATGATATCCTTAATGATTAAAAGTGAGAAATGTTAAATTTGTCTTGAACATTCAATTGATTCTTGAAGGTAGTATGGAACCATGATTTTTGGCCTCAAAAACCTTTGTAATAAAATTGTTGGAAAGATTATGTTAACCCTTTGAAGATGATCTTCGCTAGATGGGATGAAGTTACTTCAAAAATTTCAAGTATCCAATGATATAACTAGGCTTTTAATAAATTCTTCAAAGTAAAACAATGGATGTTGATAGAAGGAAGTTGTAATCTTCATATGTTCAAATTAATCGATTTCGTTAAAGGGTGTTAATCACTACATTAATAGGTTGATAATGTTCTTAAGAGGATTGTGTTGAATATGATTATACAAATGCGGTAGATGAGTAGCCGAATTCCATTTCATTAATCCGTGCGTGTTAAGAGACGTAAATTAAGATGATGTTCTTAGTTCACTAATAACTTAAACTTATGTTTCATATAGTAATCAAGTTTTGAATGTAATCGTTGGTAAAATAATGAAGAACGTAATTAAACACAAACTTATATCGTAATTGAAAGTGTCGATGATTTGAAAAGATATTTTCACGATATTACATTGATAATAAACTAGACATCAAGTATTTGACATTAAGGTTAGAATATGTGAATGAGCATGATAAACATACGATGATTTGTAATAAGAACATTAAAATGATCAATAAGATAATTGATTTATTCAAGTAAATTTACGAATATTATTTATGTAATAATACCGTTATCGTATGAATGTGTTGTTGAATGAATTACATTTCATTCAAGGTTGATTGTTCACGTGAGTATTGTTAGACGAGGATACCGTTCGTTTGACCATTCAAAGAAGGATTATTCATCTACGGAATTGAGGCAAGTTATCTTGCTTGGTTATAATGATGGTTGAATTCTTGTGATTATTATGCGTTTCGTGTGTATGAAATGTTCTGATAATCTATGATTCGTGATATGGTGATACCCTTGATCGTATGGTCATGGTGTTGGGGATGATATACCCGAAATTACCGTCCTTGTTACTGTTAGTCCTTTTGAGCTTTGTTGACACTTCGGTGAGTTGTTCGATTCCTTGGTAAAAGTGTAATTCGTTGAGTTTCGTTGTCATGTTGTATCGTGACATCTCTGGAGTCATATCTGCGCGCCGATTGGTTATGTGTAGGATTTTTAGCCGGGCACTTGATGATCATGCGTGGATGTTTTTCGCATTTAGATCGTGCAAACGAGACGTAGTTCGTGAGGCTAATTAGGTACATCGTCCCACGTATATTCTGGATTCCGTATACGGGGTGGACATGTGCACAGACACATTTCCAGATCGGGCGTACTGTGACGTCCGTCTTGATCCATATTATATGGCCGTTCGTATATTTGGTTATGTTCGACAGTTGGGACTGATTGTTTATACGCCTTCGGGGTATATTCAGTAGTCGGTGGTTTTCTTTGAGATCAGTATATATATGAATTGTATAATGTCCTGAGAATCATTATCATGTATAGCTGACCCTGTGGTTTGGGGCGAAATACTTGTATTTCAGGGCGAGGAAAGGGCAAGGCACAGGAGGAGCACAATGGCGACGGAGGATTCTGAAGTATGCTATTCCGGGGGCCCCGAGTCTTTTGGTTATTCGGTTATGTTTTATTGTGACTTTCATTTTATTTTGTGTCGGATGAATGTACTAAAATTTGTTAGGTACTGCCCATCGTCATATGGTCTGTACCAAATTTGGATCTTGTGTATGTTTGCTCGTATTTAAAGACATGAATAACTCATACTCCACACCGGGGTTTTGATAAATATTGTGGTACGGTGCCACGTTGTCAGATTATAAATGTATATTGTGATATCGCCTGGTGGGTCCCGGTAGGGGTCCACGGCACTGTAATAGCCACTGTTTTTGGGCTGTTACATCCATACTTTCTATTTTTAGCAGTTTCTATTTTTGGCGCATGTCTATTTTTAACGACTCCTAGTAATAGTTTCAAGGTTTTGAATCTATTTTATTCTTGCTGTTTTTCCATTTGGACGAGTTTCTGAGGTGTTTTTTCTTACGTCACTTTATGTTATAATGTTCGTCGCATGTACGTTCGATTTTCTTAGCACTCGTTTGAATATATTGTTTCCTTGTTCCTACAAGTCCGTAAGGTAGAATTATTCATGTTGTGAACTTCGACTCAGCATTTTGATGTCGTATCGTGATTTTTGGACATTTGGGCCATTTTGTAATTTCCTAAGAGCTTAGGGAAATTATTTTCATTGTCGTATCCCGAACCTTCGGGTGGTCTTTATAATGTTTCCTTTTAGCACTTGAATTTGTCGTCGTGAATACTTTGTAAATGTGTCCTTGAATTCCATCTTTGTTGCGTTTCGGGTTCATGCCTTATTGAGCAGTGAACTGCTCCATGAATAACGTACACCATTTATGATCGTTTACGTAGGCTATCTGAGTAGTAGGTAGCGCACGCTAGTAGTCTTCCTAGCGTATGCTATATGAGTAGGTAGCGCGCTAAGCTCTTCGTAGCGCACGCTAACGACACCGGGCAAAAGCTATTGGACTACTGGACTATCGTTAGAGAACGTTATTTTTAAGAATTAGCCCACGCTAATTGTGCTTAGTATAAATAGCACTCAGTATCGCTCTATTCGTCATTTTTCATCTCTTCTCCTTCCTTGGGCGATTTCCGGCGATTTTAGGCGAATTGTGAAGATTCCAGTGAGATATCATCATCTTCCATCACCACAATATCATGGAATCATATTATCAACAACGAAATCATCCTACTCCATCCGAATTCAAGGTATTTTGGCTTAGAACCCTAATTTTGTTAATTTTGGGGGGTTTTCGAAAATCGTCCATTCGAACTCGAATTGTTCATTTGTGTTGCAATACTTCTTATCGATGATCATTATTGGGTGATCCCCAATCCGTTCCCATTGAGTTAAATCCATGAATTGTTGATTCGGGGAGGTTTCGTGAAAACCCTCGCCCCTGTTGATTGTACGTGTATTGTTATGATTGGTAATCGGGGTTGTGGGCGTATTCTGTTCGGTTATTGACGTCGTTTAGGACTGATTCGTGTTAACCTTTCATTTAGGAGTGAACGTAATCACTCCGGGTCATTCCTAGTCGTCGTTTATTTTCCGTCTCGTCGAAGATGTCTCAAAGGCAAGTACTTTACATTTGTATGCATATTATAGTATTTGAATTATGGCTTTTCGTGTACGTTGTGGATGTGAATGCGTATGTTCACCCAGGAACTGGTCCGATGGGGCCTTTGGGGATACATAGTGCCGTGTGTATGGGTATCACGAACTGGGGTTAACCACCCAGGGATGGTCCGACGGGGCCTCTGCGGGGTGCGGTGGCCTTGAGTCTCGTACCAACGGTTAACCTTTGAAATGTTTTATTGGAGAACTATGTTTTGTGCATGTGCACCATAATATTCCAGAATATAAATGTTTTCTAAAATGATTTTGCCACATATTTCATCTGATTATAATGGTAGTTCAAATAGTATTGTACTTGCAGTAGCAGTTGGCGCTAACCCCTTAAATGGGGGAAATACTTTTATATTTCAGATAAAGCTCCAAGGGACGAGCGAGCATGCGGTCAGTATGAGGATGATGGTCAAGAGTGACACTGTTCAGTTGGTCGATTGAGTCATGTCCTATCGTTTGGGTTTTATTTATTGTATTATTTGCTTTAGTACTCGAGTACTTCATTTTATTTTGTATTGTTTTCGGACCCAGTTTTTGGGATGACGCTTGATCGTTGAGTTAATGTTGTAAGATAGTCTGTTTGCTATCATTGTCCTTATTTAGTATCGGTGTATTTATGTTGTAGTGTTTCTCGATGTTTGGGTGGTCGAGATGTGTGTTAGCCTTGTGGACTCAAAGGGTTGGGTCCTCAACACTGTAATATGCCCTGAACGTCTTGGGGGTGTTACAACGTTTACCGATGATTTTAGCCGGTACGGAAATGTTTAACTTATGATGTATAAACATGAATATTTTGAAATGTTCAACATATTCCAGAGTGAAGTACAGAATCAACTTGGCAAGACAATTAAAGACCTTTGATCGGATCGAGGTGGCGAATACTTGAGCCAAGAATCCGATGATCATCTGAGGAGTTGTGGAATTGTTTCACAACTTACTCCTCCTGGAAGACCTCAACATAACGGAGTGTCCGGGAGGAGGAATCGAACTTTATTAGATATGGTTATATCCATGATGATTCGAATGGAGCTTCCATTATCATTTTGGGGCCACACCTTAGAAACAGCAGCATTCACCCTTAACCGTGTTCCATCTAAAACAGTTAAAGAGACACCATTTGAGAAATGTACTGGTAAGAGGCCAAACTTATCTTTTCTAAAGATCTGGGGTTGCGAAGCGTTCGTAAGGCACCAAGTGTTTGACAAACTGGCAGCCAGATCTAAAATATGTTTATTTATGGGATATCCTAAGGAAACTAAAGGATACTACTTTTATAAGCCCGCAGAGAACAAAATGTTTGTTGCTCGAAATGCTGTCTTCTTAGAAGGAGAATTTATTTCCAAAAGAGACAGTGGGAGAAGAGTAATTCTCGAGGAAACTCGAGAACCACAAGAAGATATTGCTTCACCGATGGAAACTGAACAACTCAACAATAATTGAAGAGCCAGTTCAAAGTACACAAGTCCCTCGCAGATCTGATAGGGTGCGACATGAACCTGAAAGATATGGGTATCTCGTAATAGAGGATGATGACGCATTGCTCATAGATGACGAGCCTAGTACCTATACAGAAGCTTCTTAAGGACTAGAGTCGGAGGAATGGCTAGAAGCCATAAAGTCAGAGATGCACTCTATGTATGACAATCACGTTTGGAACATGATAGATCCACATGAGGGTGTTAAAACCATTGGGTGCAAATAGGTCTTCAAAAAGAAGAAAGACATAGACGATAATCTGCAAGCCTATAAAGCTAGATTAGTGGCAAAAGGCTATAGACAGATTCATGGTATTGACTATGACGAGACTTTTTCTCCAGTAGTCATGCTTAAATCAATTAGAATTTTATTTGCCATTGCCGCATACTATGATTATGAAATATGGCAAATGGGTGTCAAAACAGCGTTTCTTAATGGAAACTTGCTCAAAGATGTATACATGACACAACCTGATGGTTTTGCTTATCCAGAAAATTTTAAAAAGGTTTGCAAGCTTTAAAGACCCATTTACGGGTTGAAGCAGGCTTCTCGGAGATGGAATCTTCGTTTTGATAAAACTGTCAAAGAGTTTGGGTTTATTCAAAATGAAGTTGAACCATATGTGTAAAAAAAGGTTAGTGGGAGCATAGTTGTTTTCTTGGTCTTATATGTAGATGACATATTACTCATTGGAAATGACATACCCATTTTGCAGACATTCAAGACTTAGTTGGGAAGTTGTTTCTTAATAAAATACTTAGGAGAAGTTGCTTGCGTTCTTGGAATAAAAATCTATAGAGACTGGTCAAAGAGAATTATTGGTCTGAGTCAAAGTACCTTGTACTCGACCAGTTGTATCATTTGCCCCTAGCATGACAAATCGACACCAATCAAATCCAGGTGAAAGTCACTATACATTAGTGAAAACCATACTGAAGTACCTAAGAAGAACTAAGGATGTGTTCCTAATATATGGAGGTGTGGGAAACGAGCTGGCTATAAATGGTTACGCCAGTGCAAGTTTTCAAACAGATAGAGATGATTTAATATCGCATATGGTTTTATGTTTTTTTTTTTAAATGGAGATGCTGCGAGTTGGAAATGTTCCAAGTAAGCACGCTCATAGATTTTATAACTCAAGCTGAGTACCTGGAAGCATCAGATGCAACCAAGGAGAATATGTGGAACATTTTAGATCATATAAGTCTTTATAGTGACAATAATAGTGCTATTGCGTGAGCTAAAGAGTCAAAGACCTATTAGAGATCCAAACACATCCTCACAATATGCAAAGTAACAATGGAAGAAAATGTTGCTGATCCACTTACCAAGCCTCTCTCACAGGGAAAGCATGTTGAGCATGCTAGATCCATCGGACTAAAAGTCATGAATGAATGGTCCTAGTGCAAGTGGAAGATTGTTGGGAATAGTGCTCTAGGACATTTGATGTGCCTAGATTTGTAATTGTCACATTTAATAAAGTCATTTGATATCATTTATTTATTGTTGATTATTATAATGTGTGCATGTTTTAATATTATAATAATCGAATAATAGTTATTCACGAATAATAAGATTATTCAAATGTCCCTCGTCCAATCGCATTGAGTGGTGTCCAACACCAACCCATCTATTGGATGAGTCGATCTTCTTTTTCCACTTGTTCACTCCCCTCAACCTATACGGTTTCTATGGTTCGTGAACAAGTTAAGTTTATACCATCGACGCAAATCAGTTTCACAATTGAATCTTATCCGGCAACCGAACAGGTTTCTAAAGATAAAATTTGCTCCAATCGAAGGCATCTAATGTGCTCTCGGTAATTTATCCATCCTCCCCGAACGACTACCCCGATAACTCGGAAGCATAGCACATCCGGTTTGGATTTCAATTTTCCGAAAGCTCGATGGAGGGAAGGAAAACCTTGAAACCTTTTAAACTTATTAATGTCATGGGAGAATTTTCGCGATTAATGTTACACCTTGCACATTAATTCATTTAAGCGCGTTTGTGCATTCACACCATATGAATAAACATTCACAACCTAGTTGCTACCAACATGTAGTTCATGGACCGTTCCTAGAATGAAAAACATCGTAATCTAAGTACAAGTCTTCGGTCTTGAATCTTTGTCTTCTCGAACGGATCTTCCTCCGGTATTCCTCATTACATATAAATTTTACATTGAAAATTGCATCCTAGATACAAATATTTCTAGTAAAATAAATAGGCTCAAAACGGCCTTTACAACCCAATCGAATAAAACGGAACGATTCAAAACTAAGTCTATGAACCACATCCCCATTCAAAAATATCCATAAATAAATACTAAATAGATGGGTAACACATTATGAATATTGATCCAACCAATATAAATAATCAACAATAAATAGAATTGATCTAATCAATTCACACAATCGGTAATATGAAAACATTCAAAGTAATTCAGTCAATCACAAGAATTTCATTTAATCAATTTTTCCTTATAAAATGAAATACCATATATCATTTTAATCATATTAAATCCAATTTAAAATGTGGGAAATTAATTTTCAGGAATACACGAAGAAAACGAGCCCGAAACAATTTCGAAAGGGGCTAGACCACGCCCGAAACACCTCGGGCAGCAAGCATGGCCATCCCAGCAGCCCTGGACCGCGGTCCCAAAGGGCAGACTGCACGGCAGGAGCTGGCAACAGCCGTGGACCGCGGTCCCTATGTCCCGGACCGCGCGACGGCTTTTCTCGGTCCATTGTCGGGCCATCCAACGGCAATTCGGGGCTCAATCGACTGGATATCTAATATATATATTTTTCAACATTCATATATTCAATATAAATCATATTTCCCAGAAATAAAGATTTATATTTAGACATAAATTTACGAAAATATAACTACAACGAACGAAAAACTTACACCACGGTTATGACTATAAATGATTCCAAATCATTCACCATCTAATCGAGCATTCCAAATGCTAAATATCCTATATACGATCACAAGACCTATGCTCTGATACCACTGTTGGGATTTGGTGCCAAAAACGAAGGCACAGCGGAAACAATAATACGAATCTAATTCGATCCAAATCCCTACGAGGATCTATCAAGCTACGTATATACGATTATTAAAACAAAACAAAAGGAAGATTCGAAATCATACCCTTGTAGTCCGTTGATTAAATGGTGTACTCCTCGAAGACGATTCCCCAAGCTTGAGGTGCTCTTCCCACGAGTCCGATTCGTCAAGCTCTTGAATGATCTAACGCCGAAAACACCGCGTCTCTACTTGCCACGCGCCGGAGAAACAAACAAAACGACGACCACCCAATTAACCTCCAAGGTTACGGCTAGAAAAGGATGATAGGAGCTTGCAAATTAAAATTATTACACTCTAAGTGTTTAATCTATATCTCTCAATTATATCTCAATTTTTCTCCAAGAAAAACTCAAGAAATATGAAGAACAATATGAAGAATATGAAAACTCTTTTCCTCTCTCTCTCTCTCTCTCCCTCAATCAACCGTGAATTGTCAAGTGTGTAAGGAAAAGTGAGTTGGTCTTCACATTTATTCTTTTTTCCACATGGCCAAATCACCAACCAAATATCACCCTTGATATTTGTCCCCTCAAAATCTATTGTCTTCCACCAATTAAGGTGGAGCCAAAGACCAAGGGAGGTGAGTTGGGTGGGGGGGGGCAGCCATCTAGAAGACCCGGATGGGTTTGGTTCGTTTTGGACTCCCGTGGGTCCAAACAGATAAACTCTATTCCATTTCGATGTATTTATATCAATTAATTAATCCAATTAATTAATCATATCAAATACAAAATAATATAATTAATTTCTCCAAGAAATAATTATATTAATGAATTAAAATAATCACCGAGTAATTTATTTAATTCATTAGGCCGTAAATTAATTTATACAATAAATTAATTTACACATCCAATGTCCCAAAATTTATTAGACATCCAATGTCCAATAAATTAGATATCCAATATCTAATATTTATAAAGAGAGAATAAGCTCGATTCATTCCGTCGTCAATCCTATTGCGCGACTCGGTAGGTCCGTATCAGTTAGCAATGAGAGGAACCAAAGAGTAGTAGCACCACCTAGCTAGCCTGGCGGCCTACACTGAACCATAACTGTGAACGAATGATCGGGATCATTCCAAAACCTTTCTGTCGTGAATACCAGAATACGTATAAACCCCTCTTTCAAATGTCCCGATCAAGTTATAGGGCCACGGTCAGTCAAACCCTATTTTTACTTGACGCTATGCATGAGTTAATGAAAATCGAGATCATCGAGCTCTCGTGTATCCAATGCAGCTAGCTCCAATGCTTTGGCCAAAGACTTATGATCTCATTTGCCAATAACCATATAAGACATATACTCGTTCACTAACAGGAGAAAGAATCCTATCTTGGTATTCAGTAGAATCTGCTACTTGACCGTTAAGATGCATGTCGAGGTTGACCCCCACCTTCCGGTTTTCTGGGTCGAACTACTCTAGTGAAAATATTAACATCACAAGCACATCCCTACTAAATCCTCAAGTCGAAGGTTCACGAATACCTACCACAACCTTTCGATTCCGTCATTGAATGTCCCGGAGTGAAATTCGTGTGACGAATCGAGAGTGAGTCAGTTCGAGTATACTAATCTAGTTAGCATACCTATAACGTGTGCTCCCACTAACCATTAGTGTTTGACAGGCACTCTCCAAGTCAAAGAACACGCCATACAAGTCTTCACAAAAACTTAACGCCCAATCAAGTTTCATCGACTTGCGAACGATTAAGTATTTAAGCCATAAACATTTCCAGTGCCATTACCCTTATCCAATAAGGAGTGGAATGTTTTGCTCTCAAATACACAGACTAGTTTCTTTACGAGTTAGGAATACCGGTGACTACCAGTAAATAAAGAAACCTACAATTGCCTTTTGATAATGATTTACATAATAACAACAAGTGCAATGCCCTCACTCAACATCCTCTGAGTGGCATTCGAGGGCACACTCCTAACCTTTAGGGCTAGAAGTGCATTCTTGGACCTACCGTGCTTGTATACTATCTTCATTTCGATTCCTATGTCTCAAAGGCAAGTATATATTTATGATTCTATGTTCTTGAGTTTGAAAGTGAAGTATATATGTTGTGTGTGAGTATATGTTCACTCTGGGATGGGCCAACGGGTCCTCTGAGGGGTCGTTGCTTCTGGTGCGATCCATGAACATCGTTTTGTCAACCACTCCAGGATGGGGCGATGGGTCTCGCTGCTTCTGGTATGATCTACGGTTCATCACGTATATGTTTGAAATGTGAAATGATATGAGATTTGTGAATGATGTTATGCTTACTTTTTCGTTCAAGAAATAGTACTCCATATTCGATATACTTGCACTAGCTATTCCGTGGCTAACCCCGTTCGGGGGAAATACATTTTATGTATTTCAGGTTCCAGGTGAGCAGACGAGCGGGTACCGGATCGGTATGATGATGATGGGCAAGAGTGATGATGTTTCATGTTTTTATCTGTATTATTTATGTCTTCCATTCGAGATATTGTACTTTAATTGATTTTCAGTAGACCAGTAGTACGAGATGTTCTTCTTGGTGTTTCGATCGTATTGCTCTACTAATTCCCATTGACTTTTATCCTGTCAAACTTGATTACTGCTTTGGACCTTAATTCTTACCGTCTTCCGTTTGATTATGTGTTGACCTTGTCGGTTAAAATTCATGGTTATGTGTACGTATAACCTACTGGGTCCCAGGGAGGAGCTCACGGTACTGTAATACACCCTGGATATCTTAGGGGTGTTACACAACTGGCCTGAGTATATCTTCAAGCAGTTGGTAAGAGAATTAAACAAAGCCAGCTGGGTTAATGTCACTTATAAATTCATCTAGAAACTGTATTTTGGTACACAAATAAGCTGGATTCTGTGGCACCTGGGAATGGCCAAAGGTAGGGCAGAAAAATTTCACAATAGCAAATGCCTTGGACATTTGGACCCCGCTGCACTGAAGGCATTCTCAACACAGCAACCTCGATCTGAAGAGATGTTAGCAAAAATGAAGTCAGACACATCATTATACAAGATGGCATCTGACTCTGAAGATGAAACAGAAGTAGAATCAGTTGTAGCCACATTACCTGAGCTGAGATTTCACCAATCGATCTGACCCTAGCTGAATTTACTGCAGCCAACATCTGCTGAAAAGTTAGATACACCTGAAACTTTAGCTGAAGAACAACCATCTACACCTCTTCAGCATGAAGAAAATGAAGATAGTGACAATCTTCCATTATCTGAATTTATCAAGAAGAGAAAGACTCCTGAAAAGACCCCATCATAACAATACTTGAATCTCCAACCAAAAGATTTAAAGGACTGGTTGATTACTCAACTTAGTCCTCAGATGAAGACACGCTCAGATTCCAACAATTGAAGTACCTATTGTGATACCCGAACCAGATGATACCTCCACTAAAGTACCAGCAGCTCAGTCAACTGAGCTGCCTTGGTAGAAGACTAGGAAGAATAAAATCACATCCCTGAAGCATCACTCCCTAAGCTCCAAAGCATTCGAGAAAAGGATGAAGATGTAGAAGAGCAGGTCCTTGAGGAAACTGACATACATTATAGATTCAATCTCAAGGACCACAACCCATTCCATCTAAGTAAAGAACAACTCAACACGGTAAAAAATCACATCAATAAGATTTCTATTGTTTATGCTAAGAGGTTGAAGTCCATTAGCTTCAATGGTCTCAAGGAGTTGGTTAATAGGAGTGGTTGGGTACCCCCTGATCACTAAGCAGCTCATTCAAGTTTCCTGTAATGAAATTGAGATGAGTCTGTTATTAGATGAAAATTAGTTCATAAACAACTTCAAATTAAATATGGACCAATTTATTCTCTACATTATGGAAGGGGTAGCACAAGCCAAAAACTTTGATTTGGATGAGAAGGATGTGATTGTTGGAGTTGAAAAATAAAAAAACTGTTGGGGTTGAAAAAGAAAAAATTACAAAAGCTGAAGAAGTAGAAAAATAATAAAAAGAACACGAAAAAGATGAGGAAAAGAATGATGATCATGATGACTCTGATCATGATCAGGATCAGGGTGGACGTGATCAAGATGGATGGAGGTCAGCTGCTGAAACAAGTGCTGAGAAGGAATATGATAAACATGGGGAACATTCTTCAGATAAGTCTCCCCTTACTGAAAAATCAGCCTCTTCTAAAATAACCAAGCTGAACACCCAACTCAGCCACCTATTGATCAGCTACCTCAGAACCTAGCTGAACTGATCAGAAAGATGGTTGAAGAAACCGTTGAAAGACTTCTGGCCACGAGAGTTGAACCACATAAGATGGAACTAAATAACAAAATGGATTCCTTGCTGAACAAGAAGGAACATTCCCCATCACCTAGCGCTGTCAGATTACCCCTTGGTATGCAAGATTTTAAGACCAAGGTGGAAGAACAGCCGGCATGACTAATTGATGATGGCAAAAAGGGGGAAGAGATGAGGAGCAAATGGAAAAAATCCCTAGCTATTATTCCCAGAAGTACCACTCCTCCAGTCATTCACTATCATGAATTAGGAACAAGCTCCCAATAACTAAAGAGAAAAAACTTAGTTGAGGATCAGGAACCTCCTATAAAGAAAATAAGAACAAAAAAAGACATTGTCCAACCACTCAGTGGGGAGGCAAAAGAGTTGTACTTTGTGGAGGAGTTTATACCTGAGAAAGTTGTACCTATATGGGGAACAGCTAAGAAATAAATTATAGAGAAGTATTACATTTAGGAAATACTTCAAGACCCTAACTGTCCCCCACAACAAATATTCATTAATTATATGGAGCTTAACTGGCAGAACTTGTGGGAAATCCTGAAGAAATATGCTGAAAAGAAATTTGATGCATTTCCAATGATCCCCTCATTTAGACCACAAGAAGACCCCATTGATGTAAATGGAAAGCTGGATGATAATGCTCTTCAGGAGAAAATAAAGAAGTATGCATAAAAAACAAATACACTTCTCCTGAAGACAAGAATTTGCTTCAACAGTGATGAAGAAGAAATATGGGCTGATTCCAGTTGTGGAAAAACCCATTGGAGCAGAACCCTAAAAGTCACTGCCTCCATCTAAGTCTATAGTAAGAGGAAGAAGGAGTTGATTGTTTAATTTATTTTGCTGTATCATTTACTTGTAATCTTTTTTATGTTTAAATAAAAACTCATTCAATTACTGTAATGTTACAACAAAAGTGGAAAGTATATACATTCAACCTGAGTTACAATTCCAAGTTGTCTCAGACAGACTGAACTTTATTATTTTTGTGTGATGACTCATTTTCATTTGAACAAATCATTGAGTTTTGTCATCATCAAAATAAGGGAAATTTATCAGGAATACATTTAGGATTTTGATGATGTCATCCTTGTATTCAAAGTTTAATTCAAATGTAATGTTCCAAGTACTTGGCATTGTAAAGAAGAACCAAATGGGTATCTTCTATAGGCCTTTAATAAGTTAGACTAAATATTGATCAAACAGGCCAAGTCCGTTCAGCTGAGTATCGCTAAGTCCGAATATTACCTATGTATCGCTAAGTCTGAATATCAGCTGAGTATCGCTAAGTCTAAATATCAACTGAGTATCGCCAAGTCATAATATCAGCTGAGTATCGCCAAGGCATAATATCAGCTGAGTATCGTAAAGTCAGAATATCACCAGAATATCACATATCAGCTGAGTATCTTCAAGTCAGAATATCAGCTGAGTTTAGCCAAGACAGAATATCAGCTGAGTTTAGCCAAGACAGGATATCAGCTAAGTATAGACATCAAAATACTTGGACAAAATTCAGCAAGTATTAATCAGCAATGTCCACATAAGCAAACATTGAGAAGTCAAAAAGACGACAAATCACATAACACCAAATATATTGAGAGAAAGTATCATTTTATTAGAGAAATGGTTCAGAAAGGGAACATTGCACTGCACAGAATAGACACAGCAAATAAGGTTGCTGATCCGCTGAGCAAGTCACTATCTTAGAAGGTCTTATAGAGACATCTGGAGAGTATGGGTATTAGATACCATAGTTTTTGGCATTGAGTGCAAACGGGAACTTGTTAGGAATATGCCCTAGAATGCCACTCAGAGGATGAGAGACTGAGAGCATTATTGTAATTACGAATATTAAAGTACATAAGGCATTTATTACTTCTATAATATTGTCCATCACGGGTATTGTGATTTGGTATATAAAGTATTAGTCCTTTCATTTGAGAGAAAAAATTTCACTCCTTATAGAAATAAGGAGCTCGGCATTGGAAGTATTTAGATCTTGAATGCTTAACTGGTTCGCAGGTCGCTAAAACTTAACTGGTTCGCAGGTCGCTAAAACTTAACTGGACAGTAAGTTTAGACAAGACTTGTATAACGTGTACTTTGACATGTAGGGTGCTTGTCTTCACTAAGGGTTAGTGGGAGCACATGTTATAGGTGTGATAATGGGATTAGTATACTTGAACTTGACTCACATCGATTCGGTCACATTGATTTCGTCGGCTAAAGTTTGAAGGTTTAGCCGACGCCGACTAAATTGTCAACTAAAATGTTTCAGCCTACGACTATGCTTTTGGTCGTCGGCTAAAGTCAATCAAGTCGTCTGCTAAAGTTTTGTAATTGAGTCTACGAAAACGAGATTTTAGCCAATGACTTTTTAATGTTTAGCTGACGACACGTCCGCTTTAGCCGACGGCTTGTCGTCAGCTAAAGTATTACATGTTTTTTGTGCAGAATATATCACCATCTAACACTTCAAGACACAATATACAATATATTCAGAAATTACAAAAGAAGAAAACGAAAAAAATAATTTTCTCTGGTTTGATCATTCATGAAATCATAATGAAGGTACATTTATTGAACTTTAATATCAATTATAATTATATTATGCATATAATGTATCCATTTTGATGATTATGAACATGTTTAGGAATTAGTTCATTTTCTTGAAGATTTCTTGGTGTTTGTATAACACACACACACACACACACACACACACACACATATATATATATATATATGGATTTGACATCTTGACTTCGAGCTATGATGATTGTAGTCGTAATTTTTGTATATTCTTCATAAATACGAATTATGATTGTGTAATATTGTTGTAATTTTTGTTATAGGATGGATAAAAGTTGGATTGGTCTACGAAAATGGGATCCAAGGGTCATAGATGGAATGTGAGGATTTATTCTATTTGTGAAAGGGCATGATAGTGATAGTATAATTCATTACTGTCCATGCAATAAATATAAATATCGCAGCGATATGTACCGTTTTACACTTGATGTTATATGGGAGGACTTGAAAAAGAATGGATTTTGGGATAAATACACATGTTGATTTTACCACGGTGAAATATCAAATTCAATTATTCCCCATGATCAGGTACACTACAGTGATAGCACATCCAATGACCCTACAAGAAGGTTGATTGACGACGTGTTTGGTTATTACAAGAGGGACGTATTGGCTGAAGGTCAAGAATATCATATAGCTGATCAACCCATCATCTGAACACCTACATTGATACCCGTTAACACTATTTCTGTTTATAGATGCAACAAGCTAATCCAACTCTAATAGACTCTTGTTTATTCTGGTGTCACATGACGGTCCTTGATGGCAACTCCTGAATGACCGGACAGGTATAAGTACTGGTCCCACAAAAGTATTTTTAGGGGTCTACCTTATTGGAGTAAGCTGTTGATTAGGAACTACCTAGATGTGATGCACATAGAAAAAAATGTTTGTGAAAGTGTTGTCGGTACAGTTTTATGTTGGGAAGGGAAGACTAAAGAAATGAACATTAGAAAACATTTATGGTTGAAGGAAGGGAAGGGGAAACAAAAAATTCCGAAAGCAGCTTGCACCGTCACCCCTTAGCAAAAGGCTGAGATTTTTTCGTGGATGAAGGTTGCTAGGTATCCCACAGGATATGCTGGAAATATAGGCAGGTGTGTTAACTTCAAGGAGAACAAGTTAACTGGACTGAAGATCCATGATTGACATATCCTCTTACAACGCTTGTTTCCTGTGTTTATTCGACCATACTTGTCTAGATAGGTGGTCAAACCTTGTGTATCGTTATCCAGGTTCTTTCAAAAATTATGCACTAGAGAAGTAAGGAAGTCAGATCTCCGGCTCATGCAAAAGGAGATCATTTATATCTTATGCAAATTTGAGAGGATCTTCCCACCGAATTTTTTTGATCTCATGCCTCACCTCATGATCCATCTCACTCGCCAACTTTTACTAACAGGCCCGGTATGAGAAATATAGATGGTGCGGCTACACTTGGACAAGCAGTCGATAAGGATGACAATGAGGAATATCAAGAGCGGATACAACTAATATTCCACCATCCTCCACAATACTACTAAATAATGTTGTAGAAGGTCGAGTGGTTCGACTACATGGTGAAGAACGTGGGTTCATAGATGTAGGTACATATGAATTACGTGCAGACTCTAGTGAAGATGATGATGAAGAGTTCAGACATATGCTGCCAGTTATCAACTCCGACGCAGAGACAGACTCAGGTGGTGGTTCTGACTACGAACCTTAGAAGGACATATCATTGGTAAAAGTTCATTAAATTTTCCTTATTGTGTACCGCTCGAACAAATCGAAAAAGTGATATTATTACATGACTTTTTTTATTTTATTATATTCATTGTTCCACTAATGATTTTTTCAAATATAAAATATTATATATATATATATATTTATAATTAAATTCAAATATATAAAAAATTATTATATAAAAAACAAGTATAAATATATAAAATATTATTATATAAAAACTGTATAAATTAATATACATAATTAAATTCAAATATATAAAATATTATTATATAAAAGATATGTATAAATATAAAAATTGGGTTAAAAATGGACGAAGGATAAACATGACCCAGTGGAAAAATGCTATATCACTTATACAAATGGCCCGGGTCGAACCCCGGCAGCCACTGGGTCATGTTTTTTTTTTTTTTTGCGATTAAGTATAGCTGACGACAACCGTCGGCTAACGTCGCGAGTATAGCCGACTGCCTCAGGGTCATCGACTAAACTATAATTATATTTAAATATATAAAATATCATTATATTAAAGTTGTATTACTATATAAAATATTATTATATAAAAACTTCATAAATATATACAAATATATAATCATTTTATATATATTTATAATTAAATTCAAATATATTTACAAATATGTAATCATTATCTTAATCAATATTTTTAGAATTTAGTTTAGCCGACGACCACCGTCGGCTAAAGTCCATAAAATATTATTAAATATATAGATATCTTAATTTTGTATTAAATATATTTATAATTAAATTTAAATATATAAAATATCATTATATAAAAACTGTATAAATACAGAAAATATTATTATAATTAAATGTAGTTTAGCCGACGACAACCGTCGGCTAAATCCAGAAAAAATATTATATATATAGATATCTTAATTTTGTATTAAATATATATATAATTAAATTTAAATTTATAAAATATCATTATATAAAAACTGTATAAATATATGAAATATTATTATATAAAAACTATATAAATATATACAAATATATAATCATTATATATATATATATAAATATATATATTTATAATTAGATTTAAAGAATTTAAAATATCAATATATGTATAAATATAAAAACTGTGTTTAAATGTACTAATATAAACATGACTCAGTGGCAAAATACCATATAATCTATACAAATGGCCCTGTTTCAAACCCCGATTGCCAGTGAGCATGTTTTTTTCTTTAGAATTTTGTTCAGTTGGCGGCTAAAGTCAAGGGACACGCGGACGGACATCACGTCGTAACATTTATAAGATTTAGCCAACGACGCCGACTGTCGTCGGCTGAAGTGAAGCTACATATAAAAAAATGGGCTTTCTTTATTCTTTTTCTTTCTTCAGTTCTGTCATGAGACCTTATTCCTGGAACCCTCCTGCCATCCGTCCTCCGCCTTCCGTCGTCAGTCCGCCTTCCGCCTTCGCCGCCCGCGACCATCGTTCCGCCATCAGCCGCGTTCCTGGCAATCCAAGTGGTTTCGCCTGTCACCCTCCGCCACATTCCGCATGTCACCCTCCGCCGCATCAAAGATGTAATCTCTAAATTCCCTAAATTCCATATGTGGTTCAGCTAGGACAGGAGCTCATTTGTGTAGATTTCATTAAGGAGGAGGAAAAGGATTGAAAACAAAAAGAATTTGGATCTTTAGATTTAGCTTAGCCGTTGGTTATGAGATTCAGACAGTGAAGTTGGGGACATCCTCCGTGTCCCGATGGGTGGGAGAGAAACAATCCCATAATATGAAGGGATCCCTCAATTTTGTTTGCTGAAGATGATTGATCAATTTATCAATTTCGTCATTAGGCTGCCTAGGTATATTTATCATGCTTTATCAACCTAAAAGGAGATTACCTATTTTTGTGTTTTCTGTTATGTGTTAAAGGAGATTACCTATTTGAAGCTATGTTTCTGCTTTTAGTTTTCATTTTTGGTTAATTTGATTAAATACAATTAGTTGGTTTTGTGCATATCTATTTGAAATAGTGAGAGTAGTGCTATTTGAAATATCTATTTGTCATGAATCAACTGGGTGTTAATGTGTACTGCTTTGAATTCGTGTATTGCTTTGAATTCGTATACTGCTTTGAATTTGATTTGTTTAGTTAATGTGATAGTTTTATAATTTGTACAGGTTAAATGGATAAAATTGTAACACCCTCAATCCACTCAGGAATATTACACACCGTAGATCCTTTCCTCAAGGACATACTAGGCTGGTAACTACAATCAAACATCAAAATATCGCCTTTAAGGCTAAATGACGACCTAGTAGACCGATTAGGTCTTTCCATTAATACATACAACTCAATCACAATACATAACCATGCAGGGGTCAAAATACAACATGCTCCCGTACAACGGGGAAAATACTACACTGAAAATAACTACAACTAAACCAATACAACATCGCACGGGTCCTTATGTGATTAGTATCGATCATCATTCATCATCCTTCATGCCAACCCTGTGTTATGCTCCCCAAAACCTGAATGAACCTGGACGCAAAACAGACATCCATCCCCCGATTTCTTGGCGGTTAGTAAAATTCCACTATTTTGCTAGTGCAAGTACAAAGTGCAAATATGAGTCATACAAATCATATTTCAAGAATAATAATAATCCAGAATCCTCAAAGATTCAAACATAATGAAAGGAAATACTTCCATAGGCAGTGAGTTTGAGTAAGACTTTCGAAATTCGAAATATCACAAATTAAGAGAACAATTTATAAAAATTTTTTCAAAATGCCCTAGGGAGTTTTAGCGGAAAACCATTTAGGATTTATCGAATTCTTCTCTTTTCAAAAACCAAAAAGGGGTCACATCCCAAAGATTTGCTTTCTCAAATAAAAACCAACAATAATTCACGGGGTCCACAACCCACACCACATGTCCTCGACAGACATAAAATCAAAAAAACATAACCACCCAAGATACGAAATCTTGGTAACACATCCAAGGTACTCGACCATGGCAACACACATCCACAATCATATCCATGATACCGTGATCGCTTGCCACATATCACCGTAAGTCTTCTTAGGATCTCACGGTCGGACCGATCACTCGCCGTGTCCTGACCACCATGATCACATGCCATTTGTCACCGTAGACCTTGTCCGAACATCACAGCTAGACTATGACCACACATTCGCAATCACACAACACAATATACCAAGGATATCACAATAATCTACCCAAAGGCAACAAACACATAGCACAACACAGTTGTCAAATCACAACGCACCAAAATGAGATAATATATGTATATATTATCAAATCACACCACCCACATCGAACATATCCATAGGATTCATTGTATCATTCACAAACACATCATTCGCAAAATACACACGCGTTTTGAAAGAGAGCCTTTAACGAGGCTAAACCGAATCATTTGAAAGTTCATTTCTAACAACTAAACAAACACACTTAGATGATCACCAATCATCATATACACGAAACAAGAAATGTATGAACATGGTACTTGCCTAGGAATCGGCACGCCAAAACTCCGACGAACACGGCTAAACCGAAGTGCCTCGAAACATACAACTACTTCAAAAAACAATGAGAACACTATCACAATGAGGATCGAGACCAATAACAACCGGAATTACATCAAACTATCGAAGGAAAACTCATTGGAACATTTAATCGAGCATTAAATGTTCAATATCTCCCAAGAACACTCAAATCGTCAATCAAGTTAAACCAAATTGAAATATGGATATACAATCCATAGAACACGATTAATAACATCATATAGCACCAACCGATTCATTGAAATCGGACTAGGATCGAGATCAAGAACAAAACTGCAAAAAGTCAACTTTAGGGGAAAATGGGAAAAATACATCGATCCGACGAAGAACAATAGATTAGATGATGTTACGATCACCTAGAACTCTCCAAAGAACCTTGGAATGGAACAAAATTGGCCAAGACCACGAACCCTAGTCGCCCTTGACTCACATCCGCGGAGGAAGGAAGAAATGAAGAGGAAATGGGAATATAAGCATGCTCTCCGGTTTATATACCAGACAGACTAGCGTGCGCTAATCAACATGTTCTAGCGTGCGCTATCGAACCCATAATACAAAGTGTTCTGCCAAACGTACAGTTAGCGTGTGCTAGTAGCTAAGTATTAGCTATAATATCCGAAATTTCTACTACTATTGTTTAATGTTTTTTTATCCGAGTTATATTGTACAGTGTGGAATTTGTACCATATGGATAAAATAAGTGAAAGACTGAGACTGCTATACTTGTATAATTCTTGTACTTGGTCAACAATTGCATTTGAGGATATCGTGTATTAGATGTATCGTATGAGAATATTATTGGAAGGAGCATGTGTATTCAGTATGTCGTATGTTCGTATATAGTATGTTGACACGTTGGACAAGAATAGCTGAAAATGGCTAAGTGTAGCATTATTAGAGCACGCTAATATACATGCCTAGCGCACGCTATCGTGCAGGTTTAGCGCACGCTAATGGTAAAGGATAGCGGACGCTAGTACAGACCAGATCAGAGGGAATCTATTTGTGGACCCGGTCACTTTCGGCGCATGTGCCGACAAGGTCAACGGATATTTGTTGAGAACGGTTAGCGCATGCTAATGCATATTGTTAGCGCATGCTAACATCAGATCGGTCCAAAAGGAATCTTATCCTAGTCAGAGCTGTCGGCGTGTGGACCCGTCTTCGTAGCATACAGACAAGCGAGTCAACTATGAGTAGCGCACGCTATGATCAGACACTAGCGTACGCTAAATAGAGGAGATTACGTACGCTATTTCATGGACATTACGTACTTAACTCATTGTATGCAGTAAGGCAGTAGCCTCTGGACTGCGATAGCGCGCGCTAACAAAGATAGTTAGCGCACGCTAATAATAGTCAGTATATAGTTGGCCACTATTCTTCATTTCGTCCATTCTTTCCTTGCAACCGATAGAGAGAGTTCTTAGAGAGATGTTTGAAGTTCCAAACACTGGATTATGGTGGAGTTAATCATCCATAACAACATTAAGCTTGGAATCGATTGGAAACGGATTCAAACTTGGGATTCAATCCATTCCTTCAAAAAGGTAATCACTCTTCATCTTTGGATTTCATTTTGGATTGAATTTTGATGTTGTTGAGTTGATGATTATTACATAAACAAGTTTACAAGCATGATTATGAGGTGGATTACCGGATATTGATATGATTAGTGTGGTTTTGAATGGTGTTGTTTTTCTTCAGAGATATGTTGGTTAATATCTCCCTTCATTTCGGGTTTTTGATGTTGTTGTTATTGTTTACTTCATATGATGATGAACCTGCAAGTGATTATGATTCTTGGTGTATATGATATGATTAAGAAGTTTATATGTTGAAATGTTAGTGGAAATAAGATTTGGACACTTGTTTGGAAAGTAATGTGTATAAGGTTCGACTTTGAAAAAATCACCATCGATTCTTGAAAATTCCAAAAATTCTGAAACATAATAGTATGATAGAGCATCGAGTTATATTTCTAATGGTTCAAACGGTGAATCAATCGGAGTCCGGATGAGTGAGTTATACTCAAAATGGCAAAAACTATACTGTCTGTATTCTGAGAACAGGTAGCGCGCGCTATTGATAAAGTTAGCGTACGCTAACGTGTCTGGACATATAAAAACGTAAAGTAGTCGGGAATTTCATTTCCCAACCCTTCCTACACGATCCCTTTTCATCCCAAATCACCCAAACTCGGTTTTTAATTGGCTGGAACTCTTTTCGTCCCAAATCACCCAAATCACCCAAATCACCCTTTTCGTACCAAGGTAATTGGCTGGAACTCTAATATTTTGGGATGTTTGAGATTCTTGATATATTTGGGTTGTTTAGTTCGTATCGATGGATAGAATCATATAATGTTGAAGGATATATATGTTTGTGATTATGTTCTTCGTGTTCTTGATGTGGTTGGTGTTTATTGGTTGATGATTCGAATATACCTTTGAATTCTGCCTTCAAGGTGTTTGATTGAAGTTTTGAAAGAGAAAATGATTGGAATATTTTGGTTAAGTTTGTATACTCGCCTTATCGAATCGATATATGGATTTGCGGGATCATGGGAATGCATTCGTAATTGTTTGAGTTAGATTGTTCGGACTTGTGTTTAATCGAGATATTTTGGAATCGTTGGGTTTGTGGATTGGTTATATCGATGGTTGATTGTTATCGAACTTGTTGTTTATCGATTATTACAATAGGTTGAGCTTATTGATCGGTGATTATAATCGTGTGCTTCGGTCGAGTTCGAGGATGTTTGTGAATTGCTTTAGTCGGAGTCGAGGAGCTCATGTACGAGGACAAGGAATTGGTGACGGTTCCACTATCATCGTATCGGTATCGAGGCAAGTTATTACTTGCACAGTTTACAATATTTAATGAATGGTTTCCGTTTCATTCGTTTATAATTCGTATAGCAATGTTTATAATTGTATCACAGGAGGTTTGGGATTATAAGTTGTATTCGAGTTTTGGTAATTAAATCATAATGTATATGATTTACATTTGTTGTTGGTATGCTTGGTATCGAGGATACATTGTGGTATAGGCGAAGACATGAATTATCTACCATCCGTGACATTTTGGATCGTCGAATATTCAGAATAATGGTTGGTGATGGTTTAGATATCAAGATTGCTCTCAAAGGACTCGGAGCAAGTATTTTAATCACTTTCGTCATTTGTGTCGATCATGTTGTGGTACATTCATGTATCGTTGTTGTCATGCATTTGTGCATTGTTGTTGTCGTACATTGTGTACTGTTGTTTTGTGCAGTTGTGCATTGTTGTGATATCCACCATGCGTTGGCCCGATGGGATCAACACGGGATATCTATAGCTGTGTGTGCTGGATCGTTGGACTGGTAATGCCACCATGCGTTGGTTCGATGGGATCATCATGGGGATCTATAGCTGTGTGCGCTGGATCATTGGATTACCATATGTGTTCATTGTTATTCTGCATATGTATATTATGGGTTGCCCTAAGTATACAATGTTGTTATTGATGTGAGCATATTGACATTGTCATATAAGTATGCATTTATAGGTCTTGTGTTTGGACCGTGTCCGTATGATGTATTGATCTGATCTCGGATTAGACTGATATGATTTTGTCGTGGCATTTCATATCTTGAGGTATGTTCCGTACTTCCTTTGGAATTTGTCTTTTGATAGATAACTGATTATCGAGTTGAGATTTGATGATGTTTATTCCGATTGATCGAATTGGTCAGAGTTGGTATAATTCGTAACAGTGAGTTATGATAATGTTTTGAGAACCTTGGGTATTGTTGAGATACTGTATAGATATTTCCGTATTAACTTATTGTGTTGTTAAGGATACGAATCGTGGATTTTCGTAAAGTTATTGTGGTAAGATTACATTGGTCGTATTCTTACTTAGTGATTTTATTGGTATGTAATTATCTACGTGATCTGATTGTTATCATTGTTGGATATTATGGCTGACCCCGTCATGGGTTTTCTTTTTAGGTTCTTTGGATAACGAGCTTGTAGCGGTCGTGAAGAGATGAGCTTCCCGGAGGATACTGGCTAGAGCATGTATTTGTGTATCGAGTTTCCTGATTAGTTGTTGTATTCCTCTGCTAGAGTATTTTTAATTGTTTGTCTTTTTCCGCTGCGTAAGTATTTTTAAATGGCCTTTTGGTTTCTCGTAACTTGAGTTACTTTGGCAAATCGTTTTCTAAACTATTGAGTTTCGGCTGTTTGGCCTTGTGGTTTCAAATGAGATTTTATGATGGTTTTGTTAGACTGGTTTTGTAAAGTTTTCGAATGTTTTTAAAAGATAGTACCGTCGTTAGCCTTTTGGGTGTCTGTAAATGTTTGTGAAAATTTCCTTCAGCCTTGTGGGTTCCATCTCGGGGCCCACGGCGCTGGGGTTGTTGTAAACTTTTCCAAATGGTGTTAATGTGTTTCTTTGGATAGAGCCGTGTTGTGTTCTCGAGTTGAGCTGAGTTTGCAAAATGTGTGTTTTGAAAATATTTGTGTCGGGTAATTTCTAGAGTTAAGACATGTGCTAGTATCACGGGGAATCGTCGGCTTCAAGATCTGTAAGTATTTGGATTTTTGAATTGCATTAAGATTTATTGCCATTCTAAGTTGATATGCTTTGAGATTCAGAAAGATGTTATGCGTTACAGTATGAGGTGACAAAGTTGGGACAAGATTGACGATCTTGAGAGTTTATGATTTTGGAAATCAATATGTCGGTTAAATTTTGGAACGAAGTTGTGCAATTGGGAGAAAGATTGTGGATTGATGAGGAGAACATGTAGTCATGTTAGTACATTTTGAGATGTATGAACTGTTTTTGAGCATTTGAAAATGATACTTTTCAAAATAAATTTTTTACGAATGTTTTACGGAAAATGATTTTAGGCCGAGACCCAATCGATTTCGAAATAGTTTTGTAATTCAGGACTTGGAGTCCGAAAGAGTTTTCTATTTTTTTATAAACTTCTCGTAACGTGGAACGGGATATGGGTTGAGACCCTAATGTTTCAAAAGGCTTTTCTGTTTTCTTAAAACTCCCGAGATTTGTAAAACACTTTACCAATCGTTTATCTATTTTATTTCTGCCTTTCGAGATTTTGGTTTACTTGTTCACATGAGACTCCTCGGGAAGTCTTTCGATGTGTTTATTTGTTTCAATGTTTTGTCATAGCATATTTGAGGTGATCCAGGATGGGTTAATGATTGACGTTACTAGTCATATATGGAAAAAGGAGTTTTTGTCGGATTCTATACATTAAGGTTTTGGAACTCTAACGTGTGGTTTTCCAATGGAATGTCAGTGGAAGTGGTGACGAACCGAATTGGTATACAAGAGTATGGTTGTAGTCGAGCATTTTCATAATTTCATCTCATTTTCGTGTGTATTCGAAAAGAATTGTCATCGAGAACTTAACACCAGCTAGCCGATTTAATTTTTCGAAAATTGATTTTTTGGTCTTACCAAAATTTATGTTCTAAGTTTTGAAATTTTTGAAGGAACTTTCGAAAATTTGTCTTCTTGACGAGATATATGATTTCAAACTGGTTTTGAAAATGTGATTGATATACATACGCATTTAGTGCATTGTGCATATCATGGTGAAGTTATGAATGCGTCTCACAAACTGGATAACACATCAGTGTGGAACGATGAATAAAGATTCGAACTTCAGTATGGTAGTTCGGTTATCCAGGGATCCTCGGTTGATTTATTGGATAAGAGAAATAGGCTGCGTGTTATAGATCCATGCACAAGATGTAATTTTGGAACTTTGGATTTCGTGAATCGGGACATATGTGCTATGTGATTCCATTGGTATGGTAGTAGCGTGATTTTTTACCATAGTGATTTTTGAATGATTTCTTTGTAAATGTAGATTGGGGATGGTGACCCCATGCTGGTTGTTTTGAATATTGAATGGTCGTTCCCACTCCATGTATGATTGAATATGTTCGTCGGTTTGTGATTGGTTGTTCGTATGCCGAGGGGTATGTTCACCAGTCGGGTATGTTTATTGAGATCCACTGTATGTAATTGGTTTGTCGTTTTGAGAATGTTATTCTTTCGTATATCTGTTTCTATGGTTATGTGTTGACCATGTTGGAGCTTACCGTGTGAAGGTATTCTCGATTATCGTTGATCGTTCGTTGGTCATATTGGAGTTTATCATGATGATGATATTCTCGATTGTGTTTTGACCTTTGGATTGGTTGTATGAGAGTTTATCATGTCGATGATATTCCCGGTTAATTTATTGGTTGATCATTGTTGGTGATCATCTGAGCGTTCGGATTTTGTGCCGATGTTTCGGAATTGTGTCGTTGTTTTGGGCAGTTGTTTCATAGATGTATCGTGCATTATTGGTTTATAGCAGATTGGGACTTGATTGTGCGATTAGGCAGACAGGATTTAACATGGATAGATTATTTCATCCGAAGATGATATATTTTCTTGAGACTCATGGAATGTGATTGTAAGCGTATTGAGGCTTTACAGTGAAGTCACTTGCTAGTATCCCAGGAGATCGTCGACTTTGCGCCTTTGTAAGTATGCTATTTTGCTTAGTCGGTAATAATGATGATCGATCGTTGTCGTGATGGTTTCGGAATATTTTGGTCGAACGATTTGTTTGCTTTTCTATGACAGATTGCAAGTTTCGAGGACGAAACTTATTTTAAGTGGTGTAATATGTAATATCCGGAATTTCTACTACTTTTGTTTAATGTTATTTTATACGAGTTATATTGTACAGTGTGGAATATGTACCATATGGATAAAATAAGTGAAAGACTGAGACTGTTATACTTGTATAATTGTTGTAATTGGTCAATAATTGCATTTGAGGATATCGTGTATTAGATGTATCGTATGAGAATATTATTGGAAGGAGCATGTGTATTCAGTATGCCGTATGTTCGTATATAGTATGTTTAGACATTGGACAAGAATAGAGGAAAATGGCTAAGTGTAGCATTATTAGCGCACGCTATCGTGTAGGTTTAGCGCACGCTAATGGTAAAGCATAGCGCACGATAGTACAGACCAGATCAGAGGGAATCTACGTGTGGACCCGGTCACTTTCGGCGCATGTGCCGACAAGGTCAACGGATATTTGTTGAGAAGGGTTAGCGCACGCTAATGCATATTGTTAGCGCACGCTAACATCAGATCGGTCCAAAAGGAATATTATCCTAGTCAGAGCTGTCGGCGTGTGGACCCGTCTTCGGAGCATACAAACAAGCGAGTCAACTATGAGTAGTGCAAGCTATGATCGCACACTAGCGTACGCTAAATAGAGGAGATTACGTACGCTATTTCATGGACATTACGTATGTAACTCATTGTATGCAGTAAGGCAGTAGCCTCTGGACTGCGACAGCGCGCGCAAATAAAGACAGTTAGCGCACGCTAATAATAGTCAGTATATAGTTGGCCACTATTCTTCATTTCGTCCATTCTTTCCTTGCAACCGATAGAGAGAGTTCTTAGAGAGATGTTTGAAGTTCCAAACACTGGATTATGGTGGAGTTAATCATCCATAACAATATTAAGCTTGGAATCGATTGGAAATGGATTTTATTTTGGATTGAATGTTGATGTTCTTGAGTTGATGATTATTACATAAACAAGTTGACAAGCATGATTATGAGGTGGATTACCGGAGTATGATGATATTGTTGATATGCGGATATTGATATGATTCGGGTGGTTTTGAATGGTGTTGTTTTTCTTCAAGAGATATGTTGGTTAATATCTCCCTACATTTCGGGTTATTGATGTTCTTGTTATTGTTTACTTCATATGATGATGAACCTGCAAGTGATTATGATTCTTGGTGTATATGATATGATTAAGAAGATTATATGTCGGAATGTTAATGGAAATAAGATTTGGACACTTGTTTGGAAAGTAATGTGTCTAAGGTTCGACTTTGGAAAAATTACCACCAATTCTTGAAAACTCCAAAAATTCTGAAACATAACAGTATGATAGAGCATTGAGTTATCTTTATAATGGTTCAAACGGTAAATCAATCGGAGTCCGGATGAGTGAATTATGCTCAAAATGGCAAAAACTATACTGTCTGTATTTTGAGAACAGGTAGCGCGCGCTGTTGATAAAGTTAGCGTACGTTAACGTGTCTGGACGTATAAAAATGTAAAGAAGTCGGAAATTTCATTTCCCAACCCTTCCTACATGATCCCCTTTCGTCCCAAATCACCCAAACTCGGTTTTTAACCCCTCAACCTCAGATTTTGAGTTGGTTTATCAAGTGATAACATCTAGGAAAGCTCGGAACAAGGATTATAATATCATTCTTGATTCTTTCACCGGATTGAAGGTAATTGGATTGAACTCTAATATTTTGGGATGTTTGAGATTCTTGATATATTTGGGTTGTTTAGTTCGTATCGATGGCTAGAATCATATAATGTTGAAGGATATGTATGTTTGTGATTGTGTTCTTCGTGTTCTTGATGTGGTTGGTGTTTATTGATTGATGATTTGAATATACCTTTGAATTACGCCTTCAAGGTGTTTGATTGAAGTTTCGAAAGAGAAATTGATTAGAATATTTTGGTTAAGTTTGTATACTCGCCTTATCGAATCGATATATGGACTTTGCGGAATCATGGGAATGCATTCATAATTGTTTGAGTTAGATTGTTCGGACTTGTGTTTAATTGAGATATTTTGGAATCGTTGGGTTTGTGGATTGGTTATATCGATGGTTGATTGTTATCGAACTTGTTGTTTATCGATTATTGCAATAGGTTGAGATTATTGATCGGTAATTATAATCGTGTGCTGCGGTCGAGTTCAAGAATGTTCGTGAATTGCTTTAGTCGGAGTCGAGGAGCTCATGTACGAAGACAAGGAATTGGTGACGGTTCCACTATCGTCGTATCGGTATCGAGGCAAGTTATTACTTGCAAAGTTTATAATATTTAATGAATAATTTCCATTCAATTCGTTTATAATCCGTATAGCAATATTTATAATTGTAATCATAGGAGATTCGGGATTATAAGTTGTATTCGAGTTTTGGTAATTAAATCATAATGTATATGATTTACATTTGTTGTTGGTATGCTTGGTATCGAGGATACATTGTGGTATAGACGAAGACATGAATTATCTACCGTCCATGACATTTTGGATCGTCGAATATTCAGAATAATGGTTGGTGATGGTTTAGATATCAAGATTGCTCTCGAAGGACTCGGAGCAAGTATTTTAATCATTTTCGTTATTTGTGTCGATCATGTTGTGGTACATTCATGTATCGTTGTTGTCATGCATTTGTGCATTGTTGTTGTCGTACATTGCGTACTGTTATTTTGTGCAGTTGTGCATTGTTGTCATATGTCCACCATGCGCTGGCCCGACGGGATCAACTTGGGATATCTCTAGCTGTGTGCGCTGGATCGTTGGACAGGTAATGCCACCATGCGTTGGTTCGACGGGATCATCATGGGGATCTAGAGCTGTGTGCGCTGGATCATTGGATTACCATATGTGTTCATTGTTATTGTGCATATGTATATGATGGGTTGCCATAAGTATACAATGTTGTTATTGACGTGAGCATATTGACGTTTTCATATGAGTATACATTTGTAGGTCTTGTTTTAGGACCGTGTCCGTATGATGTATTGATCTGATCTCGGATTATACTGATATGATTTTGTCATGGCATTTCATATCTTGAGGTATGTTCCGTAGTTCTTTTGGTATTTGTCTTTTGATGGATAACCGATTATCGAGTTGAGATTTGAGGATGTTTAATCTGATGGATCGAATTGGTCAGAGTTGGTATAATTCGTAATAGTGAGTTATGATAATGTTTTGAGAACTTTGGGTATTGTTGAGATACCGTACATATATTTCTGTATTAACTTATTGTGTTATTAAGGATACGAATCGTTGATTTTCGTAAAGTTATGGTGGTAAGATTACATTGGTCGTATTCTTACTTAGTGATTTCATTGGTATGTAATTATCGACGTGATGTGATTGTTATCATTGTTGGATATTATAGCTGACCCCATCGTGGGTTTTATTTTTAGGTTCTTTGGATATCGAGCTTGTAGCGGTCGTGAAGAGATGAGCTTCCGGAGGATACTGGCTAGAGCATGTATTTGTGTATCGAGTTTCCTGATCAGTTGTTGTATTCCGCTGCTAGAGTATTTTTAATTGTTTGTCTTTTTCCGCCGCGTAAGTATTTTTACATGGCCTTTTGGTTTCTGGTAACTTGAGTTACTTTGGCAAATCGTTTTCTAAACTATTGAGTTTCGGTTGTTTGGCCTTGTGGTTTCAAATGAGATTTTACGACAGTTTTGTTAAATGGGTTTTGTAAAGTTTTCGAATGTTTTTAAAAGATAGTACCATCGTTAGCCTCTTGGGTATTTGTAAATGTTTGCCAAAATTTCCTTCAGCCTTGTGGGTTCCATCTCGGGGCCCACGACGCTGTAATATTCCTGGATGGCTGTGGGGGTGTTGCATTAGCTTGCGCTAACGAGTCCCAGTACCAGTCCAGTGGCTCTGGACTGCCCAAGAACGAAAAGTTAGCGTGCGCTGCCCTTACGTAGCCTGCGATATCTGCTGCACCTTAGCGCGCACTATAAAGCTTCATAGCTTGCGCTACCGAACTCCTAGTCAAATGCAGCAACTACTGGACTGTCTCAGCCTATTCAGGTAGCGTGTGCTAACTAATACTGTTAGCGTGTGCTAACGGGGGTCAGTGTCAGCTACTGACATCTGAATTCATCACTCGACAGCGTGCGCTAAATGTAAACTTAGCGTGCGCTAAAACCCTCGAAAATGACAGCAACAGTAATCTCAAAGATTGGTACGACGACGAACTTCTCCGACCGAAACTTCAAGTTCAATATATGAACGGAACACTCCAAAATATGATCATCAAATGAGTCTAATCTCTAACGGAACTCATAACGGCACTCCAAAAAGGTCGGAGTGAGAAATACGAAAGAAGTTCCCCAAAACTCTGGGAAATTACAAAACAGCCCAAAACGTCCGAAAAATCCAATAGAAGATCAAACAACCGAACTGAAGCTCACAATAGGTCTAACAAAGTTAAACAAACTTACGGGATACACGAAGCGACAGTTTCAAACGATATTCGCAGGAATTGAACTGAAGTGCGGAAAAGTCGCCAAGATGCACGGAACTCAACAAAACGACACCAAAATGAACTCGAATGACAAAAAGTGCAGAATTAATCATTCTCAAAATGAAGAAACAGTCACAAGCGAGCCGTTAAAATGGACTCGTGGCAAAAAAGAAATTTACCTAAAATCGAAATCGTGGATATTACATACTTAAAAGAAGTTTTGTCCCGAAACTTAAAATATGTAAGGAGGAGCAATATCCCACCAGGCACTTCTCAACGAGATACATAAGAACTGAATAACTCACACCCCATCGGTGAAACGCTACAAGCAACACAAAGAAACATACGGCGTGAAAACACATTCGACGACAATCATCACAATGTCACAAGTAGAGACATAATAAAATGAGCAAGTGTCAAGTATCACCAAACAGATAGCACAATCAAGTCAATTATCCGAACAATCACAAAACAAAAGGTACCTATTACAAAAAAACACGCAAAGTCGAAAAAAATAGAAATTAAACACACAACTATCCACGAAGATAACCACGAAGAACTTCGACCATGTCAAAATTCTCGAAAACCACACTAGACATCTCCATGTCCTTTTGGAGCAGACACGCAAACTCGATCCCCAAACCTCTCAAATACCGTCCTGCAATGCACGGGTCGGTGTCCCAATTGACCGCAATCAAAACAGCTGACTAACGGTGAACGACAATTCTACGCGGTATGGCCCGCTCAACCACAGTTATAACACGACTTCGTGCTTCTCTCAAGGATTAACAGCCTCCCACCAATTAGCGGAATCCTTGTCAAGAATATACTGAGCGACAGGTAACTTACGTTCTTCTGGACAATCAACTACCTGAATATCTTCCCCAATTAGAAAAGCCAACCATTCCAACCCAATGCATCTGCAGCACCAGCGAAACGAGGGGATTCATATGAACCACTTTTCGAAGCCACTGATTTGCGCCAATGTTCTGGGTCACATATGTATTTTGTTGAATTGCTTGGGTCAACTGAGTCATCTGTGCATCTTCCTGCTGCAAAATAGTGGCAACACCGATACCAACACCATCACCGGCAGTACAATCCTGATCACGCGTCTGGTCGCCACGACCATGACCTCTGCCCCTCGGCATACTGAATAAGTTACCACTCAGCACCCGAGAAAATCATAACACAATCACATACAACAATTACCATCATAAGGCAACTCACATACACAAAATCAGAGCAACGACGATATCCGTTTGGTGATTTCAACAGCCCGAACGATAACCAGCACACAATTACAAAACATCATGAAACAATCACATATGTACACAATCATACAAACCTAAGCACTAACAGCTCGCACTGGTGCGATAACACGCAAATCACCATGAAGCGACGAACATTTAATACCAACATCACACCTCTCACAGAGGGCTAGCACCCTAACGACAAAGCTAACATCATACACACATTCCCTGACCGCAAGGAAATGATAGGTTTTAAACACGAAAGCCACCTTTAAAAAAAATGGAAACACTAGTTGATCTTGAGTATCACATTTCAAAAAAGTAATACAATATTGTTATCGAGATTTTGCAAAAAAAAGTCATCTTACGTTTGATAAAAAAATGAGGACATCTTTCTTTTAGTTATAAACTTTCAGAAATATTCGACCTTCGGGTATAAGCAATTGCGTTTCTAAATTATTGAAAATATCTCAAAATATTTTGGTCCTCAAGGTGTAAGAATTTTGAAATATACAGTTGTACTAATAGGCACCTTGAAAATACCGCGAGGAAATAATCCATTTTAAAAGTACGTCTCGGAATTTATTTTCTAAGATACTCAAGACATTCAAAAATCCATTAGGCCAGAATGCCCAAAACTCACACGTTACAAAGTATACTTTAAGCCTCTGGTCGCACGTATTGACATTCGCTTACACATCTCATAGTACATGCATCAAATTGTTTCAAAAGCAAGACATGTCATTTCCCGGAAAACAAATAGTCAATAATCACAGTTGAAAATCGCCTATAACCGGGGCTAAACCACTGGTCCCATCCGAGGCCTCTAAGGACCCTCTCGGACTGGCCATAGTTAAAAATCACGCACATAACTCGCCTAGGACCGGGGTGAAACCACTGATCCCATCCGAGGCCTCTACGGACCCTCCCGGACTGGCTATCCAAACAAGCTCGTGAATCAGTAGCGAAATCACAGATTCCTCCAAGGCCTCATCGGACCCTCCCGGAGTGAGAAAATCACACACATAACTCGGCTAGGACCGGGTCGAAACCACTGATCCCATCCGAGGCCTCTACGGACCCTCCCGGACTGGCTATCCAAACAAGCTCGTGAATTAGGAGCGAAATCACAGATCCTCTGAGGTCTCGTCGGACTCTCCAGGAGTGAGAAAATCACACACATATACATTACTATTCCATGTTAAGCATAAGGGTTTCACAAGAATACTTTCAAAACGAGCAAATAATCATTAGCAGCGGACAAAATCAATAGTCAAAAATACATTAGCAGCGACACCACTCCTCATAAAAACAAAATATGAGAGTCAAATAAATACATATCACGAAATCAAAATCTACATAAAGATTCCATCACTTAACAAATAATCATACAAGTGGCTCGTGTCACATGAGGCACAACACAAAGAATGGAGATTTACATCCACAGGTCGCACGAAGATGATGATCGCCCCACGATACTAATCACGACCAACAAACTCAGATGATGCATCGCGACATGACTTAATCAGGCACGACCTAACTAAAAACAACTCATCAATACACACTCAACTCCACAGCATAGGTTTCCATAACCTATCTCCAATACCATTTATGTAACACCCAAATTCGCCCAGGGATATTATACGCCGTAGATCCTTTCCTTAAGGACCTACCAGGCTGGTAACTACAATCGAACATCAAAATATCGCCTTTAAGGATAAATGACGACCCAGTAGACCGATTAGGTCTTTCCATTAATACATACAACTCCATCACAATAAATACCCATGGAGGGGTCAAAATACAACACGCTACCGTAAACAGGGAGAATACTATAGCAGAAATAACTATAACTAAACCAATACAACATCGCACGTGCCCTCATGTGATTAGTATCGATCATCATTCATCATCCTTCGTGTCAACCCTGTGTTATGCTCCCCCAAACCTGAATGAACCTGGACGCAAAACAGACATCCACCCCCCGATTTCTCGGGGGTTAGCAAAATTCCACTATTTTGCTAGTGCAAGTACAAAGTGCAAATACGAGTCATACAAATCATATTACAAGAATAATAATAATCTGGAATCCTCAAAGATTCATACATAACGAAAGGAAATACTTTCCTAGGCAGAGAGTTTGAGTAAAACTTTCCAAATTCGAAAGATCACAAATCAAGAGAATAATTTATAAAATGTTTTTAAAATGCCCTTGGGAGTCATTTAGGATTTATCGAATCCTTCTCTTTTCAAAAACCAAAAAGGGGTCACATCGCAAAGATTTACTTTCTCAAATAAAAACCAACAATAATTCACGGGGTCCACAACCCACACCACGTGTCCTCGACAGACATAAAATCAACAAAACATAACCACCCAAGATACGAAATCTTGGTAACACATCCAAGGTACTCGACCATGGCAACACACATCCATAATCATATCCATGATACCGTTATCGCTTGCCACGTATCACCCTAAGTCTTCTTAGTCTATCACGGTTGGCCCGATCACTCGCCGTATCCTGACCACCATGATCAAATGCCATGTGTCACTGCAGACCTCATCCAAACATCACGGCTGGACTATGACCAAACATTCAAAATCACACAACACAATACACCAAGAATATCACGATAATCCACCCAAAGGCAACAAACACATAGCACGACACAATTGTCGAATCACAACGCACCGAAATAAGACAATATTGAAGAGATAAATTCACCACTAGAAGGGGGGTTGAATAGTGGTGATGCGGAATACCGAAATTTCTTGCGAGTAAAAAGAAAATAGTGCGGAATTTAAAGACTAAAGAATTTATAGAGGTTCGGCAACTTGCCTACGTCCTCTCTCCGACTTTCTTTTTCTATTGGCTTAAGAAAAACCACAACCTTAACTCGTCTTCTATCGGTCCGAGTTCACAACCGTTACAATCCGCTTGTCTTCTATCGGTCCAAGCTCAACCTTTCCCTCAATATAAATGATTGTTTATCTAGTGTTCTATAGGAACTAGATAATCCTCACTATACGAATATGGGAGTATAATCCTAACAATGCCGGATCAAAGATCCTAATAACACCGGATTAGTGACTCTTGATTCGTTTCTTTTTCGCTCAAGTGTAAGTGATGCAACACTTACAACCAAATGAAAGAATACAAAGAATAATAGATATTACAATTGAAATCACTCTTGTATCTTTCTTTTCTCACAATTTGTAATGCAATAAAACATATAAATCTGAGCTCAAGAATGCTTTGATTGCTTGTATGCTTTGTATGCTTGAATGCTTGAAGTTGTGTGTTTGATACTCAAGTCCTTCGAGTATTTATAGGTGTGAGACATCCTTCAAATTCTGAAAAACATACTATTAGCGTGCGCTAATAGTGCCTTGTAGCGTGCAAGCACGCTTTTGACTTGAAATCTCTGAACAGTCACAAAGACTGTTGCAACGGTAAAATACCATGTCTAGCGTGCGCTAGTAATGAAATGGTAGCGTGCGCTAACGTCTGGTCAACTAGTCTTCGATCTTGACTTTGACAATGTCCGATTTTCTCTCCAACGACTCTTTATCCAACGGCTAAATTTATGATTAGCGTGCGCTAGCAAGTATGAATAGCGTGCGCTAGCATTAATTAAATCCAACTTTTCCAGATTTTCCGGATCTGCATTGACTCTTGCTTCCAACGGTTGAAATTCAAACGGTAATATGCAGATTCCTTTTAGCGTGCGCTAATGCCTTTCCCTTAGCGTGCGCTACTGAGTTATTTCATTAACGTACGTTACCTTGTGTAGCGTACGTAAAAGCCTTGACGAATTGAGTCCAGTAGCTACTGGACTACTAACCATAATATTGGTAGCGTGCGCTAGAGATGATAAGTAACGTGCGCTATGTCCATGCTGTAGCGTACGTAATATGATATGTATAGCGTGCGCAACATCCAGTTCTGATTTCCTTCCAGACTTCACTGACCTCTGGAGAAATACGATAGCGTGCGTTATTTTTACTGTATAGCGTGCGCTAACTGTAGGTTCTTAGCGTGCGCTAACATTGTATAGCTTGCGTGCGCTATCGATCAAAGCGACTTGAGTGCGGTGACTTGGTAGTGCGTATATGAATGTCCCGATAGCGTGCGCTACGATATGATAAGTAGCGTGCGTTAGCTATATTTTGCTCCTTCAAAATATTATCGAGCCGAGATTGATCCAATTAAATGTTTTGAATGTAATAATCATCAAAATACATTTTGAGTCAACAATCTCCCCCTTTTTGATGATGTCAAAACATTTAATTAATACCTGCAAAAACATTTTGAAATTATTCGAATCAAGGTAAACTTGTTCGATATATTAGTAGTTTTTGGAGTATTCTCCCCCTTTTTGACATAAACAAAAAGGAACTCCCCCTGAATTGTTGCATTATTAATAAATATTAACGAAAATTGCCATTATTCAAGGTGCAATCAACAATACTAGTAAACAACAGTAACAATACTTGTAAATAGCAAATACTTGTACATAACAAATGCCAAATGAAGAAATGCGAATTTCATTAAGATAAAATGCAAGGAATACACCAAGTTTTCATGGCAAAAGACATATAGATTGTTCGATCAACAAGATTCTACATCAAACATCAAAGATAAAATCCTCAAATCTAAGGGTCGGAAGAAGACGACGGGAAAGTGAACGAGGGGTGTGCGAAACGAATGAACTCAGATATTAGCCCACGCACTTCCTGGACTTCTGAACGCACTTCCCGGACTTCCGAACGCAGAGCCCGAACATCCTCTCGTATCTCAGCCTGAGAGGTCTCAATGCCCCGCATCCGAGCACAGAGATCACTTTCCTCTTCTTCCGTCACCACATCTCTCATTGGGCGTTTTCCTTTCGACGTAGGCTTCCTTACGAATTCCCCAGTCTGCATTTCTCGAAGGGTATGAGGTCCCCGACGAGTGATCTTTTCTTCTGCAGTAGGCATCCGTGACCCTTTCTCTACTTGGTCATCGTCGCGTAGGTACGGAAAAAGAATCCAGCCTATGTTGGACGTCCGGATGTAGTGCATAGCTTTAAGCGAAGCGTCCGAGATTTCATGTCCGAGGGAGACGGGGACTGCCTTGTCCTTCGACAAGTCGACTTGATGAAAACTGAAAATGGCCGAGAGGATTGAGCCGTAAGGCATTCCAGCCTTGCAAGAACGAGTGGCGTAGTTTTTCGACCGAAACAAGTCTCCCTTCACCTTCATCCAACTGATGATGATGTCGGAGAAATTAACTTTATCGTCATTGAGAACGTGGTACACCACTTGCTTGTCCACTCCCACTAGTTTATGCTGGGAATTAACCTTCGGCATAAGGCATTTCGTGAGAGCTACCAAAAGCAGGCGAATATTGACCCCAAAGTCGTTGTTTTCGAAAAAGTCGTCTGTTATGTCAATAACGGCCTTCGAGCTCAGAAACTCTTTCACATCTATTTCACCAACTTCATTATCATCGGCCAAAGATTTTCCAGTACAAACAAAACCATCACAAGGTAAACCAAAAATCTGATACAAAACATCTGAAGAAACTTTCACCCGAGTTCCTCCGACAAGACTTCCTAACACAAGAGCTGAAGACCCTTCACTTTCGGCCACATGAAGGTTGGCATAAAACTCTCGGACGAGTTCAGGAAAGATAGGGTTTTTGCATTCGACAAAACGGGAAATACCGAGCGAGGAGAAGAAATTGAAAATATCAACGTTTACCCGTTCTAGACTTGAGAGATTGAAGAAGTAACAATCGGTGATGTGTTCTTGAGGAAGTATGTCGAAGAACACCCTCGAGCCGGTGGCGGAGATGAACCGATCCGCATCAAATTGGGCGTTGAGAGGTTGTTTGAGGTTGTTGTATTGTTTTCTCATGGCTGTGCGGTTCTTGCTCGACATTGATCGGAGAAGGAATTGAAGTTTAGAGAGATCGATTAGCGGCTAGGATTTTTGGCAAGATGAGAATTTGCAGTCGATTGCGTGCGTTAGGGAGTGTGTTGTGTTTTAGGGTTGTACGGCATATATATAGTCAACGAGCTTTAAGTTAGCGTACGCTAGGTTGTAAAGAATTAGCGTACGTTAGGTGAAAAAGAGAGGCTTACTGAACTGTCCAGTGGAATATGAGAAACTTTAATTAGCGTACGCAAGAAGGTAGGGTTTAGCGTACGCTATCGAATGCAGATTTTAGCGCGCGTTAAGAATATGAAGCTAGCGCGCGCTAGCGAGTGATCTGAATCAAGGATTTTGATGTTTTGAGTAGAAGCTTATTTCAAAAGTTGTCTACATGTCCCATGCCAAGTTGTAAACGAATGGAGTTAAAAGATTCTTCGGGAAGAGGTTTTGTAAAGATGTCAGCAAGTTGATCCTTCGTCCCGACAAAAATTAAACAGATGTCTTTCTTTTGAACATGATCACGTAAAAAATGATGTCTAATATCTATATGTTTGGTTCTACTGTGCAAAACAGGATTTTTGCTCAAATTAATTGCACTAGTGTTATCACATAGGATAGGGGTATTTTCAAAATGAATGCCGTAGTCGCGTAGTTGATTTTTAATCCATAGCACTTGAGCACAGGCGCTCCCTGCAGCGACATATTCGGCCTCAGCTGTAGACAATGCTATGCTGGTTTGCTTTTTACTTCCCAAAGATATTAAACAAGATCCAACAAAATGACATGTACCACTAGTACTCTTTTTGTCAATTTTGCATCCGCCGAAATCGGCGTCACTATAGGCAATTAAATTAAAGTCCAAGCAAGAAGGATACCATAGACCTAGTCCAATAGTTCCTTTCAAATAGCGAAAAATGCGTTTACAAGCAATTAAATGTGATTCCTTGGGATTAGCTTGGAATCGAGCCCATAGACATGTAGCAAATATTATATCTGGCCTAGATGCAGTCAAATATAGCAAAGATCCGATCATACCTCGATATAGTCTTTGATCTACGGGTTTGCCATTTTCATCTTTCTCAAGCTTTAATGATGACGACATTGGCGTAGATATCACCTTGCTATTTTCCATATTGAATTTCTTGAGGAGATCGTTTGAGTACTTCATTTGATGGATAATAATTCCATGTTCGCATTGTTTGATTTGAAGCCCGAGGAAGAACGTTAATTCTCCCATCTTACTCATTTCGAATTCTCCTTTCATAAGATTAGAAAAATCTTGGCACAAGGATTCATTAGTAGCTCCAAAAACAATGTCATCAACATAAATTTGGCAAACAAGTATATCATCATTTAGTATTTTAACAAACAAGGTATTATCGACTTTGCCTCTTTTATAGTCATTTGCTATTAGAAATTGACTTAAACGATCATACCATGCTCGGGGTGCTTGCTTCAACCCGTAGAGTGCCTTGTTGAGCTTGTAGACATGATCCGGAAAATGATGGTCTTCAAAACTGGGAGGTTGCTTGACGTAGACTTCTTCTTCAATGAAACCATTCAAGAATGCACTTTTGAAATCCATTTGAAATAGTTTAATCTTATTATGAGCGGCAAATGCACAAAGCAAGCGAATGGCTTCGAGTCGAGCCACGAGAGCAAAACTTTCTTCGTAATCAAGACCTTCTTCTTGATTATATCCTTGGGCGACCAAACGAGATTTATTTCGAATAGGATAGCCGTCTTCGTCACTCTTGATTTTATGCACCCATTTAGTTCCGATAATTGTTTTATCTTTAGGCGCGGGAACTAAATTCCATTCATTATTGTGCTTGAATTGCACAAGCTCCTCTTGCATTGCCATCACCCAACTTTCATCATCGAAAGCTTCGGATATATTCTTGGGAACTATTTCGGATACAAAAGCACAATGAGCCATAAATTCGGTGCTCCTCCTTCGGGTTTGAACACCGTCTTCAATGTTTCCGATCACGAGATCCTTCGGATAGTCTTTGATGTGCTTCCAATCTTTCGGTAAATCAACGATTGTGTTCGTTTTGATTTCCGAAATTTTCTTCACTTCGGGTGAGGGATCCGGAAAGGTACCTGCATCATCAAAATATTCTACCTTTCTCGGGGGTGAGATCATATCATTGAATTTAACATGTATGGACTCTTCAACTTTATTCGTTCTAATATTATACACACGATATGCTTTACTATTAGTACAATAGCCAAGAAATATTCCGGAGTCGGATTTGGCATCAAACTTGCCCAAGTTATCCTTGCCATTGTTCAAAATAAATACATTGCAACCAAAAGGATGAAAGTAAGCAATATTGGGCTTTTTGCCCTTCCATAATTCATACGGAGTTTTAAGATGAGTTCTGCGGACGTGAACTCGGTTAATCACATAGCATGCCGTAAAAATTGCTTCGGCCCAAAAGTATCGTGGAAAAGAGTATTCATTTAGCATTGTCCTCGACATTTCTTCCAAAGATCGGTTTTTCCTTTCAACAACTCCATTTTGTTGAGGCATTCTAGGAGCCAAAAAATTGTGATTAATACCGTATTTATCACATAAAAGTTCAAACGGGGTTCAATCAAATTCACCTCCGTGGTCGGTGCGAATAGAAATTATGGAGAGGTTTTTCTCATTTGATACCAAACGACACCATTTAGAAAACTCGGAAAATGCATCATCTTTATGGGCTAAAAATCTAACCCAAGTAAATCGAGAGAAATCATCAACAATAACCAAAGTATAAAGTTTACCATTTAAACTAACATGTCTATATGGTCCAATCAAATCCATATGCACGAGTTCAAGAACTCGACTAGTGGAAACCTCGAATTTTTGTTTAAACGATTCTCGAGTATGTTTCCCTTTTATGCATGATTCACACAAATGTTTTCTATCAAATTTGAGTTTGGGCAATCCACAAACAAGGTCGTGTCTAGATAAAATAGAAATAATAGGTGGAGAAGTATGCCCCAATTTTCGATGCCATAAATATGCATTGTCATCCAAGGTAATAAGGCATTTTTCATTGAATGAACTCTTATCATTAAGATCAACAATATAGATGTTTCCACATCTCAAACCAATGAATGCAATTTTATTATTTCTAAATGCCGTGCAATGCGTTTGCTCAAATAGAATTTTAAAACCTTCATCACAAAGTTGCGAAACGCTAAGGAGATTATGATGCAAACCTTCAACAAATAGTACTTTGTTGATAGAGGGAGAAGGTTCCTTACCGACTTTGCCGATGCCTTTGATTTTTCCCTTTTGATTATCTCCAAAGGTCACATGTCCTTGATCTTGATATTCGAGGTCTTCAAATAAGTCCTCGGAGCCGCACATGTGCCTTGAGCATCCGCTATCAATGTACCACTTGTTTTTCCTTGGTGCCGGTACCTACAAAAGTAGAATTTCTCGGTTGTTTCGGTACCCAAGCCCGTTTGGGTCCTCCAAAGTTAACTATGCTTATAGCATTCGGAACAATCGTCCCTTTCGGAACCCATATTTGCTTAACTTTGATAGTTCTTAACTTTGAATGAATATTAACATTGTGAACTCGTTTGAACGGATCTTTTGGCTTCTCGGTTTCGGTTTTCTTTATTTTGTCAAGGTTAATAAGGGATTGTTCCCGTTTAAAAGGGTTGAAACCAAGACCGTGTTTGAGCAAGGGTGATTTTTGAATAGATAGGAGCCTTTCGAATTTCTCATTTCCGAGAGTAAATTTGTTCAAAATATATTTTAGCTCCTTTTGAGTTTTTGTTAACTCAATTTTCAAAACATTTTCTTTTTCAAGACATGAAGTATGGTCGGTCTCAATAGTTTTGCCCTTGTTTTGAAGCGAGGAGTTTTCGAGTTCTAGAGATTTTATTTTTCTCTTTAAAGATATGTTTAACTTGACCATCTCGTCATACTCCGTATTTAACGATTCAAACGCACTCAACAACTCATCATCTTGATGGACTTCTTGTGAATCACAAAAATCAAAAGAGTCATATTCGTCATCATTGAGTTTAGAGCTTACCTCGATATTGCTTTCGGCGTCGAGGGCCATGAATGCAAGATTTGCGTCTAGAGATCTTTCAATCTCCTCCTCGTCATCACTCCAAGAAGCGATTAGAACCTCCTTCTTTTTGAATCTTTCCATTTGCGGTTTTGAAGAGGATCCTCGGCATTCTTTGGCATAATGACCGGCTTGACCACATTTCCGACAATTATTGTCGAACTTCTTGATAGGTGTGTATCCACTCTTCTTTTGCTCCGGTTTGCCATCCCGACCAAGAAAACTTCGCCTCTTTTGAATTAGGTTTTTGTACCTTCTAAAGTTTTTGGCATAAAGAGCGAGTTCCTCATCGTCTTCATCTTCGACAACATCTTCCTCAGTGTCGCTGTCAACATTGAATGCGACTACTCTTTCCCGAGGCTTTGGTTTTGTGCCTCTAGACTTGAGAACGATCTCATAATAGATGAGTGACCCGATGATGGCACTTAATTCGAGCTTGTTGAGATCCTTGGATTCCATGATCGCGGTGACCGTGGCATCCCATTCTCGTGGCATCAATCGAAGAATTTTCTTAGCTTTGTCGCTGCTCGATATAGGCTTTCCGAAAGATGCAGGACCGTTTGTTATAGCCGAAAATCGATCCAACATATTTGTGATCATTTCCTCGTCTTTCATGGAAAATAATTCGTAGTCATGGAGTAACATATTAATTTTGGTCTCCTTGACTTGGGTGGTTCCCTCGTGAGTGACTTCGAGAATTTCCCAAATTTCTTTTGCACTTTCATAGGACGATATCCTATTGAGTTCTTCGGGATTGAGGGCGCAATAGAGGAGTTGAGTAGCTCGTGAGTTGACATGAGTGTTTCTCCAATCCTCATCGTTGAATTCTTCGATCTTTTTCAACGATCCATCTTCTTTCTTAGCAAGTTTAGGACCGAGAGCAATAACTTTCCAGATTTCAATATCGTAGGCTTGAACGAAGATCGCCATCTTCTTTTTCCACGTCATGAAATTGGAACCGTCGAAGAAAGGAGGACGGTTGAGAGCATTTCCTTCAATTTGGCCAAGAAGTGCCATTTGCGGATCTTTTTCTCTTAGGTGGTTAAACCTTTAAAAAGAGACCCGCTCCGATACCAACTGAAGAGATAAATTCACCACTAGAAGGGGGGTTGAATAGTGGTGATGCGGAATACCGAAATTTCTTGCGAGTAAAAAGAAAATAGTGCGGAATTTAAAGACTCAAGAATTTATAGAGGTTCGGCAACTTGCCTACGTCCTCTCTCCGACTTTCTTTTTCTATTGGCTTAAGAAAAACCACAACCTTAACTCGTCTTCTATCGGTCCGAGTTCACAACCGTTACAATCCGCTTGTTTATCTAGTGTTCTATAGGAACTAGATAATCCTCACTATACGAATATGGGAGTATAATCCCAACAGTGCCGGATCAAAGATCCTAATAACACCGGATTAGTGACTCTTGATTCGTTTCTTTTTCGCTCAAGTGTAAGTGATGCAACACTTACAACCAAATGAAAGAATACAAAGAATAATAGATATTACAATTGAAATCGCTCTTGTATCTTTCTTTTCTCACAACTTGTAATGCAATAAAATATATAAATCTGAGCTCAAGAATGCTTTGATTGCTTGTATGCTTTGTATGCTTGAATGCTTGAAGTTGTGTGTTTGATACTCAAGTCCTTCGAGTATTTATAGGTGTGAGACATCCTTCAAATTCTGAAAAACATACTATTAGCGTGCGCTAATAGTGCCTTGTAGCGTGCGTTAACGATTTTTGACTTGAAATCTCTGAACGGTCACAAAGACTGTTGCAACGGTAAAATACCATGTCTAGCGTGCGCTAGTAATGAAATGGTAGCGTGCGCTAACGTCTGGTCAACTAGTCTTCTATCTTGACTTTGACAATGTCCGATTTTCTCTCCAACGACTCTTTATCCAACGGCTAAATTTATGATTAGCGTGCGCTAGCAAGTATGAATAGCGTGCGCTACCATTAATTAAATCCAACTTTTCCAGATTTTCCGGATCTGCATTGACTCTTGCTTCCAACGGTTGAAATTCAAACGGTAATATGCAGATTCCTTTTAGCGTGCGCTAATGCCTTTCCCTTAGCATGCGCTACTGAGTTATTTCATTAACGTACATTACCTTGTGTAGCGTACGTAAAAGCCTTGACGAATTGAGTCCAGTAGCTACTGGACTACTAACCATAATATTGGTAGCGTGCGCTAGAGATGATAAGTAACGTGCGCTATGTCCATGCTGTAGCGTACGTAATATGATATGTATAGCGTGCGCAACATCCAGTTCTGATTTCCTTCCAGACTTCACTGACCTCTGGAGAAATACGATAGCGTGCGTTATTTTTACTGTATAGCGTGCGCTAACTGTAGGTTCTTAGCGTGCGCTAACATTGTATAGCTTGCGTGCGCTATCGATCAGGCGACTTCAGTAGGCTGCAGCTGACTTGACTGGTCTGTATATGAATGTCCCGATAGCGTGCGCTACGATATGATAAGTAGCGTGCGTTAGCTATATTTTGCTCCTTCAAAATATTATCGAGTCGAGATTGATCCAATTAAATGTTTTGAATGTAATAATCATCAAAATACATTTTGAGTCAACAAATATATATATATATATTATCAAATCACAACACCCACCTCGAACATATCTAAAGGATTCACTGTATCATCTACAAACACATCATTCACAAAATAGACACGTATTTTGAAAGAAAGCCTTTAACGAGGCTAAACCGAGTCCTTTGAAAATTCATTTCCAACAACCAGACAAACACACTTAGATGATCACCGATCATCATATCCACAAAACAAGAAATGTATGAACAAGGTATTTGCCTCGGAATCGGCACGCTAAAACTCCGACGAAAACGGATCGACCGAAGTGCCACGAAACCTACAACTACTAGAAGAAATAACGAGAACACTATCACAATGAGTATCGAGACCAATAACAACGGGAATTACATCAAACTATCGAAGGAAAACTCAATGGAATATTTAATCGAGCATTAAATGTTCAATATCTCACAAGAACACTCTAATCGTCAATTGAGTAAAACCAACTCGAAATATGGATATATAATCCATAGAACACGATTAATAACATCATATAGCACCAACCGATTCATCAAAATCAGACTAGGACCGAGATCAAGAACAAAACTCTAAAAAGTCAACTCTAGGTAAAAGTGGGAAAGTACCTCGATCCAACGAAGAAAAACGGATTAGATGATGTTACGATCACCTAGAACTCTCTAAAACACCTTGGAATGGAACAAACTCGGCCAAGACAACAAACCCTAGTCGCCCTTGACTCACATCCGTGGAAGAAGGAAGAAATGAAGAGGAAATGGGAATATAAGCCTCATGTCCGGTTTATATACCAGATAGACTAGCGTGCGCTAATCAACATGTTCTAACATGCGCTATCGAAGCCACAATACAAAGTGTTCTGACAAACGTACAGTTAGCATGCGCTAACGAGTCTCAGTACCAGTCTAGTTACTTTTGGACTGCCCAAGAACTACCAGTTAGCGTGCGGTACCCTTACATAGCGTGCGCTAACTGCTGCACCTTAGCGCGTACTATAAAGCTTCATAACATGCGCTACCGAACTCCCAGTCAAATGCAGCAACTATTGGACTGTCTCAGCCTATTCAGGTAGCGTGCGCTAACCAATACTGTTAGCGTGCGCTAACGAGGGTCAGTGTCAGCTACTGACTTCTAAACTCATCACTCGATAGCATGCACTAAATGTAAACTCAGCGTGCGCTAAAACACTCGAAAATGACACCAACAGTACTCTCAAAGATGGGTTCGACGACGGACTTCTCTGACCGAAGCTTCAAGTTCAATATATGAACGGAACACTCCAAAATATAATCATCAAACGAGTCTAATTTCTAACCAAACTCATAACGACACTCCAAAAAGGTCGGAGTGTGGAATACGAAAGAAGTTCCCCAAAACTTTGGGAAATTACAAAATAGCCCAAAACGTCCGAAAAATCCAATAGAAGATCAAACCACCGAACCGAAGCTCACAACACATCTAACAAAGTTACACAAACTTACGAGATGCACGAAGAGACAGTTTCGAACAAGATTCGCAAGAATCGAACTCAAGTGCAGAAAAGTCGCTAAGAAGCACGCAACTCAACAAAACGACACCGAAACGAACTTGGATGACAAAAAGTGCAGAATTAATCATTCTCAGCATGACGAAATAGTCACAAGCTAGCCGTTACAATGGACTCTTGCCAAAAAAAGAAATTTACCAAAAATCGAAATCGCGGATATTACAAAATTAAGAGACTAGCGTATGGTAAGAAAAAATCGAAGACTCCAGAGTCGGGGGATAGTTCCACAGCTTCCAATCGTGCGGATCCTGTGGGTAAGTATTTGGATGAGAGTAACCCTCGCATACGTGGGCTAGTAGAGAATAGTGGACTGAAGTTTAAGGATGGAAACCTATATCCGGCGGATGACGCACACACTATTGCGAGCCGCTTATCATATCAGACTCAGAGATTGAGGATGTAACACCCCCAATCCGCTCAGGGATATTACACGCCGTAGAACCTTTCCTCAAGGATCTACCAGGCTGGTAACAATAAACGAACAACTCGACGATGCCTTTAAGGCTACAATAACTCAGTAGACCGACTTGGTCTTTCAATAAAAACATACAACTCAATTACAATTCATGCCCACGCAACAACTTCCGTACAACGACGAAAAAGTACTGCAGCGGAAAATAAAGTACAACTGAACCAATACAACAACGTACGGTTCCTCATGTGATTAGTATCGATCATCTTTCATCATCCTTCGTGTCGACCCTGTGTTATGCACCCAAAACCTGAATGCAATACAGACATCCACCCCCCGAATACTCGGGGGTTAGCAAAACTCCACTGTTTTGCTAGTGCAAGTACAAAGTGCAAATACGAGCCATACAATTCAAATTCCACGAATAACAATAACCAGGAATCCTCAAAGATTCAAACATAACGAAAAGTACTCCCCGAGCAAGAATTTGGGTGAAACGTTCCAAAACTGAAAGATTACAAATCAAGTGAAATGATTTATAAAACAGTTTAAAGATGCCCTCGAGAGTTTTAATAGAAAACAATTTAGGATTATCAAATACTTCTCTTTCCAAAATCAACAGGGGTCACAGCCCACAGGTTTTGTTTTCGCAAATAGAAAACCAACAGCAATTCACAGGGTTAAAACCCACGTCACGTGTCCTCGATGAACATAAAATCAATACAATAATTGCCCAAGATACGCAAATCTTGGTCACCAAAAATACAACACCAACTCGTGAATCCAGGGCTATACCATTGGATTCCCTTCGTGGCCCCGTCGGACCCTCCCAAGGTGAGCAGGATGCATTTTCGAAATCATATACACCAACTCGTGAAGTTTTTACTCGTGAATCTAGGGCTCATCCATTGGATTACCCTTCGAGGCCCCGTCGAACCTACCCAAGGTGAGAAAATCCAATCACCAAACATACACACCACTCGTGAAGTTTTTACTCGTGAATCCAGGGCTCATCCATTGGATTACCCTTCGAGGCCCCGTCGAACCTATCCAAGGTGAGTAAAATACTTTCACCACTCGTGAATACAGGGCTCTCCCATTGGATTCCCTCCGTGATCCCGTTGGACCCCCAAGGTGAGCGAAGCAATCATGCACAAATAACATATCACACCAAGGATATCCAAACAATTCATCCAGAGGCATCAAACACTTAGCAAAACACCACGTCAAACCACAATGCACCGAAATGAAACAATATACGTCCACACGCAATACCAAGTGCTTCATCAACACCAAACATATCCATAGGATTCATATAGTCATTCACAAGACACACCATTCACAATACACACGCGTTTTGAAAACAAGCCTTTAACAAGGCTAAACTGAATCTTTTGAAAGTTCAATGCAAACGACAAAACAAACACATTCAGACGATCACTAATTATCATATCCATAAAACAAGAAAAGTATGGGCAAGGTACTTGCCTCGAATAAGAACAACGCGGAGAATCGACCGAAGTAGGTTGGCACGAACCGACTACGAACCCGCCGACTACACTGAATGCCAACTCGCGATAATAAACTACGAAGGACAATAACAACAATGAAATGAATTCCATAGAATGACCTAAAGCCGTTGAATTCAAAGAACAATGACGAAAGTTCAAGTGTTTCCCCTAAAACGGCCAAGAACACGATTCGTCCCGACAAAACAAGAAAATGGAATTCCCAACCGAAATATGGATGTACAATCCATAGGATATGTTTAACAACATCATTTAACAACATTCGATCCATCAAAATGGATGGAAAACGAGATCAAGAACAAATCCCCTAAAAAGTCGATTCGAAGGAAATCAAGAAATATACTTTGATTCGACGAAGAACAATGGATTAAATGATATTAAACACAAGAATACTACTAAGATTAATCATACCCATCATGGATTAATCAATAATACGGAACGAATCGAACAAAAACGCAAAAACCCCAAAATTTCTCAAATAGGGTTCTAGGAAATCTCACCTTGATTAGCTGGATCAAAGGATGATATAGGATGATCAATCAATGATATGAACTCAAGAACTTCGTGGATTTGTTGTTCAACAACATGGGCTCCATGATTACCAGACCTCCAGCCGCGGAAGAGAAGGAAAAGAATGAGAAAATGGGTGAAAAACCCGCTTGCAGGGCCTTAAATAGGCTGCATGCCGGCATAGTTACGTACGTAACCGGCCAAGGGCTTACGTACGTAACCGGCCATGGCCGAGACACTGCCCCAAAATGCCGGCATCGTTACGTACATAACCGTCCAAGGCTTACGTACGTAACCGGCCTTACGTACGTAACTGCCGAGCACTACCGGCCGTAACTCGGCCAGTGCCGGCCTGGGCCCAGATTGCCCGGCCATGACTCGACCGGGGCCAACTCCGATTGCCCGAACGACCCCGAAACCCGAACTTGAATATGAATCGAAGATATGGTTACGAAGTACTCGCAAAGACGAATTCGCGCACTAAGAGAACACACGATTCCGACCACCGCAAGGCTCGAAATTCGACAACGCAAAGTAATTACCCCAAACTTTGGGAAATTACGAAAATGGCCCAAAACGTCCGAAATACATGATACACGATCGAAACACCAAGCCGAAGCTCGCAACATGAATAATAACAATTAATGAACTTACGAGAAACTCGAAACAACAGTTTCGGACGAGATTCGCAAGGATCGAACTCAAGTGCGGAAAAACCGCTGAAGAACACGGAACTCAACAAAATGATACCGAAACGAACTCGGATGACAAAAAGTGCAGAATTAAATACTCTCGGGAGGACTAAACGATCACGAGCGAGTCGTCAAAACGGACTACCGCCGAAAAAAGAAAATCACCGAAATCCGAAATTGCGGGTATTACATTCTACCCTCCTTAAAAGAAGTTTCGTCCCGAAACTTAAAACAACTAGGGAGAAGCAATATCCCGCCAGGAAAACTCAACGAGATACACAAGAAACGCGTAACTTACGCCCAATGGCGAAACGTTACAAGCAACGCAAAGGAGTATACGGCATGAAAACACGCTCCACGACGACCAAAACAACGCCACCGGTAGAGACATAATAAAACCAACAACTGACAAGCGTCATCAAACAGATAATACAATCAAGTCGATTATCCGAACAATCACAAAACACAACGAACGAAAATCAATACGATTGACCAACCCAACGGTACATTAATCAAAACGCGAGTCAATCTCTAAACAAATACGGAATTCCACCGCCCAAGGGTTGGAAGATCAAAAACGAGACTAATTTCCAGAACTTAAGGGAATTACGATGGAGTCTGAATGCTCAACAATCACGAAACGGGGTCAACAAAAACTGAACAATCAATGATCGAATCACAACCATCGAGACAACAAAAATCGAACAATCATGTTCGGATCATGAAGAACAATAAGGTTCAACCGACAACTCCGAGGTTCACATCTCGACTCGAGACAAAACATGATCCGGTGAAAACAACGAGATGTGCATTCACATAAGATCCACAGGAAAGGGAATAGCAATTGAAAAGTCACACGACAAACGAGTAATTCCGAAACAATACCACCCTCGTTCGATCAACAAAACCAAGGGGCAGGGCAAGCTCGGAAAATGTTAATGAACATAAACGAGTCGACAGAGTCGAAAACACAGAAGTTCCAAATCCGATCCACTTCGAATAAAAGAACTTAATTTCCGAAGTTCGAAACAACAAGGTAAGGAAATAACATAACATACAAATGATAGACCACGCCCTTCAGGGACTCCTCGGAGCCGGTCCTGATATCAATGCTCAAGTGCATGCCTCGGAAGGCTCGGTTATCAACTCACAAAACTGAACATGATGTCCCTCGAGTCCGCACTTGAAACGCGTCACAGGCGAGGAAGGATAATTTACACGTACATTCCCCCGGCACATCACGGTTGAAATGCCTCGGCTCGACATACGGAAAATACAGATGCTAGATATAATGGAACATAACACCGCAAAACAACATACCGGATGTAATATCCTGATTTATTACGGTGTATTTCATCTGTATTCAAACCCTGTATTATTCGGATTGATGGTTTTGATTATTGGAGTATCATATTTCGTGCACTAATATCATTGTACATAAGTATAGAAACATGCAAAATTGCTCATGCAACCTCGTGATAGCGCACGCTAAGAATGTATCATAACGCGCGCTATCGGGCCATTATTAGCGCACACTAGGCAGATAGGAGTTGCGTGCGCTAAGAACTCAATTATTGAGCGGGACGGCTAGCACATGCGCCAGCCGGGACATGGGTCCGGATAAGATTCCCGCGGACACACCCGGACAATTCTGAAGTCAACCATTATTAGCGCACGCTAAGGAATGCTTAGTAGCGTGCGCTAACTTGTTGATAATGCAGAATATTATAAATGGCTACAACCGTTTTGGTTTTTATTTCTTTCGCCCATTCTTCATCCTTGAGAGTTCAGAGAGTTGTAATAATACTCCTATACACTTAGAACACAGCTTGTTGGTGTTTGTATATTGGTTATCACTTGGGAATATTCATTGAAGTGGAATAGCACCTTGGAGTGGCATACAACCAACCGGAGTTGGATTCTACCTTACGATTCAGTGATTTTCATCATATTAAGGTATGTTCAATCTATCTCAAGACTTAGAGTTGGATTCTAACGATTTGGATGATCATGTTAACAAGATATGGATTTTCATAGATGAATTATCCAAGTATATCATGTTTGGAATAGTGAGATGAATAAGCCTTAAATACCTTGATTATAATCATCATGATTCGAATCTTATTACCTTTGAATATGTGAAGAGAAGCTTCTATCATTGGTAAACCGAATCTAATAGATGATTTCATAGTAATCTTGGACTAGACGTTAACATCCTTATTGTTAGATAAATCTAAAGGTTTGATCATGGAAGGATTTATCTAGTATATATAGAACGTTTATCAACTTCAGCATGATAATATGGATTGATATAGAGGTGTTGATATCAACCGTTAAGCTTTTCGAATTGTCGTATGAAGATTTGAAGTCGGAATGGAATATGGTTTTAAATTGGTATGCATATCCTTGAATCCGAAGTTGTCTTTATCCGTAAAATCATTCATAAGGGTGTGAACATGGTATTCATGGAAGTAACATGAATTATCACGCAAGATTTCATTGTTTCGATCATGGCAAGAACAGTTTACTGCTCAGCAGTAAACTGCCATGCATAGATAGCGCACGCTATGCTATGAAGCTTAACGTGCGCTATCGAGCACGAGTTAGCGTGCGCTACGATTAGTACATGCGTCGCTAGACCATCGAGCAAGTCGATTGGTGGTCGGTGAAATCGACCATGCATAGTTAGCGTACGCTAGTCTTTGTTGTTTGCGTGCGCTATCGGGCAGACTTAACGTACGCTACACAGAGTACTTAGCATGCGCTAAGCAGTTCGGGCAGATTGCATTTTATGAGCTTTTGGCCGTGAATCGAATTGTTAAACATTCATACGACGTGAGATAAATCCTATATCATTTCTTTTGTTAAGGTTTGGTCTCGTTACGTGATTGATTGAGGAGGACGATCTTCGAGTGTTCATTTTCGTGGAAGTGTTGTTATTGTCTTCAAATCGAGGCAAGTACTTTATTTGTTTTATGTATTGTTGTTATACATATTGTCGTGCATATATGTCGTTGTTGTATGTCCACCTCGTGTTGGTCCGACGGGATCATCGGGGGATCTATGCTAGCGTCTTACTGGATCATCGGACGGGTTTTTCCACCACGGGTTGGTCTGACGGGATCATCGTGGGTTCTAGGCAGTGAACGCTGGATCGATGGAATTACCATGTGTATGTTATGATATCATGTTGTGATTATCAATTGTGTATGTTATGTTTGAGTTTCTCATAGGAGAAGACTCGTTGGTACTTTGTCGTTTACGTTATTATTCTTCGTGAGATATGAATAATATGTTGTGGTACTTGTACTAGCATCGTTGTGCTAGCCCCTTCGGGGGTGAACATTTTGTTTGTGTTCAGGATCCAGGAGAGCGGGAAAACAACCACTGGAACTGTATGACGACGAGGGTGCAGAGTGATGTTCCGACCGGGTTTAATTATCTGTTGTTTACTCTTTATTTCAATAAGTACTCGAGTACGAAGTCATTTGTGATGATTTGAATTTGGTGATGTATTATTGAGTTCTGTTGAACAATTGTGCTATTTCTGTATTGGGTCAGAACTGTTGTACCGTAGCTTCATTATTTCCATTCGTTAGTACCTTTTAATGCCTGTTTAAATTCTTCAGCCTTGTAAATCCTTATGTAAAGGATTTACGGCACTGTAATATTCCTGAATATATCGGGGGTGTTACAGAATATGGTATCAGAGCTAAGATTATGGATATCTTGGCCGTTGGGTTAAAATAGGGGTCATTTATGTCTTTTGGGGTAACCGGCCGTAAAAGACATCACTGCACTGCCTACGTCTTCATGCGAACAGTGGTTGTAAGTTCTTAAACTCTATCTTGTTCTTTACATGTTGTGCCTCTTTATACTCGAATATTAGAACAATGTTGTTTCGTGTATATTGAGTATTTATGCTTACAGTATGTTGTGAGGCGGACGTGGACGTGGTCGCGGTCGTGGACGCGGACGGAGAAATGCCGAAAGGGAAGCGTCGCCTTCTAACCAGGCCAGTCATAGCTCAAGCGAGCCGCAACAATCTATTAATAATGAACCAGATCCTGCTGTACCAGAGATCCTTCGTCAAGTGGTGAACCAGATGACTCAGTTCGCCCAGGTCGTGGACTGAATGCAAGTGGTGGTGGGACTACAGCAGGGAGAGAGACAGCAAGGGATCCCAGACATGGGAAATCGAGGTGACCGGTGGCTGCAAGAGGTGGCAAAGATGCAACCACGCAAATTCGACGGTATTTCTGAGACTCCCACCTGGGATCATTGGTTGAAAGAACTAGAGAAAATCTTTGCCGGAATCAACTGCCCAGACGACCGGAGAGCCTCTATCGCTCAATATTTTCTGATAGGGGAAGCGTCTGAATGGTGGGAAGCCATCCGGCCTGTAGACCATGATGCCGATTGGACAGAGTTTAGATTGATGATGGAAGCTCAATATTGCCCTCGTCCTGTGAGGGAAGCCAAAGTTCGGGAGTTTTTCTCCGCTCAGCCTTCTGATGTGTCAGTATCCCAGGCGATTAAGACGTTTAACCAGCAGTTGGCATTTGTTCGACATCTGGTCAGAACAGATGCAGAAATGATGATCCATTTCGATATGAGGATGAAACCAGAAATCCAGAGGTACATGTCCGGATTTGAATGTGCCACAGTCCGTCAATAACAAGATAAGGCGTTGGCGTATGAGATCAAGGAAGCCGCCATGGAGAAATTTTCGGAATCCAAGAAACAGAAAGTCTCTGGTACTTTTACAGAGCACAAGAACAGCGGGCCCCGTAAGGCCCAGTCATCCTTTTACTCTTTCAAGAAACCTCCGCACCCAGTTAGGAGCGGAAAGAATTTCGGAGCGACATCAACTATTACTGATGTTACCAGGAAATGCTTTAACTGCGCCCAGACGGGGCACTATCGACGGAATTGCCCCCTTCCTGCCGTGACTTGTTTTGATTGTGGACAAGAGGGACATCGGGCGGTGTTTTGTGAAGAGGCTGCAAAGTATTTTAGAGCCCGTACACCACAGCCAGTCCAGAAGGAGGCCAGTATTCCACAGACGCAGCAAAGTGTTAAGATGCCTCAGAATTTTGGCCGCGGGCGAGGCAGAGGACAATGGGACCGAAAGGGGACATCGAGTGCCAAATCTGCTCCCCCACGTCTGTATGAGATGAGGAGGACAGACGATCAAGATGCTGTTGTCGCATCAGGTACTGTCCAGATCCTTTCCCAGCCAGTTAGCGTTTTATTCGATACAGGAGCTACACATTCTTTCATATCTTTGTCTTGTGTAAATCGTTTGAATATTTCCGGTTTTCATGCTTGTGAACCTTATGTTGTTGGTTTACCGAGTGGAGAGAGGATTGTCGGAAATTTAGAAACTAGAAATTTCCCTGTATCATTTGGAGGCAGAGAGTCGCTCTCAAATCTGATCGTGATAGAAATGCAAGGAGACGACCTGATACTCGGAGACGATTGGCTTAATCGATATGGATCAATTGTGAACTACCGAAGGAGGAATATCTCGCTGATCGCTGACGATGGTTCCAAGATTCTGTTTGAGGGATGGAAACCGAGAAGCTCAGGAAAATTGATCAAGGAGATGAAAGCTGTCAAATTGTTGAAACAGTGTCGCAGATGCGGTGTTACGCAATGAAGAAAGAAGACGAAATTGTGGAACTTTCATCCATTCTGTTGTGAGCGAATTTCGGATGTATTTCTGACGAGTTACATGGACTACCTCCACGAAGGGATGTGGAATTTACCATTGGCCGGAACCCGGAGCTACACCGATTTCCAAGGCGCCGTATCGTATGGCACCTCTTGAGATGTCTGGCGAAGAAGCGGTGGAGGAGTTACGGACAAGGGCTATATTCACCAAGCGTTTCACCACAGGAGTGCCAGTTCTTTTCGTCCGAAAGAAGGATGGATCGCTCATTGCGTATTGACTATCGAGAGCCGAACAAGATGACGATTAAGAACAAATATCCGTTACCACGGATTGATGATCTGTTTGACCACCGCAAGGGCAACGGTATTTTCTAAAATTGATCGAGATCGGGATACCATCGGTGAGGATTAAGGAATCTGATGTTCCGAAATCAGCGTTCAGAACTCGCTACGGGCATTATGAGTTTGTAGTGATGCCGTTTGGTCTCACTAACGCACCTGCTGTATTTATGCAATTGATGAACCGTGTGTTCATTGAATTTATGGATAAATTTGTGGTCGTATTTATTGATGACATTCTGGTGTATTCTAAGAGTCCGGAAGAACATGCGCAGCATTTGCGGATTGTATTGGAACTTTTGAGAAACGAACAATTGTACGCCAAACTTTCTAAGTGTGAATTCTGGCTAAAGGAAGTAATGTTCCTCGGCCATGTGGTGTCAGATGAAGGAGTCCGAGTAGATCCTCATAAGATCGAAGCAATTATGGATTGGGAGCCTCCAAAGAACATGAAAGAGGTCCGAAGCTTCTTGGGACTTGCTGGATACTATCGTCGATTCGTGGAAGGGTTTTCTAAAATCTCCCGCCCACTTACTCGACTCCTGCAGAAAACTCAAAATTTTGAGTGGAATGAACTGTGTCATATTAGCTTTGATGAATTGAAGAAGAGATTGACGACGGCACCGATTTTATCACTTCCGCAGGGAACTGAAGGATTCATAGTTTACAGTGATGCTTCGAACCAAGGACTTGGGTGCGTGTTGATGCAGAATGATAAGGTGATCGCTTATGCGTCGCGACAACTGAAACCTTATGAAGTGAATTACCCGACACATGATTTGGAGCTAGCAGCAGTGGTTTTTGCCTTGAAGATCTGGAGGCATTATCATGCAGGACTCACCGCGGATCTTTACGGATCACAAGAGCCTCAAGTACATATTCAGTCAGAAAGAATTAAACATGCGGCAAAGAAGATGGTTGGAACTGATTAAGGACTATGACTTGGAGATTTTATATCATCCAGGCAAAGCGAATGTAGTGGCCGATGCACTTAGCCGCAAGCCTGTCTCTATTCAGATGCTGGAGACGCTGACATCCCAACTTAGCCTTCAACGAGAGATGATTCATGAAGGGATTGAAGTGTGGTTACAAAGAGTCCAAGGACAACTGTGTGTGATGGAGATAACTTCATCAATAACCGAAGGAATCAAATCTAAACAGACAGATGATCCTCTGATGATTCGGTTACGTGATGAAGTGATCAAAGGAAAGGCCCCCGGATTCATAATTCATGATGATGGGGTTTTGAGATTTCAGAACCGACTCTGCGTTCCCGATGTTGATGTTCTGAAACAGACGATTATGAAGGAAGCTCATAGTTCGCCCTATTCTATCCACCCGGGCACCAGTAAAATGTATAAGGACTTGAAGCAGAATTTCTGGTGGGGCAACATGAAGTAAGACGTAGCGGACAATGTTTCGAAATGCTTGACTTGTCAGCAGGTTAAGATCGAGCATCAACGGCCTGCTGGAATGTTGAAGCCGCTCCCGATTCCTGAATGGAAGTGGGAGGACATATCGATGGACTTTATCACTAATATGCCGAAAACCAGGACAGGAATGAACATGATTTGGGTGATAGTTGATCGTTTAACCAAATCGGCTCATTTTCTAGGTATTAAGGATACGTAGGGACCAGAGAGGTTGGCACGAGTATTTATTTCGGAGATAGTTCGATTGCATGGTACGCCGAAGACCATTGTTTCTGATCGAGACGGTCGTTTTGTGTCTCACTTTTGGAAAGCAGTTCATAAGTCCTTGGGGACCGAATTGAACTTCAGTATAGCTTATCACCTGTAGACTGACGGACAATCTGAGAGAACTATACAAACGGTGGAAGACATGCTAAGGGCCTGTGCCTTAGATTGGTCAAACGATTGGGAAGTTCATCTACCGTTGATTGAATTTACCTACAACAATAGTTGGCATGCTTCTATTAAGATGGCACCGTTTGAGGCATTATACGGAAGGAGATGCAGATCGCCCGTATGCTGGGACGATTCATCGGACTTGATCGGAACAGAACCAGAGTTGATCGAGCAGACTCGAGAGAAGATAGCCTTAATTCGTGAAAGGCTGTTGACTGCCCAGAGTCGCCAGAAATTCTATGTGGACGTACGCCGCCGCCCATTGGAATTCAGTACTGGAGATCACGTACTTTTGAAGGTTTTTCCTACTCGGGGAATCTTTCGTTTCGGAAGGAAAGGAAAGCTAAGTCCGAGATATATCGGACCATTTGAGATCCTCGAGAGAGTTGGGGAGTTGGCATACAGATTGGCATTGCCGCCGTCATTGTGCCATGTTCATAACGTGTTCCATGTATCCCAGTTACGGAGGTATATACCAGATCCCAGTCATATCATTGATTTCGGCGAGATCGAATTCGCGCAGGATGGGACGTTTGAAGAAAGACCGGTCAAGATACTCGAGAGTCGAGTTAAGCAACTGAGGAACAAACCAATCGTTTTGGTCAAAGTTCAGTGGTCACATCACGGAATGGAAGAAGCCACCTGGGAAACAGAAGCTGATATGAAGTCTAGATATCCCGAGTTATTTTCGTCTTGAGTTTCGGGACGAAACTCCTTTTTAGTAGGAGAGTATGTAATATCCGGATTTATTACGGTGTATTTCATCTGTATTCAAACCCTGTATTATTCGGATTGATGGTTTTGATTATTGGAGTATGATATTTCGTGCATTAATATCATTGTACATAAGTATAGAAACATGCAAAATTGCTCATGCAACCTCATGATAGCGCACGCTAAGAATGTATCTTAACGCGTGCTATCGGGCCATTATTAGCGCACGCTAGGCAGATAGGAGTTGCGTTCGCTAAGAACTCAATTATTGAGCGGGACGGCTAACACATGCGCCAGCCGGGACATGGGTCCGGATAAGATTCCCGCGGATGCACCCGGATAATTCTGAAGTCAACCATTATTAGCGCACGCTAAGGAATGCTTAGTAGCATGCGCTAACTTGTTGATAATGCAGAATATTATAAATGGGACAACAACCGTTTTGGTTTTCATTTCTTTCGCCCATTCTTCATCCTTGAGAGTTTAGAGAGCTGTAATAATACTCCTATACACTTAGAACACAGCTTGTTGGTGTTTGTATATTGGTTATCACTTGGGAATATTCATTGAAGTGGAATAGCACCTTGGAGTGGCATACAACCAACCGGAGTTGGATTCTACCTTACGGTTCAGTGATTTTCATCATATTAAGATATGTTCAATCTATCTCAAGACTTAGAGTTGGATTCTAACGATTTGGATGATCATGTTAACAAGATATGGATTTTCATAGATGAATTATTCAAGTATATCATGTTTGGAATAGTGAGATGAATAAGCCTTAAATACCTTGATTATAATCATCATGATTCGAATCTTATTACACTGAATATGTGAAGAGAAGCTTCTATCATTGGTAAACCGAATCTAATAGATGATTTCATAGTAATCTTGGACTAGACGTTAACATCCTTATTGTTAGATAAATCTAAAGGTTTGATCATGGAAGGATTTATCTAGTATATATAGAACGTTTATGAACTTCAGCATGATAATATGGATTGATATAGAGGTGTTGATATCAACCGTTAAGCTTTTCGAATTGTCGTATGAAGATTTGAAGTCGGAATGGAATATGGTTTTAAATTGGTATGCATATCCTTGAATCTGAAGTTGTGTTTATCCGTAAAATCATTCATAAGGGTGTGAACATGGTATTCATGGAAGTAACATGAATTATCACGCAAGATTTCATTGTTTCGATCATGGCAAGAACAGTTTACTGCTCAGCAGTAAATTGCCATGCATAGATAGCGCACGCTATGCTATGAAGCTTAACGTGCGCTATCGAGCACGAGTTAGCGTGCGCTACGATTAGTACGTAACGTACGCTAGACCATCAGACGAGTCAGTTGGCTGGTCAGTGAAGTACTGACCATGCATAGTTAGCGTACGCTAGTCTTTGTTGTTTGCGTGCGCTATCGGGCAGACTTAACGCACGCTACACAGAGTACTTAGCGTGCGCTAAGCAGTTCGGGCAGATTGCATTTTATGAGCTTTTGGCCGTGAATCGAATTGTTAAACATTCATACGACATGAGATAAATCATATATCATTTCTTTTGTTAAGGTTTGGTCTCGTTATGTGATTGATTGAGGAGGACGATATTCAAGTGTTCATTTTCGTGGAAGTGTTGTTATTGTCTTTAAATCGAGGCAAGTACTTTATTTGTTTTATGTATTGTTGTTATACATATTGTCGTGCATATATGTCGTTGTTGTATGTCCACCTCGTGTTGGTCCGACGGGATCATCGGGGGATCTATGCTAGCGTGCGCTGGATCATCGGATGGGTTTTTCCACCACGGGTTGGTCTGACGGGATCATCGTGGGTTCTAGGCAGTGAACGCTGGATCGATGGAATTACCATGTGTATGTTATGATATCATGTTGTGATTATAAGTTGTGTATGTTATGTTTGAGTTTCTCATAGGAGAAGACTCGTTGGTACTTTGTCGTTTATGTTATTATTCTTCGTGAGATATGAATAATATGTTGTGGTACTTGTACTAGCATCGTTGTGCTAACCCCTTCGGGGGTGAACATTTTGTTTGTGTTCAGGATCCAGGAGAGCGGGAAAACAACCACTGGAACTGTATGACGACGAGGGTGCAGAGTGATGTCCCGACCGGGTTTAATTATCTATTGTTTACTCTTTATTTCAATAAGTACTCGAGTACGAAGTCATTTGTGATGATTTGAATTTGGTGATGTATTATTGAGTTCTGTTGAACAATTGTGCTATTTCTGTATTGGGTCAGAACTGTTGTACCGTAATTTCGTTATTTCCATTTGTTAGTACCTTTTAATGCCTGTTTAAATTCTTCAGCCTTGTAAATCCTTATGTAAAGGATTTACGGCGCTGTAATATTCCTGAATATATCGGGGGTGTTACACCGGAGATGCCAACTCAACATAACATATCAACGCATACAAAAATCACAACAACAACGGCATCGTTCGACGATTACAACGGCCCAAACGATAGCCAGCGCACAATCACAAACATCATGAAACAATCATCTATGTGCATAAACACACAAAAACCCAAGCTTTAACAACTCACACTCGTGCGACAACACGCAAATCACCATGAGGTGATAAATAGTAAACACCAGTTCACACCTCTCACAGAGGGCTAGTACAACAAATGCGTGGCAACGCCTCGACGTTCATGCCACCAATTCGATCATACTCGGGAGAAAACATCATAACGACAACGCGAACATCATACATACATAACCAACCCTCAAACGGGAATGGATAGGTTTTAAAAACGAAAATCTCCTTTTGAAAACAGTTTGGAAACACAAGTTGATCTTGAGTACCACCTTTCAAAAAGTACAAACGTGAAACATCGTTATCGAGACTTTGGAGAACCATTTCACATTTGATAAAAATGAGGACATGTAATGCCCCAATACTTATTTAAATACTATTTATTTTGCTAACGATCATGGATTTTGATTTTAATATTTATAGGTTGTCTGATACTTGGACCGATACGTTCCTAGCATAAAATGAAGGACTTAAAAGGAAAAGATTTCAAAATGAATTATAAGGATCATTTTTAGAATTTATGAAAGTGATTTCGAAAAGTTCCGACGATTTTGATACGATAAAATTTCATTACAGAACACTTATATTGCAAAAATAATATTAAATTATTATTTTAATATTATCGAAAATATGTTCCGAGCATATCGAAGATTTAACTCCGACGAGTCCGGAACAGATCGGAAAATCGAATTTGGACATCGGGAAGGGGTCGAACCGGCTGAGCCAAGTTGACCGACATCTGCCGGTCACCGCCGGACATGCCTACCGACAGCTGCCGGTCACGTCCGACAGAAGCTTCTCGACCACCATCTGGATAAGGCTGTCCAGCTGTCCGGATAAGGTCGGTCACGACCGACAGAAGCTTCTCGGTCAGGTGTCCGGATAAGGTCGGTCGCGACCGACAGAAGCTTCTCGGCCAGCTGACCGGATAAGGTCGGTCACGACCGACAGAAGCTTCTCGGCCAGCTGTCCGGATAAGGCTTCCAGCTGTCCGGATAATGCTTCCAGCTGTCCGGGTAAGGTTGATTTTCAACCGAATTTGAGCCCCTATTTATACATGTTACCGGACGTATTTTTGTACATATAATATATCATTTGAACCTATGAACCTCTACTTTAAAACGCCCGTAACATATTTCTATTACAAAAATTAAAAAGTTCTCAAATATCCCGATAAAATAGATAGCTCAAATCTGATAGTTTTTCAAAGGTGTTTGATAAAAGTCCTCAAAGAGATTTCAGATTTTACATCAAGAATTTATGACCGGAAATATGAAAAAGTATTTTCAAGTGCTAGGAGAAGCGTATCCGGGATCCAAGGACAACGGAGCCAAATTCAAAGGAAGATATTTCAAGATTTCAGCAAACGAGGTGAGGTTATACTGTTTTAATATGTTACGTGTAATATCCGGAAATTCTACTACTGTTGTTTGATATTATTTTATCCGAGTTATATTGTACAGCGTGGAATCTGTAAAGTAGAGATAAAATAAATAAAGGACTGAGACATCTGTATTGGTATAATTGTCATATTTGGTTGACAATTACATTTAAGAAGTATATGTATTCAGTATGCCGTATGTTCGTATTCTGTATGTTGAGACGTTGGACGAGAAGAGTTGGAAATGGCTAAGTATAGCCTGACTAGCGCGCGCTAATGGTCAAGTATAGCGCACGCTATCGTTCATGGTTAGAGCACACTAGAGGCAGAATGTAGCGCACGCTAATGCAGTCAGATCAGAAGGAATCTACGCGTGGACCAGGCCACTTTCGGCGCACGTTCTGATAAGTCAACGGATGTTGTAATGTAGTGTTAGCGCACGCTAATGCATGTTGATTAGCGCACGCTAACTATATATCGGTCAACAGGAAATCTTGGCTTTATTGGTCGATTTCGGCTTGTGGGGTCACGAGCATCTTCGTGGTAGGTGTAGACTGTAGCAAGTCAATTGGTATTAGCGCACGCTAAGGTAAATGACTTGCGTACACTAAGCAGGATGATTTACGTACGTTAATGCATGGGCATTACGTACGTAAGTTAGTTTACGAAGCAAGACAGTAGCCTCTGGGCTTCGATAGCGCACGCTAACAAAGTCAGTTAGCGCACGCTAAGGCGGTAGCGCACACTAAACATGAGATGTTAGCGCACGCTAATAATGAATATTATAAAAAGGTACAGAAGGGTGTTATTAAACATTTCGTCATTCTTCCTTCTTTCAGCCGAGAGAGAGAGTTGGGATATATTTGAGGTTCCAAACACTGGATTAAGGTGAAGTTAATCATCCATAACAACGTTTGAAGCTTGAAATCATTGGTGATTCTTGGAAATGGATTCAACCTTGGAAATCAATCCATTCCTTCAAAATGGTAATTACTCTTCACTTTGAGATTTCGTTTTGGATTGTATATGATGTTCTTGAGCTGATGATTATCATATAAACAAGTTCATAAGTATGATTATGAGTTGGATTACCGGATTATGATAATGTTATTGTTGATATGAAGATATTGATATGAATTGGATGGTTTCGAATGTGTTGTTATCTTCAAAGAGATATGTTGGATAATGTCTTCCTTCAATTCGGATCTGTGATGTTGTTATTGTTGGTTCCTTCATATGATTGTGAACATGGCATGATTATGAGTTCTTGGTGTTTAGGTTGTTGATATTAAGAGAGATGAAATATGAATATATGAATTGAATTAAAAGTCGGATGATTACCTATATGTTAAAGGATATTGGATTTCGTTGTTTGATAGCTATGAACATGATTCAGAATCACTTAGAGTTTTTGATAATCGCCAGATATTGATCGGTATCCGAAATGCATGTAATCGCGTTATTAGCGCACGCTAAGCCTCCGCTAGCGCACGCTATCGTGAAAAACATATCGTACGCTAAGTTTAAAGATTAACGTGCGCTAAGTCAGCGAGCGAGGTAATATATTCTGTTTCGGTTATGAATTCGTGATCGTTTAAGTTGGTTTGATCAGACTTGTGGTTAACTGAGATATTGTTGAGCCGTTGGGTTTGTGAATTGGTTTTAGCGGTTGTTGATTGTTATCGGATGTATGTTATTTGATTACTTCGATAGGTTGAGATTATTGATCGGCGATTATAACCGGATGTTGTGGTCGTGTTCGAGCGTGTTCGTGAATTGCATGGTCAGGGCCGAGGAGCTCGTAGACGAAGGCATTGTGACTGGTAGCGGCTTCATCATCATCGTATCGGTATCGAGGCAAGTTATTACTTGCTCAGTTATAATATTTAATGAATGACTTCAGTTTCATTTCATTTATAATGCATATAGCGATGATTATTATTGTGAACTCTGGGTATTCGGATCGCATATCGTTCTTTCAATTCTGGGAGGTAAATCATAATGTATATGCTTTATCTCAGTTATTGGTATGTTCGACTATCGAGGTTACCTTATGGTAAAGACGAGGATATGAGTATCTATAGTTCATTGTACGTTTGGATCGCCGAGCATTGAGGATAATCGTCGGTGATGATTGGACATCGAGGTTGCTCTTGAGGGACTCGGGGCAAGTATTCCATATTGATTATGGTTTAATGTTATTTATTTTGGTCTCGTACATTTTCTTTCGTGTTGTTGAACATGAAGTCGTCCTAGTAAAATGTCATGTTGTTCATGTTGATGAACGTGTTGATTTGCATATGTGTATGCATATTGTGTTGATCATATTGTGTAAATAATCCGATGGGATTATGAGATCTCTGCTGAGGGCGCTGGATCGAATGTCCACCATGCGTTGGTTCGAAGGGATCATCATGGGGATCTATGCTGAGGGCGCTGGATCGTTGGACAGGTTTTCCACGTGTGCGCGTGTGTGATCCGACGGCGGATCTGGTGCACAGCATGGTGCTGTACTGCACCAGATCCGAATCCGTTTTCCACCATGCGTTGGTTCGACGGGATCATCATGGGTATCTATGCTGAGGGCGCTGGATCGTTGTATTACCAGTATTGTATCGATGGAATCTTGTGAATTCGCATCATTGATTTTATCATGTATTGTTGTTCATTGTGTATTGTTGGTTATCCATCTTATGATGATCTGATAGGATCATCAAGGGGATCTATGCTGAGGGCGCTGGATCGTCGGATTTCCATTGAGTATACATGATTGTTATTGTGTGATCATATTGACGTGGTCATATGAGTATGCATTTGTAGGTCTTGTGTTAGGACCGTGTCCGTATTGTATTGATCTGATCTCGGATTAGACTGATATGATTGTCGTGGCACTTCATATCTCGAGGTATGTTCCGTATTTTCCTTCGGTATTCTTCTTTGATGGACAACCGGTTATCGTTTTGGGATTGATGATGTTATTCGATGGATCGTATTGGTCATTAATGGTATATTTCCGTATCGTGAGTTGGTGATGATAGTTTGAGAATCTTTAGTATTGTTTGAGGTACAATACAGATATTATGTTCGAGTTTATTGGTTAATCGAGTACGAGATGTGAAATGTGATAATGGTTATTCTGATGAGAATTACTTGAGTAAGCAAAGTTATGGCGGTAAGATTACGCTGGTCGTATTCTTATGTTGTATTCTCATTGGTATGTTATTATTAATGTGATGTGACGGTTATCATTGTTGGATATTATGGCTGACCCCGTCGTGGGATTTCTTTTTAGGTTCTCGGAGTATCGAGCTTGTAGCGGCCGTGAAGAGATGAGCTTCCCGGAGGATACTGGCTAGGACATGTTCTGTGCATTGAGTTTCTTGATCGGTTCTTGTATTCCGCTGCTAGAGTATCTTTATGGTTGGTCTTTTTCCGCTGCGTGAGTATTTTGAAATGCTCTTTTGGTATCCGTAATCGAGGTTACTTTGGAAATCGTTTTCTAAACTTTTGAGTGTCGGCTGTTTGGCCTTGCGATTTCAAATGAGTTTTTACGACGGTTTTTGATAAATGGATTTTATAAGTCTTTGTGAATTTTTAAAGATAGTACCGTCTTTGGCCTCTTGGGCATTTGTAAATGTTTCCGAAAATTTCTTTTAGCCTTGTGGGTTCCATCTCGGGGCCCACGGCGCTGTAATATTTCCGGTTAAATCTGGGGGTGTTACAGAATATGGTATCGGAGCTTAGGTTGAGAAAACCTAGGCATTTGGGTCAAGTTGAGTCGTGTTTTTGTTGCGTCATTCGAGTTGTCGATTGACAAATACTAGAGCCGTGAGTCTTTTTTGTTCACTCAGGCTTGTGCGTTATCGGATTTGCCAGTATCGTACTGGGCTTGTTATAACTTTTCCAAATGGTGTTTACGTGATATATTGTGTTCTCGAGTTGCACTGAGTTTGCAAAACGTGTGTTTTGAAAATATCTGTGTCGAGTATTTTATAGATTCGAGACATGTGCCAGTATCACGGGGAATCGTCGGCTTCACGATCTGTGAGTATTTGGATTTTTGAATTTCATTGAGATTTATTGCCGTTCTAAGTGGATATGATTTGAGATTCAGAAAGATATTATGCTTCACAGTGTGAGATGTCAGAGTGGGACAGGATTGATGATCTTGAGGAACTATGATGTTGGAAATCATTATGTCGGTTAAATTTTGGAACGAAATTGTGTAATCGGGAGAAGGACGGTGAATTGTTGAGAAGAACATGTAGCATGTTAATTCATTTTGTGATATATGAACTGCTTTTGAGCATTTGAAAATGATACTTTTCAAAATATATTTTTTACGGATGTTTTACGGAAAATGATTTTGGGCCGAGACCCAATCGATTTTGAAATGGTTTTATAACTCAGGACTTGGGGTCCAAAAAGGGTTTTCTACTTTTTAAACTTCTTGTAATACGGAATGAGGTACGGGACGAGACCCTAACGTTTCAAAAGGCTTTTTCTTGTTTTCTAAAACTCCCGAGATTTGTAAAACACTTTACCAATCATTTACCTAAGTTATTTCCGCCTTTCGAGGCTTTGGTTTACTTGTTCAAATGGAACTTCTCGGGAAGTCTTTCGCTGTGTTTGATTTATTGATTTGTTTCAATGTTTTGTCATATCATATTTGAGGTGATCCAGGATGGATTAAGAAGACGTTGCGAGTAGTATGTGGAGAGGACTTTTTATCAGGGTCTATATATTTGAGATTTTGGAACTCTATCGTGTGGTTTTCCGATGGAATATCAGTGGATATTGGTGACGAGCCGAAGTGGTATACAGGAGTATGGATATGCACAAGCATTTGCATAAATTCCATTTTATTTAATCGTGTGTATTCAAAAAGAATTTTTATCGATAACTTGGCACCAGCGAGCCGATTTAATTTTTAAAATTGATTTCGTGGTCTTACGAAAATTTATGTTTTGAGTTTTCAAACTCTTGAAAGAACTTTCGAAAATTGTCTTCGTGACAAGAATATATGATTTCAAACCGGTTTTGAAAATGTGATTAATAACCATACGCATTTAGTGTATATAACATATCATGGTGAAGTTGTGAGTGTGACTCACGAACTGGGTAATATATCAATGTGGAACGAGGAATATGGATCCGAACTTTGGTATGGTCGTTTGGTTATGCAAGGATGATCGATTGATTTATCGGATAAGAGAAATATGTCGTGTGTTGTAGATTCATGCACATGATGTAATTTTGGAACATTGGATTTTGCGAAATCGGGGCATATGTGCTATGTAATTCCATTGGTATGGTAGTAGCGCGATTTTTACCATAGTGATTTTTGAATGATTTCTTGTGTGAATTTGGGGTTGTGGACCTCATGCTGGTTGTTTTGAGTATCGATTTGGTCGTTCCCACTCCCTGTATGATTGGATATGTTCGTCGGTTTGTGATTGGTGTGTCGTTTTGAGAACTTTATTCGTTCGTATATCGATTTCTGTGGTTCTGTGTTGATCGTGTTGGAGCTTACCGTTTGAAGGTATTCTCGATTATCGTTGACCGTTCGTTGGTCATATTGGAGTTTATCATGTTGATGATATTCTTGATTGTGTTTTGACCTCTGGTTGGTCAGATTGGAATTTATCATGTTGATGATAAATTCGGTTGACTTATTGGTTGATCATTGTTGGTGATCATCTGAGCGTTCGGATTTTGTGTCGGTGTCTCGGGATTCGTGTCGTTTGGGGCAGTTGTTTCACAGATATATCGGATATTATTCGAATTGGAACTTGATTATGTAATCAGGCAGACAGGATTTGATTCGGGCAGATTGTTTGATCCGAAGATGATATATTTTGTTGAGACTCAGGGAATTGTGATCGTAAGCGTATTGAGACTGTACAGTGAGATCGTTGGCTAGTATCTCCGGAGATCGTCGACCTGCCTATTTGTAAGTATGCAATTTTGGCTATTCAGAATAATGATGATTGATCAGTGTCGTGATGGCTTTGGGATATTTTGGGTTAAACGGTATGTTTGTTTGTTTTATGATGGATTGCAAGTTTCGAGGACGAAACTTATTTTAAGGGGTGTAGAATGTAATATCCGGAAATTCTACTACTGTTGCTTGATATTATTTTATCCGAGTTATATTGTACAGCGTGGAATCTGTACAGTAGAGATAAAATAAATAAAGGACTGAGACATCTGTATTGGTATAATTGTCATATTTGGTTGACAATTACATTTAAGAAGTATATGTATTCAGTATGCCGTATGTTCGTATTCTGTATGTTGAGACGTTGGACGAGAAGAGTTGGAAATGGCTAAGTATAGCCTGACTAGCGCGCGCTAATGGTCAAGTATAGCGCACGCTATCGTTCATGGTTAGCGCACGCTAGAGGCAGAATGTAGCGCACGCTAATGCGGTCGAATCGAAGGAATCTACGCGTGGACCGTGCCACTTTCGGCGCACGTTCTGATAAGTCAACGGATGTTGTAATGTAGTGTTAGCGCACGCTAATGCATGTTGATTAGCGCACGCTAACTATATATCGGTCAACAGGGAATCTTGGCTTTATTGGTCGATTTCGGCTTGTGGGGTCACGAGCATCTTCGTGGTAGGTGTAGACTGTAGCAAGTCAATTGGTATTAGCGCACGCTAAGGTAAATGACTTGCGTACGCTAAGCAGGATGATTTACGTACGTTAATGCATGGGCATTATGTACGTAAGTTAGTTTACGAAGCAAGACAGTAGCCTCTGGGCTTCGATAGCGCACGCTAACAAAGTCAGTTAGCGCACGCTAAGGCGGTAGCGCACGCTAAACATGAGATGTTAGCGCACGCTAATAATGAATATTATAAAAAGGGACAGAAGGGTGTTATTAAACATTTCGTCATTCTTCCTTCTTTCAGCCGAGAGAGAGAGTTGGGATATATTTGAGGTTCCAAACACTGGATTAAGGTGAAGTTAATCATCCATAACAACGTTTGAAGCTTGAAATCATTGGTGATTCTTGGAAATGGATTCAACCTTGGAAATCAATCCACTCCTTCAAAAAGGTAATTACTCTTCACTTTGAGATTTCGTTTTGGATTGTATATGATGTTCTTGAGCTGATGATTATCATATAAACAAGTTCATAAGTATGATTATGAGTTGGATTACCGATATGAAGATATTGATATGAATTGGATGGTTTCGAATGTGTTGTTATCTTCAAAGAGATATGTTGGATAATGTCTTCCTTCAATTCGGATATGTGATGTTGTTATTGTTGGTTCCTTCATATGATTGTGAAGATGGCATGATTATGAGTTCTTGGTGTTTAGGTTGTTGATATTAAGAGAGATGAAATATGAATATATTAATTGAATTAAAAGTCGGATGATTACCTATATGTTAAAGGATATTGGATTTCGTTGTTTGATAGCTATGAACATGATTCAGAATCACTTAGAGTTTTTGATAATCGCCAGATGTTGATCGGTATCCGAAATGCATGTAACTGCACGTTATTAACGCACGCTAAGCCTACTGGCTAGCGCACGCTATCGGGAACAACTTAGCGTACGCTACGGTTAAAGATTAACGTGCGCTAAGTCAACAGGCAGGGTAATATATTCTGTTTCGGTTATGAATTCGTGATCGTTTAAGTTGGTTTGATCAGACTTTTGGTTAACTGAGATATTGTTGAGCCGTTGGGTTTGTGAATTGGTTTTAGCGGTTGTTGATTGTTATCGGATGTATGTTATTTGATTACTTCGATAGGTTGAGATTATTGATCGGCGATTATAACCGGATGTTGTGGTCGTGTTCGAGCGTGTTCGTGAATTGCATGGTCAGGGCCGAGGAGCTCGTAGACGAAGGCATTGTGACTGGTAGCGGCTTCATCATCATCGTATCGGTATCGAGGCAAGTTATTACTTGCTCAGTTATAATATTTAATGAATGACTTCAGTTTCATTTCGTTTATAATGCATATAGCGATGATTATTATTGTGAACTCTGGGTATTCGGATCACATATCGTTCTTTCGATTCTGGGAGGTAAATCATAATGTATATGCTTTATCTCAGTTATTGGTATGTTCGAGTATCGAGGTTACCTTATGGTAAAGACAAGGATATGAGTATCTATAGTTCATTGTATTGAGGATAATCGTCGGTGATGATTGGACATTGAGGTTGCTCTTGAGGGACACAGGGCAAGTATTCCATATTGATTATGGTTTAATGTTATTTATTTTGGTCTCGTACATTTTCTTTCATGTTGTTGAACATGAAGTCGTCGTAGTAAAATGTCATGTTGTTCATGTTGATGAACGTGTTGATTTGCATATGTGTATGCATATTGTGTTGATCATATTGTGTAAATAATCCGATGGGATTATGAGGATCTATGCTGAGGGCGCTGGATCGAATGTCCACCATGCGTTGGTTCGACGGGATCATCATGGGGATCTATGCTGAGGGCGCTGGATCGTTGGACAGGTTTTCCACCATGCGTTGGTTCGACGGGATCATCATGGGGATCTATGCTGAGGGCGCTGGATCGTTGGATTACCAGTATTGTATCGATGGAATCTTGTGAATTCGCATCATTGATTTTATCATGTATTGTTGTTCATTGTGTATTGTTGGTTATCCACCTTATGATGATCTGATAGGATCATCAAGGGGATCTATGCTGAGGGCGCTGGATCGTCGGATTTCCATTGAGTATACATGATTGTTATTGTGTGATCATATTGACGTGGTCATATGAGTATGCATTTGTAGGTCTTGTGTTAGGACCGTGTCCGTATTGCATTGATCTGATCTCGGATTAGACTGATATGATTGTCGTGGCACTTCATATCTCGAGGTATGTTCCGTATTTTCCTTCGGTATTCTTCTTTGATGGACAATCGGTTATCGTTTTGGGATTGATGATGTTATTCGACGGATCGTATTGGTCATTAATGGTATATTTCCGTATCGTGAGTTGGTGATGATAGTTTGAGAATCTTGAGTATTGTTTGAGGTACAATACAGATATTATGTTCGAGTTTATTGGTTAATCGAGTACGAGATGTGAAATGTGATAATGGTTGTTCTGATGAGAATTACTTGAGTAAGCAAAGTTATGGCGGTAAGATTACGCTAGTCGTATTCTTATGTTGTATTCTCATTGGTATGTTATTATTAATGTGATGTGAGGGTTATCATTGCTGGATATTATGGCTGACCCCGTCGTGGGATTTCTTTTTAGGTTCTCGGAGTATCGAGCTTCTAGCGGTCGTGAAGAGATGAGCTTCCCGGAGGATACTGGCTAGGACATGTTCTGTGCATTGAGTTTCTTGATCGGTTCTTGTATTCCGCTGCTAGAGTATCTTTATGGTTGGTCTTTTTCCGATGCGTGAGTATTTTGAAATGCTCTTTTGGTATCTGGTAACTGAGGCTACTTTGGAAATCGTTTTCTAAACTTTTGAGTGTCGGTTGTTTGGCCTTGCGATTTCAAATGAGTTTTTACGACGGTTTTTGATAAATGGATTTTATAAGTCTTTGTGAATTTTTAAAGATAGTACCGTCGTTGGCCTCTTGGGCATTTGTAAATGTTTCCGAAAATTTCTTTTAGCCTTGTGGGTTCCATCTCGGGGCCTACGGCGCTGTAATATTTCGGGTTAAATCTGGGGGTGTTACATTACGGTCATCGTTGTGTCGTGTAACATGACGACCCGCGAGGGGTCGAAAGAATGAAAGAAATCGGAGACGAGTCTCACACAGATAAGAATGTTTTATGTGCATTACACGACATGATTTTGACGATTTATAAGGGTTTAATCTCACTGAGTATGCTCGCGTACTCACACCTCGTCGTTTATGTTTTTCAGGCTAAGGAATCGACGAACGGGACAAGCAGAAGATGAATACATACTCCCAACATGATGAAATTCTAAAGAATAAAAGATGTTGTCGCCATAATTGTTATTATTTTTACGAAACACTTGATGTTCTTCAACGAATATAATTTCAACGGACTATGTCCGAATATGTGATTTCCCATGTTTTTGTAAAAGCTGTCGATATTTGAATAAACAAGTTTTATTGAAGATTTCTTGACTAAAATACTTCCGCAAATACTCCGAATTTATATAAAATTTTTAAGGAAAAAATTTAGCCGTGTAACGTTCTTTTTAATTAAGAAAGCCGGGCGTTACGGAATGGTATCGGAGCGGACCTCTCTCAAGACGGTGAGATTTGGGGATGAACCAAGCGGAAGGCTGGTGAACATGTGACACCCGGCCGACGAGGGCGGGAGTGATCGCGGTGCAATAGAAAAGGGCACGGACAATGGCGGCTCCGAGAAAGGGAGTGATCGCGGTGCAATAAGAAAAAGGGCACGGACAACGAGCGGCTCCTGACAAGGCTTCTAGGCGGAGGACATGACTGAACCGAATTCTCACCGAGCGAGAGGTATTCCAAGAGTGTATAGGTATGGGACTATACGATTAAGGAGGTTAAAAAAAAGATTTACTTATACAAAACAAGATATTTCAAAACTTTCTTATTTTAAAAAATATAACGAATAATTACGGCATGATTATATTTTCGGGAGAATATGTGGTTCATCATGCTTGCCCAACGTCGACTCTGAGGTAATGTTTTCAAGTATTCACTCTTTTATGAAAACTTAAAAATTATGGTATGAGTATAGAATGATTGTGTCGGCAAAAGATTTTAAAGGATATGTGAAAGTATAAATGTTGTCCGAAAGGGACAAAATATGATTTCAAAGAAAGGTTTCAAAGTGATTTTGCTGACACAATATTTTTAAAGTTATTGATGAAAATACTCATACAAAGTTTGATACAGATTTTCAAAGTTCTTTACAAAGCTCAATTTCGAGGACGAAATTTTTTAAAGGGGGGAGGATTGTAACGCCCCAATATTTATTTAAATGCTATTTATTTTGCTAACGATCATGGATTTTAATTTTTTAATATTTACAGGTTGTCCGATACTTGGACTGATACGTTCCTAGCATAAAATGAAAGATTTAAAAAGAAAATATTTCAAAATAAATTATAAGGATCATTTTTAGAATTTATGAAAGTGATTTCGAAGAGTTCCGACGATTTTGATACGATAAAATTTCATTACAGAACACTTATACTGCAAAAATAATATTAACTTATTATTTTAATATTATCGAAAATCCGTTCCGAGCATATCGAAGATTTAACTCCGACGAGTCCTAACAGTCGGAAAATCGAATTTGGACATCGGGAAGCGGTCGAACCGGTGAGCCAAGTTGACGGACATTTGCGGTCACCACGGACACGCCGATCGACAAGCACGGTCATGGCCGGTGAAGCTTCTAGGCCACTCTCCGGATAAGGTCATCCCATTTGTCGGATAAGGTCGATCACGACCGTGAAGCTTCTCGACCACTATCCGGATAAGTCTGTCCAAATTGTCCAGGATAAGGTCGATCACGACCGACGAAGCTTCTCGGCCATTTGTCCGGATAAGGCTTCCAGCTGTCCGGGTAAGGTTGATTTTCAACCGACTTTGAGCCCTTATTTATATATGTTCCCGGACGTGTTTTTGTACATATCATATATCATTTTGAAGATGTGAACCTCTACTTTAAAACGCCCGAAACATATTTTTCTTCCAAAATTTATAAAAGCCACAAAAATCCCGATCAAACAGATAGCTCAAATCTGAAAGTTTTTCAAAGGTGTTTGATAAAAGTCCCCAAAGAGATTTCAGATTTTACATCAAGAATTTATGGCCGGAAATATGAAAAATTATTTTCAAGTGCTAGGAGAAGCGTATCCGGGATCCAAGAAGGACAAACGAGCCAAATCAAAGGAAGATATTTCAAGATTTCAGCAAACGAGGTGAGGTTATACTGTTTTAATATGTTACGGTCATCGTTGTGTCGTGTAACATGACGACTCGAGAGGGTTCGAAAGAATGAAAGAAATCCGAGACGAGTCTCACACAGATAAGAATGTTTTATGTGCATTACACAACATGATTTTGACGATTTATAAGGGTTTAATCTCACTGAGTATGCTCGCGTACTCACACCTCGTCATTGTAATATCCGTAATTTTTCTATTTTTAGCAGTTTCCATTTTGGTGTATGTCTATTTTTATCGACTTGCTTGTAACCGTTTCGACATTTGAATCTATTTTGTTCTTGGAGTTTTTCCATTTGGACGAGTTTTGATGATGTTTTCACGTAATTTCATTTTATGTCATGTTTTGCCGTATGAACGTTCGATTCTTGTAAAACTCGTTCGTTTTCGTTGTTTCTTGGTTTGTACAAGTTCGTATGGTTGAGTTGGTCATGTGGAGACTTTCGGTTTGGAAATCCGACGTCGTTTCGTGATTTTCGGGCACTTGGGCCATTTTTGTAATTTCCTAATAGTTGAGGGAATCTTAGTTTCGTTGTCGCATTACGGACCCTCCGGTGGTCGGAATTGTACTTTCTTTCAGCGCTTAGCTCCGTCGTCTTGTAGGCTTCGCATCTATGTTCCTGGATTCTGGTCTCGTCGTACGTTTCGTGTTTTATACCCTCGACAGCAGATTACTGCTGGTGTGACATCAGCAGTGCTGAACTGTTGTGTAGGTAGCGCACGCTACCCCTGTTTCCTTGCGTGCGCTACCGATAAGCAGTTAGCGTACGCTAACCCCTATTGTTAGCGTACGCTAACGAATGGTGGCAGTAGCCACTGGACTGTCACGACCCCGTTAGCGCACGCTACATATGGCAGTTAGCGTGCGCTAACTTCACAATTATATAAGCCCAATGGCGATTTTGACGGCAGTTTCATTCTTTTCCCTTCGTTTCTTCGACGTGCGACCTCAGAGGCGATTTCCATCAGTCCTGATCGGCGTTCTATTCACATTCCATCACCGTAGAGTCGTGCTAACATATTATCATCAGCATAATCGTCATCCATCATCCGAAATCAAGGTATTTTCGTCTAGAACCCTAACTCGTCAAATTTGGGGGTTTTTCCGGGTTTTGCTAATTGGAACCGAATTATTCCAGTATGTTATGATATTCTTCACCGATTGTGATTGTTGAATGATTCCAAATCCAATTTCCTTGATTTTAATCCGCGAATTATCGATACGGGGAGATTTTGCGTAAACCCTTGCCCGTATCAATTGATCGTCTATTGTCGTATATTGTAACCGGGGTTATGGGTGTATTCCAATAGGGTATTGTTGTCCGTTGGGACTGAACTGTGTTGATCCTTCGTTTAGGAACCGTCGTTTTCCACCCGGACCATTCGTAGTCGTGTTTCATCTCCGTTTCTTCAAGAATGTCTCAAAGACAAGTACTTTACATTTGTTTACATGTTCTAGTATTTGAATTATGGCTATATGTGGTTGTTGTGGGAAGATATGTGTATGTTCACCTAGGGACGGTCCGACGGGGCCTCTAGGGATACGTATTGCCGTGTGTGTGCGTATCACGAACTGTGGTTAGCCACCCAGGGATGTCCGACGGGGCTCTGCGGGGTACGGTGGCCGTGAGTCTCGTGCCAACGGTTAACTTTGAATTATGATTTGTTGGAGATAATGTGTTTTGTGTTTGTACATCATAAATATTCCGGAATATAAAACGCTTTCAAAAATGATTTTTGGCGCATTATTCATCTGATTAGAATGTAGTTCAAATGGATTGTACTTGCACTAGCAGTTGTCGCTAACCCCTCATATGGGGGAAATACTTTTTGCATTTCAGGTACTGATCGTGGAGATAAGCGAGCACTCGAGCTGTATGAGGATGATGGGCAAGCATGATATTGTCCAGTAATTGATTTACGGTGTTGTGTCCGTCAGTTATTATTGATGTCTGATTTTGGGATTATGTATTATAAAATTGGTTTAAGTACTCGAGTACTTCCTATTTAAACTTGTTACTGTTGTGTCCCCGTTTGGGAAATGGATTTGATGATAGAATTTTATTTGTCGGTTATGGTCTTTTATTTAGCTTGTTGTTTTGTTTATGATGGTTTGTCGTTGTCGTATGTCATGTTTGGTACGTTAGCCTGGTGGATTCCACAGTGTGGGGTCCACGGCGCTGTAATATGCCCTGAATGTCTTGGGGGTGTTACAGAATATGGTATCAGAGCCTAGGTTTATGGATACCTAGGCTGTCGGTTATTTGGGTCTAGTTAATTGTCGTTTTTGGGACAGTATCACTGTTATGCCATCATCTCAGTACGCCGGTGCTCGTAAGTTTCCCTAACTTGACTCGTTTCACCGTTCTATTCTATTTCTGTCTTATTATCTTTTGCGTTTTGCGTTTGAATTGTACTTACCCGTTGCTTCTTCAGAATTCCTGCTGGTAGGGAACGCGGACGCGGTCGCGGACGCGGTAGGGGACGTGGCGCAGCCGGTGGGGCGGCCATGTCCGATCACTCGGGAACTGATTCGGCGATGCCTTCCTTGTCGAACAGTGTTCCCCCTAGTTCCGGAGGTCAGCAGGACCAGTCTGCTAGCTCCGGTAATGCTCATGAGAATGTTGGAGTGGCCAACATTTTACAGCAGGTAGCGAACCAGATGACGCTGCGGCTTAGCCGTTACAGTCGGCCATGCTAATGCCAACCCGGTTCCGCCTACTGGGTCCAGCAATGATAAGCTACTTCAGGACGTGATTCGTATGCGTCCTCCGCAGTTTGATGGTGCTTCGGACCCTTCTGGTTGGGAGAATTGGCTGTTCGAGATGGAGAAAGTGTTTGAGGCTGCTAATTGCCCCGAGGAGAGGAAAGTACCCATTGCTCAGTACTTCCTCACCAAGGAGGCAGCAACGTGGTGGCAAGCGGTGAAACCGCGTGGCCAAGGCGACTACGTGGGCGAGTTCCGGATCGATGGAAGACGAGTGCATCCGTGGCCAGTGAAAGAGGGGAGGATCCGAGCCTTCTTTGAGGCTAAGCCCCAAGATGTACCTATATCCCAAGCCATCAAAGACTACAATCAGCAGTTACATTATGTAAGAAACCAAGTCCGCGATGAGCTCGATAAGATCCGCCACTTTGACATGCGGATGAAACCGAGGGTGCGCCACTATATGTCTGGTCTGGGGTGCACGACTTTGAAAGAATATCAGAATAAGGCGATGGCTTATGAGATGTCATTTTCTGCGACAGAGACGGCAACCGAAGGAAAGAAACAGAAAACCGCCGGTCAGTTTTCGGGAGGCAAGTCAGGAGGGTATCCGAAGACTCAGTCTGATTCGCGAGTCTTAGGGAGTTAGTCGCCATCAGTTGGTCGAGGAAACGGTTCTAGGTTTGCTCCTGCTGGTTCCGTTCGTGGTCCTACGTGCTTCAACTGCAGTCGTCCGGGCCACATGATGAGTGAGTGTGATAGGCCTCCGATTCAGTGTCTTGCTTGTGGTCGTGTGGGTCATCGTGCTAAGTTTTGTACGGATGCAGCTCGGGCCCCAGTTACTCAGATATCAGCCCCAGCCGCGGGAGAGCCGAGTGTGAATCAGACACCGACAGTTCCTCAGCCGCAGCAGAGTTTTGGTAGAGGTCGAGGTCGTGGTCAGCCTTCTAGAGGGGGAGCTTCTAGTGCGGAGTCTGTTCCGCCCCGTGTGTACGAGATGAGACGAACAGGAGATCCTGACGCGACGGTGGCCACAGGTACCGTCCACATCCTTGATCATCCTGTTTCCGTATTGTTCGATTCTGGTGCTACGCATTCTTTTATATCTATGGATTGTGTGCGTCGTCTGCATGTTGATTGCCTTGTTGCTTGTGAGCCTTTTGTTGTTAAACTTCCTAGTGGGGATCGTGAGGTTAGAGATTTTCCAGTGAGTATCGCGGGGAAGGTTTGGCCTTCTAATCTGATTGCGGTAGATATTAGAGATGAGGATTTGATTCTGGGTGAGGATTGGCTGGACCGTCATGGGGCGATCATGAATTATAGAACGAGGACGGTTTCGATGTTAGCCTCTGACGGTACCGAGCATTCTTTTGTGGGTCGTAAGCGGAGTAGCCAGAGATTACTGATCAGCGCCTTAAAGGCGGTGAGACTTCTTCGAGGAGGTTGCACAGGTTATTGGTGTTACGCTTTGAGATCGGAAGAAGGGGGAGTCGAGCTCTCGGCTATTCCGGTAGTGTTTGAGTATCCTGATGTCTTTCCAGATGAGTTGTCGGGTTTACCTCCGGACCGAGAAGTTGAGTTTACCGTCGATTTAGAGCCGGGTGCAGCACCTATCTCTAAGACGCCATACCGGATGGCGCCTACCGAGATGCTTGAGTTGAAGAAACAGTTGGGAGAGTTGCTAGACATGGGATATATTCGACCGAGCGCTTCGCCTTGGGGCGCACCGGTCCTATTCGTAAAGAAGAAGGATGGGTCACTTCGTTTGTGTATCTACTACCGAGAGTTGAACAAAGTGACCATCAAAAAACAAGTATCCGCTCCCGAGGATTGATGACTTGTTTGATCAGTTGCAAGGGGCAACCGTGTTTTCGAAGATTGATTTGAGATCGGGGTATTATCAGCTCCGAGTGAAGGATACCGATATTCCGAAGACGGCCTTTCGGACGAGATACGGTCACTACGAGTTTGTGGTTATGCCTTTTGGGCTAACCAACGCACCAGCCGTGTTCATGCAGCTTATGAACAAAGTCTTTATCGAGTACCTCGATAAGTGTGTAGTCGTTTTTATCGACGACATCCTGATTTACTCGAGGAGTGAGGAGGAGCATGCCCGTCATTTGCATATCGTGTTAGACATTTTGAGAACTCAGCATCTTTTTGCGAAGTTCTCAAAGTGTGAGTTTTGGTTGCGGGAGGTTATGTTTCTCGGTCATGTGATCTCGGCCGAGGGTGTTCGTGTGGACCCCCATAAGGTAGAGGCAGTGTTGGATTGGGCGCCGCCCAAGAACGTGAAGGAGGTCCGCAGTTTTCTGGGATTAGCCGGGTATTACCATAGATTCGTCGAGGGGTTCTCTAAACTCGCTCGACCGCTGACTCAGTTGTTACAGAATTCAGAGAAGTTTGTGTGGACCGATGAGAGGCAGAATAGTTTTGAGGGGTTGAAGAAGCGGTTGACGACCGCTCCCGTTTTGGCTTTACCGAGGGGTAATGATGGTTTCTCCGTTTATAGTGATGCTTCGGGCCAAGGGCTCGGATGCATACTTATGCAGCACGGGAGGACGATTGCCTATGCTTCCCGTCAGTTGAAACCGTATGAATTGAATTACCCTACGCACGATCTCGAGTTGGCCGCAGTCGTATTTGCATTGAAGATCTGGCATCATTATTTGTATGGCTCGTCGTGTCAGATTTTCACCGATCACAAGAGCCTGAAATACATCTTCACGCAGAAGGAGCTTAATATGAGACAGAGGAGATGGTTGGAATTGATTAAGGATTACGATCTCGAGATCCTTTATCATCCAGGCAAGGCTAATGTGGTAGCAGATGCCTTGAGCCGGAAATCGGTATCGCTTCGGGCGCTTGAGTTACTCACGGCCCAGTCGGGACTTCAAAGAGAGTTTATGAGATTGAGCATTGAGATTGTACTGCCAGGGAGTTCCGGGCAGTTGCGTACTCTTGAGATTTCTTCGTCTCTGGTCGAGGACATTAAGTCGGGACAGTTAGAGGACCCGACGTGTATTCAGCTCCGAGAGAGTGTAGGAAAGGGGAAAGCCCCGGGATTCGTTATTCATGAGGACGGCGTGTTGAGATTCCGAGGTCGGTTGTGTGTTCCGAACGACTCGGAACTGAGACAGAGCATTACGCGAGAGGCTCATACGTCACCATACTCAGTCCATCCGGGCTCGAGTAAGATGTATAAAGATCTGAGGAAGAATTTCTGGTGGAACGATATGAAGAAGGAGGTAGTTCAGTTTGTAGCTAAGTGTTTGACTTGTCAGCAAGTCAAGATTGAGCATCAGCGGCCAGCCGGATTATTGAAACCACTTCCCGTTCCGGAATGGAAGTGGGAGGACATCTCTATGGATTTTGTCACGAGTTTACCGAGGACGAAGACTGGTATGAATATGGTATGGGTGATTGTAGACCGACTGACTAAGTCGGCACATTTTCTGGGCATCAAGGATACTTGGGGTCCAGAAAAGTTGGCTCGTATTTTTATCACTCAGATAGTGAGGCTTCATGGTACGTCGAGGACCATTATTTCAGACAGGGATGGCCGATTTGTATCGCATTTTATGGCAGGCAGTGCATAAGGCATTGGGGACTCAGCTACGTTTGAGCACTTCGTTCCATCCCCAGACCGATGGGCAGTCCGAACGTACCATTCAGACGTTCGAGGATTTGTTGCGTGCATGTGCGTTAGACTGGGGTAGTAATTGGGAGGATCATTTGGCCTTGATTGAGTTTACTTATAATAATAGCTGGCACGCGTCGATTAAGATGGCACCGTATGAGGCACTTTATGGCCGACGTTGCCGATCACCGATATGTTGGGATGAGCCGTCCGATTTGGTTGGCACCGAGCCGGACCTTGTGTTGGAGACGAGGGAGAAAATCGAATTGATTAGAAAGAGGATGTTGGCTGCTCAGAGTCGACAAAAATCTTACGCGGATGTTAGGCGTAGACCTTTGGAGTTTGAGGTGGGAGATCATGTTCTGTTGAGAGTGTCTCCGACGAAGGGAGTTTTCCGTTTTGGGAAGAAGGGGAAACTCAGCCCGAGATATATTGGACTTTTCGAGGTATTGGAGAGAGTCGGTGAGTTAGCGTACCGTTTGGCTTTACCTCCGTCGCTGAGTCATGTACATAGCGTATTTCACGTTTCCCAGTTGAGGAAGTACGTTCCGGACCCGTCCCACATTATTGACTTTGGGGACGTGGAGATCAAGAAGGATGTTACGTTTGAGGAGAGGCCCGTCAGAATTTTGGAGCGTCGTGACAAACAGTTAAGGCACAAAACCATTCCTTTGGTTAAGGTGCAATGGTCGAGGCACGGAGTAGAAGAAGCGACGTGGGAGCTAGAGGAGGATATGCGTTCGAGATACCCCGAGCTTTTTGATTCTTAAGTTTCGGGACGAAACTTTATTTTAGAGGGGGAGAATGTAATATCCGTAATTTTTCTATTTTTAGCAGTTTCCATTTTTGGTGTATGTCTATTTTTATCGACTCGCTTGTAACCGTTTCGACATTTTGAATCTATTTTGTTCTTGGAGTTTTTCCATTTGGACGAGTTTTGATGATGTTTTCACGTAATTTCATTTTATGTCATGTTTTGCCGTATGAACGTTCGATTCTTGTAAAACTCGTTCGTTTTCGTTGTTTCTTGGTTTTTACAAGTTCGTATGGTTGAGTTGGTCATGTGGAGACTTTCGGTTTGTAAATCCGACGTCGTTTCGTGATTTTCGGGCACTTGGGCCATTTTTGTAATTTCCTAATAGTTGAGGGAATCTTAGTTTCGTTGTCGCATTACGGACCCTCCGGTGGTCGGAATTGTATTTTCTTTCAGCGCTTAGCTCCGTCGTCTTGTAGGCTTCGCATCTATGTTCCTGTATTCTGGTCTCGTCGTACGTTTCGTGTTTTATACCCTCGGCCAGACATCGCTGGTGTGACATCGCGGCCGAATCTGCCGTAGGTAGCGCACGCTACCCTGCTTCCTTGCGTGCGCTACCGATAGCGCTAGCGTCGCTAACCCCTATTTTTAGCGTACTCTAACGAATGGTGGCGAGCCACCGGATATCACGACCCGTTAGCACACGCTACATATGGCGATTAGCGTCGCTAACTTCACACTATATAAGCCCAATGCGCTTTGAGCGTGATTTCATTCTTTTCCATTCGTTTCTTCGACGTGCGACCTCAGAGGCGATTTCCATCAGTCCTGATCGGCGTTCTATTCACATTCCATCACCGTAGAGTCGTGCTAACATATTATCATCAGCATAATCGTCATCCATCATCCGAAATCAAGGTATTTTCGTCTAGAACCCTAACTCGTCAAATTTGGGGGTTTTTCTGGGTTTTGCTAATTGGAACCGAATTATTCCAGTATGTTATGATATTCTTCACCGATTGTGATTGTTGAATGATTCCAAATCCAATTTTATTGATTTTAATCCGCGAATTATCGATACGGGGAGATTTTGCGTAAACCCTTGCCCGTATCAATTGATCGTCTATTGTCGTATATTGTAACCGGGGTTATGGGTGTATTCCAATAGGGTATTGTTGTCCGTTGGGACTGAACTGTGTTGATCATTCGTTTAGGAACCGTCGTTTTCCACCCGGACCGTTCGTAGTCGTGTTTCATCTCCGTTTCTTCAAGAATGTCTCAAAGGCAAGTACTTTACATTTGTTTACATGTTCTAGTATTTGAATTATGGCTATATGTGGTTGTTGTGGGAAGATATGTGTATGTTCACCTAGGGACGGTCCGACGGGGCCTCTAGGGATACGTATTGCCGTGTGTGTGCGTATCACGAACTGTGGTTAGCCACCCAGGGATGTCCGACGGGGCTCTGCGGGGTACGGTGGCCGTGAGTCTCGTGTCAACGGTTAACTTTGAATTATGATTTGTTGGAGATAATGTGTTTTGTGTTTGTACATCATAAATATTCCGGAATATAAAACGCTTTCAAAAATGATTTTTGGCGCATTATTCATCTGATTAGAATGTAGTTCAAATGGATTGTACTTGCACTAGCAGTTGTCGCTAACCCCTCAGATGGGGGAAATACTTTTTGTATTTCAGGTACTGATCGTGGAGATAAGCGAGCACTCGAGCTGTATGAGGATGATGGGCAAGCATGATATTGTCCAATAATTGATTTACGGTGTTGTGTCCGTCAGTTATTATTGATGCCTGATTTTGGGATTATGTATTATAAAATTGGTTTAAGTACTCGAGTACTTCCTATTTAAACTTGTTACTGTTGTGTCCCCGTTTGGGAAATGGATTTGATGATAGAATTTTATTTGTCGGTTATGGTCTTTTATTTAGCTTGTCGTTTTGTTTATGATGGTTTGTCGTTGTCGTATGTCATGTTTGGTACGTTAGCCTGGTGGATTCCACAGTGTGGGGTCCACGGCGCTGTAATATGCCCTGAATGTCTTGGGGGTGTTACAGTCATTTATGTTTTTCAGGCTAAGAAATCGACGAACGGGACAAGCAGAAGATGAATACATACTCCCAACACGATGAAGTTCTAAATAATAAAAGATGTTGTCGCCGTAATTATTATTATTTACAAAACACTTGATGTTCTTCGACGAATATAAATTTCAACGGACCATGTACGAATATTTGATTTCCCATGTTTTTGTAAAACTGTACTGATGGTTGAATAAACGAGTTTTATTGAAGATTTACTGACTAAAATGCTTCCGCAAATACTCCGAATTTATATATAAAAAAAATTAAGAAAAAAAATGAGCTGTGTAACGTTCTTTTTAATTAAGAAAGCAAGAGCGTTACAAAATGGTATCGGAGCAAGTCCTCTCTCAGTACGGTGAGATTTGGGGATGAACCAAGCGGAAGCTGGTGAACATGTGACACCCGGGGCCGACGAGGGCGGGGAGTGATCGCCGGTGCAATAGAAAAGGGCACGGACAATGAGCGGCTCCGAGAAAAGGGAGTGATCGCCGGTGCAATAAGAAAAAGGGCACGGATAATGAGCGGCTCCTGACAAGGCTTCTAGGCGGAGGGGGACATGACTGAACCGAATTCTCACCAGAACGAGAGGTATTCCAAGACTTTATAGGTATGGGACTATACAGTTAAGGAGGTTTAAAAAAAAAGATTTACTTATACAAAACAAGATATTTCAAAACTTTCTTATTTTTAAAAGTATAACGAATAATTACGGCATGATTATATTTTCGATAGAATATGTGGTTCATCGCTGCTGCCCAACGTCGACTCCGAGGTAATGTTTTCAAGCATTCACTCTTTTATGAAGACTTAAAATTTCGATATGAGTATAGGAACAAAATATGATTTCAAAGAAAGGTTTCAAAGTGATGTTTTTGCTGGCACGATATTTTTAAAGTTATTGATGAAAATACTCATACAAGGTTTGATATAGATTTTCAAAGTTCTTTACGAAGCTCAATTTCGAGGACGAAATTTTTTAAAGGGGGGGATTGTAACGCCCCAATACTTATTTAAATACTATTTATTTTGCTAACGATCATGGATTTTGATTTTAATATTTATAGGTTGTCTGATACTTGGACCGTCGTTCTAGCATAAAATGAAGGACTTAAAAGGAAAAGATTTCAAAATGAATTATAAGGATCATTTTTAGAATTTATGAAAGTGATTTCGAAAAGTTCCGACGATTTTGATACGATAAAATTTCATTACAGAACACTTATATTGCAAAAATAATATTAAATTATTATTTTAATATTATCGAAAATCTGTTCCGAGCATATCGAAGATTTAACTCCGACGAGTCCGGAAGAGATCGGAAAGTCGAATTTGGACATCGGGAAGGGGTCAAACCGGCTGAGCCAAGTTGACCGACATCCGGCCACCGCGGACATGCCTACCGATACCAGGCCACGTCCCGATGAAGCTTCGACCACTATCCGGATAAGGCTGTCCACTGTCCGGATAAGGTCGATCACGACCGACGAAGCTTCTCGGTCAGTGTCCGGATTAGGTCGATCGCGACCGACGAAGCTTCTCGGCGGTGACCGGATAAGGTCGGTCACGACCGACAGAAGCTTCTCGGCCAGCTGTCCGGATAAGGCTTCCAGCTGTCCAGATAATGCTTCCAGCTGTCCGGGTAAGGTTGATTTTCAACCGAATTTGAGCCCCTATTTATACATGTTACCGGATGTATTTTTGTACATATAATATATCATTTTGAACCTATGAACCTCTACTTTAAAATGCCCGTAACATATTTCTATTACAAAAATTAAAAAGGCCTCAAAAATCCCGATAAAATAGATAGCTCAAATCTGACAGTTTTTCAAAGGTGTTTGATAAAAGTCCTCAAAGAGATTTCAGATTTTACATCAAGAATTTATGACCGGAAATATGAAAAAGTATTTTCAAGTGCTAGGAGAAGCATATCCGGGATCCAAGAAGGACAACCGAGCCAAATTCAAAGGAAGATATTTCAAGATTTCAGCAAACGAGGTGAGGTTATACTGTTTTAATATGTTACGGTCATCGTTGTGTCGTGTAACATGACGACCCGCGAGGGGTCGAAAGAATGAAAGAAATCGGAGACGAGTCTCACACAGATAAGAATGTTTTATGTGCATTACACGACATGATTTTGATGATTTATAAGGGTTTAATCTCACTGAGTATGCTCGCGTACTCACACCTCGTCGTTTATGTTTTTTAGGCTAAGGAATCGACGAACGGGACAAGCAGAAGGTGAATACATACTCCCAACATGATGAAATTCTAAAGAATAAAAGATGTTGTCGCCGTAATTGTTATTATTTTTACGAAACACTTGATGTTCTTCAACGAATATAATTTCAACGGACTATGTCCGAATATGTGATTTCCCATGTTTTTGTAAAATTGTATTGATATTTGAATAAACAAGTTTTATTGAAGATTTACTGACTAAAATACTTCCGCAAATACTCCGAATTTATATAAAATTTTTAAGGAAAACATTTAGCCGTGTAACGTTCTTTTTAATTAAGAAAGCCAGGGCGTTACAGGACACTTTCTCTTAGTGAAAAACTTTCAGAAATATTCGACCCTCGGGTCTAAGCAAATTTCTAAATAATTGAAAATATCTCAAAATATTTTTAGTCCTCAACTGAAATTTTTTTAAATATATTGCGGCACTAGAAAGTACCTTGAAAACACCGCAAGAAAATAATTCGATTAAAATTACGTCTCGAAATTTAATTTTCTAAGATACTCAAGGTTTTCAAAAATTCAATTGGCCAGAATGCCCAAAACTCACAAAATCCTTTATCAAACCGTCATAAGAATTTCGCCAAAACGATCAAGGCCATAATGCCAAAAACTCGGTTAAGGGAATCAGTTTTCGAAATAAAACTCAGTCGGTAAAATACCGAATGCCATTACAAAAGAACTCACGCAGCGGATAAAAGAAATACAGTTCGAAAATACATTAGCAGCGACACCGCTCCTCATATAGACGAAATATGAGAGTCACATAAACGCATTCACGAAACCAAAAATATACATAAGGATTCCATCAATTAACTCATAATCATACCTGTAACTCGCATCAGCCGAGGCACAAACACACAGAAGGGAGACTTACATCCACAGGTCGCACGGAGATGATGATCGCCCCACGATACTAATCACGACCAACAAACTCAGATGACGCGTCGCGACACGACTCAGTCAGACAAAATCCGACGAGACAAAACTCAACAGACACAACTTGACCCGACAGCCTAGGTTTCCACAACCTAAGCTCTGATACCATTTATGTAACACCCCCAATCCGCTCAGGGATATTACACGCCGTAGAACCTTTCCTCAAGGATCTACCAGGCTGGTAACAACAAACGAACAACTCGACGATGCCTTTAAGGCTACAATAACTCAGTAGACCAACTTGGTCTTTCAATAAAAACATACAACTCAATTACAACTCATGCCCACGAAGGGGTCAAAATACAACAACTCTCGTACAACGGGGAAAAATTACTGCAGTGGAAAATAAAGTACAACTGAACCAATACAACAACGTACGGTTGCTCATGTGATTAGTATCGATCATCTTTCATCATCCTTCGTGCCGACCCTGTGTTATGCTCCCAAAACCTGAATGCAATACAGACATCCACCCCCCGAATACTCGGGGGTTAGAAAAACTCCATTGTTTTGCTAGTGCAAGTACAATGTGCAAATACGAGCCATACAATTCAAATTCCACGAATAACAATAACCAGGAATCCTCAAAGATTCAAACATAACGAAAAGTACTCCCCGAGGCAAGAATTTGGGTGAAACGTTCCAAAACCGAAAGATCACAAATCAAGGGAAACAATTTATAAAACAGTTTAAAGATGCCATCGAGAGTTTTAATAGAAAACAATTTAGGATTATCAAATCCTTCTCTTTCCAAAATCAACAGGGGTCGCAGCCCAAAGGTTTTGTTTTTGCAAATAGAAAACCAATAGCAATTCACAGGGTTAAAACCCACGTCTCGTGTCCTCGACGGACATAAAATCAATACAACACCAACTCATGAATCCAGGGCTATACCATTGGATTCCCTTCGTGGCCCCGTCGGACCCTCCCAAGGTGAGCAGGATACGTTTTCGAAATCATATACACCAACTCGTGAAGTTTTTACTCGTGAATCCAGGGCTCACCCATTGGATTACCCTTCGAGGCCCCGTCGAACCTACCCAAGGTGAGCAAATACAATCACCAAACATACACACCACTCGTGAAGTTTTTACTCGTGAATCCAGGGCTCACCCATTGGATTACCCTTCGAGGCCCCGTCGAACCTACCCAAGGTGAGTAAAATACTTTCACCACTCGTGAATCCAGGGCTCTCCCATTGGATTCCCTCCGTGATCCCATCGGACCCCCCGAGGTGAGTGAAGCAATCATGCACAAATAACATATCACACCAAGGATATCCAAACAATTCACCCAGAGACATCAAACACTTAGAAAAACACCACGTCAAACCACAATGCACCGAAATGAAACAATATACATCCACATGCAATACCAAGTGCATCATCAACACCAAACATATCCATAGTATTCACATAGTCATTCACAAGACACACCATTCACAATACACATGCGTTTTGAAAACAAGCCTTTAACAAGGCTAAACCGAATCTTTTGAAAGTTCAATGGAAACGACCAAACAAACACATTTAAACGATCACTAATTATCATATCCACAAAACAAGAAAAGTATGGGCAAGGTACTTGCCTCGAATAAGAACAACGTGGAGAATCGTCCGAAGTAGGTTGGCACGAACCGACTACAAACCCGCCGACTCCACCGAACTCCAACTCGCGATAATAAACTACGAAGGACAATAACAACAATGAAATGAATTCCATAGAACGACTTAAAGACGTTGAATTCAAAGAACAATGATGAAAGTTCAAGTGTTTTCCCCAAAACGGCCAAGAACACGATTCGTCCCGACAAAACATGAAAATGGAATTCCCAATCGAAATATGGATGTACAATCCATAGGATATGTTTAAAAACATCATTTAACAACAATCGATCCATCAAAACGGATGGAAAACGAGATCAAGAACATATCCCCCATAAAGTCGATTCGAAGGAAATCATGAAATATACTTTGATTCGACGATGAATAATGGATTAAATGATGTTAAACACAAGAATACTACTAAGATTAATCATACCCATAATAGATTAATCAATAATACGAAACGAATCGAACAAAAACGCAAAAACCCCAAAATTTCTCAAAATACGGTTCTAGGAAATCTCACCTTGATTCGCTGGATCAAAGGATGATATAGGATAATCAAGCTGTAACACCCCCAAATCTTATTGTGTTATTACAGTGCCGTGGACCCCACGATAGGAGATCCACCAGGCGAACATGACTAAAATACATTAAAATTAAACAACATGGGGAAATCATAGTCCCTACCATGATATCCGACACAATATTCCGATAAGGAATTTCAACGACCACGATGGGCCGACATGGCCAAAAATAAAATACAACAACATCCACGAGCATCTGCTCGGGTAATACATAATGACAATGACTGACAGACTGAAGAACACTCCAACTGACTGACCATCATGAACAACTCGGACTAGTATCGCTCGAATGCCTCGTCGCCATCATCATGCCCCTGTGTCTCAACTCTCTCCTCGCAAGCACCTAAAACATGAAAACATGTTCCGCCCCCACGGGGTGAGTCATCCAGATAATGAATATCAAATACATGTATAACATGATATGCATCCAAAGGTAGAATGAAATGGTACAATGAAAATAATAATACGAGATGCTCACAAACCAAGGTAAGAACCGAGCATTCTTGAAACACTATGCCCACGGCATACTATTAATACCTGCTCGACAGGTTAGAACATAAGTGCCCAACGGCGAATCATAATCACAGAGTACCACAAAGCATTACACAACAAGAACCAAACCAGAACTGAATTAATTATGAATCACAATGCCCGAAGGCTCCAATGAAATTACCAAGACAATCACAAAGGCCTGAAAGCCACTAAGCCGAAGCTTTCAAATATCACAATCACATAAGCCAAAACAGCCCGAAGCTGTTATCGATTAGGGCCGAATCCACGGCACGAAGCCGTATCACTATTAGGGCCGAAGCCACGGCACGAAGCCGTATCACCATTAGGGCCGAAGCCATGGCACGAAGCCATTTCACAATTAGGGCCGAAGCCACGGCACGAAGCCGTATCACAATGAAACCATCCCATGGCCGTTGACCTACTGAGCTGTAGGTGTTGGGGGAAACAACCGCGAAGGTTCAGGCCCCACCAAACTTACTCCATAATGAGCACTAGCCGAGACTAGCCTCCAATAATAATTAATCACAAACGGCAACGATCCCAAGATTACCGAATTCACGAGAATGATAGTGTGCTGCCTCGAGTCGGCCAACACGACAACAATGACTCACGGATGGGTACCGTCCTCGGCGGTCCCAAATCAATACCTCGATTAACTTAGAATGGTCAATCGATAACAATGATACAACGAATGATTGAGCACCTCGATTGCCTTAGAACGGCTAATCGATGACAATGATACAATGAATGATTGAGCACCTCGATTGCCTTAGAACGGCCAATCGATAACAATGATACAATGAATGCCTCGGCACCTTTAGTCGGCTACCGACGACGAAGGTGAGAACAAAATACGACAATGCCTTCAATCGGCCAATACAACATGAATGACAGGACGCCAACATTAATAACAATGATTACAACGACGTCTAGATCGACATCAATATTAACAACAATCGATACATCGATACCGCGAACCGGTGATCGATAATAACATTAACAACAAATATCTTAATGCCTTACCGGCCATTAATGAATGATAATAAACATTTGGCATAATTGCCGGAGAGTATCGTATCGAACGATACCATAATATCAATGAACTTATGAAGAGACTAAGTCTCGGAATGATACAAGACATTCATACACATATATGATAACATTAATCTCATTGACTAGAACAAGTATAAAACTTGCCTCAACCGAAGGCGATGAAATCCTTCCACGAACAACGAACGGCGTTCTCCGATAAATACAAGCGCTCGAACAAACCTTGAATGAAATACAATTCATTCAGTAACACAATATCAACCGAAATCAACATAACGACCGAAAGAAACTCTTTGAGACATTTAATCGAACACTAAATGTTCAAAGTTCCTCAAGAACCTAAGAATCATCAATCGGGTTGAACGAATAGAAAATATGGATATACAATCCATAGAACATGATTAATAATGTTTACTAACATCAACCGATTCATGAAAATCGGATGGAAAATGAAATCAAGGCCAAAACTCCAAAAATAGACAATTTTAGGAAAACCAAGAGAATTACCTTTATTCGACGAAGAAGAAGGATTAGATGTTGATATGATCACCTAGAGCCTCCTCAAAACATGATTGGATGAAGTAGAATCGATTAAAACCACCAACCCTAGTCGGATCGCCCGACTGCCGCGAGAAGAAGAAGAGAAAGGGTGAAATGAAGTGAAAAACCCGTCTGACCCCCTTATATACTCCAGTGACGCACGACCAAAACGCACGACCAAATGTCCGTGTGTTTGGTCGTGCGCCAGGCCACTTCCCGGCCACTGATCTCACGCACGAGCAGCATGCACGAGCACCTACTCGTGTGTCTTGCTCGTGTGTCCCTGATGGTCGCCAAAGTGTACTGTCCAAACCTGATGCCACGCACGAGCAGCACGCACGAGCAGCTGCTCGTGTGTCATGCTCGTGCGTCCCTGCTGAGTGCCAAAATGACAAGGAAACACAAAAATGACAGGACACGCATGTCTACATACGACTTACATGACTTACACGAATATAAGTCACGTCCAATCGGTGAAACAATCATGGAACTCCCAACACAAGCGACCAATCGTGATGATGATGAAAATATTCTCGTATCGATCCCCGAACAGAGGAGTGATGAATAAAAACTGATACACGACTCCAAGATATGCCGAAATATGAACACGAAATGAATAAATACGAATGACGAATGATTATTACTAAGTGAAAAAAAAATTCTGAGTGGTAATTACTGAATGATAATTAATGAATTTACAACCGGGTATTACATACTCCCCCCCTTAAAAAGAGTTTCGTCCTCGAAACTAAGGGTAAACAACTCGGGATATGAACTTTCCATCAGGATCTGAAAACAACATCTCGAGGAATGCTCCTCAACGCAAAACACTTCGCCTGCACAACTGGGCCAACCCCCATATGTATTGACTCACGCCTCAAAAGAAAAGCAACAAAGCACATATAGTCCTCGGGACCATATCAATCACACGCCCAAGTCCCCATGACTTGACGTCTCGAATCACAATGAATAATTACCCATATTATCACGAAATCTCAGGTACAGCCCAAAAGAATGCATCAAATGACCCAAATCTCAAGATTGTCAAATACGATCATTATAAAATAGATCAACAATAAATGATCCACAACCACGATACATTAATACGGATTAAGTTACACATTAATCTGAAAACAGAGAAAGGAAAATACAAAAATTAAGGCTACATATCAAATGTACCCAACACCGATATCCTCCAGATAATCGATCTCCCAGATCTCTTCGATTCAAGGAAGACCCAAATCTGAACTCACTGTTCAGAATGATCCCAGGAGGTCACAAGAACAAGAATGATCACAATGAATGATAATGAACCGAAATCCAACAAGGATCAAGAATGACTCATCGGGGTGAAATGATAGCGTAATAAGTGATAGCTCAAATGAAATGATTAGAACCATTGTTCTCCGTGAAGTGAATGATTAGTTTGATAATTATAAGTCTCAATGTGATTGATATATGCAGAATGAATTATATGAATGAATGAATGACAATGAAATGAATGATTATCCTATTACCGAGCAATAATTGACTTGCTCAAAACCGGTGATGAATGTCCTTACCTCGGGCTCCCGAAGCCTGGTAGGACCCCTAGGATGAAGCACGAGCTGGAGTAACAAAGTCCCTCGAGGCCTTTGAGCTCTCTCGAGATCTACCGGCACTAGAACTCCTGCAGTATTTCTGAAGGTGTCCATGTCTCCCACACAGGAAACAAATAACGGCCTGCATCGAGCACTGGGTACTGCGATGTCCTAATACATCACAGTTAAAGCAAACAACGGTCGAACTCGTTGCCTGAGATGAAGATGCTCTCCAAGCACGAAGATGACTAGAAAACGAAATCTTGGACGTCGTAGTCCGATGTCCCTCTGATAGCTCTTCCCATACCGAGGCAAGAAAGTCACGTGATAATTACAGATCTCATATGAAGATTACATTATGATTGCGAGACGGAATGATAACAGTGAGCATGCACGCTCTAACATAATGAATGCATTAATAAAGCAATGAAATGATCGTCGACATGATGCCGAAATATGATAAGATCGCATGAAAGATCAAGTGAGGTAACATGATCATCTGATGAGATTCCTGAAATGATTATCTTGAACAAGTTAACAAGGTTGAAAATTCGATCCATAAGATCAACAACTGAACCGTGAGATGGACTGGATGATTAATGAATTGACTGGGTAATGAGCTTGAGTGAGTGATGAATGAACTAACTGAGTAAGGAATGAATTAACTGAGTAATGATATTGACCGGCTGATGAATGAATTAACTGAGTGATGAATGAATTAACTGAGTAATGATATTGACTGGGTGATGAATGAATTAACTGAGTGATGAATGAATTAACTGAGTAATGATATTGACCGGGTGATGAATGAATTAACTGAGTGATGAATGAATTAACTGAGTAATGATATTGACCGGGTGATGAATGAATTAACTAAGTGATGAATGAATTAACTGAGTAATGATATTGACTGAGTGATGAATGAATTAACTGAACGATGAGATTGACTGAGTGATGAATGAATTAACTGAACAATGAGATTAACTAAGCGATGAATGAATTAACTGAACGTGAGATTGACTGGGTGATGAATGAATTAACTAAACAATGAGATTAACTGAGTTATGAATGAATTAACTGAACGATGAGATTAACTGAGTGATGAATGAATTAACTGAACGATGAGATTGACTGAGTGATGAATGAATTAACTGAACGATGAGATTAACTGAGCGATGAATGAATTAACTGAACGATGAGATTGACTGAGTGATGAATGAATTAACTGAACAATGAGATTAATTGAGTGATGAATGAATTAACTGAACAATGAGATTAACTGAGTGATGAATAAATTAACTGAACGATGAGATTGACTGAGTGATGAATGAATTAACTGAACGATGAGATCAAAATGATGATTGAGGACTATTAACTGATGAATGAGTTGATCCTTAATGCTTACACAAGTCACACGTGTTCCAAAACAATTAGTCATGAATCAATCATAACATTAATATCACATATAGGTTTCAGCAAAGCATGAACAATTAATGACATGATGAATGTATGAACATAAAGAGAATCGAGTCCTTACACAGGTCATACGAAGCTTCGAGGTCTCACGATACTAGTCTTCACTGACGACGACTCGATAAATGAATGACTCGTGCAGTCGTACTAATATTACGACTCATAAAACCCGACTGACTAGATTGTCATAACCTGACAGTCCCACTACTACCGTGTCGGTAGATCCACATAACTCACATATTAGGGTAACGCACAACCCAAAAGCTCTGATACCATCTTCTATAACACCCCCAAATCTTATTGGGTTATTACAGTGCCGTGGACCCCACGCCAGGAGATCCACCAGGCGAACATGACTAAAATACATTAAAATTAAACAACAAGGGGAAATCATAGTCCCTACCATGATATCCGACACAATATTCCGATAAGGAATTTCAACGACCACGATGGGCCTACATGGCCAAAAATAAAATACAACAACATCCATGAGTATATGCTCGGGTAATACATAATGACAATGACTGAAAGACTGAAGAACACTCCAACTGACTGACCAACATGAACAACTCGGACTAGTATCGCTCGAATGCCTCATCGCCATCATCATGCCCCTGTGTCTCAACTCTCTCCTCTCAAGCACCTAAAACATGAAAACATGTTCCGCCCCAACGGGGTCAGTCATCCAGATAATGAATATCAAATACACGTATAACATGATATGCATCCAAAGGCAGAATGAAACGGTACAATGATAATAATAATACTAGATGCTCACAAACCAAGGTAAGAACCGAGCATTCGTGAAACACTATGCCCACGACATACTATTAATACCTGCTCGACAGGTTAGAACATAAGTGCCCAACGGCGAATCATAATCACAGAGTACCACAAAGAATTACACAACATGAACCAAACCAGAACTGAATTAATTATGAATCACAATGCCCGAAGGCTCCAATGAAATTACCAAGACAATCACAAAGGCCTGAAAGCCACTCAGCCGAAGCTGTCAAATATCACAATCACATGAAGCCAAAACAGCCCGAAGCTGTTATCGATTAGGGCCGAAGCCACGGCACGAAGCCGTATCACCATTAGGGCCGAAGCCACGACACGAAGCCGTATCACAATTAGGGCCGAAGCCACGGCACGAAGCCGTATCACAATTAGGGCCGAAGCCACAGCACGAAGCCGTATCACAATGAAACCATCCAATGGCCGTTGACCTACTAAGCTGTAGGTGTTGGGGGAAACATCCGCAAAGTTTCAGGCCCCACCAAACTTACTCCATAATGAGCACTAGCCGAGACTATCCTCCAAACATAATTAATCACAAACGGCAACGATCCCAAGATTACCGAATTCACGAGAATGATAGTGTGCTGCCTTGAGTCGGCCAACACGACAACAATGACTCACGGATGGGTACCATCCTCGGCAGTCCCAAATCAATACCTCGATTACCTTAGAATGGTCAATTGATAACAATGATACAACGAATGATTGAGCACCTCGATTGCCTTAGAACGGCTAATCGATGGAAATGATACAATGAATGATTGAGCACCTCAATTGCCTTAGAACGGCCAATCGATAACAATGATACAATGAATGCCTCAGCACCTTTAATCGGCTACCGACGACGAAGATGAGAACGAAATACGACAATGCCTTCAATCAGCCAATACAACATGAATGACAGGACGCCAAAACATTAATAACAATGATTACAATGACGTCTAGATCGACATTAATATTAACAAAAACAACCGATACATCGATACCGCCAACCGGTGATCGATAATAACATTAACAATGAATATCTCAATGCCTTACCGGCCATTAATGAATGATAATAAACATTTGGCATAATTTCCGGAGAGTATCGTATCGAACGATCCCATAATATCAATGAACTTATGAAGAGACTAAGTCTTGAAATGATACAACACATTCATACACATATATGATAACATTAATCTCATTGACTAGTACAAGTATAAAACTTGCCTCAACCGAAGGCGATGAAATCCTTCCACGAACAACGAACGGCGTTCTCCGATAAATACAAGTGCTCGAACAAACCTTGAATGAAATATAATTCATTCAATAACATAATATCAATCGAAATCAACATAACGACCAAAAGAAACTCTTTGAGACATTTAATCGAACACTAAATGTTCAAAGTTCCTCAAGAACCTAAGAATCATCAATCGGGTGAACGAATCGAAAATATGGATATACAATCTATAGAACACGATCAATAATGTTTACTAACATCAACCGATTCATCAAAATTGGACGGAAAATGAAATCAAAGCCAAAACTCCCAAAATGGACAATTTTAGGAAAACCAAGAGAATTACCTTGACTCGACGAAGAAGAAGGATTAGATGTTGATATGATCACCTAGAGCCTCCTCAAAACATGATTGGATGAATTAGAATCGATTAAAACCACCAACCCTAGTCGGATCGCCCGACTGCCGCGAGAAGAAGAAGAGAAAGGGTGAAATTAAGTGAAAAACCCGTCTGACCCCCTTATATACTCCAGTGGCCTTACGACCAAAAGCATACGACCAAATGTCCGTGTGTTTGGTCGTCTTATGCTGCCACCGCGATCTCACGCACGAGCAGCACGCACGAGCACCTGCTCGTGTGTCTTGCTCGTGTGTCCCTGATGGTCGCCAAAGTGTACTGTCCAAACCTGATGCCACGCACGAGCAGCACGCACGAGCAACTGCTCGTGTCTCATGCTCGTGCATTCCTGCTGAGTGCCAAAATGACAAGGAAACACAAAAATGATAGGACACGCATGTCTACACACAACTTACATGACTTACACGAATATAAGTCACGTCCAATCGGTGAAACAATCATGGAACTCCCAACACAAGCGACCAATCGTGATGATGATGAAAATATTCTCGTATCGATCCTCGAAAAGAGATGAGTGATGAATAAAAACTGATACACGACTCCAAGATACGCCGAAATATGAACACGAAATGAATGAATACGAATGACTAATGATTATTACTGAGTGAAAAAAAATTATGAGTGGCAATTACTGAATGATAATTAATGAATTTACAACCGGGTATTACACAATCAATGATATGAACTCAAGAACTTCGTGGATTTGTTGTTCAACAATATGGCTCCATGATTACCACACCTCCAGCCGCGGAAGAGAAGGAAAAGAATGAGAAAATGGGTGAAAAACCCATCTACACGGCCTTAAATAGGCTGCCTGCCGGCATAGTTACGTACGTAACCAGCCAAGGGCTTACGTATGTAACCGGCCATGGCCGAGACACTGCCCCAAAATGCCGGCATTGTTACGTACGTAACCGGCCTTACGTACGTAACTGCCGAGCACTACCGGTCGTAACTCGGCCAGTGCCGACCTGGGCCCAGACTGCCCGGCCATGACTCGGCTGGGGCCAACTCCGACGGCCCGAACGACCCCAAAACCCAAACCTGAATTTGAATCGAAGATACGGTTACGAAGTACTCACAAAGACGAATTCGAGCACTAAGAGAACACACTATTCCGACCACCCGAAGGCTCGAAATTCGACAACGGAAAGTAATTACCCCAAACTTTGGGAAATTACGAAAATGGCGCAAAACGTCCGAAATACACGATACACGATCGAAACACCAAGCCGAAGCTCGCAACATGAATAATAACATTAAAGGAACTTATGAGAAACTCGAAACAATAGTTTTGGACGAGATTCGCAAGAATCGAACTCAAGTGCGGAAAAACCGCTTAAGAACACGGAACTCAACAAAATGATACTGAAACGAACTCGGATGACAAAAAGTGCATAATTAAATACTCTCGGAATGACAAAACGATCACGAGCGAGTCATCAAAATGGGCTCCTGCCGAAAAAAGAAAATCACTGAAATCCGAAATTGCGGGTATTACAGAGGACGACCCCCACTACTGTCGAGACGACCCAACCTCGAAAGCCTCCTATACAACACATTCCATTCCCTCCTCCTACATCTGGGAGCGGCCGACCTACACCGAGCACAGCATCCGAGGTGCGTTTCGGTCCGCCGACGACTCTACTTATGCCCCCTATGGTACCGTTGATTCCAGGGGTTGATGAGAAAGGAGTTCGCTGGTCATATAGCTTGGTTAACCCAATGGAGGAATATGTGTTCCAGGCGTGGCCTGAGAAAATAATTTGGCGGACATGTCGGATATCTAAGACGAAGTTGTACGCGGCGCTTGCGGAGCTTGAGAATAAGGAGGGTCGTACCGAAGCCAAACCAAAAAAGAAGAAGAAGACTCGTGGCGCATCGAAGGGTCTAGCACTTGACGCATATGTTTAAAAAAATGGACGTCACAAGATAGCAGTAGATGAAAAGTATCGACGACCCATTTTGGCTTCGGATGCTTTTACGACATATTGTCGTAATGTTGGGTTTATCATACGTGATAGGGTTCCGGTACTGTGGGCTGAGTGGAAGGATGTGCCACAATGTGTGAAGGGTGCATTGAACAATGCTATGTCGGTCAGTTTATCTCAATTCCAAAAGCTGCTTTGTGTATTTAAATTCAGAAAAAATTTAATAATATATATTTATTCTAATTGTAGGTTTGGTTTCATGTTCCTTCTTTCCTACTACATACATGGTGCGATGAGGTGCAAACAATCAAGTAAGTAATTTTCACAATACGTAGTTGAGTAATTACTCGAGAAATTTTTGCATCATTTTAGTTATTATTAAAAATATGTATTTGTCAAATGTTTTAATAATTTATTTATTAATATAAAATATTTTGTAATATAAAATTCTCAACTTGTAAACATATAAGGTAATTTGATTGATAAATTTAAACATGGTAAACATTCTAATTTACTTCTAATTATGACTATTATAATAAACACTTTTGGAATTACATAAAACATTATAATATTAATTATACATAAAAATAATAAAACTAACACATTGACATTAACATTATATAAACAGACACAAACAACAAATATAAAATGGCATTTAACGTAATCACTAAACTTAAATCTTAACATTCAACTGCATAATAACAACTGTACACACAACAGATTATTTATGAATAACATAATAAAGAAATAACATTTTTAATAAGAATAAAACAATAACACAAATCACAGTAAATAAATACATAAAATTTACAAAATACTTTACAAATATATTTGACTAATCTTTGATTAATATTTATAAATATTTTTTATAGGTAAAAATCTTGGAAAAATGAGATACACATGTTTTGGTCAGCATGGGGTAATTCCCGCGAGGCTACTCCCGAGGAGTTCAAGTATCGGGAGTACGAGTGGAGGTGGCTATGCGCACATTTTAGCGACTCGGACTATATTGTATGTAATCGAGCTCTAAATATTGTCGTAATGTTGTTGTTTAAAGATATATAACATATGAAACTTGTGGTAATTTTGTTCCTTGTTAAATTAAAATTACATCTTTCAATGTGTAGGTGAGCAGTTCAACCAACACTGCTAACCGTAAGGGTTTGACGGAGCATCACAACCTAGTTTCGCGGTCATTAGCGAGAGTTTCGCACGAGGCCATTTCTGATAAAAATGTGGCGAATGTCTTTGTCTACGTGACTCAGAAGGCATATCCAAACTATCCGGATAGACTTGTAAGTTGTAAATGTATCCTAACCATTTTAATATTGCTATCAGTCTTTACCTATGAAGTTTATTAATATTCGGTTACTTTTTTTGTTCCGACGTAACTAGGAGAGAGTGACTGAGGAGTCTGAGAAGGTGTTAACAGAGATGGCGAGGGAGGAGCATCCGTATTTGGACGAGACTGGCCTCGAGTTAGCACGCTGAGAGATCGATCAGGCCGATCCCTACATTAGGGCAAGGGTGTGGGCTAACATTTACCCTCCTAAAGGGAGTCATTACCAGACGCCGATGATGGGAGCTGAAGGCAACCAATTATTGAAGAATACTATAAGGTTTCAGCGCAATCAAATGGGCGACACTCAAAAGGCCTATCTGGAGGAGCAATTGAGGATCGAGAAAGAGCTCCGAGTTGAGGAGCAAAGGAAGTCTCAAGACCACTTCTAGAAATTCCAAGAGGAACAAAGGAAGGTTCAACAAGCCATGATGTAGTATATGATGTCATTGAGTCAGACCGTAGCTCAGTCAGGAATTCTGGTACCACCACCACCTCAATTCTTTGATTCACAAATGCCCCCTTTTCTTCACAGCCTCGGGACAATGACATTCAAGATGGTAGTAATACTTCTTCTATCTTTAATAATTTTACGGATCTTTGAGGATTTTAATTGTCATTGTAGTAGTTCTTTTGCTATATAAACATAGTACTAATGCTAAATATTTTTTTATTTAGACTCGTGTTCATTAATATTGGTGTTTATAGTGATTTTGTAGATGTTGCTACATGACATTTTGATATGGTGTGATTTTTATACTATTGGTGTATAAATTATGATTTTCGTACATTTATGTATGTTGATTGTGATGTATGGTGGTGTATTGTACATTTGGAATAACAGTTTATCTGAACAGGTTTAGTGATACCAAAATCGGAATATATATTTTTTTAATAGACTTTAGCTGACGGCATTTGCACAAACCGTCGGCTAAAGTTCATATTTAAAAAAAATAAAAAAACACTATAGCCGACAACTTTCTCGTCGTCGGCTAAAATTTAGATATTTTAGCCGACAACAAATAGATTGTCGGCTAAAATGTTAATACTTTAGCCAACAACGTACGGGCCGTCGGCTAAAACCTAAACATTTTAGCCGACGACCTTTTGTATTTACCATCGGCTAAAGTTTAGCCGACTGACTTTTAGCCGACAAATGGCCACTTTAGCCGATGGTTTTTGACTTTAGCCGACAATTTTTTACTGTCGGCTAAAGTCTAAACATTGGTAGTGTATCTACCACAACTATAATAGTACTCATTCTTAAACAAATAAAATGTACTGTTTTCAAACATGACATTAAACATAAACTCATACAACTTCCCAACAGAAACAAGATGTCTAGCATAATCAGGAACATAAACACTTTTCTAGATCTAGATGACAAACAGAGTCCAATATCAATCTATAAGTCCCAATTCCTTCTTTTTGTGCTTTCGTCATGTCCCCATGAACAAATACTTTCTAGTTCCTTTTATGGTCTGGACTGGAAGGAATCCCCTGTGTAATGTGAGAAACATGAGTAGTTGCACCATAATCTAACTGCCAGGTATTATGGGTGTAATACCCAGGATTTTGGCATCCGGGCATCTTGAATTACTTACCAATTCAAGCGGATATATGGTGCCTGTAATAATGTGGTTGTATGTCGGACTTCATTATTTGTTCGCTTTCGTCCAGATCGTCGCGTGTTTGTCGTCCCGGTGGGGAGTATCGTTGTGGTGATGAGTTTAGTTCGATATAGGTGTAGCGCACACTATTAGGTGTTGTAGCGTGCGCTACTGTGCAGAGTCAGCGTACGCTACCTCTCTTATCCAATAACGAGAGTGAAATGTTTGCTCTTATTTACATGGACTTCACTTCAATGTTTACCAAATCAAGAATGCATTTGAAATACAATAAGCAATGAATAAATCATATTGCCTTATATTAATTATTCCATAATTACAACTACAATGCCCCTTCTCTCTCATCCCCTGAGTGGCATTCGAGGGTATATTCCTAAAAATCTCCCACTTGCACTCAATGCCACATATCATGATATCCAATACCCATATTTTTCAGATGTCTTTCCAAGACAGCCTGAGATAACGACTAAGTCAGCGGGTCAGAGACATTGTTTTCTGAGTCTACTCTTTGCAACGAAACATATCCTTTTTCAACCATCTATCAAATGATGTGATACTTTCTCTCTATATGCTTGGTGTTGTGGTGAGCCCTTGGCTCCTTGGCTTGGGCGACAGCTCCATCATTATCACATAATAGTGATATAGGCAGCTCCGCATTAGGCACCACTTGAAGTTCTTGCACAAACTTCTGCATCCAAAATGCTTCCTTGCTAGCCTCTGAGGTAGCTTGATACTCTGCTTGGCAGGTGGACTCTGCAGTAGGGCTTTTGCTTGGAGCTTCTCCAAGATACTGCTCCACCATTGAGAGTAAACAAATACCCAGATGTCGACTTAGAATCGTCCTTGTCTCCTTGAATATCAGAATCGGTGAATCCAACCACATTTAGTTCTCCACCACCATAAGTAAGAGCCATATCTCTAGTCCTTCTTAAGTATTTAACAGCAGTCCAGTGTTCCATTCCTGGATTTGCTTGAAATCGACTTACCATACTTACAGCATAGGCTAAGTCCGGTCTCGTGCATAACATAGCATACATGAGGCTACACACTGCCGAGACATAGGGTACCTTACTCATATCTCTTTTGTCTTCCTCACTTTGAGGACACATTTTCTTGGTGAGATGAATTCCATATTGCATGGGAAGGAACCCTCTTTTAGAAATATCCATCTTGAATCTTATCAGGATCTTATCTATATAGAGGGCTTGTGGAAGTCCTATCATTCTTCATGGTCTATCTCTGTAAAGACGGATCCCTAGAATGTAGGAAGCTTCTCCCAAGTCTTTCATGGAGAACGTTTTAGAAAGCCAAGTTTTCACAGTGCTGAGCATTGCGACGTTATTTCCCATAAGTAGAATATCATCTACATATAGTACAAAGAACGCAATGTTGCTCCCACTGACCTTTTTCTAAACACATGGATCCTCCTTGTTTTGCACGAAGTCAAAGTCCTTGACTGCTTCGTCAAATAGAAGGTTCCAACTCCGAGAAGCTTGCTTCAGCCCATAAATGGCTCGTTGCAGCTTACACGCCTTATAAATATTAGCTTTGGAGACAAAGCTATTCCATGTAATTTCCTCCTCGAGGTATCTATTTAGAAAACTGTTTTGACGTCTATTTGCCATATTTCATAATCGTAATAGGCAGCAATGGCAAGCATCATGTGAATCGACTTGATCATAGCTATGAGCGAGAAGATATCATGATAATCGATCTGTCCTTATAGGCGTCAACCTTGCCATCCCCATCAGTATTTCTTTTATAGATCCATTTACTTCCAATAGGCTTCATGCCAGTTGGTAAATCTACTAGAGTCCAGACCTGATTGGCATGCATCGAGTCTATCTCAGCTTCCATATCTTCTTGCCATTTATCGGAGTCCACATCCAATATCGCTTGGTCATAGGTGACAGGGTCGTCCTCGTGGATATCAGGAATGTCGTGGAGACTCAGTTCCTCTACATGTGTATAACCATATCTCTCAGGTAAGTGAGACACCCTATCCGACCTTCGAATTGGAGGTTGTGTTACAATAGGTCCGGTTCGTGATCCCTGATCAGATGTCACCTCAGGACTTTCTTTGTGCTCTTCCAAAGAGACATTTCTACCTGAGCCACCTTCCTGAATGGAATTCATCCTCAAGGAAGTGCGCTTGTAAAGCCTCAACGACCCTATGGTCTTCTGGAATGTAGAATAGATAACCCATCGATTCCTCTGGGTATCCAATGAAACATCCCTTGACGGACTTCGCTTCCAGTTTGTCCACCTTATCCTTCTTGACATAGGTTGGACATCCCCAAATCCTTATGTGATTGAGACTTGGTTTCTTACCCTTCCACATCTCATGCGGAGTGATAGGAACAGATTTGGAAGGACATCTATTAAGGATATAGGCAGCAGTAAGTAAGGTGTACCCCCATAGTTAAATTGGTAAATCAGTGTAGTTCAACATGGAGCGTACCATGTCCAACAAAGTCCGATTTCTCCTTTTTGAAACACCATTTAACTGTGGGGTTCCTGGCAGCGTGAATTGTGAAGCTATTCCATGTTCTTTAAGGAACTTATCAAACTCGGGCTTATATATTCGTCACATCGGTCTGACCGAAGTGTCTTGATATGACATCCTGTCTATTTTTCAACCAGGGCCTTAAATTCCTTGAATTTAGTAAAGGCTTCGGATTTGTGTTTCATCAAGTACACAATTCCATACCTAGTATGATCATCTGTGAACGTTATGAAACATTGATATCCATCTTGGGCTGCTTCCAAAGCACCACAAACATCGGTATGTATCAACCCAAGTTTCTCAGCAGCCTTTTAAAATGTCCCTGTGAAGAGGAACTTAGTCATCTTGTTTCTTAGGCAGGATTCACAAGTTGGATAGGGTTCTTCATCCAATGTACTTAAAAGTACATTTTTTTCTATTTTGTGAACCTTGGTCTGACCAACGTGACCAAGTCTAAGGTGCTACTTAAGAGCTTGATTAGTAACATGCCTGCCACGTTTCCTAGTTATAGTGTTCACTGCTGATTTATTTTGTAAGTTCAGATGATATAAACCGTTCAACAATGTAGCTGTGCCAACCAATTTATTTCCAAAATAAATTTTACAACTACCATTGCCAATAAAAAAGAAAATCCTTTCCGGTCCAAATAAAACCAGTACTTCATCTAATGTCAAAATAAAACTGGATTCCAAACCCAGTAGGAGTGATCCAATATCGGCTGCCTCAACACTTTGTCTGCTTCCGACAGTGACCATCACTTCCCCATCTTCAATCTACCTACTTCGTTCCAGATCTTGATTCATAGTACAAATATGAGAAGTAGCACCTGAACCCAGAATCCATGAGGCAGAATATACAGTGGCGGAACAATTGGTGTTAAAAATAAAAATTTTCGTACCTGATGTGCCATTGATCTTGGGACAAGTCCTATGCCAGTGGCCCAGCTCACCGCATCAAATAAATCTGTCCGCAGGTTTGGGACCGCCTACCTTTTGAACCTTTAGGGCCTTGCCCTTACCTTTTTACACCCCTTTCTTGGGTTGATACTGCTCGTAGGTCTTTTTATTCTTGTTCTTGGACCTCTGAGGCCCAGAAGAAATCACAAGAGCAGCCTCCCTTGGCTTAGTACTCATGTTAGACTGTGTCGTCACCAGTTTGTTCATTAGGCCAGCTAATGTGCACGAAATTTCATTACAGCTGAAATTCATTACAAACTCTGTGAAGGAGTCAGATAGAGATTGAAGGATGAGATCAATTCGGAGGGATAAATTCATGTGAAAGTTGAGCACCTCGAGCCTCTCAATCATAGAGATCATCTTGAGGATGTGGTCTCCCACTTTCTCCCCTTCCTTCATCCAAGCACTGAATAACTGCTTCGATATCTCATATCTAGCAGTCCTACTATGCTCTCCATAAAGCTCGGTCAAGTGTGCGAGAATCTACCCAGCAGAAGTCATTTTCTCGTGCGCTCTCTGTAGCTCATTAGTCAATGAGCCCATCATAAAACCACGGACCAGCACATCATCCTTGACCCATTTTTCATGGACGTCAATTTCTTCCTGATTACCCCTAGTCCGGACTTGAGTCGGTGGAATGTCCGCCTCTAAGATGTATCCCATATACTCCATGTTGAGTACAATTATCAGATTCCGCAACCAGTCAATAAAGTTGGGGCCAGTAAGGAGATTCTTTTCAAGTAGTATTGCAAGTGGGTTCTTTGCCATTTTTAGAGAGAGATTGTTTCGTTTCTCTACATTGATTTAGACAAGATTGAATTAGTGACTTGTTTTATTATGACCCAGTATAGAATTTAAGGGCTTGTATAATTCTTGTCTCGGCTCTCATTAATTTTATCGGAATTACACACTCCCATGTTATAACCCAGAGGTCATGGTTAGATCGACTTCTCAGTGGTGATAGAGTTCTTTACAAATTTTTACAATCGCAACCTGTCAGGTTTTTTGCCTATTACTTTCTGTAAAGTGGTGTCCAACACCAACCCGTCCAACGGATGATTCGATCTTCTTTTACCCCTAGTCTTCATGCCCTCAACCTATAAGGTTTCTTGGCAATCCGGACTATCTAAGTTGTTGACCATCAATGTCTATCAGTGTGACTAATGAATCTCGCCCGGCAACCTATCAGGTTTCTAGGGGCGAAATTTATCACCAACTGAAGGCATCTAATGCACTCAAGAATTTATCAACCTCTACCAAGTGTACTAGCCCTATCATTCGGAAGCATAGCACACCAGCTCGGGTATCAATTTTATACGAGTTTGATGGAGGGTAAAAAACCTCGTAACCTTTTCAAAACTTAGTCTGTTTGTTGTCGGGAGAATTTCGCGATTAATGTTACGTTTTGCACATTAATTCATTTATAAGCACGTTTGTGTTTGTCAATCATTCAAAATGAAAAACAGTAAATAGCAACCTAGTTATTACCAACATTCAGTTCATGGACCGTTCCTAGAACAAAAACATCGTAATCTAATTACATGTCTTCGGTCTGGAATCTTCGTCTTCTCGAGCGGATCTTCCTCCGGTCTTCATCATTACATATAAATTTTACATTTGAAAAATTACATCCTATACAAATTTTTCTTGTAAAATAAATAGGCCCAAAAACGGCCTTTACAACCCAATCGAATAAAATCGAACGATTCAAAAATAGATCCATGAACCACATCCCCATTCAAAAGCATTCATTCAACAAATACTAAATAAATGGATTGCAAATTAAATATATTTATCCAGTCAATATATATAATCAACTATAAATAGAATTGATCCAATCAATTCTCACAATCAGTAACATAAAAACGTTCAAAGTAATTCGGCCAAACACATGTATTCCATTTAATTAATTTTCCCTTATAAAATGAGATATCATATATCATTTTAATCATATTAAATCTAATTTAAAAAATTAGGAATTAATTTTCATGAATACACGAAGAAAACGAGCCCAAAAGAAGACGGAAGGGGCCGGATCATGTCCGAATGTACTGGATCATGTCCGAACAGCTGGATCTGCGGTCCAAATCGCTCGGATCGCCGGCAGTCCGGCACTGTGCCCGAATCGCGATCCCAAGGGATGGACCGCACAGCAGCCCCCTGGGCACTGTTTCAGGTGCCGTTCAATGGAAATACGGGCCTCGATTTCCGACCAGATATCCAATATCCATATTTTCCAACATTCATATCTTCAATATAAATCATATTTCCAAGAAATTAAAGATTTATATTAAGACATAAATTTATGAAAAATATAACAACAACAAAAGAATAAACATGTACCATGATTATGACAAAAATGATTCCAAATCATTCACCATATTATCAAGCATTCCAAATGCTAAAATAATTCGTATATACGGTATCGTTGACCTCGCTCCGATATCACTGTTGGGATTCTGGATATAAAAATGAGTACGCAGCGGAAAAATAAAACTCAATATAAAGAATTCCAAACAGGATCGATCAAGTAACGTATATACAAAAAATAAATTGACGAAGATAAAGGATCAAAGTATCATACCTTTGAAGCCTTTGATAATATCTTCGCAATATGATGATGATCACGAACCCAAGCAAGAGCACAAAATCCCTTCATCCCAAATACCGAAAATACGATGTCTCTACTTCACACGCGTCGGAACTTGTTCGGAAAAATCAACGAGACTCCGTTCTATCAAGAACACAGCTAGGGAAACTCGTAGGAATTTTCTCTCTTATTTTTTCTCAGTTCTTTTCACTTGAAAGATGATGAAGAACTTGCACTACGCCATAAGTGCTCATAAGACACGAAAAGTGTTGCGTTAGGCCAAAGGCAACACCAAACTCTTGTTGCCAATACGGCCGTTGCCTTCGACACCTAAGGCAACACTTTTAGTCTCTATTGCAACAACGGAAAGTATTGCATTACGCCTATAATGCAACAACATAACCAAGTAAGGCAACAACAAACGATGTTGCCGAAGATTTCAAAAAAAAAATAACATAGGGTCCACATGTGCCACGTCATCAGTAGGTCCCACCTTTATGCCACATCATCCATGGGTCCCTTCCTGATGCCACGTCAGCAGTGGGGCCCACATTTATGCCACGTCGTCAATGGGCTCTACATTTGTACGTCAGCGATGGGACCCACATCTATGCCACATCAGTAGTTTTTTTCGTAATACTACTTTTATAAAATACAATAGCAGCTAAAGTAAAATGCAACACTTCATACAAATATTTTGAAATAACTCTTTTATTTTTATATGAACCCATCCAAAATAAACCAAGGCAGCCAAAACCAACAAGGATGCCAATACAAAATACAAAGTCCTAAATTCATACAAAGCAACAAACCACCAAGTTAACTTCAAAAGTACCAAAACCAAGCAACACCACCAATCTCACTTAAAAAGTACAAAATTACTAAGTCTAAATACAAGTGATCGAAAGTTGCATATTGAAATAACTGATAAGTAGTGCTGCCTTGAGTCATAGGAGTACAATTATCATCTTGATCACTTAATATCGTTGCAAAAAATTCTCCAATATCCAAGCTGAGGCCGGGATTAGCTTCTCCCACTTTTCTGTTTCACTTTTCTCTACCAAATTGTTGTAAATATTTTTTATGTTATCACAGATGAAGTATTTGAGTGTGAGAGATTATATATATCCATAATGAAAACCACTATATACTTAAAAATTCTAATTTGTTTGTGATTATTAAACATAATGGCCATGCTTTTATCATTATATGTTTTTTCCTTATCAACAGTTCCTTCAAGCTGCAAAACAAAAAATAAAGTATCAAAATGAGTAAAAGTCAGTTTCAGATATCAACAAATGCCTCGATATTTGAAAGTAGGATGCTTTTTCTACACAAAGCAACAAACAGTTCATAAGTAAATAAAGGTAACTGTCTTAGTTCACATTTTCAACTACTTGGACTCTAAGAAGGAATGTAGAAAGGAACTATTAGATCTAAAATCATTTCATGACCAGTTTGTAAAAAATAAGTAGAAAAATCTGACCTCTTTAGGACGTTCATTTTTTGTTGGTCTTCCATGCTTTCTATGGACGACATTCTTACGCTGCTTCAACTTAGTGTTCATAGCCCCAACCCTATTTCTATATGTAGTATACAGACCGTCTATATATATATATATATTATATATTATTGTCATCACTTGTGATTATTCAAACTTTAGTATAAATCTTGATTTCTTGATTAATTGAACTTACAAACTCATCTAAGTAAAGAGTTAAGCAAGTAGATTTACTTTACCTGTTGAGTAAGCTATGTACTGAGTAAGACCCACAATCTCCTAAAACATTGCAGACATTTTTTCATCACAGATAGACATACTACAGGCATATGACATTGCACTAATGTATACTCATGCTCACAAATCAAGTACCAATCTATGTGAAAGCTTGAATTAATGTATTAACATGTAATTTGTAAAAACTAATTAAAGATATGGACCTGCTTATCTTCTCTCGGGACTAGTGGTCATCCTTGCGAAATCAAATCTCGGATAGTTTCATTATACACCTCAAGGTGAGGCAGATGAACCACATGCTTTCCATTATAATTCCTCTCTAACCTTGTTGAAAAGGTCTTTGATTGATAAAAACAAGACACCTAGATTCTCCAATGTACCCAGCATTGTGTGTGTTTTCCTAGCTCTGTTGGCACCATAGCAAATGCTCAATAACATAGATATAAGTTACATAAAACAAAAAATACCAAAAGTCAGAATCTTATCAGAGAAATATATTGAACATTTCTTCTGCTTCTAGTATTATTACTTTGACCCAATGTTCACATTCAACCCATCCGATAAAAATACCATTATGATTTAATCGTAAACAAATACTTATGCAAAATCGTAAGCAACTAACAAAGCAACTATGGACTATGTACAAATCTACCAAAATCCCAAGACTCTATAATAAACTAAGCCAAAAATACCTTCAATTTCATTTCAAATTACTCTCCCCAAAATGAACACAGCACATTAAATTGACTAATATCAAAACCCTAAAATCAAATTAACATCTAACAGTAGAGATTAAGTACCTTTAGTCAAATTGTAATACGGAAAAAGTTCAATCCCAAATTGATTGAATCACGAGTTACCTTTAGTTTCAGCTGCTGAGTCTGATACTAATTGTTTCTGCACTAGTTTGTAGCTTAACCATTAATATCTTGAAAAATAAAACTATTATTCAGTTGCCGCTTTGGAAATGGGAGTTGATGGTTCTGGTTTTGATCTCCGGAAGATTGGTTTCTGGATGAGCTATTAGAATCGTGGTTTTCTCGATCGAAAGGAATTTCCTCTTGATAAAACGCTTCTTGTATTTCGTCTACGGATTGAGAAACGCGGTTCAGAACTGCTTGTGGCTGTCTCTGGTTTTGATTGCTTGGCAGTGCTTATTCGACAAGAAGGTTGAGAAGGTTGCGGACGGCCTTATCCTTCCTTTCGTGACGAAAATATGGGTGTGCCTTTTAGTCAGAACCTTAATCTGGCTGTTGAAGACATTGCTAGTTAAGGTCCTGGCATCATCTTTTCACGTGAGCATGTTTTTTGACCGGATTCAAGAGGCTCTGTTCAATCAATACGTGATTGAGACCCTCTTAGAGCCGCCATTGGTCGAGATACAAGATGTGCAGGAAGAGGAGGAAAGGGTTATGATTGAAGTCGAGAAGCTTCAGAGCACGGGGCCCCCTATCCCGCCCGATCTGAAGGCAAGTATGTTTCCGAAAAGCGGGAGATTGATCGGCACTCCAGGAAAGACTCCAGTGTCGGGGGGCGGTAGGAGTCCGCATGGATTTTCTAAAGTGATGTTGAAGAAAGAGGAGCAGAACGGTATGACCATTGATCATTTGCATAGGTTGAATCGGAAGAGGAGAGAATGAGGGAGGCGGTAAGAAGAGGGAGTAGGGTTACGGGTTACAAGGGGAGATCGGACGGTCCTGATGAAGGGGAGATTAATAATCTCAATCGGACGGCTCCCACTAAAAAAGGTTGCCATGGGCTTTGGGTCAGGTTCGGGCTGGGATAATAAAAATGTTATAACGGGTCGGGTTGGGCTAAAATATTATAATAGAACAGATAACATAATATAACCACACCAGCAAAATACACTTAGCAATCAATCAAATAGGGAAAAAAACTAGGAAACCCTTGAGCAATCATTCACATATAAACAAAAAAAATAATTTAATCCTTCAAATCAAATCCAAAATAAAAAGTTCAACATACATTTTTAATTGACGGATCGAGAATTAAAGAAATATTACCTAAAATACGGAACCAACCACAACATTTTCTAAAAACGCCATGTAAGTGTACTCTTACATAGGATTTCCTAATTAAACATTATATAAGTATTTTTAAAAAGGATTGTATTATTTTTTATAATCTAAAATTTTGAAGTTTTAATATTAAAATTTATAATGTGTATTAGATTAAATAATTTAAATGTATATAAGTTATAATTTATACTATAATAACGATCCTAATAACACCGAATCAATCTACAATCTGTATCTTTCCTCTCGTGTATGTTTTCGTGTATGACACTTAAACACTATCAATTAAGCACATTACAACAACAATGATGCATATAATGATATCTGATCAATATGTGATTTGCTTGAAGTTGTTTTGTGGAATGATACCAAATGACTTGGTATTTATAGGTTCAAAGGCCCAACTAGCCGTTTGCTCCTATAGCCTTCCTTACATACGTTATAGCTCTTCTCGGCGTACGTTATGTCTATTACGTACGTTAACTCTTCCAGGTTACATACGTTATGAGTAGCTTATGTGCATCTGTTACGTATGTTATCAATATATCTATTACGTATGTTAACTTTAGTCTTCATATCCGTTGCATGCTGACCTACTCCATGACGTCATCTTCAACGGTTCCTTGTTTCAATTCGTATTCAAACTCATTTCGTACGTTATGTACAACTCGTTACGTACGTTAGCATTCATGCCTTAGAGTATGTTATTCTTCTTATGTTGCGTACGTTAACTCATGTCATTTGTACTCGTCTGCATTCAGGTGACTTTCTCGTTACGTATGTTATATAATCTGCATTACGTGCGTTATCTGATCGGGTGACTATTTCTCGTCTAAGCTGATCAGGTGACTTTTCCTTGTAATATCCGCAATTTGGATTTCCGGTAATTTTATTTTTTGGCGGAAGTCCATCTTAGAGACTCTATTGTGACCGTTTCGTCATTCCGAGAATGATTAATTCTACACTTTTTGCCATCCGAGTTCGTCTCGGTGTCGTTCTGTTGAGTTCCATGTTCTAAAGCGACTTTTCCACGTATCAATTCGACTTTGTAAAATCACCATTAATTTTTGAAAACTCCAAAAATTCTGAATCTTTTCAATATTGTAGAGAATCAAGTTATATTTCCAATGGTTCAAACGGTGAGTCAATCGGAGTCTGGACGAAGGAGTTATGGTCAAAAGAGCTAAGACTGCACCGTGTGCCTTTTGATGCTGGAGCGGGCTGTACCGGGGGCCGCGGCACCTGCCGGAAGGGCCATGGCACACTACCGAGTCACTGCCGCGGCACACTCGGCTGGGCCGCGGCACACTGCCGAGCACTGGGGGCAGATTTTGGCCCTGTGCCGCGGCACACTCGGCCGGGCCGCGGCACACAGTGCAGCCTGCACTATAATTTCGTTTTTTGAGAAGAAAAGCTCATTTCTTCATCCTACTTTCGAGAGAGAGGGTTTGTGGGAGACATTTTCATCATCAATCACTTGAATACTCAATTTTTCATCATTTTCATTCGGTTGTGAAGCTCGGATCGTCGATCTAACGCGTGTTCATCGAATCAACGTGTTTGGATCTTTAAAGGTAATATTCTCAAACCTCTTTGATTTCGATTTGTGCTCAGATATGATGTTTTGGACGTTATAATCATGTTGTATGAAGATATATACATATGATTATGAGTATGTATGAATATTCATCGGATTATTGAAAGGTTATTCAAGAACACTTTGAATATTGAGTTGGATTTGGGGGTTTTCAATTAATTGTTGTTGAAATCACGAATTTGGATATTCATATTGGATTATTGATCGTATTGAAGATGTTATGTTGGTTTTAAACACTTCTTGGGGATTTGATATCGGTATTATTGAGGTTTGGTTGTAAACAATCGAAGTTTGGCCACAACGTGTTCGATATAATGCCCCAATGAACTTGGTTTAGTTGTATCGACGTTTTGAGTTAGTTATACTCGTGTTTCATTCGTGTGTTGAACCGGATTATTGGTAATTGTGTTATTCAAGGTTGTTCGAGCGACCGACATCTCATTTAGGATGTTGTTCGTGGAAGGACATTCTTCATCGGCGTTGTGTAAGTTAATTCTTACTCGGTTAAAAGGATATTCATTCTTTTCGTTGTTGTTCATTGATAATTATAGTTCATTCATGATGTATTAACCGTATTGAGACTTGTAATTATCAATTAATCACTTCAGTCACGAGGAAAGACGGTTCCAGTCATTTCATTGAGCTTTCATTCATTTTACTATCATTTCATCTCGGTGAGTCATTATTGATTTCGATGTCACTTTTGTTATCTCGTGACATTACGGGTCATACTGGCGTGCCAGTTGATATGTTTAGGATTTTCATGTCGGGCACATATTAGGTCGTGTGTTGGTTGTTGGCCTCACATTGGACTGTGCACACGAGAAGATCACTTCGTGAGACTGATTAGGTACAAGACCATACGTGTATTCGATTGATACTCGTTGGTGGCTTGTGCACGGACACATTTCCATCCCAGGCGTAGTGTGGCGCCACCCTTTGAGCCGTACCATTAGTTGATTCATACAACATGTTTGATTGCGTATGTTTTCAACAAGATTAGGTTATAATCTAACTGATTCACTTTTGATCGCATGTGTTCGACGGTTTGAGATTTTTGATCGAACTTGTGGTTTATACAGCATATATGATTGTGTTTATTCAACTCTTGAGGATTGTTGTTCTGTGTAACGGACCCCGTTGGAGAATTTTGTTTTTCAGGTCATGGCAAGGGTAAGGCACGGGAAGAGAACATTGACGGCGAGGAGTCCCAGTGATACTAGTAGGGGGCCCCAGTCCTTTTCATTCACTCGTGTTTTCTTTATTTTATTTCCGATGCAGACTTCCGTTTGAATACTCATTTTATTCAGTGTCGTATGTTTTATCTTCATATAAAATATACACGTATTCTATATTATCTTGGGTGTGTTGTCTGAAACTCCTCATCGGAGTAATTAATGATGTAATGTGGTTCGGTACTACATTTACCCTGTGTATTTCATTCATTTTCACTCGCCTGGTGGGTCCCAGTCGGGGGTCCACGACACTGTAATATCCACCTAGTTTGGGGTGTTACAGGGTTGGTATCGGAGTGTGGTTTTGAATACTTCCTTCCAAGTCATGCCTCATTTGAAATCATCATTCATCAGACTAGTATCATTGGACCTTCGTGTCACGTGTGACCTATGCAAGAGCCGAGCCATTCAGACCAAAGAACAGTAAGATTTCTTCATTTATCATTTTCATTTTAATCATGTTGATCATGTTAACTCATTAATCACTCAATTCATTTCATCACTCAGTTGTTGATCTTGAGAATCATATCATTAATCTTGTTAACTTGTTCAAGATAATCATTTCAAGAATATCATCACATAATCATGTCACCTGAGTTAATCATTCATGTAATCACTGTGTTAGAGCGCATATGCTCATTTTCATCATTTTATGACGTAAATCATAATGCAGTACTCATACGAGATCTATGATTATCAGGCGACCTTCCTACTTCAGAATGGAGAGAGCTGTTAGGGGATGCACGGGGAGAGGCCGCGGTGCGGGCCGAAATCCGGGAAATGATCACTCACTGCCAGGAAGTCGTACCCAGGACTCAGCTCGATCGGAAGATGTTTGGGTTGATCCACTCACTTTTATGCTGGTCATGATGACCCATATGAAATTGCTCAATCATCATAGCGCCACTCTGGCCGATTTAATCGAGAGAAGTCTCCCGTGTGAGCCTGCTGCTAAGGAAATTGCTGAGCCACAACCTTCATCTGTCAGCAGGAAATCAACGAAGCGTAATCAGTCTGAAGGCGGTCAGTTTACCTTCAAGAAGCCTCGCGCTGGCCCTAACATTTCTGAGTGACCTCCTACGATGCATAATTGTGCTGGATCTCACTCCCGAGCGGCCAATTCGGCCATCACCTATTTCAACTATGGAATGTCGGGTCATTATAGCACTAAGTGTCTGAAACCGTCTATCACGTGCCATAATTGTGGGATTTTTGGGCATAAGGCCCGTTTTTGCCGAAGGGACCCCAAGCATACTCTGGTGGCATCTCGGGCCCCGAAGCATTTAGCGGTTCAGAATCAGGCCACTCAGTCCGTACTGTTTAAGATGACAAGAACAACTAAAGGCGGAGCTCATACTTATCAGATAGGAGCATCTGGTTCGGGGGCCGGCAAGTCCCGAATTCAAGGGATGAAGAGGACCGACGATCCGGAAGCTCGAATGGTCTCAGGTATACTCGTAATTCTATCTCAACCTGTGTGTACCCTTTTTGATACTGGTACATCACATTCATTCATTTCCGAATCATGTTTGAATAGACTTAACTTGGATAGTCTTATTAGTTGTGGGCCTTATGTCATTGGTCTACCTGGCGGTAGAAGAATTTTCGAAAACCATGAGGTTTACAACTGACCGAATTAAGCTTAATGACCGCGAGTGGTTGGTGGACCTAATCGTGGTGGATTTACCTAAGGACGATGTAATATTGGGTATTAGGGGATGGATCGTCATGATACCATCCTCAATGTTCGTAAGCGTATGGTCACTATCATTTCTGTCGTTGGAGTCGAGTGTGTATTTCAGGGAGGTGATCCCCGTTGTTCCGGAAGAATCATTAATATGATGAAAGCAGTAAAATTACTCAACCAGAGTTGTTCAATCATTCATTATATCATTATCAACGATTGATCATTCTATGACAATCGAGATGTTCCATCATTCCTTATATCATTGTCCTCGATTGGCTGTTCTAAGGCAATCGAGGTGTTCAACCATTCATCGTATCATTGTCGTCGATTGGCCACTCTCAGACAATTGAGGTGTTCAACCATTCTTGGTATCATTGTTATCGTTTGGCGATGTACTCCCAGACGAGCTACCTGTTTTACCTTCACCGAGGGATATGGAATTCACGATAGAGTTGGAACCCAGTACGTTCCCATTATCGAAGGCACCGTACCGGATGGCCCCGACCGAAATGCAGGAATTGAAGAATCAATTAGAGTATTTGACCGAGAAGGGTTATATCCGACCGAGTGCGTCCCCGTGGGGGGCACCAATGTTGTTTGTCAAGAAGAAGGATGTTTCGTTTCGTGTGTGTATTAATTATCTGGAGTTGAATAGGGTGACGATCAAGAATAAGTATCCTCTACCCCATATTAATGATCTCTTAGATCAACTTCAGGGAGCTTCAGTATTTTCCAAGATCGACTTAAGATCTGGATATCACAGTTGTGTATTCGAGAGTCGGATATCGCGAGGGCGGCGTTTTAAACACGCTATGGCCATTATGAGTTCGTGGAGTTAATTAATGTACTAATGCACCTGCGGTATTCATGGAGTTAATGAATCGGGTCTTCATCGACTTTTTGGATCAGTTCGTGGTTGTCTTTATTGATGACATTTTAATTTATTCTCATGACCGGGAGGAGCACGAGTTTCACCTTCATCAGGTACTCGACATGTTGAGACGAGAGAAACTTTTTGGGAAGTTTCCCAAATGTGAGTTCTGGATGTCCGAAGTGACGTTTCTCGGACATGTAATTTCATCAGACGGAGTTCGTGTCGACCCTCAGAAGACGGAGGCTATCCGAGATTGGCAACCTCCGAAGAATGTTAAGGAAATTCGAAGTTTCCTCGGATTAGCTGGTTATTATCGGCGATTTGTAGAAGGATTTTCTAAAATCGCTCAACCCATGACGAACCTTTTTAAGGAAAGATAAGAAATACATGTGGGCCGACGCGTGTCAACAGAGTTTTGAGGAACTCAAGAGCCGGTTAATTTCAGCACCTGTCCTTTCTTTACCGCAAGGAACGGAAGGATTTGTGGTCTATAGTGATGCGTCCGGACAGGGTCTCGGATGTGTACAAATGCAGAACGGGAAAGTTATTGCTTATGCTTCACAGCAATTGAGACCTTACGAGATTAATTATCCGACCCACGACCTGGAGCTAGCAGCTGTAGTAATGACATTGAATATTTGGCGTCATTATCTTTATGGCGTTACCTGTCAGATATTCACCGATCATAAGAGTTTAAAATATATATTTACTCAGAAGGAGTAAAATATGCGACAGAGACGGTGTTCAGGGATAGCTTTGTATGCTGGAGATTTCATCGCCACTTGAAGAAGCGATCAGAGTGAATCAGAGTTCGGACCAATTTTTGTTGCGCATCTGCGAGGATGTGGCACAGGGGAAAGCCCCTGTATTTGTGGTTCACGAGGATGGACTCTTGAGATTTAAGAATCGGTTATGTGTACCGGCGAATGACGAGTTGAAAAACTCGATTTTGAGAGAAGCCCATGCTACCCCTTATTCTATTCATCCGGGGTCCAGCAAGATGTACAAAGACTTGTAACAAAATTACTGGTGGAGTAATATGAAGCGTGAAGTCGCCGAGTTTGTTTCGAGATGTCTCACCTGTCAACAATTCAAGATAGAACATCAGCGACCGGCGGGTATGCTAAAACCGCTCCCTATTCCGGAGTGGAAATGGGAGGATATTTCAATGGACTTCATCACGAGTTTTCGGACGAGTCGCCGTGGCATGAATACAATCTGGGTAATTGTGGATCGTCTAACTAAGTCAGCTCATTTTCTCGAGATTAAGGATACTTGGGGTCCCGAGAGACTTGCCCAGTTGTTCATCAAAGAAATAGTGAGATTGCACGGTACTCCTAAGAGTATCATTTCTGATCGTGACGGGCGATTCATGTCTCATTTTTGGAAATCAGTTCATTGTGCCATGGGAACTCAGTTAATTTCAGCACATCTTTTCATCCTCAGTCCGACGGACAATCAGAGAGGACTATTCAGACATTGGAGGACATGTTGAGGGCATGCGCCCTCGATTGGAAAGACGGTTGGGAAGCCCAACTACCATTGATCGAGTTCACGTATAATAAGAGTTGGCATGCTTCGATTAAGATGGCACCTTACGAGGCCTTGTACGGTCGTCGTTGTCGATCTCCTTTATGTTGGGATGACTTATCAGAATCAATCGGCACCGAGCCCCATATGCTTATAGCTCCCCGTGAGAAGGTAGTTTTGATCAGGAGTTGTTTGTTGACCGCTCAGAGTCGACAGAAATCTTATGCAAACAATCGTCGCTGACCATTAGAGTTCGAGACAGGTGACCATGTGTTGGTCAAGGTATCCCCGAGTCGAGGTATCTTCCGTTTCGGGAAGCGGGGAAAGTTGAGTCCAAGATTTATTGGACCGTTTGAGATTTTGGAACGAGTAGGCGAGCTAGCTTATCGATTGGCCTTACCTCCGACGTTGAGCCGAATTCATAATGTATTTCACGTCTCTCAGCTACGAAAGTATGTTGCCGACCCGAGTCACATACTTCAGTTCGACGAAATCGAGATTGCAGATGATCATACGCAAGAGGAGCATCCCGTACGAATCTTAGTACGGCGAATCAAACAGTTGAGGAACAAGACGATCCCTTGGTTAAATTCAGTAGTCGAGTCACGAAGTAGAAGAGGCTACTTGGGAAATCGAGGATAGTATGCGGAAGAGTTATTCCGATTTGTTTCACCCTTAGTTTCGAGGACGAAACTATTTTTAAGGGGGGGAGTATGTAATATCCGCAATTTGGATTTCCGGTAATTTTATTTTTTGCGGAAGTCTATCTTAGCGACTCTATTGTGACCGTTTCGTCATTCTGAGAATGATTAAGTTTAAACTTTTTTCCATCCGAGTTCGTCTCGGTGTCGTTCGGTTGAGTTCCGTGTTCTTAAGCGACTTTTCCACGTATGAGTTCGACGTTATAAAATCACCATTAATTTTTGGAAACTCCAAAAATTCTGAATCTTTTCATTATTATATAGCATGAAGTTAGCTTTCCAATCATTTAAACGGTGAGTCAATCGGAGTCCGGACGAAGGAGTTATGGTCGAAATAGCTAAGACTGCACCGTGTGCCTTTTGTTGCTGGAGCGGGCTGTACCGGGGGCCACGGCACCTGCCGGAAGGTCCGCGGCACACTGCTGAGTCACTGCCGCGGCACACTCGGCCGGGACGTGGCACACTGCCGAGCACTGGGGCAGATTTTGGCCCTGTGCCGCGGGCCGCGGCACACAGTGCAGGCTGCACTATAATTTCGTTTTTTGAGAAGAAAAGCTCATTTCTTCATCCTACTTCTGAGAGAGAGGGTTTGTGGGAGACATTTTCATCATCAACCACTTGAATAATCAATTTTTCATCATTTTCATTCGGTTGTGAAGCTCGGATCGTCGATCTAACGCGTGTTCATCGAATCAAAGTGTTTGGATCTTCAAAGGTAATATTCTCAAACCTCTTGGATTTTGATTTGTGTTGAGATATGATGTTTTGGACGTTATAATCATGTTGTATGAAGAGATATACATATGATTATGAGTATGTATGAATATTCATTGGATTATTGAAAGGTTATTCAAGAACACTTTGAATATTGAGTTGGATTTGGGGGTTTTCGATTAATTGTTGTTGAAATCACGAATTTGGATATTCATATTGGATTATTGATCGTATTGAAGATGTTTTGTTGGTTTGAAACACTTCTTGGGGATTTGATATTGGTATTATTGAGGTTTAGTTGTAAACAATCGAAGTTTGGCCACAACATGTTCGATATAATGCCCCAATGAACTTGGTGTAGTCATATCGACGTTTTGAGTTAGTTATACTCGTGTTTCATTCGTGTGTTGAATTGGATTATTGGTAATTGTGTTATTCAAGGTTGTTCGAGTGACCGACATCTCATTTAGGACGTTGTTCATGGAAGGACATTCTTCATCGGCGTTGTGTATGTTAATTCTTACTCGGTTAAAAGGATATTCATTCCTTTCGTTGTTGTTCATTCATAATTATAGTTCATTCATGATGTATTAATCGTATTGAGACTTGTAATTGTCAATTAATCACTTCAGTCACGAGGAACGACGGTTCCAATCATTTCATTGAGCTATCATTCATTTCACTATCATTTCATCTCGGTGAGTCATTATTGATTTCGATGTCACTTTTGTTATCTCGTGACATTCCGGGTCATACTGGCGTGCCAGTTGGTATGTGTAGGATTTTCATGTCGGGCACATATTAAGTCGTGTGTTGGTTGTTGGCCTCACATTGGACTGTGCACACGAAAAGATCACTTCGTGAGACTGATTAGGTACAAGACCACACGTGTATTCGATCGATACTCGTTGGTGGCTTGTGCACGGCACATTTCCATCCCGGGCGTACTGTGGCGCCACCCTTTGAGCCATACCGTTAGTTGTTTCATATAGCATGTTTGATTCCGTATGTTTTCAACAGGATTGGGTTATAATCTAATCGATTCACTTTTCATCGCATGTGTTCGACGGTTTGAGATTTTTGATCGAACTTGTTGTTTATACAGCATATATGATTGTGTTTATTCAACTCTTTTAGGATTGTGGTTCTGTGTAACTGACCCCGTTGGGGAATTTTGTTTTTCAGGTCATGGCAAGGCTAAGGTACGGGAAGAGAACGTTGACATCGAGGAGTCCCAGTGATACTAGTAGGAGGCCCCAGTCCTTTTCATTCACTCGTGTTTTCTTTATTTTATTTCCGCTGCAGACTTCCGTTTGAATACTCATTTTATTCAGTGTCGTATGTTTTATCTACATATAAAATATACACGTATTCTATACTATCTTGGGTGTGTTGTATGAAACTCCTCACCGGAGTAATTAATGATGTAATGTGGTTCGGTACTACATTTACCCTGTGTATTTCATTCATTTTCACTCGCCTGGTGGGTCCCAGTCGGGGGTCCACGGCACTGTAATATCCGCCTAGTTTGGAGTGTTACATTCCTCAGGTAACTCTTCAGGTGACTTTGTCTTCAGGTGACTTTTTCATCTGGTCAGATCAGGTGACTTTTCCATCTGGTCAGATCAGGTGACTTTTACTGACTGGTTCGTTCTATTGAATTCTTTGTTGTTTTGGTTTGATCGACAACACATAATCAAAACCTTTTTATAATTGTATGGAATAGAATATTCCAACAATCTCCCCCTTTTTTCATGATGACAAAACAACCTTCGATCCGATTCTATACCTACAAAATTAAAACAATATACGAATCAACGTTTGCAGCTTTGTCCGTTTCATTTGTTTTCTTCTCCCCATCTTTTCTTTTCTCCTTTTCAATTACTTCTCATTTTTCAACTTCTTCTTTGATTTTCGACTTCTCGACTTTCTTCGTCTTTTCTCATCCTTTCATAATCTGTTATTTTTTTTATATTTTTCTCGTCATTATTCCATGACTCGTATCTCCTTTTCCCATATTCTCTCCCCTTTTTTGTCATATCAAAAAGTGCATAATAACAATAATATCAGTGAATAATTAAATATGACAAATTACGGGTAAAAACGCCCCCTAAAGAATAGATTTCCTCATTTAAAAATAAAGGTAACTCCCTCTGAGTTAAATATAAATTGTTAAAAATATAAATTATCAAAATACTAATTAATGGAAATATATTAATTTTGTTTTGGGGATCCAACCGATAGTTGGTTTTTCTTTTGAAATGTAGATTATATTCGGTATAGTGGTTCCTTTTGGACCAAATTTTCTTAATTTTCATCGTCCGTCTTGGGCTTTTGCAAATCAAAATATGATGCCCGAGTTTTAAACATTTCTCACAATGGGGTATTTTAAAATTTAAGGATTCGGTTTTATTATTCGGTTTGAATCCTAACCCCTGTTTATTTAATGAAATTTTTTGAACGTAAAGTATTTGTTTAAATTTGTCATTTCTGTAAGAAAATTTATTCGTTAAATTTTTAAGTTTGTTTTGAATTTTCAAGAAATCATCTTTCAATTTATTCTCTTTCTTAGTACACAGAGAATGATCGGTTTCAATAAATTCCCCTTTTCATTTAATTTGGAAATTTCGATTTCCAATTTATTTTTCGATTGGAGGGATTTAATTTCAATTAAAGCATTTTGAAAATTGGTATGTAAAAGTTCGAATGTTTCAAATAAATTGTCATGAGACGAGGTACTAACCTAGATTTCGACGTCGCTTTCGTCGAATGAACTCCTTACCATGATTGTGAGGTTATTTTGAATATATTCATCGTCATCCTCTTTGACACTCCATGTTGCTATAAGAACTTCTTTCTTAGGAATTGAGCCTCGGCTATTTTTAGCAAAGTGGTCTGGTTTACCACATTTTCGACAGTTATTGTCGAATTTATTTGATTCGCCCGTCTTGATGTCTTTCCTTCTCCGGTTCAATAAGTTTTGAAGCTTATTTTTATTCTTGGCATAATATACCGATTTTTCATCATCTTCGTCCATTGGGATTTCTTCGATTTTTGACATCTTTTTAGCTTTTAAAGCTATGGTTCTTTCTTTCGGCTTCGGCTTGACATTTCGAGATTTAAGAACAATCTCATAATTTATTAGCGAACCTACAAGGGCGCTAAAGTCGAGTGTGTTGAGATCTTTAGATTCCACGATCGCCGTCACGCTGCCGTCCCATTCGCTAGGTAGTGATCATAAAATTTTCTTGACTTTTTCACTACTCGATAGCGGTTTCTCGAATGAAGCAAGTCCATTTGTGATGACCAAATATCGGTCCAGCATGTTGGTGATGGACTCGTTACCCTTCATCATGAATAACTCGTAGTCATGGAGAAGCATATTAATCTTCGTCTCCTTGACTTGAGTTGTTCCCTCGTGTGTGATTTCAAGAATTTTCCAGATTTCTTTAGCACTTTCACACGAAGAATTACAGTCTCGATAATTATTTTCCGAAGCATGCTAGCCCAGTAGTAATAACCGATAATCGCTCTAGCATATTTGCGATGGACTCTTCGTATTTCATCATGAAAAGCTCATAGTCGTGGAGAAGCATATTATCTTCGTCTCCTTGACTTGATTTGTTCCTTCATGAGTTACCTCTAACATTTTCCAAATTTCTTTGGCACTATCACACGAGGAAATCCGATTATGTTCTTCCGGATTTAAAGCACAATAAAGCAATTGTGTTGTTTTGCTATTGTAATAGTCGTTCTTCCAATCCATATCATCGTATTCTTCGAAACTTTTTAGAGTACCATTGGAATTCGTGGGAATTTTTGGACCAAGACAACTGGCTTCCCAGAGCTCAATATCATAGGCTCGGATGAATATAGACATCTTCTTTTTTCACGTCATGAAACTTGATCCATCAAAAAATGGAGGTTGGTTTAAGGCGAGGTCTTCGGTTGGGGCATAATGAAGCGCCATTGGATCTTTTTCTCCTTGGATGTTAACCCGACTATAAGAGATACTCGCTCCGATACCAAATGTTGGTTTTGGTACCGCCAGTTGAAGGGAGGTTAATAGTATGGACTAGAGTTTTTAAACTCTTTTGCGATGGCGGAAGCAATATTAAAATGCAAAATACAAAAAACACAAGGTTTATAGAGGTTCGGCCAAATATGCCTACGTCCTCTCTCGTTATCTTTTTCTATAGGCTTAAGATAAACCTTTTCGCCTTGTCTTCTATCGGTCTGAGGTAACCCGTTACAATCTTTTCTTTTATCGGTTTTTAGGTAACTTATTTGTGTCGAAACGGGACTTGAAACAAGTAAACAGAATTTTAAGAGCATAAATTGTAATTGATGAAAAAATATGGACTAATCTGAAAATTTCGAAATATAAACTCTTCTGGACCTTGAATAATATATATTAACATATATAAGATGTCCGTAAAGTTTCGAACAAATCGGAGTTCGTTATCTAAGGTCACTAGTCGAAAATGCAATCTTCAAATAATTTCGGGGTAAAAATAAAAGAAATCAAAAATTATGGACCACGTCCAAATCGTCTGGAATTTTTCACAAATGTGGAATTCCAGGTTCACCTCGAACCATCTTGTAAATTTTCGTTATCTTTCGAGCTAAATTCAAAGCACTTAGGCCTCGGAACGAATTTATTAAATTTTGGGGCAAATTCATAATTTCTGGAAATTTCAGACCCGAAACTGAAATTCCAAAACTTTTCTTAAATATGAAGTCGAGAAAGTATTTTTAACTCCCTTATAAAATTCCACGTCCATCTGAATTCATCCCGAAGTGTTCGTTCTTCCGAAACGCTCACTCTCAAAACTAAGGGCAGAATCGTCTTTAGAAAATTTCTCGACCAACGTATCATTGAACCTACCAGTCCAATACATTTCACTTAACTGTTATGCTCTTGTCTTTTTTTCGGTCCAAGTTAAACCGTTTTCCTTTTCTATTAGATAAGGAATCAACCTTTCTAGCTTTCGATTGGTACTAGACAAACCTCACTTGGATTTAGATGTGATTCTAATAATGCCAGATCCACGATCCTAATAATACTGAATCAAATCTATAATTCTTTCTTTTCTCTCGTGTTTGGTTTGAGTGAATTAAACACTCGAACTCTTACAATTAAGCTTGATTACAACAACAATAATGAAGATAATAATATCTGAAGTATATAACCTTTGCTTGAAGTTGTTGTATCATGAATACTATATGAAGTGGTATTTATAGGCTTCAAAGACTAAACTAGATGTTGATCTCTGGTCTGTTCATAGCGTGCGCTATACTTCCATCATAGCGTACGTAACACCTTTAGCACGTAACACCTTTCTGTGGCTTACGTTATCTGTTTGTTGATTCAGTCCAGTAGCTTCTGTCTCTTACATAGCGTACATTAAGTCTATCCGTAGCATACATTAGTCTCTCCATGTAGCGTACGTTAATGTGCCCTCATAGTTTATGTTAAAGTCATATATCCGTTGCATGCTTTTTGACCTTCTAGAATCAACCCAACAGATTGATTTCATTTGAACGAATTACATGTTGCATAGCGTATGTTAAAACGTATGTGTTGCATACGTTAATCTCAGATCATTGCGTACGTTGGTCTTGCACCATAGCGTACGTTAGCTATGCTATATCTTCAACAGGATTTCTATAGCGTATGTTATCCTTATTATATTGTGTATGTTATATGTGGTTTTGCTTCAATTCAATGTTCCATCTGTCCAGCTCGTGCATGTTCGATTTCTTCTTGATTCATTGTTGTTTTTCTTTGTTTAGCAACGTATCATCAAAACCTCTAAAGTGAATGTGTGGAATAAAATGTTCCAACATCCCCTCCTTGATCCCACTTCATGATTTCAAGGTTGGGGTGATCCTTTTGATTAGAGGTTATGTTTTTCATCATCTTGAGGATCTTTGATCATATCGATCATCATCATTCATCCCGTCACGTCTGGATCGAATGTAATTCTTCTTGAATCTATATTGTTGAATTTTCGGGGCTTTGTTCTTGATTTCGATTTGAGTCTTAATGAATCGATTTGGTGCTCTATTGTTGCTGATCATATTCTATCGATTTTATATACATTCTTGGGTTCATTCCACCCGGTTGATGATTTTTTTCTTGAGAAACCTTGAACATTTAATATTCCATTAATTATTTCAATAGGTTTCTCTTCGGCTGTTGGGTGTATTACATCATGTTGGTTTGTTATGCTTGTAATGATCATGTTGTTGTTGTGTTATCATAGATGTTGTAGGTTTTTGGGGTTTTCCGATCGAGCTGTATTCGTCAGAGTATATGTATGTGGTTATTGAGAAAAGTATCTTGTCTATACAAATTGTATCTTGTGTATTTGATGTTGTGATGGTTTGTTCATACTCGTTGAATGTGGTTTATGTGAAATGTTTGTTATATATGACTCGTTGCATTGATATTGTCCGTGAATATTGCTTGTTATGGAATTGTGTTAGTTGTGGTGATTGAATTTATTTGTTTTTACACTTGGATGTGTATTTTGTGGTGTTGTTGATCGCTGGATATGTTTGTAGGTTGTGGGTTGTTCGTGATGATTGTTGTAATGATGATGTGTTTTGTGGATTGTTGTTCAACCAGGTAGGGTCTAAAGGGGTCTCTAGAACGCGGTACTTGTGATTACGGATCGGGACACAGTGGTATTGTGTTGGGTTTAACCAGGTAAGGCTTGACGAGGCTTATGATTAGGTACTTGCAAGTACGGGTCGAAATCCAGTAATATGTGGTGCCAGGTAGGGTCTACCGAGGTTTCTCGGGTATATTACTTGCGAGTACGAATAGTGTTCGTCTATGAGTCGTCCAACCAGGTATGATCCTATGGGGTCTCTCGGGTGCGCACGTGCGAGTGTGGGACCAGGATAACGTATAGGCCCGTGTTGCGATGTTTTGTTGTTGGATTTGTTAGGAACCTCAAATGCCACTCAGAGGATGACAGAGTGAGAGCATAGTGTTGTAATTATGAGTATTATATTAAATAAGACATATATTATTTCTATATTATTGTATATCACGGGCATTGTGATTTGGTATATAGAATAATAGTCCTTGCATTTGAGAGCAAACATTCCACTCCTTGTGGAGGTAAGGAGATAGGCACTGAAAGTGTTTCAGGCTCGAATGGTTAATGGGTTCGCAAGTCAATAAAACTTAACTGGGCAGTAAGTTTAGATAAGGCTTGTATAATGTGTACTTTGACATGTAGAGTGCATGTCTTGACTAAAGGTTAGTGGGAGCACAAGGTATAGGTAATGAGATTAGTATACTCGAACACAACTCACCTCGATTCGGTCACATGGATATCTCTCAGGGATTGTCAATGACTGGCTTGAATGGTTGTGATAGGTATACGTGGACCTTTGACTTGAGATTTCAGTAGGAGATGTACATGTGACATTAATTTAGTCAGTAGATTAGCTCGATCCAATCACTAATTGATGGGGTCAACCTCGAAATGCAAATTAGTGGGCAAGTAGCAGTCTCTACTGACTACCAAGATAAGATTCTTTCTCCTGTAAGTGAGCAGCTAAATGTCCTATGCAGTTAATGACAAATGAGATCATAAGTCTTTGACCAAAGTAGTTAGAGCTAGTTTATTTTATACATGAGTGCTCGGTGATCTCAGTTTGCATTAACAAATGCATAGAGTCAAGTTACAATAGGGTTTGACTTTACCGTGACCCTGATATTTTACTGGGACATATGATTGAAGGGTTTATACGCATATAGTATTCACGATATAATGGTTTTGAAATGATTCGATCATTCGTTCTTAGTTGGGTTACGGTACAGAGCACTAGACTTGCTAAGTGTTACCCGTACTCCTCGGTTCCTCCCATTGTCGACTAAGACGGACCTATGGAGCCGCGCACAAGGATATTTGATGGATAAAAATATGTATTTGTTATCTCTTCATTAATATTGGATATTGGATATCTAATTTGATTTATTTGATAAATCATAGCGGTCTTGTGAATTGAAATTAATTACGGGTTGATTAATTTAATTCATAAATAATTATTTCTTGGAAATATATTATTATAATTTTGTAATTGATAAAATTAAATGATTGGATTAATTGATTAAGTATAAATACATTTGAGATAAAAATAAAATGTACTTAACGGACTAGATACGCGAACATCCGGTACACGAATCGTGTGGCTTGGCTCGTTTTCTCACCAACCAGTGGGCTGCCCATATTCCCTTTCCCCACATTCCATGTGGTTTCCTTTTGTCTTGTTTTATCTTGTTTTTGGTGTGCTGTTTGCTTTGATTTGTTTTAACATAATGACAAAAGATATCAAGATTATCATGATCTTGATATCTTATCATATCATGTTATAAAATAAAAGCAACACACACACACACACACACACACACACACACTATATAACATACTCAGTCGAAGCTAGGAGAGGAGAGGGGTGACATTATTTTCTTCAAATCTTGTTCATCTCAGAGAGAAAGAAAAGGAAGAAGAGAAGAGAAGAGAAGAAAAATACTATATCAATTCCTAACTGTGTTCTTCGAGAATGAATTGATATATAACTTTTCCGATCAATATCCGACGCTTGATAACATGGAGACATTTGGAATATTCGGTGTTTGACCATTCATCAAGTTTGAACGAATTGGATTCGTGTACGTGTTGGTGACTGGAAAAAGCTTGGCTCGAGTTTTCCTTCAAGAAGATATTATCAAAGGTTTACGACGATATAATTTCTTAATTTTATATTCGTCAATTTATATTCAATTATACGATGCTTGATCGATCTATTTTTGGGGTTTGTTTTTTATCCAGTTAGACCGGCTATTTTTTGCTGCATAACTCGATTTTAATCACCGAATCCCAACATTGGTATCAGAGCGAGGTCTATGGGATCCTATATTTGATATTTGCATTTGGAATGATTAGTTAATTTTTTTTATGATTTAGAATCATAATTTTTTTAATTATTAAATTGTTCTAAAAATTTATTTTTCATGATTTTATGTTATAATATAAATCCATTTTTCTTGTAAAAAACTGATTTATATGTGTAATATAAAACTTAGAAAAATATTATTTTTGAATTCGAGATGAAAAGACGAGCCGGAAAAGTGGTCGGACTCGACACTGGGGCCACGGAGGTCATTTGAATCGCCTGCCGAGCAAGTCGCCCGCCGAGAGCGATGGCAGCTTCCGAGAAGCATGCTATGAACACTAAGTTATAAAGGTTACGAGTTTTTCTACCCTCCGTCAAACTCATGGAAAATAGAAATCTAAACTGAAATATTATTCTTCCGAATATGTCGGGGTAATATTTTGGGGAAGGTTGAAAATTTTCTAGAGTGCATTACACTACCAAAAAAAGTATTTTAGCCGACGACCCGAAAAAAAACGGCCGACGACTATAAAGTGTCGTCGGCTAAACTTCTCTTTAGCCGACGACTCGTTTTACCGTCGGCTAAAGTGTTTTAGCCGACGGCTTGGCGGAGGTCATCGGCTAAAGTTGGAAATAGTCTTCGGCTATATTAAAGAGGTTTAGCCGACGATCGAAATAACGTTTAGCCGACTGAAAAAAAAAACATTTTAGCCGACGACTTGATCTAGGTCGTCGGCTAAACCCCTTCCGAAAAAAAAAATAATATTGTAATGGTTTAGCCGACGATCTAGATCGAGGTCGTCGGCTAAACACTTTTTCAAAAAAAAATATTATACTTTAGCCGACGACCTGATCTAGGTCGTGGCTAAACCCCTTCCGAAAAAAAATAATATTGTAATAGTTTAGCCGACGACCTAGATCGAGGTCGGCGGCTAAACACTTTTTCAAAAAATATTATACTTTAGCCGACGACTCGATCTAGGTCGTCGGCTAAACTCCTTCCGAAAAAAAAATAATATTGTAATGGTTTAGCCGAAGACCTAGATCTAGGTCGGCGGCTAAACAATTTTTTGAACAAAAATAATATACTTTAGCCGACGACCTCGATCTAGGTCGTCGCTAAACTCCTTCCGAAAAAAATAATATTGTAATGGTTTAGCCGAAGACCTAGATCAAGGTCGGCGGCTAAACACTTTTTCAAAAAAATATTATACTTTAGCCGACGACCTCGATCTAGGTCTTCGGCTAAACTCCTTCCGAAAAAAAAATAATATTGTAATGGTTTAGCCGACGACCTAGATCGAGGTCGGCGGCTAAACACTTTTTTGAACAAACAAAATAATATACTTTAGCCGACGACCTCGATCTAGGTCGTCGGCTAAACTCCTTCCGAAAAAAAAAAAAATATTGTAATGGTTTAGCCGAAGACCTAGATCGAGGTCGTCGGCTAAACCTCCAAGTGAAAATTATTTATAGTTCAGGGAACACCAACCCAATCTTGACCCTCTCCGTGCTAAAGAGTACATTTCTATTCTCAATCCTGTCAGTTATTCCCGAAAAAAGCTTGTGAGTTGCTACTTTGAGTTGTGCTAGCTGGAGTGACGAAAGTTTCTACCGGTTGTTGTAATATCCGTGTTTTCTATTTTTGGTAATTTCTATTTTCGGTGTATATTCGTTTCGGACAACTCGCTTGGCACTGTTTTGGAATTCTGAATCTATTTAGTTCTTGGAGTTTCTCCGTTGGGATGAGTCTCGATGATGTTTTTACGTAATTTCATCTTGAGTTATATTTTATCGCATGTGTATTCGACTCTCGTTAAACTCGTTCGATTTCGTCATTTTCCTATTTCCATGAGTTCGTATGGTTGAGTAGAGCATGTTGTGAGTTTCGGATTGTTAATCCGACGTTGTATCATGATTTTCGGATGTTTGGGCCGTTTTTGTAATTTCCTATAAGTTTAGGGAATTTGTTCCTTGTTCGATTTTGGTTGTGTACCTCGGATCGTTTTGGGGTTTCCGTACTTCCATTTCGTGTTATTGTTGCCCAAATATCGATTTCTATTGCTTTTATTCTCTTCCCGGATCATTTTCATCATTTTGGGACCCAAGGGGGGGTGTGGGCCGCGACACAAGGATTGTGCGCCGCGGCACACACATTGTTCAGTTTCTGGCCGAGCAGTCTGTACCGTATGCCGCGGCACATGCCGTCAGGGCAGCGGCACACTGCCGCGGCACACTCGTCCGGGCCGCGGCACACTCGTGTTGCACTTATCGGCCAAACCTTCTGTACCGTGTGCCGCGGCACATGCCGGCAGGGCCGCGGCACAATGCCGAGTCACTGCCGTGGCACACTTCGGCTGGGCCGCGGCACACAGAGCGGTCTGCCGATCACTGGGCGAAATTTTTAGCCCTGTGCCGCGGCACACTTCGGCTGGGCCGCGACACAGAAAGCAGTCAACCTATAACTGCGTTTTTTTCAGCGAAATTCACTCATTTTCTCATTCCTCTTCTCTTCTTCACGTCGGGGCGATTTTCCAAGGCGAGGGTTCATCAGATTTTCATCCAAACACCGTTTAGGAAGTATAACTTAGCATCATATCATCACCACAACACCAAATCATCTATTGTTCGGCTTTGAATCAAGGTAAGAACTCCTATAACCCTAGTATGATTTTGGGGAGGGTTTGGTGGTGATCTTGCTTTTTAATCCGATTTAACCGAAGTTGTTGTTAGATTTCGATAGTTTACTCGTGATCCTTGTTTCCCTTGTTATTGGATGGGATGAAATCCCATTATTACACCGTTGACCGATTTCAACTCCCTATGCACTCGTGTTGTTCGATGAATTGTCCCAACGGGTAGAACTAGGATGAATTTCTTCGTATTCATGATGTTGAGATTGGTTGTATATCATTATTGTGTTAGGGTCGGAATTGAGAGGATTGTTCGGACCGAAACCTATTCCTTCGTCGTTTCCTCTGCGTCATATTATCCAAGGCAAGTACATGTATTATATTTCATTATGTGTGTACGGTTTTGATGCGAATGATGTAAACTGGTTTATTGAACGATTGTGATGGTTACTCTTCCACCTGGGGATGGCATGGGGCCTCTGGGGGCCGATACTAATGGGTATGGACACGGAAGTGGACTTGGGTGCGTGTGTTGATGTTCTTCCACCTGGGGACGGTTCGACGGGACCTCTGGGGGCCGATACTAATGGGTACGGCCGCGGAAGTGGTTTCTCACCTGGGGACGGTCCGACGGGACCTCTGGGGGCCGATACTAATGGGTACGGTCGCGAGTTACCAAATGTGGATAATTATGTTGTGGAAAGATTGATGATATATTGTTTTGGTGTAAATGTGATATTCCGGAATATTTATTTTTAAAATGACTTTTCCTAATGATTTGTTTGCGTTGAATCGTGTATATATATAATGTTGTGTAATTGTGTACTTGCACTAGCTATTCGAATGCTAACCCCTTAAATGGGGGAAATGCGTCTTATGCATTTTAGGTACCGGGAGAGCTGAGGAGCAGGCACGGGATGCGCACACAAAGGATGGGCTGGCATGATGATGTGGCTCGAGTCTATATCTTTATGTTTTGGCATTGCATTTGTCGAGTATTGGAGTTAGACTGTTTATTTTTCAACTTGGTTTAAGTCCCCTGCATGGGCGATGAATTGGTATTTAACATATACTTCATATACTCCGTTAAAATGTTTTGGCCGGGGCCACGGCCTTATTTACTTTTTGAATGCACCTTTTGGGATATCTTTGTGGTTTACGAGTCATGAGTTAGCCTGGTAGACCTCACGGGGGTTCTACGGCGTGTAATGTCCCATTTGTGAATTGGGGTGTTACAATTATGGTATCAGAGCTTAGGTTTTGAATACCTAGGCTGTCGGTAAATTTTTGGGTCTGTCAGTTGCGTCATTAGAGTCAGTCGTTGAGCCTAATATCATCATGCTACCGTCTTTTCGTGCGATCCATGGCTGTAAGTCTCCTCGAACTCTTATATTTCTGTAATTCATTTTCTTGCATTGTTCGGAATTATGAATTGTGATACCAACTTTGTCAATTATGAATCTTTCTGATCTTGTTCTTTTCATTCTTCCTTTAGTATGTTGAGAGGTCGTGGTAGACCAGCTAGGGGACGCGGCCGAGGACGTGGTTGGGGTGCTGATAATGAAGAGGGCTCACTTTCTCAGTCCTCTGCGGACTCAGCCTCTCACTCAGTACCGTCGGGTAATAATGTCGACGCCGGGTCTACTGCCGTACTTCAGCAGTTAGTAGCCCAGCTTGCTCAGATAGCTCAGGGTGGATGCCAGAATCCGCCCCCGACACCTGAAGATGAAGCTAGTAAGTGGCTTCAGACGGTGACTAAGATGCACCCTCCTCGTTTCTTCGGATCTTCTGACTCCCTCGGTTGGGAGAATTGGCTCTTTCAGTTGTCGAGGACCTTTGATGCCGTAGCTTGTCCTGAAGACAGGAGGGTACATATTGCCCAGTACCTCCTGGGTAAGGAAGCTGCGGAATGGTGGGTGGCCGTTGCGCCCCGAGACCGCCGAGCTACTTGGGAAGAGTTCAGGGCTGCTATGGAAGCATAATATTGTCCGCCGCCAGTCAAAGAACGCAGAATCGTGGAGTTCTTCATTGCCACACCTCAGGATGTACCGATTTCGCAGGCGATTATCTCTTACAATCAGCAGTTGGGTTTTGTGAAAGATCAGGTGAGGACGGAGGCCGATAAAATCCGTTACTTCAATATGCGCATGAAGCCGCATATCAGGCAGAGTATGGCACCGCTCATGTGTGCCACTTTGAAGGAATACTGTGATCGCGCCTCGCGATCGAGATGGCCGTCCGGAATCGTAGCCGGCTGAAGCTAAGAAGGTAAGACTACCGGCGGGTTCTCACGGTAAAGGTGGACAGCTTTCGAGGTCTCGCTCGCTCCTACACCTGGGAAGAGGCCGTTTCATCAGGCCGGTGGATCTCAGGGTAACCGTTCGGTCCAGTTTGTGGCACCTGGCGGGAGAGTTTGTTTTAATTGCAGTCAGCCAGAGCATGTTATGAAGGATTGCCCATTTCCGTTAGTTACTTGCTTTACTTGCGGATGCACTGCATCGGCGGCTCATTGTGAGAGGGCCACCAGGGCCGCTAGAGTTCGACTACCACCGCCGATCGGAGGGATCACAAGACTCGAGCTACTCATGTTCCACGAGTTCGGGCCGTGGTAGGGCCTGGAGTCCGGATCGCCGTCTGGCCGAGTTCGGGTTCAGTTCACCCCCGATTGTATCAGATGAGGCACACAGAGGAGGCAGACGTTCCAGTAGCGTCAGGTACCACTCAGATCCTTACTCATACAGTTTCAGTGCTTTTTGATTCGGGTGCTACCCATTCCTTTATTGCTTCGGATTGTGTGAGTCGTATTGGTTTTGACTGCTTGTTTGAGTATGAGCCGTTTGTAGTGGGTACGCCCAGCGGGGATCGTATGGTTGGGGATCGGGAGGTTAGGGATTTCCCAGTGAGGATCGGGAGCCGAGATTGGCCCTCGAATCTCATTGTTATAGGCCTTAAAGGTGAGGATTTGATCCTCGGGGACGATTGGTTGAATCGTCACGGTGCTATTATGAACTATCGGACTCGAACCATCTCGATAGTGGCCGAGGACGGCACCGAGCATACTCTCGTCGGTTATAAGCAGGGTAGATCGGGGAGTGTGATTAGCGCCTTGAAAGCGATGAAACTTCTGAACCAGGGTTGTGTCGGCTACTGGTGTTTCGCCCTGCAGGCGGAAGGTGGTGGGGTGGACATATCGTCGATTCCAGTTGTTAGCGAGTATCCCGACGTATTTCCGGATGACTTGCCGGGATTACCACCACATCGAGAGGTGGAGTTTCCTATTGATCTTGAGCCGAATGCGGCCCCTATTTCTCGAGCACCATACCGTATGGCACCGTCAGAGATGCTAGAGTTGAAGAATCAGTTGGGAGATTTGTTAGATAAAGGGTATATTCGACCGAGCGCATCGCCTTGGGGTGCGCCTGTACTTTTTGTTAAGAAGAAGGATGGATCGCTTCGTTTATGCATCGATTATCGAGAATTAAACAAGTTGACCATCAAAAATAAATACCCTTTGCCCCGGATTGACGACTTGTTTGATCAGCTTCAGGGGGCGTCAGTCTTTTCGAAGATTGACATGCGATCGGGCTACTACCAGTTGAGGATTCGGGACAGCAATATACCAAAAGATGCCTTTCGGACGAGATATGGCCATTAAGAGTTTGTGGTTATGCCTTTCGGGCTAACCAATGCCCCAGCAGTGTTCATGCAGTTGATGAACAATGTTTTTATTGAGTATCTAGACAAATTCGTAGTCGTCTTTATCGATGACATTCTGATCTATTCACGGAGTCGGGAGGAGCACGCCTTACATCTCCGGATTGTTTTAGACATTTTGAGAGCTGAGCAGTTGTATGCGAAGTTCTCTAAGTGTAAGTTTTGGCTCGAGGAAGTGATGTTCCTCGGGCATGTGATTTCAGCAGAAGAAGTTCGGGTAGATCCACAGAAGATAGAGGCAGTGATGGCTTGGGAGCCGCCTAAGAATGTGAAGGAGGTGAGGAGTTTTCTGGGTCTCGCCGGCTATTACCGTAGATTTGTTGAGGGGTTTTCTAAAATCTCTAGACCACTCACTCAGTTGCTCCAGAAGACTCAGAAATTCGAGTGGACCGCAGACCGACAGAGTAGTTTTGACGAGTTGAAGAGACGACTAACTACCGCACCCGTGTTAGCATTACCTCAGGGGAACGAATATTTCGTGGTATATAGTGATGCTTCAGGCCTCGGACTCGGATGCGTTTTGATGCAGAGAGATAGGTTATTGCTTATGCGTCCCGCCAGTTGAAACCGTATGAGGCGAATTACCCCACGCATGATTTGGAGTTAGCTGCGGTCGTTTTCGCCTTAAAGATCTGGAGGCATTATATCTATGGGTCGTCGTGTAGGAGTTTTACGGATCACAAGAGATTGAAGTATATCTTCAGTCAGAAAGAGTTGAATATGAGACAGCATAGGTGGTTGGAGCTAATTAAAGATTACGACCTCGAGATACTTTACCATCCGGGTAAGGCTAATGTAGTGGCTGATGCGTTGAGCCGGAAGCCGATGACGTTACAGATGTTAGAGGTACTTACACCACAGAGTAGGATCCAGCGAGATTTTATCTGTCAGAATATCGAGGTTTGGGTTCATAGAGTTCAGGGTCAGTTATGTACGTTGGAGATCACTTCGTCCTTGACTGATGATATCAAGGCGAAATAGTATGATGATCCGTTTTTAGTCCAGCTGAGGGAGGATGTGAGGAAGGGGAAAGCCCCTGGATTTGTGGTTCAGGATGATGGCATTCTGAGATTTCGCGGCAGATTATGTGTACCGAATGACATTGAGTTGAGACAGAAGATTTTGAGTGAGGCTCATACTACGCCTTATTCCATACATCCTGGTACGAGCAAAATGTACAAGGATGTGAGGAGTAAATACTGGTGGAGAAATTTGAAATCGGACGTTAGCGAGTTTGTGGCGAAGTGTTTGACCTGTCAGCAGGTTAAGATTGAGCATCAGCGACCCGCGGGGTTGCTACGACCACTTCCCATTCCGGAATGGAAATGGGAAGACATCTCTATGGATTTCATTACCAGGATGCCTAGGACTCGGACTGGAATGAACATGATTTGGGTTATTGTTGATCGACTAACCAAATCAGCTCATTTCCTGGGTATTAAGGACACTTGGGGACCGGAGAGGCTGGCGCGAGTGTTTATTGCAGAGATCGTGAGATTACATGGGACTCCTAAGAGTATTGTTTCAGATCGAGATGGCCGGTTTGTATCACATTTTTAGCAGGCGGTTCATCGAGCTTTGGGGACTGAGTTGAGACTCAGTACGTCTTACCACCCTCAGACTGACGGACAGTCAGAACGGACGATCCAGACATTGGAGGATATGTTGAGAGCCTGTGCCTTAGATTGGAAGGATGATTGGGAGTCGCACTTGCCGTTGATCGAGTTCACGTACAACAATAGTTGGCACGCCTCGATCAAAATGGCACCATTTGAGGCATTGTATGGGAGGAGGTGCAGATCTCCGTTGTGTTGGGATAATGCATCCGAGCTGATTGGTACCGAGCCCGATATGGTAGTTCAGTCGAGAGAGAAGATTGCCCTGATTCGCGATAGATTGGTGACAGCCCACAGCCGGCAGAAGTCTTATGCCGATACACGTCGCCGACCGTTGGAGTTTGAGGTGGGAGACCATGTGTTGCTTAAGGTGTCGCCGACACGGGAGTTTACCGCTTCGGTCGGAAGGGTAAACATAGTCCGAGATTTATTGGGCCGTTCGAGATTCTAGAGAGAGTTGGAGAGCTTGTATATCGGTTAGGTTTGCCGCCGTCCCTGAGCCACGTGCATAACGTATTTCATGTTTCCCAGCTTAGGAAGTACGTACCGGACCCTATCCATATTATTGATTTTGGAGAGATCGAGTTGGGGCCCGACATTACCTTCGAGGAGAGGCCGATTCAGATCTTAGAGCGTCTGGTGAAGCAACTCAAGCACAAAACCATTCCTTTGGTTAAAGTGCAATGGTCGAGGCATGGGTCCGAGGAAGCCACGTGGGAGACGGACGAGAGTATGAGATCGAGATACCCCGAGTTATTCGTGTTGTAAGTTTCGGGACGAAACTTATTTTTAGGGGGAGATAATGTAATATCCGTGTTTTCTATTTTTGGTAATTTCTATTTTCGGTGTATATTCGTTTCGGACAACTCGCTTGGCAATCGCTTTTGCACTCAATCTATTTAGTTCTTGGAGTTTCTCCGTTGGGATAAGTCTCGATGATGTTTTTACGTAATTTCATCTTGAGTTATATTTTATCGCATGTGTATTCGACTCTCGTTAAACTCGTTCGATTTCATCATTTTCATATTTCCATGAGTTCGTATGGTTGAGTAGAGCATGTTGTGAGTTTTGGATTGTTAATCCGACGTTGTATCGTGATTTTCGGATGTTTGGGCCATTTTTGTAATTTCCTATAAGTTTAGGGAATTTGTTCCTTGTTCGATTTTGGTTGTGTACCTCGGATCGTTTTGGGGTTTCCGTACTTCCATTTCGTGTTATTGTTGCCCAAATATCGATTTCTATTGCTTTTATTCTCTTCCCGGATCATTTTCATCATTTTGGGACCCAAGGGGGGTGTGGGCCGCGGCACAAGGATTGTGCGCCACGGCACACACATTGCTCAGTTTCTGGCCGAGCAGTCTGTACCGTGTGCCGCGGCACATTCCGTCAGGGCCGCGGCACACTACTGAGTCACTGCCACGGCACACTCGTCCGGGCCGCGGCACACTCGTGTTGCACTTATCGGCCAAACCTTCTGTACCTTGTGCAGCGGCACATGCCGGCAGGGCCGCGGCACAATGCCGAGTCACTACCGTGGCACACTTCGGCTGGGCCGCGGCACACAGAACGGTCTGCCGATCACTGGGTGAAATTTTTGGCCCTGTGCCGCGGCACACTTCGGCTGGGCCGCGGCACACAAAGCAGTCAACCTATAACTGCGTTTTTTTCAGCGAAATTCACTCATTTTCTCATTCCTCTTCTCTTCTTCACGTCGGGGCGATTTTCCAAGGCGAGGGTTCATCAGATTTTCATCCAAACACCGTTTAGGAAGTATAACTAAGCATCATATCATCACCACAACACCAAATTATCTATTGTTCGGCTTTGAATCAAGGTAAGAACTCCTATAACCCTAGTATGATTTTGGGGAGGGTTTGGTGGTGATCTTGCTTTTTAATCCGATTTAACCGAAGTTGTTGTTAGATTTCGATAGTTTACTCTTTATCCTTGTTTCCCTTGTTATTGGATGGGATGAAATCCCGTTATTACACCGTTGACCGATTTCAACTCCCTATGCACTCGTGTTTTTCGATGAATTGTCCCAACGGGTAGAACTAGGATGAATTTCTTCGTATTCATGATGTTGAGAGTGGTTGTATATCATTATTGTGTTAGGGTCGGAATTGAGAGGTTTGTTCGGACCGAAACCTATTCCTTCGTCGTTTCCTCCGCGTCGTATTATCCAAGGCAAGTACATGTATTATATTTCATTATGTGTGTACGGTTTTGATGCGAATGATGTAAACTGGTTTATTGAACGATTGTGATGGTTACTCTTCCACCTGGGGATGGCATGGGGCCTCTGGGGGCCGATACTAATGGGTACGGCCACGGAAGTGGACTTGGGTGCGTGCGTTGATGTTCTTCCACCTGGGGACGGTTCGACGGGACCTCTAGGTGCCGATACTAATAGGTACGGCCGCAGAAGTAGTTTCTCACCTGGGGACGGTCCGACGGGACCTCTGGGGGACGATACTAATGGGTACGGTCGCGAGTTACCAAATGTGGATAATTGTGTTGTGGAAAGCTTGATGATATATTGTTTTGGTGTAAATGTGATATTCCGGAATATTGATTTTTAAAATGACTTTTCCTAATGATTTTTTTGCGTTGAATCGTGTATGTATATAATGTTGTGTAATTGTGTACTTGCACTAGCTATTCGAATGCTAACCCCTTAAATGGGGGAAATGCGTCTTATGCATTTCAGGTACCGGGAGAGCTGAGGAGCAGGCACGGGATGCGCACACAAAGGATGGGCTAGCTTGATGATGTGGCTTGAGTCTGTATCTTTATGTTTTGGCATTGCATTTGTCGAGTATTGAAGTTAGACTGTTTATTTTTCAACTTGGTTTAAGTCCCCTGCGTGGGCGATGAATTGGTATTTAACATATATTTCATGTACTCCGTTAAAATGTTTTGGCCGGGGCCACAGCCTTATTTACTTTTTAAATGCACCTTTTGGGATATCTTTGTGGTTTACGAGTCATGAGTTAGCCTGGTAGACCTCACGGGGGTTCTACGGCGTGTAATGTCCCATTTGTGAATTGGGGTGTTACAGTTGTTATAATCACCATTTCGATTAAGGTACGTATTTTATTGTATTTTTTATTGTGATTTCGAAACTTTGTATTATTCATGTTACATTCGATAGCTTTTATGTAAAACGATTAAGTTTTATGATGATAATCATTATGATTAATTGTTTGTTGTGATTTCATTTATAATTTGAACAATATTAGTTAGTTGGATTAATATTGGAAAATGTATACATTTTCAGGATGGACAAGAGTTGGATTGGATTACGAAAATAGGATCCAAGTGTAATGGATGGGATGAAGCAGTTTATGAGATTTGTAAAAGAGCACGACAGTGGTAATACGTTACACTACTGTCCATGTAATAAATGTAGATGTCGCAGTGATATGTTTCGGTTTCCATTTGATGAGGTCTGGGAACACCTAAAGAAGAATGGTTTTTGGAGTAAATATACATATTGGATATACCACGGTGAAGCACCGAATTCTGTTATTCCGTATGATCACGGACAATTTAGTGGTAATGACGGGTTCACCAATCCGAAGAGGAGGTTGATTGATGATGTGTTTGGTTTTTCCGAGACGTTTGTACCAACTGAGCAAATCCCACGACCCCGTAGACCGTTGCCTTGCAATACTGCTGGGCTTGACAGGTACAATAAGCTAATTCAACTCCAATGCACCTCTATACCCAGGGTGTAACATGACTGTTCTTGATTGTGTCATGGAAACGATGAGATTAAAGGTGGAAAACAAATCATCCATCAAGTCTGTAGATGATTACTTGGAGCTTACGAGTAATATGATTCCACAGGGTCATCATCTTCCTAATACATATTCAAAAATGAGACGAATTTTGAAAGATCTTGGTCTTTCATACATTAAGATCCACGTTTGCATGTATGATTGTGTTCTATTCGGGGGGCATCCTAATGAAGACCTCACGAGATGTCCTGTATGTGATACAGAGAGATATAGGATCACTCCTTCTGGAAAAGAGAAACCGGTGAAGGTACTTTGGTATTTTCCACTGAAGGACAGGTTGGAACGGCTTTTTATGTCTCCTCACACGGCAAAAGCAATGAGATGGCATGCCGAGCCGCGCACTAATGACAGGGATACTATGATACACCCTTCAGATGGAGAAGCGTGGAAGCATATAGATAGGGAGTATCCGAATTTTTCTTCAGATATCCGAAATGTGAGGCTCGGGATTGCATCTGATGGTTTCAACCCTTTTGGTAACATGAGTCTCTCATATACCATATGGCCTGTTGTAGTGATTCCTTACAATCTTCCTCCGTGGATGTGTATGCGGAAGGAGTATAATATGTTGACCTTGTTAGTCCTGGGGCCGGGATATCTGGGAAAGTGTATCGATGTGTATATGAGACCTTTGACAGAGGATCTGAAATTGTTGTGGGAGCAAGGTCATCCCACATACGACAGTTATTCGTCCGAGACGTTCTACTTGCACGCCATGTGTATCGGCACTATTAGTGATTTTCTTGCATATGGAATGCTGTCTGGATCTGTTATTAGCGGATATAGACGTTGTCCAGTATGTTTGAATGCAGATTGTGCTAGGTACCACTGTAGGAAAGTTATCCGAATGCGTCATCGGATATGGCTTGAGAGGGAACATGAGTGGCGTTTGGATGCTGCAGCATTTGATGGAACTGTAGAAATGGGCAAGCCACCACGACAGTGGACAGGTGATGAAATACTATTAATTCTTAATGAGTACGATTTTGGTCAGCTTAGCAACCATCCTGATGTGATTGCAGCAACCCCTGAAAGGGCCGACAGGTATAAGTATTGGTCGCACAAAAGTATATTCTGGGAATTGCCTTATTGGTCCGAGTTACTGATAAGGAACTTCTTGGATGTTGTGCACATTGAAAAGAATGTTTGCGAAAGTGTGGTTGGGACAACCTTAGGTTGGGATGGAAAGACCAAAGACGGGCCAAAAGCACGCAAAGGTTTGGAAGAAATGAGCATAAGAAAATATTTGTGGTTGAAAACTGTCAAGGGAAAACAAAAAATGCCTAAGGCAGCTTACATCATCACTGCCGAGCAGAGAACTGAGATATTTTGCTGGATAAAGACTGCTAGGTATCCTACCGGGTATGCTGGAAATATAGGAAGATGTGTTAATTTCAGGGAGAACAAGTTAACTGGTTTGAAGAGTCATGATTGTCATATCCTACTCCAACGCCTATTTCCGGTATTTATTCGACCGTACTTACCAAAACAGGTGGTCGAGCCGTGTGTTGCATTGTCAAGATTTTTCCAGAAATTATGTATGAGAGAAGTCAAGAGATCTGATTTGTGTAAAATGTAAGATGAGATCATCTATATCTTGTGCAAGTTTGAGCGAATATTTCCTCCAAAATTTTTTGACCTCATGCCTCACCTCATGATCCACCTTCCTGTGCGCTTATTGGTCACTGTCCAAAGGCACTATACGTGGATATACCCGGTTGAAAGGTAACATAATTTTGTATGATATATATATATATATATATATTGTCAAATTAAGTATGATTTTTAACACAATGACAATATTACAGGAAATTCGGTGATTACAAAGACTCTGTGGCCAATAAGTCTCGCACTGTAAGGATGCATTGCGAATCTTACCTTGCGTGAGTGTATTACGCATATCAAGTTGTATTTGGGCACCTTCGAGCCCCCTTCCCGCTATTCCACAGATAAAATACAATTCAATCTTTCTATCATATCCACCGATGTTGACGCCTGGGAGGTTGCCAGAAGACAATTAGACCGCATTTAGTCACGAATTGCACATTGGTGGATATTGCTCAATTGTCCAAGTTCAAGATCTTGGAAAGACATCCACTTGTCATGCGATATGGTGCGAGGTGACACTAGATTCCACAATGACACTTTTGCCGACTATTTTGGAGAATGTGTACGTATACATTCAGTTGCTATTGCATTTTGGACTTAAGATATTTTTTTACATAAAAATTTTATTTACGACAGATGACACACATACAAGATGACGGACACCCTAACTGGTCGCGTGAACTTATGCTTCTTTCTATGAAGCCGGTTATGTAAAGAATTTATTCGATGGCCAAAGTCAACGGTGTCACATTCGTATGCCTTGAGAGAGACCAAAAAAGAAGATGTCAAAATTCTGGGGTTATGATAGATGGTGGATATTTCGGTGTTCTTTTGGAAGTGGTAGAACTAATTTACGGGGAAGGCATAATAATTTACTTGTTTAAGTGTCGATGGTACGACACCAGTCTTGGAACTGATATGCAAGACGACTACGGGCTGTTATCTGTTGACACTTCCACTTCATGGTATGAAAGTGATCCTTTTGTATTTGCTACATCAGCAAAGTCGGTGTATTATTTGGACAACTTGGTGAAGAAAGGCACATGGAAGGTAGTGAACGTTTTGACGAGGAATATTTTTAGTGCTGCTACACTGGGAGAAACAACAGGTACTGATGACGATGATGCTTATCAAGAGCCAAATACAGCAAATATTCCACCATCAACGACAATTACAATGAATAATGTTCCTGAAGGACGAGTCGTCCGACTCCGTGGTGATGCTCGCGGGTATGTTGACGTTGATACAAACGAATTACTTGAAAATTCTGATGACGATAATGTGGACGACTTGAGGCATATGTTGCCGGATATCAACTCAGCTTATGAGACATATTGTAGTGATGACTCAAACTATGAGCCATAAATTTAGTAGATGTATATTTTCATTTGTTAAATATAATTAAAAAAATAGTAATAATAATAATCATAATCATAACATTAATATAATATCAATAATATTATAAAAAAAAACGGGGGGTTTAGCCGACGACCGTCTTATAAGTCGTCGGCTAAAGTTTTTTAAAAAAAAATTATACTTTAGCCGACGACATATAAGACGGTCATCGGCAAAACCCCAGCAATCACTCGAACGTGTTAGACAACACGGTCGGGTCAGGCATACAGTGTGTTTTCCCATTCTTGGAAGTTGCGACACGGCCCGTGTCTCCTGACACGGTCGACTAATTTTTTTTTAAAAAAAAATTAAACTTTAGCCGACGGCTTATAAGATGGTCGTCGGCTAAACACCGACCGTGTCCGACGACACGGCCCATGTCGCACTCCGCCGTGTTGAAAACACATCGTCGCCTAACCCGACTGCAGTTTTCTAACACGGTCGGGTCATTGCTGGGGTTTAGCCGACGACCGTCTTATATGTCGTCGGCTAAAGTGTAATTTTTTTTTAAAAAAACTTTAGCCGACGACATAGATCTTGCCGTCGGCTAAACCCCCACCTTTTATACGTTTTCTCTACCTCCCTTTTATTATTTTCTTCTTCTGATAAGATCTCTACCGCCCGTCGCCCGCCGATCGTCACCCAGTCCCAACCGCCCGTCACCTAGCCCCCGTCCGGCCGATCGTCCCCCAGCCGATCGTCCCGTCGCGCGGTCTTCTGGTATAAGACGATCGTCCCGTCGCCTGAACGAGCCCCATCCCCGCCGCCCGACGAGCCCCGGTCCCATAGCCCGCCCGCCCGCCCGACGCCCTCCGCCCGTCGCCCGCCAGCCCGGCCGCGGTAACCCTTGTCCTTATTTTTTTATTTTGTTTGTTGAATTTATTGTATTTGTTTGATGAATTTGTTTAGATTATGTGATGAATTAGATAAATTGTTTAATGAGTTGTGATGCAATATTTGATGAATTTAGTATTTTCAATATTTTGTGTTTAATGAGTTGTGAATTTGATGAATTTTTTTGAGGAGGAAGGGATTGTATACCCGGCGTTAATCGAAAGATTAACGTGGTATGGAATTGGTAATTACTGTTGTGTTGAATTGTGAATTTGATGAATTTGTTTAGATTATTTGATGAATTTGTTTAGAAATATTTGATGAATTTGTTTGAGGAGGAAGGGATTGTATAGCCGGCGTTAATCGAAAGATTAACGTGGTATGACGTTGATAATTAATGTTGTGTTGAGTTGTGAATTTGATTTATTTGTTTAGATTATGTATAGAATAAAGAAAGCGTTGGGGAAGAAGTCGACAAAGTCGACCACTCCCGATTCGGGGGGAGTTCGACAGCCTCTAGTAAGGCGGATCCCGGTACACTATACATATCTCAGAGCAGCTTTCGTGCCCGCCAGATACTAGAAGCTACCGGCATGAACGCTGACGATTTTTATAGGGCGACAGATGAGCCCGCTGCACTAGCGCGGCGTTTATCCTTTCAGACACCATGGCCGACCCCCTCGCAGCCGGAGACTCGTATGCCTCCCATCCACCGACCCACGTCTAGCCCTCATACATCAGGAGATATACGGAGTTCCTCGTCCGAGGTGCCCCACGGTCCGCCGCCAACTCTATTCATGCCTCCAATGGTTCCGACTATTCCAGAGGTCGATGAGACGGGAGCCCGAGTTCCTGTTCGATTGATTAGCCCTGACGAGGCGTACGTCTACGAGTCTTGTCCAGACAACATGTTTTGGCGGAGTTGTCAAGTTTCGAAGATGAAACTGTACGAGGAGATAGAGAGGGAGAAGGAGAAGGGGAAAAATGTAGTCGAGGAGGAGAAGAAAAAGAAAAAGACCCGTGGCCCAGCAAAGGGTCTGGCGCTCGACTCGTACGTAAGTAAGCATGGCCGTTATGAGATTCCTCTAGACAGACACGGCCGGCCGGTGATGTCTTCTGACGCTGCGGCGTCATATAGCCGTAATGTTGGCTTTGTCGTTCGGTACAGAGTCCCCGTTTTGTGGCCCGATTGGGGCGACGTGCCGCAGTGCGTGAAGGATGCTTTGAATAATGCTATGTCGGTAAGTTAATAAATATTTAATAAGTGTTTTTCAATCAACACGTAGTTATTGAAAATGCAATATGTGATGTTTTTAAATTATTGCGTATTTATGCTGTTCATAGGTGTGGTTTGTCATTCCCGACTCTCTACTACGTACTTGGTGTGACGAGGTGCAGTCTACCAAGTAAGTCATTTTAATTTATTTTGTATCTACATTGTTTGCGTAATTTTTTTTCTTACGAATGATATATGTTGTGCAACGTGTGTTGTAGGTACAAATCTTGGAAAAATGAGATGCGCATGTTCTGGACAGCCTGGGGTGATACCCGAGAGGCTACCCCGGAAGAATTCAAGTTCCGGGAGTACGAGTGGAAGTGGCTACGTGCCCATTTTCGCGACCCAGAGTTCATGGTATGACTAAAATTCCCTCATTTCATTCTTCCTCTTTCAGTTTTTATTTTTTTGAATTCTAAATATAAACTCCATTCTAAATAATATTTTTTTGAAGGCGACTAGCTTGACCAACACGACCAATCATGCTGGTCTGACTGACCATCACAGTCTGGGTTCCCGGTCGTTAGCCAGAGTTGTGCACGAGGCCATTTCTTCTGATTCGTTGGACGCATTTGCCTACGTGACTCAGAAAGTATTTCCGAACCGTCCCGAGGAGCATGTAAGTCTTTTTTTATTTTATTTTAGTAATAAAATAAATGCCTTTGTATCATACTTTTATTGATATTCAAATATTTATTTTCATATTAACTTAGGAGCGTGTGCGGGAGGAGTCTCGAGAGGATGCTTGCCGAGATTGCTCGGGAGCAGATCCGGACTTAGCGGACACCGACCTCGATTCTCGCCATCGATGATCGATCAGCCGATCCTTATGTTCGCTAGGGTGTGGGGTACCGTCTACCCTCCTAGAGGTAGTCGGTACCGCACTAAGATGATGGGAGCCGAGGGTCACCATGTATTGATAGATACCCCGGCTTCAGCGCCTCGCGGACGGATGCACAGATCGCCTATCTCGAGGAGCAGCTGAGGGCGAGAGGAGCTCCGAGCTGAGAATGAAAGGAGGACTCAGACGCGGTTACATGAGAGCGAGCAGAGGACTGAGTCGCGGTTAGAGAGTTTCCAGAGACAGCAGCAGGCCATGATGGACTATATGATGACGCTCACTCAGACCATTACTCAGGCTGGACTGCAGGCACCTGCTCCACCGCCTTCTCTGTTCGGACAGACCCCATCTTCACAGCCTCGTGACGAGGATCTAGGGGATGGTGGTAATCCTTCTACTACTACATTTCGACATTTAGATGATTTTGGCAGTGGATTGTATTTGTGTTGTTGTAGTACTCTTGTATATTTATATTTGTGTTACAATTGTGTAAGTGATTTTATTGACGCTACTAGTATGTTGATGAAATTAATGTTCTTGAACGTGTTGTGCGTTGTGATGCATATAATGTTGGGCATATTATTAATGGTATTAGTTGAATGTGTTGCGCGTTGATTGTTGTTGATAATGAGAGCTGGTGTATAAAAATTGCAGGTGCAATAAAATACAGGTTTTGGGATCCCAAAATCTGAATTAATTTTTTTTTTAAAAAAAGGTTTTAGCCGACGACATATAAGACGGTCGTCGGATAAAGTAATTTTTTTTTTAAAAAAGGGTTTTAGCCGACGACGCATAAGACGGTCGTCAGCAAAAGTCTAATTTTTTTTTAAAAAAACAGGTTTTAGCCGACGACATATAAGACGGTGGTCGGCTAAAATATTTTTTTTTTTTTTTAAAAATGGTTTTAGCCGACGACATATAAGACGGTCGTCGGCTAAACTCTATTTTTTTTTAAAAACCGATTTTAGCCGACCGACTCGATAAGTTCGTCGTCTAAAACCATTTTTTTTCCAACGGGTTTAGCCGACGACCGTACTGTAGTGGTCGGCTAAATTGAACTTTAGCCGACGACTACAAAAAAAGTCGTCGGCTAAACCTTGGCCGACGAATATCGGCCGACAGTTTTTTAGCCGACGGCTGGCATGATTAGCCGACGACTTTGGGGTTTAGCCGACCACTTTAAGTCGTCGGCTAAAGTCTGATTTTTGGTAGTGTTAGAAGCCTTTGGTTGTGACAAATCAAACCCCTAGAAACCGTATTGGTTGCCGGGAGAGATTAAATTGTCAGACTACTAGGAGTTGACGATTTAAACTAGTATAGTTCAGCGAGCCACATAAACCGTATGGGTTGTGTAACACCCCCAAAAACAACCGAGGATATTACAGGCCGTAGGCCCCGCGCCGGAACCCACAAGGTTAAAAATCATTTTCGCAAACGTTTCAAACACGCCAAAGAGGCAAACACGGTTATATTTTAAATACCCAAATGTTTTGCAAAATATGGTTTCCAAATACCGTCAGAAAATACCATTAGAAAGCACAAGGCGAAGACGCCAAAAGGGCATTTAGGAAGTATACACGAGTTGGTAAAATACCGAAAGCCATTTTAAAATACACACGCAGCGGATAGAGACAGGATGAAAATACATTTGCAGCGGAATCATAACGGTCAGGAAAAATACTCGGTCTCAAACACATGCCATAGCCAGTATCACCGGGAAGCTCATCCCTTCACGACCGCTACTAGCTCGATCTCTGAGTACCTAAAGATAAAGCCCACGACGAGGTCAGCCACAATACTCAACAATGATAACGATCACATCAACATAAACAATTAAATATCAATATAATTATAAGGTAAGAGTATTTCTAGTGTAATCTTACCGTAGTAACCTTACCAATTCGTGGTAACTCATACCAAATCAACCCTTACCTAAAATCACATCTCGCATTCTCATGTGAGGACATAGTTCGACAATAACCATTTGTACTGTATTCAAACAATGCCAAGATTCTCAAAAACATAATATATCTCCAATAAGGAATAATCTGTCCATGTCCAGTTCTGTCCGCCTGATCGCACAATCGAATCCCCATTCTGATAAAACCGATAACACATGATACAACAGTAGATCAACTGCCTCGAAACAATGGCAAGTCCTGGATATCGATACAAAGTATGAATGCCCACACAATCAATAATAATAGACAACCAATGCATCAAAACGAGAATATCATTGACATGATAACTCCACACAAGATCAACAAGGACCAACCACGAATGAGAATACCAACGATATGGTGAACTCCAACGAGATCAATAAGAATCAATAATGAACGAGATTACCAATGATGTAGTGAACTCCAACGAGATCAATAAGAATCAATAACGAATGAGAATACCAACGATATGGTAAACTCCAACAATATCAATAAGAATCAATAACGAACGAGGATACCAATGATATCGTAAACTCCAACAAGAACAATAAATAACCCCAGGGCTAGATATATGAGAGAGAATAAAATCGTCACCCCATACAAATCACATATAGGGGATCTCGAAGACAAACCTAACTATCGAGCATATCCAACCATACATGGACTATGAACTTCCAATCAATATGACTCAAGATGGACGTCACGGTATGCCCGATCCGGAAATATGTCCGTGCACAAGCCACACACGGGTATCGATCGAATACACGTCTGGTCTCGTACCTAATCAGTCTCACGAAGTACGTCTCGTGTGCACAACTCAATGTGAGGTTGAAACGATCTCATGACAACACGTGCCCGCCCTGAAAATCCTACACACGACCGATCAGTACGTATCTGACTTCATATATGTCACGATACAACATGACAATGAAATTCGAAGAAACGCATATCCAACAAGGATCAGAAGACATTCCAAGTGAGCAACGATAACTCGATCATGAAAGGCCGACACGACCACAATGTAGTATTCCTATCAGACAATGGTTCACAGCATGATCAACAATGTATACAATATTAGCACATAAACTCCCAAGGTCGCAACCAAGGGTCACGGAAGTATCTACTCGGGAATACTCCGGACATTATCACATAAACTCTCAAGGCCGCAGCCAAGGGTTACGGAAGCATCTGCACAGGAATACTATGGACTGTTGGTGCCATATTATGGTCTTATCCCTCAACACATTACATGCAATCACAAAATACCCCAAGGTCGCAACCAACGGACACGGAAGCATCTACATAGGAATACTCCAGAACGTGGGTGTCATTTAGGTCTTATCCATTAAAACATCGGCCCAAAAAATTACAGTTCAAAGAAATAGCACATCACAATATACCAAACAATGATGCACACTCATTACATGAACCATCAACATACATATATGCAACAATGCAACATGATAATTATCATAATTCAGTAATACTAAATTACCTCAAAACCGGAGACACTAACCCTTCCACGACCAACGTCCCTGAACGAATACACAGTTATTCAAATAGTCCAAAATGAAGTACAGTCCATACCAAACCACCATCTCGAGTTCAATGTCGGCACGATAAACTATCCTCGATATCCACCATTTCATACAATAGACCAAAGATAATTTACATCTCCGTTTCCACTAGACATCTTTAAAATCATATACATTATGATTTCTCCCAGTCTAAGCATAATATATATACCATCATCCCGACAATTCATATTCACAATATCATTACTATACGAATCATAAATAAAATGAAATCAAAACCAATTATTAAACATCATGAACTGAGCAAAGCATAACTTGCCTTGATACCGATACGTTGAAACCATTACCAATCCCATCGCCTTCATCTACAAGCTCCTCAGCCTTGACCAAGGCAATCTATGTATTCTCCAATCTCAACCGCAACACAACGGTTAATCATCAACGATCACTTAACACAACCTAATGCAATAATCAATTAATGATACATTCGATAACAATCAACAACCGATATAATCAACCAATCAAACTCAACGGTTCAACGATATCTCAATCATACAAAACCAAACCATTTCAACTCATACAATTACGAATACATGTCATAATTCGATAATCAATCAATTCTAACAAGTTTCTCAACATTCTGGATTCCGACTTTACCTTAATTACGGTTTTAACAAGGTTCCTTCTTGTTTATATTCGTAAATTCATAGAAAACCAATTACCGGTTATTATCATGAATAATCACATACCGAAATTAACCGTAATCTTCCCAAATTCCATTCATAAATCACGATATATATAACTCAAGAGTTCTTTAAGAATACTAGTCCGTAATCACTTTCATACTCAACAAGACGGTATACTTCGATGTCTTCTAACATCTAAACAATCACTTAATTCACAATCCAAGGCATATATTCTTTTGTCCTTCAATATACAATTCATAACATCAAGAATCACAACAACACACCATAACCATCATCATACGAAGAAGAACATCAACAACAATATCAAAATCCGAATCAAAGAGAGGAGTTTTTTAGCATACCTCTTGAAGAAGAACCACAAAGATCAAACACTTCAAGAAACATCAAGAACTCCAAGCTTCAAGCTTCTAATCAAATCCTCAAGGTCTCAACCAAGGTAGGAGGGTCTGGAATAGGATTGAAAGTGAAGAGGGACGAAGCTGGGGTGGAAAAATATATTTCTTCTCATGAAGAAATGAAAAACCGACCCTCAATATATAATCTGCACAGCTCGTTATGTACGTTAAGACCCAACATTAACGTATGTAAGACCCTTTAACGTACGCTACATGTCCTGTATAGCGTACGTAATCGTCATCCAGTGTTCACTGTCTTATTTCGTGGCATGCTTTACCTACGTAATTTCCTTCCCGTAGCGTACGTAATGTAGTTGTTGACTTGCTACAGTGCTATACTTGTTTACGTACATAATGGGCTATCATTAACGTACGTAAAACTCGATGTTGACTCGCCTGTCCACATCCGCACCGAAAGCTGCCGACACTGGGCCCAGCTGCCGACCACAGCTCGGACCTGTTTGATTCTCTTCATAATGTACGTTATGTGCTCAACCTAACGTACGTTAAGCTCGCTTCATTACGTACGTAATCTCCTCTGCTTAGAATACGCTATGTTTGTACCTTTACATACGTAAGCCCCTATGCTTAACGTACGTAATGGCTTTTATACTTAGCCATTTCTGCTCCTGTCTGCCGTCTCAATATACCAAATATGTACACGTGACATACTGAATACATATACTCGTTCCGATAACATTCTCATACGATACATCTGATGTACGATACCCTCAAATACAATCGTCGACCAAGTACAATAATTATACAAATACTCATACAGAATACCCGACATCGAAAGACATATCAAGCATGTAATATCATAGAATTAAAAATAACCTCGATAGATATACTAGTACAACTGCCACAGTTCCTAAAATTATTCATCCATACTGTATCGGTCCCACTCTGTACAGTACAACTCAGATAAAACAATGCAAAAAAATCGTAGCGAAATTCTAGGATATTACATATCTTCCCACTTAAATGAATTTCGTCCTCGAAACTTAACATTCTGTGATAATCAATATCTCAATCCCGAAATATATTAAAATCATTCCACCATGCTCAAATAATCATCATCAAAACCAAATAAATGAAAGAACATACTTACAGGTCCGTGAAGTCGATGATCTTCCGTGATACTAGCATACGACTCCCATACAAAGCCTCAACATAATAACAACACACCGGCATCGCAAATATAGGAATTTGAAAATATTTCAAAAATTTTGGAACCTCCAAAAATCAGTTTGACTCGAAAGTCAGAAAAATTATTTTCAAAAGTCACGCTACGACCGCACCGGTAGAGCCACATAACACACATGCCCGGGTTTTACGAAACCCACTCTCTGATACCATTTTCTGTAACACTCCCAAATACCGTCAGAAAGTACCATTAGAAAGCACAAGGCGAAGACGCCAAAAGGGCATTTAGGAAGTATACACGAGTTGGTAAAATACCAAAAGCCATTTTAAAATACACACGCAGCGGATAGAGACATGATAAAAATACATTTGCAGCGGAATCATAACAGTCAGGAAAAAAACTCGGTCTCAAACACATGCCATAGCCAGTATCACCGGGAAGCTCATCCCTTTACGACCGCTACTAGCTCGATCTCCAAGTACCTAAAGATAAACCCCACAATGGGGTCAGCCACAATACTCAATAATGATAACGATCACATCAACATAAACAATTACATATCAATGTAATTACAAGGTAAAATATTTCCAGTGTAATCTTACCGTAGTAACCTTACCAATTTGTGGTAACTCATACCAAATCAACCCTTACCTCAAATCACACCTCGCATTCTCAAGTGACGACAGAGTTCGACAATAACCATTTGTACTGTATTCAAAGAATGCCAAGATTCTCAAAAACATAATATATCTCCAATAAGGAATAATCTGTCCATGTCCAGTTCTGTCCGCAGGATCGCACAATCGAATCCCCATTCTAATAAAACCGATAACACTTGATACATCAGTAGATCAACTGCCCCGAGACAATGGCAAGTCCCGGATATCGATACAAAGTATTAATGCTAACACCATCAATAATAATAAACAACCAATGCATCAAAATGAGAATATCATTGACATGATAACTCCACACAAAATGAGAGATAATGAATAAAATCCGACAAGGATAAAGAATGACTCACCGAGATGAAATAATGATACAACGAGTGATAGCTTCAATGAAATGATTTGGAACCGTCGTTTCTCGTGAGTTACATGATTAGTTGATAATTACAAGTTTCGACATGAATGATATATTATGAGTGAATTACATGTATGAATGAACAACAACGTAAGGAATGAATATCCCTTTAACCGAGTAAGAATTAACTTACACAACACCGGTGATGAAATGTCTTCTCACGAACAAACGTCTCTAATGGAAATATCGGTCGTTCAAACAACCTTGAATAACACTATTACCAGCAAATGCTCAATATACGTACTAAACACGATTATCACCAACTCAAAAGTCATTACAACAATAACCAAAACTCTGTGGGGCATTCTAACGGATACGTTGAATACATCCTCCCGTTGGTTACAACTATCCCCCAAAAATATCGAAAACCAACCTGCAAAAGTAAATCAATCCAACAAAACTTCATTAAAGACATCAATGATCCAATAGGAAACCACAACTCAAGGTTACGACACCATCAATCGGAAACCCCAAAATATCCAAAGTCAAACCCCAAGGTTTCTTTAATAATTCCCCAAATATTCATCAAATCCGCAATATATACCAATAAATCCGTAGGAATACATGTATTCAAGGTAGATAATCCATATCTAACATATTACAACATCATAGCAAGCTCACACGAAGAGATCGGAAGGAAAACACTTGAACTCCAAAATTCTAGATTCAAGAATGATTACCTTGATTTGATGTGTTGGAGAGGATTAGGTGATGATTAATCCAACTTAGAAGCTTGAAGATGATGATAGGTGAGTGCAGCTCGAAAAGATCTCTCCAAATCGCCCGAAATCACCCGAAAACGCCGAAAAATGAAGTGAGGAGTGAAAATGACGAAACTTGACTGGACTGTCCAATTTATACTGATCCGGTTTAGCGCACGCTATGTCCTGATATGTAGCGTGCGCTAGCGGTTTAACCGGACAGTCCAGTGAGATCTGATTGCCTCGTTAGCATACGCTATGAACTTGGTAGCGTGCGCTAACGTCTTCCTGATAGCGTGCGTTAATCCAAAATGTTAGCGTGCGCTAACTGATGTCTGATGCCCAGTAACTGAAGTCCAGAACCTACTGTCCTCTGGCCTGATTGAGCCTTAGCGCGCTACCCTATTATTAGCGTGCGCTGCCAACTAACCCTTGCGTACGCTATGCACACTCTTAGCGTACGCTATGAATTATTTCAACTCAGCCAAGGACCCACTGGACTGTCTGTTCCAATACGCTAGCGCGCGTTGCTGGATCCCGATAGCGTGCGCTACATACATCATTAATGTACGTTATACTCCAACTGTAGCATACGTTATGAATCTCACTAATCCAGTCCAGTGCCTTCTGTAATGTCTTCCCAAATGCGTTAGCGTGCGCTAATACTAAGAGGTTAGCGTGCGCTACTTGTACTCAATTAGCGCGTGCTAACAAGAGTATGTAGCGTGCGCTACTCCTCACGCACAGTCCAATACAAAGATGATGACGAAGATAAACTCGGCTCAAATCTCAAACAAGGTAGGAAGACGAATGATAACTGATCCAGGATTCTAAGTACGTCAAGCAGTGAACACGAAGAACAAACATGAATGATGAATGATTATTACCGAGTGAAATATTACTGAATGAAAATATACTGAATGATAATGAATGAATTTACACCCGGGTATTACAATAAACACAAAATCAATAGTCGAGAAAAATAATACCAATGCTCGACAACCGAGAAATTTCCTAAAAAAGAAAAATTCAAATTAATCAGAATAAAAATCTCGGGTATTACATTCTACCCCCTTAAAATAAGTTTCGTCCCGAAACTCAAAATACAGAGCGGTGGAACAATCAAGGAAAAAAAATAACTACTTGCTCAGCCCTAAAACATCACGAGCAATGTGCGAATACGAGAATCCTAGAAATACAATGATTGGACCTAGGAAGTATCTGGTACGTGAGGCGAGGCGATAAATTATATGTGAACATGAGAAGTCGAGGTGGAGGAGTATGAGTTTGGAGATAAAAGCTCCAAGAGTTAAGGAAAATCACAAAACAGCTCAGACGTCCTGAAATCATATGTCGAGCTCGACCAACCGCATCCAAGTTCATAACACATTTGGAAATGTTAATTGCACGTGTGGGAACAATAGTTTTGAACAAAATTTGCAAGGATCATGTTCAGATGTGGAAAGACCACAATAATCCACGTAGTCAAACAAACAGCTCTGAAATTCGTTTGGAGGACGGTAGGCTAAGTAGAACATGGTAGTTTAAAATTATCGATAGGATTACAGATGAATTACCAACAATGAAAGTCACCCGACACCGAAAATACTAAGAAGAGTACGGGTAATACATTCCCCCATACTAAGAAGATATTTCGACGCCGAAACTTAGAACAACAAGAGTTGGAAACGTAAAGCAATGAAAAAAATGATCAAAGCCACGATTGTTGGAAACACCAACGATTAGGACATAGTACAAAATCTTCATTCTCCCATGTTAGGCTCTTTAGAAGGAGACATAGGGTTTCGGGACATTCTCTGGTCACTTGCTCTGCTCGCCAACAGGGTAGCATTCGTTGCCAATTCGGAAACTATCTCACGATGTTTCTCCCGATGTCCTACACACCCGCACTAGTAACAAGTCAAGAGTGGAAAGGGACAATTTGCACGAACATGTACCTGACGGTTGCAGTTGAAGCACCCTCTCTTATTACCGAGAGTCACCGATGCTGGCTTGGGATTCCCAGTGCTCAATCCCGACTGCGAAGACGACGCGTTCGAATGACGTGGGGGTTTGGGAGCCTTAGTCTCTTCACTGCCCAAAAATTTTCGAGATGCCTTGGGCCTCTCCGCCTCGCTCGTGGGCTCGATCACTGAGGAGATTTCATAAGATATCATTTGATCTTGATACTCCTTCACCATAGCGTGAATCATTGTCGTTCGAACCACCTCACCGCTTCTATTTCCATCATCACGTCTACGTCCGCCAAGGCTCGACATGCTAATGCAGATAGTACCGTTCAGCATTATCAAATAATCAGTCGTACAGTATACCACAATTATCAACACAAGGTTTAGTTAGCATCCTTAGAATAACGGTAATATCGTAAAGCACAAAGTTTTCTGAAGTCAATTTCGAGTCCTTCGATGAGGACGATCATTATATGTATGCACTCAATGAAAACAAATCTTTGAAAAAGAGGGCGGGTCACGTTACGCCCAAAACTTGTAAATACTGCCCTTTATTTTGGAAGAGGAAGTTTATACATCGACTTTAAAAAGTGTTGAGTTCCAACTACCGCAATTTGAAAATCTCTACTCTTCCACCAAAATGTTTAATCGAAAGGATTTCATCGAAATACGTGACCATTAGACTTGACGACATTAAATCATAGGTTTTCACAATATTAGAAAATTTCAAAACACCACTTTAAAATGTTCGTGCAGCGGATAAGATTAACACTCAAAAATTAATTCCAATGAAATGTATAAATCGATAAATATACTCGATTTCCGAAGCATACTACATAACCGTTCTCAATTGGACTATATATGAATGTTATATCCTAAAACAATAATATATCAAACAAGTTCTGACCCCCTTGTTCAACATTAATCACATTAGCACAATATAATCAAATACATATATAAGGGGACTTACGATCGGGAGACTTACCATCACGGATTTCCTGAATATGATGTCGGAACCACGATACTAATCACAACTCTGATGCGCTCGACTTACACAGGACATGGACTTGACCCAGCGGCCTAGGTTTTTCACAAACCTAAGATCCGATACCATATCTGTAACACCCCCAGAGTTCGACCGGGAATGTCACATGCCGTAGGCCATTCTCACAAGGATCTACCAGGCTAAACTCCAAAAGACTACTCAATGATTGATCGATCGGGATCAATCTAATTACAAAACAGACCGACTAGGTCATTAAACAATTCAAAAAGTAACATAATTCACATCTCAACGACAATAATAAACTTGAACACAGAAAAGAATGACAACTCAATTTAATAAATGAAAACTACACCCATGCAAGGGTGAATACTCGACCGAAAGAGAAATACCGACCAAAATGAAACAAAAGAAAAGACTCTGACTTTTTTGTGATTAGCATAATCATCTTCCATCTCCTTACAAGCCAATCCCGTGACTGCTCCCGAGCTGCAAAACCTAAGGGCATAACAGGCACCCACCCCCCGAAAACTCAGGGGTTAGCAAACTGGAATTTTGCTAGTGCAAGTACATAATATACAAGATATATGGAAAATATCAACACAAAACTCAGCAGCCGCGAACCCTTAACACAAACCAACATTCCCATAGTCAACACATAATAACACTCGCTTACACAAGGTGAAAGATAATCACATAGTCATATTCTCTTAACGGAACATAACACCAATGAAACTTTAAACGAGCCCAATGAGTCAAAAGATCTAGTTCGAAAACCCCTTTTTAAAAGGAAATTATTTTGATAAGATAGTTTGAAAATGTTATTATTGACACGGACTGTCTTGGGGGTTTGAAAATCGAATGGGAATACTTTTAGAAAATAACTTCAACACCTCTCGGGTCCTTGACCCAGCATGTGGAAAATAATTTACAAGAAAACCATTACAATGTTATTCGGGGTCCTCGACCCAATTTATAGAACACTATCACAAGTGAATCATTACAACATCTCACGGGGTTCTCGACCCAATCTAAAGAATATTATCACGAGATCAATCATCTTAACATTTCACGGGGTTCTCGACCCAATCCAAAGAATATCATCACGAGATCAATCATCTCAACATTTCACGGGGTTCTCGACCCGTTTCCATAGAATTTCATCACAGCACAATCAATGACACAACCTCTCATATCGACAAATCCTACTCAAGACCCTTGATTAATTAACACTCGGAGATCTCGTCAAATATCCTTGGTTAATTAACCCTGATACCAATGTTTAAAACAAGTTGAAACAAACTTTCGGAAACATGAATCTCGGTCTATATCGAGGCCAATATTTAAAACGACTTGAAAGAACTTTAAATTACGAACATCGTTCGGTAACGGGGTCTTAGCTATCACTAGAATATCCGTAACCAATAAGCCTGCCAGGCGCCTCCCTTGCACACCTGTGCACCGGCGTTCACTCCACTATGTTGGTCGCCCCTTGAACATGTCATTGCGCCAGCGTTCATTCCCGAAAGAGCTGCCCATTGCACACGCATTAGGTAACACCGGTGTTCACCAACCATATGTAGACGCTCATTGTAGTGTACACCAGGCCGGAGTACACGCCCCGCCCTCACAGGCTCCCGGATACGACGTCTCTCACAACAAGTATTCACATTGTTACAAACATCAAGCACACAGTCAATCGTTGCAACAATTATCAAATACGCACACCAATTCACACAAATTATCCGTCAATCATAACCACACAAATAAACAACAACACGCATGTTATCAACAAGACTCAACACAATAAGCCTTCGGCATAACCAACCAACGCTACACGTATATCCTTATATCGTAACTCAACCGAATACATAAACCTTACTATATTATCTCTATAAATATGGTTCGTACTTTAATCCAAGTTGAGTATGTCAACTAGTATCGGTATTAATCACCCGACACTCACCGACATATGTATATATATACACATACACACGCACACACACACACACACACACACACACACACACACACACACACACACATATATATATATATATATATATATATATATATATATATATATATATATATATTCGTAAAATGATTCACACTCTTCGGCAATAATGATCTCATGTAGTTATAATTCATATATCAAGGTACTTGCCTTGGTAATCTCTCGCGAATACTCCAAAAAATACGGTCGATTGGAAAAATCTGAAACTCCAATGAAAACGACGATCGGAAAGGTTCAACACCAGATCCTTGTAGAGAATTCATCTCTAATATCCTATCATCAATTAAACAATCAATCACACGAGGAAAAATATCGTAAAACGACCGAATCTCCCTCTGCGGCATTTTCCCGGACCCCTAAAAGGCGTCAATTGGGAATTCAATTAAACGATGAATCGGTAATGATAAAACCGTGGAAAAATGATGGAATCGATAGAATGCAACTTAATCTTTGATTATCCATCAGTGATCTGAATTAAAACGATTAAAATGGACGAAATCAACCAAAATCCCCAAAACTAGATTTTTAGGAAATCATACCTTGATTCGATGGATCGGAGAAGGTTATAGGATTATTAATCGATGTTATAAACTCAAAAATGATGTGGATCGGTAGTTATACACCATGCCTTCATGTTCTCCAATTCTTGGTTGCGGAAGAGGTGCGTTGGGGAAGAAAATAGGTGAGGAACACGTCTGCCCGGTCATTTATATAGAACCCGCACGACGCACGAGCAGATACGCACGAGCACCGACCGTGTGTGACTCGTGCGCCAAGAACCTGCCGGAACACGTCTGGGAGTCTTCTGGACACGCACGAGCATGATGCTCAGGCGTCCGGTCATGTGGCCTGCTCGTGCGCGGCACTGCCTGGTCTCTGCCGCACCGCACGAGCACCGGGCACGAGCACTGCTCGTGCGCGCCTGCTACTTCCTGCCCAGTACCGCAGGAGCACCGACCCGTGCACCTTGCTCGTGCGCACTGCTCGTGGGCAGCCCCAGGCACTGCCCAGCAGTCTGCCTGTCCCACACGAGCGCCGCACGAGCGCCAGTCCGTGTGGGATGGTCGTGCGTACCTGGCCGGTCACTGCCGCACCTGGCCGGCCGGTGCCCAACCGCCATGACTCGACGACCCGATTTTCTGAAATCACACGGAAACGAACAGGATGAAACGCTCGCGGGCAACAATATCGATCCGAAATAAAAACAACATGCAACAAATCACCACATATGGCCATAAACACAAAATCAATAGTCGAGAAAAATAATACCAACGCTCGACAACCGAGAAATTTCCGGTCTAAAAAGAAAAATTCAAATTAATCAGAATAAAAATCTCGGGTATTACAGTTGGTACGTCGAGATATTGGGCTTCGGTACTTGGAGTGGAAGAAGGTGCCCCCCGAGTTGAAGGAAAAGTTGTGGGAGCAAATATTGGCATGTAATTTATTGATTTCAACATTCAAGCTTAATACAATAATATATGCTATTCATTTCTCTCCAGTTATTTGTCACTTACCTGCCATTCGTATTCTGGTAGTACTTTTATGAAATCGAGGAGACCATGAAAAAAAATGATTAGCCATCTCGGTGTACACTTCCGCAATTTTAGAAGAAAACTGTACGCTAATTTTATACAGCCCAATTTAGGCAAACCAGCGAAATTAGAAAAAGTCCCTAGAAATATCGTGTATTTTTGAAGCAAGAACATTGGGAGGAGTTCGTAAAATTCCGACTCTCTCCGAAATGCAAGGTTGTATATTTCGCTCTTTAAATTTATAATCACATTAATGTCATTTTTTAGTCTTGAAGTTTGCTGCTGAATGTAGTTATTTATCGACGTACCCAGAAATTGTCCGATGATGGATTTACGGCGCGTGCGAACCAAAAATATGAACATAGGATGGGAAGAAGAGGATACACGGGGTTGGTTGAAAAATTAGTAAGTCTACTGACATACACCTTGTTAGCTAGTGCTTAGTCAAAGAGTATATCTAGTGTTGTTTATTTTGTGTTGAATTTAATCCATGACATGAAAAGTAGAGTTTATATGTAATATTTGGCCTGTGTTGAATTACTAGAAAAAGATAAAGTGATTCGTGAAGATGATGACAATCCTTCGCGGTCTCTCTTGTGGAGGATGGCACATCGAAATCCAGGCGGAGAATATTCTGATGACGAGGTTCAGGAAAAGGCAAAACAACTTGTAAGATGACTGAAACTACCTAGCCATCTATTTCTTTCTCGAGTATTCTTGCAAATGATACTGAATATAGGGAAAATTAGTATATCGAGGTAAAACTAACAGCAGTGAAGTTTATATTACTTGATTAATACTTTTACACTTCTCTATTTTGTGCATAGGAGGAGTTTGATAAGAAGGTGGAAGATGGAACACTAAATAAAGAACTAGGTGTTGATTCCGTCACACATGTGGTTGGCAAATAACGTCCTGGGCATGTAAGATGTGCGGGCAAAGGAGTGCCTTGCTGAACTGAAGAAGAGGAGCATCCAAGGAGAGCCTTGCTGAACTGAAGAAACGATTAGATGACGAAAGGCGTGAGAACCAGAGGGAGAAAGATAAGAATGATGAACAAATGAAGAATATGATGGAAAAAATGGCTGAACAAGGAAAAATGATGAGCAAATTATTGTCTAAGCTGAATTCTTAAGGATTATTGAAAAAGAAAGCTTCCACTACCAAAAAGCAACGGGTAAGCAAAGTATTACAATGTCGTGCTTCCTGTCTATGCAATTAAATACATTATAAAGTATGATTTTCTTATTGAATGCTTATTTTTATTAAATGTTATGGGATTTTTAATCAATATTTCAGCACCTAATATTTCTTCAAAATGTTTACTGCATGTACTCTTCAGAAATCTATAAAGACCCATCACTCAACTCCTGCAACTACACATGGATCTCCTACATCTAGCCAGCATTCTAATGGAGCTAGACCGGTGTCTCCCGTTACCACACAGGAATACCCTGCTCAAGACATGTCTTCTATGTGTGTTAGATGTCAGTCTACAACCGAAGGCTAGGAATTCCCAAGGATATGTTCTTTTTGAAAGTATTTAATTCTTTATGGCAGCATTTAAACTATGGTAAATATAAAATATATACTGATGTTGACTTGAGTGTTATGACAAGGCGGCAACTTCTGAGATACTAACATTTCGAATGTTTTTCTTCTTATATGTATGTCTGATAAGTGGTAATTTTACCACATTTTTCTAGGATTTTATACTAGGTTTTTATCTCGTTTCGTGATTAATGTGCTCGTATTTGGCTTATTTATGATTTGTCGAGCCGTATTACGCGTTTGGGTTGGTTTTAGTGTGTTTGCAGGTTTTTAGAGCCAAAAGGACCCAAAATGAGACAAAGGACTGAGAGTCGAGTCAAACGGACGGAATAAACGGATTTTTGCAAAAGTCAGACCACCTATCGGGCCAGCCTATCGGCCGATAGGTGCATCCGAAAGGTGTCCAAGCCCTATCGAGTGAAGTCGACCGACGAACCAACTATCGGGCCAGCCTATCGGCCGATAGGTGCGTCCGATAGGCTGCTCCGAGGGTTCTCGAATTTTGACGGATTGTGACTCTTTTGGATAGATTTTGTTTCCTAGATTAGGGCTAATCGGGAGTTTAACTCCCATAGTCTATATACACCTCCTTCTAGACCTAGTTTATTATCTTTTATCATCCTTTATCACCTTTTATCATCTTTAGCATACTTTTACATTTTTTTGGGCAAGATTAATTCCTTGGAGACGAGAACTTTTTGGAAGGAAGCAAGTATTATTATTTTTCTACTTTTTCGGAGATTGAAGACTCAGAGTTCATCCGGAAGGGTTGTAATCTCTCTTTTCATATTAATAATATGCATTCTCCATCTATTTCTTGTTTAATTTCAATTATGTCTGGCTAAATCCATTGATTGATTCTAGGGTTAGTAATTTTAATTGATGTTCACATGATGTTCCTTTGATTACCTTTTTACCTTTCATCCTAGGCTTGTGATCGAGATGTGTTAAATCTCATGCTAGATTAAAGGGCCCTTAATCGATGCATGTTAGCTAATTGATTTTGCCCGGAAGGATTAATTAATTAGTGGAAATACTTGATGCACAATATGATTTGATCTTAAGACCTGAGTGGAGTAAGATAAATCATAGATAAATAAGTTGACTCTTTTTAAGTGATTTAAATTCTTTGAACCTTGCGGAAAAAGGGTTTAAATTAACTATCTTTCTAGGTTGCCTTGATCGGAATTCTAGATCGGCTGAGTGATTATTTCTAGGATTGAATTAAAATTTGGGGAAAAGGAATCAAGTGAATGGATTGTGTGAACTCAATTAGACGATACTACCCTAGGATCAATTAGTTTTCAACTTGTGATTTTATCTTGCTAATTTGCTTTATTTGCTTGATTTAGATAATTCATCTTTTATTTTATTTTTATTTTTCGATTTTTGAAGTTAGATAATTAGAAACAAACCAAATTTTCGGATTCCTAAATAGCAGTCAAATTTTGAGTAGAGTTATTTCCTTTATTTTCGACATATCAATTCCCTTGGGTTCAACACCTTGGAAATACTTCGAGGTTTTACAAATTTTAAAATTGATCGGATTTGAAAACCATACTACGCGAATTTCAGCGATCAATGTCCAACAAGAGGAGTTATTTGATTCTTCTTGTAATGACATACTGTTATATGTTGCTATGTCGTCAATAAGGAAGCAGGTGTGACAAATTGTAAGCATATTCATAGATCAAGAAGACAGTTCACCCAAAACGTATGAATACAATAAGAAACCAAGTCTGTCAAGATTCCAACTGTTGGAAAATATAGATAATCAACTAACAACATTAAACCACTAAGCTTGTACCATTTTATATCTTTCTTAATCGGTACTTGTTGGGAAAACAAAGACCCTGTATCGAAACAGCCGGGATACCCGATCCCTGTATCGAATGATATTTGTTAAAGAGGTTTTGACATATATGCCAATCCAAATACAGTAAAGAAAACTGTATCGAGGCTTTAAAGCTTTATCCTGTATCGAAGACCTGCCTCGAATCAGCATATAGCAAAGCTCGTCAGTACAGCAAGAAGTCTTGTAAAAAGACCAAGTATGGAAACTGTCTCGAAACTCCATTTGCAGTTATCTTCCATACAGCTCACAACAGGACAAAGAAGGAACAGAAGTCAAGTCCCGTTGAATAAAGAAGTATTTAAATACTCAAGGATAAGGTATTTAAATACTGCCAGTCTTCAGATCTTCAGAATCCCGCGAAATCCGGATCGTGTCATAATCCCGTTGGAACGAAATCTCATTCAAACGGATACATCTCAACGGATACATTCTTCAGAGACTATATATATCTTATGAAGACATTGAAGATCAGTTACCAAGCAACCTAACACTCAAGCTATCAAAAGTTATCATCAGAGCAAACATATCTCCAAAGCTTACTGCAATTAAGAACGAAAGAGATATACAGTGCTCATTATCCTGAACAACACTTCATCAGCTGAAAGCTCTTAAAGTCAAAGTGTTGTTCACCATCTGTTCTATACGTTGAACAAACTCAAGATCAGCCCTGTGTGGACTGAACAATCTGTGCTTCTCCGGAACTGTGTGTGAAGGAATTACATTGAAGAAGACGAAGCTTCAGAACTGTGTGTGAAGAAGCAAGTCAAGCATTATCTCAAAACCAATCTGTGTGAACGGTTTAAGCTAAGATCTTTATATCAATCTGTGTGAACGATATATTGATTGTGTGTGTTGTTATAATTACGTAGTTGTGTACGCAGTAATTATAATAAACTTTTTACTCCTGTGTGGAGGACCAGTGGACGTAGAGGGGTTTACCTCGAACCACTTTAATTACTGTGTTATTTACCTTCAGCTTTTACTGTTTTAAATTACTGTGATATATTAAGTATACTATACACTTAGTTTCTGTATCCACAGCAACCTACTGTATCCAAGACTTCCGCTACGCACTCAGATTTAGAATCCGTACAGTTTGTTGTTTAAACTATTTTCCAAACTGTATCTAGTATACTTAGTGGCCAACAAGTGGTATCGGAGAGGTTGATTCTAAAAAGAATCAGTCGTATTTCTTTTTAACCGAATCAGATTCAAATCACTTATTTTCAAAACAGTCTCTTTCTTTCCTATATTATTAGTATGGATACCTCTATGATTAACAAAGTCCCTATGTTCTCTATTAACGAATTTGACGACTGGAGAATTAGAATGGAAGCTCATCTTGCAGCAATGCACGAAGAGATGATTTTTGTTATACAGGATGGTCCTATCAAGATCATGAAGGTCAATCCGGCCGCAAGGATTGAGGGCCAAGCCCATGCTGAAATGCTCGAGAAGGAACGCGAGCAATGGACAACAGATGAAAGGAAGCGAGCCAATCTCGACAACGTGGCTAAGAACGCGTTATTTGTCACTCTTGACGAAGGCACGTTCTCAAAGGTAAAGAGTTGCAAAACAGCCAAAGAAATCTGGGATAAACTCAAGTTAATTTGTGAGGGAACTGAGCTCTCAAAAGAAAACAAGATTTCAAAACTAACTCAGCAATTTGAATCTTTTGAAATGAAACCAACGGAAACACTTGAGGAACTTGACCTCAGATTTACTGGTATTGTTGGTGAACTTGAAGCGTTGGGTAAGATTTACACCCAAAAGGAGAAGAACTTCAAAATTTTCAGATCTCTCCCAGCCCGATGGGACATTAAGACCACAGCTATGCGTGTATCCTGTAATCTTAATGAAATATCCACTTTTGATCTCTTCTCTGACCTCAAGGCTTTTGAGTATGATATTGACAGAAGAGAGAAAGCTGAAGAATCTCCTTCAAAGGTCACAGCTCTCGCCGCTGTATCGAACCGTCGACACAGCATGCCTAGCTCGTCGAAGCCAAGTCACAAGAATGCTGACAATGACGACGACATCCTGTCCCAAGATGAAATGGCGCTTCTAATGCATAAATTCAAAAAGTTCAGCAAACAGTCTGGAAAGACTCCCTACAGGCCCAAACCTGTCCACAAGGTAAGTACCGAAACATCATCTGGTGATGCTAACCTGTGCTATAATCACAGGAAACCGTGCCATTATGCAAACAAATGTCCTCATCCCAAAGTCCAAAGATTGCACGAGGCCGAGCAACAAGAGAGAGATGAAAGAAGACGTGCTTGGAAAGACAAGCTCAAGGCCCCGATTGGAGAATCGAAGCCTCCCCACACCATCCAAATCGCAGAATGTCTTCGTGGTCATCGAAAGTGATTCATCCGACGATGAGTTCGATGATAAAGCATACATGTGCTTTATGGCCAAAGATGTTCCGTAAGGTGAAGACAATGACGATGAGGTAAGTTCAACCTCGGCTATTTCATCAAATGCATCTCATACTTTCAAAATATGATGAATGAATTTAAAAACATTCAAAAGGCCCATGAGACTCTAAAAACTGAGAATATACAACTTCAATTAACAAATTTAGAGCTGAAAGATGAAAATGACTTGCTGAAAATAAATTATGAAAATATGTCTCTTGATTGTGAATCCAGCAAGGTCGATTTTGAAAAACTCATGGAGAGCAATCATCAACTTGCTCATGAACTAAATGAGGTTAAAACCCACAATGAGAGCAAGACAAATGATTTGGTTCTACTACAAACCAAAATCACAACTCTCGAAAAGCGAGAAACTGAACTTGAGACCATTCTGAAGTCTTTTGAAAAATCGTCCAAAAGAATGGAAGAAATTCTGAGAACTGGGCAACATGCTCATGATAAAAGTGGCTTAGGATACAGCTCATGTTCAAACAAGGGGAAAACTAGTACAGTGTTCGTCAAGAGTGTGGAACACATTCCAGAATCGGAAGATACCCCTAGTCCCATGAAGGAACCTGCTGTACCGAGAAAACCGAAGGCTGCAATTCCGCCCCCACAAACCTATACCAGACAGCGGAATCATAAGCCATTCCAACCTGTGAGTCGCACTCAACAAAGATGCTCCCGAGCATATCAACACGTCAATGCTGCTCGAAGGAAGGTCAGTATCCAACCACCAAAGGCCCGCACGGCGAGACTATCGATCTGACTCGCGAGGTATTGATACAGAGCCCCGTTATCCCTCAAGACACAGATGCGCCAAGATCAACAACAAGATTGGGAATCCAACCGGAGACCCGGAAGACAAGTCATAGGCCTAAGAAAATGGCTCCACCTCCTAGACGGCACTCGTACTGGAATAATAATAATAATAACCCTGAATTTTACATGCATAGTAATTATCATGATTATAACGACTACGGATATGCACCCCGTAGATATCGCAACACTGTACTGAGTTTGTCCTACAGTAAACCAATTGCTGCCAGGAAAGCTTGGGTACCTAAAGGAACTAACGTACATGGACCCAAAAATCAAAGGGGACCTAAATCTACCTAATTTCTCTGTTACAGGACATTCTAGAGGAGGATACCTGGTACTTCGATAGTGGATGCTCTCGTCACATGACCGGAGATAGGAGCAAGCTATCTGATTTTGTAGAAGGTCGTGGTCCAAAAGTTCGCTTCGGTGATAAGTCTAAAGGAAGAACAAGAGGGAAAGGAAACCTACTTGTCGGGAAATTCAAGGTCACCGATGTTGCATATGTTGAAGGCTTACAGTATAATCTACTTAGTATTAGCCGCCCGTGATAAACAGCTTCTCGGTGAAGTTCTATATAGATCGTCAGAGAGTCAAGAACACCCAAACCAAGGAAGTTGTGCTTACAGGAAGCGAGATCGTGTAATATGTACATTGCTGACTGGAAGCCTATGAGCTCCTCAATTCCATGTTTTGTTGCCAAAGGCACTGCAGATCTTAGCTGGCTATGGCACAAGAGGATGTCTCACGTCAACTTCAAGACGATAAACAAGCTTTCAAGACAGGGAATGGTTAGAGGTTTGCCAAATGTGTCATTCAAGAAGGACAGCGTCTGCGGACCATGCCAGAAAGGCAAGCAAATCAAGTCAACCCTGAAAAGCAAATCCTACCTTTCAACCCAAAGAGTGTTGGAAATGCTACACATGGATCTCTACGGTCCTGTAGACCCAGTAAGTTTGGGAGGTAAGAAATACTGCATGGTTGTTGTTGATGATTATTCCAGGTATGCTTGGACAATCTTTCTTAGCAAGAAGAAGGAAACAACATCAAGGCTGCCCGAGCTCCAGAGAAAGTTGCAAAATGAAAAAGCATCGAGTATCGTGTGCATTAGTTCCGACAGAGGTACTGAATTTACTAACCGCTTTATAGAGCAATACTGTTCGGAGAATGGAATACAGCACGAATACTCAGCTGCCCGTACACCTCAACAAAATGGTGTTGCCGAGCGAAAGAATAGGACGTTGAAAGAAGCAACAAGGACAATGATTGCCGCAAGCAAATTGCCACGCAGCTGGGGTGAAGCAACCAATACAAATGCTACACTCAAAACCGCTGTATCGTCAACAAGCACCACAACAAAACAGCTTATGAGGTATGGAATAACAAAACTCCATTAGTTTCGTATTTTCACATTTTTGGATGCAGGTGTTATGTATTGAACAATGGCAAGGACCAACTTAGAACCTTTGATGAAAAATCAGATGAAGGAATATTCGTAGGATACTCCTCCGTCAGCAAAGCTTTCAGAATCTTTAATAAAAGGAAGCTGACGATCGAGGAATCAGTTCATGTAGTGTTCGACGAACCACACCATGACCCTACAGGAGTAGATGATATCACTCAGAACATTCACCATCTATCTATTTTGGATCCACCTACACCCATAGAACCTGTCGTTGACTTAGAAATCAACCCCGCACCTGTAAGAATCGATGTGGATGAAGCCGACGCTGTACAAGCTGAAGCTGTATCCACATAAACTTTCGATACAGTACGGGATCCTGAATTGGAACCCGACCGAAGATGGTTGAGAGATCACCCGCAAGAGCTGATCATTGGAAACATTAATGCCGGTGTTTCTACTCGTAGGAGAATACAGAGTACACAAGGAAATGTACTTTGTGCACAAGAAGAATCTAATGCTGAAGTTTCACAGTTTCCTGAATGGAAATCCCAATCTGAACTTAGAAGACTCAATATGTGCACTATCGCTGTATTCTTAGCCCAGTCCGAACCTGTTTCGACCATAGACGCTCTTAACAACTCTCATTGGATAACATCTATGGAAGAAGAGCTTAACGGTTTCGAAAGAAACAATGTATGGTATCTTGTACCCAGACCGACACACCAATCGGTTATAGGAACCAAATGGGTATTTCGAAACAAAAAGGATCGAAATGGACTAATCATAAGGAACAAATCCAGACTAGTAGCACAAGGCTATTGTCAGGAAGAAGGAATCGACTATGATGAAACCTTCGCCCCTGTAGCGAGACTAGAAGCCATTAGGATATTTTTAGCCTTTGCCGCCCATAAGAGTTTTATCATATACCAAATGGACGTCAAAGTGCTTTCCTGAATGGAGATCTTGCAGAAGAAGTTTATGTTGAACAACCACCAGGGTTTGCCAACACAGACGGTATCGATCTAGTTTACAAGCTAAGGAAAGCGCTGTATGGACTTAAACAAGCCCCTAGAGCCTGGTACGAAACCCTGTCCCAGTATCTAACCAACAACGGATTTGAGAAAGGCGCCGTGGACAAAACCTTGTTCAAGATACAGGAAGGTGATGACCTTTTAATGGTACAAATCTATGTCGATGATATTATTTTTGGTTCAACTAACCTTGCTCTATGTCAAAGGTTCTCTCATCTCATGCAAAGTAAATTTGAAATGAGTATGATGGGGGAACTTAGTTATTTCCTAGGTTTGCAGGTAAAGCAGTTGCCTACAGGTATATTCAACAACCAGGAGAAATACAACAAGGAGCTTCTCAACAAATTTGGAATGAACAATTCCAAATCCTCGCCAACCCCCATGAGCACTTCCGTGCAAATTAGTGCTGATGAAGCCAGAAAGTCGTTTGACCAATCACTCTACAGGAAGCTCATTGGTTCGCTCCTGTACCTAACGGCTAGCAGGCCCGATATCGATTCTTTGTTGGAGTGTGTGCGAGATACCAAGTTGCACCTAAAGAATCACACTTCAATACAGCTAAACGAATCCTGAAGTACATTAAAGGAACAGTCGATGCAGGACTATGGTATCCTAAGGAAGGCGGATTCGATTTAGTTGGATACAGCGACTCGGATCTCGGAGGCTGCAAGCTAGATAGGAAGAGTACAAGTGGAACTTGTCACTTTCTCAGACCTAGACTCGTTTCTTGGTTCAGTAAGAAGCAATTAGCTAACTCTCTTTCCACGGCTGAATCAGAGTACTATGCTGCTGGTAGCTGCTGTATGCAGATCCTTTGGATGCAACAACAACTTTCAGACTATGGAATCGATGCTAGAGAGACTCCAATCATGTGTGATAGCACGAGTGCAATTGCAATAACGCACAATCCTGTTATGCACTCGCGCACTAAACATATCAACATGAAGCATCATTTTATCAGTAATCACGTCGAGAACAAGGATGTTCACCTGGAAAAGGTTCATACAGACGTTCAGCTGGCGGACATTTTCACCAAGACTCTCGACACAGCAAGATTCAACATGCTCAGACAAGAATTGGGAATGCTACAGCCAGACTCCCTGTAAGTAATTTACTGTTTTTACTCAACAATTGAGGGGCAATGCTGTAAGACCCGTGAATACAGTATCCAACATTAATTATTTATACACTCAGAATCATCAATACAGTACTGTAGCGAGCGAAGGCATATGAATCCTATAGCCGGTGTGTGCAATAATTAAGGGGGAATACTGTAGGACCCATGAATATAGCATTAATCCAAATATTGCTGTATGGAATTCAAAACCTATAAGTACCTTTTTAAGGGGGAACGCTGTATCGATGCGGAAAATAGCACATGCTATAGGATTTCGATTCAGTATATAATATAATATTATTTCCTTTCAAAATAATTTTTGTCCACGTGCCCTGTTTTTATGTCAAACGTCATGTTCATTAAATGCCTTACACGACATCTGGACAACTGAATCTCAAAAGCCGCGATGCTTTTAAATTGTTTATTATTTTTAAACCGCCGTTTTAGGCATTTAGGGTATCAACCTATGTCAGAAGTGGGACCCGCTATATTTTTAAACTTTTTAATGGATTAGCATACCAGTTACACTCAGTCCATCTTAACCGTTGATTTCAAAACCGGTTCCCATCCCTTAAAATCTGACCATTCGTACTCTGCAAAACCCTATTTCGCCACCCAACTATAAAAGGACTGAATCTGCCATTAGAGACTCTTTACGCTTTCTGCAAATACAAGAGTTCTCAAGCAAATACAGCCTACATATTTTTCTGCATTTCATTGCATATTTCGATTGTTTTCTTGCACCCTTTTTCTTAAGAAAACATCAATGGCTGGTCAATCTTCTTCCCCTGTTCTGAAGAAATCCGCTAACATCATTGATGGCCGGATCTTCTCCAAACCTGTCATCATTGAGCGTATTCTCTCAGAAACCAACGACGCAGAACCGATGGAATATATCATTACTCGTCTTCAACAACAAGGCCTCTATCGCCTTGGAAGCAAGACTGCCGACAAATTCGACGCCCATCTAGTTGAGGAATTCTACCTCAACACCGCCGTCCGTTTTCTGTCATTGGCCCAGGGAGGTCATGTTGCTGACATCACTGCAACAGTTCAGGGAGTGGAGATCTGAATCGATCGCGATCTGCTCCAGAGAATCTACAGGCTACCTGCTGACGGCCTGACCATGGATCAACTTGAGACTTTCGAGTCTCAAGAGCTCATTACAAAATTTTATGGACTGTTTACAGGGTCCAAAGTTGTTGACATGGTGACAACTACTTGTCACAAGAAAAACTTTCTTCTTCATTTTGTGTATCTTCATGACTTTTGCTCCAGGATTATTGAAAACCGAACCGGTGCGTTCGAGATGTGCACAAACTTAAGGTTCAGGATGATGGTAGCTATTTTGACCTGTGAAAAGGTCAATTGGTGCCAAATAATTCTGAAACGCCTACAAGAGGAGGTGTGCAAACCTGCCACCTTGAAGAAATCCTTCGGTTTAATGCTGAATTATATCCTGACGAAGTGCGGACTGACGCAATCCGCCAATGCGAAGAAAAATAGCTCGAGGATATACTTAGGAGGCGTCAAGCCCACTGCGTATAACCAGAGCACCATGCACTGCAACCACCCGAGAACCAGGCACATGCCAATTTCTGATAATCCAAGCGATGAAACCTTGAAGGTCCCAGAAGTGGAATCTTCAAAGAAGCGAAAGAGATCTCACAGCAAGAAACACTCTGCTGCTGAGAAGCCCAAGAAGAGACTCAGGAGGCTTTCGAAAATCAAATCTGCCAAGCACTCCAAGGAAGTCTCCCACGTGGCTCAACCCACTGATGAAGAACCCCAGGGCCCAACCCCTGTGGAAGAGGTGTCTCCCACTGTATCAACAGTAGATCCCGAGCCTTTGGCGGCTAGGACGTATATTGAGACATCTGCCAACGATCAAGACTTTAGCGAGTCGGCTGCCCATTCGGAGCCAAAAGCTACTTCTCCTCTGCGGGATCCCACACCCGTACAGGATCCATCTTCCTTAAGGGCACCATCCCCTGTAAGGAGTCCCTCTTCCGTACAGGATCCCATACCTGTACAGGAATCCCTCGAAACAGCGTCTCCAGACATTATTCGAAGTCCCTCCCCTGACTCGATCATTAATCAGACCCTTCTTTCGGTTCAAATTGAACACGCCTACGAAAGATTTTTGCAATGGAAAGGCTACAGGCTAGCTCCGTACGATACACTGTACAACTGGAGCGATTGGAGCCACGAAGAGAGATTCGTCTCAGAAGTGACAGACTCAACTGAAATTGAGGCCCTGCTTCGATGGGACAACCCCTCTTGCAAGGATCTAATTGAAAGCCACCTTCTGCACAAATCTGACGCTCGGAGGAAAGGAAAGAAAAAGTCAGAGGATTCTCCCACTAATCCAAAAAATGACGAAGATCATGACTCAGATGACGACGACGATGCTCTACAAGCAGGTCTGAGAATGAGTCGTGAAGAGGCTGAAGCTCGAGACGCCTCTCCACCCAGAGATGACGAAGGGCCTTCTACCCAAGCCAATCCCCCTTCGCCACAGCCTGAGATCATTCCCGACCAAGAGGAATCAGTCCCTCCAGTCGAGGAAGTACAAGAAATTTTGGAACAGGCACCTGAGCCTGCTGCGACCGAAGAAGCCGTTCCTGAAAGCCAACAGGAGGATTCAGTCCCTCCTGTATCCATGTCTGCTGAAGTATCTTCGCAACAGGAAGCTTCTCAACCCCCTGTCGCTGAACCACAGGAAGCTGCTCCCGCCCCTTCAACCATGGAATCCGAGGACGGTATCGAACCTGAGGATGTCCAACTTACTTCACGCCCATCCGTGAATGTAAGAAGGTTGAACAGCTCTGCAGACCTTGCCCAACCAGATTCTCCGATCTCTGCCGCACGAAAAGAGCGCCTGCGTGCTCTTGGCCTTCAGACTGTATTCATCCAGGATGCAGTAAATGCTCTATCTTCCGTTGAAAAAGCATTGAATTGGATGCATACTTCTGCCGTCGAAGAAATGACCACTCTTCAACATGAAGTATCTCGCGTTGTCGACGCATTCATTCTTTTGCCAGAAGTTTTCAAACAAGCTTTGAAGATCATGGAAGATAAACAGGAGCAACTGCTGAAGGAAGAAGCTACAAAAACGAGGATAGCTGAAGCCAAGACCGCTTGTGCCATGATTGAAAACAGCTCTCAACTGCATGCTCACGACAAATGCATTCAGGAAATATCGCAGACTCTTTCCTCCCTCGTAGAGAGAATGATCAGCATCGAGACAAAACAGGACGCTGCTCTAGAAATCCTGCAAAGTCTTGATGAAGCCAAAAAGGGGGAAGAGGCACGAGAAGCTGCTAGGAGAATTAGGCTGCAACAAGAAAGGGAATTTGAGGCTGCTCAGAATAGTATCACTGCCGAATTGAACAAACTAGCACCTCCCTCCCAAAGCTTTAAAATTTCAGGCTCCAGACCGGAATTTCACGATCCAATGTCCCTTGGCAAACTCTTATTCAAATACCTTCGGAAATTCGTCTGCCGACCAACCGCAACCCTACTGCCGACGAAGTGAAGCACTGGAGGAAGAACGAACTGATGAGATACTTTGTCATACTCATCAGGGAATCCGCCATCTTCAAAAACTATAAAACGTTAGCGGAGGCCGCAGATAAATTTACAAAGATGCTAGAAGAAGGGAAACTCCCTCTCCAAATCGAAATGAAATCCAAACACAGAAGAGGAGATCGGGTCACCCATCCAGAAGACTGGATACTTGCCTTTGATCGATCCTATGATGGAAGAGCGATATACCAGGATCGAGGCAATGATTCTTTTCAAAACTGGTGGCGTGGTACCGAGAATGAACCAGGGAAAAGACCATGGAGGCATGCGGATTATAGATAAGGAGCTGAAATCTATGTATATTTGTATCTTGTAATTTCTATTCGAAACAGCAAACTCTGTACTCAATTCATTTTGAATATCAATAAAAACGTTTGTTTGTCTTGAAAGATTACAACTCGTAATCTACCGTGTTGATGTATGATTACTTAAATTGTTTGATTGCAATCTCAAGTTAGATAAACTTGATTGAAAAATAAGCTGTACGAACTAGTCTACGAACAGTTCATAATTTCAGTTGTAAGCTTAGAATACATTGTAAGATTGTGCCTGCGCGCCAATCATAAGCTTAAGTTGTAATAATCCTTAAACTGTATCGAACTTGCCTGCAAGCAGTTCATTATTATAGACTAAGTCACTAAGTCAGACCTTTTGACGAAAGACCAAGAAATCTGCCAGAAGTCATCAAAGAAGATCGCTTCATGAAGAAGGTTTTGGCATCATCAAGAAGACTTGAAAAGTCAAGAAAGAAAGACTTGGCAAATTGTCAAAAAGGGGGAAATTGTTGGGAAAACAAAGACCCTGTATCGAAACAGCCGGGATACCCGATCCCTGTATCGAATGATATTTGTTAAAGAGGTTTTGACATATATGCCAATCCAAATACAGTAAAGGAAACTGTATCGAGGCTTTAAAGCTTTATCCTGTATCGAAGACCTGCCTCGAATCAGCATATAGTAAAGCTCGTCAGTACAGCAAGAAGTCTTGTAAAAAGACCAAGTATGGAAACTGTCTCGAAACTCCATTTGCAGTTATCTTCCATACAGCTCACAACAGGACAAAGAAGGAACAGAAGTCAAGTCCCGTTGAATAAAGAAGTATTTAAATACTCAAGGATAAGGTATTTAAATATCGCGTCTTCGATCTTCGTAATCCCGAAATCCGGATCGTGTCATAATCCCGTTGGAACGAAATCTCATTCAAACGGATACATCTCAACGGATACATTCTTCAGAGACTATATATATATCTTATGAAGACATTGAAGATCAGTTACCAAGCAACCTAACACTCAAGCTATCAAAAGTTATCATCAGAGCAAACATATCTCCAAAGCTTACTGCAATTAAGAACGAAAGAGATATACAGTGCTCATTATCCTGAACAACACTTCATCAGCTGAAAGCTCTTAAAGTCAAAGTGTTGTTCACCATCTGTTCTATACGTTGAACAAACTCAAGATCAGCCCTGTGTGGACTGAACAATCTGTGCTTCTCCGGAACTGTGTGTGAAGGAATTGCATTGAAGAAGATGAAGCTTCAGAACTGTGTGTGAAGAAGCAAGTCAAGCATTAGCTCAAAACCAATCTGTGTGAACGGTTTAAGCTAAGATCTTTATATCAATCTGTGTGAACGATATATTGATTGTGTGTGTTGTTATAATTACGTAGTTGTGTACGCAGTAATTATAATAAACTTTTTACTCCTGTGTGGAGGACCAGTGGACGTAGAGGGGTTTACCTCGAACCACTTTAATTATTGTGTTATTTACCTTCAGCTTTTACTGTTTTAAATTACTGTGATATATTAAGTATACTATACACTTAGTTGCTGTATCCACAGCAACCTACTGTATCCAAGACTTCCGCTACGCACTCAGATTTAGAATCCATACAGTTTGTTGTTTAAACTATTTTCCAAACTGTATCCAGTATACTTAGTGGCCAACAGTACTATTCTATTCATGCACATTGATATATTGTACCATTTGTTCTGAGTTGATATGATCTGATGAAGTTTGTTGTTTGAATGGTTGTTTCAAAAATTCTTATATGAACAAATTTTTCATGGTATGATTTTTTTTTCTATGTTCAGACTTGTATGTATTAGCCCTGTTTAATATGTTATTATGGCATATATGTTTGCAGACTGAAAAATGCAAACTGGCACATGGCCGACAGATAAACATTGTTCTAAATGGACGTGTTATTCTGGACTCGTCTCCAAAACATAAGATACATGGAGTTTATCTTGAAGAAGATTGCTTCAGAGTTTAGATTGATGAACCAATACATCCAAATGCAGGTTTACCCTACATAACACAAGAATTTAAAACATTAGAGGATGCTAAAAATAGTTTGCTAGCATTGCCAAAAGAATGGGTGATCAATCTCTCTACTGTAAGTTGCTTTAATCCACAACTTCAAGTATATTTTTCTAAAACCTTTGTCTATGCATGTACATCATAAAATACCTTTTTGCTACATACAGAGGAAGCCATTCGAAGACAACCACAAGATACTTGAAATCTCTTATCAAGAACATGATGACAATGAGGACAACTGGAGGACACTTGAAAGCTCCGATCAACAACATGATGATAGCCAGAAGATAGTTGAAAAGACTAAGAAGAGTAAGAAGAAGAAGAAATCTTCTGATATGAACGATGGGATATTGAAGCCTCTGGGAACGAGCAAGAGAATCAAGACTGTAGCCTAGTTAAAATAATAGAAATAGTCATGCTTCCGTAGGCGTTGAATGTTTAATTTTTTTTGAATCAAAATAGTTGATTTATTGTTTTGACATTTTTCATTTATCTGATCAAGACATTTAACTTTTTATCATAAGAGTAATAAAAAATCGGATCAATTTTGCATCAATTGTTGTTAATGAGTTTATGTTACACATTAGAAGTAGGTGGCAAATAGGTCCTTAAAGACTCGATAAAATAAGTGGCCAATACTGCATTCTTGTGGCTGAATATGAACTACAGCCACCACTTAGATGTGAAACCGTGGCCGATTGACAATTACGACCACCTTTTAGATGTGAAATTGTGGCCAATGGACGAACTACGACCATATTTTTCAATTTTGAGTGTCCAAAAGGAAAACAACGGCCACCTTTTACAATTTTTCAGTGTCCAAAAGGAAAATAACGACCACCTTTTATAATTTTTGAGTGTCTAAAATGAAAACAACGACCACCTTTCACAAATTTCAGTGTCCAAAAGGAAAACAACGGTCACATTTTACAATATTTCAGTGTCCAAAAGGAAAACAATAGCCATTTTTTACAAATTTTCAGTGTCCAAAAAGAATACAACGGCCACCTTTTACAATTTTTCAGTGTCCAAAAGGAAGACAACGGCCACCTTTTACAATTTTTCAGTGTTCAAAAGGAATACGACCACCTTTTATAATTTTTCAGTGTCCAAAAATAAAACAACGGCCATCTTTTACAAATTTTCAGTGTCCAAAAAGGAAATAACAACCACCTTTTATAAATTTTCAGTGTCCAAAAGGAAAATAATGGCCAGCTTTTAGAATTTTTCAGTGTCCAAAAGGAAAATAATGGCCACCTTTTGCAATTTTTCAATGTCCAAAAGAAAAACAATAGCCACCTTTTATAATTTTCCAGTGACCAAAAAAAAAATAAACAACTACATCTTACAATCTTCCAGTGTCCAAAAGGAAAACAACGACTACCTTTTACAATTTTCAGTGCCCAAAAGAAAAACAACGGCCACCTTTTATAAATTTTCAGTGTCCAAAAGGAAAACAACTGTCACCTTTTACAATTTTTCAGTATCTAAAAGGAAAAATACGACCACCCTTTATAATTTTTCAGTATCCAAAAGGAAAACAATATCTACTAAAAAATCAAATTGTGTGTCGGTAAGGATCCTATGGCTATGGTTATGGAAAAAATGCTTTACCTACAAACAAGAAGGGATATTGTATAGACACGGTTACAGAGGTACAAATATGAAAAATAATGTGAAATAGTCACTCAAAGTTTATGTAGTCGTAGAGGTACCCTTTTGTTACGCCACCTACGGTAACAATTTTAGATCCATGGCTAAAAGACTATGGACACGTTTTCTAAATGTGGCCTATATGACTTTTTGTATTAGTGAACATACAACATAGTAGTCTCAAAGAAGTCAGAATACTGTCAAGTATGGAAGCTTTTTGAACTCATCATACAGCCCCAACATACAGCAAAGGAATTTTCGACAGTCCATCATACAGAGCCTTTTTCATACCGCAAAGAGACGTAACATGTTGGATACAGCATACAGGCTGAAGGTGTTTTACATAGGAAAAGTAAAACACATCCAACAAGACTGAAAATAAAAACACTTTAAACCATTGTGAGATAAACATTGTTTATTCATAAAGTATTCACGGTTAAATAGCATTTATTAATAATAGGACAGCATTCAATGCAGCTGGAGAGAGATAAGTTTGAACGCTCTGAAAAGCATTTAATGCAAAGACAGAAAAGATGTCTGAAGCATTAAATGTGATCCGCTTTGATTCAAACATTCAGCATCCGCCAATCAAGAGTCAAACGTCAACATCTCACCAACCAGTAATGACTTAATTTATAACGGATATATTTCTAAGGTTATAAATATCCCCAAGCTAGAGGACTTAAAAAGACGAACACGAACAAGCTATTCATAATCGCAAAAGCTCTGACAATTTACTCTAACACTAGCGATTACAAAGAAGTATATTTCGTGAGCATACAGCAGTATCTAAGCGGAGAAATATACAAGTCCTCAATGCAAACAGCACATCATACAGCGATTGTTCATCCGTGATAAAGCTGATGTTTGAGAAGTGTCCTACCCTTGTCGTTGAGATTATCATTAGACCTGTGTGGACTATGGAACCTTGCGTATTCCCACCAGTGTGGGAAGAATAGCATTGAAGATGAAGCTTCGACCTATAGGAGAAGAAGCAAGTCGAAAAAGAGCTCAAGCAAATCTATGTAAATGGCCCAAAGCTGCAGTCCATGTATCAATCTGTGTGAACGATACAGAGACAGGTTTAGTTAAAGTCATGTAGTTATGTACGTAGTAATTTTAATAAACTATTTACTCCTGTGTGGAGGACCAGTGGACGCAGAGGGGTTTACCTCGAACCACTTTAAACTTTGTGTTATTTACTTTCAGTATTTACTGTTTTCATTTTACTGTGATTTGATAGTATACATTATAAAAACCCTGTACGCACCAAACAAATAGGAGAATACCTAGTTGCCGTATTTATAGCAACTCACACAATAAACTTCCGCTATGGAAACTAACTTCGAAAATCATACAACTTACTGTGCATCTATATTCTAAGCTGTATATTGTATACTTAGTGGCCAACAGGGTTGGATAGTACGGTTAAAAATATAGAATTTTTTCTACTGCGGAAGCGACAAAGTGCAGAATGTAAATGACACAGCGATATATAAAGGTTCCAAAATATGCCTACGTCCTATCTCCTTATCTTTTTCTTTAGGCTTAAGATAGACCTTTCTGCCTTGTCTTTTATCGGTTCGAGGGAAACCATTACAATCTTGTCTTCTATCGGTCCAATATAAACCCTTACAATCTTGTCTTTATGTCGATCCAATATAAACTGTGTTCCTTTTCTATTGGATAAGGAATTAACATTTCTAGCTTTATATCGGTACTAGGAAACCTCACTTGGATTTAGATTATGATTATAACAATGTCGATGCGATCCTAATAACACCAAATCAACTCTACAATCCTTTCTTTTCTATTATGTATGGTTGAGTGAATTAAACACTCGAACTCTTATGAATTAAGCTCGATTAAAGACAACAATAATGAATATAATAATATATGACGTATATAAACTTTGCTTGAAGTTGTTGTTATGAATAATACCAAGTACATTGGTATTTCTAGGCTTGAGAGCCAAACTAGCCGTTGCTCACTGCTCCTCTTTAGCGTACATTACGCTTTTAGCGTGAGTAATGACCTTTAGCGTACATTAAACATACATGTTGCGTACGTTATATGTTGTTCGATTCAGTCCAGTAGCTATTGCCTCTTCTATAGAGCACATTAATGAAGTTGTTTCCATACATTATATGACCCTCATAAAGTCGTGGTAATGATGACATAGTCCATGACGTCACTTGCCCTTCAATGGTCCAATGTTTGAATTCTGATTTGAGGGTATATTTGTTGGATACTCCTCTATCAGCAAGGCATTTGGGATTTTCAACAGAAGGAAATTGACTGTAAAGGATTCGGTCCATGTGGTCTTCTATGAACCCCATTATGATCCTACAGGAGTAGACAACCTAACCCAAGCTGTCCAGATGTTAACTCTTGAGGAAGTGCCACATCCTCAGGAAGACCATGTCATCACTCTATAAATAAATCCTGTAGCTGTAAGAATAGATATAGTTGAAGCTGATGCTGTGGAAGCTGAAGCCGAACCTACAGTCCAATAGGACACAACAAGGGATGCAGACTTAGAACCTGATAGGAGGTAGTTAAAAGATCATCCATAGTAGTTAGTAATTGGTGATATTGATGTTGGTGTTTCCACCAGAAGAAGAGTACATAGTATACAAGGAACTGTATTTTGTGCAAAAAGGAAACAGAATCTGGACTTGAACCATCCAAATTCCCTGAAAGGAAGTCAAATCTGAATTATGGAGACTTGCCATATGCATACTAGCTGTATTCTTTGCTCAATCAGAACTTGTCTCGACCAATGAAGCTCTCAATAATACTCACTGGATTTCATCTATGGAAGAAGAGCTAAGTGATCCCGAAAGGAATAATGTTTGATACTTAGTTCGCAGACCAACCCATCAAGCTGTAATTGGAATTAAATGGGTGCCTCGAAACAAGAAGGAAAAGAATGGCCTTGTTATAAGGAACAAGTCCAGACTGGTTGCCCAAGGCTGCATATGTGAAGAAGGCATAGTCTGCGATGAAACTTTTGTCCATGTAACCATATTATAAGCCATTAGGATATTCCTAGCATTTATGCTCACAAGAACTTCATCGTTCATCAAATGGATGTTAAGAGCACATTCCTGAATGGCGACCTAGTAGAAGAAGTGTATGTTGAACAACCTCCAAGGTTTGCCAACACGTAGGAATGTGATCTTGTATACCGGCTAAAGAAGGCATTGTATGGTCTTAAGCAAGCATCTAGGGCCTGGTATGAAACCTTGTCGCTGTATCTTATCAAAAATGGATTTGAGAAAGGTGCTGTCGACAAGACACTCTTCAAAATCCAAGAAAGTGATGACCTTTATGGTACAAATTTATGTGGATGATATTATTTTAAGTTCAACTAACCATTATATGTGTAAGAAATTCTATCATCTCATCCAATGTAAATCTGAAATGAGTAAGATGAGCAAAATTAGCTATTTGTTAGGGTTACAGGTCAAATAATTGCCTACAGATATATTCATCAACCAGGAGAAATACATCAAGGAGCTGCTCAACAAATTTGTGATGAACACTTCAAAGTCATCATAGACCCCTATGAGAACTTCCACACAGATAAGTGTTGACAAAGCTGGAAAATTAGTAGACCAATTACTCTACAAGAAGCTTATAAGCTCACTCATGTAACTAACAGCCAGCAGGCCCGATATCCGATTTGTTATAGGAGTGTGTGCTCGATATAAGGTTTCACCTAAAGAGTCACACTTCACCATAACCAAATGAATCCTTAAGTATGTCCAAGGAATAATCAATATAGTATTACGGTATCTTAAGGTAGGAGGATTCAATTTGGTAGGCTACTGCGACTCGAATATTGGAGGCTATAAGGTGGATAGGAAGAGTACAAGTGGAACTTGTCACTTCCTTGGACTAGGCTTGTGTCATAGTTCAACAAGAAGCAATTGGCCAACTCGCTTTCTACAGATGAGTCAGAATATTATGCTGATGGAAGCTGTTGTATGCAGATCCCGTGGATGCAGCAACAACTAAAAGACTATGGCATCGAGGTGAATGAAACTCCTATCATGTGCGAACGTACGAGTGCAATTGCAATCACGCACAATCATCTATTGCATTAGAGGACTAAGCACATTGATATGGAAATTCATTTCAATAGAGGACTGTAAGTACTTATTTTACTCATCAATTGAGGGGGAATACTGTAAGACCCATGAATAAAGTATTTGCACTCACGCAGAACTACAAATATCCTTACTGTAGGAAAAAGAGGGTATAGTTACCTTCCTATAAATGTAGTGTGCATTAATTAAGGGAGAACACCGTAGGACTCTTGAATAAAGTATTAATCACCAATTGCTGTAAGAATTGAATCTTGTATGTAACAATTAAGGGGGAATGGTGTACCTTTGCGGATACAGCACAAATACTGTAGGATTTCAATTAATATTTTATTTGTATCCAATTCATACACTTAACCTTTTCAAAACAACTTTAAGTCCACATACATTGTCTGAATTTAAAATTATTTAACATTTCAGCATCAAAATGACATCTGGACTTTAAAGCCTTGAAACCCGCAATTTTAAAATTATAACCGCCTGAACATGCGATAGTGGAGGCTATAATGTGTTAGAAATGGGACCGAGCATTCAATTCAAAATTGATGGATTAGACATACCAGTTACGTCTGAAGTCATCATGTACGTTTATTCATAAATGGTTCTCATCCCTTAAATCTGATTGTTCACTGTAACCTAGCCTCTCTTCACCTATAAAGGGCAAGTATGCTAACCTAATTAATCTTTATTACATTTGAAAATTGTACAAGCCTAAAACATACAACCTACACACTTAGAGAATTTTTCTACAAATTTCTATTTCAGTTTTCACCTCTCTCTCTGAAAATGACTTCATCTCTCTCCACTTAAACTCTCTCTCTAAAGAAGAAAGAAACCATTACTGATGGCAGAATCTTTTCCAGAGCTGTTCTGCAAGAACGTATCATCTCTGAGGAGGAACACATGACCGGGATGAACTTGGTGATTTCCCATGTCAAACAACAAGCTTTATACAGTATTGGTAGCCTACACTTGATTGTGAAAGAATTTTATTTGAATGAAAGGGGATCTCCATCAACAGCGATCTTCTAGAGAAACTCTATAAACTCCCTTCTGATGGACTCACCTTGGAGGAATTGGAGATATTCGGGGACGACAGTATGATTGAAGCATACTGGAATTTATTTACTGAGAACTCGTCTGTAGGAAATGCATATACACTTCATGCCATAAGAAGAGCTTCACACTTCCTTATTTTTATTTGCATGAAACTGCTGCCAGATTGTGGAGAACCTGACTGGTGCTTTTGAGATGTGCACGAATCTCAGGTTTACGATGATGATGGCCATTATGTCTGTTCAAAAGCTGAACTGATGCCAAGTTGTGATGAGGCTCCTATAGGAGGAAGATGCCAAGCCAGAATCGGCCAGGAAGTCTTTCGGCCTCATGCTGAACTTTATCCTCACAAGCTATGTTATCCAGCAGTCACCTGCAGTGAAGAATATCCTTGCAGGGAAGTTCACGGGTGGTTCTAAACCCACCTTGTACAACCGGCTAGGCCTTATCTCTATGCTAATGTCGAGTGACCCACGTGATGTCAGTGGTCATTCTTCCAAGGTCAAAGCTGGTGACAATGATAAGAGAAGGGGCCTGTAAGAAAGAAGAGGGTGATTCCCGTCAGCAACTCACCTTCAGCTGTCGTGAAGAAGAAGAAGCTTAAGACTAAGAAGGAGATCTTCAAAGTCAGAAGTTGTTACTATAGAACCTCAAACGGCTACAGCGGCCCCTGAGATTCCGCCTACTGTACATGCCCCTACAGTAGTTAACCCATCAGAATCTATTCCAATGGAAGAACACTGGTTGCTCCAACAACAGATCCTGAGCCAGCTGCGGCTATAACGGATGACCAGCTGTTTTGCAAGCTTGAAGAAGTTGGTGAATCGGATGCCCCTTCGGAGCCGACAACCACTTCTCCTCACAAGGACCCTACCCCTGTAAGGAGCCCCTCTCCCAATAGGGCACCCCACCTTGTCACGGATCCATCTCTTCCACAGGCTCCCACACATGTTGAGGATCCCAACCGAGCATTTGAACCCTCTAATGTTTGGAGTCCCTCCCTTTCGACTACAATAAACTAGATCGTCCTTAAAGTACAGATTGAAGATGCAATTGGATGTTTTAAACTTTGGAAGAACTATAGGGTTGCCCCTTTTGAAACCCTGAATAACTGGGAAGACTGAAAGGAGGAAGATTGTTTGTGCTGGAGTGATGGACACCAAAAATATTGAGGTCCTAATCTGGTGGGATGATCCCTTTTGCCACGATCTCATTGCTAAATATTTTGTGGAAAATAAGAAGGCCAAACTCAAGGAAAACAACCTTCTCATGAGGGCTCTCGGAGCTCAAGTCACCTTTCCGATCTTGACTTTGATGGCGATGATGCGGATGCGGATGCGGATGCGGATGCGGATGATCCGTGAAGAGGCTCATGGGAAGGAGTTCGCGAGCATTCAAGCCACCCAAGTCCAAGGACTTGAAGGAAGTCATCAGAAAAGCCAAAGTCCCCCACTCAGCAAGAAGAAGCTGCTCAATCTGCCAACTTATAGGAGGAATCAGTCCCTCCTATAATTGAAGATGTTGCCACATCCACTCAGTAACACGAAGAAGTCCCTCTTGTCAACAATGATGTTGCTGCACCAGCCCCACAACCGGAGGAAACAGCGCCCCCCTACCCTAGACCCGAGAGGAAATAGCACCTCCAACATAGGAGGAAGCCGCCCCCGACATCAAATAGGAGGAATTAGTCCCTACTATGAGTAGGTGTAATACCCGGTTGTGAACTCATTTATTTTTTTTAATTCAGTAATTGTCACTCTGTAATTCTCACTCATTAATAATCATTCATCATTCATATTCATTCACTCATGTTCACCGTTCGGCGTAACTTTGAGTCGTGTATCGATATTGTTCATTGTTCAACCCTATTTGAGAATCGAGACAAGAATATTATATTGATCGTTGTAATTACTTAGTAAGTTGATGTTGATATTGGAGTTCATATCATTTCGAATTTACTCTTTATTCGGATCGTGCTATTTTTAGACCAACTCTCGTAATCATTGCTCGGAACCACCGTTATGGGGTTCCCGCACTTCCATTTCGTGTTTTTGTTCCCAAGATTGAATTTTATTATGTTTATTCTCTTCCCGTGTCGTTTTTCGTCATTTTTGGCCCGAATAGTGTGCGCCGCGGCATAAGGAAGTGTACGCCGCGGCACACACCTTGTGCTTTTGGAGTTGTAAGCGGCTGTACCGCGGGTCGCGGCCCTCTGCTAGCCAGGCCGTGGCACTAAGCCAAGTGCTGGAGTAGTTTTGTGGCAACGGGCCGCGGCACACTCAGTTCGTGCCGCGGCACGCGAAGCAGTTTACCCCTTTTTCAGCGGATTTTTGAGGAGAGAAGTTAATTTCATCATTCTCCTCATTCATCCTCTCCTTGGGTGACTTGTGGGCGAATTCTTGGGTGATTTAACATCATCAATCTCAGAGATTTCATCCCTCTTGAGTTCTTGGTGTGGATTAACAACATCTTTTTAGATTCTTCATCCTAATTCAAGGTAACTTCTTCAACCCTAGATTCGATTTTAGTTGGAGCATGATGATTTGGATGATATAATCATGATTGTGTAGGATGTACGTATGATTATGAGTTTTTATGAATTATCATCGGATTGTTGGAAGTTTATTCAAGAACACTTTGAAGGTTGACTTGAAATTGGGGTTTTCAATTAGATGTTATCGTAATCTCAAATTGAGTATTCCTACTGGATTATCGATTATGTTGATTGTGTTTTGTTGGATTGAATCACTCATTAGAGGTTGGTTTTCGATACAATTGGGATTGGTTGTAAATAATGGGAGATTGTTTACAAAGTGTTTGTCGAAATGCCCCAATGAGTTTGGATTTGTTGTATCGACCTCTTGAATTGGTTATGATCACAATTGATACGTATATTAAACGAATTATTGGTAATTGTGTTAGTCAAGCTTGTTCGAGCGACCGATATCTCCATTAAGGATGTTTGTTCGAGGAAGGACATTATTCACCGGTATTTGAGGCAAGTTAATTCTTGCTCGGTTAAAAGGATAATCATTCCTTTCGTTGCTGATCATTCATATGTATAATTCATGTTTACTATTAATCATGTTGGGACTTGTAATTGTCATACTATCATTCAATTCACGAGGAACAACGGTTCCAATCATTTTATTTGAAGCTATCACTCATTGCGTCATTAGTTCACCTCGGTGAGTCATTCTTGACCCCTGTCGGTTCTATTCATTGTTCTTCATCAGAGTCGCTCTTGTTCGAGTTACCTTCTGAGATTGTATTGCGTTTTGGGTGGTAGATGTGTGGAATTTTTAGTCGGGCACATTAAGGTCATTATGTTTGTAGGGATCCGGACACATTGTAATGTGCACACGGTAACGTGCCTCCGTGAGACTAATTAGGCCAAGTTTAGCGGGTGCGGGCACTCGGCAGGCTTGTGCACTTGCACATCCCATTCGTGGCGTACTATGATGCCCATCATTCAACTTAATTTCATAACTCATTCATGTGATTATTGTATTTTGTTCAACTCTTGAGGATTGTTGTTCTTTGTAACTGACCCCATTTGGGGATGTTGTTTTAGGTCATGGCAAGGCAAAATCATGAGAAGAGAACGTTAACAGCGAGAAATCCCAGTGATACTAGTAGGGGGGCTCCAGTCCATCCAGTTGTTCATGTTTCTTTAATGTGTAATTTCCGCTGCAGTTTCGTTTGGATTTCATTTCATTCAGTGTTGTAGATTTTATATTCATATGAAATATACAAGTATTCTGTGTTTCCTGGGTGTGTTGTACTTGAAACTCCTCATCGGAGTAATTGATGGTATATTGTGGTTCGGTACTACAATTATATTATTTAATTCATTAATTTTCCTTCACCTGGTGGGTCCTAGTTGGGTGTCCACGACACTGTCATATCCGCCTAGTTTTGGGGTGTTACAGAGTTGGTATCGGAGCGTGGTTTTGAATACTACCTTCCTAGTCATGTCTCATTGAATCATCATTCGCCAGACTAGTATCATTGGACTTTCACATCACGTGTGACGTGTGCAAGCACCAAGCCCCTCAGACCAAAGAATGGTATGATTTCTGACGCCATGGTATAATTTCTGGAAATAAGAATCACTCATTCAACATTCATCAGTCAACAATCCTCAGTCATTATTTTCTTGGATCTTGTAGATCATGTCAACTCATTAATCACTCAGTCAATCTCATTGCTCAGTTGTTGATCTTGTGGATCGTATTATCAATCTTGTTAACTTGTTCAAGATAATCATTTCAGGAATTTCACCAGATAATCATGTCACCTCAGTTGATATTTCATGCGATCTTATAATATTCTGGCGAAATGTCGATGATCATTTTACTGCATTATTAATGCGTTCATTGCGTTAGAGCGTGTATTCTCATTATTTCATAACTTAATCATAATGCGATATTCATGCGAGATCTATAATTATAATGTGTTTCCTACCTTCAATATGGATCGAGCTATCAGAGGACGCAGGGGAAGAGGTCGTGGTGTGGGCCGAAACCCGGGAGCTCGAACGAGCAGCGACGCTGCCACTCATTCACCTGGAAATAATCATTCACCATCAGGAAGTCGCACCCGAGATACAGCTCAATCAAAAGGTGTCCGGGTTGATCCACTCGCTTTAATGCAGGGCATGATGGCCCAAATGACTCATATGGCACGTATGATGGAGACGATGCAGAACTCAGCCACTCAGGCTCAACAGGCCCCTACGCCGCCACCTCAGAGGCAAGAGAGGAGTGTGAGCAGTATCATCAGTGACATCTCTCGCCAGAGGCCACCTACCTTCGAGGGCTCATCTGAGCCGGCAGATATTACTCACTGGCTTGAACATTTTGAGAAACTATTTGCTATGGTGGAGTGTCCCGAAGGGCACAAAGTTTCAGTTGTGGCTTACTATCTAGGTGAGAGCGCTCACTCTTGGTGGCTATCTTTGAAGCCCACTGACGGATCTTGCACGTGGGACCAGTTCAAGACTCTCATGATGGAAAGATATTATCTGGCCCCACTCAGGGAGGCCAAGTTGTCGGAGTTACTCAGTCCCGACCCCTCAACGGAAGAATATGTTCTCGCCATCGCCGAGAAGTTTCAGGAGCTACTCCCTTTCGCCTCATCTATTATCCACTCCGAGGCGGATCAGATCAAGTATTTCAGTAAGAGGTTGAAACCTCGTATGCGGCTACAATTGCTTAATCATCATTGCACCACTCTAGCCAAATTCATCGAGAAATCTCTTGCTTATGAGCTTACTGCTAAGGAAATTTCTAAGCATCAAACTTCATCTTATGGCAATAAATCGAAGAAGCATAATCAGTACAAAGGCAGTCAGGCAACCTTCAAGAAGCCTCATGCGGGCTCTATTTTTTTGAGCGACCTCCTATGGCGCCTAAACCTGCAAAATCTCAGTCCCGAGCGTCCAGTTCGGCCATCACCTGTTACAACTGTGGAGAACAGGGTCATTTCAGTACTAAGTGTCCGAAGCCGACCATCACGTGTAATAACTATGGGATTGCTGGGCATAAGGCCCGTTTCTGCCGAAGAGACTCCAAGCCTACTTCGGAGACATCTCAGGCCCTAAATCAGTCAGCTGTTCAGAATCAGGCCACTCAGTCCGCGTCGTTTAAGATGACAGGAGAAAATAAAGGCAGAGCCCACAACTATCAGACAGGAGCATCCGGTTCTGGGATCGGCAAGCCCCGAATTTACGAGATGAAGAGGACCGATAATCCGGAGGCCCGAATGATCTCAGGTACACTCAAAATTTATCTCAACCTGTGTGTACCCTTTTTGATACTGGCGTATCACATTCATTCATTTTCGAGTCATGCTTGAGTAAACTTCACCTGGATAGTGCTACTAGTTGTGAACCTTATATCATTGGTCTACCTGACGGTAGTAGAATTATCGGAGATCGTGAGATTAAGAATTGTCCGATTCAGCTTAATAGCCGTGTTTGGTTGGCAGACCTGATCATGGTAGATTTACCTAGAGATGATGTTATTTTGGGTATTGATTGGATGGATCGTCACGATGCCATCCTTAGTGTCCGTAAGCGTATGGTCACTATCATTTCAGACAATGGAGTTGAGTGTGTATTTCAGGGGAGTAATCCCAGCTATTCCGAAAGAGTTATCAATATGATGAAAGCAGTGAAATTACTTAATCAAGGGTGTGTTGGTTATTGGTGCTATATGACCAAGACCGAGAAATCATCAGTGTCATTGACGGATATCCCAGTAGTGAGAGAATACGCCGATGTATTTCCAGACGAGTTACCTGGTTTGCCTCCACATAGAGAGGTGGAATTCACGATTGAGTTGGATCCTGGTACATCTCCAATATCGAAAGCACCATATCGTATGGCCCTAAATGAAATGCAGGAATTGAAGAATCAACTGTAGGAATTGGCCGAGAAGGGTTATATCCGACCGAGTGCGTCTCCATGGGGAGCACCAGTGTTATTTGTCAAGAAGAAGGATGGTTCTTTTCGCTTGTGCATTGATTATCGAGAGCTGAACTGGGTGACGATCAAGAATAAATATCCCCTACCCCGCATCGATGATCTCTTGAATCAACTTCAGGGAGCTTCAGTATTTTCCAAGATCGATTTGAGATCTGGGTATCATCAGTTGCGAATTCGAGAGTCGAATATCGCAAGAACGGCATTTCAAACACTCTATGGGCATTATGAGTTTGTGGTGATGCCGTTTGGGTTAACTAATGCACCTGCGGTATTCATGGAGTTGATGAACTGAGTTTTCATCGATTATTTAGATCAGTTCGTGGTTGTTTTCATAGACAACATTTTGATTTATTCTCGTGACCGAGAGGAACATGGACTTCACCTTCATCAAGTTCTCGACGTGTTGAGACGAGAGCAACTCTATGGAAAATTTTCCAAATGTGAGTTCTGGATGTCCGAGGTGACGTTTCTAGGGCATGTGATTGCATCAGATGGAGTACGTGTCGACCCTTAGAAGACGGAGGCTATCCGAGATTGGCAACCTCCAAAGAATGTTAAGGAAATCTGATGCTTTCTCGGATTAGCTAGCTATTATCGGCAATTTATGGAAGGATTTTCTAAAATCGATCAACCTATGATGAACCTTTTGCAAAAGGATAAGAAATACACGTGGTCTGATGCGTGTCAATGGAGTTTTGAAGAGCTCAAGTGTCGTTTAATCTCAGTGCCTGTCCTTTACTTACCCCAAAGGACGGAAAGATTCGTGGTTTATAGTGATGCGTCCGGACAAGGTCTCGGATGTGTATTAATGCAGAACGGGAAAGTGATTGCCTATGCTTCGCGGCAGCTCAAACCTTATGAGGTCAATTATCTGAACCATGACCTGGAGCTAGCGGCTGTGGTATTCGCGTTGAAGATTTGGCGCCATTATCTTTATGGCATCACCTGTTTGATTTTCACCGATCATAAGAGTTTAAAGTATTTATTTACTCAGAAGGAGTTGAATTGCGACAGAGACGATGGTTGGAACTAATTAAAGATTATGATATTGAGATACAATACCACCCAGGTAAGGCGAATGTTGTCGCCGACGCCTTGAGCCGTAAATCTGTTTAGGAGTAGATGCTTGGTCGTTTGACTACTCAGAAGGAACTTCAGCAGGAATTCCTAAGGCATGAGATCGAGGTTTGGTTACAACATGTACAAGGACATCTTTGTATGCGGGAGATTTCATCGCCACTTGAGGAGACGATCAGACTGAAACAGGGTTCAGACCCATTTTTGTTGCGCATTCGAGATGATGTGGCTCAGGGGAAAGCCCCTGGATTTGTGGTCCACGAGGATGGACTTTTGCAATTTAAGAACCGGTTATGCGTTCTGGTGGATGACGAGTTTAAAAACTCGATTTTGAGAGAGGTCCATGCTACCCCATATTCTATTCATCTGGGGTCTAGCAAGATGTATAAGGACTTGAAACAAAATTACTGGTGGAGTAATATGAAGCGAGAAGTCGTAGAATTTGTTTCGAGATGTCTGACCTGTCATCAAGTCAAGATAGAACACCAGCGACCGCGGGTATGCTGAAACCACTTCCTATCCCAGAATGGAAGTGGGAGGATATTTCAATGGACTTCATCACGAGTTTACCGGCGAGTCATCGTGGCATGAATACAATTTGGGTTATTGTGGACTGTTTAACTAAGTCAGCTCATTTCCTTGAGATTAAGGATACGTGGGGTCCTGAGAGACTTGCCCAGTTATTCATTAAAGAGATTGTGTGATTGCACGGTACCCCTAAGAGTATCGTTTCAGATCGTGAAGGATGATTCGTGTCACATATTTGGAAATCCGTTCATCGTGCCATGGGAACTCAGCTAGATTTCAGCACAGCTTTTCACCCTCAGTCTGACGGACAATCAAGCGGACTATTCAGATGTTGGAGGACATGTTGAGGGCATGTGTTCTCGATTGGAAAGATGATTGGGAAGCCCAACTACCGTTGATTGAGTTCACATACAATAATAGTTGGAATGCTTCGATTAAGATGGCACCTTACGAGGCCTTATACGGTCGTCATTGTCGATCTCCCTTATGCTGGGATGACTTATCAGAATCGATAGGCACTGAACCCGATATGCTAATAGCCGCACGCGAAAAGGTAGCGTTGATCCGGAGTCGTTTGTTGACCACTCAAAGTCGACAAAAATCTTATGCAGATAATCATCGTCGACCATTAGAGTTCGAGACAGGTGACCACGTTTTGGTCAAGGTATCCCCGAGTCGGGGTATCTTCCGTTTCGGGAATCTAGGAAAGTTGAGTCCGAGATTCATTGGACCATTTGAGATTTTGGATCGAGTAGGCGATCTGGCTTATCGATTGGCTTTACCTCCACCCTTGAGCCAAATTCATAACGTGTTTCATGTCTCTCAGTTGTGGAAGTATGTTTCTAACCCTTGTCACATACTTCAGTTTGACGAAATCGAGATAGCGGATGATCATACGTATGAGGAGCGTCCTGTACGAGTATTTGAGCGGCGAATAAAACAGTTGAGGAACAAGATGATTTCTTTGGTTAAGATTCAGTGGTCAAGACATGGAGTGGAAGAGGCTACTTGGGAAACTGAGGATAGTATGTGGGAGGGTTATCCCGAATTGTTTAACCCTTAGTTTCAAGGACGAAACTCTTTTTAAGGGAGGGAGTGTGTAATACCCGGTTGTGAACTCATTTATTTTTTTTCATTCAGTAATTGTCACTCTGTAATTCTCACTCATTAATAATCATTCATCATTCGTATTCATTCATTCGTGTTCACCATTCGGCGTAACTTTGAGTCGTGTATCGATATTGTTCATTTTTCAACCCTGTTTGAGAATCTATATGAGAATATTATCTTGGTCGTTGTAATTGCTTAGTAAGTTGATGTTGATATTGGAGTTCATATCATTTCGAATTTACTCCTTGTTCGGATCGTGCTACTTTTAGACCAACTCTCGTAATCATTACTCGGAACCACCGTTTTGGGGTTCCCGAACTTCTATTTCGTGTTTTTGTTCCCAATATTTGAATTCTATTATGTTTATTCTCTTCTCGGGTCATTTTTCGTCATTTTTGGGCCCGAATAGTGTGCGTCGTGGCATAAGGGAGTGTGCACCACGGCACACACCTTGTGCTTTTGGAGTTGTAACCGGCTGTACTGCGGGCTGCGGCCCTCTGCTGGTCGGGCCGCGGCACTAAGCCAAGTGCTGGAGAAGTTTTTTGGCCGCGGGCCGCGGCACACTCAGTCCGTGCCGCGGCACGCGAAGCAGTTTACCCTTTTTCAGCGGATTTTTGAGGAAAGAAGTTCATTTCATCATTCTCCTCATTCCTCCTCTCCTTGGGCGACTTGTAGGCGAATTCTTGGGCAAATTAACATCATCAATCTCAGAGATTTCATCCCTCTTGAGTTCTTGGTGTGGATTAACAACATCTTTTTGGATTCTTCATCCTAATTCAAGGTAACTTCTTCAACCCTAGATTGGATTTTGAGTTGGATCATGATGTTTTGGATGATATAATCATGATTTGTGAAGGATGTATGTATGATTATGAGTTTTTATGAATTATCATCGGATTGTTGGAATTTTATTCAAGAACATTTTGAAGGTTGACTTGGAATTGGGGTTTTCAATTAGATGTTATCGTAATCTAGAATTGAGTATTCCTACTAGATTATCGATTGTGTTTATGGTGTTTTGTTGGATTGAATCACTCATTAGAAGTTGGTTTTCGATACAATTGGGATTGATTGTAAATAATGGGAGATTGTTTACAAAGTGTTTGTCGAAATACCCCAATGAGTTTGGATTTGTTGTATCGACCTCTTGAATTGGTTATGATCACAATTGATACGTATATTAAACGAATTGTTGGTAATTGTGTTATTCAAGGCTGTTCAAGCGACCGATATCTCCATTAAGGACGTTTGTTCGAGGAAGGACATTATTCACCGGTATTTGAGGCAAGTTATTTCTTGCTCGGTTAAAAGGATAATCATTCCTTTCGTTGTTGATCATGCGTATGTATAATTCATGTTTACTATTAATCATATTGGGACAACGGTTCCAATCATTTCAATAAAAGCTATCACTCATTGCGTCATTAGTTCACCTCGGTGAGTCATTCTTGACCCTTGTCAGTTCTATTCATTGTTCTTCATCAGAGTCGCTCTTGTTCGTGTGACCTTCCGGGATTGTATTGCGTTTCGGGTGGTATATGTGTGGAATTTTTAGTCGGGCACATTAAGGTCATTTGTAGAGATCCGGACACATTGGACTGTGCACACGGTAACGTGCCTCCATGAGACTAATTAGGCCAAGTTCTGCAGGTGTTTATGCGGGACACTGGGCACTCGGCAGGTTTGTGCACTTGCACATCCCATTCGTGGCGTACTATGATGCCCATCATTCAACTTAATTTCATGACTCATTCATGTGATTATTGTATTTTGTTCAACTCTTGAGGATTGTTGTTCTGTGTAACTGACCCCATTTGGGGATATTGTTTTAGGTCATGGCAAGGCAAAAGTACTGGAATAGAACGTTGACGGCGAGGAGCCCCAGTGATACTAGTAGGGTAACACCCCAAACTAGGCAGATATTACAGTGCCGTGGATCCCCGACCGGGACCCACCAGGCAAGTGAAACTGATGAATTAAATAATATAATTGTAGTACCAAACCACATTATATTACCAAATACTCCGATGAGGAGTTTAAATACAAAACACCAGGACAATACTGAATACTAGTATATTTTATATGAAGATAAAATACACCACACTGAATGAAACGGAGTATCCAAATGAAAATCTGCAGCGGAAAATAAATGACAACAACATGAATGACTGAAAAGATCAGGGCCCCCTACTAGTATCACTGGGACTCCTCGCCATCAACGTTCTATTCCCGTGCTTTTGCCTTGCCATGACCTGAAAACAAAATCCTCAGCCGGGTCAGTTACACAGAACAACAATCCTCAAGGGTTGAAAATACACAATCATGAGTTATCTTTAGTTATGAAATATCCTTAGTTATGAATTACGCTGAAGAGGAGTATCATAGTACGCCCGTAATGTTCTGTGCAAGTGTACAAGACGAATGACCGAACACACCCGTCCTTGTACCTAATTAGTCTCACGGAGGTAATCGTTACTGTGTGCATAGTCCAATGTATCGATCCCAATACATGACCATCGCGTGCTCGACTAAAAATTCCACACATCCGCACCCGGCCACGCAATATGAACCCAGAAGGTCATATGAACGAGAATGACCAAAATGAATATCAATGAATAATAATCCGACAAGGTCAAGAATGACTCACCGAGATGAAAATGATAGTGAAGTGAATGATAGTTCAATGAAATGATTGGAACCGCCGTTCCTCGTTAATGAAGTGATTATTCGACAATTAAAAGTCTCAATATGGTTAATACAATGATGAATGAGTTATGATTATGAATGAACAACAACAAAAGGAATGAATATCCTTTTAACCGAGTAAGAATTAACTTACACAATACCGATGAAGAATGTCCTTCCACGAACAACTTCCTAAATGAGATGTCGGTTGCTCGAACAACCTTGAATAACATAATATCGAACAATCCATTCAACATAGGAATCAAACATGATGGTAACCAACTCAAAACGTCGATACGACTAAACCAAGTTCATTGAGGCATTATATCAAACACATTGTGACCAATCTCCGATTGTTTACAATCAATCCTCAATTATACAAACATTAAATCCCCAAGAAGTGTTTCATACCAACAAAACATCTTCAATACGATCAATAATCCAAAATGAATATCCAAATTCGTGATTTCAACAACAATTAATCGAAAAACCCCAAATCCAACTTAATATTCAAAGTGTTCTTGAATAATCCTTCAATAATCCAATGAATAATCATACATATCCATAATCATGCGTACATCACTTCATACAACATGATTTTAATGGCTAAAACATCATATCTCAATACCAAATCAAAATCCAAGATGTTGACGAATATTACCTTTGAAGATCCAAGCACTTCGATCCGATGAAAACGTGTTAAATCGACTATCCAAGCTCCCCAAACGAATGAAGATGATGAAAACCGAGTATTCAAGTGATTGATGAAGAAGGATCTATTCCTCAAGCTCTCTCTCTCTCGGACAAGATGAAGGAAATGAGAAAAATGAGGAAAAGTCCCGTCCAAGGTCCTTATAAACTGCCGGAAGTTACGGCCGTAACATCCCAGGTCAACGGCCTTACGGCCGTAACCGGCCAACTCGTACAGTCGTAACTCGGCTTCGTCCAAACCTCTGTCGACAGCCTTACGGCCGTACCCGCTCCTTACTTACGGGCGTAACTCGCCCTCGTCTAAAACACCTGCCGACATCCTTATGGCCATACCCGCACACCTTACGGGCGTAACTCGGACGATACGGCTGTATCCGGCCAAAGTTACGGGCGTAAGCCCCCTTCGTCAAAAATGACCAGCACTTAATCAGAACGCACGGCCAGAATCGACAAACCTTACGGCCGTACCTTCCTCGTCTTACGGCCGTATGCCACAACCCTTACGGCCGTAAGTCCCTCTCGTCCGACAAAACCTGAAATTCACGAACACTCCTTACGGCCGTATCCTGCCCCTCTTACGGCCGTAACTCGCCTTCGGCCAAAAACGCCTGGACACCCTGCTCGACACGTACGGCCGTAACCGGCCAAGCCTTACGGCCGTACCTTCTCAACTTACGGCCGTACCTGCTCAACTTACGGCCGTAAGTCCCGTTCGTCCAAAATGGGCCGACACCAATGAACACCTGTTACGGCCGTATCCGACAAATCCTTACGGCCGTAACTCGTTGCTGGACAAGATGAAAATCCGACAACTCTGATTCCTCGCTACGATTGATGAATGATCCAACATACCATACGTATATGAAAGTGAACAAGTCCAACACATGCCAAAGATGAAACTTCTAGCACAAGACTACCAATCACGATGATAATGGTAGTACTCCCGTCTCGATCCATAAATGGAGATGAAATGACAATCGGTAACTGATACATGGTTACAACACGCCCACAATGAACGCAAATGAATGAATCATGAATGATGAATGATTATTAATGAGTGAAAAATTACTAGGTGACAATTACTGACTGACAATTATTGAATGATAATGAATGAATTACAACCGGGTATTACATACTCCCCCCCTTAAAAAGAGTTTTGTCCTCGAAACTAAGGGTCAAACAACTTGGGATAAGTCTCCCGCATACTCTCCTCGATTTCCCAAATAGCCTCTTCGACTCCGTGTCTAGACCACTGAATCTTGACCAAAGGAATCGTCTTGTTCCTCAACTATTTGATTCGCCGCGCCAAAACTCATATAGGATGCTCCTCATACGAATGATCATCCGTGATCTCGATTTCGTCGAACTGAAGTATGTGACTCGGGTCGGTAACATACTTCCGCAACTGAGAGACATGAAACACAATATGAATTCGGCTCAACGCCTAAGGTAAATCCAATCGATAAGCTAACTCGCCTACTCGATCCAAAATCTCAAACGGTCTAATGAATCTCGGACTCAACTTTCCCCGCTTGCCAAAACGGAAGATACCTCGACTCGGTGATACTTTGACCAAAACGTGGTCACCCGTCTCGAACTCTAGTGGTCGACGACGATTATCTGCATATGATTTCTGTCGACTCTGAGCGGTCAACAGACGACTCCTGATCAAGGCTACCTTCTCACGGGCGGCTATAAGCATATCGGGCTCGGTGCCGATTGACTCTGATGGGTCACCCCAACACAAGGGAGATCGACAACGATGACCATACAAGGCTTCGTAAGGTGCCATCTCAATCGAAGCATGCCAACTATTATAGTATGTGAACTCAATCAACGGTAATTGGGCTTCCCAATCATCTCTGCAATCGAGGACGTATGCCCTCAACATGTCTTCCAACGTCTGAATAGTCATCTCCGATTGTCCATCGGACTGAGGATGAAAACGATACTAAGATTAAGCTGAATTCCCATAGTACGATGAACTGATTTCCTAAAATGAGACATGAATCGTCCATCACGATCGGAAACGATACTTTTAGGAGTACCGTGCAGTCTCATTATCTCTTTGATGAACAACTGGGCAAGTCTCTCGGGACCCCCACGTATCCTTAATCTCAAGGAAATGAGCTGATTTAGTTAAGCGGTCCACAATCACCCAGATTGTATTCATGCCACGACGGCTCATCGGTAAACTTGTGATGAAATCCATATAAATGTCTTCCCACTTCCATTCTAGAATAGGGAGAGGTTTCAGCATACCCGCCGGTCGCTGATATTCAATCGTGTCTTGCTGACAGGTAAAACATCTCAAAACAAATTTCGCGACTTCTCGCTTCATATTACTCCACCAGTAATTTTGTTTCAAGTCCTTGTACATCTTGCTAGACCCCGGATGAAGGGAATAAGGGGTAGCATGAGCTTCTCTCAAAATCGAGTTTTTCAACTCGTCGTTCGCCGGTACGCACCACCGATTCTTAAATCGCAAAAGTCCATCCTCGTGGACCACAAATCCAGGGGCTTTCCCCTGAGCCACATCCTCACAGATGCACAACAATGATGGGTCTGAACCCTGATTCTCTCTGATTGCCTCCTCAAGTGGCGATGAAATCTCTAACATGCAAAGTTTCCCTTGCACTCGCTGAAGCCAGACCCCGATCTCGGGTCTAAAGAATTCTTGATGAAGCTCCTTCTAAACTGTTAAATGAGCAAGCATTTGCTCCTGAACGGACTTACAACTCAAGTCATTGGTAACCATGTTTGCCTTACCTGGGTGGTACAGGATCTCGATATCAATCTTTGATTAGTTCCAACCACCGCCTCTGTCGCATATTTAACTCCTTCTGAGTAACTATATGCTTCAAACTCTTATGATTGGTGAATATCTGACAGGTGACGCCATAAAGGTAATGACGCCAAATCTTCAACGCGAAAACCACGGCTGCTAGTTCCAGGTCATGGGTCGGATAATTAACCTCGTAAAGTCTCAATTGCCGTGAACAATAGGCAATAACCTTCCCATTCTGCTCTAGTACACATCCGCGATCTTGTCCGGACGCATCACTATAAACCACAAATCCTTCCGTCCCTTGCAGTAAAGAAGGGACAGGTGCTTACATTAACCGGCTCTTGAGTTCTTCAAAACTCAGCTGACACGCGTCGGAACACGTGTATTTCTTATCCTTTCGCAAAAGGTTCGTCATTGATCGAGTGATTTTAGAAAATCCCTCCACAAACCGCCGATAATAACCGGCTAATCCGAGAAAGCTTCGGATTTCCTTAACATTCTTCGGAGGTAACCAAGCTTGGATAGCCTCCGTCTTCTGAGGATTCACACGCATTCCAACTGATGAAATTACATGTCCGAGTAACGTCACTTCGGACATCCAGAACTCATATTTGGAAAACTTTCCATAAAGTTGTTCTCGTCTCAACACGTCGAGAACCTGATGAAGGTGAACCTCGTGCTCCTCTCGATCACGAGAATAAATCAAAATGTCATCGATGAAGACAACAACAAACTGATCCAAAAAGTCGATGAAAACCCGATTCATTAACTCCATGAATACCACAGGTGCATAAGTTAACCCGAACGGCATTACCACGAACTCATAATGACCATAGCGTGTACGAAACGTTGTCCTTGCGATATCCGACTCTCGAATTCGCAACTGATGATATCCAGATCTTGGGTCGATCTTGGAAAATATTGAAGCTTCCTGAAGTTGATCTAAGAGATCACCAATATGGGTTAGAGGATACTTAATCTAGATCGTCACCCTGTTCAGCTCCTGATAATCAATACACAAGTGAAATGAACCATCCTTCTTCTTGACAAACAATACTGGTGCTCCCCACGGGGACGTACTCGGTCGGATATAATCTTTCTCGAACAATTCCTCAAGTTGATTCTTCAACTCATGCATTTCGGTCGGGACATCCGGTACGGTGCCTTTAATAATGGAGACGTATTAGGCTCCAACTCAGTCGTGAATTCCACATCCCTCTGTGGAGGAAAATCGGGTAACTCGTCTGGAAATACATCGTCAATCGATAACAATGATACCACGAATGATTGAACGCCTCGATTGCCCTGGAACGGTCAATCGATGACAATGATACAATGAATTATTGAACACCTCGATTGAGTAATTTTACTGTCTCCATTATATTAATAATTCATTTGGAACAACGGGATTACCTCCCTGAAATACACACTCGGCTCCAACGACTGAAATGATAGTGACCAATGCTTACGAACACTGGTGATGGTATCATGACGATCCATCTAATTAACACCCAATATTGCGTCGTCCTTAGGTAAGTCCTCCACGATGAGGTCCGCCAACCAAATGCGGTCATTAAGCTCAATTCAGTATGATTCTAAAATTCTTCTACCGACAGGTAGACCAATGATATAAGGTCCACAATCAAAAGGACTATCCAAATTAAGTCTATTCAAACATGATTCGTAAATGAATGAATGTGGTGCACCAGTATCAAAAGGTACACACAGGTTGAGATAAAATTATGAGTATACCTGAGATCATTCGGGCCACCGGATCATCGATCCTCTTCATCACATGAATCCGGGACTTGCCGGCCCCCGAACCGAACGCTCCCGCCTGATAAATATGAGCTCCGCCTTTATTCGCTTCTATCGTCTTAAACGACGCTGACAGAGCAGTCTGATTCTGAATTGCTGATTGATTCGGGGCCTGAGATGCCGCCGGAGCCGGCTTGGAGTCCTTTTGGCAAAAACAGGCCTTATGCCCAAAAATCCCACAGTTATGGCATGTGATAGACAGTTTCAGACACTTAGTGTCAGAATGACCTGGCCTACGCTTGAAACAGTGATGGCCGACCGCCGCCGGACTGAGATCCCGCATGATTAGGCGCCGTAGGGGGTCGCTCAGAAATGTTAAGGCCCGCACGAGGCTTATTGAAAGCTGACTGACTGCCTTCGCACTGATTACGCTTAGTTGATTTCTTGCTGACAGACGAAGGTTGCTGCTCAGCAATTTCCTTAGCAACAGGCTCATACGGGAGGGTTCTCTCAATTAATTCGGCCAGAGTGGCGCAATGATGATTAAGCAATTGCATATGGGTCATCATGACCTGCATAAAAGTGAGTGGATCAACCCGAACATCTTCTGATCGAGCGGAGTCCTGGGTACGGTTTCCCGACAGTGAGTGATTATTCCCCGGGTTTCGGCCCGCACCGCGGCCTCTCCCCGTGCATCCCCTGACAGCTCTCTTCATACTGAAGTAGGAAGGTCGCATGATAATCATAGATCTCGTATGAGTACCGCATTATGATTTACGTCATGAAATGATGAAAATGAGCATACGCGCTCTAACACAGAGATTACATGAATGATTAACTGAGGTGACATGATTATCTGATGAAATTCTTGAAATGATTATCTTGAAAAAATTAACAAGATTAATCATATGATCTTCCAGATCAACAACTCAGTAATGAAATGAATTGAGTGATTAATGAGTTAACATGATCGTCCTGATCAAATGAAAAATGATTATTGAGGATTGTTAACTGATGAATTATGAATGAATAATTATTGCCAGAAATTATACCATGGCGTTAGAAGTCTTACAGTTCTTTCGGTCTGATTGGCTCGGCATTTGCGCAGGTCACACGTGACGCGAAAGTCCAATGATACTAGTCTGATGATAATGATTTCAAATGAGACATGACTCAGAAGGTAGTATTCAAAACCACGCTACGATACCAACTCTGTAACACCCCAAACTAGGCGGATATTACAGTGTCGTGGATCCCCGACTGGGACCCACCAGGCAAGTGAAACTGATAAATTAAATAATATAATTGGAGTACTGAACCACATTATATTACCAAATACTCCGATGAGGAGTTTAAATACAAAACACCGGGATAATACCTAATACTAGTATATTTTATATGAAGATAAAATACACCACACTGAATGAAACGGAGTATCCAAATGAAAATCTGCAGCGGGAAACAAATGACAACAACATGAATGACTGAAAGGATCGGGGGGCCCTACTAGTATCACTGGGACTCCTCGCCGTCAACGTTCTATTCCCGTGCTTTTGCCTTGCCATGACCTGAAAACAAAATCCCCAGCCGGGGTCAGTTACACGGAACAACAATCCTCAAGGGTTGAAAATACACAATCATGAGTTATCTTTAGTTATGAAATATCCTTAGTTATGAATTACGCTGAAGAGGAGTATCATAGTATGCCCGTAATGTTCTGTGCAAGTGTACAAGATGAATGACCGGACACACCCATCATTTGTACCTAATTAGTCTCACGGAGGTAATCGTTACCGTGTGCACAGTCCAATGTATCGATCCCAATACATGACCATCGCGTGCTCGACTAAAAATTCCACACATCCACACCCTGCCACGCAATATGAACCCAGAAGGTCATATGAACGAGAATGACCAAAATGAATATCAATGAATAATAATCCGACAAGGTCAAGAATGACTCACCGAGATGAAAATGATAGTGAAGTGAATGATAGGTCAATGAAATGATTGGAACCGCCGTTCCTCGTTATTGAAGTGATTATTCGACAATTACAAGTCTCAATATGGTTAATACAATGATGAATGAGTTATGATTATGAATGAACAACAAAAGGAATGAATATCCTTTTAACCGAGTAAGAATTAACTTACACAACACAGATGAAGAATGTCCTTCCACGAACAACGTCCTAAATGAGATGTCGGTCGCTCGAACAACCTTGAATAACACAATATCGAACAATCCATTCAACATATGAATCAAGCACGATGATAACCACCTCAAAACATCGATACAACTAAACCAAGTTTATTGGGGCATTATATCAAACACATTGTGACCAATCTCCGATTATTTACAATCAATCCTCAATTATACAAACATTAAATCCCCAAGAAGTGTTTCATACCAACAAAACATCTTCAATACGATCAATAATCCAAAATGAATATCCAAATTCGTGATTTCAACAACAATTAATCGAAAAGACCCAAATCCAACTTAATATTCAAAGTGTTCTTGAATAATCCTTCAATAATCCAATGAATAATCATACATATCCATAATCAAGCGTACATCACTTCATACAACATGATTTTAACGGCTAAAACATCATATCTCAATACCAAATCGAAATCCAAGATGTTGACGAATATTACATTTGAAGATCCAAGCACTTTGATCTGATGAAAACATGTTAAATCGACTATCCAAGCTCTCCAAACGAATGAAGATGATGAAAACCGAGTATTCAAGTGATTGATGAAGAAGGATCTATTCCTCAAGCTCTCTCTCTCGGACAAGATGAAGGAAATGAGAAAAATGAGGAAAAGTCCCGTCCAAGGTCCTTATAAACTGCCGGAAGTTACGGCCGTAACTCGGCCTTCTTATGGCCGTAACATCCCAGGTCAACGGCCTTACGGCCATAACCGGACAACTCGTATGGCCGTAACTCGGCTTCGTCCAAACCTCTGCCGACAGCCTTACGACCGTACCCGCTCCTGACTTACGGGCGTAACTCGCCCTCGTCTAAAACACCTGCCGACATCCTTACGGCCGTACCCGCACACCTTACGGGCATAACTCGGATGATACGGCCGTATCCGGCCAAACTTACGGGCGTAAGCCCCCTTCGTCGAAAATGACCAGGCACCCTGCCTGTAACGTATGGCCGTAACCGGCCAAACCTTACGACCGTACCTTCCTCGTCTTACGGCCATATGCCGCAACCCTTATGGCCGTAAGTCCCTCTCGTCCGACAGAACCTGAAATTCACGAACACTCCTTACGGCCGTATCCTGCCCCTCTTACGGCCGTAACTCGCCTTCGGCCAAAAACGCCTGGACACCCTGCTCGACACGTACGGCCGTAACCGGACAAGTCTTACGGCCGTACCTGCTCAACTTACGGCCGTATGCCGAAGCCTTATGGCCGTAAGGCCCGTTCGTCCAAAATAGGCCAACACCAACGAACACATGTTACGGCCGTAACTCGTTGCTGGACAAGATGAAAATCCGACAACTCCGATTCCTCTCCACGATTGATGAAAGATCCAACATACCATACGTATGTGAAAGTGAACAAGTCCAACACATGCCAAAGATGAAAATTCCAGCACAAGACTACCAATCACGATGATAATGATAGTACTCCCGTCTCGATCCATAAACGGAGATGAAATGACTATCGGTAACTGATACATGGTTACAACACGCCCACAATGAACGCAAATTAATGAATCATGAATGATGAATGATTATTAATGACTGAAAAATTACTGGGTGACAATTACTGACTGACAATTACTGAATGATAATGAATGAATTACAACCGGGTATTACAAGTAGGGGGGCCCAGTCTGTCCAATTGTTCATGTTTCTTTAATGTGTAATTTCCGCTGCAGTTCCGTTTGGATTTCATTTCATTCAGTGTTGTATATTTTATCTTAATATGAAATATACATGTATTTTGTGTTTCCTAGGTGTGTTGTACTTGAAACTCCTCATCGGAGTAATTGATGACATAATGTGGTTCGGTACTACAATTATATTAATTCATTAATTTTCATTCGCCTTGTGGGTCCCAATTGGGGGTCCACGGCACTATAATATCCACCTAGTTTTGGGGTGTTACAGTAGGCGACCGCTAAGAGCCAGTAGGAGAATTCAGTCTCTCATGTTCAACAAACTACAGGAGCCAAAATGAGCCTGGAGGAATTAGTCCCTTCTATCTCCCAAATAGACACAACAGCTGAATTGCACAGGTTCATGCGTCCGAACAGGTTGTCTCTCATATCCCTAGTCACCTTCTGAACCCTATGAGGACATCCTACCAGATGACAGTCCATAAAAGTTGTTGGGATTCTAAGGAAAAGCCCCAAACTTCCCCAAACTAGGGTTCTAAGGAATTTACCTTGATTCAGAGAGAAGGAATGGATTAGATGTTGTAAAATCCTTGTTATCCAGCTAAAGATGGTGATGGATGATGAAAAGTTGTTCCAAATCGCCTCAGAATCGCCTCTATGGTGTGCACTCGTCGGAAATATGGAAAATGAGAAAATAATGACGAAGAAGGCGGCTGACAAGTTTATATACTGGACCTAATTAGCATGCGCTAATTCTGGAGTATAGCACGCACTAACGAGGTCACCCGGTAGTCCAGTAGCCTATGACCTGCGCCGATAGTGTGCGCTACATCTGGCATAGTGTGCGCTAGATCACGCCTAGTGTGTGCTACCTGCTAGTCCAGAGAGCAGGAACCCCCTACTGCCACTATCAAACTTGAGTAGTTAGCGCCCGCTATATCCGATGCTAGCACGCGCTACCAAGCATGAATAATGTGCGTAGCTCATGTCTAGCGTGCGCTATCTGCTAGTCCAGAGGGCAGAACTCAGTTACTTCCTCTGCCAAGCCCGAACTAATAGCGTGCGCTACAGGCGAAACTAGAGCCCGCTACTCAACAGAAATTGCGTGCGTTAGCTTATGCCTAGCATGCGCTATCTGTCTGGCTCAAAACATTGCTCCAAAGTCCAATCAATATGAACATGTCCCAAAAGGTACGAAACTCTAAAATCAACAACAACAACATCTCAATACGTGCTTACAAGAGCGACAAACGCGAAAGGACGCCAAAACCAACAATTTATAAAAGTACGGGTATTACACTCCCTTCTTTGTGTTGTGCCTCGTGTGACACGAGCTACTTGTATGATTATTTGTTAAGTGATGGAATCCTTATGTTGATTTTGATTTCGTGATATGGGTTTATTTGACTCTCATATTTTATTTATATGAGGAGTGGTGTCGTTGCTAATGTATTTTTTACTGTTGATTTTGTCCACTGCTAATGATTTCCAAAATGATTTGCTCATTTTGCAAGTATTCTTGTGAAACCCTTATGTCTAACATGGAACGGTAATATATATGTGTGTGACTTTCTCACTCCGGGAGGGTCCGACGAGGCCTCGGAGGAATCTGTGATTTCGCTCCTGATTCACGAGCTTGTTTGGGTAGCCAGTCCAGGACGGTCCATAGAGGCCTCGGGTGGGACTAGTGGTTTAGCCCCGGTCCTACACGATTTTCAACTGTGATTATTGATTGATTGTTTTCCGAGAAAAGACATGTCCTTTTTTGATCCTTGAAATGATTTGATGCATGTACTATGAGATGTTTAAGCAAATGTCGATACGTGTGAGCAGAGGCTCAATGTATACTTTGAAACGTGTGAGTTTTTGGGCATTCTAGCCTAATGAATTTTTGAAAATCTTAAGTATCTTAGAGAATAAATTTCGAGGCGTACTTTTAAAATGGATTATATGTTCAAGGAGCCTACTAGTGAAACTATATGTTTCAAAATTCTTCTACTTTGAGGACCAAAATATTTTGAGATATTCTCAGTAATTTAGAAACGCATTTGCTTAGACCCGAAGGTCGAATATTTCTGAAAGTTTTTAACTAAAAGAAAGATGTCCTCATTTTTATCAAACGCAAGACAGTTTTTCAAAGTCTCGATGACGCTATTTGTAGTACTATTTCAAAATGTGATACTTGAGATCAACTAGTGTTTCCAAATTATTTTCAAAAAGGTGGTTTTCATTGTTAAAACCTATCATTTCCTGTTTGCAGTCAGGGAATGTGTGTATGATGTTAGCATTTTCGTTAGGGTGTTAGGCCTCCGAGTTGTGATTGAATTGGTGGTGTGAGGGTTGAGTTGTTTGCCATGCATTCGTAGTGTTAGCCCTCTGTGAGAGGTGTGATGTTGGTATTAAATGTTTGTCGCTTCGTAGTGATTTGCGTGTTATCGCACCTGTGCGAGCTGTTAGAGCTTGGGTTTGTATGATTGTGCACATATGTTACTGTTTCAAGATGTTTTGTAATTGTATACTAGTTATCGTTCGGGCTGTTGAAATCGTCGAACGGATGTTGTAATTGCTATGATTTTGTGTATGTGAGTGGGATGGTAATTGCTGTATGTGATTGTGTTACGATTTTCGCTTGTGCTGGGTAATTACTTATTCAGTATACCGAGGGGTCGTGGTCGTGGCGTCCAGACACGTGATCAGGATCATACCGCCGGTGATGGTGTTGGTATTTGTGTTGCCACTATTTTACAGCAGGTAGCTGCACAGATGACTCAGTTGACCTAAGCAGTTCAACGTAGTACAGATGTGACTCAGAACATTGGCGCAAATCAGTGGCTTCGAGAAGTGGTTCGTTTGAATCCCCCTTGTTTCGCTGTGCCGCAGATGCATTGGGTGGGGATGGTCGGCTTTTACAGTTGGGAAAGATATTCGAGGTAGTTGATTGTCCAGAATAACATAAGTTGCCTGTCGCTCAGTATCTTCTTTACAAGGATGCCTTTAACTGGTGGGAGACTTTTAAGCCTCGAGATCGTATTGCCACGTGGGCAGAGTACCATAGATTCATGAGAGATGAGTTTTGTCCGAAACTGATCAGAAATTCGAGGATTAATGAATTCTTTTCGGCGAAACCGCAAGATGTACCGCTATCTCAAGCTATTATTGATTATAGCAAACAGCTCAGCTATGTGCAGGATAAGGTGAGAGGAGGATAAGATCTGTCATTTTATTAGGCGAATGAAGCTGGAGGTTTGTCAGTACATAGATGGTTTCACTTGTACCCGTAAGTTCATTTAACGTTGTTATATGTGTAGTGAGCTTCAATTTGGTTATCTGTTGTCGTATCGTGATATTTCGGGCGCTTGGGCCATTTCGTAATTTTTCTAGAGTGTTGGGCATTTGTTTTCATATTCATGTTCTTTCCAATCTTCAGATTATCGGAATCATGTGTTTGTTTAGTGCTTAAACTCGTGTTTTGATTGTTGTACTACTTTTCTTGATCGACCGTAGTAATTCATGTTCGTCGAGTATTACTTGTTGTCCCATGCACCTCTTTGTTTTAATATGTGCTCGTGGTGTGTTACATTATGTTTCGTAATTTGCTCATTATTGTTTTGAATCATAGCCAGTGCGTTAGTGTGACCGAGACATTGTCGAACGTCTAACCGGACTGTCGCAATGGCCGAGTTTTGGCCATAAGGCCTGGCCGAGTTACGGCCGTAAGGCATGGTTGGTTACGGCCGTAAGGCGTGGTCGGTTACGGCCGAAATGCATGGCCGAGTTACGGCCGTAAGACATGGCCTGGTACGGCCATAATGCATTGCCAGGTACGGCCACAAGGCATCCGCACGTTGTGGGCAGTAGCCTGGGAGGCTTGGTTACGGTCGTAAGGAGCTGCCGAGTATGGCCGTAAGTGCCGAGTTATGGTCGTAAGTTACTGCATCTTACAGCCGTAACATGCTCGGCTATATATAGGCTGGGCAACGGGTTTCGTTTCCATTTTTCCCCTTTCTCCTTCTTCTTCCACAGTTTTCGGCTGCGATTTTCTCCAAGTTCTCAAATCTCTTAGGGGTTGACTTTCTGGATTTCCTTCTTGAGTTCATTGTTCGTCTGATTTTGATAAATCGGTTGATATTCTTGAGTATTATTAATCGTATTATATGGATTGTATATACGTATCTCGAATTTATTTGAGCCCAATCATGATTTTTGTGTTCTAAGGGAGCCTTGAGCATTTAATGTCCGATTAAATGACTTGACGGGTTTTTCTTTGATTCTTGGGCGTGTTTAACGTTGTCTCTGGTCGTTATACTCGTCTTAATCATGTTTTCGTTGTTTTTGCCGGAGGATTGTAGGTGTTCAAGGTTTCCCGGTTGAACCGTGTTCGTCAGAGTGTTCGGTACCGATTATTCGAGGCAAGTACCTTGTTCATACATTTCTTGTTTTGTGGATATAATGATCGGTGATTGTCTAAGTGTTTTTGTTTGAAATGAACTTTCAAAAGATTCGGTTTAGCCTCGTTAAAGGCTCTCTTTCAAAACGCGTGTGTTTTGTGAATGGTTATGTGAATCTTACGGATACGCTTGGTGTTGATGTTGCGAGTTGATAATATATATATATATATATATATATATATATATATATATATATATTATCTCATTTCGGTGCGTTGTGATTTGCCACTTGGGTCATGTTTGTTGCCTTTGTATGGCTTATTGTTATATCCTTGGTGTACTGTGTTATGTGTGTGAATATATGGACATAGGCGAGGTCTGCGGTGACACATGGCTTGTGATCATGTGGTCAGGATGCAACAAGTGATTGATCCAACCGTGAGAGCCTAAGAAAACTACGGTTACACATGGCTTGTGATCATGTGGTCGGGATGCAACAAGTGATTGATCCAACCGTGAGAGCCTAAGAAAACCTACGGTGACACATGGCTTGTAATCATGTGGTCAGGATGCAACAACTGATTGATCCAACCGTGAGATGATGTGGCATGTGATCACGGTGTCATGGATATAATTTTGAATGTGTTTTTCCAGGTCGAGTACCTTGGATGTTACCAAGATTTCGTTTCTTGGGTGGTATATTCTGTTGACTTTATGTCCGTCGAGGACACGTGGCGTGGTCTATGAACCCTGTGAATTATTGTTGGTTTTTATTTGAGAAAGCAAACCTTTGGGATGTGACCCCTTTTGATTTTTGAAAAGAGAAGGATTTGATAATCCTAAATGATTTTTCGCTAGAACTCCCGAGGGCATTTTAAAGCATTTTATAAATTGTTCTCTTGATTTGTGATCTTTCGAATTTGGAAAGTTTTACTCAAACTCTCTGCCTCAGGAAGTATTTACTTTTGTTATGTATTAATCTTTGAGGATTCCTGATTATTATTATTTTTGGGAATATGATTAGTATGACTCATATTTGCACTTTGCACTTGTACTAGCAAAATAGTGGAATTTTGCTAACCCTCGAGTGATCGGGGGTGGATGTCTGTTTTGCGTCCAGGTTCATTCAGGTTTTGGGGAGCATAACACAGGGTTGGCATGAAGGATTATGAATGATGATCGATACTAATCACATGAGGACCCGTATGATGTTGTATTAGTTTTGTTGTAGTTATTTCCGCTGTAGCATTTTCTCCGTTGTACGGGAGAGTGTTGTGTTTTGACTGTGTGGGTATGTATTGTGATTGAGTTGTATGTACTAATGGAAAGACCTAATCGGTCTACTGGGTCATCTTTTAGCCTTAAAGGCGATATTTTGAGGTTTGATTTTAGTTACCAGCCTGGTAGATCCTTGAGGAAAGGGTCTACGACGTGTAATATCCCTGAGTGGATTGGGGGTGTTACATCAAAAGGCCCATGAGATGCTTAAACAATAAAACCTAAAGCTGTCTCTTTCAAATTTAGAGCTGAAGGTTACAAATGATCTGCTGAAGAATAAGTGTGAAAGTATGTCTCTGGATTGTGAAAAACTCATGGAAATAAATCATCAACTTGCAACTGAATTAAATGAGGTAAAAACCCATAGTAAATGCAAGCCAAATGATTAGGCTTTGTTAGAGGCTAAAATACAGCTTCTAAAAAGGAGAACTCGGGACCATCATAAAGTCCTTTGAGAAATCATCGAGGAGGATGGAAGACATCCTAGGCACTGGGCAGCACACCCATGACAAAAGGGGTTTGGGATATGACTTGTTCTCCAACAAAGGCAAAACTAGTACGATATTTGTCAAAGGAGTGGAACCCATTCCAGAACCTGAAAAGCCCAGAAGGATGTTCCTGTATTGTAACACCCCAGTTATACCAGTAATAAGTCAATAAATATTTGCCTTTAAATGAAATTACATGACATATAAATGATGATTTTCATGAACATGACTAAGTGCTATTTACATTCTCATTATGTTTTATACGACATGTTAATTATCTCTTCTAACATGATAACAGTTATTTTGTAAGCTGTTTTGTTACAGTGAGGAGCTCAGTTTCTCAGTAAGGAGATCGATGTGCTAAACGATTATAAAGTAACAATTGTAATGCCCCAAAAATTCAAAGACTTATTTAAATACTATTTATTTTGCTAACGATCATGGATTTTTATTTTTGAATATTTACAAGTTGTCCGATACTTGGACCGATAAGTTCCTATCATAAAATAAAGGATTTAAAAAGAAAAAATTTCAAAATAAATTATAAGGATCATTTTTAGAATTTATGAAAGTGATTTCGAAAAGTTCCGACGATTTTGATACGATAAAATTTTCATCACAAAACACTTATGTCACAAAAATAATATTAAATTATTTTGTTATTATTTTCGAAAATCCGTTCCAAGCATCTCGAAGATTTCACTTAGACAAGTCCGGAACCAGTCGGTAATCGAAGTTTGGACACCGGGAAGGGGTCGAACTGGCCGAGCCAATTTGACGGGCATCCGCCGGTCACCGCTGGACACGCCTACCGACAGCTGCCGGTCACGGCCGACAGAAGTTTCTCGGCGTTGCCCGGATAAGGCTGCTGAGCTGTCCCGATAGGGACTGACTATACATGTTCCCGGACGTATTTGTATACATATCTGATATCAAATTAAAGCCCTTGATCTCTACTTTAAAACGCCCGAAACATATTTCCATTCCAAAATTTTTAAAGCCCTCAAAAAAGCCCGATCAAACAGGAAGCCCGAATCTGCCAATTTTTCATAAGGTGTTCAATAAAAGTCCTCAAAGAGATTTCAGATTTTACATCAAGGATTTTAGCACATCCATCTACCAAGAGAAACTGACCTTTTCACATCAACTGGCACAGGACCTGAGGTAAGATCAATACTTTTCTTTGTTGTATCATACGAATCATATATTGACTATGTTATATGTGACTGTATTGATCGATTGTGCATCGCATACATAAAACAAAATGATATCTTGAAAAGAAAATGAATACGATTGTTTTTGACTGAAAATGAAGATGTTTTCAAAAAGGGGAGTATGGTACTTGATTGGCGGCGGTAGGCCACAGGATGCGGGAGGGATCGGTGGACCCACAGACTAAAAAAGGAAAGAGGGTGGTGAATACCTACAGTAGAAACATCGGTCAGGAAAAGCCACAGACCAATAGAGGATACGATTAATACCATTGGTCGAAAGATCAGTATGGGAACCCCGTAGATGGTGGCGTAACCCACCAAAATTTTAAATGATATTGGCCAATCACAAGAACAGGTTCCGAAAACCTCGGTCTACATCTTTCAGTCGAGTATCTACTTTCAAGGCCCCAAAAAGGAAAGGATATTTAAAAAAAGAAAAGAAAATGAACATGATCATACACATGTTTATATATATGTATAAGTATAATATTAATTGTTTGATGAAGGTGCTACTTTGCTATTACAGAAGTATCATCTTACTGAGTCTTTAGCTCATTAGATTCTTATGATACAGGTGACGTTGTAAACGCCTAGAAGTTGATCATTCTTCTTCGGAGCGGCCAGTCAGAGATCCGTGACTTTATTACTTATGAACGGATATGTATTAATTTAAATAAAGATCGCTCTATTATGTTTTATTCTATTTGTACTACTTCAAGAGGAATAAAAAATAGTTTGCTTTATTTTCCAGAGTTATTGTTTTTGGACTTTTATAAATAAAGTTTCATAATGATAAAAATAATATGTCCTGACATGAAATTTGTTAGTACTCCCGAGTTATATATTTTAAAAGGTTCAAATTGAAAGTTTTCAAAGTACAAAGTCGTGGCATTCCCTAACTTAATGGTACGAACCCTTGTTGTTGGAACAATATTTTTTGATACTTGTTTTGATGATGCTCTTTTTAACAAAATAATTATTATCTCGTTACACATTTTACTATTGTTATTTTAAATCATATTTTGAACATATTTGTTAAAACTGTGCTCTAATTACATACGTAACATGAGTTCAATAACGTACGTAATATATGCTTTCTAACCGTTGCTAAAGTTTTAGAATGTCAAAGTCTATGAAATGGCTATAAGATATAACGTATGTAACTCCATATACATAACGTACGTTATCTTTTTTAAATTTGAATTTATGTGCTAACCGTTGATCTTATCCAAAGTGACGTCATCCACTACAGCATCTCATCCAACGGATATGAAGACCATGAATAATGTACGTAATGCATGAAGTATAACATGCATAACAGTGAAGACAGAAGCCACTGCCCATTTTCCTATATCATACTACGGCCGTTATACAGGAGGTGTAATGTTCGTAATATCGTCTACGTACGTAAAAGTTGTTACATAACGTACGTAATGTAGGATTCCTATTCTAACAAGAAAATGAACCTCAAAGGCTATAAATCGCATCATTCAAGGTATTGGAAGACACACAAAAATTATATGAGCTTACAAGCATACTGAAGCAAACATTTCAAGAGATATATATTCCATATTTTGATACGAGAAGAATTGTTCTATCATTTCTATATCTATACTATTGTATCAACGAGCGATATCTTTTGTAAAGTCGAGTTTCCTACTCACAACTGTTTATTGTGAGGTTGTCTTGTATCCTGAAAAACAAGAGTGCTTTTAGTGAGGTTGTTCTTGACCACGGAAATCAAGAAACTGTAAAGTTCGGAACTAAACTTGAAAGTGCTATTGTAAGAGTTGGCACTAAACTAGAAAGTGCATTCAAGGTTTTCTAGAAAAGTCCTAGTCGATAAAACTAGGTAGGGGATGTAGGCTTCGTTAATAGCCGAACCTCTCGAACAAATTCTTTTGTTCTTTCTTTTCCACATTTCATTTACTCCGATATTTGGCTTCCGCATAAAAAGAGTTCAAAACTCTTATCCGCACTATTCAATCCCCCTTCTAGTGGCGGTACCAATCTAACAATTGGTATCGGAGCTTTCTCTTTTTCACAGGATTAGCACCCGCTAGATAAAAGATCTAGAAATGGCCTTTATCCACTCTTCTCTTGAAGGGAACGGTCTCAATCGCCCTCCTTTCTTCGATGGTTCAAACTTTATGACATGGAAGAAGAAAATGTCTATCTTCATCCAAGCTCACGATATTGAAATTTGGAAGGTCATTGCTCTTGGACCTACCATTCCAAAGAAGACAGATGGCTCACTCAAAAGCTTTGAAGAGTACGACGATGCCGACTGGAAGAACGATCATTTCAATAGTAAAGCAACTCAACTTCTTTACTGTGCTCTTAATCCATAAGATCACAATAGAATCTATTCATGTGAGACGGCCAAAGAAATTTGGAAAATACTCGAGATTACCCACGAAGGTACGAGTCAAGTGAAAGAGACAAAAATCAATATGCTTCTTCACGATTATGAACTCTTCACTATGAAAGAAGAAGAAAGCATTGCTACTATGCTTGGCCGTTTCTCGGCTATCACAAATGGGCTAGCCTCCTTCGGGAAACCGATCTCAAGTAGTGATAAAGCCAAGAAAATCCTTCGATCTCTACCGAGAGAATGGGACGCTACTGTTACGGCTATCATGGAGTCGAAAGATCTTAACACCATAGAATTCAGTGCTATCATTGGATCTCTCATCAATTACGAGATTGTCATTAAATCTCGAAGTTCGAAAAAAAAGCCCAAAGAGAGAGAAAGGCCGATCGCCTTCAAAGGCAAAGAAGATAGCAATCTAGAAGATGAACCGACCGAAGAAGAGGATGAAGAAACAGCCTTTTATGCTAAAAATATAAAGAAATTCAAAAATATTTTACAAAGGTGCTGGAGAGATATCAAACAGGAACCCAAGGATGAATCTATAAAGGTTCACTTCCCACAAAACAAAAAGTTCGACAATACATGTCGAAGGTGCAGCGTTCCAGGTCATTTTGCTAAAGATTGTCGTGCTGTTGCGTCTATGAGTTCATCAAAACCACCTCATGAGAAGTTCAAAGAGAAGGAAGTCTATGTTGCTACATGAAGCGATGATGATGAGGATGATGAACCTCAAGTTCAAACCAATCTTGCTCTAATGGCCCGCGCATCTGAAGATAGCGATGAAGAAGTCGAGGTAAGTTATTCTTCTCATGAAGAACTTCTTGATGCTTTCGAATATTTAAATGATGAATATGAAAATGTTTGAAATATTAATAAGGATTTGAAAAAGAAAATAAAGTCTCTTTAAAATGAAAATGCAAAACTTTTGAAAAACAAGGATGTGTCGATTGATCATACAAATCGTCTTGAAACCGAGAAAAATCTGAGAGATGATTTACACGAAACTCAGATAGAATTGAAACTTTATGTTAGAAAATTCTCGTTTGGTAATGACAAATTTGAGAAACTCTTATTTGGACAAAAATTTTCTCTTTCAAAACAAGGACTTGGGAATAATTCATTTCCAATGAAAAAGTCCTTAGAAATTACCACGAAAGATTCGGATATTTTAAAAACGGGAATTCCATCATGTCTAAAATGTTTAAAACCAGGACATACCAAAACTTACTGTAGAAGTTCTAGACAAACTATAAAAGTCAAACAGATTTGGGTACCTAAAGGGACCATTGTTCAAAACCAAGTTTTTATGTCAAACTCTACAGGACCCAAATTAGCCTGGGTACCTATAAAACGGAAGAAAATTGTTTTTGTTGGTACAAGCAAGGAAGACAACATTATCAAATAAATGGTATGTTGATAGTGGATGTTCAAATCACATGAGTGGGAGTGAACATCTCTTCACGGAGCTGAAGAAGGAAGATCATGGTTGTGTAACATTTGGCGATAATAAAAAGGGCCAAATAAAAGGGACAGGTAAGATAGGTAAGAAACCTTTACCCACTATAGAAAATGTTCTCTTTGTTGATGGTCTTTGTCATAATCTTCTAAGTGTTTCCCAACTTTGTGATACTGGTCTTAAATTAATTTTTGAAATTACGCATTGTAGTGCAATAAGAAAAGACCAAATTGTTTTTATTGGATTGCGGTATGGAGATATTTATATTGTTGATATTCAAGATGAATCCTCTTTCAATGAAAAATGCTTACTTTCATACGATGAAAATGCCGTTATTTGGCACCAAAAATTGGGTCATGCCTCTTTACCACTTCTTTCAAAATTGGCCAAAAACGATATTGTCCGTGGTCTACCAAAATTAAATTTCAGAAAAGACCACATTTGTGAGGCTTGTATTAAAGGTAAACATGCTAGAGGCTTGTGTAAATCAAAAATGGAAATTTCCACTAGCCGCATTCTTGAATTAATTCATATGGATTTGATTGGTCCATCTCGGCATGCTAGCTGGTAAGCTCTATACATTAGTGCTTGTTAATGATTTTTCGAGATTTACTTGGGTAAAATTCTTAACAAATAAAAATGATGCATTCAAAGAGTTTGTTAAGTGGTGTAAGGTTACCCAGAAGGAAAAAGAGTTACCAATTATCACCATCAGATCCGATCATGGTGGAGAATTTGATTCAAATGATTTTGAAGATTGGTGCGATAAATATGGTATTGGGCATAATTTTCGGCACCTCGGACACCTCAACAAAATGGAGTTGTCGATAGGAATAATCGCTCTATAGAAGAAATGAGTCGAACAATGCTCAATGAATATGGGCTTCCTAAATATTTCTGGGCCGAAGCTGTTAACACCGCATGCTATGTTATTAATCGAGTCCATCTCCGGAGGAACAAAATGATGACTCCATATGAAATATTTAAAGGTAAAAGGCCCAATTTATCTTATTTTCATCCATTCGGTTGTAAGATATTTATTCATAATAATGGTAAGGATAATTTGGGAAATTTTGACTCTAAATCGGATATTGGAATATTTCTTGGTTATTCGACTAATAGTAAAGCTTATCGTGTATTTAATTATAGAAGAGGCTCGGTAGAAGAGTCAATTCATGTAAAATTCGATGATATAGTTTTACCCCCGAGAAAGGTTGTTTTTGATGATGATGATGCAGGTATGGTTACGGCTAAAGAAGTGTCAGATGCGTCAAAGGGATTGGAGAAGCTCGACTTAAGCTCGGAGAAGCAGGAGGAGAATCCTTTCAACTTTCCTAAAGATTGGGCTAATGTGAAAGATCATCCCATTGAGCAAATTCTTGGGAAAATCGATGAAGGTCTGCGAACTAGGAGAAATATAAATGATTGTCTTAACATTATTGCATTCATTTCTATTATAGAACCAAAGAATATCGATGAAGCCATAAATGACGAGAATTAGACTATTGCTATGCAAGAAGAGCTAAATCAATTCGAAAGAAATAAAGTTTGGGAATTAGTTCTGGCACCGGTAGACAAAACAATCATTGGTACTAAATGGGTTCATAAAGTAAAAACCGATGATAATGGTCTCCCAATAAAGAATAAATCAAGACTGGTCGCCCAAGGATACAATCAAGAAGAAGGTTTAGACTATGAAGAAACTTTTGATCTTGTTGCTCGTCTTGAGGCTATTCGCCTTCTCTGTGCCTTTGCCGCGTACAAGAAAATCAAACTCCATCAAATGGATGTGAAGAGTGCGTTCCTAAATGGAATCATCCAAGAGGAGGTGTATGTCAAGCAACCGCCGGGTTTTGAAAACTATGATCATCCAGATCATGTATACAAGCTCCATAAAGCTCTCTATGGATTAAAACAAGCTCCGAGAGCATGGTATGATCGTCTAAGCTCTTTTCTTATTTCAAATGGGTATAAGAGAGGTAATGTTGATAATGTTAGGAGTATGCCCTCGAATGCCACTCAGAGGATGTTGAGTGAGGGCATTGCACTTGTAATTATGTAAATCAATTATATAAGACAATGAATGTTTCTTTATTTACTAGTAGTTACTGGCATTCCTAACTCGTAAATATACATGTAGAAACTAGTCCGTGTATTTGAGAGCAAAATGTTCCACTCCTTATTAGATAAGGGGTGGGCATTGGAAAGGTTTATAGCTCAAATACTTAATCGTTCGCAAGTCGATAAAACTTGACTGGGCGTTAAGTTTATGTGAAGACTTGTATGACGTGTTCTTTGACAAGGAGAGTGCACGTCGAACACTAATGGTTAGTGGGAGCACACGTTATAGGTATGCTAATTAGATTAGTATACTCGAACCGACTCACCCTCGATTCGTCACACGGATTTCACTCCGGGACAGTCAATGATGGAATCGAAAGATTGTGATAGGTATTCATGAACCTTCGACTTGAGGATTTAGTAGTGATGTGCTTGTGACGTCAAGATTTTCATTAGAGTAGTTCGACCCTATAAACCGGAAGGCGGGGGTCAACCTCGACGTGCATCTTGACGGGCAAGTAGCAGGTCCTACTGAATACCAAGATAGAATTCTTTCTCCCGTTAGTGAGTGGGTTATATGTCCTATGCGGTTATTGGCAGATGAGATCATAAGTCTTTGGCCAAAGCATTGGAGCTAGTTGTATTAGATACACGACAGCTCGATGATCTCGATTTGCATTAACGCATGCATAGCATCAAGTACAGATAGGGTTTGACTGACCATGACCCTATAACTTGATCGGGACATTTGAAAGAAGGGTTTATACGTTTACTGGTATTCACGACAGAATGGTTCTTGAATGATCCCAATAATTCGTTCTCAGTTGGGGTACAGTGTAGGCCGCCAGGCTGGCTAGGTGGTGCTACTACTCTTTGGTTCCTCCCATTGCTGACTGAGATGGACCTTCCGAGTCGCGCAATAGGATTGACGACGGAATGAATAAAGCTAATTCTCTCATTATGAATATTAGATATTGGATATCTAATTTTGGAACATTGGATGTTTAAATCGATTTATTGGATAAATTGATTTACGGCCAAATGAATTAAATATATTACTCGGTGATTAATTTAATTCATGAATATAATTATTTCTTGGAGAAATTAATTATGTTATTTTGTATTTGATATGTTTAATTAATTGGATTAATTAAATGATATAAATACATCGGAATGGAATAGGAGTTTATCTGTTTGGACTCTCGGGAGTCCGAAACGAACCGAACTCTTCCTATAATTCATCTTGCCCCCTCCCCCCCCCCCTATTACCATGTGTGTGTATTGACTTGTCCCCATCATGGTTTCGGAATCTCATGTGATTGAGGGGAGAAGCATCATATGCATTATATGGAGGAATCAATCATGATATATGTATTTGTTTTCATGTGGGTTGAATAAGAATATATAGAAGACTTTGATCTCTCATCCTCAACTTCACTTCTTGGCATTATACGTATCATTGAGTTTGAGAGAGAGATAAAATTGTTTTCTCTTTAGTCATCTTCTTCTTCAACCTTGTTCTTGTTTTTCTTAGAGAAAAATATCAAGACATAAAGAGAGAGTAAGATTAAAACACTTAGGGTGTAGTAATCTTTACATATATAGCTTCATCACCTAGCTCTAGCCGTGTTCTCGGAGGATAGCAAGGTGTTGTCATTCTGTTCGTTTTTCCGGCGCGTGGCAAGTAGAGATGCGGTGCTTTCGGCGTTGGATCGTTCAAGGGCTTGGAGCGGATTGAACTCGTAGAGATCAAATTAAAGCTTGGGGAATAGGTCAAGAGAAGGTTACCATTTAATCAATGGACTTCGAGGGTTAGTTTCTTACGACTCTTGTTTTTCGTTTATATATTCGTATATACGTAGCTCGATCGATCCTCGTAGGAATTCGAATCGAATTAATTTTCGTTTTACTGCTTCCGCTGGGCCTTCGTTTTAGGCACCCAATCCCAACAGTGGTATCGGAGTGTAGGTCTTGCAATCGTATATACGATATTGGCATTTGGAATGCTCGATTAGGTGGTGAATGATTTGGAATCATTTTAGTCATAATCGTGGTATATATTTTTACGCTCGTTGTAGTTATATTTTTCGTAAGTTTATGTCTAAATATAAATCATATTGTTGTAAATATGATTTATATTGAAGATATGAATGTTGGAGAATATAGATATTGGATATTCGGTCGAAAAACTAGCCCCGAAATGCCGTTGGATGGTCCGGGAGGGGTCCGGAAGGGTCGCGCCTGTGCGGCCGACACAGGCACCATCGATCTTGGGGCCGCGGCCCAGCTCCGAGGGCCGCGGCCGGGGCAATGATCGGGCACCGGCCGAGCGTGACTCGGCCATGGCAGGCTTTTTTCGCCCCAGCTCGATTTTTTCGTGTATTCTTGAAAATTAATCTCCCTCATGTTAAATTAGATTTAATATGATTAAAATGATTTATGGTATTTCATTTTATAAGGGAAATTTGATTAATTGGAATATTTATGGTCGACCGAATTATTTTGAACGTTATCATATTACCAATTGTGTGAATCGATTGGATCGGTTCGTATTGTTGATTGGATCAATGTATCTCTACGCTTTACATTTATTTAGGATTTATTGGATGAATGCTTTTGAATGGGGATGTGATTCGTGGACTTAGTTTTTGAATCGTTCGTTTTATTCGATTGGGTTGTAAAGGCCGTTTTGAGCCTATTTATTTTACTAGAAATGTTTGTATCTAGGACGCAATTTTCGATGTAAAATTTATATGTAATGACGAAGACCGGAGGAAGATCCATTTCGAGAAGACGAAGACTTGTAATTAGATTACGGAGGTTTTGTTTTCTAGGAACGGTCCATGAACCACATGTTGGTACCAACTAGGTTGTGAATGGTTGTTTCATATTGTATGAATGCCACAAACGCGCTTAACTGATTAATGTGCAAAGTGTAACGTTAATCGCGAAAATTCTCCCATGACAAATTATTAAGTTTATAAGGTTTCAAGGTTTTCCTTCCCTCCATTGAGTTTTCGGGAAATTGAAATCCAAACCGGATGTGCTATGCTTCCGAGTTATCGGGGTAGTCGTTCGGGGAGGACAGATAAATTATCGGGAGCGCATTGGATGCCTTCGGTTGGAGCAAATTTTATCCCTAGAAACCTGATAGGTTGCCGGATAAGATTCAATTGTGAAACTGATTTGCATCGATGGTATAAACTTAACTTGTTCACGAACCATAGAAACCGTATAGGTTGCGGGGAGTGAACAAGGGGAAAAAGAAGATCGAATCATCCATTAGATGGGTTGGTGTTGGACACCACTTTATGAAAATTAATAGACTAGAATCCTGTTCGGTTGCCCTCAACTAAGATTTATAAAGAACTCGATCACCACTATGAAGTAGAGCGACGATACTTCCGGATTTCACATGGGAGTGTGTTATTCCGATAAAAATAGTGGAAGCTGGGTAACAAAAATTGAAAAGACCTTAATTCTATACTCAGAACATAATTGAATGAGTCACTAATTAATCTTTTATACTTAATGCAGACAAATCTCAATATGACAATGAATCCACTCGCAATTCTGCTCGAAAAGAACACCTTAATGGGACCTAACTTTGTGGATTGGCTCCGCAATCTGATGATTGTCCTCAGTATAGAGGCACTGGGATACGTCTTGGAGACGGACATTCCGGCACCCCCTGTGCGGACCTGAGCCAATCAGGAAGAGATTGAAAACCATGAAAAGTGGGTTAAGGATGATGTGAAAGTTCGTGCTTATATGATGGCTTCCATGTCTAATGAGCTTCAGAGAGCTCATGAGAAAATGACTTCTGCTAGGCAGATTCTATCTCACTTAACCGAACTTTATGGTGAGCACAGCAGAACTGCTAGATATGAGATATCCAAGCAAATGTTCGGTGCAAGGATGAAGGAATGTGAGAAGGTTGGGTAACACGTCCTCAAAATGATATCCATGATCGAGAGATTGGAGGCTCTTGATTTTAAAATGGATACTTCTCTCCAAACCGACCTTATCCTACAGTCTCTCCCTGATTCCTTCTCACAGTTTGTTATGAACTTCAACTGCAATGAGATTGCATGTAATTTAGTTGGGCTAACGAACAATCTTGTGACCGCTCAGTCTCAGATGAAGACTCTGCGAATGAAGGAGTCTGCTCTTGTAATTTCTTCTGGACTTCGGAAGTCTAAGAATAAGAAGAAAAGGACCAACAAGCGGACTGGACCACAAGCTAATGACCTTACGGGAAAGGGCAAGGCCCCGATGGTTCCAAAGAACAAGAAGAAGAAGGATGTTTGTCTCAAGTGCGATGAGCTGGGCCACTGGGCTAGAGACTGTCCCGATTCTTCATGGCACTTCAGGTACAGAACTTTTAGTTTTGGAAACAAATTGTTCTGCTACTGTATTTTCTACTTCCTGGATACTTGATTCTGGTGCTAGTTCTCATATTTGTACCGTGAATCAGGATCTGGAACAAAGTAGTAAGCTTGGAGCTGGAGAAGTTATGATCACAGTCGGAAGTGGGCATAGTGTCGAGGCGACCGACATAGGATCACTTCTTTTGGGTTTAGAATCCGGCTTTGTTTTGACTTTAGAAGATGTACTTGTTTTGCCTAAGGGGCACAAAAACATTGTATCCATTCAGGTCATGGACCGAAAAGGCTTTTCATTTTTCATTGGTGATGGTTCCTTCAAAATTTATTTTAGAAATAAACTAGTGGGTACTGCTACATTGTTGAATGGATTGTATCATCTAAATCTCAGCAACAAAGTAGTTGTGAATACTATGACTAGAAAACGTGGTAGGGATGAAACCAATCAAGTTTTGAAATGGCATCTAAGACTTGGTCATGTTGGTAAGACCAAGGTTTATAAGATGGAAAAAGATGGACTTATGGGTCCATTGGGATCAGATCCCTTTCCTACTTGTGAATCTTGCCTTAAAGGCAAAATGACTAAGTCCCCCCTTCACAGGGACATTTGAAAGAGCTGCTGATAAACTGGGATTAATCCATACCAACGTATGTGGTGCTTTGGAAGCAGCACATGATGGATATCAATATTTCATTACGTTTAAAGATGATCATACTAGGTATGGTTATGTATACTTAATGAAACATAAATCCGAGGCCTTTGAGAAATTCCAGGAATTCAAGGCCCTAGTCTAGAAACAAACTGGTAATCATTTCAAAGCACTTCGGTCGGACCGAGGCGGCGAGTATATGATTACGGAGTTTGACGAGTTCCTTAAGGAACATGGAATAGTTTCACAACTAACACCTCCAGGTACTCCTCAGTTAAATGGTATGTCAGAAAGAAGGAACCGGACCTTGTTAAACATGGTCCGTTCCATGCTGGTCTATACTGACTTACCGATTTACCTGTAGGGGTATGCACTCCTGACTGCTGCTTACATCTTGAACAGATGTCCTTCCAAATCCGTTCCTAAAACTCCACATGAGATGTGGGAGGGAAGGAAACCAAGTCTTAGTCATATTAGGATTTGGGGATGTCCCGCCTATGTCAAGAAGACTAAGGAGGAAAAGTTGGAAGCTAGGTATGCGAAGGGACGTTTCATTGGATTCCCGTCTGGGACAATGGGATATCTATTCTACATGCCCGAAGATCGAAAGATCATTGTTGCTTTACAAGCACACTTCCTGGAAGATGAGTTCATTCAGGAAGGCAGAGCAGGTTGAAGTATTTCTTTAGAAGAATACAATGAAACTCCTCGGGAGACACCTGTGCAAGAAACTGGAACCGAACCTTCTAAAACACAAGTACAACCACCTCGTAGGTCTAGTAGGGTGTCTCATTTACCTAAGAGGTATGGGCTTGTGCACTTGGAGGAGCTGGGTCTCCATGAGGTTCCAATTGATAGCCAAGAGACCGACCCGACGACCTATGACCAAGCGATGGTGGATGTAGACTCTGCGAAATGGTGTGATGCTATGGAAGCTGAGATAGACTCGATGCATGCCAATCAGGTCTGGACTCTAGTAGACTGCCCCAAGGGCATAGTGCCTATTGGGAACAAGTGGATATACAAGAGAAAGACTGATGGTGATGGCAAGGTTGACGCCTATAAGGCCAGACTTGTGGAAAAGGGTTATACCCAAAAGGAAGGGATCGATTACCATGATACTTTCTCGCCTGTAGCCATGATCAAGTCTATTCGCATGATGCTTGCTATAGCTGCCTACCACGATTATGAGATATGGCAAATGGATGTAAAGACGGCTTTCCTTAATGGATTCCTCGAGGAGCAAATCTATATGGATCAGCCTAAAGGCTTTGTGTCCGAAGTCGATATTCAGAAAGTGTGCAAGCTTCAGCGTTCCATTTATGGACTGAAGCAAGTGTCGCGTAGTTGGAACCTTCATTTTGACGAGGTGGTCAAAGAGTTTGACTTCGTGCAAAATGAAGAGGAACCTTGTGTATACAAGAGGGTTAGTGGGAGCAAGATCACATTCTTAGTACTATATGTGGATGATATTCTACTAATAGGAAATGATGTGGGAATGCTCAGTTCTGTAAAAGCTTGGCTTTCGAGTAAATTCTCCATGAAAGACTTGGGAGAAGCAACCTATATTCTTGGAATTCGACTCTACCAGGATAGAGCGAAGAGAACAATATGCCTTTCCCAAGCCCTCTATATAGATAAGATCTTAAAGTGATTTAAGATGGATGATTCTAAAAGAGGGTTCCTACCGATGAAACATGGAATAAAACTCACCTTGAAGATGTGTCCTAAAAGTGAGGAACAACGAAAGGAAATGAGTAATATACCATATGCTTCGGCCGTGGGTAGCCTTATATATGCTATGTTTTGTACAAGACCTGACATCGCGCATGCTGTAAGCGTGGTGAGTAGGTTTCACGCAAACCCAGGTAGGGAACATTGGATTGCTGTAAAGAACGTTCTCAAGTACTTGAGAAGAACTAGAGATATGGTTCTGATGTATGGCGGTGGAGAATTGGATGTGGTGGGATTCACTGATTCGGACTTCCAAGGACTGAAGGACGACTCGATGTCCACTTCTGGCTACATATTTACTCTTAATGGAGGAGCAGTATCTTGGCGTAGTGCCAAGCAAAGCGCGACTGCGGATTCCACCAGTCAGGCTGAGTATCAAGCAGCCTCGGAGGCTTCCAAGGAAGGGTTCTGGATTAAGAAGTTTCTGGGAGAACTTCAAGTGATACCATGTGTTGAGCTGCCTGTTCCGCTGTACTACGACAACGACGGAGCTGTAGCACAGGCCAAGGAGCCGAGGTTTCACAACAGCACCAAACATATTGAGAGGAAGTATCATCTCGTAAGAGAATTTGTTCGCAAGGGATACATTGTGCTGCACAGAGTAGACTCGTCCGACAACGTCGCCGATCCACTGACCAAGCCACTTTCTCAAACTAGCTCGGAGCGTCATCTGGAGAACATGGGTATTAGATACCATAGTGTGTGGCATTGAGTGCAAGTGGGAGATTGTTAGGAGTATGCCCTCGAATGCCACTCAGAGGATGTTGAGTGAGGGCATTGCACTTGTAATTATGTAAATCAATTATATAAGGCAATGGATGTTTCTTTATTTACTGGTAGTTACTGGAATTCTTAACTCGTAAATATACATGTAGAAACTAGTCCGTGTATTTGAGAGTAAAACGTTCCACTCCTTATTGGATAAGGGGGTCGACAGTGGAAAGGTTTATAGCTCAAATACTTAATCGTTCGCAAGTCGATGAAACTTGACTGGGCGTTAAGTTTATGTGAAGACTTGTATGACATGTTCTTTGACAAGGAGAGTGCATGTCGAACACTAATGGTTAGTGGGAGCACACGTTATAGGTATGCTAATTAGATTAGTATACTCGAACCGACTCACCCTTGATTCGTCACACGGATTTCACTCCGGGACAGTCAATGATGGAATCGAAAGATTGTGATAGGTATTCGTGAATCTTCGACTTGAGGATTTAGTAGGGATGTGCTTGGGACGTCAAGATTTTCATTAGAGTAGTTCGACCCTATAAACCGGAAGGCGGGGGTCAACCTCGACGTGCATCTTGACGGGCAAGTAGCAGGTCCTACTGAATACCAAGATAGAATTCTTTCTCCCGTTAGTGAGTGGGTTATATGTCCTATGCGGTTATTGTCAGATGAGATCATAAGTCTTTGGCCAAAGCATTGGAGCTAGTTGTATTAGATACACGACAGCTCGATGATCTCGATTTGCATTAACGCATGCATAGCATCAAGTACAGATAGGGTTTGACTGACCGTGACCCTATAACTTGATCGGGACATTTGAAAGAAGGGTTTATACGCCATCGGTATTCACGAGAATGGTTCTTGAATGATCCCAATCATTCGTTCTCGGTTAAGTACAGGTAGCCGCTGTCGCTAGGTGGTGCTACTACTCTTTGGTTCCTCCCATTGCTGACTGAGACGGACCTACCGAGTCGCGCAATAGAATTGACGATGGAATGAATAAAGCTAATTCTCTCATTATGAATATTAGATATTGGATATCTAGTTTTGGAACATTGGATGTTTAAATCGATTTATTGGATAAATTGATTTACGGCCAAATGAATTAAATATATTACTCGGTGATTAATTTAATTCATGAATATAATTATTTCTTGGAGAAATTAATTATGTTATTTTGTATTTGATATATTTAATTAATTGGATTAATTAAACGATATAAATACATCGGAATGGAATTGGAGTTTATCTGTTTGGACTCTCAGGAGTCCTAAACGAAACGAACTCTTCCTATAATTCATCTTGCCCCCCCCCCCTTTTATTACCATGTGTGTATTGACTTGTCCCCATCATGGTTTTGGAATCTCATGTGATTGAGGGGACAAGCATCATATACATTATATGGGGGAATCAATCATGATATATGTATTTGTTTTCATGTGGGTTGAATAAGATTATATAGAAGACTTTGATCTCTCATCCTCAACTTCACTTCTTGGCATTATACGTATCATTGAGTTTGAGAGAGAGATAAAATTGTTTTCTCTTTAGTCATCTTTTTCTTCAACCTTGTTCTTGTTTTTCTTAGAGAAAAATATCAAGACATAAAGAGAGAGTAAGATTAAAACACTTAGAGTGTAGTAATCTTTACATATATAGCTTCATCACCTAGCTCTATCCGTATCCTCAGAGGATAGCAAGGGGTTGTCATTCCATTCGTTTTTTCGGCGCGTGGCAAGTAGAGACGCGGTGCTTTCGGTGTTGGATCGTTCAAGGGCTTGGAGCGGATTGAACTCGTAGAGATCAAACTAACGCTTGGGGAATAGCTTAAGAGAAGGTTACCATTTAATCAACGGACTTCGAGGGTTAGTTTCTTACGACTCTTGTTTTTCGTTTATATATTCGTATATACGTAGCTCGATCGATCCTCGCAGGGATTTGGATCGAATTAATTTTCGTTTTACCGCTTCCGCTAGGCCTTCGTTTTAGGCACCGAATCCCAACAGATAATACCCTATTTATCAAGAATTTAGGTGATAATATGCTTATATGCCAAATCTATGTGGATGATATTGTTTTTGGTGCAACTAACGAATCTCTATCCCTAGAATTTTCAAATCTTATGAAGGAAGAATTCGAAATGAGCATGATGGGAGAGCTGAAATACTTTCTCGGACTCCAAATTAAGCAACTCAATGACGGAATATCATTCACCAATCAAAGTACGTCAATGAGCTCTTAAAGAAATTTAAGATGGAAGGGTGCAAAGAAATCTCTACTCCTATGTCTTCCACTCTTAAACTCGACAAAGACGAGAAAGGTAAGTCTGTTGACCAGAAATAGTATCGAGATATGATTAGGTCTTTACTTTATTTAACTGCTTCTAGGCCTGATATTATTTTTGCTACCTGTTTGTGGGCCCATTTTCAAGCTAATCCGAAAGAATCTCATCTCATTGCATGCAAACGGATTTTTTGATATTTAAAAGGATCTGCTGGCTTAGGTCTGTGGTATCCATCGAGCATTGATTTTGAGCTTTTTGCATATAGTGATGCTGATTTCGGTGGATGCAAAATTGATAGAAAAAGAACCACTGGAACTTGTTATTTCATGAGTTCATTTTTAATTTCATGGGGGAGTAAGAAATAGACTAGTTTCGCTACTTCCACAGCTGAAGCAGAATATGTGGCTGCGGGAAGTGCATGTGCACAAGTTCTGTGGATTAAAAATCAATTACTAGATTATGGCATCGAGCTTAAAAATACACCTATTTTTATGATAATACAAGTGCTATAAATTTGAGCAAAAAACCCATATTTCATAGTAGGACAAAGCATATTGAAATTTGTCACCATTTTATTTGTGACCATGTCCAAAACGGAAATGTACGTCTCTAATTTGTTGGTACTAATGAACAGTTGGCAGACATTTTTACAAAACCATTACCCGAAGATGCCTTCAACTTCATCCGCATAAATTTAGGAATGGGACATGTTGATCATTTTTAATTTTTGCATATTCATAATATCTACAGCAAAATGGTCATAGAAACAGAGGATATCATCAGAGGAATGATACTATTCATATGGTCTCCCTTACGTACATTACCGTCCTTTGATTACGCACGTAATGAAAGGACATTCTTTTTAGACAGTCAATTCTGGACTCTATATTACGGCCACTATATCATTAGAAGTAACGCACGTTAAAGGGCTTAACGTACGTTATGGAAAGCTATCTACGTATGTTATAATATTTCCAGAAACAGTCAATGACCACTGGAACCTCCCTTACGTACATTGTTTTACCTCGTAAAGCCCGTAACACTCTCACCATTACGGCATTTATACCACATAACATACGTAAATCATATTGCCCAGAATATTAAAACCCGTATGTTCCCCTTTTCCCTTCTCATTTTTCCTAAACCTAAAACACGATTCACCGCCCCTCCTCCGCAAACCCTCCGACCTCGTAGCAATTTTCTTCCACTTCTCTCCAGCAATCATGCCTAACACACGCCAGAGCAAGAAAAGACGGGGAGATTCAACATACAATCCTCCTGAACCGAGCCGACTTGTGACTCCACAGGCTGCAAAAATCTTCAATGAAATCCTGATTGATGAAGAGGTAACCTCCAGTCATTATTTCAATTTTGAGTCACTGAATGGGATTGGAATTCGTTTGGATGATTTCTTTGACATGCTAGGAATTGCTCAATGTGTTGGTTTCTGTAGACCTATTTATGTGGAATTAGTTCGAGAATTCTATGCCAATTTCTCGACAAGCTTTAATGTTGATGGTCTTGTGGTTATTAATTCATTCGTTCGTGGAAAACCTGTTTCATTTGATGCCTCTAAGTTGTCTGAACTTTTTGGACTTCAAAACGAAGGATTTGTATGTAATGGCAACTTTGTATCGGAAAATGACTCGTCAGATGAAGAATTGAATGATAACCTAAACGAACAAGTTTTACGTGACTATCTACAATCTCAGGTTGTGATAAATGTTAGCTCGGAGAAATTTGAGAACAATGATTTTGGCCTAAACATTCGACTTCATGATGCCATCACTCGTTATTTAATGCCAAAGGTCAATGCACAACAACACCTAGTTAACATTGATGTGTAGATTACCTATCATATACTAAACGATCATCAAGTAACTTTGCTCGAGTTGTTATGAAATGGTTCGTGGAGAAAGGATCCATTTTTTACAAGAAAGGTTATCTGAAGAAAGATAGGCAATGAAAATCCGGGATGCCTTTTGGCTCTATTCTGAGAGGTATATTTGAGGATGCCGGAGTTGATTTTTCAGGGCTACATAAAATGGATATTCCAAAAGGGAATATGGTTCACGAAAGAACCATCCGTGCTATGAAATATGTGCAGACCAGGAACTGCGGCTGGTCTATTTTGCTTATTTATGGGATGGAAAGTCTCTTGCAGACGGGAGTGCCTTGCCTCGTCTCGAGGATCGCATTTTCTCTAGAGGTCCTCAGGCAGAGCGATCTTGTATTCACATTCCTTCATCACAGGTGGGTCCTTCTCGGCTAAATACTTCCTCCTCCTCTTCCCTCCAAGCCAGAGTCAGTGCATTAGAACATCGATTTTGAAGGTCCGAGACTATATTAGAGAATATGTGCACTCTCTTTGGGATTCCTCTTCCGCCTCACACCCCTCAGCCGGACATTAACTAGAACCATCTTCACTATTGATGACGATCCTCTATTCAGACCAGACATTTCATCTAGTTGCTTAAAAACCTGCACTTTTATTACTACTTTCTTGGATGCTTGGGAATCTTCGATGCTCTTAATTGTTGAATTATTCATCTGCTTTGCTTGGTTATTTTTTTTAGGACTGTTTTACAGGTTATTTTCCCTCGCTTTTTGTTAATGACAAAAATGGGGGAACTATGGTTGAACCATTGCAAAATGGTACTCATATATTTTGATATTATCAGTGAATGTTTATCACATGGGGAGTTACCCTCAGGGGGGTTTTTGCAAATTACTTATATATATTTTCCCTCATTTTTTTAAAATTCAACCATATTTTCAAAATTATTTTGTCATCATCAAAAAGGGGGTGATTGTTGGAACAATATTTTTCGATACATGTTTTGATGATGCTCTTTTTAACAAAATAATTATTATCTCGTTACATATTTTACTATCGTTATTTTAAATCATATTTTGAACACATTTGTTAAAACTGTGCTCTAATTACGTACGTAACATGAGTTCAATAACGTACGTAATATTTGTTTTCTAACCATTGCTAAAGTTTTAGAATGTCAAAGTCTATGAAACGGCTATAAGATATAACGTACGTAACTCCCTATACATAACGTACGTTATCTTTTTTGAATTTGAATTTATGTGCTAACCGTTGATCTTATCCAAAGTGACATCATCCAGTACATCATCTCATCCAACGGATATGAAGACCACGAATAACGTACGTAATGCATGAAGTATAATGTACGTAATAGTGAAGAGAGAAGCCACTGCCCATTTTCCTATATCTTACTACGGCCGTTACACAGGAGGTGTAACGTTCGTAATATCGTCTACGTATGTAAAAGTTGTTACATAACATAACGTAATGTAGGCTTACTATTCTAACGGGAAAATGAACCTCAAAGGCTATAAATAGCATCATTCAAAGTGTTGGAAGACATACAAAAATTATCTGAGCTTACAAGCATACTGAAGCAAACATTTCGAGAGATATATATTCCATATTGTGATACGAGAAGAATTGTTCTATCATTTCTATATCTATACTCTTGCATCAACAAGCAATATCTTTTGTAAAGTCGAGTTTCCTACTCGCAACTGTTTATTGTGAGGTTGTCTTGTATCCTGAAAAACAAGAGTATTTTTAATGAGGTTGTTCTTGAGCCCGGAAATCAAGAAACTGTAAATTTCGGTACTAAACTTGAAAGTGCTATTATAAGAGTTGGAACTAAACTAGAAAGTGCATTTAAGGTTTTCTAGAAAAGTCCTAGTCGATAAAACTAGGTAGGGGATGTAGGCTTCATTAATAGCCGAACCTCTCGAACAAATTCTTGTGTTCTTTCTTTCCCGCATTTCATTTACTCCGATATTTAGCTTCTGCACAAAAAGAGTTCAAAACTCTTATCCGCACTATTCAACCTCCCTTCTAGTTGTGGTATCAATCTAAGACTTGTCGTTTAATTACTAGGTTAGGGGGTGTTACAGTTGTTGTATCGGAGCAAAGGTTTGAATCTTTCCTGTAGACAAAAAGATGGCATATGAACAATCTCAACTGGGAGGTATGGTCAACTTCAAATTTTAGAACTATGATGTATATATTTTATGTATTATTTGATGATTGATATGATTGTACGTTTATTATCGACTTATGACGGGGTTAAGATTGGGAGATAAATAAGAAATGATGGCACCAAAAAGGAATACGAGAGATGACCAGAATCCGAACCTTCTGGATAATCTGGCCGAATTAATGCAACAACAGACAAGGATGTATGGTGAACAAATGTAGTGATTATTGGATATGCAGCAAAGGAATCAAGGACAGAATCAACAACCTCCGCCGAGAAACGATAATGGGCCAGCGGTGTATGAAAAATTTAGGAAAATGGAACCTCCTGATTTCCACGGTGGATCTGATCCCATGGTTGCAGAAGAATGGGTCAAATCACTTGACGTCATCTTCGACTCTATGTGCATTGATGATGCTGAGAAGATACTTTGTGCGGTGTTCCAACTCAAGAAAGACGCAAGAACCTAGTGGGAAGGGTCCAAACTTGGAGTCAATATGGAGGGCTTACCTAGGAAAAATTTAAAATAATTTTCTATGATAAATATTTTACGAGGGACGTACGATCATTTAAGTGAAGGAATTCTTGGAGTTGAAACAAGGGGATATGTCTGTTGGAGATTATATTCGGAAATTCGAGGAAGGTTGCAAGTATGTCCTATACATCACCGCGAATAATATAGAGAAGATGGGACATTTTATGAGAGGACTTCGCCCTGAAATTAGAAGGGACATCAGGATGTCAACATCAATTGAGTTCCGACATGTGGTTGATAAAGCGCTAATCGCGGAGTCTGAAGAGAAAGAAATCCAAAAGGCTTATCAACAGAAGTGGCAAGCATTTGCTGCTAAAAATAAAATACAAGGGAAGAGGCCGGATAAAAAACTAGGCAAAGTTAATCAGAAATATCCTAAGGTTGAACCTGCTCCAACGACATACGCAACAGAAAAACCAAAATGTCCTAAGTGCGAGAAAAATCTGTAATACCTCCGGTATTTCATGCTTAATTACCTTGTACTGTGTGATTTCTTATATGTTTTTTTAATTATTATTATGTGATTTCATTAAATACTATTGCGATACAATTGTGCAGTGTGGATGAAACGGAGGTGACAAACCTTGACGCCATTGGACAATCGTCGGTGAGAATATGACGGTGGCCAACATCTTATTCCCCGATAAATTGTTGACGAATGGGAAGGATGGTCACCCCCGAGATGGTTAAAATGTGATATATGGCTAAGGGACTGAATGTCTAATGCATGCTATAGTATATGCATAATGTACGCTAAATCTGAAGCATTATGTACGTTAACGTAACTTGGTTACGTACGTAATGGTTGAGTTGGTCTCCCGATCAGAATCTTCTTTTTGACTCGGATTGAGTTACTTTCGGCGGGATAGAAGACAAACGAGTCAAGCCCTTATAATGTACGTTATTCTCCAAGCTTAGCGTACGCTACGATTAGGTGCATTACGTACGTTATAACAACTTATGTACGTAACAGATGGGTGCATTTCAGCTAGTGGCCTTTGTACGGCCTATACGTATGTTAACCATAGTACATTACATACCTAATACGCTTTACGTACGTAAAGCCTGGAACGTTAACATACGTTAACAAGATCGAGTGTTATAAAATAACACTCCCACCTTCATTTCTCCCGATCCAAAACCTGAATTGAAGCATTCTTGAAGTATTTCCACAGCCTTATACTCGATTCTTGGCCTCTCATACACTTGAATTAACATAGAGGAGGTGATTTTGTAGGCTGCGGTGAAGATTATCTAAGTCATTCAATCCATTCCTCGTTTCTCCTCGTGGTTCTTGTTGATTTGTCATATCTCTTCATTGTTCTTCATCTATTAAGGTAAGCCTATCGATCCTAGAAGTAATCTCTTTAATGTTCTTGAATATACTTGTTGGACTACGGGTACTTGGGTAGATTTTGCCAAATTTCGTAGACAATATAAACGGACGAACTTGTAGTAGTCGGGATTATCATTGTTCGTATATTTCATTTTCATACAACTTGTTGTAACAATCACATGCGAAAACTTCCATCTCAATTTACATTGGAATTATAGAACTCGACGAACCAATTGTAGGGGAATTGTGTAGGAATCCGTCACCGTTTGATAAACTAGTCATAACCCACTCTTGCCATATGATTATCAATGGGAATCAATTTGATAGTATTAATGTCAATGAGAATCAAACACCGAGATCATTGTGTAAAATGGTAATACATCGGTTGAAGTACTCAGAATAGAAAATCTAATTAGAAGTTATGGAATTTGATTATGCTATTGTCGTTTGTTGCTAGCCGAATGATGATTAAGATGATCTTGTTGAACAAATCATTATAGCCAACGTTAATCATAGAAATGAACGGCATAGTATTACGTATCACTTGTGAACTTAGAAACACGATATTAGTTAGGCGGAAACAGATTAAGCTAGGAATTCGGTTAGGAGGGGGAAGGGAAAACTAGTTTTATTCGTCTTTATCCACGCGAGATATTAATCACGGATTACGTGATTAGGTTAAGCTCAATTGATCGCAGAAGCCCAAGTTATTGTAAGGCACCTACTGTCGGATTAAAGGCAAGTGAAATCTTGCTCGAGATATGCTAGTATTATTGAAATGTTTATGCTCATGAATGTGTCGTTGTTAAATGTCGATGGTTGTCTTTCTCTAAAAATGTGTTATGAATGGCCGATGTGTTGGGGGTAAAACCTGTATGGTATCCATGTGGAAATGTGTTGAGGGATAAGACCTGAGTAGGGCACCCACGTTCCGGGTAATTCCTGTGTGGATACTTTCATGACCCTTGGTTACGACCTTGGGGTTTGTGTGATAAAAGAGAAATACAACGTCGGTCGTGCTGTGAATTATCTTCTGTCGTTTATATGGCACGGTGTTGATAAAACTGTGTATATTGTTGCTAATAATCGTTATTGGTATGCATTCTCTGACCCCGGTTATCTGGCATGATTTGTCTTGCCAAGTAAATTTGTTGATTATGTGCAGGACATTCCGGAGGGCTCCGGTCAGGCTTGAACGGTGTTGGAACAAAATCTTGCCGCTGCATGAGTTGAGTTTTATTTTTAAAATCTCCGTTATGTAATAATCGAACTTTTAATTATGTTCCTCCTTAAAAAAATTCGGATTATGTCATGTAACCGTGGATTTTATCGTTTAATTATAACTTCTTTAAAATGTCCACTTCCTAAACTAGTCTTGTGGGTCCCACACGGGATTCACGGCACTATAATGCCTCGAAAAATTTTAGGGTTGTAATAGAAAATGGTATCGGAGCGTCGGCTCCTGTTGAAAAGATTTTAAATAAAATTTCTCTTAATTTTCGAAGTTATTCCAGTCCAACACCCCAAGCGACCGTAACTCCTCGTGGGAATGCAAAGTAAGTGATATGTGTGTTTTCTGTCTGGATACTATATGTAATTGCAAACTTTGTATGGAAATGGCTTTAGATTAATACTGTCAGTAATGGCACGCCGAGGATCTAGGAGGGTGGTGAATGATGCTCAGGGTTCCGCCGCAAACCACGATGGGGATAGGAACACTGCCGAGACCCATCCAGCTGGGGACCAGTCGCCACTAATTAATCAAAACGATCAGGAGGCGGAATGCCATAATAACAACCTGGGAGGCATGGACCAGGCTTTCATTCAGGCCCTTGCCCAAGCTATCACCATGGGAATCGCTCAGGTCAACCAGGTAGAACAGATACCGGTCATCAATGTGGAGGAAAACGCAGGAAGAGACCGATGGTTGGGAGAGATGCTGAAGGCTAGGCCTCCATTGTTTAACAGGGCAGGGGAGAAACACGTGGACGATTGGATTTCTGAAATGGAGACTGCTTTCGAAGTGATTGGATGTCCGGAGAATCGGAAGATGCCGCTCGGGGTTAATCAGCTCCGCGACACTGCTGCCTGCTGGTGGAGAACTTACAGGCCAGAGGACCGAGTGGTCGGGTGGACTGAATTTGCCCGGCTACTGTGGAGCGAGTACTGTCCCAGATAAGCCAAAACCGCTCATGCACGAGACTTTTTCAGTGCCGGACCACCGAATATGCCAGTACCATAGATCATTCGGGCCTACCGAACCGAGCTAAGTTACATCTCGCAGATGGTTCCATCAGAAGATCAACGAATATGCCACCTTGCACAGAGGTTGCCGGAAGATGTACAATGCTATGCCGCCGGATTCCACTGCACGACTCTGAGGGCGTACGAAGACGTAGTCACAGCATATGTCGGTACTATTGTTAATACCGACACCGGACATAACTCGAAGAAGCAAAAGACATCGGCTCAGTTAGGGAGCAGCAACAAAACAAACTCGGGCCCCATATCTTCTTTTAAGTCAGTAGTTTCGTATCAACATATGGGTACATCTGATCGGCCTCACCGTAAGGACTACTTAAATTATGGCATGTCCGGACATACTAAGGATTGGTGTCACAAGTCGGCTACTAAATGTTTCTCTTGCGGGAAGAGTGGACACATGTCTAGTTACTAGTAGCGGGCCAATCCTACACAGAACTATTGTTTCACGGAGTTATCTTATTCTATCGATGAACTTTTAAGTGTACTGTATGACCTAGGTTGGCTGGCATGATTCGTCGTGTCAGGTAAATTTGTTGAATATGTGCAGGACATTCCCGAAGATTCCGGTCAGGCTTGAGCAGTGTTGGGAAGGAGTCTTGTCATTTCATTTCTTTTGAATTAAACTCTTGAAGATTCCAAAATTATGTAATAACCATATTGACAAATTTATTTCCCTAAAGTATTTCGTCTTCGTATTTGTTCCATCGTGGAACTCTCTTAATAATTATTTAAAGGAATTTATAAAATCTTTAAAATTAGCTTTGTTGGTCCCACACGGAATTCATGACACTGTAACATCCCGATAAATCTTGGTGTTGTTACATTAGTACTACCAACAGTACAGTGCTCCTAGATATTGGGTACTGGAAACCAAGAATTTGCCCCGTAAGCAAGCTGCCGCGCAGTTCTACCAACAGCAAGTCTGGGAATCCAACTTGAAACCCAGAAGGCAGACAACAATGCAGAAAATATGGTTCCTCCTCCTAGACACAACTATACTGGAGCCAAAATTCCAGATTTTACATGCATAATAACCATGCTTACAGGGTTGCGTGTCTGCCCCACGTAAATCTTGCAAAACATGACCAAATGCAACCTACAGCAAACCCACTGTTGTCGGGCAAATATAGCTACCTAAAGGCACTAATAACCAAGGACCCAAAAATCAAAGGTGTCCTAAATCTACTTAATCTTTTTTATTACAGGATATCAAGGAGAAAGATATCTGGTATTTCGATAGCGGGTGTTCTCGCCACATGACAAGAAATATCACCAAGCTGTTAGATTATGTAGAAGGTCGTGGTCCAAAGGTGCAACTCGGTGACAAATCTAAAGAAAGAACAAGATGGAAAGGAATCCTGCTTGTAGGAAATTTTAAAGTCACTGACGTAGCCTACGTAGTAGGACTACAGTACAATCTACTTATCATTAGCCAGTTCTGATAAACAGTTCTCGGTCAAATTCTATGTATATAAGTGTAGAGTGAAGGACACAAAGACCAAGCAAATTGTCCTTACAGGAAGCGGTCGGGTAACATGTTTATTGTTGACTGGAAACCCACTAACACTGTAACACCCCGAGATATTCGGAATAATTACAGCGCCGTAAACCCTTTAGGTAAGGATTTACAAGGCTAATTTTAAAAAGAGTGTAAATATAAACCAATCGTACAACTGAAGTTTAAAGACATATTTGATTCAACCGATCAAAGAGTTAATTTATACAACCATATCGAAAGGACATTATTAAAACAGACGTACTCGAGTACTGAACGAAACAAGAAAACAACTCTCGACAACAATAACATCAATCACATCACTGAGCCATCTCATCGTCCTGTTGGTACTGTGGCTGCCTCCCCGCTCCTCGGCTACCTGAACATCAAAACAATGTCCACCCCCGAAGGGGTTAGCAAAACGATGCTAGTACAAGTATCATAATACAATAATTCATCAATGCATCATAAAACATGCAAAACGGACTTCCGCTACCGGAATCCAACGATGCGAATCCTCACGATCCCATCAATACAATACAGGGTAATCCAGCGATCCAGCGCCCTTGGTATAGATCCCCATGATGATCCCGTCGGACCAACGCATGGTGGAAAACCCGTCCAGCGATCCAGCGCCCTCAGCATAGATCCCCATGATGATCCCGTCGGACCAACGCATGGTGGACATTCGATCCAGCGCCCTCAGCATAGATCCTCATGACCCCCTCGGATCATTTATACCATAATCAATCAATTATGCATACACATATGCATTTCAATATGTTCATCAATACGAACAAACAACAATGAATATCACGCGAATTTCCAGAAATACATCTCATATACAAAATATGAACAATACCATAAGCATAATAAATCAAACTCGACATATGATACTTGCCTCGAAAATGGCAAGACGAAATACTTCAAGGATCTCGACACACTCGAAGGCCGCCTCCTTCGATCAACGCAACAAGCTCGAACCTTAACAAAAGGAACGATATACAAATCATCTCAAGTCGAACGATGGCCTAACAATTCGGTCTATGGCCGAAAAGCTCAAAATAAACAAGTCTGCGGATTGCTTAGCGCGCTACGTACTCTACGTAACGTGCGCTAAGACGACTGATAGCGACGCTATCGTATAAGACTAGCGTGCGCTAGCCACGGTCAGCGGATCGACTGGTGGTCTCATAACGTACGCTACGTGCGTTTGGGCGTTAATCGACCCGATAGCGCACGTTAACTCACACGTGTTAGCGTGCGCTAATATTGCATGGCGAATCTAAGCCAAATCGGGTTGAATGGTGAAGAACTCATGAATCCTACCGTGATAATACAAGTTATCCTCGGGCAAATCATGCTAATAAGGTTTGTGGAAGATTTATGATCGTGAAATACAAATATACGGATAGCCAACTCAACATCATAATTCATCTACGATCTCCAAGAAATAATCTAAGTTGCATTTGTTCTACGTTCCAAAACACATGATTCCATCGTGTAAAACGTATCAACTGGGTATTATCCGATCATTGATCATAACTTGATTTGAACATGCTTAGGAGTCCTTATAATAAGATGGTTCAAAGGTTCATACGATATATAATGCCGATACGTCAAAAGTATCCTTCTAACATGTGATGACTGATTAAAAACGAAATACTTGCTATCAAAACATGATTCAAACTTCCTTAGGAACATTACTAACATCAGTGAAGAATCACCTACCTCAAAGTAGTGAAGAATACGGAGGAAAATGAAGCGATCCAACACCGAAGGCTTGAACACTAATCTCCAATGATATACGATCTTCAATCTCGAACTAGGAGGTTGATATGAAGTGTTTGGGACGAAGTGAGTTATGTTCTAAGTGTAAGAGTTCGGGTTATGGGAGGAGAAAAACTGAAATCTCGAATAGGATGATGTCCTATTTATAATAAATGGCTATTAGCGCGCGCTAGACCCTATTCGTAGCGTGCGCTAACGGCAAACAGTCTAGACAGGAATCTGAACTTAGCGTGCGCTACGCATCGACCTGTAGCGTGCGCTAAGGCGTTGACTCGGCTTTTCCTGAAAGCCGTCCAGGTACATCCGACACAATCCGACAGGGGTCCCCCGGCCAGATCTCACCTACCGCACGTCCCAATCAATCTGACCACGCATAGCGTGCGCTAATTACATTCTGTAGCGTGCGCTATGAAACCACGTTAGCGTACGCTACCCTTAGCACATAGCGTGCGCTACATGCACAGAATTTCAACCTTACAAATCACAACCATGACATTAAACGCTCGGCAACATCGGATTATGAAATACGGAGAATAATACTCAGACAAAAGTACAATCATTACAATATCACAAGTTCCAATTACATAACAGAAATCTCGGGCATTACATCCTTCCTCCCTAAAAAGAAGTTTCGTCCCGAAACTTATGATGAAAACAACTCCGGATATTTAGCCTTCATACCATCCTCCGTTTCCCAAGTGGCGTCTTCGACTCCGTGTCGTGACCATTGTACTTTAACCAAGTGTATTGGTTTATTTCTCAACTGTTTGATCCGGCTCTCAAGTATCTTGATTGGTCTCTCTTCGAAGGTGCCATCATTAGCTATCTCGATCTCGTCGAAATCAATGACGTGGTCGGGTCCGGTACATACTTCCTTGATTGGGATACGTGAAACACATTGTGAACATGACTCGGCGATGGCGGTAAGGCCAACCATTATGCTAAATCCCCAACTCTCTCTAGGATCTCAAATGGTCCGATATATCTCGGACTAAGCTTGCCTCTTCTCCCAAAACGGAAAATCCCTCGTGTAGGAGACACCTTCAATAGTACGTGGTCCCAGCCGAACTCTAGAGGCGGCGACGTACATCGGCATAAGACTTGTCGACTGCAGGCGATCAGCAGTCTCTCTCGAATCAAGGCTATCTTCTCTTGAGTCGAATAATCAATTCGGTTCCGTCCGATCAAATCCGAAGAATCATCCCGGCCACGGGCGATCGGCATCTTCTTCCGTATAAAGCTTCAAATGGGGCCATCTTAATAGAAGCATGCCAACTGTTATTATAGGTGAACTCGATCAAGGGCAAGTGAACCTCCCAATCGATCGACCAATCTAATGCACAAGCTCTAAGCATGTCCTCTCTTTATCGAATAGTCCTTTGGATGACCGTCCGTTTGGGGATGATAAGTGTACTAAAGTTTAGCTCGGTCCCCAAAGCCACGTGTCGCTTTCCGAAGTGTGACACGAAAGCGACCATCTCGATCCGAAATAATGGTCTTCGGCGTCCGTCAATCGGACTATCTCCGCAATAAATATTCGTGCCAATCTCTCGGGTCCCCATGTATCTTTGATTCCTAGGAAATGAGCCGACTTGGTTAGTCGATCAACTACAACCCAAATCATGTTCATTCCCGTTCTAGTCCTTGGCATACTAGTAATGAAGTCCATCGAGATATCCTCCCACTTCCACTCAGGGATCGGAAGCGGTCTTAACATTCCGGCAGGTCGTTGATGTTCAATCTTAACCTGCTGACAAGTCAAACACTTCGAAACGTACTCCGCTACGTCCTTCTTCATATTCCCCCACCAGAAGTTTTGCTTAATCTTTATACATCTTACTGCTGCCCGGGTGAATAGAATAGGGCGCGCTGTGAGCTTCCTTCAGAATAGTCCTTCTCAAATCATCATCATCGGGAACGCAAAGTCGACTCTGAAATCTCAGAACTCCATCATCTTGTATCACGAATCCTGGGGCTTTTCCTTTCTTTACTTCGTCACATAATCGAAGGATCAGAGAATCGTTCAATTGTTTTGACTTGATCTCCTCGACTAGTGATGAAGCCAGTTCCATCACATAAAGTTGTCCTAGGATTCCCGGTACCCATACTTCAATCCCCTCGCGGATCAGTTCCCGTTGAATACTGGTTTGGGATGTAAGTGCTTCCAACGCTCGAAGGGAAACAGGTTTACGGCTCAAAGCATCGGCTACTACATTTGCTTTCCCCGGATGATAGAGAATCTCCAAGTCGTAATCATTGATCAATTCCAGCCACCTTCTCTGCCTCATGTTTAACTCTTTCTGACTGAAAATGTACTTGAGGCTCTTATGGTCTGTAAAGATCTGACAATGAGTGCCGTACAAATAATGTCGCCAGATTTTCAAGGCAAAGACCACAGCTGCTAGCTCCAGATCATGAGTCGGATAATTAACTTCGTACGGTTTCAATTGCCGAGAAGCATAAGCAATTACTTTATCCTTCTGCATCAACACACAACCCAAACCCTGATTTGAAGCATCGCAGATACCATAAATCCGTCGTTCCTTACGGCGCTAATATAGGTGTCTTGTCGGTCTCTTCTTAAGTTCGTCAAAACCCGGCTGACACTTCTCATTCCACGCGAACTTTTGAGTTTTCTCACATAAATGAGTGAGCGGACGAGCAATTTTGGAAAATCCCTCTACAAAGCGGCGATAATATCCGGCTAGTCCTAAGAAGCTTCGGACTTCTTTCACGTTTTAGGAGCTTCCCACTCCAAGATTGCTTCGACTTTCTTCGGTCCACCGAACTCCGTTGGATGATATCACATGCCCAAGGAAAGTTACTTCCTTAAGCCGAACTCACATTTAGAAAGCTTAGCATACAGCTGTTCCTTTCTCAAGATGCTCAAAACCACACGTAAATGTTCAGCATGTTCCTCTGCGTCCCTCGAATATATCAAGATGTCGTCAATGAAAACGACCACAAATTTATCCAAGTACTCCAAGAATACCCGATTCATCAATTGCATGAATACCGCAGGAGCATTGGTAAGTCCAAACGGCATCACTACGAATTCATAATGCGTCTGGGATCTGAAAGCAGATTTCGGTATATCCGATTCCTTAATCCTCAACTGGTGGTATCCTGATCGCAAGTCAATCTTCGAGAATACCCTTGCCCCTTGCAGTTGATCAAACAAGTCGTCGATCCGAGGTATAGGATACTTATTCTTGATCGTCATCTTGTTAAGCTCCACTAATCAATACGATCGGAGGGATCCGTCTTTCTTAGGACAAAGAGAACGGGTGCTCCCAAGGAGAAACGCTTGGTTGAATATAACCCTTACGCAACAATTCCTCCAGTTGTTTCTTGAGTTCATACATCTCGGTTGGCGCCATGCGGTATGGTGCTCTGGAAATAGGAGGCTGCTCCAGGCTCTAGTTCGATAGTGAATTCCACTTCTCTGCGGAGGTAATCCGAGGTAGTTCGTCAGGAAAAACATCGAGAACTCATTCACAATCGAAATAGATGAGAGCTCTACTCCTTCCTCTTTCCTCATGGCATAGCACCAAAGTCCGTGACATCCTTGCTTGATAATTTCACGGCTTTCATTGCCTTGATCACTTTCCCGAGCTTCCCGGTCTCCATCCTCGGAATAAGTGTTCAGATCCGTCATCAGCAATGATGTAAATGACTCTCTCTCGGTAATTCAGCACAGCTCCATAACGGTTGAGCCAATCATCTCCGAGAATTAAATCGTCACCGCAGATGTCAACCACAATAAGATTCGATGGCCAATCTCTTCCTTCTATAGATACTGGGAAATCCTTAGCTTCTAAGGTTCCCACAATTTTCTCTCCGCTTGGTAATCCCACAACATAAGGTTCACAATTATACAAGCACGAGATGTTCAAACGATTAACACAGTTCAAAGATATAAAAGAATGCGTGGCTCCTGAATCGAACAAGACACTAACTGGTTGCAAAAGGATCTGAATCGTAACTGATGCAACAGATGTGTTCTGATCATCAGATTTCCTCATCTCGTACAGGCGTGGAGTAACGGACCCAGAACTGGATGCCTCTCTCTTCCCAGCGTTCTGCTGCTGAAATCCACTTTGCTGCGTCTGGTTCACACTCGTCTCCTTCGAATCGAGCCGGAGCGCGAGTACCAAAAGATCGGGTCGCATTCCCACAAAATGTTGCGCGATGTCCTTCTGTCCACACTCGAAGCAGTCACAAAGGTAGCGAAATAATCACGTCGAACATGTCCCGCCTTGCCACGGTTGTAACACTTCTTCCTGTGTCGAAGCGATCGGTCTTTGCCGGAACTTCTTTCCTCCTCGACTAGGATGCGGAGGTCTCTGGATGAGTGAAAAGAGGACCCGACCCGGGCCCGCTATTCTTATTCTCCGTGAAGTTGCCGACACCTTCGTTTCTTTGCTTAATCGATTTCTCTACTGCTGCTTCCTTCATATCGTAGGCCAACGCCTTGTCCTGATACTGCCTCAAGGTGGCACAATCAAATCCGGACATATATTGCCGAATTTCCGGCTTCATTCGCATGTCAAAATGGAAAATCCTTTCCGCCTCGGTCCTGACCAGGTGGCGCACATAAGTCAGCTGGTGATTAAAAGTCTTAATCACTTCCGGCACAGATGCGTCCGAATTTTGTGGTGAGAAAAACTCCCGAACTCGGGCCTCTCTAATCAGGCGAGGACAATCGTGCCTCCATCATCAACTTGAATTCTGTCCGATCGGCATTGTGCTCCTCTGGTCGAATGGCCTCCCACCGATCGAAAGCCTCCCGGTCAAAAGATCTTTGGCGGCCAGGAACCTTCCTATCGTTGGGACAGTTAATCCCATAAAAATCTTCTCTAATTCCTTCACCAATGATCCCACGAAAGCGTCTCGGTGGACCGTCAAATTTCGGAGGATGCAATTTGACCACCTCGGTAAGCCATTTATCTCCCGATTATCCACGTTATTCTGTTGTCCCATCACCGTCGCATGCGGTCCACAACTTGAGCAAGCTGGTTTATCTGGGCAACCACTGTGAAGCACTCCCGGCACGTTAGGATCTGCATTATTATTTGCCGATCCTGCCGTCCCCGGAATGTGAATCCGTTTGGCTAGCGGCTATCTCGGGAGTAGATACCGATTCTTCTTGCCTCGCATTTCCACGTCGCGTCCACGACCGCGTCGCGTCCACGACCTCCCCTCAACATCGTAAACATAAATACTCAATATCCAGGCAAACGTTCTAAAAGTACATCCATCAATGTTTACAAGACAAGAATTAAATAAAACAAGAGTATTCGAGATTAGGAAACTTACAACCATAGTCGATTGACGATCTTTGGCTCAAAGTGATGATGTTACGAACGACTAATAATCAATAACGTAAATGCACCCAACTAACTCGATTGCCAAGATATCCATAAATCTTAGCTCCGATACCATATTCGTAACACCCGAGATATTCGAATAATTACAGCCGTAAACCCTTTAGGTAAGGATTTACAAGGCTAATTTTAAAAAGAGTGTAAATATAAACCAATCGTACAATCAAGTTTAAAGACATATTTGATTCAACCGATCAAAGAGTTAATTTATACAACCATATCGAAAGGACATTATTAAAGCAGGACGTGCTCGAGTCTTTGAGCGAAACAAGAAAACAACTCTCGACAACAATAACATCAATCACATCAGAGCCATCTCATCGTCACTGCCGGTCTTGTGGTTGCCTCCCCGCTCCTCGGCTACCTGAACATCAAAACAATGTCCACCCCCGAAGGGGTTAGCAAAACGATGCTAGTACAAGTATCATAATACAATAAATCATCAATGCATCATAAAACATGCAAAACGGACTTCCGCTACCGGAATCCAACGATGCGAATCCTCACGATCCCATCAATACAATACAGGGTAATCCAGCGATCCAGCGCCCTTGGTATAGATCCCCATGATGATCCCGTCGGACCAACGCATGGTGGAAAACCCGTCCAGCGATCCAGCGCCCTCAGCATAGATCCCCATGATGATCCCGTCGGACCAACGCATGGTGGACATTCGATCCAGCGCCCTCAGCATAGATCCTCATGACCCCCCTCGGATCATTTATACCATAATCAATCAATTATGCATACACATATGCATTTCAATATGTTCATCAATACGAACAAACAACAACGAATATCACGCGAATTTCCAGAAATACATCTCATATACAAAATATGAACAATACCATAAGCATAATAAATCAAACTCGACATATGATACTTGCCTCGAAAATGGCAAGACGAAATACTTCAAGGATCTCGACACACTCGAAGGCCGCCTCCTTCGATCAACGCAACAAGCTCGAACCTTAACAAAAGGAACGATATACAAATCATCTCAAGTCGAACGATGGCCTAACAATTCGGTCTATGGCCGAAAAGCTCAAAATAAACAAGCTGTCTGGATTGCTTAGCGCGCGCTACGTACTCTACGTAACGTGCGCTAAGATGGACTGTTAGCGTACGCTATCGTATAAGACTAGCGTGCGCTAGCCATGGTCAGGCAGTCTGACTCGGCTGGTCTCATAACGTACGCTACGTACGTTTCGGGCGTTAACTGACCCCGATAGCGCACGTTAACTCACACGTGTTAGCGTGCGCTAATATTGCATGGCAGAATACTGCAAGCCGAAACTGGGTTGAATGGTGAAGAACTCATGAATCCTACCGTGATAATACAAGTTATCCTCGGGCAAATCATGCTAATAAGGTTTGTGGAAGATTTATGATCGTGAAATACAAATATACGGATAGCCAACTCAACATCATAATTCATCTACGATCTCCAAGAAATAATCTAAGTTGCATTTGTTCTACGTTCCAAAACACATGATTCCATCGTGTAAAACGTATCAACTGGGTATTATCCGATCATTGATCATAACTTGATTTGAACATGCTTAGGAGTCCTTATAATAAGATGGTTCAAAGGTTCATACGATATATAATGCCGATACGTCAAAAGTATCCTTCTAACATGTGATGACTGATTAAAAACGAAATACTTGCTATCAAAACATGATTCAAACTTCCTTAGGAACATTACTAACATCAGTGAAGAATCACCTACCTCAAAGTAGTGAAGAATACGGAGGAAAATGAAGCGATCCAACACCGAAGGCTTGAACACTAATCTCCAATGATATAAGATCTTCAATCTCGAACTAGGAGGTTGATATGAAGTGTTTGGGACGAAGTGAGTTATGTTCTAAGTGTAAGAGTTCGGGTTATGGGAGGAGAAAAACTGAAATCTCGAATAGGATGATGTCCTATTTATAATAAATGGCTATTAGCGCGCTAGACCCTATTCGTAGCGTGCGCTAACGGCTCACGATCTAAGCGTACTCGGCACTTAGCGTGCGCTACGCATCGACATGGCGTGCGCTAAAGGCGTTGACTCGGCTTTCTGAAAGCCGTCCAGTACATCCGACACAATCCGGCGAGGGTCCCGGCCGATCTCACCGCCGCCGTCCCAATCAATCGACCACGCATAGCGTGCGCTAATTACATACGTGGCGTGCGCTATGAAACCACGTTAGCGTCGCTACCCTTAGCCTTTGTAGCGTGCGCTACATGCACAATTTCAACCTTACAAATCGCAACCTTGACAATAAACGCTCGGCAACATCTGATTATGAAATACGGAGAATAATACTCGAGACAAAAGTACAATCATTACAATATCACAAGTTCCAATTACATAACGAAATCTCGGGCATTACATCCTTCCTCCCTAAAGAAGTTTCGTCCCGAAACTTATGATGAAAACAACTCCGGATATTTAGCCTTCATACCGTCCTCCGTTTCCCAAGTGGCGTCTTCGACTCGTGTCGTGACCATTGTACTTTAACCAAGTGTATTGGTTTATTTCTCAAGCTGTTTGATCCGGCTCTCAAGTATCTTGATTGGTCTCTCTTGAAGGTGCCATCATTAGCTATCTCGATCTCGTCGAAATCAATGACGTGGTAGGTCCGGTACATACTTCGCGGTTGGGATACGTGAAACACATTGTGAACATGACTCGGCGATGGCGGTAAGGCCAACCGGTATGCTAAATCCCCAACTCTCTCTAGGATCTCAAATGGTCCGATATATCTCGGACTAAGCTTGCCTCTTCTCCCAAAACGGAAAATCCCTCGTGTAGGAGACACCTTCAATAGTACGTGGTCCCAGTCGAACTCTAGAGGGCGGCGACGTACATCGGCATAAGACTTCATCGACTGGCGATCAGCAGTCTCTCTCGAATCAAGGCTATCTTCTCTTGAGTCTGAATAATCAATTAGTTCCGTCCGATCAAATCAGAAGAATCATCCCGGACAGGGCGATCGGCATCTTCTTCCGTATAAAGCTTCAAATGGGGCCATCTTAATAGAAGCATGCCAATCTGTTATTATAGGTGAACTCGATCAAGGGCAAGTGAACCTCCCAATCGATCGACCAATCTAATGCACAAGCTCTAAGCATGTCCTCTCTTATCTGAATAGTCCTTTGGATGGCCGTCCGTTTGGGGATGATAAGTCAGTACTAAAGTTTAGCTCGGTCCCCAAAGCCACGTGAATCGCTTTCGAAGTGTGACACGAAAGCGACCATCTCGATCCGAAATAATGGTCTTGGCGTCCGTGCAATCGGACTATCTCCGCAATAAATATTCGTGCCAATCTCTCGGGTCCCCATGTATCTTTGATTCCTAGGAAATGAGCCGACTTGGTTAGTCGATCAACTACAACCCAAATCATGTTCATTCCGTTCTAGTCCTTGGCATACTAGTAATGAAGTCCATCGAGATATCCTCCCACTTCCACTCGGGGATCGGAAGCGGTCTTAACATTCCGGCAGTCGTTGATGTTCAATCTTAACCTGTGACAAGTCAAACACTTCAAACGTACTCCGCTCGTCCTTCTTCATATTCCCCACCGGAAGTTTTGCTTAATCTTTATACATCTTACTTTGCCGGTGAATAGAATAGCGCGCTGTGAGCTTCCTTCGAATAGTCCTTCTCAAATCATCATCATCGGGAACGCAAAGTCGACTCGAAATCTCGAACTCCATCATCTTGTATCACGAATCACGGGCTTTTCCTTTCTTTACTTCGTCACATAATCGAAGGATCGGAGAATCGTTCAATTGTTTTGACTTGATCTCTCGACTAGTGATGAAGCCGGTTCCATCACATAAAGTTGTCCTAGGATTCCCGGTACCCATACTTCAATCCTCGCGGATCGGTTCCGTTGAATCTTGGTTTGGGATGTAAGTGCTTCCAACGCTCGAAGGGAAACAGTTTACGGCTCAAAGCATCGGCTACTACATTTGCTTTCCCGGATGATAGAGAATCTCCAAGTCGTAATCATTGATCAATTCCACCACCTTCTCTGCCTCATGTTTAACTCTTTACATTTGAAAATGTACTTGAGGCTCTTATGGTCTGTAAAGATCGACAATGAGTGCCGTACAAATAATGTCGCCGATTTTCAAGGCAAAGACCACATTTGCTAGCTCCGGATCATGAGTCGGATAATTAACCCGTGCGGTTTCAATTGCCGAGAAGCATAAGCAATTACTTTATCCTTACGCATCAACACACAACCCAAACCACGATTTGAAGCATCACCGTATACCATAAATCCGTCGGTTCCTTACGCGCGCTAATATAGGTCTTGTCGTCGGTCTCTTCTTAAGTTCGTCAAAACCACTGACACTTCTCATTCCACGCGAACTTTTGAGTTTTTCTTGCAGTGAGTGAGCGGACGAGCAATTTTGGAAAATCCCTCTACAAAGCGGCGATAATATCCGGCTAGTCCTAAGAAGCTTGGACTTCTTTCACGTTTTAGGAGCTTCCACTCCAAGATTGCTTCGACTTTCTTCGGTCCACTGAACTCCGTTGGATGATATCACATGCCCAAGGAAAGTTACTTCCTTAAGCCGAACTCACATTTAGAAAGCTTAGCATACATGTTCCTTTCTCAAGATGCTCAAAACCACACGTAAATGTTCGAGATGTTCCTCTGCGTCCTCGAATATATCAAGATGTCGTCAATGAAAACGACCACAAATTTATCCAAGTACTCCAAGAATACCCGATTCATCAATTGCATGAATACCGCGGGAGCATTGGTAAGTCAAACGGCATCACTACGAATTCATAATGCCGTCTTAGGATCGAAGCGATTTGGTATATCCGATTCCTTAATCCTCAATGGTGGTATCACGATCGCAAGTCAATCTTCGAGAATACCCTTGCCCCTTGCGATTGATCAAACAAGTCGTCGATCCGAGGTATAGGATACTTATTCTTGATCGTCATCTTGTTAAGCTCCTGTAATCAATACAGTCGGAGGGATCCGTCTTTCTTCCGGACAAAGAGAACGGGTGCTCCCCAAGGAGAAACGCTTGGTTGAATATAACCCTTCGCAACAATTCCTCCAGTTGTTTCTTGAGTTCATACATCTCGGTTGGCGCCATGCGGTATGGTGCTCTGGAAATAGGAGGCGCTCCGTGCTCTAGTTCGATAGTGAATTCCACTTCTCTGCGGAGGTAATCCAGTAGTTCGTCAGGAAAAACATCGAGAACTCATTCACAATCAAATAGATGAGAGCTCTACTCCTTCCTCTTTCCTCATGGCATAGCACCAAAGTCCGTGACATCCTTGCTTGATAATTTCACGGCTTTCATTGCCTTGATCACTTTCCCCGAGCTTCCGGTCTCCATCCTCGGAATAAGTGTTCGATCCGTCATCGCAATGATGTAAATGACTCTCTCGGTAATTCAAAGATGACTCCATAACAGTTGAGCCAATCATCTCCGAGAATTAAATCGTCACCGCAGATGTCAACCACAATAAGATTCGATGGCCAATCTCTTCCTTCTATAGATCTTTGGGAAATCCTTAGCTTCTAAGGTTCCCACAATTTTCTCTCTTGGTAATCCCACAACATAAGGTTCACAATTATACAAGCACGAGATGTTCAAACGATTAACACAGTTCAAAGATATAAAAGAATGCGTGGCTCTGAATCGAACAAGACACTAGCTGGTTGCAAAAGGATCTGAATCGTACTGATGCAACAGCGTATTCGATCATCGATTTCCTCATCTCGTACGGGCGTGGAGGAACGGACCCGACCGATGCCTCTCTCTTCCCGCGTTACTGCTGCTGAAATCCACTTTGCTGCGTCTGGTTCACACTCGTCTCCTTCGGAATCGAGCTGGAGCGCGAGTACCAAAAGATCGGGTCGCATTCCCACAAAATGTTGCGCGATGTCCTTCCTGTCCACACTCAAACAGTCACAGCAGCGCGAAACAATCACGTCGAACATGTCCCGCCTTGCCACGGTTGTAACACTTCTTCCTGTGTCGAAGCTTGATCGGTCTTGCCGGAACTTCTTTCCTCCTCGACTAGGATGCGGAGGTCTCTGGATGAGTGAAAAGAGGACCCCGGTGGGGCCCGCTATTCTTATTCTCCGTGAAGTTGCCCGACACCTTCTGTTTCTTTGCTTCCGTCGATTTCTCTACTGCTGCTTCCTTCATATCGTAGGCCAACGCCTTGTCCTGATACTGCCTCAAGGTGGCACAATCAAATCCGGACATATATTGCTGAATTTCCGGCTTCATTCGCATGTCAAAATGGAAAATCCTTTCCGCCTCGGTCCTGACCAGGTGGCGCACATAAGTCAGCTGGTGATTAAAAGTCTTAATCACTTCCGTCACAGATGCTTCCGAATTTTGTGGTGAGAAAAACTCCCGAACTCGGGCCTCTCTAACTGGGCGAGGACAATACTGTGCCTCCATCATCAACTTGAATTCTGTCCAGTCAGCATTGTGCTCCTCTGGTCGAATGGCCTCCCACCAGTCGAAAGCCTCCCCGGTCAAAAGATACTGGGCGACCGGAACCTTCCTATCGTTGGGACAGTTAATCCCCGCAAAAATCTTCTCTAATTCCTTCAGCCAATGATCCCACGAAAGCGTCTCAGTGGAACCGTCAAATTTCGGAGGATGCAATTTGACCACCTCGGTAAGCCATTTATCTCCCCGATTATCCACGTTATTCTGCTGTCCCATCGCCGTCTGCATGCGGTCCACAACTTGAGCAAACTGGTTTATCTGGGCAACCACTCTTTGAAGCACTCCCGGACGTTAGGATCTGCATTATTATTTGCCGATCCTGCTGTCCCCGGAATGTGAATCCGTTTGGCTAGCGGCTATCTCGGAGTAGATACCGATTCTTCTTGCCTCGCATTTCCACGTCGCGTCCACGACCAGCGTCGCGTCCACGACCTCCCTCAACATACCGTAAACATAAATACTCAATATCCAGGCAAACGTTCTAAAAGTACATCCATCAATGTTTACAAGACAAGAATTAAATAAAAGCAGTAGTATTCGAGATTAGGAAACTTACAACCACAATCCGATTGACGATCTTTGGCTCAAGCAGTTGATGTTACGAACGACTAATAATCAATAACGTAAATGCACCCAACTAACTTTGTTGCCAAGATATCCATAAATCTTAGCTCCGATACCATATTCGTAACACCCGAGATATTCGAATAATTACAGTTACCGTAAACCCTTTAGGTAAGGATTTACAAGGCTAATTTTAAAAAGAGTGTAAATATAAACCAATCGTACAATGAAGTTTAAAGACATATTTGATTCAACCGATCAAAGAGTTAATTTATACAACCATATCGAAAGGACATTATTAAAGCAGACGTACTCAGTCTTGAGCGAAACAAGAAAACAACTCTCGACAACAATAACATCAATCACATCAGAGCCATCTCATCGTCACTGTCGGTCGTGTTGCCTCCCGCTCCTCGGCTACTCGAACATCAAAACAATGTCCACCCCGAAGGGGTTAGCAAAACGATGCTAGTACAAGTATCATAATACAATAAATCATCAATGCATCATAAAACATGCAAAACGGACTTCCGCTACCGGAATCCAACGATGCGAATCCTCACGATCCCATCAATACAATACGGGGTAATCCGGCGATCCGGCGCCCTTGGTATAGATCCCCATGATGATCCGTCGGACCAACGCATGGTGGAAAACCCGTCCGGCGATCCGGCGCCCTCGGTATAGATCCCCATGATGATCCGTCGGACCAACGCATGGTGGACATTCGATCCGGCCCTCGGCATAGATCCTCATGACCCCCTCGGATCATTTATACCATAATCAATCAATTATGCATACACATATGCATTTCAATATGTTCATCAATACGAACAAACAACAACGAATATCACGCGAATTTCCGTAAATACATCTCATATACAAAATATGAACAATACCATAAGCATAATAAATCAAACTCGACATATGATACTTGCCTCGAAAATGGCAAGACGAAATACTTCAAGGATCTCGACACACTCGAAGGCCGCCTCCTTCGATCAACGCAACAAGCTCGAACCTTAACAAAAGGAACGATATACAAATCATCTCAAGTCGAACGATGGCCTAACAATTCGGTCTATGGCCGAAAAGCTCAAAATAAACAAGCTGTCTGGATTGCTTAGCGCGCGCTACGTACTCTACGTAACGTGCGCTAAGACGGACTGTTAGCGTACGCTATCGTATAAGACTAGCATGCGCTAGCCACGGTCTGGCAGTCTGACTCGGCTGGTCTCATAACGTACGCTACGTACGTTTCGGGCGTTAACTGACCCCGATAGCGCACGTTAACTCACACGTGTTAGCGTGCGCTAATATTGCATGGCAGAATCGCAAGCCCAGGTTGAATGGTGAAGAACTCATGAATCCTACCGTGATAATACAAGTTATCCTCGGGCAAATCATGCTAATAAGGTTTGTGGAAGATTTATGATCGTGAAATACAAATATACGGATAGCCAACTCAACATCATAATTCATCTACGATCTCCAAGAAATAATCTAAGTTCCATTTGTTCTACATTCCAAAACACATGATTCCATCGTGTAAAACGTATCAACTGGGTAATATCCGATCATTGATCATAACTTGATTTGAACATGCTTAGGAGTCCTTATAATAAGATGGTTCAAAGGTTCATACGATATATAATGCCGATACGTCAAAAGTATCCTTCTAACATGTGATGACTGATTAAAAACGAAATACTTGCTATCAAAACATGATTCAAACTTCCTTAAGAACATTACTAACATCAGTGAAGAATCACCTACCTCAAAGTAGTGAAGAATACGGAGGAAAATGAAGCGATCCAACACCGAAGGCTTGAACACTAATCTCCAATGATATACGATCTTCAATCTCGAACTAGGAGGTTGATATGAAGTGTTTGGGACGAAGTGAGTTATGTTCTAAGTGTAAGAGTTCGGGTTATGGGAGGAGAAAAACTGAAATCTCGAATAGGATGATGTCCTATTTATAATAAATGGCTATTAGCGCGCTAGACCTATTCGTAGCGTGCGCTAACGGCTCACGATCTAAAGCGTACTCGGCACTTAGCGTGCGCTACGCATCGACACATGGCGTGCGCTAAAGGCGTTGACTCGGCTTTTCCCGAAAGCCGTCCAGGTACATCCGACACAATCCGACAGGGGTCCCCCGGCCAGATCTCACCTACCGCACGTCCCAATCAATCTGACCACGCATAGCGTGCGCTAATTACATTCTGTAGCGTGCGCTATGAAACCACGTTAGCGTACGCTACCCTTAGCCTGTAGCGTGCGCTACATGCACAGAATTTCAACCTTACAAGTCACAACCATGACATTAAACGCTCGGCAACATCGGATTATGAAATACGGAGAATAATACTCAGACAAAAGTACAATCATTACAATATCACAAGTTCCAATTACATAACAGAAATCTCGGGCATTACAAACACCATAATTCCTTATTGTGTTGCCAAAAGCACTGCAGATCAAAGCTCGCTATGGCACAAGAGGATATCTCATGTCAATTTCAAGACAATCAACTAGCAAGCTCGACCGGGAATGATCAGAGGCTTGCCTGATGTTTCATTTCATAAGAATAATGTATGCGGACCATGTCAGAAAGGCAAGAAGTTCAAGACCTCTCTGAAGCGAAAATCATACCTTTCCACCAGCAGGGTCCTGGATTTACTACATATGGATCTCTACGGTCCTGTAGACCCTATCAGCTTACAAGGTAAGAAATACTATCTTGTCATTGTTGATGATTTTTCCAGGTATGCTTGGAAGTTGGACCAAATTCCTGAATAAGAAGAAAGAGACAACCAAAAATCTTTTGGAACACCTGAAAACCTTCAAAATGAGAAAGTTTTGAGTATTGTATCCATTCGTTCCCACAGAGGGACAAAATTCGTAAATTGATTTATAGAGTAATACTGTGCGGACAATGGCATACATCATGGATACTCAGCAGCCTGTACTCCTCAACAGAATGGTGTTGCTGAGCGAAAGAATAGGACGCTGAAGGAAGCAACAAGAACCATGTTAGATGCAAGCAAGTTACCACAGTGTTTCCGGGGAGAAGCAACAAATACAGCCTGCTATACACAAAATCGATGTATCATCAACAAGCACCACAACAAAACAGCATACGAGGTATGGAACAATAAAACTCCAGCGGTTACATACTTTCATATATATAGATGTAGGTGTTATGTTCTCAACAATGGGAAGGATCAAATGAAGGCCTTCAATGAAAAGTCAGATGAAGGTATTTTTGTTAGATACTACTCTGTCAGTAAGGCATTTAAGCTATTCAACAAAAGGAAGTTGATGTAACACCCCCAATCCGCTCAGGGATATTACACGCCGTAGAACCTTTACTCAAGGATCTACTATGCTGGTAACAATATCGAACATCTTAACAATGCCTTTAAGGCTAAAATGACTTAGTAGACCGATTTGCTCTTTCGATAAATACATACAACTCAATCATACTACCGGCCCATGCAGGGGTCGAATACAACACACTCCCGTACAACGGGGAAAGAATATTGTGTTGTGTCGAGATTTATACATCTCAACAGGCGATCGGCACAGAGACCGGGCGACCGAGCTAGAGTCGAATGAACCAAGGCACTCCTGCAGAACGGAGATCCCAGATCAAGTCCAACTTCCGAGCGATCGACATCCAAGGCGATCGTCTCTTGGCACCTGGCGATCGACTCTGGTGCCCGAACAAGGACGACCACCTCATGCCGCATAAAGGCAGCATCCGCCAAGTCTGCGAGAGCCGAACCTCAGAGTGAAGACCCACATGTAGATCCGGAAAAGGCGCCACAGGATAAGGCCCTTTGACCCCAGTCTGTCACCAACTTCTCACCTACCGACAGACCCGCCGAAAGGTGCAAAGTGGGACCTCCCGAGACTGCGACACGAGACGCGTATTGTCCTCCCATTGGCTCGCACAGCTGGCTGCCAGCAGCAGCCGCGGACTTTAAGGCAATCAACTCATGTGCTACAGACGATCGCCCCCTTATTATAATACAGGAAAGGAGATCACCCGGCAAAAAAGTACATCCCAACTCCTCCTATAAATAGAAGGCTTCCTACAATTGGAAACCTCTCGACTTTTGCTCAGTCGAACAGTTGGATTCTCTATGCTTTCACTCTCTTGGAAACGCTATACACCACGGACATCTTTCCATCTCTCACTCTCGAGATCTCTTAATCCTAAGACGGTAGGCAGAAACGAGAGCAAGAACTCAGAGCAAGGAGATCGGTACACAATCGCCTCGGCTCCCGCTCCGAAATCCAAACCATGAGATATACCGCATGATGAAAATCAGGCAGGGGGAAGACGAGTTCGATGCAGACTACATCGACCGGGTGGATGAGATAATCCTCAACGGCGAGCCCATAAGCGACGAGATCGCCCTTTACTCGGTCCTAGGTGGATTCAATGGTCTTTCGCCCATGTTAAGGCACCTTACGAAGGACATCCCCCCGACCTACGCAATCTTCCACGCCAAGGCTGCAGACTTTTGGCCAGGCGGAGGTTACTTTTTCACCTATGAGTAACACGATCGACGACCGAATGACGATCATCAGTCTCTCAACCCGATCGCCAGAATCAAGCAACATCACCAAAAAATGGAGGACTCACTTGCCCTCTAAAGTTCATCATCTAACCTGATGAAGCTAGGCACGAGATTGCCTCCCACAGCACAACGTATACCGTTGAGGATCGACATCAAACTTGACGATCCGAGGTAGAAGAGTGCAGCCATGGTCCTGGAGGTCGATGGAACCGACAGCTTCGTCCATGCAAGGTTCCTTTGGGCTGCGATCGCTCGCCCTTCGTTTAAATACGAGGCGGGCGTAGCCGAAGGACCCTCCAAACAAATCTATGGACACGCTCGCCCGCCCTCAAAGGTTCATCATCTAACTTGATGAACCCGGACAATGCGACGCGTCCCTACCCCCATCACAACATATACCGTCGAGGATTGCCATCTAACATGACGATCCGAGGTAGAAAAGTGCTAACAAACCGCGGACGTGGAGTCTTAATCCGACGACGCCCCGTGCAAGGGCTCCTCCAGACCAAGACCGTTCACCCTTCGTTTAAATAAGAGGCGAGCGCAGCCTAACGGAGTACCCTCATAATAAAATGAGTCATGAGACAAACCTACAGGTGGAATATCGCTCGCGCAAAAGACACGGTCATGGAGGTCGGTCCATCGAACTCCGCGACCGTGCATGGTTCCTCAATGTCGAAACAATCAGCTTTCCACGAGGGATCTGCAAAATTGAAGATCACAAGTACAAGATCGAATATAGCTCGCCAAACGATCAGGTCACCTAAATCCGAGACCAAAGTCCGCTCAACGGATCGCCCGTCATTATCTTAAATGATCGCCAGTAGAACCACCTCACCCCATGTCTTCAACATCAGAGCAAGCTCGGGGGCAATTGTTGTGTCGAGATTTATACATCTCAACAGGCGATCGGCACAGAGATCGGGCGACCGAGCCGGAGTCGAATGAACCAAGGCACTCCTGCAGAACGGAGATCCCAGATCAAGTCTAAGTGCCGAACGATCGACATCCAAGGTGATCGTCTCTTGGCACCTGGCGATCGACTCTGGTGCCCGACCAAGGACGACCGCCTCATGCCGCATAAAGGCAGCATCCGTCATGTATGAAAGATCCGAACCTCGGAGTGAAGACCCACGTGCAGATCCGGAAAAGGCGCCGCAGGATAAGGCCCTTTGACCCCAGCCTGTCACCAACTTCTCACCTACCGACAGACCCGCCGAAAGGTGCAAAGTGGGACCTCCCGAGACTGCGACAGGAGACGCGTGTTATCCTCTCATTGGCTCGCCAGCAGCCTGCCAGCGGCAGCCGCGGACTTTAAGGCAATCAACCCATGTGCTACAGACGATCGCCCCCTTATTATAATACAGGAAAGGCGATCGCCCGCCAAAAAAGGACATCCCAGCTCCTCCTATAAATAGAAGACTTCCTGCACTTAGAAACCTCTTGGCTTTTGCTCAGTCAAACAGTTGGCTTCTCTCTGCTTTCACTCTCTTGACAATGCTATACACTTCGGACATCTTCCCATCTCTCACTCTCGAGATCTCTTAATCCTAAGACGGTCGGCAGAAACGAGAGCAAGAACTCAGAGCAATTCTAGTTCTTCCGGCAAGCACTCAAGAGCTAGATAACTAGGATCTTTTACACTCATTGTAATTGCATTCTTACATTAATATTTGTACTCCAACGTATTCGTATTAATAATATCTCGTGAGATCATTCAAGCCTGGGCCTAACCAACCCGGCAAATCTTGTGTTGTTCACATTCCCACTGACGTGCTCTCGTATTTGTTTGTTACTCATCCATTCCAGCAATCCCCTCCGATTTTGGGTAACAACATACTGCAGCGGAAATAATATACAACTAAACCAATATGACATCAAACGGGTCCTCGTGTGATTAGTATCGTTCATCTTTCATCATCCTTCATGCCGACCCTGTGCTATGCTCCTCCAAACCTGAATGCAATACAGACATCCACTCCCCGATTACTCGGGGGTTAGAAAATTTCTAATATTTTGCTAGTCCAAGTACAAAGTGCAAAATACGAGTCATACAATTCAAGTTCCAAGAATAAATAATAATCAGGAATCCTCAGATATTCCAACACAACGAAAATACTTCCCGAAGCAAGAGTTTGGGTAAAACGTTCCAAAACTGAAAGCTCACAATTCAAGAGAAACAATTTATAAAATGGTTTAATAAGCCATCGGGAGTTTTAGTAGAAAACAATTTAGGATTATCGAATCCTTCTCTTTCCAAAAATCAACAGGGGTCACAGCCCAAAGGTTTTGTTTTCACAAATAAAACCAACGAGGATTCACAGGGTTAAAACCCACGTCACGAGTCCTCGACGGAAATAAAATCATCACAACATAATCACCCAAGATACGCAAATCTTTGCCACACAAATACAACACCAACTCGTGAATACAGGGCTATACCATTGGATTCCCTCCGTGGCCCCGTCGGACCCTCCCGAGATGAGCAAAATACATTCACAAAACATACACACCAACTCGTGAAGTTTTACTCGTGAATCCAGGGCTATACCATTGGATTCCCTCCGTGGCCCTGTCGAACCCTCCCGAGGTAAGCAAAATACATTCACAAAACATACACACCAACTCGTTAATTCAGGGCTATACCATTGGATTCCCTCCGTGGCCCCGTCGGACCCTCCCGAGCTGAGCAAAATGCATCCACACAAATTTATATATATCATACCAAGGATATTCGAACAATTCACCCAAAAGCAACAAACACGAAGTACGACACAATTGTCAAATCACAACGTACCGAAATGAGATAACATATGTATATATTTTATCGAAGCACAACAACACCGAGCGTATTCATAGGGTTCACTTGATCATTCACGAGACACAACATTCACAAAACACACGCGTTTTGAAAGAGAGCCTTTAACAAGGCTAACCAAATCTTTGAAAGTTCAATTCAAACGACCAAACAACCACATTTAGACGATCACTAATTATCATATCCATAAAACAAGAATTGTTTGGACAAGGTACTTGCCTCAAAACCACGATCGCAACGAGACGACGGATGGGATGCGGTCGAACAGCCCCGAACCCCCGAACACTATCAAGAATGCGATAGCACCACGCGTACTACGAGAATAACACCACACGAATAATCAATCACCAAACGGGATTCGACTCGGAATCCTCGAGCACCTATAATCCTCCGGAAGGAACAATAAAAATAATGAAGATACGATTACAATGAGAATCAAGGTAAAAAACAACGGAAATCCCACCAAACTAACGAAAGGAAACTCATTGGGACATTTAATCGAACACTCAATGTTCGATAACTCTCAAGAACACTCGAATCATCAATCGAGTTGAAAAAACTCGAAATATGGATATACAACCCATAGAACACGATTACTAATGCTCAATAACATCAACTAATTCATCAAAATCGGACGAACAATGAAAATCAAGAAGGAAATCTCGAAAGTCAAACCTAAGAGATTTCAAGAAATTACCTCGATCCGACGAAGAATAAGGATTAGATGATGATATAATCGACAAGAATCTTCCAAAACGCCTAGAATCGAGTGGAATCGACCAAAAACTCCACTCCTCGACTTCTCCCATCGCCAGCCGCCACCCGGGTGAAGAAATGGGGTGAAATGAAGTCTGGCCGGTCACCTGGCCTATATATGGCCGGCAGAGTTACGGCCGTAACCGGCAGTGCCTTACGGCCGTAACTCGGTCAATTGCCGATAGCGCACACAACGGCCGAAAGCCTTGCGTACGCAACTGTCGAGCCTTACGGCCGTAATCGGCATAGCCTTACGGCCGTAACCGAACTTCCAGGGGTCACTGCCTGGAATCTGTCGAGTTACTACGGCCGTAATAGGCACCCCCCTTACGGCCGTAATCGGCACCGTACGGCCGTAACCGGCACTTTACGGCCGTAACTCGGCCAGGCCAGTGCCTGCTCCACAAAGTGTGGCCGTGACTCGGTCGTGGCTACTTCCGACGGCCCGGACAACCCCGAAACCCAAACCTGAATATGAATCGAAGATACAGTTACGAAGTACTTGCAAATACGATCTGAATGCTAAGAGAACACACGATTTCGACCACCCGAAGGCTCGAAATTCGACAACAGAAGTAATTACCCTAAACTTTGGGAAATTACAAAAACGGCCCAAAACGTCCGAAATAAACGATACATGATCGAAACACTAAGCCAAAGCTCGCAACACGTATAACTGTAACACCCCCAAAACCGTATGGGAATATTACACGCCGTAGACCCCTTCCACAAGGATCTACCAGGCCAACATCCATAAACACCAAATGCTTGCCCGTCCAGGGTCAAACAATATAATAATACAGACCGTTAAGGTCACTTACACCTGAATACACAGACCGGTGAGGTCACACAGCTCCATCAACAGAACTGACTAAAACAACATTACCCACACAGGGGTCGAAACACAATACAGCGTAAGACTGAAATCAACTCTAACAATACAACCAAACTCTACCAACTCTCGACTCTTGATTAGTATCGCAGCTCGTCATCCTCTTGTGCCAATCCTGTGACTGCTCCCCTAAACCTGCATGTACCTGGACGCAGAACAGACATCCACCCCCCGATTACTCGGGGGTTAGTAAAACTCCACTGTTTTACTAGTGCAAGTATAATATGATACGAAATGCAACAAGTAAATAGCAACTACGAATTTAATACGGAAATCAATTATCAAAATGCTCCCGAGAAGTTTTAGAATTTAGAACTCAAGCAAGAGATATTTGAAAAGGAACACATCAACTCGGGGATTTTTAAAGCAGAAATTATTTTAGACCTCGAGTCCCAATTTACAAAACCTTTCCGTAAACATTAGGACCTTAGCCCGATTCTCGTTTCAAAACACACTAGATAAGATACAATTATGAGTCCGAGACCCATATTTTAAATGTTACCCAAACAATCACTGTTATACGATCGTTGTTCGTACACATCATGTACCGAACTCCGGAGGCCTCGACGGACCTTACCCAGACCACACACACTTTTCGTACACATCATGTACTGAACTCCGGAGGACTCGACGGACCCTACCCGGCCACAAACATCGTTCGTACACATCATGTACCGAACTCCAGAGGCCTCGTCAGACCCTACCTGGATCACACTTCTTGTTCGTACACATCATGTACCGAACTCTAATCATAATCATCAAATGTCAAGCCATTCAACATTACACCGAAATGTATAATCAAGTATGGAAACCAAAACAACACAAATATCATAATCATCACAACAACTCAACAATGACCAACCACGCCCGGCACAAACTTAGATGATTTCCACATCCAACACAATTCCATGATGTTAAATAAGTGAAGGTATTATCGTTACCATCAATCGTTCATAATAATCAATTCATACGAAGCATATTCGCTAAGATAAATCAATTCATCATAACCATAACAAAACGTCCCTATTCACAAGACACAATTCGTATAGTAAAAGACTTGCCATAATAACCGCTACCGAATACTCCGAAGAACACGGTTCGACCGGGAAGCTCGGACCCCGAAGAAGACAACGAACGGAAGGGTTACGACTCGAGTTCTTCACAAGAATTCCGTCCCTAAGTCATACCAATGATAAATCAACAATCGTACGATGGATAATAATTACACAACGCCCAATCCCCCCTCTAAGACCTTTTGTCGGACACCTTCAAAGCGTCGACTAAGAACTCAACCAAAACGATGAATCAATACAATCCAACCGTGTAATAACAATGGAAATGATAGAATACATCTAAATAATCAGCAATCCATCACAATTCTAAGTTATTACGGTTAAATCGGACGAAAACAACAAAACCCCCAATTTTCCCAAACTAGGATTTTTCAGGAAATCTGATCTGATTCGCTCGATCAAAGGATGTTATAGGATGGATAATCGATGATATGAACTCCAAGACTTCATGGATTGATAGAAGAACATCATGCCTTCGTGTTCTCCAAGTCTCGGCCTCGGAGTAGATGAAATGGGTGAGAGAAACGAGTGAAGAAATTACCTGCCCGACCATTATTAATACTGCCCAGCATGGTTTAGTGCCGCGGCCCGGCCATCAGGGGCCGCGGCCCGCGGTACAGCCCGCTCCAGCATAAAACGGCACACGATGCAGTCTTAACTATTTCGACCATAACTCCTTCGTCCGGAGTCCGATTGACTCATCGTTTGAACCATTGGAAAGCTAACTTGATGCTCTATAATACTGAAAAGAGTCAGAAATTTTTGGAGTTCCCAAGAATTGATGGTGATTTTACAAAGTCGAACTCATACATAGAAAAGTCATTTAATAACACTGAACTCAACAAAACGACACAGAAACGAACTCGGATGACAAAAAGTGTAGAATTAATCATTCTTGGAATGATGAAACGGTCACAATATAGTCACTAAGATGGACTTCCGCCAAAAAAAAAGAAAATTACCGGAAATCAAAATCGCGGATATTACATACTACCCTCCTTAAAAGAAGTTTCGTCCCGAAACTTAAAACAAGTAGGGAGAAGCAATATCCCGCCAGGAAAACTCAACGAGATACACAAGAAATGCGTAACTTACGCCCAACGGCGAAACGTTACAAGCAATGCAAAGGAACATACGGCGTGAAAACACGTTCCACGACGACTAACACAACGCCACCGGCTATGATTCAAAACATTAACGAGCAAATAACGACACATCACATACCACATCACATGCACATATTTTATCAAAGAAACGCACGCGAAAACTAGTCACCCCCGACTAAAACGGCTATGTGATAGAAACAAATAGTGTATCACGATAGAAATCACTCCGATTTTCATCAACAAGAAAATATTCGACGTCAAAACACAAACAATTCAAGATAAGGGAAAATGAGAATACCGAATATTACATTCTATCCCACTAAAAATATGTTTCATCCCGAAACTTAAAATATAACATCAGGGTAGAATACAAACAAAACCAAAAAGTTCACGCAACAAATATCAATCTCTACACGAATTACAGCAAAAAGTACCACCCACAACTACATCACTGGACACCACTGGGTCCTACAGAAGTAGGAACGGGACTCCGGTCCCCTATCATCTTGGAAACAATCTCGGAGTACTGAACTCGATGCCCCTCGCATCCACAATTATAACAAGTCACCGGCGGTTTCTTACAATGCGCGCGTTCATGGCCCAGAACGTTACAGTTCAAACACCTAGGAGCATTACCAGAACTCAAAGACACCGGCTCGGGTTTTTTAGATTCTCTAGCTGACCGAGAAGGTCCCATACTCGACTGATACGAGGGTCGAGGTTTAGGAATCCCAATTCCCTCACTTCCTGATGCGTCATCGAAAATCTTATGCTTCTTCGCTACCGATACAGACTCTGTAGACATCATAGTCGTTTCAAATGCTAAGGCTCGATCTTGATAGTCCTTCAGCGTTATACACATAAAAGGGGCCATACACTGCCGAACCTGAGGTTTCATACGCATTTCAAAGTAACGAACCTTATCTGTCTCACTTCGCACTTGATATCGAACGTAACAAAGCTGTCGATTGTAATTGACTATTGCTTGAGATATCGACACATCTCGGGGCGTAGCCGAGAAAAACTCGACAATTCTACGTTTCTTAACAGGCGGCGGACAATACTCGGCCTCCATAGAGTCTTGAATTCAGCCCAAGTAGCGGTACGATCACTAGGCGCTACGGCCTCCCACCAGTATGCAGCTTCCCTGTCGAGCAGGTATTGAGCAATAGGCACTCTTCTCTAATCAGGACAAGCTATGGCATCAAATGTTCTATCCAACTGGAAGAGCCAGTTCTCCCAACCTAACGAGTCCGAAGAACCTACAAAACAAGGCGGGTGCATTCTCATCACACCTCGTAACCACATACTAGCTCCATTATCCTCATCTGGGATCCCATCCCGGTGTATGGTCTGATTCATATGTGCCAACTGGTCAACCACTTGACGAAGGATGGTGCGGCGCCAATGTCAGCATTTTCCCCAGTTGATTGCCTCTGCTCACGCGATTGGTCATCTCGACCACCTGTATTGAGCTCATTGGCGCTTGACAACGAGCGAGTCGCCCTCTCATGCACCTGATTCCGACCTCTACCACGACCACGCTCTCGACCTCTACCTCTCAGCATACTAAACGGCCATCGATCAGAACAACAAAACAAATATCACATAATCAACATAGGGCAACAAACAGTAGCACAATAAAGTATTCACTCCAAATCATCACACGAGTACTCGGACTAACACTGCAATAATAGACTTAAATTCATAAGTAACTCGCACGGTTACACCAACAGAGGTGCACGAATTTTACCAAAGTAAACACAGTCAAGACCACATATATGTCATTAAAATCAGGCACTTGTCACATTCTTTAAAAATAAAATTTTTCCCGAGGTATTTGTTCAAATGATAATATTTTAAAATTTGTGAGTTCGAAAGATTTTGCAGAAATGAAATTTTAAAAACACTTTGATTAATACCTCGGTCATTTAACCAAAGCCATGGACCCATTATCAAAACTGCTCTGATTTTAAATCACTTACACAACAATACGTTGAAATATTAAGTCCACTCTATAACCGATGTCAGCAAAATGACCTTATTAATATCTGCCAGCACACTAATCATTACCATAGATAAGCTATCATGTCCAGGATAACGTCATAGAACAATACAATTAAATTATACTATGCCGTCACAACACTCAAACACATAACATGTAAATTCCAAAAATTAGAGTCGTTTTGCAAAACAGAAATTTTTCAAAAATCCTTTCGATCGTAATAAAAATGACGGTAGTATTTTGCAATGGCCGAAGTATTTTAAAACACATTTTCCAAATACTGATTGATGGTGCTATTTGAAAATACATGACCAGCTTGTCACAATTCAACCGATTTCAAAATCCACACAAACCGTTTTTAACCGTACCATCAAAATATTTTCAAAAATTTTGATTTCCACAAAAATGCTCAAACCAGTAGAGTCTTTCAGGAAAAACGTTTTCAAACCTACCCACAGTGGGCATATTTACAACAATCCAAAATAGTCGAACTTAGAACCACGTGCCCAAACGGCAAATGGGGTCACCAATTCAATCAAATGCATCTCATGGGCATCAAGTTAAACATACAACGAAACCATCTATCTGATTCTCTCACAAACTCTACCGCCGGTACCTTTTTTCGGAATGATCAAAGTTTACAACTTTCAAATTATACCACCCCACACGGTAGTTCAACGTCAAAACGTCAATACGTCCAGTTCTATACACATACAATGTATCACAAGTATCAAATACAAACTCCATTACACAACACTGTGCAAATAACGTCATGCACCACAAATATCACACATATCATGAACATAGATATTATGCATAAAAGAGGAGACTTACGTCTACAGGACGCACGGAGATGACGGTCGCCCACGATACTAATCTCATCCGACAACATAACCGACACGTTGTGACTACGAACAACTCAACTTGTCACCCGACATCTCGAATGAAAAAACCACACAATACTCGACAAATCACGACTTGACTTGACCCGACAGCCTAGGTTTCCGCAACCTAAGCTCCGATACCATAAATGTAACACCCCCAAAACCGTATGGGAATATTACACGCCGTAGACCCCTTCCACAAGGATCTACCAGGATAACATCCATAAACACCAAATGCTTGCCTGGCCAGGGTCAAACAATATAATAATACAGACCGTTAAGGTCACTTACACAGGAATACACAGACCGATGAGGTCACACAGCTCCATCAACAGAACTGACTAAAACAACATTACCCACATAGGGGTCGAAACACAATATAGCAGAAGACTGAAATCAACTCTAACAATACAACCAAACTCTACCAACTCTCGACTCTTGATTAGTATCGCAGCTCGTCATCCTCTTGTGCCAATCCTGTGAGTGCTCCCCTGAACCTGCATGTACCTGGACGAAGAACAGACATCCACCCCCCGATTACTCGGGGGTTAGTAAAACTCCACTATTTTACTAGTGCAAGTATAATACGATACGAAATGCAACAAGTAAATAGCAACTACGAATTTAATACGGAAATCAATTATCAAAATGTTCCCGAGAAGTTTTAGAATTTAGAACTCAAGCAAGAGATATTTGAAAAGGAACACATCATCTCGGGGATTTTTAAAGTAGAAATTCTTTTGGACCTCGAGTCCCAATTTACAAAACCTTTCCGTAAACATTAGGGCCTTAGCCCGATTCTCGTTTCAAAACACACTAGATAAGATATCATTATGAGTCTGAGACCCATATTTAAAATGTTACCCAAACAATCACTGTTATACGATCGTTGTTCGTACACATCATGTACCCAACTCCGGAGGCCTTGACGGACCTTACCCGGACCACACACACTTTTCGTACACATCATGTACCGAACTCCGGAGGCCTCGACGGACCCTACCCGGCCACAAACATCGTTCGTACACATCATGTACCAAACTTCAGAGGCCTCATCAGACCCTACCTGGATCACACACCTTGTTCGTACACATCATGTACCGAACTCCAAAGGCCTCGTCAGACCCTACCTGGAACACACACACACACACACATCGACACGACACAACTCATAATCATCAAATGTCAAGCCATTCAACATTACACCGAAATGTATAATCAAGTATGGAAACCAAAACAACACAAATATCATAATCATCACAACAACTCAACAATGACCAACCACGCCCGGCACAAACTTAGATGATTTGCACATCCAACACAATTCCACGATGTTAACTAAGTGAAGGTTTTATCGTTATCATCAATCGTTCATAATAATCAATTCATACGAAGCATATTCGCTAAGATAAATCAATTCATCATAACCATAACAAAACGTCCCTATTCACAAGACACAATTCGTATAGTAAAATACTTGCCTTAATAACCGCTACCGAATACTCCGAAGAACACGGTTCGACCGGGAAGCTCGGACCCCGAAGAAGACAACGAACGGAAGGGTTCCGACTCGAGTTCTTCACAAGAATTTTGTCCCTAAGTCATACCAATGATAAATCAACAATCGTACGATGGATAATAATTACACAACGCCCAATCCCCCCTCTAAGACCTTTTTGTCGGACACCTTCAAGGCGTCGACTAAGAACTCAACCAAAACGACGAATCAATACAATCCAACCGTGGAATAACAATGAAAATGATAGAATACATCTAAATAATCATCAATCCATCACAATTCTAAGTTATTACGGTTAAATCGGACGAAAACAACAAAACCCCCAATTTTCCCAAACTAGGATTTTTCAGGAAATCTGATCTGATTTGCTCGATCAAAGGATGTTATAGGATGGATAATCGATGATATGAACTCCAAGACTTCATGGATTGATAGAAGAACATCATGCCTTCATGTTCTCCAAGTCTCGGCCTCGGAGTAGATGAAATGGGTGAGAGAAACGAGTGAAGAAATTACCTGCCCGACCATTATTAATACTGCCCAGCATGGTTTAGTGCCGCAGCCCGGCCATCAGGGGCCGCGGCCCGCGGTACAGCCCGCTCCAGCATAAAAAGGCACACGATGCAGTCTTAACTATTTCGACCATAACTCCTTCGTCCGGACTCCGATTGACTCATCGTTTGAACCATTGGAAAGCTAACTTGATGCTCTATAATACTGAAAAGAGTCAGAAATTTTTGGAGTTCCCAAGAATTGATGGTGATTTTACAAAGTCGAACTCATACATAGAAAAGTCGTTTAATAACACTGAACTCAACAAAACGACACAGAAACGAACTCGGATGACAAAAAGTGTAGAATTAATCATTCTCGAAATGACGAAACGGTCACAATATAGTCTTTAAGATGGACTTCCGCCCAAAAAAAAAGAAAATTACCGGAAATCGAAATCGCGGATATTACAATAACAACGTTACATGAACTTACGAGAAACTTGAAACAACAGTTTCGGACGAGATTCGCAAGAATCCAACTCAAGTGCGGAAAAGTCGCTAAAGAATACGAAACTCAATAAAACGACACGAAAACGAACTCGGATGACAAAAAGTGTAGAATTAATCACTCTCGAAATGATGAAACGGTTACAATAGAGTCGCCAAGGTGTACTTCTGCCAAAAAAAAAAAGAAATTACCGAAAATCGCGGATATTACATATTACCCTCCTTAAAAGAAGTTTCATCCCGAAACTTAAAATAAGTAGGGGGAGCAACATCCCACCAGGAAACACAAAACGGAATACACAAGAACCGAAAACTCGCGCCCAACGGCGAAGCATTAAAAGCAACGCAAAGAGACATACAGCGTGAAAACACGCTCCACAACAACCATCACAACGCCACAGTCAGAGACATAATAAAACCAACAAGTGACAAGCGTCATCAAACCGATAATACAATCAAATCAATTATCCGAACAATCACAAAATAGAAAGCACCTATTACAAGGAAATACGCACAGTCGAGAAAACAGAAAATAAATACAAAAAGATCCAGAAGGACAATCACAAACAATTCGGACTACGCCGAAATCCTCAAAAATCACCCTAGGCATCTACGTGTCCTTTCGGAGCATAGACGCAACCTCGATCCAAAAATCTCTCAGCTACCGTCTCGCAATGCACGGCTCGGTGACCCACATGGCCACACTTGAAACAGCTGACTAGCGGTGAACGACAATTCTTCGCGGTACGAGATCAGGCAACAACAGTCAGACATCCCCGATCTAACAACAACAACCGAACAACAATGATCGAACAACAATGGTCGAACAACAACGTTCAAACAACAATGATCGAACAACAATGATCAAATAACAATGATCGAACAATAACGATCGAAAAACAATGATCGAGTAACAACGATCGAACAACAATGATCGAACAACAACGATCAAATAACAATGATCGAATGACAATGGTCGAAACAATGACTCCGAAGTTCACACTTCAACTCAAGACATTAAAAGAGCTGGTAGAAATTGAAATATGTTACTTTCAAACAAGGTTCACAAGAATCGAACCGAACTCGGAAAAGTCACGACGATAAACAGATATATCCAAAACAAGGTCACAACTCGTTCGAACGACGACAATCGAGATGCCAAACAAGTTCAAAAAGTATCAACGAATACGAGCAAGTCGATAGAATTTAGAGAGAGAGAAACTGTAGAAGTCAAAAATAATACGGGCATTATATTCGACCTCTTATAAGAGAAATGTCGTCCCCGCAACTCACAACAACGGGAGCAAGGTAACAACACAAAAAGCAACCGACAGAAACATCTCCTATGGGCCTCTCAGAGCCGATCTTGATATCTGTGCTAAAGTGCGGACTTCGGAAGTCTCGGTAACCAATTCACAAAACTGGATTCTGTGTCCCTCGAGTCCACACTTGTAATCTGCTACTGGTGTGGAAGGACAGTTTGCACATACATGCCCCAGCACATTACAGTCGAAGCGCCTCGGCATACCGAAAATACAACTGCTACAAACAATGGAATATAACATCGCAAAATAACAAACCGGAGATGCCAACTCGCCACCACAGAAAATCATAACACGCAACACATACGATGATTACTATCATTAAGCAACACGCACATCAACATCACAGCAACGACGGCATCGTTCGGCGATCTCAACGGCCCGAACAATAACCAGCACATAATCAGAAAACATCATGAAACAATCACACATTTACACAAACGTACAAACCCAAGATTTAACAGCTCGCACATGTGCGACAACACACAATTCACCATGAGGCGACAACATTAGAGATCAACATCACACCTCTCACACAGGGCGAACACAACAAGCGCGTGGCGAATGACTCAATGCTCACACCACCAATTCAATCACAACTCGGGGGTTAACACCCTAACGAAAGTGCGAACATCATACATACATTCCCGGACCGCAACCAGGAACGATAGGTTTTAAAAACGAAAACCACTGTTGAAAAAAATGATTTTGGAAACACTAGTTGATCTTGAGTATCACCTTTCAAAAAGTTGTACAAACATCATTATCGAGACCTTGAAAAACCATCTTGCATTTGATAAAAATGAGGACACTTTTCCTTTAAATTGAAACTTTCACAAATATTCGACCCTTGGGTCTAAGCAAATGCATTTCCAAAATTACTGGAATATCAAAAAAATAAAATTTTAGTCCTCAAGGTAGAAGAATTTTGAAACAGATAGTTGCGCTAGTAGGCGCCTCGAAAATACAATCCATTTAAAAGTATGTCTCGAATTATATTTTCTAAGATACTCAAGGTTTTCGAAAATCTATTAGACTAAAATGCCTAAAAACTCACATGTAACTACATTCACTTACATACTTCACAACACTCTCATCAACTCGCTCAAAATCAAGACAGCACATGTCTTTTACCAGAAACAACTGTCAATATCATAGTCAAAAGAACATAAATACCGACAACACTCCTCATATAAACGAAACATGAGAGTCACATAAACGCATCATAAGACCAAGAATCTGCATAGAGACTCTGTCACTTAACACATAATCATACCAGTAACTCGTGTCACACGAGGCACAACACAAGGAAGGGAGACTTACATCCACAGGTCGCACGAAGATGATGATCGCCTCACGATACTAATCATGACCAACCAACTCAGATGACGCGTTGCGACACGACTCAGTCAGACGAAATCCGATGAGACAAAAACTCAACAGACACCACTAAACCCGACAGCCTAGGTTTCCACAACCTAAGCTCCGATACCATTTATGTAACACCCCCAATCCACTCAGGGATATTACATGCCGTAGAACCTTTCCTCAAGGATCTACCAGGCTGGTAACAATATCGAACATCTCAACAATGCCTTTAAGGATAAAATGACTCAGTAGACCGATTTGGTCTTTCAATAAATACATACAACTCAATCATACTACATGCCCACGCAGGGGTCGAATACAACACACTCCCGTACAACGGGGAAAGAATACTGCAGCGGGAATAAAATACAACTAAACCAATATGACATCAAATGGGTCCTCGTGTGATTAGTATCGTTCATCTTTCATCATCCTTCATGCCGACCATGTGCTATGCTCCTCAAAACCTGAATGCAATACACACATCCACCCCCCGATTACTCAGGGGTTAGCAAAATTCCACTATTTTGCTAGTGCAAGTACAAAGTGCAAAATACGAGTCATACAATTCAAGTTCCAAGAATAAATAATAATCAAGAATCCTCAGATATTCCAACACAACGAAAATACTTCCCAAAGCAAGAGTTTGGGTAAAACGTTCCAAAACTGAAAGCTCACAATTTAAGAGAAACAATTTATAAAATGGTTTAATAAGTCATCGGAAGTTTTAGTAGAAAACAATTTAGAATTATCGAATCCTTCTCTTTCCAAAAATCAACAGGGGTCACAGCCCAAAGGTTTTGTTTTCACAAATAAAACCAACGACGATTCATAGGGTTAAAACCCACGTCACGAGTCCTCGACGGATATAAAATCATCACAACATAATCACCCAAGATACGCAAATCTTTGCCACACAAATACAACACCAACACGTGAAGTTTTACTCGTGAATCAAGGGCTATACCATTGGATTCCCTCTGTGGCCCTGTCGGACCCTCCCGAGGTGAGCAAAATACATTCAAAAAACATACACACCAACTCGTGAAGTTTTACTCGTGAATCCAGGGCTATACCATTGGATTCCCTCCGTGGCCCCGTCGGACCCTCCCGAGGTGAGCAAAATACATTCACAAAACATACACCCCAACTCGTGAATCCAGGGTTATACCATTGGATTCCCTCCATGGCCCCGTCGGACCCTCCCGAGGTGAGCAAAATGCGTCCACACAAATTTATATATATCATACCAAGGATATTCGAGCAATTCACCCAAAAGAAACAAACACGAAGTACGAAACAATTGCCAAATCACAACGTACCGAAATGAGATAACATATGTATATATTTTATTGAAGCACAAAAACACCGAGCATATTCATAGGGTTCAATTAATCAATCACGAGACACAACATTCACACAACACACGCGTTTTGAAAGAGAGCCTTTAACAAGGCTAACCGAATCTTTGAAAGTTCAATTCAAACGACCAAACAACCACATTTAGACGATCACTAATTATCATATCCATAAAACAAGAATTGTATGGACAAGGTACTTGCCTCAAAACCACGATCGCAACGAGACGATGGATGGGATGCAGTCGAACAGCCCCGAACCCCCGAACACTATCAAGAACGCGATAGCACCACGAGTACTGCGAGAATAACACCACACGAATAATCAATCACCAAACGGGATTCGAGTCGGAATCCTCGAGCACCTATAATCCTCCGGAAGGAACAATAAAAACAATGAAGATACGATTAAAATGAAAATCAAGGTCAAAAACAACGGAAATCCCACCAAACTAACGAAAGGAAACTCATTGGGACATTTAATCGAACACTCAACGTTCGTTAACTCCCGAGAACACTCGAATCACCCATCGAGTTGAACAAAATCAAAATATGGATATACAACCCATATAACACGATTATTAATGCTCAATAACATCAACCAATTCATCAAAATCGGACGAACAATAAAAATCAAGAAGGAAATCTCGAAAGTCAAACCTAGGAGATTTCAAGAAATTACCTCGATTCGACGAAGAACAAGGATTAGATGATGATATAATCGACAAGAATCTTCCAAAATGCCCAGAAATCGAGTGGAATCAACCAAAAACTAAACTCCTCGACTTCTCCCGTCGCCAGCCACCACCCGGGTGAAGAAATGGGGTGAAATGAAGTCTGGCCGGTCACCTGGCCTATATATGGCCGACAGAGTTACGGTCATAACCGGCAGTGCCTTACGGCCGTAGCTCGGTCAACTTCCGATAGTGCACGCAATGGCCGAAAGCCTTGCGTACGCAACTATCGAGCCTTACGGCCGTAATCGGCATAGCCTTACGGCCGTAACCGAACTCCCAGGGATCACTGCCCGAAATCTGTCGAGTCACTACGTACGTAATCGGCACCCCCTTACGGCCGTAATCGGCACTGTAGGGCCGTAACAAGCACGCCTTACGGCCGTATCTGGCCTTCGTCCAGCCTGTGCCTGCCGATCACTTACGGCCGTAACCGGCACCTTACGGCCGTAACTCGGCCAGGCCAGTGCCTGCTCCACGAAAACCCCGAAACCCAAACTTGAATATGAATCGAAGATACATTTACGGAGTACTCGCAAAGACGAATCTAAACGCTAAGAGAACATACGATTCCGACCACCCGAAGGCTCGAAATTCGACAACAGAAGTAATTACCCTAAACATTGGGAAATTACGAAAACTGTCCAAAACGTCCGAAATGCCCGATACACGATCGAAAAACTAAGCCAAAGCTCGCAACACGTATAACAATGTTACATGAACTTACGAGAAATTTGAAACAACAGTTTCGGATGAGATTCGGAAGAATCGAACTCTAGTGCGGAAAAGTCGCTTAAGAACACGGAACTCAATAAAATGACACGAAAACGAACTCGGATGACAAAAATTGTAGAATTAATCACTCTCGTAATGACGAAACAATCACAATAGAGTCGCCGATATGGACTTCCGCCAAAAAAAAAATTGCCGAAAATCGAAAATCGCAGATATTACAGCTGACAATAGAGGAATCAGTCCATGTAGTCCTTGATGAACCCCAAGGTGTCCAGACGCTATCTATTGAGGAAATCCCACAGACTCCAAATGAACCTATTGTGAATCTAGAAATTTATCTCGCACTGTAAGAGTAGAAGAAATAGCAAAGCTGATGCTGTAGAAGCCGAAGCCGAAACTAAAGCTCATCAGGACACAGTAAGGGATGGTGAACTAGAACCCAACATGAGGTGGTTAAGATATCACTCTCAGGAACTAATAATTGGAGATATTTGATGTTGATGTGTCTACCCTAAGAAAAATACAGAGTACACAAGGAACTGTACTCTGTGCACAAGAAGAGACATCTGAAATGTCTCAATTTCGTATATGGAAATCCTAAGCTGAACTTAGAAGATTTGCCATGTGCACTCTAGTTGTATGCCTAGCACAGTCTGAACCTGTTTCGACGAATGAGGCTCTTAACAACTCTCACTGGATCACTTCTATGGAAGAGAGCTCAACGGTTTCGAAGGAAAAAATGGTTGATACCTAGTCCTTAGACCAACCCATCAAGCATTCATAGGAACCAAATGGGTATTCCGGAATAAAAAGGACGAAAACGAACTTGCTATCAGGAACAAATCTAAATTAGTCGCCCAAGGTTACACACAGGAAGAAAGAATAGAATATGATGAAACTTTTGCCCCTTTAGCCAGACTAGAAGCCATTAAGATATTTCTAGTGTTTGCGGCTCATAAGAATTTTATCGTATATCAAATGGATGTAAAGAGCGCAGTCCTGAATGGAGGCCTAGCTGAAGAAGTTAACGTTGAACATCCTCCAGGGTTTGCCAAGACAAAAGGTGGAGATCTTATGTACAGGCTAAGGAAAGTGCTGTTCGGGCTCAAGCAAGCACCTAGGGCATGGTATAAAACCTGTCACTGTATCTCATCAATAATGGATTTGAGAAAGGTGCAGTTGACAAAACCCTCTTTAAAAATCCATGAAGGTGACTATCTTCTCATGGTACTAATATATGTACACGATATTATTTTTTGTTTAAGTAACCTTGATTTGTGTCAAAAGTTCTCTCAACTCATGCAAAGTAAATTTGAAATGAGTATGATGGAAGAACTTAGCTATTTCTTAGGATTGCTGGTTAAACAAATTCCTACAGGTATATTTATCCACCAAGAGAAATACAGCAAGGATCTGCTCAATAATCTCAGGATGAATACTTCCAAGTCCTCAACTACTCCTATGAGCACTTCCATACAGATAAGTGCTAACGAAGCTGGAAAGTCGGTTGATCAATCACCCCACAGGAGCTTATAGGCTCACTCATGTACCTAACATCCAACAAGCCTGATATTCAATTTATTGTGGGAGTTTGTGCTCGGTATCAGGTAACATCTAAAGAGTCACACTTCACCACAGCTAAATGAATTATTAAGTACGTAAAAGGAACAATTGATGTAGGATTATGGTATCTTACGGAAGGAGGATTCGATTTGGTGGGCTACAGTGACTCGACTCTCATAGGTTGTAAGTTGCATAGGAAGTGTACAAGTGGGACTTTTCACTTCCTTGGGCCAAGACTTGTGTCATGGTTCAGTAACAAACAATTGACTAACTCATTTTCTACAGCTGAGTCAAAATATTATGCTGCTGTAAGTTAATGTATGCAGATCCTATGGATGCAACAGCAATTATAGGATTATGACATTCATGCAAGAGAGACTCCAATCATGTGTGGCAGCACGAGTGAAATCGTAATCACGCACAATCCTGTATTGTACTCAAGGACCAAGAACATTGATATGAAGCATCATTTCATTCAGAATCATGTGGAGAATAAAGAAGTTAGGATCGAGGAAATTCATACAGACATTCAGTTAGCGGACATGTTTACAAAGCCTCTTAGCACCACCAGTTATGTATGCTTCGCCAAGAATTGGGAATGCTAAAGCTCATCTCCCTGTAAGTTTTAAAATTTTACTCATCAACTGAGGGGGGATGCTGTAAGACCCATGAATATTATGTCCACTTTAATTAATCGTACACTCAGAACTACGAGTTATATCCTTACTGTAGGAAGAAGAAGGAATAATTACCTTCCTACAGATGAAGTGTGCATTAATTAATGGGAACACGGTAGGACCCAAGAATATAGAATTGGTCATCAATTGTTGTAAGAATTGAATCCTTTGTGTACCTTTTAAGGGGGAATGCTACACTTCCATCGATACAGCATAAACACTGTAGGATTTCAATGAGTATTTTAAGTGTATCTAAATTCATACACTTAAACATTTCAAAAGTATTTCTAGTCCACGTGCATTTTCTGAATTTAAAATGATTTATCTTTCAATACTGAAACCACATAATCATGCAGTAGTGGAAGATGAACTGTGTCAGAGGTGGCACCAGACATTAATTTCGAAAACTAATAGATTAGATATATAAGTTATATCTGAATTCATCATGTACGTTCATACAAAGATGGTTCTCATCCCTTATATCTGACCGTTCACTGTAACCTAGCTTTCCTGCACACTATAAAATGGCCAGTATGCTGATCCACAGACTCTTTACACTTTGTGTATATTAAATGAGCCTACAGCATATAGCTTAGTCTCTCTATGCAAAAATGTCTTCTTCTCAAACTTCATCTCTCTCTCTCTCTATGAAAAAAAAGGACATGATAATCGACGGATGTATCTTTGCTCGCTCTGTTCTTCGAGAGCGCATAATCTCTAAAGACGAAGACATGCCTGGGAAGAACTTGGTCATCTCTCAAGTTAAACAAACTGGTCTGTATAGGTTGGGTAGTCTCCTCTCGGAGAACTATGATGAACAGATTATGGAAGAACTCTTCCTTGATGCTGAGTTCATGTATACATCTGAGAAGAAAGGCTCTGCCCTTACTGCCGCTGTTAGCGCTATGTAGGAGAAGGAGATCTCCACCAACCTGGAACTCCTTGAAAGATTGTATAAACTGCCCTCTGATGGACTGACGTTAGGAGTTGGAAACCTTTGGGTCTGAAGACTTGCTGAAGGCCTACTGGAAAATATTCACTGGAGACTCTCTATCATCGCAAGTGCAATTATCTCGCCACCAGAAGAATTTCACCCTTCCTTATCTTTATCTTCATGATTTTGCTGCAGAATTTTTGGGAATCGAACTGGAGCTATCGAGATATGCACCAGCCTGAGATTCTGGATGATGGTCGTTATGATGTCCGGAGAGAAAGTCAACTGGTTTCAGGTGATCTTGAAATGGCTCTAGGAGGAGGCTTACAAACCCGACTCTGCCAGGAAGTCTTTTGGCCTGATCTTAAACTACATTATGACTAGCTGCGCTATACAGTAGTCATCTAATGCCAAGAATATCCTTGTTGGAAAGTTCCTTGGTGGTTCCAAACCCACCGTATTCAACAAGGTGACTCTTCTCAGCGACATGCCAAGCCCCTTATACCTACCCACATCGAGTGATCCTCCAGATGTTACTGATCACTCAGAGAAATCCAAATCTGTTGACAGCAAGAAGAAGATGGTCAGTAAAAAGAGACCCGTTCCCGACGGAAGCTCCCCTAAAGCTGTCGAGAAGAAAAAGAAAAAGATGAAGACTAAGAAGTCTTCCATGTCAGAAGCTGTTCCTATACCACCTCAAGTGACTACAGTGGTCACTGAGGCAGTTCCGCCTAGTGCACCATCTACTGCAGTAGTTGACCCACAGAGTGCAACCCAAACATTGGTTGCTTCTACTGCAGTTCCTGAGCCGGTGATGGCTATGACGGATGACTAGTTGTTTGTCAAATTAGAAGGCACTGGTGAATTGGCTGCCCCTTTAGAGCCTACAGTCACCACTCCTAACAGAGCCCCTTACCCCTGTAAGGAGTCCCTCTCCCAACAGGGGATCCCTCTGCTCAATAGGCTCCCATACCTGTAGAGGATCCTAATCGGATAGTAGAACCCTCTAATGTTGGGAGTCCCTTTCCCGCCGAAATAATCAATCAGACAGTTCTCTAAGTCCAGATCGACGAATCATTCAAATGCTTCAAAACATGTAAATCATATAGGGTCGCTCCATATGACTCCGTGTATAACTTGGAATACTGGAAGGAGAAAGAGCTATTTGTTCTGGAAGTCACGGACACCCAGAACGTCGAGGTCCTGATCAGATGGGATGGTCCCTTTTTCTAGAGCTGATTCCATCCTATTATGTTGCAAAGGAAAAGGCCCAACTGAAATGGAATACTCAGTCTGATGACAAGACTCAGAGCCCCAACCATCACTCAGATCCCGATTCAGATAGAGATGATGACGACATTCAAATAGATATGAGGATGAGCCGCGAGGATGCTCATGAGGAATTTGCTTAGTCCAAGGCCTCTGAATGCTAGGGGACTTTATCTGGTCATGCTGCACCAGACAAGCTATAGAGGAAACCAACATGTCTTGCCAAATGAGGAATCTGTCCATCCAAATGGAGAAGAGGGATCATGCGCCATCCAACAGAAAGATTCACTACCTTCTACAAAATAGGTGGAACCTGAGAGCCAGTAGGAGGAATCAGTCCCTCCTGTACACCAGGCTACAGAAACCGAAAAGAGGCAGGAGGAATCAGTCCTTTTGTCTCCCAGACAGCAAAAATAGGTACCCACTCCTATCCTCATATTATCACCACCCGACTCATATGAGGATTTCCAAGCTGACGACAGACCCCAAAAGCCAGGTCACAATGTCGTTCTCAAATATCTAGGAGAGACATTTGACTCCAAAATCGCTCACCCCCACTCTCCCCACACTGAAGCCAAGATTGAGCAACTACAGCAAATCGGTTGTCAAAACATATTCCTACATGACGCTGTCAAGGCGCAGTATGATGTCGTAAAGGAGCTCGAATGGATGTGTGAGACTGCTCAGGATTCCCTAAACTGCAAAAGGTTGTGCAGGATGTTGAGAAAGCATTACGCCTCATGCCAAATGCCTTATGGTAGTCCCTCAATCAGCTTAAACAGCATCAGGAGAGAATCCTGAAGCAAGAGCAAGAAAAATTGTGTTGCGGAACCCAATTCAGTCACCTCCCTCGAGCTCACTGGATCGAGACTCACTACTCATGATCAGAAAATCGATGACCGTGCAATAGTGGTCGCCATTATAGTGGACTCAGTCATATATGTAAAAGACAAGTAGACTGAATTGATGGATATTGTTAGGGACATTCACATAAGGTCTTTGAGCTTGATAATGCCAAAAAGTGGGAAGAAGATCGAGAGGCTGGAAGGAGATGGAAGATGGAGAAGGAGAAGGAAATAGAAGCCATTCGGGATGACAATGTTGCCACAGCCTGTCCATACAGCATGATCTTATGAGCCTGTCCATACAGCATGGTCTTACAAGCCTGTCCATACAGCACAAGATCATACAGTGGGTCAAGAGTCAAATCCTACATCTGAGCCTTCAAGATACAGCAAGATGAGATGTTGGATATGGCAAATAATGTTGTAGGTGTTTTACATAGGAAAAGTAGAACACAAAAACAATAGAAGTGAGAAGGAACTTTAAGCCATAGTGAAACCAACTTCCTTTATTCATAATGTATTCGTGGTTAAAGTAGTATTTAATGCTGATAGGACAGCATTTAATGCGGTTGAAGAGACTACAGATAGAAGAGCATTTAATGCGGGTCAAAGGGAATGTCGAAAGCATTAAACGTGAAAAAACTTTAATTCAAACATTCTGAAGCCGCCAATCAGAGCTGTCTCAATCTCACCAACCGCCAAGCGGCTACATTTATAATAGATCTATTTCCAAGGATATAAATAGCTTAAGCAAGAGGACATTGCTTACACTTGAACAACTATTAAACACACGAAAATACTGAAAGCTGAACATAAAATTTATAAGAGCATTATATTTCTTCAAACATACAGCGACATCTGAAGTTAAGAAATATACAAGTCCCCAACAATGAACAACACGTCTGCAACAAAAGCTTACCAACCCTACAGCTGTTGTTCGACTCTTGATAACCCAATACTTAATGTTGACATACTTAGCCCTATATGGACTAAGCAAAACTATGTTGACCTATGTGGGACGAATAGTGATCAAGATGAAGCTTCAATATGTGTGATAAGAAGCAAGTTGAAGAAGCCCAAGCCAATCTATGTGAATTGTGAAAGCTGTCGTCAGCTGTATCAATCTGTATGAATGATATAACGATGAGTTTAGTTAAAATCACACGGTTGTGTAGGACCTGTGGATGTAGATGGGTTTATCTCGAATCACATTAAAATGTGTGTCTTTTCTTACTGTTTTCTTACTGCTTGTGTGATTTTACTATACTTATCCTGAATAACCTATAAGTAGCAAGCTAACAGGAGACAATTCAGTTGTTGTATTTACAACAATGTAGTTAAAAACATTCACTACGCAAACAAACTTCAAAAAAGAATAAATCTTATTCAAACCCCCATTCTAAGCTGTATAATTATATACTGGAACCAACAGGCTACTCTCAACTCTAGCGAGCAACAGGAATCTGTCTAGAATGATTGAGAATGAACTGTGGAGGCAAACGATAATCTTGATGTTCCCAATGTGCTTGATCAAGTGGTCACTCAGATGACCTAATTTAATCAAGTGGTAGACCGTATGCAAGTGGCGATAGGGCTACAGCCGGGAGAAGGACACCAAGGCATTTAAAACTTGGGTTACGGTAGATACAAGTGGCTACAAGAAGTGGTTAAGATACACCCACAAAAATTTTATAGATTTTCTGAGGTATTGACATGGGATCACTGGCTAAGGGAGTTGTAGAATGTGATTTGGGAATCAATTGTCCAAATGACCAAAAAGTCCCTATCACCTAATATTTTCTGACCAGGGAAGCATCTAAGAGATGCGAGGCCATCCGACCTACTGACCATATCAAGTTAATGATGGAAGCTTAGTATTGCCCTCATTCGATTAGGGAGGCTAAAGTTCTAGAATTCTTCTCGCGCAACCTCTGGACTTATGATTAAATCCTTTACTTACCAGTTGGCTTTTACTCAGCACCTGGTCAGAACTGATGTAGAAAATATGTTCCATTTTGACATGATGATGAAGCCAGAGTACAACGATACATGTTGGGATTTGAATGCACCACTCTTTGTTAGTACCAAGATAAAGCTATGGCTTATGAAATGAATGAAATAGAGGTGGATAAATTTTCCGGGCCCAGGAAGCAGAAAGTCCCAGAGGTTTTTTAGAACACAAGAATAGTGGGGTCCGTAAATCCTAATTATCTTTTCACTCATTCATGAGGCCCCAGCGTCCTTTCCAAGGCCGAAAGAGTTCTAGACCATCATCAACAGTTACAGATGCAATGAGAAAGTATTTTAACAATGGCCGATCAGGGAATTTCCAACGCGACTGCCCATTTCCTTCCATGACATACTATGAATGTGGCAAAGAGGGACATAATGATATTATGTGGAGATGTGGCTTGACCTTTTGGAGCTCATACTTCATCGCAGGTCCAGAAAAAAACTAGTGTTAATAAAACTCAGCAGAGTGGCCAGCTACAACAAAACTTTGGTTGAGGAAGGGGCAGAGGTCAGTATGACATGTAGCAAGCACCGGGTGTTGGTTATATTCAGCCATGCCTTTATGAGATGTGGAGGACATATGATCAGAGTACGGCTATTGCGTCAGGTACGGTTCAGATCCTTTCGGAACCCATTTGTCTTTTATTCAGTATAGGATCTACACATTCTTTCATATCACTATCTTGTGTAAATCGTTTAGAAATTTCTTATTTCCAAGAATGTGAACCTTATGTTGTGGGATTACCAAGCGGGGAGAGAATTATGGGAAATTTATAAGTAGAAATTATCCTGTATCAATAGGAGGAAAGATTTGACCATAAGATCTTATCGTGGTAGATATCCAAGAAGATGATATAATTCTCGGAGACGATTGAATTAATCGGTACAGAGCTATTATGAACTTCTGGAAAAAAGCTATTTCAATAATCGCTGAGTATGGCTCGGAATACTCACTCGATGGATGGAGACAAGGGATCTCAGAGAAAGTGATTAAAGAAATGCAAGCAATCAAATTGCTAAAACAGGATTATGCCGAATATTGGTGTTATGCAATGAAGAAGGAAGGAGGAGGAGTAGAACTTTTATCTATTCTTGTAGTAAATTTTCGGTTGTATTCCCTAATGAATTGCGTGGATTACCTCCACCAATGCGCCTACTATGTTTATGCAGTTAATAAATTTATTATTTATATAATACTTGGATAAATTCATAGTTGTTTTCATTGACGACATCTTGGTCTTCGCAAAAAGTCTGGACGAGCATGCAAAATATTTGCGAAGCATTTTGAACATATTGAGAAACGAACAGTTGTATGCCAAGCTTTCTAAATGGAATTATGGCTAAAGCAAGTAATGTTCTTTGGTCATGTAATATCAGTAGAAGGAGTTCGAGTAAATCTGCAAAAAGCAATTCTAGAATGGGTCTCCTAAGAATATGAAAGAAGTCAGAAGTTTCTTAGGACTTGTTGGGTACTATCATCGATTTGTGAAAGGGTTTTCTAAAATCACTCACCCACTTACTCAGTTACTGTAGAAAACCTAAAAGTTTGAATGGATGAGAAGTGTCAAGTTAGTTTTGACGAACTCAAGAAGAGACTGACAAGGACTCCGATCTTAGCACTACCACAGGGAACTGAGGGGTTCATAGTTTATAGCGAAGCTTCGAATCAAGGGTCTAGGTAGCGTGCTAATGCAGAATGATAAGGTAATCACCTATGCATCATTGCAGTTGAAACCGTACAAGACTAACTACCCAACACATGATTTGGAGTTAGCATATGTTGTTTTTGCAATGAAAATATGGCGACACTATTTGTACGGAGCTTATTATCAGATCTTCATGATAATAAGAGTCAAATATATTTTCAGCCAGAAAGAGTTGAACATGCGACATAGGAGATGGCCGGAATTGATTAAAGACTATGACCTGGAAATCCTTTATCACGCAGGCAAAATAAACGCAGTAGCTGATGCACTGAGCTGCAAACCTGTGTCCAATCACATGCTAGGGACACTCATGACCCATCCAAGAATTCGACAAGAGTTGACTCGTGGAGAAATTGAAGCATGGTTACAAAGAGCTCAAGGGCAACTATGTGTGATGGAACTAACTTCATCCCTGGCTGATGAAATCAAATCTAAGAAACTAGATGACCCTATGACGATTCGGCTACATGATGAAACGTGCAAAAGAAAGGCCCCAGGCTTTGTAATCCATGAAGACAGAGTTTAGAAATTTTGAAATCGACTTTTGTTCAGAATAACGATGTTCTGAAGCAAATGATCATGAAAGAAGCCCATATCATGACTTATTTAATTCACCCAAGCACCAGTAAAATGTATAAGGTCTGGAGCAGACTTTCTGGTGGGGCAATATGAAGAAAGAAATAGCAGAATATGTCTCGAAATGTTTAACTTGTCAATAGGTTAAAATCGAGCACCAGCGACCTATTAGGATGTTAAGACCACTTTCAATTCCTAGATGGAAGTGAAAAGATATCTCAATGGAATTTATCACCAACATGCCGAAGACCCGCTCTGGAATGAATATGATCTGGGTGATAGTTGATCGTTTAACCAAGTCATCTCACTTTCTTGGTATCAAGGATACCTGGAGACCGGAGAGATTGGCTAAGGTATTTATTGCAGAAATAGTCAGACTGCATGGAACACCGAAGACCATTAATTCAGATTGTGATGGTCATTTTATGTCGTATTTTTGGAAAGGGGTTCATAAATCTTAGGAAGCGAGCTGATATTTAGCACGCTTAGCATCTCCAAATTGATGGACAAACCGAGGACCATCCAAACAGTAGAATACATGTTTAATTCTTGTGCACTAGATTGGTTAATTGATTGTAAATCTCATTGTCTTTGATTGAGTTCACCTACAATAATAGCTGGAATGCTTCGATTAAGATGGCATAGTTTGAAGCATTATATGTGTTGGGGTAAACATTCCTGTTTTGATAAATGCCAACATACAACAAGTAGTCTCAAAGAAGTCAGAAAACTATCAAGTATGGAAGTTGTTAGAACTCGTCATACAGCCCCAACACATAGCAAAGAGTTCTTTGATAGTCCATCCTACATAACCTTCCTCATACAGCAAAGAGACGTAATATGTTGGATACAAAATACAAGCTGAAGGTGTTTTACTTAGAAAAAGTAAAAAACAACCAACAGGACTGAATATAAAAAGGTTTTAAACAGTTGTGAGATAAACATCGTTTATTCATAAAGTATTAACGGTTAAAGCAGCATTTATTGCTGATAGGAAAGCATTTAATGCAGCTGGAGAGAGACAAGTCTGAACGCTCTGAAGAGCATTTAATGCAAAAACAGAAAGGATGTCTGAAGCATTAAATGCAATCTGCTTTAATTCAAACATTTAGCAGCCGCCAATCATGTGACAGATGTCAACATATCCCCAACCAACAATGGCTTCATTTATAATGGATATATTGCCCAGGTTATAAATATCCCCAATCCATAGGACTCAAATAACCAAGATGACTCATAGTTTAACTAATCTTAAGGCGACCACTGTAATAGCATAATAAGAGGAAAGAGAAAGGCAATTGCGAAAGCTCGGACAAGATCACTGACATTCTAGCGATTACAAAGAAGTATATTTCATGAGCATACAGCAGTATCCAAGTGAAGAAATACGCAAGTCCTCAACGCAAATAGCACAGCATACAGTGATTGTTCATACTTGAGATTATCATTATTCCTGTGTGGACTAAGGATCTTTGCGCATTCCGACCTGTGTGGGAAGAATAGCATTGAAGATGAAGCTTCAATCTATGTGAGAAGAAGCGAGTCGAGAAAGAGCTCAAGCCAATCTGTGTGAATGGCTCAAAGCTACAGTCCCTGTATCAATCTGTGTGAACGATACAAATACAGGTTTAGTTAAAGTCACGTAGTTGTTTACGTAGTGATTTTAATAAACTCTTTACTCCTATGTGGAGGACGAGTGGACATAGAGGGGTTTACCTCGAACCACTTTAAACTGTGTTATTTACTTTCAGTATTTACTATTTTCATTCTACTGTGATTTGATAGTATACACTGTAAAACCGTGTATGCGCCAAGCAAACAGGAGAATGCATAGTTGTTGTATTTATAGCAACTCACACAACAAACTTCCGCTACGCAAACTTACTTCGAAAATCGTACAGATTACTGTGTTTCCATATTCAAGCTATTTATTGTATACTTAGTGGCCAACAAGTGGTATCGGAGTGGTTGATTCTAAAAAGAATCAGTCGATTTTTAATTGAGTCAGATTCACAAATCATATTTTTTTCTTAAAACTATATCACATTTTCATCATCTTGCCTATTTCTTAGATAGATACTTTATGATAACTAAGGTTCCTATGTTCTCTATTAACGAGTTTGATAACTAGAGAATTAGGATGGAGGCTCATCTTGCAGCCATGCATGAGGAGATGATATTCGTCATCCAAGAAGGTCCTATAAAGATAATGAAGGTTAATTCTGCCGCAAGGATAGAAGGACAACGTTATGCTTAAATGCTCGAGAAGGAGCGCAAGCAATGTATAGATGACGATTGCAAGTGTGCAAATCTCGATAATGTAGCTAAGAATGCACTGTTTGTCACCCTCGACAAAGGCACATTCTCAAAGGTAAAAAGTTGTAAGACAGCTAAGGAAATATGAGAGAAACTCAAGCTGATTTGTGAGGGTACTGAGCTCTCGAAAGAAAACAAAATTTCCAAACTTACTCAGCAATTTGAATCTCGTGAAATGAAATCTTCCGAAACGCTTGAGGAGCTTGACCTCAGATTCACTGACATTGTCGGTGAACTTGAAGCATTGGGTAAAGTGTATACCCAAAAGGAGAAAAATTTAAAAATATTTAGATCACTCCTGCCCGATGGGACATTAAGACTACATCCATGCGTGTATCTTGTAACCTTAATGATATTTCTACTTTTGACCTATTCTCCGACCTCAAAGCCTTTGAGTATGATATTGACAAGAGAGAAAAGGCCGAAGAGTCACCCGTTAAGACTACACTGCTAGCCACTATATCTGGCAGGAGACACAGTTCTGCACCCACCACATCCAAAAATCCTCGCACAAGACTGCATACAGCAATGATGACATCCTGTCACAAGATGAAATGGCCCTGCTCATGCACAAATTCAAAAAGTTCATCAAACAGTGTGGAAAAACTCCATACAGGCCAAAACCTTTTCACAAGGTAAACTCAGAAACTCCCTCACTTGGTGATTCTAACTTATGTTATAACTATAGGAAACCTGGACATTATGCAAATAAATGTCCACATACAAAAGTGCAAAAGTTGCCAGAAGCTGAGCAACAAGAAAAGGATGAAAGAAGACATGTCTGGAAAAACAAGCTCAAGGCCCTGATTGGTGAATCAGAAGCCTCGCCTGCATCCAACAAGACCGAGGAGTGCCGTCAGGCTGTCACTGCTAGTGACTCGTCCGATGATGAGATCAAAGATAAAGCATATATATGCTTTATGGCCAAAGAAATTCGGGACGATGAGTACTCCCACAAATGCATCGCATACTTTTGAAAACATGATGAATGAATTCAAAAACATTCAAAAGGCCCATGAGAATTTAAAACGAGAAAACGTATAGCTCCAAATTTCTAACTTAGAGCAAAAAGATGAAAATGACTTGCTGAAAAATAATTACGAAAACATGTCTATTGATCGCGAAAATAGTAAGGTCGCATTTGAAAAACTCATGGAAAGCGATCATCAACTTGCCCACGATCTAAATGAGGCTAAGTATCATAATGAGAGCAAGGCAAATGATTTTGCTTTACTAGAAGCCAAAGTAAAAACTCTCGAGAAGCGTGAAGGAGAATTAGAGACCATCCTGAAATCATTTGAGAAATCCTCCAACAGGATGGAAGAAATTCGAAGCACTCGGCAACATGCTCATGATAAAAGTGGCTTAGGATATAACTAATTCTCCAATAAGGGAAAAACTAGTATGGTATTCATTGGTGTGGAATCCATTCCTGTACCTGAAGAAATTCCAAGCCCTGTAAAGGCTACAGCTGCCCCTCGTACAGCGAAGGCTGCGATTCCGTCACCTAGCTCATTTCACAGACAGTAAGAAACCTCAGCCCCCTAGACCTGTAAGGTGTGATCAAAAGCATGCTCCCCGAGCATATCAAAAGCGCCAACAGCCATACAGAAAGAAGGTTGTATCTATGTATCAAAGGCAAGCACCAAAGTACTTCAACAGTACAGTGCGCCTAGATATTGGATACAGGAGCCCCGCTATCCATCCAGAAAGCAGGTCGCCGTGCAGTATCATCAACAGCTCTGGGAATCCAACTGGAGACCCAGAAGACAAGCTGTAAGGTCTAAGAAATGGCGCCACCTCAGAGATGGCAATTGTACTGGAATAATAATAATAATAATAACCCTAAATTTTACATGCATGATTATCAAAGTTATAGCGACTACGTGCCTGCCCCACGTAGACATCGCAAAACTGGACCAAAAGTAACCTACAGTAAACCAATTGCTATTAGGCAAATATGGGTACCAAAAAGCACTAACATACATGGACCCAACAATCAAAGGGGACCTAAATCTACTTAAATTCTATGCTTGCAGGATATCAAGGAAAAGGACATATGGTACTTTGACAGCGGATGTTCTCGGCACATGACAGGAGATATCAGCAAGCTGTCAAATTATGAAGAAGGTCGCGGTCCAAAGGTGCGCTTCGGTGATAAGTCCAAAGGAAGAACAAGAGGGAAGGGAACCCTGCTTATAGGAAAGTTCAAAGTCTCCAATGTAGCCTATGTTGAAGGTCTACAGTACAATGTACTTAGCATCAGTCAGTTCTATGACAAACAGTTCTCCGTGAAATTCTATATAGACCACTGTAGAGTGAAGGACATCAAGACCAAAGAAGTTGTTCACACAGGAAGCAGGTCAGGTAATATGTATATTGCTGACTGGAAGCCTACGAGCTCCACTATTCCTTTTCTTGTTGCCAAAGGCACTACAGATCAAAGCTGGCTATGGCACTAGAGTATGTCTCACATCTACTTCAAGACAATCAACAAACTTGCCAGACAGGGAATGGTTAGAGGCTTGCCCGTTGTGCCATTTCAGAAAGACAGCATTTGCGGACCCTGTCAGAAAGGCAAAGAAGTCAAAACCACCCTGAAAAGCAAATCATACCTGTCCACCCAGAGGGTTCTGGATATGCTACACATGGACCTCTACGGACCTGTTGACCCTGTAAGTTTGGGAGGTAAGAAATATTTTCTCATTATTGTTGATGATTACTCTAGGTACTCTTGTATAATCTTTCTAAGAAAGAAGAAGGAAACTACAACAAAGTTGCCAGAGCACCTGAAAAAGCTTCAGAATGAGAAAGGGTTAAGTAACGTGTCCATTCGTTCCGACAGAGGTACTGAATTCACAAATCGCTTTATAGAGCAATATTTTTTGGACAATGGGATACAGCATGAATACTCAGCATCCTGGACTCCTCAACAAAATGATGTTTCCGAGCAAAAGAATAGGACACTCAAGGAAGCTACAAGAAACATGATCGCGGCAAGCAAGTTGCTGCAGCGGTTCTGGGGCGAAGCAACAAATCAGCATGCTACGCACAAAATTGTTGTATCATCAACAAACATCATAACAAAACTGCCTATGGGGTATGGAATAATAAAACTCCATTAGTTTCGTATTTCCCATCTTTAGATGTCGGTGTTATATTCTGAATAATGGGAAAGATCAACAAAAGACCTTTGACAAGAAGTCGGACGAAGAAATATTTGTAGGATACTCCTCTGTCAGCAAAGCTTTCAAGATCTTTAACAAAAGGAAGCTGACAATCGAGAAATCTGTCCATGTAGTGTTCGATAAACCTCATTTCGGTCCTACAGGAGTAGAAGACTTGACCCAAAATACCCGAACACTTTCCACTGATGAGACCCAGACTCCAATAGAACCTGTCGTGGACTTAGAAATCAATCATGCAGCTGTAAGAACAGAAGTAGTCTAAGTCGATGCTGTACAAGTTGAAGCTGAAGCTACAGCACCTAAAGATACAGTACGGGATGTCGAACTAGAACCTGATAGGAGATGGTTGAAAGATCACCCATAGGAGTTAATTATAGGTGATAATGATGCTGGTGTATCTACTCGAAGAAGAATACAAACTACACAAGGAATTGTATTGTATGCACAAGAATAATCTGATTCTGAGAAATCTCATTTTCCTGTATGGAAATCTCAAGCTGAACTTACGAGACTAGCTATGTGTACCCTAGCTATACTCCTACCTCAATCCGAACCTGTTTATACCAATGAAGCTTTGAACTTCTATAGAAGAAGAGCTTAATGGTTTCGAAAAAAATAATGTATGGTATCTAGTACCCAGTCCAGAACATCAAGCTGTAATTGGAACCAAATCGGTATCTAGAAATAAAAAGATGAGAATCGACTTGTTATCAGGAACAAATCCCGTCTAGTCACACAAGGCTGCAGATAGGAAGAAGGCATAGGCTACGATGAGACATTTTCCCCTGTAGCCACACTAGAAGGCATTAGGATATTCCTAGCTTTTGCCGCCCATATACATTCCTGAATGGAGACCTCGCCGAAAAAGTCTATGTTGAACAACCACCAGGGTTTGTCAACACTGAAGGCGGAGATCTATTATACAGACTACGAAAATCTCTGTATGGACTTAAGCAAGCACGGAGATCATGGTACGAAACCCTGTCCCTATACCTTACCGATAATGGATTTGAGAAATGTGTGGTGGACAAGACTCTATTCAAGATACAGGAAGGAGATGACCAGTTAATGGTGCAAGTATATGTTGATGATATTATATTTGGTTCTACTAACCTTGCTTTATGTCAAAGGTTCTCTCATCTCATGCAAAGTAAATTTGAAATGAGTATGATGGGGGAACTTAGTTATTTCCTAGGATTGCAGGTGAAGCAATAGACTACAGGAATTTTTATCAACCAGGAGAAGTACAGCAAGGAGCTACTCAACAAATTTGGGATGAACAACTCCAAATCCTCGTCAACCCCCACCAGCACTTCCGTGCAAATTAGTGCTGACGAAGCTAGAGAGCCGGTTGATCAATCACTCTATAGGAAGCTAATTGGCTCACTCTTGTACCTAACAGCTAGCAGGCCCGATATTCAGTTTGCTGTAGGAGTGTGTGCTCGGTATCAAGTAGCACCTAAGGAGCACACTTCACGACAGCCAACCGAATCCTTAAGTACGTGAAAGGAACAGTTGATTTAGGATTGTGGTATCCTAAAGAAGGAGGATTCAATTTGGTTGGCTAGAGCGACTCGGATCTTGGAGGCTGTAAGTTGGATAGGAAGAGTAAAAGCAGTACTTGTCACTTTCTTGGACCTAGACTTGTGTTATGGTTCAGCAAGAAACAATTGGCTAACTCGCTTTCTACAGCTGAGTTGGAGTACTATGCCGCTGGAAGTTGCTGTATGCAGATTCTCTGGATGCAACAACAATTATCAGATTATGGAATCAGTGCCAGAGAGAATCCAATCATGTGCAATAGCACGAGTGCAATTGCAATAATGCACAATCCTGTATTGCACTCATGAACTAAGCATATTGATACGAAGCATCACTTCATCAGGGATGTTGAGAATAAGGATGTTCGGATTGAAAAGATTCATACAAACATTCAGTTGGCCGACATCTTTACAAAACCTCTCAGCACAACCAGATTCTGCATGCTTCATCAAGAATTGGGAACGCTATAGTCAGACTCCCTGTAAGACCCAAGAATACAGTATCCACATTAATTAATTGTACTCTTAGAACCAGTCAAATAGTACTGTAGGAGAAAGAAGGCATGAAATCTTCCTACAGCTGACGTGTGCATTAATTAAGGGGGAATACTGTACGACCCATGAATACAGTATTAATCCAGATATTGGTGTAAGAGTTGAATCCTGTATGTACCTTTTAAGGGGGAACATTGTATTTTCCCAGATACAGCACACACACTATAGAATGTCAATTAATATAATATATTATAATAGTGTTCGTACAAAAACGTTTTAAGTCCATGTGCCCTGTTTACATTTCAAATGGTACACTCTTCAATGCCTTAAAGACACCTGAACTTCAATGCCTCAAATAACGTAATTTTAATAATTTCAAAACCGCCGTTTAGTACAATGAGGGAAGATGAACTGTCAGAAGTTGGACCAGTTATCATTTCAAAAACAGATGGATGAGACATACCAGTTATTCTGAATCCAAACTGTACATTCATTTTAAAAGTACGTTTCCCATCCCTTAAATCTGACCGTTCACTGTATGTAACCCTAATCTTCCCTGCACCCTATAAAAGGACTGTGTCTTGCTTTCCTAGACTCTTTACGTTTTCTGCAATTTTTAAACGAGTCTCAACAAAATAGCCTACATTCTTCTCTGTATTTTCTGCATTTTCTCTACGATACTTTCAAAATTTCTTCAATCTTTCTCTGCTAAAATGACTATCACCGACTGACGCATTTTCGCAGGATCCGTGATGATGGAAAGAATTATCCTCGAAGGAGAAGACTTCAACGGAATGGAAGTTGTTGTTTCTCGGGTGAAACAGCAAGGGATTTATTGCCTTGCTCGTCACCATGCCGAATTATATGATGAGAGCATTATAGAAGAATTCTACATGGATGCTTCAATGGTTTACGCATCTAAGAGGAAAGGAGGAGAAGTATCTGAAATTTCTGCAACCGTTCAAGGGATTCAGATCTCTTTGAACAAATATATGCTTAGAGAGATCTACAGGTTGCTGTCGGATGGCAAGAATTGGAGACCTTATGGTCAGAGGAATTGCTGACTGCCTAAAGGCTATTCACTAGGGATGTAGATGCACAGAACGTTCATCCTTCATGCCACAAAAAGAATTTTTGTCTGACTTATGTCTATCTGCATGACTTCTGCTACCGGGTTATTAAGAACCGGACATGAGCATTCAAAATGTGCACAAACCTTCGCTTCCATATGATGGTGGCCATCAAGTCAGGAGAAAAGGTAAATTAGTTCCAAATCTTGCTGAAAAGGATATAGGAGGAGGCTGCCAAACTGAGTCCGCTAAGAAATCTTTCGGCCTCATTCCAACCGTATCCTTACCACCTGTAGAGTTAAACAATCTGAGAATGCCAAGAAGATTGGCCCTGGGAAGTTCATTGGAGGGATGACTTCCACTGTATTCAAGAAATCGCCTTTGATTGCTAAAAGGCCAAACCCGAAAGGCTTGCCAATCTAGAGTGACACAAGAGATGCCACTGAGCGGATCGCGAGCCAGGAGAAATCAAAGAAGAGAAGTGCCCATCATGCTGTTGAGAAAAATAAAAAGAAGGCAAAGAACTCTTCCAAGACTGTGCCTACAGTACCCACAACATTTACCGTAGAGGCCTCTCCTATTCCTGTCGCTGATCCTATCCCACAGGGTGCAATCCCTATGGAAGAAACAGTTGCTGCATAGACAGCAGATCCTGAGCCTATGGCGGCTATGACGGAAGAACAACTGTTTGCCAAACTAGAGGGTTCTGGTGAATCGGCTGCCCCCTTGGAGCCAAAATCCGTAACTCTTGACAGGGTACCCACACCTGTATAGGATCCCTCTCCCCACAAGGTACCATCCCCTGTCGGGATACTTCTCCAGAACAGCCTCCCATACCTGTTGAGGATCCAATTCGAACAGTAAACCCAATTACTGTACGGAGTCCCTCCCCAACAGAAATAATCAACAATACTCTACTTCAGGTCCAAATAGAGCAAGCGTGTGAACACTTCAAGATGTGGAAGTCATACAGGGTCGCCTCATATGACACTTTGTACAACTGGGCTGACTAGAAGGAAGAAAGATTGTTCATTTTGGAGGTCCAGGACACCCAAAATTTCGAAGTATTGATCCGTTGGGAGGATCACTTTTGCTGAGCTCATTTCCGACTGTTACAAAGCATAAGAGAGGGCCAGACTGAAAGGCAAACCGCAGTCCGCTGACAAAGCTCCCTCACCAAGCCACCACTCTGACCCTGACTCAGATGCTGACGATGATGCCTTACATGCAGGTCTGCAAATAAGCCATGAAGAGGCCAAGGAATGAGAAATGGCAAATCACAACAGCCAACAGGGTCAGGGGACGTCTGACATAAATCAGTCCCCTGCCCCGCCAGTAAGCTACCAACGATCAATAGCAGGAGGAGTCAGTCCCTCCTGTTACCACTGAAGAAAAAGCAGCACATGAACAGGAAGCCCATACAGTCCCGCAATAATAAGAAGATGCCTCCCGCGCCATCCGCCAAGAGGAATCAGTCCCTCTTCCGGATCATGCGGAAGCTGACAGTCGGCAGGAAGATTTAGTCCCTCCTGTACTCCCAACTACAGGAAACCAAACCGAACAGGAGGAATTCGTCCCTCCTGTCCCTGAGACTGATCATGCTGCACAATCTTATGAGGCACCGGCTTCTGAAGCTCCCACTCACGAAGCACCTGCTGCCGAAGAGCCCGCTCAAGATTCCCCTACATCTCATATATCTGTGAACTACAAATCAGCTTCCGATGAAAGTTTCTTGCCTGATGACAGACATGACTGTTGGGATTCGGTGCCTAAAACGAAGGCCCAGCGGAAGCGGTAAAACGAAAATTAATTCGATCCGAATCCCTACGAGGATCGATCGAGCTACGTATATACGAATATCAAAACGAAATACAAGAGATACGATAAACATACCCTCGTAGTCCGTTGATTAAATAGATAACCTTCTCTTGAGCTATTCCCCAAGCTCTTGAACGATCCAACGCCGAAAACACCGCGTCTCTACTTGCCACGCGCCGGAGAAACGACCGGAACAACAATCACCTTGCTATCCTCCGAGGATACGGCTAGAGCTAAGTGATGAAGCTATATTTTTGTGATTACAACACTCCAAGTGTATAACTCACTTACTCTCAATGAATCTCTCAATTTTCTCCAAGAACAATTAAGATGATATGAAGAAGATGATGAAGATAATTGAGAAAAAGGTTTTTCTCTTTCTCTCTCTCTATTTCACTTTCACGTATGGAAGCTTGCAGTTTAAGTGATAGTCATCCTCCTTTATTTATTCAACTCCCCACTACCTTTAACAACTCATGCATGTGGGAATCTAACCCCACCTCCACAATAATAATACATTAAAGAATGGAGACATAAGTCCAAAAGGAAGGTGGGTGGAATGTGGGGGGCGGCCCATGCTAGAAATCGGACGAGTTCGGTTCGTTTCGGACTCCAGGGTCTAACGAGATAAACTCCGATTCCGTTTCGATGTATTTATTTCGATTAATTAATCCTATTAATGAAACATATCAAATACAAAATAATATAATTAATTTCTCCAAGAAATAATTATATACATGAATTAAATTAATCACCCAAGAATTTATTTAATTCATTAGGCCGTAAATCAATTTATCCAATAAATCGATTTAAACATCCAATGTTCCAAAATTAGATATCCAATATCTAATATTCATAATGAGAAAATTAGCTTGAATCATTCCGTCGTCAATCCTATTGCGCGACTCGGTAGGTCCGTCTCAGTCAGCAATGGGAGGAACCAAAGAGTAGTAGCACCACCTAGCCAGCCTGGCGGCCTACACTGTACCCCAACTGAGAACGAATGATTGGGATCATTCAAGAACCATTCTGTCGTGAATACCAGTATACGTATAAACCCTTCTTTCAAATGTCCCGATCAAGTTATAGGGTCACGGTCAGTCAAACCCTATCTGTACTTGACGCTATGCATGCGTTAATGGAAATCGAGATCATCGAGCTGTCGTGTATCTAATACAACTAGCTCCAATGCTTTGGCCAAAGACTTATGATCTCATCTGCCAATAACCGCATAGGACATATAACCCGCTCACTAACGGGAGAATGAATTCTATCTTGGTATTGATAGGACTGCTACTTGCCGTCAAGATGCACGTCGAGGTTGACCCCGCCTTAGGTTTACGTGGTCGAACTACTCTAATGAAAATCTTGACGTCACAAGCACATCCCTACTAAATCCTCAAGTCGAAGGTTCACGAATACCTATCACAACCTTTCGATTCCGTCATTGGTGTCCGAGTGAAATCCATGTGACGAATCGAGGGTGAGTCGGTTCAGTATACTAATCCAATTAGCATACCTATAACGTGTGCTCCCACTAACCATCGGTGTTCGACGTGCACTCTCCATGTCAAAGAACACGTCATACAAGTCTTCACATAAACTTAATGCCCAGTCAAGTTTTATCGACTTGCGAGCGATTAAGTATTTGAGCTATAACCTTTCGGTGCCGACCCCTTATCCAATAAGGAGTGGAAAGTTTTGCTCTCAAATACGAGGACTAGTTTCTATATGTTTATTTACGAGTTAGGAATGCCAAGAACTACCAGTAAATAAAGAAACATTCATTGCCTTATATAAATGGTTTACATAATTACAAGTACAATGCCCTCACTCAACAACCTCGAGTGGCATTCGAGGGCATACTCCTAACAATCTCCCACTTGCACTCAATGCCACACACTATGGTATCTAATACCCATGTTCTCAGGATGACGCTCCAAGCTAGTCCGAGAAAGTGGCTTGGTCGGTGGATCGGCGTTGTCGCCGAGTCTACTCAGTGCGGCACAATGTATCCCTTGCGAACAAATTCTCTTACGAGATGATACTTCCTCTCAATATGTTTGGTCTTTGTTGTGAAACCTCGGCTACTTGGCTGCGCTCTGACTCGTCGTTGTCGCGATGCAGTAGACAGGCTGACTCGGCACATGGTATTATTTGAAGTTCTCCCGAAACTTCTTAATCGAACCCTTCCTTGGAAGCCTCCGAGGCCGCTTGATACTCGGCAGTGGAATCGGCGGTCGCGCTTTGCTTGGCGCTACGCCAAGATACTGCTCCTCCATTAAGAGTAAATATGTAGCGAGTAGACATCGAGTCGTCCTTCAGTCCTTGGAAGTCCGAATCGGTGAATCCCACCACATCCAAATCTCCACCGCCATACATCGTAACCATATCTCTAGTCCTTCTCAAGTACTTGAGAACGTTCTTTACGGCAGTCCAATGTTCCCTACAGGTTTGCTCAAACCTACTCACCACGCTTACGGCATGCGCGATGTCGGGTCTTGTACACAACATAGCATACATAAGGCTACCCACGGCCGAAGCATATGGTATATTACTCATTTCCTTTCGTTGTTCCTCATTTTGAGGACACATCTTCAAGGTGAGTTTTATTCCATGTCGCATCGGTAGGAACCCTCTTTTAGAATCATCCATCTTAAATCGCTTTAAGATTTTATCTATATAGAGGGCTTGGGAAAGACCTATTGTTCTCTTCGCTCTATCCCGGTAGAGTCGAATACCAAGAATATAGGTAGCTTCTCCCAAGTCTTTCATGGAGAAATTACTCGAAAGCCAAGCTTTCACAGAACTGAGCATTCCCACATCATTACCTATTAGTAGAATGTCATCTACATATAGTACTAAGAATGCGATCTTGCTCCCACTAACCCTCTTGTATACACAAGGTTCCTCTTCATTTTGCACGAAGTCAAACTCTTTGATTGCCTCGTCAAAACGAAGGTTCCAACTACGCGATGCTTGCTTCAGTCCATAAATGGAACGCTGAAGCTTGCACACTTTCTGAATATCGACTTCGGACACAAAGCCTTTAGGCTGCTCCATATAGATTTCCTCCTCGAGGAATCCATTAAGGAAAGTCATCTTTACGTCCATTTGCCATATCTCATAATCATGGTAGGCAGCTATAGCAAGCATCATGCGAATAGACTTGATCATGGCTACGGGCGAGAAGGTATCGTGGTAATCGATCCCTTCCTTCTGGGTATAACCCTTTGCCACAAGCCTGGCCTTATAGGCGTCAACCTTGCCATCACCATCAGTCTTTCTCTTGTAGATCCACTTGTTCCCAATAGGCACTATGCCCTTGGGGCGGTCTACTAGAGTCCAGACCTGATTGACATGCATCGAGTCTATCTCAGCTTCCATAGCTTCACGCCATTTCGCGGAGTCTACATCCACCATCGCTTGGTCATAGGTTGTTGGGTCGGTCTCTTGGCTATCACTTGGAACCTCATGGAGACCCGGCTCCTCTAAGTGCACAAGCCCATACCTCTCGAGTAAATGAGACACCCTACTAGACCTACGAGGTGGTTGTACTTGTGTTTGAAAGTTCGGTTCCAGTTTCTTGCACAGTGTCTCTCGAGGAGTTTCATTGTATTCTTCTAAAGAAATACTTCTACCCGCTCCGCCTTCTGAATGAACTCATCTTCCAGAAGTGTGCTTGTAAAGCAACAATGATCCTTCGATCTTCGGGCATGTAGAATAGATATCCCATCGTCCCAGAGACGGAATCCAATGAAACGTCCCTTCGCAGACCTAGCTTCCAACTTTTCCACCTTAGTCTTCTTGACATAAGCGGGACATCCCCAAATCCTAATATGATTAAGACTTGGTTTCCTTCCTTCCCACATCTCATGTGGAGTTTTAGGAACGGATTTGGAAGGACATCTGTTCAAGATATACGCGGCAGTCAGGAGTGCATACCCCCACAGGTAAATCGGCAAGTCAGTATAGCCCAGCATGGAACGGACCATGTTCAACAGGGTCCGGTTCCTTCTTTCTGACACACCATTTAACTGAGGAGTACCTGGAGGTGTTAGTTGTGAAACTATTCCATGTTCTTTAAGGAACTCGTCAAACTCCGTACTCATATACTCGCCACCTCGGTCCGACCGAAGTGCTTTGATATGATTACCAGTTTGTTTCTCGACTAGGGCCTTGAATTCCTGGAATTTCTCAAAGGCCTCGGATTTATGTTTCATTAGGTATACATAACCATACCTAGTATGATCATCTGAAACGTAATGAAATATTGATATCCGTCACGTCGCCTTCAAAGCACCACAAACGTCGGTATGGATTAATCCCGATTTATCCGGCTCTTTCAAAAGTCCTGTGAAGGGGACTTAGTCATTTTGCCTTTAAGGCAAGATTCACAAGTAGGAAAAGGATCCGATCCCAATGGACCCATAAGTCCATCTTTTTCCATCTTGTAAACCTTGGTCTGACCAACATGACCAAGTCTAAGATGCCATTTCAAAACTTGGTTGGTTTCATCCCTACCACGTTTTCTAGTCATAGTATTCACAACTACTTTGTTCTTGAGATTTAGATGATACAATCCATTCAACAATGTAGCAGTACCCACTAGTTTATTTCTAAAATAAATTTTGCAGAACCATCACCAATGAAAAATGAAAAGCCTTTTCGGTCCATGACCGAATGGATACAATGTTTTTATGCCCCTTGGGCAAAACAAGTACATCTTCTAAAGTCAAAACAAAGTCGGATTCTAAACCCAAAAGAAGTGATCCTATGTCGGTCGCCTCGACACTATGCCCGCTCCATTGTGATCATAACTTCTCCGGCTCCAAGCTTCCTACTTTGTTCAGATCCGATTCACAAGACAAATATGAGAACTAGCACTTAATCCAGTATCCAGGAAGTAGAAAATACAGTAGCAGAACAATTTGTTTCCAAAACTAAAAGTTCTGTACCTGAAGTGCCATGAAGAATCGGACAGTCTCTAGCCCAGTGGCCCAGCTCACCGCACTTGAGACAAGCATCCTTCTTCTTCTTGTTCTTCGGAACTATCGGGGCCTTGCCCTTACCCTTAAGGTCCTTTGCTTGTGGTCCAGTCCGCTTCTTGGTCTTTTTCTTCTTATTCTTAGACTTCCGAAGTCCAGAAGAAATCACAAGGGCCGACTCCTTCATCCGCGGAGTCTTCATTTGAGATTGAGCGGTCACAAGTTTGTTCATTAGCCCAGCTAAATTACATGCAATCTCATTGCAGTTGAAGTTCATAACAAACTGTGAGAAGGAATCAGGGAGAGACTGTAGGATAAGGTCGGTTTGGAGAGAAGTATCCATTTTAAAATCAAGAGCCTCCAATCTCTCGATCATGGATATCATTTTGAGGACGTGTTCCCCAACCTTCTCACCTTCCTTCATCCTTGCACCGAACAGTTGCTTGGATATCTCATATCTAGCAGTTCTGCTGTGCTCTCCATAAAGCTCGGTTAAGTGAGATAGAATCTGCCTAGCAGAAGTCATTTTCTCATGAGCTCTCTGAAGCTCATTAGACATGGAAGCCATCATATAAGCACGGACTTTCACGTCATCCTTAACCCACTTTTCGTGGTTTTCAATCTCTTCCTGATTGGCTCGAGTCCGCATAGGAGGCGCCGGAATGTCCGTCTCCAAGACGTATCCCAGTGTCTCTATACTGAGGACAATCATCAGATTGCGGAGCCAATCCACAAAGTTAGGTCCCATTAAGGTGTTCTTTTCGAGTAGAATTGCGAGTGGATTCATTGTCATATTGAGAGTTATGTCTGCATTAAGTATAACAGATTAATTAGTGACTTGTTATATTATGATCTGAGTATAGAATTAAGGTCTTTTCTATTCTTGTTACCCAGCTCCCACTATTTTTATCGTAACAACACACTCCCATGTGAAATCCGGAAGTATCGTCGCACTACTTCATAGTGGTGATCGAGTTCTTTATAAATCTTAATAGAGGGCAACCGAACAGGTTTCTAGTCTATTAATTTTCATAAAGTGGTGTCCAACACCAACCCATCTAATGAATGATTCGATCTTCTTTTTCCCCTTGTTCACTCCCCTCAACCTATATGGTTTCTATGGTTCGTGAACAAGTTAAGTTTATACCATCGACGCAAATCAGTTTCACAATTGAATCTTATCCGCAACCTATCGTGTTTCTAGGGATAAAATTTGCTCCAACCGAAGGCATCCAATGCGCTCCCGGTAATTTATCCGTCCTCCCCGAACGACTACCCCGATAACTCGGAAGCATAGCACATCCGGTTTGGATTTCAATTTCCCGAAAGCTCGATGGAGGGAAGGAAAAACTTGAAACCTTATAAACTTAATAATTTGTTGTGGGAGAATTTTTCACGATTAACGTTACACTTTGCACATTAATCATTTTAGCGCGTTTGTTGCATTCATACAATATGTAACAACCATTCACAACCTAGTTGCTACCAACATGTGGTTCATGGACCGTTCCTAGAAAACAAAAACTCCGTAATCTAATTACAAGTCTTCGTCTTGAATCTTCGTCTTCTCGAAATGGATCTTCCTCCGGTCTTCGTCATTACATATAAATTTTACATTGAAAAATTGCATCCTAGATACAAATATTTCTAGTAAAATAAATAGGCTCAAAACGGCCATTACAACCCAATCGAATAAAACGAACGATTCAAACTAAGTCCATGAACCACATCCCCATTCAAAAGCATTCATCCAATAAATACTCAATAAATGGATAGCGAGAAGATTACATAAGATCCAATCAATAATCAACAATAAATAGAATTGATCCAATCAATTCAACAATAATCGACAATTTAATTTTCATCCGTAGTGTACCCTTAAAATATTTTCTTTGAGTTTTCCCTCATCAAAAATTCCAAATTAATGATTTTAATACAGGAAAATTCAATAATCGAAAATATACTTGAAAACGAGACCCGGTGCCCGACACTGAAACCGCCCAGCGGCACTGTGCTCCACTGCGGCGGCTACAGCCATGCCCTGCGGCCTACGAGCCATGCCCGGCTCCAGACAGAAAGGGCTCGATCATGCCCGGACACGCCCGGCAGATACAAGACGTGCCCGGCATCGACCGGAAGGCAACAAGAACGCTCGGCCGGATACAAGAACGCGCTCGGCCAAGCACTCGGGATACTGAAGCGCTCGGCAGATCGGCCAGCGGCAACGGCAACGCTCGGCCGGATCTGACAAGCGTCGGCCGGATCCGGCCGAGCACTCGGCTGACGATCGGCGGACTTCTGCAGAATCGGCAAAGCGTCGGCCACGGCCCGGACGTGCTCGGCCACACTTTCGCGGTTGTATGGAAAATCGTCCAACGATTCGATACACTGCGTTTTGGCAGATTTCTAAAATCCTCGTTATTCCCGATCCGAATATTATTAATATAAATCATATTTCCAAGAAAAACCGATTTATATCATAACATAAAATCACGGAAAAGCGACACTACGATTTAACAATAAAATATCTACGATTATTAAAGTGATTCTAAATCACAAAATAAGCATTCCAAATGCTAAATATCGTATATACGATCGCAAGACCTCGCTCCGATACCACTGTTGGGATTCGGTGCCTAAAGCGAAGGCCAGTAAGCGGTAAAACGAAAATTAATTCGATCCGAATCCCTACGAGGATCGATCGAGCTACGTATATACGAATATCAAAACGAAATACAAGAGATACGAGAAACATACCCTCGTAGTCCGTTGATTAAATGGATAACCTTCTCTTGAGCTATTCCCCAAGCTCTTGAACGATCCAACGCCGAAAACACCGCGTCTCTACTTGCCACGCGCCGGAGAAACGACCGGAACAACAATCACCTTGCTATCCTCCGAGGATACGGCTAGAGCTAAGTGATGAAGCTATATTTTTGTGATTACAACACTCCAAGTGTATAACTCACTTACTCTCAATGAATCTCTCAATTTTCTCCAAGAACAATTAAGATGATATGAAGAAGATGATGAAGATAATTGAGAAAAAGGTTTTTCTCTTTCTCTCTCTCTATTTCACTTTCACGTATGGAAGCTTGTAGTTTAAGTGATAGTCATCCTCCTTTATTTATTCAACTCCCCACTACATTTAACAACTCATGCATGTGGGAATCTAACCCCACCTCCACAATACTAATACATTAAAGAATGGAGACATAAGTCCAAAAGGAAGGTGGGTGGAATGTGGGGGGCGGCCCATGCTAGAAATCGGACGAGTTCGGTTCGTTTCGGACTCCCGAGGGTCTAAACAGATAAACTCCGATTCCGTATTGATGTATTTATATCGATTAATTAATCCAATTAATTAAACATATCAAATACAAAATAATATAATTAATTTCTCCAAGAAATAATTATATACATGAATTAAATTAATCACCCAGTAATTTATTTAATTCATTAGGCCGTAAATCAATTTATCCAATAAATCGATTTAAACATCCAATGTTCCAAAATTAGATATCCAATATCTAATATTCATAATGAGAAAATTAGCTTGAATCATTCCGTCGTCAATCCTATTGCGCGACTCGGTAGGTCCGTCTCAGTCAGCAATGGGAGGAACCAAAGAGTAGTAGCACCACCTAGCCACTGGCGGCCTACTGCACCCCAATCGAGAACGAATGATTGGGATCATTCAAGAACCATTCTGTCGTGAATACCAGTATACGTATAAACCCTTCTTTCAAATGTCCCGATCAAGTTATAGGGTCACGGTCAGTCAAACCCTATCTGTACTTGACGCTATGCATGCGTTAATGGAAATCGAGATCATCGAGCTGTCGTGTATCTAATACAACTAGCTCCAATGCTTTGGCCAAAGACTTATGATCTCATCTGCCAATAACCGCATAGGACATATAACCCGCTCACTAACGGGAGAAAGAATTCTATCTTGGTATTCAGTAGGACCTGCTACTTGCACGTCGAGGTTGACCCCCGCCTTCCGGTTTACAGGGTCGAACTACTCTAATGAAAATCTTGACGTCACAAGCACATCTCTACTAAATCCTCAAGTCGAAGGTTCACGAATACCTAGCACAACCTTTCGATTCCGTCATTGACTGTCCCGGAGTGAAATCCATGTGACGAATCGAGGGTGAGTCGGTTCGAGTATACTAATCCAATTAGCATACCTATAACGTGTGCTCCCACTAACCATTGGTGTTCGACAGGCACTCTCCATGTCAAAGAACACGTCATACAAGTCTTCACATAAACTTAATGCCCAGTCAAGTTTTATCGACTTGCGAACGATTAAGTATTTGAGCTATAACCTTTCCAGTGCCGACCCCCTTATCCAATAAGGAGTGGAAAGTTTTGCTCTCAAATACAGGGACTAGTTTCTATATGTTTATTTACGAGTTAGGAATGCCAGTAACTACCAGTAAATAAAGAAACATTCATTTGCCTTATATAAATGGTTTACATAATTACAAGTACAATGCCCTCACTCAACAACCTCTGAGTGGCATTCGAGGGCATACTCCTAACAATGACGATCCCGTCATCATGTGGTTCTCCATCATGATTCCAAAATCGCATGTCCTGGGTCCCTACGAGCCGAATCCTGCATTGAGCAACTCTATGCAATCGGCCGATAGACAGTGTTCTTACAAGATGCTGTGAAGGCACTATATGACATTGGTAAAGAACTCGATTGGATGCGCGGAACTGCCCAGTATGAGCTCTTCGATCTGAAGACGGCAATCACCAATGTCGATGATGCATTCCGACTAATCCCTAATGCATTGTGGCAAACGCTCAATCAGCTCAAGCATCATCAGGAAAGAGTCCTTCGGCAAGAACAAGAAAGGCTCTGGATTACAGAGGCTAAGACAGTTGCTGCCCTCAAGGAGACCGGAACCAGACTGACAGACCATGATCAAAAGATAGATAACATGTCTCTGGTGCTCGGTACTCTAGTTGATAAGATCGATACTCTGACTACCAAACAAGACAATGTTATGAAGCTCCTATAGGAGATTCATACCAAGGTATTAGTTATTGATGATGCCAAAAAGGGGGAAGAAGCCAGAGAGGCTGGCCGTCGGTGGATGCTATAGAGACAGAGAGATCGATGCAGCATTGGAAGATAGTTTTGCTGCTGCGATAGGCCATCTTCCCGCACCTACAATAGGATACAGGGTATCTGGATCTCGACCAGAGTTCCAAGATCCAACATCCCTTGGAAAAACAATGCGCAAAAGCTGTCTGAGATATTGCTACCCACTGATCGACAGCCTTCAGCTGATGATCTGAAGAACTGGAAGAAAAAACAACTGATGAGATACTTCTGTACGCTCATCTGGGAATCTTTCTTGTTCAACAGATTCAAAATGCTGCAGGATGCCGCGAATGAGTTCTCGAGGCTATTAGCGGAACGAAAGCTCCCCCTACAAATGGTGATGAAATCAAGACATCTGAAAGGTGAACGGATCACCCACCCTGAGGACTGGATACCTGCATATGATCAAACCCCAGATGGAATAAGCATTTATCAGGATCGAGGAAATGACTCCCTAATCAATTGGTGGAAAGAAACTGAAAATGATCCGGACAGGAGGCCTTGGTGATATTCTCAGTACATGAGTTAGCCTGTCTGCATTTTTGTTTCGCTGTATTTTGTTTTCTCCTATAGGTTTATCATCGCAGTTTGTGTATTTGAATTTTTCAAGCATTTTAATCCTTTTTTCTGATTATAAATAAAACTTATTTTTCTTAAAAGATTACAGCTCGTAATCTAAATTTACTGTTTTAATATTTATTGACGAAGCTTTTGCAATATATGAACAAGTATAAACTTGTTAAGTCTTAAAGATATAAGAATTTATCTGCGAACAGTTTATAGGTTAAGTTGTATTCAACCTAGACCATACTGTGAGATTGTGCCTACGCACCAATCATAAGTTCAGCTGTAATTCACAGTCATGTCGGATTTTTCATTCATGTTAACTTACCTGTGAGCAGTTCATATTTCTAGACTAAGTACTGAAGATCAGATCATTCGGATAGAAGACTCGAAGACTGCCTCTCTGGACTCAGATGAAATCATCTATAAAAGAGTCTTGGCATTATCAAAAAGGGGGAAATTGTTGGGATAATCATTCCTATTTTGATAATTGCCAACATACAGCAAGTAGTCTCAAAGAAGTCCGAAAACTGTCATGTATGGAAGCTGTTAGAACTCGTCATATAGTCCTAACATACATCAAAGCGTTCTTTGATAGTCCATCCTACAGAACCTTCCTCATATAGCAAAGAGACGTAATATGTTGGATATAGTATACAAGTGAAGGTGTTTTACTTAGGAAAAGTAAAACACATCCAACAGGACTGAGTATAAAAAGGCTTTAAATCTTTGTGAGATAAATATTGCTTATTCATAAAGTATTCACGGTTAAAGCAGCATTTATTGCTGATAGGACAACATTTAATTCAGCTGGAGAGAGACAAGTCTGAACGCTCTGATGAGCATTTAATGCAAAGACAGAAAGGATGTCTGAAACATTAAATGCGATCTACTTTAATTCAAACATTCAGAAGCCCCCAATCAAGTGACAGACGTCAACATCTCACCAACCAGCAATGGCTTCATTTATAACGGATACATTTTCAAGGTTATAAATACCCCCAAGCCAGAGGACTCAAACAACCAAGTTATTCATAATCGCGAAATCTCTGACAAGATCACTGACATTCTAGCGATTACAAAGAAGTATATTCGGTGAGTATACAGCAGTATCCAAGGGAAGAAATATACAAGTCCTCAACGCAAACAGCACATCATACATCAATTGTTCATACGAGATAGAGTTGCTGTTTGAGAAGTGTTCTATCCAATTCGTTGAGATTATCATTAGCCCTGTGTGGACTAAGGATCTTTGCGCATTCCGACCTGTGTGGGAAGAATAGCATTGAAGATGAAGCTTCAATCTATGTGAGAAGAAGCGAGTCAAGAAAGAGCTCAAGCCAATCTATGCGAACGGCTGAAAGCTACAGTCCCTGTATCAATCTGTATGAACGATACAGAGACAAGTTTAGTTAAAGTCACGTAGTTGTGTACGTAGTGATTTTAATAAACTCTTTACTCCTATCTGGAGGACCAATGGACGTAGAGGGGTTTACCTCGAACCACTTTAAACTGTGTGTTATTTACTTTCAATATTTACTGTTTTCATTCTACTGTGATTTGATAGTATACACTGTAGAGGATCCCTTTACTTTTACTTTCTCACATGTACATGTTTTTACTTTATTTTTTATTTTTGTCAACTCATATTCACTTATTTACAAGAGGCAACTGCTTTTGCGTCCTTTTTTTATTGTTGAGCTGTCGCAGGGGAATGGTAAGAGACCAGCTCGAAGGAGTAGAACAAAGACACAACATCCAATTATACCATCTAATCCCGACCGTTCTAAGTCACCGAAGCAAACCCAACCACCGGATCCCAACAAACATCAAATCTGTCCAATCCATTCCCAACCAGAAATGCTTCTACTAATCCCCCTTCTTTTAATTTCCTTCTCTTCCTGGCAAAAAAGCATAAATTATCAATTTTGTCACTTTATTTCTTTAACTTATATATATTCAAACTTTTTTACTGATATTTTTTCGATATTTTTTTACTATTTTATATTTATTTTTTATTTCTTTATGAACATATTATTACGACTATAATTTTTCTTCTCTCCAAACTTTGCTAAAAATACAACTCTTTCATATCTCTTAATTTACCTAAATATATTTATATTTAAAAAAATTATTCATATAGTTATTTTTGTATATTTTTAATATATTATTATTCTAATTATATATTATTATCATGATATATATTATTATTATTAGCTACCAATTGAGTTGTCATCTAAAAATCTTTCAAAAAAATAGTTACCTAACTTATATCTACCTATTAAATTGTCATTTCAAAATAATAGTTCCCTAACCTATATCTACCTATTAAATTATCATTTCAAAGTCTTTCAACAAAATAGTTCTCTAATCTATATTACCTATTGAATTGTCAAGTCAATAATTTTTATTAGTTAGTAGTCCAAATTAATATAAATAAGGAACACAGTCAGTCTGAAGTTTTAAATGGTGAAGATCAACTTGAGGCAGCTCAGAACAATATCAGGTTTGGTTCAGTAAATGTTGGGCAACATGATCCTAGCCCCTCCCTTACAGTTCAATGATAATTTCAAGCTGGAATGTAAGGGGACTTAATAAGGCGTCAAGACAATTAGAAGTAGGCAAGCTTTGAAGGAGAATAAGGTTGTTTTGGCCGGCATTAATGAAACCAGAGTAAAACTTCCAAAAGCTGACAAAATAAGGAGTTTTGGGGCTAATTGGTAGTTTTTTGATAACTATGCAATGGCTGAGAATGGTTAAATATGGGTGGGATGGGATACTAATCAGGTCCACTTTCATACATTAGCTATTTCAGCTCAAACTCTGCATAGCGTTGTTTCAAATTTAGCTGATACTATGAAAGTTTTGGTTACTTTTGTTTATGGCTTTAACACGATAGAGGAGAGGATGAGCTTGTGGGAGGCTTTAAAGACAAGGGTGGTTGGAGTATCTGATCCTTGGGTGGTGTTAGGAGATTTTAACAGTGTTTTATGTATAGAGGACAGGTTGGGGGGCATGCCTGTTACAGCTTCTGAATGTGCTAATTTTCAGGTTGCTCTGGATACAACTCAATTGCAAGAATTGAGGTATCGTGGATGGGAGTATCCTTGGTGTAACAAACAGCATGCCAACCTGATTGATAGGGTTTTTGGTAACTTGTCTTGGTTACAACATTATGGTAATGTCACAGTTGAGTACTTAATCCTCAAAGCTCTGATCACTCCCCCCTTCTTTTGACTTGTGGAACTAGAAGGCATCACAAACAAAGGAGATTCAAATTCCTTTACTGTGTTATTGAGCATTCTGAGTATTTTCCTGCAGTACAAAGAGGTTAGAAACAGGGTGTTAAAATGTTCCAGGTTTAGGTCAAAATGAAGCAAGTGAGGGAGAACTTGAGGGGTTTGCATAAGGTTTATAATCATTCCTTGAAAGTTCTTTCAGCAAGAACAAATAGGGATAGAATTCAAAATGTTTTGCAACATTCTCCCTTGAATTCTTAGTTATTATCTGATTTGAATCAGGCTCAAAAGGAACTTGATAAGTGGTATGGGGTGAAGAGCATATTATGAAGCAGAAATCAAATATCCACTGGCTCCAATGTGGAGATGGAAACAACAGTTTTTTCCATGCTAGCTTGAAGTCTCGGAGGAATACACACGTATCAGTTTTGTATGATCAGTTGGGTAATAAACTTGTAGAAGAGGATGATATAAAGGCTGAGGCGGTTAACTTCTATAAGGGTTTATTGGGGATTGTGTTAGGGTTGTATACTGCAGAGCATACTTTATGCTTATATTACCTTGTTTTCATGTAACTACCTATGAGAATATTAATTACATTCAATCACATATTTTGCATATTTATTCGCGTTATGGTTATGCAAAAAAAATGTCTAATTATTTTATATTGTAGATAATATGGTGTGTTGATGTCACACAGAAGATCACATTATCAGTACCTTATAAGATAATACAATAGTTCACAACTTATATAACTATTAGATAAATTATGTGGAAGGTTGTAATGTAAGCCTGAGATTAGTTGGTCTTGACTATTAGCATGCATTAGCGTATTTGCATATGTTGAACTGGATCGAACTGAGATAGTATCTTCTGTACTGACTGTAAGAAGAACAAATCTCGAGTAATTATTATTTCTTAATTCTAAGTATATAATATTTAATTGTGCATTTATAATATTTATTGCTTTGATTTACCATGGGTGAGAGTCAAAGTGATTAACTCAATAAGATTCGTATCTTGGGCAATAATATTATTTATACGACAATTATTATTATAACTAGAAATCGTGTCCCGACTCGTGCGGGTTGATGATGTCCCATTGAGGAGCTCGATAATGATTATTTTATTAAACCATGCAGGTGAATTAATTTTGATATAATAATAAGGTTCGAGTGGTACTACTATTGGATAAGATATTAATAATTAAAGTTGTCAGTAGCTTAAATTAATTAATGGACATTCGATATCTTAAATACTGTAAATAATATATTTAAATAAGGAGCCCGATTTCGTAATTGGAATTTGGGTTGGAAGTGCTATATTAATTCTTTAGTGGATTGAATCGATATTAGTGAACTCGACTATATTAGGAAAGTGCTTAATATGGAAAGTTGGGTTGCACGAGGAGTTTTAACCTTAATCCTCCTTAAGACCCCTAAAGTAGCCCAAAGCCTATAAATAGGACACACGGGGGTGTGTTTGGCCATGACTTCATCTTCATACACAAGGATTTCGATTTCTCTTCTTATTGTTTAATTGTGGATCTTGACTTGTGTCTTTGATTCCACAATTGAGATAACACTTTAATTCTTGCTATAAATCGGAATTACTTGAAGATAAGAAAATTGAGACTTGTGAGGAACTTAAGTTCGGCCAATCCACTTTGTTGTCCAAGCAGGATTCGGTAGCTCGTTGCCCACACAATATCCGGATTAAGGCGGGATCATACTCTAGAAGATTTTGAAGAAGAGATCAAGAAAGCAGCCACTAGCTTCAAAAGGTAAATATCATATGATCTTCGATCTAGATTAGAATATTAAATTTACCAACAAGTTTATTTAGTAAATAATATAATATTTAAATTATTGAATAATTTTAGTAGTTAATTAATTAACATGCCCAAATAGGTTTTGTGCTCGTGGATGCGTAAAACGCTTTTATTAAATTTTTCCCAACTTCGCTTCAGTTGCGTTTTATTTCCAACAATTAGTATCGAAAACAGTTTTAGGCTTTTGCTCTTTTAATTAATTTTGTTGATTCATTGATAGCAAGTTAAATATTCATGTAATTTGATATTGGAGTATTTTGCTAGATGTGTTCTTGCAGGGAATATGATCCAATTATCATGGTTATGGGAATGATTAATTTTATTATTTTTTATGCGATTATTGGTTTGGCCCAATTTTGAGGTATGTAATGGTTTTTATGTGAGAAAATCCACGGGTATATCTAGGATCTTATTTTTTTCATGTAATTTTGCTGTAAATTCTATGTATTTTATTTTGTATAAAATTGTAATCGAATTCGAAGGAGTCAAAATTACGAAGAAGTAGAGCAACTGACTCTTGATCACTGGATACCATGGGCCAACAAGAAGACGCTGGCGGGCCACGAGCTCACGCTGTGGCCGCGGAAGCTTCGTTCTAGGCCCGTTCGTCGGTTTGGCTCGGATCATCTAGTTTTTGATACGGTTTGTTTCACCACCGTTCGTTGCGTCCGCTGGATAGTTGGGATTTTAAAATTGATTTTTTATATAATTAATTTTGCATAAAAGTGAAAATTTAAATTTTGAGAATCCATGACTCGGCTGGGGAGAAGTGACGAGATGCTTGATCGAGTGGGAGATACCGAGTCGAAGATTTTCTCGGGTTCAATTCAAGGAAGAAAACCATGATAATTGGATAATTTAATTATCCATGTGTTTATTTTGTTTTTACTGTGTTGATGTATGGCATATATGAATGTATGCATGATATGTTTCTTGCATGTTAGGACGAGAAAATTAAAAATTTTAAGGCTAAAATAACTAAGTGATTAAATTGATTTATTAAAAAAAAATCAAATTGGCCCCCATAAGTAATTTAAATTGTAAAGTAATTAGCATACGCGTTAACATTAGGGTCTTCCTCCATATTGTATGTGCTAATTATAGGTTCACTAGTTTTAAATTTCAAATGATAAGGAAAGGTAAATATTATTTTTTATAAAATGACCTCTCTATTTGTTGGATTATTATTTAAAACATAATATTTTAAGGTTGTTGTTCACTTAGGTGTATTACTTAATAAGCTCCCCATCGGAGTTTATGTTAATTAATACATGGCCAAGAGGAACCAACTATTAATTTTACTTGTCATACCGTAAATTGACTAGATAGTAAAATTAAAGATGTAAAATCTACTTGAAAAATGTGTGTAAACCTCCACACGATCATGGCTTGCATATGCGAGTTTTTCGAGGTGTTGGTTGCTAGCATATATATTGTGTTTTGAGGTTGTTCAATATATTTTGCTATGAATTATGTGATGAATGTTTTAAATTTTATCTCAGATGTCTTTCAATCCACTTGCTGTAATTCTCAAAGAAAACATACTAGATAACACTAACTTTGCTAATTAGAAACGTAATCTTAATATTTTCCTGACTGCTGAAGAACACAAGTTTGTTGTAACTGAGGAATTCTCATTGGAACTGGATGCGGATTCGACACCTGATCAGGTGAAAGAATACCGTAAATGGAAGAAATATGATGAGATGGCTCGTTGTTACATCTTGCTTCTTTAGCAAATGTATTGTAGCATCAGCATCAGAGTATGGGCACGGCGGCAGAAATGATGAAAAATCTCGGCGAGATGTTTGGTCATCAGAACCGGGCGGCTAGGCAAAATGCTATGAAGGTCTTGATGAAAACCGAAATGCCTGAAGAAACTCCGGTAAGGGATCATGTTCTAAAGATGATTTCTCATCTAAATGAACTCGATATCTTAGGGGCTACTATCGATGCGGAAACGCAGGTCGATATCATCCTAGGCGCTTACCTAGGAGCTTTGAGCAGTTCCGCCTAAACTACAATATGAATCATAGGGATTATACCTTGGCGGAATTGCTGACAGATCTTCAAGCTGCGGAAGGACTCTTTAGACAAGGGTATCAAGTTCTCGCAGCAACTGGTGTTTCGAATTATAACCCCAAGTGGGGAAGAAGAAGAAACAAGTGGGCCAAAAGCAAGTGGCAACTCTCAAAGTGAAAAGCAAAGCTTCTTATCGTGAGGAGAACAAAAAGCTAAAGGAAAAGTGCTACCAGTGCGGTCAGAAAGGATATTTCAAAGTTGATTGCCTTTCTCTTAAGAAATGTGTGTCTCTTGCACTAGTAGTCAAAACATATTTGGCAGCTTGTTCTTCCACTTCGTGGATAGTTGATTCAGGCTCCACTGATCATGTTTTCTATGACTCGCATGGTTTTTGGGTAACCAGGCAGCTTAGTGCGGGCGAGATCATCATCAACTGGGGCAATCACTCAAGGCTTATGGCTGTTGCAGTGAGAGTCGTGCAGTTAAATATTAATGATAGAATATTAGTCCTTGACAATATATTATTGGTACCATATTTTAGGATGAATGTAATTTCGGTTTCTAAATTGAGTTGTGATGGTTATTCAGTTTCTTTTGATGGTGATGCTATTATTAAAGAAACCGTGAATATATTTGCAAAGGTATGTATATTGATGGACTGTATGTCATTAGTACTGCAAAAACTCCCATATATAAACATAAATTGCTTATTCTTTATCCAAACCTAAAAAGATAAAAGAACATTCAAACATAAACCAAAAATATCTGTGGCATCTACGGTTAGGTCATGTAAACCTTAGAAGAATTCAAAGATTGGTAGATGATGGCCCATTGGACAACCTCCAAGTTGAGTCATTTTCAATTTGTGAATCCAATCTGAAAGGTAAGATGACCAAAAGGGTTTTGAAAACTAATGGAAATCGTGCTCAGAACGTGTTAGAATTGGTTCATACGGATGTATGCGGTCTAATGAATATCTAGGCTATGTGTGGTTTCAGATACTTCATCACGTTTATAAATGATTATTTGAGATATGGATACATCAATTTGATGCAATGTTAGTCTGAAGCCTTTGACAAGTTCAGAGACTTCAAGACATAAATGGAGAAGCGTCATGGACACAGTATCAAATCACTGCAATCTGATCGTGGTGGCGAATACCTTAGTGGAGTGTTTTTAGATTCTTGGCAAATGAGGGGATTTTGTCCCAGCTCACTATGCCGGAAACCCCACAATAAAATGTTGTTGCTGAGAGAAGGAACAAAACTCTTTTAGAAATGGTTAGGTCAATGATGAGTTATTCATATTTACCTATTTTTTGGGGGGGATACGCCTTGGAAACAGCGGCGTACATTCTAAACCTGGTGCCTTCGAAATCAGTTTCAAAAACACCCACAGAACTATTGAGTGGGCGAAAGCCAAGTCTAGGACATTTTTGGATTTGGGGTACTCCAGCATATGTGCTGAATAAGAAAGCTGATAAGTTGGCATCTCGTACAGAAGTACGATTGTTTGTAGGACACCCTAAAGGAATGAAGGGTGGCTTGTTCTATAGTCCCCAGGATCAGAAAGTCATTGTTAGCATCAATACCCGATTCCTGGAAGAGGATTAAATGATTAGTCACAAGCCCATGAGCGAAATAATTCTAGAAGAGTTGAGGGGAGAGACTCTGTCTATACTAATAGTACGAGCGCCAGCTAACATTGCACCACGCATCTATTCTGAGACTTCTACACCAACTCAGGATTTGCCTCATCGTAGTAGGAGGGTTGATCGTCAACCAGAACAATTCATAGGTGTGGGACAGTCTTCGGACTCAATCCCAGGCGAAGATGAATCAGATCCCTGGACTTACAAGGAGGCAATCCAAGATAAAGATGCTGACTCCTGGCAAGTAGCAATGGAATCAGAAATGGGATCTACGGATTCCAATCAAGTGTGGGAGCTAGTAGAAGTACCTGATGGGGCACAAGCCATTGGGAGCAAGTGGGTCTAAAGTGAAAGAAAGAAGGTGACAAGAAGGTTGAAACCTTCAAAGCGAGGCTTGTAGCGAAAGGTTACACTCAGAAAGAGGGTATCAATTATGATGAAATATTTTCATCCAGTACCGCTCCGATACCAATTGTTGGTGTGTTGTTTGATACCAAATGGTTTGGTATTTATAGCCATTTTTATCCAACTAGCCGTTAGCTTCATTTGACTGTGTAGCGTGTGCTAGCCTATCTTCATACCGTGTGTTAAGGCTCATTATGTACGTTATCGATGTCATGTAGCGTACGTTATCGACTTCCAGTTTCAGTCCAGTATCTTTCGTTTCTTCCTTTATGTATGTTGTTAATTCGTACTATGTATGTTAATCAGTCTCTGTAGCATACGTTAACTATACGCTTTAGCATATGTTAACCTCATATAGCCGTTTCCTGCATTTGTCAAAGTATCCATTTGAATCTTGACTTTGACCAGAATCTTTCCAACGTTCATCTGTTTGAATTCGTATTCAAACTTCATTACGTACGTTAACAAATATGTGTTGCATACGTTAATCGCCTTCGGTAGCGTACGTTAAGCTTGTGACATAGCGTGCGTTAAACATATCAGGTAACTTGACTTCAGGTCATTTTGAACTCGTCTGATCTGCAGGTAGCCTCGTTACGCTAACTTTGATTACTAGCATGCGCTAGCTTTGCAGTTTGTGTGACTTTTTGCGTCTTCGAATTCTTCGTTGTTATGTTTGATTCTTTGTTGTTTTTCTTTGTTTAACAACTAATCATCAAAACTTGATTAATGAATATTTGGAATAAAATATTCCAACAATCTCCCCCTTTTTTATGATTACAAAACAACACCTTAAATTGGATAAAACCTACAAAATCTAGTTGTTGTATTTGAGCTTATATTGTTTAGTGATTGAGTGTTATACACGAAATCATACAAGAGAGGAAAAAGAAAGGATACGATTGGATTCGGTTTTATTAAGATCAAGGATCCAGCATTGTTAGAATCGTAATTGATATCTATGTGAGGTTTATCTAGTACCCATAAAAAGCTAGATTGGTTGATTCCTTGTTCAATAGAAAAGGAAAACAGTTTAACTTGGACCGACAGAAAGACAAGTGATTGAACGGTTTACTCGGATCGATAGAAGACGAGTTTGTAATGGTTATCCCTCTACCGATAGAAGAGAGGTGCAGAGGTTGATCTTTAGCCTATAGAAAAAGATACTGAGAGAGGACGTATGCACGTTTGGCCGAACCTCTATAAATCCTGTGTCGATTAAATTTCCGCACCTTTATTTAAATCGCTTCCGCAACGCGAAAGAGTTTTACAACTCTATTTCCAAACGAAGATACTGACCAATATTGCACCAACAAAAATCACCGAAACTTCGTGCTTGAAAGAACATGGCTAGTAAGCTACAAAGGAATTTTTCTCTCTAATTTTTTCTTGTTTTTCTCTCACCTCTAAGATGAAGAATAGAACAAAAAAAAAATTCTCTCTCCCTCCAAGGTAAGCTCACGGCTGAACACACATCTAATGTGGGTGGTGATGAAAAGTCTATTCTTATAACATGTGATGAAAGAGATTCCACCGTATTATATTTGTCACCAAGAGTTGACAAATCATGGTGAGATTTGTTATCACAAAATAACAAAAACAAAATAATCACCACCAACAAAGAGAGGGGTAGGGGCGGCCCTACTAGGAAGGTGCTAGGAAACGGTCCGAGTCACTCGGCTCGTGTACTGGATATTCGTCAAACGACTCCGTTAAATACACTCCATTTTATCAGCAATGTATTTATACTAACTAATTAATCCAATTAATTAATTATATCCAATACATATATATTTCTCTGAGAAATATAATTTATGAATTAAATTAATTACCCAATAACTTAATTTCAATTCATAAGACCGCTATTTGATTTATCCAATAAATCATAATTAGCTATCCAATATCTGATATAATTAGAGAGATAATAAATTCACATTTATCCGTCAACTATCCTGATGCGCGACTCCGTAGGTCCATCTCAGCCGGCATTGGGAGGAACCAATGAGTGCGGGCAGCATTTAGCCAGCCTAGCGGGCCGCACTGTAAACCTCAACTGAGAATGAATGAAGGGATCATTCCAGAACCATTATGTCGTGAATACCATATACGTATAGAGCCTTCATCAGACGTCCCGGTCAAGTCTTCAGGTCACGGTAAAGTTAAACCCTACTGTTGACTAGACTCTATACATGTGTTAATGCAAATCAAAACCGACTAATTACTAGTGCATCTAATACGACTAGATCAGAATGCTTTGGCCAAAGACTTATGATCTTATTTTGCCATTAACCGTATAAGACATTCGCATGCTCACTAATAGGAGATAGAATCCTTTCTTGGCGTAAGTAAAGACTGATATCTGCCCGTATAGTCCGCATTTCAAGGTTGACTCAGCAATTAAGCAAATGAGTCTAACTACTCTAATAACAAACTAAATGTCACATGCACATCTCCTACTGAACCCTCAAGTCAAAGGTCCACGTATACTATCACAACCTTTCGATTCGTCCTCGACTCTCCAAGAGTGAATACCGTGTGACTGAATCAAGTATGAGTCGTGTTCGAGTATACTAGTTCCACCAATATACTTATAACTATGCTATCAAGACATGCACACGTCCTAGCATCAGTTTTACAAGTCTTACTCAAAACTTAATGCCCAATTAAGTTTATCGACTTGCGAACGGTTTACGTAAATAAACTTTAAACACTTTCAGTACATTATCTCTTATCCGATAATGAGAATGGAATGTTTGCTTTTATTTACATGGACTTCACTTCAATGTTTACCAAATCAAGAATGCATTTGAAATACAATAAACAGTGAATGAATCATATTGCCTTTTATTGATAATTCCATAATTACAAGTACAATGCCCCTTTTCTCTCATCCCCTGAGTGGTATTCGAGGGAATATTCTTAACAATCTCCCACTTGCACTCAATGCCACAGATCATGGTATCTAGTACCCATGTTCTTCAGATGTCTTTCCAAGACAGCCTGAGATAACGGCTTAGTCAGTGGGACAGAGACATTGTTTTTTGAGTCTACTTTTTGCAACGAAACATATCCTTTTTCAACCATCTCTCGAACGATGTGATACTTTCTCTCTATATGCTTGGTGTTGTGGTGAGCCCTTAGCTCCTTGGCTTGGGCGACAGGTCCATCATTATCACAGAATAGTGATATAGGCAGCTCCGCATTAGGCACCACTTGAAGTTCTTGCACAAACTTCTGCATCCAAAATGCTTCCTTGCTAGCCTCTGAGGCAGCTTAGTACTCTGCTTGGCAGGTGGAATCTGCAGTAGTGCTTTGCTTGGAGCTTCTCCAAGATACTTCTCCTCTATTAAGAGTAAACAAATACCCAGATGTTGACTCAGAGTCGTCCTTGTCTCCTTGAAAATCAGAATCGGTGAATCCAACCACCTTTAGTTCTCCACCACCATAAGTAAGAACCATATCTCTAGTTCTTCTCTAGTACTTAAGAATGTTCTTGATGGTAGTCCAATGTTCCCTTCTCGTGTTTGCTTGAAAACGACATACCATACTAACTGCATAGACTAAGTCCGGTCTCGTGCACAACATAGCGTACATGAGGCTACCTACTGCCGAGGCATAGGGTACCTTACTTATCTCTCTTTTGTCTTCCTCACTTTGACACATTTTCGTGGTGAGATGAATTCCATGTCACATGGGAAGGAACCCTCTTTTAGATTTATCCATCTTGAATTTTCTCAGGATTTTATCTATATAGAGGGCTTGGGAAAGTCCTATCATTCTTCGCGGTCTATCTCTGTAAAGATGGATCCCTAGAATATAAGAAGCTTCCCCCAAGTCTTTCATGGAGAACGTTTTAGAAAGCCAAGCTTTCACAGTGCTGGGCATTGCTACATTATTTCCTATAAGTAGAATATCATCTACATATAGTACTAAGAACTCAATGTTGCTCCCACTGACCTTTTGTAAACACATGGTTCCTCCTTATTTCGCACAAAGTCAAAGTCCTTGACTGCTTCGTCAAATCAAAGGTTCCAACTCCGAGAAGCTTGTTTCAGCCGATAAATGGCTCATTGCAGCTACATACCTTATGAATATTAGATTTGGACACAAAACCCTTAGGTTGTTTCATATAGATTTCCTCCTCAAGGTATCCATTTAGAAAAGCTGTTTTGACGTCCATTTGCCATATTTCATAATCATAATAGGCATCAATGGCAAGCATCATGTGAATTAACTTGATCATAGCTACGGGCGAGAAGGTATCATGATAATCGATCCGTTCCCTTTGGGTATAACCCTTTTCCACAAGTCTGGCCTTATAGGCGTCAACCTTGTCATCCCCATCAGTCATTCTCTTATATAACAGGGCGTAACGAAATGATGCAGAGCCGATTCTAATGTATGGATGATAAGATTCCAATTGATACAGAGCCGATTCTAACTTACTTATTTATTGGAGGGTCCCTTTGACGTGCATCCAGTAGGAGTTGAACCTACGAAGTCGCCAATTATGAGTTGGGTGCTTTAACCATTCAGCCATGGATGCTTAACAGGATCCTCGTACATGGTGAATAACCAAATTTCAATTTTAATTTAATTTTTATGGAGGAGGAATATGACAGAACATGCATTCAAATTCTGGATTTTCGAATTGAGAGAGATATTGAGAGAGATCAATAATTCTCGCTATTTCTTAGATTCATGGCCTCAATTCAATTTAGTAGGGTCTTTCATTCACATTTTTTTCCACCAAGAACGTTTTCTAAAACTCTTTGCCACTCGAATTTTTAGTATCATACTTTCTTCACACAATTCAAAGAGGTCAACAAGCAATCAATATTTCCCGATCAAGGGTGTAATACTCTTTGTAGTAGTGGTCCTTCTTATATATCGTATTAACAATCGAATTGGCAGATCTACTAGAGTCCAGACCTGATTGGCATGCATCGAGTCTATCTCAGCTTCCATTGCTTCTTGCCATTTATCGGAGTCCACATCTACTATCGCTTGGTCATAGGTGACAGGGTCGTCCTCACGGCTATCAGGTGCATCGTGGAGACCCAGTTCCCCGACATGTGTATAGCCATACCTCTCAGGTAAATGAGACACCCTATTAGACCTTCGAAGTGGAGGTTGTGTTATAATAGGTTCGGTTCGTGATCCCTGATCAGATGTCTCATCAGGACTTTCATTATGCTCTTCCAAAGAGATATTTCTACCCGAGCCACCTTCCTGAATGAACTCATCCTCAAGAAAGTGTGCTTGTAAAGCCACAACGACCCTATGGACTCCTGGCATGTAGAATAGAAAACCCATCGAATCCTTTGGGTATCCAATGAAACATCCCTTGACGGACCTCGCTTCCAATTTGTCCACCTTAGCCTTCTTGACATAGGCCGGACATCCCCAAATCCTTATGCGATTAAGACTTGGTTTCTTACCCTTCCACATCTCATGTGGAGTGATAGGAATGGATTTGGAAGGACATCTATTAAAGATATAGGCAGCGGTAAGTAAGGCATATCCCCATTGGTAAATTGGTAAATCAGTGTAATTCAACATGGAGCGGGCCATGTCCAACAAAGTCCGATTTCTCCTTTCTGAAACACCATTTAACTGTGGGTTCCTGGCAGCGTGAATTGTGAAACTATTCCATGTTACTTAAGGATCTCATCAAACTCTGTGCTCATATATTTTCCACCTCGGTCCGACCAAAGTGCTTTGATATGACATCCAGTCTGTTTTTCAACTAGGGCCTTAAATTCTTTGAATTTAGTAAAGGCTTCGGATTTATGTTTCATCAAGTACACAATCTCATACCTAGTATGATCATCTGTGAATGTTACGAAATATAGATATCTATCCCGGGCTGCTTCCAAAGCACCACAAACATCGGTGTGTACCAACCCAAGTTTTTCAGCAGCCCTTTCAAATGTCCCTGTGAAGGGGGACTTAGTCATGTTTCGTCTAAGGCGGGATTCAGAAGTTGGATATGGTTCTATACCCAATGGACTTAAAAGTCCATATTTCTCCATTTTGTGAACCTTGGTCTGACCAACGTGACCAAGTCTAAGGTGCCACTTAAGAGCTTGATTAGTATCTTGCCTGCCACGTTTCCTAGTTATAGTGTTTAGTGCTGATTTATTTTGTAAGTTCAGATGATATAAACCATTCAACAACATAGATGTGCCAACCAATTTATTTCGAAAATAAATTTTACAACTACCATTACAAATGAAGAAAGAAAATCCTTTTCGGTCCAAGACTGTAATGGATACAATGTTTTTATGCCCCTTGGGCAAAACAAGTACTTCATCTAACGTCAAAATAAAACCAGATTCTAAACCGAGTAGGAGTGATCCAATATCGGTTGCCTCGACACTTTGTCCGCTTCCGACAGTGATCATCACTTCCCCAGCTTCAAGCTGCCTACTTTGTTCCAGGTCTTGATTCATAGTACAAATATGAGAAGTAGCACCTGAATCCAGAATCCATGAAGCAGAATATACAGTAGCGGAACAATTGGCTTCAAAAACAAAAAGTTCCGTACCTGATGCGCCATTGATTTTGGGACAACCCCTACACCAGTGGCCCAGCACACTGCATTCAAGACATTTGTCCGTAGGTTTTGGATCGGCTACCTTCTGAACCTTTTGGGCCTTGCCTTGCCTTTCTGCACCCCTTTCTTGGGTTTATACTGCTCGTAGGTCATTTTATTCTTGTTCTTGGACCTCCGAGGCCCAGAAAAAATTACAAGAGCAGCCTCCCTCGGTTTAGTCTTCATGTTAGACTGTGCCGTCACTAGTTTATTCATTAGCCCAGCTAGTGTGCATGAAATCTCATTATAGTTGAAATTCATTACAAACTGCATGAAGGAATCAGGCAGAGATTAAATGATGAGATCAATCTGAAGGGATAAATCCATATGAAAATTGAGCATCTTGAGCCTCTCAATCATAGAGATCATCTTGAGGACGTGGTCTCCCACTTTCTCCCCTTCCTTCATCCTAGCACTGAATAACTGCTTTGATATCTCATATCTAGCAGTCCTATTGTGCTCCCCATAAAGCTCAGTCAAGTGTGCAAGAATCTGTCTAGCAGAAGTCATTTTCTCGTTCGCTCTTTGCAGCTCATTAGTCATTGAACCCATCATAAAGCCACGGACCAGCACATCATCCTTGACCCATTTTCATGGACGTCAATCTCTTCCTGATTACCCCTAGTCCGGACTGGAGTCGGTGGAATGTCCGCCTCTAAGACTGTAAAGCTCGTGTCCCGGTATCGATTATGTTTATGTTGATTAATTTTTTTCTTTGATTAAATGTTGTTAAACGCGATTGACGGGAAAGGCCAAAAGTGATTTAAGTTGTGTTAGTTGCCTTAAATTGTTAAATTTTATCTATTGTAGGTGGTAAGGAGAGTATTTTTTAAACCTAGGGACTAAACGGATATTTTTGGCAAAGTGTTGTACATGGTCATCCCATGAATGGAACTGACCCCCTTCCCCATTTGTTTTAAACTCTCGTTCTCTCCTTGCAGCATACACCAACGAGAAACCACCTCAAACCCTAGTTGCGTGTTTTGTGTGTGGTGTATTTGTGGCCGAGAGACAGAGGGAGATTAAGAGAGATAAGATCGAGAAAGAAGGGCTGGAAAAGGAAGATCAAACTAGAGATTTGGAAGGGCTGAGATCGACTCTAGAGGTAATAACATGAAACCCTAATCTTTTCTTCCTTGTGGGTTTGATTCTGCATCAATAACATCAACCCTATAAATCCTAATCTGTCCGGGTTTTAAAAAAATCGTAGTTAATTCTATGAAAATTGGATTAGGGAAAGGCTAGTGCTCGAAGTTTCGAAATTGTGTCTACTTTATTTCGTTAGAAGGTCTCTAAGCCTGAATCTGATCATATCCATGGTGAAAAATGCAATATTTGTTCACTGGTCCAAAATGGACTGATGTGATGAGTGCTGTTCTGTCCAGAATTTCATTAATTCGTAATTAATTCTACAAAAGTTGGATTAAGGCAAGATTGGTGCCAGTAGTTTGGTACTTGAATGTGGTGCGTTTCTTTTGAATAGAGCTAAGCCTGGTAATGAACTTAGCAAGGCTGAAAAGTGCAATTTTCACAGGCTATCCCGAGATCGACATCTTTGAGGTGCTATTTTCATTTATTAGTATAAAATCATTAGAGAATGAGTTTGGGGCAAGACCAATTGGAAAAGTTCACACTTTGAGTGAATTAAGTCCCTCACAAAATTCAGGACCTGATTTTATTCCAAATTTGGGTGGAATTGGTTATTTCCAAGATCTGTCCAGAATTTGACAGCCTTGATATGTCATTTTGGAAAATTCACTATAAATCGCAGGAATATAATTAGACCCTGTATAATATGTCCTTGGAAAGTTCCAGTGTTGAAATACCTAGAAATTGAATCATATTGGTAATTTAGTGTGCTTATGAAGGGTAAAACAGGTCCCGAACAGACCTACAGATTTGGGGTAAAATCTGGAATTATGTAGTTGGACTTTTGTTATAAGTTTTTAGCTAGGAATATTTATTTATGCAATGTAATCCCATTTTAGGGAAGAAAGAGGGGTGGTGACCTTTTCTGGAGTTTGATACAGTTTCGTGGTGATATGCTTATAATCGAGGTGAGTTCTCTCACTGTGTAGGTTAGGGGTTATATGTGCATTACTATAGCTCGTTTGTGTGCTAGTTAATTTTGTTGTATGTGGTACTAGTGTGTATAGTGCCTAGTATGGACCTTTGGTGTCGTATAAAACTCGGGGAGACCGAGAAATACATATACGGGTGTCGTATAAACTCAGGGAGAATGAGGAACACGTACACGGTGTTGTATGAATTCGGGGAGACCGATGGTTATATAAACAGTTGTTCTTGCATGAGTTTGCCTGTTTAGGATATGTTCTAAAACTGGCATGTGTGGATTACTTGTATCTATCTGTGGTTAGGGATAGTGTTCATATGATTGCTATCCTATGTGGTGTTTGAATTCACTAAGCTTCGTGCTTACCCTTTTTCCTATAAATTACTGTTTCAGGTGCGAGTGACAGTAAGGCATGACGATACACATTGGCGCTTTGAGAAGATCTTTGTTATTATTTATTGGAGATTCAAGTTTAGAATTATTACATTTTCCGCTGTGTTGTTTGGGGTTGGTTGTTTAACCTAACGGTTGTGATGAAACGTTTATTTGGCTCTCAACACTTATGGTTTTATCTAATAAAATGGCATTTATAAAAAGTTCAAATTTATTGTAATTTATGGGGCGTTTGAACTCAAGTTTGCGGCTCGGGTTTTGCTTTTCTTTTTAAAATTTTTGAGAAAATTTTAGAAAGGAAAAGCACGTTTGAGAAATGGTGACCGGAGGCGCATTGTGTACAGTCAGCCGATGCCAAGGGAAAAGGTAGAGTACTTAGTGTAATTTATTGCTTTCTAGAACATAGGAGTATGTATGCTAGATGCTTGGTGCTTATTACACTGTACTACATGTTTGTTACTTGCTAGTAGGAAATTATGCTAGTCTTGATAGGTTGTTAGGCGAATGCCTTATAAGTTGTATGCAGTAGGAACCAAATAGCCTTAGAATGTTGGATTTAGTTCTATTTCGCAGCTCTTGTTTGAGTCCAACTGTTGTAGGATAGAATCTTTTATTCGAATGTCTATCTGATTTCACATTGTATACAACTGTGCATTCACAAGGCGACTCGTCATGACTAGTGGGGATTTTATTATACTAAGGGTAGTGGGATTGGGTAAAATTCCTAGTGATCTAGGAAGAGTAATTTCATATGCTGGTGCGGGCATATGGGTATAACCGTTGCAAGGGAACTACTTGGGCACTCCGGGATGGGACTCGAAAGAGTAAGGATAGGTGTGGAAGGTAGTAGTAGAGCTCCTACTATCTGAAGCACAGGATCCGTGCTCGAGTCGGGAAATTCATGGAGAATCTGAGGAGTTGAGCGTGAGCGTAGTTAACATGATTTATTGTGGGCTAATAAATCGCTATAATTATTACCCAGAATGGCCATCACGGGAAGGAACAACAATACTGAGTCAGATGCTGGTACTAGATTTACTAATGAACATATTCATGAGATGATTGCGGCTGAGGTGACGCACGCTATTAGGGAGGCGATCCACAAGATTATTACCGCCATTCGTAATGAAGTGGTAGTATTGATGGAGGAGCGCATCGCGGCGATTCCACCCCCTGCTGGTGGGCACCCCCGAGCGCGAGAGTTTCAGTATCGGGATATCTCTGCTTGTTCTCCTTCAGAGTTCAAGGAAGACTCGAACCCGATCGTTAGCATGCACTGGATCTCGGACATGGAGTGTGCATTCCTTACTAGTAGTTGTCTGAAAAACCTGAAGGTTCGTTTCGCGGTGAACCTGTTACGAGACGGAGCGAAAGACTGGTGTGCTACTGCATTGACGCTTACTGACCACACTACCTTGACCTGGGAGGAGTTCGTCGTACGTTTTCGTGCGGAGTATGTACCTCCAGTGGAGATGGAGAGGATTGCTAAAGAATTTTTGGAGCTCATACAGACTATGGAAACCGTGAAGGAGATGAATCGAAAGTTCATGGAGATGGCACTGTTTTGCCCTCAGTATGCAGCTTCTGAGGAAATGAAGATGATGCGGTACAAGGATATGTTACGTACAGAGATCAGGGAGTTCGTTAGTACTGCGCAGTATGATTCACTTGCTGCGATGATGGAGGCTGCCCGGAGATGGGAACTTGAGCTAGAGACACAGGCCAAGAAGAGGAAGGCAGTACAGACTGTGGCACCGATATCGGCTGTTCCAAAGAAGTCAAAGTTCTTAGACTCGCGCTCAAGTCAAAAGAGCGGTGGGTTTAAGCCCAGGGATGGTAACAGAAAGAGAGACGACAAGTGTTTCAAGTGTGGAGAGGTAGGACACTTTGGCCGTGATTGTAGGGTACCACTAATGGTCTGTTTTAACTGCAAACAGACGGGCCACAAAAAGGCCAATTGCCTTAATCTGAGGGTTGCTGACGGGGTGGGGCACAAAGAGCCCCTGCGGCTGCCCCCTTGCGTATTACTGATGGCAGCATGGGTCAGGCTAGACCCGAGGCGGCCCGAGGTAGAGTGCACCAGCTGAAAGTGGAGGAGGCGCAGGCTATGCCTGAAGTGGTGACAGGTATATTTCATCACTTGTTCCTTTTGACTATGTGATTATTGTATGTAATTGTTTTGTTTAAACGGTATGATCAGGTATATTCTTAGTTAACTCAGCGCCTGCTGTAGTGATGTTTGATAGCGGGGCTACTCATTCCTTCGTATCTCACACTTTTAGCGAGTGTTTGAGCCGAGTTGCAAGTCGGTTAGGTTATCCACTTGTGGTTGAGGTTGCTGATGTCAGGATCTTGACGGTTACGGACGTGTATTGGGGATGCACTTTGGAAATCTCTGAGGTGAGGTTTCCTATAGATTTGATTCTGATTGCTATGCGTGAGTTGTGCGTGCTTGTGGGCATAGATTGGTTGGATGCTTTTGATGCTGAAATTGTTTGTCGTCGCAAACAAGTACGAGTTAGAACCCCAAGTGGTGGAGAACTACTGGTCAGGGAGACTCTCCCAGGCGGGCCTCAGCGATATGTTCAGCCGCGAGAGCGCGGAAGTACTTACAGCACAGTGGCCAGGGGTATTTAGAGTATGTGATAGATACGCGCAGTGATGAAGAGAAGAACACTGTGGATGATGTGCCAGTTTTACGGGAGTTTGCTGATGTATTTCCCGATAATTTGTCGGGGATACCTCCCGAGCGACAGGTGGAGTTCCGCATTGACTTGATTCTGGGTGCTCCTCTGGTGGCCAAGGAACCTTATCGCCTGGCTCCGCCGGAAATGAAAGAGTTGTACACTCAGTTGCAAGAACTTCTCGAGAAGGAGTTCATCAAGCCGAGTTGTTCACCGTGGGGAGCCCTGATTCTGTTTCTGAAAAAGAAGCCCAGCGGATGTGTATAGACTACCGCAAGTTGAATAAGCTTACGGTGAAGAATCGTTATCCTGTGCCAAGAATCGATGACTTGTTCGACCAGCTACAGGGAGCCTTGTGGTTCTTTAAGATTGATTTGAGATCGGGGTATCATCAGATGCGATTGAGGAATGAGGATATGGAGAAGATGGTCTTTCGTATACGTTACGGCCATTATGAGTTTGTGGTGATGACTTTCGGGATCACCAATGCACCAGCCGCGTTCATGGACCTTATGAACAGGGTGTGCAGGCCGATGTTGGATCGGTCGATGATTGTGTTCATCAACGATATTCTTGTGTATTCGAAGTCGAAGGAAGAGCACGAGATGCATTTGTGAGAAGTTTTAGAAGTTTTGAGGTGAGAGAAACTTTATGTTAAGTTCTCCAAGTGTGAGTTCTGGTTACGAGAGGTCCAATTCCTAGGACATGTCGTGAACCAGAATGGTATTATGGTCGATCCGGCCAAGATTACTGCAGTGATGCGGTGGGAAGTGCCGAAGACTCCTACTGAAGTACGGAGTTTTCTTGGGTTATAAGGGTACTATCGGAGATTTATTCAGGACTTCTCCAAGATTGATTTACCTCTGACCCGATTGATGAAGAAATCTGCGACTTTTAGTTGGGGTGAGGAACAGCAAAGGGCTTTTGAGGAGTTGCGCAGGCATTTATGCGAGGCTCCAGTGTTGACTTTACCCGAGGGTACGGAGGATCTAGTAGTGTATTATGATGCTTCTCACCAGGGTTTGGGCGATGTTCTCATGCAGCGTGGTAAGGTCATAGCGTACGCTTCGAGACAGTTGAAGCCTCATGAGGCGAACTACCCGACTCATGACCTAGAGTTGGAGCAATGGTGTTTGCCCTCAAGATTTGGAGGCATTACTTGTATGGCGTCAAGTGTACGATATATACTGACCATAAAAGCCTCAAATAATTGATGGACCAGCAAAACCTCAATATGCGTCAGACGAGGTGGCTTGACGTAGTCAAGGATTACGATTGTGAGATACTTTACCGCCCGGGTAAAGCAAATGTTGTTGCGAACTCACTTAGTCGACATCCAGTTGGTGAACCATTACAGGGTTTATGTCAGCGGTTAAAAGTAGTTGCACCTCTCCTTGAGTCGATAGGTAGTGCTCAAGGAGTGGCAGTTCTAGACGAGAATGCCAGGCGTGAGAGAGTTTCGGGTGAAATTCTAAATTTTGTCCATGATAGTCGAGGGATACTGACTCGGTATGGTAGAGTTTGGGTTCCTTTCACTGGCGGGAATAGGAAGATATTATTGGACGAGGCACATAAGTCTAAGTCTTCTATTTATCCCGGAGCCACGAAGATGTACCGCGACCTGCGAGAGAGTGAGTGGTGGCCCGGCATGAAGCGGGATGTCGCCAAGTGTGTAGAGGTGTGCTTGACTTGTCGGAAAGTCAAGGCTAAGCATCAGCAACCGCATGGAGAATTGCAGCCTTTAGAGATTTCGGTATGGAAATGGGAGCAGATCACGATGGATTTCATTACGAAACTCCCAAGGACTCCGTGTGGGAATGATGCTATTTGGGTGATTATCGATTGTCTGACCTAGAGTGCTCACTTTTTGGCCATTAGGGAGAGATCCTCGATGGAGAAGCTCGCAGAGATGTTCGTGCGAGAGATTGTAGCCAGGCACGGGGTGCCAGTTTCGATTGCCTCTGACAGGGACACCCGTTTAACCTCCCGGTTTTGGGAGAAGTTTCAAGAGAAGATGGGCACGCGGTTGCATTTTAGCACGGCTTTTCATCTACAGACCGATGGGCAGAGTGAGCGTACTATTCAGACCATTGAGGATAGCTTCGGGCATGTGCTATTGACTTTGGAGGTAGTTGGGATCAGTACCTTCCTTTGGCAGAGTTTTCCTACAACAACAGCTTCCATTCCAGTATCGGCATGCCGTCGTATGAAATGTTATATGCTAGGAAGTGCAGGATGCCCATTTGTCGGGGCGAGGTTGGTCAGCGGGTATTAGGGAGCACCGATATTATGCTGAAGACGACTGAGATGATACAGATAGTGAAGGACCGTTTAGTTACTGCTCAGAGTCGGCAGAAGAGTTACGCCAACAAGAGACGATCAGATTTGGAGTTTCAGATGAAGATTATGTGTTGTTGATTAGGTTCCATAAAAGAGGAAAGTTAGGGCCCCGTTACATTGGACCTTATAAGGTCATCGCTCGAGAGGGAAAGGTAGCTTATCGCTTAGAGTTACCGGACGAGCTGAGTTTGATCCACAACACTTTCCACGTGTCGCAGTTGCGGAAGGGTGTAGTGGATGAGTCTGCGGTGATTCCTCTCGAGGAAATTCAGATCGACGAGCGGCTTAATTACGTGGAAAAGCCAGTTGCCATTAACGACAGGAGGACGAGGAACTCGCGTAACAAGGTGATTAGTTTAGTGAGTCCAGTGGCAACACCTAAAGGGTTCTGAGTGGACTTGGGAACCCGAGGTTGAGATGCGAGAGAACTACCCAGATCTATTCGCGGGCGGAGACTTCGAGGACGAAGTCTAATTCAAGCGGGGGAGAGTTGTAAAGCCCTTATCCCGGTATGGATTATGTTTATGTTGATTAATGTTTTTCTTTAATTAAATGTTGTTAAACGGGATTGACAGGAAAGACCAAAGTGATTTAAGTTGTGATAGTTGGCTTAAATTGTTAAATTTTATCTATTGTAGGTGGTAAGGAGAGTATTTTTTAAACCTAGGGACTAAATGGATATTTTTGGCAAAGTGTTGTGCATGGGTCGGCCCATGAAGGGAACCGACCCCCTTCCCTTTTTTTAAACTCTCGTTCTCTCCTTGCGGCGGAAAGCACCTCAAACCCTAGTTGCGTGTTTTGTGTGTGGTGTGTTTGTGGCCGAGAGAGAGAGGGAGGTTAAGAGAGAGAAGATCGAGAAAGAAGGGATGGAAAAGGAAGATCGAACTAGTATTCTAGAAGGGCTGAGATCGACTCTAGATGTAATCATATGAAACCCTAATCTTTTCTTCCTTGTGGGTTCGATTCTGCATCAATAACATCAACCATATAAACCCTAATCTGTCTGGGTTTTCATAAAATCGTAGTTAATTATACGAAAATTGGATTAGGACAAAGCCAGTGCCCAAAGTTCAGAAATTGTGTCTACTTTCTTTCGTTAGAAGGTCGCTAAGCCTTAGTTGGATCATATCTATGGTGAAAAACGCAATATTTGTTGAATGGTCCAAAATGGACTGATGTGATGAGTGCTGTTCTGTCTAGAAATACATTAATTCGTAACTATATCTATGGAAGTTAAATTAAGGCAAGATTGATGCCAATAGTTTGGTATTTGAATGGGGTACGTTTCTTTAGAAGAGAGCTAAGCCTGATAATGGCCTTAGCTAGGCTGAAAAGTGTAATTTTCACAGGCTATCCCGAGATTAAGAGCTTTGTGGTGCTGTTTTCATTTATTTGTATAAAATCAACGGAAAATGAGTTTGGGGAAAGACCAATTGGAAAAGTTCAAATTTTGAGTGAATTAAGTCTTAAAAAAATTCAGGACCTGATTTTGTTCTCAACTTGGGTGGAATTGGTCATTTCCAAGATTTGTCCAGAATTTAACAGCGTTGATATGTCATTTTGGAAAATTCACCATAATAATTAGACCTTGTATAATATGTCCCTGGAAATATCTAGTGTTTAGTTACCTGGAAATGAAATCATATTGGTAATTTAGTGGGTTTATGAAGGGTAAAACAGGTCCCGAACAGACCTACAGATTTGAGGTAAAATCTGGAATTATGTAGTTGGACTTTTGTTATATGTTTTTAGCTAGGAATACTTATTTATGCAATGTAATCCCATTTTAGGGAAGAAAGAGAGGTGGTGACCTTTCCTGAAGTTTTATACAGTTTCGTGGTGATACGCTTCTAATCGAGGTGAGTTCTCTCACTGCGTAGGTTAGGGGTTATATGTGCATTACTGTAGATTGTGTGTGTGCTAGTTAATTTTGTTGTATGTGGTACTAATGTGTATAGTACCTAGTATGGACCTTTGGTGTCGTATAAAACCTGGGGAGACTGAGAGCTCAGGGAGACCGAGAAATACGTATATGGGTGGCATATAAACTCGGGGAGACCGAGGAACACGTACACGGTGTTTTATGAATTCGGGGAGACCGATGGTTATATAAACAGTTGTTCTTGAATGAGTTTGCCTGTTTAGGATATGTTCTCAAACTGACATGTGTGGAATACTTATATCTATCTGTGGTTAGGGGTAGTGTTCATATGATTGCTATCCTATGTGGTGTTTGAATTCACTAAGCTTCATGCTTACCCTTTTCCTATAAATTACTGTTTCAAGTGCGAGTGGCAGTAAGGCGTGACGGTACACACTAGCGCGTTGAGAAGATCTTTGTTATTATTTATTTGAGACTCAAGTTTAGAATTATTACATTTTCTGCTGTGTTGTTTGGGGTTGGTTGTTTAACTTAATGGTTGTGATGAAACATTTATTTGGCTCTCAACACTTATAGTTTTATCTAATAAAATGGCATTTATAAAAAGTTCAAATTTATTGTAATTTTTGGGGAGTTACAAAGACGTATCCCATAGACTCCATGGTGAGTACAATCATCAGATTCCGCAACCAGTCAACGAAGTTGGGGCCAGTTAGGAGATTCTTTTCAAGTAGTATTGCAAGTGGATTCTTTGCCATTTTAGAGAGATATCGTTTCGTATCTCTGCATTGATTTAGATAAGATTTAATTAGTAACTTGTTTTATTATCACCGAGTCTAGAATTTAAGTGCTTGTATAATTCTTGTCTCGGCTCCCACTAATTTTATCGAAATTACACACTTCCATGTTATAACCCGAAAGTCATGGTAAGATTTGTAACACCCTCAAGATATTCGAGGTATATTACAGCGCCGTGAATCCCTATATGGGACCCACCAGGCTGAACAGCATCATACTCATCGACTCACATAAACGATAAACCAACACCATGTCATAAAGACGCAAAACAGAATAAACCACCCGGTTCAACCGGTCAAACGTAACATCATCAATCAACACAAACATAAAGGCAACAATACAATCCGGACGTACAAGAACTCTTAAGTACTCGAGTACAACTATTAGTTCAAAAGCCACAAAAGATGAAAAGACAAAAAGACATTAAGACGTCACTTATGCACAATCATCACGCATGGCCATCATCCGTAATCGTCCAGCTCGTCCCGATGAACCTGACCTGAAATTCATAAAACGACTTTCCCCAAAACGGGTCCCCAGAGGGGTTAGCAATTACGCTAGTACAAGTAACCCAATGAACAATTTACATCTTACACATATAGTAAATGCATGCAATAAAGAAAACCGTTCGAAGGCACTCATTTCCGGAAATGCCAATATCAAAACACATTTGTAAAATTTCACCACAATTAACCGTCGATCCACGTCTCTGTGGACCCCTACCGAGACCCCGTCGGATCTAACCCGTAGTGGTTAAAAGCAAGCTCGTCGATCCACGTCTCTGTGGACCCCTACCGAGACCCCGTCGGATCTAACCCGTAGTGAGCATACACACACACACACCATTTCTCATACAATACTACTATGTCAAGATTGTAAGTTCATAAGGATACTTGCCTCGATTAAATAGACGATGACACGAACGGAACGGAAGAGTTGAACACGACCGCAAGGAACCGGCGGAAATGAACCTAACGATTCGAATAACACAATCACAACCAACTCTAGACGATTACGGAAATGGAATACACCCGGAAACCCGCCTACGATTCATGTATATTTGTACCAAAAGTAACAACGAGGGCGGACCACAACCAAACCCTCTCGATTTCGCAAAACTATGAAAATATACCATGAATCCGTGGAAAACTAATGATATCAACAAGATTAATCATATTCATCATGAATCCATCAACAAAACGAAACGGATCGGAAGAAAATCCCAAAACCCCCAAATTATCCAAAAGTAGGGTTCTAAGCGATTACCTTGGATTTAGGATGAGAAACACAAGTGGATGATGTTAATCTACACCAAGAATTCAAGAAAAATAATCTCTGAAGTGATTGGAAGAAGAAAATCGCCTCAAATCGCCTCTGGAATCGCTCGGCCGCGGAAGAAGGAGAGAAATGAGAAATTGTGATATTCTCGGTCAACTCCCTGGTTTATATATCCAGGGAGTGTTAGCGCACGCTAAAACCTCAAGGTTAGCGTGCGCTAACGGGATAAGGTTCCAAACCCTACCGCTAGCGTCCCGATCCGGTAGCTGTGGTGGCCGTTAGCGTGCGCTACTCGATACGTAGCGTGCGCTAATAGCTTCTCGGTAGCGTGCGCTATCGACCAATAGCGTGCGCTACCCGGACATCAGTCGAGTCCAGTGACAAACTGCCCAGAACCCACCTGATCCGTTAGCGTGCGCTACCATACAAGCGTAGCGTGCGCTAACTAGCATCTGATTGAGTTCAGTAGTAAACTGCCCAGTACTGGACAGTCACACTAGCGCGCGCTACTGAACAACTTAACGTGCGCTAGTCTCCCGACATTAGCGTGCGCTAGACAAGATAGCGTGCGCTAATCCGATAGTCCAGAGGCCTGGGAGTTGAACTGCCACCCCCAGGGTTCACTCGCTAGCGCGCGCTACGAAGTAAACGTAGCGTGCGCTACAAGGAGACTTCTAGCGCGCGCTATGCAGACAAATTAGCGTGCGCTAGGTACAGAACATAAACGGTCCACTACACCAGAATACGAACGAAACATCCAACAGAACACCTCAAAACGCATCATAGCATAGAATGAATCCACGGCAACCCCGAAACGGCGGTTCCGCACAACAATTACAAAAAAATCAGATCAAAAGATGACGGAAAAGTTACACTGAAGGATACACGAGGGTCACTACAATCGAGAATTACACCGGAAATACAATTACAAGGGAAAGAAAAATGCGGATATTACATTCTACCCCTCTAAAAATAAGTTTCGTCCCGAAACTTAAGAAACAAACAACTCTGGGTACCTAGCACGCATGCTATCCTCGGTTTCCCAAGTTGCCTCCTCGACACCGTGTCTCGACCACTGCACCTTGACCAAAGGTATGGTCTTATGCCTCAATCGTTTCTCACGATGCTCCAAAATCTTCAAAGGGCGCTCTTCGAAAGTAACATCTTCGGCGACATCAATCTCACCATAATCGATGATGTGACTAGGATCCGGGACATATTTCCTCAACTGGGAAACATGGAAAGTGCTATGAACATGACTCAAGGCCGGAGGTAACGCCAAACGGTATGCCAACCCACCTACTCGCTCGAGAATCTCAAAGGGGCCGATAAATCTCGGACTCAACTTCCCTTTCTTCCCGAAACGAAAAACTCCCTTCGTCGGCGACACCTTTAGCAAAACGTGATCTCCCACCTCGAATTCCAAAGGTCGACGACGGACGTCGGCATACGACTTCTGTCGACTCTGGGCAGTCAACATCCGTTCCCGAATTAACTCTATCTTCCGCCTCGTCTCTAAAACGACATCCGGCTCGGTCCCGACCAAATCGGACGCCTCATTCCAACAAATCGGTGATCGACATCGCCGCCCGTAAAGTGCCTCATACGGTGCCATCTGAATCGACGCGTGCCAACTGTTGTTGTACGTGAATTCGATCAATGGCAAATGCTCCTCCCAGTCTCTACTCCAATCGAGAGCACAAGCACGCAACAAATCCTCGAATGTCTGGATAGTGTGTTCATTGTCCATCCGATCGGGATGAAAAGAGGTACTCAAATGTAAACGGGTACCCAATGCCTTATGCACCTTTGCCGGAAGTGCGATACAAAGCGGCCGTCACGATCCGAAACAATAGACTTGAGTACCGTGAAGTCTCACAATCTGCGCGATAAACACACGAGCTAACTTCTCCAGGCCCCAAGTATCCTTGATGCCCAGAAAATGTGCCGACTTGGTCAGGCGATCAACAATCACCCATACCATATTCATGCCCGACCTCGATCTCGGCAAACTCGTAACGAAATCCATCGATATATCTTCCCATTTCCATTCCGGAACGGGAAGTGACTGCAATAACCCAGCCGGTCGCTGATGCTCGATCTTGACCTGCTGACAAGTCAAACATCTCGCTACGAACTGTGCGACCTCATCCTTCATATCATTCCACCAGAAATTTCTTCTCAGGTCCTTGTACATCTTACTCGAACCAGGATGAACGGAATAAGGTGTAGCATGGGCCTCCCGTAAGATACTCTGCCTCAACTCTGAGTCGTTCGGCACACAAAGCCGACTCTGAAATCTCAAAATACCATCCTCGTGAATCACAAACCCAGGAGACTTTCCCTTAAGAACGTTCTCTCGGATTTGAGTAATCATCGGATCCCCTGATTGCTTCAGCTTAATTTCATCGATCAGAGACGACGAAATCTCTAAAGCACGAAGTTGCCCGACAGCTCCCGGCAACGAGACCTCAACATCTAACTCGATCAAAGCCCTCCGAAGCTCAGACTGAGATGTAAGGATCTCAAGCGTTCGCAACGCAACTGGTTTCCGACTCAAGGCGTCGGCCACGACGTTCGCCTTACCCGGATGATAAAGGATTTCGAGGTCATAATCCTTAATCAACTCTAACCACCTCCTCTGCCTCATATTCAACTCTCGCTGAGTAAATATGTATTTCAGACTTTTGTGATCGGTAAAAATCTGACATGTAGAGCTGAAAAGGTAGTGACGCCAAATCTTGAGCGCAAAAACGACTGCCGCTAACTCCAAATCATGAGTAGGGTAGTTCATCTCATACGGCCTCAATTGTCTCGACGCATAGGCAATGGTCTTGCCGTGCTGCATCAATACGCACCCAAGACCCTGACCCGAAGCATCGCTATAAACGGCAAAACTCTCGTTGCCACATGGCAACGCCAAAACCGGGTCTGAAGTCAACCGCTTCTTCAGCTCCTCGAAACTCGACTGCCTCTCGTCATTCCAGACGAACCTCTCGGATTTCTGGAGCAACTGCGTGAGTGGCCGAGCTAGTTTTGAGAAACCCTCGACGAACCTACGGTAGTAGCCAGCTAAACCCAAGAAACTACGGAGCTCCTTCACATTCTTGGGCGGTGCCCAATCCAATACGGCCTCAATCTTCTGCGGATCCACACGAACCCCCTCGGCTGAAATCACGTGACCTAAAAACATCACTTCCTTCAGCCAGAACTCACATTTCGAGAACTTTGCATAGAGTTGCTCGGTCCTTAAAATGTCTAATACTATCCGCAAATGATGGGCATGCTCTTCCTCATTCCTCGAATAAATAATAATATCGTCAATAAAGACGACGACGCACTTGACCAGATACTCGATAAAAACTTTGTTCATCAACTGCATGAACACCGCCGGCGCATTAGTTAACCCGAAAGGCATGACTACGAACTCATAATGTCCGTACCTCGTCCGAAAAGCTGTTTTCGGCACATCGGACTCTCTCACCCGGAGCTGATAGTACCCCGATTTCAAATCAATTTTCGAGAATACCGCAGCTCCCTGCAACTGATCGAACAAGTCATCAATTCTCGGCAAAGGATACTTGTTCTTGATGGTCACCTTGTTTAGTTCGCGATAGTCGATACACAAACGTAGTGAACCATCCTTCTTCCGCACAAACAGGACCGGTGCGCCCCAAGGCGAGGCGCTCGGTCGAACATACCCCGACTCCAGAAGCTCACTCAACTGCTTCTTCAACTCGGACATCTCTGAAGGTGCCATGCGATAGGGCGCCTTCGAAATAGGAGCCGCGCCCGGCTCTAACTCTATAGCAAACTCAACCTCACGATCCGGTGGCAATCCCGGTAACTCGTCAGGAAATACATCAGGAAACTCATTAACGATTGGAATCGACGAAAACTCGACTCCACCATCCTCCGCCTTCAAGACATAGCACCAATAACCAGTACACCCCTTTCGCAGGAGACTCATCGCCTTCAAGGCATTAATGACGAATTTCTGGTTTCCCCTCTTTCGCCCCGCGAAAGAGTGCTCGGTGCCGTCCTCGGCTAACATAGTGATGATTCTCGTGCGGTAGTTCATGATCGCACCATGACGCTCGAGCCAATCATCACCAAGAATCAAATCCTCACCCTCGATACTCACAACAATAAGATTAGAGGGCCAAGTCCTCTCACAAATAAATACAGAACAGTCTCGAACCTCCTGATCACCAACGATCCTATCGCCGCTAGGAAGCTTAACGATGAAGGGTTCACAAGGCGTCAAACAGTCGAGACTCAGACGGCGCACACAATCCAAATATATGAACGAATGCGTAGCGCCGGAATCGAAAAGCACACTGACAGGATGAGAAAGAATATAAACGGTACCTGTCGCCACGGTAGCCGCTGGGTCATCGGTCTTCCGCATCTCATAAACCCGCGGATGGGCGGAGCCGACACTGGAAGCTCCCCCCTTAGAGGGCTGACCCCGACCTCTCCCCCGACTAGCACTCGGCGGAGACTGAGGAGCAAACGATCCCTGATTCACACTTGGTTCCCTAGGCGCTGGAATGGAAGCCCGGGCACCAAGAATTCTCTCCCTCTCAGCACAGAAAGCAGCTTTGTGGCCCGGCTGGCCACACTGATTACACGTCAGCAAAGGGCTCAAACAAGTACGACTGACGTGGCCTGTACGACCACAATTGAAACACTTCACATCACGGAAAGGAGCACTGGTAGTTCCACGAGGACCCCCGGCAGAACGAGCTGGACCACCGCCGGCGGGGAAGTTAGCAGATTGGGATCTCTGCTGACCCCCACTCTTGTGGCCCGAAAAGTTCCCGGCGGACTTCTGTTTCTTACTCTCGCGGGCCGCCTCACTCGCCGTCACAGACATATCATAAGCAAGGGCCCTGCTCTGGTAATCTTTCAAGGTAGTGCATACAAGCCCCGACATATAGTCCCGAATCGGCAACTTCATCCGTCTGGAGAAATGGAGAATCTTGTCACTCTCCTCGACAACTTGGGTCTTTACATAACCCAACTCCTTGTTAAAATCTGCAATAGCTTGAGCTACGGGGATATCCCGTGGTTGAGCATCATAAAAAGCATGTACCCGAGCCTGTCTGACTGGCCACGGGCAATACTCAGTCTCCATCAACTCTTGAAACTCCGCCCACGAAGCAGCATGGTCTTTGGGCCCAACGGCCTCCCACCAGTCCGTAGCGTCCCCTGTGAGAAAGTATTGGGCAATAGGGACTCTACGTTCCTCAGGACAGTTAGTGGCAACGAAGACCTTAGATATCTCCTTGATCCACCGTTCCCAGCCAATCGGGTCTGAAGCTCCCGAAAACTGAGGAGGATGCATCTTGATGACGTCTTGGAGCCAACGGTCCGCTCCGCCCCGATTAGCGTGGGCCTGATCCGGGTTCTGAACCGCCTGAGCTATTGCCGCCATTTGGTTCACCATTTGTTGCATAACGGCCGCAATACCGATATCGGCACGCTCCTGAGAAGAAGCATGGCTATGACGGTCGCCGGTACTGCCGGCTCCCGAAGACTGTGACGTGGCCGCCCCACCGGCTGCCCCACGTCCCCGGCCGCGTCCACGACCACGACTGCGACCACGACCTCTTCCAGCATCCATACTGGAGTTAAATAAGTAGCAAAAGCCATACGAGGATCAGTACAAGAAAAGAACGATTACCAGTCGAAAATCAAAGGTATGATACAAGGAATTAATGAACAGAGGAAGGAAAACTTACGGACACTGGTAGTACCAGAATCATGGCAGCGTGACGATGATGTGCAAAACAAAACACCACAAGACCCAATAGACCGACAAGCCTAGGTATCCATAAACCTAGGGCTCCGATACCATTTTCTGTAACACCCTCAAGATATTCGAGGTATATTACAGCGCCGTGAATCCCTATATGGGACCCACCAGGCTGAACAGCATCATACTCATCGACTCACATAAACGATAAACCAACACCATGTCATAAAGACGCAAAACAGAATAAACCACCCGGTTCAACCGGTCAAACGTAACATCATCAATCAACACAAACATAAAGGCAACAATACAATCCGGACGTACAAGAACTCTTAAGTACTCGAGTACAACTATTAGTTCAAAAGCCACAAAAGATGAAAAGACAAAAAGACATTAAGACGTCACTTATGCACAATCATCACGCATGTCCATCATCCGTGTACTGGTCCAGCGCCCGCTCGTCCCGATGAACCTGACCTGAAATTCATAAAACGAATTTCCCCAAAACGGGTCCCCAGAGGGGTTAGCAATTACGCTAGTACAAGTAACCCAATGAACAATTTACATCTTACACGTATAGTAAATGCATGCAATAAAGAAAACCGTTCGAAAGCACTCATTTCCGGAAATGCCAATATCAAAACACATTTGTAAAATTTCACCACAATTAACCGTCGATCCACGTCTCTGTGGACCCCTACCGAGACCCCGTCGGATCTAACCCGTAGTGGTTAAAAGCAAGCTCGTCGATCCACGTCTCTGTGGACCCCTACCGAGACCCCGTCGGATCTAACCCGTAGTGAGCATACACACACACACACCATTTCTCATACAATACTACTATGTCAAGATTGTAAGTTCATAAGGATACTTGCCTCGATTAAATAGACGATGACATGAACGGAACGGAAGAGTTGAACACGACCGCAAGGAACCGGCGGAAATGAACCTAACGATTCGAATAACACAATCACAACCAACTCTAGACGATTACGGAAATGGAATACACCCGGAAACCCGCCTACGATTCATGTATATTTGTACCAAAAGTAACAACGAGGGCGGACCACAACCAAACCCTCTCGATTTTGCAAAACTATGAAAATATACCATGAATCCGTGGAAAACTAATGATATCAACAAGATTAATCATATTCATCATGAATCCATCAACAAAACGAAACGGATCGGAAGAAAATCCCAAAACCCCCAAATTATCCAAAAGTAGGGTTCTAAGCGATTACCTTGGATTTAGGATGAGAAACACAAGTGGATGATGTTAATCTACACCAAGAATTCAAGCAAAAGAATCTCTGAAGTGATTGGAAGAAGAAAATCGCCTCAAATCGCCTCTGGAATCGCTCGGCCGCGGAAGAAGGAGAGAAATGAGAAATTGTGATATTCTCGGTCAACTCCCTGGTTTATATAGCCAGGGAGTGTTAGCGCACGCTAAAACCTCAAGGTTAGCGTGCGCTAACGGATAAGGTTCCAAACCCTACCTCTAGCGTCCCAAAGAGCTGTAATGGCGTTAGCGTGCGCTACTCGATACGTAGCGTGCGCTAATAGCTTCTTGGTAGCGTGCGGTTTCGACCAATTGCGTGCGCTACCGGACATCGCCGAGTCCGTGACAAACCGCCTGTAACCCACGATCCGTTAGCGTGCGCTACCATACAAGCGTAGCGTGCGCTAACTAGCATCCGATTGAGTTCGGAGTAAACCGCCCGATCTTTGGCAGTCACACTAGCACGCGCTCTTGAACAACTTAACGTGCGCTAGTCTCCCGACATTAGCGCGGCGCTAGACAAGATAGCGTGCGCTAATCCGATAGTCCGCAGGCCACAGGAGTTGAATCGCCACCCCGGGGTTCACTAGCGCGCGCCATTTAAGTAAACGTAGCGTGCGCTACAAGCAGACTTCTAGCGCGCGCTATGCAGACAAATCAGCGTGCGCTAGGTACAGAACATAAACGGTCCACTACACCAGAATACGAACGAAACATCCAACAGAACACCTCAAAACGCATCATAGCATAGAATGAATCCACGGCAACCCCGAAACGGCGGTTCCGCACAACAATTACAAAAAAAATCAGATCAAAAGATGACGGAAAAGTTACACTGAAGGATACACGAGGGTCACTACAATCGAGAATTACACCGGAAATACAATTACAAGGGAAAGAAAAATGCGGATATTACAAGATTGACTTCTTAGTAGTGATCGGGTTCTTTAAAAATTTTAACAGACGCAACCTGTCAGGTTTCTTGCCTATTAATTTCTGTAAAGTGGTGTCCAACACCAACCCGTCTAACGGATGATTCGATCTTCTTTTACCCCTAGTCTTCATACCCTCAACCTATCAGGTTTCTTGGCAATCCAGACTATATAAGTTGTTGACCATCAACATCTGTCAGTTTGACTATTGAATCTCGCCCGGCAACCTATCAGGTTTCTAGGGGCGAAATTTATCACCAACCGAAGGCATCTAATGCACTCAAGAATTTTTCAACCTCTACCAAATGTACTACCCCGATAACTCGGAAGCATAGCACACCAGCTCGGGCATCAATCTACGAGTTTGATGAAAGGTAGGAAACCTCGTAACCTTTTTCAAACTTAGTCTGTTTGTTGTCGGTAGAATTTCGCGATTAATGTTACACTTTGCACATTAATTCATTTATAAGCGCGTTTGAGTTTGTCAAACATTCAAAATGAAAAACAGTAAATAGCAACCTAGTTACTACCAACATATAGCTCATGTATTTTTTCCTAAGTATTGGGTCAAGCGAATGATCCAATAAAAAAAAACAGTCTTTGATTCTTCGTTTTCTCGGTCGGTTGTCTTCGGTCTTCGTCATAGCCAAATAAATAATTAAATCATAGAAAATGCATCATATTATACAAATTTTCTAGTAAAAAGATAGGCTCAAAATGGCCTTTACAACCCAATCGAATCGAACAAATCAAAACAAAGTCCACGAGCTATATCACCATCACATAAGGATTCCAAACAACATATAACGGCAATAAAAGTAAATAACTAATTTTAATATATTAATCCAACTAATCTATAAAATTAATCTATTCAATTTCTACAATATTAATCCAATTAATATAAATGGCATTAAAATTAAATAATTAATTAATGTATTAATCCAATCAAAATAAAAATTAATCTATTCAATTTTAATGGTATTAATCCAATTAATACTAATAATCGTCATTTCAATTCGTTCGAAGTAATCCGGCCGAAAATAGCATTTTTTCTTTTAATATCTTTCCCATTTAAAATAATATTCCAAATATACATTTTAATCAAATTAAATCCAATTCAAAATGTGCGAAAATATTACAACGTAATACAGAGACTAAACGAAGTCCCGGACAAGTCGAAATGGGCCCAGCCCGCAAACCGAGCCCGAAAAAGGGGGCTGGCTGAGGGTGACCCGCTGGAGAGAGTCATCTGCCTGCTACTATCCGGGTAGCAAGCCTCCTGTCCCGGCTAGCCTGCCAGGCATGGCCTGGCAGTGACTCTGGCAGCCCCGGGCTGCCGAGTCCGACCTTCGTTCGGCTCATTTTTCGGCTTGTTTTCAAAACATGATGTTTCTAACTTTTATTTAGGACTTATAAATAAAAAAAATCAGATTTATAATTCACATAAAACCGTAGAAACAAAATTTACAACGAACAACTAAAAATCTTCGATTATACCAATAATGATTCTAAATCATAAACATCAACCAATAGCATTCAAAATGCACAAAATAATCGTATATATGGTATTATTGACCTCTCTCTGATACCACTGTTGGGATTCCGGATACAAAATCGAATATGCAGCAGAATAATAATACACAAAAAAGAATCCCAAACAGGATCGATCAAGTAATGTATGTACGAAAAAAAATCGAGGAAGATAAAAGGATTAAGGTCTCATACCCTTGAAGCCTTTAATAATATCTTCGTAAGTTGATGATGATCACAAACCCGAACACGACCACGAAATTCCTTCGTCCCAAACACCGAAAATAGGATGCCTCTACGTCACCATGTGACAGAACTTGACCGGAAAAATCACCGAAACTCCGTTCTTGAAAGAACACGGCTAGGAAGCTTCAAAGGAATTTTTCTCTCTAATTTTTTCTTGTTTTTCTCTCACATCTAAGATGAAGAATAGAACAAAAAAAAAAAATTCTCTCTCACTCCAAACTAAGCTCACGGCTGAACAAAATCTAATGTGGGTGGTGATGAAAAGTCTATTACCATATTATATTTGTGTCACCAAGAGTTGACAAATCATGGTGAGATTTGTTATCAAAAATTAACAAAAACAAAATAATACCACCAACAAAGAGAGGGGTAGGGGCGACCCTACTAGGAAGGTGCTAGGAAACGGTTTGAGTCACTCGGCTAGTATATTGGACATTCATTAAGCGACTTCATTAAATACACTCCATTTTATCACCAATGTATTTATACTGACTAATTAATCCAATTAATTAATTATATCAAATACAAATATATTTCTCTAAAAAATATAATTTATGAATTAAATTAATTACCCAATAACTTAATTTCAATTCATAAGACTGCTATTTGATTTATCCAACAAATCATAATTAGATATCCAATATCTAATATAATTAGAGAGATAATAAATTCACATTTATCCGTCAACGATCCTGATGCGCGACTCCGTAGGTCCGTCTCAGCCGGTATTGGGAGGAACCAATGATCATGGCAAGATTTAGCCACTTAACGGCCGCATCAGAAGCCCGACTGAGAACGAATGAAGGGATCATTCCAGAACCATTATGTCGTGAATACAATAAATGTATAGACCCTTCATCAGATGTCCCGATCAAGTCTTCGGTCACGGTAAAGTCAAACCCTACTGTTGATTAGACTCTATACATGTGTTAATGCAAATCAAGACCGACTAATTACTAGTGTATCAAATACGACTAGATCAGAATGCTTTGGCCAAAGATTTATGATCTTATTTTGCCATTATCCGTATAGGACATTCGCCTGCTCACTAACAGGAGATAGAATCCTTTCTTGGCGTACAGTAAAGACTGATACCTGCTCGTAGGGTCCTCACTTCGAGGTTGACTCAGCAATTAAGCAAATGAGCCGAACTACTCTAATGACAAACTAAACGTCACAGGCACATCTCCTACTGAACCCTCAAGTCAAAGGTCCACATATACTATCACAACCTTTCCATTCATCATCGACTCTCCAAGAGTGAATACCGTATGACTGAATTAGATATGAGTCATGTTCGTGTATACTGGTCCCACCAATATACTTATAACTATGCTATCAAGATATGCACACATCCTAGCATCAGTTATACAAGTCTTACTCAAAACTTAATGCCCAATTAAGTTTATCGACTTGCGAACGGTTTACGTAAATAAACTTTAAACACTTCCAGTGTATTATCTCTTATCCGATAACGAGAATGGAATGTTCGCTCTTATTTGCATGGACTTCACTTCAATGTTTACCAAATCAAGAATGCATTTGAAATACAATAAACAGTGAATGAATCATATTGCCTTTTATTGATAATTCCATAATTATAAATGCAATGCCCCTTGTCTCTCATCACTTGAGTGGCATTTGAGGACATATTCCTAACATAGTTGCATAGAGTGCCAGTCTCTATAGTATCCGACGGGGATACTCGTTTCACATCGCGTTTTTGGGAAAGTTTGCAAGAATCTTTGGGAACACATTTGAATTTTAGTACGGCCTATCATCCTCAGACTGATGGTCAATCTGAGAGGACCATTCAGATTCTTGAGGATATGTTGCGAGCATGTGTTTTAGACATAGGCAATAATTGGGAACGACTGTTGCCTTTGGTAGAATTTACTTACAACAACAGTTATCAGTCGACGATCGGTATAGCACCGTATGAAGACTTATACGGTAGGAAGTGTCGATCACCACTATATTAGGACGAAGTAGGTGAAAGTAGAATCTTGGGTCCCGAGATGATTGAACAGACAGTAGGTGTGGTGGATAATATTCGTGAGAAGATCAAGATAGCACAGGATCGTCAGAAGTCTTACACCAACAAGCGTAGGAAAGATCTCGAATTCTGTGTTGGCGACAAGGTATTCCTGAAGGTATCTCCTACCAAGGGAATTGTTCGTTTTGATCCAAGGAGCAAGTTTAGGCCGAGATATATTGGACCATTCGAAATTCTAAAACGAATTGGAGAATTAGCTCACCGCTTGGCTTTACCCCCAGAACTATCGGCCGTGCACAATGTTTTTCACGTATCGTTGTTAAGGAAGTATGTTTACGATCCGAGCCATGTCATCAACTATACTGCCGTGGAGATGAACAAAGATCTTACTTATGAAGAACAACCAGAAGTGATTCTCGACCGATCAGTCCGGTAGTTGAGGAACAAAGAGAAGATGTCAAAATCCAATGGCGTAACCACAGTAAAGATTAGGCTACTTGGGAGCGCGAAGAACTTCAAGCTCGTTATCTGAATTTCTTCAATCGAGGTATGTCATTTATTTTCGAGGATGAAAATTTTTCTAAGAGGGGTAGGATGTAATATCTGCCATTTTCATAATATAATACTATTATATTAATAATGTATTTCATTTCATTTAGTCTCATTTCATTACCGAGTGAGTAATTATTGTACAATTATTTTCACTTTATGCACAAGTCAATACATTTAATTTCAATTAGAGGATCGTGAATAATTTTATGATATCTCATAGGTTCAAAGCCCGAGTCAATTTTATTAATTTAATTTCAGAAACATCTAATATTAGTCATTGTTACTAATATTATAATTATTAAAGGTATTATTATTATTAATAATAATATTTATAACAGAGAATAATATTAATATTAACAGTTAATATCAATGTTCTAAAAATAGGGCTAGGCGGCCGCCTAGGCGCTAGGCAGTGCCCCACCATCCCGATTAAACCATAATCATTTGTATTGGACGGACCAGCAACTAATCGGCCGCCTAGGCGGGCTGGGCGGACATTATGCGTTGGGCGTTCATTAAGCACTGGGTGGAATAAAACGTTTTAAGTTTTTTTTTTGATATAAACAAATTTACATTAAAAACGTTGTCTTGACTCCCTGTGATCTCCACGGTCTTTACCTCCCCCAATTTGTAAAAACCCTAAAACAAGAAAACACAACCGTCGTCTACCATTACCTCAAATTTCTTTGAACTCCGACATTTTTCGTTTCGTCGCCTCGCTGTGATAGGACCGTCTACCTCTGTGCTTGAAATCTATTTGGTTTCTGCCGACGTCTCCAAACATCTTTCATCACCTCGCAGGTTCCGGTCTTCTTTCATAGCCTCGCTGTGACCTACGCTACGCGGACCTTGGAAGAGGTATTTGTTAGTTATTTCCTTCAATATGTTGCTCACTATTGTTGTCTTCTTTCTTTATATGTTGCTGAGTTGCTCAATGTTGTTTTATTTAAACACTTTGATTATTTGATAATTGCTATAGATATTCCCTCCAGGCTCCAGCATATATAACTGATAATAATACGATAACATTAATATCATCCTTGAAATATATGGTCAGAAAGTTATGCTTATTTTTTCAGGTTCGGGATTCGATCATCTGATGGCTAGTTATTCTGCCGCATCAAATTCAACATCCTCAGGGGTATCTAGTTTGAAGCGAGATTCGAATGATATAGGATGGGACTATGGTGAATTGACACATGCTTCCCTCAAACATAAATTGAGGTGCAAGTTGTGCACCAAGATCATTAGCGGGGGAATTAATCGAATGAAGCATCATATTTCCGGAATCATGGGTAATGTCACAGCATGTAGAAAATCTAGCGAAGAAGATAAACTCAAATGCAATAAAGCTATTGAAGAGGCAAGAGAGAGGAAGAAGCAAAAGTCTAGACATGAAAATGAAGTGAGGGAAAAAGTCAGTGTTTATGATGATGAAGAAAATGAAATGAGTCAGGGGACAAGGGAAAAGCCGCACCTACTCGGGCCCATAGATCCTTTTGTGTCCGCTATTGATCCGGAGTCTACATTGAATGGAAGGCAAAAGATGAGACAACAAAATATTAATGATGCACTGTTTAAAGAAAGAACTCATCATGTCCATCAATATTTGGCAATATGGGTGTATGAAGCCGGTATTCCTTTTCATGCTATTGATAATGATAGCTTCAAAAGATTTGTAGAAGTAGTTGGATTATTTGGCCTGGGTTACCGGACTCCAAGCCAATATCAATTGAGGGAGCCATTGTTGAAGGAAGAGGTTGAGAGGACTAAAAGTTTGTTGAAGAAGCAAGAAGAAGAGTGGACTTTGAATGGTTGCTCTATTATGACCGATGCCTGGAGTGACCGAAAGAGAAGAAGTATCATGAACTTATGTGTCAATTGCAAGGAAGGTACAACATTTCTTTCTTCAAAAGAAGCATCGAATGATTCACATACTGGGGTATATGTTTTTGAATATGGGGACAAATGCATTGAATAAATTGGGCAAGAAAATGTAGTTCAAGTCATGACAGATAATGCTTCAAATAATATGGCGGCGGGAGACTTGTTGAAGGTGAAGAGACCAAATATATTTTGGACATCATGTGCAACTCAAACTTTAAATCTCATGCTTCAAGGAATTGGAAACCTACCTAAGTTTAAAGGAGTGATTGAGAAGGCAAAGAGCTTTACCATCTACATTTATGCACATCACAAGACATTGGCTTTGTTAAGAAAGTTCACGAAGAAAAGAGATATAGTGAGACCGGGAGTTACAAGATTTGCAAGTGCTTTCCCCACATTGCAAAGTTTGATGGAGAAGAACAAAGATTTGCTAACTATGATGACTAGTGATGAGTGGAACGAAACGAAACATGCAAAGAGTGTAAAAGGGAAGGGGGCAGTGGCTATTGCACATAGTGCCTCATTTCGGAGAGGCGTAAGTCTTTGTTTGAAGGTATTTGCCCCGTTAGTGAAGGTGTTTCGCATTGTTGATGGAGATATGAATCCGACAATGGGCTTCGTGTATGGACAATTACTTAGATCCAAAGAGGAGATTAAAAAGGTGTACAATAATCAAGATGTGAATTATCGTCCAATCTTTGACATTGTTGAAGGGAAAGCTCGTAATCGACTTGATAGCCCATTACATCTAGCTACCTACCTCTTAAACCCTTACTTTTCATTTGACAACCCAACCATCATAAATGATGAAGTGGTCATGGATGGGTCTGTAACTTGCGTGGAGAACATATTTCTGGATGACATTCCAACTCAAAGTTTGGTAGTTAATGTTGAATTGCATAAGTTTTACAAGAGAGAAGGCATGTTTGGAAAAGCTATAGCGCGAGAAGAAATCAAGCAGGATAATGAGTCTTATGATCCAGGTTAGTGCAGTGATCTATTCTGAGTTTTTGATTTTCTGAATTTCTGTACATTGGCAAATGGAGCAGAACTTCTGATATATGCTGTGGTTTCTGTTTTATGTACATTGGCAAATGGAGCATCTGTATTTGTATAGTGTAGCTTCTATTTTATGTACATTTCTGAATTTCTGATTTCTGGCAAATGGAGCAGAACTTCTGATATATGTTGTGGTTTCTATTTTATGTACATTGGCAAATGGAGCATTGTGGTTTCTGTTTTCTGTACATTTCTGAATTTTTGATTTCTGGCAAATGGAGCAGAACTTCTGATCTAGGTTGTGGTTTCTGTTTTTGATTTTCTGAATTTCTGATTTCTGGCAAATGGAGCATCTGTATATGTAATTTTGTATAGTTCAGTTCATCATTTCTGATTTCTATATAGTTCAGTTCATCACATCTGATTTCTGATTTATGTAGTTGCATGGTGGAATGTTTATGGAAATGGTGTACCAAACTTGCAAAAAATGGCTAAAAGGATACTTTCATTGACTACAAGTTCGTCGGGTTGTGAGAGAAACTGGAGAAGTTTTGAAGGGGTAAGTACTAAGAACTAATACAGTTCATTCAATTCATTTTGAATTTCAATATATATTACAAACTTAGGGCATGAAGGAATATTCGTATTGATATTTATTTTTCCCTTGATGTAGATCCATACAAAGAAAAGGAACAGACTTGATACAACACGGTTGAACAATTTAGTTTACGTCCAATTTAATGCTAGGATTATGAACAAGAAAAGAAGAGAGAAAGAGAAGAATGTAGATGTTTTACTTGCTAGTGAAGCTACCATGGCACAAGAATGGATTGTTGAAGGTGGTGATGATGATGATTCGGATCTAACTAATGAATCTGGAGAAGATTGTGGCTTAGAGCATAGGAGAAGTTGTAGAATTCAAGAAATTATAGAACTACATGAGGATGATTTTGTATCGGATGAGGAAGAGGATGATGAGGTGGATTATGAATTTGAATCCGATACCGATGAAGTATTAGAGCAATATGGGGAAGAAGAATTTGAGATATAATGTGTGATTGTAATTTTCAAGTAATTATTGAATTAGTGGATTTTTGTCTCAAGTTTGAAGAACTATTGAACGTTATTTTGTTTGAAGAACTATTGAATGTTATTTTGTTGAATGTTATTTTGTTTGAAGAAGAATTTGTGGTTGTAATTTAAGTCCTTATTGGGTCAGTGTCGGTGGATTTTCATCTGTGCATTTTGCTTCTTGATTGGAAAATTTATGACATATGAATGAATGATAGATTGATCCATTTTATAACATGATGACTATAGTCGGTTCATTTTTTAATACATATATATTGTCAAAGTATGACACATTTCAAAAATTCATGTTATTTTTACATAATTTAGTAATTTTAAATATTATATATTTATTATTATATATACAAAATAAAAAAAAATATTAAAAAAATTCAAATCCGCCTAGTCCAATTACTCCCCGATTAATCCCCTGGGCGCTAGGCGTTAGCAATCCGAACGCCTAGCGCCTAGCGTCTTTTAGAACCATGGTTAATATTTACATCATTTCTATATTATTATAAATATTATTCTCGATATTATTATTCTTATCAATATCGGTATTATTAATATCATTACTACTTTATACTTATTATTATACCATTATTATTAATATATCAATCATACTTAACCTTGAGTTTTGATTTAACTCACTATGATTAAGATAAATTAACCATAATTAAGAAATCCTTGTTCAATCGATGACGCATCAGAGTTCTCACCTCACCAAACTCCTTATCTTTATCCTAATACAATCCTAGTTCAATCAAAATACTCCAAAACCTATATCTATAAATATATTAATGCATAGAATCAGAATTCTTTACAATTCACATTCAGCATCAAGGAAAATAAATACACTATACACATCAAACAATAACCATACACAGAAGAAGAAGAAGACATCTACCACCGACAACCAATACTGTCCTCTTTTGCCAATTATTCAAGCGGACGTTCTCAGTCCAGCCGTTCAACACTCTTCCGCACATCAGACTTTTCTTTGACGAGGTAAAACTCAATACTCAATCTCGGATACTAAAAACCAAACTTTAGTTTAACGAATTCAATCCCAACAAAAAACCTGGCCATGGCCGAACCCATCACAGCCGACTACTCGGACCTCAGAAATCAATAGAAATGACAAACTAAATTTCAACCAAACTCAGATCGACTTCGTCCACTGTTTATACAAAATATCAGTACCAAACCTGGAAATTAAATCCAGCAGCCAATTTTAGCAAAGCCCTTTTCAAGATCTGAACAAGATCAAAACCAGAACATCACGGCCGATTCCAACCGAACCGTAACTCACCTCGACCTTCATCTTCCCGGCCTTCAGCCCCACAATATCAATCCAATTTCATAAATCATAAACCAAACCCCGAATCACAAATTACCTGAATCTCAAATTCATCTCCGGACATGAGCGTCGGAGCGCCGCCGCATACCAAATTGCCGTCTCGCCTGAAGCTGAGGTTGCCGCCCACTGCGAATCCAGACGGTGCTGCCATGTTGTACGGATCGAGATCCACCATCCAGAACCAGCCGCCGTCGCTCCGCCGAGTCGAACCACCGCCAGAGGTCCAGGGCCGTATGTAATACCCGGTTGTAATTCATTCATTTTCATTCAGTAATTATCAGTCTGTAATTGTCACTCAGTAATTTTCACTCATTAATAATCACTCATCATTCATGAATCACTCATTTGCGCTCAATATTGGCATGTTGTAATCGTATATCAGTTACCGATTGTCATTTTATCTCCGTTTTTAGATCGAGATGGGAGTATTATCATTTTCATTGTGATTGATAGCCTTGTACTGGGAGTATCCTCTTTGGCTCGTGTTAGACTTGTTCACTTCCACATTCGTATGGTATGTCGGATCATTCATCAATCGTAGCGAGGAATCGGAGTTATCGGATTTATTCACCTTGGCCAGCATTGAGTTACGGCCGTAAGGTTCTGGGATACGGCCGTAAGTTCAGCGGGTACGACCGTAAGGCTGGCCGGTTACGGCCGTAAGTGGTCCAGCAGGCTGCCCAGGCATTTTGGCCGAAGGTGAGTTACGGACGTAAGGTGGGTTGGATACGGCCGTAAGTGACGTTCGTAAATTTTGGGTGTTGTCGACCAAGGGTGACTTACGGCCGTAAGGGTTGCAGCATACGGCCGTAAGTCGAGGCAGGTACGGCCGTAAGGCTCGGCCGGATACGGCCGTACGCTGCTGGCAGGATGTCTGGCCATTTTTGACGAAGGCGAGTTACGCCCGTAAGGTTGGCCGGATACGGCCGTATCATCCGAGTTACGGCCGTAAGGTGTGCGGATAAGGCCGTAAGGATGTCGGCGGATGTTTTGACGAAGGCGGGTTACGCCCGTAACTCAGGAGCGGTTACGGCCGTAAGTCTGTCGGCAGGCTTTCGGACGAAGCCGAGTTACGGCCGTATGAGTTGGCCGGTTACGGCCGTAAGGCCGTTGACTTGTAATGTTACGGCCGTAAGAGGGCCGAGTTACGGCCGTAACTTCCGGCAGTATTTAAGGACTTGGCCGGGTCATTTTTCCTCACTTCTTCATTTTTCCATCTTTATCCGAGAGAGAGGGTTGAGGGAGAGATTTTGCAATCATCAATCACTTGAGTGTGTAATTTTCATCATCTTCATTCATTTGGGAAGCTTGGATACTCGTTTAAACTCGTGTTCATCGGATCGAAGTGATTGGATCTTCAAGAGGTAATTTCTTCAACACCTTGGATTTCGATTCTATGTTGAGATATGATGTTTTGGACGTTATAATCATGTTATATGAAGGGATATGTATATGATTATGAGTTTGTATAAGGATTCATTGGATTATTGAGGGATTATTTAAGAACACTTTGTATATCGAGTTGAAATTGGGGGGTTTCGATTAATTGTCGTTATAATCACGTTTTCAGATATTCATTTTGGATTATTGATCTTTTGGAAGATGTTTGTTGGTTTGAAACACTTCTTGGGGGATTTGATAGTGGCTCATTGAGATTTGATTGTAAACAATCGGAGTTTGGCCACAACGTATTCGATATAATGCCCCAATGAACTTAGTTTAATCGTATCGACGTTTTGAGTTCGTTATATTCGTGTTTGATTCGTATATTAAACGGGTTGTTGGATATTGTATAATTCAAGGTTGTTCGAGCGACCGATATCTCAATTAAGACGTTGTTCGTGGAAGGATAATTGTCACCGGTATTGTGTAAGTTGATTCTTACTCAGTTAAAAGGATATTCATTTCCTTTTGTTGTTGTTCATTCATAATCGTAACTCATTCATCATTGTGTTAACCGTATTAAAACTTGTCATCGTCAATTAATCACTTCAGTCACAAGGAACGACGGTTCCAATCATTTCGTTGAGCTATCATTCATTTCACTATCATTGTATCTCGGTGAGTCATTATTCGTTTCCGATGTCACTTTTGTTATATCGTGGCATTCCGGGTCATACTGGCGTGCCGGTTGGTATGTGTAGAATTTTCATGTCGGGCACATTTATGTCGTGTGTTGGTTGTTGGCCTCACATTGGACTGTGCACACGAGTCGATTGCTTCGTGAGACTGATTAGGTACAAGACCACACGGGTATTCGATCGATACTCGTTGGTGGCTTGTGCACGGACACATTTCCATCCCGGGCGTAGTGTGGCGCCACCCTTTGAGCCGTACTGTTAGTTGATTCATACAGCATGTTTGATTGCGTATGTTCTCAACAAGATTGGGTTATAATCTAACCGTCTCATTTTAATCGAACTTGTGGTTTATACTACATATATATATATATATGATTGTGTTTATTCAACTCTTGAGGATTGTTGTTCTGTTTAACTGACCCCGTTTGGGGATATTGTTTCTCAGGTCATGGCAAGGCAAAGGCACAGGGAGAGCACGTTGACGGCGAGGAGTCCCAATGATACTAGAAGGGGGCCCCGATGCTCGATCATTTATTCAGTCATTTATGTTTTCTTTACTTATTCCGCTGCAGACATTCCGTTTGAATACTCATTTCATTCAGTGTTGTGTATTTTATCGTCACATAAGATACACATGTATTCTATTTTATCCTGGGTGTGTTGTATGAAACTCCTAATCGGAGTAATTGACGTTGTAATGTGGTTCAGTACTACATTTACCCTGTAATTCATCCTTTTCATTCGCCCGGTGGGTCCCACGGGGGTCCACGGCACCGTAATATCCGCCTAGTTTGGGGTGTTACGAGTTGGTATCGAGCGTGGTTTTGAATACTACTTTCCGAGTCATGTCTCATTTGAAATCATCACACGCCTAGTATCATTGGACTTTCACGCCACGTGTGACCTGTGCGATGCCGAGCCAATCGCATCAAAGAACTGTAAGACTTCTAACGCCATGGTATAATTTCTGGCAATTATCATTCATTCATAATTCATCAGTTAACAATCCTCAAACATCATTTTCATTTTGACCAGGACGGTCATTTTAACTCATTCATCACTCAATTCATTTCATTACTCGGTTGTTGATCTGGAAGATCATATCATTAATCTTGTTAACTTTTTCAAGATAATCATTTCAATAATTTCATCAGATAATCATGTCACCTCAGTTAATCATTCATGTAACCATTGTGTTAGAGCGTATGCTCATTTTCATCATCTCATGTCATAGTCATAATGTAATATTCATGCGAGAGATATAATCATCATGTGACTTTCCACTTCAGTATGGAAAGAGCTGGCAGAGGACGAGGAGGACGAGGCCGTGGTGCGGGCCGAATCCCAAGATCTCGTGTGAATACACGTGCGAATGCGAGAAATAATGCTAATTCATCGAGCAGCGATGCTGCCACTCATTCACCTGGACGTGACCATTCACTATCGGGGAGTCGTACCCGGGACAAGGCTCAGTCAGAAGGTGTTCGGGTGGACCCACTTGCTTTTATGCAGGGCATGATGGCCCAAATGACGCAGATGGCACAACTTATGGAGACGATGCACAATTCAGTCAATCAAAATCAACAGGCTCCTCCGCCGCCACCTCAGAGGCAAGAGAGGGGTGTAAGCAATATCATTAGCGATATCTCTCTTGCCGACCACCTACCTTTGAGGGCTCATCCGAGCCATGGATATTGTTCATTGGCTTGAGCATTTCGAGAAGTTATTTTCTATGGTGGATTGCCCGAAGGGCATAAAGTTTCGATGCGGCTTACTATCTTGGTAAGAGCGCTCATTCATGGTGGTTATCGTTGAAGCCCACAGACGGATCATGTACTTGGGATCGATTCAAAACTCTCATGATGGATAGGTACTATCCGGCCCCACTCGAGAGGCCAAGCCGCCGAGTTACTCACTCCCGACCCTCATCGACGCGGATGTTCTCGCCATTGCCGAGAAATTTCAGAACTTCTTCCGTTCGCCTCATCTATCATTCACTCGAGGCGGACAAGATCAAGTATTTCAAAGAAGAGGTGAAACCTCGTATGCGGCTACAGTTGCTTAATCATAATTGCACCACGTTGGCCGAATTCATTGAGAAAGCTCTTACTTACGAGCTTCGCCAAAGAGATTGCTAAGCAACAACCCGCATCTACCGGCAAGAAGTCTAAGAACCGTAATCGGTCGACGGGAGTCGTGCCACTTTCAAGAAACCACGTGCGGGCTCTACTTTTTCGGCGACCTCCCCTGGCGTCTAAACCCGCAGAATCTCAGTCACGAGCGCCGCCGGCCATCACTGTTTCAATCTGGAGGAACAGGCCATTTCGACCAAATGTCCGAAATGCATTACGTGCCACAATTGTGGGATTGCCGGGCATAGGGCCCGTTTTTGCCGAAGGACTCTAAACCCACTCCGGCGTCATCGCAGCCCCGTGACATTCAAAGATGCAGAATCAGGCCACTCGGTCGGCGTCGTTTAAGACGACAGAGCTAGCAAGGGCGAGCTAAGAGCTATCGACGGAGCGTCTGTTCGGGGCCGCAAGCCCCGAATTTACGAGATGAAGAAGACCGATGATCCAGAGGCCCGAATGATCTCAGGTACACTCGATATTCTATCCCAGCCTGTGTGTACCCTTTTTGATACTGGTGCATCGCATTCATTCATTTCCGAGTCATGTTTGAGTAGACTACGTCTGGGTAGTGCTACTAGTTGTGAGTCTTATGTCATTGGCCTACCTGATGGTAGACGAATTATTGGTAATCGTGAGATTCAGAATTGTCCGATTCAGTTTCATGGTCGTGTATGGCCAGCGGACCTAATCGTAGTAGATTTGCCGAGGGACGACGTCATCTTGGGTATTGATTGGATGGATCGTCATGATGCCATCATTAGTGTCCGTAAGCGTATGATCACTATCATTTCAGACGATGGGGATGTGTGTTTCAGGGAGGTAATCCCGGCTGTTCTGGTAAGGTCATTAACTTAATGAAAGCAGTACGATTACTCAGTCAGGGATGTGTTGGTTATTGGTGCTATATGACCAAAACCGAGGAATCGTCAGTAATGTTGTCGGATATTCCGGTAGTGAGGGAATATGCCGACGTTTTTCCAGACGAGTTACCTGGTTTGCCTCCACAGAGAGATGTGGAATTCACGATTGAGTTGGAGCCCGGTACGTCCCCGATATCGAAGGCACCGTACCGGATGGCCCCGACCGAAATGCAGGAATTAAAGAACCAACTTGAGGAGTTGTTCGAGAAAGGTTATATCCGACCGAGTGCGTCCCCGTGGGGAGCACCAGTACTGTTTGTCAAGAAGAAGGATGGTTCGTTCCGGTTGTGTATTGATTACCGGGAATTGAACCGGGTGACGATCAAGAATAAGTATCCTTTACCCCGTATTGATGATCTCTTAGATCAACTTCAGGGAGCTTCGGTATTTTCTAAGATCGACTTAAGATCCGTATATCACCAGTTGCGGATTCGAGAGTCGGATATCGCGAGGACAGCGTTTCGAACACGCTATGGTCACTATGAGTTTGTGGTCATGCCATTTGGATTGACTAATGTACCGGCGGTCTTCATGGAGTTAATGAATCGGGTTTTCATCGACTTTTTGGATCAGTTTGTTGTTGTCTTCATCGATGACATTTTGATTTATTCTCGTAACCGAGAGGAGCACGAGGTTCATCTTCATCAGGTTCTCGACGTGTTGAGACGAGAGCAACTTTATGGAAAGTTTTCCAAATGCGAGTTCTGGATGTCCGAAGTGACTTTTCTCGGACATGTAATTTCATCAGACGGAGTTCGTGTCGACCCTCAGAAGACGGAGGCTATCCGAGATTGGTTACCTCCGAAGAATATTAAGGAAATCCGAAGTTTTCTCGGATTATCGGGTTATCATCGGCGGTTTGTGGAAGGATTTTCTAAAATCGCTCAACCATTGACGAACCTTTTGCGAAAGGATAAGAAATACACGTGGTCCGACGCGTGTCAACGGAGTTTTGAGGAACTCAAGAGCCGGTTAATGTCAGCACCTGTACTTTCCTTGCCGCAGGGGACGGAGGGATTTGTGGTTTATAGTGATGCGTCCGGACAGGGTCTCGGATGTGTGCTCATGCAGAATGGAAAGGTTATTGCCTATGCTTCACGGCAATTGAGACCTTACGAGGTTAATTATCCGACTCACGATCTGGAGCTAGCAGCCGTGGTGTTCGCTTTGAAAATTTGGCGTCATTATCTTTATGGCGTTACCTGTCAGGTATTCACCGATCATAAGAGTTTAAAGTATATATTTACTCAGAAGGAGTTAAATATGCGACAGAGGCGGTGGTTGGAATTAATCAAAGATTATGATATCGAGATCCTTTACCACCCGGGCAAGGCGAACGTTGTCGCCGACGCCTTCAGTCGTAAGTCCGTTCGTGAGCGATGCTTGCTCGCTTAATCCCGTAGGAGCTTCACGGGAATTCCTTAGACCCGAGATCGAGGTCCGCTTCAGCGAATTCGGGGACGACTTTGTATGTTGGAGATTTCATCGTCACTTGAGTAGGTAATCGAGAGAGAATCGAGTTCGGACCCTTCATTGTTGCGCATCCGTGAGGATGTGGCTCGAGGAAAGCCACGGATTCGTGGTCCACGAGGATGGACTTTTGAGATTTAAGAATCGGTTGTGCGTACCGGCGAATGACGAGTTGAAAAACTCGATTTTGAGAGAAGCTCATGCTACCCCTTATTCTGTTCATCCGGGTCCAGCAAGATATACAAGGACTTAAAACAAAATTACTGGTGGAGTAATATGAAGCGAGAAGTCGCCGAATTTGTTTCGAGATGCTTAACCTGTCAACAAGTTAAGATTGAACATCAGCGACCGGCGGGTATGCTGAAACCTCTCCCTATTCCGGAGTGGAAGTGGGAAGACATTTCTATGGACTTCATCACGAGTTTGCCGACGAGTCGTCGTGGCATGAATACGATCTGGGTGATTGTGGACCGCTTAACTAAATCAGCTCATTTCCTTGAGATCAAGGATACGTGGGGTCCCGAGAGGCTGGCTCAGTTGTTCATCAAGGAGATAGTGAGACTGCACGGTACTCCTAAGAGTATCGTTTCCGATCGTGACGGACGATTTGTGTCTCATTTTTGGAAATCAGTTCATCGTGCTATGGGAACTCAGCTCAATCTCAGTACCGCCTTTCATCCTCAGTCCGACGGACAATCAGAGAGGACTATTCAGACATTAGAGGACATGTTGAGGGCATGCGTCCTCGATTGGAAGGACGATTGGGAAGCCCAACTACCACTGATCGAGTTCACGTATAATAATAGTTGGCATGCCTCCATTAAGATGGCACCTTACGAGGCCTTGTACGGTCGTCGTTGTCGATCTTCTTTGTGTTGGGATGACTTGTCAGAATCAATCGGCACCGAGCCCGATATGCTTATAGCCGCCCGGGAGAAGCTTTGATCAAGAGTCGTATGTTGACAGCTCAGAGTCGACAGAAATCATATGCAGATAATCGTCGTCGACCACTAGAGTTCGAGACGGGTGACCACGTTTTGGTCAAGGTATCCCCGAGTCGAGGCATTTTCCGTTTCGGAAAACGGGGGAAGTTGAATCCGAGATTCATTGGACCGTTTGGAATTTTGGATCGAGTAGACGAGTTAGCTTATCGATTGGCTTTGCCTCCGGCATTGAGCCGAATTCATAATGTGTTTCACGTCTCTCAGTTGCGGAAGTATGTTGCCGACCCAAGTCACATACTTCAGTTCGACGAAATCAAGATCGCGGATGATCATTCGTACGAGGAGCGTCCTGTACGAGTGTTGGAGCGGCGAATCAAACAGTTGAGGAACAAGACGATCCCTTTGGTCAAGATTCAGTGGTCCAGACACGGAGTCGAAGAGGCCACTTGGGAAACCGAGGAGAGTATGCGGGAGAGTTATCCTGAGTTGTTTGACCCTTAGTTTCGGGGACGAAACTCTTTTTAAGGGGGGAGTATGTAATACCCGGTTGTAATTCATTCATTTTCATTCAGTAATTATCAGTCTGTAATTGTCACTCAGTAATTTTCACTCATTAATAATCACTCATCATTCATGAATCACTCATTTGCGTTCAATGTTGGCATGTTGTAATCGTATATCAGTTACCGATCGTCATTTTATCTCCGTTTTTAGATCGAGACGGGAGTATTATCATTTTCATTGTGATTGATAGCCTTGTACTGGGAGTATCATCTTTGGCTCGTGTTAGACTTGTTCACTTCCACATTCGTATGGTATGTCGGATCATTCATCAGTCGTAGCGAGGAATCGGAGTTATCGGATTTATTCACCTTGGCCAGCATTGAGTTACGGACGTAAGGTTCTGGGATACGGCCGTAAGTTTAGCGGGTACGGCCGTAAGGCTGGCCGGTTACGGCCGTAAGTGGTCCAGCAGGCTGCCCAGGCATTTTGGCCGAAGGTGAGTTACGGCCGTAAGGTGGGTTGGATACGGCCGTAAGTGACGTTCGTAAATTTCGGGTGTTGTCGACCAAGGGTGACTTACGGCCGTAAGGGTTGCGGCCGACGGCCGTAAGTCGAGGCAGGTACGGCCGTAAGGCTCGGCCGGATATGGCCGTCTGTGCAGCGTGATGTCCGCCATTTTGACGAAGGCGGGTTACGCCCGTAAGGTTGGCCGGATACGGCCGTATCATCCGAGTTACGGCCGTAAGGTGTGCGGATACGGCCGTAAGGATGTCGGCGGATGTATTGACGAAGGCGGGTTACGCCCGTAACTCAGGAGCGGTTACGGCCGTAAGTCTGTCGGCAGGCTTTCGGACGAAGCCGAGTTACGGCCGTATTGAGTTGGCCGATTACGGCCGTAAGGCCGTTGACTTGTAATGTTACGGCCATAAGAGGGCCGAGTTACGGCCGTAACTTCCGGCAGTATTTAAGGACTTGGCCGGGTCATTTTTCCTCACTTCTTCATTTTTCCATCTTTATCCGAGAGAGAGGGTTGAGGGAGAGATTTTGCAATCATCAATCACTTGAGTGTGTAATTTTCATCATCTTCATTCATTTGGGAAGCTTGGATACTCGTTTAAACTCGTGTTCATCGGATCGAAGTGATCGGATCTTCAAGAGGTAATTTCTTCAACACCTTGGATTTCGATTCTATGTTGAGATATGATGTTTTGGACGTTATAATCATGTTATATGAAGGGATATGTATATGATTATGAGTTTGTATAAGGATTTATTGGATTATTGAGGGATTATTCAAGAACACTTTGTATATCGAGTTGAAATTGGGGGTTTTCGATTAATTGTCGTTATAATCACGTTTTCGGATATTCATTTTGGATTATTGATCTTTTGGAAGATGTTGTTTGTTTGAAACACTTCTTGGGGGATTTGATAGTGGCTCATTGAGATTTGATTGTAAACAATCGGAGTTTGGCCACAACGTATTCGATATAATGCCCCAATGAACTTAGTTTAATCGTATGGACGTTTTGAGTTCGTTATATTCGTGTTTGATTCGTATATTGAACGGGTTGTTGGATATTGTATAATTCAAGGTTGTTCGAGCGACCGATATCTCAATTAGGACGTTGTTCGTGGAAGGATAATTGTCACCGGTATTGTGTAAGTTGATTCTTACTCAGTTAAAAGGATATTCATTTCCTTTTGTTGTTGTTCATTCATAATCGTAACTCATTCATCATTGTGTTAACCGTATTAAAACTTGTCATCGTCAATTAATCACTTCAGTCACAAGGAACGACGGTTCCAATCATTTCGTTGAGCTATCATTCATTTCACTATCATTGTATCTCGGTGAGTCATTATTCGTTTCCGATGTCACTTTTGTTATATCGTGGCATTCCGGGTCATACTGGCGTGCCGGTTGGTATGTGTAGAATTTTCATGTCGGGCACATTTATGTCGTGTGTTGGTTGTTGGCCTCACATTGGACTGTGCACACGAGTCAATTGCTTCGTGAGGCTGATTAGGTACAAGACCACGCGGGTATTCGATCGATACTCGTTGGTGGCTTGTGCACGGACACATTTCCATCCCGGGCGTAGTGTGGCGCCACCCTTTGAGCTGTACTGTTAGTTGATTCATACAGCATGTTTGATTGCGTATGTTCTCAACAAGATTGGGTTATAATCTAACCGTCTCATTTTAATCGAACTTGTTGTTTATACTACATATATATATATATATATATATGTGATTGTGTTTATTCAACTCTTGAGGATTGTTGTTCTGTTTAACTGACCCCGTTTGGGGATATTGTTTCTCAGGTCATGGCAAGGCAAAGGCACAGGGAGAGCACGTTGACGGCGAGGAGTCCCAATGATACTAGAAGGGGGGCCCAGTCTGTTCAGTCATTTATTCAGTCATTTATGTTTTCTTTACTTATTCCGCTGCAGACATTCCGTTTGAATACTCATTTCATTCAGTGTTGTGTATTTTATCGTCACATAAGATACACATGCATTCTATTTTATCTTGGGTGTGTTGTATGAAACTCCTAATCGGAGTAATTGACGTTGTAATGTGGTTCGGTACTACATTTACCCTGTGTAATTCATCCTTTTTCATTCGCCTGGTGGGTCCCAGTCGGGGGTCCACGGCACTGTAATATCCGCCTAGTTTGGGGTGTTACACCGTAGCCCTTCCCTTTCACTGCTGCCATATAATACTAGTCGGAGTCTGACCGGAAGCAAATCGAGAGGGTCGATGTGTGTTCGATTTTTAGTGTGTGTTAAGAGTTGGTGTGTGTGTTTTGCGGACGTTGATTTTGAGATAGGGAGAATCGGGGGACAGAGAGAGTTTCCTGTAGAGAACAGAGAGAGCGAGATGTTAGAGAGAGAGGCGAGAGGTGCAGAAATGAGTTTCTGTCAGCTCACCCGTGAGGAGTAGGGTTTTTATACCCTCGAATTTTTAAGGTTTATTCAATTTAGCCCTTAAGTTCCAGAACTCATGATTTTTAACCCTAGTCAGCTTCTCATCTCTTCAAATTGACCCCAGACAGATTTTTATATCTTCACATTAGTCCTGTATTGGCCAAACTATTAAAGTGTTGACCTTTCAATTTTAATAATCAGTTTAATTTTATGCATATATTTTTATTTTCAGTCATTATATCATAATATTTTATGATGATTAAATTATTATTATATGTAGATATTAACAAGGATTTACGGGCTTAGGACTGTGAGTCGAGCATCTTCATATTCAAGTTCAAGCAGCATCATTTTATTCAGGTGGGAATCTTCACTATCACTTTAATTGGATTGTATATGTGATATTCTATTTATGTTTAAAATTGATGATACATGTTGTACATCAGGCTCACATGTATACGTGTAAAGAGGCTATCTTAAGATATATGTTATGTGGGGACACCTGCACACCCTCAATATTCACATGCATGCTCGATTCATGTTATATGTGGTATTGTGTGTATGTATTCATGTTGAGGAAAATGTTATTGATAGAATAATCATTTAAATTGCTTCCCATGAGATTGTATATTACTGTGATATGTGTAATTTTCATGAGATGAAGGAAGCTCACCCCACCTATATTCATCCCGCAGGTTAAACCGAATTTGATGGATGAAGGAGCGAGCCGATAGGCCATATGATGATATTTTATTAAACGATGTTTCTTTTGTGACTCATGTTTTTTTTTTTTGAAATTTATTTGGGAAAACTTTTGATTAGAAATTAACAATTTATAATTTATTCTTCGCCCGCAATTATTATATCTTATCTATGACGTGTTGTTGCCTTAATTAAAAGGTATTTACTTTAGTCAGTGTAGCGACTCGACTTTGTGGGCGAGAATTTTAACATTCTCGAAAGAATTTATTTTTCGTCAAAATTTACCTTTTTACTTATTTTCCCTATAATTACCCCTAGAAAGTCGGGGCGTTACAGTATTTCACTCTTCTTGTAGAGAAAAACTACCCGAGTGTATTTTGACAAGTCATCCACAACTACTAATGCATTGCTTCCTTCACTTAGTGTTCTTGGCTTCATAGGACCAAAGAGATCCATGTGGAGTAGTTTCAGTACCATGTTGGTCAGAGTGGTAGGTTGAATAGATTTGAGTGAAGCTATGGTCTGCTTTCCTTTCTAGCATGCATCACGCAGAGTCTCCTTCTTGAATATTCCTTTTGGGATGCCTCTTACCAATTTTTGAGAGCTTATCTTGTTGAGAGCTTTGAAATTCATATGACTTAATCTTTTGTGCCAGAGCCATCCATTTTCAGCTACTGTCTTTGATATGAAAGAAGCATTTGGTGTGCCTGTTTTCTAGTCTATCACATAGACATCTCTTCTTCTCTAGCCTTGTAGTTTCAGTTCTCCAGTTTGGAGATCGCTCACCATACATTTCCAGTTGGTTAAAACTACTAGATTGTTCTCATCACAAAACTGACTTATGCTTAGGAGATTGTACTTGAGTCATTTGACATAATGCACTTTTGTTATGACAGTATTTCCTCTGTGCAGCTGTCCATGTCCTTTGGTTTGTCCATGTAACGCTCCGACTTTATAGGAATACATATAGGAGAAAATAAGTAAAAAAGGTGAATTTTGACGAAAAAAATTTCCTTTGAGAATATTTAAATTCTCGCCTACAAAGTCGAGTCGCTACACTGACTAAAATAAATACTTATTAATTAAGGCAACGACATGTCATAATTAAGAAGTCATAATTACGGCGGAAGAAATTTAAAAACTATTATTACCAATCAATAATTTCACCAAATAAAATATATGTTTCAAAGCATAAGACATAAAGGAAACATCGTTTAAATAAAAATATCATCATATGCCCTCTCGGCTCGCTCCTTCGTCCATCTAGCTCGACTTAACCTGCGGGATCAATATAGGTGGGGTTGAGCTTCCTTCAGCTCGTGGAAATCACACATATCACAATAATATACAAATTCATGGAAAGCAATGAAATGATTATTCTATCAATAATATTTTCCTCAACATGAATACATACACACAATATCACATATAACATGAATCTAGCACGCATGTGAATATTGAGGTTGTGCGGTGTCCTCACAAATTATATATCTTAAGATAGATTCATTACACGTACACATGTGAGCCTGATTTACAATATGTATCCTCAATTTTAAACATAAATAAAATATCTCATAGTAGTCTAAGTAAAGCAATTAAAGTGATGATGAAAATTTCCACTAGGGGTGGCCCATGAACCGAACGTTCGCGAACTGTTCGTGAAAAAGCTCGATCAACGGTCAGTTCGAGTTCGGTTTGACCGAACCGAACATGTTCGCGAACATGTTCGAGTATTTTCTGTTGTGTCACGATTTATTCATCCCGACAGGCGATCGACTATAAGGCCGAGCGACCAAGTCAACTCCAGTCAAACTATGGCTAGCTCGCCAAGTCGAAGATATCAAACCACCATCAGGTACCTAGCGATCGACTCCCAAGGCGATCGCCCTTTGCGGTAGCGATCTACTCTAGTGACCGGCTAAGGGCAATCGACCTACGCCCGGCGAGAGATGATCGCCCGTCTAAGTCATCGAGGACTGGATCTCAGAAAAGCACCCACGTGCAGATCCATAAAAGGCGCTGACAAGATCTTTTGCTAACAGACAAGATCTTTGACCAAAGCGTGTCACCTACCCCACCTACCGGCATGTGCGCCGAAAGTTGTCAGTGGGGCTGCATGTGACTAACTCAGGACGCGTGTAAGCTCCCCATTGGACCGAGTAGTTGACTGCCAACAACTCCTGCAGGCTTTGAGGGGACAGGCCCATGTGCTAAAAGACGATCGCCCGATTATTATATTACAGAAAAGGCGATCGCCCGGCGTATCAAGCCACATAAATAGAGAACCTCCTCCTCTTTGGAAAAAGGTTCAGAACTCATCCACTACGGTTGGAAATTGACTGAACCTACAATTCACATTCTCTCACATTCCGATACATTCACGGAAATACTGAAGAATATACATATCATCAAGCTCCCGGCTATCTCACCGGAATCCATCTCAGGACTTCTCTCTCCAAATCTCTAGTCCAGAAGACGATCGGCAGAAGCAACAAGTCTCCACTAGACAGATTCCAAGCGATTCATAAGCCCGAAGCCCAAACATCCGGCTAAATACTCGCCGTGAGAGACGATCGATCTCTCACCGCCGCATTTATTCATCTCCTTTGTTACAAGAATTCACGAACATCAAATCTGGTTCTTAGGCAATCTACACGCTCACTAGCTAAGATAACAAGAAACTTTACACTCATTGTAATTGTATTCTTACATTAGTACTTGTATCCCCGAATATCGGTATTAATAATATCTCGCGAGAGCATTCAAGCCCGGGACTAACAACCCCGGCAAATCTTGTGTTATTTATCTTTCTCACGGAAGTGCTCTTGCATTTGTTTGCTATCCCATCCATTCCAGCAATATCTATCTCCGGATAATATTTTGGGTAGCAACAATTGGCGCTAGAGGAAGGGGCTCTAACCCTCAAACTTTTATTCCTACCGTCCCGAAGAACACTCACTGTTCTCGGGGCACATACTTGAAGTGACACTCACTGCACTTCAAAGAAAACCTTCAGAATCATGACATCCGCCGGTCCATCGAAGAAAGCTGCTCTCCGAACCGCCGGACACCATATCCCGGCTCAATCCGAACCCCAGCCAACGACAGGGGGAAGCGCGGCTGCGAGACTCTCGATCCGCATCAAGAGATGGCCCCAACCTCTCACTTGATCGGTTCCAAACCAAGGAACGGATCGAGGAGGCTATGGCCATCTGGAGGAGCGACGAGAGCACGGCGTCGCCTGCAATAACACCCTCGATCATCCGCCGCATGGGAAAACGGAAATTGGCGGAGCTCAACGAGCGATCGTCGAAGCCCCAATGCGCGAGGAAAGGCTCTCGCCGACGGCCGACGGATCTATATTCAATCGCTTGGGACGCGACCCATCCGGCGGCCGGGCATTCAATCTCAACCTTGAAAAGCGGAATCGAATCCGTCACCGGGGCGTCGGCCTACCCGCCTCACCGGCCGAGCAGTCGGCCATCGACTCGCCCGATCGCCGGGGATCGGTACTCGATCGCCTCGGCTCCGCTCGGCGAGCGAGCCGCAATCGAGCCACGGCGATGGCCGCCATACAACGCCACTCGAGATGAGAGCACTCTTGGACACCAGGGCAAGCACCCGGCAAAAAGATCGCCGGCCGGCCAAGGCCACTCGCGGTCCACATCGAGCTTGCCCCATACCCAACGATCGCTCCTCCCAAAACACCTCTGTATGAGGAGATCGGACCAAACCCACCTGAGTAAATTCCGAATCTACATGGTAGGTGTGGGGCATCATGCAACCAAGTGCCGGATCTTCCGTTAACATTGGGCGAGTGGCCCATAGATGGTACGTCTCACTACCACCGCGATCTATCACATCTTTTAAGAAATGGCGAACGACTTCACGTCATACTTCGCCAAGAAGGTCGCCAGACCAGAAGGCCCCCACCGCATGATAAAAATCAAGCGGGGAAAGACGAATCGACGCAAATTACATTGGCCAAGTGGGACGAAATCGTCCTCACCGCGAACCCGTCGATGACGAGCTCGCTCTCTATTCGGCCATGGGGGATTCCGCGGTCACTCTCCCATATTTAGACATCTCTCCAAGGATATTCCCCAACTTACGCGATCTTCCGCGCTAAAGTGCCAACTTCCTGGCCGGGCAAAGGCTACTCACCCTCCGCTTAGACGAGGAAACGCCACCTCTGTCCGAAGATAGCGATCGCCAAAGCAAAGAAGGCGATCGCCAAGACACCCGGAGATCTCAAGGCTTTCGAGGACATGGAAGCCCATCTCCTCCATACGTTCAATGAGAACTCGGCACATATTTTCTATGCCATCAAGGGGCACGAAGAGCTCAAAAATCCAAAGGCGATAAGGGACCACGGTCATGGACAACAATCAATATTGTGCCTACCATAAGAGTCCCGCCACACCAACAAATGCCGCGACCTCCTCAAACACTGGAGATTGTTCGAGGAGGGCAAGTTGGGCGACTTATTGGTTTAGCCAAAGTCCCTACACGCCTCTATGGACGATCGTCCGAGTCGAACACAAAACAGGTTGGAAAGCTCATACGAGCCGACCCCTAGATCAACCTCGGCGACCGTCCCTACATGCTTCAATCAAGAAAAGGAGACCTCGGAAGTCTCCCCGATCTCCTTCCTTATTCAAGAAACCGGAGGACTCGATCGCCATCTACAGTTCACCATCTAACATGATGGACTAAGGCACGAGATCGCCTCCCCCGCACAACGTACACCGTCGAAGGTCGGCATCTGCATGACGATCCAAGGTGGAAGAGTGCAGCCATGGTCCTGGTGGTCGATGGAACCGACTGCTTAGGCCATGCAAGGTCCCTTTGGGCCAAGATCGCCCGCCCTTCGTTTAAATACGAGGCCGGCGTAGTCTGAGGGCCCTCCAAAGTTAATTAGTGGACACGATCGCTCGCCCTCAAAGGTTCATCATCTAACATGGTGAACCCGGACAATGCGACGCGCCACAACCCCCGTCTCAACGTACACCGTCGAGGTTCGCCATCTTCATGGTGGGCCGAGGTGGAAGCAGAGCTAAACAAGCCGCGGGCGTAGAGTTGAATCATCCGACGCTGCCCCGCGCAAGGACTCCTCTAGACCGAGACCGCACGCCCTTCGTTTAAATACGAGGCGAGGCGCAGCCTAACAGAGGACCCTCATAATAAAGTGAGTCACGAGACACTCAATGTCTTCGCGCATCAAGACATGATCAAGGAGTCGGTCCATCGAACTCCGCGATCGTGCACGGTTCCTCAAGAAGGACGACCGTCCCCGAGGACTCGACAAAGTTGAAGACCGCTCACTCAAGGAATTATTTTCATCCCCTTCCTTCCACTAAGTGAATAAAAACAAGGGGCAATAAGAGTGCGGACTACCTACACGACGATCGTCGCTATTCAACCACATACGGAGATCGTCATTTTCGGATATAGTGCGTGATCGAATTTGTTGTAAAAAGTTGTCTTTATGAGTTTATCAATTCATTTGGAACTACCCTGCATAGCGATCTCTCCTCACACATTTGTACAAAGTCAAACAAAGACTTAAAAATAACCATTCATTCAAGTGATAAGTCAGAAAGACAAATGCTCATTTCATTACTTGAAAAATCGGAGTACATGATCGCCCGAAGGCCTAAGTGCTACAAGAGAAAGCTACAAACTACAAAGAAAGTAAGCTAAAAGCGTAAAAAAGGAAGCGCCTCAGGCCCCTGCCGGGCCTTCGCCATCAGCATTTGGCGCGGTCACCTCATCTTCCGGAGCATCGGGATGAGCAAGACTGTCTGGAGACGGATACCAGCTCAAATCCACGCCGATGTCCGCCAGGTCCAAGATCGGCAAGGAGAAAGCCGAATGGAGAGGATGCTCCAATGCATATGACCTGAACTTCTCATCTAGAGGACCGACCTCCAAGCCTCCCTTCTTAGCCGCTCGGATCGAGTCGGCGAACGCCAAGTAATAGGCGAACTCGCTGACATACTCCAAATTTTGGAAGGGATCGGCCTTGGTCGCCTCAACCTCTCCTCTCAGCTCGGCCATCGCACATTGCGATCCACAGAGCTCGGCCTCCTCGCAGCAACCTTCTCTTTCGCCTCCGCCCGGCTCGGTCAGTGGCGATCGTCACCTTACGCGATCGGCCTCCTCCTCGGCAACATTCCTCGCTGGGCGGCACTCTGCATCCGGTCCCGAAATCGGTCGACCGCCACTCGGTATTTCTCGGTCTCCTTCTTCTCGGCTCAAGCTCATGGCTCCCAGCAGCCGCCTCCAAGGAGTCCTTCTCCATCGCCACGATCTTGTCGGCAAACTCGGCGTTCTCTTTCCGAGCCGCCTCGAGATCCTCCCGAAGGCGAATAGTGGAGGGCCGCCTCAAACTCTGAGCGGCTAGAAGGCCATGGTCGCCGTCAAGAGAAAGGGCGACAACGGCATGCATCGAACTCGGCGATCGGCGCGAGCGATCGCATCGGATCGATCGTCACGCCTTCGGCAAAGCGGCCTTGCTAACATATGGAGGAATGTCGCAGAATGGCGAGAGATCGGCTCGCGAGAAAATCCACGACCATCGGTGGACAAGACGGATCGGCGCGACGGACCCCGCATCAAAACAACTAAAGTTAATACAACTCCTATGCGGAGGAAATTTTCAGCGCAAGAATGCCATCTACCTCTCGGCCTTCTCGGGATCCCGACCAAGCGGTTTCCCTCGAGGAGTCTCTGCATCTGCGATCGCCATCTCCCGCAGAAAGGCCGCGGAGGGCGGCTCGCTCTCTGGAGCAGCGATGGTGATCGGCACTTCATCGCCCGGAGCAGGAAACGAAGTTTCTTCCGGCCTCGGCCTCTTGCGATTCGCCCGAAGCCCCTCCTCCGGAATTTCCTCCTCAACCACGACCTGCTCCACGCGAGGCTCCGGCTCCACGCGAGGCTCCGCCTCCGGAACTATAGGCAATGCAACGGGTGGAACCCGAGTCGACCTCTTCGCGTGAAGAAGGCCTAGGACTCCTGGGTTCGACATAGCGATCTCGACCGGAGGCTCCAAAAAGCGAGGGAAACGAACCTCTGCAGTTAAAGACGATCGACTAACGGTCAGACACTTTCTTCAAGTAAGGCGATCGCCTAGAAAGTGAAGATCGCAGAAGCTCATACCTGGCACCGCGAGATGTCTCGGGAAACGGAATAGTCGAGCCGACAACCAGCGACTCTCCTTGTTGATCCGAGTGGCGTCTAGGTCGTCGTCCGACAAGCTCCTAATTCGCTCCCAAACAACGAGAAAGTCGAAAGGCAGCTCCTCGATCGCCGGGATATGGAAGCTGCAAAGCAAATCAAATTAGATCGGTCGAATCGCATCCAAACGAAGGGAGAGTCTAAAGCCCTTAGGATTCCTCTCCGAAATTCGGTGGGGATCTCCGGCTCGCCCGTGGGATTGTCGCTCGCGAAGCTCTCCACTTGCCGCGACCCAGAACCACTTCCCGATCGCCCGTATCTTATTTGGGACTCCATGAATCACCCAGGCAGATCGGCCTTGAATATGGTAACCGCCGACCAACCCTCGTGAGTCGGTTTAAACAAATGATTCATCTCCAACGGCGGCGGAGGCGGTACAGCGATGGCCGAATAGGGTGAAAGTGCGAGATGATTTGGAGCCGGGCGTTCGGCGTCGGTGAAGTGGCGCCACATTCCAAGCGGCAACAGATGGGAGACCGCAAGGACGAGAGGAAGCGTAGCCGGCCTCCATAACGGCCTCACTCACTGCGACCATACCCATCGGAGGCTGGTCGGCTCGTTCATTCTCCGCGGGCGCGAACATGTCCACATCGAAGAAATATGGAATCTTGTCCTCCAGACGGCGGATCTCTCACGGTCGTCGAGCTCCGTATTTGGCCGAGCGACCACAACGATCATTGCGCGGCACGATCTGCGACCGCTTGGGAAGCACATAGGGATAAGCGACCGAATATCCCCGGAAGTCGAATCTCGGAGTAGGACCGGCTAACCTCTCCATTATTTCAAGAAAGGCCCTATAGGCCCGACCAAAATCACTATGTTGCTCCCGGTAAGCCCCGATCGCGGATCTCTCTCGATCTGCGATCGTCTCTCCTCAGCAGCCGACTCCCTAGCAACATCGGCCTCATTGAACAAAGCCTCAACTTCAGCCGGGTCGATTCCGGCTCGAATGGCTCAGCCTCCGTCTCCAGTGGAAGACGGAAGAAGTTTCTCCCTGGGCAACCGATGTCCCGGCGGCGAACTAGTTCCCGCTCCAAGCGATGATGAGGTTAGGCCATTTTCAGAGATAGGAAAGAAGAAAAGGATTTTTCTTACCCTACGGTGAAATCGAACGACGATCGGCGCTAAGATCTTCGAAAAATCGGCGAGTCCTTCTTTCTCCAAATAAGTACGCGTGAGTGAAGCTGCGGCCCCGCGCCCCCTTTTATAGGAGAAGGCGGGGACCCGATTGCAATAAGGGAAAACCTCGGGGTCGGATCTCAAGCGACGCGTTAGTTGACTCCTCGAGACCAGCGTGCGCGTCTTTTCGAGGACGCGTCGAGGAGTCATTAATGACCGTTGGCGTCCCCAATAGAAGCCCGACACGTGCGAGGAGACTTTTCCACTCCCATTGTTTTTCCAAGATTCGGCCAACCAGTCGTCCGAATCCAGTATATCACCAAAGACGATCGCGATTCGATTAAACACAAAGTCGCTCGTCAAAAGTTCCGATCTCCAAGAGAGCCACCTCACCCCACGTTTCCAACGTATGAGCGAGCTGGGGGGCAATTGTTGTGTCACGATTTATTCATCCCGACAAGCGATCGACTATAAGGCCGAGCGACCAAGTCAACTCCAGTCAAACTATGGCTAGCTCGCCAAGTCGAAGATATCAAACCACCATCAGTTACCTAGCGATCGACTCCCAAGGCGATCGCCCTTCGCACCGGCGATCTACTCTAGTGACCGGCTAAGGGCAATCGACCTACGCCCGAGCAGATGATCGCCCGTCTAAGTCATCGAGGACTGGATCTCGAAAAGCACCCACGTGCAGATCCATAAAGGCGCTGACAAGATCTTTTGCTAACAGACAAGATCTTTGACCAAAGCCTGTCACCTACCCCACCTACCGGCATGTGCGCCGAAAGTTGTCAGTGGGGCCGCATGTGACTAACTCAGGACGCGTGTAAGCTCCCCATTGGACCGAGTAGTTGACTGCCAACAACTCCTGCAGGCTTTGAGGGGACAGGCCCATGTGCTAAAAGACGATCGCCCGATTATTATATTACAGAAAAGGCGATCGCCCGGCGTATCCAAGCCCTATAAATAGAGAACCTCCTCCTACTGGAAAAAGGTTCAGAACTCATCCACTACGGTTGGAAATTGACTGAACCTACAATTCACATTCTCTCACATTCCGATACATTCACGGAAATACTGAAGAATATACATATCATCAAGCTCCCGGCTATCTCACCGGAATCCATCTCAGGACTTCTCTCTCCAAATCTCTCGTCCAGAAGACGATCGGCAGAAGCAGCAAGTCTCCACTAGACAGATTCCAAGGGATTCATAAGCCCAGAAGCCCAAACATCCAGCTAAATACTCGCCGTGAGAGACGATCGATCTCTCACCGCCGCGACTGTTCATCTCCTTTGTTACAAGAATTCACAGAACATCAAATCTGGTTCTTCCGGCAATCTACACGCTCACTAGCTAAGATAACAAGAAACTTTACACTCATTGTAATTGTATTCTTACATTAGTACTTGTATCCCCGAATATCGGTATTAATAATATCTCGCGAGAGCATTCAAGCCCGGGACTAACAACCCCGGCAAATCTTGTGTTATTTATCTTTCTCACGGAAGTGCTCTTGCATTTGTTTGCTATCCCATCCATTCCAGCAATATCTATCTCCGGATAATATTTTGGGTAGCAACATTTTCGAACCGAACATCGAACATTTTATATTTTAATCGGGTGTTCGCGAACTGTTCGCGAATATTAATATATATATATATATATATATATATATATATATGAACAGAAACAATTGAACACAAACGAACCGAACACGAACAATAAAAAAATATGTCGAACCGAACTCGAACACTAATTTGTAATGTTCGTCGAACACAAACACAAACCGAACACTACACGAACCGAACGAACGAACGGTCAATAACACCAAAAGCTCGATTCGTTCGGTTCGTGTCCACCCCTAATTTCCACCTACTAAAATGATGTTGCTGGATTTGAATATGAAGATGCTCGACTCACAGTCCTAAGCCCATAAATCCTTGTTAATGTCTATATATAATAATAATTTTAATCATTATAAACTATTATGATATAATGACTGAAAATAAAAATATAATGCATAAATTGAACTGATTATTAATATTAACTGAAGGGTTAACATTATTAATGATTGAGTCAAAATAGGGCTAAATTAAGATTACTAAAACTGACTGGGGATAAATTGCGGGAATTAAAAGCTGACTGGGGTCAATTTGAAGAATCTGAAAATCTGGGGTGAAATTGAAAGGTTACTGAATAATAAGGGCTTAATTGAATTAACCTAAAACTAAAGGGTATAAAAACCATTTTACCCTACTGAGGTCGGCCGACAGAACTAACCTACCCCCCTACCCCCTACCCCACCACCCGATTCTCCCCCTCTTATCTCTCTCTCTCACCTATTCGAATATCCTCATTTCTCTGTCCTCTTTTCTCAAACGCGTATACACACACTCAAACACAAGAACACACACATACACAAAGCGAACGAACGGCGGCGGTTCCGTAGAAACCAAGGTGAATGAAGGATCAGGTGAGATTCGGGCCGCGGGTTTTGAAGTCAGGCTGACGAAAGAGATTTTCGAATCTAGTTCGTGTTGGAGGGTCTGGATTGATGATTTGGGATTGATAGTGGTTTTCTGGGTGCTGGTTTTGGGGGTTCATCGGGTCTACTGGGTTCGTCCCAAATTAGGTTTATTAGTTTGGGTTCGGAGAGATGTGTAACTGATTTGAAGACTCTGGACTCGGTTGTCCACGTCGGGGTGGTGAGGTGCGACGAAGGTGAATTGGGTTCTGGGATGGCCAAAGTTTGTAGGGATTGCGGTGATGAGCTCCCGAAAATTTGAGGCGGTTTGGGTTAAATTTTCTGGCGTTGTTTTGTTTCTGAATTTGTTCAATTAACTGATGCGAGCATGAAACAAGAGTATAAGATTTTGAAATTTACCTGTTGGAGAGAATAAAAGGGATTTGCAGAATCTTGTGAGGCTTGAGAAGAAAAACTGGGAAGCAGAAGATACTAGGAATTGCTGCTTCTCCAATTTATCGGTAGAAAAACAAACGTGCTCCCTCCGTCCCACCCATATTGAGCATTTGCTTTTCGGCACGAAATTTAAAAAAAGCTGAAAAATAGTGTATAAAGTGATGGTATGAATATATATTATTTAAAATTGTGAGAGATAAATGTGTCTTAAAAAGGAAATGGCCAAGTATCTTGGAACGGCCCAAAAACAAATATGAACCAAGATCGATGGGACGGAGAGAGTATTATTTTACTTTCTTGAAGGAATTGGATGTATTGTGTTTTACGTATTTTGTTGAATGTTATTTTGTTTGAAGAGCTACTGAATGTTATTTTGTTTGAAGAAGAATTTGTGGTTGTAATTTAAGTCCTTATTGGGTCAGTGTCGGTGGATTTTCATTTGTGCATTTTGTTTCTTGATTGGAAAATTTATGACATATGAATGAATGATAGATTGATCCATTTTATAACATGATGACTATAGTCGGTTCATTTTTTAATACATATAAGTATGACACATTTCAAAAATTCATGTTATTTTTACATAATTTAGTAATTTTAAATATTATATATTTATTATTATATATACAAAATAAAAAAATATTAAAAAATTTAAATCCGCCTAGTCCAATTACTCCCCGATTAATCCCCTGGGCGCTAGGCGTTAGCAATCCGAACGCCTAGCGCCTAGCGTGTTTTAGAACCATGGTTAATATTTACATCATTTCTATATTATTATAAATATTATTCTCGATATTATTATTCTTATCAATATCGGTATTATTAATATCATTACTACTTTATACATATTATTATACCATTATTATTAATATATCAATCATACTTAACCTTGAGTTTTGATTTAACTAACTATGATTAAGATAAATTAACCATAATTAAGAAATCCTTGTTCAATCGATGACGCATCAGAGTTCTCACCTCACCAAACTCCTTATCTTTATCCTAATACAATCCTAGTTCAATCAAAATACTCCAAAACCTATATCTATAAATATATTAATGCATAGAATCAGAATTCTTTACAATTCACATTCAGCATCAAGGAAAAAAAATACACTATACACATCAAACAATAACCATACACAGAAGAAGAAGAAGGCATCTGCCACCGACAACCAATACTGTCCTCTTTTGCCAATTATTCAAGCGGACGTTCTCAGTCCAGCCGTTCAACACTCTTCCGCACATCAGACTTTAAAACTCAATACTCAATCTCGGATACTGAAAACCAAACTTTAGTTTAACGAATTCAATCCCAACAAAAAACCTGGCCACGGCCGAACCCATCACAGCCGACTAGTCGGACCTCAGAAATCAATAGAAACAACAAACTAAATTTCAACCAAACTCAGATCGACTTCGTCCACTGTTTATACAAAATATCCGTACCAAACCTGGAAATTAAATCCAGCAGCCAATTTTAGCAAAGCCCTTTTCAAGATCTGAACAAGATCAAAACCAGAACATCACGGCCGATTCCAACCGAACCGTAACTCACCTCGACCTTCATCTTCTTGGCCTTCAGCCCCTCAATATCAATCCAATTTCATAAATCATAAACCAAACCCCGAATCACAAATTACCTGAATCTCAAATTCATCTCCGGACATGAGGGTCGGAGCGCCGCCGCGTACCAAATTGCCGTCTCGCCTGAAGCTGAGGTTGCCGCCCACTGCGAATCCAGACGGTGCTGCCATGTTGTACGGATCGAGATCCACCATCCAGAACCAGCCGTCGTCGCTCCACCGAGTCGAACCACCGCCAGAGGTCCAGGGCCGTAGCCCTTCCTTTTCACTGCTGCCATATAATACTAGTCGGAGTCTGACCGGAAGCAAATCGAGAGGGTCGATGTGTGTTCGATTTTTAGTGTGTGTTAAGAGTTGGTGTGTGTTTTGCGGATGTTGATTTTGAGAGAGGGAGAATCGGGGGACAGAGAGAGTTTCCTATAGAGAACAGAGAGCGAGATGTTAGAGAGAGGCGAGAGGTGCAGAAATGAGTTTCTGTCAGCTCACCCGTGAGGAGTAGGGTTTTTATACCCTCGAATTTTTAGGGTTTATTCAATTTAGCCCTCAAGTTTCAGAACTCATGATTTTTAATCTCAATCAGCTTCTCATCTCTTCAAATTGACCCCAGACAGATTTTTATATCTTCACATTAGTCCTGTATTGGCCAAACTATTAAAGTGTTGACCTTTCAATTTTAATAATCAGTTTAATTTTATGCATATATTTTTATTTTCAGTCATTATATCATAATATTTTATGATGATTAAATTATTATTATATGTAGATATTAACAAGGATTTACTTGAACAGATCGTGAGTGAAGATCTTTATATTCAAGTTCAAGCAGCATCATTTTATTCAGATGGGAATCTTCACTATCACTTTAATTGGATTGTATATGTGATATTCTATTTATGTTTAAAATTGATGATACATGTTGTAAATCAGGCTCACATGTATACGTGTAAAGAGGCTATCTTAAGATATATGTTGTGTGGGGACACCTGCACACCCTCAATATTCACATGCATGCTCGATTCATGTTATATGTGGTATTGTGTGTATGTATTCGTGTTGAGGAAAATGTTATTGATAGAATAATCATTTAAATTGCTTCCCATGAGATTGTATATTACTGTGATATGTGTGATTTTCATGAGCTGAAGGAAGCTCACCCCCACCTATATTGATCCCGCAGGTTAAACCGAGTTGGATGGATGAAGGAGCGAGCCGAGAGGGCATATGATGATATTTTATTAAACGATGTTTCTTTTGTGACTCATGTTTTTTTTTGAAATTTATTTGGGAAAACTTTTGATTAGAAATTAACAATTTATAATTTATTCTTCGCCCGCAATTATTATATCTTATATATGACGTGTTGTTGCCTTAATTAAAAGGTATTTACTTTAGTCAGTGTAGCGACTCGACTTTGTGGGCGAGAATTTTAACATTCTCAAAAGAATTTATTTTTCGTCAAAATTTACCTTTTTACTTATTTTCCCTATAATTACCCCTAGAAAGTCGGGGCGTTACAGTATTTCACTCTTCTTGTAGAGAAAAACTACCCGAGTGTATTTTGACAAGTCATCCACAACTACTAATGCATTGCTTCCTTCACTTAGTGTTCTTGGCTTCATAGGACCAAAGAGATCCATGTGGAGTAGTTCCAGTACCATGTTGGTCAGAGTGGTAGGTTGAATAGATTTGAGTGAAGTTATGGTCTGCTTTCCTTTCTAGCATGCATCACGCAGAGTCTCCTTCTTGAATATTCCTTTTGGGATGCCTCTGATGAGATATTATGTCCTTGTGCTAAGTGTAGAAATCGTTGTTGGGCAAAACGAAATGTGATATATGATCATTTAATAGGCACTGGATTTTTGAAAGGCTACGATGTTTGGGTGAATCATGGAGAGCGATTAGCATTCACAAAAGGCTTTGATAGTGAGATGGAAGATCAAGAGGACACACTTGATGACATTGATGGATTACTGTATGACACGTTTAGGGATGTGAGAGAAGCAGAGGGTGTCAATGAGGGTCCTAATGAAGATGCAACAAAATTCTATAATTTGGTTCATGAGGCAAAACAGGAATTATACCCAGGCTGCAAAAACTTATCCACTTTGTCATTTACAATTCGAATGTACTTGTTAAAATGTCGCCATGGGTGGACTAATGCATCATTTAGTGCTCTTTTACAATTATTGAAAGAAGCCATTCCTGAGTTAAACATTCTTGAATCTTTTAACAAAACAAAGGCAATGATTAAATACTTAGGCCTTAACTATGGAAAGATTCATGCTTGCCCAAATGATTGTGTCTTATTTTGGGAAGAGCATGAGAAATCTGATTCCTGCCCTATTTGTGGGGCTTCACAGTGGAAGGAATTCCCTCATATAGATTGTGAGTTTGAGGAACCAAAAAAAGAGCATAAAGTTCCTGAAAAAGTTTTGAGATACTTTCCCTAGATTCCAAGACTTCAAAGGTCATTTATGTGCTCAAGGGCAATGAGTGAATGTCGTGGCATGAAGAAGAGCGTACAAAGGATGGGAAATTGAGGCATCCTGCTGATGGCCAAGCATGGAAGGATTTTGACAACCTTTATCCCGATTTTGCTTCTGACTGTCGTAATTTAAGACTAGGCTTGACCAGTGATGGATTCAATCCATTTAGGACCATGAGTATATCTCATAGTACATGGCCTGTCATGTTGATGGCATACAATCTTCCACCGTGGCTGTGCATGAAGTCCGAATATACTATGATGTCGTTGCTGATTCCAGGACCAAAATCACCTGGAAATAACATCGATGTGTACCTTCAACCCTTGATCAAGGAGTTGAAACAGTTATGGGAACCGGGAGTAGAGACATATGATGCCTCTAAAAATCAAACTTTTCAAATGCGGGCAGCTTTGTTGTGGACTATTAGTGATTACCCTGGGTACGCTATGTTGTCTGGTTGGAGTACCAAAGGGAAGTTTTCATGTGCATGTTGCAATCATGGCACTTCTTCGATTTATTTGAAACATAGTCATAAGACGTGTTATATGGATCATCGTGTTTTTTTGCCAATGGATCATCCTTGGAGATCTAACAAAAAATCATTTAATGGAAAACAAGAATTTAGAACTGTAACACCCCGAGATATTCGGAGTATATTACAGGCTCTTACCAATTTTTGAGAGCTTATCTTGTTGAGAGCTTTGAAATTCATATGACTTAATCTTTTGTGCCAGAGCCATCCATTTTCAGCTACTGTCTTTGATATGAAAGAAGCATTTGGTGTGCCTGTTTTCTAGTCTATCACATAGACATCTCTTCTTCTCTAGCCTTGTAGTTTCAGTTCTCCAGTTTGGAGATCGCTCACCATACATTTCCATTTGGTTCAAACTACTAGATTGTTCTCATCACAAAACTGACTTATGCTTAGGAGATTGTACTTGAGTCCTTTGACATAATGCACTTTTGTTATGACAGTATTTCCTCTGTGCAGCTGTCCATGTCCTTTGGTTTGTCCATGTAACGCTCCGACTTTGTAGGAATACTTATAGGTGAAAATAAGTAAAAAGGTGAATTTTGACGAAAAAAATTTCCTTTGAGAATATTAAAATTCTCGCCTACAAAGTCGAGTCGCTACACTGACTAAAATAAATACCTATTAATTAAGGCAACGACATGTCATAATTAAGAAGTCATAATTACGGCGGAAGAAATTTAAAAACTATTATTACCAATCAATAATTTCACCAAATAAAATATATGTTTCAAAGAATAAGACATAAAGGAAACATCGTTTTAAATAAAAATATCATCATATGCCCTCTCGGCTCGCTCCTTCGTCCATCTAGCTCGGCTTAACCTGCGGGATCAATATAGGTGGGGTTGAGGTTCCTTCAGCTCGTGGAAATCACACATATCACAATAATATACAAATTCATGGAAAGCAATGAAATGATTATTCTATCAATAATATTTTCCTCAACATGAATACATACACACAATATCACATATAACATGAATCTAGCACGCATGTGAATATTGAGGTTGTGCGGTGTCCTCACACATTATATATCTTAAGATAGATTCATTACACGTACACATGTGAGCCTGATTTACAATATGTATCCTCAATTTTAAACATAAATAAAATATCCCATAATAGTCTAAGTAAAGCAATTAAAGTGATAATGAAAATTTCCACTAGGGGTGGCCCATGAACCGAATGTTCGCGAACTGTTCGTGAAAAAGCTCGATCAACGGTCAGTTCGAGTTCGGTTTGACCGAACCGAACATGTTCGCGAACATGTTCGAGTATTTTCGAACCGAACATCGAACATTTTATATTTTGATCGGGTGTTCGCGAACTGTTCGCGAATATTAATATATATATATATATATATATATATATATATATATATATATGAACAGAAGCAATTGAACACAAACGAACCGAACACAAACAATAAAAAAATATATCGAACCGAACTCGAACACTAATTTGTAATGTTCGTCGAACACATACACGAACCGAGCACTACACGAACCGAACGAACGAACGGTCAATAACACCAAAAACTCGGTTCGTTTGATTCGTGTCCACCCCTAATTTCCACCTAATAAAATGATGTTGCTGGATTTGAATAAGAAGATGCTCGATTCACAGTCCTAAGCCCATAAATCCTTGTTAATGTCTATATATAATAATAATTTTAATCATTATAAACTATTATGATATAATGACTGAAAATAAAAATATAATGCATAAATTGAACTGATTATTAATATTAACTGAAGGGTTAACATTATTAATGATTGAGTCAAAATAGGGCTAAATTAAGATTACTAAAACTGACTGGGGATAAATTGTGGGAATTAAAAGCTGATTGGGGTCAATTTGAAGAATCTGAAAATCTGGGGTGGAATTGAAAGGGTACTGAAAAATAAGGGCTTAATTGAATTAACCTAAAACTAAAGGGTATAAAAACCATTTTACCCTACTGAGGTCGGCCGACAGAACTAACCTACCCCCCTCCCCCCTACCCCACCCCCCGATTCTCCCCCTCTCATCTCTCTCTCTCTCTCTCTCTCTCCTATTCGAATATCCCTCATTTCTCTGTCCTCTTTTCTCAAACGCGTATACACACACTCAAACACAAGAACACACACATACACAAAGCGAACGAACGGCGGTGGTTCCGTAGAAACCAAGGTGAACGCTCCGACTGAAGGATCAGGTGAGATTCGGGCCGCGGGTTTTGAAGTCAGGCTGACGAAAGAGATTTTCGAATCTAGTTCGTGTTGGAGGGTCTGGATTGATGATTTGGGATTGATAGTGGTTTTCTGGGTGCTGGTTTTGGGGGTTCATCGGGTCTACTGGGTTCGTCCCAAATTAGGTTTATTAGGTTGGGTTCGGAGAGATGTGTAACTGATTTGAAGACTCTGGACTCGGTTGTCCACGTCGGGGTGGTGAGGTGCGACGAAGGTGAATTGGGTTCTGGGATGGCCAAAGTTTGTAGGGATTGCGGTAATGAGCTCCCGAAAATTTGAGGCGGTTTGGGTTAAATTTTCTGGCGTTGTTTTGTTTCTGAATTTGTTCAATTAACTGATGCGAGCATGAAACAAGAGTATAAGATTTTGAAATTTACCTGTTGGAGAGAATAAAAGGGATTTGCAGAATCTTGTGAGGCTTGAGAAGAAAAACTGGGAAGCAGAAGATACTGGGAATTGCTGCTGCTCCAATTTATCGGTAGAAAAAAAAAAGAACTCCCTCCATCCCATTCATATTGAGCATTTGCTTTTTGGCACGAAATTTAACAAAAATTGAAAAATAGTGTATAACGTGATGGTATGAATATATATTATTTAAAGTTGCGAGAGATAAATGTGTCTTAAAAAGGAAATGGTCAAGTATCTTGGGACGACCCAAAAAGAAATATGAATCAAGATCGATGGGACGGAGTGAATATTATTTTACTTTCTTGAAGGAATTGGATGTATTGTGTTTTACGTATTGTATTTTATTGTGTATTGTATTCTGCACAGAATTTGTATATTTATATTTCTATGTTTGGGTTACAAGATAGCCTTAAGAGTATATAATATGTATAATTTGTTGGGTCTATTGGCCTAAAAAAATTCTAATTGGTCTTTAAATAATTGATAATGATATCCAATAATAATATTAAAACTTTTAATATTAATATTATTCTCTATTATAAATATTATTATTAGTAGTAGTACCTTTAATAATTATAGTAATATTAATAACAATTACTAATATTAAATGCTTCTTAAATTAAATTGATAAAAATTGACTCGGGCTTAGAACCTATGAGATGTTGTAAAATTATTCACGATCCTCTAGACGAGATTAAATGAATTGACTTGTACGTGAAGTGAATATAATAGTACAACAATTACTAACTTGATAATAAAATGAACTAAATAAAATGAAATGCATTATTAATATTATTATAAATAATAAAATTATTTTATAAAAATGTCGGATATTAAATCCTACCCCACTTGGAAAAAATTTCGTCCTGGAAAATAAATGACATACCTTGATTGAAGAAATTTGATTAACGAGCTTGAAGTTCTTCTTCGCGCTTTCAAATGGCCTCATCTTTACTATGGTTACGCTATTGGATTTTGACAAACACCTTCTCTTTGTTCCTCAACTGTCGGACTGATCGGTCAAGAATAACCTCTGGTTGTTCTTCATAAGTAAGATCTTTGTTCACCTCCACGGCGGTATAGGTGATTGTAATATCCGTACTTTCTATCTTTAGCAGTTTCTATTTTTGGTGTATGTCACTTTTTAGCGGCTCTCTTGTAACCATTTCGACGTTTTGAAATTATTTTGTTCTTGGTGTTTTTCCATTTGGACGAGTTTTGGAAGTGTTTTTACGTATTTCGCTTTTTGTTATGATGTTCGTTGCATGTACGTTCGATACTCATAAAACTCGTTCGAATATATTGTTTCTTTGTTCCTACAAGTCCGTAAGATAGAATTATTCATGTTGTGGACTTCGGTTCAGCATTTCGATATCGTATCGTGATTTTCGGACGTTTGAGCCATTTTATAATTTCCTAAAAGTTTAGGAAAATTACTTCTATTGTCGTATTCCGAGCCTTTGGGTGGTCGGAATAGTGCTTTATTTTAGCACTTAAGTTTGTCGTCCCGAATACTTTGTAACTATGTCTTCGGATTCCATCTTTTGTCGCTTTTCAATTTCGTGCTTTCTTGGGCAGTGGACTGCACTCAACAGTACTGAACTGATGCATGCATATCGTACGTTATGCATGCTCTCTTGCGTACGTTACGTATACTGTTAACGTACGTTAACTCTTAGTCATAGCGTACGTTAAAGTCTTCATCGATTTGGGCAGAAGGTTCTGTCGAATCCTTACGTACGTTAAGTACTGGTGTTACGTACGTTAAGGCCCTAACGTACGTTAACTCCCCATGTTAACGTACTTTAACTGCTGTCAGGTACTTAAATACCTGAGTTGACCTCAGACGCGTCATTTTTCTTTTTCCTTCTCCCTTTGTCCACGATTTGAGTTCCCTTGAGCGTTTTGGAGCGATTCTAGAAGATAAATCCGTGGAGTTCCATAATAGATCGATTGTTGTACTCCAAACGAAGTTATCATTTTAATCCATCTCTCTCCACCCAAATCCAGGGTAATTGGCTAGAACCCTAACCTTTGTAAATTTTTGGGAGTTTTTCGGGATTTGTCCAATTGTGTACGAATTGTCCGTTGATATTGTAGTATTCTACGTCGATTAATATTTATGAGTGTTTCCCAATTTCTGTGTGTGGTTGCGAAGTGTAGTTGCGGTTGTGGGTGTTATCCACTCGATTATTGGTGTCGTTTAAGACTGATTCGTGTTAACCTTTCATCTAGGAATGGACATTGTCATTCTGGGTCATTCCTAGTCATCGTAGATCTCCCGTTTCGATCATAATGTCTCAAAGTCAAGTACTTTACATTTGTTTATGTATTCTAGCATTGATTTATGGCTTTGCGTGTATGCATGGATGTGAATGCGTATGTTCACCCAGGGATTGGTCTGATGGGCCTTTGGGGATACGTAGTGCCGTGTGTGTGTGTGTGTCATGAACTGGGGTTAACCACCCAGGGATGGTCTGACGGGGCCTCTGCGGGGTGCGGTGGCCGTGAGTCTCGTACCAACGGTTAACCTTTTAAATGTTTTGTTGGAGAACTATGTTTTGTGCATGTGCACCTTAATATTCCGGAATATAAATGATTTAGAAAATATTTTTGGCGCATATATCATGTTTATAGAATGATAGTTCAAATGGTATGTACTTGCACTAGCAGTTGCTCGCTAACCCCTTAAATGGGGGAAATACCTTTGTATTTCAGGTACAGGTCTAAGGGACCAGCGAGCACGTGGTCACAATGAGGATGATGGGCAAGAGTGACACTGTTCAGTTAGTCGACTGAGTCATTCCTGTCGTTGAGTTTTAAATTGATTGTATCGTTTGCTTCAGTACTCGAGTACTTTCTTCGTTTTAATTGTATTGTTTTGGACCCAGTTTGGGAAGGTGTATGATTGTTGGGTTAATGTTGTTTGAAACATGTTGTTTATTGTCATTTGTCTTTATTAAGTAACGGTGTATTTATTGCGTAGTGTTTGTCGTTGGTCTCAGGTAGTCGAGAAGGGTTGGGTCCACGGCACTGTAATATGCCCTTAACGTCTTGAGGGTGTTACAGAAAATGGTATCGGAGCCTAAGGTTTATGGATACCTAGGCTGTCGGTTATTTGGGTCTAGTCGAGTGTCGTTTTTGAATGGTATCACTGCTACGCCATCATATCAGTACACCGGTGCTTGTAAGTTTTTCCTAACTTGACTCGTTGCGTTATCATGTGTTGTTCAATCTTAGTATCGTGATGTGTTTTGCGTTTGAACTGGACTCACTAGTTACTTCTTCAGAGTGCCTGTTGATAGATGACGCGGACGCGGTCGCAGAAGCGGTAGGGGACGTGGCGTAGCCAACGGGGCGGCCATGTCCAATAGCTCTGAGGCTGGTTCGGCAGCGTCGTCTTTATCGAGCAGTGTTCATCCTAGTGTCGAAGGTCATCAGGACCAGTCTGCTAGCCTCGGTAATGCTAATGATAACATCGGGGTAGCTAATATTCTGCAGCAAGTAGCGAATCAGATGGCGCTACTAACTCTGGCGGTCCTGGTTAATCAAGCTAACGCTACTCCGGTTCCGCCTACTGGTCCTGGTACCAACAAGTTGCTTCAGGATGTGATCCGTATGCGTACTCCGCAGTTCGATGGTACTTCTGACCCTTCTGGTTGGGAGAGTTGGCTATTTGAGATGAATAAGGTATTCGAGGTAGCAAACTGCTCCGCGGCGAGGAAAGTACCAATTGCTCAATACTTTCTCGCCAAGGAGGCGGTGACTTGGTGGCAGGCGGTGAAACCGCGTGACCGGGAAGCTATGTGGGATGAGTTCCAGGAATTGATGGAGGCTGAGTATTACCCATGGCCGGTGAAAGAGGGAAGGATTCGAGCCTTATTTGAGGCAAAAGCCCAGGATATTCCCATCTCACAGGCAATTAAAGATTATAATGAGCAGCTACGTTATGTGAGGAATCAGGTCGGAGATGAACGAGACAAGACCCGCCACTTCGACATGCGGATGAAACTTAGGATTCGAACTATATGGCAGGCCTCGTGTGTACGACTCTGAAAGACTATCAGAATAAGTCAATGGCCTACGAGATGTCGTTTTCTGCTACGGAGGTTGCATCGGAGGGTAAAAATCAGAAGACATTCGGTCAGTTTTCGGGAAGTAAGTTTGGTGTAAATCAGAAGATTCAATCCGGATCGCGACCTATGGGGGTCAATCCCGATCTTTTGGGGGAGGCCACGGTTCTAAATCTGCTCCTACTGTTTAACTGTGGTCGTCCAGGACATATGATGGGTGAGTGTGACAAGCTGCCGCTGCAGTGTCATAATTGTGGTTGTTTGGGGCATCATGCTACATATTGTGGAGATGCGAGTCAGGTACCAGTTACTCAAGTGTCGGCCCCGACTACGAGGGAACCGAGCATGAATTAGGCTCCGACGCTAATCAGCCTCAGCAGAGTTTCGGCAGGGGTCAAGGGCGTGGGCATTCTTCTAGAGGGGAAGCGTCTAGTGCGGGGTCTTTTCCACCCCGTGTATATGAGATGAGACGAGTTGAAGATCCTGACTTGACAGTGGCTACAGGTACCGTCCACATCCTTGACCATCCTGTTTCTGTACTTTTCGATTCCGGTGCTACACATTCTTTCATCTCTTTGGATTGCGTGCATCATCTGCATGTTGATTGTTTGGTTGCATGTGAACTATTTATTTTTAAACTGCCTAGCGGAGATAGTATGTGGGGGATCGTGAGATTAGAGATTTTTCGGTAAGTATAGCGGGGAGGGCTTGGCCTTCTACTTTGATTGTGGTAGACATTAAGGGCGAGGATTTGATCCTTGGTGAGGATTGGTTAGACAGGCATGGGGCGATCATGAATTATAGAGAGAGTACCATTTTGATGTTATCCTCTGACGGTACTGAACACACCTTTGTGGGACACAAACGAAGTAGTCAGAAATTCTTGATCAGCGCATTGAAAGCGGTGAAATTCTTCGAGGAGGGTGCACTGGTAATTGGTGCTATGCCATGAGGTCGGAAGAGGGAAAATCGATCTTTCGTCTATACCAATAGTAAATGAATATGCTGACGTTTTTCCAGACGAGTTGCCGGGTTTGCCACCGGACCGTGAATTTGAGTTCACCGTTGATTTAGATCCGAGTGCGGCTCCGATTTCTAAAGCACCGTACCGCATGGCACCTACGGAGATGCGAGAATTGAAGAAACAGCTGGGGGAATTGCTAGACACGGGCTACATTCAACCGAGCGCTTCACCTTGGGGCGCACCGGTCTTGTTCGTAAGGAAGAAGGATGGGTCACTGCGGTTATGCACCGATTACCGAGAGCTGAATAAGGTAACTATCAAAAACAAGTATCCACTTCCGAGAATTGACGACTTGTTTGACCAGTTGCAGGGGGATACAGTGTTCTGGAAAATTGATCTGAGGTCGGGGTATTACCAGCTCCAAGTGAAGAATTCAGATATTCCGAAAATGGCTTTTCAGACGAGGTACGACCATTACGAGTTTGTGGTTATGCCGTTCGGGCTAACCAACGCCCCAGCCGTGTTCATGCAGTTAATGAATAAGGTCTTCATCGAATATCTCGGTAAGTGTGTATTCGTCTTTATCGATGATATCTTGATCTATTCGAGGAACGAAGAGGAGCATGTGCATCATATACGCACAGTGTTGAACATTTTGAGAACTCAGCACCTTTATGCGAAGTTCTCTAAGTGTGAGTTCTGGTTGAGAGAGGTTATGTTTCTCGGTCACGTAATCTCGGCCGAGGGCATTCGTGTGGACCCACACAAAATAGAGGTGGTATTGGATTGGGCGCCGCCCAAGAACGTGAAGGAGGTTCGTAGCTTTCTGGGTCTAGCCGGATATTATCGAAGATTTGTTGAAGGGTTCTCTAGGCTTGCTCGACCGCTTACTCAGTTTTTGCAGAAGTCAGAGAAGTTTGTGTGGTCAGACAAGAGGCATAAGAGTTTTGAAGAATTAAAGAAGCAGTTGACTACCACTCCCGTCTTAGCCTTATCGTGTGGTAATGAGGGCTTTTCAGTTTATAGCGATGCCTTGGGCCAAGGACTCGGATGTGTACTCATGCAGCATGGAAAAACGATTGCCTATGCTCCCCGTCAGTTGAAACCGTATGAGTTGAATTACCCTACACACGATCTAGAGTTGGCCGCGGTCGTGTTTGTGTTGAATATTTGGCGTCGCTATCTGTATGGATCTTCTTGTCAGATTTTCACCGACCACAAGAGCTTGAAATACACATTCACTCAGAAGGAGTTAACATGAGACGGAGTAGGTGGCTAGAACTGATCAAAGATTACGACCTCAAAATCTTTTATCACCCGGGCAAGGCAAATGTGGTGGCAGATGCCTTGAGTCAGAAATCGGCCCCAGGATTTGTGATTCATGAAGATGGTGTGCTGAGATTACAAGGTCGGTTGTGTGTACCGAACGACTTGGAATTGAGGCAGAGCATTATGCAAGAGGCTCATGCGTCACTTTACTCAGTTCATCCGGCCTCGAGTAAAATGTATAAGGATTTGAGGAAGAACTTTTGGTAGAATGACATAAAGAATGAGGTAGTGAAGTTTGTGGCTAAGTGTTTGACTTGCCAGCAAGTCAAAATCGAACATCAGCGACCAGCCGGGTTGTTGAAACCACTTCCCGTTCCGGAATGGAAATGGGAGGACGTCTCTATAGATTTTGTCACGAATTTGCCAAGGATGAAGATGGGAATGAACATGGTATGGATGATCGTGGATCGACTAACTATGTCAGCACATTTTCTGGGCATCAAGGACACTTGGGGTCCAGAAAAAATTGGCTCGTATATTTATTGAGCAGATCGTGAGGCTTCATGGTATGCCGAAAACTATTATTTCGGACAGGGATGGCCGGGTTGTATCGCATTTCTGGCAGGCGGTACATAGGGCATTGGGAACACATTTGTGTTTGAGCACTTCCTTCCATCCTCAAACTAATGGACAATCCGAGCGTACCATTCAGACGTTCGAGGAAATGTTACGTGCGTGTGTGTTAGATTGGAGTAACGACTGGGAAGAACACTTAGTTTTGATTGAGTTCACTTACAATAATAGCTGGCACGCCTCGATCAAAATGGCACCGTATGAGGCGCTTTACGATTGATGTTGCAGATCACCGATATGCTGGAATGAGCCATCCAAATTAGTCTGAGCCAGATCATGTGCTGGCGATAAAAAGAAAAGATTGTGGACTGCCCAGAGTCGACAGAAGTCCTACGTGGATGTTTGGCGTCGACCCTTAGAATTCGAGGTAGGAGACCACGTTTTGTTGAAGGTATCTCCATCGAAAGAAGTTTTTCGTTTTGGGAAAAGGGGAAGATCAGTCCAAGATATATTGGACCTTTTGAGATATTAGAAAGAGTTGGCAAGTTGGCTTACCGTTTGGCGTTACCTCCGTCCTTGAGCCACGTTCATAGTCTTTTTCACGTTTCTCAGTTGCGACCCTAGTCACATTATCGATTTTGGCGAAGTGGAAATCGAGAAGGATGTCACGTTTGAGGAGAGGCTAATGAGGATTTTGGAACATCGGGATAATAAGTTAAGACAGAAAACCATCCCTTTGGTTAAGGTGCAATGGTCGAGACATGGTGTGGAGGAAGCGACATGGGAATTGGAAGAGAATATGCGTGCGAGATACCCCGATCTTTTTGATCCTTAAGTTTTTGGACGAAACTTCTTTTTAAAGAGGGGAAATGTAATATCCGTACTTTCTATCTTTAGCAGTTTCTATTTTTGGTGTATGTCCCTTTTTAGCGGCTCTCTTTTAACATTTTCGACGTTTTGAAACTATTTTGTTCTTGGTGTTATTTCATTTGGACGAGTTTTGGAGGTGTTTTTATGTATTTCGCTTTATGTTATGATGTTCGTCACATGTACGTTCGATTCTCATAAAACTCGTTCGAATATGTTGTTTCTTTATTCCTACAAGTCCGTAAGGTAGAATTATTCATGTTGTGGACTTCAGTTCAGCATTTCAAATGTATGCTTATTACTTGGCAAAATGTAAGGAAGAACCAAATGAGTATCTTCCATACGCCAAATTATGTTAAGTTAGATACTTGGCAAAATGTAAAGAAGAACCAAATGAGTATCTTCTATAGGCCATTTAAGTTAGGCTCAAAATCGGCTATGTACAAAGTACAGATAAGTACATCAGAGAAGTTTGACCAACAGCCGAGTCACAGTCAAGTGAAAATCAGAGAAGTACAGGTCAACAATTTTATCAGAGAAGTTTGAACAGACTGCAGTCAAGTGATCAGATGGAGCCTAAGTCATCTTTAAGTCATCAGATCAGTCAAGTACATCAGGTCAGAAGACTTCAGACAAGTCGACAGATCCGAGAAGTCTCGTTAGGACATTGGATAACTCATCGTTAGAGAAGTCCGACGACAGAGAAGTTTGACTGCACATCAGACAAATTGACTTAAAGAGATCAGATAAGTCATCAGCCAAGTAAACTTGTCCACGTCAGCATGCATTGAAAAGTCAATAATTACGAAAAGTCACATGCGGGCGATAAGGGACAGATTTTAGAGATTCTCGGAAGGATATGAATTAAATAAATCATCCAGACCCACCTCTGAAGACTTTAGGCATATTAAAATCAAAAGATTCGGCGCTTCCACATGAAAGTCTTCACAACGGTCGGAAATGGATTAAAATAAGGGAATCCAGCCTCGCAACATTCAGAAAGAAAAACAGAGAAGTCTATTTCTCCAATGGACGGATTTGTTACAGATTTGCAACTGCTATGAAGAAAAGCTCTAAGGATTGACAAGCTATAAATACCTGAAGATTTGAAAGAGCAAAGTACGATGCGAACTATACTCTCAAGCAATTAAAGCAATCAAGTGATCAAGAAATCTATAGCATCGTGAAGAGCAGCATTCACATTACTTATACGAAGAAAGATCTTAGTTGGAGAAGACAAAACACTCTTGTCTTAAAACTTGAGTATGGGGTACTTCACTGGTTGAAGTTACGCGACTGATAGGCATCCAAGGATTTTGTAGATCGAGTGGTGCTAGGCAGTCAGAAAGGAGTTGCAACGACAGAATTTCCACTTGTTGGAAGTTGTTGTAGCTAAGTTGTAGAATCACTATAATATTTATCACTGGTTGAAAATTATAGTGGATTCATCTCCAACTGGTTTGGAGAAAGTGGATTAGTAGAGGATTACCCCACCACTGAGACCACTATAAATTGCCTGCGTACTTTATTGTTTTAGCATCATACTTAACTGCTGCATTCATACTTAGTGTTTCATTATATTCTGTATTCGTCATCAGCTGAATTTCGCACATATATTGTCTACAGACGACTCTAAGTCATCTGTACCATCACCTGGGAAACTCCTTAATTCCTACTTGGAAAAAGAGTTTCAATAAGTCTATTCACCCCACCTTCCCCAGACTTATTTCTGATGACTTGTGACCTACAAGTGGTATCGGAGAGGTTGGTTCAATTTTACAAGAACCAGATCCGCATATCGAGGATATATATTTTATCTCTCATTAAGAATGGAATACATGCATTCTAGATTACCTGTTTTTTCAGTTGACGAGTATGATCTTTAGAAGATAAGGATGCAGGCACACTTATCTTCTATCCATGACGACATGTGGTGCATTATTGAAGATGGTCCTTTCATCTTTGAGAAGGACAATACACCTGAGGAGATTGCAGCCGGGAAGCCAGAAAAGATCCCCAAGAAGAGGACGGAGCTGACCATTGAAGAAAGGAAGCTGGCCAATCTTGACAACCGGGCCAGAGATATGCTATATCAAACTCTTGACAAGTCAACCATGGTCAAGATAAAGAATTGCCAAAATGCCAAAGAAATTTGGGATACCCTTGCCGTGATGTGTGAAGGTACAGAGCTGATAAAAGAAAATAAGTTGTCAATCGCTACCCAGAAGTTTGACAACTTCAAGATGAAAACCGGAGAATCAATAGACCAGGTGGACACAAGGTTTACAGAGATCATCAACGAAATAAACTCCCTCGGAAAAACTTATGGCAACAGGGAGATGGCCTTGAAGGTGTTAAGATCACTTAGCTTCGAATGGAGCATGAACGCGGTGGCCATGAGGGAATCCAAAGACCTCAATAAAATAAAGATTCAAGAACTATTCTCTGACCTGAAGGCTTATGAATTCGAACTCCCAAGTTCATCATCAAACTAGCCTGCAGAGAAGGGAATAGCATTTGCAGCCGAGTCCCCCGCTAAGAACTTGTCTGATGTCAAACCTCCAAATCCACTCAATTTCGAAGAAGAAATGGCATTTATAATGCAAAGATTCAGCAATTTTCGAAAGAATTACTACAAATATAAGAAGAATTATAAGTAGAATCCAAGGAGAAATCAAAAAGCCGGAAGCTGGAAGGTAGAATGCTATAACTGCCATAAGACAGGACACATTCGAATCGACTATCCTGATCTTAAGAAGGACAAGAGCAAGAAGGATGTGAGTGTTGGGATTCCGAAAATAAAACGAAATATGCAGCGGAAATAAATACGAATCCCAAACAGGATCGATCAAGTAACGTATATACGAAAAAATAAATACAAAGATAAAGATTCATACCCTTGAAGCCTTTGAAATAAATCTTCGTAAAGTGTAGACGATGATCACGATCCCGTCCCGAACACGAAATCCCTTCGTTCCAAGCACCGAAAATTCGAAGCCTCTACTTCACACGCGTCGGAAGTTGCCCGGAAAAAATTCAACGAGACTCCGTTCTCCAAGAACACGGCTAGGGAACTCGTAGGAATTTTTTTTTTCTCAATTTATCTCTTATTTTTCCTCAACTCAAAGTGAAAGAAAATAAGATGAAAAAAATTCTCCCTCCTCTCAATTTCACTCTCGGCCAGGAGCAGCTGTGTATGTGTGTTTTTTTAGTTGTTATCATGTGTGTTTAATATATATCTCTCAAACATATAATTAATATGTCTAATAATGAGATAAAATGTCAACACATAATAACAAAAATACAACTAACACATACACATGCATGGAAATGATTTCATGTGATGTGGGGAGAGGGAGGGTGGCCCATGGTGGAAGTTTCCTAGAAAACGAGCCGAGTCACTCGGCTCGCGTACCGGACGTTCGTCAAACGACTCCGTTAAATACACTCCGTTTAATCACCAATGTATTTATATTAATTAATTAATCTAATTAATTAATAATATCAAATACAAATATATTTCTCTAAGAAATATAATTTATGAATTAAATTAATCACCATTAACTTAATTTTAATTCATACGACCGCTATTTTGATTTATCTAATAAATCATAATTAGATATCCAATATCTAATATTTATAGAGAGATAATAAATTCACATTTATCCGTCAACGCTCCTGATGCGCGACTCCGTAGGTCCGTCTCAACCGACATTGGGAGGAACCAATGAGTGCGGGCGGCCTTAGCACCTAGCGGGCCGCCTTTGTAAACCCCGGCGAGAACGAATGAAGGGATCATTCCAGAACCATTATGTCGTGAATACTATATACGTATAGACCCTTTATCAGATATCCCGGTCAAGTCTTCGGGTCACGGTAAAGTCAAACCCTACTATTGACTAGACTTTATACATGTGTTAATGCAAATCAAGACCGACTGATTAATAGTGTATCTAATACGACTATATCAGAATACTTTGGCCAAAGACTCATGATCTTATTTGCCATTAACCGTATAGGACATACGCCTGCTCACTAACAGGAGATAAAATCCTTTCTTGGCATACGGTAAAGATGCTACTGCCCGTATAGTCCGCACTTGAGGTCGACTCGGCAATTAAGCAAATGAGTCTAACTACTCTAATGACAAACTAAACGTCACGGGCACATCTTCTCGAATCCTCAAGTCAAAGGTCCACATACACTATCACAACCTTTTGATTCGTCATCGACTCTTCGAGAGTGAATACCGTGTGGTGAATCGAGTATGAGTCGTGTTCGAGTATCTTGGTCCCACCAATATACTTTATAACTATGCTATCAAGACGTGCACACGTCCTAGCATCGATTATACAAGTCTTATTAAAACTTAATGCCCATTTAAGTTTATTGACTTGCGAAACGATTTTCGTAAATAAACTTTAAACACTTCGATTGCATTTTCTCTTATCTCATAACGAGAATGGAATGTTCGATTTATTTACATGAACTTCACTTCAATGTTTACCAAGTCAAGAATGCAATTGAAATACAATAAGCGGTGAATGAATCGAATTGCCTTTTTATTATTTATTCCATAATTACAAGTACAATGCCCCTACTCTCTCATCCCCGAGTGGCATTCGAGGGCATATTCCTAACAATCTCCCACTTGCACTTAATGCCACACATCATGGTATCAATACCCATGTTCTTGAGATGTCTTTCTAAGACGGCACTGAGATAATGGCTTAGTCGTGGTCGAGACATTGTCTTGAGTCTACTCTTTCCAATGAAACATATCCTTTTCCACCATCTCTCGAACGATGTGGTACTTTCTCTCTATATGCTTGGTGTTGTGGTGAGCCCTCGGCTCCTTGGCTTGGGCGAGCTCCATCATTATCACGAGAATAGTGATATAGGCAACTCGCGTTAGGCACCACTTGAAGTTCTTGTATAAACTTACGCATCCAAAATGCTTCTTTGCTAGCCTGCGAGGCGGCTTGATACTCTGCTTGGCGGTGGAATCTGCGATAGCGGTTTGCTTGGAGCTTCTCCAAGAATCTTGCTCCTCCATTGAGAGTAAATAAATACCCGGATGTCGACTTAGAGTCGTCATTGTCTCCTTGAAAATCGAATCGGTGAATCCAATCACCTTGATTCTCCACCACCATAAGTAAGAACTAAATCTCTAGTTCTTCTTAAGTACTTAAGAATGTTCTTTACGGCGGTCAATGTTCCCTTCCCGGATTTGCTTGAAATCGACTTACCATACTCACGGCGTAGGCTAAGTCTGGTCTCGTACACAACATAGCGTACATGAGGCTACCTTTGCCGAGGCATAGGGTACCTTACTCATCTCTCTCTTGTCTTCCTCACTTTGAGGACACATTTTCGTGGTGAGATGAATTCCATGTCGCATGGGAAGGAACCCTCTTTTAGATTCATCCATCTTGAATCTTCTCGGGATTTTATCGATATAAAGGGCTTGGGAAAGTCCTATCATTCTTCATGGTCTATCTCTGTAAAGACGGATCCTAGAATATAGGAAGCTTCTCCCAAGTCTTTCATGGAGAACGTTTTAGAAAGCCAAGCTTTCACGGTCTTTGAGCATTGCTATGTTATTTCCTATAAGTAGAATATCATCTACATATAGTACTAAGAACGCAATGTTGCTCCCATGATCTTTTTGTAAACACACGGTTCCTCCTCATTTCGTTCAAGTCAAAGTCTTTAAGCGCTTCGTCAAATCGAAGGTTCCAACTCCGAGAAGCTTGCTTGAGACCATAAATGGCTCGTTGCGGCTTACACACTTTATGAATATTAGCTTTGGACACAAAACCTTTAGTCGTTCCATATAGATTTCCTCCTCGAGGTATCCATTCGAAAAGCCGTTTTGACATCCATTTGCCATATTTCATAATCATAATAAGACAATGGCAAGCATCATGCGAATCGACTTTATCATAGCTACGGGCGAGAAGGTATCATGATAATCGATTCCTTCCCTTTGGGTATAACCCTTTGCCACAAGCCTGGCCTTATAGGCATCAACCTTGCCATCCCCATCAGTCTTTCTCTTATAGATCCATTTATTTCCAATAGTCCTCATGCCAGTTGGAAGATCTACTAGAGTCCAGACCTGATTGGTATGCATCGAGTCTATCTCATCTTCCATTGCTTCTTGCCATTTATCAGAGTCTACATCCACTATCGCTTGGTCATAGGTGATAGGGTCGTTTTCACTGCTATCAGGTGTGTCGTGGAGACCCAGTTCCTCGACATGTGTATAGCCATACCTCTCAGGTAAGTGAGATACCCTATCAGACCTTCGAAGTGGAGGTTGTGTTACAATAGGTTCGGTTCTTGATCCCTGATCAGATGTCTCCTTAGGAGTTTCATTATGCTCTTCCAAAGAGATATTTCTACCCGAGCCACCCTCCTGAATGAATTCATCCTCAAGGAAGTGCGCTTGTAATGCCACAAAGACCCTATGGTCTTCTGGCATGTAGAATAGATAACCCATCGAGTCCTCTGGGTATCCTATGAAACGTCCTTTTATGGACCTCGCTTCCAGTTTGTCCACCTTAGCCTTTTTGACATAGGCTGGACATCCCCAAATCCTTATGTGATTAAGGCTTGGTTTCTTACCCTTCCACATCTCATGCGGAGTGATAGGAACAGATTTGGAAGGACATCTATTTAGGATATAGCGGTTAGTAAGGCATACCCCCACGGGTAAATAGGTAAATCGGTGTAATTTAACATGGAGCGAACCATGTCCAACAAAGTCCGATTTCTCCTTTACGAAACACCATTTAAGCGTGGGGTTCTGAGGCGTGAATTGTGAAACTATTCCATGTTCCTTAAGGAACTCATCAAACTCAGTGCTCATATATTCGCCACCTCGGTCCGACCGAAGTGCTTTGATATGACATCCAGTTTGTTTTTCAACTAGGGCCTTAAATTCCTTGAATTTAGCAAAGGCTTCAGATTTATGTTTCATTAAGTACACAATCCCATACCTAGTATGATCATCTGTGAACGTTATGAAATATTGATATCCGTCTCGGGCTACTTCTAAAGCACCACAAACATCGGTATGCACCAATCCAAGTTTATCGGCAGCCCTTTCAAAAGTCCCTGTGAAGGGGAACTTAGTCATTTTTCCTCTAAGGCAAGATTCACAAGTTGGGTAGGGTTCTACACCCAATGGACTTAAAAGTCCATCTTTCTCCATTTTCTGAACCTTGGTCTGACCAACATGACCAAGTCTAAGGTGCCATTTAAGAGCTTGATTAGTATCTTGCCTACCACGTTTCCTAGTTATAGTGTTCACTGCTGTTTTATTTTGCATGTTCAGATGATATAAACCATTCAACAATGTAGCTGTTCCAACCAATTTATTTGAAAATAAATTTTACAAGCGCCATTGCCAATGAAGAAACAAAATCCTTTCCGGTCCAAGACTGGAATGGATATAATGTTTTATGCCCCTTGGGCAAAACAAGTACTTCATCTAATGTCAAAATAAAACCCGATTCTAAACCCGGAAGGATTGATCAATATCGGTTGCCTCGACACTTTGTCCGCTTCCAACAGTGATCATTATTTCCCGACTTCAAGTTTTCTACTTCGTTCCAAATCCCGATTCATAGTACAAATGTGAGAAGTGGCACCTGAATCGAGAATCCATGAAGCGAGAATATATAGTAGCGGAACAATTAGTTTCAAAACAAAAAGTTCCGTACTGATGTGCCATTAATCTTGGGACAAGTCCTTCGCGATGGCCGACTCACCGCATTCAAGGCATTTGTCCGTAGGTTTTGGACCGCCTACCTTTTGAACCTTTCGGGCCTTGCCCTTTCCTTTTGCACCCCTTTCTTGGGTTTGTCTTGCTCGTAGGTCTTTTTCTTCTTGTTCTTGGACCTCTTAGGCCCGAAGAAATCACAAGAGCGACCTCTCTCGGTTTAGTCTTCATGTTAGGCTGCGCCGTTACGGTTTATTCATTAGCCCAGCTAATGTGCATGTAATTTCATTACAGTTGAAATTCATTACAAACTGCGTGAAAGAGTCAGGTAGAGATTGAAGGATGAGATCAATTTGAAGGGATAAATCCATATTAAAGTTGAGCACCTCGAGCCTCTCAATCATAAGATCATCTTGAGGACGTGGTCTCCCACTTTGTCCCCTTCTTTCATCCTAGCACTGAACAACTGCTTTGATATTTCATATCTAGCAGTCCTACTGTGCTCTCCATAAAGTTCGGTCAAGTGTGCGAGAATCTGCCTAGCAGAAGTCATCTCGTGCGCTCTCTGCAGCTCATTAGTCATTGAGCCCATCATAAAACCACGGACTAGCACATCATCCTTGACCCATTTTTCATGGACGTCAATGTCTTCCTGATTACCCCTAGTCCGGATTGGAGTCGGTGGAATGTCCGCCTCTAAGACGTATCCCAGAGACTCCATACTAAGTACAATCATCAGATTCCGCAACCAGTCAACAAAGTTAGGGCCAGTTAGGAGATTCTTTTCAAGTAGTATTGCAAGTGGGGTTTTAGCCATTTTAGAGAGATTCAATTTCGTTTTCTGCAAAGATTTAGACAAGATTAAATTAGTGACTTGTTTAATTATGACCGAGTATAGAACTTAAGGGCTTGTATAATTCTTGTCTCGGCTCCCACTAATTTTATCGGAATTATACACTCCCATGTTATAATCCAGAAATCATGGTTAGATCGACTTCTTAGTGGTGATCAAGTTCTTTATAAATTTTAACAGACGCAACCTATCAGGTTTCTTGCCAATTAATTTCTGTAAAGTGGTGTCTAACACCAACCCGTCTAACGGATGATTTGATCTTCTTTTACCCCTAGTCTTCATGCCCTCAACCTATCAGGTTTCTTGGCAATCCAGACTATCTAAGTTGTTGACCATCAACGTCTATCGGTTTGACTATTGAATCTCACCCGGCAACCTATAAGGTTTCTAGGGGCGAAATTTATAACCAACCGAAGGCATCTAATGCACTCAAGAAATTTTCAACCTCTACCAAATGTACTACCCCGATAACTCGGAAGCATAGCACATCAGCTCGGGTATCAATTTTCTACGAGTTTGATGGAGGGTAGGAAACCTCGTAACCTTTTTCAAACTTAGTCTGTTTGTTGTCGGGAGAATTTCGCGATTAATGTTACACTGTGCACATTAATTCATTTATACGCGCGTTTGTATGTTTGTCAATCATTCAAAATGAAAAACAGAAAATAGTAACCTAGTTACTACCAACATATAGCTCATGGACCTAATTCCTAAGTACTGGGCCAAGCGAATGACCCAATAAATAAAAAAAATACAGTCTTCGATTCTTCGTCTTCTCGGTCGGTTGTCTTCGGTCTTCGTCATACCCAAAATAATACTTACATCATTGAAAAAATGCATCCTATACAAATTTACTAGTAAAAATAAATAGGCTCAAAACGGCCTTTACAACCCAATCGAATCGAACAAATCAAAAACTAAGTCCACGAGCTATATCACCATCACATAAGGATTCCATACAACATGTAATGGCAACGAAATTAAACAATTAATTTTAATATAAATTAATCTAATTAATCTATAAAATTAATCTATTCAATTTCTACTATATTAATCCAATTAATATAAAGTGGCATTAAAATTAAATAATCAATTAATATATTAATCCAATCAATATAAAATTAATCTATTCAATTTTAATGGTATTAATCAAATTAATACTAATAATCATCATTTTAATTCGTTCGAAGTAATCCGGCCAAAAATAATATTCTCGTTTAATTTATTTCCCTTAACTCAAAAATATTCCAAATATTAATTTAGTCAAATTAAAATCCAATTTAAATTTTGGGAAATAATTACAACAAAATATAAACTTAAACGGAGTCCTGATAATCGGTTTTAGGCCCACCGCGGCCCGATTCAAAATCGGGCCAAAACCCGAGGGCCGCTCGCCGAAGCACTTTCAGCCAGGTCGCCGATCATTCTCGGCCCCTGCCGAGCACTCTCAGCCCTCGGCCGAGTCATGGCCGAGCACGCTCAGCGGCTGGGCAGACCAGCAAAGGCCGGCACCACTGCCAGCAGCTCCGTTTCTTCGTTTTTCGGCCCGTTTCCAAAAACGTGATGCTACAACGAACAATCTAAAATCTAAAATTATTCCAAATATGATTCTAAATCATAAACATCATCCAATAACATTCAAAATGCACAAATAATCGTATATACGATATCATTGACCTCGCTCCGATACCACTGTTGGGATTCCGAAAATAAAACGAAATACGCAGCGGAAATAAATATGAATCCCAAACAGGATCGATCAAGTAACGTATATACGAAAAAATAAATACAAAGATAAAGATTCATACCCTTGAAGCCTTTGAAATAAATCTTCGTAAAGTGTAGACGATGATCACGATCCCGTCCCGAACACGAAATCCCTTCGTTCCAAGCACCGAAAATTCGAAGCCTCTACTTCACACGCGTCGGAAGTTGCCCGGAAAAAATTCAACGAGACTCCGTTCTCCAAGAACACGGCTAGGGAACTCGTAGGAATTTTTTTTTTCTCAATTTATCTCTTATTTTTCCTCAACTCAAAGTGAAAGAAAATAAGATGAAAAAAATTCTCCCTCCTCTCAATTTCACTCTCGGCCAGGAGCAGCTGTGTATGTGTGTTTTTTTAGTTGTTATCATGTGTGTTTAATATATATCTCTCAAACATATAATTAATATGTCTAATAATGAGATAAAATGTCAACACATAATAACAAAAATACAACTAACACATACACATGCATGGAAATGATTCCATGTGATGTGGGGAGAGGGAGGGTGGCCCATGGTGGAAGTTTCCTAGAAAACGAGCCGAGTCACTCGGCTCGTGTACCGGACGTTCGTCAAACGACTCCGTTAAATACACTCCGTTTAATCACCAATGTATTTATATTAATTAATTAATCTAATTAATTAATAATATCAAATACAAATATATTTCTCTAAGAAATATAATTTATGAATTAAATTAATCACCTAGTAACTTAATTTTAATTCATACGACCGCTATTTTGATTTATCTAATAAATCATAATTAGATATCCAATATCTAATATTTATAGAGAGATAATAAATTCACATTTATCCGTCAACGCTCCTGATGCGCGACTCCGTAGGTCCGTCTCAGCCGGCATTGGGAGGAACCAATGAGTGCGGGCAGCACTTAGCCAGCCTAGCGGGCCGCACTGTAAACCCCGACTGAGAACGAATGAAGGGATCATTCCAGAACCATTATGTCGTGAATACTATATACGTATAGACCCTTTATCAGATGTCCCGGTCATGTCTTCGGGTCACGGTAAAGTCAAACCCTACTATTGACTAGACTCTATACATGTGTTAATGCAAATCAAGATCGACTGATTAATAGTGTATCTAATACGACTATATCAGAATGCTTTGGCCAAAGACTCATGATCTTATTTGCCATTAACCGTATAGGACATACGCCTGCTCACTAACAGGAGATAAAATCATTTATTGGCATACAGTAAAGACTGCTACCTGCCCGTATAGTCCGCACTTCGAGGTCGACTCAGCAATTAAGCAAATGAGTCTAACTACTCTAATGACAAACTAAACATCACAGGCACATCTTCTACTGAATCCTCAAGTCAAAGGTCCACATACACTATCACAACCTTTTGATTCGTCATCGACTCTTCGAGAGTGAATACCGTGTGACTGAATCGATTATGAGTCGTGTTCGAGTATACTGGTCCCACCAATATACTTTATAACTATGCTATCAAGACGTGCACACGTCCTAGCATCAGTTATACAAGTCTTATTAAAACTTAATGCCCATTTAAGTTTATTGACTTGCGAACGATTTTCGTAAATAAACTTTAAACACTTCCAGTGCATTTTCTCTTATCCCATAACGAGAATGGAATGTTCAGTTTATTTACATGGACTTCACTTCAATGTTTACCAAGTCAAGAATGCAATTGAAATACAATAAACAGTGAATGAATCGAATTGCCTTTTTATTATTTATTCCATAATTACAAGTACAATGCCCCTACTCTCTCATCCCCTGAGTGGCATTCGAGGGCATATTCCTAACAGTGAGCAGAAAAGAAGATCGAAGGAATGCCCTCATTGGAGAAGACCAAGAGAAAGTGGAATCAAGCAGCGGATTCTTCTCTGATGATGATGAGGAATATGACTGTCTGATGGCTAACCTAGCTGATGAAGAGGTAACATCTAAACCCTCTAATTCAAATAATAGTTCAGACATGTCACAAGATATGGACTTGCATGAATTTGTAAATCAGCTTCTCAAGGACTTTGAGAAATTAAAATCTGCACACCTATCTGTATCAGCCGAGAAGACCCAGCTGCAAGATGAGAATAGGCAGCTGAAAAATGATTTTGAAAAACTCAGCCTAGAGTTGAATAAAACAAAATCTGACCTTGAAAAACAGGATGCAGACAACTTTAAAAACCAGGCTGATATCACTACAGCTGAGATAAAACGATTAACTGTTTTGAATAGTGAAAAATCAGCTGCACTTGCTCATGTCAAGCTGAGTGTACTAAACTCACTCAGCTAAGTAAAACTCAGGCGAAGGAAATAACCTCCCTGAAGGCGTCTCTAACTTTGGACGAATTGTGTATGAACAAAAGGCCACTATATTCCAGATCAGGTCTTGGATATGACCCCAATACTCCCTCTAGTTCTAAAACTACTTTCATCAGGGGAGAAACACTTATCCCGTCTGCTGAGCCTAATTACGAACCAGTGTTTCAAAATAGGCAGAAACCAAGTCACAGGTCTAGGCTGCAACCAAGGTATACAAGGCAGCCACCTAGACATGAGACTAGGCAATGGCCAAGGCAGAAGCAGCATCCCAGACAACATGCCCATTATTATCAAAGACTCCCCAAATACAAATTTCAAAATGGGAGGGGCAAATGAAAACCTCAAGGTTATCCAAATTTTCAAAATGAACAAATGTGGAGACCACAAAGATTTTATAAATGGTCTCAGCCAATATTTAGAAATGGCCCACATCAATTTTATGAGGCATATCTAATACACAATCCTAATAGAGGATATAGGCCCAGACAACACACATCATTTATGGGCAATAACAACAACTTTCACAATCCAAGGAGAAATCAGTTCTCCAGGAAACCAACTAACCCCCGGGGACCCACACAAATTTGGATACCTAAATCTCTGCTTGTTTGATTGCAGAAAAGGTGGAAGGACTACTACCACATCTCCACAAATTTAAATATTAGAGGTGAAGAATGGTTTGTAGATTATGGATGCTCAAGGCACATGACCGGGAACAAGAAGGTACTGTCAAATTATATCAAAGAAAGAGGTCTAGACGTAACCTTTGGAGATAGATCTAGAGGTCAGACTAAAGGCTTTCGATAGCTGCACAGAGGAATCATCACTATATCAAAACTTCATTATGTCAAAGGGCTCAAATACAACATTTTGAGCATAAGCCAATTTTGTTATAAGAAGAATCTAGTAGTCTTCACTATTTGGAAATGTATGGTGATAGATATTCTATCTGGAGAAGTGAAGCTACAAGGATTCAGAAGGAGAGATGTCTATATGATAGATTGGAAAACAGGAACTCCCAACACCTCCTTTTTATCCAAGACAATAGCAGAAAATGGATAGTTGTGGCACAAGAGACTATGTCACCTAAACTTCAAAACTATCAACAAGCTTAGTTCTCAAAAGCTGATCATAGGACTTCGAGAAGAAGTTTTCAGAAAGGAAGCTCTCTGGGATGGATGTCAGAAAGGGAAGCAGACCAGAGCGTCATTCAAGCCAGTCCAACCTACCACTCTCACAACAAGGATCTTAGATCTACTACACATGGATCTATTTGGTCCTATCAAGTCAAGGACCCTAAGTGGCAGAAAGCATGCTCTAGTAGTAGTAGATGACTACTCAAGGTACACATGGATTGTCTTTCTGTATAAGAAGAGTGAAACCTTGACAAAGCTGCCTGAGCTACTGAGAAGGATCCAGAATGAGAAATCTCTCTCAATCATCAAAATCAGATCAGATAGAGGAGGAGAATTTCTCAACAGAGCAACCACTGAGTACAGTGATCAGAATGGGATCCAGCACGAGCTCTCTGCAGCCAAGACTCCACAGCAGAATGGTGTTGCCGAAAGAAGAAATAGAACCTTAAAGGAAGCAACCAGGTCCATAATTGCAGAAGCAGACCTGCCCAAACGGTTCTGGGCTAAAGCTGTCAACACAGCATGTCACACTCAAAACAGGAGTATGATAGTAGGGAGACATGGCAAAACTCCCCTATGAGGTTTGGAATGGCAGAACAGCTATAGTTGCTTATTTCCATATTTTTGGTTGTAAGTTTTTAATCCACAACAATGGTAAAACGGATGATGGTCTCTCTATGGTATATTCACAAAAAAGCAAGGCATATAGAGTTTTTAACAAAAGAGGCTTACTTGTGGAGGAAACACCTCATGTGGTATTTGATGAATCTACTGCTGAGTACATGAAACAGGTGGAATTAATTGAGAATAAACTCAAATCTGCAACCTTAGAAGAAGTCATCATCCATGATACAGGAATGGTGGACTCACCGCAGACCAGCCTGAAGACCCAACTGCAGATCAGATAGGACCTCAACACCTACCTGATCCAGTTGCTGCTGATAAAGACCCATCTGTAACAGATAAAGACCCATCTGCAGACCAGACCAGATCCCCACCTGCAGATGACAAGACCGTAGCTGATCCAGTGGCAGACCAAGGAGACCAGAACCAAGCTGAAGCATAAATAGAAGGAGTCCACCAAAGCATATCTATAGGGGGAACAGACCCTAAAGAAGATAACATTCCTAAGTGGCTTAGAGATCACCCCATTCAGCAGATTATTGGAAACCTAACTGATGGAATCAAGACCAGACAGTCCACTCTACCAATAGGAATGGCAATGTTTTCATGCTTTATGTCTCAAATAGAACCCAAGACTACAGAACAATCCTTGGAAGACTACTCATGGATCAATATAATGCAAGAAGAGCTCAACCAGATGGAAAGGAACAATGTTTGGGAACTAACAGACAGACCAGATCACAAGAAGGTTACTGGCACCAAATGGGTGTACAAGAACAAATGCGATGAAGATGGAGATGTTGTTAGGAATAAAGCTAGACTCATTGCTAAAGGCTATGCACAATGTGAAGGAATAGATTTTGACGAAACCTATGCACCTGTTGCAAGATTAGAAGCCATCAGACTATTCCTTGCATATGTAGCATTCAAGGATTTTGAAGTCTACCAAATGTATGTGAAAAGTGCCTTTCTAAATGGAATTCTAGAAGAAGAAGTCTGTGTGGAGCAACCCCCAGGATTTGTCAAAGGAGACAAAGTCTACAAGCTTCTAAAAGCTCTATATGGACTTAAGCAGGCACCAAGAGCATGGTATGAACATTATCTGTGTTTCTTGAGAAGAATGGTTTCAGCAATGGAAAGGTGGACAAGGCCTTATTTAGAGTGGAGCATGAAGACCACATATTATTAGTTCAAATATATGTGGATGATATCATATTTGGCTCAACCAATCCAGAGCTGTGTGAGAAATTCTCAAATCTCATGCAAGGAGAATTTGAGATGAGTATGATGGGCAAACTGAATTTCTTTCTAGGTTTGCAAGTTAAACAGATGGAAAATGGAATTTTCATCAATCAAGCCAAATATACCAGAGATTTAATCAAGAGATTTGGAATGGAATCAGCCAAACCAACAAGAATCCCTATGAGCACAAGCACACATCTAGATGCAGATGAAGGAGGCATATCAGTGGATCCAACCCACTACAGAGGAATTATTAGATCACTCCTTTATCTGACTGCAAGCAGACCAGCCATATCATATGCCGTGGGAGTATGTGCTAGATTTCAATCCAAGCCAAAACAGTCTCACCAGGATGCAGGTAAGAGGATAATCCTGGTTTAGCAGGAAGCAGGTATCTAACTCTATATCAACAACAGAGTCAGAATACCTAGCTGCAGGTAGCTTTTGTGCCCATATTTTATGGATCAGACAACAGCTAAGGGACTACAATATTATTGCAAATGAAGTCCCAATATGGTGTGACAACAACAGTGCAATTGCAATCACGAATAATCCAGTATTGCACTCCAGGATGAAGCACACTGATGTTAAACATCATTTCATAAGAGACCATGTGCTTAACAAGAGAGTCAGAGTAGACAGAGTCAGCACAGAATACCAGGTTGCTGACATATTCACCAAACCTTTACCAGAAGAAAGGTTTTTGGAGCTGAGCAGGGAACTTGGATTACTAGATTGGGAATCTAGTATAGACGAAAAAGCTAGTTGAGCAGATCAGATAAGATGACAAAGACCAGACAAAGAAACCTAGCTGATCGAAACTACAGGCAATACAACTCACCTGATACAGTTTATTCAAACAAGTCAATCGGTCAACCAGCTAAGTTCTCTATTCCTGACCGAATCTTGAATATTAAATTATTGTTTATATACACGTGGCAACTACACGCCACACGACCTCCATAATGACCAATTAAATCCAACCGTCATTTTTTCAAATTTTCAAAAGCTGGACCACCGATTAAATTAAATTTAAATTTTAAAATCTCAAAAGGTGGACCACCGTTTAAATAAATGAATATTAAATCCCAAACGTCTCTTCGCTTTTCTATTTAAAGACGAGAAAAATCATTTCACAACTTTACCTTCTTCAAAGCACTCAAACCCTAATTTTAAAAAGCAGAAAAACCTTCGAACTTTCAATACACTCAGAAACAAATTTCTTGTGCATAAATGGAATCGTACTTCAACAGGAAAGAATCTTAAGGCTGTGAAAGACCAGATTATTTTTAGTCTGGTGGTCGATTTCGAGGGGCTGCTCGAAACAAATCTGGACAATGAAGTGTACGACATCATCAGATCCATGAAGACGAATGGGATTTACCCATTCCTGAGTATCAGCCCCAAATTTCTCTATAAAGAGGCTGTTATCACGTTCTACAAGGAAGCTAGAGTTCTGGAATCGGGCATCAAGAGCTCAATCTTTGGAGAAGAAGTGGAAATCACTCCACAAACAGTCGAAAAGGCTTTCGGGATGAAATCTCAAGGCGTGGCCATAGAGGCATTGAAGCAGAATGCAGCCGACATCTGGCTGAAGATCAAGGCTGTTGACCAGCCGTCAAAATTGAAGTTAACTACCAAGAGAAGTGAGCTGCAGAAGGAATATCGCTATGCATTAGATATTACCAACAAGATAGTGATGGGTATGGCTGGCAGCTACGATCAGCTGTCATCAGCCAAGTTTACAGTTATGGGAGCCCAGATTCAAGATGAGCCGATTGACTGGGATGACTATACCTTTAGACAATTGGTGCGTGAAGTAAATAAAGCCCAATGGCTAGATGATGAGAATAGGTTCAAGACCAAATTGGCCTTTGGAATGCAGATCAGTTGGATTTTAGAGCACTTGGGTCTGGCGAAGGGAAATGCAGATCCCTTCCACGTTAATAAAAGAATTGGTCACCTAGACCAAGAAACTTTCAGAAGATTGGGAAGTGTAAGGAAGGCAGCAAAAATTCTGGAGGAAATTCCCATAAAGCCTACACCTTACAAATACCCCTCTAGTTCAGATGAATCTGATGAAGACCAATCTGCAGCCCGCGACTTACCTACAGATCAGTCTGACTCAGACTCAGACAATACTCCAATAGCCCTTCGTTTCAAGAGAAGGGGACCAGCCCCAGGAGAGCCAGTTTTGATCCAATCCTCACCAGAACCCTCCCCCAAGAGGCTCAGACGTCTAATCTTTGAAGAGGAAGAGCAATCAGATCACCATTCTGCACCTGAACCTGCCCCTGCATATCAGATGCAGATCATCCCTTCACCAGTTCTTATTCCTGACCAATCAGACCTTATTGCTGAAGAGATCCCTCGGATCACCCTGCCAGACATGACTGAAGAAGAAGAAACTGATCTTGTGATCAACATACCTGGTGCAGGATATTCTCTCAATTTGCTGGACATCAATCCTTTGGGGCTAACAGTGGAACAGCTCCAAGAGGTAAAGCAAAAAGGTCTTCAAGTATCTTTCATAAATGTCTATGATGAATGGAAATATTTTAAATCACTTCCATTCTCTCAATTGAAAATCCTTATAGAAAATAGTAGCTGGGATCTTCCCAAGGCTACAGAGGACCTTCTCATGAGTTTCTGTCATGAGATTGACATTCTCTTAATGCTCAAACCCAATTGGTTTTTGTCCAATTTTAAAACCAACACGGACAAATGTGTTTTTCTAATAATGAAAAGTGTCCTGACTGACACTGTTCCTGGTGATGGGGATGGGAGTGGAGATAAGAGCATTAGGATTGAAGAAGTAGAAAAAGGAGAAGAGTCTAAAAAGGGAGAAGTTGAAAATGAAGAAAAAATTATAGTTGAAGAAAAATGAGAGGAAGTGAGAGAGGAGGAAGAAGATGAAAAAGAGGAAGAAAATAATGAAGTTGAAAAACATGAAATTGAAAAATAATCTGGTGAAGAAGAAGAGGAAAAGACAGAAGAATTGGAGGAGGAAGAAGAAGATGATGAAGGAGAAGAAGTTGAGAAGGAAGAAAAAGATGAAAAAGATGATGAGGAGGAGGAGGAAAAGAAGGATGGAGAAGAGAAAGAACAAGAAGAAGAAGAAGAAAAGGAGGAAAAAGAGAAGGAAGATGAGGCTGGGGCATCTGCCCAAAACCCCAGCTCTGATGATCAAGAAGACAGATCGGGGACTCCAGACAATACCCCATCTGATCAGCCGCCTGCAGAAAGGAGTCTGCAGACAGGTAGGTCAACTGCACACCTACCTGCAGGCGCAGAAAGCTCAGGCGAGCACTCTCCTCAGGAATCACCCATCTCACCTGTGATGGTTGACCTGATCCGCAAAATTGTCAAAGAAACTGTTGGGGAGCTGCTTGCCGCGGAAGTCAAACCTGACCTGCAGATTATACACACCCTAAACTCCAAGATGGACACCTTAATACAGAGAGGTGTACCTACCCCTACCACAAACTCCAGGATGCCTCTTGGCATGTCAGACTGGATGATAAGAGTTGATCAGCATTTGACTATGCTAGTTGATGCTGGCAAAAAGGGGGAAGGAAGGAAGCAGGGGGAAGCAAGGGAAGTAACACGTCAGAAACAGGCTGAGAAGGTTAGACAGGAGCTCAGATCCAAAAAGAGGCAAGATATCCTCTTACTTGAAGCTGGACCATCAAGCCTAAAAAGAAAGGAAGTAGCTGATCATGAGCATATTGAAGACCAGCCTGACCCGAAAAAGAGAAGAACAAGACAAGTTGTTGAGCACAGATTCGAATGGGAAGGCAAACAAATGTGGCATGTTGAAGAATTTCTACCTGCAGAGTTTATGATTGTTTGGGAGGATGCCAATAAGGAGTTCACAGAGAAGTATTATCTCTGGGAGATACTCCACGACAAGGAAAGCTCCCCTCAACAAATTTTCATAAACTATATGAACACCAAATGGCCTACTCTTTGGAAGCTCGCACTTAAATATGCAGCCAACTGGGATGCTTATCCCATGATCCCAGAATTCAGAGCATAAGAAGCTCCTACCAGATTGGACGGAGAATTGGATGAGCTAGAGCTGCAAGAAGAAATCAAAGCACTGTGCGAGAAGAATAATTTTTCAACCACAGACGAGTAGAACTTTGCCTCCCAGATCATTAAAAGGAAGTACGAACTTGAACCTGTCTGTAAGAGGTTTATTGGAGCCAAATTATATAGGCCTCCCAAGCAAACTATCCGCAGAGACATAGGCAGATAGGATATGATTTATTATACTTGTACTTTTTCATGTAATTCTTTGTTTTTAAGTACTTGTAATTTTTCTGTATTTGTTTTGATCAGTGAAAGCTATGTACTTGTAAACAATACATAAAATTAATACAAATAGTCACTTGAACGACAACCTCTAGTTGTCTCAAAACAAGACTGATTTCAATTTGTGTCTTGCACTTGACTATGTGTAGACTTGTTCCTCATTTGAATAATTTGCTTAAAGTTTTGCCATCATCAAAATTGGGGGGATTTGTTAGGAATACTTGTTAGATTTTGATGATGTCATCATTGTACTTATTTATTCAAATGTATGCTTATTACTTGGCAAAATGTAAGAGAAAAACCAAATGAGTATATTCCATAGGCCATATTATGTTAAGTTAGACACTTGGCAAAATGTAAAGAAGAACCAAATGAGTATCTTCTATAGGCCATTTAGGTTAGGCTCAAAATCGGCTATGTACAAAGTACAGATAAGTACATCAGAGAAGTTTGACCAACAGCCGAGTCACAATCAAGTGAAAATCAGAGAAGTACTAGTCAACAATTTTATCAGAGAAGTTTGACCAGACTGCAGTCAAGTGATCAGACGGAGCCCAAGTCATCTGAAGTTTGACCATCAGATCAGTCAAATACATCAGGTCAGAAGACTTCAGACAAGTCGACAGATCAGAGAAGTCTCGTCAGGACATCAGAGAAGTCATCGTCAGAGAAGTCCGATGACAGAGAAGTTTGACACATCAGACAGATTGACTTAAAGAGATCATATAAGTCATCAGCCAAGTAAACCTGTCTACGTCAGCATGCGTTGAAAAGTCAATAATTACGGAAAGTCACATGCGGGCGATAAGGGACAAATTGGAGAGATTCCCGGAAGGATATGAATTAAATAAATCATCCAGACCCATCTCTGAAGACTTTAAGCATATTAAAATCAAAAGATTCGGCGCTTCCACGTGAAAGTCTTCACAACGGTCGGAAATGGGTTAAAATAAGGGAATCCAGCCTTGCAATGTTCAGAAAGAAAAACAAACAAGTCTATTTCTCCAATGGACGGATTTGTTACAGATTTGCAACAGCCATGAAGAAAAGCTCTAAGGATTGACAAGCTATAAATACCTGAAGATTTGAAAGAGCAAAGTACGATGCGAACTATACTCTCAAGCAATTAAAGCAATCAAGCGATCAAGAAATCTATAGCATTGTGAAGAGCAGCATTCACATTACTTATACGAAGAAAGCTCTTAGTTGGATAAGACAAAACACTCTTGTCTTAAAACCTGAGTACAGGGTACTTCACTGGTTGAAGTTACGCGACTGATAGGCATCCAAGGATTTGTAGATCGAGTGGTGCTAGGCAGTTAGAAAGGAGTTGCAACGACATAATTTCTACTAGTTGGAAGTTGTTGTGGCTAAGTTGTAGAATCACTGTAATATTTATCACTGGTTGAAAATTATAGTGGATTCATCTCCAACTGGTTTGGAGAAAGTGGATTAGTAGAGGATTACCCCACCCCTGAGACCACTATAAATTGCCTGCGTACTTTATTATTTTAGCATCATACTTAACTGCTGCATTCATACTTAGTGTTTCATTATATTCTGTATTCGTCATCAGCTGACTTCCGCACTTATATTGTCTACAGACGACTCTAAGTCATCTGTACCATCAGTTGAGAAACTCCTTAATTCCTACTTGGAAAAAGAGTTTCAATAAGTCTATTCAACCCCCCTCTAGACTTATTTCTGAAGACTTGTGACCTACATAGGTTCTTCGTCACGAATACTTCGTAACTGTGTCTTCGGATTCCATCTTTTGTCGTTGGTCTCGGGTAGTCGAGATGTGTGTTAGCCTTGTGGACTCAAAGGGTTGGGTCCATGGTGCTGTAATATGCCCTGAAAATCTTGGGGGTGTTACATTGATGACATGTCCAGGATCGTGCACATACTTCCTCAACAACGATACATGAAAAATATTATGCACTGCCGAAAGTTCTGGGGGTAAAGCCAAACAGTAAGCTAATTCCAGAAGTTTGAACGGTCCAATATATCTCGGCCTCAACTTGCTTCTTGGACCAAAACGAATAATTTTCTTGGTAGGAGATACCTTAAGGAATACCTTGTCGCCAACACAGAACTCGAGATCTTTACTACGCTTGTCGGTATAAGACTTCCGACGATCCTGTGCTATCTTGATCCTCTCTCGAATCTTATCCACCACACATACTGTGTGTTCAATCATCTAGGGACCCAAGATTTTCCTTTCACCTACTTCATCCCAATACAGTGGTGATCGACACTTCCTACCATATAAGGCTTCATACGACGCCATACCAATTGTCAACTGATATCTGTTGTTGTAAGCAAATTCTACCAAAGGCAATAGTCATTCCCAATTATTGCCCATGTATAACAGTGCCCATGTATAACAGCATGCTCGCAACATATCCTCAAGAATCTGAATAGTCCTCTCAGACTTACCGTCAGTCTGAGGATGATAGCCCGTACTAAAATTCAACTGCGTTCCCAAATATTCTTGCAAACTTCCCCGAAAAACGCAATGTGAAACGAGTATCCATGTCCGATATTGTAGAAATTAGCACTCCATGCAACTTTATAATCTCACTGATGTAAAGTTGAGCATACTGGTCCATTCGAAAATTCATCTTAATTGGAATGAAATGAACTAACTTTGTGAGTCGGTCCACGACAACCCAAATAGCATGGTTCCCTCTTTCCATTCGAGGCAGACCTACCACAAAGTCCATCGTAATATGTTCCCATTACCATTCAGGAATATGAAGCGATTTAACTAATCCAAAGGGGCGTTGGTGTTCTGCCTTCACTTGTTGACAAACTGTACACTTTCTGACAAATTCTGCCACATCTTTCTTCAAACCTTCCCACCAAAATGTCCCCTTAAGCTCCTGGTACGTCTTAGTACTTCCATGGTGTGCTATATATGGAGTATTATGTGCCTCTTTCAATATTGCTTCTTTCAGCTTAACAATAGTGGGCACACAAATCCTCCCTGCATAGTACATCGTGCCATCATCGGACACACTGAATCTCTTAGCCTCACCTGAAAGAGTATGTTCTTTCATTTTGGTCAAAAAGTCATATTGTCCTTGACCTTCTTTGATCTGCTTCCTCAAGATTGGTTGTACCACCAAACTGGCCAATAATGGCTTTACAGACTTCAACGGTGTAGCTATTTCAAGGTTCATTCTTGAAAATTCCTTGACTAAGCTCTCCTATTTGGTCAACATATAGGTTAGGTCTCCTCTCGCCTTACGGCTCAGTGCATCAGCAACTACATTTGCTTTAATGGGGTGGTAATGAATTGTACAATCGTAGTCCTTAACCAACTCTAGCCATCTGTGTTGCCTCATATTCAATTTCTTTTGTGTGAAAATATATTTCAGCCTTTTGTGGTCTGTATAAATTACACACTTACCTCCATACACGTAATGCCTCCAAATCTTCAAGGCGTAAACTACCGCTGCTAATTCCAAATCATGAGTAGGGTAGTTCAGCTCTTGCGGTTTTAGTTGCCTCGAAACATAGGCAACTACCTTGCCCTGTTGCATCAATACACATCCCAAGCCTTGCTTGGATGCATCCCTGTAGATGATGAATTCTCTTGTCGGATCGGGGATGGTCAAATTTGGTGCTGCAGTCAACCTTCGCTTAACTTCTTGGAAACTCTTTTCGCACTTCTCATTCCACAAGAAAGCTTCTCCCTTCCTTGTTAATCGAGTTATTGGTGTAGCTATCTTCGAAAATCCCTCGATAAGTCTTCGACAATAACCGGCTAAACCCAAAAAACTGCGAATTTCATTTGCATTACTCGGTACTTTCCAATCATTGGCTGCCTCTACTTTAACCGAGTCAACCTCGATTCCTCTAGAAGTGATCGCATGTCCCAAAAATGCAACTCGGTTAAGCCAAAATTCACACTTGTTGAACTTCGCATACAATTTCTCCTTGCGCAGTATTCCCAATACTGTTCTAAGATGCTGCTCATGTTCAACCTTTCTCTTTCAATACACAAGTATGTCATCTGTGAACACAATGACAAACTTATCCAAATAAGGTTGAAATACACGGTTCATGAGGTCCATGAATATTGCTGGCGCATTAGTCAAACCAAATGGCATCACTATAAACTCATTGTCCATATCGAGTTCGAAGTGCTGTCTTCGGGATATCATCATCCTTAATCCTCAGTTGGTGATGTACGGATGCTCCAAGTTGATCAAATAGGTCCTCTATTCTAGGAAGTGGATATTTATTCTTTATCGTGGGTCGATTAAGCTCATGATAGTCTATGCACATCCTTAAACTTCCGTCCTTTTTCTTCACAAAGAGTACTGGCGCACCCCATGGTGATACACTCGACTGGATAAATCCAGAGTTAAGCAGTTCCTGAAGTTGCACTTTCAGTTCGTGTAATTCCTTGGGCGCCATCCTATAGGGGGCTTTCAATATTGGTGCCGCTCCTGGAACTAAATCGATCGAGAACTCAACTTGACGACTAGGTAGAACTCCCGGTAAGTCTTTGGGAAAGACATCTGGATACTCCTTGATGATAGGAACATAAGATACTGCCTTCTCCGAAGTTGTTTTCCCCATCACATTGACCAGGAATCATTAAAAACTGTGCTTCTTCAACATCTTCACAGCTTTCATGGCTGAAATCACCTTCGGGGTACTACAATGTCTTACTCCCTCGAATATGGTCTTTGATATCAACAGACAAACATAAGGTTACCCTACTTTTGGAGCATTATATTACAGCTCTATGTTTGTCCAACCAATCCATTCCCAAAATAACATCAAAATCACTGAGTTCAACTATGTGCAAGTCAGCTAAGAAGCTATGTTCGTTAATCTCTATCTTCACATTGTTAGCTATGGAGTCTACACACACTACCCCCCTGCAGGCATGCTAACTAACAGAGATCTATGAGCTTTACTACTTGTACAACCAGTCATAGTACAAAGCTTCCTAGAAATGAATGAATGATATGCACCTGTATCAAACAACACCAAAGCAGGAATATTAGCAACTTGCAACATACCTGACATGGTTTGGGGTTCAATCTCTTCCTCGGCCTCGGCCATGCTATACACGAGCTTTGCCTCATGAGCCTTGACCTTGCACTCCTTTGCCTGGAACTTTCCCTTTCTTTGGACATGCTGAGGCCATGTGTCCTTCCTCATGGCAGAAGCAGCACCGATTCTGACCAAGCATATAGGTACCTTTATGTCCCTTGCCACAAGTAGCATAAGTAGGTCTATCGGACTGGGGTTTCGCCTCTGAAATCTAGTCTTAGCGTTCTTCTTACTACCACTCTCCTGATTGTGCCACTTCCGCTTGTTAGTAACTGCGACTGGTGGTGCACTTGCCTTTTCCACATCCAAACTGGTAGATATGCCTCGGCCCTGGCAACTGCTTCATTGTAGGTCAAACGTCGATGACCAGCCAAGTAGTGACGAATCTGGTCACGCAGTCCATCTCGGAACTTCTGAGACTTCATGGCATCCGTCTCGACCATGTGAGGAGCAAAATGGCACATGTGACTGAACTTGTGCTCGTAGTCGGTGATCGACATTCCTCCTTGAGTCAGGTCAAGGAATTCCTTTTGCATCTTGGTTTTGTACACACTTGGGTAGTACTTATCCATATTTGTTTCCTTGAACCGGTCCCAAGTAAACACATCCTTCTCATCTTGGGTTTTGAGTCTCCACACACTAATCTGCCATGTTCTAGCATCCTCTTTGAGCTGAAACACGGCACATGACACCTTCTGAGCATCGGTGCATGCCATGTAATCGAAGATGCTATCTAGGTTCAACAAGCATTCTTCTGTGGTTGCTGGTCCCTCACTTTCAAGAATGACGTGAGGCTTGAACTGATTGAACCGCTTGATGACTTGAGCTTGAACTTGCTCAGGATTGTTAGGCGGCAAAATGGTCGCGCCTTGAAGCAATGTGGCTAATCCAGCCAAAAGTTGATCTTGAGTAGGTTGTGTGTTGTGAAGAGTGAAAAATACCACTAGAAGGGGGGTTGAATAGTAGTGTTGCAGATAAATAAAATTTCTCGAGAGGTTAAAAATAATACGGAAAATAAGTGACACCAGATTTATAGAGGTTCGGCAACTTGCATACGTCCTCTTTCCGTTTCCTTTTTATATTAGCTTAAGGAGCAACCACACTTCACTTTGCTTCAACTTCTATTGGTCTGGACACAACCGATACAAATTGCTTGTCTTCTATTGGTCCAAGCACAACTGACTATAATTGATATAATATCTTTTCTAGTATTCTATCAGAACTAGAATAACCTCACTTTGAATCTAAGAATTAATCCTAACATTGCCAGATCACTGATCTTAATAAAACCGGATTGAACTTCTTGATTCGACTCGTGAAAGAGCGATGCGACACTCTATCACAATGAAAAAGACACAGTATATGATATGGAAAATTAAGTACAATGCTTTGTATCTTTTTCGTACAGAACTTAATAAAATAAACAGGCTTGAAGATGATAATAACTTGAGCGCGAATGTATGCTTGATAGTTGGAAGTTGTGTGTCCGTCCATTCCAAATGTGATGGTATTTATAGGCATTTTGAGCCTTATAGCCGTTATTGATTTGTGGAGTTTAGCATGCGCTAACTCTTATGCGTTGCGTGCGCTAGCGGCTTAGTCAACCAACTTTTCTTCTGAAATTGACATGGATCGGGCTTGTCTCTTAATGTCTCTTTCCAACGGATAAATTTTGAACTTAGCGTGCGCTAATAATCATTCCTAGCATGCGCTAGACGTTCAAGATATGCTTTCCAAATTTGAGCGAGATTCTTGTGTTGACTTTGTTGATTCAAAGGTTGAATGACTAATGGTAGTATTTTGAATAGTTAGCATGCGTTAATATGTAGTGGATAGCATGCACTAATGGTATTCAGGTAGCGTGCGTTAGTCTTCATTGCAGCGTGCGTTACCTGTTGCTTCATTTAAAACTTCAGAGCTTTCTATCTCGGATACACTAACAGGTAGAGTGTATAATTATATCCCGTAGCGTGCGTTACTCCTTCTCATAGCATGCGCAAATGTATTCTTAGCGGGCGTTACCTGTTGTTCCCTTTTCGGTCCAGAACACACTGTCATTACTGTCTTGTTTAAACATGAAACCGATAGCGTGCGCTAGGTATTTATTTGCGTGCATTATTTGATATACACAATGTGCGCTAATATTTGTAGGTTGCGTGCGCTAAGCATCAGGTGAGACTTCGGGTGACTCTGTAGGTGACTTTCTGACTTCAGGTGACTTTCTGTTAGCATGCGCTACCACAGATGTGTAGCGTGCGCTATACGCTGATTTTGTCTTCGATGTGATTCAACCGTTTTAGTTGAATTTCGTTAAATGTTTTGAGAACATTCATCATCAAAATAATTTGTTCAACAATCTCTCCCTTTTTGATGTTTTCAAAACATTTAATAAATACCTGTAAAAACTGTAAAGAAAATTCGAATCAAAGTTCTTTGTTCGATTGAGTTAGTGTTTTCAATTTTTCGAGTGTTTTTCTCCCCCTTTTTTACATAAGCAAAAAGGTACTCCCCCTGAATCGAAGCAATCTTTTGTATAGATGAGATTAAGTCATAAGAAATCAGACAAATCGAAGGTCATTAATAAACAACGTGAAAGCCAACTTCATTGATAATGCAAAAATTCACACTACAACAAATGCAAACAATATTAACCAACAAATCACACATTCAATCACACCAAAAAGTCAAACAAAATCCAAGGTCATCAAGATACATCAATTAATTCGTCTATAACGAAAATCAAAACACGAGAGACTATAGTGCTTGGTCAGAGTGGGAAGTAGGAAACGGAAAAGATGGGTTGGAGAAATGAATAAAGTCTTCCAAAGGATTCTTAACGGAGTGAATTTCTTGGGAAGCTTCTCGGACTTCGGAACGTAGAGCCCTAACGTCATCATGGATCTGGATTTGCGTAGTTTCGAGACTACGCATCCAGGCTACTAGATCATCTTCTTCATTCTCTTCAACATTCACTTTCCTATTTTATTTTACCTTCAGATGACGAACAAAGGATCCCGATTTCAATTCCATCTACGTTTCCGGCCCCCTTCTTGTGACACACTCAGCCGGGGTCGGCACCCGAGTTCCTTTAGGAACCTCATCGTATTCCTTGAGATATTGAAATAAGACCCAACCATGGTTATTCGTCTCCACATAGTCCATGGCTCTGAGAGTTGCGTCAGAGATTTCATGTCCCCGAGAAATCGGAAACGATGGCTCTCTCGAGAGGTCCACATTAAAATGCATGAAAATGACCGTAAGAATCGAGCCAAAAGGTAGCCCTGCCTTTCGAGACCGGGACACGCAGTGTTTGGAACGAAATGTGTCTCCCTTTACTTTCATCCAACTAGACACAATCTCCGCAAAGTCCACTTTATCATTGTTCAATACCCTATACACAACATGTTTGTCGATTCCCGCAAGCTTGTGTTGAGTGTTCACTTTAGGCATCAAACATTTTGTGAGATCAACCAATAGTAATCGCATTTGAATTCCAAAATCGCTGTTCTCGAAGACATCGTCGGTTATTTCGATAACCGCCTTCGAGCTTAAAAATTCCGTTACTTCAATCTCGGATAAATCGTATTCTTCAGCAACTGATTTCCCAGAGCAATCATAGCCGTCCATAGATAAACCAAACAACGTATTCAAAATTTCTGATGAAATTTTCACAGCCATTCCACCAACAATACTGTTAAGAACTAATGACGGGGATCCCTCACTCTCTCCAATATGCAGATTAGCATAGAATTCACGAATAAGTCCAGGGTAGATAGGTTATTTACATTCTAGAAATCGGTCAATACCCAAAGTCGAGAAAAATTCATGGATTTGCACCTTAGCTCTTTCTAAACTTCCGAAATTAAAGTAGTAACAATATGTTAAGTTCTCTTGTGGAAGAATTCCCAAGAATACCTTGTATGCCGCGGAGGATAGAATTGGTTTGGATCGAGTTCGGGCTCGCGAGTACGCTTGGAGCTTTTATATTGTTTCTTCATTGGGACTATGGATCCATTAGCCATGATTAGATGAAGATTTTTGGTGAATTTTCAAAGATGGGTGAAGAATTTTGAGGTTTTTCTGTCGGCAGAGAGATTAGGGTTTATGAGAATGAAAAGGGATCTGTCGGTTTTTGGTTTATAAGTGACAGACCGACCCGTTAGCGTGCGCTATACATTGTATAGCGTATGTTATGAACAATTGGATAGCCTACTGGACTGTCCAGTAACTTCAGGGAATTTTAAAGGACATTGATTAGCGTACGCAAATAATGGCAAGGGGCATACGCTAACGGGCTCGTGAGATTTGTAGTGAGAATAGATAGCGCGCGTTAAGTATACAAGGCTAGCGCGCGCTAGGGTAGGAAAAATATCTCATGAAATGATTTCTCGTAAGACAAAAAAATTTCAAAAATTATCGAGATGTCCCATACCAAGTTGTAGTCTAATAGAATTAAAGGATTCATCTGGTAAGGGTTTGGTAAAAATATGGACCAATTAATCTTTTGTGCCGAAAAAATTAAACAGATATCTTTCTTTTGGATATGATCATGCAAAAACTGATGTCTAATATCAATCTGTTTGATTCTACTATACAGAACAGGATTTTGATTGCACTCGTATTATCACACAGAATAGGAGTATTTTCAAAATAAATACCATAATCTCGAAGTTGATTTTTGATCCACAGCACTTGCGCACAAGCGCTACCTGCGGCCACATACTCGTCTTCAGTTGTAGACATTGCTACACTCATCTGCTTTTTACATCCCCATGAGATTAGGCATTAACCGATTAAATGACATGTGCCGCTAATGCTTTTCTTGTCGATTTTACAGCCGCCAAAAACGTCGTCACTGTATGCAATTAAATTAAAATCTAAACATGATGGATACCATAGTTCAAGACCAATAGTTACATTTAAATAACGAAAGATACGTCTGCAAGCAGTCAAATGTGATTCCTTAGGATTCGACTGAAATCTAGCAAATAAACATGTAGCGAAAATTATATCTGGTCTAGATGTTATAAAATAGAGTAGAGATCCGATCATACCTCGATAAAGCTTTTGATCAACGGGTTTTCCATTTTCGTCTTTGTCCAATTTTAATGTAGAAGACATCGGAGTTGAAATGCTTTGCTACTCTCCATTTTGAACTTTTTGAGGAGGTCGTGAGTATATTTGATTTGATAGATAAAAATCCAATCTTCACATTGTTTTATTTGAAGCCCGAGGAAGAATGTTAATTCTCACATCATAATCATTTCGAATTCTCCCTTCATTAAATTTGAAAAATCTTGACAAAGAGATTCGTTAGTAGCACCGAAAACAATATCGTTTACTGAACGACATAAACCGAATTGATTACGTGGATCTAAGGAACCTAGGCATAAGCCCAGTAGGGCCCACTAATCAAGACCCTGCAAAGCCCAGGGGTAACTTCTCAACCCTGCGTGAGGAATGACATCTAGGCCGACCTGAAGGACAGATATCCTAACTCGGCTTGCCTCAGTTCCGATTCAGGTCTAGACCTTATCAGGCGACCATCTTATCATGCCAACTCGGTTTAAGTGACAGAACAGGCCGAGATCCCTCAACCTTTACTCCTTGTCGGTAGATGAAGGTCCTATCCTTCCAGCACGGCACGGAATCTAACGAAATCCAAGATAGAGAGAAATAAAGATATCCTTACTTAACAAGGACTTTTTTCTACAGGGAAACTGTATCCACAATCCTTATCAGGATTCTACTTCCCATGTATATATGAAGTCCAACACCAACACGGACTTGATGACTTTCTACGCAAGTTAGGGTTGCAATATTCATGTTTATATAGTAGGTCTCCTCGCACCTACACTGGTACACAGAATTCTTAACTCTCAATACAGTCAATTAAATTTATTTCCATCATATATTCAGTATACTTACTCTCACGCAGGAGGGCCTTCGCCGGTGAAGCCCCGGCTCAGTTCACGTGTTTTCTTGTATGTAGGTCCGATCAGGAAGTTCACTCGCTGGAATTATCCGAACCGCTTGGATAAGGGCTAATACGATACGTTTTGGCAACATCAATTTGGTTTCGTTGTCGGGAAACGTCGAAGAACTTCTTTCGGGTAACCACGCATCATGGCTGAGATCCCCCGAGGCAATCAAAAGACCAGTATTACCGCAGGCAACCAGCACCCGCTTCCACAGACAAATCAACCGGACACGACTTCTCCCCTCACCCCGAGTTCGGATGCTACTAAGACAACTTTAGCAGAAACCAAGGTGGGCCAACTATTGGATCTCGATAATCTGAACCTAGATGGAGAGGGCAAGGAAAGGGTCCAAAAAATCATTATTGAAACCTTGGCATTCAGGGATGGACCAGAACTGGAACCCGTCGATCGAATGGAATAGTTCGTCATTAACTCGAACTATCCCGAACAAAAGGTCAAGATAGGAGGAAAGCTCCCTCCTAAAGAAAAGAAAGAAATAATTATCCTTCTCAAGAACAACCTGGACATATTCACGTGGAACGTAGAAGACATGATTAGGGTGAAAGATGACATAACCCTACATAAACTGGAAGCTGATAAGTTCTTCAGACCTGTCAAACAAACAAGAAGAATCTTTGCCAAAGACAAAGAGAAGGCAATACAGGAAGAAATTGAGAAATTACTCAAAGCAGACATCATAAGAGAGGCAACTTACCTGGTCTGGTTAGCCAATTTAGTGATGGTCAAAAAGCATAATGGTAAGTGGGGAATGTGTGTGGACTTCACGGACCTCAACAAGGCCTGCCCAAAGGATAGTTATCCCCTCCCAAGGATTGATAAGTTGGTGGACTCTATTGCGGGACATCAAACACTTAGCTTCCTTGACACTTACTCTGGCTACCATCAAGTTAGAATGGCTGAAGAAGACATTGAGAAGACGGCCTTCCAGGCGGCTGGTGGAATTTATTGTTATGTGATGATGCCATTCGGGCTCAAGAATGCGGGAGCGACCTACCAAAGGATGGTCAATAAGGTTTTCAAATATCAGATTGGGAGAAACATGGAGGCCTACATCGACGACATGGTTGTAAAAACTAGGAGGGGAAGACACACCGCTGACTTGGGAGAGACCATTGATAACCTGAAAGCAAACGCCATGAAGCTTAACCCCAGCAAATGTGTATTCGGGGTCACGATAGGCAAGTTCTTAGGTTTCATGGTTTCTCAAAGGAGCATTGAGGCCAACCTAGAGAAGATCAAAGTATTTATAGACATGCGAGAGCCAACCTGCATCAAAGAAGTCCAAAGGCTTAACGGAAGAATGGCAGCATTGGGAAGGTTCGTAGCCAAAGCTGCGGAGAAATCACTCCCCTTTTTAAGGTCTTAAAAGGAACAAAAGATTTCGTATGGACACCCGAGTTCTCGGCCTCGTTTCGAGATTTGAAGAAATATTTGGGTTCACCACCTCTTCTCAGCAGCCCTGTCGTGGGAGAAATGCTTTTTGTGTTCTTGGCGGCAACAAACCATGCCGTTGCTGCAGTCCTAGTCCGTGACGATAGAGGCGCTCAGAAGCCAGTCTACTATGTAAGCAATGCATTATCAAAAGTTGAATCAAGATATTTCAATGCTGAGAAGATAGCTTACGCCTTGGTTATTCCTTCGAGAAAGCTTAGGGCCTACTTCTCAGCTCATCCCATCACGGTCTACACATATGCTCCCCTAAGAAAAATATTGCACAAGATGGATAGCTCGGGCCGACTTCTCAACTGGTCTATTGAGCTGACCGAATTTGACATTACCTACAAGCCGAGGAGGACCTTACTAGCACAACCCCTGGTTGATTTTCTAGTTGAAACCTCTTTTGCAAGTGAACACGTGCCCGATGTTCGGAAAAGAAAGGCCTTCATGGATACTGAACTCTTCTCTGACCTACCAAGAGACTGCTGGATTTTGTACGTGGGTGGGTCTGTTACAAAAGGAATAAGTGGGGCAGGAGTTGTCCCAGTCAGTCCTAGGAGTGAGCATGTAACTCGCGACTTTATACGATTCAAGTTCCCATCTTCAAACAACCAGGCCGAGTATGAGGCCCTTATCATAGGGATTGAAAAGGCTAAGTTCCTCGGAGCAACGAAGTTGGCTGCTTACAGTGATTCAAAGCTGGTCATGAAGCAGGTCCAAGGAGAGTTCAACACTGAAAACCACATAATGACCAAGTACAAAGACCTCGTCCTTGACATAACCAAGGATTTAGAGTTCTGGGAGATAAGACTAATAGGTCGAGATCACAACAAGGAGGCCGATCTGCTTTCCAAAATGGCTACAGCTAAAGACGTTGATCCATTGGTCATTTACGCCGACCTGCCAGCATTTGAAAGGATAAAAATCTTGGCCATAGACCACTAAGAGAGAAGCTGGATAGACGACGACAAGGACTACCTTAGAGATGGAAAGCTACCCGAAGACGAATTGGCAACCAAAATGATTAAAAGAATTCCGCGCGGTTCATCGTGTGGAACGAAGTACTTTACAGAAGATCTTTCACCAAGCCTCTACTTAGATGTGTTCCTCCAAAGTATGCGGAGAACTTGCTTGCCAAGGTCCATAATGAAGTCTGTGGAGGACACCCGGGGCCAGGACTTTAGCCGATAAGGTCATAATCCTTGGCTATTATTGGCCTAACTTGAGGAAAGATGCCCAGACCTACGTGAAAAAATGCGATAAAGGTCAAACGTACGCTGACCTACCTAAGGTCCCGGCTGTTGAACAAAGCCTCATCATACCGACTTGGCCCTTCGATATGTGGGGAGTCGACATTATCGGACCTTTCCCCTTAGCCAAGGGAAGCAATAAATATGTCATAGTAGTCGTAGATTACTTCACCAAGTGGGTCGAAGCTAAAGCTTTGGCAAAAATCATTGAGGAGAACGCCATCAATTTCATACACGATTATATATGGTGTCGGTTCGGTGTCCCTAACACGATTGTAACGGATAATGTACTTCAATTCTCGGATGCCTTCACTGAAGAGCTTAACAGACTGGGGGTCCAGCACAAAAAATCCTCAGTTAGTCATCCTCAGGAAAATGGCCAAGCAGAAGCAGCCAACAAACTAATCTTGACAGCCCTCACAAAAAATCTAAAAGGAAACGAGAGGAAGTGGTTGGACGACCTCCCCCTTGCCCTATGGGCAGTTCGTATAACCACTCGGGGGCCAACCGGGGAAACGCCCTTTACCTTGACATATGGTTCAGAAGCCTTGGCCCCAACAGAGATGGCACTCCCGACCTTCAGGGTAACCAACTATGACGAAACGGTCAATGAATATAACAGACTCCTTGATTTGGACTTGCTTGATGAGAAAAGACTAGCTGCATAACTAAGGATGATTAACTACAAACGAAGGACCAAGGCTTATCATGACAAAAAGGTTAAGAAAAAGGTGTTCGAAATAGGTGATTGTGTATTGAGAAAAATTGAGTCTAGTCACTGAAAGGCTCAACAAAACAAGCTCTCTCCAAATTAGGAAGGCCCTTACATTATAACCCACGCTATCCGAGAGGGGACCTACATGCTCAAGACACCCGAGGGGAAAGAACTGAAACACCCATGGCACACATAGCACTTGAGAAAGTATTACCAATATAAGAAGTTAAGACGAGCTATCCATTCACACCTTCGATGTAATGGCCTTTATCTATCAAAATCCGTTTCATCATTCTATCGAGTACTTAATTCGTACATGCTTAGACATTACATAACAATGCATAAACATTAAAACAAGTCTGGAGCACTAACGCCTGACTTAAACATTTAAAGCAAGGCAACTCTTGCAAATTCAGATGAAAGCCTGGTTCTTATAAAGGCTAAAGCATACATAACATGCTTGGTCACCAACACGCCGAGTTAAGGCTAAAACGTCTAACTCAGACAATCTGGGCCTAGTTTTGACAACTAGTCTGCTCAAATTAAAAAATGAGTACATGACACTCAACATGCCGAGTTAAGATTAAGACATCTAACTCAGACAATCTGAGCCTAGTTCTGACAACTTGTCTGCTCAAATTTAATAATGAGTACATGACACTCAACATGCCGAGTTAAGATTAAGACATCTAACTAGGACAATCTGAGCCTAGTTCTGACAACTAGTCTGCTCAAATTTAATAATGAGTACATGACACTCAACATGCCGAGTTAAGATTAAGACATCTAACTCAGACAATCTGAGCCTAGTTCTGACAAATAGTCTACTCCAATTTAAAAATGAGTACATGACACTCAACATGCCGAGTTAATATTAAGACATATAACTCAGACAATCTGAGCCTCGTTCTGACAACTAGCCTGCTCAAATTTAATAATGAGTACATGACACTCAACATGCCGAGTTAAGGTTAAGACATCTAACTTAGACAATCTGAGCCTAGTTCTGACAACTAGTCTGCTCAAATTTAATAATGAGTACATGACACTCAACATGCCGAGTTAAGATTAAGACATCTAACTCAGACAATCTGATCCTAGTTCTGACAACAAGTCAGCTCAAATTTAATAATGAGTACATGACACTCAACACGCCGAGTTAAGATTAAGACATCTAACTTAGATAATCTGAGCCAAGTTATGGCAACTAGTTCGGTCAAATTTAAAAATGAGTACATGACACTCAGCATGCCGAGTTAAGATTAAGACATCTAACTCGAACAATCTGGATCCAGTTCTAAACAATTAGATCAAGTTTGACAAACGACACGCCGATCACAGATAGATGATCCCTGGCTCATCTACACTTGGCTCGTACTGGCTAAAGTGATCATAAATAAACTAAGGTATACATCCTGACCTTACCCGGTGTAAAGCGGGATCTCCTTCTGACATTTTCAGGAAGGCCGACATCAAATACTCAGCCTAACAATAAACTAGTTCGTGGTTGGTTAAGTATGAGCATCTCGTAATACGAGATAGAAAACTTGAGCATGACCGCGTATAAGAAACATGGCTAAAACACCCAAATCATGTCAAGAAGAATATAGGAAAAGCATGAAGACCCCGATAAAACAACCGAGCTCAGACATTATAAGTATTCAAACAAAAGAGTACATTGTTCTAGCCAAATCAGCTTATAATCCATTCAAATACAAAAATAAAAATTGAACTATCCAAGTCAGGCGCCATCTTCTTCCTCAGCCTGTGCTATCAAGTTGTCGAAATTATTCTCTTGAGGAGTCGGAGGATCCAATACCGGCTTCCCATCTTGAGAATATCTAGCCCTTATGTTCTTAGGAGCATTCTCAGAGTACGGGATCATAGGATGAGCCACCCTGGCTTCGGCACTGTAAGGATCTTGGACGAAGAGTCGGGCGAGCTTCTCTAGAGGCAGCTCGACTTCAGGGTCAATGTAGAGGAGCCGAGATAAATTGGACCAGGCATCACCGTAGACAGATCCCGCTTCATCAACCAAGTCATTCCCATACTGTTTACTCTTTCGGTATCGCTCGACGGCGGCCTCCTCTTTGCCAGTCAAGCCCTCCTCAAGAAAGGACAGCCTTTCATTCGCAGCATTCTTCTCCAACACCAAGAGCTCGGCCCTCTTCCTCTGTGCCTTGGCCTCGGCCTCAGCAATCTCCCGAGCGGACTCGGATTGCAGCAAGGCCTCCTTTAGTTTCTCTAAGTCATCCAATGCAGACTTTTTGGCAAACTCGGCCTGTTCTACCTTCAGCACGGCATCGTGCACCAAGGCATCGTGAGAAGCTTTCTTCTTCTCGAGGGCTTCATCCCTCTCATCGAGCTTAACGGTGGATTCTTGGACCGACTTGGCCGCCACCTCATTCTTGTGCATCAGATCCACGACCTGTCTGAATACCGCATACTCATGTTGGGCTATGGAGGCGAGATACAAAAATAAAATAAACTCAGTTCGAGCAGATTTCAAAAAGGAAATTGCAAAGTATGGAAAATCGGCATGGAATAAATGGTACCTCACTAAGAATTAAACCCTTCCTGTTGAAGAGTTGGAGCGAGCTCGGCTTGTCAGCAATGAACCGTTCAATATAAGTTGTATTCATAGCGTGCTTGATGACCGGTCCCCCAAGCTTCAAGGCGGCCCCATATCGAGTAGTCGAATCAAACCAAGACATAATGGGCGCAGCAGCAAAGGAGTTAACCAAGTTTTTAATCTCGGAATCGGATAGGGCAAAAGCCGAGGATAAACCATATGGTAAGGGAATGGTTCTCTTATGAGAAGGCTCTTCTCGAGCTCGGCCTCCATCATCCCTCGGCCTTTTCTGTCTCTGGGGATGCTCTGCCTTGGGATCCGGCCCGCAATCTCGGCCCGGTCCTAAAGAGTACCCCTGGCCTTGACTCCGGGCACGAGTCCAAGTAGGGATAACTTCCTCGGTGGGCTCCCTCTTGACTTCCACTTCAGGTTCGGACGATGCCCCGGCTTGAACGGTAAGCGGCTCCTTTGGAAGCGAAGACTCCTATTTCTCTTGCAGCTCTTTTTTCCGAGCCACCATATCGGCATGTCTATTTTCAACTCCGCTCAATCGGGATAGCCTCTTCGTTTTTTCTAGCCGCCATCACGGGTTCGATGTGCTCCTCATTGACCTTCTGGATGTCCTCCATCGAGAGATCTGCGCAAAAATAAATGTTATCCCAGGACGGGACGGGAGAGAAAATGAAGGTGACAACAAGTATGAAGAAAATTACATCCTACGATGACAACGGCTTCTAATCACTTGTCCCCCTCGGCCCTGCAAGTTGCACAATCCTGGTGAAACACGAAATTGGGGTGAACAACCCAGTCAGGAAACCAAGTCCCCCTTTTGACCTCGACCAAAGGTCTAACCCCAGCTATGGGCCCCCTCATTAGGCCGGCCTGAGCATGGTAACGAAATTCCATCTCCAGCTCGACCCAGTCGAGAATGGCCACGGAGGAGAACTGCTCGAGCTTTGAAATCAAGTCCGCACTCGAGTCCGGATTGTGAACGCGCGAAGGCGATGCAATGAATTAACATGTGCTGCAAATTCCTAGCCATGCCGGCTCTCAACCTTGATACGTGCCTATTCCAACCCGTGATCTTATTGACGGTATTTGAAATGGGGGGCCAAGAGCTTGGGTTTGTTGGGATCAGACTTAATGGTGATGGTTCTGGTTTTGGAGTTGTAAGACGAATTGAAAAAGTGATAGATTGCAAACAGGCGCGGCTCGAAGCCGAGACCACGGCACAATATAATAAAGGCGGTGAGATAACTGACCGCGTTGGCACCGAGATGGGCTGGGACAATTTCCCAGTCCTCCAAAAATTGATTAATGAAAGGGTCCAATGGCAGTCTCAGGCCGAGGTGGAATTGCTTAAAATAAAACGGGACGAGGGCGTCACTGTAGTATAAAGTTTTAGCCTCATGCTCATCGGCGAAAGGGGTGGCCAAACTATGGTGGAGCTTATACCCATTCATATCCACCTCATATGTGGTATAAAGTTCCTCAAGTATCTCGTCCTCCCCTTTGGGATGCTTAGGCCGAAAGGAGCCTCCTGGGTTTATCTGGCCTTTCCCTAGGCTACGTCTTGAGCCGACAACCTTAGAGTCGAACTCCCCGATGGGCCTATCAGAAGTACTCTCCCCAGCCATACCTGTAGAAGAGGATAAGGGATTAGACTCACCCTATGAAGACGACGAGGTGACCTTCTCCTTCGTCTCAACCACTTGGGCCGAGGAGGAATCTCCCCCAAGGCGAAGCCGAGCTTGAGACTTGTCCTTGACATAATGCAAAAATATGCAGTCTAGGACTTCGTCCAAACTATCAAGAGTCAACACGTCGACATCACTACCATCTACGGTCCTAGGCGCAACAAATCCAGAGGGATATCTAACATCCGTTCTAGGGGTTTTGTTCATGTACAACATTTCGCCAATGGCCGCGAGGGATAGAAGCCTCCACGACCCATCGGATTTAACAAAAATCCTAGAGTTCCTAGTGTAGAAACCGTAAGTGGAATTCTTTTCCAAATACCCCTGCTTAGACATCTTGAAGACGCGAAGTTTAACATAAGACTTGAAGCTTTCAAAAACTTAACAATGGCGGAAAAAATAAATGGGAAATGGAGCTGGAAAAGTACCTCAAGAAGCAAAGATAAGCGGATGAAAATAAATGGGAAGCAACGCCGGAAGAACTGGTTGGAGTAAATCGGCAGAAAAATGGCCAGAAATGGAGCGGTATAAAGTGTCGCTGGGCCGCTACAAACTGTTTTCTGTTCGGAATCCGAAGAATGAAAGGAAGAATTTTGATTTTATAAGGAGGGCACGCGGGTGTCATAATTGCACCGCATTACTGGGCGCGGTTCTCTAGGAGGGTGTCTCTTCACCTCTCCACGTGCACGCCGCCCAATATCATGAAGGGATTCCAAGCGATTGGTATGACTGGACCTTTAGAATTCAGTGAGACGCCCAAACAAGTTGAGGCCGACATAACTCCAAGCAAAGCCGGCTTCAGAGAAGCAACCAAAACCCTGAAGGAGAAATGATGGACTTGAGTTCCAACTCGGCATGCTGAGATAAAAACTTGGAGGCCACTGAACAACATAAACTGAATTGATTACGTGGATCTAAGGAGCCTGGGCATAAGCCCAGTAGGGCCCACAAATCAAGACCCTGCAAAGCCCAAGGGTAAACTTCTCGACCCTGCGTAAGGAATGACATCTAGGCCGACCTAAAGGCCAGATATCCAAACTCGGCTTGCCTCAGTTCCGATTCAGGTCTAGACCTTATCAGGCGACCATCTTGTCACACCGACTCAGTTTCAGTGACAGAACAGGCCGAGATCCCTCAACCTCTACTCCTTGTCGGTAGATGAAGGTCCTGTCCTTCAAGCACGACACGGAATCTGACGAAATCCAAGAGAGAGAGAAATAAAGATATCCTTACTTAACAAGGACTCTTTTCCACAAGGAAACTGTATCCATAATCCTTATCTGGATTCTGCTTCCCATATATATATGAAGTCCAACATCAACACGGACTCGATGACTTTCTCCGCAAGTTAGGGTTACAATATTCATGTTTATATAATAGGTGTCCTCGCACCTACACTGGTACACACAGAATTCTTGACACTCAATACAGTTAATTAAATTTATTTCCACCATATATTCAGTATACTTACTCTCACGCCGGAGGGCCTTCGCCGGTGAAGCCCCGACTCAGTTCACCTGTTTTCTTGTGTGTAGGTCCGATCAAGAAGTTCACTCGCTGGAATTATCCGAACTGCTTGGATAAGGGCTGATCCGGTATGTTTTGGCAGCACCATCTACATATTTGGCAAATAAGCATATCATTATTCAAAATTTTCACAAATAAGGTGTTGTCGAATTTACCTCTTTTGTAGTCATTTGCAATAAAAAATTGACTTAAATGATCGTACAAGGCTCGTGGTGCTTGCTTCAGTCTATAGAGAGCTTTGTTGAGTTTGAAGACATGATCTGGAAATCGATGATCTTCAAATCCTGTAGGTTGCTTGACGAAAACTTCTTCTTGAATAAAGTCATTCAAAAATGCGCTTTTCACATCCATTTGATATAACTTGATTTTCTTGTGAGAGAAGCACAAAGCAAACGAATGGCTTCAAGACGAGCCACGGGTGCGAAACTTTCCTCATGAATTATAACCTTGTGCAACTAGACGAGACTTATCTTACTGGGTACCTGTCTTCGTGACACTTGATTTTATGTACCCATTTAGTTCCGATAATAAATTTATCTTTAGGAGCTGGAACTAAATTCCATAGATTATTTCGTTCAAATTGGACAAGCTCTTCTTGCATAGCCATCACCCAGATTTCATCATTAAGAGCTTCCGACACATTTTTGGGTTCGGTTTCTGAAACGAAGGCAAAGTGAGCAATATATTCGGTAATTCTTCTTCGTGTTTGAACACCATCTTCGATATTCCCAATAACCAGATCTCTTCGATGATCTTTGTTATGATTCCAATCTTTAGGCAGCTCATCGATTATACTCTTTTGAGACTCTAAAATCTTTTCCTTTTCATTTGAGGAATGAGAATCCGGATGAATACCTGCATCATCAAAATAATCTGCCTTTCCCGGGGGTGAGATCATATCATTGAATTTAACATGAATGGATTCCTCAACTTTATTAGTTCTAATATTATAAACACTGAAAGCTTTACTATTTGTAGAATAGCCAAGAAATATACCGGAATCGGAGTTTGGATCAAATTTGCCCAAATTTCCTTTACATTATTTAAAATAAAAACATTGCAACCGAATGGATGAAAATATGAAATATTCGGCTTTTTGCCCTTCCAGATATCATAAGGGGTTTTAAGTTGGGCACTACGAAGATGAACCCGATTGATAACATAACATGCCGTAAAAATTGATTCGGCCCAAAAATATTTCGGAAGAGAGTATTCATTTAACATTGTTCTCGACATTTCTTCCAAAGACCGATTCTTTCTTTCAACGACTACATTTTGTGAGGAGTTCTAGGAGCCGAAAAATTGTGGTTAATTCCATACTTGTCACAAAAAAGTTCAAACGAGGAGCAATCAAATTTACCTCCGTGATTGGTACGAATAGAGATTATGGAAAGGTTTTTCTCATTTTATACCAAACGACACCATTTAGAAAACTCAGAAAAAGAATCATCTTTAAGAGCAAGAAATCTGACCCAAGTAAATCGAGAAATATCATCATCGATTACCAACGTATAAAGTTTGCCATTTAGGCTAACATATCTAGATGGACCAATTAGATCCATATGCACAAGTTCAAGAATGCGAGTAGTGGAAATCTCAAATTTTGGTTTGAAAGATTCTCGAGTATGTTTCCCTTTTATGCAAGATTCATATAAATGTTTACGATCAAATTTAAGTTTGGGTAGCCACGAACTAAATCATATCTCGAGAGTTTTGAAATGATCGGTAGAGATGTATGCCCCAATTTTCTATGCCACAAAAATGCATTATCATTTAAAGTAATAAGGCATTTTTCATTGAATGAATTTTTATCATTAAGATCGACAATATAAATATTTCCGCATCTTAAACCGATAAAGGCAATTTTATTATTTTTAAAAGCGGTGCAATGAGTTTCTTCAAAAAGGATTTTAAAACCCTCGTCGCACAATTGAGAGGCACTTAGAAGATTATGATGCAAACCTTCAACAAATAACACTTTAATAATAGACGGATAAGGTTCCTTACCGACCTTATCGGTTCCTTAATCTTCCTTTTTTTTGTCGCCAAAGATTACATGTCCTTGTTCTTGATATTCGAGTTCTTCGAATAGCTCTTTGGTGCCACACATGTGCCTCGAACAACCACTATCTATGTACCACTTGCTTTTCTTTGAATATGGTACCTGCAAAATTAGTTTGTTGTGGTTGTTTTGGTACCCAAGCCCTTTTGGGTCCTCCATATTTAACAATGCTAATGGCATTCGGGACAATCGTTCCTTTAGGAACCCAAATTTGTCGAACTTTTATAGTTCTCAGTTTTGAATGAGCTTTGTCAAGATAATTTTGTTGATTGGGGGGAGTTTTTGAATTCTCAATTTTTGTACTTTTTATCTTGTCAGGATTTATAAGAGATTGTTCTCTCTTAAATAGATCAAAATCGAGATCATGTTTAGACAACGGAGATTTTTGAATAGATAAGAGCTTTTCAAACTTCTCGCTTCCAAGAGTAAATTTATTCATTATATATTTCATCTCTTTTCGAGAGTTAGATAATTCGATTTTCAAAATATTTTCTTTCTCAAGGCACGAGGTATGGTCTATTTCAACGGTCTTGCCTTTATTTTGAAGTTTTGAGTTTTCGAGTTCTAACACCTTTATTTTGCTTTTGAAAGATATTTAATTGAACCATTTCATCGTATTCCATGTTCAATGACTCAAAAGTATTTAATAATTCATTTTCCTGATGTGTTTCTTGAGAATCACAAAAATCAAATAAATCATAATCATCCTTTGGTTTAGAGCGTACCTCGATATCATTTTCCGAATCAAGTGCAATAAATGCGAGATTTGCATCTAATGATCTTTCAATTTATTCCTCATCGTCACTCCAAGAAGCGATTAGGACTTCCCTCTTTTTGAATCTTTTGTTTTGAGGTTTAGAAGTAGATCCTCGGCATTCTTTGGCATAATGTCCGGCTTTGCCGCATTTTCGACAATTATTGTCAAATTTCTTTATAGGAGCATACATATTTTTCTTTTGTTCCGTATTGCCATCCCGACCAAGGAAGTTCCGCCTTTTTTGAATTAAATTCTTGTATCATCTAAAATTCTTGGCGTATAGAGCAAGTTCCTCATCATCTTCGTCTTCGGGAACTTCTTCCTCAGTATCACTATCTGCTTTGAAAGTGACTACTTTCTCACAAGGCTTTGGTCTGGAGCCTCTGGATTTAAGAACGATCTCGTAATTGATAAGTGACCCGATGAGGGCGCTAAATTCAAGCTTGTTGAGATCTTTGGATTCCATGATTGCGGAAACTGTAGCATCCCATTCACGAGGTAATGAGCGAAGAATTTTCTTAGCCTTGTCGCTAATTGAGATAGGTCTTCCAAAAGATGTAAGACCATTTGTTATAGCTAAAAATCGATCCAACATATTTATGATCATTTCCTCATCTTTCATGGAAAAGAGTTCGTAATCATGAAGTAGCATGTTAATTTTGGTCTCCTTGACTTGAGTGGTTCCTTCATGAGTGACTTCGAGAATTTCCCAAATTTCCTTTGCACTTTCATATAAGGATATCCTATCGAGTTCTTCAGGATTTAGAGCACAGTATAAGAGTTGAGTGGCACGAGAATTAATATGTGTGTTCTTCCAATCTTCATCGTTAAACTCATCAAATTTTTTAAGCGAACCATCTTCCTTCTTGGAGATTTTTGGACCAAGAGAAATGACTTTCCAGATTTCAATGTCGTAAGCTTGAACAAATATAGCCATCTTCTTTTTCCAAGTCATGAAGTTGGAGCCGTCAAAGAAAGGAGGGCGGTTTAGTGCATTACTTTCGATTTGGCCTAATAGAGCCATTTGCGGATATCTTTCTCTAAAGTGTTTAAACCTTTAAAAAGAGACCCGCTCTGATACCAACTGAAGAGTGAAAAATACCACTAGAAAGGGGGTCGAATAGTGGTGTTGCGGATAAATAAAATTTCTCGAGAGATTAAAAATAATGCGAAAAATAAAAGACACCAGATTTATAGAGGTTCAGCAACTTGCCTAAGTCCTCTTTCCATTTCCTTTTTCTATTGGCTTAAGGAGCAACCACACTTCACTTTGCCTCGTCTTCTATTGGTCTAAGCACAACCGATACAAATTGCTTGTCTTCTATTGGTCCAAGCACAACCGACTATAATTGATACAATACTTTTTCTAGTATTCTATTGGAACTAGAATAACCTAACTTTGAATCTAAGAATTCAATCCTAACAATTCCAGATCACTGATCTTAATAACATCGGATTAAACTTCCTGATTCGACTCGTGAAAGAGCGATGCGACACTCCATCACAATAAAAAAGACACGGTATATGATATGAAAAATTAAGTACAATGCTTTGTAACTTTTTCGTACACAACTTAATAAAATAAACTTGCTTGAAGATGATAATAACTTGAGCTCAGAATGTATGCTTGACAGCTTGAATTTGTGTGTCCATCTATTCCAAATGTGATGGTATTTATAGGCATTTTGAGCCATATAGCCGTTACTGATTTGTGGAGTTTAGTGTGCGCTAACTCTTATGCATTGCGTGTGCTAGCGGCTTAGTCAAACAACTTTTATTCTGACGTTGACATGAAATGGGCTTGTCTCTGTAATATCCGCAATTTTCGATTTTCGGTAAATTTCTTTTTCAGCCGGTGTCCGTTTTGACGACTCGCTCATGACCGTTTCGTCATTTCGAGAATGATTAATTCTGCACTTTTTGTCATCCGAGTTCGTTTCGGTATCGTTTTGTTGAATTCCGAGCTTTTTAGCGACTTTTCCGCACTTGAGTTCGATTCTTGCGAATCTCGTCAAAGCTGTTGTTTCGAGTTTCGTAAGTTCATTTAATGATATTATTCATGTTGCGAGCTTTGGTTTGGTGTTTCGATCGCGTATCGTGAGTTTCGGACGTTTTGGGCCATTTTCGTAATTTCCCAAAGTTTTGGGTAATTAGTTCCGTTGTCGAATTCCGAGCCTTCGGGTGGTTGGAATCGTGTGTTCTATTATCTCTTAGATTCGTCTTTGCGAGTACTTCGTAACCGTAACCGATTCGTATTCGTGTTCGGGTTTCGGGTCGTTGGACGTAATTTTCGGCCGTCGGGAGGGGCTGCCAGCTTGTGCAACACGGCCACAGCAGCCTGCAGGCGCCGTGTCTGCGCCTGGTCGGCGGAGATCGGTGATCGCCGAGACACGGCCGAGACACACGGGCTATGCTGGCGTTTCTTTGCCGTGTCCGTGCAACTATAAATATGGCAGAACAGACGGGTTTTTCACCCATTTTATCACTCGTTTTCTTCCCTTCCGCGGTTGGAACTTGCTCAATCATGGAGGCATGTTGTTATACAATGAATCCATGAAGTATTGAGGTTCAGAACATCAATTGATCATCACATAACATCCTTCAATCCAGCGAATCAAGGCAAGTTTTCTTAAAATATAGTTTTGGGGATTTTGTTCGATTTGTCCGTTTAATCCGTTTTAACTCAGAATAGTGATGTATTTATGATTGTTAAACAATATTATGTCGAATTCCTTGCTGTTCCTCGGTTGAATCGCCGAGGATTCGTCGTTTTATTGAGTATCTTATCGACGCCTTGAAGGTGTTCGATAAAATGTCGCAAAGAGGATTCGAGCGTTCTACGATTATTCTTCCTCGTTCGTTCGTTAATTTATTGATGGTATGATGTTAGGGTCAGATTTCTCGCAAAGAATTCGAGTCGGAACCCTTCCGTTCGTCGTTTTCTTCAAGCTTTTCGATTGTGGGTGTATTCGTTGTCTTCGCCGGAGAATCGTAGGTGTTCGAGGTGTCCCGACTGATCCGTGATTGTGGGAGTGTCCGACATCGATTATCGAGGCAAGTATCTTGCCCATACATTACGTGTTTTGTGGATATTATGATTGTTAATCGTCGATATGTGCTAAATAAATATTAATAACCATTTTCCAAAGAAATCGGAATATTTACCATCATGCTTTTTGTAAAGTGACCCGTGTGTGTCGGGAAGTAATGTGCTTAGTTGAATATGCAAGCTAGTGTCGAGTATAGAATCACCTTACTTTCTTGTGATGTCATTGCGTATGATTATGTCGTTGGTAAATGTAAAGTGTAATTCTTTTGTGAAATTATGTGCTTGGAGTCACGTGTTTATGGATGAATATGTGAGTTTGAGTGATATTAGTTGTGTCGTTCGGTGCTGTTGAAATCTTGTGCTTCCTTGTGAATCGTATCATTACTTGGTCGTGAGTATATGTTGGATGAACTGGCCATTCTAGTAAGGTACCTCGACTATATATACTGTGATTGACCTTCGAGGCTTGTGGTTTGCAACTGTTATTTTGGAACGTGTGTGTGTGTTGTTCCTTCCACCCGGAGCGTCCGACGGGATGTCTGGGGGTCGATACTAAGCGGTACGGCCACGGAAGTGGACTTGGGTGCGTGTGTGGATGAACTTCCACCCGGAGTGTCCGACGGGATGTCTGGGGGTCGATACTAAGGGGTACGGCCGCGGAAGTGGTTTCCCACCCGGAGTGTCCGACGGGATGTCTGGGGGTCGATACTAAGGGGTACGGCCACGGGTTACCAGTTGTGGTTTTCATCTTGAGGATGACGTTGATGTTTTCGTTAATTGTGATATTGTCCGGAGTATCACAATGCTTTGTGCTTGGGGTTGAGAGACATTATATATCGAGTCTTGGTGCTTGGCTAGAATGGCATAGGATTAATGTGTTATGTGTAATGTGACCTTGTAAGTGAATTGAAGTGGATGATCGGGTCGTGGACCCTGTGTTTTGTGACCGGAATGGTTGGGTCGTGGACCCCGTGTTTTGTTAAACGGATTTGTATTTTGAAAAATGAACTTTGGGTTGTGACCCTAAATGGCTTTCGAGGAATTAAGAACTTTTCAATTTGATGTTTTCAAAACTCCGAGATTTGGAAATGTTTTCACAATGCTTACTTGCTTCGTTTACGCTTTCAAGACTTGAACTATTTTTAACTAAATATATCTCAAGTCTTTCGTTATATTCTCGGAATGTGTTGTGTATGGCTCGTATTTGCACTTTATACTTGCACTAGCGAAACAGTGGAGTTTTGCTAACCCCGATGTCGGGGTGGATATCTGTATTGTGTCCGGTACATGCGGGTTTCGGGAGCAAGACACAAGATCGGCACGAGGATGATGAAAGACGAATGATACTAATCACACGAAGGCCGATTTTGGGTTCGATTAGTGAGTCCATTGTATTGTCTTTTCATTTGTTTTATTGTTCGTTGTTGCAAGTATTTTACCCTTGTGTGGGTATGAGTCTGGATGAGTTTATGTATTTTGATTTTTAAGTCGGTGACGAAAGACCAAATCGGTCTATTGGTGCATTATTTTGATTCGTCGGTATGTAATGTAATGTGTTGTTTTGATGTCTAGCTGGTGGATCCTCACGGAGAGGGTGCACGGCGTGTAATATTCCGGTTTGATGCGGGGTGTTACATTTATGGTATCGGAGCTTAGGTTGAGGAAACCTAGGCTTCGGGTCGAGTTATGTGTTGTTGAGTCTTGTATTGTCGATTTTGTCTGAGTCGTGTCGCGACGCGTCGTGCAGGATGTCGGCCGTGATTAGTATCAAGGTGCGGCCATCATCTTCGCGCGATCTGTGGCTGTACGTCTCCCTACTACATGTTGTCCCACGAGCTATACGAGCCTGTATGATTCTGTGTTATGTAGTAGTATTTGAAGGTGCATCGTGAGTAAGTGACATATAATTGTTAATTCCCGTTTGTGTTAGAATGAAGAATGATATTGCCAAATGTATCTTTGTATGAAGCTGTTTTCTTGCAAGAGCAACAACCTTGGAATTTTTTTAGTTTGAAGGCTTAGGGAGCCACGTAAATTTTTAAAATGTTCTGCAAGGGATGAAATATTTTGATTTTTTGTATGATGACCTCAAGTTCGAAAATTTTTAGACTTCAAACTACCGATATTTCATTTTCATCTCATACTATAAGTTTTCAAAACTCGAGTTTTTAACTCAAATAAGGTCTACAAAATATACTCAAGACGTGACTCTCGTTTGTAACTTTTTGGTTTCATGAATGTTGGTCAGAAGATGCGTATTGATGATGCTCTCGTTGTTGAGCAGTGGTGCCAGTTTTATGATTAAAATAGTAACGTGAATGTTGAGTCCATCGGTATGTATGTGTTGAGATAGTTCTCCTTATTGAGAAGTAAAATTTTCGTTTTTGTAGGATGATTTTCTTTTGATGGTTGCTTGTGAGATGTTATAATTATGTGAATCGATGACATTTAGACTCATATGTTGTTGCTTATTGGTAACCTTCGATTCTAGTATTACCTCATATATGTTTGCAATCGTGTTGGTGATTAGAGCAGTTAGCACAGGCTTAAATACGAGCCTAACGCGCTAACGTGGCGTGTTTAGCGCACGTTAACCTTTGTTATGTGGCGCTAATCAACACAGCGAGTCTATGGAACCGCATTATAGCCGTTAAGTCTAACTTTTGCGGCCAATCACCTGTAGTTGTATTCTCTACGTGGTGTCTAGTGATAACAACTGTTGTGCGTGAATGTGTGTTAAGACTTTTCGTATTGCTAGGTGATATTTGATTGTGTTTGATGAATTGATAAATTATGTCTGCTGTGTGTGTTCAAAAACACTTTCCTGGAAACTTCACAAAGTTTTGACGGTTCGATTAATCGGCGGCTCCATGTATACTTTGAAAATTATTTGGAATTGGCGAGCCGGCCTTGGATTCTCAAATAAAACCTCGGTGGTATTTGAAAAAGTTGTTTTAAAGTACATGTAGATATTTTGTAAAATGTTACCATCGTTGATTTTCATGTAGTGTTGGGGGGGATTTTCCAAAATGATTTTTAACGTATTGTTGTATTTTCAGATAATTCGAGTACATGATTTTCAAAAATCTTTCACATCATAAAAATATTTTATTTCAAAAACCAATACGATTTTTATATTCAAAAATATATATTGAAAGATAAAAAAATCTCACTCGATGTAAACTTCAAACTCGAATTTGAGAAAGTTTCCTGTATTGATTAAAGTATGTACGAATGGTTTGATGACCTTGCGTGGCTACCTTGTTGTTATTAACGTAATGCTGGTGTGTAGTGGCGTGGTGATTTTGACAATGCCGGTTGCACAGAAAATATTATTTAGCCAATGATTTCAAAATGAGACGGTTAAAGTCTGTTGTTTAAAAGTTTTGATGAAGCAACCTGAGGTACCAAAAATACTTTTAAAGTTTTACTTTGAAGAGCACACAAATCCAAGGATTTTCAAATGATATCATTTAAAAGAATACCTCGTGGATTTTCTTATCGAGTTGTTAGTAGTTACCTTATGTGATATTGTCGTCTTTGAGTTGATACTTTAGCATGTTATTTTTGCGAAGGCGTGGCATCGTGTCGAGTGAGAATCCGCTTAGTATGCCGAGGACGAGAGGATGCGGTCGTGACCGCGTACGATTGGTCATGGATATCGGATGCGGGACCAAGAGGATATGGTCGGGAAGGTTGCTATTCCAGACTTCGTTCTCGTTGTTTAGGTTTTGGGACGAAACCTCTTTTAAAGGTGATATGATGTAATACCCGCATTTTCTTTCTTTCTCTTCTGTTTCGTCAATCGTATCGACTCATTTGTGTTCGTTGATGCTTCGACACAGTGTTGTTTCTCACCTTTGTCATTCGAGCGAGTTCTGATATTGTCCCAAATTGAGCTATATATCGTTGTGACCTTTTCAAGTTCGGAAAATTAGTCTCGTTTTCGATCTTCCAACCCTTGGGTGGTGGAATTCCGTATTTGTTCAGCGATTGGCTCGCGTTTTGATTGATGTACCGTTGGGTCGGTCAATAGTATTGATTCTCGTCCGTTGTGTTTTGTGATTGTTCGGATAATCGACTTGATTGTATTATCCATTTGATGACGCTTGTCACTTGTTGGTTTTGTTATATCCCTAACGGCGACGTTGTGTTGGTCGTCGTGGAGCGTGTTTTCACGCCATATATTCCTTTGCGTTGCTTGTAACGTTTCGCCGATGGGCGTAAGTTACGCGTTTCCTTGCGTATCTCGTTGAGTTTTCCTGGCGCGATATTGCTTCTCCCTACTTGTTTTAAGTTTCGGGACGAAACTTCTTTTAAGGAGGGTAGAATGTAATATCCGCAATTTTCGATTTTCGTAAATTTCTTTTCAGCGAGTCCGTTTTGACGACTCGCTCATGACCGTTTCGTCATTTCGAGAATGATTAATTCTGCACTTTTTGTCATCCGAGTTCGTTTCGGTATCGTTTTGTTGAATTCCGAGCTTTTTAGCGACTTTTCCGCACTTGAGTTCGATTCTTGCGAATCTCGTCAAAGCTGTTGTTTGAGTTTCTCGTAAGTTCATTTAATGATATTATTCATGTTGCGAGCTTTGGTTTGGTGTTTCGATCGCGTATCGTGAGTTTGGACGTTTTGGGCCATTTTCGTAATTTCCCAAAGTTTTGGGTAATTACTTCCGTTGTCGAATTCGAGCCTTCGGGTGGTGAATCGTGTGTTCTATTAGCTCTTAGATTCGTCTTTGCGAGTACTTCGTAATCAGTAACCCGATTCGTATTCGAGTTCGGGTTTGGGGTCGTTCGGACGTAATTTTCGGCCGTCGGGAGGGCCTGCCAGGCTGTGCAACACGGCCCCCTGGCAGCCTGGCAGGCGCCGTGTCTGCGCCGGGTCGGCCAGATCGCAGCTGCCGAGACACGGCCGAGACACACGGCTATCTGGGCCGTTCTTTGCGCCGTGTCCGTGCCTATAAATATGGCGAAACAGACGGGTTTTCACCCATTTTATCACTCGTTTTCTTCCCTTCCATGGCCGAACTTGCTCAATCATGGAGGCATGTTGTTATACAATGAATCCATGAAGTTTTGAGGTTCATAACATCAATTGATCATCACGTAACATCCTTCAATCCAGCGAATCAAGGCAAGTTTTCTTAAAATCTAGTTTTGGGGATTTTGTTCGATTTGTCCGTTTAATCCGTTTTAACTCAGAATAGTGATGTATTTATGATTGTTAAACAATATTATGTCGAATTCCTTGCTGTTCCTCGGTTGAATCGCCGAGGATTCGCTGCTTTATTGAGTATCTTATCGACGCCTTGAAGGTGTTCGATAAAATGTCGCAAAGAGGATTCGAGCGTTCTACGATTATTCTTCCTCGTTCGTTCGTTAATTTATTGATGGTATGATGTTAGGGTCAGATTTCTCGCAAAGAATTCGAGTCGGAACCCTTCCGTTCGTCGTTTTCTTCAAGCTTTTCGATTGTGGGTGTATTCGTTGTCTTCGCCGGAGAATCGTAGGTGTTCGAGGTGTCCCGACTGATCCGTGATTGTGGGAGTGTCCGGCATCGATTATCGAGGCAAGTATCTTGCCCATACATTACGTGTTTTGTGGATATTATGATTGTTAATCGTCGATATGTGCTAAATAAATATTAATAACCATTTTCCAAAGAAATCGGAATATTTACCATCATGCTTTTTGTAAAGTGACCCGTGTGTGTCGGGAAGTAATGTGCTTAGTTGAATATGCGAGCTAGTGTCGAGTATAGAATCACCTTACTTTCTTGTGATGTCATTGCGTATGATTATGTCGTTGGTAAATGTAAAGTGTAATTCTTTTGTGAAATTATGTGCTTGGAGTCACGTGTTTATGGATGAATATGTGAGTTTGAGTGATATTAGTTGTGTCGTTCGGTGCTGTTGAAATCTTGTGCTTCCTTGTGAATCGTATCATTACTTGGTCGTGAGTATATGTTGGATGAACTGGCCATTCTAGTAAGGTACCTCGACTATATATACTGTGATTGACCTTCGAGGCTTGTGGTTTGCAACTGTGATTTTGGAACGTGTGTGTGTTGTTCCTTCAACCCGGAGTGTCCGACGGGATGTCTGGGGGTCGATACTAAGGGGTACGGCCACGGAAGTGGACTTGGGTGCGTGTGTGGATGAACTTCCACCCGGAGTGTCCGACGGGATGTGCGGGGTCGATCTTAAGGGGTACGGCCGCGAAGTGGTTTCCCACCGGAGTGTCCGACGGATGTCTGGGGTCGATACTAAGGGTACGGCGCGGGTTACCAGTTGTGGTTTTCATCTTGAGGATGACGTTGATGTTTTCGTTAATTGTGATATTGTCCGGAGTATCACAATGCTTTGTGCTTGGGGTTGAGAGACATTATATATCGAGTCTTGGTGCTTGGCTAGAATGGCATAGGATTAATGTGTTATGTGTAATGTGACCTTGTAAGTGAATTGAAGTGGATGATCGGGTCGTGGACCCTGTGTTTTGTGATCGGAATGGTTGGGTCGTGGACCCCGTGTTTTGTTAAACGGATTTGTATTTTGAAAAATGAACTTTGGGGCTGTGACCCTAAATGGCTTTCGAGGAATTAAGAACCTTTTCAATTTCTGATGTTTTCAAAACTCCCGAGATTTGGAAATGTTTTCACAATGCTTACTTGCTTACGCTTTCAAGACTTGAACTATTTTTAACTAAATATATCTCGGGAAGTCTTTCGTTATATTCTCGGAATGTGTTGTGTATGGCTCGTATTTGCACTTTATACTTGCACTAGCGAAACAGTGGAGTTTTGCTAACCCCAGTGTCGGGGTGGATATCTGTATTGTGTCCAGGTACATGCAGGTTTCGGGAGCAAGACACAGGATCGGCATGAGGGATGATGAAAGACGAATGATACTAATCACACGAAGGCCAGTTTTGGGTTCAGTTAGTCGGAGTCCATTGTATTGTCTTTTCCGCTGTTTTATTGTTCGTTGTTGCAAGTATTTTACCCTTGTGTGGGTATGAGTCTGGATGAGTTTATGTATTTTGATTTTTAAGTCAGTGACGAAAGACCAAATCGGTCTATTGGTCTGTTATTTTGATTCGTCGGTATGTAATGTAATGTGTTGTTTTGATGTCTAGCCTGGTGGATCCTCACGGAGAGGGTCTGCGGCGTGTAATATTCCCGGTTTGATCTGGGGGTGTTACAGTCTCTTAACGTCTCTTTCCAACGGATAAATTTTGAACTTAGCGTCTGCTAGTAATTATTCCTAGCGTGCGCTAGACGTTCAAGATATGCTTTCCAGATTTGAGCGAGATTCTTGTGTTGACTTTGTTGATTCAACGGTTGAATAACTAACAGTAGTGCCTGTTGCATCATTCAAACTTCAGAGCTTTTTGTCTTGGATACACTAACAGGTAGCGTGCGTAATTATATCCCATAGCGTTCGTTACTCCTTATCATAGCATGCACAAATATCTTCTTAGCGTGCGTTACCTATTGTTCCCTTTTCAATCCAGAACTCACTGTCCTTACTATCTTGTTTAAACATGTAACTGATAGCGTACGCTAGGTATTTATTTGGGTGCGTTAGTTGATCTACATAGCGTGCGCTAATATTTGTAGGTTGCGTGCGCTAAGCATCAGGTAAAACTTCAGGTGACTCTGCAGGTGACTTTCTGACTTCAGGTGACTTTCTGTTAGCGTGCGCTACCACAGATGTGTAGCGTGCGCTATATGTTGATTTTGTCTTCGATGTGATTCAGCCATTTTAGTTGAATTTCATTAAATGTTTGGAAAACGTTCATCATCAAAATAATTTGTTCAACACGTTGCGGTTATCACGGTTAGACATGAGTCTGCCAACGAGTTATAAGAACCTAGTAGTCGGCGCTGTGCGAGAAAAAAGAATAAGATAGTGATAGTACGCATATAATAGTCACATCAAATAAATAAATTGATAAAAGGCGATATAAATAACTGATATTCATTATATATAATATGTTTTAAAAAAATGGAACTGGAAATATCGACCGAAATTCTTAACATAATAGCTATATAATAAAATAAACTAAGCCTACGACTACTCCTCATCATCACTGCTAATAATCTCTATAACAGGAATAGGGGGTTGCGGCTCAATCCATGAAATAACGTCATCATCAAACTCGACGTCTGCCATGATAACATCCTTCACGTTCTCCGTGAGTTCTTCCTTTGAGCTCTCATCAGGAACTTCTTCTGGATCTTCCTCGGGATCCTCTTCAGGGTCTTCTTCAGGATCCTCTTCAGGGTCTTTTATAGGGTCTTCTTCAGGATCCTCTTCTTCTGCAGAGTTGGAACTCTAATTTTTAGTCGGTATCACATCTCGAGCGTACATATCTAACAAACGCCCGGCTACGAACTGGAAATCGTCTGTGGTCTCCCGCTCTTCTGGTGTTCTATTTATGGACTCTTGCCAAAGCTGGAAAATGCAATAACCCCAATCATCGGGTAACTTTACCATTAGGTGGTTCAGCTATTGCGTGGCAGAACCTTGTTTCCCTGACTGCAACCACTTGCTCAGTCTGTTGATGACGTAGTGCGGTGCATTTTCTGGTAAAATTAGATCATCCCACCAATCCTTGCATGTCAGAAGACGCGGTTATATGTAGCAGGAATCCTCTTACATGGTGTCATCCTAGGTTTGGTCATTCTAACAGTTCGCACATACATGTACATGTAAATAAAATGAAATGATAGATGCATGAATAATGATAGTTTTAAATTGAAATTTGGTACCTTGGAGGGAGTGACGAAGTGGCAAACTGAGAGCATATGATACTTTTCTATTTTAGCAAGTCTATAGAAAGGTAAAACACGCTCTGATACCACTATGTAACGCCCCAACTTTCTAGGAATAATAGGGGAAAATAAGTAAAAAGGTGAATTTTGACGAAAAAATTTCCTTTGAGAATACTAAAATTCTCGCCTACAAAGCCGAGTCGCTACAATGACTAAAATAAGTACCTATTAATTAAGGCAATGACATGTGATAATTAAGAGGTCATAATTGCGGCGGAATAAATTTAAAAACTATTATTACCAATCAATAATTTCCCCAAATAAAATATATCTTTCAAAGCATAAGACATAAAGGAAACATCGTTTTAAATAAAAATATCACCATATACCCTCTCAGCTCGCTCCTTCGTCCATCCGGCTCGGCTTAACCTGCAGGATCAATATAGGTGGGTTGAGCTTCCTTCAGCTCGTGGAAATCACAGATATCATAATAATATACAAATTCATGGAAAGCAATGAAATGATTATTCTATGAATAATATTTTCCTCAACATAAATACATACACACAATATCACATATAACATGAATCTATCATGCATGTAAATACTGAGGTTGTGTAGGTGTCCCCACACAATATATATCTTAAGATAGCCTCTTTACACGTACACAAGTGAGCCTGATTTACAATATGTATCCTCAATTTTAAACATAAATAAAATATCACATAGCAGTCCAAGTAAAGCAATTAAAGTGATAGTGAAAATTTCCACCTGATAAAATGATGCTGCTGGATTTGAATATGAAGATGCTCGAGTCACATTTTTAATCCCGTAAATCCTTGTTAATGTCTACATATAATGATAATTTTAATCATTATAAATTATTATGATATAATGACTGAAAAGAAAAATATGCATAAAATTGAACTGATTATTAATATTAATTAAAGGATTAACATTATTAATGACTGAGTAAAAATAGGGCTGAATTAAGATTACTAAAACTGATTGGGGATAAATTATAGGAATTAAAAGGTGACTCGGGTCAATTTGAAGAATTTGAATGTCTGGAGTGAAATTGAAAGGTTACTGGAAAATGAGTAATTAATTGAATTAACCTAAAACTAAAGGGTATGAAAACCCTTTTACCCTACTGAGGTCGGCCAACAGAACTAATCCCCCCCTCTCCCGGATTCTCTCTCTCTCTCTCACTACTGCTCCGATTTGTATATCCCTCATTTCTCTGTCCTCTTTCTCAAACGCGTATACACACACTAAAACACAAGAACACACACATACACAAAGCAAACGAATGGCGGTGGTTCCGGCGAAACCAAGGTGAAGGCTCCGACTGAAGGAGCAGGTGAGATTTGGGCCACGGGTTTTGAAGTCAGGCTTACGGAAGAGGGTTCGAATCTGGTTTGTGTTGGAGGGACGAGCTTGATGATTTGGGATTGATAGCGGTTTTCTGGGTGCTATTTGTGAGGGTTCGTTGGGTTAGTCGGGTCTACCGTGTTCGACCCGGATTAGGTTTAGTAGGTTGGGTTCGTAGAGATATGTAATTGATTTGAAAATTCTGTACTCGGTTGGCCGCGTCGGGGTGGTGAGGTACGACGAAGGTTAATTGGGTTCTGGGATGGCCAAAGTTTGTAAGGATTGCGGGTGACGAGCTCCCAAAAATCTGGGGCGGTTTAGGTTAAATTTTCTGGCGTTGTTTTGTTTCTGAATTTGTTCAATTTACTGATGCTAGCATGAAACAAGAGTATAAGATTTTGAAATTTACTTGTTGGAGAGAAAAAAAAGGATTTGCAGAAGCTTGTGAGGCCTGCTGAGAAGAAAAATTGGGAAGTAGAAGATGTTGGGAATTCCTGCTGCTCCGATTTATCGGCAGAAAAAAAAGTAGTATTTTACTATCTTGAAGGAATTGGATGTATTGTGTTTTACGTATTGTATTCTGCACAGAATTTGTATATTTATATTTCTAGGTTAGGGTTAGAAGGTAGCCCTAAGATTATATAAGATGTATAATTTGTTCGGCCTATTGGGATAAAAAGGATTCTAATTGGACTTTAAATAATTGATAATAATATCCAATAATAATATTAAAACTATTAATATTAATATTGTTCTCTATTATAAATATTATTATTATTATTATTAATACCTTTAATATTTGTAGTAATATTAACAACAATGACTAATATTAAATGCTTCTTAAATTAAATTGATAAAAATTGACTCGGGCTGAGAACCTATGAGATGTCGTAAAAATATTCACGATCCTCTAAATGAGATTAAATGAATTGACTTGTATTTGAAGTGAAAATAATTATACAATAATTACTCACTCGGTAATGAAATGAGATTAAATGAAAGAAATGCATTATAAATATTTTATGAATAATAATATTATTTTATAAAAAAGGCGGATATTACAGTCCACATGAGATATTTCCAGAGGTTACATCTGGGCTTACTTCTTTGGTGTAGTCTGACTGAATTTCCCTATGTCCTGTCATATGCCTGGAGCACATAGAGTCCACAAACCATTCTTCACCTTACTGGTGATTTTGAAGTAACTTGATAGTAATCCTTTCATCTCTTCTACAATCATTAAGAAGGAATTTAGGTACTCAAATCTGAGTAGGTCCCTATGGTTAGTATATTTTCTGGAGAATTGATTTCTCCTAGGAATATAAGAGTTGTTTTGATATTCATTTTGATATGCTTAATGTTGTCTTCTATTCCTCTTATCTGGATTCTGCACATGTAAGATTGATACCTTGTTTGGTGTGGTCTATTGTTTAATCTAGAATTATAGTTTTGTTATTTGCACCCATTTTGAAAGTTTTGATACCTTGGTCTAGCTCTCCAAGTATGAAGGTTGTTTTGAGATAATTTTTTGAAATTGATTGTATCCTAGCTGAGTTTATCAAAATCATTTTTCAGCTGGCTTTTCTCATTTTTCAGCTGGGTACACTTAGATGTTACAGCCAAGTGTGTTGTTTTAAGAATTTCAAAATCTTTTAACAGCTGATTTAGAGACTTGTGCAGATCAAGATCTCCATACATGTCTGAGCTAAAATATTCTGAAGTTTGGGGTTTAGATGTTACCTCTTCATCAGCAATGTTGGCCATAAAGCAGTTGTAATCAGCATCATCATCAGATAGAAATCCACTGCTTGATTCCACTTTCTCTAGCATATGATGATATCCAATCAGAGCTTTCCTCTTGTCTTCTCTTTCGCCCATGTCCTTCTTTTCATCATCTTTTTGAGGTCAGGGCAGTCATATTGGATATTCCCTATCTTATGACAGTTATAGCATTCCACCTTCCAGTTCCCAGCTTTTTGGTTCCTTTTGTATTTCGAGTAATTCTTTTTGAAGTTACTGAATCTCTGCATATGAACGGCATTTCTTTCTCAAAATTTAGAGGTCTTGGAGGGGTGACTTTAGCTAGGTTCTTTGAGGACTTAGCTGCAAATTTGATTCCTTTTTTAGCTGGCTCATTGGATGATGAGCAAGCCAGTTCAAACGCAAATGTTTTGAGGTCTAAGAATAGTTCTTGGATCTTTATTTCGTTAATATACTTTGATTCCCCCATGGATACAGCCTTCATGTTCCATTATGGATCGAGGACCTTAATACTTTCACAGCCATCTCTAGGTTGCCATAAGTTTTTTCAAGAGAGTTGATTTGATTGAAGATTTCTGTGAACCTAGTATCTATGTGATCAATTGTTTCTCCATTCTTCATTTTGAAATTATCAAACTTTTGCGTAGCAATTAGCAATTTGTTTTCTTTGACCAGCTCATTTCCCTCACACATTACCACTAATGTATCCCAGTTTTCCTTGGCATTTTTGCAGTTCTTGATTTTTACCATGGTGGCTTAATCAATAGTTTGATATAGAATATCTCTGGCCTAATTGTCAAGGTTGGCCAGCTTCCTTTCCTCAGTGGTCAGCTCTGATCTGGTCTTGGGAAACTCAGTTGTGATTTCCTCATCAGATTTATCCTTTAGGTAGATGAAAGGTCCTTCTTCTATAATTCTCCACATGTCGTCACGGATGGATGATAAATGTGCCTGCATTCTTATCTTCCATAGATCATAATCATCAACAGAGAAAAACAGGAAGTGAGAGCGCATGGATTGATAAAATCTACGCAAATATATGGATCTAGTTTGGTTATTTTGAACCAACCTTTCTGATACTACTTGTAAGTCACAATTACGTATGATAAAAGTCTGGGAGGTGAATAGACTTTTAAAATTACTTTGCTGAATTAGCTGGTTTAAGAAACTCAATTGTTATATATGCAGCTAGGTGAACTTAGCTGATCTTGCTGAAATCTCAGTGAGGTAAGCTCAGAAGCTGGCTGATAAATATTGTGCGGAAGACTTAGCTGACTTTTAAGTCAACAGTTAAAGATGGATGCAGTAGTTAAGTATGATGCTTAAAATAGTAAACAATACGACACTTATAGTGGTTTCATAAGTGGGCTAATCCTCTACTAGTCTATTTTTATACAATCTACTTGGAGTTAAATTCACTACAATGTTTGATGGTTACAATGAATATAGTTACCACAACTTTCAACCAGTGAAAACTCGTGGCTATTGTAACTCCTTCCCTTTGATTGCCTGTCACCTCTTGATCAAAAACCCGTGGATGCCTCAACAATTCTCAAGTTGTCTATCATCTTCCAATTAAGAACTCATGGATGCCATACAACCTTTTACTTTCAAGAACCTTATCCAAGAAAGTACCATGTACTCAAAACTTTAAGATATGAGTGTTTATCTTCGCCAAACTCTAAGAGCTTCTCAGTATTTGATCTTATATTTCTTTTGATTGCTTTGATTGCTAGTAAGTGTAAATCACATTGTACTTCTGCTCATAAGTTCTTCAGATATTTTTTAGTACAATCTCGAGCTTCTTGATAGCCATTGCATCATTTGAAAAAATCGATTCGTTGGAGAGTGACCTTTTTGTTTAACATTTCTTTTTGCACGGCTTTTGGATTTCTTCATATCTGACGTTTGAAGATATACAATTGTCCGCGCAGTTTTCTTTGATTTCTAAAATAGGAAGTCTTTAGAGCGCGAATCCCAAGGAATATTTTATTCCTTAACTTGCGGGGATCATTCACAATGTCGCCTTGGCTTTATTTACGCCTGCATGTGATTTTCCATCTTTGTTGACTTTTCAACATTTTCTGACGTGGACATAGCTTATTAATACTTGCTGAATTTTGTCTAAGTATTTTGACATCCATACTTAGCTGAAGTTCTGTCTTAACTAAAGTCAGTTGACATTCTGTCTTTACTAATCTCAGCTGATATTCTGACTTGACAATACTCAGCTGATATGCGATACTCATCTGATATGCAATAGTTAGATGATATCTGATACTCATCTGATATGTAATACTTAGTTTATATGTAGCACTCAGCTGATATGTATAACACCCAAATCTGGCGGCTATTACAGTGTCGTGGACCCCACACTGGGACCCACCAGGCGATATCAAAACATAATTTAAACATCCTATAGGTGTGGTACCGAACCACAATATAATAATCAGAACCCCGATTAGGAGTTTATACAGTATACATCGACTTCTTTAACAGTACACAGGACCCAAATCCGGTATAAACCATATGGAGATGGAATATACCCAAAATAATAATAATACAATCGTCCGAACTTTAAATAAAAATGGAAAAGTGAAATTTCATAGTTTAGACATAACCGACCAACAAAAGACTCGGGGGCCCCGAACTAGCATCCTTCAATACCCTTCACCGTCATCGTGCTCTTCCTGTGCCTTGCCCTTACCTCGCCCTGAAATACAACACGAGTATTTCGCCCAAAGCACAGGGTCAGCTATACATGAATAATAATGTAATATCCTAAAATTTTAAATTAGAATTTTAGCAGTATAAATTTTTTTATATTATTTATTTTATAGTTGTTGGTCGGGTGGTTACCAACTATCAAATTTATTATACTGATTGAATTTTTATTTGGAATTAATTTTCATGGTGCGTTATATGCTTTTCGTGCAATGATGATTACTAATTTAATTTTTGCATCACACATGTCGTCTTGTTGGCATATCGAGAGTTGTGTTTGATTTTTAATTTCCAATTATTGGCTTGTGGGAGAATTTAGACGGGATTATTGGTGATTTGTTGTCATTTGGTATTACCCGAAGTAGTGAGAATTTATTCGTTTGGCACAACAACTTAATTATTCGGCATTGGGCCATTCTTGAATAGGATATTCCCACCACATTACCCACTTGGCCTTATTGACCCATTAACTCAAATTTTTATAGTGACCCAATTTCCCTTCATTCCTTAGCCAAAATAAATGTCCCGTTTTTGGTAAAAGAGAAAAACACCAGAAATGTAGAGAGAAGCGGATCTCTCCTTCCTTAACCTAACACCCGTTGACTGCATATCTCTCACCTTAGGCAGTGATGGGAAACAACGATGAGTGCACTGAGTGTGGTGGCCTCCGGCATCGTCGAGGATGGCTTCCGATCGAAGCTGCGACGGTGATGTTTTGAGACCGTTGGGTCTACGACTATTAAGGAGGACGGTTCGTATTACCGACGGGTTGCACAGAGACGGATGGCGGTTCAGGCGACGATGGTGGCTCAAGGAAGCGGCGACATAGGTGCGCGATGGTGGTTCAGGTTCAATTTCCAGAAACTTTGGCTTCTGGGTCAGTTACTAATTCGGTTCAGTAGGTTTCGATGATGGTTCCCGGAAGAGGAGGGAGTCTTGGGTACCACCAACAAGATAGAGGTTCGGGGTTTGGCTGTTCGGGCTTCTCGGTGGTGGCTTTTATTTTTCGGCGGGGCAGCCGCGCAGGCGATATGGTTTTTGTTTTCGGAGCCGTCAGATATGTTTTTCGGCGACAAGATCCGATGGCGGCAGTGGCAGCGCGGCAGCGACGCATAGGGTTACTGGTGGGCGGCTAGAACAGTGATGTCGGATCTGAGTTTCGATAATCCAAGGTTGTCGCTTGAGGATTCACTTCGCTACGACGATGTACCGAGGATATCAGAAATGGAAGGGCAGGGTTGGAGCTGGACAAGGTTCAGCCATGGTGGTTGACGGCGAACCAGTTTCCAGGTGGTGTAGGGTGGCGACGACGGGATGTTGGTTTTTCTGGTCGAACTATGTATCTTGTGTGTGTTTTTATGTGTCTTTACTGTGTAGGAGTGTGGTGTTATATATATATATATATATCACTAGTATAAAAATACCATTTCACATCGGACATTTTAGATCGGTTCTATAATAACCGATTTAGAAAGTGACGCGGCCATTTTCTAAATCGGTTCTAAAATAACCGATCTAGAAAGTCCACTTTCTAGATCGGTTCTAAAATAACTGATCTAGAAAGTGACATGACCATTTTCTAAATCGGTTGTTTTAAAACCGATCTAGAAAGTGGACTTTCTAAATTGGTTATTTCAGAACCGATCTAGAAAGTGCACTTTCTAAATCGGTTATTTCAAAACCGATCTAGAAAGTGCACTTTCTAGATCGGTTATTTTAGAACCGATTTAAAACCCACTCGAGAAATTATATTTAAATTTTATATAAATGTAAATTTCTCAAACAACTCAATTTAGCCTAGTGGTTGGGACTTCACTCCCCAACCACAAGGTCAAGGGTTCAAACCCTCATGGCAACAAATTGAAATATATTGATATTTGAAGACTGGGTCGGGCCCGGTCCCGAGTCGGGTCCTGGACCGGGCCGGTTGTGGTCGGATCGAGGCCGGGCTGTGGTCGGGTCGGACTCGAGCTGGGTTAGGGTCATTTTTTTGGAAAAAAATAAGACTTTCTAGATCGGTTCAAATAGACATTCTAGATCGGTTAAATAACCGATGTAGAAAGCAGACTTTCTAGATCGGTTCTGAAAATTGATGTAGAAAGTCCAGACTTTCTACATCGACTGAATTTATAACGGTTATTTAACCGATTTAGAATGTCTATTTTACCCGATTTAGAAAGTGTATTTTCTAGTAGTGTATATAGATATAGATAGATGTGTATAAGTGCATATTATATAGATGTGTGTTTGTGCGTGTCAGATGTGTGAGTGTGTGTATGTAAGTCTGAGTGTGTACCGTAAGTTGCAAGTCTTGTCCTGTGTGTATATATACATATAATGTATTTATGTGTGTATAGTGTATATATATATATATATATATCCTATAAGTGCATATGTGTGTGTATGTCAGGTTGTATGTGTGTACTATGACTATATATATAAGTATGGATGTATACATGTGTGTGTGTCTATATATATATATATATATATATATATATGGTGGGGTTATTCTAAAAAAGGTCTTATAATAAAAAGTGTAGGAAGGATTGTGGGAGTGACATGTGTCATCCATCCCCATTCCACATCATATGACATGTGTCACCCCCCACCCCACCCCCACCCCACCCCACCCCCCACCCCGAAAAAAAAATTTTTTTCCCGAATTTTTTTTTCCCGCCAATTTTTTTTTGGGCCAATTTTTTTTTTCCCCGCCAAAATTTTATAACTATGATGCACCATTTTATTTTGGTGCATCACAGTTATAAAAATTAGTTATAACTATGATGCACCAAAATTCATAACGGTGATGCACCTGGGTTTTAATGCATCATAGTTATAAGTTTACTGCATTTTAGTTATAAGAAACTGCATCATCCTAAGTTTTCTGCATCATATATATATCTAACTGCAGTATAGTTATAAGTTATAAGTAACTGCATCATGTATGTAACTGCATTATAGTTATAAGAAACTGCATCATCCTAAGTTTTCTGCATCATATATGTATGTAACTGCATTATAGTTATAAGTTATAAGTAACTGCATCATGTATGTAACTGCATTATGGTTATAAGAAACTGCATCATCCTAAGTTTCTCTGCATCATATATGTATGTAACTGTATTATAGTTATAAGTAAGTGAATCATGTATGTAACTGCATTATAGTTATAGGAAATTGCATCATCCTAAGTTTCTCTGCATCATATATGTATGTAATTGCTTCAAAATTAAATATGATTCTTTTTTATACAAGTACTACATTTTTTTTATATCATTATTGCATCACACTAATAAGTTTTGGTGCGTCTTTATTATAAGTTACTGAATCATAGTTTATAGTTAAGTGCATCAACTATGATGCAGTAACTTATAACCTTAATACACTAAAATTATAATTGTGATGCACTTATAAATTTTGGCGGGAATTTTTTTGCCCCCCCAAAAAAAAAATTTTGGCAGGAATTTTTTTTTTCGCGGGGGGGTGGGGGTGTGGGGGTGGGTGGGTGGGTTGGGGTGACACATGTCATATGATGTGGAATGGAGATGACACATGTCACTCCCAAAATCCTTCCTACACTTTTTATTATAAGACCCTTTTTAGAATAACCCAAACATATATATATATATATATATAGTCAGGTTCAAACGAGAATGCTAACAGTTTAAGAGAATACGAGAATGGTCATCCATGTACAAAATCATATATGATTCACGTACAAAATCATATATGATTACATGAGTGTGTACATCAGTATAAAATCATATATGATTTTATACATATATATTTGATTATTTTGGTCAGTATAAAATCATATATGATTTTTTCCGTCAGTGTAAAATCATATATGATTTTATACATGGGCGACCATTCTCGTATTCTCTTAAATAGTTAGCATTCTCATTTGAACCTGACTATATATATATATATATTATGTGTGTGTGTATTGTGTTTGTGTGTGTGTGTGTGTGTGTACAGAAATAGGTATGAGTGTGTGTTTATATTTAATTATGTGTGTTTATGTGTGTCTGGTGGCTGGGTGTGGTCGCGTTGGGTTTGTGAATGGGAAAGACGTAGACATAGATGGAGATGGTGATAATTTGGTCAACGTGCGGATTAGTGTAATTAGACCCACCAAACGAGTCCGAGTTCAGAGTTTGTGTTCGGATCAATAATTGAGATATGGATCCGGTTTGAGTATCGTTGGTTGTTTGATTCGATCGATAAATTAAGGGCTCAATGGAGGTTGGTATTTCAATGGATCGATCGGGTGAGCCGTGTTCTTCAGAGCTTTCGACATCAATTATCGAGGCAAGTATTCTTGTCTATACAATTTATATTGTGTGAATAGAGGTTGTAAAATGAATTTGTGATGGTTGTTCATATTGTGATTTTGTATTATATGGGTTGTTGTAGATGTTATGTTGAGTTAGAATCGGCTTGTCGCTTGTCATAGAGACATGTCAATAGAGAAGTAGTGTTGGGTAGATAGTACACCTAGACGTGTGTTATCATGTTTCGGTGATCACCGGGTTGTATGGATTAAGTTGTGTTACGGGATTGGGTTGGCTGTAATGGTTTGATCGGTTGTTATACCTGTTGATGTGTAACGATGCGTCTAGAATTGTCTAAGCTGTGTCGGTCATGGTTATGTGTCAGATAAATGGCCATTTCTAGCAAGTGCCTTGACTATATATATTGTGACTAACAGTCGAGACTTGCTGTTTTGTAAACGATGGTGTGTGTATTGTTGTTCTTCCACCCGAGGACGGTCCGACGGGGCCTCTGGGGGCCGATACTAATGGGTACGGCCACAGAAGTGGTTTCCCATCCGGGGATGGTCCGACGGGGCCTCTGGGGGTCGATACTAATGAGTACGATCGCGGGTTACCATGTGTGGTTTTCATCATGAGGATGATGGTGATGTTTCCGATAACTGTGATATGTCCGGAATATCACAACGTTTTGTTCTCGATTTTGGGATACGTTATATATATGATTTTGGTACTTGTCTAGAATGGCACTAGAATGTGTGTCGGATGTGTCTAGTTCCTTGATTGTGAGGTTTTGGTATTGGATAATGAACCTTGTTGTTGTTTTCGTGTACTGTGGTTTGATGAGATTTTGGGTTGAGATCCCAACGGTTGTGTAAAGGTTGTTTTGTGGAAAATGACTTTGGGTCGAGACCCGTTTGTCTTGAGATAGTTTTGAAACTAAGGACTCAAGGTCCAGAAAGATTTTCTATTTATAAAAATGTTTGTTACATATCGAGATTTGGGTCGAGACTCTATTATTTTCGAAAAAGGTTTTATAATCTTGAACTCGACGTCCCAAAGGACTTTCTGTCATTTTCTAAAACTCCCGAGTTGTTATATTATTTTCAAAGACCTGAGTTGTACCTTAAATATTGAAAACCTCTCGGGAACTTCTTTCACAATTGTTGTTATTTTAATATAACTGATATTGGCGTGATATATTTGGTATACACTGAATACTTGTACTAGCCATTCAAATGCTAACCCCTTAAATAGGGGAAATGCGTCTCATGCATTTCAGGTATGCTTAGTTCATTGGAGCAATCACGGGGATGGCACGGAAGAAGGCGAGCCGCGATACTAGTCAAGAATTAGAGTTCAGTATGATGTTATTGTATTATTGTGTTATCTCCAATATTCCGCTATATTGTCTCTTGACCCCTGTGTGGGTTAGTTCAGTAATGAGTTGTTATTCATATTTTTTTCTTATCGTGTGACCTTATCGGTCGGTGTCTGTTAATATTTGACCTTACCGGTCCGTGTCAGTATGTAGTTTGACCCCGGTCGGTCAGACATTTGTCGTCTCGTGGTATTTAGCCTGGTACATCCCTCTATTAAGGGGTCTACGGCGTGTAATATTCCCAGTGGATTTTCTGGGGGTGTTACATTTATGATATCAGAGCTTAGGTTGTGGAAACCTAGGCTGTCGGGTCGAGTCGAGTCGTGAGTGGTCGAGTTGTGTTTTGTGGTGTCGTCCGAGTTGTCGGTTAACAAGTCGACTTGTGCGTTGTCATTTCATGTCGTTCGTGTTGTCCGTTGAGATTAGTATCGTGGGCGACCGTCTTCTTCGTGCGACCTGTGGATGTAAGTCTCCCCCTTTATATATTATATTTTGTATTTTGTATTGCATAATTTTGTTTGCAAGTAAGAGGTAAGATAGAAACCGTATTTGACATTTGTGGTATGTTACGTGTGTAACAAATGGGATATACTGGTAGATTGAATTTTGATTGGTACAATGTGTTATGGAATTTTTTGGACATTAATGTGTTCCAGGAGGCGTATTGACGGCAGAGATTGTCGGAAACACAAATGGATGGTTTCGATGTATGTTTGAATTTAAGATTATATTAATGAGTGGTATTGGTTAGTATGATGATTTGAATGCTAGATGGGCACGTGTTTGGGAACCGGATATGTTTGACTAATTGTTGCTAATTGCTGCAAACGTGTTCATATTGATAACTGTGTTGGTTGCGCGCGTATTTCAAAATATTTCTGAAAATTTCATAGACTCGAGTATGTTGTGAAAAATCAAATCTTCTAAATCGTTTTACTAGTACGGTTAAACGGCGTTAATGTGAATCTTTGAAAATTTTCTGAGATTTTGGACAAGCCGACCGTATATTTTCAAATAAGAGAGTTGATTGATTGTTTCTTGCTACCTCAATGTACTCTCATCGTTAGCTTATCCGATGCACGTGTATTTTTAAATGACTTACTAGTATTTTGCAATCTGAGTTAAATTGGAAAATTGTCGTAACTATTTTATTGGTACGTGTAAGCGGTGACTTAACGTATGTTTTGAAATTGTTGATTTTTTTTGCAATTCAGGCTTTACATTTTCAAATGAGATTTTTATGGCGGCACTTAGAAAATTGATATTTGTAGAGTATTTAAATTATTGAAAGATATTTTGATTGTTTACAAAGGGCGAAGGTCCTAAAATTGTTCAAACGAGTTGAATATTGAGATTTTTGAAATTAATGATGGAGTTTCTTGATAAATTCTTTTCATTATTTTTTTGAGTATAATGAAAAAAAATTATTTCGATATTTTTTTATTATTTGGCGTATATGAATATTTTTAAGTGGGATAGGTTCCCCCAAGCGAAGATATATGATGAGAATAGTGTTGTACGAGAAGGACAATTATTTTGATTGTTTAATGAACAATAAGTTGGCCTGATGGCTGTCACAGACAAGATGATCTCTCGTGAGTATCGTTTGTTAATTTGGGGAGTAAGTATTCATGATTCGAATGGTGTGCTGGTTAGGTGGGAATGGTCATCGGTTGTCGTTATAGTGAGATGGGTGATGACATGACAAGTTTCGTGGACGAAACTTATTTTAAGTGGGATAGTACGTAATATCCTAGAATTTTAAATTAGAATTTTAGCAGTATAATTTTTTTATATTATTTATTTTATAGTTGTTGGTCGGGTGGTTTGATGCGATCCCCACACGAAACGCTATGGTAACCAACACCGCTAGATGAATTTATTCCCAGGATGTTTCCAAAATAAGCAAAATGGGGCTTTACTTTCAAACCTCTACGTGACACGCCGTAGCAACTCGGAAGGGGTGGAATATAAATACTAACAAGATTGCACTTGATAAGTATATAAATCACACAAGGGATATTTTGTAGACACACTCAACAAAACAAGAAAGCACTCACAAAGGTTTGTTAATACAAACACTCTCAAATTTCATAAAATCTTTGGTGTCCTCTTACAATGAAACTTCAAGGCTATTTATAACCAAAATCTTACACCTAACTCTAGTGTGAACAAGGAAACAACTAAGAAACCTACAAAATAGAAAAATCAACATTCAAATATTTTAAAATCTGATACAAAGTCAGTCAGCACATGTTTAGGGGACAAAATATCAAAGACCAAGATTTTAAGGTGTGAAAACAAGAACAAGTCACCATGAATCCGATGCTGTTTGTTTTGTCATTTCTGGGCTCCAATGGGTCCGAATTTCGTCCTGTGGTCTTAACAAGATTTGTAACTCTCTTTCTTAGCTTCCATATACGCCTGAATCACCTAAATCAGATTTCGGACGAGTAATTTATGGCCAAAATACGAGACTGCTTCGTGTCAGTCTTACGCGCGGGAATTCGCATCCTTGTTTGTTTGTTCGTCTTTTCCGATCGTCTTCGACTTTAATATTACACGACTCGATTATATACAACTCAAAATATAAAAAATACAACTCAGTAAATAAAATTCAAATTAAAATACACCAAGATAAAATAAATGAAAAACTTATTGTTCGACAACTTCGATACGACTCACGAATTTGTTGTCTTTGATAACATATTTATTTTTAAACATATCATTGACGAGTGTCGATAAATTATTTTTGAACTTCTTTGATTGAGACCTCGTTATTGGTCCAGTCGGCATGCTCAAGTCCTCCTCCAGGTTCTTCATAATATCTCGATTCACATCATTCCCCCGTTCCTCAAAAGGATTCGTCCTCGAATCTGAAATTTCAAAAGGACTTAAGTCAGCGACATTGAAAGTAGTGGAAACATTATACTCACCAGGTAGATCTACTTTATAGGCATTGTCGTTAATCCGATCTAAGATCTGGAACGGTCCATCTCCCATTGGCATTAGCTTCGATTTTCTTTGAATGGGAAATTGTTCTTTCCTCAAATGAACCCAAACCCAATCACTTGGTTCAAAGAGTACTTGTTTGCGTTCCTTGTTCTTCATCCTTGCATTGTGTTCGTTGCGCTTCTCAATTTGTTCACGAACTTTGGCATGTAATTGCTTCACCATCTCCGCCTTTTTCTTGCCATCAAAGTTACTCCTGTCATGTATTGGAATAGGCAACAAGTCTAAAGGAGTTATTGGATTAAAACTATACACGATTTCAAATGGCGAAAATGTCGTAGTAGAATGTACGGTTCGATTATAGGCAAACTCGATAAATGGTAAAGATGTTTCCCAATTTTTCAAATTTTTGTTAACAATAGTTCGCAACAATTGACCAAGCATTCGGTTAACAACCTCGATTTGACCATCAGTTCGGGGATGACATGTTGTAGAATAAAGCAATTTCGTCCCCAATTTTGCACATAAGACTCTCCAAAAATGACTAAAAAATTTGGTATCTCTATCGGATACGATGCTTTTGGGCATACCATGCAAACGAACAATGTCTTTGAAAAATAGATTAGCAATATGTGTGGCGTCATCCGTTTTATGACATGCAATGAAGTATGCCATTTTGCTAAATCTATCAACTACAACAAAAATGGAAGCACAACCGGATTTCGCCCTAAGTAATCCTAATACAAAGTCCTTAGAAAGATCGACCCAAGGTTCGGAAGGTACCGGAAGTGGCATATACAAACCATGCGGTAACACTCGTGATTTTGCTTTCCTCCAAACAATGCATGAATTTACAACTTTAAAAACATCATGATTCATTTTTGGCCAAAAGAAATGTTCATGCAATATTTAGTAAGTTTTAGCAATCCCAAAATATCCCATTAGACCTCCACTATGTGCTTCTTTTACCAATAATTCCCTTGTTGAACAAAAAGGAATGCAAAGTTTATTTTCACGGAACAAGAATCCATTATCCCGATAAAATTTTCTACTCCTTTTTTCTCGCAAGCGACATAAATATCATGGAAATCTTTATCCCCCTCATATGCTTCTTTCAATAAATCAAATCCCAAAAGTTTACAAGAAAGTGTATTGAGTAATACATACCTTCTTGACAAAGCGTCGGCGACAATGTTTTCCTTACCTTGTTTTTATTTGATGATGTAAGGAAAGGATTCAATTTCTTCTAACCACTTGGCATGTCTCTTGCTCAATTTACCCCGTCCTTTGAGATGCTTTAAGGATTCATGATCAGTATTAATCACGAACTCCTTTGGCCATGGGTAGTGTTGCCACGTACGTAGGGCTCGAACCAAAGCATACAATTCCTTGTCATAGGTCGGGTAATTCAATGTAGCTCCTCCAAGTTTCTCACTAAAATAGGCTATCGGCCTTTTTCCCTGCATTAATACTGCTCCTATTCCTACTCCTGAAGCATCACACTCAATTTCAAAAGTGTTAGAAAAACCAGGTAATGCTAAGACAGGTGCGGTGCACAATTTATCTTTCAGAGTGTTAAATGCTTTTTCTTGTTCATTTCCCCAATTAAACTTAGCATGTTTCTTGACAAGTTCATTTTATGGGGCTGCAATTGTGCTAAAATCTTTTACGAATCGTCGGTAAAACCCTGCTAGGCCATGAAAACTTCTTACCTCGTACGCGTTCGTCGGTCTAGGCCGTTCTCGAATAGCCTTAACCTTTTCTTCATCAACTTTTATGCTGTCAGCACTAACGACATATCCAAGAAAAATAACTTCATTCATGCAAAAAGTACATTTCTTAAGACTAGCATATAATTGTTCCATTCTCAAGGTAATTAAAGCTAATCTTAAATGTTCAACATGTTCTTCAACAGTTTTGTTGTAAATGAGTATATTATCAAAGTATACAACAACGAATTTTCCGATATATGCACGTAAAACATGATTCATTAATCTCATAAAAGTTCTTGGTGCGTTCGTTAGTCCAAAGGGCATTACCAACCATTCATATAATCCGTATTTAGTTTTGAAAGCCGTTTTTCATTCATCTCCTTCTTTCATACGAATTTGGTGATATTCTTTCATTAGGTCAATTTTAGTGAAAACACATGAACCATGTAATTCATCTAACATATCATCTAACCTTGGAATAGGGTGTCGATACTTAACCGTGATATTGTTTACCACTCGGCAATCGGTGCACATTCTTCACGTTCCATCTTTCTTTGGCACGACGATCACAGGAACGGCATAAGGACTTAGACTCTCCCGGATATACCCAAGACTTAACAACTCCTCGACTTGTCTTTGGATTTCATTGGTCTCTTCGGGGTTGTGTCGGTATGCCGGTCTATTTGGAATGACCGCTCCGGGCACAAAGTCTATTTGATGTTCAATCCCTCGGATTGGTGGCAACCCTGCAGGTAGTTCTTCGGGAAAAACATCAAAAAATTCCTGCAATAAAGATTCAATAGAACTCGGAATTATCCGCTTCCCGGGGTTACTAGTAGCGCAAACTTTTCGGAAAATAATCAAGTACATGGGTGCATTTTCCTTGATATCTTCTTCAAGTTCCTTTGCACTTACAAGCATGCATTTTCTCAAATTTTCTTTTTCTTTCTTTTTTTCATTTTTTTCATTCTTTTCATTTTTTTTCTCGCTTTTTTCAATTTTCTCACTTTTTTCATTTTTTTTATTTTTCTCGCTTTTTTCGTTTTTATCATTTTTCTTTTCCTTTTCTTTTCTCGATTTTCCTTCAACTTCCTTTTCAAGACGAAGTTGATCTTCTTGTATTTGTACCTTAGTCGTGGGAACTAAGGTAATTTTCTTTCCGTCCTTCTCGAATGAGTAACGATTTTTCCTTCTGGTCAAAGTAGCATCTCGATCAAAATGCCATGGTCTTCCCAACAAGATATGACAAGCATGCATCAGAACGACATCACATATGATTTCGTCTTGATACCCTCCGATGGTGAGAGCCACAAGTACCTATTTATTAACTCGAACTTCCCCACAATCATTTAGCCAATGTAAACGATACGGTTTAGGGTGTCTTATTGTTGGAAGATCGAGTTCTTCCACTAGCATAGCGCTAATGACAAGTGCAACTCCCGTTATCTATTATCACACTACAATTTTTATTTTTAATAAAACAACGTGTGTGAAATAGATTTTGTCTTTGTTCGTTAACTTCCTCCTCTTTTGCTTGAGAACTTAACACCCTCCGAACAACAAGTGCGGGTGCATACTCATACGTCTCATCATTGTAATACCCTAGATTCTCGATTCCGGTTATTTTTCAATTTTTGTCGGTTGCGCCGGTCATTTTGTTCTGTTGGCAATTTCTTGAGATTTTTCCCTATGTTGGGTACGGCATGATGTACCATGTTGTGGTGTCCATCGGGTATGTCTTATCGTTGTGTAAGTCGAGCTAATAGTAATCGTGCTTTGTTATTTGTTTGTTTTCATTTTGGATTGTTGGTGTTGTCCGTTAGTGTTTCGTTGCATGTTGAATAATCATTGTTTTGTCGAGGAGTATCGTTGTTGTGCATTTGGTCGACTTTGTAAGATCACCATCGGCACTTATAAAGTCTAAAAATTCTGAGACTTTACAATGTGATAGAGCATCAAATTAACTTTCCAATGGTTCAAACGACGAGTCAATCGGAGTCCAGACGAAGAAGTTATGGCCGTAATGGAAAAGTCTCCACTGTCAAAATACGGCCCTCGAACACGGTGCTGTTTGCACCGTTTTGGCTGAGTCATTTATAACACGGCGGTAAACATGGCGCAAATTTGGGCCGTGTTTTCCAGTTGTATAAATAGGACAGTCGCGTTTTTTAGCCCATTTTCACTTCCCTCTCTCGGTTTTTAGGCGATTTGATGGGGATTTCAATCCTGGAGTAGATTATCATCATATTGTTGAAGTCTTGATCATGTTTAACATTATCTAATCCATTGTTCTTCGTCAGATTGAGGTAATTCTTCGAAAAATCCTTTTTCAACTATTTTGGGGTTTTACTCTTGATTTCAATTCTGGTCCGATTATGATGAACTGGTCAAATAATTCTTGTTGTATTGGTTGTAATGTATGTATTAGAAACTCGTTTTTCGATTTCGTTTCACCCGGAACATGATTTTAGCTTTCTTGGAACAAACCCTTGAACCTTTATTCTTAGTGTCGATTGGGATTTCGTTTAGTGTTGTGGATTCGTAGCAGTGTTATTCTCATAGTCATTGTGTTGTTATTGATTTCTCGCGAAGGTGGTCGGTTATCGGGGCTGTTTCGGGGCTATTTCGGCCGAGCCGCGTTCGTCGGAGTATTCACAAATTGATTTCGAGGCAAGTATCTTGTCCATACGTTACGTGTTTTTGTGAATTTAGTAGTTGGTAATCGACGAGACGTGCTACATGAACATATATAATTAACTTTCAAAGGAATCGATATGCTTTTCAATATTTCCTTAAAGATGACTCGTATGCTTTCGTTGTTAAATGTTTTTTTTCTAAGTATGTGTATTATTGTTGAGTATAGGAATACCTTACTTTTGTAGGGTATCGTTTTGTGTTATTATGACGTTGTAGATTTATAGTTTAACCTCTCGTTGAGGTATGTGTGGGGGAACGTGTGTTTATTGATGATCATGTGACATGGTGTGATAAAGGTGGTAACTCCTTTATGAGGAGGTTGTGCCGTTCGGCGTGGTTCGAAAGGTATTTTCTCTCGTTGCTATGTTATTGGTACTAGCTGCATCGTTGCATTTTAGTGTTAATTATATCGTTACTTGGTCGTGAGTATGTGTTGGATGAACTGGCCATTCTAGTAAGGTACCTCGACTATATATACTGTGATTGACTTTCGAGGCTTGTGGTTTGCAACTATGAATTATGATCTTTTGGGTGTGTGAGTTGTTTTCCTTCCACCCGGAGCGTTCGACGGGACGTCTGGGGGTCGAGAGACATTATATATCGAGTCTTGGTGCTTGGCTAGAATGGCATACGAATAATGTATTATGTGTAATGTGTCCTTGTAAGTGAATTGAATTGGATGATCGGGTCGTAAACCCTGTGTTTTGTGACCGGAATGGTTGGGTCGTGGACCCCGTGTTTTTTTAACGGATTTGCATTTTGGAAAATGAACTTTGAGACTATGACCCTAAGTGGATTTCGAGGAATTAAGAACTTTTCAATTTCAAATGTTTTCAAAACTCCCGAGATTTGGAAGTGTTTTCAAAGTGCTTACTTGTTTCGTTTCTACTTTCAAGACTTGAACTATTTTAACTAAATAATATATCTCGGGAAGTCTTTCGTTGTATTCTCGGAATGTGTTGTGTATGGCTCGTATTTGCATTTTATACTTGTACTAGCAAAACAGTGGAGTTTTGCTAACCCCCGAGTATTCGGGGGGTGGATGTCTGTTCTGCGTCCAGGTACATGCAGGTTTTTGGAGAAAAACACAGGATCGGTGCGAAGGATGATGAAGGCGAATGATACTAATCACATCAAGGCCAGTTTTGGGTACAGTCGATCGGAGTTCGTTGTATGGTCTTTTCTGCTGTCGTACTTTTGTTTGTGAGTGTATTTTACTCTTGCATGGGTATGAGTCTAGATAGAAATATATACTTTGATTTGTATATCAGTGATAAAAGACCAAATCGGTCTATTGGTTTGTTATTTTGTTACGTCGGTATGTAATGTAATGTGTTGTTTCGATGTCTAGCCTGGTGGATCCTCACGGAGAGGGCCTGCGGCGTCTAATATTCCCGATTTGATTTCGGTGGCATTACATTTATGGTATTAGAGCTTAGGTTGTGGAAACCTAGGCTTTCGGGTCCAGTCGTGTAATGTTGGGTCTTGTCTTGTCAGATTGTGTATGACTGAGTTGTGTCGCGATGCGTCGTCTGGGATGTCGGTCATGATTAGTATCATGGTGCAGCCATCAAATTCGTGAGATCTGTGGATGTAAGTCTCCCTACTTCATGTTGTGCCTCGAGCTGCACAAGCTAGTTGTGTGATTTTGTATTTTGGGGTACAATTTAAATGTGATTTATGATTATGTGGCATATATTTGTTGATTCCCATCTTGTGCTAGAATGTAGAATGATATTGCTGAATGTATCTTCGTATAAACTGTTTTTCTTGCAAGAGTAACAACCTTGGAATTTTAAGTTTTTGAATGCTTTTGGGGAGTCACGTAAATTTTTTTAAAATGTCCTCCAAAGGAGGAAAAAGTTTGATTTTCGTATGTTGACCTCAAGGCTGAAAGTTCCGAAAACTCGAATTATTGATAATTCTTTTCCATTGTGTACTATAAGTTTTCAAAACACGAGTTTTAAACTCAAATGAGGTCTACAAAATATACTCAAGACGTAACTCTCGTTTATAATTTTTCGGTTTCATGAATGTTAGTCAGAAGATGTGTATTGATGATGTTATTGCCGTTTGGGCAATGGTGCCCAGTTTTATGATTAAGATGGTAGTGTGAACGCCGAGTCATTCGGTATGTGCACATTGAGATAACCCTCCATGCTGATAGGAGAAATTTTGGTTTTGAATGATGATTGTCTTGTGATGGTTGCTTGTGAGATGTTGTAATTATGTGAATCGATGGCATTCAAACTCGTATGTTGTTGCTTATTTGTAACCTTCGATTCTAGTATTGCCTTGTATATGTTTGAAATCGTGTTGTTGATTAGAGCGTTTAGCGCAGGATTAGTACGAGGCTAACGCGCGCTAACATGGCATGTTTAACGTACGCTAATCTTTGTTGTAACGCGCGCTAATCAGCCTGGGCAGAGGCTATGGAACCGCATTTTTAGCCGCCAGGTCTATGTTTTGCAGTCAATCATCTGCGACTGTATTCTATATGTGTTTAGTGATGACAACTGTTGTGTGGGAATATGTGTTAAGACTTTTTGTAGTGCTAGGTGATAATTGATTATGTTTAAATTATGTCTGTTGTGTGTTTGTGTTCGAGAACGCCTTCCTGAAAATTTCATAAAGTTTCAACGGTTTGATTAATCGGCGGTTCTGTGTGTACTTTGAAAATTATTTGGAATTGGCGAGCCGGCCTTGGATTCTCAAATAAAACCTCGACGGTATTTGAAAGAGTTGTTTTAAAGTACATGTAGATATTTTGTAAAATATTACCGTCGTTGATTTTCATGTAGTGTTGGGAGGATTTTGGAAAATGATTTTAACGTATTGTTGTATTTTCAAATAATTCGAGTACATGATTTTCAAAAATCTTTCACACCATAAAAATATTTTATTTCAAAAACCAATACGATTTTTATTTTCAGAAATATATAGTGAAAGATGAAACATCTCACTCGGTGTAAACTTCAGACTCGGATTTGGAAAAGTTTCCTGCATTGATTAAAGTATGTACGAATGGTTTGATGACCTCGCGTTGTTACCTTGTTTGTTATTAATGGTGATGCTGGTGTGTAGTAGCATTGTGGTTTTGACAATGCCAGTTGCACAGAAAATACTGTTTTGCAAATAATTTCAAAGTGAGACGTTTAAAGTTTGTCGTTTACAAGTTTTGATGCAGACAACCTGAGGTACCAAAAATACTTTTAAAGTTTTATTTTGAATAGCATACAAATCCAAGGATTTTCAAATGATATCATTTAAAAGGGGGTACCTCGTGGATTTTTTTATCAAGTTGTTATTAGTTACCTTATGTGATATGTCGTGCTGAGATGATACTTTAGCATTTATTTTTGCGAAGTTGTTCCATCGTTTCGAGTGAGAATCCGCTTCGTATGCCGAGGGACAGAGGACGCGGTCGTGACTGCGGTACAGTTGGTCATGGAGATCAGATGCGGGACCAATAGGATATGGCCGGGAAGGTTTCTATTCTAGCACTTCATTCTCGTTGTTTAGGTTTCGGGGACAAAACCTCTTTTAAAGATGATGTGATGTAGTACCTATATTTTTTTCGCTTCCGTTTCGTTCGACCGTATCGACTCGATTGTGTTAGTTGATGCTTCTGACCTTGTGTTGTTTCTCACATTTGTCATTCGAGCGAGTTCCGATATTGTCCTAAATTGATCTGTATATCGTTGTGATCTTTCCAAGTTCGGATCGATTTCCTGTGAACCGTGTGCGAAATTAACACATCGTGGTTCCTACAAGTTTATTGATGTCCTGATTTGAGATGTAAACTTCATATTGATCGTTGTTGTTCGATCATTGCTATTCGCTCATCATTGTCCAATCATTATTGTTTGATCTCGAAATCCTGATTAATGAACATCTGGGCCACTTAAAAATTTCCGTAAGTGTTGGGAAATTGTCTTCGTATTTGATCTTCCAAACATCTGAGGTTATTGGAATTACATTCTTGTTCAATGTTGGACTTGTGTTTTGGTTGTTGTACTGCTCGGATTTATCAACCGTAGTGGTTCATGTTCGTTGCTTTTCGTAAACATTCTTGCGTATTAATTCGGACCTCAGTAGGTCTGTACTACATGTGATGCGACCCCCACACGACACGCTATGGTAACCGACACCGCTAGATGAATTCGTTCCCAAGATGTTTCCAAAATAAGCAAAATGGGGCTTTACTTCCAAACCTCTACGTGACACGCCGTAGCAACTTGGAAGGGGTGGAATATAAATACTAACAAGATTGCACTTGATAAGTATATAAATCACACAAGGGATGTTTTGTAGACACACTCAACAAAACAAGAAAGCACTCACAAAGGTTTGTTAATACAAACACTCTCAAATTCATAAAATCTTTGGTGTCCTCTTACAATGAAACTTCAAGGCTATTTATAGCCAAAATCTTACACCTAACTCTAGTGTGAACAAGGAAACAACTAGAAACCTATAAAATAGAAAAATCAACATTCAAAGATCCTAAAATCTGATACAAAGTCACTCAACATATGTTTAGGGGACAAAATATCAAAGACCAAGATTTTAAGGTGTGAAAACAAGGACAACAAGTCACCATAAATCCAATGCTGTCTGTTTTATCATTTCTGAGCTCCAATGTCTCCGAAATTGGTCCTATGGTCTGAACAATATTTGTAGCTCTCTTTCTTAGCTTTCCATAGACACCTGAATCACCTGAATCGGATTTCGTACGAGTAAGTTATGGACAAAATACGAGACTGCTGTGTGTCAGTCTTACGCGCGGGAATTTGCATCCTTGTTTGTTTGTTCGTCTTTTCCGATAGTCTTCGACATTAATATTACACGACTCGATTATATACAACTCAAAATATAAAAATACAACTCAAGAAATACAATTAAAATTAAAATACACCAAGATAAAATAAACGAAAAACTTATTGTTCGACAACTTCGACACTACTCACGAATTTGTTGTCTTTGATAACATAGTTATTTTTAAACATATCAATGACGAGTGTCGATAAATTATTTTTGAACTTCTTTGATCGATACCTCGTCATGGGTCCAGTCGGCATGCTCAAGTCCTCATCCGGGTTCGTCATAAGTCCAGTCGGCATGCTCAAGTCCTCATCCGGGTTCGTCATAATATCTTGATTCACATCAGCATGGAGCTCTTGTGCGCTGTAAATATCAGATAACGTGTGTTATCTAGAATCGCCTTGCTCTTGTCTTAAGTTTCGGGACGAAACTTATTTTTAGTAGGGTATAACGTAATACCTGAGATTCTCGGTTCCGATTATTTTTGAATTTTTGTCGGTTGCGCCAGTCATTTTGTTCTGTTGGCGATTTCTTGAGATTTTTCCCTATGTTGGCTACGACATGATGTACCGCGTTGTGGTGTCCATCTGGTATGACTTATCGTTGCATAAGTCGAGCTAATAGTAATCGTGCTTTGTTATTTGTTTGTTTTCGATTTGGATTGTTGGTGTTGTCCATCAGTGTTTCGTTGCATGTTGAATAATCATTGTTTTGTCGAGGAGTATCGTTGTTGTGCATTTGGTCGACTTTGTAAGATCACTATCGGCACTTATAAAGTCTAAAAATTCTGAAACTTTATAATGTGATAGAGCATCAAATTAGCTTTCCAATGGTTCAAACGGCAAGTCAATCGGAGTCCGGACGAAGAAGTTATGGCCGTAATGGCAAAGTCTCCACTGTCAAAATACGGCCCTGGAACACGGCGCTGTTTGCACCGTTTTGGCTGAGTCGTTTATAACACGGCGGTAAACATGGCACAAATTTGGGCTGTGTTTTGAGCCATGTTGTCCAGTTGTATAAATAGGACAATCGCGTTTTTCAGCCCATTTTCACTTCTCTCTCTCGGTTTTTAGGCGATTTGATGGGGATTTCAATCCTGGAGTAGATTATCATCATATTGTTGAAGTCTTGATCATGTTTAACATTATCTAATCCATTGTTCTTCATCAGATTGAGGTAATTCTTCGAAAAATCCTTTTTCAACTATTTGGGGTTTTACTCTTGATTTCAATTCTGGGCCGATTATGATGAACTGGTCAAATAATTCTTGTTGTATTGGTTGTAATCTGCGGATTAGAAACTCGTTTGTCAATTTCGTTTCACCCGGAACATGATTTTGGCTTTCTTGGAACAAACCCTTGAACCCTTATTCTTAGTGTCAATTGGGATTTCGTTTAGTGTTGTGGATTCGTAGCGGTGTTATTCTCGTAGTGATTGTGCTGTTATTGATTTCTCGCGAAGGTGGTCGGTTTTCGGGGCTGTTTCGGGGCTATTTCGGCCGAGCTGCATTCGTCAAAGTATTCACAAATTGATTTCGAGGCAAGTATCTTGCCCATACATTACGTGTTTTTGTGGATTTAGTAGTTGGTAATCGACGAGACGTGCTAAATGAACATATATAATTAACTTTCAAAGGAATCGATAAGCTTTTCAATATTTCCTTAAAGATGACTCGTATGCTTTCGTTGTTAAATGTGCTTGTCTAAGTATGTGTATTATTGTTGAGTATAGGAATACCTTACTTTCGTAGGGTATCGTTTTGTGTTATTATGACATTGTAGATTTATAGTTTAACCTCTCGTTGAGTTATGTGTGGGGGAACGTGTATTTATTGATGATCATGTGACATGGTGTGATAAAGGTGGTAACTCCTTTATGAGGAGGTTGTGCCGTTCGGCGTGGTTCGAAAGGTATTTTCTCTCGTTGCTATGTTATTGGTACTAGCTGCATCGTTGCATTCTAGTGTTAATTATATCGTTATTTGGTCGTGATTATGTGTTGGATGAACTGGCCATTCTAGTAAGGTACCTCGACTATATATACTGTGATTGACTTTCGAGGCTTGTGGTTTGCAACTATGAATTATGATCTTTTGGGTGTGTGAGTTGTTGTCCTTCCACCCGGAGCGTTCGACGGGACGTCCGGGGGTCGATACTAAGGGGTACGACCACAGAAGTGGACTTGGGTGCGTGTGTCGTTGATCTACCATCCGTAGCGTTCGACGGGGCATCTGGGGGCCGATACTAAGGGGTACGACCGCGGAAGTGGTTTCCCACCCGGAGCGTTCGACGGGGCGTCTGGGAGCCGATGCTAAGGGGCACGGCCGTGTGTTACCAAATATGGTTTCTATGATATTGATGTTGATGTTTTCATTAATTGTGATATTGTCCGTAGTATCACAATGCTTTGTGCTCGGGGTCGAGAGACATTATACATCGAGTCTTGGTGCTTGGCTAGAATGGCATACGAATAATATATTATGTGTAATGTGTCCTTGTAAGTGAATTGAATTGGATGATCGGGTCATAGACCCTGTGTTTTGTGACCGGAATGGTTGGGTCGTGGACCTCTTGTTTTGTTAACGGATTTGTATTTTGGAAAATGAACTTTGGGACTATGACCCTAAGTGGCTTTCGAGGAATTAAGAACTTTTCAATTTCAAATGTTTTCAAAACTCCCGAGATTTGGAAGTATTTTCAAAGTGCTTACTTGTTTCGTTTCTACTTTCAAGACTTGAACTATTTTAACTAAATAATATATCTCGGGAAATCTTTCGTTGTATTCTCGGAATGTGTTGTGTATGGCTCGTATTTGTATTGTACACTTGTACAAGCAAAACAGTGGAGTTTTGCTAACCCCCGAGTATTCGGGGGGTGGATGTCTATTCTGCATCAGGTACATGCAGGTTTTGGGAGCAAAACACAGGATCAGTGCGAAGGATGATGGAAGGCGAATGATACTAATCACATGAAGGCCAATTTTGGGTACAGTCGGTCGGAGTTTGTTGTATGGTCTTTTTCGCTGTCGTACTTTTGTTTGTGAGTGTATTTTACCCTTGCATGGGTATGAGTCGAGATAGAAATATATACTTTGATTTGTATGTCAGTGATAAAGGACCAAATCGGTCTATTGGTTTGTTATTTTGTTACGTCGATATGTAATGTAATGTGTTGTTTCGATGTCTAGCCTAGTGGATCCTCACGGAGAGGGTCTGCGGCGTGTAATATTCTCGGTTTGATTTCGGGGGTGTTACAATCATCACTCTCCACCTCTCTTGTCTCTTCTTCTTCTTCTTTTTCGCCTTCCGTTTCAATCTCCCCATCCCGAAGTACCATCACCCGTTTGTTGGTGCATTGGGATGCTATATGTCCATGACCCTGACACTTATAGCATTGGATGTCCCAGTTTATCCTTTGGGTGCTTTCGACGGGTTTAGGCTTCCCATCAAATTTTGGTTTGCTAGTACTCCCAACTTCAAACTTTCCTTTCAAGACACAACCTTCTCTTTTATCAAAAATTTTAAATTTGTCTGAACTTACTTGAGATTGTTGTTTCCAAGGTGTAGAGTATCCCGTGGAATAGTTGTTGTTGCTCCCTCTTCGTAAGCTCTGCTCGATTTTTACCGTCGCATATACCATGTCATCGAATTCAGCAAAGTGTTGTTTGTCAACTTCTTTAGCTATATCGGCTCTCATCCCGTGTAAAAACCGCGCCATGGTGGCCTCTCTCGATTCCCGAACATTGGCCCGGATCATCAACATCTCCATTTCCTTTCGATAATCTTCAATGTTTCTCGAGCCTTGTTTTAAAGATTGTAAGTGAGAAAATAGTTTCTTAAGATAGTAATTAGGAACAAATCTTTTCCGCATAACAACCATCAATTCTTCCCAACCGCTAACCGGTCTCTCCCGACTCCTCCTTCTCTCCGTCAGAAGTTGGTCCCACCAAATGCTTGTATATTCTGAAAATTCGGTTATTGCTAACCTCATTTTCTTCTCATCGGAATAGTTGTGGCAATCGTAAATGGTCTCCAACTTCTTTCCCAATCGAGATATGTGTCCGGATCACTTCTCCCTTCGAAAGATGGGATTTTCATTTTGATGTTTCCCATATTCTGATCCTCCTCGTCTCGGACATATCTTCCTCGCCTTCCTTCATACTCGGGTTCCAGTCCCCTTCGTACGGGCTCCTCTTCTCTACCCTTCGTGAGACTAGCAATTGTTTCCTCTTGTTTATCTTGTCTTCCGACTATTTGAGCAAGTTGTTGTACAACATTTTGAAGGATAAGATTTTGCTCGTTTCCTTCAGTTCCTGACATTTTTTTTTCCTTTTTTTTTCTTTTTTTCTTTTTTTTTTTCTTTTTTCTTTTTTTTTGTTGTTTTTGTTTTTTTGTTTTTTTCCTTTTTTTTGTTTTTTTTCTTTTTCTTTTTTTTTTTCTTTTTTTTCCTTGTTTTTCTTTTTTTTCCTTTTTTTTTTTACAAGAAAATTTTCTCACAAGATCCTCACGTGTATCGCTCGGTCGCTCACACTCGCATATCTCTCGTTTGGGTTTTTTTTTCTTAATTCCTCAAAAAAATTTTTTTTTTTGCCTTTTCCCGCACAACTTACAAGGTGATTTTATGTGATTCAAATCAAGTTTCTTCTTGAAAGAACTCAAATCCCACGATCCCCCCAAAGATTACGAATGACGATAAGAAAAAAAATGGAAGGATGTGAGCAAAAGATTTTGGAATAGTTTAGAATATGGAACGGAACGAAAAGTATGATAATTGTTTGATAAGATCGATCAAAATTCGTTCTTCTCTTCTTCCTTGATATTTTTTTCTTTTTTTTAGTAATGAAATGAATGGATTGATATTTGATATTCGATCCGCAAGCTTAAAATCACCAGACGCCCGAAGGCTAAGGAACAAGTTCTTCCCCTGGCCTCGGCTTGAAGAGTTATCAAAAATCAAAACCTTCACTTCTTATTATTTTTTTAGTAATGAAATGAATGGATTGATATTTGATATTCGATCCGCAAGCTTAAAATCACCAGACGCCCAAAGGCTAAGGAACAAGTTCTTCCCCTGGCCTCGGCTTGAAGAGTTATCAAAAACAATCAAAACCTCCACCACTTATATTTTTTTCTTTTTTTTTTTTTGTGTGAAGAAGATGGAAGATTTAGAAGATGAAGGAAACGATAGGATGGTAAGATAGAAAGATTATGGTAATGAAGGAAAATAGATGATACCGCTTAGTTTTGGAATAACCGATCTCCGAAGCCAACTGATGCGACCCCCACACGACACGCTATGGTAACCGACACCGCTAGATGAATTCGTTCCCAGGATGTTTTCAAAATAAGCAAAATGGGCCTTTACTTTCAAACCTCTACGTGACACGACGTAGCAACTCGGAAGGGGTGGAATATAAATACTAACAAGATTGCACTTGATAAGTATATAAATCACACAAGGGATGTTTTGGAGACACACTCAACAAAACAAGAAGGCACTCACAAAGGTTTGTTAATACAAACACTCTCAAATTTCATAAAATCTTTGGTGTCCTCTTACAATGAAACTTCAAGGCTATTTATAGCCAAAATCTTACACCTAACTCTAGTGTGAACAAGGAAACAACTAAGAAACCTACAAAATAGAAAAATCAACATTCAAAGATCCTAAAATCTAATACAAAGTCAGTCAACACATGTTTAGGGGACAAAATATCAAAGACCACGATTTTAAGGTGTGAAAACAAGGACAACAAGTCACCATAAATCTGATGCTGTCTGTTTTGTCATTTCTGGGCTCCAATGGTTCCGAATTTTGTCCTATGGTCTTAACAAGATTTGTAGCTCTCTTTCTTAGCTTTCCATAGACACCTGAATCACCTGAATCAAATTTCGGACGAGTAAGTTATGGCCAAAATACGAGACTGCTTCGTGTCAGTCTATGTTGCACAGGTGCGGGGGGCGGGTGCGGGCAGATACGGGTGCGGGGATATGGTTTTTTCAAAATATTAGGGTGCGATATGGCAAGGATACGTCTGTTTATTTTATATTATTATATATAACACTTGTTAAATATAAAAAACAACAATTCAAATATCACCATAAAACCAATTCAAATACATAAAACAAGTCATACAAAAAACAATTCAAAATGGCTTTGAGCAGCGGAGCTTTCTGATGCTGTTCGTGAATGCTGCTAAAGGTAAAAGTAATTACTTATTAAATAATTTACTTTTTGTATTTTAGTTTATTTGATTTACTTTTTAAAAATTACAAAAAAATCTAAAAAAAAATCACCCACGCCCCATCCCCACGCACCGGATACGCGTATCCTGTGCAAGGATACGCGAGTCCGATTTTTTTTTGCACGGATTCGCCATGTGGCGGATCCCATGCGAATTTCACGCGAATCGCACCCGCACCCACACCCATGCAGTATCCGATACTGCATACTGGTGAATTTTGAAGAATTCGTGCATCATAGGTGTCAGTCTTACGCGCTGGAATTTGCATCCTTGTTTGTTTGTTAATCTTTTCCGATCGTCTTCGACTTTAATATTACATGACTCGATTATATACAACTCAAAATATAAAAAATACAACTCAGTAAATACAATTCAAATTAAAATACACCAAGATAAAATAACGAAAAACTTATTATTCGACAACTTCGATACTACTCACGAATTTGTTGTCTTTGATAACATAGTTAATTTTAAACATATCAATGACGAGTGTCGATAAATTATTTTTGAAATTCTTTGATTGAGACCTCATTATTGGTCCAGTCGGCATGCTCAAGTCCTCCTCCAGGTTCTTCATAATATCTCGATTCACATCATGGTTACCAACTATCAAATTTATTATACTGATTGAATTTTTATTTGAAATTAATTTTCATGGTGCGTTATATGCTTTTCGTGCAATGATGATTACTAATTTAATTTTTGCATCACACGTGTCATCTTGTTGGCATATCGAGAGTTGTGTTTGATTTTTAATTTCCAATTATCAGCTTGTGGGAGAATTTAGACGAGATTATTGGTGATTGTTGTCATTTGGTATTACCCGAAGTAGTGAGAATTTATTCGTTTGGTGCAACAACTTAATTATTCGGCATTGGGCCATTCTTGAATAGGATATTCCCACCACATTACCCACTTGGCCTTATTGACCCATTAACTCAAATTATTATAGTGGCCCAATTTCCCTTCATTCCTTAGCCAAAATAAATGGCCCGTTTTTGTTAAAAGAGAAAGACACCAGAAATGTAGAGATAAGCGGATCTCTCCTTCCTTAACCTAACACCCATTGACCGCATATCTCTCACCTTTGGTAGTGATGGGCAACGACGATGAGTGCACTGAGTGTGGTGGCCTCCGGCATCGTCGAGGACGGCCTCCGATCGAAGCTGCGACAGTGATGTTTTGAGACCGTTGGGGCTGCGACTATTAGGGAGGACGGTTCGTATTACCGGCGGGTTGCACAGAGACGGATGGCGGTTCGGGCGACGATGGTGGCCCAAGGAAGCGGCGACATAGGTGCGAGATGGTGGTTCAGGTTCGATTTCAGGCAACTTTGGCTTTTGGGTCAGTTAATAATTCGGTGCAGTAGGTTTCGATGATGGTTCCCGGAAGAGGAGGGAGTCTTGGGTACCACCGACAAGATAGAGGTTCGGGGTTTGGGCGTTCGGGCTTCTCGGTGGTGGTTTTTATTTTTCGGCGAGGCAGCCGCGCAGGCGATATGGTTGTTGTTTTCGGAGTCGATGGCAGTAGCGGCAGCACGGCGACGACGCATAGGGTTACCGGTGGGCGGCTGGAACAATGATGTCGGATCTGAGTTTCGATAATCCAAGGTTGTCGGTTGAGGATTGACTTCGCTACGACGATGTACCGAGGACATCAGAAATGGAAGGGCGGGGTTGGAGCTAGACAATGTTCGGCCATGGTGGTTGCCGGCGACCCAATTTCCGGTGGTGTAGGGTGGCGACGGCGGGATGTTTGTTTGTCTGGCCGAACTGTGTATCTTGTGTGTGTTTTTATATGTCTTTACTGTGTAGGAGTGTGTGTTGTGTTATATACACATATTTATATATATATATATATATATATATGTGTGTGTGTGTGTGTGTGTATAAGTGCATATTATATTGATGTGTGTTTGTGCGTGTCAGATGTGTGAGTGTGTGTATGTAAGTCTGAGTATGTAGTGTAAGTTGTAAATCTTGTCCTGTGTGTATATATACATATAATGTATATATGTGTGTACTATATATATATATAAAATAAGTATGGATGTATACATGTGTATATATATATATATATATATATATATATATATATGTGTGTGTGTGTGTGTGTGTGCGCGCGCAGAAATAGGTATGAGTGTGTGTTTATATTTAATTATATGTGTTTATGTGTGTCTGGTGGCTGGGTGTGGTCGCGTTGAGTTTGTGAACGGGGAAGACGTAGACATAGATGGAGATGGTGATAATTTGGTCAATATGCGGATTGGTGTAATTAGACCCATGGAACGAGTCCGAGTTCAGAGTTTGTGTTCGGAGCAATAATTGAGATATAAATCCGGGTTGAGTATTGTTGGTTGTTTGATTCGATCGATAAATTAAGGGCTCAATGGAGGTTGGGATTTCAATGGATCGATCGGGTGAGCCGTGTTCTTCAGAGCTTTCGAAATCAATTATCGAGGCAAGTATTTTTGTCTATACAATTTATATTGTGTGAATTGAGGTTGTAAACTGAATTTGTGATGGTTGTTCATATTGTGATTTTGTATTATATGGGTCGTTGTAGATGTTATATTGAGTTAGAATTAGCTTGTTGCTTGTAATAGAGACATGTCAATAGAGACTTAGTGTTGGGTAGATAGTACACTTAGACATGTGTTATAATGTTTTGGTGATCACCGGGTTGTGTGGATTAAGTTGTGTTACGGGATTGGGTTGGCTATAATGGTTGTATTAAGTCGAGACTTGCTGTTTTGTAAACGATGGTGTGTGTTGTTGTTCTTCCACCCGGAGACGGTTTGACGGGGCCTTTGGGGCCCGATACTAATGGTTACGGCCGTGGAAGTGGTTTCCCACCTGGGGATGATCCGACGGGGCCTCTGGGGGACAATACTAATGGGTACGATCGTGGGTTACCATGTGTGGTTTTCATCATGAGGATGATGGCGATGTTTCCGATAACTATGATATGTCCGGAATATCACAACGTTTTGTTCTTGATGTTGAGATACGTTATATATAGGATTTTGGTACTTGGCTAGCATGGCACTAGAATTTGTATCGAATGTGTATAGTTCCTTGATTGTGAGGTTTTGGTGTTGGATAACGACCCTTGTTGTTGTTTTCGTGTACTGTGGTTTGATGAGATTTTGGGTTGAGATCCCAACGGTTGTGTAAAGGTTGTTTTGTGGAAAATGACTTTGGGTCGAGACCCATTTGTCTTGAGATGGTTTTGAAACTAAGGACTCGAGGTCCAGAAAGATTTTCTATTTATAAAAATGTTTGTTACATGATCGAGATTTGGGCCGAGACTCTATTATTTTCCAAAAAGGTTTTATAATCTTGAACTCGAAGTCCCAAAAGACTTTCTGTCGTTTTCTAAAACTCCCGAGTTCGTTATATTATTTTCAAAGACCTGAGTTGCACCTTAAATATTGAAAACTTCTCGGGAACATCTTTAACGATTATTGTTATTTTAATATAATTGATATTGGCGTGATATATTTGGTATACACTGAATACTTGTACTAGCCATTCAAATGCTAACCCCTTAAATGGGGGAAATGCGTCTCATGCATTTCAGGCATGCTTAGTTCGTTGGAGCAATCACGGGGATGGCACGGAAGAAGGCGAGCCGCGATACTAGTCAAGAATTAGAGTTCAGTATGATGTTGTTGTATTATTGTGTTATCTCCAGTCTTCTGCTATATTGTCTCTTGACCCCTGTGTGGGTAAGTTCAGTAATGAGTTGTTATTCATATTGTTTTCTTGTCGTGTGACCTTGTCGGTCAGTGTCTGCTAATATTTGACCTTATCGGTCCGTGTCAGTATGTAGTTTGACCCCAATCGGTCAGACATTTGTCGTCTCGTGGTATTTAGCCTGGTACATCCCTCTATTAAGGGATCTACGGCGTGTAATATTCCTGGTGGATTTTCTGGGGGTGTTACAAATAATTCTCATGACATTATACAACTCATATATATCAGATCTCAAAGAAACAAGCGATCACTGAACATACCCCTCGGGCGTATGAACAATTAGTACCAAACTTTTGGACAAATCCAATCGTACATGGAATATGAACGACCAATCACATGGCTCAAGACGGACGTCACAGTCGCCCGATCCAGAAATGTGTCCGTGCACATGTCCACCCCATATACGGAATCCAGAATATACGTGGGACGATGTACCTAATTAGCCTCACGAACTACATCTCGTATGCACGGTCCAATGCGGAAACATCCACACATGACCATCATGTGCCTGGCTAAAAATCCTACATACAACCAATCAGCACGCAAATTTGACTCCAGAGATGTCACGATGCAACATGACAACAAAACTCGATAAATTACACATTCATCCAAGAATCGAGAGAACTCACCAAAGCGACAACAATGCTCAACGAGACCAACGGTATCAAAGGCGATAAAACTTGGGAATACAATCCCGCCACAATACGGTAATATGATCAAGAACAACACCACATCATGAATCATAGATTCATAGAGCATTACACATATACACGAAACGTATAATGTTCACAAGAATTTAATCATCATTATAACCAAGCAAGATAACTTGCCTCAATTCCGTAGACGAATAGTCCTTCTTTGAACGAACGAACGAACGTCATCCTCAACTAAAAATACTCACTCGAACAAGCAACCTTTAAATGAAATATAATTCATTCAACAACACATTCATATAATAATGATATCAATTCATAGGTAACGACATCTGGAATATTACTCGAATAGTTCATCCGATAGCATTGAACATTCCATATTTTAATTAATGAATTTTAATACACCAAATTCATTCTTAAGAATCGGGTTTACCAAGTTCTTAAGTTTTTTCAATATTTACATCATCCATTACACAAAGATTATCATAGTTGAATTCGACTACTCATTCCATTGTGACATTGTCATCAATAATCATCATATCTTCCCAAGAACACTATCAACTTATGAATACGATGATTAACACATTCTTAAGTCATCAAAATAGCCGATTAACTTGAATATATAAAGGTTATATTTGTGTTCTTCATAATCCATTACTATCTCCTAAAGAATTTGCTCAAAACATAATTATATCATTTAGGATTTCTGAAACTTTAAGAACATCATTCTATTCTTCAATACTCATCAAGTTCTTCCCAAGGAGTTTTGTTAAATCCTCTGAAATGTATGGTTATAACATCATAGGATTCCACTAGCATTAAGAACATACTCATAAACCCTAATCATCCAGTTTTCATCATGATTTCCTAAGGATTAATAGCAAACATGTTATTCTACAACTTCTTCAACCATTCAAGAGGTAATACTAACAATATTGTCATGTTATTCACTTAGTTTGTTCATAATTCCAATAATTACTCCTTACTAACATCATCAATAGTATGAAAACAACATGAGTTTAGATAACCAACCTCAAGAAAATGAAGGATAGCACCAAAACTCCAAGAACACACTCCAAACTTCTAATCACCAAGTTTCAATCCAAGTGACGGAGCTCCAACACAAGATGGTAGGGGCAAAAATTGGTTTAGCAAGACAGGGGATCGATTCTCAGAGGGAGAGTTTGAGTTTGGTTCGTGCAGAAATAAAATACAAGCCATGTCTTTATAATCCGTGTTTATCATTACGTACGTTATCGCCAATTCATAGCGTACGTTGCGCGCATTACGTACGTAATCCTGCCGATGTTACATACGCAACGAGCCTCCAGAGGCTACTGCCTCAAAACACATGCACTATTATGTACGTTGCCCAAATATCATATATAAAGCTCACACATATTACGTATGGTAACACTTAGCCATTACGTACGTAATGGCTGTTGACTAAGCGGTCACAATCGGATCACCAACCCCCGCTCATGCCTGGTCCCACCCGCCGAAAGGCGAGATGCTGTCGAATAAGCCATATTACGTACGCTAACCATAGGGTCTTACGTACGTAACATCACACATATAACGTACGTTAATGTAGCAACGTAGCGCATGCTAAGCACCAAAATAGTTATCCAAAAAGAAAAGTAAAATCCTCCATTATACTATCTATCAATCATCTAAGTGTGAACAATGAATATAATTATTAATTCGATTTAATATCACAACATTGCAATCATTAATACTAAGAGTGATTACGATACGACGATATTCGAATCATTCAAGTAATATAATGGAAAAATGGAATAAAATCACAACCGGATATTACATACCCCCCTTAAAATAGTTTCGTCCACGAAACTAAGGGGTAAACAACTCGGGATATCTCTCCCGCATGCTGTCCTCGGTTTCCCACGTAGCCTCCTCGATTCCGTGTATCGACCACTGAATCTTTAACAGGGGAATCGTCTTATTCCTTAACCGTTTGATCCTCCTCTCGAGTATCCGCACAGGACGTTCTTCATATGAATGATCATCGGCTATCTCGACCTCTTCGAACTGAATAATATGGCTCGGATCAGCAACATACTTCCTCAACTGGGAAATATGAAACATGTTGTGAATCCGACTCAGTGATGGTGGTAATGCCAGACGATAGGCTAGATCGCCCAAAACAGTCCAATATACCTCGGACTCAGCTTGCCTCTCTTCCTAAAATGGAAAACACCTCGAGTAGGAGATACTTTAACTAGCATATGATCACCAACCTCGAACTCGAGCGGTCGCCGACCGTTGTCTGCATAAGATTTATGTCAGCTCTGAGCCATTAACAGACGTATCTTAATCAGGGCAATCTTCTCACGAGCTGCTAATAACATATCAGGCTCTGTACCAAGGGATTCAAACAAGTCGTCCTAATACAAAGGGGACCTACGACGGCCATACAATGCCTCATAAGGAGCCATCTTAATCGAAGCATGCCAATTTTTATTGTAGGTGAATTCCACCAAAGATAGTTGGGCTTCCCAATCGTACTTCTAATCGAGAGCACGCGCCCTCAATATATCCTCCAGAGTTTGAATAGTCCTCTCAGATTGACCGTCGGTCTGAGGATGAAATGCTGTACTGAAGTTCAACTGCGTACCCATCGCACGATGAACTGCCTTCCAGAAATGTGACACGAACCATCTGTCACGATCTGATAAAATACTCTTGGAGGTACCATGCAACATTACAATCTCTTTAATGAACAGTTAGGCCAGCCTCTCGAGACCCCACGTGTCCTGAATTTCCCAAAAGTGGGATGATTTGGTCAGACGATCCACAATCACCCAGATCATATTCATACCTCGACAACTCGTTGGCAAACTAGTGATAAAATCCATCGATATGTCCTCCCATTTCCATTCAGGAACCGGGAGTGGTTTCAGCATACCTGCTGGTCATTGATGTTCAATCTTGACCTCCTGACAGGTCAAACACCTCGAAACGAATTCTGCAACTTCCCGTTTCATATTACCCCACCAATAATATAGCTTCAAATCCTTATATGTTTTGCTCAACCCCGGGTAAATGGAGTATGGGGTGGCATGGGCCTCCTTTAGAATAGTGTTCCTCAACTCTTCATCCACCGGTACACATACTCGATTCTTGAAGCATATCAGTCCATCCTCGTGAATCAAAAATCCAGGGGCTTTTCCTTGATCTACTTCACCTCGAATTCTAGATAAGAATGGGTGTGTCACCTATTTTGCTCTAATTATATCATCAAGGGACGACGAAATTTCAAGCATGCAAAGTTGTCCCTAAACACGCTGTACCCAGATCTCAATCTCCAGCCTCATGAACTCTAATTGTAACTCCTTCTCAACTATCAACCGGGCAAGCATCTGTTCCTGTACTGTCTTGCGACTCAGGGCATCTGCAACTACATTTGCCTTTCCCGGATGGTACATGCCTGTCGGCCTGAGAACCTCTAGCGAATACCCTATCCACAATATGAGGTAAGGGACCACCGTCTACTAGAGAATCTACATCTCTCAGATAAGAAAAATACACTAATCCTCTGCTCCTCGTCTGAAAGTACCTCATTGAGCAAATGGTTCCTTCGTGAAACATGTTCCCCTTTGGGATTCCCATACCATGTAGTCCAGGAAAATCAACACCGACTGTCTCGAAAATCCCTGTCAGAATTGATCCAAAAGTCATCCATGACTTTTTCTGTCGATCTTTCCTAACATAACTTTTCTTGTGAAAAATCGAACCCTTTTTTACTAACCATTTCATAACAACTCGGGCAAAATTCACCTGTTGATCCTTCAACACATTGTAGATAATATCCATATTGATATTCATCAACTTTTGTTGAGCATTTACTTTAGGCATTAAGCATCGAGTAATAGCATCATGAATTAATCGAATATTTAAGACAAATTCATTGTTCTCGAATTTGTAAGAGTTTACTTCGAGCACAGCTTGGGTTTTCAAATAATCTCGAGCAGTAATTTTGTTAAAATTGTCATTTTCTTCATCCTAAGAATCATAAATAGCATCATCGTCTGTAGCAAATTACCATTGCACACCACACCTTTATTTGATGAACTAAATATTTCTGAAAGTTTCATGATGTCTAAGTTGATTGGTTTACCACAGACTAGCGAGTGAATAACAAGCAAACCATTGGAATTGAAACTTGTAGAAAAATTAGCATAAAATTCTTTCACCAAATCCTCAAAGATAGGTCTTGCAAAACTAACAAATTTTTTAGTGCCCAACATATCAAAAATTTCATCAACATTAACCCCAATAACTTTCAATGAATCGAAATCACATTGGTAGCTCGGAGTTACCTCTTCATCGATTAGGATATCATTGAAGACTTTCTCAGCCTGTGGATTCACAATCTGTTGGATTCTGACAGATTGGAAGATGTTTCTCCCATTTTCTTTTTTCCCAATCGGGTGTTAGTCATGATTTATGGTCAGGTTCTGAGAAAGGATCGATCAATTTGGTGAAGGGTCGATCGATTTGGTGAGGTTTTGTGAGAGAGTGAATCGCCGGTAGGTTTTTAGGGTTTCAGATTTGTCAACGAAATAAGGACTAATTGGGTTTTAAGTTACTGGAAATATGTCGTAATGTACGTTACAACTCATAGCGGCCGTTATTTGATAGGCATAATGTATGTTGTATGTGAGTATAGTGGCCGTAATGGTGGTTCCAGTGGCTTTTGCCCAAATTCTGCAATAGTGTAATGTACGTAACTTTACATATATAATGTACATTAGGTCCTTAAAGTACGTAATATGTGAATATAGCGGCCCTAATGGTGGTTCCAGTGGCCTCTGTCCACATTCTAAACTAGAATAACGTATGTAATTGTACAATCATAATATACGTTGGTACCTTTAACGTACATGAACTTTATGTGTAGCATACGCTATGTCAGTTGCTTCGACACTATGCCCACTTCCGACAGTAATCATCATTTCCTCAGCTCCAAGCTTCCTACTTTGTTCCAAATCCTAATTCACGGTACAAATATAAGAACTAGCACCAGAATCCAGAATCCAAGAAGTAGTAGCAGAACAATTTATTTCCAAAACTAAAACTTCTGTACCTGAAGCGCTATGAAGAATCGGACAGTCTCTAGCCCAGTGGCCCAGCTCACCGCATTTGAGACATGCATCCTCCTTCTTCTTGCTCTTGGGAACCATCGAGGCCTTGCCCTTACCCTTAAGGTCCTTGACTTGTGGTCCCGTCTGCTTCTTGGTCTTTTTCTTCTTATTCTTAAACCTCCGAGGTCCAGAAGAAATCCCAAGGGCAGACTCCTTCATCTGCGGAGTCTTCATCTGAGACTGAGCGGTCACCAGTTTGTTCATCAATCCTGCTAAGTTGCAAGCAATCTCATTGCAGTTGAAATTCATAACAACTGTGAGAAGGAATCAGGAAGAGACTATAGGATAAGGTCGGTTTGAAGAGAAGTATCCATCTTAAAATCAAGAGCCTCCAATCTCTCGATCATCGATATCATTTTGAGGACATGGTCCCCAACCTTCTCACCTTGCTTCTGTTGGGATTCGGTGCCTAAAACGAAGGCCCAGCGGAAGCGGTAAAACGAAAATTAATTCGATTCGAATCCCTACGAGGATCGATCGAGCTACGTATATACGAATATATAAATGAAAAGCAAGAGTCGTAAGAAACTAACCCTCGAAGTCCGTTGATTTAATGGTAACCTTCTCTTGAGCTATTCCCCAAGCTTTAGTTTGATCTCTACGAGTTCAATCCGCTCCAAGCCCTTGAACGATCCAACACCGAAAGCACCGCATCTCTACTTGCCACGCACCGAAAAAATGACCGGAATAACAACACTTGATTAACCTCTAAGGTTACGGCTAGAATCAAGTGATGAAGCTTTATTACTACACTCTAAGTGTATAATATATCTCTCAATAATTTCTCTCAATTTTCTCCAAGAAAAATGAAGAAGAAGTGAATGAAGAAGATGAATATGAGTGTTAAACTCAAAGTTTATCTCTCTCTCTCTCTCTCTTTATTGCAACCTCACGTTGGAAATCATGTGGGAGAGATAAGAAGTCTTCCTCCGTTTATTCTTATTCCACCCTCATGTGAACAACTCATGTCACATGAGATCAAACCCCACAAAGTCATCTTTTTCATATAAAATGAAAACAACAAGACAAGAGGAAAATGGGTGGAACTAAGGGGGGCGGATACCATGCAGAAACGGATGAGTTCGGTTCGTTTCGGACTCCCGTGAGTCCAAACAGATAAACTACGATTCCGTTCCGATGTATTTGTATCGATTAATTAATCCAATTAATTAAACATATCAAATACAAAATAACATAATTAATTTCTCCAAGAAATAATTATCTTCATGAATTAAATTAATCACCCAGTGATATATTTAATTCATTAAGCCGTAAATCAATTTATCTGATAAGTCGATTTAAACATCCAATGTCCCAAATTTAGATATCCAATATCTAATATTCATAATGAGAGAATTAGCTTTATTCATTCCGTCATCAATCCTATTGCGCGACTCGGTAGGTTCGTCTCAGTCAGCAATGGGAAGAACCAAAGAGTAGTAGCACCACCTAGCCAGCCTGGCAGCCTACACTGTACCCCAACTGAGAACGAATGATTGAGATCAGTCAAGAACCATTATGTCGTGAATACCAGTATACGTATAAACCCTTCTTTCAAATGTCCCGATCAAGTTATAGGGTCACGGTCAGTCAAACCCTATCTGTACTTGACGCTATGCATGCGTTAATGCAAATCGAGATCATCGAGCTGCCGTGTATCTAATACAACTAGCTCCAATGCTTTGGCCAAAGACTTATGATCTCATCTGCCAATAACCGCATAGGACATATAACCCGCTCACTAACGGGAGAAAAAAATTCTATATTGGTATTCAGTAGGACCTACTACTTGCCCGTCAAGATGCACGTCGAGGTTGACACCCGCCTTCCGGTTTACAGGGTCGAACTACTTAATGAAAATATTGACGTCACAAGCACATCCCTACTAAATACTCAAGTCGAAGGTTCACGAATACCTATCACAACCTTTCGATTCCGTCATTGACTGTCCCGGAGTGAAATCCGTGTGACGAATCGAGGGTTAGTCGGTTCGAGTATACTAATCCAATTAGCATACCTATAACGTGTGCTCCCACTAACCATTAGTGTTCGACAGGCACTCTCCTTGTCAAAGAAGACGTCATATAAGTCCTCACATAAACTTAACGCCCAGTCAAGTTTCATCGACTTGCGAACGATTAAGTATTTGAGCTATAAACCTTTCCAGTGCCGACCCCCTTATCAAATAAGGAGTGGAACGTTTTGCTCTCAAATACAGGGACTAGTTTCTATATGTATATTTACGAGTTGGGAATGCTGGTAACTACCAGTAAATAAAGAAACATTCATTGCCTTATATTGATGATTTACATAATAACAAGTACAATGCCCTCACTCAACATCCTATGAGTGGCATTCGAGGGCATACTCCTAACAGTCTCCCACTTGCACTCAATGCCACACACTATGGTATCTAATACCCATGTTCTCCAGATGACGCTCCAAGCTAGTCTGAGAAAGTGGCTTGATCAGTGGATCGGCGACGTTGTCGACCGAGTCTACTCTGTGCAGCACAATGTATCCCTTGAGAACAAATTATCTTACGAGATGATACTTCCTCTCAATATGTTTGGTGTTGTTGTGAAACCTCGGCTCCTTGGCCTGCGCTACAGCTCCGTCGTTGTCGCAAAGATGTGGAACAGCAAACAAGACATGGTATCACTTGAAGTTCTCCGAAACTTCTTAATCCGTAACCCTTCCTTGGAAGCCTCCGAGGCCGCTTGATACTCGGCTGACAGTGGAATCGCGATCGTGCTTTGCTTGGCGCTACGCCAAGATACTGCTCCTCCATTAAGAGTAAATATGTAGCCAGAAGTAGACATCGAATCGTCCTTCAGTCCTTGGAAATCCGAATCAGTGAATCCCACCACATCCAATTCTCCACCGCCATACATAAGAACCATATCTCTAGTCCTTCTTAAGTACTTGAGAACGTTCTTTACAGCAGTCCAATGTTCCCTACCTGGGTTTGCCTGAAACCTACTCATCACGCTTACAGCATGTGCGATGTCAGGTCTTGTACACAACATAACATACATAAGGCTGCCCACGACCGAAGCATATGGTATATTACTCATTTCCTTTCGTTGTTCCTCATTTTGAGGATACATCTTCAAGGTGAGTTTTATTCCATGTCGCATCGGTAGGAACCCTCTTTTAGAATCATCCATACTAAATCGCTTTAAGATTTTATCTATATACAGGGCTTGGGAAAGACCTATTGTTCTCTTCGCTCTATCCCGGTAGAGTCGAATACCAAGAATATAGGTGGCTTCTCCCAAGTCTTTCATGGAGAAATTACTCGAAAGCCAAGCTTTCACAGAACTGAGCATTCCCACATCATTTTCTATTAGTAGAATGTCATCTACATAGAGTACTAAGAATGCGATCTTGCTCCGACTAACCCTCTTGTATACACAAGGTTCCTCTTCATTTTGCATGAAGTCAAACTCTTTGACTGCCTCGTCAAAACGAAGGTTCCAACTACGCGACGCTTGCTTCAGTCCATAAATGGAACGCTGAAGCTTGCACACTTTCTGAATATCGACTTCGGACACAAAGCCTTTACGATGCTCCATATAGATTTCTTCCTCGAGGAATCCATTAAGGAAAGCCTTCTTTACGTCCATTTGCCATATCTCATCATCGTGGTAGGCAACTATAGCAAGCATCATGCGAATAGACTTAATCATGGCTACGGGCGAGAAGGTATCGTGGTAATCGATCCCTTCCTTCTGGGTATAACCCTTTGCCACAAGCCTGGCCTTATAGGCGTCAACCTTGCCATCACCATCAGTCTTTCTCTTGTAGATCCACTTGTTCCCAATAGGCACTTTGCCCTTGGGGCGGTCTACTAGAGTCCAGACTTGATTGACATGCATCGAGTCTATCTCAGCTTCCATAGCTTCACGCCATCTCGCGGAGTCTACATCCACCATCGCTTGGTCATAGGTCGTCGGGTCGGTCTCTTGGCTATCACTGTAATACCCGATTGTAATTCAGTCATTATCATTCAGTAATTTCATTCGGTGATTGTAACTCAGTGGATTTTCACTCATTTATAATCATTTATCAATCATGTTCATTCGCCCGTGTTCACCGTTCGGAATAACTTCGAGTTGTGTATCGTTATTGTTCATTGTTTCAACTTTCCACATATGAGTTCGACTTTGTTAGATCACCATTAATTTTTGGTAACTCCAAAAATTCTGAATCTTTGCAATATTATAGAACATCGAGTTAGCTTTCCAATGGTTCAAACGGTGAGTCAACCGGAGTCCGGACGAGAGAGTTATGGTCGAAATAGCTCAGGCACTCATTTTTCAGTTTTTGGCCGAGCAGCCTGCACCGGGTGCCGCGGCACATGCCGGCAGGGCCGCGGCACACTGCCGAGTCAGTGCCGCGGCACATGCCGGAAGGGCCGCGGCACACTCGTATGGCATTGATCGGCCAAACCGTCTGTACCGGGTGCCGCGGCACATGCCGGCAGGGCCGCGGCACACTGCCGAGTCAGTGCCGCGGCACAGGCCGGCAGGGCCGCGGCACACTGCCGACCTCTGGGCGCAATTTTGGCCCTGTGTCGCGGCACACTTCGGCTGGGCCGCGGCACACAGGGCAGTCAACCCCTATAATTTCGTTTTTTTGAGCATTTCAGCTCATTCCTTCCATTTCTTCCACCTTCATACGAGAGAGAGGCTTGAGGGAGAGAATTCTCTTCACCTATCACTTGAGTGTGGTTTTTAATCATTTTCATTCGGTTGTGAAGCTCGGATCATCGATCTATCGCGTGTTCTTCGAATCATAGTGCTTGGATCTTCAAAGGTAACTTTCATCAAACCTCATGGATTTTCGATTTGTGTTGAGATATGATGTTTCGGATGTTAAAATCATGTTGTATGAAGTGATATACGCATGATTATGGATATGTTTGATTATTCATTGGATTATTGAAGGATTATTCAAGAACACTTTGAATATTGTGTTGGATTTGGGGTTTTTCGATTAATTATTGTTGAAATCACGATTTTGGATATTCATAATGGATTATTGATCGTATTGGAGATGTTTTTGGTTTGAAACACTTCTTGAGGATTTGATGTTGGTATTTTTAAAGTTTGGTTATAAATAATCGAAGTTGGCCACAAAGTGTTCGATATAATGCCCCAATGAACTTGGTTTATTCGTATCGACGTTTTGAGTTCGTTATACTCGTGTTTGATTCGTGTATTGAACGGATTGTTGGTAATTGTATTTATTCAAGGTTGTTCGAGCGACCGATATCTCAATTAGGACGTTGTTCGTGGAAGGATAATTATCACCGGTGTTGTGTAAGTTAATTCTTACTCGGTTAAAAGGATATTCATTCCTTTTGTTGTTGATCATTCATAATCATAACTCATTCATCATTGTATTAATCATATTGAGACTTGTAATTGTCGAATAATCATTTCATTAGCGAGGAACGGCGGTTCCAATCATTTCATTGAAACTATCAATCACTTCATTATCACTTTCATATCGGTGAGTCATTCTTGACTTTGTCAGATTATTATTATTTATTGATATTCATTATGGTCATTTTCGTTCATACGACCTTCTGGGTTCATATTGCGTGGACGGGTGCGGATGTGTGAAATTTTTAGTCGGGCACATGATGGCTATGTATTGGGAGTGATACATTGGACTGTGCACACGGTAACGATTACCTCCGTGAGACTAATTAGGTACAAGGACGGGTGTGTCCGGTCATCCGTCTTGTACACTTGCACAGAACACTACGGGCGTACTATGATACTCCTCTTCAGCATAATTCATAACTAAGGATATTTCATAACTTCAGATATATCATGATTGTGTAATTTCAACCCTTGAGGATTGTTGTTCTGTGTAACTGACCCCGTTGGGGGATTTTGGTTTTCAGGTCACGGCAAGGCAAAGGCACGGGAAGAGCATGTTGACGGCGAGGAGTCTCAGTGATACTAGTAGAGGGCCCCAGTCATTCCGTTTATTTCAGTCATGCTTATTTCTCTACAGTTGTATTTTCCGCTGCAAATTATGTTTGAAATGTTTATTTGTTCAGGGTGGTGTATTTTATCTCCATATAAAATATACTAGTATTCGGTATTGTCCTGGTGTGTTGTACTTAAACTCCTCATCGGAGTACTTGGTAATATAATGTGGTTCGGTACTACAATTATATTATTTAATTCATCATTTTCCTTTGCTTGGTGGGTCCCAGTCGTGGATTCATGGCACTGTAATATCCGCCTAGTTTGGGGTGTTACAGAGTTGGTATCGGAGCGTGGTTTTGAATACTACCCTCCAAGTCATGTCTCATTTGAAATCATCGTCATCGGACTAGTATCATTGGACTTTCGCGTCACGTGTGACCTGTGCAAATGCCGAGCCAATCAGACCAAGAACTGTAAGATTTCTAACGCCATGGTATAATTCTGGCAATAATCATTCATTCATAATTCATCAGTTAACAATCCTCAATCATCATTTTCATTTTGACCAGGACGGTCATGGTAGCTCGTTAATCACCCAATTCATTTCATTACTGAGTTGTTGATGAGGAAGATCATATCATTAATCTTGTTAACATGTACAAGATAATCATTTCAATAATTTCATTAGATAATCATGTCACCTGAGTTAATCATTCATATAATCATTGTGTTAGAACGTGTATGCTCATTTTCATCATTTAATGACATAATCATAACGTGATATTCATGCGGGAGATTTAACCATCATGTGACTTTCCTCATTCAGTATGGAAAGGGCAAGAAGAGGACGTGGAGGACGAGGCCGTGGAGCGGGCCGAATCCCGAGAGCTCGTGTGAATACACGTGCGAATGCGAGGAATAATGCTAATTCATCTAGCAGCGACGCTGCTACTCATTCACCTGGACGTGATCATTCTCTATCAGGGAGTCGTACTCGGGACACCGCTCAGTCAGAAGGTGTTCGGGTTGACCCACTCGCTTTTATGCAGGGCATGATGGCCCAAATGACCCAGATGACACAGCTGATGCAGACGATGCGTAACTCAGTCAATCAAAATCAACAGGCTCCTCCGCCGCCACCTCAGAGGCAAGAGAGGAATGTGAGTAGTATCATTGGCGACATCTCTCGCCAAAGGCCACCTACTTTTGAAGGCTCATCTGAGCCGGCGGATATTGTTCATTGGCTCAAACATTTCGAGAAGTTATTTGCGATGGTAGAGTGTCCCGCAGGACACAAAGTCTCAGTCACGGCTTACTATCTGGGTAAGAGCGCTCATTTTTGGTGGTTGTCGTTGAAGCCCACCGAAGGATCATGTACTTGGGAGCAGTTCAAGACTCTCATGATGGAGAGATATTATCCGGCCCCACTCATAGAGACCAAGCTGTCAGAATTACTCACTCCCGACCCCTCAGCAGACGAGGATGTTCTTGCCATTGCCGAGAAATTTCAGGAACTTCTTCCGTTCGCCTCATCTATCATTCATTCCGAGGCGGATAAGATTAAGTATTTCAGCAAGAGGCTGAAATCCCGTATGAGATTACAATTGCTTAATCATAATTGCACCACGTTGGCCGAATTCATTGAGAAAGCTCTTACCTATGAGCTTACTGCTAAAGAAATTGCTAAGCAGCAACCTTCGTCTGCTAGCAAGAAATCGAAGAATCGTAATCAGTCTGAAGGCGGTCAGACAACCTTCAAGAAACCTCGTGCGGGCTCTGCTTTTTCTGAGCGACCTCCTGTGACGTCTAAACCCGCGGAATCTCAGTCACGAGCGGCCAGTTCGGCCATCACCTGTTATAACTGTGGGGATCTTGGTCATGTCAGCACCAAGTGTCCGAGACAGTCTGTCACGTGTCATAATTGTGGAATTGTTGGGCATAAGGCCCGTTTTTGCCGTAGGGACTCCAAACCTACTCAGACGTCATCTCAGGCCCCTAAGCAGTCATCCGTTCAGAATCAGGCCACTCAATCAGCGTCGTTTAAAACGACAGGAGCGACTAAAGGTGGAACCTATAGCCAGCAGACGGGAGGGTCCGGTGCCGGGACTAGCAAGCCCCGGATTTATGAGATGAAGAAGACCGATGATCCAGAGGCCCGAATGATCTCAGGTACACTCGATATTCTATCTCAACCTGTGTGTACCCTTTTTGATATTGGTGCATCGCATTCATTCATTTCCGAGTCATGTCTGAGTAGACTACGTCTGGGTAGTGCTACTAGTTGTGAGCCTTATGTCATTGGTCTACCTGATGGTAGGCGAATTATCGGAAATCGTGAGATTCAGAATTGTCCGATTCAGCTTCACGGTCGTGTGTGGCTAGCGGACTTAATCGTAGTAGATTTACCGAGAGACGACGTCATCTTTGGTATTGATTGGATGGATCGTCATGATGCCATCATTAATGTCCGTAAGCGTATGGTCACTATCATTTCAGACGATAGGGTCGAATGTGTGTTTCAGGGAGGTAATCCCAACTGTTCTGGAAGAGTTATTAATTTGATGAAAGCAGTGAGGTTAATCAATCAGGGATGTGTTGGTTATTGGTGCTATATGACCAAAACCGAGAAGTCACCAATAATGTTGATGGATATTCCGGTTGTGAGAGAATATGCCAATGTATTTCCAGACGAGTTACCTGGTTTGCCTCCACAGAGAGATGTAGAATTCACGATTGAATTAGAGCCCGGTACATCTCCAATATCGAAGGCACCGTACCGGATGGCCCCGACTGAAATGCGGGAGTTGAAGAATCAACTTGAGGAATTGTTCGAGAAAGGTTATATCCGACCGAGTGCGTCCCCGTGGGGAGAACCAGTGCTGTTTGTCAAGAAGAAGGATGGTTCGTTCCGTTTGTGTATTGATTACCGGGAATTGAATCGGGTGACGATCAAGAATAAGTATCCTTTACCCCGTATCGATGACCTTTTGGATCAACTTCAGAGAGCCTCAGTATTTTCCAAGATCGACTTAAGATCTGGATATCATCAGTTGCGGATTCGAGAGTCGGATATCGCGAGGACGGCGTTTCGAACACACTATGGTCATTATGAGTTCGTAGTTATGCCGTTTAGGATAACTAATGCACCTGCGGTATTCATGGAGTTAATGAATCGGGTTTTCATCGACTTTTTGGATCGGTTTGTTGTTGTCTTCATCGATGACATTTTGATTTATTCTCGTAACCGAGAGGAACACGAGGTTCATCTTCATCAGGTTCTCGACGTGTTGAGACGAGAGCAACTTTATGGAAAGTTTTCCAAATGTGAGTTCTGGATGTCCGAAGTGACGTTTCTCGGACACGTAATTTCATCAGATGGAGTGCGTGTTGATCCTCAGAAGACGGAGGCTATCCAGGATTGGTTACCTCCGAAGAATGTTAAGGAAATCCGAAGCTTTCTCGGATTAGCCGGTTATTATCGGCGGTTTGTGGAAGGATTTTCCAAAATTGCTCAACCATTGACGAACCTTTTGCGAAAGGATAAGAAATACACGTGGTCCGACGTGTGTCAGCGGAGTTTTGAGGAACTCAAGAGCCGGTTAATGTCAGCACCTGTACTTTCCTTGCCGCAAGGGACTGAAGGATTTGTGGTTTTTAGTGACGCGTCCGGACAGGGTCTAGGATGTGTACTCATGCAGAACGGGAAGGTTATTGCCTATGCTTCACGGCAATTGAGACCTTACGAGGTTAATTATCCGACCCACGACTTGGAGTTAGTAGCCGTGGTTTTCGCTTTGAAAATCTGGCATCATTACCTTTATGGCGTCACCTGTCAGATTTTCACCGATCACAAGAGTTTGAAGTATATATTTACTCAGAAGGAGTTTAATATGCGACAGAGGCGGTGGTTGGAACTAATCAATGATTATGATATTGAGATCCTTTACCACCCGGGGAAGGCGAACGTTGTCGCCGACGCCTTGAGTCGTAAGTCCATTCAGGAGCAGATGCTCGCTCGTTTAACAATTCAGAAGGAGCTCCAACAGGAATTCCTTAGACCCGAGATCGAGTGCAGCCGGCGGCGAGTTCAGGGACAGCTTTGTATGTTAGAGATTTCATCATCTCTTGAGGATGCAATCAGGGAGAATCAGGGTTCAGACCCAGCATTGTTGCGCATCCGTGAGGATGTGGCTCAGGGGAAAGCCCCTGGATTCGTGATCCACGAGGATGGACTTTTGAGATTTAAGAATCGGTTGTGTGTACCGGCGGTTGATGAGTTGAAAAACTCAATTTTAAGAGAAGCTCATGCTACCCCTTATTCTGTTCACCCGGGGTCTAGCAAGATGTATAAAGATTTGAAACAAAATTACTGGTGGAGTAATATGAAGCGAGAAGTCGTGGAATTTGTTTCGAGATGCTTATCCTGTCAGCAAGTCAAGATAGAACATCAGCGACCGGCGGGTATGCTGAAACCTCTCCCTATTCCCGAGTGGAAGTGAAAAGACATTTCTATGGATTTCATCACGAGTTTGCCGACGAGTCATCGTGGCATGAATGAGATCTGGGTGATTGTGGACCGCTTAACTAAATCAGCTCATTTCCTTGAGATTAAGGATACTTGGGGTCCCGAGAGACTTGCCCAGCTGTTCATCAAAGAGATAGTGAGACTGCACGGTACTCCTAAAAGTATCGTTTCCGATCGTGACGGACGGTTTGTGTCTCATTTTTGGAAATCAGTTCATCGTGCTATGGGAACTCAGCTTAATTTCAGTACTGCCTTTCATCCTCAGTCCGACGGACAATCAGAGAGAACTATTCAGACATTAGAGGACATGTTGAGGGCATGCGTCCTCGATTGGAAATACGATTGGGAAGCCCAACTACCATTGATCGAGTTCACGTATAATAATAGTTGGCATGCTTCGATCAAGATGGCGCCTTGCGAGGCCTTGTACGGTCGTCGTTGTCGATCTCCCTTGTGTTGGGATGAATTATCAGAATCAATCGGCACCGAGCCCGATATGCTTATAGCCGCCCGTGAGAAGGTAGCTTTGATCAAGAGTCGCTTGTTGACCGCTCAGAGTCGACAGAAATCTTATGCAGACAATCGTCATCGACCACTAGAGTTCGAGACAGGTGACCACGTTTTGGTCAAAGTATCCCCGAGCCGAGGTATTTTCCGTTTCGGAAAACGGGGAAAGTTGAGTCCTAGATTTATTGGACCATTTGAGATTTTGGAACGAGTAGGCGAGCTAGCTTATCGTTTAGCCTTACCTCCGGCTTTGAGCCGAATTCATAATGTGTTTCACGTCTCTCAATTACGGAAGTATGTTGCCAAACCGAGTCACATACTTCAGTTCGACGAAATCGAGATCGCTGATGATCATTCGTATGAGGAGCGTCCCATACGAGTCTTAGAGCAACGAATCAAATAGTTGAGGAATTAGTCGATTCCTTTGGTCAAGATTCAGTGGTCTAGACACGGAGTCGAAGAGGCTACTTGGGAAACCGAGGACAGTATGCGGGAGGGTTATCCCGATTTGTTTGACCCTTAGTTTCGGGGCCGAAACTCTTTTAAGGGGGGGTGTATCTAATATCCGGTTGTAATTCAGTCATTATCATTCAGTAATTTCATTCGGTTATTGTCACTCAGTGGATTTTCACTCATTTATAATCATTTATCAATCATGTTCTTTCGCCCGTGTTCACCGTTCGGAATAACTTCGAGTTGTGTATCGTTATTGTTCATTGTTTCAACTTTCCACATATGAGTTCGACTTTGTTAGATCACCATTAATATTTGGTAAATCCAAAAATTCTGAATCTTTGCAATATTATAGAACATCGAGTTAGCTTTCCAATGGTTCAAATGGTGATTCAATTGGAGTCCGGACGAGAGAGTTATTGTCGAAATAGCTCAGACACTCATTTTTCAGTTTTTGGCCGAGCAGCCTGTACCGGGTGTCGCGGCACATGCCGCGAGGCCGCGGCTGCTGCCGAGTCGGTGCGCCGGCACATGCCGAAGGGCCGCGGCACACTCGTATGGCATTGATCGCCAAACCGTCAGACGGGTGCCGCGGCACATGCCGGCAGGCCGCGGCACCGCTGAAGTCGATCTTTGCGGCACGGGCCAGGCCGCGGCACACCTTGCCGACCTCTGGCGCAATTTTGGCCCTGTGCCGCGGCACACTTCGGCCGGGCCGCGGCACAGGCGATCGGCCCCTATAATTTCGTTTTTTTGAGCATTTCAGCTCATTCCTTCCATTTCTTCCACCTTCATACGAGAGAGAGAGAGGCTTGAGGGAGAGAATTCTCTTCACCTATCACTTGAGTGTGGTTTTTAATCATTTTCATTCGGTTGTGAAGCTCGGATCATCGATCTATCGCGTGTTCTTCGAATCATAGTGCTTGGATCTTCAAAGGTAACTTTCATCAAACCTCTTGGATTTTCGATTTGTGTTGAGATATGATGTTTCGGATGTTAAAATCATGTTGTATGAAGTGATATACGTATGATTATGGATATGTTTGATTATTCATTGGATTATTGAAGGATTATTCAAGAACACTTTGAATATTGTGTTGGATTTGGGGTTTTTCGATTAATTATTGTTGAAATCATGATTTTGGATATTCATAATGGATTATTGATCGTATTGGAGATGTTTTGTTGGTTTGAAACACTTCTTGAGGATTTGATGTTGGTATTTTTGAAGTTTGGTTATAAATAATCGAAGTTGGCCACAAAGTGTTCGATATAATGCCCCAATGAACTTGGTTTATTCGTATCGACGTTTTGAGTTCGTTATACTCGTGTTTGATTCATGTATTGAACGGATTGTTGGTAATTGTATTTATTCAAGGTTGTTCGAGCGACCGATATCTCAATTAGGACGTTGTTCGTGGAAGGATAATTATCACCGATGTTGTGTAAGTTAATTCTTACTCAGTTAAAAGGATATTAATTCCTTTTGTTGTTGATCATTCATAATCATAACTCATTCATCATTGTATTAATCATATTGAGACTTGTAATTATCGAATAATCATTTCATTAGCGAGGAACGGCGGTTCCAATCATTTCATTGAAACTATCAATCACTTCATTATCACTTTCATATCGGTGAGTCATTCTTGACTTTGTCAGATTATTATTATTTATTGATATTCATTATGGTCATTTTCGTTCATATGACCTTTTGGGTTCATATTGCGTGGCCGGGTGCGGATGTGTGGAATTTTTAGTCGGGCACATGATGGCCATGTATTGGGAGTGATACATTGGACTGTGCACACGGTAACGATTACCTCCGTGAGACTAATTAGGTACAAGGACGGGTGTGTCCGGTCATCCATCTTGTACACTTGCACAGAACACTACGGGCGTACTATGATACTCCTCTTCAGCGTAATTCATAACTAAGGATATTTCATAACTTCAGATATATCATGATTGTGTAATTTCAACCCTTGAGGATTGTTGTTCTGTGTAACTGACCCCATTGGGGGATTTTGGTTTTCAGGTCACGGCAAGGCAAAGGCACGGGAAGAGCATGATGACGGCGAGGAGTCCTTGTGATACTAGTAGGGGGCCCCAGTCATTCCGTTTATTTCAGTCATGCTTATTTCTCTACAGTTGTATTTTCCGCTGCAAATTCCGTTTGAAATGTTTATTTGTTCAGGGTGGTGTATTTTATCTCCATATAAAATATACTAGTATTCGGTATTGTCCTGGTGTGTTGTACTTAAACTCCTCATCGGAGTACTTGGTAATATAATGTGGTTTGGTACTACAATTATATTACTTAATTCATCATTTTCCTTTGCATGGTGGGTCCCAGTCGGGGATTCATGGCACTGTAATATCCGCCTAGTTTGGGGTGTTACAATCACTTGGAACCTCATGGAGACCCAGCTCCTCCAAGTGCACAAGCCCATACCTCTCTGGTAAATGAGACACCCTACTAGACCTACGATGTGGTTGTACTTGTGTTTCAGAAAGTTCGGGTCCAGTTTCTTGCACAAGTGTCTCCCGAGGAGTTTCATTATATTCTTCTAAAGAAATACTTCTACCTGCTCCGCCTACATGAATGAACTCATCTTCCAGGAAGTGTGCTTGTAAAGCAACAATGATCTTTCGATCTTCGGGCATGTAGAATAGATATCCCATCGTCCCAGATGGGAATCCAATGAAACGTCCCTTCGCAGACCTAGCTTCCAACTTTTCCACTTTAGTCTTCTTGACATAGGCGGGACATCCCCAAATCCTAATATGATTAAGACTTGGTTTCCTTCCCCCCCACATCTCATGTAGAGTTTTAGGAACGGATTTGGAAGGACATCTGTTCAAGATACACGCGACAGTCAGGAGTGCATACCTCCACAGGTAAATTGGTAAGTCAGTATAGCCCAGCATGGAACGAACCATGTTTAACAAGGCCCGGTTCCTTCTTTCTGACACACCATTTAACTGAGGAGTACCTGGAGGTGTTAGTTGTGAAACTATTCCATGTTCTTTAAGGAACTCGTCAAACTCCGTACTCATATACTCGCCACCTCGGTCCGACTGAAGTGCTTTGATATGATTACCAGTTTGTTTCTCGACTAGCGCCTTGAATTCCTGGAATTTCTCAAAGGCCTCGGATTTATGTTTCATTAAATATACATAACCATACCTAGTATGATCATCTATAAACGTAATAAAATATTGATATCCATCACGTGCTGCTTCCGAAGCACCACATACGTCGGTATGGATTAATCCCAGTTTATCAGCGGCTCTTTCAAATGTCCCTGTGAAGGGAGACTTAGTCATTTTGCCTTTAAGGCAAGATTCACAAGTATGAAAGGGATCCGATCCCAATGGACCCATAAATCCATCCTTTTCCATCTTGTAAACCTTGGTCTGACCAACATGACCAAGTCTAAGATGCCATTTCAAAACTTGATTGGTTTCATCCCTACCACATTTTCTAGTCATAGTATTCACAACTACTTTGTTGCTGAGATTTAGATGATACAATCCATTCAACAATGTAGCAGTACCCACTAGTTTATTTCTAAAATAAATTTTGCACGAACCATCACCAGTGAAAAATGAAAAGCCTCTTCGGTCCATGACCGGAATGGATACAATGTTTTTGTGCCCCTTGGGCAAAACAAGTACATCTTATAAAGTCAAAACAAATCCGGATTCTAAACCCAAAAGAAGTGATCCTATGTCGGTCGCCTCGAAACTATGGCCGCTTCCGACTGTGATCATAACTTCTCCAGCTCCAAGCTTCCTACTTTGTTCCAGATCCTGATTCACGGTACAAATATGAGAACTAGCACCAGAATCTAGTATCCAGGAAGTAGAAAATACAGTAGCAGAACAATTTGTTTCCAAAACTAAAAGTTCTGTACCTGAAGTGCCATGAAGAATTGGACAGTCTCTAGCCCAGTGGCCCAGCTCACCGCACTTGAGACAAGCATCCTTCTTCTTCTTGTTCTTCAGAACCATCAGGGCTTTTCCCTTTCCCTTAAGGTCCTTAGCTTGCGGTCCAATCCGCTCCTTGGTCTTTTTCTTCTTATTCTTAGACCTCCGAGGTCCAGAAGAAATCACAAGAGCAGACTCCTTCATCCGCGGAGTCTTCATCTGAGACTGAGCGGTCACAAGTTTGTTCATTAGCCCAGCTAAATTACATGCAATCTCATTGCAGTTGAAGTTCATAACAAACCGTGAGAAGGAATAAGGGAGAGACTGTAGGATAAGGTCGGTTTGGAGAGAAGTATCCATTTTAAAATCAAGAGCCTCCAATCTCTCGATCATGGATATCATTTTGAGGACGTGTTCCCCAACCTTCTCACATTCCTTCATCCTTGCACCGAACAGTTGCTTGGATATCTCATATCTAGCAGTTCTGCTGTGCTCACCATAAAGTTCGGTTAAGTGAGATAGAATCTGCCTAGTAGAAGTCATTTTCTCATGAGCTCTCTGAAGCTCATTAGACATGGAAGCCATCAGATAAGCACGGACTTTCACGTCATCCTTAACCCACTTTTCGTGGTTTTCAATCTCTTCCTGATTGGCTCGGGTCCGCACAGGAGGCGCTGGAATGTCCGTCTCCAAGACGTATCCCAGTGCCTCTATACTGAGGACAATCATCAGATTGCGGAGCCAAAAGTTAGGTCCCATTAAGGTGTTCTTTTCGAGCAGAATTGCGAGTGGATTCATTGTCATATTGAGATTTGAGTCTGCATTAAGTACGATAGATTAATTAGTGACTCATTCAATTAGGAGTGGGCACAAAAAATCAAAATCCCGATCCCGTCCCGGTCCCGTCCCAAAATTACCCGGGATGGGACGGGATCCAAAATTAAAAACACTAGGCCCGTCCCGTCCCGTCCCATTAGAGTGACTACGGGACGGGACACGGGACAAAAAATCTGAGGCCCGTAAGGCCCGTCCCGTCCCGCTAAGTTTTTAACCCTTTTTAAAACCATATATTTTTATTATTTGTAAGCCTTTTTAATTAATTTTTAATAATAAACTATTTTTATTTTTTACTATCTATATTTTATAATTATACACAAACCTAATCAACCGAAATAAAGTTAGTAACTGATATTTTTTCAAAAAAAAAATGGATATGTTGTATTCAATGTTAATAATTGTTATTTTAAAAGTTTAATTTAGGCTATTAAATTAGTTTGTTGGATATTTTTTCCGAATTTAGATGTATAAAATTATAGATTTGCTTACTTTTTTCTAATTTATATTTTGAACTTTTTTATGCGGGACTAAACCCGTCCCGTCCCGTTCAGTCCCGTCCCAACCGGGCTAAGGCCCGCGCGGGATGAAATTTTGAAATCACCAATTCCGTCCCTTCCCGTCCCGCTTGTTATAACACGGGACGGGACGTGGGATGACCCCAGGCTCGTCCCGTCCCGTCCCATGCCCACCCCTACATTCAATTATGTTCTGAGTATAGAATTAAGGTCTTTTCTATTCTTGTTACCCAGCTCCCATTATTTTTATCCGAATAACACACTCCCATGTGAAATTCGGAAGTATCGTCGCTCTACTTCATAGTGGTGATTGAGTTCTTTATAAATCTTAATAGAGGGCAACCGAACAAGTTTCTAGTCTATTAATTTTCATAAACTGGTGTCCAACACCAACCCATCTAATGGATGATTCGATCTTATTTTTCCCCTTGTTCACTCCCCTCAACCTATACGGTTTCTATGGTTCGTGAACAAGTTAAGTTTATACCATCGACGCAAATCAGTTTCACAATTGAATCTTATCCGGCAACCTATCAGGTTTCTAGGGATAAAATTTGCTCCAACCGAAGGCATCCAATGCGCTCCCGGTAATTTATCCGTCCTCCCCGAACGACTACCCCGATAACTCGGAAGCATAGCATATCCGGTTTAGATTTCAATTTCCCGAAAACTCGATGGAGGGAAGGAAAACCTTGAAACCTTATAAACTTAATAATTTATCGTGGGAGAATTTTCGCGATTTACGTTACACTTTGCACATTAATCGTTTAAGCGCGTTTGTGGCATTCATACAATATGAAACAAACATTCACAACCTAGTTGCTACCAACATGTGGTTCATGGACCGTTCCGAGAAAACAAAAACTCCGTAATCTAATTACAAGTCTTCGTCTTGAATCTTCGTCTTCTCGAAATGGATTTTCCTCCGGTCTTCGTCATTACATATAAATTTTACATTGAAAATTGCATCCTAGATACAAATTTTTCTAGTAAAATAAATAGGCTCAAAACGGCCTTTACAACCCAGTCGAATAAAACGAACGATTCAAAAACTAGGTCCACGAACCACATCACCATTCAAAAGCATTCATCCAATAAATACTAAATAAATGGAAAGCGTAGAGATACATTGATCCAATCAACAATACGAACCGATCAAAACGATTCACACAATCGGTAATATGAAAACGTTCAAAATAATTCGATCGACCATAAATATTCCAATTAATCAAATTTCCCTTATAAAATGAAATACCACAAATCATTTTAATCATATTAAATCCAATTTAACATGCGAGAGATTAATTTTCAAGAATACACGGAAAAATCGATCCGGGGCGAAAATGGCCTGCCATGGCCGAGTCACCCTCGGCAGCATGCCGGCAGACAGGCCTGGCATGGACGAGTCACGCTCGGCAGCTGCCGGCCAGGCAGGGCTGCCCAGCGGTCCTAGGCTGCGGCCTCGAGCACAGGCGCGGCCCCAATCTGATGTCTGCCCGTGCCGCATGACCACAGGCGCGGCCCCGAGTCCTGGGCCGCGCCCCCCTGCTTCTGGACCACCCCCGGACCGTCCAACGGCAATTCGGGGCTAGTTTTTCGACCGGATATCCAATATCTATATTCTCCAACATTCATATCTTCAACATAAATCATATTTCCAAGAAATTAAGATTTAAATTTAGACATAAACTTACGAAAAATATAACTACAACGAACATAAAAACATATACCACGATTATGACTAAAATGATTCCAAATCATTCACCATGTAATCGAGCATTCCAAATCCCAATATCGTATATACGATCGCAAGACCTACGCTCCGATACCACTGTTGGGATTCGGTGCCTAAAACGAAGGCCCAGCGGAAGCGGTAAAATGAAAATTAATTCGATCCGAATCTCTACGAGGATCGATCGAGCTACGTATATACGAATATATAAACGAAAAGCAAGACTCGTAAGAAACTAACCCTCTAAGTCCGTTGATTAAATGGTAACCTTCTCTTGAGATATTCCCCAAGCTTTAGTTTGATCTCTACGAGTTCAATCCGCTCCAAGCCCTTGAACGATCCAACGCCGAAAGCACCGCGTCTCTACTTGCCACGCGCCGGAAAAACGACCGGAATAACAACACTTGATTAACCTCTAAGGTTACGGCTAGAATCAAGTGATGAAGCTTTTATTACTACAATCTAAGTGTATAATATATCTCTCAATAATTTCTCTCAATTTTCTCCAAGAAAAATGAAGAAGAAGTGAATGAAGAAGATGAATATGAGTGTTAAACTCAAAGTCTATCTCTCTCTCTTTCTTGCAAACTCACGTTGGAAATCATGTGGGAGAGACAAGAAGTCTTCCTCCTTTTATTCTTATTCCACCCTCATGTGAACAACCCATGTCACATGAGATCACACCCCATAAAGTCATCTTTTTCAGATAAAATGAAAACAACAAGACAAGAGGAAAGTGGGTGGAACTAAGGGGGGCGGCTACCGTGCAGAAATAGATGAGTTCGGTTCGTTTCAGACTCCCGTGAGTCCAAACAGATAAACTACGATTCCGTTCCGATGTATTTGTATCGATTAATTATCCAATTAATTAAACATATCAAATACAAAATAACATAATTAATTTCTCCAAGAAATAATTATCTTCATGAATTAAATTAATCACCCAGTGATATATTTAATTCATTAAGCCGTAAATTAATTTATCTGATAAGTCGATTTAAACATCCAATGTCCCAAATTTAGATATCCAATATCTAATATTCATAATGAGATAATTAGCTTTATTCATTCCATTGTCAATCATATTGCGCGACTCGGTAGGTTCGTCTCAGTCAGCAATGGGAGGAACCAAAGAGTAGTAGCACCACCTAGCCAGCCTGGCAGCCTACACTGTACCCCAACTGAGAACGAATGATTGGGATCATTCAAGAACCATTCTGTCGTGAATACCAGTATACGTATAAACCCTTCTTTCAAATGTCCCGATCAAGTTATAGGGTCACGGTCAGTCAAACTCTATCTATACTTGACGCTATGCATGCATTAATGCAAATCGAGATCATCGAGCTGTCGTGTATCTAATACAACTAGCTAAAATGCTTTGGCCAAAGACTTATGATCTCATCTGACAATAACCGCATAGGACATATAACCCGCTCACTAACGGGAGAAAAAAATTCTATCTTGGTATTCAGTAGGACCTGCTACTTGCCCATCAAGATGCACGTCGAGGTTGACCCCCGCCTTCCGGTTTACAAGGTCGAACTACTCTAATGAAAATCTTGACATCACAAGCACATCCCTACTAAATCCTCAAGTCGAAGGTTCACGAATACCTATCACAACCTTTCGATTCCGTCATTGACTGTCCCGGAGTGAAATCCTTGTGACGAATCGAGGGTGAGTCGGTTCGAGTATACTAATCCAATTAGCATACCTATAACGTGTGCTCCCACTAACCATTAGTGTTCGACATGCACTCTCCTTGTCAAAGAACACGTCATACAAGTCTTCACATAAACTTAACGCCCAATCAAGTTTCATCGACTTGCGAACGATTAAGTATTTGAGCTATAAACCTTTCCAGTGCCGACCCCCTTATCAAATAAGGAGTGGAACGTTTTGCTCTCAAATACAGGGACTAGTTTCTATATGTATATTTACGAGTTGGGAATGCCAATAACTACCAGTAAATAAAGAAACATTCATTGCCTTATATTGATGATTTACATAATAACAAGTACAATGTCCTCACTCAACATCCTCTTAGTGGCATTCGAGGGCATACTCCTAACACCTTCATCCTTGCACCGAACAGTTGCTTGGATATCTCATATCTAGCTGTTCGACTGTGCTCACGATAAAGCTCGGTTAAGTGAGATAAAATCTGCCTAGCAGAAGTCATTTTCTCATGACCTCTCTGAAGTTCATTAGACATAGAAGCCATCATATAAGCACGTACTTTTATGTCATCCTTAACCCACTTTTCGTGGTTTTCAATTTCTTCCTGATTGGCTCTAGTCCGCACTGGAGGCGCCGGAATGTCCGTCTCCAAGATGTATCCCACTGCCTCTATACTGAGGACAATCATCAGGTTGCGGAGACAGATTTATTAGTGACTCGTTCAATAATGATCTGAGTATAGAATTAAGGTCTTTTCTATTCATTTAACCCAGCTCCCAATATTTTTTATCAGAATAACACACTACCATGTGAAATCCGAAAGTATTGTTCACAATATCTTCATAGTGGTGATCGGGTTCTTTATAAATTTTAATAGAGGGCAACTGAACAGGTTATAGTCTATTAATTTTCATAAAGTGGTGTCCAACACCAACGCATCTAATGGATGATTCGATCTTCTTTTTCCCTTTGTTCATTCCCCTCAACCTATACGGTTTCTATGGTTCATGAACAAGTTAAGTTTATACCATCGACGCAAATCAGTTTCATAATTGAATCTTATCCGGCAACTGAATAGGTTTCTAGGGATAAAATTTGCTCCAATCGAAGGCATTCAATGTGCTCTTGATAATTTATCCATCCTCCCCGAACGACTACCCTGATAACTCGGAAGCATAGCACATCCGATTTGGATTTCAATTTTCCGAAAGCTCGATGGAGGGAAGGAAAACCTTGAAACCTTTAAACTTAATAATTTATCGTGGGAGAATTTTCGCGATTAATGTTACACTTTGCACATTGATTCATTTAAGCGTGTTTGTTGCATTCATACCATATGAATAAACATTCACAACCTAGTTGCTACCAACATGTCGTTCATGGACCGTTCCTAGAACAAAAACGTCGTAATCTAATTACAAGTCTTCAGTCTTGAATCTTCGTCTTCTCGGATGGATCTTCCTCCGATCTCCGTCATTACATATAAATTTTACATTGAAAAATTGCATCCTAAATACAAATATTTCTAGTAAAATAAATAGGCTCAAAATGGCATTTACAACCCAATCGAATAAAACTGAACAATTCAAAACTAAGTCCATGAACCACATCCCCATTCAAAAGCATTCATCTAATAAATACTAAATAAGCAGATTGCGTAGAGATATATTGATCTAGCCAATATATAACCAACAATAAATAGAATTTATCCAATCAATTCACACAATCGGTAATATGAAAACATTCAAAGTAATTCGGTCAATCACAAGTGTTCCAGTAAATCAATTTTCCCTTATAAAATGAAATACCATATATCATTTACATATTAAATCCAAATAAAAATGCGGGATAATTTTCAAGAATACACGAAGAAAACGAGCCCGAAATAGGTCCGAAAGAGGCTGGGCCATGCCCGAAACACATCGGACAGCAAGCAGGGCCTGCCCAGCAGCCGTGGGCCGCGGACCCCTAACCCCTGGGCCGCGGCCCCCTATACAGAAAGCATGGCAGGGGCTGGCAACAGCCTTGGGTCGCAGCCCTCTTCATTCAGTACATTCTCGGGCCGTCCAACGGCAATTCGGGGCTCGATAATCGACCGGATATCTAATATCTATATTTTTCAATATTCATATCTTCAATATAAATCATATTTCCCAGAAATAAAGTTTTATATTTAGACATAAATTTATGAAAATATAACTACAACGAACGGAAAAACATACACCACGATTATGACTGTAAATGATTCCAAATCATTCACCATCCAATCAAGCATTCCTAATGCAAATATCGTATATACAATCGCAAGACCTATGCTCTGATACCACTGTTCGGATTCGGTGCCTAAAACGAAGGCGCAGCGGAAGCAATATATGAATCTAATTCGATCCGAATCCCTAAAGAAGATCGATCAAGCTACATATGTACGAATATAAAATGAAACAAAGTAAGATACGAAATCATACCCTCAAAGTCCGTTGATTAAATAGTGAGAAGATGATATCCCTTGTGAATACAATCCGCAACAAGCTTTAGGATGATCCAACACCGAAAACACCGCGTCTCTACTTGCCACGCGCCGGAGAAACGATCGGAACGACAAACACCCAATTAACCTCCAAGGTTACGGCTAGAATCGGATGATGAAGCTCTTTGATTTGATGAATATACGCCAAGTATGTTAATCAAAATTTCTCTCTTATTATTTCTCTTAGAAATCAAGTAATGAAGTGAAGAAGTGAAGAGCACTAGGAAAACCTTTTTCCTCTCTCTTTCTTGTGTGAAAACCGTGAGATGCACCACCAAAGGAAAAAGAGTGAAGTCTTCACTTATATTATTCATTACATCACCTAAAGTCACCTTTTACATATTATATGAGATATTACATATCTCAATATATTTGGTCTTCCACCTATCAAGGTGAAGACAAAGACCAATGTAGGTGGGAGGAAGATGGGGCCGCCATCTAGAAGAACCGGATGGGTTTGGCGGACTCCTGAGAGTCCAATCAGATAAACACCATTCCGTTTCGATGTATTAATATCAATTAATTAATCTAATCAATTAATTTTATTAAATAAAAATAATATAATTAATTTCTCCAAGAAATAATTATATTCATGAATTAAATTAATCATCCAGTATTATATTTAATTCATTAGGCCGTAAATTAATCACAATCGGAGTGATCCATCCTTCTTCCGAACGAAAAGAACTGGTGCACCCCAGGGCGAAACGGTTGGCTGAATATAGCCCTTGTCCAGTAACTCTTCCAGTTGTTTCTTCAATTCATACATCTCGGTAGGTGCCATACGATACGACGCCTTAGAAATTGGTGTAGCTCCTGGTTCCAGCTCGATGGTGAATTCTACATCCCATCGTGGAGGTAGTCTAGGTAATTCGTCAGGAAATACATCCGGGAATTCGTTAACAACTGGAATGGATGAGAGTTCCACTTTTCCGTCTTCTTTCTTCATTGCATAGCACCAGTATCCGGTACAACCCTGTTTCAACAATTTGACAGCTTTCATCGCTTTGATCATCTTTCCTGAGCTTCCTGGTTTCCATCCTTCAAACAGTATTTCGGAACCAACGTCAGCGATCAGCGAGATATTCCTCTTTCGGTAGTTTACAATAGCTTCATATCGATTAAGCCAATTATCTCCGAGTATCAGGTTGTCTCCTTGCAATTCTATCACAATCAAATTTGAGAGCCACTCTCTGCCTCCAAAAGATACAGGGAAATCTCTAGTTTATAAGTTTTCAAAAATCCTCTCTCCACGCGGTAAACCCACAACATAAGGCTCACAATCATGAAAACTAGAAATATTCAAACGATTTACACAAGACAAGGATATAAAAGAATGCGTAGCTCCTGTATCGAATAAAACGCTAACTGGCTGGGAAAGGATCTGAACAGTACCTGATGCGAGAGCAGCATACTGACCGTCTGTCCTCCTCATCTCGTACAGACATGGGGGAGCAGATCCGACACTCGAGACTCCCTTACGGTCGAATTGTCCTTTGCCTCGACCTCGACCGAAATTTTGGGGTACCTGAACACTCTGCTGCATCTGCTGATTACTTGCTTCTCTATGAGCTGGCTGTGATGTACGGGTTCCATTAAACTTTGTGGAATCCTTGCAAAACATTGCACAATGCCCTTCCTGTCCGCAATCAAAACATGTAACTGGAGTATGGAAACAATCACGCCAAAGGTGTCCTGGGCGACCACAGTTAAAGCACTTCCTGGCTGTATCCGTCGTGACTGATACTGCTCCAGAGTTCCTTCCACTTTTGGATGGGTGCGGAGGTTTCTTAAACGAATGAAAGGTTGATTGGGCCTTGCGGGGCCCGTTGCTCTTGTGCTCTATAAAAGTACCAGAGACTTTCTGCTTCTTGGGTTCCGTAAACTTCTCCATTGCTGCTTCCTTGATTTCATACGCCAATGCTTTATCCTGGTATTGGCGGAGAGTGGTACATTCAAAACCGGACATGTACATCTGGATTTCTGGTTTCATTCTCATATCAAAATAGATCATCATTTCTGCGTCTGTTCTGACCAAGTGTCGAACGAACGCCATCTGCTGATTAAACGTTTTAATTGTCTGGGATACTGGCTCGTCTGACGGTTGAGCAGAGAAAAATTCCCGAATTTTGGCTGCCCTCACAGGACGAGGGCAGTACTGAGCTTCCATCATCAATTTAAATTCTGTCCAGTTAGCATCATGATCTATGGGCCGGATGGCTTCCCACCACTCGGACGCTTCCCCTATCAGAAAGTATTGAGCGATAGAGGCTCTCCGGTCACCTGGGCAGTTAATCCCGACAAAAATTTTCTCCAATTCTTTCAACCAATGGTCCCAGGTTCGTGTCTCAGAACACCCGTCGAATTTAGGTGGTTGCATCTTCGCCACCTCTTGCAGCCATCGGTCGCCTCGATTTCCCATGTCTGGGATTCCTTGTTGCCTAGCTCCCTGCTGTAATCCCACCGCCACCTGCATTCGGTCCACGACCTGAGCCAACTGAGTCATCTGGTTAACCACCTGGCGAAGGATCTCGGGCACAGCAGGTTCCGGTTCATTATTAATAGATCTTTGTGGCTCGCCTGAGCTGTGGCTGGCCTGATTAGAAGGCGACGCTTCTCTTTCAGCATTCCTACATCCGCGTCCGCGACCGCGACCACGTGCACGTCCACCTCTCAACATACTGTAAGCATAAATACTCAATATACAGGAAACAATATCTTTATAGTGTTCAAAATAAGTATAACATGCAAAAGACGAGATAGAGTTTAGGAACTTACAACCACCGTTTGCACGAAGACGTAGGCAGTACAGTGATATTATTCACGGCCGGTTACCTCAAAAGACCTATACGACCCCTATTTTAACCCAACGGCCAAGATATCCATAAATCTTATCTCTGATACCATATTCTGTAACACCCCCGATGTATTAGGAATATTACAGCGCCGTAAATCCTTTACATAAGAATTTACAAGGCTGAAGAAAGGAAAAGATAATAACAAGGACCGACATATAACAGTAATCGACAGTTCAGAACGAAATACCGAAATTACAATTATCCAAAGGAAGAACATTAATACATCACTAAAAACCAATCATCACAAACGACGTCGTACTCGAGTACTTATTAAAAAAAATATTAGAACAGACAATGAAACCTGGCCGGAACATCACTCTGCACCCTCGTCGTCATGCATCTCTAGTGGTTGTTTCCCTGCTCTCCTGGATCCTGAACATACACAAATGTTCACCCCCGAAGGGGTTAACACAACGATGCTAGTACAAGTACAATAATCATTCAACAATGATTTAACCAACAATAGTCATAACGAGTTTCTCCAGCGAGAAATAACAGCAATATATATCACATCATAACAGTTTCAACATACTCATGGTATTCCAATGATCCAGCGCACACAGCTATAGATTCCCATGATGATCCCGTCGGACCAAAGCATGGTGGAACTACCTGTCCAACGATCCAACGCACACAGCTATAGATTTCCCATGGTGATTCCCGTCGGATCAACGCATGGTGGACAATTAATCATAACACATGTACACAGTACAATTATAACATAACCGACATATTACGGATAAATTTCTAATTAAAGTACTTGACTCGATTTGATGACAAGAAATACTTCCATGAATATCAAAATGCTCGAAGGTCGTCCCCTTCGATTAAACACGTTGCTAAGCTCGATCCTTAACAAAAGAAATAATATGGAATTTATCTCACGTCGTACGAATGTCTAACAATCCCATTTACGGCCGAAAGTTCATAATACGTAGTCTGCCTGAACTACTTAGCGTACGCTACGTATTCTATGTAGCGTGCGTTAAGCCTGCTCTTTAGCGCACGTAAACAACGAAGTCTAGCGTACGCTAACTATGTATCAATAGTCCTCTCTGATCGGCCGACTGACTCGCCTGATGACATAACGTACATTACGTACCAAACGTAGCGTACGCTAAACATGCCCGATAGCGTACGTTAATCTACATAGCTTAGAGTATGCTAAGCGTGTATGGCAGTTTCACTACTGGGCAGCAGACTGTTCTAACGGTGATGAAACTTACGAACTCCTCAGTGATTAACATATGTTACCCGTCTACATATCATGTTCATAACTTATGAATAATCTTACGGATTCAATCATATTTGAATTCAAGGAAATGAATATCATCCCAATTCTTATATTTAACTCGATTATCATTCTCATGTGAAGTTCGGTGATCTCAAGTTGATGCACTAGATTCCATTATCATTAATACATTCAGACTTCATCTTAAAGGTGAACTAACAATTCCAATTTATAAGAAAGGGTACAACCTAAGATGATTCTTTCTAAAGTCCTTTTAACAAAAGTGATATCAACTCCAAGTTTACGATCAATATGGCAACGTTATTCATACGGATAATCAATCTCAGAATATTCCTCTCATCATTTGACGTTCTAGGATTCCTACTACGATGTTTCAACGACGATATCATAAGCATAATCATTCCAACTTCTAAACATGATGTTTGTTTGAATAATTCATCAATGGAACTCAATATCTTGATAGCATGATCATCTTATTCTTAAGAACACGAATCTAAGGCTGGAGATAGAATTAAGATACCTTAAGATGAAGAAATCACCGAGTCAAAAAGGTAGAATCCAACTCCGGTTGTTTGTATGCCAATCCAAGGTGCTTCTCCACTTCAATGACCAATCACAAGTGACATCCAATCTTTAATGATCAAGTAGAGGTGGTCTAAGTGTGTTTAAGGAGGATATAAGGCTCTCTGGTCTCTCAAGAACGAAGGACAAGTGAAGGAAATGTAAACCAAGTAAAATGGGTTGCTGTCCCTTTTATAACATTTCTGTACGTACATTATTTAGCGTACGCTATTGCAATATCCTTAGCGCACGCTAACTAGCGTTGAATCCAAATCTGTCCAGGTCTGGCTGGCACATGTGCTAGCCGCCCAGCTCAATAATTGACTGGTTAATGCACGCTACGCTACATTCGTAGCGTACGCTAATTTTAATAGATAACGTATGTTAAGCTATCCTTGTTAGCGTACGTTATCACGTATTTGCATGGGAAAAATTATATGTTGCCATATTCATGTACAAGGGTTCAAATATGAGATTATCATACTTCAATTCTCGATATCACAATTCTGAATAATACAGGGTTCAAAACAGATGAAATACACAATAATAAATCCGGATATTACATACTCTCCTACTAAAAAGGAGTTTCATCCCGAAACTCAAGACGTAAATAACTCTGGATATCTGGACCTCATGATATCTTCCGTTTCCCAAGTGGCTTCTTCCACTCCGTGGCGTGACCACTGAACCTTGACCAAAGCGATCAGTTTGTTCCTCAATTGCTTAACTCGACTCTCGAGTATCCTGATCGGTCTCTCTTCAAATGTGCCATCTTGAGTGACTTCGATCTCATCGAAATCAATGACATGACTAGGGTCTGGTATATACTTCCGCAGCTGGGATTCGTGGAACACGTTATGAACATGGCTCAGTGATGGCGGTAATGCCAATCTGTATGCCAATTCCCCAACTCTCTCAAGAATTTCGAACGGTCCGATATATCTTGGACTCAACTTCCCCTTTCTTCCGAAACGAAAGATTCCCCGAGTAGGAGAAACCTTTAAAAGTACGTGATCTCCAATGGGCGACGGCGTACGTATGCGTAAGATTTCTGTCGACTCTGGGCGGTCAACAACCTTTCACGAATCAAGGCTATCTTTTCTCGTGTCTGCACGATCAATTCCGGTTCCGTCCCGATTAAGTCTGACGAATCATCCCAACATAGGGGTGATCTACACCTCCTCTCATATAATGCCTCAAACGGTGCCATCTTAATGGAAGCATGCCAACTATTGGTGTAGGTGAATTCAATCAACGGCAGATGAACTTCCCAATCAGCTGACCAATCTAAGGCACAAGCCCTTAGCATGTCTTCCACCGTTTGAATAGTCCTCTCGGATTGTCCATCTGTCTGCGGGTGATAAGCTGTGCTGAAGTTCAATTCGGTTCCCAAGGCCTTATGAACTGCTTTCCAAAAATAGGACACAAATCGTCCCTCTCGGTCAGAAATAATGGTCTTTGGCGTGCCATGCAATCAGACTATCTCTGAAATAAATACTCGTGCCAACCTCTCGGGTCGCCACGTGTCCTTAATGCCTAGATAATGAGCTGATTTGGTTAAACGATCAACTATCACCCAAATCATGTTCATTCCTGTCTTGGTTCTCGCCATACTGGTGATATAGTCCATCGATATGTCCTCCCACTTCCATTCAGGAATCGGGAGCGGCTTCAGCATTCTGGTAGGACGATGATGCTTGATCTTAACCTGCTGACAAGTCAAGCATTTCGAGACATACTCCGGACATCCAATGTCCGAAAATTAATTAGACATCCAATGTCCAATAAATTAGATATCCAATATCTAATATTTATATAAAAAATAATAAGCTCGATTCATTCCATCGTCAATCCTATTGCGCGACTCGGTAGGTCCGTCTCAGTTAGCAATGGGAGGAACCAAAGAGTAGTAGCACCACCTAGCCAACTTGGCGGCCTACACTGTACACTAACTGAGAACGAATGATGGGGATCATTCTAAACACCTTTCTATCATGAATACCAGTATACGTATAAACCCTTCTTTCAAATGTCCCGATCAAGTTATAGGGTCACAATCAGTCAAACCCTATCTGTACTTGACGCTATGCATGAGTTAATACAAATAGAGATCATCGAGCTATCATGTATCCAATACAACTAGCTCTAATGCTTTGTCCAAAGACTTATGATCTCATCTGTCAATAACTGCATAGGACATATAATCCGTTTACTAACAGGAGAAAGAATCCTATCTTGGTATTTAGTAGAACCTGCTACTTGCCCGTCAAGATGCATGTAGAGGTTGACCCCCACATTATGGTTTTCTGGGTTGAACTACTCTAATGAAAATCTTAACGTCACAAGCACATTGCTACTAAATCCTCAAGTCGAAGATTCACAAATACCTATCACAACCTTTCGATTCCGTCATTGATTGTCCCGGAGTGAAATCCCTGTGACGAATCGAGGGTGAGTCAGCTCGAGTATACTAATCTAATTAGCATACCTATAACGTGTGCTCCCACTAACCATTAGTGTTCGACAGGAAATTTCCAAGTCAAAGAACACGTCATACAAGTCGTCACATAAACTTAACGCCCAGTCAAGTTTCATCGACTTGCGAATGATTATGTATTTGAGCCATAAACCTTTCCAGTACCGACCCCCTTATCAAACAAGGAGTGGAATGTTTTGCTCTCAAATACGCGGACTCGTTTCTCTCTCTCTCTCTATATATATATATATATATATATATATATATATATATATATATATATTTACGAGTTAGGAATATCGGTGACTACCAGTAAATAAAGAAACATATAATTGCCTTCTGATAATTAATTACATAATAACAAGTACAATGCCCTCACTCAACATCCTCTGAGTGGCATTCGAGGGCATACTCCTAATATATAGGATTTGTTTGAAGTTGTTGTTATGTTTAGTACCAAATGCATTGGTACTTATAGGCTTGAAGCCTCAACTAGCCGTTACTGCCTGTTATCTTTCATGTACGTTATTATCCTCCTTAGCATGCGCTATTGGCTATTGACTTCGAATGAAACAGTCTTGTCACATAGGTATTTGTCCAACGGATACAATTTTGAACTTAGCGTGCGTTAATCATTCTTTATAGCATGCGCTAATTAGTCAATCTTTAATTTCCAGATTTTGCATGATTTCCGTGTTGAAAAGGTGTCCAACAGATATATGATCAATGGTAGGGTCAACTCTTCTGTGCACTAACTGTGATATTTATCGTGCGTTATGGTAATTCTTTAGCATGCGTTAGTGTCACAATGTAGCATGCGTTATCTACTCTCATTTGCAGACATTTATGTCCTGATCCATAATCTGCTCTGATCTTCATAGCGTGCATTTTGATACTTGTAGCGTGCACTGTCTTTACTTCCATAGCATGCGCTAGTATGTATACTAGCATGCGTTATCTACTTCGATGAGTAAGCACATAACTCATTGTCTTGATTACTAGCGGGCACTAGTATAGCTGTTAGCATGCGCTAACTTCGTTCTTTTGTCCAGCTTTTCATCTTCGACTCTTGATGTTAATTAATTGTTGTTTTCCTTTGTTCGTCAACACATCATCAAAACCTTTTTAAAATTATGTGGATTTAAATATTCCAACAGAACTCGGGACAAGAACTAGTTACCTTATATCCTCTAGCTCCTTGACCTGGCCCGGGTCCGACCATTCTTCCAATTGCAGTGGCAATACTGTCATCCAGGATGGCCTCCATATCCTTTTCCTTTTCCATCCTCCACCTCCTTCCATCCACTCTATCCTTTTCCCCCTTTTGGCGTTATCAAGCTTAGAAATCTTACTGTGAATATCCCGAAGAATATCCATCGATTCGGCCTGGTTGTCTTTCAGATCTTTGACCGAGTCCACTAGATTTGCACCACTGCTGTAAGGTCATCAATTTTCTCATCATGAGCAGTGCATTTTGATCCAGTGAGCTCGAGGGCGATGATTGTTTTGGCTTCCACAACGCGTAGTTTCTCTTGCTGTTGCTTTAGTATTCGCTCCTAATGCTGTTCCAGCTGATTGAGGGCCTGCCATAAGGCATTTAGCATGAAGCGAAATGCCTTTTTGGCATCTTGCATGGACCTTTGCAGCTTTGGGAGTTTATCTTGAGCAGTCTCGTGCATCTAGTCGAGCTCCTTCCCGATATCATACAGGTCTTTGATAGCATCCTGTCAGAATACGGTTTGCGATTTGCTGAAATTGCTCGATCCCAGATTCAGTATGGGAAGAGTGGGGGTGAGCAATTTTGAAGCCAGATGGCTCTCCAAGGTGTTTGAAAATGACATTATTACGGGGACTCTGGGTTCTTCTTCGGCCTGGAAATCCTCTTCTGGTCCGGATGGAGTTCCTGTAGGGATAGGAGTGGATACCTGTTCAGGAGCGGGAACCTCGGATGGTTCCACTGTTGGTGCTGTTTGGGAGATAGAGGGGATTGATTCCTCTTGTCTCTTCTCGTCATCTGTAGCCTAGAGTACTGGAGGGACTGATTCCTCCTGCTAACTCTCAGCTTCCACTTGTTCCGTATAAGGGACTGGATACTTTGTTGGACGGTGCGGGATCCATCTTCTCCAATCGGAGGGACTGATTCCTCCTGGGGGGAGATGATGGTTTTGGCGGCCTTAGACTTGGCAAATTTCTTCTCGAGAGCATCCTCGCAGCTCATCCTCAGACCTGATTGAAGGTCATCATCGTCTCTATCCGAATCGGGATCTGAGTGATGGCTGGTGCTCCAAGTCTTATTATCGGACTGAGACTTCGCTTTCAGTCGGGCCTTTTCCTTCACCACATAGTAGGATGTGATTATATCATGGCAAAAAGGATCATCCCATCTCATCATAACCTCGACGTTCTGGGTGTCCATGACTCCCATAACAAATAACTCTTCTTTCCTTCTAGTCTTTCCAGTTATACAGGGAGTCGTATGGGGCGACCCTGTATGCTTTCCATTTATTGAATCGTTAAAATTCTTCATCGATCTGGACTTGGAGGAGTGTCTAACTGATTATTACCATAGGGAGGGACTCCGAACATTAGAGGGTTCTATTGTCCGATTAGGATCCTCTACAGGTATTGGAGCATACTGAGGAGAGGGATCCCTGACAGGGTGGATTCCCTATTGGGAAAGGGACTCCTTACAGAGGTAAGGGCCCTATTAGGAGTGGTGTGTCAGCTCCGAAGGGGCAGCCGATTCACCATTTCCTTCCAACTTGACAAACAATTGGTCATCCATCATAGCCATCACAAGCTCAGGAACTACAGTAGAAGCATCCAGTGTTTCTTCCATAGGGGTTGCGCCCTGTGGGTTAGCTACTGTGGCAGATGGTGCAGTAGGCGGAACTGCCTCAGTGGCCGCTGTATCCACTGGAGGTGCTGTTCGAATAGTTTCCAACTTCGAAGACTTCTTAGTCTTCATCTTCTTCTTCTTCTTGACAGTTGTAGGGGAGCTGCTGTCGAGAACAAGTCTCTTTTTGTTGACCAGCTTCTTCTTACTGTCAACAGATTTGGATTTTGCCGGGTGATCAGCAACATCTCGAGGATCTCTCGACATGGGGAGGGAGAAAGGGGTTGGCCTGTCGGTGAGAAGAGGTACCTTGTTGAATACAGTTGGCTTGGAACCACCGAGAAGCTTTCTAGCAAGGATATTCTTGGCATTGGGTGACTGTTGTATACCATAGCTGGTCAGACTGTAGTTCAAGATCAAGCCAAAAGACTTCCTGGCAGAGTCTGGTTTGGAAGCCTCCTCCTAAAGCCATTTCAAGATCACCTGGCACCAGTTGACTTTCTCTCCAGACATGATAGATACCATCATCCGGAAACTCAAGCTAGTGCACATATCGAATGCTCCAGTCCTGTTATCCACAATTCTGCAGCAGAAATCATGTAGATAAAGATAAGGCAAAGTGAAATTCTTATTATGGCAGGAGAGATGAACTTGCGATGGTTGAGAGTTGCTGGTGAGCAAGTTACAGTAGGCCTTCAGCAAGTCATCAGACCCAAATGATTCCAATCCTCAATGTCAGACCATCAGAGAGCAGTTTGTACAATCTTGCAAGGAGTTCCCAGTTAATGGGGATCTCTTTCTCCTGGAGAGTGTTGAAAATGGCGGTAAGGGAAGAGCCCTTCTTCTCAGACGTGTACATGAACTCAGCATCAAGGAAAAATTCTTTTACGGTATATTCATTGTAGTTCTTCGGGTGCAGATTACCCAATCTAGAGAGACCAGTTTGTTTGATGCGAGGGATGACTAAGTTCAACCCCGGCATGTCTTCAACTTCCGAAATAATTCGCTCTTGAAGAATAGAGCGAGCAAAATTACGACCATCGATAATAATGTCCTTCTTTTTCACAGATAGAGATGACGTATGAGAAGAAGACATATTCGCTGAGAGAGATAGAGGATTTAGAGTTTGAAGGTTATATGTTGTATGATTTAGGCTCGTTAATTATGCAGAAAACATAAAGAGTCTGTGGATCAGCATACTGGCCCTTTTATAGTGCCAAGGAAAGCTAGGTTATAGTGTACGGTCAGATTTAAGCGATGGGAACCATGTTTGTATGAACGTACAGGATGAATTCAGATGTAACGGGTACATCTAATCCATCAGTTTTTGAAATTAACGGTCGGTCCCACTTCTGACACAGTTCGGCTTCCACTACTACAAGATACTGCAGTTTGAATTTTGAAATCGTGGGTTTTAAGGCATTAAAGTCCAGGTGTCATTTCAGTATTGAAAGATAAATCGCTTTAAATTCAGACGATGCATGTGGACTAGAAATAGTTTTGGAAGGTTTAAGTATGTGAATTTAATATGCTTAAAATATTAATTGAAATCCTACAGTGTATGTGCTGTATCCGTGAAAGTACAGCGTTTCTCCTTAAAAGGTACATACATGATTCAATTCTTACAGCAATTTTGGATTAATGATGTATTCTTGGATCATACTGTGTTCGCCCTTAATTAATGCACATGTCATCTATAGAAAGCAGTTATATCTTCTTCTTCCTACAGTAAGGATATAACTTGTAATTCTGAGTGTACGATTAAAGTGAACACTATATTCATGGGTCTTACAACATTCGCCCTCAATTGATGAGTAAGATTGTAAAAACTTACAGGGAGTCGAGCTATAGCATTCCTAATTCTTGTCGGAGCATACAGAACCTAGTGGTGCTAAGAGGTTTCGTAAAGACGTCGGCAAACTGAACGTCTGTATGAAACTTCTCGATCCGAACATCCTTTATTCTCCATATGATTTCGAATGAAATGATGCTTCATATTAATGTGCTTAGTCCTCGAGTGCAATAAAAGATTGTGGGTGATTGTGATTGCACTCGTGCTGTCGCACATGATTGGAGTCTCTCTTACATGAATGCCATAGTTTTGTAACTGCTGTTGCATCCAGAGAATCTGCATACAACAACTTCCAGCAGCATAATATTCCAATTCAGTTGTAGAAAGTGAGTTGTCCAATTGTTTCTCACTGAACCATGACACAAGTCTTAGTCCAAGGAAATGACAAGTCCTGCAGGTACTCTTTCTATCCAACTTACAGCCTCCGAGTTCCGAGTCGCTATAGCCCACCAAATCGAATCCTCCTTCCTTATGATACCACATTCCTATAGAGAATGTTCTTTTTACATACTTAAGAATTCATTTTGCTGTGGTGAAGTGTGACTCTTTAGGTTCTACCTGATACCGAGCACACACTCCAACAACAAACTGGATATCGGGCCTATTGGCTGTTAGGTACAGGAGTGAGCCTAAATCTTCTTGTAGAGTGATTGATCAACCGACTTTCCAGCTTCGTCAGCACTTTTTTGTGTGGAAGTGCTCATGGGGGTATATTTAGAAGTACTCACCCTGAATTTGTTGAGCAGCTCCTTGTTGTATTTCTCCTGATTGCTGAATATACCTGTAGGAGTTGTTTAACCTGCAATCCTAAGAAATAGCTAAGTTCTCCAACATACTCGTTTCAAATTTACTTTGCATGAGATGAGAGAACTGTTGACATAAATCAAGTTCGGTTGAACCAAAAATAATATCGTCTACATAAATCAAGGTCGTTTTGTCAAGTGCACCTTTCTTAATGTAATATCCGCAATTTCGATTTTCCGGTAACTTTCTTTTTTTGGCGGAAGTCCATTTTGACGACTCGCCCATGACGGTATCGTCATTATGAGAATATTTAATTCTGCACTTTTTGTCATCCGATTTCATTTCGGTATCATTTTGTTGAGTTCCGTGTTCTTAAGCGGCTTTTCCGCACTTGAGTTCGACTTTTGCGAATCTCATCAGAAACTGTTGTTTCAAGTTTCTCGTAAGTTCATTTAATGTTATTATTCATGTTTCGAGCTTTGGTTTGGTGTTTCGATCATGTATAGTGTATTTTGGACGTTTTGGCCCATTTTCGTAATTTCCCAAAGTTTTGGGGTCTTTGCCTTCGTATCGTCCTTTCAACCTTCGGGTTTTCGGAACCATGTGTTTGTTTAGAGCTTCGCTCGTGTTTTGAATGTTATGCTATTAATCGTGTTCTTTCCGTACGTTTTCGGGAATTCGAGTCGTCGAGTCGTGGCGGCTAGGACCGGGCCGGCCACATGCGGCAGAGACCGGCCAGGTACGCACGAGCGAGGCGCACGAGCTGCGCGCACGATCCGGTGCTCGTGCGGCCCTGACTGCACACGCACGAGCGAGTGTTCGTGCCCAGTGCTCGTGCGTCCCGACAGATTGCTGGCAGTGGGCGCGCACGACCCGTCGCACGACCGGCCGCTCGTGTGTGCCTGCTCGTGCGTCGCTGGGCAGAATATATATGGTCGGGCAGGCTACTTCTTCACCCGTTTTTCATTTTGTTCTTCTCCTTCCGCGGTTGGAAGCTTGGAGAGGTCGAAGGCATGTTGTCAGGCGGTGAATCCACGAAGTTCTTGAGTTTCTAACATCAATCAATCATCCCATAACCTCCTCCGATCTACCGAATCAAGGTTAGATTTCTTGATAATCTAGTTTTGGGGGAAATGGGGTTTTTGTTGGTTTTCGTCCGTTTGAGCCGTAATAACTTAGATTATTGATGGATTATTGATTATTTAGATGTATTATATCATTTCCCTTGTTATTCCATGGTTGGATCGTATCGATTCGTTTTTTCGGTCGAGTTCTTGATCGACGCCTTGAAGGTGTCCGGTAGAATGTCATAGAGGGGTTTTTGGACGTTCTACGATTATTCTTCCTCATGTGATCATTGATTTATTAATTATATGTTGTTAGGGTCGAGTTTCTTCCTCATGTTGTTACTACGATTATTGGTTGGACGTTCTACGATTATTCTTCCTCATGTTGTTACTAGTCAATGAGATTAATGTTATCATATATGTGTATGAATGTGTTATATCATTCCGAGACTTGGTCTCTTAATAAGTTCATTGATATTAGGGGATCGTTCGATACGATACTCTTCGGCAATTATGCCAAATGTTTATTATCATTCATCAATGGCCGGTAAGGCATTGAGATATTCGTTGTTAATGTTATTATCGATCACTGGTTCGCGGTATCGATGTATCGGTTGCTGTTTTTGTTAATATTGATGTCGATCTAGACGTTGTTGTAATCATTGTTATTAATGTTGACGTCCTGTCATTCATGTTGTATTGGCCGATTGAAGGCATTGTCGTATTCGTTCTCATCTTCGTCGTCGGTAGCCGATTAAAGGTGCTCAATCATTCATTGTATCATTGTCATCGATTGGTCGTTCTAAGGCAATCGAGGTGCTCAATCATTCATTGTATCATTGTCATCGATTAGCCGTTCTAAGGCAATTGAGGTGCTCAATCATTCGTTATATCATTGTTATCGATTGGCCGTTTTAAGGCAATCGAGGTATTGAATCATCCGCTGCATCATTGTTATCGGTTGGCCATTCTAAGGCAATCGAGGTATTGAATTGGGGCTATCGAGGATAGTTTCCATCCGTTGTATCGTTGTTATCGATTGACCATTATAAGGTAATCGAGGTATTGAATTGGGACCGCCGAGGACGGTACCCATTCGTGAGTCATTGTTGTCGTGTTGGCCGACTCAAGGCAGCACACTATCATTCTCGTGAATTCGGTAATCTTGGGATCGTTGCCGTTTGTGATTAATTATGTTTGGAGGCTAGTCTCGGCTAATGCTCATTATGGGGTAAGTTTGGTGGGGACTGAACCTTCGCGGTTGTTTCCCCCAACACCTACAACTCAGTAGGTCAACGACCATTGGATGGTTTCATTATGGGGTAAGTTTGGTGGGGCCTGAACCTTCGCGGTTGTTTCCCCTAACACCTACAACTCAGTAGGTCAACGGCCATTGGATGGTTTCATTATGGGGTAAGTTTAGTGGGGCCTGAACCTTCGCGGTTGTTTCCCCCAACACCTACAGCTCAGTAGGTCAACGGCCATTGGATGGTTTCATTGTGATACGGCTTCGTGTCGTGGCTTTGGCCCTAATTGTGATACGGCTTCATGCCGTGGCTTTGGCCCTAATGGTGATACGGCTTCGTGTCGTGGCTTCATCCCTAATCGATACAGCTTCGGGCTGTTTTGGATTCATGTGATTGTGATATTTGACAGATTCGGCTGAGTGGCTTTCAGGCCTTTTATTGTCTTGGTAATTTCATTAGAGCCTTCGGGCATTATGATTCATAATTAATTGAGTTCTGATTTTGTTCATGTCGTGTAATTCATTATGGTACTCTATGATTATGATTCGCCGTTGGGCACTTATGTTCTAACCTATTGAACATGTATTAATAGTATGCCGTGGGCATAGTGTTTCACGAATGCTCGGTTCTTACCTTGGTTTGTGAGCATCTCGTATTATTATTATCATTGTACCGTTTCATTCTGCCTTTGGATGCATATCATGTTATACATGTATTTGATGTTCATTATCTGGATGACTGACCCCGTGGGGGCGGAACATGTTTTCATGTTTTAGGTGCTTGCGAGGAGAGAGTTGAGACACAGGGGCATGATGATAGCGACGAGGCATTCGAGCGATACTAGTCCGAGTTGTTCATGTTGGTCAGTCAGTTGGAGTCTCCTCCAGTTTGTTAGTCATCGTCATTATGTATTACCCGAGCAGATGCTCGTGGATGTTGTTGTATTTTATTTTTGGCCATGTAGGCCCATCGTTGTCGTTGAAATTTCTTATCGGAATATTGTGTCGGATATCATGTTAGGCACTATGATTTTCCCTTGCTGTTTAATTTTAATGTATTTTAGTCATGTTCGCCTGGTGGATCTCCTGGCGTGGGGTCCACGGCACTGTAATAACCCAATAGGATTTGGGGGTGTTACAAAAGATGGTATCAGAGCGTTTGGGTTGTGAGATACCCTGATATGTGAGTTATGTGGCTCTACCGACGCGGTAGTAGTGGGACTGTCAGGTTATGACAATCTGGACAGTTGGGTTTTGTGAGTCGTAATATTTGTACGACTGCACGAGTCATTCATTCATCGAGTCATCGTCAGTGAAGACTAGTATCGTGAGACATCGAAGCTTCATATGACCTGTGTAAGGACTCGATTCTCTTTATGTTCATACATTCATCATGTCATTAATTATTCATGCTTTGTTCAAACCTATATGTGATATTATTGTTACGATTGATGTGCATGACTAATTATTTTGGAGCACGTGTGACTTGTGTAAGTGTTAAGGATCAACTCATTCATCAGTTAATAATCCTCAATCATCATTTTGATCTTGTCGATCATGTTAATTCATTCATCACTCAGTCAATCTCATCGTTCAGTTAATTCATTCATCACTCAGTTAATCTCATCGTTCAGTTAATTCATTCATCACTCAGTTAATCTCATTGTTCAGTTAATTCATTCATCACTCAGTCAATCTCATCGTTCAGTTAATTCATTCATCACTCAGTCAATCTCATCGTTCAGTTAATTCATTCATCACTCAGTTAATCTCATTGTTCAGTTAATTCATTTCATCACTCAGTCAATCTCATTGTTCAGTTAATTCATTCATCACTCAATTAATCTCATTGTTCAGTTAATTCATTCATCACTTAGTCAATCTCATCGCTCATTTAATTCATTCATCACTCAGTCAATCTCATTGTTCAGTTAATTCATTAATCATCCAGTCCATCTCACGGTTCAGTTGTTGATCTTGTGGATCAAATTTTCAACCTTGTTAACTTGTTCAAAGTAATCATTTCAGGAATTTCATCAGATAGTCATGTCACCTCACTTAATCTTTCATGCGATCTTATCATATTCTGGCGTCATGTCGACGATCATTTTATTGCATTATTAATGCATTCATTGTGTTAGAGCGTGTATGCTCATTATCATCATTCCGTAACGTAATCATAATGCGATCTTCGTACGGGATCTGTAATTATCACGTGACTTTCCTGCCTCGGTATGGGAAGAGCTGTCAGAGGGACATCGGACTTTGATGTCCAAGAGATCGTTTTCTAGTCGTGTTCGTGTTGGGAGAGCATCTTCATCTCAGACGATGAGTTCGACTGTGGTTTGCTTTAACTATGATACAATAGGACATTCATCACCGGTTTTGAGCAAGTTAATTCTTGCTCGGTAATAGTATAATCATTCATTTCATTTGTCGTTCATTCATTCATATAATTCACTCATCATATATCAATCACCTTGAGACTTATAATATCAAACTAATCATTCACATCACGGGGAACTATGGTTCCAATCATTTCATTTGAGCTATCACTCATTACGTTATCATTTCACCCCGGTGAGTCATTCTTGATCCTTGTTGGATTTCGATTCATTATCATTCGTTGTGATCATTCTTGTTCTTGTGTATCTCGTTGATTTTTCGTGGCGGGATATTGCTTCTCCCTACTTGTTTTAAGTTTCGGGACGAAACTTCTTTTAAGGGGGGTAGTATGTAATATCCGCAATTTCAATTTTCCGGTAATTTTATTTTTTTGGCGGAAGTCCGTTTTGACGACTCTCCCATGACCGTGTCGTCATTCTGAGAATATTTAATTCTGTACTTTTTGTCATCCGAGTTTGTTTCAGTATCATTTTGTTGAGTTCCGTGTTTTTTTTTTGTAAAGAAAAAACGTCCAAAGTGGACGGGGGTTGAGGCGGGACCCACCAACCTGTAGATAATAAAATCAAGAGATACAAAGTATCAGCCCCGAATTATGACCAAAAAAGGGTCATAATTCGGGTCCAAACATCGGAGAAATCTACGGCCCGCTAAAGAAATACAAAGTGCACCACAAATCGTGGGCTAATGTGCGGACCCGTACGAAACTGTTGTTTCAAGTTTCTCATAAGTTCATTTAATGTTATTATTCATGTTTCGAGCTTTGGTTCGGTGTTTCGATCGTGTATAGTGTATTTCGGATGTTTTGGGCCATTTTCGTAATTTCCCAAAGTTTTGGGGTGTTTGCCTTCGTATCGTCCTTTCAACCTTCGGGTTGTCGGAACCATGTGTTTGTTTAGTGCTTCACTCGTGTTTGGAATGTTATGCTATTCATCGTGTTCGTTCCGTACGTTTTAGGGAATTCGAGTCGTCGAGTCGTGGCGACTAGGACCGGGCCGGCCACATGCGGCAGGGACCGACCAGGTGCGCACGAGCGTGGCGCACGAGCTGCGTGCACGATCCGGTGCTCGTGCGGCCCTGACTGCACACGCACGAGCGAGTGCTCGTGCCCAGTGCTCGTGCGTCCCGGCAGATTGCTGGCAGTGGGCGCGCACGACCCGGCGCACGACCGGCCGCTCGTGCGTGCCTGCTCGTGCGTCGCTGGGCAGTATATATATGGTCGGGCAGGCTACTTCTTCACCCGTTTTTCATTTCGTTCTTCTCCTTCTGTGGTTGGAAGCTTGGAGAGGTCGAAGTCATGTTGTCAGGCGGTGAATCCACGAAGTTCTTGAGTTTCTAACATCAATCAATCATCCCATAACCCCCTCCGATCTACCGAATCAAGGTTAGATTTCTTGATAATCTAGTTTTGGGGGAAATGGGGTTTTTGTTGGTTTTCGTCCGTTTGAGCCGTAATAACTTAGATTATTGATGGATTATTGATTATTTAGATGTATTATATCATTTCCCTTGTTATTCCATGGTTGGATCGTATCGATTCATTTTTTCGGTCGAGTTCTTGATCGACGCCTTGAAGGTGTCCGGTAGAATGTCATAGAGGGGTTTTTGGACGTTCTACGATTATTCTTCCTCGTGTGATCATTGATTTATTAATTATATGTTGTTAGGGTCGAGTTTCTTGCGAAGAAACTGAGTTGAACCCTTCAGTTTGTGTCGTCTTCCTTTTCGATAGCATCGGGTGTTTCGTAGCTTTCCGGTTGAGCCGTGTTCGTCGGGATACTTGCGTGCCGATTTTGAGGCAAGTTTTGTACTTATACTAGTTAATGAGATTAATGTTATCATATATGTGTATGAATGTGTTGTATCATTCCGAGACTTAGTCTCTTCATAAGTTCATTGATATTAGGGGATCGTTCGATACGATACTCTTCGGCAATTATGCCAAATGTTTATTATCATTCATTAATGGCCGGTAAGGCATTGAGATATTCGTTGTTAATGTTATTATCGATCACCGGTTCGCGGTATCAATGTATCGATTGCTGTTATTGTTAATATTGATGTCGATCTAGACGTTGTTGTAATCATTGTTATTAATGTTGGCGTCCTGTCATTCATGTTGTATTGGCCGATTGAAGGCATTGTCTTATTCATTCTCATCTTCGTCGTCGGTAGCCGATTAAAGGTGCTCAATCATTCATTGTATGATTGTCATCGATTGGTCGTTCTAAGGCAATCGAGGTGCTCAGTCATTCATTGTATCATTGTCATCGATTAGCCGTTCTAAGGCAATCGAGGTGCTCAATCATTCGTTGTATCATTGTTATCGATTGGCCGTTTTAAGGCAATCGAGGTATTGAATCATCCGCTGCATCATTGTTATCGGTTGGCCATTCTAAGGCAATCGAGGTATTGAATTGGGGCTATCGAGGATAGTTTCCATCCGTTGTATCGTTGTTATCGATTGACCATTATAAGGTAATCGAGGTATTGAATTGGGACCGCCGAGGACGGTATCCATTCGTGAGTCATTGTTGTCGTGTTGGCCGACTCAAGGCAGCACACTATCATTCTCGTGAATTCGGTAATCTTGGGATCGTTGCCGTTTGTGATTAATTATGTTTGGAGGCTAGTCTCGGCTAATGCTCATTATGGGGTAAGTTTGGTGGGGCCAGAACCATCGCGGTTGTTTCCCCCAACACCTACAACTCAGTAGGTCAAAAGCCATTGGATGGTTTCATTATGGGGTAAGTTTGGTGGGGCCTGAACCTTCGCGGTTGTTTCCCCCAACACCTACAACCCAGTAGGTCAACGGCCATTGGATGGTTTCATTATGGGGTAAGTTTGGTGGGGCCTAAACCTTCGCGGTTGTTTCCCCCAACACCTACAGCTCAGTAGGTCAACGGCCATTGGATGGTTTCATTGTGATACGGCTTCGTGTCGTGGCTTCGACCCTAATTGTGATACGGCTTCGTGCAGTGGCTTCGGACCTAATGGTGATACGGCTTCATGCCGTGGCTTCGGCCCTAATCGATACAGCTTCGGGCTGTTTTGTCTTCATGTGATTGTGATATTTGACAGCTTCGGCTGAGTGGCTTTCAGGCCTTTTTAATTGTCTTGGTAATTTCATTGGAGCCTTCGGGCATTGTGATTCATAATTAATTCAGTTCTGGTTTGGTTCATGTCGTGTAATTCATTATGGTACTCTATGATTATGATTCGCCGTTGGGCACTTATGTTCTAACCTGTTGAACAGGTATTAATAGTATGCCGTGGGCATAGTGTTTCACGAATGCTCGGTTCTTACCTTGGTTTGTGAGCATCTCGTATTATTATTATTATCATTGTACCGTTTCATTCTGCATTTGGATGCATATCATGTTATACATGTATTTGATGTTCATTATCTGGATGACTGACCCCGTGGGGGCGGAACATGTTTTCATGTTTTAGGTGCTTGCGAGGAGAGAGTTGAGACACAGGGGCATGATGATGGCGACGAGGCATTCGAGCGATACTAGTCCGAGTTGTTCATGTTGGTCAGTCAGTTAGAGTGTCCTCCAGTTTGTTAGTCGTCGTCATTATGTATTACCCGAGCAGATGCTCGTGGATGTTGTTGTATTTTACTTTTGGCCATGTAGGCCCATCGTTGTCGTTGAAATTCCTTATCGGAATATTGTGTCGGATATCATGGTAGGCACTATGATTTTCCTTTGTTGTTTAATTTTAATGTATTTTAGTCATGTTCGCCTGGTGGGTCTCCTGGCATTGGGTCCACGGCACTGTAATAACCCAATAGGATTTGGGGGTGTTACACTCAAATCCATTACTGATGAGATACAGTGATAGGGTTTCGTACCATTCCTTAGCTACTTGCTTGAGCCCGTACAACGCTTTCCTTAGCCTGTACACAAGGTCTTCACCTTATGTATTGGCAAATCCTGGAGGTTGTTCAACATAAACTTCTTTGGCTAGGTCTCGATTCAGGAATGCGCTATTAACATCCATTTGGTATACAATAAATTTCTTGTGAGCATCAAATGCTAATAATATCCTAATAGCTTCTAGTCTAGCAATAGGGATAAAAGTTTCATCATAATCTATTCCCTCTTCCTGTCTGTACCCTTGGGCGACTAATCTGGATTTATTCATGATAACAAGTTCGTTTTCGTCCTTTTTGTTTTGGAATACCCATTTGTTTTCTGTGACTGCTTGATCGGTTGGTCTAGGGACTAGGTACCAAACATTATTTCGAAACTATTGATCTCTTCTTCCATAGAAGTGATCCAGTGAGAATTGTAGAGAGCCTCATTGGTCGAAACAGGTTCAGACTGGGCTAGGAATACAGCTAGAGTGCACATGGTAAGTCTTCTAAGTTCAGCTTAGGATCTCCATATAGGGAATTGAGACTTTTCAGAACTGGATTCCGTCTCTTCCTGTGCACAAAGTACTATTACTTGTGTACTCTATATTTTTATACGAGTGGTCACACCAACATCAATATCTCCAATTATTAGCTCATCTGGGTGATCTCTCAACCACCTCCTGTTTGTTTTATTTTGGCATCCCGTTCTGTATCCTGATGGGCTGTAGCCTCAGCTTCAGCATCTAAAACATCGGCTTTGACTACTTCTTCTGTTCTTACAGCGGTGGGATTGATTTCTAGGTTCACAACAGGTTCAATTGGAGCCTGGGTATTTCCTCAATGGATAGCATATAGACACCTTGGGTTAGGTCTTCTATTCCTGTAGGGTCGCAATGGGGTTCTTCAAAGACTATAAGGATTGATTCTTCTATTGTCGGCTTCCTTTTGTTGAATATCCAAAATGACTTGCTGACAGAGGAGTATCCAATAAATATACCCGCATACAACTTTTGATCGAAGGTCTTCAATTGATCCTTTCCATTGTTGAGAACATAACACCTGTATCCAAATATGTGAAAGTACGCAACCATTGGAGTTTTATTGTTCCATACCACATATGCTGCTTTGTTGTTGTGTTTGTCGACAATACAGCGGTTTTGTGTATAACACGCCGTATTTGTTGCTTCTACCCAAAAACGATGTGGCAACGTGCTTGTAGCTGACATGGTTCTTGTTCTTTATTTCAGCATCTTGTTCTTTCGCTCGGCAACACCATTTTGTTGAGGATTCCATGCTACTGAGTATTAATGTTGTATGCCATTATCTGCACAATATTTCTCTATAAAGCAATTTTTGAATTTTGTGCCTTTGTCAGAACGAATGGATACAATACTCAATCCTTTCTTATTTTGCAGCTTTTTGAGGTGTTTTAGCAGCTTTGTGGTTGTTTCTTTCTTCTTATTCAGGAAGATAGTCAAAGCATACCTGGAAAAATCATCAACAATAACAAGATAATATTTCTTACCTCCCAGACTGACAGGGTATACATGTCCGTAGAGATCCATATTTATGTAGAAAATCTAAGACCCTGTGGGTGGAAAGATATGATTTGCTCTTCATATTGGTCTTGACCTGCTTGCTTTCTGACAGGGTCCACAGACACTGTCTTTATGAAATGAGACATTGGGCAAGCCTCTAGCTATTCCCTGTCGAGCTAGTTTGTTGATGGTTTTGAAATTTATATATTCTCTTATGGCATAGCCAGCTTTGGTCTGCAGTTCCTTTGGCAACAAAACAAGAATATATAGTAGGGCTGTCAAACGGATAATACGTAGCCGGATATGGCCATATCCGTATTCGGATCAGGTATTTAGTAAAGGTATCCGAATCCGTATCTGGATTCGAAAATATCCGCACTGATCGGATACGGATAATATCCGGCGGATGCTATCCGGATACGGATATTATCCGTATCCGCCACTTTTTTTTAATCTTCAAAAATTTAATGCAGGAGGAGGGATTTGAACCCTGGTGGAGCTCCTTCTCCTTACCAGCCAATACCACTTGGGCTAGCTGATCTAATTGTTGTGTTAGAAAGAGAAATAACTAATAAGTAAATATAACTTATACTGCATGCTTATATTTTAATATTGAGAAATAAAGAATGAAGACATGTGACAAAGTATTATTGGGAGTAGCATGCTTATATTTTATAATTATATATTAAAATTATATTAAAAATATATATTATATATAATTGATTTCGAATACGGATACTTTCGAATATGGATGCGCCTATATCTATATATGTATCCGGAATCTTCGGATACGGATAATATTCGTATCCGCTTTTTGTCAGATACAGATAATATCCACTTTTTTCGGATACGAATACAGATATTTCGGACGGATATCGGATTTTTCGAATTGTTTTTACAGCCCTAATATACAGAACTATTGGGTTTTCAATCAAAAATATACATGTTACCTGACTGGCTTCTTGTAAGGACAATTTGCTTGGTCTTGGTGTCCTTCACCCTATAGTGATCTACATAGAATTTGAATGAGAAATGTTTGTCATAGAACTAGCTAATGCTAAGTAAATTGTATTGTAGTCCTTCTACATATGCTACGTCGGTGACATTGAATTTTCCTACAAGCAGGGTTCCTTTTCCTCTTGTTTTTACTTTGAATTTGTCGCTGGATCTCACTTTTGGACCGCGACCTTCTACATAATCTGATAGCTTGGTGATGTCTCCTGTCATGTGGCGAGAACATCCGATATCGAAATACCAGAAGTCCTTCTCCTTGATATCCTGTAATAAAAAAGATTAAGTAGATTTAAATCCCCTTTGATTTTTTGGGTCCTCGGTTATTAGTGCCTTTAGGTACCCATATTTGCCTGACAACAATGAGTTTGCTGTAGGTTGCATTTGGTCCTATTTTGAGAGATTTACATGGGGTAGGCATGTAATCACTGTAAGCATGGTTAGTGTGCATGTAAAATTTGGTGTTTTCGCTCCAGTACGGTTGCTGTCTTGGAGGAGGAATCATATCTTTCGGCCTTGTTGCTTGCCTTCTGGGTTTCCATTGGATTCACAGATTTGTTGTTGACTGCGTGGCAGCTTGCTTATGGGACAGACACTTGGTTTCCTGTACCCATTATCTATGGGCACTGTAGTACTGAGGTATATACCATTGATACTTAAGTACAGCCTGCCTTTTGGCCTGCTGTTGATGCCGTTGGTATGCTCGAGGAGCATACTGTTGGTGACTAGTACTACATCTTACAAGTCTATGAGACTGGGGTTTCCGCTGTTTATGATATGAGATGGGCATGGTGTAATATCCGCAATTTTGAATTTCCGGTAATTCTCTTTTTCGGCAGAGGTCCGTTTTGACGACTCGCTTGGGACCGTTTCATCGTTCTGAGAATGATTAATTATGCACTTTTTGTCACCCGAGTTCTTTTCGGTATTGTTTTGTGGAATCCCGTGTTTCTTAGCGACTTTTCCGCACTCGAGTTCGATTCTTGTGAATCTCGTCCGAAATTACTGTTTCGAGTTTCCCGTAAGTCCGTTTAACTTTGTTAGACGTGTTGTGAAACGACTTTTCCAAGTATGAGTCGACTTTGTAAAATCACCATAAATTCTTGGAAACTCCAAAAATTTTGAATCTTTCCAATATTATAAAGCATCAAGTTAGATTTCCAATGGTTCAAACGGTGAGTCAATCGGAGTCCGGACGAAGGAGTTATGGTCGATATAGCTAAGTCACTCACATGTTCCAGTTTTGGCCGAGCAGCCTGCTGGAAGGGCCGCGGCACACTTGGTCGAGCCGCGGCACGCACACATTTTTCAATCTTCGGCCGACCCATCTGTACCTTGTGCCGCGGCACATGCCGGCAGGGCCGCGGCACACTGCCGAGTCACTGCCGGCAGATTTGGCCTTATGCCGGGGCACACTTCGGCTGGGCCGCGGCACACTGAGCAGCCTATTTAAGGCCAGCAGGCGTTTTTCTTCAGCCATTTCTCACTTGTTTTCTTCCCTTCCGCGGCTGGAGCTTGGTTAATCATGGAGAGATGTTGTTGGACAATAAATCCATGAAGTCTTGGAGTTCATATCATCAATCATCCATCCTATAACATCCTTTGATCGAGCGAATCAGGTCAGATTTTCTAGAAATCTAATTTTGGGGATTTTGGGTATTTTGTTCGATTTCGTCCGTTTAATCCGATTTAACTTAGGATTGTATGTATTGTATCATTTCCCTTGTTATTCCATTGTTGGATCGTATCGATTCGTTGTTTTGGTCGAGTTCTTGATCGACGCCTTGAAGGTGTCTGGTAAAATGTCATAGAGGGGTTTTCGGGCGTTCTACGATTATTCTTCCTCGTATGATCGATGATTTATTGATTATATGTTGTTAGGGTCGAATTCTAGTGAAGAATTCGAGTCGGAACCCTTCCGTTCATTGTCTTCTTCGGGGTCCGAGCTTTCCGGTTGAACCGCGTTCGTTGGAATACTTGCGTGCCGATATCGAGGCAAGTATCTTATTATACGACTTGTATCTTGCGACTAGTAATTACGTATGATATGTATGATGATTTTGCTTGCCTTCGTAATTATGTTCCGTTTGAGTTGGTTGTGTTTTCCGAAATTTGAAGGCTTTGTGATAATAGTGATATATTGGTATACGTGTTAGGCGTTGTGCCATTTGTACAAAATTGCGATGTACATATGAGATGGTTGTACACGTGGTTGTGCAATGTATTGTGTACCGAATATGTGTTATGTTGGTTAAGTGTCGTTGATTGATGATAGTTGCTGCGAGTGTTGAGGTTGTGTTATGTGCGTGCAAAGTACAATTTTGTGGTGATCAAGGTGATTGATTAATTGTGCTCATTGTTGTATGTAATGTGAATGTGAATATGTGTGTGACTGCTAAGTTCACTCGTGTTGGTTCGATGGGACCTACGAGGATTCGTGGCAGTGGACTACGGGGTCAGAACTTAGTTAGGTACTGAGGTCCAATCGTGCTGGTCTGACGAGGCCTACGATAACGCATGGCAGTGGACCATGAGTTTCGGACACAGTGCGTCCAACCGGGTGAGCTCGACGGGGCTTACGGTGACACGTGGCAGTGGACTACGGTGTCAGGACTGTGCGTGTGATTGTTGTGATTGATATATTCCGTGCGGGTTGTTATGCCTACGGAGACACGTGACAGTGGATCATGGTGTCAGAATTGGTTATGTCTGGTTAATAGTCCGTGTGGGTTGTTGAACCTACGGAGACACGTGACAGTGGATCACGGTGTCGGAATTGATTATGTTTGTTTAATTGTGTGTGATGTAGTCCGTGCGGGTTGTTGAACCTACGGAGACACGTGACAGTGGATCACGGTGTCATGAGCATGATACTTTTCAAATCAAAGTTTTTAAAGGAAAAGTTTTAAGAAAGAATGTTGGGCCGAGCCCCACGAGATTTATGGAAATGTTTTCGTACTGTAAATTGTTGAAATACAATTTGAGATTTGGGTTAAGATCCTAAGATTTTCGAAAGGTTTTGAAATTCTAAAAATTCCCGAGATGATAAACTTATTTTCGAGTGCTTCATATCTTATCTTCCCTTGTGAAAACCTCCTGGGAATATTTGATACTTGATTATTATATTTGATTCACGATTATTAATTGCTTGTTACATTTCGTATGGTTTGATACTTGCACTAGTAAAATAGTGGAGTTTTACTAACCCCCGAGTAATCGGGGGGTGGATGTCTGTTTTGCGTCCAGGTACATGCAGATTCAGGGGAGCAGTCACAGGATTGGCACAAGGGGATGACGAGCTGCGATACTAATCAAGAGTCGAGAGTTGGTAGAGTTTGGTTGTATTATTAGAGTTGATTCAGTCTTCCGCTGTATTGTGTTTCGACCCCTGTGTGGGTAATGTTGTTAGTCAGTTCTGTTGATAGAGTTGTGTGACCTCGTCGGTCTGTGTGTTTATGTGTAAGTGTCCTTAACGGTCGGTATATTTATATTGTTTGACCCTGGCCGGGCAAGCATTTGGTTGTTTATGGATGTTTAGCCTGGTAGATCCTTGTGGAAAGGGATCTACGGCGTGTAATATTCCCATACGGTTTTGGGGGTGTTAGATTTATGGTATCAGAGCTTAGGTTGCGGAAACCTAGGCTGTCGGGTCGATCCAAGTCGTGAATTGTCGAGTAATGTGTTGTCTTATCGTTCCAGTCGTCAGGTGACAAGTTGAGTTGTGCGTAGTCACAACGTGTCGGTTATGTTGTCGGACGAGATTAGTATCGTTGGCGACCGTCACCTCCGTGCGACCTGTGGATGTAAGTCTTCTCCTTTATGCGTAATACCTGTGTATCTCGATTTTATCTTAGTGAGTTAAGTGCGGTGCATAATTTTATTTAGACAGTATTGTGTAATATAGTTGTGTTTAATACTTGTGGCACATAGTACGTGTATAGAACTGGGCACATTATTGTTTTATCTTTGAACCACCGGGTGGGGTGGTATGTTGTGAAAGTTGTAAACCTTGATGGGTTTCGAAAAGGTATCGGCGATTGAGTTCGTGAGAAACTCCGAGGAATGGTTTTGTTGTATGTTTAAACTAGATGCTGTGAGATGTATTCAATTGGATTGTGCATGTAGGACTGTATTCCTTTTTCCGCTGCGTGACTTCTTTTGTAATGGCTTTCGGTATTTTACCGACTGAGTTTTATTTCGAAAACCTTGAGTATCATAGAAAATAAATTTCGAGACGTACGTTTAAAATGAATTCTTTTCTCGTGGTACTTCTAAGGTGCCACAATATGTTTCAAAATTCTTCTACCTCGAGGACCAAAATGTTTTGAGATATTTTCAATGTTTTATAAACACTTTTACTTAGACCCGAGGGTCGAATACTCTGAAAGTTCTTCACTAAAAGATAGTGTCCTCATTTTCTAACAAATGCGAAATGGTTTTCCAAAGTCTTGATAACGATATTTCACGTTTGTACTTTTTGAAAAGGGATACTCAAGATCAACCGGTGTTTTTCTAAAATGTTTTTTTTCAAAAGGTGGTTTTCGTTTTTAAAACCCATCATTTCCTGCTTGTGGTCGAAGAAGGTGTGTATGATATTGGTATTGCTGTTAGAGTGTTAGCCCTCCGAATTGTGTTTGAATTGGTGGTGTGAACGTTGAGTCGTTCGCCACGCATATGTTTTGTTAGCCCTTTGTGGGAGGTGTGATGACGATCTTTAATGTTGTCATTTCGTGGCGGCTTGCGTGTTATCGCACCTGTGTGAGCTGTTAAAGCTTGGGTTTGTACGTTTGTGTACATGTGTGATGGTTTCATGATGTTTGTAATTGTGTGCTGGTTATTATTCTGGCCGTTAAGGTCGCCGAACGATACCGTCATTGCTGTAGTGTTTGTGTGTGTATTACTTTACGATGGTAATCGTTGTATATGATATGTGTTTTGATTCTTTGTTGTGCTGAGTTGGCATCTCCGCTATGTTGTTTTGAGACGTTATGCCCCATTGTATTTTTGGTATGCCAAGCCGAGGCGTTTCAACCGTGATGTGCCGGGGCATGCACGTGTAAATTGTCCTTCTCGTCGATGCTTGCGTTTCAAGTGCGGACTCGAGGACACCGAATTGATTTTGCGGGTGGCTCACGAGACTTTCGGAGTTCGCGCTTCAAATGAGATATCGAGATCGGCTCTGAGAGACCCATGGGAGATTTTCCTGTCGGATGCTTTTTGTGTTGTTACCTTGTTTCCGTTGTTGTGAATTGCGGGGACGACATTTCTTTTATTAGAGGTCAGATGTAATACCCGTACTATATTTGACTTCTGCAGTTTCTCCTTCTAAATACTATCGACTTCCACGTGTTCGTCGATACTTTTTGGACATTGTTTGATGTCTCAGTTGTCATCGTTCGGACTGGTTGTGACCTTGTTTCAGATCGACCTATTTGTCATCGTGACCTTTCCGAATTCAGTTCGATTCTTGTGAACCTTGTTTGGAAGTAACATCTTTCACTTTCTACCAGTTCTTTTAATGTATGGAGTTGAAGAGGGGACTTCGGAATCATTGTTCGACTGTTGTCATTTGATCATTATTGTTCGATCATTGTTATTTGATCGTTGTTGTTCGATCATTGTTATTTGATCGTTGTTGTTCGATCGTTGTTGTTCGAACGGGGTTGTCTGACTGTTGTTGCCTGATCTCGTACTACGAAGAATTGTCGTTCACCGTTAGTCAACTGTTTCGAGTGTGGCCAAGTGGGTCACCGAGCGGTGCATTGTGAGACCATTGCCAAGATGTTCGGGAATTGGATTTTCGTTCCTACTCGGGGAGTGCCTGGTGGTGTCCCGTGATGTAGTTGTGTATCGTACTTCGTGCTGTAATTCGTGTAGAAATTGATATTTGTTGCGTGAACTTTTTGGTTTTGTTTGTATTCTACCATGATGTTTTATTTTAAGTTTCGGGACGAAACTTATTTTTAATAGGATAGAATGTAATGTCCGGTATTCTCGTTTTCTGTTATCTTGAATTGTTTGTGCCTTGACGTCGGACATTTTCTTGTTGACGAGAATTGGAGTGAATTCTATCATAATACTATATTTGTTTCTACCGCATAGTTGTTGTGGTCGGGGGCGACTTGTTGTCGCGTGCGTTTCTTTGATTAAAGGTGTGCATGTGATGCATCGTTAATTGCTCGTTATTGTTTTGAATCAGTGCCGGTGGCATCGTTATGGTCGTCGTGGGGCGTGATTTCACGCTGTATGTTCTTTCGCGTTGCTTGTAACGTTTCGCCATTGGGCGCGATTTTTTTCGGTTCTTGTGTATCTCGTTGAGTTTTTCTGGTGGGATATTGCTTCTCCCTACTTGATTTAAGTTTTGGGACGAAACTTCTTTTAAGGAGGGTAGAATGTAATATCCGCAATTTCGGATTTCCGGTAATTCTCTTTTTTCAGCGGAGGTCCGTTTTAACGACTCACTTTGGACCGTTTCATCGTTCTGAGAATGATTAATTCTGAACTTTTTGTCACCTGAGTTCGTTTCGGTATTGTTTTGTGGAATCCCGTGTTTCTTAGCGACTTTTCCGCACTCGAGTTCGATTCTTGTGAATCTCGTCTGAAATTACTGTTTCGAGTTTCCCGTAAGTCCGTTTAACTTTGTTAGACGTGTTGTGAACTTCGGTTTGGTTATTGGATCACGTATCGTGATTTTCGGACGTTTTGGGCCATTTTCGTAATTTCCCAAAGTTTGGGGTAATTACCTTCCGTTGTCGAATTTCGAGCCTTCGGGTGGTCGAAATCGTGTGTTCTCTTAGCTCTTAGATTCGTCTTTGCGAGTACTTCGTGACCGTATCTTCGATTCGTATTCAGGTTCGGGTTTCGGTGTCCTTTTCTGGAGTTTAGTGTTATTAAACGACTTTTCCAAGTCTGAGTCGACTTTGTAAAATCACCATAAATTCTTGGAAACTCCAAAGATTTTGAATCTTTCCAATATTATAAAGCATCAAGTTAGCTTTCCAATGGTTCAAACGGTGAGTCAATCGGAGTCCGGACGAAGGAGTTATGGTCGATATAGCTAAGTCACTCACATTTTCCAGTTTTAGCCGAGCAGCCTGCCGGAAGGGCCGCGGCACACTTGGTCGAGCCGCGGCACGCACACATTTTTCAATCTTCGGCTGACCCGTCTGTACCTTGTGCTGCGGCACATGCCGGTAGGGCCGCGGCACACTGCCGAGTCACTGCCGGCAGATTTGGCCTTATGCCGCGGCACACTTCAGCTGGGCCGCGGCACACTGAGCAGTCTATTTAAGGCCAGTAGGCGTTTTTCTTCAGCCATTTCTCACTTGTTTTCTTCCCTTCCGCGGCTGGAGCTTGGTTAATCATGGAGAGATGTTGTTGGACAATAAATCCATGAAGTCTTGGAGTTCATATCATCAATCATCCATCCTATAACATCCTTTGATCGAGCGAATCAGGTCAGATTTTCTAGAAATCTAATTTTGGGGATTTTGGGTATTTTGTTCGATTTCATCCGTTTAATCCGATTTAACTTAGGATTGTGATGGATTTATGATTATTTAGATGTATTGTATCATTTCCCTTGTTATTCCATGGTTGGATCGTATCGATTCGTTGTTTTGGTCGAGTTCTTGATCGACGCCTTGAAGGTGTCTGGTAAAATGTCATAGAGGGGTTTTCGAGCGTTCTACGATTATTCTTCATCGTATGATCGATGATTTATTGATTATATGTTGTTAGGGTCGAATTCTAGTGAAGAACTCGAGTCGGAACCCTTCCGTTCGTTGTCTTCTTCGGGGTCCGAGCTTTCCGGTTGAACCGCGTTCGTTGGAATACTTGCGTGCCGATATCGAGGCAAGTATCTAATTATACGACTTGTATCTTGCGACTAGTAATTACGTATGATATGTATGATGATTTTGCTTGCCTTCGTAATTATGTTCCGTTTGAGTTGGTTGTGTTTTCCGAAATTTGATGGCTTTGTGATAATAGTGATATATTGGTATACGTGTTAGGCGTTATGCCATTTGTGCAGGATTGCGATGTACATATGAGATGGTTGTACACGTGGTTGTGCAATGTATTGTGTACCGAATGTGTGTTATGTTGGTTAAGTGTCGTTGATTGATGATAGTTGTTGCGAGTGTTGAGGTTGTGTTATGTGTGTGCAAAGTACGATTTTGTGGTGATCAAGGTGATTGATTAATTGTGCTCATTGTTGTATGTAATGTGAATGTGAATATGTGTGTGACCGCTAAGTTCACTCGTGTTGGTTCGACGGGACCTACGAGGATTCATGGCAGTGGACTACGGGGTCAGAACTTAGTGAGGTACTGAGGTCCAATCGTGCTGGTCTGACGAGGCCTACGATAACGCATGGCAGTGGACCATGGGTTTCGGACACAGTGCGTCCAACCGGGTGAGCTAGATGGGGCTTACGGTGACACGTGGTAGTGGACTATGGTGTTAGGACTGTGCGTGTGATTGTTGTGATTGATATAGTCCGTGCGGGTTGTTATGTCTACGGAGACACATGACAGTGGATCACCGTGTCGGAATTGGTTATGTCTGGTTAATAGTCCGTATGGGTTGTTGAACCTACGGAGACACGTGACAGTGGATCATGGTGTCGGAAATGATTTTGTTTGTTTAATTGTGCGTGATGTAGTCCGTGCGGGTTGTTGAACCTACGGAGACACGTGACAGTGGATCACGGTGTCATGAGCATGATACTTTTCAAATCAAAGTTTTTAAAGGAAAAGTTTTAAGAAAGAATGTTGGGCCGAGCCCCACGAGATTTATGGAAATGTTTTCGTACTGTAAATAGTTGAAATACAATTTGAGATTTGTGTTAAGATCCTAAGAATTTTGAAAGGTTTTGAAATTCTAAAAATTCCCGAGATGATAATCTTATTTTCGAGTGCTTCATAGCTTATCTTCCCTTGTGAAAACCTCCCGAGAATATTTGATACTTGATTATTATATTTGATTAACGATTATTAATTGCTTGTTACATTTCGTATGGTTTGATACTGCACTAGTAAAACAGTGGAGTTTTACTAACCCCCGAGTAATCGGGGGGTGGATGTTTGTTTTGCGTCCAGGTACATGCAGATTCAGGGGAGCAGTCACAGGATTGGCACAAGGGGATGACGAGCTGCGATACTAATCAAGAGTCGAGAGTTGGTAGAGTTTGGTTGTATTATTAGAGTTGATTCAGTCTTCCGCTGTATTATGTTTCGACCCCTGTGTGGGTAATGTTGTTAGTCAGTTCTGTTGATAGAGTTGTGTGACCTCATCGGTCTGTGTGTTTATGTGTAAGTTACCTTAACGGTTGGTATTATTATATTGTTTGACCCTGGCCGGGCAAGCATTTGGTTGTTTATGGATGTTTAGCCTGGTAGATCCTTGTGGAAAGGGATCTACGGCGTGTAATATTCCCATACGGTTTTGGGGGTGTTACACATGATAGCCTTTGCTGTCTGAGAAGAGGCAGATGTAACCTTTATAGGAACATCCTTCGGGGCTTCTTCAGGTTCTGGAATGGGTTTCACTCCTTTGACAAACACCGTACTAGTTTTGCCTTTGTGGGAGAACGAGTCGTATCCCAAGCCACGTTTGTCGTGGGCATGTCGCCCAGTGCTTAGGATGTCTTCCATCCTCCTCGATGATTTCTCAAAGGACTTGCGGACGGTCTCGAGTTCTCCTTCTCTTTTCTCGAGAAGCAGTATTTTAGCTTCTGACAAAGCATAATTATTTGTCTTGCATTTACAATGAGTTTTTACCTTATTTAGTTCGGCTGCAAGTTGATGATTGTTTTTTATGAGTTTTTCATGAATGATCTCGCTGTTTTCACAATCCAGAGACATATTTTCATAGTTATTTTTCAGCAGATCGTTTTTGTTCTTCAGGTCTAAATTTGAAAGAGAGGGATATAGTTTTTCTTGTTTATGTAATACCCAATATTTTCATTCCAGTTAATTTGAACTTTTCTTTTTAGACCGAAAATTTCTCGGTTGTCGAAGCATTGGTATTATATTCTCGATGACTAATTTTGTGGCCATATATGGTGATTTGTTATATGTTGTTTTCATTTCGGATCGATGATGTTGTCCGCGAGTGTTTTGTCATGTTCGTTCTGTGCGCTTCTGGAAATTGAGTCGTCAGGCCATGGCAGCTGGGCACTGGCCGGACAGGTGCGGCAGGAACCAGCAGGGCGGCTGGGCACTGGCCGGGTAGGTGTGGCAGGGACCAACATAGCGCATGCTATGGACGGAAGGCAGCGCGCGCTAATCGGCTAGGCAGCAGAGGCAGAAGAGTCTGGACTTCAGCGGGACCAACAGGTAGTGCACGCTACTACCGGTCACTGTGCGCGTTGATCGGCAGGTGTAGTGCATGTTATCCGGACCTCCAGCGCACGCTACCTGGCAGGTCAGGGAGGTTTCTGAGGTTCTGGACTCTGGAAGGATCGGCAGGTAGCGTACGCTGCTGCCGGTCCCTGCGCGCTCTAGTCGGCAGGTGTAGCGCACGCTAACCGGCCGACCAGCGCACGCTACCTGGCCGAGCGGATTGGTCCAGGAGGTTCTGGAAGGGTTGACTGGCACGTGTTGGCGGGTCCCGGCCGAAGGTTATGGACCAGGGCCGGCCCGTTAGCGCACGCTACCGGAACCCTAGCGCGCGCTAATGCTCGCCTGTATATATATGACCGAGCAGTCATGTTTCCACCCATTTTCCATTCCTCTTCCTTCTTTTCCGCGGCCGGAGCTTTGGTGAGCAAGAAGACATGTTGTCAAACAACTAATCCAAGAAGTTCCTGAGTTCATATCTTTGATTAATCATCCCATAACCTCCTTCGATCGACCGAATCAAGGTTAGTTTTCCTAAAATCTTAAGTTTGGGAAATTTGGGTATCTTGATAGATTTCGTCCGTTCGAGACGTATTAACTCAGATTACTGATGGATAATCATAAATTGAGTTATATTATGCTGTTTCTATTATTATTATTCCATGGTTTTATTGCCTTCGATTCGTCTTTTTGTCGAGCTCCAAATCTATGCATACAAGGTGTTTGATATAAGTACTTAGAGGAGGATTTGGACGACTTATGATTATTTCTCCTCGTATGTATGTTGATTGAATGATGGTATGTTTTAGGAACGAAATATTTGTGAATAACTCGAGTCGAAACTCTTCCTCTTCTTCAAAGTTCCGGAGTTTTCCGATCGGCCGTATTCCTCGGAGTATTCACGAAAGATTACCAAGGCAAGTACCTTGATATACGAATTATATCTACGTGAAATCATTGTTGCCGAAGTGTATGTATTATTTTTATACAGATATATATATATATACATATATATATATATATATATATATATATATGTCGGTGAATGTTGAGTGATTAATGCTAATATTAGTTTGACGTTCTTAACTTGGATTAAAGTATAAAATACATTTATAGAGACATTATAGTCGGGTATATGTATTCAGTTGAGTTACGATGTAGGGATATATGTGCGGTGTTGGTTGTTTATGCCTGAAGGCGTATTGTGCTGAGTGTAGATTGATAACATGTGTGGTGTTGTTTGTCTGTGTAGTTAAGGATTGATGGATAACTTGTGTGAATTAGTGTTCCGATCTGATAATTGTTGCAATGATTGACTGTGTGCTTGATGTTTAAAATAATGTGAGTACTTGTTGTGAGAGATGTCGTATACGTGAGCCTCTGAGGGCGGGGCGTGTACTCCGGCCTGGTGTACGCTGAAATGAACCCAGAAGGTCATATGAACGAGAATGACCACAATGAATACCAATGAATAATAATTCGACAAGGCCAAGATGACTCACCGAGATGAAAATAATAGTGACTTGATTGATAACCCAAATGAAATGATTTGGAACCGTCGCTCCTCGTGAATGAAATGATTATTCGACAATTACAAGTCTCAATATGATTAATATTATGATGAATGAATTATGATTATGAGAAATCAACAACAAAAGGAATGAGTATCCTTTTAACCGAGTAAGAGTTAACTTACACAATACCGATGACAATGTCCTTCCACGAACAACGTCCTAAATGAAATGTCGGTCGCTCGAACAACCTTGAATAACACAATATACCAAAATCCGATCATTACACGAATCAAATACGATCCTAACCGACTCAAACGTCGATACAACAATATCCGAACTCGTAGATGTACTCTAACAACGTTGAGAATATCCTTCCCGTTGGTTAAAACCAAACCCAAAATATCGAACCAACTCCAAATGATTGATTCAAACCAGCAAAACACTAACAATGACATCAATAATCTCATAGAAATCCACAATACAAGTTTACGACAACAACAATCGGAAAATCCCCAAATTAACCGAAGTCAACCCTAAGGGTTCTTGAAATAATTCCGAAAATAGCCATTAAATCCGTAAGAATACATTTATCCAAGGTAGATAATCCATATCTAATGTATTCCAACAATAATCCAAGCTTACACGAAGAAATCGGAAGCAAAAACCCAAAAATCCGAAATTCTAGATCCAAGAGATTAATACATTTGATTTGATGTTAAGGAGATGATGAAGTGATGATAATCCAACTCAAAGCCTTGAATATGATGATAGGTGATAGCAGCTCGAAGAGAACACTCCAAGTCGCCCAAAATCGCCCGAAGTCGCTCCAAAAACGAAGGGAAATGAGAAATGACGAAACTCAGGCTAACTGTCCAATATATAGTCACTCCAGGTTAGCGTGCGCTAACGGGTAATTTTGGGTAGTCCAGTACCCAATGTCCGAAATCGGTAGCGCGCGCTACGTACCTTTTTGTAGCGTGCGCTACAACCATACCATTAGCGTGCGTTAATACTCATAGTTAGCGTGCGCTAACGAATTATTTGATGCCCAGTACTGGAATCCAGAAACCGTGTGTCCTCTGATCTGACCTCGGTAGCGCGCGCTACAACCACTATCTAGCGTGCGCTACTACACCGTTTGCGTACGCTAAAAATCACTCATAGCGTGCGCTACGAATTAATCCAGTGCAGTCCAGTAGCCACTGGACTCCACCTGATCCGTCCTTAGCGCGCGCTACAGCAATTATTAGCGTGCGCTACTACAACCCACTAGCGCGCGCTACTTACCACTCGTAGCGTGCGCTACTAATAACTCACTTGCAGTCCAGTACCTTCTGGACTGCAGCCAGGGTAACATTAGCGTGCGCTAATGCTGAGTGGTAGAGTGCGCTACCTGTACTCAACTAGCGTGCGCTAGAAAGAGTACGTAGCGTGCGCTACTCCTCACACACAACCCACAATGAAAAACGACAAAGATGATAAACATGGCACGAAACTCCAATTAGATTAGTGATGAATGACGATTGATACCCGGTACAATTACTCTGAATGATGAATACCATGATTGAATATGAGTGACAATTGATCATTACTGAGTGAAATTACTGAATGACAATTACTGAATGCTAATTACTGAATGATAATAACTGAATTACAACCGGGTATTACATACACCCCCCCTTAAAAGAGTTTCGTCCCCAAAACTAAGGGTCAAACAACTCGAGATAACTCTCCCGCATACTATCCTCGGTTTCCCAAGTAGCCTCTTCGACTCCGTGTCTAGACCACTGAATTTTAACCAAAGGAATCGTCTTATTCCTCAACTGTTTGATTCTCCGCTCTAAAACTCGCATAGGACACTCCTCATATGAATGATCGACGGCGATCTCGATTTCGTCAAACTGAAGTATGTGACTCGGGTCGGCAACATACTTCCGCAACTGAGAGACATGAAACACATTATGAATTCGGCTCAACGCCGGAGTTAAAGCCAATCGATAAGCTAACTCGCCCACTCGATCCAAAATCTCAAACGGCCCAATGAATCTCGGACTAAATTTTCCCCTCTTCCCAAAACGGAAGATACCACGACTCGGGGATACCTTGACCAACACGTGGTCACCTGTCTCGAACTCTAGTGGTCGACGACGATTATCTGCATACGATTTCTGTCGACTCTGAATGGTCAACAAACGACTTCTGATCAAAGCTACCTTCTCACGGGCGGCTATAAGCATATCGGGCTCGGTGCCCAATGATTCTGATAAGTCGTCCCAACACAACGGAGATCGACAACGACGACCATACAGGGCCTCGTAAGGTGCCATCTTAATCGAAGCATGCCAACTATTATTATACGTGAACTCGATCAATGGTAGTTGGGCTTCCCAATCGTCTTTCCAATCGAGGACGCATGCCCTCAACATGTCCTCTAATGTCTGAATGGTTCTCTCTGATTGTCCGTCGGACTGAGGATGAAAAGCGGTACTGAGATTAAGCTGGGTTCCCATAGCACGATGAACTGATTTCCAAAAATGCGACACAAACCGTCCGTCACGATCGGAAACGATACTTTTAGGAGTACCGTGCAGTCTGACTATCTCTTTGATGAACAGTTGAGCAAGTCTCTCGGGACCCCACGTCTCCTTGATCTCAAGGAAATGAGCTGATTTAGTTAAGCGGTCCACGATCACCCAGATCGTATTCATGCCACGACAGCTCGTCGGCAAACTCGTGATGAAATCCATAGAAATGTCTTCCCACTTCCATTCGGGAATAGGAAGAGGTTTCAGCATACCCGTCGGTCGCTGATGTTCAATCTTGACTTGTTGACAGGTTAAGCATCTCGAAACAAATTTTGCGACTTCTCGCTTCATATTACTCCACCAGTAATTTTGTTTCAAGTCCTTGTACATCTTGCTAGACCCCGAATGAACAGAATAAGGGGTAGCATGAGCTTCTCTCAAAATAGAGTTTTTCAACTCGTCATTTGCCGGTACGCACAACCGATTCTTAAACCTCAAAAGTCCATCCTCGTGGACCACAAATCCAGAGGCCTTCCCCTGAGTCACATCCTCACGGATGCGCAACAATGAAGGGTCTGAACTCTGATTCTCTCGGATTGCCTCCTCGAGTGACGATGAAATCTCTAACATATAAAGTTGTCCCTGAACTCGCTGAAGCCAGACCTCGATCTCGGTTCTAAGGAATTCCTGCTGAAGCTCCTTCTGGACTGTTAAACGAGCAAGCATCTGCTCCTGAACGGACTTACGACTCAAGGCGTCGGCAACAACGTTCGCCTTGCCCGGGTGGTAAAGGATCTCAATATCATAATCTTTGATTAATTCCAACCACCGTCTGTGTCGCATATTTAACTCCTTCTGAGTAAATATATACTTTAAACTCTTATGATCGGTGAATATCTGACAGGTAACGCCATAAAGATAATGACGCCAAATCTTCAAAGCGAACACCACGGCTGCTAGCTCCAGGTCGTGTGTCGGATAATTAACCTCGTAAGGTCTCAATTGCCGTGAAGCATAGGCAATAACCTTTCCATTCTGCATGAGCACACATCCGAGACCCTGTCTGGATGCATCACTATAAACCACAAATCCTTCTGTCCCCTGCGGCAAGGAAAGTACAGGTGCTGACATTAACCGGCTCTTGAGTTCCTCAAAACTCCGTTGACACGCGTCGGACTACGTGTATTTCTTATCCTTCCGTAAAAGGCTCGTCAAGGGTTGAGCGATTCTAGAAAATCCCTCTACGAATCGCCGATAATAACCCACTAATCCGAGAAAACTTCGGACTTCCTTAACATTCTTCGGAGGTAACCAGTCTCGGATAGCCTCCGTCTTCTGAGGGTCGACATGAACTCCGTCTGATGAAATTACATGTCCGAGAAAAGTCACTTCGGACATCTAGAACTCACATTTGGAAAACTTTCCATAAAGTTGTTCTCGTCTCAACACGTCGAGCACTTGATGAAGGTGAAACTCGTGTTCCTCTTGGTCACGAGAATAAATCAAAATGTCATCGATGAAGACAACAACAAACTGATCCAAAAAGTCGATGAAAACCCGATTCATTAACTCCATGAATACCGCAGGTGCATTAGTCAATCCAAACGGCATAACCACAAACTCATAATGACCATAGCGTGTTCGAAACACCGTCCTCGCGATATCCGACTCTCGAATCCGCAACTGATGATATCCAGCTCTTAGGTCGATCTTGGAAAATACTGAAGCTCCCTGAAGTTGATCTAAGAGATCATCAATATGGGGTAAGGGATACTTATTCTTGATTGTCACCCTGTTCAACTCCCGATAATCGATACACAAGCGAAAAGAACCATCATTCTTCTTGACAAATAACACTGGTGCTCCCCACGGGGACGCACTCGGTCGAATATAACCCTTCTCGAACAACTCCTCAAGTTGGTTCTTTAATTCCTGCATTTCGGTCGGGGCCATCCGGTACGGTGCCTTCGATATCGGGGACGTACCAGGCTCCAACTCAATCGTGAATTCCACATCTCTCTGTGGAGGCAAACCAGGTAACTCGTCTGTAAAAACATCGGCATATTTCCTCACTACCGGAATGTCCGTCAACATTACTGATGATTTCTCGGTTTTGGTCATATAGCACCAATAACCAACACACCCCTGATTGAGTAATCTCACTGCTTTCATAAAATTAATGACCTTACCAGAACAGCCGGGATTACCTCCCTGAAACACACATTCAACCCCATCGTCTGAAATGATAATGATCATACGCTTACGGACACTAATGATGGCATCATGACGATCCATCCAATCAATACCCAAGATGACGTCGTCCCTCGGCAAATCTACTACGATTAGGTCCACTGGCCATACACGACCATGAAACCGAATCGGACAATTCTGAATCTCACGATTACCGATAATTCGTCTACCATCAGGTAGGCCAATGACATAAGGCTCACAACTAGTAGCACTGCCCAGACGTAGTCTACTCAAACATGACTCGGAAATGAATGAATGCGATGCACCAGTATCAAAAAGGGTACACACAGGTTGAGATAGAATATCGAGTGTACCTGAGATCATTCGGGCCTCTGGATCATCGGTCTTCTTCATCTCATAAATCCGGGCTTGCTAGTCCCGACCGACGCTCCCGTCTGCGGCTATAGTCTCCACCTTTAGTCGCCCCTGCGTTTTAAACGAGCCCGATTGAGTGGCTCGATTACGAGCAGACCGCCTAGGGGCTGAGATGACGTCCGAGTAGGTTTGGAGTCCCTACGTAAAAAAGCGAGGCCTTATGCCCGGCAATCCCACAATTATGACATGTGATAGTCTGTCTCGGACACTTGGTACCGAGATGACCAAGATCCCTACGATTAAAGCAGTGATGGCGAATCGCGCTCGAGACCGAGATTCCGCGGGTTTAGATGACACGGGAGGTCGCTCATAAAAGCGAGCCCGCACGGGGTTTCTTGAAGGTTGTCGACCGCCTTGGTGATTACGATTCTTCGATTTCTTGCTAGCAGACGAAGGTTTACCTTAGCAATTTCCTTAGCGATAGCTCATAAGTGAGAGCTTTCTCGATGAATTCGCCAACGTGGTGCAATTATGATTAAGCAAATCAAGTCTCATACGGGGTTTCACCTCTTGCCGAAATACTTAATCTTATCTGCCTCGGAATGAATGATAGATGAGGCGAACGGAAGAAGTTCCTAAAATTTCTCGGCAATGGCGAGAACATCCTCGTCTCTGGCGAGGGTCGGGGTGAGTAATTCGACTTGGCCTCTCTGAGTGGGGCCGGATAATACCTCTCCATCATGAGAGTCTTGAACTGATCCCAAGTACATGTTCCTTCGGTGGGCTTCAACGACAACCACCAAGAATGTGCGCTCTTACCCAGGTAGTAAGCCGCAACAGAAACTTTGTGTCCTTCGGGACACTCTACCATAGCAAACAACTTATCGAAATGTTCGAGCCAATGAATAATATCCGCCGGCTCAGACGAGCCCTCAAAAGTAGGTGGCCTCTAGCGAGAGATGTCGCCGATGATATTGCTCACATTCCTCTCTTGCCTCTGAGGTGGCGGAGGAGGAGCCTGCTGATTTTGATTGACGGAGTTATGCATCGTCTCTATCAGCTGTGCCATCTGGGTCATTTGGGCCATCATGCCCTGCATAAAAGCGAGTGGGTCAACCCGGACACCTTCTGACTGAGCCGTGTCCCGGGTACGACTCCCCGTTAGCAACTGATCGCGTCCAGGTGAATGAGTGGCAGCGTCGCTGCTCGATGAATTAGCATTATTTCTCGCGTTTGAACGTATATTCACACGAGCTCTCAGGATTCGGCCCGCTCCACGGCCTCGTCCTCCACGTCCACTTCTTGCTCTCTCCATACTGAAGTAGGAAAGTCACATGATGATTATATTTCCCGCATGAATATCACGTTATGATTATGACATAAGATGATGAAAATGAGCATACGCGCTCTAACATAGTGATTACAAGAATGATTAACTGACGTGACATGATTATCTGATGAAATTACTGAAATGATTATCTTGAACAAGTTAACATGATTAATGATTCGATCTTCCTGATCAACAACTGAACAATGAAATGAATTGAGTGACTAATGAGTTAACCTGACCGTCCTGGTCAAAATGACAATGATGATTGAGGATTGTTAACTGATGAATTATGAATGAATGATTATTGCCAGAAATTATACCATGGCATTAGAAATCTTACAGTTCTTGGTCTGATTGGCTCGGCATTTGCACAGGTCACACGTGATGCGCAAGTCCAATGATACTAGTCCGATGACAATGATTTCAAATGAGACGTGACTTGGAGGGTAGTATTCAAAACCACGCTCTGATACCAACTCTGTAACACCCCAAACTAGGCGGATATTACAGTGCCGTGAATCCCCGACTGGGACCCACCAGGCAGATGAAAATGATGAATTAAATAATATAATTGTAGTACCGAACCACATTATATTACCAAGTACTCCGATGAGGAGTTTAAGTACAACACACCAAGACAAAACCGAATACTAGTATATTTTATATGGAGATAAAATACACCACCCTGAACAATTAAACATCTCAAACGGAATTTGCAGCGGAAAATACAAATGACGGAAATGACTGAAATGACTGAAACAAACGAAATGACTGGGGCCCCCTACTAGTATCACTCGGACTCCTTGCCGTCAGCATGCTCTTCCCGTGCCTTTGCCTTGCCGTGACCTGAAAACAAAATCCCCCAACGGGGTCAGTTACACAGAACAATAATCCTCAAGGGTTGAAATAACACAATCATGAATTAACTGAAGTTACGAAATATCCTTAGTTATGAATTACGCTGAAGAGGAGTATCATAGTACGCCCGTAATGTTCTGTGCAAGTGTACAAGACGAATGACCGGACACACCCGTCCTTGTACCTAATTAGTCTCATGGAGGTAAGCGTTACCGTGTGCACGGTCCAATGTCTCGGTGAACCCAAAACATGACCATCGTGTGCCCGACTAAAAATTCCACACAGCCACACCCGGCCACGCAATATGAACCCAGAAGGTCATATGAACGAGAATGACCACAATGAATACCAATGAATAATAATTCGACAAGGCCAAGATGACTCACCGAGATGAAAATAATAGTGACTTGATTGATAACCCAAATGAAATGATTTGGAACCGTCGCTCCTCGTGAATGAAATGATTATTCGACAATTACAAGTCTCAATATGATTAATATTATGATGAATGAATTATGATTATGAGAAATCAACAACAAAAGGAATGAGTATCCTTTTAACCGAGTAAGAGTTAACTTACACAATACCGATGACAATGTCCTTCCACGAACAACGTCCTAAATGAAATGTCGGTCGCTCGAACAACCTTGAATAACACAATATACCAAAATCCGATCATTACACGAATCAAATACGATCCTAACCGACTCAAACGTCGATACAACAATATCCGAACTCGTAGATGTACTCTAACGAAAACGTTGAGAATATCCTTCCCGTTGGTTAAAACCAAACCCAAAATATCGAACCAACTCCAAATGATTGATTCAAACCAGCAAAACACTAACAATGACATCAATAATCTCATAGAAATCCACAATACAAGTTTACGACAACAACAATCGGAAAATCCCCAAATTAACCGAAGTCAACCCTAAGGGTTCTTGAAATAATTCCGAAAATAGCCATTAAATCCGTAGGAATACATTTATCCAAGGTAGATAATCCATATCTAATGTATTCCAACAATAATCCAAGCTTACACGAAGAAATCGGAAGGAAAAACCCAAAAATCCGAAATTCTAGATCCAAGAGATTAATACCTTTGATTTTATGTTAAGGAGATGATGAAGTGATGATAATCCAACTCAAAGCCTTGAATATGATGATAGGTGATAGCAGCTCGAAGAGAACACTCCAAGTCGCCCAAAATCGCCCGAAGTCGCTCCAAAAATGAAGGGAAATGAGAAATGACGAAATTCAGGCTAACTGTCCAATATATAGTCACTCCAGGTTAGCGTGCGCTAGCCCTTGTGCGTAGCGTGCGCTAACGGGTAATTTTGGGTAGTCCAGTACCCACTATCCGAAATCGGTAGCGCGCGCTACGTACCTTTTTGTAGCGTGCGCTACAACCATACCATTAGCGTGCGTTAATACTCATACTTAGCGTGCGCTAACAAATTATTTGATGCCCAGTACTGAAATGCAGAAACTGTCTGTCCTCTGATCTGACCTCGGTAGCGCGCGCTACAACCAATCTCTAGCGTGCGCTACTACACCGTTTGCGTACGCTAAAAATCACTCATAGCGTGCGCTACAAATTAATCCAGTGTAGTCCAGTAGCCACTGGACTCCACCTGATCCGTCCTTAGCGCGCGCTACAGCAATTATTAGCGTGCGCTACTACAACCCACTAGCGCGCGCTACTTACCACTCGTAGCGTGCGCTACTAATAACTCACCTGCAGTCCAGTACCTTCTGGACTGCAGCCAGGGTAACATTAGCGTGCGCTAATGCTGAGTGGTAGCGTGCACTACCTATACTCAACTAGCGTGCGCTAGAAAGAGTACGTAGTGTGCGCTACTCCTCACGCACAGCCCACAATGAAAAACGACAAAGATGATAAACACGGCACGAAACTCCAATTAGATTAGTGATGAATGACGATTGATACCCGGTACAATTACTCTGAATGATGAATACCATGATTGAATATGAGTGACAATTGATCATTACTGAGTGAAATTACTGAATGACAATTACTGAATGATAATTACTGAATGATAATAACTGAATTACAACCGGGTATTACAAGCAAGGCCATTTCGTCTTGTGACAGGATGTTATCATCGTTGTCAGCTGCCCTGGATGCGGCTTTGGATGTGCTGGGGTCAGATACAGCAGCAAGTGTTGTAGTCTTAGCAGGTGACTCTTTGGCCTTCTCTCTCCTGTCAATATCGTACTCAAAGTCTTTGAGGTCAGATAAGAGATCAAAAGTAGATATATCATTTAAATTACAATACACACGCATAGCTGTGGTCTTAATATCCCATCGGACAGGGAGTAATCTAAAGATTTTAAGATTTTTCTCCTTTTGGGTATACACTTTACCCAATGCTTCAAGTGTTGGGATTCAGTGATTAAAATCGAGGTACGCAGCGGAAAATAAACCGGTCAAACCGGATAAAAACCAAACCCAAAAAATGGATCGATCAAGCAACGTATAAATGAATATAAAATTGATGAAGATAAAATTAAAGGAGTCATACCCTTGTTGGCCTTTGATAATTTTTTCTTGATTACGAGCACGAACACGAATCTAATCGAAGGAGCTTTTGGAAATATCTGAGCACTGAAACCACCATGCCTCTATGTATCACGCATCGGAAGATGACCGAAAAATATTTCTATCAACTTATACTCTAAGTATACGGCTAGAAGTTGATAGAATTAGCTTATATATATTTTACAAATACTCTATGTATTTATAGAAATTATTTTTCTCTTAAAATACAAGTGTATGAAATAAGAAAAATTCTAACCTCTCCTTCTTGAAAACTCACGGCCAAGACTCATTTTGAAGTGAGGATGATGTTATTTTTATAACATAAATACACCTCACTTCAAATCTTATCAAATAAGACTTTTATGATATTTTATACACAATGTATAAAATAAGTCCCCACACATCAAACCATGTCTCATGCCATGACAAAATGAGATGATAAGTCACCAAGTGACAAATGGGAGGGGGAAGCCAACATGAGATTTTTAGAGTTGGTTCGTTTTGGCCCGTGAAATGAACTATCGTGTATCTAGTTCGATAGATAAACCTTGGTACGTTTCAATATTAATACAACTAATTAATCCAATTAATTAATTATATTAAAAATAAGTTTTCTAAGAAATAGTATGAATAAATTAATTACCTAGTAATTTATTTAATTCACAAAGCCATTTTAATTTATCTAATAAATTAAATTAGACATCTAATGTCCAATATTAATTAAGAGAGAATAAGCTAAATATAATTCGTCGTCAATTCCTGTGTCGCAACTCTATAGGTTCGTCTCAGTTAGCATTGAGAGGATCCAATGAATGTTAGCACCACTTAGCCAGTCTCGTGACCCACACCGTAACCTAACTGAGAATGAATGATAGGATCATTCCAAAATCATTATATCGTGAATACTGTATACGTATAAACCCTTCAATCAAATTTCCCGGTCAAGTATTTGGGTCACGGTAAAGTCAAACCCTATTGTACCTTTACTCTATGCATTTGTTAATGCAAACTGAGATCACCGAGCTCTCGTGTATCAATTATAGCTAGCTCTAAATGCTTTGGCGAAAGGCTTATGATCTCATTTTCCATTAACCGCATATGACATTTACCTACTCACTTACAGGAGAAAGTATTCAATCTTGGTATCCAGTAGAGACTTCTACTTGCCCACTAAGTTGTATTTCGATGTTGATCCCACGAATCGATGATTGGATCGAACTACTCTAATGACTAACTTAATGTCACAATCACATCTCCTACTAAAACCTCAAGTCAAAGGGTCACGTATACCTATCACAACCTTTCGATTTAGTCATTGATAATCCCTGAGTGATATTCATGTGACCGAATCAAGGTGAGTCGTGTTCGAGTATACTAATCGCATTAGCATACCTACAATGTGTGATCGCATTAAACCTTAGTGAAGACAGGCACTCTACATGTCAAAGTACATGTTATACAAGTCTTGTCTAAACTTACTGCCTAAAGTTTTATTGACTTGCGAACCAATTAAGCATTCGAGCCCTAAACACTTCCAGTGCCTATTTTGTTATCTCTAAAGGAGTGAAATATTCGCTCTCAAATGCAAGGAATATTATTCTATATACCAAATCACAATGCCAATGATATACAATAATATAGTAATAATAAATGCCTTATATAATATTACTAAACCATTTCTCTAAAAAAGTAATATTTTCTCTCAATATGTTTGGTGTTGTGGTGATCCCTAGGCTCCTTAGCCAGTGCAATAGGTCCATCGTTGTCGCAAAACAGTGTCGCGGTCTTCTCTGTGTTAGGAACCACTTGAAGTTCCTCAATGAACTTCTTAATCCAAAAAGCTTCTTTAGTAGCCTCTGTGGCTGTCTGATACTCGACTCGTCATATAGAGATTGCAGTTGCGCTTTGCTTGGCACTTCTCCAAGATACTGCTCCACTATTCATAGTAAAGATATATCCTGAAGTGTACATCTTCGCATCCATATACCCCAAAAAATCTCAATCTGTGTAACCCTCCGCTTTTAGTTCTCCACCGCCGTACGTAAGAACCAAGTCTTTAGTCTTCTTCAGGTACTTAAGAATGTTCTGCACAGCAGTCCAATGTTCTTGCTATGGATTTGACTGAAACCGATTTACTACGCTCACAGCATGGGCAATGTCCGGTCTGGTGCAAATTATAGCGTACATGAGGCTACCCACTACCAAAGCACAGGGCACCTTACTCATTTTCTTTTCTGTCTTCCTCACTTTGAGGACACATATCTAAGGAAAGTTTTATGCCATGTCGCATAAGTACGAAACCTCTTTTGGAATCTTCCATCCAAAATCGCTTCAGGATGTTTTCTATGTAGAGAGCTTGGGAAAGACCTAATATTCTTTTCACTCTATCCCGGTAGAGTCGAATACCCAGAATATAGGTAGCTTCTCCCAAGTCTTTCATTGAGAACTCTTTAGAAAGCTAATCTTTCACAGAACTGAGCATTTCTATGTTGTTTTCTATAAGTATAATGTCATCCACATATAGTATTAAGAACGCAATTTTGCTCCCACTAACCTTATTGTAAATACATGGCTCCTCTTTGTTTTAGACAAAATCAAACTCTTTTACTGTCTCGTTAAAACGAAGATTCCAACTTCGCGAAGCTTACTTAAGTCCATAAATGGCACGCTAAAGTTTGCATACTTTATGAATATTGGTTTCAGATATGAATCTCTTAGACTGTTCCATGTAAATCTCCTGCTCGACGAATCCATTTAGGAATTCCGTTTTCACATCTATTTGCCCTAATTTATAATCTAAGTGGGCTTTTATGGCAAGTATCATGTGAATAGACTTAATCATGGCTACAAGCGAGAAGGTCTCGAAGTAATGGATTCCCTCTCTTTGGGAATAACTCTTTACCACAAGCCTGGCCTTATAGGTATCAACCATGCCATATCCATTAGTCTTTCTTTTGTAGATCCATTTATTTCCAATAGGCACTGTGCCCTTAGGACGATCTACTAAAGTCCAAAACTGATTAGCAAGCATTGAGGCTACTCAGCTTCTATAGCTTCTTGCCACTTTGCGGAGTCAACATCTATCATTGCTTGGTCGTATGTAGAAGGCTCATTCTCTTGACTACTTTATGTCATCTCATGGACACCGAGTTCCTCTTGATGTAGATAGCCATACCTCTCAGGTAATTGAGAAATTCCATTAGACTTGCGAGGTTGTGTTTGTATTTCAGAAGGTTCGGTTCTAATATCTTGCACATGTGTCTCATTTGTTGTTTCTTTTATTTCTTCCAAAGAAATATTTCTATCTATGGCTCCTTCCTGAATGAACTCATCTTCCAGGAAGTGTGCTTGTAAAGCAACAATGATCGTATTATCTCTGTGCATGTAGAATAGATATCCCATGGAATCCCGTGGATATCCTATGAAATGACCTTTCACATACCTAGATTCTAATTTCTATACTTTGGTCTTCTTGGCATAAGAAGGGCATTCCCAAATCCTAATATGATTAAGACTTGGTTTCCTACCTCTGTGCATCTCATGTGGAGTCTTAGGAATGAATTTGGAAGGTCATTTGTTCAAGATATGTGTAGCAGTAAGGAGTGCGTGACCCCACAGATAAATAGGTAGATTAGTATAGTTAAGCATGGAGCGAACCATGTCCAATAAGGTCCGGTTCCTTCTTTCTGATACACCGTTTAATTGTGGAGTAGCTAGAGGAGTGAATTGTGACACTATTCCTAGTTCTTTTAAGAACTCATCAAACTCGATACTCATGTACTCACCACCTCGGTCTGACCGAAGAGTCTTAACACGGTTACCTGTTTGGTTTTCATCTAGGGCTTTAAATTCCTTAAATTTATTAAAATTTTAAGATTTATGTTTCATTAAGTACACAAATCCATACCTAGTATGATCATCGGTGAATGTAATGAAATAATGAAAACCATCTTGTGCCACTTCAAAAGGACCATATACATCGGTATGGATCAATCCAAGTTCTTCAGCAGCTCTTTCAAAAGTAACTTAGTCATTTTGCCTTGAAGGCAAGATTCACAAGTTGGATAGGGATCCGATCCCAATGGACCCGTAAGCCCATACTTCTCCACTTTATGAACCTTGGTCTGACCAATATGACCAAGTCTAAGATGCCATTTTAGTGCTTGTTTTTTTTTAATCCCTACCACGCTTCCTAGTTATAGTGTTCACATTTCTTTTATTCTTTAGATTCAAATTATATAAACCATTTAATAATGTAGCAGTACTAACCAATTTATTTCTAAAATAAATTCGACAGGACCAATCTCCTATAAAGAAGTGAAATCCCTTTCGGTCCATGACTGGAATTGATACAATATTTTTATGCCCCTTGGGCAAAGCAAGTACATCATCTAAATTAAGAATACAACCTGATTCTAAATTCAATATAAGGGATCCAATATCAAAATCCTCGACACTATGTCTACTTCCAACGGTGGCCATCACCTCCCTTGAATCCAGCTTCCTACTTCATTCCAGACCTTGATTCATTATACAAATGTGAGAACTCGTACCGGAATCAAGTATCTAAGAAGTAGAATATACAGTTATAGAACAATTTGTTTCCAAGACCAGTAGTTCTGTACCTGAAGGCGCATTACGGTCAAGTTTTGGACAGTACCTCCTCCAGTGGCCTAGCTCACCGCAGTTGAGGCATACGTCCGTTTTCTTGGCCCCTTGCTCTTTTGAACCATTGGGGCTTTGCCTTTGCCTTATCAATCTTGGCTATTAGACCTAACTGCTTTTTGTTCTTTTTCTTCTTATTCTTGGACTTACAAGTCCCAGAAGAAATCACAAGTGCATCTTCTTTTCCCTTTCTCTTCATTTGAGACTGGGCAGTCGTCAGTTTGTTCATTGGCCCAGCTAAGTTACATGCAATCTCATTGCAGTTGAAGTTCATGACAAATTGGTAAAATGAGTCAGGAAGTGACTGCAGGATAAGGTAAGTTTGGGGAGATGCAAGCATCCGAAAATCAAGAGCTTCTAATCTCGAGATCATCTTGAGGACATGGTGCCCAACTCTCTCCTTTATTCATCCTGGCGCCGAATAATTGTGAGACCCCAGATTTTTACCCCTATATAACTTCTAATTTTTGGCATGTTTTATGAATTCTTTTGTCGTTTTGTTGAACTTGTAACTGTTGCCATTCTTCATTTTTAACTTATCTTTCAACTTTCAAGATTCTTAATATCGACACGTATCGATTATATGACGTCCTACGTGTTATCTTGAGATTAGTGATTGATTAGCACTATTCTCGTTGCAAAACTCATGATTTCATAGGTATTACTTTTCTGAACCACGTATTTTGCTCTATAATTCTGACTGGTGGTGTGAACCCGACCTGTGATATCACTAAGGGTTATCTTAATAATGTCGAGTTCAATCGTACTTGTTAGAATACTTTGAAATTGATTATGAGAGCTTAAGGATTCACTTCAACACCTCAATGACCTTTTCGTTGTTTCTCGACGTTTTAAGGACCATTCTAGACTCGTCGATAGAACTGTGACTGGATCATTTCACCAACCTCGAGATTTACAAATCTTAATTCGAGTATTATATTATTGGTCCATTGAAAATATAAATGGAGTACCACGAGGGTGTCAATAGAAACGAATGTGGACCTTTCTGGAAGGCGTTGTGCGCCAGGACTGACTTTGATCAGTCACTATAAATTCAGGAAAAAACCAAAACTTCTAAAATCTTATAGCATTGTAGACTATTGAGTTATACTTCTAATGGAACAAACAGAGATCCATTCCAAGCCCGAATGAGTAAGTTATGGTTGAAACAAGACAAGGGTGTCAGTCTGTCGCAGCGAAATTACCGTATTATCCTTAAATCGACCTAGATGCTTCTCCTTGTGATATAAACTCGGTCTTTAGCCATTTTCATGGCATATCAGCGAGGAAGAACAGGGAGCTTCGGCCCTCACTTTGGATTCCATACTTGATGACTGATCTTGTTTACTGTTTTGTGGAATGATATCATTTTATAAATGATTTATCGAGGATTCCTCGAAATGTTATTTCAAATGTGATTGAAAATCCAGTTGCTGAAAGTTTTGGTTAATGATTTGAGACTTGCGTCGTCAAAGTCTGTGACAGCATGCTGTGAAATTGTGATTTGTGGTCGAGTAATGCCGGGGAATGCCCTGACGAGGGCTCTGGGGTACGATGGCGTGCGAAACTCATATCACTCATCGGGTAATACAACCGGGGACAGTCTGATGAGGCCTCTGGGATGCGATTGTAACACCCCCAAATCCTATTGGGTTATTACAGTGCCGTGGACCCCACGCCAGGAGATCCACCAGGCGAACATGACTAAAATACGTTAAATTAAACAACAAGGGAAAATCATAGTCCCTACCATGATATCCAACACAATATTCCGATAGGGAATTTCGACGACAAAAGTGGCCTACATGGCCAAAATGAAATACAACAGCATCCACGAACATCTGTTCGGGTAATACAACACGACAACAACTGACAAGACTGGAGTACACTCCAACTGACTGACCAACAATGAACAACTCGGACTAGTATCGCTCGAATGCCTCGTCGCCATCGTCATGCCCCTGTGCCTCAACTCTCTCCTCGCAAGCACCTAAAACATGAAAACATGTTCCGCCCCCACGGGTCGATCATCCAGATAATGAACATCAAATACATGTATAACATGATATGCATCCAAAAGCAGAATGAAACGGTATAATGATGATAATAATACGAGATGCTCACAAATCAACGTAAGAACCGAGCATTCGTGAAATACTATGCCCACGGCATACTATTAATACCTGTTCGACAGGTCAGAACATAAGTGCCCAACGGCGAATCATAATCACAGAATACCACAAGGAATTACACGACATGAACCAAACCAGAACAGGATTAAATATGAATCACAATGCCCGGAGGCTCCAATGAAATTAACAAGACAATCACAAGGCCTAAAAACCACTCAGCCGAAACTGTCAAATATCACAATCACATGAAGTCGAAACAGCCCGAAGCTGTTATTGATTAGGGCCGAAGCCATGGCATGAAAGCCGTATCACAATTAGGGCCGAAGCTACGGCATGAAAGCCGTATCACAATTAGGGCCGAAGCCACGGCATGAAAGCCGTATCACAATTAGGGCCGAAGCCACGGCATGAAAGCCGTATCACAATTAGGGCCGAAGCCACGGCATGAAAGCCGTATCACAATTAGGGCCGAAGCCACGGCATGAAAGCCGTATCACAATTAGGGATGGTATGCTGTCTTGAGTCGGCCAGCACCATCCTCGACAGTCCCAACTCAACACCTTGATTTCCTTAGAACGGCTAACCGATGACAATGATGCAGCGGATGATTCCATGAATGCTTGAGCGCTTCGATTTCCTTATAATGGCTAATCGATATGAACGATATGATGAATGATTGAATAACTCGATTGCCTTAGAACGGTCAATCGATACAATGATATAGTGAATGATTGAACATTTCGATTTGCTGCGACGGCAATTCGATAACAATGATATGAAGGATGCCTCGGTACCTTTAATCGGTTCTACCGACGAAAGTGAGAAATGAATAAGCCAATGCCTTTAATCGGCGTGTACAGTTTTAATGACAATCTAAAAGGAATAACAATAATATTTGGCAAAATTGCGAAAGGTATCGTATCGAACGATCTCTTAATATCAATGAATTCATGAAGAGACTAAGTCTCAGAATGATACAACACATTTATACACATATATGATGACATTAATCTCATTGACTAGTACAAGTATAAAACTTGCCTCAAACCGAAGGCGAGAAGGTACTTCCACGATCAACGTCCTTAATGAAATTATCGGCCGCTCGAACAACCTTGAACAACATAAATACCAACAATTCTCTTAATACACGAATCAAGCATGATCACAACCAACTCAAAAGTCGATACAACAATACCCGAAACTCATTGGGGCATTAAAACAAACGCGTTGTAAACAATCTCCAATTGTTTACAACCAAAACTCAATTACATCCGAAACCAACTTCCAATGAATGATTCAAACCCACAAAACCTCATGAATACTATCAATAATCCAAAATGAATATCCGAAAACGTGATTATAACGACAATTAATCGAAAACCCCCAATTTCAACTCGATATTCAAAGTGTTCTTGAATAATCCCTCAATAATCCAATGAATCCTTATATAAACTCATAATCATATACATGTCCCTTCATATAACATGATTATAACATCCAAAACATCATATCTCAACATAGAATCGAAATCCAAGGTGTTGAAGAATATTACCTTTGAAGATCCAAGTACTTTAATCCGAAGAACACGCGTTAAATTGATTATCCGGGCTTCACGATCGAAAGGAGATGAAGAAAATCAAACACCCAAATGATTTGTGAAGGAAAAACCTTCCCTCAAGCTTTCTCTCTCCGTTGAAGGTGATGAAAAGCGAGAAAAATGGCTGAAATGCTGAAAAAAAACAAATTTAAGGGAGTTGACTGCCTGCCGGACACGGCCCGTGCCGATCGGCACGGTCGTGTCGCCGATTGGCGGCGGTGGCGGCCGAGGACTCGACCGTGTCACCTTGACACGGTCGCGGCGCGAGGGCCATCCGACGATGACCGTCCGCGGCGACTCGGCATGACTCGACCGTGCCAGACGACACGGTCGGGCGTGCTGGGCAGACGATTCTGGCTTATCCGGAAGGGTTCGACTCGTCCGTGCCAGACGACACGGTCGGGTCCTGAGGCAGACACTTCGGCATTTTCCGGACGAGTACGGCATGGGCCGTGTCGGACGACACGGCCGAGTCCGTTCGGCAGTGATCGGCCAATAACTGAAAAGTGAGCGGTTGAGCTAAAATGACCATAACTCTCTCGTCCGGACTCCGATTGACTCACCGTTTGAACCATTGGAAAGCTAACTCGATGCTCTATAATATTGCAAAGATTTAGAATTTTAGGAGTTACCAAAAATTAATGGTGATCTAACAAAGTCGAACTCATATGAGGAAAGTTGAAACAATGAACAATAACGATACACCACTCGAAGTTTTTCCGAACAGTGAACACGGTGAATGAACATGATTGATGAATGATTATAATCGAGTGAAAATACACTGAGTGACAATTACAGACTGATAATTACTGAATGAAAATGAATGAATTACAACCGGGTATTACATACACCCCCCTTAAAAGGAGTTTCATCCTCGAAACTCAGGGTAAACAACTCGGGATATGAACTATCCATCAAGATCTGAAAACAATAATGCACATCTAGTCCTCGGGACCAAATCAATCGCACGCTCAAGTCCCCAAGACTTGACGTCTCGAATCTCAGTGAATGATTTCCCAAATTATCAAAAAAAATCTTGAGCACAACGCCGAAGGGGTGAACTCCCAACAGTTGACCCAAATCTCAAGATTCTCAAATATGATCATAATAAAATAGATCAAGAATAAATGATCCACAGTCACGATACATTACTACGGATTGAGTTACACAGTCATCCAAAAACAAGGTTACATCTCAAATGTAGTCAACATCGTTATCCTTCCATGTCATCGATCTCCTTTATCTCAACGATTTAAGGTATATCCGCAGATGAACTCGCCGCTAAATATGATCTCGGAAGGTCACGAGAATGAAAGTGACTAAAATGAATGATGAATGATAAATGGCTACAAATCCGACAAGGATTTGAATGACTCACCAAGGTGAATTAATAACGTCATGAGTGATAGCTCTCTGAAGTGATTGGAACCGCCGTTCCTCGTGAATTGAATGATTAATCGATAATTATGAGTCCCAACATGATTGATATATATGATGAATGAATTAGATGAATGAGTGAACGACAATGAAATGAATGATTGTCCTACTACCGAGCAAGAATTAACTTGTTCAAAATCGGTGATGAATGTCCTTACCTCGGGTTCTCGAAGCTGATAGGACCCCTTGGATGAAGTACGCAATTTGGAGTAACAAAATCCCTCGAGGCTTGTAAGCCCTCTCGAGATCTAGCGGCACCGAACTCTGCGGTATTTGAAGGTGTCCGGGTTCCCACACGAGAAAACAAACAATAGGCGGCACCGTACACCGAGTATTAACGTGTCTGTGAATCACGATTAAAGCAAACAACGGTCGAACTCGTCATCGAGAGGAAGAAGCCTTCTCGGCCACGAAGACGATCGAAAGCGACCTCTTGGGACGTCGGAGCCCGATGTCCCTCGGGCGAATCGGCATCCTAGTCCTCTCACCAAGGAATCAAGGATGTTTCCGAGTAAGCTCCTTGATCAAAAGCTCTGCTCCAAGAGCCTTCCCGATGAACTCACTAAGTGAATTACAATTGTGGTTGAACAATGCATCCTCAATCATGGATTTAGCCTCTTGCTAAAATACTTGATCTTATCCGCTTCCGTACGGATAACTGATGAAGCAAAATGAAGTAGTCCCTGAAACTTCTCAGCAATAACAATAACACCCTCGTCCTCAACGGATTCAGGGTTCAAAACCTCTGATAACTTGGCTTCCCGAAGTGGGGCCGGATAATACCTCTCTATCATGAGAGTCTTGAATTCGCCCCAAACACAATCTCGATCGGTGGGTTTCACAGAAAGCCACCAAGAATAAGCACCCTTACTCAAGTAAGCCGCTACCGCCACTTTACTCTCCTCCGGACCTTTGAACCATGTCGAAGAGTTTATCAAAATGCTCAAGCCAATGAACAATATCATTTGGTTCGACGAACCCTCAAAAGTAGGCGGCCTCGGCGAGAGATATCGCCAACAATCGATTCACTCTCCCGATCTGTCCATTAAACGGCTCCTGGAATTCTGTTGCGGTGGACCACGAACCATCGAGGTCTGCATGGTCTCCATCATCTGCATCATCTGAGTCATCAGGCCATCATGCCTGCATAAATATGAATGGGTCAACCCGAGCACCTTCCGAGTGAGATGCCTCTCGGGTACGACTCCTGACGGCCCGATTATCTGGCGATGAATGAGTAGCCTCGCTATTTGATGAATTAATGATACCACTCGTATTCGCACGGGCATGCACACGAGATCCGGGTTTCGGCCCGCACCGCGCCTCCTCCCCGCGTCCTCGCGGCTCTATCCATCTTGAAGCGGGAAAGCCACATGATGATTACAGGTCTCGCATGAAGATCACATTATGATTATATTACTGAATGATAATGATGAACATACACGCTATACAACAATGAACGCATTAATTATGCAATAAAATGATCGTCGACATGACGCCGGGATATGATATTGTCGCATGAAAGATCGAGTGAGGCAACATGATTATCTGATGAAATTCCTGAAATAATTACCTTGGACAAGTTTGCAAGGTTGAAAATTCGATCCACAAGGTCAACAACTGAACCGTGAGGTGGACTGAATGATTAATGAATTAACTGATTCAATAGATCAGCTGAGTGATGAATGAATTAACTGAACGATGAGATTGACTGAGTGATGAATGAATTATGTGAGTGATGATATTGACTGAGTGATGAATGAATTAACTGACTGATGAATGAATTATCTGAGTGATGATATTGACTGAGTGATAGATGAATTATCTGAGTGATGATATTGACTGAGTGATGAATGAATTAACTGAGTGATGAAATCAAAATGATGATTGAAATTTTTTAACTGATAAATGAGTTGATCCTTAATGCTTACACAAGTCACACGTGCTCCAAAACAAATAATCATGAATCAATCATAGCACTAATATCACATATAGGTTTCAGCAAAGCATGAACGATTAATGACATGATGGATGTATGAACACAAAGAGAATCGAGTCCTTACACAGGTCATACGAAGCTTCGAGGTCTCGCGATACTAGTCTTCACTGACGACGACTCGATGAATGAATGACTCGTGAGATCGCACTAATATTACGACTCACAAAACTCGATCGACTAGATTGTCATAACTCGACAATCCCACTACTACCGCGTCGGTAGGACCACATAACTCACATCTCGGGGTATTTCACAACCCAAATCTCGATACCATTTCGTAACACCCCAAATCCTATCAAGTTATTACGGTGCCGTGGACCCCACGCCAGAGATCCACCAAAGTAACATGACTAAAATACGTTAAATTAAACAACAAGGAAAAATCATAGTCCCTACCATGATATCCAACACAATATTCCGATAGGGAATTTCAACGACAAAAGTGGCCTACATGGCCAAAATGAAATACAACAGCATCCACGAACATATGTTCGGGTAATACAACACGACAACAACTGACAAGACTGGAGTACACTCCAACTGACTGACCAACAATGAACAACTCGGACTAGTATCGCTCGAATGCCTCGTCGCCATCGTCATGCCCCTGTGCCTCAACTCTCTCCTCGCAAGCACCTAAAACATGAAAACATGTTCCGCCCCCACGGGGTCAGTCATCCAGATAATGAACATCAAATACATGTATAACATGATATGCATCCAAAAGCAGAATGAAACGGTATAATGATGATAATAATACGAGATGCTCACAAATCAACGTAAGAACCGAGCATTCGTGAAATACTATGCCCACGGCATACTATTAATACCTGTTCGACAGGTTAGAACATAAGTGCCCAACGGCGAATCATAATCACAGAATACCACAAGGAATTACACGACATGAACCAAACCAGAACAGGATTAAATATGAATCACAATGCCCGGAGGCTCCAATGAAATTAACAAGACAATCACAAGGCCTAAAAACCACTCAGCCGAAACTGTCAAATATCACAATCACATGAAGTCAAAGCTTGACCATTTGTTATTGATTAGGGCGAAGCCACGGCATGATAGCCGTATCACAATTAGGGCGAAGCCACGGCATGAAAGCCGTATCACAATTAGGGCGAAGCCACGGCATGAAAGCCGTATCACAATTAGGGCGAAGCCACGGCATGAAAGCCGTATCACAATTAGGGCGAAGCCACGGCTTGAAAGCCGTATCTCTATTAGGGGCGAAGCCACGGCTTGTAAGCCGTATCACTATTAGGGGCGAAGCCACGGCTTGAAAGCCGTATCAGAATTAGGGCCGGGCCACGGCATGAAAGCCGTATCACAATTAGGGATGGTATCTTTGTCTTGAGTCGCCGGACCATCCTCGGCATCCCAACTCAACACCTTGATTTCCTTAGAACGGCTAACCGATGACAATGATACGGCAGGATGATTCCATGAATGCTTGAGCGCTTGATTTCCTTATAATGGCTAATCGATATGAGCGATATGATGAATGATTGAATAACTCGATTGCCTTAGAACGGTCAATCGATACAATGATATAGTGAATGATTGAACATTTCGATTTGCTGCGAACGGCAATTCGATAACAATGATATGAAGGATGCCTGTACCTTTAATCGGTTCTGACGGCGAAAGTGAGAAATGAATAAGCCAATGCCTTTAATCGGGCGTACGCTTTTAATGACAATCTAAAAGGAATAACAATAATATTTGGCAAAATTGCCGAAAGGTATCGTATCGAACGATCTCTTAATATCAATGAATTCATGAAGAGACTAAGTCTCGGAATGATACAACACATTTATACACATATATGATGACATTAATCTCATTGACTAGTACAAGTATAAAACTTGCCTCAAACCGAAGGCGAGAAGGTACTTCCACGATCAACGTCCTTAATGAAATTATCGGCCGCTTGAACAACCTTGAACAACATAAATACCAACAATTCTCTTAATACACGAATCAAGCATGATCACAACCAACTCAAAAGTCGATACAACAATACCCGAAACTCATTGGGGCATTAAAACAAACGCGTTGTAAACAATCTCCAATTGTTTACAACCAAAACTCAATTACATCCGAAACCAACTTCCAATGAATGATTCAAACCCACAAAACCTCATGAATACTATCAATAATCCAAAATGAATATCTGAAAACGTGATTATAACGACAATTAATCGAAAACCCCCAATTTCAACTCGATATTCAAAGTGTTCTTGAATAATCCCTCAATAATCCAATGAATCCTTATATAAACTCATAATCATATACATGTCCCTTCATATAACATGATTATAACGTCCAAAACATCATATCTCAACATAGAATCGAAATCCAAGGTGTTGAAGAATATTACCTTTGAAGATCCAAGTACTTTAATCGAAGAACACGCGTTAAATTGATTATCCGGCTTCACGATCGAAAGGAGATGAAGAAAATCAAACACCCAAATGATTTGTGAAGGAAAAACCTTCCCTCAAGCTTTCTCTCTCGGTTGAAGGTGATGAAAAGGGAGAAAAATGGCTGAAATGCTGAAAAAACGAATTTAAGGAGTTGATGCTGCTGACACGGCCGTGCCCGATCAAGACGGTCGTGTCGCCTGATTAACCCGGCCGACCGCCGACAGGACTCGACCGTGTCCCGCTTGACACGGTCGCGCGGCGCAGGAGCCATCCGACGATGACCCGTCAAGCGACTTCGGCATGACTCGGCCGTGCGCTGCATTTACACGGCCGGGCGTCTTTGGCGACGATTCTCAGCTTATCCGGAAGGGTTCGACTCGTCCGTGCCAGACGATACGGTCGGGTCCTGAGGCAGACACTTCGGCATTTTCCGGACGAGTACGGCATGGGCCGTGTCGGACGACACGGCCGAGTCCGTTCGGCAGTGATCGGCCAATAACTGAAAAGTGAGCGGTTGAGCTAAAATGACCATAACTCTCTCGTCCGGACTCCGATTGACTCACCGTTTAAACCATTGGAAATCTAACTCGATGCTCTATAATATTGCAAAGATTTAGAATTTTTGGAGTTACCAAAAATTAATGGTGATCTAACAAAGTCGAACTCATATGAGGAAAGTTGAAACAATGAACAATAACGATACACCACTCGAAGTTTTTCCGAACAGTGAACACGGTGAATGAACATGATTGATGAATGATCATAATCGAGTGAAAATACACTGAGTGACAATTACAGACTGATAATTACTGAATGAAAATGAATGAATTACAACCGGGTATTACAGCGATGGGGTGCGAACCTCTTATCAGCATAACCCATGTGGTTAATGAAATGTGATATATGTATTATTCCAGAATAATGACATGGATTGACGATGTTGTTGTCACAATGCTGTTGAGGCGCTGGTACTGAGTGGGAATATCCTTCTTCTTGATATACTAATGTAATCTGTGATTTTCACTTCCGGTATTGTTTTCTCGTTTTTGATATTTTTCAGATTTCGGGATTCGCTTGTTAAGGTTTTGATAGTTTGAGAATGTTTCCTACTGTACTTTTCTTGTCGGACGAGTTTCCAAAGACGTTTTATTTGAATTCTTTCGAGACCTTTATTTTCTTTGCTTTCGTGTTCGATTATTGTGATTGATAATTGAAATTGTTGCGCCAACATTTCTACAATTTGGTTTGATGTTTAGGATCATGTTAGGACCGAAAGTTTTGACGTAGGGTCGTTAACATTGATTTTCCGCTTTTGGGACCATTTTGTAATTTTTGTTTATTTTGGGGCCATTTTACAAATTTACTGAAATGGTGCACATGTTCATGTATTCATCGTCCAGAGTGATCGTATTTTCAAAATCATGAATTATTTTATCATGTTCATATCGTTCGGAAATGTCTAAGGAGTTAATTCGAGTTTTCTTGGGAACGTGTTGCGTCCCGGTCGACTTTATTTTGATGCCAAAATTCGTCATGATGTTTATAAATTCTGAAACATATCTGTATTATAGAGGATCTAATTAGCTTCGCATGAGTTCAAACTGCGAGTCAATCGGAGTTCGTATGATCGAGTTATGATCAAACCAATGGGAGTATATGCTATGTGACACGTCACAAGACACCCCTTTGAAGGGGAAATCGACTACTTTTGCCCCAAAACACCAAACCTTCCACTCCTAATCCGTTCAAATCATTAATTATCGATTGGGAAGCATATTATCAAGGATTTCGTCGGATTTTTCGTTGTTCTTCATCCGAATCGAAGGTAAATACTTTGAACTCTTGGCTATTTGTTTCGAAATCCTTTATATTTGAGTTGTTCTTCGTTGATAGTTGTTTGATTTGTAATTATTCGGAATTATTGGTGATTTTTCCGGTGATTTGGTTCGTTTTCCTTACCGTTTTCATAATCGGTTGAAGTTTTTGATGTTCTTAAGGAACTATTGAACATCAAGTGTTCGATCTATTGTTTCTATAAACTCTTGGCAGGAATTTTGTTCGTAATCCATCTTCTTTATGTTCGATCTCGTAGCAATCGTGTTATTCTCACGTATTACTCCTAGTTTGAGTATTTCATAATGTTATTGTCGATTATATTCTTACCGTATGATATTTTCGTTTGTAGTTCGACTTTGCGTTGGCGCTTAACGGTTTGGGGTTGTTTCGGAAGGGAAGCAATCTGTTCAAGCTCCTTTATCGACTTTCCTCATTCTGGTTATCCGAGGCGAGTATCTCGTCTATATCTCTTATACTTTGAGAATGTGTTTGGTTGTGGAATTAACTTGATCGTGTTAGTAATTGATTAATTGATCATCAATTGCTTCTAAAATGAATAAGTGGTTTATTAAAATATCTACGAATATAATTTGGTTTTCGTGAAATGTATGAATAATTTTTCCTTTTACGTATCGTAAAGGATTTGAAGGAATAAATGGTGATATGATTATTGAAATATACAATTGTGGTATTCTTGACTTGGTGTGTGATTCGTGCTGATATGGATTTGGTGTGCACTTGTTGTGCTTCTGATGTTATGTGTTGAGGTTGTGCTATGTGTGTAAGTCCTATCGTGGGTTATCTAATCGGGTAGGTCTGGAGAGGGCTCCGAGGATAGTCGCGTACGAGTGCAGTGCCAAGATAGGTTACGGTAGTGACTTTGTTGATGGTTGTCTTCATACGGTTATCTACTTCGGGTAGGTCTGGAGAGGACTCCGAGGATCGTCACTTGTGAATGCGATGCCAAGGATAATTCTTATGGAGTGATCATTGTGAGATTGTCCGGGTAGGGTCCGGTGAGGCCTCCGAAGCTTAGTATTTGCGAGTACGGCATGTTGGAAGGATTTGTTATGATGTGATATTGTCCCGGGTAAGGACTGATAAGGCCTATAGAGCTTAGTACTTGCGAGTACGGCCTGTTATTTGGGTTAACCACCATGGGAGGTCCTACGAGGTCTCTTGGGGATTGTAATCTATCGGGCCCAATCCTCGGTTAACCATGTGATTGATTTTGAATGTGTGAATTGTTGATATACTCATTACGGACGGATTATTTGGATTATGGAATCATATATTGGACCGTTTATCCCGGTTGTATTGTGTTTCTTGTTTATCGTTGAGAAATGAATTTTTTTTCAAAGGATTATGGAAAATCTTGATGAAAACGAAAAGTATTTATATTTTGGGATTTTACACTGAGACTCCCGAAGTCTCCAAATATTTTTCTCAATGTTGTTTTGGAATGATAATATTCTTTTCTAAAGAATAAATGTTTTGAAAGAGATACGGATTCGGAGATCGAATTACTAGTGTGGTAAAAGTTGTTTTCATGACTACTCTATTGTTATAGTATAATTATATAGCTGGATTACTTGCTAGCGATTATTATCGATAACCCCTCGTATAATTATATTTTCAGGTATTATGATTTGGGAGAGCAACCACAAGTCGGCTTGGAGGATGATGTAAAGCAGCGATACTAGTCACAGTTTTGTCGGGCTTTGTCGTATTATATTCCTTTTGTCATCCTTGTAAGGATGGACAGGTTGATGTACTACTAGTATCGTGATCGAGTTGTATTTGTTTTTACCGGATGTATTGATATATCGATTTTGGATAGACCTAATTGGTCTATGAATTTATGTATTTCGGTCTTGATGACCGTGATCCAGTTTGGTTGTGTAGTCTTTAGCCTGGTAGATCCTTGCGGAAAGGGTCTACGGCATTGTAATATTTCCAGTGGATTTTGGGGTGTTATAGAAAATGGTATCAGATACAGGTTTGTGAAAACCTAGGCAGTTGGGTCTTGTCGAGTTGTGTCTTGTCGTATCACCCGGGTGAGCAATTGTTTACAAGCATGATCACTCACGAATTCGTTGTAATCAATTGTGGTCAGTCGTTATTAGTATCGTGTTGCAGCCATCATCTCCTCGTGGCCTGTGGAGATAAGCATCTCCTTTGTAAGTGTTATGAATTGTACTATGAGAATTATCTGACTCTATGTGTTGAGATAAATTGAAATTTGGTATTTATGATTTTAAAAATATTCTCAAAATGTTTTTCGTGACTGAAAATGAATATTATCTAAGGATTTTGAATACTTGTTGTGAATGGAACTGTTGAAATTTTCTGAAATAATGATTATACGAAAATGTTAAATTGATAAAGTATCATTTTAGGTTATGCCTGAAGGGCATAGTGCTATTGGTGTTGTAATGATTTCAGAATATGGTTGGAATATGATTGAAAAAGTGTTATCGTGATGAATTGTGATTTGAGATTTGCATCGACAAAATTTTGTGACATCAGAGTTACGGCTATGTGATTTTTGTAAAGGATAAGTGAGGTGATGATTGATGGTGTAAGATAATTTATTTTCACACTCCAAGTATTTGGGGGTTTTCTCTAGAAATGATATTATTTTTTTCAGTGTAAAGTATTTCAAATATTCTTTTGAAAATAAAGGTCCGAATTTCTTTTCATCGGACGAGCAATGCACGTAGTGAGAATAAAATATATTTATTTCCGGGGAAATAAATGTTATGAAAAAGAAAAGTGAAAATCTTTTTAGATTCGAAAAATCTCAATCCAAAACGGGAAAAGAATTTTGATAATTTAAATTTTTGAAGACTAGACTTCCTTCCGCTTTGTGAGGAATGAGTTTTCTAAATATCTTCACACCACTTCTTTTTAAAATTTTCAAAATAAAAGACTTATTCTGTTTCGTGAAAGATTAATATTTATAAGTTTTGACTGGGAATAAAAGTCCCTTTTTCCAAATATGTATATCCGGTAATCGAGTTTCGAGACATACATGTAGACTAGTGTTATTGCTCGGAATGGTGATTGTTCAAATTCGTGACTACAAAATCTATCCGATCGTTCTCTTCCAAAATTTGAAATGTTGAAAAATTCAAAAGCTTTTGTTTGGTGACTTTGATGATAATTTGAAAAAAAAAACACTACAAGAGTTCGATCAATTTGCGGTGCTTCCGGTTTTCGAAAATCTATAGGTTTTCTCGTGATTAAATTTTGGCGAAGGCCAAATTCTTAAATTGTAATGATGGAATTGAGTTTAGTATATGAGAAATTCAGATTTCCATTCAACGACGGTGGAGACAATTGTGTTTGGTTTTCGGTAAAATGATATGTTGGGAATTTTATTTTTGGAATTGGACTTTCTTAAAATATAAGGACTAATTTGTATGATTATGATTGTGAGAGCCCTCCGGGATAATTTTGTTATCGTGAAGATTTGAATGCTTCACTACTAGCTTTGTGTGGCGAAATCGACAATTGATGTCAGAAATAACCATTTCTGAGATTATGATATTATCGATTATCTGCTACCTTGTACGCTCGAGTAAGTGTGAATATTCTGTGTTTCGTGTTGTGCCTTGTTTGGCAGTTTCACTATCGTTGATGTTGTGTGTTGTTATGTTTCGATTTATCGAACGATTGTTCAGTTCGGTATGCCGAGAACCAGAAGTCGCGATCGCGACAATCAGTCGCGGTCGTGACAATCAGTCGCGTGATCAGGATTGGGTTGCCAATGATGGCATTGATATTGGGGTCGCTACCATACTTCAGAAAATGGCGAATCACGTGACCCATTTGACTCAGGTGGTACAGCATAATACTGCCGCGAATGAGAGTGTCGGTTCAACTCAGTGTCTTAGAGAGGCGATTCGCATGCAGCCCCCTCGCTTCACTGGTGCTGATGATACTTTAGGTTGGGACGGTTGGCTTCTCCAACTAGAAAAGATTTTCCTGGCGGTCAGTTGTCCTGGGGAACGGAAGGTTCCCGCTGCCCAGTTCCTTTTGGTTAGTGACGCCGCTAATTGGTGGGAGGCCGTTAAGCCTCAGGATCGCGCGGTTACTTGGGACGAGTTTAAGAAGCTGATGGAGGCTGAGTTTTGTCCAGCACCGATTCGTGAGCAGAGGATTCGGAATTTTTATTTGTCCATGCCGCAGGATATTCCACTATCTCAGACTATTGTCGAGTATAATCGACCGCTCGCTCACGTACAGAGACAAGTGCAAACTGAGGAAGATAAGATTTGTCATTTTAATATGCGGATGCGATCGGAGATTCGATAGTACATGTCGGGTTTCACTTGTACTACTTTAAGAGATTATCAGAATCATGCCATGGCATACGAGAAGGCGTTGTTATCTACTGAACCTTCACGCGAGGCGAAGAATCAGAAGACGTCTGGAGATTTTTCGGGCGGTATGAGAGCTGAATCTCCTTCTCGTTTAGCTTCACGTCGTCTTTCAGTGAAGTCTTTTTCTCCTTCGACCGGTGGAGCCAAGAGCTCCACGCTATCTTCCTTGACCCCCAGCCAGATTAAGAGATGTTTTAATTGTAATGTCGCGGGGCATGTTCTAGCAAATTGTCCTTTGAAACCGATTATTTGCTATAACTATGGACTTGAGGGCCACAGAGTTCAGTATTGTGAGATGTTTCATGAAATTTCATAGAATCGTGCTTCGGCGTCAGCATCTGGATAGATCCATCGGGATCGCTGAGTTGTTGTTATTCGTGTATTGTTGTCTGTTTACTTCACCCTTTCTTTTGTTTTAAGTTTCGGGGCGAAACTTATTTTAAGGGGGGTGGAATGTAATATCCGCGATTTTTACATCTGGTATTATTTTCTCGTTTTTTATATTTTTCAGATTTCGGGATTCGCTTGTGAACATTTTGATATTTTGAGAATGTTTCGTACTGTACTTTTCTTGTCGGACGAGTTTCCGAAGACGTTTTATTCGAATTCTTTCAAGACCTTTATTTTCTTTGCTTTCGTGTTGGATTATTTTGATTGATAATCGAAATTGTTGCGCCAACATTTCTACAAGTTGGTTTGATGTTTAGAATCATGTTAGGACCGAACGTTTTGACGTAGGGTCGTTAACATTGATTTTCCGCTTTTGGGATAATTTTGTAATTTTTATTTATTTTGGGGCTGTTTTGCAAATTTACTGAAATGGTGCACATGTTCGTGTATTCATTGTTCAGAGTGATCGTATTTTTGAAATCATGAATTATTTTATCATGTTCATATCGTTCGGAAATGTCTAAGGAGTTAATTCGAGTTTTCTTGGGAACGTGTTGCGTCCCGGTTGACTTCATTTCGATGCCAAAATTCGTGATGATGTTTTCAAATTCTGAAACTTAACCGTATTATATAGGATGTAATTAGCTTCGCGTGATTTAAACTACGAGTCAATCGGAGTTCGTATGATCGGGTTATGATCGAAACAATGGGAGTATATGTTATGTGACACGTCACAAGGCTGTTCGGATCAGCCTAGTATAAATAATGGCTGGGTCGATTCCTCAGCCATTTTTCTCCATTTCTTCCAGCCAAGACACCCCTTTGAAGGGTAAATCGACTACTTTTGTCCCAAAACACCAAACCTTCCACTCCTAATCTGTTCAAATCATTAATTATCGATCGGGAAGCATATTATCAAGGATTTCGTCGGATTAATTCGTTGTTCTTCATCCGAATCGAAGGTAAATACTTTGAAATCTGGGCTATTTGTTTTGAAATCCTTTAGATTCGAGTTGTTCTTCATTGATCGTTGTTTGATTTGTAATTATTCGGAAGTATTGGTGATTTGGATCGTTTTCCTTACCATTTTCATAATCGGTTGAAGTTTTTGATGTTCTTAAGGAACTCTTGAACATAAAGTGTTCGATCTATTGTTTCTATAAACTCTTGGTCGGAATTTCATTCGTAATCCATATTCTTTATGTTCGATCTCATAGTAATCGTGTTATTCTCGCGTATTACTCCTAGTTTGAGTATTTCGTATTGTTATTGTCGATTATATTCTTACCGTATGATATTTTCGTTCGTAGTTCGACTTTGCGTTGGCGCTTAATGGTTTGGAGTCATTTAGGAATGGAAGCAATCCATTCAAGTTCCTTTATCGAATTTCCTCATTCCGGTTATACGAAGCGAGTATCTCGTCTATATCTCTTATACTTTGAGAATGTGTTTGGTTGTGAAATTAACTTGATCGTGTTAGTAATTGATTAATTGATCATCAATTGCTTCTAAAATGAATAAGTGGTTTATTAAAATATCTACGGATATAATTTGGTTTTTGTGAAATGTATGAATAATTTCTCCTTTTATGTATCATAAAGGATTTGAAGGCATAAATGGTGATATGATTATTGAAGTATATAATTGTGGTATTCTTGACTTGATGTGTGATTCGTGCTGATATGGATTTGGTGTGCACTTGTTGTGCTTCTGATGTTATGTGTTGAGGTTGTTCTATGTGTGTAAGTCCTATCATGGGTTATCTAATCGGGTAGGTCTGGAGAGGGCTCCGAGGATCGTCACTTGCGAGTCCGATGCCAGGATAGCTCACGGTAGTGACTTTGTTGATGGTTGTCTTCATACGGTTATTCACTTCGGGTAGGTCTGTAGAGGACTCCGAGGATCGTCACTTGTGAGTGCGATGCCAAGGACAATTTTTATGGAGTGATCATTGTGATATTGTCCGGTTAGGGTCCGGTGAGGCCTCCGGAGCTTAGTACTTGCGAGGACGGCATGTTGGAAGGATTTGTTATGATGTGATATTATCCCGAGTAAGGACCGATGAGGCCTCCGGAGCTTAGTACTTGCGAGTACGGTCTGTTGTTTGGGTTAACCATCATGGGAGGTCCTACGAGGGCTCTTGGGGATTGTAAGCTGTCGAGCCCAATCCGCGGTTAACCATGTGATTGATTTTGAATGTGTGAATTGTTGACATATTCATTACGGTTGGATTATTTGGATTATGGAATCATATATTGGATCGTGTATCCCGTTTATATTGTGTTTCTGGTTTATCATTGAGAAATGAACTTTTTTTCAAAGGATTTTGGAAAATCTTGATGAAAACGAAAAGTATTTATATTTTGGGATTTTACACTGAGACTCCCGAAGTCTCCAAATATTTTTCTCAAAGTTGTTTTGGAATGATAATATTCTTTTCTAAAGAATAAATGTTTTGAAGGAAATACGGACTCGGGGATCGAATTACTATTGTGGTAAAAGCTGTTTTCATGACTACTTTATTCTTATAGTATAATTATATAGCTGGATTATTTGCTAGCAATTATTATCGTGGACCCCTCGTTGGGGATTGTTTATATTTTCAGGTATTATGATTTGGGAGAGCAACCACAGGGTCGGCTTGTAGAATGATGTAAAGTAGCGATACTAGTCACAGTTTTGTCGGGCTTTGTCGTATTTTATTCCTTTTGTCATCCTTGTAAGGATGGACAGTTTGATGTACTAGTATCATGATCGAGTTGTATTTTTTTTACCGGATGTATTAATATATCGAGTTTGGATAGACCTAATTGGTCTACGAATTTATGTATCTCGGTCTTGATGACCGTGATTCAGTTTGGTTATGTAGTCTTTAGCCTGGTGGATCCTTGCGTAAAGGGTCAACGGCGCTGTAATATTCCCAGTAGATTTGGGGGTGTTACAACTAATATAATCAATCATCGCAATATTTCTTTTATTGCACGTTATACATATTCCTGTTATCAAGTACTTGCACCGGTAATTTGCTGACCCCTTCGGGGGTGAATACTCGTTTTTGTATTTAGGTATAGATCTTCATGGTGAGCAGACGCATGAGGGGCACGAGGACGATGAGCAGCAGTGATATTGCCTCGGGTAGTCATTGCCATTTTTTCTCGTGTTTTGGTATTGGTTTGTATATGTACTCGCAAGTACTGTTATTGTTGATGTTATGCTCGTGTGTGGGCTTGAAAACTGTTTTATAGTTTGTTATGTATATGTTAAGCTGGTTGTGACTATGGTCATGTTCGACCTTGTCGGTCGTGTTGTGAATGTGTTGTATTGTCGACCTTGCAGGTTGACGTCTGTTGTTTTGGTTTTATGTTCGACCTAATTGGTCGTTGGGTGTGTGTATGTGTGCTAACAGGTCTTGCCTTGTGGATTCCGAAAATAGATCCACGATGCGGTAACAGTTTCGACTGGCGACGGGGTTGTTATAATAATTGCTTTGATATCTCATATCTAGCAGTTTGACTATGCTCTCCTAGAGCTCAGCCAGGTGCGCTAAGATGGCTCTCGAAGACATCATCTTTTTATGGGCACGTTGAAGCTCATTAGTCATGGAGCCAAACACATCGTCTTTTACCCATTTTTCATGAGCATCGACTTCTTCCTGATTAGCTCGGGTTCTTACAGGAGCCACTGGGATGTCTATTTCGAAGACGTATCCCAACATTTCCATAGTGAGGACAATCCTTAAGTTTCGAAGCCAGACCACATAGTTAGTAATGCGAATTCACGTTCGGATATAAACGTATATCGCATGCAACGCAATGGAAGTGTATTTTATAAAATAAAAACACGAACAATGATTTGAGGTATAGAACACAACGTAAAAATCGTCCGAAAGTAGGGCAATTCGGACTAATAAGAACAAGCACAAGGTGTTTATCGAATTAGACCTATAACTCGATAAAATGATTTCTTCTCAAGACCTAATGAGAATCAACCGAATTAAAACTCGAAAACACGTCGAATATTAATCAAATTTTGGTAAGAACTCGTCCAACACTTAGGTAATACAAGAGTATTTTTATTCATTCAATGTCTTGCATACAAGCCGTAAATGGCTTATTTATAGCTAAGAGTATCAACTAAAATATCAAAGGTAAGATTACACAATCTTGAAAAGAAAAGGCAAACAAGATTACAATCTTTAAAGTGAAGACAAAATGGATAAAAGTAATATTTTTTTACTATAAAAAGATGCCACACTCCATGCCATTAGAAAAGGCCGCGGTCACCATGGAGAAAAGGGGGGAGAAATTTTCTTCACATGATACTCTTGAGGACTAATGATATCATACTTCAAGACTTTGAAAAGGAAGACACTTTAATATAAAGAAATGAGATGAAATCTTCATCAATATTAGACAAAATTGGCCGAAATCTTCACCAAACTTGGACCAATATCAATGGCTTAGAATGACCCATGCATCACGTATGTATCGTGTATAGTGCAAGGGGATTTTACGTATGCATGTCGACAAATCTAAGTTATTCCGAGTCCGATCACCAAAGTCATTCCAATCCTTGTATCCATTTTTTCGCCCAAGTATGCAGTTGCATGTGCATGGCAGGTTGCATGGTTGCTTACTTCGATCTTCACTTCGTCTTCTTCATACGGAATAGTCATTTTCGTATCATTCCCTCCCCCTTTAAAAGAAATTGTCCTCAATTCCACAATCCCATCATCATCGAAATAGGGGATAGATCACCTATGTTAAAAGTAGCATGTACTCCATAATCACCTGGGAGTTCTAGCTTATACGCATTATCGTTTATTTTCGCAACTATCATGTAAGGACCCTCGGCTCTCAGCATAAGTTTATTCTTGCATTTCCCCAAAAATCGTTCCTTTCTCAAATGTACCCAAACCGAATCGCCAATTTCAAATAGTCTCAATTTTCTTTGTTTGTTAGACTTCCGTTTGTAAGCATCATTAACCTCCTTGATCTGATTATGTACTTGTTCATGTAGACTCATCATGGACTTATGTTTCGACTCCACGTCTTTGTGAACTAACTCATTGCTCGGCAAGGGAATTAAATCCAATAGCATATATGGATTCAAACCATAAACGATTTCAAAAGGTGAGTGAGCCATGGCAATAGTAGGAGATCGGTTGTATGCAAATTCCGCATGTACAAGTTTTAGATCCCAATGCTTCTGTGTTTTGCTTACAAGGCCACGTAGCAAAGTACCCAAAGTTCGAGTAGTCACCTCAGTCTCTCCATCGGTTTGAGGATGATGCGAAGTACTAAATAAGAGTTTGGTTCCCACCTTTCTTCATAATGTGTTCCAAAAATAGCTAAGAAACTTGGAATCCAGATCCGAAACAATAATCTTTGGTATTCCATGTAAACGAACCACTTCTCGAAAATATAAGTCCGCTACGTTACTTGCATCATCGGTTTTATGACAAGCCACAAAATGAGCCATCTTAGAGAAACGATCGATGACAACCATAATAGCATCTTTACCTCGTTTAGAATGAGGCAAAGCAACGATAAAATCCATCGAAACATCCTCCCATGGTCTTTCCGGAATTGGTAGAGGCATATACAAACCGGGTTTGAACGAGATTTTCGCCATATGACATGTCACGCACTTACTAACGACATCATTCACGTCCCTTTACATTTTGGGCCAATGAAAATGTTCCTTGAGCACCTCCACGGTCTTAGCCATGCCAAAGTGGCCAGCCAATCCTCCTCCATGAGCTTCACGAATCAATAGCTCCCGAACCGCATGCTTGGGCAAGCAAAGTCAATTCCCCTTAAAGAGAAATCCGTCTTGTAACATAAATTCTCCGAACGGACCAGATTTACATAGGATAAAGATCTCTCCGAAATCAGCATCGTCAACATAACAATCTTTCAACATCTCAAATCCAAGTAAATGAACATCAAGAGTAGACAGTAGAGCATACCGTCTAGATAACGCATCCGCAACAACATTGATTTTACCGTCCTTATACTTTGATGAAAAGTGAAATGATTGTAAGAACTCCACCCACTTACACTACACCAGATCAGGAATTTAGCAACACTTCATTTTTTACCATAGTAACGTTTATAAACGTTACTATAAAAACTAAAAACGTTCCTATAATTTCTATTAATAATTTTAATAATTCGGATAATATAGTAATGTTTTTATATTTTGTTAGGATTATTTTTATCCCCATTATACACCCATACCCCACTCTTTTTCTCACTCTCTCTTTTTTTGACAACACCCGTACCCCCCTATCTCAAAAAACCAAAGCCAAACCCGCTGAACTCGACGATTCATGGAATTTTCAGCTGAAATCCTGTGAATCAACACTTCAACTAGTGAATGAATCCATCATATTCAAAACCCTAAAACCAAATTCGCAAACATCAGAAGAATCCGATTGTGCCGAGTGGAAGGGCTATGCTCAATTTTATCTCTGAAATTTGAAGAATCAAGGTCAGTGTCGGAGGTATAAACCCTACCTAGTGATGATGATAATAATATATGGTGTTAATTCTTGATTTTGTCCACAAGTTATCTTAACCTAGAAATCGATTTTGTTCATGAATTTTATTTTCATATGATATTTTGTACTGACAGCCTAATTTATGTTCATAGGTTATTTTTATTAATTGGGTTGTAGCTAATTTGGCTGCAAATTTGGACCTTTACAAAACCAAAGTATACTTGTAATAATAAACCAGGACAGACTCGTCTATGTACTATTGCACTCGGAACTTGTTTGTTCTTGAGTTAGTGGCTGGCTAGCTAGAGTTATATAGGTATACATATAGCTATCGATGTGAATGCATGAATGTTGGTAGGTGTTGTGGTAAGTTTCTAACCTTTTTTTTTGTTGTGTGGTTTGTTTGTCTGGTTGTAGAATGTCCGAACTGTGTGACAAAGGTTGGATGGTTATTGAAGATAGGTCTAGTCCTGGGTATAGAACAAGAGTAGATAATTTTATTAAGTTTGCATACAGTAACAGACTTAGGGACATGCCTTTCTGTATTTGTCCTTGTCGTCGTTGTCGTAATAGGAAATCATTGAGTTTTGCCCTGGTGAGACATGATTTACTAGTAAATGGCATACTTAGTACTTATGTTATTTGGTCACTACATGGAGAGACGTCGACACATATGCAGAGATCATCATATGTAACTCAGGAAAATGTAGAACATACAGTTGTAGAAGAAGAAACCTTAGAGAAGGAAATCGTAGAAGAGATCCATGGAGATGATGGTTGTAGGTTAAATGAGTTTGTAGACAAAGCATTTGGGGTATATGAAGGGTTAAATGAGGATGTCAATGTAGATGATTCAGAGAATCCCTTTATTCAGGAGCCTAACCTAGGAAAGAAACACGATAAGTACAAAAAATTAGCAGAAGAGAAAATTTATCCTACATGTGAGAATAGCGCGACAACCCTTTCTGTCATTGTAGAATTGCATCATGTAAAGAAAAGGTTCGGCTGGTCAGGAAATAGTGTTAATACCTTTTTGGATTACTAAGAAAATGGTTCCTTGAGGGTAACACATTCCCTACAAAATACCCGGTAATGAAGGAGATGTTGAAGGATATGGGAATGAAGGTGGAGAACATTCATGCATGCATTAACCACTGTGTGTTGTTCTGCAAAGATCTTAAGGATGAGGTAGAATGTCTGAGTTATGGAGCATCTAGGTACAATTTCACTTCTTTAAACATCTTAATCTTTTTGAATATCTACTTCTTATTTATTTTCTTTGTTCTTTATGGTATCTACTTTAACTCAAGACTTGAGTAAGCTCCTAATCTTGTTTCCTTCATATCTAGGTTCAAATTCAAATAAGGGAAAGATGGAGTTCAAGTACCAACAAAAGAGCCTGCATTAGTTCTGCGACATTCCCACTTCCTGAGAGACTTCAAAAATTTTACACTGTGTCGTGGATTGCTGAAGACTTTACATGGCATGATCGAGCAGAAGTTTTTGTTGAGTATATACGGCCCCCAATAGACTCTCCAAAATGGCAGAACACGAAACTAAAGTGGCCTGAGTTTGCAAAGGAGTCGAGGAATGTGTGGCTTGGCATTTCTACTGATGGTTTCAATCCTCGTGGCATCCAGTGCGCAAGTTATAGTTGTTGGCCAGTCATCTTGGTCCCATACAATCTGCCGCCATCACTGTGTATGAAGCCAGAGTTTCAGATCATGTCGCTTCTAATACCAGGACCTAAGCAACCAGGTCAAGACATCTGTGTTTTTCTTCAACCATTGATAGATGACTTGAATAAATTGTGGAAAAGATTTGACGCGGTAGATATGCATAAGAAAGACTCATTTAAGTTGAGGGCAATCCTAATGTGGGGTATACATGATTTACCTACATATGGTAATGTTTCGGGTTGTTCAGTTCACGGTTACAAAGCATGTCCTGGATGTGGTGATGAGACTGAAAGTAATTGGTTACATCATTCAAGAAAGATCGTGCACAGAAATTTTTGAAGATTTTTGAAGTCGACTCATCCTTTCAGGAAAGACAAACACTTAGGTCTGAAAACAGTGGAGACTAATTTGGCACCAGCTAGATTAAGTGGAAAGGAAGTTCTGATAAAGACCAGCGGTCTCCATTATCTTCCTGGTAAGCTTACCAGAGATGGGAAGAAGAGAAAGCGTGATTTTTATGAAGTTTATGAGGATGAACCTGATTTAACAACTAAAGCTTTTTATAAAAGGTCGAAACTATTTGATATTTCAATGTGGGCTTATAATCCTTATCGTCATTGTCTCGATGTAATGCACTGTGAGAAGAATTTTATTGAACATCTACTAGATGTTGTTCTGAACATGAAGAAGAAATCAAAAGATAGTGTCAATGCATGGGAAGATATGAGGGCTCTGGATATTCAAAAAGATCAGTGGATCATTATAGATCCTGATACAAAGAAAAAGGTACATCCTCGTGCCCCTTATGTTTTGACCCCGGAAGAGAGAAAAAACTTTCTTCAGATATTAAAAAGCATCAAGTTTCCTACTGGCTTTTGTTCAAATCTTGGAAACAATGTTACGATTGAAACTCCTAGTTTGCATTGTTTGAAATCGCATGACTATCATGTCCTTATGGAGGATTTGTTGCCGGTTCTAATTCAACATGCTTTCCCACGCTACCCAGACCTTCGTAGGGCTTTTCAACAGATTAGTTTATTTTTTAGAATCTTGTGCTCGAAGGTTCTGATTAAAACTGAAGTATAACAGGCCAAATTCATGGTCGCTGAGGCCATGTGTGTCCTTGTAATTTCCACCTTCTTTCTTCGTTATCAGCATCCATTTGGTGGTGCATCTCGCTGATGAAGCTTTAACTTGCGGACCAGTTATATACCGATGGATGTACCCTTTTGAAAGGTAATACTTCATACTTCGTTAGAAATCTGTAGTTTCATCCATTCTTGTTTTTCTACTGTAAATAATGTTATCTTGAACAATGCATTGGGTTCTAAAATTGTTCGCTTTATTTCCTGAAAATACTAGTACAGATCTTGTTAATGGTAATATGATTCAATGATTTTTCCTTGATTTGTAATGTGTTGTTACTTTGATGATCTGTAGTTACTTCACTCATTTATTTCACTTATTTGTTATGTAGGGCGATGAAGAGTTTTAAGAACATTCCGAGCAACAACCGTTTCGTGGAAGGTAATATCAGAGAATCCCAACTTGTAGCTGAAGGAGTGGTCTATGCAATGGAACACGTGTCAAACTCAAAGGGATGGGAATCATAAAGCTACATGAGAAGCATTCTTAGATGCTGATTCTGAGTACAGTGACGAAGTCCCTCTGGGGTATGGAGATAAGTTCATGACTCTGACTACTGTACAGTTCATACAAATAACCAGATTGGTACTCTTTCGACGTGAAGTAGAGGGTCTCTCAGGCTACTATGCGTGAGTTTTTGTTATATCTTCGAATTAACTGTAATAATTTGTTCTTCTGTTTCAGTTCTAATATATGTAACTGGTTTGCAGTGAAAACTACGATGAACTATCTCCAAGCACCGTCACTGAAGTAGAGCGGCAAACGGAATTTATAACCTGGCTGTACAAAAAGGTACTATGATCAGATATAGCAAATAAAGTTATAGCAAAAGTTACCCAATTTACTTTTTTGTTATTTGCATTGACACTTACGAGAACTATAATGCTTCCAGTTGGAGAAAGAGCACAAAATGGACTCCAAATTATGGCGTTACGTAAAAGGGCTGGTTAGAGCCAAAGAATTTAACAAGTACAGGGTCAATGGTTTTACCTTTGTACCCAAGTCTCATGAGCTAAACCGCGTTACACAAGACAGCGGTGTTTGCATAGAAGCAACTACAACATATAGGGCAAGTCGTAAAGATAAGAATCCCGTTGATGATGTGACAAAGTGGTATGGCATGGTGAAACAGATCTTGGAGCTTGACTACACTGACTTTAAAGAGGTGGTGTTTTATTGCGATTGGGTGAAGGTAGAGAGCAGAAGTCGTGGATGTAAATTCAGTTCTGATGGCAACCTTGTATCGGTTAACTTGAACAATTTCAGGCGATCAAATAATTACCTTGATGAACCTGACATACTTGACTTTGATGCCCATCAAGTGTTCTAATCGATAGATTTGAAGGATCCTGAGTGGTCTTTGTAATGCACTCAAAGAAGCGTCTCACTGTACAATTTGATGACATATTGATGCCTAAATTCGAAGAATTTCAGTCGATATTTGATGATGAACCACATTTGAAAGACCTGCTAAAAATGCGCAAGCGTTAAGAATGTTTTCTTCTGTTGTAATTATGTTTGAACCTTAGTTTAGCCTTTTTGCAATGGGATTAAACTGGTACCAGTTTTGCTTCTACTTTGGACCTTAATTAGTTTGTTACTGGTGTTGTAAAATGTGATTTTTGGCTCATGATGCGTTGTTGCTTTGCTTAGCGGTCCTTACGTACTATTAGTCATGTGTGATTGCCTACTATTTTTAACTATTAAGCATTTTTATCTGGTACTAATACTTGATTTCATCTAGTGCAGGACAATGGCACAGCAGCAAAGCACAAGTTATGTTTGAAAGAGTACAACTTCGCAACAAGATGGGGCTACCTCTTCTTCAGCAGCTCCGAAGACTCTAGTTAAACTCAATATTGCTGGTTTGCCCACAGGACCCAATGCTTCCAAATTTATGACTCATGCGGCAGAGCTCATAAGAAGGCATATCCCTATTAACCATGCAAACTGGAGAATCGTGCCGCAAAAGTATAGAGATGATGTTTGGACTGCTTTGATGGTATTTTTCCTAATTCTCGCATTGGTTTCATTTGTATGCTTTTACTACTAGTGATGGTATATTGTACTTATGTTTATTAACATAAATGTCTAACTTGCTTATATAGGGGGAATTTGAATTCGAGGTCGAAAATGTTCGCTCTACTATAGAAATCAAATTTCCAAAATGCTTCAGGAGATATAAGTCTGACTTAAGGAATTACTACATTAAAAATAAACCTCAGAAAAAAGTGACGAACAAGAGATCTGCATCAGAAATGGAGGGGTCTGAAGAACAATTGGAGGGGTATGAAGAGCTGGATGAGGAGAACGATGAAGACGAAGAAACTGAACCTGAACCTGATCTCACTCCAGAAGAATGGGATGCTGCCAGATTGAAATTTCCAGATGGGATGAATAAAATTGTTTGGGAATAGTTTATTGACAATGAGCGTAAAGCTGAGATGATTGCTAAGTGTAAAAAGAATGCACAAAGTCGCTATAAATCAACTATCCGTCATACACTTGGGCGACAATCGTACAGTACCAAGGCATATAAACTAGTAAGTAATCTTGGTAATCTAAAACTTAAAATTTTCTAGCATACTCTGTTTTTAATATGATAAACCATTCTTGTAGGACAATTCAGAGGTCAAAGTTGTACCCGAAAATGCTACGGACATGTGGCTATTTGGACACCAATGTAAGGATGGGACTGTTCATCCCAGTGTGGTCGAGGCATATGTAAGGGCACTCTTTTTCTTACTATCTTAGTAATGTGCATAACGATCCAATTATTTGAACTTAGTCTAGTTAGGTTTGATTGCTAGAACCAATTCCGAAACTTGAAACTGCAGGAGAAAGTAGCACAAGCTAAACAGAAGTACATTGAAAACGGAGAAAGTTTTAGTGGTCTAGTTTCACCGGCACTGCAAGAAGTGTTTGGACGTACCCAAAAAGATGGGATTCGTGGGTACTCATCCAGTGTGTCAAAGAAGCAGGCAGAGATGGCAGCAATCACGAAATCGGCTCTTAAAAAAAAGATACAATAAGTGAGGAAAGACTGAACACAATTGAAGGGGTCGTTGGTACGTTGGTTAGTACAGTGGCTGCAGTTCAAGGTCAAGTGGGGTTGGTGAATAATAAATTTGATGTAAGTTTTGATAATCATGTGTGTCTGCCTTTGTCCACTTTAGATGCAAGCTTTAATATATAATGGTCATTTTTGTTCTTGTTCACAGATGTTAATGGATTGGTTGAAGAAACAGGGAGGAGGTGATACCCCCGTCGACACTCCTAGCCCAGATAAAGGGTCTACTTCTTTTACTGGTGTTCAAAAGGGTCGTGTGCAGGTGAAAGTGAAACAGGCCAGTGCAAGTATTAATAGAGTGGAGTCAACAAATAGGGTCCAGTCTGAGCAAGTTGAGCTACTCAACAATACGGGTAAGGTTGTAGCATCTGGTGTTATTGATGGTGGTGGTGTAGTTCATGGTAGAAAGGTAAAGAAGAATGAGAGGAAGGTCTACATCGAGGAAGTGTTTGACCAAAAAGCGTTAATCTGGGATGGCCCTCAAAGAGATGATTGTGTCTCCTTAAGTCAGATACCAGTGCCTACTTGGTTGGTGTGGAGTGAGGAGAGACTTCGACCTTCCGAGGAATAAAGAATATCAAGCAACAGACTTTTTGGTGTTGTGATTAATGATTATCAGCAGATTGCACTGGCAGATTCTAGTGTTCTTTTTTTGTAGCTAAAACACGACAGATGCTAGTGTTCTTTTTTTGTGTGTGTTTTGAACACTTGGAAAATCCTACAGTATTTTGTTGATTCTCCTTCACTGTAGGTTCATTGGACAAACATGCATTTGTCCAAACTATTTATAATTGTTTTTAGTAGTTGTTCTAATCACTTGATAATATATATATATATATATATATATATATATATATATATATATATATATATATATATATGTGTGTGTGTGTGTGTGTGTGTGTGTGTATTTTGTCGATTTGGTGGAAAACACCATTGTGCAGGTTGAGAATATATATATATATATATATATATACACAGGTGCAGAAATTGAAATATTACAGGAATAGTACAGTTTTTTTTAAACCGGATTACACATTTGCAACGTTTATATATGTTCCTATTAAGATTACATAGGGACGTTTATAAACGTTCCTATAATTAAATACAGGAACGTTTATAAATGTTGCCAAATATTAGGGATGCCGTATTAGGAACGTTTATAGGTGTTCCTATAATTAACATCAACGTCCATATATGTTGCTAATAGGCCATTTTGGTGTAGTGTTAGCATGTCTCGGACTTAACTTGTGCTGTCTGTTAGTATATTTCAACGATTCATGGTCCGAATGTAGAATAAAGTGCTTCGGCATAAGATAGTGACTCCAATGATCTAGAGCTCTCATAATAGCATAGAACTCCTTGTCGTATGTACAATAATTGAGTCGAGCACCGGATAACTTCTCCGAAAAATACGCAATAGGACTTTTCTTAAATAAGAACCGCTCTAATGCCAACTCCGCTAGCACCACACTCTACTTCGAACGGCTGTGTAAAATCGGGTAATGCTAAGATTGGTGCTTCACACAACTTTGTTTTCAACTTTTCGAACGCCTCTTGGGCAGCCCTGCTCCATTTAAACGTACATGTCTTCAAACATTCCATTATCGGACTTGTAATGGTGCTAAAATCTCGAATAAATCTCCGGTAGAATGAAGCAAGTCCGTGGAATGACCTAACTTCCATCACGGTCGTAGGAATCGGCCATGACTTAATTGCTTCGATCTTGGTTTGATTAACCGACACACCATCCTTCGAAACGATATAGCCAAGAAGGACTATACTTTCGACTAAGAATGAGCACTTCTCTTCTTCCCATAAATATTTCGGTCCCTAACCCTCTGTTTCTGAGTTTAACTTAACGAGAGAAAAGATGGGAAATGGATGGAAATAAGAAGAAAGAAAAAATATTTGGTGTTCCTTAGGTTTTTAATGAAAAGAAACAGAAAGAAATGGAAGGAAAACTTTCCCTCCTAACTTTCCTTCCGATTTGGAAGGAATTGGGGAGAAAAGAACAAAATGGTTAATTTTCCTTTCACTTCCTTCCAACTCGAGAACACAAAATACAATTCCCTTTCACTTTCCTTTCTCTTCTTTTCTCTCCTAACTTTCTTTCCCTTTCTTTTCTTTCCTTTACTAAAACTCGGGAACTAACCGTAAAAGTCTCAAAGACTTGACTTAAGTGTCCGAAATGTTCTTGCAAAGATCGGCTATAAATCAAGATGTCATCCAAATACACAACTACAAATTTCCCCAAAAGCGGCTTAAGTACCTCATTCATCAAGCGCATGAAAGTACTCGGCGCATTTGTAAGACCGAATGGCATAACGGTCCACTCGTACAATCCATTTTTTGTTTTGAAGGCCGTCTTCCATTCATCACCTTCTCGCATACGTATTTGATGATAGCCACTTCGTAAATCAACTTTTGAAAAGACCAGTGAACCTTGTAGTTCATCCAACATATCATCAAGTCTTGGAATCGGGAATCGATACTTTATTGTTATGTTATTCACGACCCTACTATCAATACACATTCACTATGATCCGTCCTTCTTCGGAACAAGTAAAACCGGAACCACACAAGGACTTAAACTTTCTCGAACGTATCCGCGGTTCATTAGTTCTTAGTTTTGTTTTTGTAGTTCCTTCGTCTCCTTAGGATTATATCTATAGGCGAATTTATTAGGGAGTGATGCACCTGGTATAAGATTGATTTAATGTTCGATCCCATGAATAGGTGGTAAACCCGATGGTAACTCTTCGGGAAAAACATCTGCAAATTCGTGTAATAAAGTATCTATCTCCCCTTTGTTTCACACAACCATGTCATCGTCCCGCGTCTCCTTAACTATCAACAAGTACATGCATTCACCATCATCAATAGTGTGTTCCATCTCCCGCTAGCTAGCAAACATGGTAAGTTTCGGTTTTTCAACCCAATTAGAGCTCATAGAACGAATAGCTTGAGGTGACATCCGTTTAAGCACAGTTTTTTTGCCCTTATCCCGTAACTCATATTCAATGCTTCTTCCTCGATGTAAAACATCCCTATCAAACAACCATGGATGCCCCAAAAGTACATGATATGCATCCATCGGGAGTATATCACACAATACGTTATCATCATATGAACCCATGGTTAATCTGATCCTCACTTGTTTTGACACCTTTATTTTACTCCTGTCATCGAGCCAATGTAAAGCGTATGGTTTCGGATGAGTCGTAGTGGCCAGCCCGAGTTTAGTCACCATCGCACTTGAAGCTACATTGGTGCAACTTCCTCCATCAATGATCAAACTACACCATTTGTTCCTGACTTGACACTTCGTGTGAAATATTTGGTCCCGTTGTTCCGAATCATTCGAAACGGATTTGGCTTGTAAAATACGAAGAACCAAAGCCGTATCATAATTTGGAGCATCGTAAGTTTCACATTCTTCTCCTTCTTCATCCTCCATGTTGAAATTAAACACATCACCTAGTCTTCTTTTTTGTCCTCGACCAACAACTCGTCTCGGACCGCGAGAGCTTCTCTTAGCGTCACCACCCATTTGTTCGGACAAGCATTTTGATAATGACCGAACCCTTGACATTTAAAACATCGTACCTTAGTCAAACTCGTCTCCTTCGGTATGCAGGGAGCCTTAGGAACTGTAGTAGGGGTAGGAGTTGGTACGGTTTTTTTGGTAGTCGAACTCGAACCGATACTTGGATTCTCAAATTTGGATGGAAACTCGGGTTTATAAGACTTCATCTTGTTTTGAGCTTCCAACTTCACACATAATCCACACAAAGTATCAAAGTCTTCACATGGGTATAATTCTACCGAGTTAGCAATGCTTCGGTTCAAACCACGTAAGAACCGCGACATCTTTTGTTCCTCATTCTCTTCCAATTCTCCCATTAAGGTCAAATTTTCGAACTCCTCAATGTATTCACCAACAATTAATTTTCCTTGCATGAGGTCGGCAATCTTCCGGTATAAGGATAACCGATGTGATGTTGGTACATACCTTTTATAAAGCTTTCTTTTTAATGAATCCCACGAATGGATTTTTTCTTTCCCCGCACGAGCTCTTCATGTTTTCACTCCTTTGAACCAAAGAGAAATGCCTTTTCCCAACTTGAGAATTGCATACTTGCAACGTTTCTCATCGTCGAGGTATTTAAACTCGAACATGTGGGCAATTTTATGTTCCCATTCCAAGTAAACCTCAGGATCGGTACCTTCAACGAACTCCAGAAGTTCGTTCACTTTGAACTCGTCCACATGGTGTGCTAAATCCACGCCCTCTCCTCCTCGTCTTGGTTGTAAACATGGCTTCGGTAAGTTACGTAATGCTTCGCGGAGCTTCACCAAGAAATTGGCATCGGTGAAATCCACAATGCCAAATGTGTCTCTGATACCACTAATGATGCGAATTCACGTTCGGATATAAACGTATATCGCATGCAACGCAATGGAAGTGTATTTTATGAAATAAGAACACGAACAATGATTTGAGGTATAGAACACAACGTAAAAATCGTCCGAAAGTAGGGCAATTCGGCCGAATAAGAACAATCACAAGGTGTTTATCGAATTAGACCTATAACTCGATAAAGTGTTTTCTTCTCAAGACCTATTGAGAATCGACCGGATTAAAACTCGAAAACGCGTCGAATATTAATCAAATTTTGGTAGGAACTCGTCCAAAACTTAGGTAATACAAGAGTATTTTTATTCATTCAATGTCTTATATACAAGCCATAAATGGCTTATTTATAGCTAAGAGTATCAACTAAAATATCAAAGGTAAGATTACACAATCTTTAAAAGAAAAGACAAAGAAGATTACAATCTTTAAAGTGAAGACAAAATGGATAAAACTAATATCTTTGACTAGAAAAGGATGGCACACTCCATGCCATTAGAAAAGGCTGCAGTCACCATGGAGAAAAGGGGGGCGAAATCTTCTTCACATGATACTCTTGAGGACTAATGATATCATACTTCAAGATTTTGAAAAGGAAGACACACTTTAATATAAAGAAATGGGATGAAATCTTCATCAATCTTGGACAAAACCGGTCGAAATCTTCACCAAACTTAGACCAATATCGACGGCTTAGAATGAACCATGCATCATACGTATGTATCGTGTACAGTGCATGGGGATTTTACATACGCATGTCGACAAATCTAAGTTATTCCACGTCCGATCACCAAAGTCATTCCAATCCTTATCCATTTTCTCGCCCAAGTATGTAGTTGCATGTGCATGGCGGGTTGCATCGTTGCTTACGTCGATCCTCACTTCGTCTTCTTCATTCGGAATGGTCGTTTTCATATCAGTTCGGAACAGTCGGGGTGTTTTTTTCAAGTAGTATAGCGAGTGGGTTCATTGTCATTTGAGAGATATTTGTTAACTGCAGAGAATAATTTAAGATTCGTTAATGATTGTTTAATTATGATCCGAGTAATGAATTTAAGGAGTTTATTTATTCATACTCGGATCCCACTATTTTATCGGCATTTACATACTCCCATGTGAAATCCGGAAGTTACAGTTGACTTCATAGTGGTGATCGAGCTCTTTACAAAGTTTAATATAGGGCAACCCATTCGGTTTCTATTATATCATTCTTTAAAAAGTGGTGTCTAACACCAACCCATCTAATGGATGATTTGATCTTCTTTTACCCCTAGTTCACTTGCCCTCAACTCATACGGTTTCTATGGCTCGCTGAACTATTTAAGTTTAAACTGTCAACTCCTATTAGTCTGACAATTGAATCTCACCCAGCAAACCATACAGTTTCCAGGGGTTTAATTTGTCACAACCAAATGCATCTAATGCACCTAGGAATTTATCAACCTTAACCAAAAATATTACCCCGACATACTCAAAATAATAATATTTTGGTTTAGATTTCAATTTTCCATGAGTTTGACGGATGATAGGAAACCTCGTAACCTTTATAACTTAGTGTTTATAAGTGGGAGTTTAACGCGATTATATGTTACACTTTGCACATTAATCCGTTTATAAGCACGGGTTGTCGGTTTGTTTGTTTGTCATAAAATATGAAAACATACACAACCTAAATCTAACAACATGCAGTTCATGCACTGTTACTAAGTACCGAGTCATCATCGACTCGATAAAAATACAAGTAATATAAATACAAGTCTTGAATCATCGTCTTCATGGGGGTTCGTCCTCGGCTCTTCGTCATAGCTAATCTAAAACATTAATAAAATTTGCATCCCATACAAATTTACTAAAATAAAATAAATTGGCTCAAAATGGCCGTTACAACCCATCGAAAAAAGATTCAATATACTAAGTCCATAAACTACATCACTATTCAAATAATAATGCAGTCGTTATATTAAAATAAATGGCAAAATAATTAATCTAATTATTGATCCAATCAACACAAAAGTTTCACCTATCAGAATTAATCCTATTAATTCACACAACCGTTAATATAAATTTATTCTGGAAAAAAATAAATATTTCAATAAATTAATTCCCTTAAAAATAAAATTACCATAATTATATTTCAGTCAAATTAAATCGAATTTAATTTGTGGGAAATTAATTTACCGAACGAAATATAAAAATAGAGTCGGAAAACACGAGGCCCGGGCCAATCCCGCGGTCCGTGAGGTTGCTTGACCTTGGCGAGTAGCCCGACATCTTTGCTCGGCCGATGCTCTTTGCTCTCGGCAGAGCGGCTTGCGGTTGAGCGACCAGTGGTCCAAGCCATTTTTCGGCTCGTCTTTTCGCCCTGAATCCAAAAATAATATTTTTCTAAGTTTTATGTTACACATTTATATATGTTTTTCAAAATAAAATAGATTTATATTGTAACATAAAATCATGAAAATTAATTTTTAGATGAACAATTTAAACATTAAATATAAAACAATTATGATTCTAAATAAAAAACAAGCATTCCAAATGCAAATATCAAATATACGATTGCATAGACCTTGCTCTGATACCACTGTTGGGATTCAGTGATTAAAATAGAGATACATAGTGGAAAATAAACCGGTCAAACCAGATAAAAACCAAACCCCAAATATGGATCGATCAAGCAACGTATAAACGAATATAAAATTGACGAAGATAAAATTAAAGGAGTCATATCCTCATCGGTCGTTTATTCTGAGCACGAACACGAATCTAATCGAATGAGTTTTTGGAAATTCCCGAGCACCGAAACCACCATGCCTCTACGTATCACGCATCGGAAGATGACCGGAAAATATTTTCTATCAACTTATACTCTAAATATACGGCTAGAAGTTGATAGAATTAGCTTATATATATTTTACAAATACTCTAAGTATTTATAGAAATTGTTTTGCTCTCAAAATACACTTAAAATACAAGTGTATGAAATAAGAAAAATTCTCTCCTCTCCTTCGTGAAAACTCATGGCCAAGACTCATTTTGAAGTAAGGATGATGTTGTTTTTATAACATAAAAGCACCTCACTTCAAATCTTATCAAACAAGACTTTTATGATATTTTATACACCATGTAAAAATAAGTGCCCACACATCAAACCATGTCTCATGCCATGACAAAATGAGATGATAAGTCACCAAGTGACAAATGGGAGGGGGCGGCCAATATGAGTTTTTAAAGTTGGTTCGTTTTGGTCCATGAAACGAACCATCGTGCATCTAGTACGATAGATAAACTTTGGTACGTTTCAATATTAATAAAATTAATTAGTCCAATTAATTATATTAAAAATAAATTCTTTAAGAAATAATACGAATAAATTAATTACCCAGTAATTTATTTAATTCACGAGACCATTTTAATTTATCCAATAAATTAAATTAGACATCCGATGTCCAATATTAACCAAGAGAGAATAAGCTAAATATAATCCGTCGTCAATTCCTGTGCCGCGATTTTGTAGGTTCGTCTCAGTTAGCATTGAGAGGATCCAATGTGTTAGCACCACTTAGACAGTCTCGTGGCCCACACCGTAACCTAATTGAGAACTAATGATAGGATCATTCCAAAACCATTACGCCGTGAATACCGTATACGTATAAACCCTTCAATCATATGTACCGGTCAAGTATTAAGGTCACGGTAAAGTCAAACCCTAATATATCTTGACTCTATGCATTTGTTAATACAAACCGACATCATCGAGCTCTCGTATTTCAAATACAACTAGGTCTAAATGCTTTGGCCAAAGACTTATGATTTTATTTGCCATTAACCGCATAGGACATTTACCTGCTCACTTACAGGAGAAAGAATTATATCTTGGTATTCAGTAGAGACTTCTACTTGCCCATTAGGTTGCATTTCGAGGTTGATCCCACCCACCGGTGATTAGATCGAACTACTCTAATGACTAACTTAATATCACAAGCACATCTCCTACTGAAACCTCAAGTCAAAGGTTTACGTATACCTATCACAACCTTTCGATTCATTTATTCACAATCCTTGAGTGATATCCATGTGACCGAATCGATATGAGTCATATTCGAGTATACTAATCTCATTACATACATATAACATGTGATCCCACCAACTCTTAGTGAAGATAGGCACTCTATGTAATATCCATACTTTTTATTGAATGTTTGACCTTTTCGTTCTTCCTCTTTTGTCGCTCTGTAAATATTTTGAGATATTGTCGATGTTAATTTAGAGTTTCGTACCTTTTTGTATCATGATCGTGTTGACTGGATCTTTCAGCAGTGTTCTGGGACAGGCATATAGCGCACGCTAGGCCTAGGCTAACGCACGCTATTTCTACTTGAGTAGCGCACGCTAGCTTTGAGCCTTAGCATGCGCTAACGTTCGGAGCATGGCAGAGGCAGTAGCTAATTCTGCTCTCTGGACTAGCAGTTAGCGCATGCTAGGAGTTAGCTAGCACACGCTAGTCGTGGTCATTAGCACGCGCTAACATCGTCCGTAACGCACGCTAGCTTTGAGCCTTAGCGCGCGCTAATGTTCGGAGCATGGCAGAGGCAGTAGCTAATTCTGCTCTCTGGACTAGCAGTTAGCGCACGCTAGGAGTTCGCTAGCGCACGTTATTCGTGGTCAGTAGCACGCGCTAACATCATCCGTAGTGCATGCTAATGAGCTTAGTCGGCAGAGGCAGTGAGATATTGCTACTTTCTGGACTAGTAGGTAACGCACGCTAGGCAGCAGCTAGCGCACGCTAAAGGTGTTGCATAGCGCGCGCTAGTGCCTAGTCGTAGCGCATGCTAGCGGAGTTGGGCAGTGAAATGGAACTGTTGTAGGACAACAGTTACCGCATGCTAAGGTGTGGTAGCGCGCGCTAACGTCTCAGGTCAGAAGCCACTGGACTATCGGGTGACCCCGTTAGCGCACGCTAGCCCCGATTCTTAGCGCGCGCTAACTTGGCATTTTATATAAGGCGCAGTCAACCCCTGAAATCGTCATTTTCATCTTTTTCTTCCTTTTTCCGATGGAAGCAGTGGGATTGGGCGATTCGGAGCGATTTGAGGCGATCCTTCTTCAGCTATTATCATCTTTGGTTGAATAACAAAGATTACACAACTTCCATTCCATTTATATCTTGCAAATCAAGGTAAATTCCTTAGAACCCTAGTTTTAGGAATTTTTGGGGATTTTCTTAGATCCAATTTATCCATTTTGAAGCTTGATATCTTTGGGAATATGATGCATCTACCTCGTACCCATGTTTCCCCTACGATTATATGGATTGTTTTGTACCTTGTTAGGAATTGAGAGGGTTTGGGTGATTTTCAAACCTCTAGATGTTTATCCTTGTAGTTTCCTGAATCGTAGGTGGGTTTCGGGAGTTTCTTCATGTAATTTGAGTATGGATTATTGATTATCGTATTCCTTACGAATCGTTTAGGTGCCGAGAGTGCGTTCTTAGACCTACCGAACTTAAACTCGTTTCCTTCCGAATTCTCGATATCTCAAAGGCAAGTATATGTTTACAATTGTGCGTTCTCGACTTTGAAAGTAAGATATATGAATTGTATAATGGTTTATATCCACTCTGGGATGGACCGATGGGTCCTCTAAGGGTTCCGTAGCCTTTCGTATGGTTCCGCAAATATTTTGGGTTAACCACTACGGTACGGACCGACGGGTCCTCTGAGGTTTCCATAGCCTCTGGTGCGGTTCCACGGTAATCATGTATGTATTGAATGTGATGCTATGAGATTTAGTTATTCCGGAATACTAGTCTTGAATTGATGAGATGATGATTACTTTTACTTTATTGTCAAGGAGCATTTTGTTTCATATTCGATATACTTGTACTAGCTATTCGACGGCTAACCCCTTCATGGGGGAAATACCTTTCATCTATTTCAGGATTCAGGAGAGCGAATAGGCATGTACCGGGTCGGCATGAAGATGATGGGCAAGTGTGATGCTGTGTCTTGTCTCTGGTTATGTTTTGTATTTCCTCCATTCAGTGTTTTTGTACTTGAATGGTTTTTGAATACTCGAGTACTGTTTTCGGTTTCCTTGATGTTCCGGCCTGTATTGCCGTGGTATTGAAATGAGATGTGTTGTACTTGGATATATATTGTGTAACACCCCCAAAACCGTATGGGAATATTACACGCCGTAGACCCTTACCACAAGGATCTACCAGGCTGAACATCCATAAACAACCAAATGCTTGCCCGGCCAGGGTCAAACAATATAATAATACAGACCGTTAAGGTCACTTACACATGAATACACAGACCGATGAGGTCACGCAACTCCATCAACAGAACTTACTAAAACAACATTACCCACACAGGGGTCGAAACACAATACAGCGGAAGACTGGAATCAACTCTAACAATACAACCAAACTCTACCAACTCTCGACTCTTGATTAGTATCGCAGCTCGCCATCCACTTGTGCCAATCCTATGACTCCTCCCCTGAACCTGCATGTACCTGGACACAAAACAGACATCCACCCCTCGATTACTCGGGGGTTAGTAAAACTCCACTATTTTACTAGTGCAAGTATAATACGATACGAAATGCAACAAGTAAATAGCAACTACAATTTTAATACGGAAATCTATTATCAAGATGTTCCCGAGAAGTTTTAGAATTTCGAACTCAAGCAAAAGATATTTGAAAAGGAACACATCATCTCAGGAATTTTTAATGCAGAAATTCTTTTGGACCTCGAGTCCCAATTTACAAAACCTTTTCGAAAACATTAGGGCCTTGGCCCGATTCTCGATTCAAATCACACTAGATAAGATATCATTATGAGTCCGAGACCCATATTTAAAAGGTTACCCAAACAAGCACTATAACAAGATAATTGTTCGTACACATCATGTACCGAACTCCGGAGGCCTCGACAGACCTTACCCGGACCGCACACACTGTTCGTACACATCATGTATCGAACTCCGGAGGCCTCGACGGACCCTACCCGGCCACAAACATCGTTTGTACACATCATGTACCTGACTCCAGAGGCCTCGTCAGACCCTACCTAGATCACACACCTTGTTCGTACACATCATGTACCGAACTCTAGAGGCCTCGTCAAACCCTACCTGGAACACACACACACATCGACACGACACAACTCATAATCATCAAATGTCAAGCCATTCCACATTACACCAAAATGTACAATCAAGTATGTAAACCAAGACAACACACACATCATAATCATCACAACAACTCAATAATGACCGACCACGCCCGGCACAAACTTAGATGATTTGCACATCCAACACGATTCCAAATTGTTAACTAAGTGAAGGTATCATCGTTACCATCAATTGTTCGTAATAATCAATTCATATGAAGCATATACATGAAAGTAAACCAATGCATCACAACCATAATACGACGTCCCTATTCATAAGACATAATTCGTATAGTAAAATACTTGCCTTAATAACCGCTACCGAATGCTCCGAAGAACACGATTCGACCGGGAAGCTCGGACCCCGAAGAAGACAACGAACGGAAGGGTTACGACTCGAGTTCTTCACAAGAATTTCGTTCCTAAGACACAACGATATCAATTCAATCACAATTCTACAAAAACGTATAGAACTTCCCAAGTTCTACCCATTGAAGCATTTTATCGGACACCTTGAGGGCATCGTCCAATATAATCGTTTAACGGAGAAATACTCGAATTTGTTCCACAAAACTTCAAGGGTTATGAATGATTTCGAGTATACAACTAAGTTCTAACAATAATCTGAACTAAAATGAATCAAATCGGCCAAAACATCAAGAAACCTCAAAATTTCCCAAAAACAAGGGTTTAGGTTACCTTCGATCCGGGCGGAAGATGATGTTAATCCATGAATCAAACTTCCAAAACATGTTGTTCTATGTTTCTCTTACTCAAATCCATCCACTTATGCTGAAGAAATCGCGAAGGAACGAAGGAAAAATGAGAAATGGCCGGATGACTCGGTCCAGGCCTATAAATAGCCGACCCTGGCCGATCGCTTACGTACGTAATCGGCCAAGGCCTACGTAGGTAATCGGCCAAGGCCGAACTCTCTGTACCCATTCTGTCGGAAATGTTACGTACGTAACCGGCAGGCTGTTACGTACGTAATAGGCCTTACGGCCGTTACTACCGGGCCATTACGGCCGTTACTCGGCCAGGTCTGGCCAGCCAGGCCTCGGTCGATCCGACGGTCCGAAAAATCCCAAAACTCAGACCTGAACATAAACCGAAAACACGATTACGAAGTACTCGCAAAGACGAATCCGAACACTAATAGAACACACGATTCCGACCACCCGAGGGCTCGAAATTTGACAACGGAAGTAATTACCCCAAACTTTGGGAAATTACGAAAATGGCCCAAAACGTCCGAAAATCACGATACGTGATCGAATAACCAAACCGAAGTTCACAACACGTCTAACAAAGTTAAACGGACTTACGGGAAACTCGAAACAGCAGTTGCCAACGAGATTCGCAAGAATCGAACTCAAGTGCGGAAAAGTGGCCAAAAAGCACGGGACTCAACAAAACGACACCGAAACGAACTCGGATGACAAAAAGTGCAGAATTAATCATTCTCGGAATGACGAAATGGTCATGATCAAGTCGTCAAAACGGAATTTCGCCGGAAAAAAAAAATTTACCGGAAATCAAAATTACGAGTATTACATTCTACCCTCCTTAAAAGAAGTTTTGTCCCGAAACTTAAATAAGCAGGGAGAAGCAGTATCCCTGCCAGGAAAACTCGACGAGATACACAAAAACCGAAAACTTGCGCCCAACGGCGAAGCGCTGCAAGAAACGCAAAGACACATACGGCGTGAAAACACGCTCCACGACGACCAACACAACGCCACCAATAGAGACGTAATAAAACCAACAAGTGACAAGCATCATCAAACTGATAATACAACCAAGTCGATTATCCGAACAATCACAAAACACAAAGCACCCATTACAAGGAAACACGCACAATCAAGAAAAGGAAATAAACACACAAACGATCCACAAGGACAACCACAAACAATTCGGACTACGCCGAAGTCCTCAAAAACTACACTAGGCATTTCTGTGTCCTTTCGGAGTAGAGACGCAACCTCAATCCCCAAATCTCTCAACTACCGTCTCGCAATGCACGGCTCGGTGACCCACTTGGCCACACTCGAAACAGTTGATTAACGGTAAACGGAAATTCTCCGCAGTAGAGATCAGGCAACAACAGCCAGACAACCCCGATCGAACAACAACGACCGAACAACAATGATCGAACAATAACGATCAAATAACAATCGGACAACAATGATCAAATAACAATGATCGGACAACAACGATCAAACAACAATGATAGAACAATAATGATCAAATAACAATGAACGAACAACAACAATCGAACAACAATGATCGAATGACAACAGTCGAACAATGACTCCGAAGTCCCCACTTCAACTCCAGACATTAAAAGAACTGGTAGAAAGTGAAAGATGTTACTTCCAAACAAGGTTCACAGGAATCGAACCGAACTCGGAAAGGTCACGATGATAAACAGGTTGATCTGAAACAAGGTCACAACCAGTTCGAACGATGATAACTGAGACATCAAACAAGTTCAAAAAAAGTATCGACGAACACGTGCAAGTCGATAGAATTTAGAAGGAGAAACTGCATAAGTCAAATATAGTACGGGTATTACATCCAACCTATTATAAAAGAAATGTCGTCCCCGCAACTCACAACAATGGAAACAATGTCACAACACAAAAAGCATCCGACAGGAAAATCTCCCATGGGTCTCTCAGAGCCGATCCTGATATCTGTGCTGAAGCGCGAACTCCGAAAGTCTCAGTAGCCAATTCACAAAACTGAATTCGGTGTCCCTCGAGTCCGCACTTGAAATACGTTACTGATGAGAAGGACAATTTACACGTGCATGCCCCGACACATCACGGTTGAGACACCTCGGCTCGGCATACCGAAAATACAAATGCTAGATACAATGGGGCATAACGTCGCAAAACAATATAGCGGAGATGCCAACTCAGCACAACAAAGAATCATAACACATATCATATACAACGATTACCATCGTAAAGTAATACACACACAAACACTTACAACAATGACGGTATTGTTCGGCGACCTCAACGGCTCGAACGATAACCAGCACATAATTACAAACATTATGAAACAATCACACATGTACACAAACGTACAAACCCAAGTTTCAACAGCTCAAACTCGTGCGACAACACGCAAATCACCACGAGGCCATAAACAGTAAACACCAGTTCACACCTCTCACAGAGAGTTAGTACAATAAATGCGTGGCAACGCCTCGATGTTCATGCCACCAATTCAATCGTACTCGGGAGCAAACATCATAATGACAACGCGAACATCATACATACATACCCAGCCCTCAAACGGGAATGGATAGGTTTTAAAAACGAAAACCTCCTTTTGAAAATAATTTAGAAAAACACTGGTTGATCTTGAGTATCACCTTTCAAAAAAAGTACAAACGTGAAACTTCGTTATCGAGACTTTGGAGAACCATTTCGCATTTGATAAAAATGAGGACACTTTCTCTTAGTGAAAAACTTTCATAATAACACAACCAACCAAACATCCCAACGTCAACATAGGACGATAAATAGCAGCACGATAAAACATCAACTCCAAGTCATCACACAAGTGCACGAACTAACACTGTAATTTAAGAACTTCATTCAAAAATAAATCACACAGTCACATCAACAGAGATGTTTGGATTTTACCAAATCAAACACAGTCAAAACCACACATGTATCGTAGGGATCAAACACTAGCAACAAAAATAAAATATTTCCGGGGTATTATTCAAATGATAAAATTTTAAAATTCTCAAGTTTGAAAAATTTGGTGAAATGAAATTTTTGAAAACACTTTTAATACCCCGATCGTCCAATCAAAACCATGTATATCAACATTTAGAAAACACTGAAATATTATCCGGCGAGCACAACAACACCACAAACTTATCACAACCACTTGCCCCAACACGTGGACATATGAAGTTCAAAATTCCGAAAACCAAAAATCGTTCTGCAAAATAAAAATTTTCCAAAATTCTTTAGTTCATAACCAAAACGACGGTAATATTTTACAATGTCCGAAGTACTTCAAAACACATTTTTCAAATACCGTCTGATTGTGTCATTTGAAAATACACGGCCCATTTGTCAAAGTTTAACAAATTTTAAAAATCCATATAAACCGTGGTTTGACCGCACCACCAAAATATTTTCCAAAAATCGATTTTTTACAAAAATTCTCAAACTGTAAAGTCCTTCAGAAAACATTCTCAAACTTACCCATAGCGGACAAAAATTACAACATTCCAAAAACAATCGAATTTAAAACCACATACTCAAATGGCAACCAGGGTCGCCAATTCAATCAAATGCATCTCGTGGTATCAAGTTTAAACACACAGCAAAGTCATTCATCGGAGTTTCTCACAAACTCTACCGTCGGTACCTTTTCGAAACCCATCAAGGTTTACAACTTTCACACCATACCAACCCACATGATGGTTCAAGGGCCAAACATCAATACATCCAGTTCAATACACGTACAGCGTGTCCAAGTATCGAATACAACTTCATTACACAACACCGTGTAAATAAAATTATGCACCACAAATATCACACATAAATGAAATCATGAACACAGATATTATGCATAAAAAGGAGACTTACGTCCACAGGCCGCACGGAGATGACGGTCGCCCACGATACTAATCTCATCCGACAACATATCCAACGCGTTGTGACTACGCACAACTCAACTTGTCACCTGACGACTCGAACGACAAGACAACACATTACTCAACAAATCACGACTCGACTTGACCCGACAGCCTAGGTTTCCGCAACCTAAGCTCCGATACCGTAAATGTAACACCCCCAAAACCGTATGGAAATATTACACGCCGTAGACCCTTTCCACAAAGATCTACCAGGCTGAACGTCCATAAACAACCAAATGCTTGCCCGGCCAGGGTCAAACAATATAATAATACAGACCGTTAAGGTCACTTACACATGAATACACAGACCGATGAGGTCACACAACTCCATCAACAGAACTAACTAAAACAACATTACTCATACAGGGGTCGAAACACAATACAGTGGAAGACTGAAATCAACTCTAACAATACAACCAAACTCTACCAACTCTCGACTCTTGATTAGTATCGCAGCTCGTCATCCACTTGTGCCAATCCTGGGACTGCTCCCCTGAACCTGCATGTACCTAGACGCAAAACAGACATCCACCCCCCGATTACTCGGGGGTTAGTAAAACTCCACTGTTTTACGAGTTCAAGTATAATACGATACGAAATGCAACAAGTAAATAGCAACTACAATTTTAATATGGAAATCTATTATCAAAATGTTCCCGAGAAGTTTTAGAATTTCGAACTCAAGCAAAATATATTTGAAAAGGAAGACATCATCTCGGGAATTTTTAAAGCATAAATTCTTTTGGACCTCGGGTCCCAATTTACAAAACCTTTTCGAAAACATTAGGGCCTTGGCCCGATTCTCGATTCAAATCACACTAGATAAGATATCATTATGAGTCTGAGACCCATATTTAAAAGGTTACCCAAACAAGCACTATAACACGATCATTGTTCGTACACATCATGTACCGAACTCCGGAGGCCTCGACGAACCTTACCCGGACTGCACACACTGTTCGTACACATCATGTACCGAACTCCGGAGGCCTCGACGGACCCTACCCGGCCACAAACATTGTTCGTTCACATCATGTACCGAACTCCAGAGGCCTCGTCAGACCCTACCTGGATCACACACCTTGTCCGTACACATCATGTACCGAACTCCAGAGGCCTCGTCAGACCCTACCTGGATCACACACCTTGTTCGTACACGTCATATACCGAACTCCAGAGGCCTCGTCAGACCCTACCTGGATCACACACCTTGTTCGTACACATCATGTACCGAACTCCAGAGGCCTCGTCAAACCCTACCTAGAACACACACACACATCGACACGACACAACTCATAATCATCAAATGTCAAGCCATTCCACATTACACCGAAATGTACAATCAAGTATGTAAACCAAGACAACACACACATCATAATCATCACAACAACTCAACAATGACCAACCACGCCCGGCACAAACTTAGATGATTTGCACATCCAACACGATTCCAAAATGTTAACTAAGTGAAGGTATCATCGTTACCATCAATTATTCGTAATAATCAATTCATACGAAGCATATACACGAAAGTAAACCAATGCATCACAACCATAATATGATGTCCCTATTCACAAGACATAATTCGTATAGTAAAATACTTGCCTTAATAACCGCTATCGAATGCTCCGAAGAACATGATTTGACCGGGAAGCTCGAACCCCGAAGAAGACAACGAACGGAAGGGTTCCGACTCGAGTTCTTCACAAGAATTTCGTTCCTAAGACACAACGATATCAATTCAATCACAATTCTATGAAAACGTATAGAATTTCCCAAGTTCTACCCATTGAAGCATTTTATCGGACACCTTGAGGGCATCGTCCAATATAATCGTTTAACGGAGAAATACTCGAATTTGTTCCACAAAACTTCAAGGGTTATGAATGATTTCGAGTATACAACTAAGTTCTAACAATAATCTAAACTAAAACGAATCAAATCGGCCAAAACATCAAGAAACCTCAAAATTTCCCAAAAACAAGGGTTTAGGTGTTCTTACCTTCAATCCGGGCGGAAGATGATGTTAATCCATGAATCAAACTTCCAAAACATGTTGTTATATGTTTCTATTACTCAAATCCATCCACTTATGCTGAAGAAATCGTGAAGGAACGAAGGAAAAATGAGAAATGGCCGGATGACTCGGTCCAGGCCTAAAAATAGCCGACCCTGGCCGATCGCTTACGTACGTAATCGGCCAAGGCCTACGTACGTAATCGGTTAAGGCCAAACTCTCTGTACCCATTCTGCCGGACATGCTACGTACGTAACCGGTAGGATGACACGTACGTAACAGGCCTTACGGCCGTTACTACCGGGCCATTACGGCCGTTACTCGGCCAGGTCTGGCCAGACAGGCCTCGGTCGATCCGACGGTCTGAAAAATCCTGAAACTCAGACCTGAACATAAACCGAAAACACAATTACGAAGTACTCGCAAAGACGAACCCGAACACTAAGAGAACACACAATTCTGACCACCCGAGGGCTCAAAATTCGACAACAGAAGTAATTACTCCAAACTTTGGGAAATTATGAAAATGGCCCATAACGTCCGAAAATCACGATACGTGATCGAATAACCAAACCGAAGTTCACAACATGTCTAACAAAGTTAAATGGACTTACGGGAAACTCGAAATAGCAGTTTCCAATGAGATTCGCAAGAATCGAACTCAAGTGCGGAAAAGTCGCCAAAAAGCACGGGACTCAACAAAACGACACCGAAACGAACTCGGATGACAAAAAGGGAAAAATTAATCATTCTCGGAATGACGAAACGGTCATGAGCGAGTCGTCAAAATGGACTTTCGCCAAAAAAAAATTACCGGAAATCGAAATTACGGGTATTACATATTGGATATGGTTTGAATACCTTTTTATTGTCCTTAATTTCATTGTATTGGACCTCCTCGGTCAGAGTTCATGTGTTCCGCATATAAATAGCCTTGTGGGTCCTATGGCGGGGATCACGACGCTGTAATATACCCTGAATAGCTTGGGGGTGTTACAAAATATGGTATCAGAGCTTAGGTTTATGGATACCTAGGCTGTCGGTCTTTTGGTTCAATTGAGTCATCGTTTGTCTACAGTATCACTACTTTACCATCATTACAGTTTGACTGGTACTTGTAAGACCTCTTACTCTCCTAATGTTTCCTTAATCGCTTTACTTTTGAATTGGTATTTTGGGAATCGGTCACTTCGATGACTTGCGATTTTTATTGTACTTACATGTTTTGTGTATCCTTTAGAAAGTCTGCTGATAGGGCACAGAGGCGAGGCTGTGGTCGTGGACGCAGACGAGGACGTGGCGCAGCCGCTTCCCTCAGTTCCGTTGTGGGGTGGACCACCCCTAGTTTATCTAACTCAGTACATCCTGATACCGAGGGTCATCACAAACCGTCGACCGGCCAAGGGAATAACGCAGATTTTGGAGTCACGAATGTCCTTCGGCAATTGGCTAACCAGATGACTATCCTGGCCCAAGCCGTTCAACTGAACAATCTGAACCCGACATTGGATACCTTGCTTCAGAATGTAATCCGTATGCACCCTCCACAGTTCAGCGGTGCTACAGACTCGGTGGGTTGGGAGAATTGGTTGGCAGAGTTAGAAAAAGTATTTGAAGTGGTTGATTGTCCGGAAGTAAGGAAGGTACCGATTGCTCAGTACTTCCTTACCAAGGAAGCCGCGACTTGGTGGAAAGTTATCAAGCCACAGGATCATGCTGCTACGTGGGGAGAATTTAAAGAGCTACTGGAGGCTGAGTTTTGTCCTTGGCCAGTGCAAGAAGGCATAATCCGAGCATTTTTCGAGGCTAAGCCGCAGAACATTCCAGTCTCGTAGGCGATAGTGGGATACAACCAACAGCTGATCCAAGTGAAGAATCAAGTACGGGATGAGCGTGACAAGATTCGTTACTTTGATATGCGGATGAATATGGATTTACGGCGCTATATGTTCGAGTTTGCTTGTACTACCTTTAAGGAATACCAAGACAGGGCTTTGGCATATGACATGTTAAGTCCCAACAATGATACCGCAGAGGAACCAAAGAAGCAGAAGATTATTGGTCACTTTTCTGGTTCTAAGGGTGGCAACTTCCAGAGACCTCAGACGACTAACCGTTCTGTCGGGAAGTCGTCATGTTCTGCTAGAGGCAAGAGTAATTTTCATTCTACTCCGGGCACCTCAACTCGCCCAGTAACTTGTTATTAATTGTGGTCGTCCAGGCGACGTTAATCTGGAATGCAACTTCCCACCCCTGAAGTGTCACACTTGTGGACAGATGGGGCATAGGGCAGCTTATTGCCCCGAACAAGATCACACTGTGGACACTCGGGCTTCTGCACCAACGCCTTTAGACCAGATTATGAATCAGAGGCAACCAGTTGGACAATAACAGCAGAGTTACGGCAGAGGCCGAGGATGGAGTCAGAACGCTAGAGGGGGATAACGTCGGTTCGGCACAGCCATGAGTCTATGAGATGCATCGAGAAGACGAACTTGATGCGGCGGTGGCCTCAGGTATCATTCATATCCTATCTCACCCAGTTCGTGTATTTTTTTATTCGGGTGCTACACATTCTTTCATCTCCTTGGAGTGTGTACGCCGTTTGAATATTACTTGTATGACTGCTTGCGATCCTTTCATTGTGAAACTACCTAGCGGGAATCGAATCGTGTGGGACTGGGAGATTAGATATTTTCTGGTGAATATAGCCGGTATAGATTGGTTATCGAATTTGATTGTGGTTGATATGGAAGGCGAGGATGTGATCCTCGGCAAGGATTCGCTTGACAGTCACCAAACGATTATGAATTACCGTACTAAGGTTATCACCATGATAACTAAAGATGGTTCCAAGCACTCGTTTATGGGACGTAAGTCAGGACAACCTAAGTTGCTTATCAGCGCCATCAAGGCCGTAAAACTTTTGAATAAAGGTTGCACGGGCTATTGATGTTATGCTTTGAAGACGGAAGGGAACGAAGTCGATTTCTCTTCGATTCCAGTTGTTAATGAGTATCCCGATGTTTTTTCGGACGACCTCCCAGGATTACCGCTGGATCGAGAGATAGAATTTTCTGTGGACTTAGAGCCTGACGCGGCTCCGATTTCTAAGGCACCTTATCGGATGGCACCTTTCGAGATGCAAGAATTAAAGAGTCAGCTGGGAGAACTATTGGAGAAAGGGTACATCAGACCGAGCGCTTCGCCTTGGGGCGCGTCTGTTGTTTTCGTAAGGAAGAAGGATGGTTCACTACGTTTATACATTGATTACCGTGAACTGAACAAAGTGACCATCAAGAACAAGTATCCTTTGTCTCGTATAGATGATTTATTTGATCATTTGCAGAAAAGATTGATTTGAGATCAGGGTACTATCAGCTCTGGGTGAAAGAGTCTGACGTTCCGAAGACTGCGTTTCGGATGAGGTACGGACATTATAAATTTGTGGTCATGCCTTCTGGATTGACTAATGCACCGGCAGAATTCATGCAACTAATGAACAAGATATTCATAGAATACCTGGATAGATGTGTGGTCATATTTATTGACGACATCTTGATTTATTCTCGGGATAAGGAGGAACATGCCCGGCACTTGCGTTTGATACTTGATGTTTTGAGAGACGAGCATCTCTATGCAAAATTCTTCAAATGTGAGTTATGGTTGGAAGAAGTTATGTTTCTCGGCCATGTGATTCGGCCGGAGGAGTTTGTGTAGACCCACAGAATATTGAGGCAGTGCTAGATTGGGCACCGCCTATAAATGTTAAAGAAGTTTGTATCTTTTTGGGTCTTGCTGGGTATTACCGTCGGTTCGTCGAGGGGTTCTCGAAACTCACTCGACCGCTTACGAAATTACTCCAGAAGACAGACAAGTTTGTTTGGACGACTGAGAGATAGCAGAGCTTCGATGAGCTGAAGAGACGTTTGGCCTCAGCGCCGATTTTAGCTTTACCACAGGGTAGTGAAGGATTTGCAGTTTATAGCGACGCTTCAGGACAAGGGCTTGGATGTGTGCTTATGCAGCATGATAAGATGATAGCTTTTGCGTCACGACAGTTTAAGCCGTATGAGATGAACTATCCTACTCACGATTTGGAGTTGGCCACAATTGTCTTCGCACTTAAGATTTGGCGGCATTATTTGTATGGCTCTCCGGTCGGATTTATACCGATCACAAGAGTTTGAAGTATATTTTCAGCCAGAAAGAGCTGAATATGAGGCAGATATGTTGGTTGGAATTGATCAAGGATTAGGATTTGGAAATTCTTTACCATCTGGGAAAGGCCAATGTCGTCGTGGGTGCTTTGAGCCGCAAATCGGCATCGCTTTAGATGCTCGAGGTTCTTACATCTCAAACGAAGATTCATCAGGATTTAATCGAGTAAGGAATAGAAGTTTGGCTTCAAAGAGTGCAAGGTAAGTTTTGCACTATTGAAATTACTTCATCCTTGGTTGACGACATCAAAGGGAAACAGTGGAGTGACCCGATGATCTCTCAACTGAAGGAAGCTGTAATTAAAGGAAAAGCCCCTTGTTTTATGGTCCATGAGGATAGTATTCTGAGATTTCAAGGCAGGCTTTGTGTTCCGAATGATCTAGAGCTGAGGCAGAGAATTCTCCGAGAAGCTCATGCTACGCCTTACTCAATCCACACCGGAACGAGTAAGATGTGCAAGGACTTGATGAGAAATTTTTGGTGGAATAATATGAAGAAAGATGTCACGGAGTTTGTACTACGGTGCTTGATGTGTCAACAAGTCAAGATTGAACATTAACAACCGACGGAGTTGTTGAAGCCGTTTCCCATTGCCGAGTGGAAGTGGGAAGATATCTCTATGGATTTTATCACTGGGATGCCGGGAACTAAAGCCGGGATGAATATGATTTGGGTAATTGTCTATCGGTTGACCAAGTCTGCACACTTCCTAGGTATTAATGATACTTGGGGACCGAAGAGATTAGCTCGAACTTTTATAGCTCAGATCGTGAGATTGCATGGTGCCCCTAAGACCATTGTTTCCGATCGAGATGGTCATTTCGTATCGTATTTTTGGCAGGCCGTTCATCAGGCTTTGGGCACCGAATTGAGATTGACCACGTCTTTTTATCCTCAGTCAGAGGGTCAGACGGAATGGATGATTCAGACGTTAGAGGATATGTTGTAGGCTTGTGCCCTAGACTGGAGTAATGATTGGGAGCTTTACTTGCCATTGATCGAGTTTGCCTACAATAATAGTTGGCATGCGTCGATCAAAATGGCACCGTTCGAGGCACTTTATGGAAGGCAGTGTAGATCGCCATTATATTGGGACGAGGCCTCGGAGCTAGTCTGAACGGAACCGGATATGTTGATGGAGACTAAGGAGAAGATTTCTATTATCCGGGACCGGTTGTTGACTGCCCAGAGCCATCAGAAATCTTATGCTGATACTCGTCGTTGACCTTTAGAATTCGAAGTGGGAGACAATGTTCTACTCAAGGTGTCTCCGACCAGAAGAGTTTTCCGCTTCGGGAAAAAGGGGAAACTTAGTCCGAGGTATATCGGACCTTTTGAAATTATGGACAGGGTTGGAGATTTAGCTTATCGCTTGGCGTTGCCTCCAGCTTTGAGTCACGTCCATAGCATTTTTCATGTGTGTCAGTTGAGAAAGTACGTGCCGGATCCAAGTCATGTTATTGACTATAGTGAGATTGACATAGCCGAGGATGTTACCTTTCCGGAGAGGCTAGTGAAGATCCTTGAACGTTGTGAGAAGCAGCTTCGGCATAAAATCATTTTGTTGGTTAAAGTGCAATGGTCGAGACATGGAGTCGAGGAGGCGACTTGGGAGACGGAAGATAAGATGCGATCGGAATACCCCGAACTTTTTATTTCTTAAGTTTCGGGATAAAACTTCTTTTTAGAGGGGGAGAATGTAATATCGGTACTTTTTATTGAATGTTTGACCTTGCCGTTCTTCCTCTTTTGTCGCTCTATAAATATTTTGAGATGTTTCCGATGTTGATTTAGAGTTTGGTACCTTTTTGGATCATGATCATGTTGACTAGACCTTTCGACAGTGTTTTGGGATAGGCAGATAGCACACGCTAGGCCTAGGCTAACGCACACTATTTTTACTTTAGTAGCGCACGCTAGCTTTGAGCCTTAGCGCGTGCTAACGTTCGGAGCATGGTAGAGGCAGTAGCTATTCCGTTCTGTGTACTAGCAGTTAGCGCACGCTAGGAGTTCGCTAGCGCATGCAATTTGTGGTCAGTAGCGCACGCTAACGAGCTGAGTCGGCAGAGGCAGTGAGATATTTCTACTTTCTGGACTAGCAGGTAACGCATGTTAGGCATCAGCTAGCACACGCTAAAGGTGTGGCATAGCGCGCGCTAGTGCCTAGTCATAGCGCACGCTAGCAGAGTTGGACAGTGAACTGGAACTGTTGCAGGACAACAGTTAGTGCACGCTAAGGTGTGGTAGTGCATGCTAACGTCTCAGGTCAGAAGCCACTTGACTACCGGGTGACAATGTTAGCGCACGCTAGCCCCGATTCTTAGCGCACGCTAACCAGGCGTTTTATATAAGGGGCAGTCAACCCGTGAAATCGTCATTTTCATCTTTTCCTTCCTTTTTCCGATGGGAGCAGCGGGATTAGGTGATTCGGAGCGATTTGAGGAGATCCTTCTTCAGCTATCATCATCTTTGGTTGAATAACAAAGATTAATCAACTTCCAATTCATTTCTATCTTCCAAATCAAGGTACATTCCTTAGAACCCTAGTTTTGGAAATTTTTGGGGATTTTCTTAGATTCGTCCGATTTATCTATTTTGGAGCTTGAGATCTTTGTGAATATGATGCATCTACCCCGTACCCATGTTTCCCCTATGATTATATGGATTGTTTTGTACCTTGTTCAGACTTGAGAGGGTTTGGGTGATTTTCAAACCTCTAAATGTTTATCCTTGATGTTTCGTAAATCGTAAGCGATTTTCGGGAGTTTCTTCGTGTGATTTGAGTATGGATTATTCATTATCGTATTCCTCACGAATCGTTTAGGTTCCGGGAGTGCGTTCTTGGACCTACCGAACTTACACTCTTTTCCTTTCGAAACCTCGATGTCTCAAAGGCAAGTATATATTTATGATTGTGCGTTCTCGACTTTGAAAGTAAGATATATGAATATATATAATGGTTTAATTCCACTCTGGGATGGATCGATGGGTCCTCTAAGGGTTCTGTAGCCTCTGGTGCGGTTCCGCAAATATTTTGGGTTAACCACAACGGGACGGACCGACGGGTCCTCTGAGGTTTCCATAGCCTCTGGTGCGGTTCCACGGTAATCATGTATGTATTGAATGTGATGCTATTGAATGTCATCCGTAGCGCATGCTAATGAGCTGAGTCGGCAGAGGCAGTGAGATATTGCTTCTTTCTGGACTAGCAGGTAACGCACGCTAGGCAGCAGCTAGCGCACGCTAAAGGTGTTGCATAGCGCGCGCTAGTGCCTAGTCGTAGCGCATGCTAGCGGAGTTGGGCAGTGAAATGGAACTGTTGTAGGACAACAGTTACCGCATGCTAAGGTGTGGTAGCGCGCGCTAACGTCTCAGGTCAGAAGCCACTGGACTATCGGGTGACCCCGTTAGCGCACGCTAGCCCCGATTCTTAGCGCGTGCTAACTTGGCATTTTATATAAGGGGCAGTCAACCCCTGAAATCCTCATTTTCATCTTTTCCTTCCTTTTTCTGATGGAAGCAGTGGGATTGGGCGATTCGGAGCGATTTGAGGCGATCCTTCTTCAGCTATTATCATCTTTGGTTGAATAACAAAGATTACACAACTTCCAATCCATTTCTATCTTCCAAATCAAGGTAAATTCCTTAGAACCCTAGTTTTAGGAATTTTTGGGGATTTTCTTAGATCCGATTTATCCATTTTGAAGCTTGATATCTTTGGGAATATGATGCATCTACCTCGTACCCATGTTTCCCCTACGATTATATGGATTGTTTTGTACCTTGTTCGGAATTGAGAGGGTTTGGGTGATTTTCAAACCTCTAGATGTTTATCCTTGTAGTTTCCTGAATCGTAGGTGGGTTTCGGGAGTTTCTTCATGTAATTTGAGTATGGATTATTGATTATCGTATTCCTTACGAATCGTTTAGGTGCCGAGAGTGCGTTCTTAGACCTACCGAACTTAAACTATTTTCCTTCCGAATTCTCGATATCTCAAAGGCAAGTATATGTTTACAATTGTGCGTTCTCGACTTTGAAAGTAAGATATATGAATTGTATAATGGTTTATATCCACTCTGGGACGGACCGATGGGTCCTCTAAGGGTTCCGTAGCCTTTCGTGTGGTTCCGCAAATATTTTGGGTTAACCACTACGGGACGGACCGACGGGTCCTCTGAGGTTTCCATAGCCTCTGGTGCGGTTCCACGGTAATCATGTATGTATTGAATGTGATGCTATGAGATTTAGTTATTCCGGAATACTAGTCTTGAATTGATGAGATGATGATTACTTTTACTTTATTGTCGAGGAGCATTGTGTTTCATATTCGATATACTTGTACTAGCTATTCGACGGCTAACCCCTTCATGGGGGAAATACCTTTCATGTATTTCAGGATCCAGGAGAGCGAATAGGCATGTACCGGGTCGGCATGAAGATGATGGGCAAGTGTGATACTGTGTCTTGTCTCTGGTTATGTTTTGTATTTCCTCCATTCGGTGTTGTTGTACTTGAATGGTTTTTGAATACTCGAGTACTATTTTAGGTTTCCTTGATGTTCCGGCCTGTATTGCCGTGGTATTGAATTGAGATGTGTTGTACTTGGATATATATTGGATATGGTTTGAATACCATTTTTATTGTCCTTCATTTCATTGTATTGGACCTCCTCGGTCAGAGTTCATGTGTTCCGTGTATAAATAGCCTTGTGGTCCCATGGCGGGGCTCACGGCGCTGTCATATACCCTGAATAATTTGGGGGTGTTACACTCTACCTGTCAAAGTACAAGTTATACAAGTCTTGTCTAAACTTACTGCCAAGTTAAGTTCGAACTAATTAAGCATTCGATCCCTAAACACTTCGAGTGCCTATTTTCTTATCTCTAAGGGAGTGAAATGTTTGCTCTCGAATGCAAGGACTATTATTCTATATACTAAATCATGATGCCAGTAATATACAATAATATAATAATAATAAATGCCTTATATAATAAATGTTCATAATCACAATACAGTGCTCTCACTCTCTCATCCTCTGAGTGGCATTCGAGGGCATATTCCTAACATCAAGTTCACCAACAATGCCGGTAAATCTAAGGTCAAGTTCCTCAAGTGTTTCGGAAGATTTCACTTCAAATGATTCAAATTGCTGAGTTAGTTTTGAAATCTTGTTTTCTTTTGAGAGCTTAGTTCCGTCACATTTCAACTTGAGTTTCTCCCAAATTTTCTTAGCTGTCTTACAGCTTTTTACATTGGAGAATGTGCCTTTGTCAAGAAGGACAAATAACGTATTCTTGGCTATGTTGTTGAGATTCGCACGCTTGAGATCATTAGTTGCCCATTGTTCCCGTTCCTTCTTGAGCATTTCTGCATGAGGTTGTCCTTCTATACTTGCGGATGAATTTACCTTCATGATCTTGATAGGTCCTTATTGGATGACAAAGATCATCTCTTCATGCATCGCAGCAAGATGGGATTCCATCATGATTCTCCAATCATCGAATTCGGTAAAAGAAAACATAAAAACTTTGTTGATCATAGATGTATCCATGGAAGAAGTAAAATGAATGATAAAGACATAAAATTAAAGATTTCAAAAGCTAGTGATTTTGTGGATCTGATTCAGGTTAAAAAATAAACTGATTCTTTGTAGAATCAACCGCTCCGATACCACTTGTTGGCCATAGTATACAGTGTAAATAGCTTAGAAAGGGGTCTAAATAAGTTGTATCCTTTGTTGAATTTTGTTTGCATAGTGGTAGTCTAATATTAAGTTGATGTAAATACAGCAATTGAATGTTCTCCTGTTAGCTTGGTGCTTATAGGGTTTTTAGGATGCGTATACTAAAATCACATAGACAATAAGAAAATAGTAGATAATAAGTAAAGACATGATGTTTAAAGTGCTTAGAGGTAAACCTCTCTACGTCCATTGGTCCTCCACACAGGAGTAAATAGTTTATTAAAATCACGGCGTACATAACTGTATGATTTTAACTAAACTCATTGTTGTATCATTCACACAGATTGATACAACCGATAGTAGCTTTGGACGTTCACACAAATTGAAGCTTCGTCCTTAACGCTATTCGTCTCACACAGGTCAGATATAGCTTTGGTTAGTCCGCACAGGGATAAGTAACTCAACAGAAGGATTGTGTCATCACGAGTGCGAACAGCAGCTGTAGGCGTGATGAGCTTTCGTTGTATATGTGTTGCTCCTATTGAGGACTTGTATATTTCTTCTCTTCAGATATCACTGTATGCTTGAAGAAATATAATGCTCTTATAAGCTTGATGTTCAAATGTTGTTCGTGTGCGAATTATGTGGATCTTCAAGTTTATAATGTCCTCTTACTTGGGGCTAGTTATAACCTTGGAAATAAATCCATTATAAATGTAGCCATTGGCCGGTTGGTGAGATTGAGATATCCCTGATTGGCGACTTCAGAATATTATAAATTAAAGGCGATTCGCACTTAATACTTCAGACATTCTCTTTGACCCGCATTAAATACTCTTCCATATGTAGTCTTTGGCCGCATTAAATGTTATCCAATCAGCATTAAATGCTACTTTTACCGTGAATACTTTATGAATAAATTCACAAATCACAATAGTTTAAAGTTTTCGTAAAACACCTACAGCATTGTTTGTTGTAGCCAATGTCTCGTCTTGCTATATCATGACGACTGTTGCTACCCAAAATATTATCCGGAGATAGATATTGCTGGAATGGATGGATAGCAAACAAATGCAAGAGCACTTCCGTGAGAAAGATAAATAACACAAGATTTGCCGGGGTTGTTAGTCCCGGGCTTGAATGCTCTCGCGAGATATTATTAATACTAATATTCGGGGATACAAGTACTAATGTAAGAATACAATTACAATGAGTGTAAAGATTCTTGTTATCTTAGCTAGTGAGCGTGTAGATGGCCGGAAGAACCAGATTTGATGCTCTGTGAGTTCTTGTAACAAAGGAGATGAACAGTCGCGGCGGTGAGAGATCGACAGTCTCTCACGGCGAGTATTTAGCTGGATGCTTGGGCTCCGGGGCTTATGAATCCCTTGGAATCTGTCTAGTGGAGACTTGCTGCTTCAGCCGATCGTGTTCTGGACGAGAGATTCGGAGAGAGAAGTCCTGAGATGGATTCCGGTGAGAAAGCCAGGAGCTTGATGATAAGTGTGTTCTTTTGTATTTCTGTTGTTGGTGAAAGGAATTCCGAACCTTTTTCCAGTAGGAGGAGGTTCTCTATTTATAGGACTTGGGTATGCCGGGCGATCGCCTTTTCTGCATTATAATAATCGGGCGATTGTCTTTTAGCACATGGGCTTGTTCCCTTAAAGTCTGCAGGAGTTGCTGGCGGTCAACTGTACGGTCCAATGGGGAGTCTGCACGCGTCCTGAGTTGCTGTCACGGGTGGTCCCACTGACAACTTTCGGCGCGCCTGCCGGTAGGTGAGGTAGGTGACAGGCTGTGGTCAAAGGTCTTGTCTGTCGGCGCCTTTTGTGGATCTGCACGTGGGTGCTGTTCTGAGACCCAGTCCTCGATGACTTCGACGAGCGATCATCTCTGCTCGGGGCGTAGGTTGACCGTCCTTAGCCGGACACTAGAGTCGATCGCCAGATGCCGAAGGGCGATCGCCTTGGGAGTCGATCGCTAGGTACCTGATGGTGGTCTGATATCTTCGACTTGGAGAGCTAGCCATAGTTTGACTGGAGTTGACTTGGTCGCTCGGCCTTATAGTCGATCGCCTGTTGGGATGGATAAATCTTGACACAACAATTGCCCCCCAGCTCGCTCATACGTTGGAAACGTGGGGTGAGGTGGCTCTCTTGGCGATCGCTGACGAGCGACTTTGCGTTTCATTGAACTGGCGATCGTCTTTGAGCTGATATACTCTGGGTTCGGACGACCTGGTTGGCCGCTAAACTGCGCGGGAAAAGGCAATGGGCGTTGAAAAGTCTTCGCGCACGTGCCGGGTTACTATTGGAGGATACCAACGGTCATTAATGACTCCTCGGCTGACGCGTCCTTGAAAAGACGCGTACGCGGGTCTCGAGGGAGTCAATTAATGCGACGTTTGGGGTCCGACCCCTGAGGTTTTCCCTTATTGCAAACGAGTCCCTGCCTTCTCCTATAAAAGGGCGCGGTGCTGCAGTTTCATACTCACGCATACTTATTGGAGAAAGAAGGACTTGCTGTCGATTTTTCTGAAGATCTTAGTGCCGATCGTCGTTCGATTTCACCTTCGGGTAAGAAAAAATTCTTTTCTCCTTTTCTGTTTTTGAGAATGGTCGGAACCTCATCATCACAGGTGGGTACCGATTACGCGCCGGACATCGGCGTCAGGAGAACCTTCTTCCGACTTCCCGGTAAAGCTATTCGGGCCGGAATCGACCCTGCTGAAGTCGAGGCTTTATTTAACGAAGCCGATGTTGCTAAGGAGGCGGCTGCTGAAGAAAGACGATCGCAGATTGAGAGAGATCGCGATTAGGGCCTCTTGGGGCAAGATAGTGCTTTCGGCCGGCCTATAAGGCTTTCTTTGAGATAATGGAGAAGTTGGCCGGTCTACTCCGAGATTCGATTTCGGGATACTCGGCCGCCTACCCCTATGTGCTTCCCAAACGGTCGCAGTGACTGGCCGCGCAGCGATCGTTGTGGTCGCTTGGCCAAATACGGAGTTCGACGTCCAGGAAAGATCTGGCCGTCTGGAGGACGAGGTTCCATGTTCCTTCAGATGTGGACATGTTCGCGCCGGCGGAGAATGAACGAGCCGACCAGCCTCCGATGGGTATGGTCGCCGTGAATGAGGCGATTATGGAGGCCGGGCTGCGCTTCCCTCTATCCTTTGCTGTCTCTCACCTGCTGGCCGCTTGGAATGTGGCGCCACTTCAGCTGACGCCGAACGCCTGGCTCCAAATTATCGACACTCTCACTCTTTTCGGCGGTCACCGCCTATACCGCCTCCCATCGCCGTTGGAGATGAACCATTTGTTCAAATTGACGGCTCACAAAGGGTTGGTCGGCGGTTACCATATTCAGGGCCGATCTGGTCGGGTAATTCACGGAGTCCCGAATAAGATGCGGGGCGACCAGACGAAGTGGTTCTGGGTCGCCGGCAAGTGGAGGGCTTCCGCGAGCAACAATCCTTCGGGAGAGCTGGAGATCCCCACTGAGTTTCGGGAGAGGAATCCCGGTAAGGGTTTAGACTCTCCCTTCGTTCGGATGCGCTTTGGACTGATCTAATTTGATTTCGGTTTTGCAGGTTTTCACATTCCGGCGGTCGAGGAGCTGCCTTTTGACTTCCTGGTTGTCTGGGAGCGGATAAGGAGCTTGTCGGACGACGACCTTGACGCCACTCGGATCAATAAGGAGAGTCGTTGGTTGTCGGCTCGACTATTCCGTTTCCCGAGACATCTCTCGGTGCCAGGTATGAGTTTCTGCGACCTTCAATTTCTAAGCGATCGCCTTACTTGAGGAAAGTGTCTGACTGTTGGTCGATTGTCTTAACTGTAGAGGTTCGCTTTCCTCGGTTTTTGGAGCCTCCGACGGAGATCGCCATGTCGAATCCTGGAGTTCTGGGCCGTCTCCGCCACAAGAGGTCGTCTCGGGCCCTACCTGTTGTGTTGCCAATAGTTCCGGAGGTGGAGCCTCGCGTGGAGCCGGTCGTGGCTGAGGAGGGAGTTCTGGAGGAGGGGCTTCGAGCGAATCGCAAGAGGCCGAGGCCGGAAGAAACTTCGGTTCCTGCCCCGGGCGATGAAGTGACGATCGTCGCGCCTCCGATCACCATCGTTGCTCCGGAGAGTGAGCCGCCCTCTGCGGCTTTTATGCGGGAGATGGCGATCGCGGATGCTGAGACCCCTCGAGGGAAACCGTATTTCGGTCGGGACCCCGAGAAGGCTGAGAGGTAGATTGCATTTTGTGTTGAAAATTGCAACTGCGTAGGAGTTATATTAACTTTGTTGTTTTGATGCAAGATCCGTCGCACAGATCCGTCTTGCCCGCCGATGGTCGTGGATTTCCTAGCGAGCCGATCTCCTCGCCAGTCTTGCGACATCCCTCCATATGTTAGCAAGGCCGCTTCTGCTCTGCCGAAGGCATGGACGACCGATCTGGATGCGATCGCTCGTCAGCGATCGGGGAGCTCGATGCAGGCTGTTCTCGCCCTTTCTCTCCATACGGCGACCATGGCTGTCCAGGCTGCTCAGGAGTTTGAGGGGCGGCCTTCCACTATTCGCCTGCAGGCGGATCTCGAGGCGGCTCGGAAAGAGAACGCCGAGTTTGCTGTTAGGATCGCGGCGATGGAGAAGGACTCTCTGGAGGCGGCCAAGCGGGCGAGCCATGAGCTTGAGCTGGCGAAGAAGGAAACTGAGTTGTCTCATTTGGCGGTTGACCGATTTCGAGACCAGATGCTGAATGCCGTCGGGGTGCAGAAGGTTGCTGAAGAGGAGGCCGATCGCCAGAAGGTGACGATCGCTCGGTTGACCAGCGAGCTGGCGGAAGCGACGGGGAAGGTTGCTGCGAGGGAGGCCGAGCTCCAGGGGTCGCAACAGGCAATGGCGGAGCTGAAAGGAGAGGTAGAGGTGACCAAGGCTGATCCCTTTCAAAACTTGGAGTTTGTCAGCGAGTTCGCCTATTATTTGGCGTTCGCCGACTCGATCCGAGCAGCTAAGAAATGAGGTTTGGAGGTCGGGCCTCTTGCTGAGAACTTCAAGGCGTATGCGTTGGAGCATCCTCTCCATCCAGCTTTCTCCTTGCCGATCTTGGATCTTGCGGACATCGGCATGGATTTGAGCTGGTATCCGTCTCCGGCCAATCTTGCTCATCCCGACGCTCCGGAAGATGAGGGGACCGCACCGGATGCTGATGGCGAAGGCCAGGCAGGGGCCTGAGGCACTTCATTTTTGATGTTTTAGCTTATTTCCTTGTAATTTGTAGCTTTCTTTTGTAGCATCTAGGCCTTCGGGCGACCATGTACTCTGATCTTTTCAAGCAATGAACTGAATGTTTGATTATCTTCGATTACTTGAATGATCGTTATTTTTGAGTCTTTGTTTGACTTTGTACAAATGTGTGAGGGGAGATCGTTGCGAGGGTAGTTCAAAATGAATTGACAAACTCATAAAGATAACTTTTACAACAAATTCGATCACTGCACAACATCTGAAAATTGACGACCTCCGTATGTGGTTGAATAGGGACGATCGTCGTATAGGTAGTCCGCACTCTTATTGCCCCTTGTTTTTATTCACTTAGCGGAAGTAAGGGGATGAAAATAATTCGTTGAGTGAGCGGTCTTCAACTTTGTCGAATCCTCGAGTACAGTCGTCCGTCTTGAGGAACCGTGCACGATCGCGGAGTTCGATGGACCGACTCCTTGATCATGTCTTGATGCGCGAAGACATTGAGTGTCTCGTGACTCAGTTTATTATGAGGGTCCTCTGTTAGGCTGCGCCTCGCCTCGTATTTAAACGAAGGGCGTGCGGTCTCGGTCTAGAGGAGTCCTTGCGCGGGGCAGCGTCGGATGATTCAACTCCATGCCCGCGGCTTGTTTAGCTCTGCTTCCACCTCGGCCCACCATGAAGATGGCGAACCTCGACGGTGTACGTTGAGACGGGGGTTGTGGCACGTCGCATTGTACGGGTTCACCACGTTAAATGATGAACCTTTGAGGGCGAGCGATCATGTCCACTGATCAATTTTGGAGGGCCCTCAGACTACGCCGGCCTCGTATTTAAACGAAGGGCAGGCGATCTTGGCCCGAAGGGACCTTGCATGGCCCAAGCAGTCAGTTCCATCGACCACCAGGATCATGGCTGCACTCTTCCACCTTGGATCGTCATGTAGATGCCGACCTTCGACGGTGTACGTTGTGCGGGGGAGGCGATCTCGTGCCTTAGTCCATCATGTTAGATGTTGAACTGTAGATGGCGATCGAGTCCTCCAGTTTCTTAAATAAGGAGGGAGATCGGGGAGACTTCCGAGGTCTCCTTCTCTTGATTGAAGCATGTAGAGATGGTCGCCGAGGTTGATCGAGGGGTCGGCTCGTATGAGCTTTCCAGCCTGCTTTGTGTTCGACTCGGACGATCGTGTATATAGATTGGTAGGGGCTTTGGCTAAACCAATAAGCTGTCCAACTTGCCTTCCTCGAACAATCTCCAGAGCTGTTAGAGGAGGTCGCGGCATTGGTTGGTGCTGTGGCCGGGACTCTTATGGTAGGCACAATATTGATTGTTGTCCAGGTGACCGTGGTCCCTTATCGCCTTTGGCTTTTTGAGCTCTTCGTGCCCCTTGATGGCATAGAAAATATGTGCCGGAGTTCGATTGAACGTATGGAGAAGATGGGCTTCCATGTCCTCGAAAGCCTTGAGATCTCCAGGTGGCTTGGCGATCGCCTTCTTTGCTTTGGCGATCGCTATCTTCTGGACCGGAGGTGGCGTTTCCTTGCCTAGGTGGAGGGTAAGTAGCCTTTGCCTGGCCAGAAAGTTGGCAGCTTTAGCGCGGAAGATCGCGTAAGTAGGGGGAATATCCTTGGAGAGATGTCTAAACATGGGAGAGTGACCGTAGAATCCCCCCATGACCGAATAGAGAGCGAGCTCGTCACTGACGGGTTCGCCGGTGAGGACGATTTCGTCTACTCGGTCGATGTAATCTGCGTCTGACTCGTCCTTCCCTTGCTTGATTTTCATCACGCGGTGGGGTCCTTCTGGTCTGGCGACCTTGCTGGCGAAGTATGACGTGAAGTCATTCGCCAGTTTCTTAAAGGAGGTGACTGATCGTGGTGGTAGTGAGACGTACCACCTATGGGCCAGCTCGCCCAATGTTAACGGGAAGATCCAGCACTTGGTTGCATCAGATGCCCCACACCCAGTCATGTAGATTCGGAATTTACTCAGGTGTGTTTCGGGGTACGATCTCCCCTCATACGAGGTGTTTTGGGAGGAGCGATCGTTGGTTGTATGGGGCAAGCTCGATGTGGACGCGAGTGGCTCGGTCGGCCGGTGATCTTTTCTTTGGTGCTTGCCCGGTGTCAAGAGTGCTTTCATCTCGTCAGTGGCGTTGTATGGCGGCCATCGCCGTGGCTTTGGCCTTGCGGCTCGGCGTTCGGAGCGGAGCGAGGCGATTAGTGCGATCCACAGCGATCGGGGCGGGAGACAGATGGCTGACCTGCGTTCGACTGTGAGGTGGGTAGGCCGAACTCCTGGTGACGGATTCGGATTCCGTCTTTTCGTGGTTGGAAACAGAATGCCCCGGTCGCCAGGATGGGTCGCGCCCCAAGCGATTGAATATGGATCCGTCCGGTCGTGCGAGAGCCTTTCTTCGCGAATTGGGGCTTTCTGACGATCGCTCGGTCAGTAGCCCGTTGAATTTCCGCTTTCCCATGCGGCGGATGATTGAGGGAGTTATCGCGGGCGACGCGTGTGCTCTCCGTCGCTCCTCTAGGATGGCCATGGCCTCCTCGATCTGTTGCTTGGTTTGGAATTGATTGAGTGAGAGGTTGGGGCCATCTCTCGGATACGGGATCGAGAGTCTCGCGTTGCTGCGGCTTCCCCCTGTCGTCGGCTGGGGTTCAGACTGAACCGGGATATGGTGTCCGGCGGTTCGGAGAGCGGCTTTCTTCGATGTACCGGCGGATGTCATGATTCTGAAGGTTTTCTTTGAAGTGCAGTGAGTGTCACTTCAAGTATATGCCCCGAGAACAGTGAGTGTTCTTCGGGACGGTAGAAATAAAAGTTTGAGGGTTAGATCCCCTTCCTTTAGCGCCAATTGTTGCTACCCAAAATATTATCCGGAGATAGATATTGCTGGAATGGATGGATAGCAAACAAATGCAAGAGCACTTCCGTGAGAAAGATAAATAACACAAGATTTGCCGGGGTTGTTAGTCCCGGGCTTGAATGCTCTCGCGAGATATTATTAATACTAATATTCGGGGATACAAGTACTAATGTAAGAATACAATTACAATGAGTGTAAAGATTCTTGTTATCTTAGCTAGTGAGCGTGTAGATGGCCGGAAGAACCAGATTTGATGCTCTGTGAGTTCTTGTAACAAAGGAGATGAATAGTCGCAGCGGTGAGAGATCGACAGTCTCTCACGGCGAGTATTTAGCTGGATGCTTGGGCTCCGGGGCTTATGAATCCCTTGGAATCTGTCTAGTGGAGACTTGCTGGTTCAGCCGATCCTGTTCTGGACGAGAGATTCGGAGAGAGAAGTCCTGATATGGATTCCGGTGAGAAAGCCGGGAGCTTGATGATAAGTGTGTTCTTTTGTATTTCTGTTGTTGGTGAAATGAACTCCAAACCTTTTTCCAGTAGGAGGAGGTTCTCTATTTATAGGACTTGGGTATGCCGGGCGATCGCCTTTTCTGCATTATAATAATCGGGCGATCGTCTTTTAGCACATGGGCTTGTTCCCTTAAAGTCTGCAGGAGTTGCTGGCGGTCAACTGTACGGTCCAATGGGGAGCCTGCACGCGTCCTGAGTTGCTGTCACGGGTGGTCCCACTGACAACTTTCGGCGCGCCTGCACGTGGTCTGTGGTCAAAGGTCTTGTCTGTCGGCGCCTTTTGTGGATCTGCACGTGGGTGCTGTTCTGAGACCCAGTCCTCGATGACTTCGACGAGCGATCATCTCTGCTCGGGGCGCAGGTCGACCGTCCTTAGCCGAACACTAGAGTCGATCGCCAGATGCCGAAGGGCGATCGCCTTGGGAGTCGATCGCTAGGTACCTGATGGTGGTCTGATATCTTCGACTTGGCAAGCTAGCCATAGTTTGACTGGAGTTGACTTGGTCGCTCGGCCTTATAGTCGATCGCCTGTCGGGATGGATAAATCTTGACACAACAACGACTAAGTTGTAGGATTTGACTCTTAGCTTGCTGTATGATCTTGCACTATATGGATAGGCTGTACGGACAGGTTGTATGTAGCATATATCACTTTTCCTAACAGCGTCCATACTTGGCTGATATTCTGACTTGATGATTCTTGGTTGTATGAGGCATTTATCAAAACATCAGGAGGATTTTTCCCAACAATGCTATTTTTAAACTTTGCATGTGCCTATTAAAGTCCTCGATACGATAGATGTAAGTAACCCTTGATCCGCTAGTGAGAATAATTCTTCTACAACATTTGCTTCTGTATGACACAATCAAGAGGTGTCATGTACAATCAAATGCTGCTTTCAGTTTGTACATGAAAAACTTCCACGGCTCATCACACCAAAATCCAGTGGAAATATTTGACTATTCCAATCTTGTGTAATAGCAACGAACAATATTCCTATATATGTACCCTTCAAATGTGCCCCATTAATAATTTGATTAGTCTAGCATAATGAGGCTTAGTTACCTAAGCTCCCAAAGAATAAAACGTGTATTTGAACTTTCCACTACTATTATCAACCACATAATTAGTTATGGTATCGGGATTCATCACCTCCAACATATGTAACTGCGAGGGAATCATTCTGAACGAATCTTGTTGGTCTCTATATATCACCAAAATGGCATGATTGCGAATGCTCAATGAAAAGTCGTAACAAATTATCAAACACTGCTCCACCTTAAGTTGATCCATCACTAGTCTCAGAGTCATATAACTAATAGTTTGTCCGATATGTATTGACTAAGAATCTTAGAAGGCAACTATTTAGGTGCCTTGTGATATGGGTCAAGCTAGCAGGTGTGTTCGTTCAATGCGTGCACTCTCCCAACTCCATCCCTCTCTGGCACGCTCAATACGAATTACATGCCTTGATTGTCCAGGCAATAGAATAACAATTCTTATTAGGTATTACGGTACGATAGTCAGTTTTGTTTCCCAAATGATACTACCCAACATCAATTTTCAATCTATCTTTTAAGAGAAATACAGATCCTCCCTGTACAGGTATTACATCTATGGGATTAGATGTTTCATCCCTACAATCATCAACTCCATAAGGTGACACATACGGAGGTCTGCCCGAAATTTTCCACCCAGAAGCAGAGGGAGGGGCTAGAACACCTTTTTCATCTACAAATTGATGGAAATGAAAGCGCATCCACTTAGGTCTTGGTTCTGCCTATTTCTCAAATCTTTTATTAAACAAACCTTTCACTCTCACAAATATTTGCAAAATTTCTCAATCCAATGTTTCTGAACCTCGGCTTCTTCAATTTCTATATCATCAATATTTATATCTTTATTATCATTGTCACTACCACCATCATCCGCATCACTACCACCACTACCACCACCATCACATAAATTATTTGTGGGAGTGCGACCATCAAATAGATAACCATCAAATTTTTTAGGAACACATATAGTGCTTGAGCCCCAGTCAGTCATATAATCCGTACGATCAAAATGGTAAGGTATGGGGAAAGAGCTACATCCGAGTATGTTAAATTGTGGAATATATAGGGAAACTGTCGGAGGGATATTGTTGAACCGGGAAAAACTAAAATTAGCAGTAGATTTGAAAACAATTGGTTCCATTGTCGAATGATTTGAAAAAGTGGGATAACTGCTAAACAGTGTGTTAATTTATAGTTGTAGATTGAAGGATCACAAAAATCATATGGTCCGCAATTAATTGCGACAAGTAATATACATAAAAATCATTTTTTATCTTCATTTCTTTTTTTTTCCTTCACAATCAATTGGGAATAGGCATAAGCATAATTTGTTATATCAGCTTCACTGATATAGTGAATATTGTCTACCAATACTGATAGCTCATTCCACCAACTGGTACATGTAACATATGTTCTTCTCCTCCACGATAATTTAATCTTGGCACTTGCCATTAAAACGAATAGTAACATTTTTCAAAAAAAATAAAAAAACTCATATGTCAAATAAATTTGCAAAATCTAGTTAGATTATGCGAAACCAAAACATACATTATTTATACATATTAATTAATATTTGAATATTTTCTAATACAAGAAGAAACATTAGTTGAAATTAAGCTGCAAAAGAGATAAAATTCAATTAATATTAAAATTAAGCGAGACATATCGTTTATTTTTCTTGCAGTCGAAACAATTCTTGCTCTTGGAGGTGATAGAGGGAGAGATAACTCCTCATGTGAGATAATTTTTAGAAGTGTAATAATATTTATGAAAGAAAGTCGAATGGACATTGAGAATTACTCGACATGGTATTTATCTATTCCCCCAATAATTGTGTTATTTTAGTGGTGAAGTAGATTGGGAAGGTTGCTCGAGTGCTTATTCGTGAAAAATATAACTCCAATGGTTGCTCCATATTTTTACTTGAATGCTTACTCATGACATAATATGACCCGAATACTTGCTCATTTGGTTACCTGAGTTACTCGAATTGTGACTCGAATGGGACTCGAATGTTTACTCACTGTTTAGTCCATTGGTTATTCGTGATAAATAATGACTTCAATGGTTGCTCTATTTGTGTCACCTAATTTACTCGATTGTTACTCGATCTTTACTCGAGCTACAAAATGTGACCCAAAGCTTACTCTTTGGTCGAACTCGTGACAAACTATGACTCGAATGCTTACTCGAGTTTACTTATATGAAATGGTACTCAAAATTTAAAATATGACTCGGTTAGTTACTCGAATGTTTACTCGAGCGTTTACTTGAATGTAAATCTTACTAGAATTGTTACTCGCGTAATTACTCCAATGTTATTCTTACTCGAATATGTGCACCATGACTTGATTACTCAAATAGAACTTACTCGAAAGTGTATTATGTAATTCAAATGCATTCGAATAAAGGCCACATTCAATAATTTAAGTATTAAAAATTTGATGTTAGACTTGTGGAAAAAAATTGTAAAAGGATTAATACTTTGTACGCCTTAGTCTACAAGTTATGGGCTTCCCTAGTTAGGTAGGATTATGACTATTATATTGTAATCTCTCCGTATATATAGGGATACCATTGTTGGGAAAAATACAACCTTATTTTGATAATTGCCACCATACAGTATAAGGTCTTCAAAGTCAGCATTTTGCTCTAAGTATGGAAGTTGTTAGGAAACTTCATACAGCCTATCCATACAGCAGAGATCTTCCTGCATAGTTCGTTCCTACAGCGCTTACATTATTATACAGCAGAGATGAAGAAAGTTAGATACAACAATCTTGTTGTAGGTGTTTTACTTAGGAAAAGTAAAACACATATCCAACAGGACTAGAGAAAGACTTTGAATCGTTGCCGTGTGAACGGACCAAGCTGTTGTCACTGTATCAATATGTGTGAATGATACAACGATAGGTTTAGTTAAAGTCACGTAGTTGTGTATGTAGTGATTTTAATGAACATTTTACTCCTGTATGGAGGACCAGTGGATGTAGAGGGGTTTACCTCGAACCACTTGTATCTGTGTGTATTTTATATTCTGTCCTTACTGTTTTCATACCAACCTGTGATTTAAAGTATACGTATTGTGAAAACCCTATACGCATCAAGCAAACAGGAGATTACCTAGTTGCTGTATTTACAGCAACTCAATATTAGTCTTCCACTACGCAAATAACTTCAAAAAAGATACAGCTTATTCAATCCTCCCCCCCTCTCCAAGATGTTTACTGTACTCTGTGGCCAATAAGTGGTATCAGAGAGGTTCATTCTAAAAAGAATCAGTCGGTTTAACTGAATCAGATCTACAAGAATCACTTGCTTTTGAAAACTTAAGTGTTACATTTTCATCATTTATCCTAACTCTAAAATGGGCACCTCCTTGATAAACAAAGTTCCTATGTTTTCCATTAATGAGTTTGATGACTGGAGAATTAGGATGGAAGCTCATCTTGCAGCGATGCATGAAGAAATGATTTCGTCATCCAAGAAGGACCAATAAAGATAATGAAGGTCAATTCAGCCGCAAGGATAGAAGGACAGTCCCATGCCGAAATGCTCGAGTAGGAGCGTGAACAGTGGACGACCGACGATCGCATGCGTGCAAACCTGGACAACATCGCCAAGAATGCGCTGTTTGTCACTTTCAACAAAGGCACATTCTCTAAGGTAAAGAGCTGTAAGACAGCTAAACAAATCTTGGAAAAAACTCAATCTTATCTGCGAGGGAACTGAGCTCTCAAAATAAAATAAAATTTCCAAACTAACTCAGCAATTTGAGTCTTTTGAAATGAAATCTTCTGAAACGCTTGAGGAGCTTGACCTCAGATTTAACGTCATTGTCGGTGAACTTGAATCATTGGGTGAAGTGCATACCCGAAAGGAGAAAAAATTGAAAATATTTAGATCACTCCCTGCCCGATGGGACATAAAAATCACAGCTATGCATGTGTCATGTAACTTAAATGATATTTCCACTTTTGATCTCTTTTCTGACCTAAAGGAATTCGAGTATGATATAGACAGGAGAGACAAATCTGAAGATTCACCTGCCAAGACTATAGGACTAGCTGATGTATCTGACAGGAGACATAGTTCAGCACCCAGCACATCCAAATCGGCATGCAAGGCAGCAGACAGTGATGATGACATCATGTCACAAGACGAGATGGCCTTGCTCATGCACAAATTCAAGAAGTTCATCAAATAGTCTAGAAAGTCCCCATACAGGCCCAAGCCATTTAATAGGGTAAGCACTGAATCCCCTTCATCTGGAGATTCTAGCCTGTGTTATAATTGTAGGAAGCTAGGACATTATGCAAATAAGTGTCCTCATCCAAAAGTGTAAAAGTTGCCCGAAGCTGAGGAACTGGAAAAGGATGAGAAGAGACGTGCCTGGAGAAACAAGCTCAGGGCCCTGATTGGTGAATCAGAAGCCTCGCCCGCATCGAATAAAGCCGAGGAGTGCCTACAGGCGATCACTGATAGTAACTCCTCCGACGATGAAATTGAGTATAAAGCATATATGTGCTTTATGGCCAAAGTATTAAAGGATGATGATGATAGCCATGATGAGGTAAGCTCAACCTCAACTGTTCCTATTAATGCATCGCATACGTTTGAAAATATGATGAATGAATTAAAAAACATTCAAAAATCCCATGAAAGCTCAAAGAAGAAAATATACAGCTCGCCATTTAAATCTAGAGCTGAAAGACGAAAATGACTTGCTCAAAAACAACTATGAAAATATGTATTTGGATTGCAAAAATAGCAAGGTCAATCATGAAAAACTCATGGAAAGCAATCATCAACTTGCAAAAGAGCTCAATCAGGCAAAGTCTCATAGTGAGTGCAAGAAAAATGATTATGCCTTGCTGGAAGTTAAAGCACAAACTCTCGAGAAATGAGAAGGAGAACTCGAGACCATCCTGAAATCATTTGAAAAATCTTCAAGAATGATGGAAGAAATTATATGCACTAGGCAGCATGCCCATGATAAACGCGGCTTAGGATATAACTCGTTCTCCCATAAGGAAAAGACTAGTACGGTGTTCGTCAGGGGAGTGGAACCCATTCCTGAACCCAAAGAGGCCCTGAGTCCCGCAAAGGTTACAACTTCCCCTCCTTGTACAACGAAGGCTGCGATTCCGCCCCCAAGTTCCTATCATAAGAAGCGGAAACCTCAGCCTCCCAGACCTGTGAGATGTAATCAACAGTATGCTCCCCGATCTTACCAACAGCGCTATTAGCCATCCAAAAATAAGGCTATATCTAAGTATCATAGGCATGCACTGCAGTACTACCAACAATACAGTGCGCCTAGATACTGGATACAGGAGCTCCATTATCCATCCAGGAAATAGGCTGTCGCACAGTACCATCAACAGATATGGGAATCCAACTAGAAACCTAGAAGGCAAGCTGTAAGACCAAAGACAATGGTTCCCCTCCGTGATGGCAACCGTACTGGAACCAAAACCCTAGATTTTTCATGCATAATAACCAAGGTTACAGCGAATACGTACCTGCACCACGTAAATATTTCAAGATTGGACCAAAAGTAACTACAGCAAACCAATTGTTGTCAGGTGAATTTGGGTATCAAAAGGCACTAACACCCATGGACCCAATAATCAAAGGGGACCTAAATCTACCTAATTTATTTGATGACAGGATATCTAGGAAAAGGACATCTGGTACTTTGACAACGGATGTTCTCGGCACATGACATGAGATATTATCAAGCTTTCAGATTATGTAGAAGGTCATGGCCCAAAGGTACGATTCGGTGACAAATACAAAGGAAGAACAAGAGGGAAAGGAACCCTAATTGTAGGAAAGTTTAAAGTCACCAACGTAGCCTATGTTGAAGGCTTACAGTATAATCTACTTAGTATTATCTAGCTCTGTGACAAACAGTTCTCAGTCAAATTCTATATAGATCACTGTAGGGTGAAAGACGTCAAGACCAAGCAAGTCGTCCTTACAGGAAGCCGGTCAGGTAATATGTACATTGCTGACTGGAAGCCCACAAGCCCCATTATTCCATGTTTTGTTTCCAAAGGCACTGCAGATCAAAGCTGGCTATGGCACAAAAGGATGTCGCACATAAACTTCAAGACTATCAACAAGCTCGCTCGAAAGGGAATGGCAGAGAATTGCCCGATGTGTCAATTCATAAAAATAAGTGTATATGGACCTTGTCAGAAAGGCAAGCAAGTTAAGACCACCCTGAAAAGAAAGTCTTATCTGCCCACCCACAGGGTACTGGATTTGCTACACATGGACCTCTATGGCCCTCTAGACCTTGTAAGTTTGGGAGGTAAAAAATACTATCTTGTTATTGTTGATGACTTTTCCAGGTATGCTTCGACAATCTTTCTGAGAAAGAAAAATGATACAATCACAAAGTTGACAGAGCGCCTAAAGAAGCTACGAAATGAGAAAGGGCTGAGTATTGTGTCCATTCATTCCAACAGAGGCACTGAATTCACAAATTGCTTCATAGAATAATACTGTGCGAACAATGGCATACAGCATGAATACTCAGCAGCCCGGACTCCTTAACAAATGGTGTTGTCGAGTGAAAGAGTAGGACGCTCAAGGAAGCAACAAGGACCATGGTAGCTGCAAGCAAATTCCCACAGTGGTTCTTTAGGAGAAGCAACAAATACATCATGCTATAAAAAAAGCCGGTGTATCATCAACAAGCATCATAACAAAACAGCATATGAGATATGGAATAATAAAACTCCACTGGTTGCATACTTTCACATTTTTGGATGCAGGTGTTATGTACTGAATAATGGGAAGGATCAACTCAACACCTTCGACGAAAAGTCGGATGAAGGTATTTTTGAAGGATACTCCTCTGTTAGCAAAGCTTTCAGGATTTTCAACAAAAAGAAGCTGACAATAGAGGAATTTGTCCATGTAGTATTCGATGAGCCCCATTTCGATCCTACAGGAGTAGAAGACATAACCCATAATATCCAGACACTCTCTATCAATGATCCCCAAACTCCAATAGAACCTGTCGTGGACCTAGAAATAAATCATGCCGCTGTAAGATCAGAAGCAGTCGAAGTTGAAGCTGTACAAGCTAAAGCTGATACTACAGCACCACAAGAAACAGCACGGGATGTCGAGTTAGAACTTGACAGGAGGTGGATAAGAGATTACCCCCACGAATTAATAATAAGAGATATCGACGCTGGAGTAACCATACATACGAGAATAGAAAATACGTAAGGCATTGTACTTTATGCACCGAAAAAGAAAGATTCCAAGAAGTCTCAATTTCATGTATGGAAATCCCAAGCTGAACTTAGAAGACTAGCTATGTGTACCCTAGCTCTATTCTTAGCCCGGTCCGAACCTGTTTCGACAAATGAAGCTCTGAACAATTCTCACTGGATCACTATAATGGAAGAAGAGCTGAATGGTTTCGAACGGGATAATGTATGCTATCTTGTATCTAGACCAAATCATCGAGCTGTGATTGGAACCAAATGGGTATTTGGAAATAAAAAGGATGAAAATGGACTTCTCATAAGAAACAAATCCCGACTAGTCGCTCAAGGTTACAGACAGGAAGAAGGCATAGACTATGATGAAACTTTTTCCCCTTTAGCCAGACTAGAAGCTATCAGTATATTTTTAGCATTCACCGCTCAAAAAAGCTTTATAGTCTAACAAATGGATGTTAAGAGTGCATTCCTGAATAGAGACCTCACCGAAGAAGTCTATGTTAGGGTTTGTCAACACTAAAGGCAGAGACCTCGTACACAGGCTAAGGAAAGCATTGTATGGACTTAAGCAAGCACCTAGAGCCTGGTATGAAACCATATCCCTATATCTAATCAACAATAGATTTGAGAAAGGTACAGCGGATAAGATCCTCTTTAAGATACATGAAGGTGACGATCCTTTAATAGCATAAATTTATGTCGATGATATTATATTTGGTTCAACTAACCTTGCTTTATGTCAAAGGTTCTCTAATCTCATGCAAAGTAAATTGGAAATGAGTGTGATGGGAGAACTCAGTTATTTTCTAGGATTGCAGGTTAAGTAATTGCCTACAAGTATATTCATCAACTAGGAAAAGTACAGCAAGGAGTTGCTCAACAAGTTTGGGATGAACAACTCCAAATCCTCGTCCACCCCCATGAGCACTTCCATGCATATAAGTGTTGACGAAGCTGGAAAGTCGATTGATCAATCACTCTTTAGGAAGCTAATAGGCTCACTCCTGTACCTAACAGCCAGCAGGCTCGATATCCAGTTTGATGTAGGAGTGTGTGCTCGGTACCAGGAAGCACCTAAGGAGTCACACTTCACCATTGCCAAACGAATCCTTAAGTACGTGATAGGAACAATCGATGTAGGATTGTGGTATCCTAAAGAAGGAGGATTCGATTTGGTAGGCTACAGCGACTCGGATCTCGAAGGTTGTAAGTTGGATAGAATCAGTACAAGTGGCACTTGTCACTTCCTTGGACCTATACTTGTGTCATGGTTCAGTAAGAAACAATTGGCCAACTCGCTTTCTACAGCTGAATAGGAATATTATGCCGCTGGAAGTTGCTGTATACAAATTCTCTAGATGCAACAGCAGTCACAATATTATGGAATCGGTGCCAGAGAGACTCCAATCATATGTGATAGCACGAGTGCAATTGCAATTGTGCACAACCCTGTATTGCACTCGCGAACTAAGCATATTGATATGAAGCATCATTTCATAAGGAATCATGTTGAGAATAAAGATGTTCGGATAGAGAAGATTCATACAGAAATCCAGTTAGCCGACATCTTTACAAAACCTCACAGCACGACCTGATTCTGTATGCTTCGCCAAGAATTGGGAATGTTAAAGGCAGACTCCCTTTAAGTTTTTACATTTTACTCATCAATTAAGGGGAAATGTTGTAAGACCCAAGAATACAGTATCCACTTTAATTAACCGTACACTCGGAACTTCAAGTCATATCCTTACTGTAGGAAGACAAAGGCATATAACCTTCCTACAGATGACGTGTGCATTAATTAAGGGAGAATATAGTATGAACCATGAATACAGTATTTATCCAATATTATTGTAAGAATTGAATCATGTATGTACCTTTTAAGGGGGAAAGCTGTATTTTCGCGGATACAGCACATACACTGTAGGATTCAATTAATATTATAATAGTATCCAAATTCATACATTTTCACACACCAAACAATTTTAAGTCCACGTGCCCATTCTGAATTTAAATGATTTATCCTTCAATTACTTTAAAGACACCTAGACTTTACTTCCTCAAATACCGTGATTTCAAATTTAAATCGCTATTTCGTGCAATAGTGGAAGATGAACTGTGTTGGAAGTGGGACCGCCCATTAATTTCAAAACTGATGGAATAGACGTACAAGTTACACATGAGTCCATCCTGTACGTTCATTTAAAAGATGGTTCCCATACCTTAAATCTGACTGTTCACTGTATAACCTAGTCTTCCCTGCACCCTATAAAAGGACAGCACATTTCTCTCACAGACTCTTTATGCTTTCTGCAAATTAACGAGTCTACAACAATCTGTCTACCTATTCTCTGCATTCATTTGCTCAATTTCCTGTTACTTCACCTCTGTTGCTTGAAAATGTCTACTTCGCAGACCTCTTCAATCTCTGAGAAAAAGAAGGAAACCATCATCGAGGGTCGCATCTTCGCTTAATTTGTTCTGTTGGAGGGGATTGCTCTTGAAGATGAAGATGAAATCGGAATGAACTTGGTCATTGCTCAAGTGAAGCAACAAGGTCTATACCGTCTGGGAAGTCATCATGCTGACAACTACGACGAACAGATAGTTGAGGAATTCTATCTGGATGCAACATTCAAATATGCATCACAAAGGAAAGGCTCGGAAATCACTGACATTATTGGGACTGTGCAAGGAATTGAGATCCTTGTGAACAAGGGACTCTTGGAGAATATCTATAAGTTTCCCTCTGACGGGCTGAAGATGGAAGATCTGGAGACTTTCGGGTCTAAAAGTCTGTTGTCCGCCTACTGGAAGCTTTTTACTGGCACTTCCATCGCAACCAATGTCCATCCTTATTGCCACAAGAAGAACTTCACCCTCCAATACGTTTATCTTCACGATTTCTGCTGTCGGGTAGTTGAAAACTGCACTGGTGCCTTCGAAATGTGCCCTAATTTGAGATTCAGAATGATGGTCGCCATCATCTCTGGTGAGAAAATGAACTGGTGCCAAATCATTCTGAAGCGCATCCAAAAGGAGGCATCTAAGCCGGAGTCTGCCAAGAAATCACTTGCCCAATTTTGGACCACATCCTTACTTGCTGCGGGGTACAACTGTCCGCAGAGGCCAAGAAAATTCTGACCGGAAAGTTCATAGGTGGATTCAAACTCACTATCTACAACAAAATGCCCATTCTTGCTAATAGGCCCAACCTTACAACAAGATGAAGATGAAATCGGAATGAACTTGGTCATTGCTCAAGTGAAGCAACAAGGTCTATACCGTCTGGGAAGTCATCATGCTGACAACTACGACGAACAGATAGTTGAGGAATTCTATCTGGATGCAACATTCAAATATGCATCACAAAGGAAAGGCTCGGAAATCACTGACATTATTGGGACTGTGCAAGGAATTGAGATCCTTGTGAACAAGGGACTCTTGGGGAATATCTATAAGTTTCCCTCTGACGGGCTGAAGATGGAAGATCTGGAGACTTTCGGGTCTAAAAGTCTGTTGTCCGCCTACTAGAAGCTTTTTACTGGCACTTCCATCGCAACCAATGTCCATCCTTATTGCCACAAGAAGAACTTCACCCTCCAATACGTTTATCTTCATGATTTCTGCTGTCGGGTAGTTGAAAACTGCACTGGTGCCTTCGAAATGTGCCCTAATTTGAGATTCAGAATGATGGTCGCCATCATCTCTGGTGAGAAAATGAACGGGTGCCAAATCATTCTGAAGCGCATCCAAGAGGAGGCATCTAAGCCGGAGTCTACCAAGAAATCACTTGCCCAATTTTGGACCACATCCTTACTTGCTGCGGGGTACAACTGTCCGCAGAGGCCAAGAAAATTCTGACCGGAAAGTTCATAGGTGGATTCAAACTCACTATCTACAACAAAATGCCCATTCTTGCTAATAGGCCCAACCTTACATCATGCCAACCTCGAGTGACCCTCGGGATATCCCTCTGAAAAGTTCTGATGATGGGAAGAAGAAGAAGAAAAGAAGTGTTCCCGACAGCAGCTCCCCCAAAGCTGTTGAGAAGAGGAGAAAGAAGACTAAGAAATCTTCTAAAGTTGTTCCTACAGTAACTACAACAGTCACTGTAGAAATCCCATCTACCACTCCAAACGCTGAATCTATCTCACTGGGCGCAACCCCTATGGAATAAATAGTTGTTGCTCCTACAGTAGTTCCCGAGCCAGATGCGGCTATGATGGAAGAACAATTGTTTGCCAAGTTAGAAGGTTTTGGCGAATCGAATACCCCTTTGGAGCCGAAAGCCACAACTCCCAATAAAGCACCCACCCCTGTATGGAGTCCCTCTCCCAACAGGGCACCCCACCCTATCAGGGATATCTCTCCCCAACAGGCTCCCATACCCACTAAGTATCCCCACCGGACAATAGAGTCATGTGTTATTCGGAGTCCCTCCCCAACAGCAATAATCAATCAAATAGTCCTCCAAGTATAGATTGATGAAGCCTTCGAGCGCTTCAAAATCTGGAAGTCATACAGGGTTGCTCCTGACAACACCCTGTATAACTGGGAAGAATGGAAAGACGAGGAATTGTTTGCTCTGGAGGTCATGGACACCCAGAATGTTGAGGTCTTGATCAAATGGGAAGATCACTTCTGCCTAGAGCTTATCACATCCTACTTCATGGCAAAAAAGAAGGCCCGGATCAAAGGGAAATCACAGTCCAGTGATAAAGCTCCATCACCAAGTCATCACTACGACCCAAACTCCAACGACGACAATGAGGACCTACAGGTTGGAATTTAGATGAGACATGAGGAGGCTCGGGAAGGAGAATTTGCCAAAATTCAGGCTCAACAGAGCCAGGGGACATCCAAACATATGCGTCGCACCCTTCAAGAAGAAGAAGTAGCCCACGAAGAAAATAAATAGGAGGACTCAGTCCCTACTGTCACCAAGGAAGAAGCTGTTACTTCCTCCATACAGGAAGCACCTCCTGTACAAGAAGAATCTGTCCAGCCAATAGAGGAAGAAGAAGAAGCCACCCAGAATAGGTGGAAGCTGAGAGTCGACAGGAGAATTCAGTCCCTCCTGTAGTTTCGACTATTAAAATCAAACAAAGGCAGGAGGAATTAGTCCCTTCTGTCTCCCAAACAGAACATGCAGCACAACCTATAGAAGCACCTGCTTCCGAACAGGTTGAAACTCGTATCTTTACAGGATTCCATGCTGAATCAGATGATAGTTTCCTTTCTGATGACAAACCACGTAAACCCCATCACCACGTGGTTATCAAATAGCTTGGAGAACTATTTGACTCCAAGATTACGTACCCACACTCTCTGCGCATAAAGGCACGAATCGAGCAACTAGAAGCCATCGGTTGCCAAACCGTGTTCCTACAGGATGCCGTGAAGGCACTATGTGATGTATGGAAGGAATTGGACTGGATGCGCAAAACAGCTCAGGACGAGCTCCCGAAGCTGAAAAAGACCATTATTGATGAGGAAGAGGCTTTTCGCCTCATGCCAAATGCACTATGGCAAGCCCTGAATCAACTAAAGTAGCATCAGGATCAGATCCTGAATCAAGAGCAAGAGAAGCTCCGTGTCACTAAAGCCAAGACTATTTCCGCCCTTGAATACACCGGCTCAAAACTCACAGACCATGATCACAAGATCGAAGATCTTATGGCAGTGGTTGCGAGGCTAGTTGATAGTGTCACTGATCTGGAAACCAAACAGGCCGAATCTGTGGAACTCCTTTGGGATATTCACAGCAAGGTCTCAGATCTTGACAATGCCAAAAAGGGGGAAGAGTCGAGAGAGTCTGCGAGGAAGTGGAGGCTAGAGAGAGAGAAAAAAATGGAGGCTTCTCTAGAGGATAGTGTTGCAGCTGCCATCGGAAGACTGGACGGACACGGGCCAGGTCAAGAAGAGAAAGGATACAGGGTAACTGGTTCTCGACCTGAGTTCCAGGATCCCAATTTTCCATGGAAAAATACAGTACGTAAGCCTGCCGAGATATTGCTCCCATTGGATCGACACCCTACAGCAGATGAATTAAAAATATGGAAAAACAATGAACTGCTGAGATACTTCTGTATGCTCATCAAGGAGTCCACCATGTTCAACAAATTCAAAATATTAGAGGACGCCGCAAATGAATTCTCGAGGCTACTGGCAGAAGAGAAGCTACCCTTACAACTGAAAATGAAGTCTAAACACCAGAAGGGTGACTGGGTGATTCATCATGAAGATTGGATTCTTGCCTACGATGTATCCTATGAAGGACGAAGCATCTACAGGGACCGAGGCAAATATTCCCTAATCAACTGGTGGAGAGGAACTGAACATGATCCCTCTCGAAAGACTTGGAAGCATCAATACTATAGGGACTAGCTTCTGTTAGTTGTACTTTGTATTTTATCCTACTGTATGCTCTTCCATGCAGTATTCTTTTATATCTGTCAAGTCTTGTAATTTCAATCATCAATAAAATTTTGATTTCTTGAAATATCACAGCTCGTAATCTACTCTTACTGTTTTACTGTTTTGATTACAATGAAGTATTGAAATATTCAACAAGTACGAAACTCGATAAACCACAAGCTATAAGAACTTGTCTATGAACAGTTTATAGATTAAGTTGTATTCAATCAAGATTACATCCTGTAAGATTGTGCATGCGCGCCAATCATAAGTTAAGTTGTAATACACTTAGTCCTATAGGATTTTCCATTTTGGATCTTGCCTGCGAGCAGTTCAAATTTTTACACTAAGACATGAAGATCAGATCTTTCGACAGAAGACTTGAAGACAGTCTCTCCGTATCAAGGAAGTTTTGGCATTATCAAAAAGGGGGAAATTGTTAGAAAAAATACAGCATTGTTTTGATAATTGCCACCATACAACATAAGGTCTTCAAAGTCAACGTTTTACTCTAAGTACAGAAGTTGTTAGGAAACTTCATATAGCCTGTCCATACAGCAAGAGATCTTCCTTCATAGCCCGTTCCTACAGTGCTTACATTATTATACAGCAGAGATGAAGAAAGTTGGATACATCAATCTTGCTGTAGGTGTTTTACTTAGGAAAAGTAAAACAAATATCGAACAGGATTGAAGAAAAGCTTTGAACCGTTGAATAAGTATTATTTATTCATAAAGTATTCATAGTTAAAGTAGCATTTAATGTCGATAGGACAACATTTAATGCGTTCGAAAGAAACTACAGTCTGAACTCGCTGAAGAGAATTTATTGTGAAGTCAAAGAGAATGTCTAAAGCATTAAATGCGAAAGGCTTTTAATTCAAACATTCTACAACCGCCAATCAAAACTGTCTCAATCTCACCAACTGGCCAACGGCTACATTTATAGCGGATCTATTTCCAAGGTTATAAATAGCCCCAAGCAAAATGATATCAGATATAAGAATACAATGAGGTGAAATTATCTCGCACAATACTTGATAATTAGCTCTGACAATCAGAATATCAAGCTAAGAAAGAGCAGTATATTTCCTGTGCATACAGCATCATCAAAGTGAAGAAATATACAATTCTTAACGCAAACAACACATCATACAGTGAACGATCATCAAAGCATACAGCTGCTGTTTGAACTTGTTCTACCCTATCTTTATATTGAGATCAACCTTAGCCCTGTGTGGACTAAGTCCTTGCTAGTTCCGACCTATGTGGGAAGAATAGAATTGAAGATGAATCTTTGATCTGTGGGAGAAGAAGCAAGTCGAAAGAGCCAAAGCCAATCTGTGTGAACGGCCCATGCTGTTGTCACTATATCAATTTGTGTGAACGATAAAGCGACATATTTAGTTAAAGTCACGTAGTTGTGTACGTAGTGATTTTAATAAACATTTTACTCTTGTGTGGAGGACTAGTGGACGTAGAGGGGTTTACCTCGAACCACTTATATCTGTGTGTATTTTACATTCTCTCCTTACTGTTTTCATATTAACCTGTGATTTAAAGTATACATATTGTGAAAACCTTGTACGCATCAAGCAAACAAGAGCTTACCTAGTTGCTGTATTTACAACAACTCAATATTAGTCTTCCGCTACGCAAATAACTTTAAAAAAGTACATCTTATTCACCCCCCACCCTTCTAAGCTGTTTATTGTATACTCTATGGCCAACAACCATTAATGACAATACACATTTTTTGCCTATTTTTTGTCTCAGTTATTATTCCTTCAACATGTTATCAGCACATAGTCTACCAACTGAGCAAGAAAATATCTTCTAAAAATTCTTGAAAAAAATCAATTTTTTTCTACAAACCCTAGCCAACTGCCGCCGCCTACTATACAGAAAGTGCGGCCACCCCCGACTAAAACTCTAATCTTTGACCTAGATCACTCGCCTCATGCTGCGATTGAAAATCAGTCATCTTCTTATAAATCAGATCGGCCCTAACCATCCCGATCCAACCACCGCCGCAACCCTGCTCCGACTTCAACCTTCAATTTAGAGGTGATTTCGACCCTATTCGGTCACAATCAACAACCTCCATCCCCATCCATTTGATCCGAACAGACCCATTTTTATTTCATTGCTGGTAAACACCCGCTTTATGTCTTGCCGGAACCAGCATCGATAAACCAGAAGATGCGCCCGATGCCACTACCCGCGAGCTGACTTGCACGCATCCCGTATTCCAGCCGGCATTCCAGCCCGGGTTCCAGCCCGTTCGCAAATCCACTCCACTGCTGCCCAACCCGCGACCAACCCGCGCCCATCCCACCTTTTTCAGCCTGAACATCCCGCGACCCTAGGACCCAACCCTGCTCTAGTTGTAGACCTAGTACAGCTCCGATACCCGATGTAGATCCAATTCAGTTGCAGTGCGACCCGTTTTTAGTACCCGCTTCACCAAATCAGGTTTTTTTCTCTCAGAAACGAGAAGTAAGGTACATCAATCTGAACCCTACAATTTTATGTGCTTTGATTACTATTGTTGCATATTTATATCCATAAATTTGTTATATTTATGCCTCCTTAACCAATTAAAGCATGGTACATTTAATAATTTTAATTAAACATAGTAAATCGCTTAAAGTAGATTGAATTAAAAGTAATTCACACGAACTAATATATATTGCGGCATAAGAAACCTGATTGTTTGCATAATATATGTATAGATATATTTTAGGGATTATGTTTCTATATCTATAAATATACATATATCTTGCATGCATCTATAGATACGGAATGCAAATTAGGTTTCATCATTAATAGATTATAGAGGACTTGTTTCTACTGCCTATCATAAATTAAACCATGATAAAGTAATTTCATGGTATTTTCAGAAGCATTGAAAGTCATTTTGAGCATATCTTGGTTCATAAAAATAATATGCTCCAACTATTGAAACTTTATCATGAAAAGTACTAATGGCAAACTGTGAAAACTCATTTTTCCTTTTTCTTGTATCAAGATGGCTGATCCAACTCATCCCGAATTTGATATCTTGGACTCAAAAGGGCTTGAGTACCATAGATGGGTCTCTGACATCGAGATCACATTTTTTGCTAAGGACTATAGTGCCATGATCTTTGATACTGCATGTGAAGCACCATCTGGTAATCAAAGCTAGTGCACTAATGTTTCTTAGACGACACATCGACCCCAGCCTGAGATGGAAATATCCACAGTTGAAATCCCCTAGAGAACTATGGATGCCCTTAAGGGTCGGTTTGGGAACATTGATAACACATTGATCCCTGAGTTGATCGTGCACTGGAACAAAATCCATTTGCTTGATTATAAATGGATCAACTATTTCAACAAAGATATGCTCTGTCTCAAGGCACACCTTATTTTATAGGGAAAGGACATCACAAAAGATGATATGATCTAGAAAACTTTTTCCACATTCTACTTTCGCCCTTGTACTAGCGAACCAGTCTAAGCTGGAGGATGATAATAAACGCATCACTACCTTCAGCAAGCTAATCAACCTGCTGTAAGTGGCTGAGAGGCATAACGAAGTGCTAATGAGCAATAATGCCAGGCCGATTGGGACTAGAAAATTTCGGAGGCCAATTATGGCAAAGTGAAGGATATAAACTACCCAATGAATATGGGACTGGACGTGGCAGATGTCATGGTCGAGGACGTGGTCGAGGACATGGGGGTTCTTCTAATGTAATGGGAAGACTTGGTGCTTCTGGCTCCGAAACCCAAGGGACCCAAAAAGAACCTACCCATCCTATCACCCCTAAGGCTCGATTTGGTGATGAACTGTGCTATCATTGTGGAGATGTTGGACATTGGTACAAGAACTACCATATAGTCAAGCAAGTCGCAGTTACTACAAGAAATATAGTGAGAAATTCACTATATGGAGAAAGGTGATTTAGACAAGTCCCCGGATGTCAATTTCTTAGTCACCGTCGTCGTATTGAGACATACGAGTCACAGTTAGTAGAGGCACCCTTTTATTATTGAATCCTAGTATAATGTTTACTTTCTCGTTTACATTTGGTAGAATTATCTCAAGACAATTGTATCTGTGTTTTTATTTCCAGTAATGGTGCGATGCAACTTTATTTTTCTAGAACAAGATATTTTTATTACTAGGTTATATTCTTAGCTATATTTCAAAGTACTAAATATTACTTGAATGCTTATGGTTCGAGATTTCCCTCTCTATGAAGGAATGAATCAAGAAGAAGTTGAATGTTAGAAATAGGCTTATATCCAAAGGATTACTCTCCTGTCAATCCTCGGTAACTACGATGACTGGTCCTCCTAACTCATCAAATGGCGAGGTAATGCCTAATTATTGATGCCGAAATTGAACTTTCTTCTAAGTTACTGATGCTTTATGCACCCAGAGTCCTTCGAACCTTACTTAGCTTCTATAATATATGTAGCATTAATGATTTTCATGTTGAAACCCACTGTGATTATGGAATAGATGTTTTTATTAATTCTAGTGTATGTGGATGTAAACGCATTTTAGAAAAACTCATGAGTCAGTCTACTGGACTGTACCTCACTATTATTGGGATTTTCAAATCCTTTATGTCACCAATAATGTACTTTGGGACACAAAATCATATATTCTTTGACACAATAGACTAGGTCATCTTGGTCGAGGTATGATGATCCGTATACTAAAGAACTTGTACAAACATCCTTTCTTTCAAGTGAAAATGCGCCAACAACTCAGCACAAAGAACATTGTTGATGTTAATCATGCTATATCATCCAAAGATCTGGATACATATCAAATAGGAGCCAGACCTTCTTACATTAAAGAAACAAAAGCAAGCATTCCATTCTTACGTTGAATACAAATAGATATTTATAGACCCATCCACCCAGAATGCAGACCATTTATATATGTTATGATTTTGGTGGATGCCCCAACAAGTTGGTCAGATGTCACTCTCCAGTCCACCCAAAATGCTGCAGAAATTCCAAGATGATTTATAAGTTCTCACCTCCCTTATCACATCTAAATGACTTGATGATGCTGGAGAGTCCACATCAAAACGAGTTTGATGTTTATTGCGTGATAGAGATTAATGTACAACATCTTGTCCCATGTGCATATGCAAATGGTCTCACATAAACAACCATAAAAAAGATGTATGGTGATTATATCATTGGCTATACGCACCAATTTGCATATTTTGCCTGGAATTATGCAATATTGCAAGCAATTTTACTTAATTTATTCATTTTTAAACCATCTACTAACTAATTAGTTTATGCCTATCAGTTGGGACTGGATACGCGTGATTTTCATACTTTTGATCCAGACGGACTTGAGTGTCAATCGCGCATATTTGGTTACACACTAAATGTGCCTTCTGCGCCCCATGGCACATCGATCATTAGAGACGATTCAGTATTCATGTTGGATAAGAACCCAATACACTTATCCGCTATTTGAAACCTTGATAGACGATCTCTTTACCGCATAATTTGTGGAATTATCACTCCGACGAGACAACCTTCCCGTTGTTAAGGGGAGAGAAAATATAATTTCGCATGGTGTGTCCCCATTTTGTCTCATTATGATCACCGAACCTCATAATGTTACCATGAAGCACAAAGAATACTCGATCTTTAGAACGTAGTAGATTCGATGCCTGATGTGTTTACTGATATCGCTAAAGTGAGATCTCACAATACAACTGCATATGTACATGTAAGGTCAGAAGTCCCCATTAAGGGGCACATCACCGATGAACCAGGTGATGCAAATACACTTGGTGGAGGTGTGATTGAGGCCATGGCTCCCTGCAAAGAAAGGGGTGGAAGCCTCATGGTCCGACTAAATACTCACCCAAGGAAGAGGTGGAGTATGGCATAAATTTATATTTTAACCACCAATGAACTCGTTTCATAAGATCATGCTCGATTTTATTATGTCCATGAGTCATGATGAAGGGGATGCCCAAAGATATGATTCAGAAAATCAAGAATCCCGATGAAATTATGAGAGTGTGGCCTGATCAACCGCCCACTTTGATGATATGTTATTCAATGAATCATAAAGTACCATGATATCGAACCTCGCTCAGTTGGATGAAAACAACATAGAGCTAATTAGCCTACAATAAATACATTCCAGGTAGAACTAAGTTCTCTGGCAAAGAGACAGGTATTTGGTATGGTGGTGCTAACCTAACCAAGTGTAAAGCCTGTAGGACATAAACGGGCCTTTTTCATGGACATAAACGGGCCTTTTTCATAAAGCATAGTAAGATACTACATCGGGCGCATCACAACCATTGTGTAAAATATTTATACTACATCGGTTATGATGGGAACCGATGTAAAAAGTGAAAATCTGCAAGTTTCTAAATCGGTTCATAAATAACTGATGTAATAAGTGATAGTTTTATTACGAAAATGCCACAGCGTCACTTTCTACATCAGTTCCAACATAATCGATGTTAAAAGTCTTATGTCAAATGGTATTTTTCTACTAGTGGTGGAGTCCTAGTGTACAAGGTTCACAAAGTATTTCTTCTCACATTGCCCCGAGATTGATTACGAGGAAATATACTCCCATGTATAGATTTCGCTATTTAATTAGCCTAATAATTCTCGAGGAACTGGAAATACAGCTAATGGATGTGGTTACTACGTATTTTAATGGGGATCTAGATACATATATATATATATATATTATGTATGAAAGTGCTCAATTGCATTTCAGTACCTATCTTGAGTGTTAAAGGTTCATCAAGTGACTCTAGACCACGGAGTGCATTTGCAGTTCGCTTGAAATGCTCATTTTACGGCTTAATGCAGTCCGGTAGGATGTGTTATAACCTAAGTAACTACTTTATTACAAAGGGATATAAGAACGATGAATTGTGTCCTTGTGTCTTCACAAAGAAAATTAGTTCTCGATCCGTGATCATTGCAGTGTATGTCAATGACAGTAACATAAAAGGTACTATTGATAAAATAAGAGGAATAATCGAATACTGGAAATATGAGTTTGAGATGAAAGATCTTGGGAAATCTCGGTTATGTCGAGGCATTAACATAGAACACGAGTTTGTGAAATTCTATCCACCAGTCTGCCTATGTCAAGAAGATTTCCAGGCGCTTTAACATGGACAAAGTACACCCGGCTAGCACTCCCACGATCGGTCGAAAATTTGGATGCAAAGGAAACATCCATTTCATCTAAAGGAAAGTGATGAAGAGATTTGAGAGCTGAAATTTTCTACTTAAGTGCAACAGTGTATTATTGTACTTAGCTCAATTTACATGACCTGATATCATTCCTCAGTTAATTTACTAACTATATTTAGTCCAGCATCGACGCAACACCAATGGAATGGTAACAAGAATATTCTATGATACTTAAAAGAAACCGTTGACTTATGATCATTCTTTCCCTATAAGCAAACAAAGGAGGCTGCTTTCGAAAAGGTAAATGCTAAAGTAAATTCTGGTGTCGAAGCTACTACCCTGAAGAATGTGTTGGTAACATTTGATGATGCTTTCGAAATCAACTAAGCAAACCCTTTCGGCTACCTCCTTGAATCAGGACAATATTATTGCTTTGCATGAATCAGTCCGTGAGTGTCACGATTAAGAACTATCATTCTATATTTGTGAGGAACTAGTGGTTAAGTAGGACTGCTGATGAGCATACTTACATTTAGGAACATAATATAACTTGTAGATTCCCTTGATTGATGGAAGGATCATGACAAAAGAGGTATAAGGGAACATACTCAAATAGGTTTCATTCTTTTTCGTAGACCAAGATTTATATTTTCCACTGGGTTTTGTTATCCGGCAATGCTTTTAATGAGGCAACGATATATCAATATAAGTATTAGAGGGAGCTACAGATTTTTCCAACTTCCGATATTGATGTAAAGGTCACAAGGAAATGGTGATTTATAAAGAAACTTAATCACATGTGTTGTACTCTCTTTGACCAAGGTTCATTTATCCCATTGAGTTTTCTTACTTGACGAAATTTTTAATGAGGCAACTACTCCTTGATTGATGTACAAATCAAGGGAGATGTAAACTTGAGAGAGAGAGTCTTACATCCACATTGTACGTTATACTCTTTTTCTTCCAAGGATCATTTTCCCACAGGGTTTTTATCACTTAGAAAGATTTGTAACGAAGTAACTAGATGTATTGATTTTTAGGGATCGATGAAATGATTATCTTAATAACACTGCAATTAATGTAATGATCATATGAAAGGATATACTCAAAGGGTGAAGTCTAAACCTTATGTGTCTAGATGTTGTAATCTTTTCCATACGATCAAGATAGTTTCCCCACTGGGTTTTTGCTTGATGAGGTTTTAATGAGACAACATGACATGCACTAACATAGACTATGCACAAGGGGGGAGTATTAAATGAATAATATTTTATGTGCCTAGTCTACACGTTATGAGATTTTCTAGTCATGGTAGTATTATGTCTGTTATATTGTAATATCTCCTTGTATATATAAGGATATCCATTAATAAGAACACACATCTCTTTGTCGTACTTCAATAAAGGTCAATAACCCTTTTACCAGTGTTGAAGCACGATTCACATGCCACCGTCGACACTTGAATGGCTAGAACATCCCTTGCTAGGGTCTGCAAGCTAGGGTACTTGTCACCATTAGTTCTCCACCAATCACAAATATCAAACTTTGAACCTTGTGGCTTCTCAATAGGGTCAAGCAAATAGCGATCTACCTCGTGTCCAACAACCAATTCTTCACCTTCTTCTAGTTGTTTCTCCTAATCCTCTAACATTTCCTTCTTCTTTCCAGATACATTAACTCGTCGTTTAACCTTGTTGCCAATCCTTTTAGCCTTGCTGCCACTAACATCACCAGGTGAAGAAGATGACATTGACTTATGCGATGAGTTAGCAACGACTGCAATGCCATACAAGTCAGAAAGGTTCATAAGAAGATTCTTTAGGTCATCAGACCTCTTCCTAACCTCATTTTTCTCCAAACCCATCATAATTTCAGCTTGCCTCTCAAAATACTTGAGCTTGTAACGGAGATGCAACACTCGAGCAACTAACAGGAACTTGTTAATGTCATCCAGACTACCATAGTACTTCTGGAACTTCTTCCTCATCTTTTCCGCCATCTCATATATGATAAGATTAACCTCTATGCTTGACTCATCCATAGGCCTGTCGTGAAGCTCATCAAGCTCTGCCTTGACACTAAGAATATCATGGAAGGCAGTATGAGCAGTAGGAGTGAGAGAGGCACTAACATTGATCGTTACATGGTAGAAAACTCCAAGGAAATTCATAAAACACTCAGCCTTCTCCCAATCAATATCATTAGGTAGCCCTACCTCTTCCTCCCACACCTCTCTTCATGGTCAAGTTCACCTTCTTCATCAAATTCATCTCTTTCATCAAAGTATTGTTATAGTTCAAAGAGTCGTCATCTGCCATTTTCTGAAAAGCCTTCCGCAACTCTAGAGCAATCTCCAACATCTTGTATATGGAGTTCCACCTAGTTGGAACAACGAGAATGCAGATTTTCTTGCATTCTATCTTATCCTTCTCAACACACTTCTTGAAAACTTTTGTTCTTGCGGTTGAACTTCTGACAAAACGAGTTGTAATTCTAATTGTCACAATGGACTCTCCATTTCCTTTATACCTGCTTTCACTACCAAATTCATAGTATGTGCGTAGCACCTAGCATGAGAGAATATTCCTGCACATATCGGTTTTCTCTCCCAACCCATCATTCTCTTCCTAAGATAGTCAATCCCTATCTTGTTTGAAGCTGCATTATCTACTGAAATGGTGAGAACCTTCTCTATCCCCCACTCAATCAATGCATCCTCCAAAATTTTTCCTATGGTGCTACCATTGTGGTTAGGAATAACACAAAACTTAAGAATGCATTTGTGCATCTTCCAACCATAATCGATAAAGTGTGCAATAACTACCATATAGTTGATGTTCTGGCAGCTAGTCCAAGTGTCAGTGGTTAGACACACTTGATGTAACTGCAACTCACTTTTAAGCTCCACCTTCATTTCCTCATACATCCTCCAAAAATTCTTAACTATTACCTTCCTACATGGCGGAATAAACCTAGCAACTGCAACATCACAGAAATGCCTGAATCCATGCCTTTCAATGGCGCTGAATGGAAGCTCATCGATTACTATCATCTTAGTAGCAGCATCTATGCAAGTTTCCTGAGACCAAACTTGTAACAGCCCCAGAAATCCACCAGGAATATTACACGATGTAGACCCTTCCCACGAGGATCTACCGGGCTAGACATCACAGAATGACCAAATGCTTGACCGGTCGGGTCAAACCATATAATAAAGCGGACCATTGAGGTCAAATACAAGTAAAGTTCACGGACCGATGAGGTCGCACAACTCAATCAAATAGAAAATAACTCCTACAACAGTACCCACGCAGGGGTCGAAGTACAGTACAGCGGAAGACTGATTACAACTTGACAGAACAACAACATCAACTGAACTCTAATTCTTGATTAGTATCGCGGATCTGTTGGAAAATCCTATTCCACATAATTATAAAAAGGTTTTGATGATGAGTTATTGATGTGTTGTTGATCAAAGAAAACAACAATAGAACGAAACAAAACAACAAAGAAGCCGAAGACGCACAAGCTGGGCAAACAAGGTTAACGCACGCTAGGAAGAAACACTAGCACATGCTAAACTGAAGACACAACCTACGCTACGCATGTATCACAACATACGTAATAGAAAGTCACCTGAAGACTTACCTGGAGTATCATCTAATGATTTAACATACGCAAGCTAAACAAATTAACGTACGCAATCTGGCGAATATAACGTACGTAACATAGGGATTTTAACGTATGTAATGGTGTTTGAATACGAATTCAAACAAGACAACCATTGGAAAGTTCGGATCAAGGTCAAAAGTCATACAATGGTTTGATTGACTTTGAATGGGTTTAACGTATGCTACAATGCTTACTTAACGTACGCAACACAATGTGTTTAACGTACGTAACAGAGAAGGATTAACGTACGTAAAAAGATGGATAGAAGACACTGGACTGAAACTACAAGCAGATAATGTACGCTACAGGAATCCACTAACGTATGTAATGGCGTTAACGTATGCTATACATGAAGCATAGCGCACGCTAAAGAGAGGCAGTGGGCTAACGGCTAGTTGAGGCTTTGAGCCTATAAATACCAAGTCATTTGGTATCTTTCTACACAACAACTACAAGCAAATCACGTATTGATCAGATATCATTGTATACACTATCATTGTTGTATTTGTGCTTAATTGATAAGTGTTTGAGTGTTCATACACGAAAACATACACGAGAGGAAAGATATGGATTATAGATTGATTCGGTGTTATTAAGATCGTTGATCTGGCATTATTAGAATCATATCTAAATCTAAGAGAGGCTTGTCTAGTACCAATAGAAGTTAGATAGGTTGCTTCATTGTCCGATAGAAAAGAAAAACGGTTTATCTTAGACCGACATAAAGACAAGAGTGTAAACCGATAGAAAACGAGATTGTAATGGTATCCCTCAGACCGATAGAAGACGAGGCATAGAGGTTGATCTAAATCCAAGAGACGCTTGTCTAGTACCAAAAGAAAGTTAGATAGGTTGCTTCCTTTTACGATAGAAAAGGAAAACGATTTATCTTGGACCGACATAAAGACAAGAGTGTAACGGTTTATCTCGGACTGATAGAAGATGAGATTGTAATGGTATCTCTCAGACCAATGGAAGATGAGGCGTAGAGATTGATCTTAAGCCTAAGGAAAAAGATACGAAGAGAGGACGTAGGCACATTTGGCCGAACCTCTATAAATCTTGTCATTTATCTTCCACAATTTAATTACGCCTCTGCAACGCAAAGGAGTTTGAAAACTCTACTCCACACCATTATAGAAGGTACCAAATTTCCAAAAATTGGTATCATAGCGGTATCTCTAAAAGTCGGATTTACATCTAAAGAGAAAAAGATCCTGTGGCGCTCCAATTTGCCCCGGTCGAAGGTCTTGCTTTAAATCGACCTCCATTCTTTGATGGATCGAATTTTATTACGTGGAAGAAGAAAATGTCTATTTTCATCCGAGCTTACGACATCGAGCTTTGGAAAGTAATGTCTTGGTCCGAAAATTCCCATGAATTCAAACGGTACTCTCAAAAGCTTTGAAGAGTATGATGCGGATTGGATAAACGACCATTATAATTGCAAAGCAACGCAATTATTATATTGTTCTTTAAATCTGGAAGAACACAACCGAATATCATCGTGCGAAAGTGCCAAAGAAATTTGAAAAATGCTTGAGGTAACACATGAAGGAACATATCAAGTTAAGGAGACGAAAATAAATATGCTCCTCCACGACTACAAGGTATTTATGATGAAGAGTGACGAGTACATAACGAACATGCTCAACCTGTAATACCCGGTTGTAATTCAGTCATTATCATTCAGTATTTATCATTCAGTAATTGTCACTCAGTAATTTTCACTCATTAATAATCATTTGTCACTCATATTCAATCATTGTATTCATCTTTCAGAGTAATTGTATCGTGTATCAGTCGTCATTAATCATCAATCAAGATGGAGTTTGGTGCCGTGTTTATCACCGTTGTCATATTCATAGTGTGCTGTGTGTGAGGAGTAGCGCACGCTACGTACTCTCTTTAGGGTGCGCTAATTGAGTACGGGTAGCGCACGCCACCTCTCAACACTAGCACACGCTAGTGTAGTTGAGCAGGCAGTCCAGAAGGCACTGGACTGTAGTTGGGATTGTACGTAGCGCACGCTACGAATGGTAAGTAGCGCGCGCTAGTGAGCCGGAGTAGCGCACACTATACAATCGGTGTAGCGCGCGCTAAGGTCGGATCAAGTTGAGTCCATTGGCTACTGGACTGAATTGAATTAATTCATAGCGCACGCTATGAGTGGTTTTAGCATACGCAAACGGTGTAGTAGTGCACGCTAATTGTTAGATGTAGCGCACGCTACCAAGATCAGATCAGAGGACAGAAGGTTCTGGACTCCAGTACTGGGCATCAGATAATTCGTTAGCGCACGCTAACATTTGGGGTTAGCGCACGCCAATTGTACATCCGTAGCACACGCTACCAAAGGTATGTAGCGCACGCTACCGTTCTCGTACAGTGGGTACTGGACTACCCAAAATACCCGTTAGCGCGTGCTACGCACAGTAGCTAGCGCACGCTAAACTGGAGTGACTATAAATAGGACAGTGCAGTCCATTTCGTCATTTCTTCATCTCACTTCACTCCTTCGGCGGTTTTGGGCGATTTCGGGCGATTTGGAGAGTATTCTTCGAAGTGTAATCATCAGTCATCATTTTCAAGTCTTTGAGTTGGATTAATCATCACTTCATCATCTCCATTTCATCAAATCAAAGGTAATGATTTCTTAAATCTAGAATTTCGGATATTTGGGGTTTTCCTTCCGTTTTCTTCGTATGAACTTAGATTATTGTTGGAATATGTTAGATATAGATTATCTACCTTGGATAAATGTATTCCTACGGATTTAATAGCTATTTGGGGAATTATTTCAAGAACCCTTGGGGTTGACTTCGGTTAATTTGGGGATTTTCCGATTGATGTTGTCGTAATCTTGAATTGTGGATTCCTATTGGATTGTTGATCCCATTGATATTGTTTTGCTGGTTTGAATCAATCTTTTGGAAGTTGGTTTCGATAATTTGGGATTGGTTGTAACCCACGGGTAGGATGTTCACTACGTATTTCGTTAGAGTGCATCTTTGAGTTCGGATATTGTGTATCAACGTTTGAGTTGGTTATAATCGTGGTTAATACGTATATTGAGCGTTTGTTGGTAATTGTCATTCAAGGTTGTTCGAGCGACCGACATTTCATTTAGGACGTTGTTCGTGGAAGGACATTGTTCACCGGTATTGTGTAAGTAAATTCTTACTCAGTTAAAAGGATATTCATTCCTTTTGTTGTTGTTCATTCATAATCATAATTCATTCATAAAGTACTAACCGTATTGAGACTTGTAATTGTCACTTAATCACTTCATTCACGAGGAACGACGGTTCCAATCATTTCATTGAGCTGTCATTCATTTCACTATCATTTCACCTTGGTGAGTCATTATTGATTTTTGATGTCACTTTTGTTATATCGTGGCATTCCGGGTCATACTGGCGTGCCGGTTGGTATGTGTAGGATTTTCATGTCGGGCACATATAAAGTCGTGTGTTGGTTGTTGGCCTCACATTGGACTGTGCACACGAGATGATCACTTCGTGAGACTGATTAGGTACAAGACCACATGTGTATTCGATCGATACTCGTTGGTGGCTTGTGCACGGATACATTTCCATCCCGAGCGTAGTATGGCGCCATTCCTTGAGCCGTATTGTTAGTTGATTCATATAGCATGTTTGATTGCGTATGTTTTCAACAGGATTGTGTTTATTCAACTCTTGAGGATTGTTGTTCACGTATGGCGGCCGTTGGGATATTTGATTTTCAGGTCATGGCAAGGCAAAAGCACAGGGAGAGCACGTTGACGGCGAGGAGTCTCAGTGATACTAGTAGGGGGCCCCAGTCTTTTCAGTCATTTATTATTCCTTCATTTATTCGCAGACATTCCGTTTGAATACTCATTTCACTCAGTGTTGTATATTTTATCTCCATATAAAATATACATGTATTCTGTTTTATCTTGGGTGTGTTGTATGAAACTCCTCATCGGAGTAATTAATGTTGTAATGTGGTTCGGTACTACATTTACCCTGTGTAATTCATTCATTTTCATTCGCCTGGTGGGTCCCAGTCGGGGTCCATGGCACTGTAATATCCACCTAGTTTGGAGTGTTACAGAGTTGGTATCGGAACATGGTTTTGAATACTACCTTTCGAGTCATGTCTCATTTGAAATCATCGCTCATCAGACTAGTATCATTGGACTTTCGTGTCACGTGTGACCTGTGCAAGAGCCGAGCCCCTCAGACCAAAGAACGGTAAGATTTCTGACGCCATGGTATAATTTTTGGCAATAGAATCACTCATTCATCATTCAACAGTCAACAATCCTCATTCATCATTTTCATTTGTGATCAAGTCGATCATGTTAATTCATTAATCACTCAGTTCATTTCATTGTTCAGTTATTGATCTTGAGGATCATATCATTAATCTTGTTAACTTGTTCAAGATAATCATATCAAGAATTTCATCAGATAACCACGTCATTTCAGTTGATCATTCATGTAATCGTTATATTTGAGCGCGTATGCTCATTTTCATCATTTCATAATATAATCATAATGTGATATTCATGCGAGATATATAATTATCATATGACTTTGCACTTCAGTATGGAAAGAGCTGGCAGGGGACGTGGGGGAAGAGGCCGTGGTGCGGGCCGAAACCCGAGAGCTCGTGTGAATACACGTGCGAATGCCAGAAATAATGCTAACTCATCGAGCAGTGACGCTGCCACTCATTCACCTGGACGTGATCATTCACTATTGGGGAGTCGTACCCGGGACACAGCTCAGTCTGAGGGTGTTCGGGTTGACCCACTCGCTTTTATGCAGGGCATGATGGCCCAAATGACTCAGATGGCTCAACTAATGGAGATAATGCATAACTCAACTACTCAAAATCAACAGGCTCCTCCGCCGCCACCTCAGAGGCAAGAGAGGGGTGTAAGCAGTATTATTGGCGATATCTCTCGCCAGCGACCACCTACCTTCGAGGGCTCATCTGAACCCGCAGATATTGTTCATTGGCTTGAGCATTTCGAGAAGTTATTTGCTATGATGGATTGCCCTGAAGGGCATAAAGTTTCAGTTGCGGCCTGCTACCTTGGTAAGAGCGCTCATTCATGGTGGTTATCGTTGAAGCCCACCGACGGATCATGTACTTGGGATCGGTTCAAAACTCTCATAATGGAGAGATATTATCCAGTCCCACTCAGGGAGGGTAAGTTGTCGGAATTACTCACTCCCGACCTCTCAGCGGACGATGATGTTCTCGCCATCACCGAGAAATTTCAGGAACTTTTTCCGTTCGCCTCATCTATCATTCACTCTGAGGCGGACAAGATCAAGTATTTCAGCAAGAGACTGAAACCTCGTATGCGGCTATAGTTGCTTAATCATAATTGCACCACTCTGGCCGAATTCATCGAGAAAGCTCTTACTTACGAGCTTACTGCTAAGGATATTGCTAAGCAACAACCTTCATCTGCTGGCAAGAAGTCTAAGAACCATAATCAGTCTGACGGCGGTCAGGCCACTTTCAAGAAACCACGTGCGGGCTCTACTTTTTCTGAGCGACCTCCTATGGTGCCTAAACCTGCGGAATCTCAGTCACGAGCGGCCAGTTCGGCCATCACATGTTTCAACTGTGAGGAACAGGGTCATTTCAGTACCAAGTGTCCGAGGCAGACTGTCACGTGCCATAACTGTGGAATTGCTGGGCATAGGGCCCGTTTTTGCCGAAGGGACTCTAAACCCACTCCGGCGTCATCTCAGGCCCCAGGACATTCAGCGGTGCAGAATCAAAGCCACTTCGGTCGGCTGCTCAAGACGACAGGAGCTAATAAAGATGGATCCAAGAGCTATCAGACGGGAGCATCCAGTTCGGGGGCCGGCAACCCCCGAATTTATGAGATGAAGAAGACCGACGATCCAGAGGCCCGGATGATCTCAGGTACACTCGATATTCTATCTCAACCTGTGTGTACCCTTTTTGATACTGGTGCATCGCATTCATTCATTTCCGAGTCATGTTTATGTAGACTACGTCTCGGTAGTGCTACTAGTTGTGAGCCTTATGTCATTGGTCTACCTGACGGTAGAAGAATTATTGGAAATCGCGAGATTCAGAATTGTCTGATTCAGCTATAGGGCCGTGTATGGCTAGCAGACCTAATCGTGGTAGATTTACCGAGAGACGACGTCATTTTGGGTATTGATTGGATGGATCGTCATGATGCCATCATTAGTGTCCGTAAGCGTATGGTCACTATCATTTCAGACGATGGGGTTGAATGTGTTTTTCAGGGAGGTAATCCCAGCTGTTCTGGTAAGGTCATTAACTTGATGAAAGCAGTGAAATTACTCAGTCAGGGGTGTGTTGGTTATTGGTGCTATATGACCAAAACCGAGAAATCACCAGTCATGTTGATGGATATTCCGGTAGTGAGGGATTATGCCGATGTTTTTCTAGACGAGTTACCTGGTTTGACTCTACAGAGAGATATGGAATTCATGATTGAGTTGGAGCCCGGTACGTCCCCAATATCGAAGGCACCGTACCGGATGGCCCCGACCAAATTGCAGGAATTAAAGAACCAACTCGAGGAGTTGTTCGAGAAAAGGTTATATCCGACCGAGTGCATCCCCGTGGGGAGCACCAGTGTTGTTTGTCAAGAAAAAGGATGGTTCGTTTCGCTTCTGTATTGATTATCGGGAGTTGAACAGGGTGACGATCAAGAATAAGTATCCTCAGCCCCGTATCGATGATCTTTTGGATCAACTTCAGGGAGCTTCAGTATTTTCTAAGATCGACTTGAGATCTGGATATCATCGGTTGCGGATTCGAGAGTCAGATATCGCGAGGACGGCATTTCGAACACGCTATGGTCATTATGAATTCGTGGTAATGCCGTTCGGATTAACTAACGCACCTGCGATATTCAAGGAGTTAATGAATCGGGTTTTCATCGACTATTTGGATCAATTTGTGGTTGTCTTTATTGATGACATTCTAATTTATTCTCGTGATCGGGAGGAGCACGAGTTTCATCTTCATCAGGTGCTCGACGTGTTGAGACGAGAACAACTTTATGGGAAGTTTTCCAAATGTGAGTTCTGGATGTCCGAAGTGATGTTTCTCGGACATGTAATTTCATCAGACGGAGTTCGTGTCGATCCTCAGAAGACGGAGGCTATCCGAGGTTGGATACCTCTGAAGAATGTTAAGGAGATCCGGAGCTTTCTTGGATTAGCCGGTTATTATCGGCGGTTTATTGAAGGATTTTCTAAAATCGCTCAACCCATGACGAATCTTTTACGGAAAGATAAGAAATACACGTGGTCCGACGCGTGTCAACAGAGTTTTGAGGAACTCAAGAGCCGATTAACTTCAGCACCTGTCCTTTTTATACCGCAAGGGACGGAAGGATTTGTGGTTTATAGTGATGCGTCCAGACAGGGTCTCGGATGTGTACTCATGCAGAACGGGAAAGTTATTGCTTATGCTTCACGGCAATTGAGACCTTACGAGGTTAATTATCCGACCCACGACTTGGAGCTAGCAGCCGTGGTGTTCGCATTGAAGATTTGGCATCATTATCTTTATGGCGTTACCTGTCAGATATTCACCGATCATAAGAGTTTAAAGTATATATTTACTCAGAATGAGTTAAATATGCGATAGAGACGGTGGTTGGAACTAATCAAAGATTACGATATTGAGATACTTTACCACCCGGGCAAGGCGAATGTTGTCGCTGACGCCTTGAGTCGTAAGTCCGTTCAGGAGCAGATGCTTGCTTGATTAACAGTTCAGAAGGAACTTCAGCAGGAATTTCTGAGACCCGAGATCGAGGTCTGGTTACAGCGAGTACAATGGCAACTTTGTACGTTAGAGATTTCCTCGCCACTTGAGGAGGCGATCAGGGAGAATCGGGGTTCGGACCCATTTTTGTTACGCATTCGAGAGGATGTGACTCAGGGGAAAGCCCATGGATTTGTGGTCCACGAGGATAGACTTTTGCGATTTAAGAATCGGTTGTGTGTACTGGCGAATGACGAGTTGAAAAACTCGATTTTGAGAGAAGCTCATGCTACCCCTTATTCCATTCATCCGGTGTCTAGCAAGATGTATAAAGACTTGAAACAAAATTTCTGGTGGAGTAATATGAAGCGAGAAGTCGCGGAATTTGTTTCGAGATGCTTAACCTGTCAACAAGTCAAGATTGAACATCAGCGACCGGCGGGTATGCTGAAACCGCTCCCTATTCCAGAATGGGAGTGGGAAGATATTTCAATGGACTTCATCACGAGTTTGCCAACGAGTCGTCGTGGCATGAATACAATCTGGGTAATTGTGGACCGCTTAACCAAATCAGCTCATTTCCTTGAGATTAAGGATATGTGGGGACCCGAGAGACTTGCCCAGTTGTTTATCAAAGAGATAGTGAGACTGCACGGTACTCCCAAAAGTATCATTTCCGATCATGACGGACGACTCGTGTCTCATTTTTGGAAATCAGTTCATCGTGCTATGGGAACTCAGCTTAATCTCAGTACAACTTTTCATCCTCAGTCCGACGGGCAATCAGAGAGGACTATTCAGACTTTGGAGGACATGTTGAGGGCATGTGTACTCGATTGGAAAGATGATTGGGAAGCCCAACTACCGTTGATCGAGTTCACGTACAATAACAGTTGGCATTCTTCGATTAAGATGGCACCTTACGAGGCCTTGTACGGTCGTCGTTGTCGATCTCCTTTGTGTTGGGATGACTTATCAGAATCAATCGGCACCGATCCTGATATGCTTATAGCCGCCCGTGAGAAGGTAGCTTTGATCAGGAGTCGTTTGTTGACCGCTCAGAGTCGACAGAAATCTTATGCAGATAATCGTCGTCGGCCATTAGAGTTCGAGACAGGTGACCATGTTTTGGTCAAGGTATCCCCGAGTCATGTTATCTTCCATTTTGGGAAGAGGGGGAAGTTGAGTCCGAGATTTATTGGGCCGTTTGAAATTTTGGATCGAGTAGGTGAGTTAGCTTATCGATTGGCCCTACCTCCGGCGTTGAGCCGAATTCATAATGTGTTTCACGTCTCTCAGTTGTGGAAGTATGTTGCCGACCCGAGTCACATACTTCAGTTTGACGAAATTGAGATCGCCGATGATCATTCATATGAGGAGCGTCCTATACGAGTTTTAGAACGGCGAATCAAATAGTTGAGGAGCAAGACGATTCCTTTGGTTAAAATTCAGTGGTCTAGACACGGAGTCGAAGAGGCTACTTGGGAAACCGAGGATAGTATGCGGGAGAGTTATCCCGAGTTGTTTGACCCTTAGTTTCGAGGACGAAACTCTTTTAGGGGGGTGTATGTAATACCCTGTTGTAATTCAGTCATTATCATTCAGTATTTATCATTCAGTATTTATCATTCAGTAATTGTCACTCAGTAATTTTAACTCATTAATAATCATTTGTCACTCATATTCAATCATTGTATTCATCGTTCAGAGTAATTGTATCATGTATCAGTCGTCATTCATCATCAATCAAGATGGAGTTTCGTGCCGTGTTTATCACCGTTGTCATATTCATAGTGTGCTGTGTGTGAGGAGTAGCGCACGCTACATACTCTCTTTAGCGTGCGCTAATTGAGTACGGGTAGCGCACGCCACCTCTCAACACTAGCGCCCGCTAGTGTAGTTGAGCAGGCAGTCCAGAAGGCACTGGACTGCAGTTGGGATTGTAGGTAGCGCATGCTACGAATGGTAAGTAGCGCGCGCTAGTGATCCGGAGTAGCGCACACTATACAGTCGGTGTAGCGCGCGCTAAGGTCGGATCAGGTTGAGTCCAGTGGCTACTAGACTGAATTGAATTAATTCATAGCGCACGCTATGAGTGGTTTTAGCGTACGCAAACGGTGTAGTAGCGCACGCTAATTGTTGGATGTAGCGCACGCTACCGAGATCAGATCAGAGGACAGAAGGTTCTGGACTCCAGTACTGGGCATCAGATAATTCCTTAGCACACGCTAACATTTGGGGTTAGCACACGCCAATTGTACATCCGTAGCGCACGCTACCAAAGGTACGTAGCGCACGCTAACGTTCTCGTACAGTGGGTACTGGACTACCCAAAATACCCGTTAGCGCACGCTACGCACAGGAGCTAGCGCACGCTAAACTGGAGTGACTATAAATAGGACAATGCAGTCCATTTCGTCATTTCTTCATCTCACTTCACTCCTTCGGCGGTTTTGGGCGATTTTGGGCGATTTGGAGAGTATTCTTCGAAGTGTAATCATCAATCATCATTTTCAAGTCTTTGAGTTGGATTAATCATCACTTCATCATCTCCATTTCATCAAATCAAAGGTAATGATTTCTTGAATCTAGACTTTCGGATATTTGGGGTTTTCCTTCCGTTTTCTTCGTATGAACTTAGATTGTTGTTGGAATATGTTATATATGGATTATCTACCTTGAATAAATGTATTCCTACGGATTTAATGGCTATTTGGGGAATTATTTCAAGAACCCTTGGGGTTGACTTCGGTTAATTTGGGGATTTTCCGATTGATGTTGTCGTAATCTTGAATTGTGGATTCCTATTGGATTATTGATCCCATTGATATTGTTTTGCTGGTTTGAATCAATCTTTTGGAAGTTGGTTTCGATAATTTGGGATTGGTTGTAACCCACGTGTAGGATGTTCACTACATATTTCGTTAGAGTGCATCTTTGAGTTCGGATATTGTGTATCAACGTTTGAGTTAGTTATAATCGTGGTTAATACGTATATTGAGCGTTTGTTGGTAATTGTCATTCAAGGTTGTTCGAGCGACCGACATTTCATTTAGGACGTTGTTCGTGGAAGGACATTGTTCACCGGTGTTGTGTAAGTAAATTCTTACTCAGTTAAAAGGATATTCATTCCTTTTGTTGTTGTTCATTCATAATCATAATTCATTCATAAAGTACTAACCGTATTGAGACTTGTAATTGTCACTTAATCACTTCATTCACAAGGAATGATGGTTCCAATCATTTCATTGAGCTGTCATTCATTTCACTATCATTTCACCTTGGTGAGTCATTATTGATTTTCGATGTCACTTTTGTTATATCGTGGCATTCCGGGTCATACTGGCGTGCCGGTTGGTATGTGTAGGATTTTCATGTCGGGCACATATAAAGTCGTGTGTTGGTTGTTGGCCTCACATCGATCGCACATGAGACGATCACTTCGTGAGACTGATTAGGTACAAGACCACACGTGTATTCGATCGATACTCGTTGGTGGCTTGTGCACAGACACATTTCCATCCCGGGCGTAGTATGGCGCCATTCCTTGAGCCGTATTGTTAGTTGATTCATATAGCATGTTTGATTGCGTATGTTTTCAACAGGATTGTGTTTATTCAACTCTTGAGGATTGTTGTTCTGTGTAACTGACCCCATTGGGGGATATTTGACTTTCAGGTCATGGCAAGGCAAAAGCACGGGGAGAGCACGTTGACGGCGAGGAGTCTCAGTGATACTAGTAGGGGCCCCCAGTCTTTTCAGTCATTTATGTTTCCTTCATTTATTCCGCTGCAGACATTCCGTTTGAATACTCATTTCACTGAGTGTTGTATATTTTATCTCCATATAAAATATACATGTATTCTGTTTTATCTTGGGTGTGTTGTATGAAACTCCTCATCGGAGTAATTAATGTTGTAATGTGGTTCGGTACTACATTTACCCTGTGTAATTCATTCATTTTCATTCGCCTGGTGGGTCCTAGTCGGGGGTCCACGGCACTGTAATATCCGCCTAGTTTGGGGTGTTACACGACCGATTTTCGGTCATAACTAATGGACTGGCTTGTTTCAGATAACCATTGATAAGTAGTGAAAAAGTAAGTAAAATCTTAAGATCACTACCTGTTGAATGGGATGGGACGGTTACGACGATTATGGAATCGAAAGAATCTTAGGTTAGTTCTTGTCATCACATAAAACTACCGATCATTTTCTATGAGTCAAATCCATTCTCTAGCGGATTCCCATATTCAGAGATAGTCCGATGAATGGTGATTAATCCATATGAGAAGGGAAAGACTGATGAGACTACTGATACCTTTTATCGGGTAAGTCATATCGGTGAAAGAGAAAACGGTACTAGCTAAAGAGAAGGATCAGACAAATTTTCTCTCATACAAAGTGAAAATAAGCTACGGTTCAAAGATCACTGGGTTTAGGGAGAGGCTGATCGAAAGCTAGGCTAAGTTATCCCGTGATCCAATCGGGTCGAAGCGGATCCTTCTCCAGCTACTGATTCAGTTGAGCTAGTAAACTCATTTACTTCACTTATTAGCCGATCTAGTTCAAGACTTTCGAAGGTAGGACAAGCGAATTCCATGCATTGTTGAAGCTTTCTTCTACGCACTGGAATGAAAATACTAAGTGCATGCCTTCATATTCAATGTCGTTTGAGAAATTATGATCGAGGAAATGCTTTTGCTTTTTCTTCTGGTATCATTCCAAGTCTTCCTTAAGTCTTGTAGGTGGTCTATTCTTTCTTCCGTCATGTCTAACTGGCCCCTAGAGTGTATCGGGCGCTTTCCAGTTTAGCATACAGACATAGCAGCCTTCGCAGCACTCTAAGTCGTAATCGGTAAGCAGTCCAGCTAGGGCTAGCAGTTAGTCTAGTCCGTAATCCGCTCCCTACGTTACGTTTAAGTGAGAAAATGGAGATGCGTAGGTCTATCACCCTAAGGCCTAATCCTTCTGCCTATCCTTCAGTCTGTCTATCATTCGAAGTGGTCTAGCGCGGTCCATTACGTAAGCAGTACTAGTCTCTTTAAAATAATCTTGATTTTAGCGCCCTCATCGGATCACTAATAAACTACGAGATAGTTATTAAATCTCCAAATGCCAAGCCAAAACCGAAAGAAAGAACCATAGCTTTGAAAGCTAAGATGTCAAGAAGAGAAGAAGAAATCCCGGTAGATAAAAACGATGAAGAATTGGCATATTATGCCAAGAATATAAATAAGTATCAAAACTTATTAAACCGGCGAAGAAATGATATCAACTCGAGCGAGTCAAAGAAATTCAACAATAATTGTCGAAACTATGGTAAACCAGGCCACTTTGCTAGAAATTGCTGAGCATCAACTTCCAAGAAGGAAGTACTCATAGCAACATGGAGTGACGAAGAGGAAGACGATGAATATACTCAAAATAACCTCGCACTCATGGCTAGGAGTTCATTCGATGAAAACAACGTCGAAAGTCAGGTTAGTACCTCGTCTCATGACAAATTATTTGAAGCATTCGAACTTTTACATACAGATTTTTAAAATGCTTTAACTGATAATAAATCCATGAAAGCTAAAAATAAATTACTCGAAATCGAAATTTCCAAAATGAAAGAAAAAGGGGAAGTTTTTGAAAATAATCATTCTCTGTATCTTGAAAAAGAGAATATTTTGAAAGATGATCTTTTAAAAGTTCAGAACGAACTTAAGAATTTAACGAATAAATTTTCTTGCGGAAATGATAAATGTGAATAAATGCTTTCCGTTCAAAAGTTTTCATTAAATAACAGGGGTTATGATTCAAACTGTGTAATAAAACCGAATCCTTAAATTTTAAAATACCCCGATGTGATAAATATTTAGAAATTGGGCATCATATTTCGATTTGCAAAAGCCCAAGACGGATGATCAAAATTAAGAAAGTTGGGATTCCTAAAGGAACCACAATTTCGAATATCGTCTATGTATCAAATGAAAAACCGACTATTGATTGGATCCCCAAAAATCAAAATTGATATTTTCAATATTGGTATTTAACTCAGGGGGAGTTATATTATTTTTTAATTGAGAAATCTATTTTTTAAGGGGAGTTTTACCCGTTATTTGTCATATTTATTTTTTTATTTTATTGATTTTTGTTATTATGCCACTTTTTTATTATGACAAAAAGGGGAGAAGAAGAGGATAATGGGAGAATACGAGTCATGGAAAAATGACGAGAAAAATAAAAACAATATCCCAATCATGAAAGAGGGAGAAAAGACGAATGAGTAAAAAGTCGAAAAACATAAAAGAAGAAAGTTGAAAAATAAAAATGAGGAGTTGAAAAGGAGAAAAGAAAAGATGGGGAGAAGAAAACTAACGAAAAGAACAAAGCCGAAAACTTTGATTTGTATTATGTTTTATATTTTTGCAGGTATAAAATCCCATCGAAGATTGTGGTTTTGTCATCATCAAAAAGGGGGAGATTGTTGGAATATCCTATTCCACATAATTATCAAAAGGTTTTGATGATGAGTTATTGATGTGTTGTTGATCAAGAAAACAACAATATAACGAAACAAAACAACAAAGAAGTCGAAGACGCACAAGCTGGGCAGACAAGGTTAACGCACGCTAGGAAGAAAGACTAGCGCACGCTAAACTGAAGACATAACGTACGCTATGCATGTATCACAACGTACGTAATAGAAAGTCACCTTAATACTTACCTGAAGTATCATCTGATGATTTAACATACGCAAGCTAAACAAATTAACGTACGCAATCTGGCGATTATAACGTACGTAACATAGGGATGTTAAAGTATGTAATGGTGTTTGAATACGAATTCAAACAAGACAATTGTTGGAAGATTCAGATCAAGGTCAAAAGTTCATACAACAGATCTATTGACTTTGAATGGGTTTAATGTACGCTACAATGCTTACTTAACGTACGCAACACAACGTGTTTAACGTATGTAATAGAGAAGGATTAACGTACGTAAAAGGATGGACAGAAGCCACTGTACTGAAACTACAAGCAGATAACGTACGCTAGAGGAATCCACTAACGTATGTAATGGCGTTAACGTATGTTATGCATGAAGCATAGCGCACGCTAAAGAGAGGCAGTGGGCTAACGGCTAGTTGAGGCTTTGAGCCTATAAATAACAAGTCATTTGGTATCATTCTACACAACAACTACAAGCAAATCACATATTTGATCAGATATCATTGTATACACTATCGTTGTTGTATTTGCTCTTAATTGATAAGTGTTTGAGTGTTCATACACGAAAATATACACGAGAGGAAAGATACGGATTGTAGATTGATTCGTTGTTATTAGGATCGTTGATCCGGCATTATTAGAATCATATCTAAATCCAAGAGAGGTTTGTTTAGCACCAATAGAAAGCTAGATAGGTTGATTATTTGTCTTATAGAAAAGGAAAACGGTTTATCTTGGACCAACATAAAGATAAGAGTGTAACGGTTTACCTTAGAGCGATAAAAGACGAGATTGTAACAGTATCCCTCGGACCGATAGAACACGAGTTGTAGAGGTTGATCCTAAGCCTAAGGAAAAAGATACGAAGATAGGACGTAGCCACGTTTGGCCGAACCTCTATAAATCTTGTGTCTTTTATCTTCCGCAATTTAATTACGCTTCCACAACACAAAAGAGTTTGAAAACTCTACTCCACACCATTCTAGAAGGTACCAAATTTCCAACAGGCTCGTCTTCTTCTATGCCATCCCTGTGATTGCTCCAACGAACTAAGCATACCTGAAATGCATGAAACGCATTTCCCCCATTTAAGGGGTTAGCATTTGAATGGCTAGTACAAGTATCACACCCACACGAAATGTTGCAAGCAAATAGTAACCACGAATCAGATATGATAATCAGCTACCAAAGCATTCTCGAGAGGTTTTAGAATTTTGAAAACAAGCAAGAAATATGTGAAAATAAAATCCTCATCTCGGGGGGGTTTTAAGACTAGAAAACCTTTAGGACCTCGAGTCCTGAATTCCAAAACCTTTTCGAAATTTTTAGTATCTCGGCCCAAATCTCAGTTCGTATCTCGACAATCTTCAACACGGAAAACATTTTTCACAATCGCGTGGGGCTCGACCCAACATTCATTTCATAAAACTTTCCTTCAAACTTTGATTGACAAAACATAATTCATGACACTGTGATCTCTTGTCACGTGTCTCCGTAGATTGAACAACCCACACGGACTTAACCAAAACACAATAATCCAAACACACATTCATGACACCGTGATCTCCTATCACGTGTCTCCGTAGGTTCAACAACCCACACGGACTTAACCAATCACAACAGCCAGTCCTAACCCGTGAACATGTGTCACGTGTCACTGTAGGTCCCATCGAACCCGCACAGGTGGACGTACTGTGTCCTGACTCCATGGACCTGTGCCATGTGTCATCGTAGGCCTTGTCAGACCCGCACGACTGGACCTCAGCACCACATACTAAGTTCTGATACCATGGACCTGTGCCATGAATCCTCGTAGGCCCCGTCGAACCCACACGAGTGAAATTAGCACCACAACGCACAATACTCACGTTCACATTACATCAATAATGAACACGGCTAATCAATCACGTTGATCACCTCGAAATCACGCATCACATGCACATAACACAATCTCAACAATACAACCATCATCAATCAACGACACACAACTAGCATAACTCACGATCAATACGCAATACATTGCACAACCATGTGTACAACCAAACCAACACGATTATCACAATCCTGCACACATAACACGATGTCGGCATTTCAACCATCATCACGAACAATACACAGTCGACTTTTCTCATAATCCACATAAAACACAATACACATCCAAGTGTAAAATCAATCTGACATAAACATCACAACTATCATGATTCCTTAATCATAAACAATCAAGCACAACACAACCAACACGAAGTATTTATTACCAATAGTTCATATTCACTACATATGAATTATATTCACGGAGGTAAATCAATCCTTGTAAAACTAACACGTAATCTCTATTCGTAAGACATAAATCATATAAGCAAGATACTTGCCTCGAAATCGGCACGCAAATACTCCGACGAACACGGCTCGATCGAAGTGCCTCGAAACCTACAACTTTCGCAAGAAACAACGAAAACGCAATCACAACGAGGATCCAGACCAATAATAATGGAGATCACAACAAACCTTTGAAGGAAAACTCATTCGAACATTTAATCAAACATTAAATGTTTAATAAGTCCCAAGAACATTCAACTCGTCAATCGAGTTAAACAAACTCGAAATACGGATATACAATCCATAGAACACGATTAATAATGTCGTACAACACCAACTGATTCATCAAAATCGTACTAGAATCGAAATCAAGAACAAATCTCCAAAAAGGTCACTTCAAGAAAAAATGGGAAAATAGCTCGATCCGATAAAGAACAACGGATTAGATGATGTTATAATCACCTAAGGCTCTCCAAAATACCTTGGATAGAGCAAAAATCAACCAAGATCATCAACCCTAGGGACTCTCGTCTCTAACCCCCGGAAGAGAGGAGAAAGAAGAGAGAAATGAGAAAAATAAACTGCTGTCCACTTTATATAGTGGACAGCTTAGTGTGCGCTAAGCATCCATATTATTGTGTGCTATCGAATCGTCAATAAAAAATGTTCTGCACAACTGATCAGTTAGCGCGCGCTAACTGCAAGCATTAGCGTGCGCTAATCAACACTCTAACCTAGTCCAGTAGCTTCTGGACTGCCCCAAAACCACCAGTTAGCGTGCGCTATAAATGCTATAGTATAGTGCGCTGTCCATGCACGTAGTGTGCGCTATTCCTACTGCACATACAATAGGATCGCACCAAAAACTCATCACAACAACGATACCTGCCAATGGAACGACAAATCCTGCAACATGTGATAAAACTGTTAGTGAACGGGTATATGTCCTATGCGGTTATTGGCAAATGAGATCATAAGTCTTTGGCCAAAGCATTGGAGCTAGTTGTATTGGATACACGAGAGCTCGATGATCTCGATTTGCATTAAATCATGCATAGCATCAAGTACAGGTAGGGTTTGACTGACCGTGACCCTATAACTTGATCGGGACATTTGAAAGAAGGGTTTATACATATACTGGTATTCACGACAGAAAGGTTTTGGAATGATCCCTATCATTCATTCTCAGTTAGGATACAGTGTAGGCCGCCAGGATGGCTAGTTGGTGCTACTACTCTTTGGTTCCTCCATTGCTAACTGAGACGGACCTACCGAGTCGCCAATCGATTGGATTTACGGAATGAATCGAGCTTATTCTCTCTTTATTAATATCGATATCGATATCAAATTTATTGGACATTGGATGTCTAATTAATTTTGGTACATTGGATATCTAAATTAATTTATTGGATAAATTAATTTACGGCCTAATAAATTAAATATATGTGATATCCCACACCGACTAGCAGAGAGCGGGCGAAGTGCCTTATTTGAGCGTGCCGTGACACCTAATAGCATGAGGCCTTTTAGGAGCACGGTGGCTTCGGATGATGAGAACTCCGGTTAAGCGTCTTTGGTGCGAGCGATCCCGTGATGGGTGACCTCCAAAAACAAAACCGTGAGGGCCAGCTCAGAGGAGAGTGCCCAGAGCGGACAATATCATGCTACGGCGGAGGGGTCTTGGGTTGTGACAATTGGTATCAGAGCCACTCTGCTGTGTCGTGCGAGTGTGCCGATGAGGACGTCGGGTCCTTTGAGGAGGGGCGACTGTGATATCCCACACCGACTAGCGAGAGCGGGCGAAGTGTCTTATTTGAGCGTCTTTGTGACACCAAATAGCATGAGGCCTTTTGGGATCCCAGTGTCTTCGGGGTGATGAGAACTCCGGTTAAGCGTCTTGGTGCGAGAGCACCCAGGAAGGGTGACCTCCTGGGAAGCTGCTCGTTGGGCTCCCAAAAATAAAACCGTGAGGGCCAGCTCAGAAGAGAGTGCCCAGAGCGGACAATATCATGCTACGGCGGAGGGGTCTTGTGATGTGACAATATAATACTGGGTGATTTAATTCATGAATATAATTATTTATTGGAGAAATTAATTATATTATTTTGTATTTGATATGATTAATTAATTGGATTAATTAATTAATATAAATACATCGGAACGGAATGGAGTTTGTCTGTTTGGACTCTCAAGAGTCTGAAACGAACCAATTCGGTTCTTCTACATGGCCGCCCCACCTTCCTCCCACCTTCCTTAGTCTTTGTCTTCACCTTAGTTGATGGAAGACCAAGAATATTATGGTTCTTGGTGAGATATTATTCATATAGAATAATAAAAGGTGTAGAATGAAAAACATTAAAAAGACCAACTCTTCTTGGTGGTGAGATACGGGTCATTTGGAAGAGAGAGAAAGAGATCAATATTCTCCTTGTCTTTATTTTTCATTCTTCATTATGCTTGAGATTTTTCTTGGAGAAAAATTAAGAGAAATATTGAGAGAAATTATTTGATAAATATATTTGGAGTATATTAATCAAATTAAATAGCTTCATCATCTTATTCTAGCCGTAACCTTGGAGGTTAATTGGGTGGTTGTCGTTCCGATCGTTTCTCTCGCATGTGACAAGTAGAGACGCGGTGTTTTCGGCGTTGGATCAACCTAAAGCTTGTTGACGATTGGATTCGCAAGGGACATCATATTTTCACCATTTACTCAACGGACTATGAGGGTATGATTTCGAATCCTACTCTTGTTTTCTTTTATTTATTCGTATATACGTAGCTTGATCGATCCTCTTAATGGATTCAGATCGAATTAGATTCGTTTATTGCTTTCGCTGCGCCTTCATTTTAGGCACCGAATCCCAACAGTGGTATTGGGGCGTCGGTCTTGCGATCGTATATATGATATTTAGCATTTGGAATGCTTGATTAAATGTTTAGTGATTTGGAATTACGACCGTTTAATTCGTGTTTTAATTGTTCGTCGAAAATTAATTTTTTCATGTTTTATGTTACTATATATAAATCTGATTTTATTTTTTAAAACTAATTTATATGGGTAATATTAAAATTATAAAAATATAAATTTTGAAATCGGGACGAAAAGGGTCGAAAAATCGCCGGGCCGTATGAGAGTCGGACGGCGCCCGATAGAATGCTCTGCGATGGCGGCAAGGCGAGAGGGTCGCTCCTCTCGGCCATGGCAGCGGTGAAGAGGTCATGGACGGGCTTCAGGATTTTGATTTCGACTCCATTTTATTTTTATGTTTCGTTATCATAATTTCCGGCAATTTAAATTGGATTTAAATTTGACTAAAAAAAATACTTGGTGTTTTTATTTTGTGGAAATTAATTATTGTGAAATATTTAAAATCTTCTGGATCATACGAACGAATTAAAATTACTATGCTCGTGAATTAATTAGATTAATTCTATTAGATGGTTAATTTGATATATTGGTTGGATCAATGTATTGTATTACTTAAATCCGTTTATTTAGTATTTATTGGATGAATACTTGTGAAAAGTGACGTAGTTCATGGACCTAGTTTTGAATCGTTCGGTTTTATTCGATTGGGTGGTAAAGGCCGTTTTGAGCCTATTTATTTTACTAGAAAATTTGTATAGGATGCATTTTTTCAAATGTAAAATTTATATGTATTGACGAAGACCGAGGAAGATCCATTCGAGAAGACGAAGATTCGAGACTAAGACATGTAATTAGATTACGATATTTTTGTTCTAGGAATGTCCATGAACTACATGTTGGTAGCAACTAGGTTGTGAATGTTTTATTCATATGGTATGAATGCTACAAACGCGCTTAAATGAATTAATGTGCAAAGTGTAACATTAATTGCGAAAATTCTCCCACGACAAATTATTAAGTTTAAAAGGTTTCAATTTTTTACTTGGCTCCATCGAGCTTTGGAAAATTGAAATCCAAAGCGGATGTGCTATGCTTTCGAGTTATCGGGGTAGTCGTTCGGGAGGGTCGATAAATTACCGAGAGCGCATTGGATGCCTTCGGTTGGAGCAAATTTTATCCCTAGAAACTCATTGCATTATCGGATAAGATTCAATTGTGAAACTGATTTGTGTCGATGGTATAAACTTAACTTGTTCACAAACCATAAAAACCGTATAGGTTAAGGGGAGTGAACAAGGAGAAAAAGAAGATCGAATCATCCATTAGATGGGTTGGTGTTGGACACCACTTTATGAAGATTAATAGACTAAAAACCTGTTCGGTTGTCCTCTATTAAAATTTATAAAGAACTCGATCACCACTATGAAGTAAAGCGAACAATACTTCCGGATTTCATATGGGAGTGTATTATTCTGATAAAAAATAGTGGAAGATGGGTTAAAAGAATATATACTTCTATTGTTAGGAGTATAAGCAGGTGAGAGATTGTTAGAGTGTATGCCCTCGAATGCCACTCAGGGGATGTTAGAGTGAGGGCATTGTACTTGTTATATTGTAAATCATTATCAGAAGGTATTGTATGTTTCTTTATTTACTGGTAGTCACTGGCATTCCTGACTCGTAAATATATATAGAAACTAGTTCGGGTATTTGAGAGCAAAATATTTCACTCCTTATTGGATAAGGGGATCGGCACTGGAAAGGTTTATGGCTCAAATACTTAATCGTTCGCAAGTCGATGAAACTTGACTGGGCGTTAATTTTATGTGAAGACTTGTATGACGTGTTCTTTGACTTGGAGAGTGCCTGTCGAACACTAATGGTTAGTGGGAGCACACGTTATAGGTATGTTAATTAGATTAGTATACCCGAACCGACTCACCCTCGATTCGTCACACGGATTTCACTCTGGGACAGTCAATGACAGAATCGAAAGGTTGTGATAGGTATTCGTGAACCTTCAACTTGAGGATTTAGTAGGAATGTGCTTGTGACGTTAAGATTTTCACTAGAGTAGTTCGACCCGTAAAACCTAAGGTGAGATTCAACCTCGATATGCATCTTGGCGGGCAAGTAGCAGGTTCTACTAAATACCAAGATAGGATTCTTTCTCCTGTTAGTGAACGGGTATATGTCCTATGCGGTTATTGGCAAAAGAGATCATAAGTCTTTGGACAAAGCATTGGAGCTAGTTGTATTGGATACACGAGAGCTCGATGATCTCGATTTGCATTAACTCATGCATAGCGTCAAGTACAGATAGGGTTTGACTGACCGTGACCCTATAACTTGATCGGGACATTTGAAAGAAGGGTTTATACATATACTGGTATTCACGACAGAAAGGTTTTGGAATGATCCCTATCATTCATTCTCAGTTAGGATACAGTGTAGGCCGCCAGGATGGCTAGTTGGTGCTACTACTCTTTGGTTCCTCCATTGCTAACTGAGACGGACCTACCGAGTCGCGCAATTGGATTGACGACGGAATGAATCGAGCTTATTCTCTCTTTATTAATATCAGATATTGGATATCAAATTTATTGGACATTGGATGTCTAATTAATTTTGGTACATTGGATATCTAAATTAATTTATTGGATAAATTAATTTACGGCCTAATAAATTAAATATATGTGATATCCCACACCGACTAGCAGAGAGCGGGCGAAGTGCCTTATTTGAGCGTGCCGTGACACCTAATAGCATGAGGCCTTTTAGGAGCACAGTGGCTTCGGGATGATGAGAACTCCGAAGTTAAGCATGCTCGTGCGAGAGCAGTCCCAGGATGGGTGACCTCCAAAAACAAAACCGTGAGGGCCAGCTCAGAGGAGAGTGCCCAGAGCGGACAATATCATGCTACGGCGGAGGGGTCTTGGGTTGTGACAATTGGTATCAGAGCCACTCTGCTGTGTCGTGCGAGTGTGCCGATGAGGACGTCGGGTCCTTTGAGGAGGGGCGAATTGTGATATCCCACACCGACTAGCAGAGAGCGGGCGAAGTGTCTTATTTGAGCGTGCTGTGACACCAAATAGCATGAGGCCTTTTGGGATCCCAGTGTCTTCGGGGTGATGAGAACTCCGAAGTTAAGCGTACTGGTGCGAGAGCAGTCCCAGGAAGGGTGACCTCCTGGGAAGCTGCTCGTTGGGCTCCCAAAAATAAAACCGTGAGGGCCAGCTCAGAAGAGAGTGCCCAGAGCGGACAATATCATGCTACGGCGGAGGGGTCTTGTGATGTGACAATATAATACTGGGTGATTTAATTCACGAATATAATTATTTATTGGAGAAATTAATTATATTATTTTGTATTTGATATGATTAATTAATTGGATTAATTAATTAATATAAATACATCGGAACGGAATGGAGTTTGTCTGTTTGGACTCTCAAGAGTCTGAAACGAACCAATTCGGTTCTTCTACATGGCCGCCCCACCTTCCTCCCACCTTCCTTAGTCTTTGTCTTCACCTTAGTTGATGGAAGACCAAGAATATTATGGTTCTTGGTGAGATATTATTCATATAGAATAATAAAAGGTGTAGAATGAAAAACATTAAAAAGACCAACTCTTCTTGGTGGTGAGATACGGGTCATTTGGAAGAGAGAGAAAGAGATCAATATTCTCCTTGTCTTTATTTTTCATTCTTCATTATGCTTGAGATTTTTCTTGGAGAAAAATTAAGAGAAATATTGAGAGAAATTATTTGATAAATATATTTGGAGTATATTAATCAAATTAAATAGCTTCATCATCTTATTCTAGCCGTAACCTTGGAGGTTAATTGGGTGGTTGTCGTTCCGATCGTTTCTCTCGCATGTGACAAGTAGAGACGCGGTGTTTTCGGCGTTGGATCAACCTAAAGCTTGTTGACGATTGGATTCGCAAGGGACATCATATTTTCACCATTTACTCAACGGACTACGAGGGTATGATTTCGAATCCTACTCTTGTTTTCTTTTATTTATTCGTATATACGTAGCTTGATCGATCCTCTTAATGGATTCAGATCGAATTAGATTCGTTTATTGCTTTCGCTGCGCCTTCATTTTAGGCACCGAATCCCAACAGTGGTATTGGGGCGTCGGTCTTGCGATCGTATATATGATATTTAGCATTTGGAATGCTTGATTAAATGTTTAGTGATTTGGAATTACGACCGTTTAATTCGTGTTTTAATTGTTCGTCGAAAATTAATTTTTTCATGTTTTATGTTACTATATATAAATCTGATTTTATTTTTTAAAACTAATTTATATGGGTAATATTAAAATTATAAAAATATAAATTTTGAAATCGGGACGAAAAAGGGTCGAAAAATCGCCGGACCGGCAGCCGGAGAGCTGTCGGACAGCGCCCGGTAGAATGCTCCTGCGATGGGCAGGCAGCGGCCGAGAGGGCTGCTCCTCTCGGCCATGGCCCGGCAGTGGCTGCCGGGCTGCGGGACGGGCTTCAGGATTTTGATTTCGACTCCATTTTATTTTTATGTTTCGTTATCATAATTTCCGGCAATTTAAATTGGATTTAAATTTGACTAAAAAAAATACTTGGTGTTTTTATTTTGTGGAAATTAATTATTGTGAAATATTTAAAATCTTCTGGATCATACGAACGAATTAAAATTACTATGCTCGTGAATTAATTAGATTAATTCTATTAGATGGTTAATTTGATATATTGGTTGGATCAATGTATTGTATTACTTAAATCCGTTTATTTAGTATTTATTGGATGAATACTTGTGAAAAGTGACGTAGTTCATGGACCTAGTTTTGAATCGTTCGGTTTTATTCGATTGGGTGGTAAAGGCCGTTTTGAGCCTATTTATTTTACTAGAAAATTTGTATAGGATGCATTTTTTCAAATGTAAAATTTATATGTAATGACGAAGACCGGAGGAAGATCCATTCGAGAAGACGAAGATTCGAGACGGAAGACATGTAATTAGATTACGATATTTTTGTTCTAGGAACAGTCCATGAACTACATGTTGGTAGCAACTAGGTTGTGAATGTTTTATTCATATGGTATGAATGCTACAAACGCGCTTAAATGAATTAATGTGCAAAGTGTAACATTAATTGCGAAAATTCTCCCACGACAAATTATTAAGTTTAAAAGGTTTCAATATTTTCCTTCCCTCCATCGAGCTTTCGGAAAATTGAAATCCAAAGCGGATGTGCTATGCTTTCGAGTTATCGGGGTAGTCGTTCGGGGAGGGTCGATAAATTACCGAGAGCGCATTGGATGCCTTCGGTTGGAGCAAATTTTATCCCTAGAAACCTGTTCTGTTATCGGATAAGATTCAATTGTGAAACTGATTTGTGTCGATGGTATAAACTTAACTTGTTCACAAACCATAAAACCGTATAGGTTAAGGGGAGTGAACAAGGAGAAAAAGAAGATCGAATCATCCATTAGATGGGTTGGTGTTGGACACCACTTTATGAAGATTAATAGACTAAAAACCTGTTCGGTTGTCCTCTATTAAAATTTATAAAGAACTCGATCACCACTATGAAGTAAAGCGAACAATACTTCCGGATTTCATATGGGAGTGTATTATTCTGATAAAAAATAGTGGAAGATGGGTTAAAAGAATATATACTTCTATTGTTAGGAGTATAAGCAGGTGAGAGATTGTTAGAGTGTATGCCCTCGAATGCCACTCAGGGGATGTTAGAGTGAGGGCATTGTACTTGTTATATTGTAAATCATTATCAGAAGGTATTGTATGTTTCTTTATTTACTGGTAGTCACTGGCATTCCTGACTCGTAAATATATATAGAAACTAGTTCGGGTATTTGAGAGCAAAATATTTCACTCCTTATTGGATAAGGGGATCGGCACTGGAAAGGTTTATGGCTCAAATACTTAATCGTTCGCAAGTCGATGAAACTTGACTGGGCGTTAATTTTATGTGAAGACTTGTATGACGTGTTCTTTGACTTGGAGAGTGCCTGTCGAACACTAATGGTTAGTGGGAGCACACGTTATAGGTATGTTAATTAGATTAGTATACCCGAACCGACTCACCCTCGATTCGTCACACGGATTTCACTCTGGGACAGTCAATGACAGAATCGAAAGGTTGTGATAGGTATTCGTGAACCTTCAACTTGAGGATTTAGTAGGAATGTGCTTGTGACGTTAAGATTTTCACTAGAGTAGTTCGACCCAGAAAACCGGAAGGTGAGATTCAACCTCGATATGCATCTTGGCGGGCAAGTAGCAGGTTCTACTAAATACCAAGATAGGATTCTTTCTCCTGTTAGTGAACGGGTATATGTCCTATGCGGTTATTGGCAAAAGAGATCATAAGTCTTTGGACAAAGCATTGGAGCTAGTTGTATTGGATACACGAGAGCTCGATGATCTCGATTTGCATTAACTCATGCATAGCGTCAAGTACAGATAGGGTTTGACTGACCGTGACCCTATAACTTGATCGGGACATTTGAAAGAAGGGTTTATACATATACTGGTATTCACGACAGAAAGGTTTTGGAATGATCCCTATCATTCATTCTCGCCAGGATACAGTGTAGGCCGCCAGGATGGCTAGTTGGTGCTACTACTCTTTGGTTCCTCCATTGCTAACTGAGACGGACCTACCGAGTCGCGCAATTGGATTGACGACGGAATGAATCGAGCTTATTCTCTCTTTATTAATATCAGATATTGGATATCAAATTTATTGGACATTGGATGTCTAATTAATTTTGGTACATTGGATATCTAAATTAATTTATTGGATAAATTAATTTACGGCCTAATAAATTAAATATATGTGATATCCCACACCGACTAGCAGAGAGCGGGCGAAGTGCCTTATTTGAGCGTGCCGTGACACCTAATAGCATGAGGCCTTTTAGGAGCACAGTGGCTTCGGGATGATGAGAACTCCGAAGTTAAGCATGCTCGTGCGAGAGCAGTCCCAGGATGGGTGACCTCCAAAAACAAAACCGTGAGGGCCAGCTCAGAGGAGAGTGCCCAGAGCGGACAATATCATGCTACGGCGGAGGGGTCTTGGGTTGTGACAATTGGTATCAGAGCCACTCTGCTGTGTCGTGCGAGTGTGCCGATGAGGACGTCGGGTCCTTTGAGGAGGGGCGAATTGTGATATCCCACACCGACTAGCAGAGAGCGGGCGAAGTGTCTTATTTGAGCGTGCTGTGACACCAAATAGCATGAGGCCTTTTGGGATCCCAGTGTCTTCGGGGTGATGAGAACTCCGAAGTTAAGCGTACTGGTGCGAGAGCAGTCCCAGGAAGGGTGACCTCCTGGGAAGCTGCTCGTTGGGCTCCCAAAAATAAAACCGTGAGGGCCAGCTCAGAAGAGAGTGCCCAGAGCGGACAATATCATGCTACGGCGGAGGGGTCTTGTGATGTGACAATATAATACTGGGTGATTTAATTCACGAATATAATTATTTATTGGAGAAATTAATTATATTATTTTGTATTTGATATGATTAATTAATTGGATTAATTAATTAATATAAATACATCGGAACGGAATGGAGTTTGTCTGTTTGGACTCTCAAGAGTCTGAAACGAACCAATTCGGTTCTTCTACATGGCCGCCCCACCTTCCTCCCACCTTCCTTAGTCTTTGTCTTCACCTTAGTTGATGGAAGACCAAGAATATTATGGTTCTTGGTGAGATATTATTCATATAGAATAATAAAAGGTGTAGAATGAAAAACATTAAAAAGACCAACTCTTCTTGGTGGTGAGATACGGGTCATTTGGAAGAGAGAGAAAGAGATCAATATTCTCCTTGTCTTTATTTTTCATTCTTCATTATGCTTGAGATTTTTCTTGGAGAAAAATTAAGAGAAATATTGAGAGAAATTATTTGATAAATATATTTGGAGTATATTAATCAAATTAAATAGCTTCATCATCTTATTCTAGCCGTAACCTTGGAGGTTAATTGGGTGGTTGTCGTTCCGATCGTTTCTCTCGCATGTGACAAGTAGAGACGCGGTGTTTTCGGCGTTGGATCAACCTAAAGCTTGTTGACGATTGGATTCGCAAGGGACATCATATTTTCACCATTTACTCAACGGACTACGAGGGTATGATTTCGAATCCTACTCTTGTTTTCTTTTATTTATTCGTATATACGTAGCTTGATCGATCCTCTTAATGGATTCAGATCGAATTAGATTCGTTTATTGCTTTCGCGCCTTCATTTTAGGCACCGAATCCCAACAGTGGTATTGGGGCGTCGGTCTTGCGATCGTATATATGATATTTAGCATTTGGAATGCTTGATTAAATGTTTAGTGATTTGGAATTACGACCGTTTAATTCGTGTTTTAATTGTTCGTCGAAAATTAATTTTTCATGTTTTATGTTACTATATATAAATCTGATTTTATTTTTTAAAACTAATTTATATGGGTAATATTAAAATTATAAAAATATAAATTTTGAAATCGGGACGAAAAAGGGTCGAAAAATCGCCGGCCGGAGAGATCGGAGTCTTTGACAATAGAATGCTCTCGCGATGGCAGCGGCCGAGAGGGCTGTTCCTCTCAGCCATGACCCGGCAGTGGCTGCCGGTCATGGACGGGCTTCGGGATTTTGATTTCGACTCCATTTTATTTTTATGTTTCGTTATCATAATTTCCGGCAATTTAAATTGGATTTAAATTTGACTAAAAAAAATACTTGGTGTTTTTATTTTGTGGAAATTAATTATTGTGAAATATTTAAAATCTTCTGGATCATACGAACGAATTAAAATTACTATGCTCGTGAATTAATTAGATTAATTCTATTAGATGGTTAATTTGATATATTGGTTGGATCAATGTATTGTATTACTTAAATCCGCTTATTTAGTATTTATTGGATGAATACTTGTGAAAAGTGACGTAGTTCATGGACCTAGTTTTGAATCGTTCGGTTTTATTCGATTGGGTGGTAAAGGCCGTTTTGAGCCTATTTATTTTACTAGAAAATTTGTATAGGATGCATTTTTTCAAATGTAAAATTTATATGTAATGACGAAGACCGGAGGAAGATCCATTCGAGAAGACGAAGATTCGAGACGGAAGACATGTAATTAGATTACGATATTTTTGTTCTAGGAACAGTCCATGAACTACATGTTGGTAGCAACTAGGTTGTGAATGTTTTATTCATATGGTATGAATGCTACAAACGCGCTTAAATGAATTAATGTGCAAAGTGTAACATTAATTGCGAAAATTCTCCCACGACAAATTATTAAGTTTAAAAGGTTTCAATATTTTCCTTCCCTCCATCGAGCTTTCGGAAAATTGAAATCCAAAGCGGATGTGCTATGCTTTCGAGTTATCGGGGTAGTCGTTCGGGGAGGGTCGATAAATTACCGAGAGCGCATTGGATGCCTTCGGTTGGAGCAAATTTTATCCCTAGAAACCTGTTCTGTTATCGGATAAGATTCAATTGTGAAACTGATTTGTGTCGATGGTATAAACTTAACTTGTTCACAAACCATAAAAACCGTATAGGTTAAGGGGAGTGAACAAGGAGAAAAAGAAGATCGAATCATCCATTAGATGGGTTGGTGTTGGACACCACTTTATGAAGATTAATAGACTAAAAACCTGTTCGGTTGTCCTCTATTAAAATTTATAAAGAACTCGATCACCACTATGAAGTAAAGCGAACAATACTTCCGGATTTCATATGGGAGTGTATTATTCTGATAAAAAATAGTGGAAGATGGGTTAAAAGAATATATACTTCTATTGTTAGGAGTATAAGCAGGTGAGAGATTGTTAGAGTGTATGCCCTCGAATGCCACTCAGGGGATGTTAGAGTGAGGGCATTGTACTTGTTATATTGTAAATCATTATCAGAAGGTATTGTATGTTTCTTTATTTACTGGTAGTCACTGGCATTCCTGACTCATAAATATATATAGAAACTAGTTCGGGTATTTGAGAGCAAAATATTTCACTCCTTATTGGATAAGGGGATCGGCACTGGAAAGGTTTATGGCTCAAATACTTAATCGTTCGCAAGTCGATGAAACTTGACTGGGCGTTAATTTTATGTGAAGACTTGTATGACGTGTTCTTTGACTTGGAGAGTGCCTGTCGAACACTAATGGTTAGTGGGAGCACACGTTATAGGTATGTTAATTAGATTAGTATACCCGAACCGACTCACCCTCGATTCGTCACACGGATTTCACTCTGGGACAGTCAATGACAGAATCGAAAGGTTGTGATAGGTATTCGTGAACCTTCAACTTGAGGATTTAGTAGGAATGTGCTTGTGACGTTAAGATTTTCACTAGAGTAGTTCGACCCAGAAAACCGGAAGGTGAGATTCAACCTCGATATGCATCTTGGCGGGCAAGTAGCAGGTTCTACTAAATACCAAGATAGGATTCTTTCTCCTGTTAGTGAACGGGTATATGTCCTATGCGGTTATTGGCAAAAGAGATCATAAGTCTTTGGACAAAGCATTGGAGCTAGTTGTATTGGATACACGAGAGCTCGATGATCTCGATTTGCATTAACTCATGCATAGCGTCAAGTACAGATAGGGTTTGACTGACCGTGACCCTATAACTTGATCGGGACATTTAAAAGAAGGGTTTATACGTGTAATGTCCGGTATTCTCGTTTTCTGTTATCTTGAATTGTTTGTGTCTTGACGTTGGACATTTTCTTGTTGACGAGAATCGGAGTGAATTCCATCATAATACTATATTTGTTTCTACCGCATAGTTGTTGTGGTCGGGTGCGACTTGTTGTCACGTGCGTTTCTTTGATTTAATGTGTGCATATGATGCGTCGTTAATTACTCGTTATTATTTTGAATCATTGCCGGTGACGTTGTTATGGTCGTCGTGGGGCGTGTTTTCACGCTGTATGTTCTTTCGCGTTGCTTGTAACGTTTCGCCGTTGGGCGCGATTTTTTTTTATTCTTGTGTATCTCGTTGAGATTTCCTGGCAGGATATTGCTTCTCCCTACTTGATTTAAGTTTCGGGACGAAACTTCTTTTAAGGAGGATAGAATGTAATATCCGCAATTTCGGATTTCCGGTAATTTTCTTTTTTTTCGGCGTAAGTCCGTTTTGACGACTCGCTCATGACCGTTTCGTCATTTTGAGAATGATTAATTCTGCACTTTTTGTCATCCGAGTTCGTTTCGGTATCGTTTTGCTGAGTTCCGAGCTTTTTAGCGACTTTTCCGCACTTGAGTTCGATTCTTGCGAATCTTGTCCGAAACTGTTGTTTCGAGTTTCTCGTAAGTTCATTTAATGTTATTATTCATGTTGCGAGCTTTGGTTTGGTGTTTCGATCGCGTATCGTGATTTTCGGACGTTTTGGGCCATTTTCGTAATTTCCCAAAGTTTTGGGTAATTACTTTCCGTTGTCGAATTTCGAGCCTTCGGGTGGTCGGAATCAGGTGTTCTCTCAGTGTTCGGATTCGTATTTACGAGTACTTCGTAAACGTGCTTTCGGTTTACGTTCAGGTCTGAGTTTCGGGATTTTTCGGACCGTCGGATCGAGTCATGGTGGCCGGACACAGGCGGCCGGCCTGAAACGGCGGCGCCAGCGCCGTGTCTTGCGCCGGTCGGCCAGACCAGCAGCTCTGCGAGACACGGCCGAGACACCCGGCGGTGGTCCGGGCGTTTGTTGCGCCGTGTCCGTGGTGTATAAATATGGCAGAGCGATGGGTTTCACTCATTTTTTCTCACTCGTTTTCTTCCATTCCGCGGCTGAAGCTTGATCAATCATGGAGGCATGTTGTTATACAATAAATTCATGAAGTTTTCAGGTTCATATCATCAATAATCCGTCCTATAACATCCATTGATCGAGCGAATCAGGTCAGATTTTCTAGAAATCTAATTTTGGGGATTTTGGGTATTTTGTTCGATTTCGTCCGTTTAATCCGATTTAACTTGGGATTGTGATGTATTGATGATTATTTAGATGTATTGTATCATTTACCTTGTTATTCCATGGTTGGATCGTATCGATTCGTTGTTTTGGTCGAGTTCTTGATCGACGCCTTGAAGGTGTCCGGTAAAATGTCATAGAGGGGTTTTCGGGCATTCTACGATTATTCTTCCTCGTATGATCAATGATTTATTGATTATATGTTGTTAGGGTCGAATTATTGTCAAGAACTCGAGTCGGAACCCTTCCGTTCGTTGTCTTCTTTGGGGTACGAGCTTCCCGGTCGAACCGTGTTCTTCGGAGCGTTTGGTAGCAGTTATTAAGGCAAGTATCTTACTATAAGACTTGTATCTTGCGACTAGTAATTATGTATGAGATGTGTGATGATTTTGCTTGCCTTCGTAATTATGTTCCGTTTGAGTTGGTTGTGTTTTCCGTAATTTGAAGGCTTTGCGGTAATATTGTTATATTAGTATACGTGTTAGGCGTTGTGCCATTTGTGCAGGATTGCGCCATACATATGGGACGGTTGTACACTTGGTTGTGTAATGTAATGTGTACCGAACGTGTGTTATGTTGGATATGTGTCGTTGATTGACGATAGTTGTTGCGAGTGTTGAGATTGTGTTATGTGCAAGTGATGTTCGATTTTGTGGTGATCAATGTGATTGATCAATTGTGCTCATTGTTGTACGTAATGTGAATGTGAATATGAATATGTGTGTGACCGCTAAGTTCACTCGTGTTGGTCCGACGGGACCTACGAGGATTCGTGGCAGTGGACTACGGGGTCAGAACTTAGTGAGGTACTGAGGTCCAATCGTGGCCGTCCGACGAGGCCTACGATAACGCATGGCGATGGACCATGAGTTTGGACACGATACGTCCAACCGGTGAGCTCGACGGGCTTATGGTGACACGTGGCAGTGGACTACGGTGTCAGGACTGTGTGTGTGGTTGTTGAGATTGATATAGTCCGTGCGGGTTGTTAAGCCTACGGAGACACGTGACAGTGGATCACGGTGTCGGAATTGGTTATGTCTGGTTAATAGTCCGTGCGGGTTGTTGAACCTACGGAGACACGTGACAGTGGATCACGGTGTCGGAATTGATTATGTTTGTTTAATTGTGCGTGGTGTAGTCTGATGGATTCAAATTAAATACTCGCAAGTGTACGAATCGCTCTTGTAGTAAGCGGCAAGTAACTCCGAGGTCGATCTCTCGAGGAATTGGAAACGGTTTAAAATTCGATAATGTTCGGCAAATAGTCGAATGAACAAAAGTAAATTAAATTAAAATACATCATTGGTTGATTATGATTACAATTACTAATGCACAAAATTTAAATTGAACTAAGTGATATCAACACCAATTTGATAGTCGGATAAATGAGAGATAACAATAATGAGATTAATATGGGAATTTAGAGTCACCGACACACACGTAATCAATTATTAGTTCCGATACTCAAATAAATAAGGTTAGGAATTATCGATTGCTCACGATTAAAAGAAATCCGTTTGATGGCGGAAATTCTAAAAATCACGATTGTTCTCAACGAAAATTAAGGGATACTCTTTTGATGGGGACGAAACCCTAGCTAACAATCAATTAACCGACTACTTTTGATGAGGTAAATCGTTAAAAGATCGCGAAAAAGCTCGAGAACATTCACAATCGCTTCTTTCGGTCGTTTGATGGCGAACACCGATAAAAACCCTCGATTCGAATAATAATAACAACAATGAAAAAGGTTTGATGATCTAATTCAAAAGTTCTTAAACGAAGAACGAACAAGAGGAACAATCCCAAACTTTATCCGGAAAATCAAAAGGAACTAATAATCAAAAACATGTGTGTGGCTATATCTAAAAACCCATATGAAGTGTTTAGCCACTCATGATTAATTCAACAACAATAATGGAAATTGAAGAACAAAACATGGTAAAAACTTCCCTTGTAAATGCCGAAATCGAATTCCCGATGAAGGTTTGATGATCTTCTTACAAGAACTCACAACAAATTTATTCAAGGAATTATTATATCTCACAAAAGTATTTTTCTCACTCCAAGAACACACAAGGAAGATGATGAAAATCTCTTTCTTTCCCACTCTTTTGGTGTTTTTCCTCCCTAATCTTGTGTTTTTCCACAAAATATCTTCTTCACAAGACAAGTACACCTCTCGAGGGTCACTCCTTTGTTTTATAGCCAAAAAAATCAAGACAAAGGCTTAAAATATGCAAAGATGTCAAGGAAAGTGACATGAACCAAAAAGTGGCACGGCCCGTGTCCTAGGACACGGCCGTGTCGCACTGTGCCGAATAATCGAAAAGGTAGTCTGTCGAGGGGCTCGGCCGTGTCCCGTGACACGGCCGTGTTGTACTGCGCCAGAGAGTGAAAATGGCCGATAGTGACTCGGCCGTGTCCCAAAAGGCACGGTCGAGTCGTTCCCTTCCGGAAAATGAGTTTCTTGCTGGAATGAGACCCGGCCGTGTCCTGTGGCACGGCCGAGTTACCTGATGTGGCTCGAGTCGCCCATGCGGTCTAGTTGAGTCGTGCAGTGCGGCCAAGTCCGCTTTTGGTCTTCTTGGCTAGATCCTTCGTTCTTGTATCAATTCACCTCGGATTTTAGCATATGATATACCGTTTCGAAGCTAATTTCACGAGGAATTTATATCAAAGGAGAATACATCTCGATTCGGAGTGGAGATTCTGGGATTTAGGAGATTTGACCGATACTGCTTAAATCTTTCGTCGTTTTAGGCCCCGTTTTAGCTTTTGATCGTCATGGACTCCAATATTAGCTATGAAAGCGCATATTTCACCACAATCTTCGCTTGGCTACCTATAAATTAAAAACACACATACCACGCATAAAAGAGAAAAAAAATACTAAAAAGCAAACAAAAACACGACTAGAAAGAACAGAATGAGTCGATCAAGAATCGACTCATGAAACCCCCCCCAAACTTGAATTTGATCGTCCCGAGCAAATCACTTTAAAATAACCATTCTGAAAAGGGGAACTCAACTGTTAAAATACCTCAAAGGATCTCTTCGAAAATTTCATCAATTCTCACAAGTAAAATAAGTCGAGTTCTACAAAGTTTTCAAACCTCCGGGGTGCTTCCTTAAAATCATAGTCCATACTTGGCAATATAAACCTCACTGGTCAAGTGTATTCGCTCACTCTCAAAGTGATATGGATAAGTATACGCTCGGAAATTATTCAATGAAATAAGGAACCCCATAGGCTTGCCAATCGTCTTAATCTCTACCACTGTTTTGTTTATGCAAAAATTTTGTGAATCAAAATGGGCATTACTCGGCTTGAAATGTAGGCTTTGGTCCGGTCGGGATATATATGGCTAAAGTAACTTGACTCAAGCAATTTTTAGAATTTGAATCACCATAGTCGCTTTAGAAGCTCAAGCTTTGAGATTTGCTTCTTTCATCCCCTTAATTATGAACCACTTGTAACAAGCACTATCGAAAGTGAAAAACGCAGCGTCATACCCTCCTTATTGCTCCGATTTTTTTTTTTTTTTTGGCTTGGGTTGTTTAAGGATCCGTTTTACGCGAATGTAAACGATGGGTCACATGAATACACCCGGTTACTAGGATCAAAATATACGCAACTACTTCCAAGCATACTCATATCTAAGGGATCCGTTTTACGCGAATGTAAACGATGGGTCACATGAATACACCCGGTTACTAGGTTCCCAAAAATAGCGGAGTAATTATTTTCACCAATTCAACACTCCCGACAATATAAATGGCACCCAATGTCACCACAATCTTTGCATCCTCGTCAAAAATATTTATAATTGTTCAAGTAGGGATCGAAGGATTATAGTAAATGAAAGCTCGATATGTGGTTTAACGATGAAATAGACAATGACCTCAATTGGGTTTATTTAATAAATGATCAAATGTCGGGTTGGCCAAAATCGAAGGGTAAAGATCAAAGGCGCCAAAAATCATTTTCACTCAATTTGCACACACACACCAGTGGTTTTAAACAAGATACCAAGGCAAGTTCTAGAGTTTTAAATCAAGAATGAAACACTCGACAATGAAACTTGCATTTAAGAAAATGCATGAAGGCTCAATAGCTCACAAGTAGGTTTGCTCATACTTCCAAGATATTAAAACCACTTATTCAATTTCACACCCGTTTCGATTATCAACAATTTTTTTTTCAACAAATTATTCTCGATTTGTATATCAGAACAACGAAATAAATCCCGAGGCATTCCAAAAAAAAATACACACTTTCAAAGTTTTCTTCAAGTTTGCAAGATAAACACACCAAGTAAAAAAAAAACACCACAAATAAGTGCAAAATGTTCAAAACACACCAAAAATAATCAAACAAGCAAAATAAAAAAAAATCGAGAGTAATGAAGTATTTCTTGACCGACCCCCCCAAACTTGAATTAAAGAATATACGAACGAAGGGGGTATAGTATTTAAAGAAAAGAATTTCATTGGTCAAGAAATACTTACGACCGGTTTACTGCTCGGGCGGAGGGAAGTGGCCTTGCTGGACATGCCAATCGACCATTTGTCTCACAAGAGACAATATCTGGCGTCGCTCCTGTCCGAAATAATCAAATTCTTACTGTTTTGAGGCCCGGCCGTGTCCTGTGGCACTCGGCCGTGTCCTTCCTCTCCAGTTTATTAGTTTCTGAAAACGTAGTGGTTTCCTGCAATTTTAGTACCCACAGTCGAACCGGTCAGTTTCGAATCGGATAAAAACAAACAAGGAAAATAAATGAGAAAAATAAAAGACAAAAAAAATCTAACTAAAACGTTGGGTTGCCTCCCAAGTAGCGCTTTTTTATAGTCTTTAGCTCGACTTCTTCCCACTGCTCAAGCTTCAACGTCGTGCACCTCTATGCACTCGAACGCATTGATTTCTTCGGTTCGTCCGAAATACGGCTTCACTCTATGCCCATTTACTTTAAAATGCTCGTTCTTCCGAGGATCAAGAAGTTCAACCGCTCCGTGCGGCCATACTTTAACGACTTTGAATGGTCCGCCCCATCGCGATACCAATTTTCCGGGCATAAGTTTGAGACGGGAGTTATGTAGCAAAACATCCATACCGGGTTCGAGAGATTTACGAACGATACGCTTATCATGATACCGTTTCGTCCGTTCTTTGTAGAGTTTAGCGTTTTCGTACGCCTCATATCGCATTTCATCAAGCTCGTTTAAATGCAAAAGTCGTTCCTCGCCCGCCTTTTCTTGATCTAAATTGAGCGCTTTGATTGCCCAATACGCCTTGTGTTCTAGCTCAACGGGTAGATGACATGCTTTCCCAAATACTAGGCGATATGGACTCATTCCGATTGGAGTTTTGTAGGCCGTGCGGTATGCCCATAAAGCGTCATTCAACTTTAATGCCCAATCTTTTCTTGTTGGTTTCACCGTCTTTTCGAGCACTGCCTTTATTTGCCGATTGCTTACTTCTACTTGCCCTAAGTTTGTGGATGATATTACTGCGACCTTATGCATCACATTGTACTTCTTAAGCAAGCCTGCAAGTTGTTTATTGCAAAAATGCGTGCCTCTGCCGACACGGCCCTAGGCGTCCCAAACCTGCAAAAATCACATCCCTAAAAAATTGCAAACCACGTTAGCATCGTTAGTTCGGGTTGGAATTGCTTCCACCCATTTAGAGACGTAGTCTACAAAGAACTAGAATATACTCAAAACCATGGGATATTGGAAAAGGACCCATAAAATCCACTCCCCAAACATCGAAAAGTTCCACAACGAGGTTGTTTGTCAATGGCATCTCATTCCTTTTGCTTATATTCCCGTTCGTTGACAACGATCGCAACTCTTGCAATGGAAATAGGCATCCTTAAACAATGTTGGCCAGTAGAATCCAGTTGAAGGACCTTGTGAGTCGTTTTCTTTGCGCTAAAATGTCCTCCACAAAGGCAACTCATGGCAAAATAACAATATGCTCGTGCTCTTCCTCCGGACACAACGTCGAATATCCGATCGTGCCCCACTGAATAAATAGGGCTCGTCCCCAAAAGTAATGCCTCGCACATGGAAACGAATCTCTTCTTCCCTTGATAGGTTAAGTCGGGCCGCAAAACACCACTAACAATGTAATTGACAATATCGGCATACCAAGGTGTCTTTGTTACATCGAATAATTGCTCATCGGGAAAGTTTCAACAATTGGCAAATGATTATCAAGCTTAAAATTATCACCCTGCTAGCCTAGATAGATGGTGGCCACTACGCTTTCCGACCCCTTTTATCTTTGAATTCCAAATCAAATTCTTGCAGAAAAGAACCCACCGAATCAATCTTGGTTTTGCATCGGATTTTTAGTAAATATTTCAATGCGGCGTGATCCGTATGCACAATCACCTTTGAGCCAACCAAGTAGGATCGAAATTTGTCTAAAGAAAATACAACGGCTAAAAATTCTTTTCGGTGGTGGTGTAATTAGCTTTGAGCTTCATCGAGCGTTTTACTCGCATAGTAAATCACGTGGAAGAATTTATTCACTCTTTGCCCCAAAACGGCACCTATAGCAAAGTCGATGCATCACACATAATTTCAAAAGGGAGAGACCAATCGGGAGCTACAACAATCGGTGTTGAAGTTAACTTTTCTTTCAAAGCGTTGAAACCGACTAAACATTCCTCGGTAAAATCAAATTTAGCATCTTTGCACAAAAGGTTACTCAAAGGGCGGGCAATTTTCGAAAAATCTTTAATAAAACGCCTATAAAACCCGGCATGCCCTAAAAGCTTCAACCTCTTTGACACAAGAAGGTGGAGGTAATTTAACAATCAAATCGACTTTAGCCTTATCAACCTCCATTCCTTTATTGGAAACCATATGACCTAGAACAAGACCTTGTTTTACCATAAATGACTCTTTTCCCAACTAAGTGTAAGATTACACTCAATACATCGTTCTAGCACAATAGTCAAATTATTTAAACAATCATCGAAAGTGGTTCCAAATACAGAGAAGTCGTCCATGAATACCTCGATGGATCTTTCTAACAAGTCGGAGAATATAGATAGCATGCACCTTTGAAAAGTGGCGGGGGCATTGCAAAGACCAAACGGCATCCTCCTAAAGGCAAAAGTGCCAAAAGAGCAAGTGAAAGTGGTCTTCTCTTGATCTTCCGGAGCAATAGGAATTTGATAGAAACCTGAAAGACCATCTAGAAAACAGTAATAATCATGCCCACTAAACGCTCCAACATTTGATCAATGAAAGGTAGAGGAAAATGATCCTTTTTTGTTACGGCATTTAATTTCCTAATCAATGCACATCCTCCAACCTGCACCGTTCTAGTGGGCACCAATTCATTTCTATCGTTACGAACCACCGTTATTCCGCATTTCTTAGGCACTACATGCACAGGACTCACCCACTTACCGTCGGATATCGGTAGATCACTCCGACATCTAGCAATTTTAAAACTTCCTTTTTCACAACTTCCTGCATGTTCGGATTCAAACGCCTTTGAGGTTGCCTAACCGGTTTAACATTTTCCTCAAGAATTATTTTATGCATGCACCTAACCGGACTTATTCCCTTGATATCGGAAATACTCCACCCAATCGCTTCTTTTAACTTAGTTAGAACTTCTACTAATTTGTTTTCTTGCAAAGGAGTTAATTCGGAAGAGACAATTACAGGATAAGTGTCACTTTTGCCTAAGAAAACATATTTAAGATGTGTCGGAAGTTCTTTCAATTCAAGTTGGGGTGGGGTGATTTCAACGGGCTCCTCAAATTTTAATTCCAACGGAAGCTTAAAACCGTCAACTTCATCAATTATTTCGGAATTATCTAATAACGCAACATATCTTTCAATGTCTAGATTATTAAGCCCCATATCATGCTCAACGGTTAGAGCATCATGCAACGTGTCACCTACATCATCATGAAAATATATATCATCAACCAAAGAATCAATGCAATCAACAAAATTCACATCATGGGAAGCATAAATATGAGAAGGGATAGGAGATGAACCGAACACGTTGATTTCCACGGTTAAGCCGCCAAGACGGTCATGGTGACCTTTCCTTCATCAACATCGACGATTGTTTTTGTTAGACGCATGAACGGCCGTCCTAGAAGTATTGTCCCTTCATTTTCGCTTGTCCCGAAATCGCTCATCTCCAAGATAACAAAATCGGCGGAATCACCAACTTGTCCACTTGCACTAATAGGTCTTCAATGACTCCTTTGGGGTATTTCACCGACCTATCCGCCATTTGAAGAGTCATTCTTGTCGGTTTTATTCCCCGAGTCCAAGCCTCAAATAGGTCGAGTATGGCATGAGATTCACACTTGCCCCAAATCTAGCATCCCACGAGCAACTCTCTTGTCTCCCATAGTAATGTCGATCATAAAACTTCCGGATCGCCTTTCTTTTGACCCCTTGCTTCTACCTCGTAGAGCACTACTTTCTCGTTCCCATTGTATCTTCTTTTGTTCGAGGTCAACTCTTTGAAAAATTTGTATAAGCGGGAATGTTCTTCACAACATCCAAAAGAGGTAAGTTGACATGAACCTTCGAAAGCATGTCGTAGATTTCGGAAAATTGCTCATCTTGCTTTGCTTTTCTCGACGGCTCGGGAAAGGAATTGGTGGCTTATATGGTTGAGCGGATTTGTGAAGCTTGGAAGTTGAAGTTGCTTCGTCCATTTTCTCTTCTTGATTTCCGACTCGTCTTCTTTCTCATCGCCTCTTTCTTTTACTTCTAATTAACTTCTTTATTAATCACTTTACCACTTCGGAGAGTGGTAATGGCTTGAGCTTGCTCGGGTTGACTCGGTAGTTTACCCCTTTCTTGTCTACGTGCCTCGGTAGCAAGTTGCCCAATTGGACCTCCATTTTCTTCATCGAAGCTTCTAAAGATTCGAACCTTTTATTGTTCTCCTCGGTTTTCCTTGCTTTCCTTAATGAATGCCGCTATACTCTCCTCAAGAGAGTTCCTTTGTTGTGGAGGTGGTTCACTTCGCGTTGGTTGTTGGGCTCGGTTTCCTCCGTTGTATTGAGCTTGGGCGTTTGTGTCGTATGGCACCGGGTTGTTGTTTCTCCATGAGAAATTCGGATGGTTTCTTAGCCCAGATGATAAGTATTTGGGAGAGGTACATTTCTTGCGTTTCCGCCATAATTATTTCTCCTCTCTTCCCATTCGGCCTTCCGTGCTTTGCCCCATAGCCCAATTAACTTGTTCGGTTTGTTCTCCCGAAAAGTATGAGGGCATGAATTGGCATCATGTCCGGTGCTCCGCAAATCTCGAAAAGTATAGAGCTAGAAGGTTTATTTTGAGTCTTGAGTTGTCTTATTTCATTTGTCAACTCATCGATTTTAGATTGCATCTCGTCCTTCTCGCTCACTTGGTGCACGGCTCCCTACGAACACGTACACTTTTTGTTGAGAATTTGCTCCCAATGTTTCATACACGCCATATGCTTGTCTCTCCGTCAAACCCCAAAACGAACCACCGGCTGCATTATCTACCGCTCCTTGGCAATATTGAGTCAATCCGTCATAGAAGAATTGATTGAGTAGTTGAAGCGGATAGTGATGGTGTGGGCATTGAATGAGTAGCATTTTGAATCGGTCCCACGCTTCGTGAAATGCCTCTCCGTCTTGTTGTCCGAAAGTTGAGATTTGAGTTCTCAATTGCGCTGCTTTTGAATGGGAGAAGTACTTGGTAATGAATTTATCGTAAACTTCATCCCATGTTCTTAGTGATCCGGCGCCAAAGTCATCAACCATTGTTTCGCCCGTCCTTGAGTGTATAAGGGAAACACTTCATTCGTAGTTGATCCTCGCTCAACCCATTCAATGGGAAGTTATCAATCGCCACATAGAAATCTCGGATGAATGATAACGGATCCTCTCGCTAATCCGTGAAATGAGGGCAATTGCTCGATGTGAAATCCGCTTATGTGGTAGTTCCTTGCGGCTAAGCACTGGATGCATGAAATGGCGGTGTTCACTACGGGCTTTGCATAGTCCCTCATAAGATGTTCGACCGGAGGTTGTTGCGGCATGTTATAGTTCGCCTCCATCCCATATTGAGGTCTGGGATAATAATTCGCTCCATATTGCATTCCGACGGGTGGTTGTCTCGGATAAAAGTACCTCCCTTGTTGAGCTTCCGGTATCCCTTGATTGCGCCCAACATTATCATATCTCGGAAACCTTGGTTGACGAATTTCTTCCTCATCTATATTGTGTGCAACATTCTCAACCCTTGGTTGACGAGTGTTTTCTTCTTGGATCATAAGTCGCTCTTCAAAGTCCGGATTCACCTCGTCGTTTGCCATTGATGTTGTGGCCATTATTTTTGGTGCTCTAATTCTTTGAACTTCGTCTATCGGTGGAAGAATCGGGTTACCCAACGATCTCCTACCAAGCATAAACAAAGGAAGTAAGAGCGAATTTTATCGAAATAGTATTGATCAAGAATAGCAATTCAACTATTATTAAAACAAGATTAAAAATTAAACGCCAATCCCAAGAACGCGCCAAAAACTTGATGGATTCAAATTAAATACTCGAAGTGTACGAATCGCTCTTGTAGTAAGCGGCAAGTAACTCCGAGGTCGATCTCTCGAGGAATTGGAAACGGTTTAAAATTCGATAATGTTCGGCAAATAGTCGAATGAACAAAAGTAAATTAAATTAAAATACATCATTGGTTGATTATGATTACAATTACTAATGCACAAAATTTAAATTGAACTAAGTGATATCAACACCAATTTGATAGTCGGATAAATGAGAGATAACAATAATGAGATTAATATGGGAATTTAGAGTCACCGACACACACGTAATCAATTATTAGTTCCGATACTCAAATAAATAAGGTTAGGAATTATCGATTGCTCACGATTAAAAGAAATCCGTTTGATGGCGGAAATTCTAAAAATCACGATTGTTCTCAACGAAAATTAAGGGATACTCTTTTGATGGGGACGAAACCCTAGCTAACAATCAATTAACCGACTACTTTTGATGAGGTAAATCGTTAAAAGATCGCTAAAAACTCGAGAACATTCACAATCGCTTCTTTCGGTCGTTTGATGGCGAACACCGATAAAAACCTCGATTCTAATAATAATAACAACAATGAAAAAGGTTTGATGATCTAATTCAAAAGTTCTTAAACGAAGAACGAACAAGAGGAACAATCCCAAACTTTATCCGGAAAATCAAAAGGAACTAATAATCAAAAACATGTGTGTGGCTATATCTAAAAACCCATATGAAGTGTTTAGCCACTCATGATTAATTCAACAACAATAATGGAAATTGAAGAACAAAACATGGTAAAAACTTCCCTTGTAAATGCCGAAATCGAATTCCCGATGAAGGTTTGATGATCTTCTTACAAGAACTCACAACAAATTTATTCAAGGAATTATTATATCTCACAAAAGTATTTTTCTCACTCCAAGAACACACAAGGAAGATGATGAAAATCTCTTTCTTTCCCACTCTTTTGGTGTTTTTCCTCCCTAATCTTGTGTTTTTCCACAAAATATCTTCTTCACAAGACAAGTACACCTCTCAAGGGGTCACTCCCCTTTGTTTTATAGCCAAAAAAATCAAGACAAAGGCTTAAAATATGCAAAGATGTCAAGGAAAGTGACATGAACCAAAAAGTGGCACGGCCCGTGTCCTAGGACACGGCCGTGTCGCACTGTGCCGAATAATCGAAAAGGTAGTCTGTCGAGGGGCTCGGCCGTGTCCCGTGACACGGCCGTGTTGTACTGCGCCAGAGAGTGAAAATGGCCGATAGTGACTCGGCCGTGTCCCAAAAGGCACGGCCGAGTCGTTCCCTTCCTAAAATGAGTTTCTTGTCGAATGAGACCCGGCCGTGTCCTCGTGGCACGCCGAGTTACCTGATGTGGCTCGAGTCGCCCGTGCGTCTAGTTGAGTCGTCAGTGCAAACAAGTCCGCTTTTGGTCTTCTTCGGCTAGATCCTTCGTTCTTGTATTAATTCACCTCAGATTTTAGCATATGATATACCGTTTCGAAGCTAATTTCACGAGGAATTTATATCAAAGGAGAATACATCTCGATTCGGAGTGGAGATTCTGGGATTTAGGAGATTTGACCGATACTGCTTAAATCTTTCGTCGTTTTAGGCCCCGTTTTAGCTTTTGATCGTCATGGACTCCAATATTAGCTATGAAAGCGCATATTTCACCACAATCTTCGCTTGGCTACCTATAAATTAAAAACACACATACCACGCATAAAAGAGAAAAAAAATACTAAAAAGCAAACAAAAACACGACTAGAAAGAACAGAATGAGTCGATCAAGAATCGACTCATCAAACCCGTGCGGGTTGTTGAACCTACGGAGACACGTGACAGTAGATCACGGTGTCATGAGCATGATTGTTTTCAAATCTAAGTTTTGAAAAGAAAGTTTTAAGAAAGGAATGTTGGGCCGAGCCCCACGAGATTTATGAAATGTTTTCGTACTGTAAATTATTGAAATATAATTTGTGATTTGGGTTAAGACCCTAAGATTTTCGAAAGGTTTGAAATTCTAAAAATTCCCGAGATGATAATCTTATTTTCGAATGCTTCATAGCTTATCTTTCCTTGTGAAAACCTCCCAGGGATATTTGTTACTTGATTATTATATTTGATTCACGATTATTAATTGCTTGTTACATTTCGTATGATTTGATACTTGCACTAGTAAAACAAAGGAGTTTACTAACCCCCGAGTAATCGGGTGGATGATGTCTGCTTAAGGCCCGTGTTCATGCATTTAGGGAGCAACAGGATTGGCACAAGAGGATGACGGCCGCGATATTAATCATGAGTCGAGAGTTGTTCGATTTTTGTCAGGTTGTCGAGTTGATTTCGCCTTCCGTATTATATTTCACCCCTATGTGGGTAATGTCGTTTAAGTAAGTTTTGTTGATTGAGTTGTGTGACCTCATCTGGCCCGTGTATTCATGTGTAAGTGACCATACGGCCCGTATTATTATTGTTTGACCCTGGCCGGGCAAGCATTTGGTTGTTTATGGATGTTTAGCCTGGTAGATCCTTGTGGAAAGGGTCTACGGCGTGTAATATTCCCATACAGTTTTGGGGGTGTTACATTTATGGTATCAGAGATTTGGTTGCGGAAACCTAGGCTATCGGGTCGAGTCAAGTTGTGATTTGTCGAGTAATGTGTTGTCTGGTCGTTCGAGTCGATAGGTGACAAGTTGAGTTGTGCGTAGTCACAACGTGTCGGTTATGTTGTCGGACGAGATTAGTATCGTGGGCGACCGTCACCTCCGTGCGACCTGTGGATGTAAGCCTCCTCCTTTATGCGTAATACCTGTGTATCTCGATTTTATCTTAGTGAGTTAATTGCGGTGCATAATTTTATTTACACAGTATTGTGTAATATAGTTGTGTTTAATACTTGTGACACATAGTATGTGTATAGAACTGGGCACGTTATTGTTTTATCTTTGAACCACCGGGTGGGGTGGTATGTTGTGAAAGTTTTAAACCTTGATGGGTTTCGAATAGGTACCGACGGTAGAGTTTGTGAGAAACTCCGATGAATGATTTTGCTGTGTGTTTAAACTTGATACCACGAGATGCATTTGATTGAATTGGCGACCCTGGTTTCCATTTGAGTATGTGGTTTTAAATTCGACTGTTTTTGGAATGTTGTAATTTTTGTCCGCTATGGGTAAGTTTGAGAATGTTTCCTGAAGGACTTTACAGTTTGAGAATTTTGTAGAAATCGATTTTTGGAAAATATTTTGGTGGTGCGGTCAAACCATGGTTTATACGGAATTTTTAAAATTTGTTAAATTTTGACAAATGGGCCGTGTATTTTCAAATGACACAATCAGACGGTATTTGAAAAATGTGTTTTGAAATACTTCGGACATTGTAAAATATTACCGTCGTTTTGGTTATGAACTAAAGGATTTTGGAAAATTTCTGTTTTGCAAAACAACTTTGGCTTCCGTAAATTAGAACGTTATGTGTTTATGTATTGAGGTTAAGTCGTGCAGTGAGTTGCTATATTATTATTCTCGTCAGAAAATCTGGGTTGTATGCCCAAGTGGCGGGATACGTTGTTAGGTATCGTTCCCCACTCCAATGACCGAGGTATTAAACAAAGTGTTCTCAAAATTTCATCCCAGTAAAATCTTTCAAACTCGCGATTTTTTTTTATATTATCATTCGAACAAATACCTCGATAAACTTGTTTTTTTTAGAATATTATCGGTGTTGGACCATAATGGTATGCTTAATGTTTTAACCGTGTATGCTGAGGTATAGGTCGTACATCATTGTCAATGTGAACGTGTGAATATTGCATTATGCTGCTGATTGTGGGCTTATGCCGATTATGTGAGGTTTGTTTTATCTTGTTATTCTGATTGGTTCTCCGTTCAGTATGCTAAAGGGTCGAGGTCGAGGCCGTGGCCGTCGTCGTGGTGGTGGTCGTAATCGGGAGCAGGAGAGGGCGACTCCCTCCTTGCCGAGTACCAATCAGCTCAGTACAGATCAGGGACATTCGACTAGCGTTAATGTTGACGTTGGAGCCGCCACCATCCTTCGTCAAGTGGTTGACCAGTTAGTGCAGATGAATCAGGTCGTACGTCGGGATGAGAACCCAAATAGGGATAACGGAACTAGTAAGTGGTTGCGAGATGTGATGAAGATGCAGCCGCCCCGTTTTGTGGGTTCGTCTGACTTGTTAGGTTGGGAAAACTGGATCTTCCAGTTGGACAGAATATTTGATGCTGTAGCTTGTCCAGATGATAGGAGGGTACCCATTGCTCAGTACCTGCTCGACAAAGAAGCTGCAGACTGGTGGCACGCTGTAGTGCCTGCAGATCGTACACCTACATGGGCTGAGTTTAAGACTGCCATGGAGGCAGAGTATTGCCCGTTGCCTGTTCGTGAATGCAGAATCGTTGAGTTTTTCTCGGCTACGCCCCAGGATGTGTCAATATCCCAGGCGATAGTCGATTATAATCGACAGTTGGCTTATGTTCGGGATCAAGTGAGAAGTGAAGCGGACAAGGTCCGATACTTCAATATGCGCATGAAACCCCATATCCGTGAGAGTATGGCTCCGCTTATGTGTACCACCGTAAAAGAATATCAGGACCGAGCTTTAGCCATTGAGATGGCTGTTTCTATGGCGGAATCTAATTCAGAGAGTAAGAGACAGAAGACCTCGAGAAATTTTGCAAGAGGCCAGAGGAGTGAGATCCGTGAACTTGTTGCTTCGCATTTTCCTTCTGGAAGCACTCCTCGTTCGGTTGACCAATCTAAGAACCTTACTCCAGAGGCGAGTAAGACGATCGGTGTGAAGACCTGCTTTAACTGCATCCGTGTAGGCCATGCGAGACAGAATTGTCGTTCGCCACCGGTTAATTATTTTAAGTGCGGCCGACTGGGGCACCAAGCGGTGCATTGTGAGACCGTTGCCAAGATATTTGGGAATCGAGTTTTCGTTCCTACTCGGAGAGGGCCCAGCGGTGCCCAGTGATGTAGTTGTGTATCGTACTTTGTGCTATAATTCGTGTAGAGATTGATATTTGTTGCGTGAACTTTTTGGTTTTGTTTGTATTCTACCATGATGTTTTATTTTAAGTTTCGGGACGAAACTTATTTTTAATAGGATAGAATGTAATGTCCGGTATTCTCATTTTCTGTTATCTTGAATTGTTTGTGTCTTGACGTTGGACATTTTCTTGTTGACGAGAATCGGAGTGAATTCCATCATAATACTATATTTGTTTCTACCGCATAGTTGTTGTGGTCGGGTGCGACTTGTTGTCACGTGCGTTTCTTTGATTAAATGTGTGCATATGATGCGTCGTTAATTACTCGTTATTATTTTGAATCATTGCCGGTGACGTTGTTATGGTCGTCGTGGGGCGTGTTTTCACGCTGTATGTTCTTTCGCGTTGCTTGTAACGTTTCGCCGTTGGGCGCGATTTTTTTTTATTCTTGTGTATCTCGTTGAGATTTCCTGGCAGGATATTGCTTCTCCCTACTTGATTTAAGTTTCGGGACGAAACTTCTTTTAAGGAGGATAGAATGTAATATCCGCAATTTCGGATTTCCGGTAATTTTCTTTTTTCGGAGTAAGTCCGTTTTGACGACTCGCTCATGACCGTTTCGTCATTTTGAGAATGATTAATTCTGCACTTTTTGTCATCCGAGTTCGTTTCGGTATCGTTTTGCTGAGTTCCGAGCTTTTTAGCGACTTTTCCGCACTTGAGTTCGATTCTTGCGAATCTTGTCCGAAACTGTTGTTTCGAGTTTCTCGTAAGTTCATTTAATGTTATTATTCATGTTGCGAGCTTTGGTTTGGTGTTTCGATCGCGTATCGTGATTTTCGGACGTTTTGGGCCATTTTCGTAATTTCCCAAAGTTTTGGGTAATTACTTTCCGTTGTCGAATTTCGAGCCTTCGGGTGGTCGGAATCAGGTGTTCTCTCAGTGTTCGGATTCCTATTTACGAGTACTTCGTAACCGTGCTTTCGGTTTACGTTGTGTCCGAGTTTCGGATTTTCGACCGTCGGATCGACGAGTCATGGTGGCCGGACACAGGCGAAACGGCCACGAAACGGCGCGCTGCCGTGTCTTGCGCCGGGTCGGCCAGGACCAGCAGCTCTGCCGAGACACGGCCGAGACACCGGCCCAGTCCTGGCGTTTCTTTGCGCCGTGTCCGGCAGGTGTATAAATATGGCAGAGCAGTCGGGTTTCACTCATTTTTTCTCACTCGTTTTCTTCCATTCCGCGGCTGAAGCTTGATCAATCATGGAGGCATGTTGTTATACAATAAATTCATGAAGTTTTGAGGTTCATATCATCAATAATACGTCCTATAACATCCATTGATCGAGCGAATCAGGTCAGATTTTCTAGAAATCTAATTTTGGGGATTTTGGGTATTTTGTTCGATTTCGTCCGTTTAATCCGATTTAACTTAGGATTGTGATGTATTGATGATTATTTAGATGTATTGTATCATTTACCTTGTTATTCCATGGTTGGATCGTATCGATTCGTTGTTTTGGTCGAGTTCTTGATCGACGCCTTGAAGGTGTCCGGTAAAATGTCATAGAGGGGTTTTCGGGCGTTCTACGATTATTCTTCCTCGTATGATCAATGATTTATTGATTATATGTTGTTAGGGTCGAATTATTGTCAAGAACTCGAGTCGGAACCCTTCCGTTCGTTGTCTTCTTTGGGGTACGAGCTTCCCGGTCGAACCTTGTTCTTCGGAGCGTTTGGTAGCAGTTATTAAGGCAAGTATCTTACTATAAGACTTGTATCTTGCGACTAGTAATTATGTATGAGATGTGTGATGATTTTGCTTGCCTTCGTAATTATGTTCCGTTTGAGTTGGTTGTGTTTTCCGTAATTTGAAGGCTTTGCGGTAATATTGTTATATTAGTATACGTGTTAGGCGTTGTGCCATTTGTGCAGGATTGCGCCATACATATGGGACGGTTGTACACTTGGTTATGTAATGTAATGTGTACCGAACGTGTGTTATGTTGGATATGTGTCGTTGATTGACGATAGTTGTTGCGAGTGTTGAGATTGTGTTATGTGCAAGTGATGTTCGATTTTGTGGTGATCAATGTGATTGATCAATTGTGCTCATTGTTGTACGTAATGTGAATGTGAATATGAATATGTGTGTGACCGCTAAGTTCACTCGTGTTGGTCCGACGGCACCTACGAGGATTCGTGGCAGTGGACTACGGGGTCAGAACTTAGTGAGGTACTGAGGTCCAATCGTGCTGGTCTGACGAGGCCTACGATAACGCATGGCAGTGGACCATGAGTTTCGGACACAGTACGTCCAACCGGGTGAGCTCGACGGGGCTTATGGTGACACGTGGCAGTGGACTACGGTGTCAGGACTGTGTGTGTGGTTGTTGAGATTGATATAGTCCGTGCGGGTTGTTAAGCCTACGGAGACACGTGACAGTGGATCACGGTGTCGGAATTGGTTATGTCCCAGTTAATAGTCCGTGCGGGTTGTTGAATCCTACGGAGACACGTGATGGTGGATCACGGTGTCGGAATTGATTATGTTTGTTTAATTGTGCGTGGTGTAGTCCGTGCGGGTTGTTGAACCTACGGAGACACGTGATGAGATCACGGTGTCATGAGCATGATTGTTTTCAAATCTAAGTTTTGAAAAGAAAGTTTTAAGAAAGGAATGTTGGGCGAGCCCCACGAGATTTATGAAATGTTTTAAATCGTAAATTATTGAAATATAATTTGTGATTTGGGTTAAGACCCTAAGATTTTCGAAAGGTTTGAAATTCTAAAAATTCCCGAGATGATAATCTTATTTTCGAATGCTTCATAGCTTATCTTTCCTTGTGAAAACCTCCGAGGGATATTTGTTACTTGATTATTATATTTGATTCACGATTATTAATTGCTTGTTACATTTCGTATGATTTGATACTTGCACTAGTAAAACAGTGGAGTTTTACTAACCCCCGAGTAATCGGGGGTGGATGTCTGTTTTGCGTCCAGGTTCATGCAGATTTAGGGGAGCAGTCACAGGATTGGCACAAGAGGATGACGGGCTGCGATATTAATCATGAGTCGAGAGTTGTTCTGATTTTTGTTGTGTTGTCAGAGTTAATTTCAGTCTTCCGCTGTATTATATTTCGACCCCTATGTGGGTAATGTCGTTTAAGTAAGTTTTGTTGATTGAGTTGTGTGACCTCATCGGTCTGTGTATTCACGTGTAAGTGACCATACGGTCTGTATTATTATTATTATTTGACCCTGGCCGGGCAAGCATTTGGTTGTTTATGGATGTTTAGCCTGGTAGATCCTTGTGGAAAGGGTCTACGGCGTGTAATATTCCCATACAGTTTTGGGGGTGTTACAATACGTATACTGGTATTCACGACAGAAAGGTTTTGGAATGATCCCTATCATTCGTTCTCAGTTAGGATACAATGTAGGCTGCCAGGCTGGCTAGGTGGTGCTACTACTCTTTGGTTCCTCCCATTGCTAACTGAGACGGACCTACCGAGTCGCGCAATAGGATTGACAACGGAATGAATCGAGCTTATTCTCTCTTTATTAATACAAATTTATTGGACATTGGATGTCTAATTAATTTTGGTACATTGGATATCTAAATTAATTTATTGGATAAATTATTTTACGGCCTAATGAATTAAATATAATACTGGGTGATTAATTTAATTCATGAATATAATCATTTCTTGGAGAAATTAATTATATTTTTTTGTCTTTGATATGATTAATTAATTGGATTAATTAATTGATATAAATAAATCAAAACGGAATAGAGTTTATCTGTTTAGACTCTCGAGAGTTCGAAATGAACCAAACTAGTCTGGTTCTTCTAGATGGCCGCCCCACCTTCCTCATACATTCCTTAGTCTTTGTCTTCATCTTAATTGGTGGAAGACCAAGAATATTATGGTTGTTGGTGAGATATTATTTGTATAGAATAATAAAAGGTGTAGAATGAAAACTATTAAAAAGACCAACTCTTCTTGGTGGTGAGATACGGGTCATTTGCAAGAAAGAGAAAGAGAGCAATATTCTTATTTCTTCCTTTTTCATTTTTCATTATTCTTGAGATTTTTCTTGGAAAAAAATTAATAGAAATATTGAGAGAAATTATTTGATAAATATACTAGGAGTGTATTAATCAAATTAAATAGCTTCATCATCTTATTCTAGCCGTAACCTTGGAGGTTAATTGGGTGGTTGTCGTTCCGATCGTTTCTCCGGCCCGTGGTAAGTAGAGACGTGGTGTTATCGTCGTCGGATCAACCTAAAGCTTGTTGCCGATTGGATTCGCAAGGGACATCATATTTTCACCATTTAATCAACGGACTATGAGGGTATGATTTCGAATCCTACTCTTGTTTTCTTTTATTTATTCATATATACGTAGCTTGACCGATCCTCTTAAGGGATTCAGATCGAATTAGATTCGTTTATTGCTTTCTCTGCGTCTTCGTTTTAGGCACCGAATCCCAACAAAAATGCCAATGTCCAACACCATTTAATCAACGGACTATGAGGGTATGATTTCGAATCCTACTCTTGTTTTCTTTTATTTATTCATATATACGTAGCTTGACCGATCCTCTTAAGGGATTCAGATCGAATTAGATTCGTTTATTGCTTTCTCTGCGTCTTCGTTTTAGGCACCGAATCCCAACAAAAATGCCAATGTCCAACACCAACAACCAAGTTGCAAACAAACACGTGACACGACAAGACACGATCATATAGGCACGAACAACATATGATCCATTAAACAGTAGAAAAAAATTAACGCAACCGGAATTAAAATCTCGGGTATTACAAAAATCTAGTAGTCAATCCCTTAAATCCATCAACCAAATCAGAGCTCATATGATTTTGATTCCCATCCTCCTTGTGCTCATAATTCAAACCACCCGGATAAGCTACACAATGACAATCCAAATGCTTCTTAAGAGAAGAAGTACCACCTCTTGAATCTCCAACCAGGGAGGTATGTCAGTGCTTGCATTCAGCTCTCTCGTAGCTGCCAACTTGAGTCAATGCGCCATCCACTTTCTCCATTAGAGGCTCATCATACTTTTCGAAATGCTCCCATACGATCGAACGCAGAGCTATGTCCTTCCTTTCCCTCTTCCTCTTTGTAAGAGGAGCATTATTCTCCAGCTTCTTCCCTATTGTTATGCCTTGAGCTGCTGTGGTTTGGTCCCTTTGACTTGAATCAGAGTCTGAGCCAAAATACAGAAAATTTAGTACACTAATGCATGCAGTTTCAGGCGGTAAAAACTAAAAAACAGTTGACAACTAATATAATATGAGAAACCATAAACGATTAACAAAAATGGTGAGATAAATATTTTTGAAAAAAAAAGATAAGTAAACTTGGAACTTGGAAACGGTATAATCTTGATGACATGTTTTCAGATTATGCATTATGAGAGTCAGTTTATAATGGAAATCTTCAATAAATAGAGTCACATTCTCATCAACAAATCTAAACTTCACATAACATAGCACATAAGAACTAATCTGTTGAGGCAAATTGTCAAATACCTGGAACCGAACTTAATCAGTAATGCTCCTAAAAAAATTAAAAGAGAAAAATGAAAGACTAAAAATATTACACGAGAAAAATGAAAGAACTCTAGAAAATACTAACAACAACCAACTAACAACACTTCAAAAAAAAAATACTACACTTCTTAAAACCAAAAACCATCTAATAGAAAGATGAAAGAACTCACTTTGGTTCTCAGGAATACTTGAATCTGATTCGGAGTGCTCTTCAGTTTCGGGAGGAGCTGAAGTTGAAACCATCACAAACAGAGTAGAAGAGAAGATATTGAGGTGTTCTTCAATTTGGGGATGTTTTTCAAATCAGTTTGGGGATATTGAAATATTTTTCAATCGAGAAAAGAAGATAGTCGCAAAGGAGAAAAGAAGACAATGAGAACGAAGAAGAGTGAAGACTGAAATGATAAAGGAATGGACAGAGTATGTTAGGTTAGGGTTTTTTTAGTTTATAGAGTGTATAGAAACATCTGAAATAAAATAATTATGGGTAGTACGGTTATTATGGGTTTTTAATTTTTTGTTCGGGTATTATGGGTTTTAATTTTTTGTTCGGGTATTGACATTAATTTCGGTAGTACGGTTATTAAAATTTTGAAATTACAGTAACCGAACTCGAACCTGAAATTTATTTCAGGACCCGAATGGGAAATTTATAAATAATTTTTTTCTTAAAACTCGAACCAAATCGAAATTGACATTTCGGTTCAAATCTTCGGTTTCAGGTACTTCGGTTCGGATCTTCGGTTATTCAGGTACTTCGATTCGGATCTTCGATTATTCGGGTATTGACTCCAGGGAATATGATTTTGGGCATCAAGTTTGAATTCTAGAGCATCAACCCAGAATACATCTAGCGTCGAAGGTGGGTTGTCTGCAACTCTCTACTTGAACACGGTGGGACCCCATCTCAAGTAACAGCCTCTCCTTTTTAACATTTCTGACACCACTTATTTTTGTGTTCAAATTAAAATTTATTTTCTGGGTGCTATAATTAGCAATGTATTTCCCAGCTAAGACAGCTCTCCTGGTCAACTCAACGAATTTTCATTGCGGGGCCGAGGCACCTCTTTTTCTCTTGTCGCCATCTCTCTAGCTCGCGACCTCCATCAACCCCATTTCTCTCTCTCTCTCCCTCTCGCAGATCTGCTGCTATACCCCGAATGAGGATTCGAATTCCTTACTAGGTATCGTATTCTTATTTTCAAGATTTTTGTTTTCTCATTTCGTTGTAACTTTTGGGACCTTCAATTTTCTTTATTGGGTACCAGATCTAATTTTCTGCCAGATATGTGTATTGGAATTATATTTGTCTTCCCTATATTCGTAATTGATTCTTCAGATCTGTATTGGTGCTTAACTGGCTTGGCTGGTCTCACAAAGTTTTTTTTTTTTTTTTTTTTTTATTTTTTGAGATTTGACTGGTTTTTGTACATTGCTACGCTGTTATGCTTGTTTAACATGCATCCTTATTACTTTTTTTTTGTTTTTGTTTTAATTGGTTATTTTCCGTTGATGGTTTGTTGAAAAGATCATTTCTCACACCACTTTCATTTTTTGTGATTTTGTTGACTCAAAGGAATTAATGAAATGGATATCTGTTTATTGAAATTGATAAAGTCGCTTTGTGGAAAGCTCTTAATATGATCAATGAGGAGAAAAATCTGAAGATATATGAAGTGCTGTGCTCTATTGAGTGATATACAATATGCATTTTGGTTGTGCAGGCAAATAACTCCGAAAGGTTTAGCTAATTTGGCTTCTCCCTGGCCAGGGGTGAAATGAAGAAAGCTTTTGATCAAACTGTTCGTGACCTGTGAGTTTCATTTTTTAATTAATGCACCTGCTATATTCTTATTGCCCTTTATTTTTTGTGGTCGTTTTTCTCTTTCTTATTATATCTTGACTTAAGATTCTTTGTTAGAAAACCTAAAAAAGAAAAGAAAACGTTTATGTGGAATATGTTAGTTTGAGATGTAATTATTCATTGAGCTTGAACTGTGCTTCATCTTGCAGTAAGAGAGAGGTCAACAAGAAAGTTCTTAAAGTCCCTTCAATTGAACAAAAGGTATTACCTTCTTTATCCTGCTCCTTGGTTTTCTTATTTTCTATTTTAATTCGGATCCTCTCGTTTTTGCATTTGGTGTTTTAACCAGTATTTAATTCTCGGTATCATTATAGATTGGTGGAATTGGCTGTTTTGTTGTCTAATTATTCCTGGTGGTTTTAAGTGGGGTTTGGTTTTTGTTTTCAGGTTCTTGATGCAACTAGCAACGAGCCCTGGGGTCCTCATGGGTCAATTCTTGCTGATATTGCTCAGGCAACAAAAAACTAGTGAGTTTGAATTGACTCAATAGAGAGTACTTCATGAGCAACACTACATTTTGGAAGTCACTAATTGTTTTGATTTTAACAGTCATGAGAATCAGATGATCATGTCGGTTATCTGGAAACGTACAAATGATACTGGAAAAAATTGGCGGCACGTTTACAAGGTTTAGTTCTCTTAATTTGACAATATAGACTTGTTTAATATTCGTTGTACTATGCTGTCTTAGCTACTACATGCTCAAGCCCCTTAAAATTCAAATTTGGAGAGATTCAACTGCTTCTTTTTCTCTTCGTATTGTGGAAAAACCATAATCCCTATTATATTTAATCTCTGTTATGGAATCTTCTTTCAAGTTAATTGACTTTTCTCTATTGAATGCGGAGTCTGGTGCCCATAGTGCTACATGCTTGTTGCGTCTGTTTACACTGCTGCTCTCAGAACAGCTGCCTTTTTGATACTAACTAAATGATTGTTGTTTCGTCTGATTTGCTTAGGCTTTAACAGTGTTGGAGTACTTGGTAGCCCATGGGTCAGAGCGTGTAATTGATGACATCAGAGAACATGCATATCAAATATCAGTTAGTTCCTTTATCGTCTGCTGCGTCTTTCTTTTCTCTACAGTTTCTCTGATAAGTAGGTTGACACACGGTGTTTTATGTGTTTCTCTGGTGATAGACATTGTCGGATTTTCAATATATTGATTCCAGTGGGAAAGACCAGGGAAACAATGTTAGAAAGAAATCTCAGAGTCTTGTAGTTCTGGTAAATGATAAGGAAAGAATACAGGAAGTTCGACAGAAGGCTGCTGCTAATAGGGACAAGTAAGTGAGCATTACAGTTTACGCCCAACTGCAAACATCAGTAGTATGCTGGCTGTTGATCTTGTAATTAACTTGTGAGTGTCGTGATTCATATAATCATTATCATAAATGAAAGCTGGGGTGCTGCCTTTACTACTTCTTTTGAAAGTTGGTGATTTCATCATGTTGCTTGAATATTACTTTTTTGTACATCAAGGTTCACTACGATTTTTATGCATAGGTTTGAAAGTTTAAAGCTGTGTTATTGATATATTCTGGGACGAATTACTTATGGTAATATATATAAACATTCACTCAGTTATGTGGCATTTATTTATTGGTGCTGAATTCCCTCATGGTTCAAGTGTCTTGGTCAGGGATTTATGGGAGCCGAAGCAAGTGTAGTTTTCCTATGTCCTTTCAAGTAGACAATTCCTTTGTACTTTCCAGATCCTCAATGTTCATTACATTATTGAGTGTAATCTTTGGATAGTTTTGCCATTTTATGTCCAGTTGAGTAGAAAATTGTAGCTAGTGGAATGAGAGCGCAACAAATTTATGGTAATATGTCGTGCTTTGATTAATTTCCACTGAAATAATCAATGAAACCTTTTCTGTTTTTTAATAATAAAAAGGCAATATATCATGATGATGGTTAGCTTTTCTTCTCTCGTACAAATTTTGTTAGATTTTGTGACTGTTTGGAAGCTGAAGCTATCATTTTGCAAAGCAATCTGCAATATGGTTGCCCAAGCACTTAGTAGTGGTGCTTGTAATAGTGGGCATGGCAATAATTATCTTAGGGAGTGTTTGCAAACACGTGCTTTTTCCAAAAGTTTTCAAGTACAAGTGGTTGAGAATCACAAGTGGAGAGTGTTGGCGGATAGAAGTTATAAGCTGATAAAAACAAAAGTTGAAGTATTTGGAGGAAAAGTTACTTTCAAAATTATCTCGTGAATATAATTACAAATTTTTTTCTTGTTATAGGTAGGCAAAGAATTGAGGAAAAATGTAAGATTTATTTACTGAAACACCAGAAGCCCTATCCAGAACTTCTCAATTTAATAAAGTAAAGAAGCAACTGAAGCAAAGGTTGGTTCTTTCCTTGTTTTAATTTAAGAATTATTCGGGTTCTTTAATAAAAGCTCTCAGTTTAGTGGTAAAACATTTAGATAATCCCGTAACTTAATTCTTTGAGAAATCTTTTTCCCATGTGAGCAGTGTTTCAAATACCGTTTTTTATGTGTAACATCTTTGTTCCCTCGTAGCCTAGCATAAAACGCGTAGCGCATAGCATAAGCTATTCCAGCATGTCAATTATTATTTTTTAAAAAAAATAAAAATATACTTATATTAGAAAATTAATGAGATAATGTACCGTAAGACCATAAAAGTAAAAACAAATATAGTTATTTTAGTAAATTATAGTGCAATACCAAGAGAGGCGCAGCTTTTTGAGTTCAGAGACGCACCAAAAACGTCACCTCTCAGTCTCACACCTTTTACGCGTGCGCCAGCCTTCTCCTAGGATTTCATTCCCTTTTTTTGGCAAGTTGATGTTTTTTCTGTTTCAGCCCATCAATGTGAAAGTTGATTATATTTGTTTGAGCGGGTTATTCAATGACTATTTTACCCTGAAAAATCTATGTTCTCAGGTCCTCTAGCGCAATTTTTGCTCAAATAGCATAATAGTGTACGCTATTGCCTAAATAGCGCACACTATTTGTGCAAAACGCGACCTAGGCTGCGCTATGGCACGCTGAAAGTCTGTAGCGCGCTATTAATCGCGCTATTTGACACCATTTAAAACAATGCATATAAGTAATTGGAGGCTGCAAGCTCACTTAAGCTTCAAGAACTTCCATATTCGCCCATGTGGTGGTTTATAGTTTACTATGTTATCTGCCATCAGTTTAAATGAGGGATTTTTAGGTCCTCATGTTGAGTATAGTTCTGTAGAATAGAAAGGTCTCAAATGCTAGGTATGCGTAGAAAATTGACTTTATATGACTAGTCTCATGGACATCCTCATATGTTTGTTCCCGTCTTGTGTGTTTTCCTCACTTTCTTGAGATGGGCATTCTACATGGTTTCATATATTTTTTGTTATTATATCTTGTTTCTAGATGATGATATATTTAATGCTTCCCCAGTTTGCTTAGTTTTTTGCAAGTACAGTAGTTTTGGTGATTAGCATTACCCAAACAAAATTATATGATTTTCTATGTATAAAGTTTAATTTTGTTTGATTAATGTCAAAAGGTACCGCGGCACCCCTGTTGGTGGTATGTATCGTCCTGGATCTGGAGGGTATGGAGACAGATATGATGATGACAGATATTTAAACAGAGATGACGATGGGAACAGCTATGCGAGAGAAAGAGAATGGGGTCCCAGAGATGAGGATAGACATGGTCGGTATGGAGAATCATACAGCGGTGATGGGGACAGGTACAGCAAAGATTATGAGGAGCGTCATGGCCGAGATGGGTACAGGGATGATGACTACCGAGGAAGAGGTCAAAGCATTGATGAATATCGTTATGGGTCAAGAAGTAAAAGTGCTGATCGGGAAAGGAATCATTCAAATGAGGATGATGGCCACTACTCGTCCAGGTTTGTTGAATTATTATATCCCCAAATCCAAATCAAATTCGGTGGTATATTTTTATTACCTAATTTCTGTTGGATGTTATATTACAGCCTTACTGATTAACAAAATAAGAATGAAAACTTATTGTGATTTAATAAGTATTCAGGTTTATACTTACCAATTGTAGAACATATAAAGGGAATTTATGAATAGTATGTGGGGTTAGAGTGGACCATTGCTCTTCCAGATTAGATGAATTCCTATCTCCCCAAATCCAAATCAAATTCAGTCATATATATTTCTTACCTAATTTCCCTATGATGTTATATTTATCCTTACTGATAAGAGTAAAGAATAATGGTGGTTTAATAAATATTCAGGTTAATATTTACGAATTGTAGAACATAAAGGGACTTTATGAATAGTATACGGGGTTAGAGTTGTAGTTTAAGTTAGAATGTATGGTTGTCATGTATAAAAATTCTTGAAGAATGTGATTAGAAGTGCCGGTTTAGTGCTTCTTTATATGAACTGATTTTGATAAATGTTAATACAAAACTGATTCAAATATATTCAACTTCTGAAAATCAGCTTTGAGCAGTTGTTGAACTTATTGATATTATACAAGTATATTGTCTACTAAAATCTCTTTGAGCAAAAACGAAAAGTCTAATTAAAGCAACACTATTATAATCATCATTATCAAAATGAAAATACATGATACATGTAGATTAATTTGTCTGTCACTCCAGAACCAAAATTTATTTTGTATATGAGCTTTGATCGCCACACAAGAATAAAATTCATTTATTTAAGGCATCAGGGTTTTTTCAAGTTAGGCTCATAGCTTTATCCTTAAGACCAATTGTTTGTCTCAGTCCACCAAAACAGAAAGGAAGTAGAAAAGTGATGAACCTTGTGAAGCATTTCACACTCAACTTCAAGTTGCCTGTTTAAATGCATCACAAATGAGACTACCCGTGCTATTTCCTTTTGTTTAGTTTGTCTGAATAAAAAACTGTGGAGTTAATTGATCTTTTCGTATCTTGTTGTATTCATCTATGTGTTCTTTTGTTCAATAAGACAGTAAATTCAAGGGAGCTTGGTGTGGGTGGGAGGTGGGGTAGGACTTAATATATGTTGCAGAAGAAGTAAATAAAGCTTCAGAACAGAAATAAAGAAAAGAAAATTCATATGATTCTTCTAAGCTCTAGTGACTGATGGAAACACGTAACAATCAACTACAGGGAAGCTGGTGATTCCTATCAGCACCTTCAATTTAAATCTGAGCGAAATTTAGCCCTCCTTTTTGAGTGATATGTTTTATATATATAGTGACGTTATTGGACTGGTTGCTCAGCTTACTAGCTTATCAAAATTTTAGCCCCTTTGAGTGTGCTAAAATTATTTGAACTTGTTTTATTCAACTTTTCATATTTTCAGTAAATACTGAATTTCGTTTTTGAAAGTATTTTCAAACTTGGTACTTTTTCCATTTGCAGAGGAAGTGGTGCTAAAGCTGATGATCATTCTCAAGATGGAAGGTACTTTTAGATAGTGGGTCTCTTCATGTATTGTATTTTCTGCTTGGCCTTATAAATAATTATAAAGTGAAGGTCATTGAATCTGTTTAATTTCCAAATTAGTTCTACCGGCAGGAATCTTGATCGTAAATATTCTGTGCAAAACTTTGGTGTACCTCCTAGTTATGAGGATGCTGTTGGTGCTACCCGCGGTCCTCTTTATAGTGAAAGGTAACAAGCTGGTATCCATGGGCTGCCTGCTATTTGATGGATTATGTATTGGTTCTAACTTATCATTAACAGGGATGCAGATTCTTCACTAGCATATGCCCCTAAAGCATCATCCACTGGTGGTAGTCCAAGCCATACAACAACTGTGGGTGGTTCACCCCCTGCTATCTCTTCACCACCTGCTTCAGCACCCGCTCTTTCTTCAGCTCAGCCTAAAACTCAATATAGCAACAAGGAAGTTGATGGATTTGATGAATTTGACCCAAGATGTTCATTTTTAGGTAAAGAATATCAATATAGGGAGTTGCTTGGCTTCAGTTTTTTTGCGTTCTCTTTTAGTTATTGGATTATATTGTTCGATTGAGTGGGTGATGGTTCATATGCACATCTGCCTTGCAGCAATTCCATGTGTGTTTATCCTCGTTTGCAAATTGAAATGATTTCATGTTAATGGATTTTGCCTTAGTTTGAATTTAGAATCAGAGACTAAATGATTTCCCATTTATATAGTTGATTAGTTTATCAGACGTTCTAAATTGTAGATAATTCAGTTTATTCAAGTTTTTTAAGTGATTATTACCAAGCTTCCCATCCTTGAGGGGTATAAAATACTTCCAATCTTAGAAAAATAGAAATCTTGAGTCACAGTTGTCGTCCATAAATTGTTGGATGTTTCACAAGATTTATATTTGGTCTATTTTACCTGCTTTCCTAATCTTTGTGTAATTATACATTAAGTCTCTAATTGCAAGGTCAATCTAAGGTAGTTGGATATGGGACCTTTGCTTATTTTTGTTCGGTGAGGAATTGTTTCATGAAAAATGCCACGTGATACATAATTTGTGTTTTACAAGACGCGAGGCGTGTGAGCCATTTTTGCCTGATGAGGCTAGGCGTAAGCCTCGATTAAAATAAAAATCCTTAAAATCTCACAAAATATTATAATATTCATAGAAATCGCTAAATGGGCGGAAAAAGTATAAATCAGGTTACTAAATATCATAGTATTGAGAATTACTTATTTTATTTTTCTCTGATAAAAATCACAAAAAAGATGCCATTTAATAATTAAATAATTAACATTCTTTTATGTTTAGTTTCTTTTAAAGGAAAAAGAGAACAACTCACAAATATAATGGACTTGATACATCTTTACAAAAAGATAGTAATATTGTAATTTATGTTGAAAAGTTGTTACTTATTTATAGATTAGAGTTGCTCTTTAGATAAAACCTAATCTTACTAAAAGTTAGTTGCCGTTATTTATAGAAAGTATTGCACTCCTGATTGATTTTTCTGACCCTTATAATCTCAATACTTTTGAAGACTTTCCTGACCCCTATTATTGGAATCAAACTGATCTTATGTAAAAAAATAACAAATGTTGAGGTAGCAAAGCTCCTCTTTTGGGGTATGTTGTCATTCAATAAGAATGGAAAAAGAGGGCTCAGATAGTAGCATAGCCAACTTCATAAACTTGTGGAAGAGAGCTAGGTTTAATATTTAAGTCGTGTAAAATTCTGCCTCGGGCAAGTATACGAGTTAGTGCTATTTTACCCTCCATTAGGCATCATAAGGTTCCTATGTTGCTTGATCCAGATTTCCTGTAGATATTCATGTATCGTTTACGGGATATTAGGAGACTCATTTCCCTTTCAAAACTTTCAAATAATTGAATAGCTGCCCCAACTACAGCTAATGGTGCTGCCCCTTCTTCTGCTGAGATGGATTTACTTGGTTCTTTGTCCGAGTCGTTTTCTTCAAGTTCATTTGCTCATGTGCCTGCTAGCCAGCCCACCGTGGCCCCTGAAGCTAATGCCTCTACGGGCTTCAATTTGGGACCTACAAATGTAGCTGCAGCATCACCAGAATCTACGATTAATAGTCAGGTACACTGTGTGTATAATATTTGCATTATGATTCATTTCAGTATCCTACTTTTTTCAGCATGACATAATAGAAGGTTTGATTACAATTTACCCCTGGAATCAGGAAAATGGCAAAAACATCTCAAGGGAAAAAATGGAAAGAAAAAAGAAAAGATCAGAAGGTCCCCTTTTGCTTTTAAAACTGAAAAGTAGTCCTTTTACCTTTTCACGAACCCATCTGTGGTTTGGTCCTAAAGTTAGTTTTTTTTCTTATCATATTCCTATTTCACATGGACGAAATTAGATACTAATTAGGTAAAAATGATTTTTTTTTTCATATTCCTATTTCACATGGACGAAATTACATACTAAGGAAGGGGAAAGGGATATTTATAAAATTGCTCGTATTAGAGATAGGAGGACACGAAATATTGGGAGAGTTAAATGTGTGAAGGATGTTGATCATAAGGTTTTAGTCGTAGATCAGGAGATAAGAGAAAGATGGAGGGCATACTTTGATAACCTATTTAATAGACAACGTGAGGAAGATATTGTGGATGTAAGTATTGCTTCAAATTTGGTTAATCGGGATTTTATGCGACGAATTCAAAAGGGTGAAGTACGGATGGCATTAAAGAAAATGGGTTCGAAAAAGGCAGAAGGGCCAGATGGTATATCTATTGAAGGATGGAGGTGTTTGGGAGAGGGGAATCGAATGGTTGACTATACTTTTCAACAAGATTTGGAAATACAAGATGCCACTGGCATGGAGGAAAAGCACTTTAGTCCCTTTATATAAGAACAAAGGCGATGTCCAAGAGTGCTCTAATTATCGGGGGATTAAGTTGATGAGTCATACCATGAAATTATGGGAACGAGTGATTGAGCAACGTCTTAGAAAGTGTGTGGAGATATCAGAAAACCAATTTGGATTTATGCCTGGGAGATCGACTGTGGAAAGAAATATTTCTGATGAGAAAGATGATGGTACACTATCGTGATAAGAAGAAAGACTTGCATATGGTTTTTATTGATTCAGAGAAGGCTTATGATAAGGTACCACGAGAGGTACTTTGGTGGGCATTAGCCAAAAAGGGAGTGTCTAAGAAGTGAGACATGTATGAAGGAGCTAGTATAAGTGTACGTACTACCGTGGGAAGGACCGAGGAATTCCCTATTATGATTGGGGTGCATCAAAACGAATTGACTAGGTCAATTCAAGACGATATTCCTTGGTGCATGATGTTTGCAGATGATATAGTATTGGTTGATGAAACGAAGGACGGAGTTGAAAGAAAGTTGGAACTCTGGAGAAATACGCTCGAAACTCGTGGTTTAAGGCTAAGCAGAAGTAAGACTGAATATTTGGAGTGTAGCTTTAGTGGAAATGGAAGTAGAGAGGCGGGTGCAATCACTTTTGATGGGAATGTTATACGAGGATCGGAGTTTTTTCGTTATCTTGGGTCTATTCTTCAAAATGATGGAGAATTAGACGGTGACGTGACCCATAGGATTAAGGCGGGATGGTTGAAATGCAAGAGCGCAACGGGATTATTGTGTGATCAAGGCATACCTTACAACAATTAGGCCTGCACTTTTATATGGCACTGAATGCTGGGCTATAAAGCATAGTCATGTGCATAAGATAAATGTGGCGGAAATGCGTATGCTAAGATGGATGTGTGGCCATACGAGAAAGGATCGACTTAGAAATGATGTGATTAGGAAAGAAGTACGAGTGGCTCCTATAGAGGATAGGCTGTTGGATAATCGGTTAAGATGATTCGGATATGTGAGACGGAGGCCGATTGATGCACCGGTGCGGAGGCTTGAAGAATGGGGAGCGCATAGGCCGGTGAGGGATAGAGGAAGACCTAAACAGACATGGATAAGAGTGATTGAGATTGATATGAGGTTTCTTGGGATTGGAGAAGTTATGACATTGGATAGGACGACGTGGAGGGAGAGAATTCGGGTGGTGGATTATGTTTGAGTTTTTTTTTTTGCATAATGATTATTACTATTTTTATTTACTTTTTATTATTTACTTATTTTTGCATATTTATTATACCTTTTTTTTTTAAACTTTCACTATCACTTTTGCTTTTTCATAGGACTGTTTTATTGGAGACGACTTGACGTTTTCAGAGATTGATTCATGTTAGCCGACCCCAAAGCATTTTGCTCTGATATTGTTGTTGTTGTTGTTGTATTCCTATTTCACATGGAGATAATTGCAATCAACCCTAATGGAAAGGGTGATTCATTTAGCAATCAACCCTAATGGAAAGGGTGATTCATTTATTCGTGGATACGATTTTTTATTGTGGAAAATGTACCGTCTACTGGTAAAGATCATTTGGCCAGTTTCATTCTCTTCCATAATTAACTCTTCTTCACTAGCTAAAAGTTTTATTATAGTACTCGCTGCAAATATTTTTCTGATTGTTAAAGGATATTGCGTGCACGTGTAATATGACGATGCTTCCAGTATTAGCTGCGAAATATAACTGAAACTTAAATATTTGCAGATGTTGTTAGTTTTCCCAAGTCATTTAGATAAATAGCCTCTCAATTTCTTCTGATAGCCAACAAGGTGCTAATTTTGATTTTTACACCTTCATGGGGAAATGTAATAGAAGATGCAATTGTTTCACTGTGCAAGCAGATATTTGTAGACCATGTGGTATAATAGTTGCTTCCTGTAACCTTTCCTCTATATTCCATCTCGGAAATTAGATAAATCTCAATTTCTTGTGATAGCCAACAAGGTGCTAATTTTGATTTTTACACCTTCATTGGGAAATGCACTATAAGATGCAACCAAGTTCAACTTTGCAAGCATATAGTTGTAGACCATGTGGTATAATAGTTGCTTCCTGTAACCTTCTAATTTTCATCTCGGAGTCACCCCTCTGCTAAAAGTGAAAGCTGTGGGAATGTTTGTATGTGCTTCTTCTGAAAGAATATTGTATTGTCATTATTTCCTCTCATCTGTTATTCTGGAAACATGCACTGCCCCATGCATACTCATTCATACAAATGTCTGTTTAAGATTGGAACAGCCTGCATTAGTGATAATCAACCCAGGGAACACACTAGCTGTTGAAGGCGTTGTGTACAGTTCATGTTTAGAGTATTGGTTGTTTTCAGTGGTTAAACATAAAGACTGAGAATGTTTTGTTGTGCACCTTCAAGTGATGGTGACGTTACACATGATCATACTTCCATTATTTTCTCCGGATTATGTTATATCCTCGAATCCCCACACCCCATCTGCTATTTTCCTCATGAATATTCATGCATGGTTTTCGATTATGATTTAGTGTACATATTGACCTTATGCGCTTTCGCCTAATTTTTTTTTTTTTTTGGCTTAGCGCAGAGGTTGGACTTTAGATAAGTTATTTACTTGTCAACAAGCCATCTAATATATTGCCTTCTTTTGCAGCCTTTTGATGATCCATTTGGGGAAGGTCCATTTAAAGCCGTTCCTACTGCAAATAGTATATCAATTCCACAACAGATCCCTACACCTGCTAACTCCTTCCATTCAAACTCCAGTCAAAGCCTTGATGCTCCACAACCAGTTCCTCTGAAGGCAGCAACTGAATTTGGGGGTGCTTTTTATGATGTGACTTACATGCCAGCATCAGGTCCTTCTGGAGTGCAGTCTCCTCCTACAAGCACACAGTTTAAGATGCCAACCCTGAACCAGGATCTTGATATATTAGCAGATATTCTACCACCATCCACACCTTCATCATTTGTCAATACACAAGTTGGATATCAAGTTCCACCCAACGACACTGTGTCTCATACTGGCATTCCTATTCAAACAGCTCTAACTAGCCAGAGTGCACAACAAAGCGGCACGCCTGCTGGTTTTCCTACTCAACCTGGCCAGCCTCCGTTACAGACCAATTATCTTCTGCAATCAGCAGAACCTGTTCCACAAACAGGCTTTTCGAATCAAACCACGACTTTGACCTACCCAGTTCAAGCTGGTCAAGCACCACAGATGGGTTTCCAGTCCCAAAGTGGTTCTGCCCAACCAAATCCGAATTTCTATGCGACCTATAGTTCACAATCTGTATCTACAGTTCGAGATTCTGCTTACATGGTTCCTCCTAATTCCACTCTGCAGCACAAATTTCTACTGCATCCAGGTTCTGCAGTTCACATTGCTTCACAAATGGGTCATCAATCGAACAGCCTCATGGCTCCAGCAGCATCAATTAATCCATCTTCAATAGGGTCTTCTACAATAGTTCCTCAATCATCTAAAGACAAGTTCGAGACGAAGTCCACTGTTTGGGCTGACACTCTGAGCCGAGGACTCGTCAATTTGAATATATCCGGACGTAAGTTTTAACAAGTTTAAAATTCTCGATTGAGTTTATAATATTTCATTTCTTAGCACTTGGTTGATATTAAAGTTGGTACAGCTAAAACAAATCCGTTGGCTGATATTGGAGTTGATTTCGATGCGATAAATCGCAAGGAGAAAAGGATGGAGAAACCAACAACTGCGACAGTAACATCTACAGTTACCATGGGCAAAGCCATGGGATCTGGTTCTGGCATAGGACGTGCTGGTGCCACTGCCCTCAGGCCTCCACCAAACTCAGTGACAGGTGCTGGCTTCAATATTGGCATCAATGGTGGTCCTGGGGCTGCCATGGGTATGGGCATGGGATGCTATGGAGTAAGCCAACCAATTGTTAGGGGAATGGGTATGGGCATGGGGATGAATATGGGTGGAGGAAATATGGGTGTAGAATTGAACATGGGTATGGGTCAAGGAATTAATATGCAACAGCAGGTGGGACTTCCTCCTGGATCTACCATGCCTGGAGCTTATAATCATATGATGGGAACCGGGACTTACGGTCAACAGCCATATGGTGGTGGTTATCGATGAGCATAAGCCACCATGGGCCTGTGGTAATTGAGAATGTGGTATTTGCTGCCAGTTTTATAGGGAAAATGAGTCAACTATAAATGTAATTTTACTACATGATATATATGTCAAGTGTTTCAAGCCATAAAGTTTCTTTTGTCCCTTGTAATTTTGTTGTTGTCCGTGTGTAGCCTGTGGGTGTGTTCATTCTTTCAGGGTTTTGTTTACAGTTACCTCTATGCTTTCTTTGGGTCACAATGAGCTCTATGTGCCCCTTGGTTCTTATAGATGTTTCATTGAGTCTTATATTATCAAATATCAAGGATTATCTTTCCTTAGGTTGCCCGTTTTGTCGTGTGGTTTATATGTATGCTTTGGCGTTGACTGCTTCAGGAAAACAGTACGAGTACATTGAATAAATCCGCAATTATTTATTTTCCTTAAGCTTCTGTTTTCGTCCTCTTCTCCTCATTATTATCTGCTTGATCAATTTCTATTTGAAGGGCTGATCCAGTGACAGCAGTATGTTTATCAGTATATCAACACCAAGTATTATCTGGAAGTGAGCCGCACTTGAGTTTTCCATAAAAAAACGTTTCTACCATTTTTTTTACATTTAAAATAAATCAAGTGAAAATGACATTGTTCACTGTATTTTCAATATATATTACACAGGTGCTGCCGATATCTTTAGTCTTGTATTTTCGGTTCTTGGACTTCCTTTTTTTTCTTTTTTCTTTTTTGTTATTGGTGAAGGCACTATAATTTATTTCAATATTGGTTAGGATTTTTTTTCTTTTTTTTGGTATCGGTAATTGAATACAAGAAGGATACAAAGCATCAAACAAACCCATCCCTATCCTCTTCCATTAGGGGTAGGATAATAGGGGGGGCGAGGTCCTCCCAAGGACAATATGTCTCCATAAGGTGGTGCTCTTTCTTAGTAGGGCATCCACACGCGTGTATTAGTACTGCGATTGGCACGGCAGATAATGGCTTCCCAAGTTTGGCAAAAATCCGCAAGAGTTGTTTCTAATTGATTAAAATGCTTCAACTACTTTTCAACTTAATCCAACCAAAGTGCCATGTCCGATTTCATTCATGTTCACGGGGGAACGTCTTCACCATATCATCTAAAGTCAATGTATTTTTCCCGTCTACCTCCCAAACAAGTTGATGGGGATTATGGAAAATGAAAAAGTTTCTAGACTTCCATATGGTCCGCAATGTTGTAATAAAAATCATACTCCAGAAAAATATCTCCAGGCCTCGAATAAGTTGTATTAAGTTTCAGATATTCATTCTCCGAGATATTCATGTACTCCATCGTCATTCTCTATGGCTCTCGGAGATTTAATCTCATTAAAACATTTGATATTTCTGCTGAAGATTTCCCGAGAAGATATGAGCTGAAAAAATTGCAAGGTGCCCTATTTATACTAAGACCTATGCAACACGGTCCTACAAACAGAGCAAAATTGGCCATTTTTCCCATTGTGTCTCAAAAGGGGGTCAAGACACGACACACCACTCCTGCACTTTCTCGGTAGACCAAGTCGTGTCATACACGGGATTGATAAAACAAACACAATACACCTACACCAAAATCAATTAAATCCATACCGCACGGCGACAATACTGATAAACTGACGATATGAATAATAATACAAAACTTCATATATCAATATGTATCGACATCAGAATTGCGATAGAGTTGTTTGCCTAGTCAATGAGCGTGAAATGTTATAACTCTCATGTCCAACAGAACAACAAAAATTCATACAATGATTATTAAAAATACAGGGCTCACCCCCCTCTAAAAAGAAACTTGAAACAAAACTAAGAAAGTAATCACCGAACATAAAACATTCAACTCATGCTGCAATACTCAGAGTCTTAATTGATTATCTCTGCGTCCTCCAGAAAGTGTCGCCGCTACCGCACAATGCACCACTTGGTGTACTTCTCGTCCGCATTTGAAATAGTTCACCCACGATGATCGACAATTTTGGCATGTATGACCAACACGGCTATGATTGAAAGACATCTTCTCGTTTCTCAAAGTACTTACTACAGGATGAGGGTTCTTAGATTTTCTGGAAGGGCTTCGGGAAGTCCTGTGCTCATAAAATCTAATTCCTTGCTCCTCAAATATTTAGTTTCTTTGGCTCCGATGTAGTTTTCCTTGGCATCATCGACATCTCTTATGCTAAGGCTTTATCTTGGTATTATATTTACACAGTACTACTGAACCTAAACATATACTGATGAATCATCGGTCTCATCCTCATATCGAAGTGGCGAATTATACCTTTTTCTCTCTTAACTTGTTCCTTGATATAGGCATGCTACCGGTTAAAAGTTATGATCGTTTTGGGTTGTGCTACAAAGAACTCTAACTCTATGTCTTACTTGATCGGTTATGGGCAATACTCCGCTTCCATGAGTTTATTGAACTCATCCCATGTCACTACATGGTTGTTGATGTAACACCCCCAAGTCGTTCAGGGCATATTACAGCGCCGCGGACCTAACCCTTTGAGTCCACAAGGCTAACACACATCTCAACCACCAAACCAAAGACAAACGCTACGACATAAATACACTGATACTAAATAAAGACAACGGTAACAAACAAAATTTATCAACAACATTAACTCAACGATCAACATCTTCCAAAAACTAGGCCCGAAAATAATACAAAATAAAATGAAGGAAGTACTCGAGTACTGAAGCAAGGAATACAATAAATAAAACCCAAGCGACAGGACATGACTCAATCGACCAAATGAACAGTGTCACTCTTGCCCATCATCTTCGTACTGACTGCATGCTCGCTCGTCCCTTGGACCTGTACCTAAAATACAAAAGTATTTCCCCCCGTTTAAAGGGGTTAGCGCCAACTGCCAGTGCAAGTACAATACCATTTAAACTACCATTCTAATCAGATGAAATATGCGCCAAAATCATTTTAGAAAATATTTATATTCCGGAATATTACAGTGCACATGCACAAAACATAGTTCTCCAACAAAAACATTTCAAAGGTAAATCGTTGGTACGAGACTCACGGCCACCACACCCCGCAGAGGCCCCGTCGGACCATCACTGGGTGGTTAACCCCAGTTCATGATACGCATACACACGGCACTACGTATCTCCAGAGGCCCCGTCAGACCGATCCCTGGGTGAACGTACGCATTCACATCCACAACATACACGGAAAGCCATAAATCAAATACTAGAATATGCATACAAATGTAAAGTACTTGCCTTTGAGACATCTTCGACGAGACGAAAAATAAATGATGACTAGGAATGACCCGAGTGATCACGTTCGCTCCTAAACGAAAGGTTAACACGAATCAGTCCTAAACGACATCAATAACCGAATGGAATACACCCACAACCCCGATTACCAATCATAACAATACACGTACAATCTACACGGGCGAGGATTTTCACAAAACCTCCCCGAATCAAAAACTCACGGACTGAACCCGATGGAAACGGATTGGGAATCACCCAATAACAATAATCGATAAGAAGTATTGCAACAAACGAACAATTCGAGTTTGAATGGACAATTCCCGAAAACCCCCCAAAATTGACAAAATTAGGGTTATAAGCCAAAATACCTTGAATTCAGATGGAGTAGGATGATTTCTCTGATGATAATATGCTCCCACGATATCACGTTGATGGAACATGGTGATATCTCACTGGAATCTTCACAATTCGCCCAAAATTGCCAGAAATCGCCCAAGAAAGGAGAAGAGATGAAAAATGACGAATAGAGTGCCGCTGAGTCCTATTTATACTAAGTATAATTAGCGTGCGCTAATCCTTGAAAAATAACATGCGCTAATGGTAGTCCAGTAGCTTCTGCCCGGTGTCGTTAGCGTGCGCTACGAAGAGCTTAGCGCGCGCTACCTGCGTATGCTAGGAAGACTACTAGCGCGCGCTACCTGCTAGTCAGAACCCATAATTCAGAGTCCAGAACCTACTGTCCAAATTGTTGAAGACGTTAACGTATGCTATGACTAAGAGTTAACGTATGTTTACGTTACTCAGATAGCGTACGTAAGCGATCATAAATAGCGTATGCTATTCATGCAGCAGTTCAGTACCGCTGAGTACAGTTCACTGCTCAATAAGGCACGAACCCCAAACACAACAAAAGATGGGATTCAAGGGCACATTTACAGAGTATTCGCGACGACGAATCTAAGCGCTAAAAGAAAGCATTATTCCAACCACCCGAATGTTCGAAATATGACAATAGAAGTAATTTCCTAAACTTTTAGGAAATTATAAAACGGCCCAAACTTCCAAAAATCACGATACGACATCGAAATGCTGAACCGAAGTTCACAACACGAATAATTCTATATTATATACTTATAAGAACAAAGAAACAATATATTCGAACGAGTTTTACGAGAATCGAACGTACATGCGATAAAATCCTAACATAAAGCGAATTACGAAAAAACACCTCCGAAACTCGTCCAAACGGAAAAACACCAAGAACAAAATAGATTCAAAACGTCGAAACGGTTACAAGCGAGTCGTTCAAAATTGACATACGCCAAAAATAGAAACTGCTAAAAATAGAAGGTACGGATATTATATTCTCCCCCTCTAAAAAGAAGTTTCGTCCCGAAACTTAAGGATCGAAAAGCTTGGGGTATCTCGCACTTAGATTCTTCTCCAATTCCCATGTCGCTTCCTCCACTCTAGGTCTTGACCATTGCACCTTAACCAAATGAATGGTTTTGTGCCTTAGCTGTTTATCCTGACGTTCCAAAATCCTCACTGGCCTCTCCTCAAACGTGATATCCATCTAGATTTCCACTTCACCAAAATTGATAATGTGACTAGGGTCCGGAAGGTATTTTCTTGACTGGGAAACGTGAAATACGCTATGAACGTGGCTCAAGGACGGGGGTAACGCCAAACGGTAAGCCAGCTCGCCAACTCTCCAATATCTCGAAAGGTCCAATATACCTCGGACTAAGCTTCCCCTTTTCCCAAAACGGAAAACTCCCTTCGACGGAGACACTCTCAATAAGACATGATCCCCTACTTCAAACTCCAAGGGTCGACGCCTAACATCCGCATAGGACTTTTGTAGACTCTAAGCCGCCAGCATCCTCTCTTTAATCAATTCGACTTTCCTCCTAGTCTCCAACACAAGATCTGGCTCGGTGCCAACTAAATCGGACGGCTCATTCCAATATATCAGTGATCGACATCATAGGCCATAAAATGCCTCATACGGTGCCATCTTAATCGATGCATGCCAGCTACTATATAAGTGAACTCGATCAGGGCCAGATGTTCCTCCCAATCGCTACTACAGTCTAGCACACATGCGCGCAATATATCCTCGAATGTCTGAATGGTACGCTCGGACTGTCCATCGGTCTAAGGATAGAAAGAAGTGCTCAAATGCAAACGTGTCCCCAATGATCTATGTACCTCCTGCCAGAAATGCGAAACAAATCGGCCATCGCTTTCCGAAATAATAGTTTTCGGCATACCATGAAGCCTCACGATCTGTGCAATAAATATACGAGCCAATTTCTCTGGACCCCAAGTATCCTGAATGCCCAGAAAATATGCTGACTTAGTTAGTCGATCCACGATCACCCATACCATGTTCATTCCCATCCTCGTCCTCGGAAAATTCGTGACAAAATCTATAGAGACATCCTCCCACTTCCATTCTGGAATGGGAAGTGGTTTCAACAACCCGGCTAGTCGCTGATGTTCGATTTTGACTTGCTGGAAAGTCAAACAGTTAGCCACAAACTGCACTACTTCATTCTTCATGTCATTCCACCAAAAGTTCTTCCTCAAATCCTTATACATCTTGCTCAAGCCCGAATGAACTGAGTAAGGTGATGCTTGAGCCTCTTGCATAATGCCCTGTCTCAATTCCAAGTTGTTCGGTACACACAACTGACCTTGGAATAAGCTCCATCCTCATGAATCACAAATCCCGGGGTATTCTCTTTAACTACATTTTCACGAAGCTAGATGCACATCAGATCCTCTAACTGTCTCGATTTAATGTCGTCGACCAGCGAGGAAGAAATCTCAAGGGCGCACAACTGTCTCCCGCTCCCCGGTAACACAACCTCGATCCCCAACTCTATCAGCTCTCGCTGGAGCTCTGGCTGAGCCGTGAGTAACTCAAGTGCACGAAGCGATACCGATTTCCGACTTAAGGCATCTGCCACCCTATTTGTCTTGCCCGGGTGATAAAGGATTTTGAGGTCGTAATCCTTGATCAGTTCTAGCCACCTCCTCTGTCTCATGTTCAACCCTTTCTGAGTGAATATATACTTCAAGCTCTTATGATCGGTGAAAATCTGACAAGAAGAGCCATACAGATAGTGACGCCAAATCTTCAACGCAAACACGACCGCAACCAACTCTAGATCGTGTGTAGGGTAATTCCACTCATACGGTTTCAAATGACGGGAAGCATAGGCAATCGTCTTCCCGTGCTGCATGAGTACACACTCGAGTCCTTGGCCTGAGGCATCGCAATAAACTAAAAAAACCCCCATTACCGCACGGTAAGGCCAAAATGGGAGCGATAGTCAACTGCTTCTTTAACTCTTTAAAACTCTTCTGCCGCTCGTCTGTCCACACAAACTGCTCGGACTTCTGCAACAACTGAGTAAGTGGTCGGGCAAGCTTAGAGAACCCCTCAATGAACCTTCGATAATATCCAGCCAGACCCAGAAAGCTACGGACCTCCTTCACATTCTTAGACAGTACCCAATCCAATACTGCCTCTATCTTGTGTGGGTCCACACGTAACGCCCTCGGCCAAGATTACGTGCCTGAGAAATATAACCTCTCTCAACCAGAATTCACACTTAGAAAACTTCGCATAAAGGCGATGAGTTCTCAAAACGTTCAACACTATGCGTAGATGATGCGTATGCTCCTCTTCGTTCTTCGAATAGATCAGGATATCATCGATAAAGACGACTACACACTTATCGAGATATTCAATGAAGACCTTATTCATTAACTGCATGAACACGGCTGGGGCGTTAGTTAGTCCGAACGGCATAACCATAAACTCATAATGGACGTACCTCGTCCGAAAATCCGTCTTTGGAATATCTGAATCCCTCACTCAGAGCTGGTAATACCCCGACCTCAGATCGATTTTTGAAAACACTGTAGACCCCTGTAAATGATCAAACAAGTCGTCAATCCTCGAAAGCGGATACTTGTTTTTGATAGTTACCTTATTCAGCTCTCGGTAATCGATGCATAACCGCAGTGAACCATCTTTCTTCTTCACAAAAAAGATTGGTGCACCCCAAGACGAAGCGCTCGGTCGAATATAGCCCATGTCTAGCAATTCCTCCAGCTGTTTCTTCAATTCTCGCATCTCCGCAGGTGCCATGCGATACGGTGCTTTAGAAATCGGAGTCGCACCCAGCTCTAAATCAACAGTGAACTCAACTTCACGGTCCGGTGGCAAACCTAGCAACTCATCTGGAAAAACATCAGGATACTCATTTACTACCGGAATAGACGAAAGCTCGATTTTCCCCTCTACCGACTTCATGGAGTAGCACCAATAACCAGTGCACCCCTCTCGAAGAAGTTTCACTGCCCTCAATATGCTGACCACGAATTTCTGACTACTCCGTTTGCGTCCTACAAAGGTGTGCTCGGTACCGTCAGAGGATAACATCGAAATGGTCCTCGCTCTATAGTTCAGGATCACCCCATGCTTGTCTAACAAGTCCTCACCAAGGATCAAATCCTCGTCCTTAATGTCTACCACAATCAGATTAGCCCTTCCCATGATACTTACCGGAAAATCTCTAATCTCACGATCCCCACGATACTATCCCCGCTAGGCAGTTTAACGATAAATGGTTCACATGCAACCAAACAATCAACACGCAGACGATGCACGCAATCCTAAGCGATGAAAAAATGTGTAGCACCGGAATTGAAAAGTACATAAACAGGATGGTCAAGGATGTGGACGGTACCTGTAGCCACTGTCGCATTAGGATCTCCAGCTCGTCTCATCTCATACACACGGGGCGGAATAGACCCCGCACTAGACGCTCCCCCTCTAGAAGACTGCCTGCATTCTCGACCCCTGCCGAAACTCTGCTGAGGCTAATTAGCTGTTGGAGCCTGATTCATGCTCGATTCCCTCGCAGCCGGGGCTGACACCTGAGTAACTGGGGCCCGACTCGCATCTCCATAATACATAACACGATGCCCCATACGAACACAATTATGACACTGTAGCGGCGGCTTGTCACACTCACTCATCATATGACCTGGACGACCACAGTTAAAATAAATATGCCCACGAGCAGGAACAGTCGGAGCATACTTAGAACCATGACCTCCCCAAATTATCGGGGCTGACTCCCCATAGGTTGCGATCCAAACCGAGTCCTCTGATGTCCGCCATACTTACTCCCCGAAAACTAACCTGAAGTCTTCTGCTTTTTACCCTCCATCGCCACCTCCGTCGGAGAGAAAGATATCTCGTTGGCCATCGCCATGTTCTGATAGTCTTTCAAAGTCGTACACCTGAGGCCTGCCATGTAGTGGAGAATCTTCGGTTTCATCTGCATGTCGAAGTGGCAGATCTTGTCTTGTTCATCCCGGACCTGATTCCTCACGTAGTGTAGCTGCTGATCATAACCCTTGATTGTAACACCCCCAATCCATTCAGGGATATTACACGCCGTAAACCCTTCTCTCAAGGATCTACCAGGCTGGTAACACAATTAAACATATCAACATCGCCTTTAAGGCTAAAAAGACTCAGTAGACCGATTTGGCCTTTCAATCAATACATACAATTCAATCTCAATACATACCCACGCAGGGGTCAAAATACAACACACTCCCATACAACAAGAAAAATACTGTAGCGGAAATAAAGCAAAACTAAACCAATACGACATCGTATGGACCTCATGTGATTAGTATCGACCATATTTCATCATCCTTCGTGCCGACCCTGTGTTATGCTCCCCAAAACTTGAATGCAAAACAGACATCCACCCCCCGATTTCTCGGGGGTTAGCAAAATTCCACTACTTTGCTAGTGTAAGTACATAATCATACGAATTGTAACACACAAATAGAAATCACGAATCGGGTACGACAATTAACTATCAAAGCCTTCCCGAGAGGTTTTATTAATTAGAAAGCAGTCAATGAAGTGTTCGAAAATAAATTCCTCATCTCGGGGATTTTAAAAGTAGAAACCTTGATGGACCTCAAGTCCTTAGTTGAAAATAACCATTTCAAGACGAATGGGTCTCAGCCCAAAATCACTTTCCGTAAAACGACCTTTACAAAACCGTTGGGATCTCATCCCAAATCTCATCAAGTCATAGTACCAGAGGACAATAGCAAGGTCCGTTTTCCAACATCAAAACCCCACAATTAAAGGACTAAAACACATAAGACAAAATACTCTAGTGCCATCCTAGCCAAGTAGGCCAAATGAACAACTTACCTCTTACACACTTAGTCAATGCACGCAATCATAAAAACCGTCCAAAAACACTCGTTTCCGCAAACGCCATAATCAAATCACATTTGCAAAATGCACCACAATTAACTGCAGACCCACCCCTCCGTGGACCCCTACCGAGACACCGTCGGATCTAACCCGTAGTGGTTAAAAACAAGCTCGCGGACCCACCCCTCCGTAGACCCCTACCAAGATCCCGTCGGATCTAACCCGTAGTGAGCATACACACACACACACCCATCACTCATACAATACTAATATGCTAAGAATGTAAGTTCATTAAGAATACTCACTAGAGATGGCCACTTACCCGACACCGTTATCATACCCATCACAATACCTCCATCATGAACAATCAATCACAATACAACAACACGATTAACACGGAATACACGATTCCACAACATTAAACAAGCGGGGGTATCATTAAAACCTTCAACGTTCAAAATAATCAAATCAAAATCAACTCACACGAATCATATTCACGAGGGTAAACCAACCATCGTAAATCCAACATGTAAACTCTATTTGCAAGACACAAATCGTATAAGAAAATACTTGCCTCGATAATTGATGCCGAAAGCTCCGACGACCACGGCTCACCCGGTCGATCCATTGAAATCCCAACCCTTATTATAAATACATAAGAGACAATTTAATATAAGGCTCCAATTTAATATCTTATAATTTCAAGGTAATTAGTCGGCTAATATATTACCTCAATTGACGCCCTTAATTAATTGATCGGATCAAACGACCAGCGATACTCAACCCAAGTCGATATCTCGATTATTGCTCCAACCACAAACTCCAAAATCCGACTCGTTCCGTGGTCTAATTACACCAATCCGCACATTGACCAAATTACCACCATCTCCATCTATATCTACGTCTTCCCCGTTCACAATCCCAACATGACCACATACACACACATATAATATACGTAAAAACACTCATAATTACCCGTATACATACATACGGTATATATATATATATATAGATGTGCAGTCGTTGTGGGTGTACTATATATATATATATCATATGAAAACTAATTACCTTGTGAAATCTAGAAACTTTTGTAGGCCATTGATATTAGTGATCTAACGACTGTAGATGAGTAGAATTATATACATTTATGTATTTTTTTATTGTATTATTTATTGCATATACTAGCGACCAGCTTGATGCAACAAATAATAACAAATATGCAATGAAATTACTTAATAATGCAATTGGTTTCTAGATTTCACCATTAAGGCCGTTTCCACCATAGTCAATCCCTATATATATATATATATATATATATATATATATATACATATACATATATACATGCCTGCACACAAAACACACACACACACACGCCTGCACACAAAACACACACATGGAAACACATACACACACACAACACCTATATATAATTCTGCGCACACATACACACACATATATATATACACACACACACATACAGCTCACACACACAACACATACAACCGCCGACTTCCGGTCACTCCGACCGCTGGAACCGGACTGCCAAACACTCTCTTATAAAACTACCATCGGCTACCACATAACTGGAACCACCCGAACCGCCATGATTCGGCCAAATCGGGGACCAACTCTTGAAGATTGAACCCGACCCAGAAACCTGATCCATTTTCAGATTCCCCAAGCCACCAAAGACGGATCTAAAACTTATATGTTGTAGTTTACTTGTCTCGTGAGCCACTTACCGAAACTCCATAGCCACCGATTCCTTGAGCTCCACCTCGCCGGAATAAGATCTGTATGGCCCGAGTGGACTTCCACAACTCTGACCCACCAGAATGTCCGACAAGATCGTTGCTTCTCTATTCATAACCACCACGCTACCGCCGAGCTCCAGTGGTTGTCACCGGAGACACCAGTCCGCCGTCATTGACTTCCACGATCTCACCTTGAACCTCCGGCGCAGCCTCATTCACCCATGTCGACAAGCATGGAAGTTCGTCAGTGCACTTCGATTCTATCTAGGGAGTCGCGACCTCGAGCCCAGTCGCACTATATCCGCTCAGGCTCACTCCTTGCTGACGAGTTCTGGCGATCTGCTGGGTATGTGTAGATGTGTGTTTGTGTGTGTTTTTACGGGAGAGAGGAAAGAAGAGAGGGAGAAGGTGGGGAAAGGAGAAAAGAAAAAGAAATAAAAGGAAGAGAGAGGGTGAGGAAAGACTCAGGAAATTTCCCGTGAGATCACCACATGCATATACATATATATACAATATACTATATATATATATATGGATAGTTGGGCTTATCCGACCCGGTAGGGTTCGATTATAAATTAATCGAGTAAAAACGAATCAATCGGAAATTCATTATTCTATCTCCTGGTTCGATCGTCCGATTATTACTCTGCGTCAAATAACACCAACACTAACTTGCTAATATATTAGTCCAACATCTCAGAGTCCGCCCGACTTATAAATAATCAGTTAATAAAATAAAGAGCGAAAATAAATAAATAAAAATTGTATCGCCAAAATCCGAGTTTAAAAATTCTCGGATATTACATACTACCCTCCTTAAAAGAAGTTTCGTACCGAAACTTAAAACAAGTAGGGAGAGGTAATATCCCACCAGAAATATCTCCACAAGATACACAAGAACCGCACAACTTACGCCCATTGGCGAAACGTTACAAGAAGCGCAAGGAACATACGACCTGGAAACACGCTCAACGACAACCACCATTGAACTTCAATGATCGAACAACACGATCGAACACAATGATCAATCAAAAACGGTCGAATAACAACGATCAAACACTAACGGTCGAACAACGATCCCGAAGTTCACACTTCAACTCAAGGTATTAAAAGAACTTGTTGAAACTAAAAGACGTTAATTTCGAACAAGGTTCACAAGAATCAAACCGAACTCGAAAAAGTCACAGCGATAACCAGATCGATCTGAAACAAGATCACGGATCGTTCGAACGATAAAAATCGAAATACGGAACAAGTTCAGAAAGTATCAACGAACACGAGCGAGTCGATATAATTGAGAAAGAGAAAATGCAGAAGTAAAAAATAATATGGGTATTACATTCGACCTCTTCTAAAAGAAGTGTCGTCCCCGAAACTCACAACAACGGAAGCAAGGTAATAATACAACAAGTAACCGACACATCACAGAACAATCACAGATGCACACAATCAGACAAACCCAAGCTCTAACAGCTCGCACATGTGCGATAATGCACAATTCACCACGAGGCGACAACATTCAATACCAACATCACACCTCTCACAGAGGGCTAACACAACAAATGTGTGGCGAACGACTCGACCCTCACACCACCAACTCAATCACAACTCAGAGGGCCAACATCCTAACGACAATGCTAACGTCACACATACATTTCCCGACCGTAATAGGAAATGATAGGCTTTAAAAACGAAAACCACCACTTGTAAATAATTTGGAAATACTAGTTGATCTTGAGTATCATATATTGAAAAAGTAGTACAAACATCGTCATCGAGACTTTGAAAAACCATCATGCATTTAAAAAAATGACACCTTTCTTTAAATTAAAACTTTTCAGAAAATATTCGACCTTCGGGTCTAAGCAAATACGTTTCTAAATCATTGAAAATATCTCAAAATATTTTGGTCCTCAAAGTGGAATAATTTTGAAACATAGTGTGGCATTAGTAGGCACCTTGAAGGTACCGCGAGAAAATAATCCATTTTAAAAGTACATCTGGAGATTTATTTTCTAAGATACACAAGATTTTCCGGAAGTCCAATAGGCCAGAATGCCCAAAATTCACACGTATCGACATTCGCTTAAACACATCATAGCACACACATCAAATCGTTCAAAATCAAGACAATACATGTCTTTTACCGGAAAACAAACAGTAGAATATCACAGTCGAAAACTGCCTAGGATCGGGGCGAAACCACTGACCCCATTCGAGGCCTTTAAGAACCCTCCCGAACTGGCTAGCGAACAAGCTCGTGAATCCGGAATGAAGTCACGGATTCCTTCGAGGCCTCGTCGGACCCTCCCGGAGTGATCAAATCGAACACGTATAAGCACAAAGGTTTCACAAGAATACTTGCAAAACGAGCAAATCAATTTGAAAAATATTAGCAGCGGACAAAAACAATAGTCGAAAAGACATAAGCAGCGACAACACTCCTCGTATAAACTAAATACGAGAGTCAAATAAACGCATATCACGAAATCAAAATCCACAGAAGGATCCTATCACTTAACAAATAATCATACAAATAGCTCGTGTCACACGAGGCACAATACAAAGAAGGGAGACTTACATCCACAGGTCGCACGAAGATGATGATCGTCCCACGATACTAATCACGACCAACAAACTCAGACGACGTGTCGCGACATGACTCAGTCAGATAAAATCCGACGAGACAAAACTCAATAGACACAACTTGACCCGACAGCCTAGGTTTCCACAACCTAAGCTCCGATACCATTTATGTAACATCCCCAATCCACTCAGGGATATTACACGCCGTAAACCCTTCTCTCAAGGATCTACCAGACTGGTAACACAATTAAACATCTCAACATCGCCTTTAAGGCTAAAAAGACTCAGTAGACCGATTTGGCCTTTCAATCAATACATACAATTTACATACCCACGCAGGGGTCAAAATACAACACTCCCGTACAACGGGAAATATACTGCAGCGGAAATAAAGCAAAACTAAACCAATACGAATGGATCCTCATGTGATTAGTATCGATCATCTTTCATCATCCTTCGTGCCGACCCTGTTTTATGTTCCCCAAAACCTGAATGCAAAAGAGACATCCACCCCCGATTTCTCGGAGGTTAGCAAAATTCCACTATTTTGCTAGTACAAGTACATAATCATACGAATTATAACAAACAAATAGAAATCACGAATCGGGTACGACAATTAACTATCAAAGCCTTCCCGAGAGGTTTTATTAATTAGAAAGCAATCAGGGAGTCGCGACCTCGATCCTAGTGGCACTAGATCCGCTCAGGCTCACTCCTCGTCGACAAGTTCCAGTGATCCGCTGGGTATGTGTAGATGTGTGTTTGTGTGTGTTTTTACGGGAGAGAGGAAATGAGAGAGGGAGCAGGTGGGGAAAGGAGAAAAGAAAAAGAAATAAAAAGGAAGAGAGAGGGTGAGGAGCGACTCAGGAAATTTCCCGGGAGATCACCACATGCATATATATATATATATATATATATATATATATAACTGGATAGTTGAGCTTATCCGACCCGGTAGGGTTCGATTATAAATTAACCGAGTAAAAACGAATCAATCGGAAACTCATTATTCCGTCTCCTGGTTCGATCATCCGATTATTACACTACGTCAAATAACACCAACACTAACTCGCCAATATATTAGTGCAACATCTCAGAGTCCGCCCGACTTATAAATACTCAGTTAATAAAATAAGAGAGAGAAAATAAATAAATAAAAAATGTATCGCCAAAATTCGAGTTTAAAAATTCCCGGATATTACATTGATTGCCTGTGAGATGGGAACATCCTGGAGTTTTGCCTCAAAGAAGGCTCATCCCACGTAGCTGCCCGATCACGCGGTTTCACCGCCTGCCATCAAGTCGCCTCCTTGGCGAGAAAGTATTGAGCAATTGGCACTTTTCTCTCCTCGGAGCAGTTTGCTGCGTCGAATACCTTTTTCATCTCAAATAGCCAACTCTCCCAACCAGAAGGGTCGGAAGTCCCATCGAACTACGAAGGACGCATACAGATCACATCCTGAAGCAACTTGTCGGATCATTAGCTTGATTAACCAGGACCGCCTGCATTAGTAGCGCCATCTGATTCACTACATGCTGCAGAATATTAGCTACCCCGATGTTATCATTAGTATTACCGAGGCTAGCAGACTGGTCCTGATGACCTTTGACACTAGGCTGAACACTGCTCGACAAAGACGGTGCTGTCGAACCAGCCTCAGAACTATTGGACATGGCCGCCCCGCTGGCTGCGCCACGTCCCCTACCGCGTCCGCGTCCTCTACCAACATACACTCGGAAGAAGTAACTAGTGAGTACAGTTCAAATACAAAACACATCACGATACAAAAAATGAACGACACTAGATAACGAAATGAGTCAAGTTAGGAAAACTTACGAGCACCGGCATACTGAGATGATGGCGTAGTAGTGATACTGTTCATAAACGACACTCGACTAGACCCAAATAACCGATATCCTAGGTATCCATAAACCTTAGGCTCTGATACCATTTTTTATAACACCCCCAAGACGTTCAGGGCATATTACAGCGCCGCGGACCCAACTTTTTGAGTCCACAAAGCTAACATACATCTCGACCACCAAACTAAAGACAAACGCTACGAAATAAATACACTGATATTAAATAAAGAAAACGGTAACAAACAGAATATCTCAACAACATTAACTCAATGATCAACGTCTTCCCAAAACTGGGCCCGAAAACACTACAAAATAAAATGAAGGAAGTACTCGAGTACTGAATCAAATAATACAATAAATAAAACCCAAGCGATAGGACATGAGTCAATCGACCAACTGAACAGTGTCACTCTTGCCCATCATCCTCGTACTGACCGCGTGCTCGCTCGTCCCTTGGACCTGTACCTGATATACAAAAGTATTTTCCCCCATTTAAGGGGATAGTGCCAACTACTAGTGCAAGTACAATACTATTTGAACTACCATTCTAATAAGATGAAATATGCGCCAAAATCATTTTAGAAAATATTTATATTCCGGAATATTACGGTGCACATGCACAAAACATAGTCCTCCAACAAAAACATTTCAAAGGTTAACCGTTGGTACGAGACTCACTACCACCGCATCCTGTCAAGGCCCCGTCGGACCATCCCTAGGTGGTTAACCCCAGTTCATGATATGCATACACACGACACTATGTATCCCAGAGGCCCCGTCGGACCGATCCCTGGGTGAACATACGCATTCAAATCCACAACATACACGGAAAGCCATAAATCAAATACTAGAATATGCATACTAATGTAAAGTACTTGCCATTGAGACATCTTCGACGAGATGAAAAATAAACGACGACTAGGAATGACCCGGAGTGATCACGTTTGTTCCTAAATGAAAGGTTAACACAAATCAGTCCTAAACGACATCAATAACCAAATGGAATACGCCCACAACCCCGATTACCAATCATAACAATACACGTACGATCAACACGGGCGAGGGTTTTCACAAAACCTCCCCGAATCAACAACTAACGGACTGAACTCGACGGAAATGGATTGGGAATAACCCAATAACAATAATCGGTAAGAAGTATTGCAATACAAACGAACAATTCGAGTTTGAATGGACAATTCCCGAAAACCCGCCAAAATTGTCAAAATTAGGGTTCTAAGCCAAAATACCTTGAATTCGGACAGAGTAGGATGATTTCGTTGATGATAATATGCTCCCACGATATCACGGTGATGAAAGATGATGATATCTCACTGGAATCTTCACAGTTCGCCCAAAATCGCAGGAAATCGCCCAAGGAAGGAGAAGAGATGAAAAATCACGAATAGAGTGCTGCTGAGTCCTATTTATACTAAGTATAATTACCGTGCGCTAATCCTTGAAAAATAACGTGTGCTAACGGTAGTCCAGTAGTCCAGTAGCTTCTACCCAGTGTCGTCAGCGTGCGCTACGAAGATCTTAGCGCGCGCTACCTGCTCATATAGCATACGCTAGGACGACTACTAGCGCGCGCTACCTGCTAGTCAGAACCCAGAATTCAGAGTCCAGAACCTACTGCCCAAATTGCTGAAGACGTTAACGTACGCTATGACTAAGAGTTAATGTATGTTAACGTTACTTAGATAGCGTACGTAAGCGATCATAAATAGCATACGCTATTCATGCAGCAGTTCAGTACTGCTGAGTGCAGTTCACTGCTCAATAAGGCACGAACCCGAAACGCAACAAAAGATGGGATTCAAGGACACATTTATAGAGTATTCATGACTACGAATCTAAGCGCTAAAATAAAGCACTATTCCGACCACCCGAAGGTTCGAAATACAACAATGGGAGTAATTTCCCTACACTTTTAGAAAATTACAAAACGGCCCACATCCGAAAATCACGATACGACATCGAAATGCTGAACTGAAGTTCACAACACGAATAATTCTATCTTACAGACTTATAAGAACAAAGAAACAATATATTCGAACGAGTTTTACGAGAATCGAGCGTACATGCGACAAAATCATAACATAAAGCGAATTACATAAAAATACCTCCGAAACTCGTCCAAACGGAAAAACACCAAGAACAAAATAGATTCAAAACCTCGAAACAGTTATAAGCGAGTCGTTAAAAATAGACATGCGCCAAAAATAGAAACAACTAAAAATAAAAAGTACGGATATTACAGTTGAGCCTGACAGCACTCCACCACTCGGTCGCATCCCCACTAAGGAAATATCGAGCGATAGGGACTCTCCTCTTGCTAGGGTAACTTGCCCCCTCGAGCATTTTCTACACATTAAATAACCATTTATTCGATTCAAATGCCCAGACAAACCGTCAAACCGAGAGGGGTGTGACTCAAATTTTACTCATGTTTCCATTGCCTGCGAAGCAACAAGGGCCTGCAGTTGTTGTGCTACTTAGCAGTATAATTGGAACCTCAACATCTACATTACTACTCACGGCATGATCTCGATCAACTGATATGTTCTGGTGGACATCGAGCACACATGCGTCTTCTACCCCTCATCATACTGAGTAAGCAATCAGTCGGTGCAATACACGCCAACAACATATTAGAAAACTTGCTTCAAGTCAGAGCCACAAAAATAACCCATAAAATGGAACTTACAATCAAAGCACTACCAGATTCGACTCAATGTTTTAAATATAGGTGCTATACTTATATTAAAAGAATTTCATAAACTTCTTCTAAAATGAAATCTCCAGTTGAGTCTATATAAACATTTGCAAGTAGTTCCAGCATCTTTTTAGAAAATAATTATTCTAATTTATCTGGGAAGTAATATTTTTAAGAAACATCAAGCAATTTACGTTCAAGTACACGCAAACTGTCATTCCTTTCCCAGAATAAAATCATATTTACTTTGTTAAAGTTTTTCCAACTTCAGAAGTTTCTCATTTTATAAAAAGGCTGGAACTATTACTCACTATCTTTTACAAATCCTTATGAAATCAACTTTTCCTTTTTTCACAACTCAAAATTCCACAACGAGTCATTGTCAATTATCATAAAATATTTTAACCAAAATTTCGCTTGTTAATGGAAATACACCCTTTGCTCCTAAAATCTAAAAAGTGACACCATAGATTTGCAAACATTACACTTGGACATTCAAAATGAATTCCCTAGATGGTATAATTCTCTAGCATACATACAAACGACTAAAGAATAACACAAGAAGTGTTCAAGGTTTAAGCTTCACATAGTAATATCAATTCCAAAGTCAAGGTACCTTTTTTTGACTCATCAAGGTCAATATTATTATAAAAACAAGAAACAGAAAAGAGTTACAGAGAGAGGACCAACGGATACCACAACCAGGCAACCGGGCTAGACAACAAAATAAAATCTCAAGCTAATCCCACAGGCGGGTAGTCAAGAGAAACAGAGATAAAAACACAAATGCAAAAGCTATCTATGAAAACAGAATAAAAGGACCTAAACCCCCATACCAGATGTATGGGGTTGCACCATGAGTTCGTTAAAACCCTATCGTAGAAAAACCCAATGGGAAAAACCTACGATAGGGAAAAAGAGTACCCGAGCATTATGCTGCGAGAAAACTAATGTCGGCTAAAATACATAGGAGACGTATCCCTCGACAGAAGATCTCGGAGAGACTCTGGCGCTTCGCTAGACCACTCGTAAGAAACCAATCTTTTAGAAAGTCAGTCTGCCACATCATTCCCTTCTCTATAGATATGAGAGACCCTGAAGTGCATGCTATAAATAATATGCCAAATCCGCCTCAAACGACTGTGTAAATCCAGGGAACAGCAGAACTACGATCTGAGAGAATGCTCACAACATAAGTAGAGTCAGACTCCAGCCACAAAGAATCCCAACCATGATAAAAAGCAATGTCGATAGCATGAATAGCCGCGAACAACTCAGCTTGGAAGGCAAAACAACAACCAATTGCCGCAGAGAGGGTGCCAAAAACCCGGCCCAGACGATTCCGATAAACAAGGCCAATAGCACCCAAGACTGGGCAACCTCTAGCCATCCCATCAGTGTTAACTTTCATCCAGCCAATTGGGGGGGATACCATTTCACATAAATAGGGTAAAATGGGGGTCTCGCGCGGCCAGCCACACCCAGAGCCTGAAGACGAACCAAATCAGAAATAGAGTTATCCATGGTGCCCATGTCATAGTTATTACATTCTCCGAGAAGAGACCAAACTATAGAACGAAGAGATATGATAGAAAATTTAGCTTCGTTATATAAAACATCACAGCGAATATGTCAGATAGCCCCAGACGGCAGTAATAATAGTGAATCTCCAGAGAGTAGAGATATGCTGACTAAATCTGATATCCATAGCTCGAATGATGAAGTGCCCGAACCCAGCATTCAATTCTAAAGAGATTAAGAAGCCCCACTCAATATAGTCCCAGAACTGCCGGATAACCATGCACTCAGTGAAAATGTGGTCAATCGATTCAGGGGCAGAGAGACAGAAAAGGCAAACCGAAGGACCAATGAAACCCCTGAAACGAAGAAGATCAAAAATAGGAAGCCTGTTGTGAATAGCCTTCCATACCGTGAGAGAACGACGAGCGGGGATTAATTTGTGCCAAATCCATCTCACCCATATCACCTTAGGAAAGTTGTGGCGAAGGTGCAAATAAGCGATTTGAGAGGTAACATTGCCGTGCACTGATTTAGCCCAAACCCACTCGTATTTTCCTTTAAAGTCATAGGGGGTATAGACGACATCTAAAGAAACATCACGACACCTCTCCATGAAATCGAGGGTAAGATGCCAGGTCCCGTCATAGTAAAAATCACTGATGGTGTCAGAGAAGGTACTTCTGAGATGTTGAGGAATACCCAACCAATCACCAATGGTATAACTGTTAGGATTATGCCCTCGAATGCCACTCAGAGGTTGTTGAGTGAGGGCATTGTACTTGTAATTATGTAAACCATTTATATAAGGCAAATGAATGTTTCTTTATTTACTGGTAGTTACTAGCATTCCTAACTCGTAAATAAACATATAGAAACTAGTCCGTGTATTTGAGAGCAAAACGTTCCACTCTTTATTGGATAAAGGGGGCGGCACTGGAAAGGTTATAGCTCAAATACTTAATCGTTCGCAAGTCGATGAAACTTGACTGGGCGTTAAGTTTATGTGAAGACTTGTATGACGTGTTCTTTGACATGGAGAGTGCCTGTCGAACGCTAATGGTTAGTGGGAGCACACGTTATAGGTATGCTAATTGGATTAGTATACTCGAACCGACTCACCTTCGATTCGTCACACGGATTTCACTCCGGGACAGTCAATGACGGAATCGAAAGGTTGTGATAGGTATTCGTGAACCTTCGACTTGAGGATTTAGTAGGGATGTGCTTGTGACGTCAAGATTTTTATTAGAGTAGTTCGACCCTATAAACCGGAAGGCGGGGGTCAACCTCGACGTGCATCTTGACGGGCAAGTAGCAGGTCCTACTGAATACCAAGATAGAATTCTTTCTCCCGTTAGTGAGTGGGTTATATGTCCTATGCGGTTATTGGCAGATGAGATCATAAGTATTTGGCCAAAGCATTGGATCTAGTTGTATTAGATACACGACAGCTCGATGATCTCGATTTGCATTAACGCATGCATAGCGTCAAGTACAGATAGGGTTTGACTGACCGTGACACTATAACTTGATCGGGACATTTAAAAGAAGGGTTTATACGTATACTGGTATTCACGACAGAATGGTTCTTGAATGATCCCAATCATTCGTTCTCAGTCGGGGTACAGTGTAGGCCACCAGGCTGGCTAGGTGGTGCTACTACTCTTTGGTTCCTCCCATTGCTGACTGAGACGGACCTACCGAGTCGCGCATTAGGATTGACGATGGAATGAATCGAGCTTAATCTCTCATTATGAATATTAGATATTGGATATCTAATTTGAGATATTGGATGTCTAAATCAATTTATTGGATAAATTAATTTACGGCCTAATGGATTAAATAAATTACTGGGTGATTAATTTAATTCATGAATATAATTATTTCTTGGAGAAATTAATTATGTTATTTTGTATTTGATATGTTTAATTAATTGGATTAATTAAACAATATAAATACATCGGAACGGAATTGGAGTTTATCTGTTTGGACTCTCGGGAGTCCGAAACGAACCGAACTCGTCCGATTTCTTCTAGAGGCCGGCCCCCACCTTGATTTCCTACCTTGATCATTGTCTTGTTTTCTTGTTGGAAGACTTTTGACATATGAGATTTCATATCTCTTGTTATAAGGTTAAAGGTGATTTTGTGGGTGGGATCTTATCTTGTGAATGATTTGAAGACCAAAATAAAGCCTCATTCCATTCTCATTTTTGGCAACTCACGGCAGCAACATTAAAGTGAGAGGGAAGAGAAAATTTTTGGTGTTCTTCTTCATTCATTTCTTCTTCATTTTTCTTGGAGAAAAATTGAGAGAAAATCATATAGAGAGAGTAAGATTAAAACACTTAGAGTGTAGTAATCTTTACATATATAGCTTCATCACTTAGCTCTAGCCGTATCCTCGGAGGATAGCAAGGTGATCGTCGTTCCGGTTGTTTTTCCGGCGCGTGGCAAGTAGAGACGCGGTGCTTTCGGCGTTGGATCGTTCAAGAGCTTGGGGAATAGCTCAAGAGAAGGTTATCCATTTAATCAACGGACTACGAGGGTATGTTTCTCGTATCTCTTGTATTTCGTTTTTGATATTCGTATATACGTAGCTCGATCGATCCTCGTAGGGATTCGGATCGAATTAATTTTCGTTTTACCGCCTACTGGCCTCGTTTTAGGCACCGAATCCCAACAAAGGGTATCGGAGCGTAGGTCTTGCAATCGTATATACGATATATTGCATTTGGAATGCTTGATTAAATGATTAGTGATTTGGAATCACAACCGTTTAATTCGTTGTTTTAATTGTTCGTCGAAAATTTAATTTTTCCATGTTTTTATGTCACTATATAAATCGGTTTTATTTATTAAAACTGAATTATATGGGTAATATTAAATTAGAAAAATATAATTTTTGAAATCGGGACGAAAAAGAGTCGGAAAATCGCTTTGCCAGGGATCGCCCGGCCGCCTGTGGATCGCCCGGGCTGCCCAGGGGACTGCCCGGGCTGCCCAAGGGTGCTGGACCGCTGCCGGGCAGCTTATTTCCTGCATTGGGCAGATCAGCCCCTCGGCTAAGGACCGGCTGTGATGCCGGACCACGGGCTAGGCCCGGGCGATTTTATTTCGATTCCGTTTTGTGTTTATGTTTCGCTATAATAATTTCCGGAAATTAAATTGGATTTAATTTGACTAAATAAAATACTTGGTGTTTTATTTTGAGGAAATTTATTATTGTGAAATATTTATCATCCGGTTTATACGAACGAATTAAAACTACCATGTTTGTGAATTAATTGGATTAATTCTAATAGATGGTTATTTTTATATTGGTTGGATCAATATATTTAATGTGTAGTCCATTTATTTAGTATTTATTGGATGAATGCTTTTGAATGGGGATGTGGTTCATGGACTTAGTTTTGAATCGTTCGGTTTTATTCGATTGGGTTGTAAAGGCCATTTTGAGCCTATTTATTTTACTAGAATTATTTGTATCTAGGATGCAATTTTTCAATGTAAAATTTATATGTAATGACGAAGACCAGAGGAAGATCCATTTCGAGAAGACGAAGATTCAAGACGAAGACTTGTAATTAGATTACGGAGTTTTTGTTTTCTAGGAACGGTCCATGAACCACATGTTGGTAGCAACTAGGTTGTGAATGGTTGTTTCATATTGTATGAATGCCACAAACGCGCTTAAATGATTAATGTGCAAAGTGTAACGTTAATCGCGATAATTCTCCCACAACAAATTATTAAGTTTATAAGGTTTCAAGGTTTTCCTTCCCTCCATCGAGCTTTCGGGAAATTGAAATCCAAACCGGATGTGCTATGCTTCCGAGTTATCGGGGTAGTCATTCGGGGAGGACGGATAAATTAATGAGCGCATTGGATGCCTTCGGTTGGAGCAAATTTTATCCCTAGAAACCTGATAGGTTGCCGGATAAGATTCAATTGTGAAACTGATTTGCGTCGATGGTATAAACTTAACTTGTTCACGAACCATAGAAACCGTATAGGTTGAGGAGAGTGAACAAGGGGAAAAAGAAGATCGAATCATCCATTAGATGGGTTGGTGTTGGACACCACTTTATGAAAATTAATAGACTAGAAACCTGTTCGGTTGCCCTCTATTAAGATTTATAAAGAACTCGATCACCACTATGAAGTAGAGCGACGATACTTCCGGATTTCACATGGGAGTGTGTTATTCCGATAAAAATAGTGGGAGATGGGTAACAAGAATATAAAAGACCTTAATTCTATACTCAGAACATAATATAACAAGTCACTAATTAATCTGTTATGCTTAATGCAGACATAACTCAATATGACAATGAATCCACTCGCAATTCTACTCGAAAAGAACACCTTAATGGGACCTAACTTTGTGGATTGGCTCCGCAATGTGATGATTGTCCTCAGTATAGAGGCACTGGGATACGTCTTGGAGACGGACATTCCGGCGCCTCCTGTGCGGACCCGAGCCAATTAGGAAGAGATTGAAAACCACAAAAAGTGGGTTAAGGATGACGTGAAAGTCCGTGCTTATATGATGACTTCCATGTCTAATGAGCTTCAGAGAGATCATGAGAAAATAACTTCTGCTAGGCAGATTCTATCTCACTCAACCGAACTTTATGGTGAGCACAGCAGAACTGCTAGATATGAGATATCCAAGCAACTGTTCGGTGCAAGGATGAAGGAAGGTGAGAAGGTTGGGGAACACGTCCTCAAAATGATATCCATGATCGAGAGATTGGAGGCTCTTGATTTTAAAATGGATACTTCTCTCCAAACCGACCTTATCCTACGCCTCTCCTGATTCCTTCTCACAGTTTGTTATGAACTTCAACTGCAATGAGATTGCATGTAATTTAGCTGGGCTAATGAACAAACTTGTGACCGCTCAGTCGCAGATGAAGACTCCGCGGATGAAGGAGTCTGCTCTTGTGATTTCTTCTCGACCTCGGAGGTCTAAGAACAAGAAGAAAAAGACCAAGAAGCAAACTGGACCACAAGTTAATGACCTTAAGGGTAAGGGCAAGGCCCCGATGGTTCCGAAGAACAACAAGAAGAAGGATGCTTGTCTCAAGTGCGGTGAGCTGGGCCACTGGGCTAGAGACTGTCCGATTCTTCATGGCACTTCGTGCATGTAACTTTTAGTTTTGGAAACAAATTGTTCGCTACCGTATTTTCTACTTCTGGATAATTGGATTCTCGGTGCTAGTTCTCATATTTGTACCGTGAATCAGATCTGAACAAAGTAGGAAGCTTGGAGCCGGAGAAGTTATGATCACGGTGGAAGCGGGCATAGTGTCGAGGCGACCGACATAGGATCACTTCTTTTGGGTTTAGAATCCGGCTTTGTTTTGACTTTAGAAGATGTACTTGTTTTGCCCAAGGGGCACAAAAACATTGTATCCATTCCGGTCATGGACCGAAAAGGCTTTTCATTTTTCATTGGTGATGGTTCCTGCAAAATTTATTTTAGAAATAAATTAGTGGGTACTGATACATTGTTGAATGGATTGTATCATCTAAATCTCAGCAACAAAGTAGTTGTGAATACTATGACAAGAAAACGTGGTAGGGATGAAACCAATCAAGTTTTGAAATGGCATCTTAGACTTGGTCATGTTGGTCAGACCAAGGTTTACAAGATGGAAAAAGATGGACTTATGGGTCCATTGAGATCAGATCCCTTTCCTACTTGTGAATCTTGCCTTAAAGGCAAAATGACTAAGTCCCCCTTCACAGGGACATTTGAAAGAGCCGCTGATAAACTGGGATTAATCCATACCGACGTATGTGGTGCTTTGGAAGCAGCACATGACGGATATCAATATTTCATTACGTTTACAGATGATCATACTAGGTATGGTTATGTATACTTAATGAAACATAAATCCGAGGCTTTTGAGAAATTCTAGGAATTCAAGGCCCTAGTCGAGAAACAAACTGGTAATCAGATCAAAGCACTTCGGTCGGACCGAGGTGGCGAGTATATGAGTACGGAGTTTGACGAGTTCCTTAAGGAACATGGAATAGTTTCACAACTAACACCTCCAGGTACTCCTCAGTTAAATGGTGTGTCAGAAAGAAGGAACCGGACCTTGTTGAACATGGTCCGTTCCATGTTAGGCTATACTGACTTGCCGATTTACCTGTGGGGGTATGCACTCCTGACTGCCGCGTATATCTTGAACAGATGTCCTTCCAAATCCGTTCCTAAAACTCCACATGAGATGTGGGAGGGAAGGAAACCAAGTCTTAATCATATTAGGATTTGGGGATGTCCCGCCTATGTCAAGAAGACTAAGGTGGAGAAGTTGGAAGCTAGGTCTGCGAAGGGACGTTTCATTGGATTCCCATCTGGGACGATGGGATGTCTATTCTACATGCCCGAAGATCGAAGGATCATTGTTGCTTTAAAAGCACACTTCCTGGAAGATGAGTTCATTTAGGAAGGCGGAGCAGGTAGAAGTTTTTCTTTAGAAGAATATACTGAAACTCCTCAGGAGACATCTGTGCAAGAAACTGGAACCGAACCTTCTGAAACACAAGTACAACCACCTCGTAGGTCTAGTAGGGTGTCTCATTTACCTGAGAGGTATGGGCTTGTGCACTTGGAGGAGCTGGGACTCCATGAGGTTCCAAGTGATAGCCAAGAGACCGACCCGACGACCTATGACCAAGTGATGGTGGATGTAGACTCCGCGAAATGGCGTGAAGCTATGGAAGCTGAGATAGACTCGATGCATGTCAATCAGGTCTGGACTATAGTAAACCGCCCCAAGGGCATAATGCCTATTGGGAACAAGTGGATCTACAAGAGAAATACTGATGGTGATGGCAAGGTTGACGCCTATAAGGCCAGGCTTGTGGCAAAGGGTTATACCCAGAAGGAAGGGATCGATTACCACGATACCTTCTCTCCCGTAGCCATGATCAAGTCTATTCGCATGATGCTTGCTATAGCTGCCTACCACGATTATGAGATATGGCAAATGGACGTAAAGACGGCTTTCCTTAATGGATTCCTCGAGGAGGAAATCTATATGGAGAAGCCTAAAGGCTTTGTGTCCGAAGTCGATATTCAGAAAGTGTGCAAGCTCCAGCGTTCCATTTATGGACTGAAGCAAGCGTCGCGTAGTTGGAACCTTCGTTTTGACGAGGCAGTCAAAGAGTTTGACTTCGTGCAAAATGAGGAGGAACCTTGTGTATACAAGAGGGTTAGTGGGAGCAAGATCGCATTCTTAGTACTATATGTAGATGACATTCTACTAACAGGAAATGATGTGGGAATGCTCAGTTCTGTGAAAGCTTGGCTTTCGAGTAATTTCTCCATGAAAGACTTGGGAGAAGCTACCTATATTCTTGGTATTTGACTCTACCGAGATAGAGCGAAGAGAACAATAGGTCTTTCTCAAGCCCTCTATATAGATAAAATCTTAAAGCGATTTAAGATGGATGATTCTAAAAGAGGGTTCCGACCGATGCAACATGGAATAAAACTCACCTTGAAGATGTGTCCTCAAAGTGAGGAACAACGCAAGGAAATGAGTAATATACCATATTCTTCGGCCGTGGGTAGCCTTATGTATGCTATGTTGTGTACAAGACCTGACATCGTGCATGCTGTAAGCGTGGTGAGTAGGTTTCAGGCAAACCCAGGTAGGGAACATTGGACTGCTGTAAAAAACGTTCTCAAATACTTGAGCAGAACGAGAGATATGGTTCTTATGTATGGCGGTGGAGATTTGGATGTGGTGGGATTCACTGATTCGGACTTCCAAGGACTGAAGGACGACTCGATGTCCACTTCTGGCTACATATTTACTCTTAATGGAGGAACAGTATCTTGGCGTAGTACCAAGCAAAGCGCGACTGCTGATTCCACCTGTCAGGCTGAGTATCAAGCAGCCTCGGAGGCTTCCAAGGAAGGGTTTTGGATTAAGAAGTTTCTAGGAGAACTTCAAATGATACCATGTGCTGAGTTGCTGTCTACAGCATCGCGACAACGACGAGTCAGAAGATGTGCCAAGGAGCCGAGGTTTCACAACAGCACCAAACATATTGAGAGGAAGTATCATCTCGTAAGAGAATTTGTTCGCAAGGGATACATTGTGCTGCACAGAGTAGACTCGGCCGACAACGTCGCCGATCCACTGACCAAGCCACTTTCTGAGACTAGCTTGGAGCGTCATCTGGAGAACATGGGTATAAGATACTATAGTGTGTGGCATTGAGTGCAAGTGGGAGATTGTTAGGATTATGCCCTCGAATGCCACTCAGAGGTTGTTGAGTGAGGGCATTGTACTTGTAATTATGTAAACCATTTATATAAGGCAAATGAATGTTTCTTTATTTACTGGTAGTTACTGGCATTCCTAACTCGTAAATAAACATATAGAAACTAGTCCGTGTATTTGAGAGCAAAACGTTCCACTCTTTATTGGATAAAGGGGGCGGCACTGGAAAGGTTATAGCTCAAATACTTAATCGTTCACAAGTCGATGAAACTTGACTGGGCGTTAAGTTTATGTGAAGACTTGTATGACGTGTTCTTTGACATGGAGAGTGCCTGTCGAACGCTAATGGTTAGTGGGAGCACACGTTATAGGTATGCTAATTGGATTAGTATACTCGAACCGACTCACCTTCGATTCGTCACACGGATTTCACTCCGGGACAGTCAATGACGGAATCGAAAGGTTGTGATAGGTATTCGTGAACCTTCGACTTGAGTATTTAGTAGGGATGTGCTTGTGACGTCAAGATTTTTATTAGAGTAGTTCGACCCTATAAACCGGAAGGCGGGGGTCAACCTCGACGTGCATCTTGACGGGCAAGTAGCAGGTCCTACTGAATACCAAGATAGAATTCTTTCTCCCGTTAGTGAGTGGGTTATATGTCCTATGCGGTTATTGGCAGATGAGATCATAAGTCTTTGGCCAAAGCATTGGATCTAGTTGTATTAGATACACGACAGCTCGATGATCTCGATTTGCATTAACGCATGCATAGCGTCAAGTACAGATAGGGTTTGACTGACCGTGACCCTATAACTTGATCGGGACATTTAAAAGAAGGGTTTATACGTATACTGGTATTCACGACAGAATGGTTCTTGAATGATCCCAATCATTCGTTCTCAGTCGGGGTACAGTGTAGGCCACCAGGCTGGCTAGGTGGTGCTACTACTCTTTGGTTCCTCCCATTGCTGACTGAGACGGACCTACCGAGTCGCGCATTAGGATTGACGACGGAATGAATCGAGCTTAATTTCTCATTATGAATATTAGATATTGGATATCTAATTTGAGACATTGGATGTCTAAATCAATTTATTGGATAAATTAATTTACGGCCTAATGGATTAAATAAATTACTGGATGATTAATTTAATTCATGAATATAATTATTTCTTGGAGAAATTAATTATGTTATTTTGTATTTGATATGTTTAATTAATTGGATTAATTAAACAATATAAATACATCGGAACGGAATTGGAGTTTATCTGTTTGGACTCTCGGGAGTCCGAAACGAACCGAACTCGTCCAATTTCTTCTAGAGGCCGGCCCCCACCTTGATTTCCTACCTTGATCATTGTCTTGTTTTCTTGTTGGAAGACTTTTGACATATGAGATTTCATATCTCTTATTATAAGGTTAAAGGTGATTTTGTGGGTGGGATCTTATCTTGTGAATGATTTGAAGACCAAAATAAAGCCTCATTCCATTCTCATTTTTGGCACCTCACGGCAGCAACATTAATGTGAGAGGGAAGAGAAAATTTTTGGTGTTCTTCTTCATTCATTTCTTCTTTATTTTTCTTGGAGAAAAATTGAGAGAAAATCATATAGAGAGAGTAAGATTAAAACACTTAGAGTGTAGTAATATTTACATATATAGCTTCATCACTTAGCTCTAGCCGTATCCTCGGAGGATAGCAAGGTGATCGTCGTTCCGGTTGTTTTTCCGGCACATGGCAAGTAGAGACGCGGTGCTTTCGGCGTTGGATCGTTCAAGAGCTTGGGGAATAGCTCAAGAGAAGGTTATCCATTTAATCAACGGACTACGAGGGTATGTTTCTCGTATCTCTTGTATTTCATTTTTGATATTCGTATATACGTAGCTCGATCGATCCTCGTAGGGATTCGGATCGAATTAATTTTCGTTTTACCGCTTCCGCTGGGCCTTCGTTTTAGGCACCGAATCCCAACAATAACCCAGCCAGTTGTCCCACTAAAAATTAATATTCTGACCATTTCCAATAACCCAACTGGAAGTGTTAAGAAGACGGGGAATATGATTACGAACCCCCTGAATATAGAGGAAGAAACAATCTTGCGAGTATCCAATTTACTTCTGAGAAACCTCTGACGAAGGAACTGACCACAGAGGGAATCCTCCTGCAGAATAACCCAGGCCAAACGGAACAAAAAGGATTCATTCATCGTATGAAGATGCCTCACCCCAAGCCCTCCCCCCTCTAAAGGGGAACAAACTCTGCTCCAGGCCATAGTACATGCGTTCTTGTGACTAATGTCCCCCGACCAAATAAAATTTCTAGCCGCCGAATCTAATTTGTTTATCAATTTGATTGGCCAACTATATATCATCATTGAGTGAATGGAGGAGCTCATGATGATAGAGTTAACTAAGCAAATACGACCAGCCATCGAGAGAGAAGATCCTTTCCAAGCAGAAAATTTACTAATAATTTTGTCAACGACCGGGGCAATATGGATGAGACGGGGTATGCCGCAGAATAACGGAACCCCGAGGTAATTGAAAGGGAGTGATTCCTCGCGCATGCCAAGGGTGCGCAGTATGGCCCGTTTGGTGTGTATAGGAACATGTGAACCAAAATAAACCTTAGATTTAGTACGGTTCATAGCCTGGCCCGAGATAGCTGAGTAATCATCAAGAATCTTCGATAAGGCATTGGCATTATCCGTAGAGGCACGACCAAACACGATAGCATCATCCGCATAAAAAAGGTGAGATGGATAGACAATCTACGGCCCGCAAAAATAGGCTTAAAGAGAGTAGTCCGAACCGCATTGGAGAGCATGAGACCGAGCATCTCCTAAGCAATACAAAATAAAAGAGGGGACATGGGATCATCTTGCCGAACCCCTTGAATGCATGCAAAGTAACCCATAGGAGCGCCATTTATAAGAATGGAAAGCTTCGCTGAGTGAAGAATGGTGGAAACCCAAGCAACAAATTGGTCGTGAAAACCAAAATTGTGAACAACATCCAATAAGAACTCCCAGGAGAGAGTGTCAAAAGCTTTACGAATGTCAATTTTAATAGCCATGTTACCACCGAACGCACGACGATTCAAACAATTAACGCATTCCGAAGCTATAAATATATAATCGTGGATGCGCCGACCCGGAATAAAGCCAAACTGATGGGGGATGATGATCTTATGAATAAAACTAGAAAGTCTGGCCGTGAGGATTTTAGTAATAATCTTGAAGATAAAGTTACTTAAGACAATAGGCCGGAATTGCTCAATAGAGATGGCCCCTTTGACTTTAGGAATGAGAGCTACTAAGCTAGAGTTAAGACCCGTCGGAAGATCACCATCAATGAAAAATTTCCGAATAGCCGCCACAATATCGGTACCAATGACCTCCCAAGAGAACTGATAAAATAATCCAGTAAAGCCGTCAGGCCCAGGGGCACTGTGAGGCTCCATATCGAATACTGTAGAACGAATTTCCTCGAAATTGGGAATAGCGGTAAGGATGGAGTTATGCTGATGAGAAACCTTAGGAAGAGAGAAACCAGTGGGCCAGTTAGTAGCAATCGAGTGGCCTTCGAAAAGGTGCTGATAAAAATTCACAATGTGGTTCGAGATGGTAGGCGGATCACGGCAAAGATCGCCGTCAATAAGGAGAGAGGAGAGTTGAAGATGATTATTCCTCATCTTAACTGTCCTATGGAAAAAAGCAGTATTCCGATCACCATCCTTAAGCCAGTTAGTCCTACTTCTTTGTTGGAAGAAAAGACTCTCTTTATTAAGGATGTCGTTCAAGGCCACAGTTGTTTCGACCTCCTGACAGAAGAGCTCGTCGATATACCCATCCACATCAATGAGAGACTGAATCTCACCAAGTTGATCCAAAAGCTGACTTTTTTTAGTGAAAATATCACCAAAAGACGAAAAATTCCAATGATTGAGGGTACGACGCAGTCTTTTAAGCTTGTACAAAAGCAAGTCCCAAGGAGACCGGTTCTCACAATTAAGATTCCAACAGTTCCGAATAACATCAATACATGAATTATCAGTAGTCCACATACGTTGAAAACGGAAAGGTCTGGGAGAAGAAGTATTACCCAAAGTGGAGGTGATCCAGATCGGGTGGTGATCAGAGCAGGTCCTAGGGAAAACATGATATTTCGTGGAAACCCAGTGATTGATAAAATCGGGGGTGGCCAAAAACCGATCAATGCAGCTCTCAACATGAGAATCATCGTGAACCCTGCCTCTCCAGGTAAACCGATGACCAGTAAAAGGGATGCCGACAAGCAAGGCCCCATCAATAAATTGACTGAACTCCCGACAAGAGGTAGCGTTGGGAACATGAAGACTGCGACGCTCATGTGCCCCAATGACGGCATTAAAATCTTCGAAAACTAAAAGATTAGGGTGAAGGAAGCTCAGGATATCTTCCCAAAGATTCCTGCAACCAATATAGTTACGAGCACCATGTACAACGGACGCCCGAAAGTCCCATCCATTAAAAGAGATGTCTATAATGATAACATGATCAGAGACATGGATGACTTGGCAATTAGATATGTTGAGGGAGCCGAGCACCCAAATGTCGGGGTCCCGATTACCTCGCTGATTCTCGGCAAGAAGAGAAAGACCACCCGAATGCCAGAGAGAAAGATCAGAACGAGCAAAAGAAGTGAATGGCTCGATGACACAAAGAATATCCGTCTTACAAACCGTGATGTAGTGATGAAGCTGGTCCCTAGCAACCCGCTTCCTGATCCCCCTGATATTCCAGGAAAGGATATTCATTTAGAAACGACAGTTATCTGTGCTTCAGGCGGATTATTTTGCTGATCCTCTTCCTCAGAAGAATTTCGCCAAGGTTTAGAAGCGGCCAAATTAAGATTTTTCGCTGCCGTGGAGTTGGCAGGGAGTAATTGCACCGTCTTTAGGAATTTAACATCCCTTTTGGCTTGTTTTAGCGGAGCGTGAGGTTTTTCTGAGGAAATAAGAGGAGAAATAACAATAGATTTTCCTGCCTTAGCAGTAATGGTATGGCTCTTATCTTTGTCATGGTCAGCAGACACAATAGGGGGCCCAATCGTGTCAGTCGGTTGCTCATGACGAGAGGATGAAGAAGGGTCAGGCAAGATCGTGCCCTTGGAAGACACTGACGTGTTGTTATTATCAGGCCGGAAGACGTTAGTGGTAAGGGATAACATGTTATTGTTGGTATGTTCAACAGAGAACTCAGAAGTGGGGACAATGGTATCATTTTGCTCTATTGAAGGCTCGAAAGCCGTCAAGGCGAGCTGATTGTGATCATGAATGGAATCACCTTCTGTTGTTTCAACATCAAGCACATTGAAGCGGTTATTGTTGTTTGAATTATTGACCCTAACAGTAGGGGTAGGGGATGGTTTCCGAACATATTTGGATTGACGATTCTGGCGGTCGCTGGGAGCCGTAGAGTTGGAGTTCGGAGTCAATTTTTTGCTTCTACAGGAATTGTTGGAGTGACCAATGATTGAGCAATGAGTGCAAAACTCTAGAATTTTTTCGTAGCTAATAGAAGGGAAAACACAGTGACCGGAAAATTCAACCATGACATTGTTGTGAACATGGTCTTTCAAGTCAATTTCAATTAGGACCCGAACAAAATGACCTACCTCCCCATTCAGAGAACGTTCATCAATTTTCAAAGGGTTGCCAAGAGTCTTAGCAATAGTAAAAATAAGTTGAGGGTGCCAGTATTCAATCAGCAACTCAAAGATTCGGATCCAAACTTGTGCTTTAGAAGTAGCAATTTTATAAGGGTTGAAATCCGGAACCCAAGTGGATAAACAAAAATATCCGGAGACCAAGTTCCAAGAGGTTTTGCTAAAAACACGATTTTTATCTTCCGAATTATTGAATTGAACGTTAAAGTATCATTTTCCCAGAGGTATTAATTTCCAGGACGTGGAGATAGACCAAGCATTTTGCAACTCAGCCTTCAGTTGATCAATAGAGTAAGGCTTAGAGTTTTTCTGTTGCAAGAACCGACCATTTAAGGAATTTTGAAGGTATTTAACTCTTTCAGAGTAAATTTTTTCATCCAAGGAAATAGATATGAAGTCCCCTTTGCGCACCAGATCACAGTAGTTACGATAAATATCATCTGAGAAATGAATATCTTTCCTCGAGTTAGAGAGATTACCTGTCAGAGCTTCCTTGAAAGATGGAGGAGAGGGACCCGTAGTTTTTCCCAAACCTGAGTCATCTTGATTGAGAGAACCGAGCTGTGGGCCGAATTCTGGAGCGGCGCCAAAGTCGAGAATGATGGAGTGGCCGAAGGCGTCTTCGAATAGGAAATGCTGGAAAGAGAAGACATCATATGTTGAAAGCATGACATGAGGACTTCCGTAGAAATCATTGTTGGAATCGACGAAGGGTGAACAAAGTCTGGTGGGTGCCCATTCGCCGGCAGCGACCGGCCATCATCGGCCATGACAGAAGGAGCAAAACTGCTGGAGAGCGGCTCCCAAGAACCGCCTAAGGAAGACCCACCGGAAAATCTCGCCGGAATCTGAGGTGGCCGGAACCTGGTCGAAATTGTAAGCAATGGAAGTGGCTCGACGAGAGGAATCCAATGGAGGTGGTCCGCTGCCGAGAGGAGGCCGGAGCACGCCGAAAAATGAAAAAATACGGCCGCGGTCAATGGTTGATCAAGAATCATCGCCGGCCGGAAACCGCGATCCAGTCGATGGGACCAGAGGGGAAATGATCGGAATTACAATAGGAGTCTATTCCGGTTGGTGGCCAAGAGTTTGCGCTGTGGACGTGGCTGGAAAATGCAAACGAAGTTTGGCGAAAATCTAGTTTCTAGTCGGAATTTACAACCTAGATTTGCACAGGTAAACGTAGTCGTAATTGAGTGAAATTTGGAGGGGACAATCGTCTCGAAGAGGCGAACAATCGGCCGCTGGCCGATGATGGAGGGGATGTCTCACGCGCCCGCACGCGCCGACGGGCCGGGAGCTGCAAAACTGCACACTCTGTGTGAAAATCGCAAGGGGATTATGTGTTATCGTGGGGGAAGACTGAACTGTTGCCAAAGTCAAGGTACCTAACAACTACATGAAATCACGATCAATAATGCTCAAATACCAACATTCATATAAACAGGCAAGTATCCGAAAACTTGGGAAGACAACAAATATCATTATGCAAAGGCTCTAAATTGAATGGTCCCAATTGACAAAGTGCAACTGAGGCACTTAGATATTTTCTCAATGCTTTTTACCTTATCATGAGATTCTATGAGTTCATCCATCAACTGATCAAACATACACACTACTAGTGCCTTAACTGTTTCACTTTCACGGTTATGCACGGGTTTAGTATAATAAATAGTTCAAATAGAACACAATCTATCACCGAAACAAGTAGACTTACATCTATAGGTTTATGCGAGAATAGTAACCATACAGTGATACTAATCATAGTCATCATCTTTGAATATCACTAACGCGAAAAAGTACGACCCACTTGACCCGCATCCAATCTTTTGGCAATCTAAGATCCAATACTACATTCTACAACATTCCCCTAGAGGTATATTACAGGGTCGTAAACCATTCCATAAGGATTTACTAGGGTAATTTACAAAAACAACTGTCAAAGATACTTCGAGGATCGACAAGATGTAAAGCTATGTAAAACATCATAATTTCAATTGACAAGATCGAATAACAAACTTGACAACCATACATTGACCGGTAAGGTCAAAAATAACATAAACAAGTGACCATTGAGGTCAATTAAATATAAAGTTATAGTTAGTCGATGGCTTACTTTATTACATACTCAGTGAAATTAACATAGTCTATACAGAGGCTCAATATACACAACCGTGGAAATGCTCTTTGGCGGTTCGGGATAAATTCCCTCACTGTGGAATAATTTAGTATCACTGCGGTCCTCTATCTCTATGCCAATCCGGGAATTGATCCTCGATCTCAATGTAACTGGACACATAAAATGTATCCACCATGAAGGGGTCAGCAATGGTGCAAAGTATACCTTACATTATTGATATCAATAAAGCAGTCATTAGAGTAAGCAAAGCACATCACACAAGGTACAACAAATCATCATCCTTGAGTCTATATTTAGTTCACAGATCAATACTTTGAATTGTCCTTTCAGAAACCATTTCCAAGAGGTTCAATGGGTGTAAATAATTTAAAAAGGATTTTATCGCCTTTCTAAAAATAAAGCAATTAAATTTGTTTGAAAATAAACTAAAACCTCGGGAATATCATTCGCCAAAACTCTCAGTACTTCTATAAAATATTTTCCACGAAGATATTTTCAAGTCATTTGGGTTCCAAGATCCTATAAATCACTGTCTAATTATTTTCAAATCATTCAAGGTCTAAAATCCCAAAAGTTAATATTTGGACATCAAATTCATTCTACAGTTCCATGACCCGAATCCCATATTATAAATAAAGCAATTGGCTTTCACATACCATAATACCTCAATATCGTTATGTTCATGACCCATGGTTCCTTGTCTCGGGTCATCGTATGTGTCGTCAGACTGTGCAGTTTGAACTGCATCAGTATCAATATTATTTTGAATCCCTGATCCCGTGAAGGGAGTCCTCATAGGCCTCGTTAGGCCCGCATGAGAGAACATAGAAATTTAATTGAGTTCTGTTTCCCACGTCCCTTCTCGTGGCCCTCGTAGGTCTCGTCAGACCCGCATGAGTTAACTCAATATATTTACAATGCTCGTTTGAAGAAGGTTCAAGCACATTCATCAATGTTCTCAACAATCTAGAGATAAATCATGGTCACATAGAAATCATAAATATATGAATATGTTAATCGCAATATGAAACAGTAACATCACAAAGGCACAAATTGACACACATGCATAGCAACCTTCATCATCATAACACAGATACCACATTTTCACAAACATAATCTTTTACAGTTTACACATAAATACAGATCACAAAAATGCACTTTTGTACCTGATAAGGGAGGCCAGGGTGATACATGATATTATTCCCGAAGTTGGTAGTATAATCTACCTGTTCAGCACATGCCACACAACACATATATCTAGAAAAACATTCTGGGGAATAGTATCATAGGACATTCGATGTGCATGAATTTGTAATTATCATATTTAAATAAAATTATTTGATAACATCAATTTCTCGTTGATTATTATAATATGTGCATGCTTTAATATTAAAACTAATAAGATTATTTAAATGCACGTGGTCCAATAACGTAGAGTGGAGTGATTAATATACTAGTATAAATTTAACTGAGGTACGGATCAAACTTATGGGTATTGGTTGGAGAACACAATACTGGACAGACCCGCATTGAGATCACTGCATGAAAATGTCATAAGTGAATCTCAATATAACAGTATGTCCATAAATCCTTGGACCTGAGATTATCATAGAGTCCAACATGATAAATGCTATGCCTTGACGTAATCCAACATCATCTGAAATATGGTGATCATAAAGGTTAGTGATTTTGATTAGCGGGAGTCATGTAAAGGGTAATGAATAATCAAGATGGGGATCTGTCCCTCTATTTCGGGGGAGAGATATCTGCTGGGTCCCTCGATAAGTAGGACTGAAGGAAATGCATGGCCATGCTCAAATGACGAGTCATTTGATTTAATCAGTCTACTTAAGGTCGAGAAAGCATTTGAACATTATAAAAAGGACAGTTTATGTGACTTAGTTCAAATATAATATCGCGCCACAAAAGGATTTGACACGTTAAATGGTTTAATGGACTATAAACTTATATTATTTGGGTAGTCACAATGTCTTGCTATAGACCTCTTATGATTTATGATTTATTAAGATATTAAAGAATTTTCAATATAATATAAGCCTTTTGGGTCACACATACAACAATCAAAGACAAGCAAGAATAAATAATAGATACAATATTAGATATTATATTTATTAAGGAATTAAATAATCAATAATATATAATATAGGATATTATATATTATATTATTTAATTATATCAACTGAAAATGGTAAATATAATATTGGATATTATATTTATTAAAGGATAAAATATTAACTAATATATATAATATGGGATATTATATATATTGTATTATTTAATAAGTTGAGGGATAACTAAGCAAATATTAGATTTTGACTCTAGAGTTTACTTAGTGTAAATAAGGGATCTATGACAAGGAGTTGTCTTAGAAACAAGCAAAGCAAAAATCGACCCCTCCCCTCTACAGTTCGGCTGCCCCCTTTTTATCAAGAAATCTCGATTCGGCCATCCCGTGTTCTTCCCTTAGCTGATATTGATCAACAGTACACTCATTCTGGTATGGAACATCTGTTGTACTGTTTATCAATATTATTCGTAAGGATCTAGCAATCCGACTTGTGCAATTGTTCGTGTGTGGATCACCGAAAGAGGAAGGTGACTTTCATCAGCCTCTGGTCCGTACCTAGATCTGTTCTTCGAATTAAGGTAATTCGACGAACCTTTATTAAATCAATTAAATTACTGCATGAAGATCCTCATCTTGGGTTTTTTGATAATTATTCCGCTGCATTTTTGCTCATATTCCATGTATTAGATACTCGTAAAACCCAACAGTGGTATCAGAGCCAAGTTGAAAGTAATTTAATTATTTTTGTAGAACATATTTATATGCTTTTAATATATAAATTGTGTTCTTGATTATATTTATAAAATAGACATTTTATAAATATTTTTTAATTTAATTTGATTAAATCGGATCGTTAAAAATCAATTTTCTGGACTATTTTTGCGATTTTTATGTCCAGAACTGTTCTGGAACAGATTTATTTCTGGCGGTTCGGTGGATCGAGTCGGATCTGGGTCGGTTGCGAACCGCGGACCAGAACCCGCGAGTCACGCTAAATTCGCAAAAAAATTATGCTGTGGGTGGGATTCTATCCCGTGGTGTCCGGGAGCCAGGGCCTTGCCTCGCCATCTGAATGCGGCACCTGTTTGGTAGTTTCATTCACTGAGTTCTATTTAACCCAAACAACCTATTTTAAAACTCAAAATCAATGTTGCTAAAATGCTGTTTTGTTGGTGGCGGGTTTCGAACGCGCGCGGCTGTGCGTGGCGCGGCACAACCGAGCATATGGGATACTATCCATGTTTGTTGATTTTAGCAGGGAATTTATTCTTATCTCTAACTGTCAGGCAGTTGCGTAATGTGTGTTTATTAATTATATGATAATTAATTATAGTATATGTTTGGTGTATGACATGACTATAAGTTTACAATATGATTGGATATTTCAATTTATTGTTGGGTTGGTTTTAACGGCCTGTGTGTCGTTTAATTATAATTAGTTTTTACGGCATGCGACTCATCTATTAATCTATTATTATTATTTACAGCATGTGTGTTGTTTCCCCGCTTGGAATTTTCTTTACTACTGTAGTATAGTTTTTCATTAATATAATGAAGACAAGGAGGAGATGAAGGACAGAATCAAAGAGCCAATTGATCGCATATGACGTTCCAAGGAGTTGGAAGATCCACGAAGAGCAAATTATACCCTTTAAATTAACTTTTGTGATTTTTATGTTGGCTCATGAAAATCACGTTAGGAATATGGTCAATGTATACACGGTCCTATGCTTTATTATTGGTCACAGTATACAATATAAATAGCTTAGAAGGGGGGGGGGGGTGAATAAGTTGTATCTTTTCCGAAGTTTGTTTGCGTAGGGGAAGTCTAAAGTTAAGTTGCTGTAAATACAGCAACTAAGAGATCTCCTATCAGCTTGATGCGTACAGTGTTTTTACGATATGTATACTAAAATCACATAGGCAGACAGAAAACAGTAAAGACACACTGATTAAAGTGGTTCGAGGTAAACCCCTCTACATCCACTGGTCCTCCACACAGGAGTAAATTTTATTAAAATCACGACATACATAACTTTGTGACTTTAACTAAACACGTTGGCTGTATCGTTCACACAGATTGATATAGCCGACATTAGCTTGGGCCGTTCACACAGATTGGATTTGGTTTCTTCGACTCGCTTCTTCTCAGATTGAAGCTTCGTCCTTGGTGCTATTCGTCCCACACAGGCCAGAGATAGCAAAACTTAGTCCACACATGGCTAAGTAAACTCAACGGTAAGGTTGGTATGACAAGATCGAACAACAATTGTATCTTGATGAGCGTTCGCTGTAAGTGTGCTGTTCGCATTAAGGATTTTGTCAATTTCATCTCTTTTGATGAAGCTGTATACTTGAAGAAATATAGTGCTCTTTGAAAGCTTGATAATCAGTGTAGTATGTGTGAGCAATATCCTCTTGCTTGGAGCTACTTAGAACCTTGGAAATATATCCGTTATAAATGTATCCGTTGGCCAGTTGGTGATAGTGAGACTGCTCTGATTGGCAGCTTCAGAATGTTTTGAATTAAAGGCGATTCGCATTTAATGCTTCAGATAGTCTTTTTGACCAGTATTAAATGTTCTTCCGACTGTAGTCTCTTTGGCCGCATTAAATGTTGTCCTATCAGTATTAAATGCTACTTTAACCTTGAATACTTTATAAATAAAGAATATTTACTTTCTCAACGGTTTAAAATTTCTTCAGTCCTGTTGGATTTGTGTTTTACATTTCCCAAGTAAAACACTTACATGATGTTTGCGGTATCCAACATCTTCGTCTTTGCTGTATCTTGAAGACTAAGTTGTAGCAAAGGACTCTTGACTTTGCTGTAAGATCTTTCGCTATATGGACATGTTGTATGATGTTCTCCTAACAACTTCCATACGTAGACTGCTATTATGACTTTAAAGATCTTGCTGTATGAGGCACTTATCAGAACAATGGGAGGATTTTTCCCAACAATTTCCTCCTTTTTGATAATGCCAAAACATCTAATAAAAAGAGACTGCCTTCAAGTCTTCTCTCGGAAGTTCCAATCTTCAGACTTAGTCTAAAATTTGAACTGCTAGTAGGTAAGTTCTAAACTAATAAATCCTACAAGACTAAGTGTATTACAACATAAATTATGATTGGTGTGTAAGCAAAATCTTACAGTAAGTAATCCTATTTGAATACAACTTAATCTATAAACTGTTCACAGACAAGTTCTTACAGCTTTGAGACTTATCGATGTTTTATACTTAGTAAAACATTTCAACACAAAATATAATCAAATTAATAACATTATATCACGAGCTATAATATTTTGAGATAAAAAGGTATTTTATTGATAACTAGATTACAGTGCTGTTTTCATTACAAGATTACATCGGAAGAAAAACAGGAGACAGTAATATGCAGATAATAGAATTTCTATCCCCTATAAGACTGATGTCTCCAAGTTTTTCGAGAGGGGTCATGCTCAATTCCATTCCACCAGTTAACTAAGGCATCTCTTCCTCGATCCTTGTATATGTTTCTTCCTTCCTAGGATACGTCAAAAGAGAGAATCCAATCTTCCGGGTGGGTTGGCCGTTCACCCTTTTGGATTTTGGATTTCAGCTTGATTTGGAGTGGAAGGTTTCCTTCTGCTAGAAGCCTTGAAAACTCTTTGGTGGCATCCTCCAGCGTTTTACAGTGATTGAACATGGCTGATCCCTTTATGAGAACACAGAAGTATCTCATCAGTTCATTATGTTTCCGTGCCCTCAACTCTTCAGTTATTGGCTGTCCATCTATTGGGAGTTTGGTTTCTACAGGATTATGCACACTGTTCTTACAAGGGAAGTTAGGATTCTGGAACTCAGGACGAGAACCTAAACCCTGTATCCTTTGGCTTCTTGACCTGGACTGGGCCCGACTAGTCTTCCAATCGCAGATGCAACACTGTCATTGTAACACCCTTAAGATATTCAGGGTATATTACAGCGTCGTGGACCTCTATGTGGGACCCACCAGGTTAAATAAACAATACTGCTCGTCTAACCATCGCGGTTAGCGTGAAACACACAACACCACAACAATAACTAAATGAAATCACCCGGTACAACCGATAACCATGACAACACCCAAATTCACAAATACGAGTTAACATACAAAACATATCCCAAATAAAAAGTGCCTAAGTACTCGCGAGTACTATCTATAAGTTCGTAAATTTGGAAAACAAACATATCAAAATAGACAACGGAAATAAAGGGACTCCATTGCACACGTTAACATCCTCGGCCAGCATCCTCGTACTGCTCCAGTGCCCGCTCGACCGGATGAACGCCACCTGAAATTCATAACAAGAATTTTCCCAAAATGGGTCCCCAAAGGGGTTAGCAATTACGCTAGTTCAAGTAATCAAGGCAAACCATTCGCTTACACATTTCATAGTACATGCATGAAGTCATTTCAAAATCTAAAACTAGACATGTCTTTTCCGAAAAACAAACAGTCAATAATCAATTTGCCTAGGACCGGGGCGAAACCACTAGTCCCATTCAAGGCCTCTGAGGACCCTCCCCAACTGAATATAATCATAAATCAAATCACGCACAAGCATCGCCTAGGACCGGGGCGAAACCATTGGTCCCATTCGAGGCCTCTAAGGACCCTCCAAACTGGCTAGCGAACAAGCTCGTGAATCCAGAGTGAAGTCATAGATTCCCCCGAGGCCCCGTCGGACCCTCCCGAAGTGAGCAAAGCACACACATAAATATAAATCACCATTTCATGTTAAGCATAAAGGTTTCACAAGAATACTTGCCTTGACTAATTAACGACGAAACGAACGGAACAGAGAATCAACCACGATTGCTAGGAACCGACAACCACAAACCTAACGATTCGAAGAATACAATCACAACTGATTCTACACAAGTACGAAAATGGAATACGCCCGAAAACACACCTACGATTCATGTAAATTCGAATAAAAACAACAACGAGGGCGGATCGCAACCGAACCCTCTCGATTTCATAAATACAACGAAATTTATCATGAATCATAGGGAAAACATGAATACCAATAAGATTAATCACATACATCATGGATTAATCAACAACACGGAACGAATCGGAAATTAATCAAAAATCCCCAAATTTCCCAAAAGTAGGGTTCTAAGAGATTTTACCTTGATTCAAAGACGAACAACGGATGATTTGGTGTTAGGTTGATGTTATGATGGTAGAATATACTTCCCCAACAAAGTTTAGGTGAAAATCGGACGAACCCTAGCTCCAAAGATCGCCCCCGATGCGAAGAGAAGAGAGAAGAGTGAGAAATGAGGAAAAAGTCGGCCGTGTTAGTTTATATACTGACAGATGTTACGACCGTAACATCCCCCACATACGGCCGTAATTTAAGAACATTATGGCCGTAACGTGCCCGACTTACAGCCATAACTGGCCTTGAGGAAGGATCTGGACAAAACAACGAAGCCCACTTACGGCCGTAATACTCTATGGTTACGGCCGTAACATCTCATACGGCCGTAACTTATGAATATTACGCCCGTAAGTTGCCACTAGATCAAAAGCAGAAAAATGAAGTCTGGTTACGGCCATATAAAGAAGAACATACGGACTTAACGATTGACCATTACGGCCGTAACAGCCCTGGCTTACGGTCGTAACATGCCTCTGACAGCAGGCCAGATATGCAATATGACGTCTCTACGAAGACCAATCGGAGAATACAAAGGTGTACCAACTACCAACGGATACACTCACGACGAGTTCGATACAAAAACTAAAGCGCAAAGGGGAGACGCGATTCTGACTACCCAAAGGTTCCGAAATGATAAGTATAGTAATTACCCCATAACTTTGGGAAATTACAAAACGGCCCAAAAACATCCAAACACACGATACACGATCGAAACACCAAAGAAAAGCTCACAGCACACATAATAACATAAGGTGGATTTATGGCAACCCCGAAACGGCGGTTCCGAACAACGATTACGAGAATCGAACCAAATAGCGACAGAAATGACATAAAATACGGAATTGTGTAAAATATGTCCGAAACAAGCTCGGATGACAAAAAGTCCAGTATTAAATATTCTAGAAATATCAATAGGGGTACAATCGTGTCACTAAAAACAAAAAATACACCAAAATGAAAAATACCAGAAAAAGAGAAAAATGCGGATATTACATTCTACCCCTCTAAAAATAAGTTTTGTCCCGAAACTTAAGAAACAAACAACTCGGGGTACCTAGAATGCATGATATCCTCGGTTTCCCAAGTTGCCTCCTCAACACCATGTCTCGACCACTGCACCTTGACTAATGGAATGGTCTTATGCCTCAGTCGCTTCTCACGGTGCTCCAAAATCTTCAAGGGAGGCTCCTCGAATGTAATATCCTCAGCGATATCTATCTCACCATAGTCAGCGACATGACTAGGAATATATTTCCTAAGCTGGGAAATATGGAAAACGCTATGGACGTGGCTCAAAGCTGGAGGCAATGCCAAACGATACGCCAACTTTTTGACCCTCTCTAGAATCTCAAATGGCCCAATAAACCTAGGACTCAACTTTTCCTTCTTCCCAAAGCGGAAAACTCCCTTCGTCGACGACACCTTTAGCAACACATGGTCTCCCACCTCGAATTCCAAAGGTCGAGGATGAACATCGGCATAGGATTTCTGTTGACTCTCAGCAGTCAACATCCTCTCCCGAATCAATTCCACCTTCTTCCTCGTCTCCAAGGCGATATCCGGTTCGGTTCTGACCAAATTGTTGGAGCAATATTGGTCGGTATCACTGTTTGTAGATAGAGTTATAAAACTCTTTCGTGCTGAGGAAGCAATTTAAATAAAGACGCGGAAATTAAATCGACACAGGATTTATAGAGGTTCGGCTAATCGTGCCTACATCCTCTCAGTATCTTTTTCTATAGGCTGAAGATAAACCTCTGCACCTCTCTTCTATCGGTCGAGGGATAACCATTACAAACTCGTCTTCCATTGCTCCGAGTAAACCGTCCAATCACTTGTCTTTATGTCGGTCCATGTTAAACCGTTTTCTTTTTCTATTGGACAAAGAATCAACCGATCTAGCTTTCTATGGGTACTAGATAAACCTCATGTAGATATCGATTGCGATTCTAACAATGCCGGATCCTAGATCCTAATAACACCAAATCCAATCGTATCCTTTCTTTTTTCTCTCTTGTATGATTTCGTGTATAACACTCAATCACTAAACAATATACAACAACTAGAATGATTACAATGATATCTCAAGTATGGATGCTTTGATCAATGTTGTTGTGTAGTTTGATACCAAATGGTTTGGTATTTATAGCCATTTTCATCCAACTAGCCGTTAAGTCACTTTTGACTTGCTAGCGTGCACTAGCCTTTCTTCATAACGTGCATTATAGTCGTTAGGTACATTATGGATGTCCTGTAGCGTACGTTATCGAATTCCAGTTTCAGTCCAGTGGCTTTCGTTTTTCCCTTTATGTACGTTGTTGCTTCATATTACGTACGTTATCAATCTGGTTTAGCATACATTAACCTTGTATCATAGCGTGCGTTAACTCATATATCCGTTGCATGTTTTTGTCAAACTGACCGTTTGATTCTCTGACCTTGACCCTGACTTTTCCCAACGTTCATATTGTTTGAATTCATATTCAAACTTCATTACATACTTTAACACCTTTGTGTTATGTACATTAGCCGCCTTCGATAGTGTGCGTTATCCTTCCTTTGTAGCATGCGCTATCTTCATCAGGTAAGTCCTTCAGGTAGCGTCGTAACTCGTCTGATCTGCAGGTAACTTCCTTATTACGTACGTTTTGCTTTGTATATTATGTATGTTAAGAGCCTTCGTTTGCGTGCGCTATTCCTGGCAGATAGCATGCGTTATCCATGCTGTTTTCTAACTTTTGCATCTTCAACTTCTTGTTGTTTTGTTTCGCTTCTTTGTTGTTTTACTTTGTTTAACAACTTAATCATCAAAACTCGATAATGAATATTTGGAATAAAATATTACAACAATCTCCCCCTTTTTGATGATTACAAAACAACACCTTAAACTGGATAAAATCTGCGAAATAAAGTATATATATATATATATATTTGTACGAATCAAAGTTTTCGTCTTTGATCATTTTGTTAGTTTCTCTCATCCAATCGAGTTCTTTCCTGATGTCATACAATGCCTTCACGGTGTCTTGTAGAAATACAGTATGTCGACTGAGGGCATGGAGTTGCTCTATGCAGGATTCAGTGCGCGGGGTACCAGGGTGCGCGATATTGGAATCCTCTAGTTCTTCAAGTTGATGAAGAACCACATGGTGACGGGGCCGTCGTGGTCTGTCATCAGGTAAGAAACCATCATCGGAATCTAATTTTGAGCTTATGGAGGTAGGAGATGCAGGAGCATATTGAGAAGGCTCTTTGGCAGCATGTGCTTCGGGAGTGAGAGCTTCAGAAGCAAGAGCTTCGAAAGAAGGTACATCATGATCAGTCTCGGGGACAGGAGGGACTGATTCCTCCTGTTCAGCTTGTTCGCCAGTACAAGATGGACTGAATCCTTCTGCCGACTCTCAACTTCCGCCTGATCTGGAAGAGGGACTGATTCCTCCTGTCCGATGGCGCAGGCGGCATCTTATTCTTGGGGCACATGCTGGGCTTCCTGTTCAGGTGCTACTTGCTCTTCATTGGTGATAGGAGGGACTGATTCCTCCTGTTGGTGATTGTTGGCAGCTTCCTGTTGAAGGGAAGGGGGCTGTTGTCGGTCAGATGTCCCCTGACCCTATTGATTTTGGTGATTGGCCATCTCTCGTTCCCTGGCCTCTTCACGGCTTTTCCGCAGACCTGCCTGTAGGGCATCATCATCAGCATCCGAGTCAGGGTCAGAGTGGTAGGTGGGTGAGGGATCTTTATCATCAGACTGTGATTTCCCTTTCAGTATAGCCTTCTCTTTTGCCTTGAAATAGTCAGAGACGAGCTCATGGCAAAAGTGATCCTCCTAGGATCAAGTGCTCGACATTCTGGGTGTCCGTGACCTACAGAATAAATAATTCTTCATCCTTCCATTCGGCCCAGCTGTACAGGGTGTCGTATGGGGCGACCCTGTATGACTTCCATATTTTGAAGCGTTAAAATGCTTGATCTACTCAAATGCTTGATCTACTTGGACTTGAAGCAGAGTATTATTTATTATTTTGGATGGGGAGGGACTCCGTACAGTAGTTGGGTCTACTATCTGGATGGATCTTCAACAGGTATGGGAGCTTATTTTGGAGCGGGATCCCGAACAAGGTATGGTACCTTATGGGGAGAGGTATCCTGTACAGGGGTGGGTACCCTGTCAGGAGTTGCGGCTTTCGGCTCCGAGGGGGCAGCCGATTAGCCAGAGCCCTCTAGCTTGGCAAACAGTTGTTCACCCATCATAGCCACCATAGGCTCGGGATATGCTGTCTGTGCAGCAACTGTTTCTTCCATAGGGGTTTCGCCCTGTGGGATAGGATCAGCGACAGGAACATGTGTGGCCTCTACAGTAACCGCTGCAGTTGCTGTAGGCTCAGTCTTAGAAGACTTCTTGGCCTTCTTCTTCTTCTTCTTCTCGACATCATGAGGTGATAGCCTGTCAGAGACACTTCTTTTCCTTGTCCTCTATTCGCTCGCTATCCGCTCAGTGACATCCCTTGGGTCACTTGAGATAGGCATGAATTTGGGGTTTGGCCTATTATCAATCAAAGGTGACTTGTTGAATACTATGGAAGTCATCCCTCCAATGAACTTTCTGGGCCCAATCTTCTTGGTATGATTAGATTGTTTGACTCCACAGTTGGTAAGGATATAGTTCAGAATGAGGTCGAATGATTTCTTCACAGACTCAGGTTTGGCAGCCTCCTCCTGTATCCTTTTCAACACAATCTGGCACCAATTCACCTTTTCTCGTGACATGATGGCTACCATCATCTGAAAGCGAAGGTTTGTGCACATTTCGAACGCTCCTCTCCGGTTCTCAACAACCCGACAACAGAAGTCATGCAGGTAGACATAGGGCAGGCAGAAGTTCTTCTTGTGACATGAGAGATGAACATTATGTGCATTCTCATATCCGGTGAACAGCCTCCAGCAGGCCGTCAGCAACTTCTCCGACCCGAAGGTCTCCAATTCTTCAATTCTTAGGCCATCAAATGGTAGCCTGTAAAGTTTTTCCAGCAACTCTTTGTTCACATAGAATTGAACCCCTTGAACAGATGCAGATATCTCAGATAGGTCACCTTCTTTTCTTTTAGATGCGTAAACAATCGATACATCCAAATAGAATTCTTCAACAATCTGTTCATCATACAACTCAGCATGAAGACTTGCAAGGCAGTACAACACTTCCTGTTTCACCTAAGAAACAATCATTTCCATTCTGACGAAGTCTTCTCCTCGATGTTGATTTTTTCCATCACCACGGATTTGGCGAAAATGCGCCCGTCGATGATTGTCTCTTTCTTTTTCATGGAAAGGGAGGAAGTTTGTGAAGTCGACATTTTTGCAGAAAAAGGTTGAAGAAAAACTAATAATATCACAGAGAAATGCAGAAATACAGAGAAATATGTAGGCTGTTTTGCTTGAGACTCGTTTAAAATTGCAGAAAGCGTAAAGAGTCTAAGGGAGCAAGATACAATCCTTTTATAGGGTGTAGGGGATTAGGGTTTCATACAATGAACGGTCAGATTTAAGGGATGGGAACCGTCTTTTAAAATGAACGTACATGATGGATTCAGAGTAACTGGTACATCTTATCCATCTATTTTTGAAATGATAACTGGTCCTACTTCTGACAGTTCGTCTCCCCTTATTGCATGATACAATAGTTTTAAAATTATTGAAATTGCGTTATTTGAGGCATTGAAGTCCAGGTGTCTTTAAGACATTAAAAGATAAAAATGTTTGAAATATACATAGGACACGTGGACTTAAAAATGTTTTTGCTGTACAAACAATTGTAATATTATATTATTGACATCCTACAATGTATGTGCTGTATCCGCAAAAATACAGCGTTCCCCCTTAAAAGGTACATACATAATTCAATCTTACACCAATATCTGGATTAATACTGTATTCATGGGTCGTACTGTATTCCCCATTAATTAATGTACACGTTAGTTGTAGGAAGGTTTCATGCCTTCTTTGCCCTACAGTGCTATCTGACTGGTTCTGAGTGTATAGTTAATTAATGTGGATAGTGTATTCTTGGGTCTTACAGCATTCCTCCTCAATTGATGAGTAAAAGCGTAAACACTTACAGGGAGTCAGGCTGTAGCATTCCCAATTCTTGACAAAGCATGCAGAATCTGGTTGTGCTGAGAGGTTTTATAAATATGTCGGCCAACTGAATGTCTATATGAATCTTTTTGATCCGAACATCCTTATTCTCAACATGATTCCTGATGAAGTGATGCTTCATATCAATATGCTTAGTTCGCGAGTGCAATACAGGATTGTGCGTTATTGCAATTGCATTAGTGCTATCGCACATGATTGGTGTCTCTCTAGCACTGATTCCATAATTTTGTAACTACTGTTGCATCCAGCGAATCTACATATAACAACTTCCAGCGGCATAGTATTCCGACTCAGCTGTAGAAAGCGAGTTAGCCAATTATTTATTACTGAACCATGACACATGTCTCGGTCCAATAAAGTGACAAGTACCGCTTGTACTCTTCCTATCCAACTTGCAGCCTCCGAGATCCGAGTTGCTGTAGCCAACCAAATCGAATCCTCCTTCCTTAAGATACCATAATCCTACATCAACTATTCCTTTTACGTACTTAAGGATTCGTTTGTCTGTCATGAAGTATGACTCCTTAGGTGCTACTTGATACCGAGCACACACTCCTACAGCAAACTAGATATCGGGCCGGCTAGCCATTAGGTACCAAAGTGAGCCAATAAGCTTCCTGTAGAGTGATTGATCAACCGGCTTTCCAGCTTCGTAAGCACTAATTTGCACGGAAGTGCTCATGGGGGTTGACGAGGATTTGGAGTTGTTCAACCCAAACTTGTTGAGTAGCTCCTTGATGTACTTCTCCTGGTTGATAAAGATTCTTGTAGGCAATTGCTTCACCTTCAATCCTAGGAAATAACTAAGTTCCCCCATCATACTCATTTCAAATTTACTTTGCAGGAGATGAGAGAACCTCTGACATAAAGCAAGGTTAGTAGAACCAAATATAATATCATCGACATATATTTGTACCATTAACAGGTCAACTCCTTCCTGTATATTAAATAGGGTTTTGTCCACAACGCCTTTCTCAAATCTATTATTGGTAAGGTATAGGGACAAGATTTCGTACCATGCTCTAGGTGCTTGTATTAGTCTATACAGAGCTTTCCGTATTTTGTATACAAGGTCTCCGCCTTCTGTTTCGACAAACCCTGGTGGTTGTTCAACACAGACTTCTTCGGCGAGATCTCCATTCAGGAATGTGATCTTAATGTCCATCTGTTTCGACAAACCCTGGTGGTTGTTCAACACAGACTTCTTCGGCGAGATCTCCATTCAGGAATGTGATCTTAATGTCCATTTGATATACTATAAAGCTCTTATAGGCGGCAAAAGCTAGGAATATCCTGATGGCTTCTAGTCTGCTACAGGGGCAAATATCTCATCATAGTCTATGCATTCTTCCTATCTGTAGCCTTGTGCGACTAGATGGGGTTTATTCCTAATAACAAGTCCATTCTCATCCTTCTTGTTTCTAAATACCCATTTCGTCACTAATGGTTAGTGGGAGCACACATTATAGGTATGCTAATGAGATTAGTATACTCGGACCAACTCACCCTCAATTCGTCACATGGATTTCACTCCGGGATAATCATTGACGGAATCAAAAGGTTGTGATAGTTATTCGTGAACCTTCGACTTGAGAATTTAGTAGGGATGTGCTTGTGATGTTAAGATTTACACTAGAGTAGCTCGACCCAGAAAACCAAATTGTGGGGGTCAACCTCGATGTGCATCTTGACAGATAAGTTGCAGGTTCTACTAAATATCAATATAGGATTCTTTCTCCTGTAAGTGAACAGGTATATATCATATGGGGTTTTTGGCAGATGAGATCATAATTCTTTGGCCAAAGTATCGGATCAAGTTGTATTAGATACACAAGAGCTCAGTGATCTCGACTGTGACCCTATAACTTGGTCAGGACATTTGAGAGAAGGGTTTATATGTATACTGATATTCACGACAGAAAGATTTTTGGAATGATACCCAATCATTCGTTCTCAGTTAGGTTACAGTGTAGGCTGCAGGACTGGCTAGGTGGTTCTAACACTCTTTGGTTCCTCCCATTGCTAACTGATACGGAGCTACCGATTCGCGCATTAGACGAGAAGACGGAATAAATCGAGCTTATTATCTCTTTATAAATTTTAGATATTGGATATCTAATTTATTGGACATTATATGTCTAATTAGTTTATGGACATTGGATGTCTAACTTAATTTATTGAATAAATTAATTTATGGCCTAATAAAATAAATAAATTACTGGGTAATTAATTTAATTGACATATATAATTATTTCCTGAAAAAATTGATTATATTATTTTGTATTTGACATAATTAATTAATTGGATTAATTAATCAATATAAATACATCGAAACGAAATGGAGTTTATCTGATTGGACACACGAGAGTCCGAAACGAATCGAACTCATCCGATGCTTCTAAATTCCCCCCCATCTCATGCTTTTTTTTGATATCTGATTCCACCTTAAATGGTCGAAGATCAAAGAAAAACAAAGAATAATATATTTCGTGTTATTGAGGGTAGACTTTGAATAAGAGAATAAGAATACAAAATAAAAAAACTAACCTCCTTGACTAGCATAGATCAGTCGTGAGTTTTGCACAAAAGAGTGAAAGTTTCTCAATTTTGTTCTTATCATTTTTCATTCTCTTAGAAAACAATTGAGAGAAAAACAAATATTTCCAACACTTTGAGTTTTTAAGAAATATTAAGAGAGAAAATATTAATTCGTATACTTGGAGTAAATCAATTAATTTCTAAAGCATCATCCACCTTGTTCTAGCCGTATCCTTGGAGGATAATAAGGTGGGTGTTATTCCGATCATTTTTCAGCATGTGGCAAGTAGAGATGCGGTATTTTTAGCATTGGCTTTTCCAAGAGCTATTGCGGATTGGATACGTAGTGTACATCATCAACATCAACATTCAATCAAAGGACTACAACGGTATGATTTCGAATATCACTTGTTTAGTTATATATTCGTATATACGTTGCTGGAATTGATCCTCTTAAGGGATTCATATCGTTTACTTTTCGAATATTGCTTCCACTGCGCCTTCATTTTAGTCAATGAATCCTAACAATTACAAGCTGCAATCTTTCAAGAAATCGAAATTTTATTGATGATCAAACTTACATGGCCTGAAAGATAAGAATACTTATCGAAGAGCATACAGTATGATAAGATACAAAATACAACTAACAGAATCTAGTCCATATAATGTTGATGTTTCCTAGTCTTTCACGAGGGATCATGATCGATCCCTTTCCACCAGCTGAGTAAGGAGTCTCTGCCTCGGTCCCTACAGATGCTTCATCCTTCATAGGAGATATCATAGGCAAGAATCCACTATTAAGGATGGGTCACCCATTCACCCTTTTGATGTTTAGACTTCATTCTTAGTTGTAAGGGTAGCTTTCCTTCTGCCAGTAGCCTCGATAACTAATTTGCGGCATCCTCCAGTGTTCTGAATTTATTGAAGATAACAGACTCCCTGGTGAGGATACAAAAGTATCTCAGCAGTTTGTTGTTTTTTGAGTCCTTTAATTCATCGTAGGCTGTCGATCTATTGGGAGCAGTATCTCGACAGGCTTTCACTCCTTGACCTGGCCGGGTCCGGCCAGTCGTCCGATGGCAGTAGCAATGCTTTCTTCTAGTGTAGCCGCCACTTCACTCTCTTTCTCTAGCCTCCACTTCCTAGCAGCCTCTCTCGACTCTTCCTGTTTTTTGGCATTGTCAATATTTGAGACCTTGCAATGAAGATCCCGAAGGAGTTTCATAGACTCTGACTATTAGGTCTTAAACTTAGTGACATTATCAACCAGCTTCGCAACTACTACTGTAAGATCGTCTATCTTGCTATCATGGCCAGTGAGTTTTGAGCCAGTGTATTCAAGGATGGCAACAGTCTTAGCTTCAGCGTCACGAAGCTTCTCTTGCTCTTGCTTTAGGATCCGCTCTTGATGCTGCTTGAGTTGATTCAGGGCTTGCCACAATGCAGTTGGCATGAAGGGAAAAGCCTCTTCCACATCATTAATGGCCCTTTTCAGTTTTGAGAGCTCGTCCTAAGCTATTTCGTACATCCAGTCCAATTCCTTTCTGATGTCATACAGGGCCTTGATGGCATCCTGCAGGAATATGATTTGGCGATGGATGGCTTAGAGTTGCTCAATCCATGCCTCTGTGCGCGGGGAGCCAGGGCACGCAATCTTTGAGTCGGACAGTTCTCCGAGCTGTTTGAGAACCACATTGTGACGGGGCTTGCATGGTTTGTCATCAGCAAGGAGACTCAACCTGTTCAGAAGCAGGAGCTTCTGTAGGTTGAGCTGCATCTACGGTCTGGGAGACAGAAGGGACTGATTTCTCCTGCTTCTATTGGGTTTCGGTAGTCATAACTACAGAAGGGACTAATTCCTTCTGCCGCCTCTCAGCTTCCGCTGTTCCGCAAGAGGGGATGATTCCTCTTGGAAGACGGCGTGGGTGGCTTCTTCTTCCTTCATTGACTTGGACAAATTCATCTTGTACATGATTAGGTTCCTGTAGGGGAGAAGTAGCTGGTTATTCATTGGTGACAAGAGGGACTGATTCCTCTTGTTTCTTTTCTTCATGTGCTACTTTTTTCTGTTCCGGGGGCGGGGACTGATGTTTTTTCATTGGACGTCCCCTGGCCCTGTTGGGCTTGGATGTTGGAAAATTCTCCTTTCCGAGACCCTTCTCGACTTATCTGAAGACCTGCCTGTAAGGCCTCATTACCGTCATTGGAGTTCGGGTCGGAGTGACAACTTGGTGATGGAGCTTTGTCACTGGACTGTGACTTCCCTTTGAGTGAGGCCTTCTCTTTCACCATGAAATAGTTTGTGATAATCTCAAGGAAAAAGTGATCTTCCCATCTGATCAAGACCTCGACGTTCTGGGTGTCCGTGACCTCCAGAGCAAATAACTCTTCTTCCTTCGAGTCCTCCCAGTTGTATAGGGTGTCGTAGGGAGCGACCCTGTAGGATTTCCAAATCTTGAAGCACTCGAAAGCTTCATCTATCTGGACTTGAAGGAGAGTGTTATTGATGATATCAGTCGGGGAGGGACTCCGCACAGTAGTGGGTTCCACTATTCCATTTGGATTCTAGACAGGTAAGGATGCTTGGGGAGAAGTGGGATCCCTAACAGGGTGGGATGCCCTATTGGGAGAGGGCCTCCATACAGGGGTGGGTTCCCTGTTGGGAGTTGTTGCTTTCGGCTCCGAAGGGGCAGCCAATTTGCAAGAACCTTCTAACTTGGCAAATAGTTGTTCATCTGTCATATCCACTACTGCTCGGGAACTACTGTAGAAGCAGCAACGGTCTCTTCCATAGGGGTTGTGCCCTGTGTGATAGATTTAGCGATTGGAGTGGTTGATGGGACTTCTACACTGGCCGTTGTAGTCACCGTAGGACCAACCTTAGAAGATTTATTCATCTTCTTTCTTTTCTTCTCAACAGCTTTAGGGGAGCTGCTGTCGAGAACACTTCTTTCTTCTTCTTCCCATTATTAGAGCTTTTCAGAGGACATCCCTAGGGTCACTCGAGGTTGGCATGGTGCGCCTGTCATCAAGAATGGGTGTTTTGTTGTATACAGTGGGTCTGATTCCACTGATAAACTTTCCGGTCCCAATTTTCTTAGCGTCGACGGACTGCTGTACTCCACAGCGAGTGAGTATGTGGTTTAGAATTAGGCCAAATGATTTCTTGGAATACTCCCGCTTAGATTCCTCTTCTTGAATGCATTTCAGTAGGATTTGGCACCAGTTTACTTTCTCCCCAAACATGATGGCAACCATCATTTTGTATCTCAAGTTGGTGCACATTTCGAAAGCACCAGTTCGGTTTCAACTAATCGGCAACAAAAATCATGAAGATAGATGTATGGGAGGGTGAAGTTCTTCTTGTGGCAGGAAGGATGGACATTGGTGGCCATGAAAGTGCCAGTAAAGAGCTTCCAGTAGTCAGACAACAGGCTTTCAAACCCGAAGGTCTCCTAATATTCCATCTTCAGCCCGTCAGAGGGCAGCTTGTAAATCTTGTCCAGGAGAGCCTTGTTCACAGGGATCTCAATCCCTTGCACAGTCCTAGTGATGTCATTGATTTTAGAGACTTTTCTCTGCGAAGAGTATTTGAACTTAGCATCCAGAATAGATTTGTCAGCGCGATGACTTCCCAGACAGCACAGACCTTGTTGCTTCACTCGGGAAACAACCAAGTCCATTCCGATTTCATCTTCATTTTCTAAGGAAATGCTCTCCATCAGAATATATTTAGTAAATATGCGACCATCGATGATGGTTTACTTCTTCAAAGAGATTGAAGAGGTATGAGAAGTAGACATATTCAAGAAAAAGGGGTGAGGTAACACGAATTTAAGCAAAGGAATGCAGAGAATATGTAGACAGATTGTTGTAGACTCGTTAATATTGCAGAAAGCATAAAGAGTATTTGAGAGCAATGTACTGTCCTTTTATAGGGTGCAGGGAAGATTAGGTTAATACTGAGTGGTCATATTTAAGGGATGAGAACTGTCTTTTGAAAGAACGTACAAGATGGATTCAGATGTGACTTATACATTTAATCTATTGGTTTTGAAAATAATGGGCGGTCCCACATTTGACACAGGTCGTCTTCTACTATTACAAGAGACGGTGGTTTGAATTTTGAAATTTCGGTATTTGAGGCAATAAAGTCCAGGTGTCATTAAAACTATTAAAGGATAAAACATTTTTAATTCAGACAGAGCACATACATAAAACAATTTGCTGTGAGAAAGTGTATGAATTAGATACTATTATAATATTAATTGATATCCTACAGTGTATGTGCCGTATCCGTGAAAATACATCGTTCCCCCTTAAAAGGTACATACAGGATTAAATTCTTACAATAATATTATATTAATATTGTATTCATGTGGTCGTACTGTATTTCCCCTTAAATAATGCACAAGTCATCTGCAGGAAGGTTATATGCCTTCTTCTTCCTACAATAAGATCTTGCTTGTTCTTAGTGTACAATTAATTAAAGTGAATAATGTATTCTTGGGTCTTACTGCATTCCTCCTCAATTGATGAGTGAAATGTAAAAACTTACAGGGAGTCTAGCTGTAACATTCTCAATTCGTGACGAACGATGCAGAATTTGTTTGTGCTGAGAGGTTTTGTAAGGATGTCGGCTAACTGTATGTCTGTATGAATCTTCTCGATCCGAACATATTTATTCTCAACATGATTTCTGATGAAATAATGCTTCATATCAATATGCTTTGTTTGCGAATTCAATACAGGGTTGTGCGTGATTGCAATTGCACTCGTGCTATCGCACATGATTAGAGTTTCTCTGACGTTGATTCCATAATCTTGTAACTGTTGTTACATCCAGAGAATTTGCATAAAGCAACTTCCAGTGGCATAATATTCCGACTCAGCTGTAAAAAGCGACTTGGCCAATTGCTTCATACTAAACCATGACATAAGTCTAGGTCCAAGTAAGTGACAAGTACCGCTTGTACTCTTTCAATCCAACTTATAGCCTCCGAGATCCTTTTCTTGTTGCTCAGCTTCTAGCAACTTTTGCACTTTTAGATGTGGACACTTATTTGCATAGTGTCTAGGTTTCCTGCAGTTATAGCATAAGTTAGAATCACCAGAGGAGGGAGATTCAGAACTTACCTTGTGAAGAGGCTTGGGCCTGTATGGAGTCTTTCTAGACTGTTTGATGAACTTTTTGAATTTCTACATCAATAGGGCCATTTCATCTTGTGACAGGATATCTTTATCGCTGTCAGCAGTCTTATGTGCGGATTTGGATGTGCTGGGGGTGGAGCTGTGTCTCCTGTCAGATACAGCAGCCAGTGCATACTAGAAATAGATCAAAGAATAGTTCAAAACTAGAAATATTATTAAGGTTACAGGATAGATGCATAGCTGTAGTCTTAATATCCCATCGGGCAGGGAGTGATCTAAAGATTTTCAAATTTTTCTCCTTTTGGGTATACACTTTACCCAATGCTTCAAGTTCAGCGACAATGCCAGTGAATCTGAGGTCAAGCTCCTCAAGCGTTTCAGAAGATTTCATTTCAAATGATTCAAATTGCTGAGTAAGTTTGGAAATTTTATTTTCTTTTGAGAGCTCAGTACCCTCGCAAATCAGCTTGACTGTCTCCCAGATTTCCTTAGCTGTCTTACAGCTCTTTACCTTCTAGAATGTGCCTTTGTCGAGAGTGACAAACGGTGCATTCTTAGCAATATTGTCGAGGTTCGCACACTTGCGATCATCTGCCATCCATTGCTCGCGCTCCTTCTCTAGTATTTCAGCATGAGGTTGTCCTTCTATCCTTGCAGCAGGATTAACCTTCATTATCTTTATTGGACCTTCTTGGATGACAAATATCATCTCCTCGTGCATGGCTGCAAGATGAGCCTCCATCCTAATTCTCCAGTCATCAAACTCGTTAATAGAGAACATAGGAACCTTATTTATCATAGAGGTATCCATTTGAGATATAGGAAAGATGATGAAAATAAGATATTGTTTTCAAAACTAGTGATTTGTGGATCTGACTCAGTTAAAAATTGATTGATTCTTTTTAGAATCAACGGCTCTGATTACACTTGTTGGCCACTAAGTATACAAATAGCAGCTTAGAATATAGAAGCACAATAAGCTGTACAATTTTTGAAGTTAGTTTGCGTAGTGGAAGTTTGGTGTGAGTTGCTGTAAATACAGCAACTAGGTGTTCTCCTGTTTGCTTGATGCGTGCATGGTTTTAACAATATACTTGATAAATCACAAAGCAATGAAAACAGTAAAGACAAAAGGTAAATGACACAGTTTAAAGTGGTTGGAGGTAAATCCCTCTACGTCCACTGGTCCTCCACACAAGAGTAAATAGTTTATTATAATCACTACATACACAACTACGTGACTATAACTAAACCTGTCCCTGTATCGTTCACACAAATTGATACAGGGACTGCAGCTTTGGACCGTTCAGACAGATTGGCTTGAGCTCTTTTTCAACTTGTTTCTTCTTACACAGATCGAAGCTTCATCTTCAATGCTATTCTTCCCACACAGGTCGGAATATGCAAGGATCCTTAGTACACACAGGGCTAATGATAATCTCAACGTAAAGGTGGAAAAAATCTCAAACAGCAGCTATATCTTTGATGAACACTCATTGTATGATGTACTCTTTGTGTTGAGGACTTGTACATTTCTTCACTTGAATACTTGTTGTATGCTCATGAAATATAATACGTTGTAATCACTAGAATGTCAGAGTGATCTGTCAGAGCTTTTGTGATATTGAATAACTTGTATGTGTTGGTCCTCTGGCTTGTGGGTACTTATAACCTCGGAAATATATCCGTTAAATGAAGCCGTTGCTGGTTGCTGAGATGTGGACGTCTGACTTTTGATTGGCGGCTGCTGAATGTTTGAATTAAAGCAGATCGCATTTAATGCTTCAGACATCCTTTCTGCCTTCGCATTAAATGCTCTTCAGAGCATTCAGACTTGTCTCTCTCCAGCCGCATTAAATGCTGTCCTATCAGCAATAAATGATGCTTTAACCGTGAATACTTTATCAATAAATAATGTTTATCTCACAACAGTTTAAATCATTATTATATACAATTCGGACGTGTTTTACTTTTTCTAAGTAAAATACCTTCAGCCTGTATGCTGCATCCAACATATTGCGTCTCTTGCTGTTTGAGGATGGCTCTGTAGGATGGACTGTTAGAAGATCTCTTTGCTGTATGTTGGGGCTCTATGACGAGTTCTAACAACTTCCATACTTGGCAGAATTCTGACCTTTGAGACTACTAGCTGTATGTTGGCAATTATCAAAACAGGAATGTTTATCCCAATACGCACCTTTTTCACTTAAGGTCTATAAAGTGTATATTTCTCCAATTAGAAAAGCTCGGATGACACAAGAGACCGACTAACACTACAATAGTTCCCAATTTTATGGGACTATTATATAAAATGGGTTGGATATGATTATCGGGCATTGTAGGCAGGTCTTAAATGGTAAATATGGTGAAATAAGGCAAAATAAGGTCGACTAAGAAGATCGAGATGTTCGTAACACATCCCAGTAGGCTTTAAGTGACTAGTGATTTTTCTTTCTAGAAAATAATAGACAAGATGTTATTGTTTTTAAGTGCGGGATAGCAACTAGGCTCATACGCCATGGTAGACTCTAATTGCGCACTTCTTTCACTTAAGGCCCAAAAGGTGTACGTTTTTTCCCATTGGGAAAGCTTAAGTGTCTCAAGAGACCGGCTACCACTATATTAGTACCTACAATTTTGTATTATTACATGACATGGGATGAATATGATTATTGGGCATTACAGGCGGGTTTTAAATGGTAAAATATGGTAACTAAGATAGATTAAGGTAAACTAAGGAGATCGAGACATTCCTAACACATCATGGTAGGATCAGAGTGACTACCGTTTACGTCACGTCAACTAGTCGTCGGGTGAGTAGAAGACAACAGCGGGCATGTGTATGATGTACGGTTGCATGCAGATTGAGATGTAGATCAAGTATATATACATATGGATTGATAAGGTGAAGATAGTACTGGCCGAAAAAAAGAAACTACGCAGCAGGCGGTTTACTGTGTGTGTTTGTGTTGCGGCGGAAGTTGTCGGAAAATTTAGTCGAGTGGTCTGGAATGGGCGGGGAAGAAGATGGTGGGGTATCCATCCAGAAACAAACCCCGGTTGACGGTATGGTGGGAGAACAGCAGCACGCCCTCAGAATTAGAGCGAAATAGGGCGTGAGGGAATGGTTTAGTTGTTTGGTTTAGGGTTTAGGGTTTCCAATTACCATATAAATTCATCATATTCTAAATCATTTATAATTTATAAACTTTTTTAATACTCATGGACTCGGGCGAACCACCCTCATACTTGCATGTATTTGAAATACGTTTATAAGAATCCAAATTCATTACCTTCTAAATTTTAAAGTTTTAGAAAAATCCTTAATCCATAATACATCATGAAAATTCAAATACAATACACCACCCTATGAGATACTTTCTTTGCATCTCCTCTTTGTTTGCAAGGAAAGCAATATTTCGATGTCTTATAGTCAATGATCAGTTTCTAAAGGGCAAAGCAACTAACATCTCGCCATGACCTTTTATACGCAACAAAAAAAGCAGCACTCATTTATGAAATTGGAAATTATACAATCGACAAAATCATTGCTGTTAAATTGTGTTAGTTCCGTTCACTTATTTAAAACCTACTGGTACACGACTACTAGAACATCATAGAATCTCATCCAACTAATTTGTTGAAACTACAACTTGCTTATAACAAACAAGACTGCAAACATACCACCGTCTCCAGGTTACAGCATGCAAATTAGTTTACAATAATATAATGGCTTGTTCAACTTAAATGAGAGACTTACCTAAGGTCTAGGAAACATGCATAATCATTAAGACCTTCCTATTCTATGAAACCTTTTTGTATTTGTACGCCTGTTGTTGCTGATTGATATGGATGTTCAACAGCCATGAAGCTTCTTGGTCATTTGACCATGCTGTTGTGCAATATTAAGATTTGGGTGTGATAAATATGATCATCTCTGGACCTTCCTATTCTATGAAACCTTTTTGTATTTGTACGCCTGTTGTTGCTGATTGATATGGATGTTCAACAGCCATGAAGCTTCTTGGTCATTTATATTTGTACTTTTGAAAATTATTAAGATTTGGGTGTGATAAATATGATCATCTCTGGACCTTCCTATTCTATGAAACCTTTTTGTATTTGTACGCCTGTTGTTGCTGATTGATATGGATGTTCAACAGCCATGAAGCTTCTTGGTCATTTGACCATGCTGTTGTGCAATATATATGGGTGTTTGCTTCAATAGCGCTTTTGATGGGAGCAATAATCTTTGTATGTCATTTCTTGTTAATGAAGTGAGAACAATAATACTCTAATTTCTTGTGAACAATTCACCTATATGTCTTCTCTATTTGACATGAAAACTTGTTTGTATAACCAGAACAAAGCACTTTCTTACTTTCAACAATTTTTGTCATCTGCTAACCATCACACGTACTTGATGAGTTTCAAGATGTTTGTATATGGTCATGATAATATTATTTCTTGCGGAGCAGTTGACAAAGTTTAGCTCTTTTTTTCAAGGACTATCATCACTAGAACCACTTCGAATAGTTATGTGACATGACAGTACCATACCAACGGAATATTTGTGTATCAAGAATTTGGTGCTCCAGTCTAAAAGGGTTTTTGTTTATCGGTCTTGCGACTCTTTCCTATGTGGTTCTTATATATATATTCTTGTTGGTCACGATATACTTACATGATAGCTTGGGTGGTGAATAAGTTGTATTCTTTTTGAAGATTTTACATAGCAGAAGTCTATAAGTAAGTTGATACAAGTAAATCAACTGTAAGTAGTCATGTGTGATTGGTACTTACAAGGTTTTACAAGATAAGTATAAATAAATCACAGGTAGTATGCAGAAATAAGTAAACAAGTAAAGACATAGTATGTAATGTGTTTCGAGGCAACATCCTCTATGTCCACGGGTTTTCCACACAGGAATAAAATTTATTAAAATCAAGGTGTACACAACTATATGATTTTAAGTAAACCTCCAAGCTGTATCTTTCACACATATTGATACAGTTGGTTGTAGCTTGAGACATTCATACAGAGTGGCTATATGCTTCTTGAACTCAGACTTCTTCTCACGCAGATTGAAGCTTCGTTCTCCTGAACTGTTTTCATCCCACACAGGTCGAAATCAGCTTGATTTGTTAGTCCACACAAGGCTTAGTCGCAATGGTAAGTAAAGTAGTTTAAGTCTCTGAACAATAGCTATAGGGTTTTAGGTTACTAGCTGTAGTGTGCAGTTTTTTTAGTTGAGGACTGATAATCTATTTAATATGAATATTGATGTAGGCTTGAAGAGAGTATTTGCCCTTCTAATATGATCAGTAGTTTCAGTTCTTCCGGTTTTTAAGCAAGTCCTCCGATTGGGCTATTTATAACCTTAGAATTTGAATATGTCAGTTGTTGACCAGTTGATGAGATGCGGACACTTCAGATTTGCAATTTGGTGAATCCTGTTGGGAAATTTTGGTATCTTCGCCGTTTGAAATTTACGCAAAGTTTAATAGAGTTATCGAACTCTTTTGCATTTGCGGAAGCATAATTAACTTGCGGAAATTAAATGACACAATATTTATAGAGGTTCGGCTAAACGTGCCTACGTCCTCTATCCGTATCTTTTTTTATAGGCTCAAGATCAACCTTTTCCACCTTGTCTTCTATTGGTCCGAGGTAAACCATTACAATCTCGTATTCTGTAGGTCCGAGATAAACCGTTACACTCTTGTCTTTATGTCGGTCCAAGATAAACTGTTTTCCTTTTCTATTGGATAAGGAAGCAACCTATCTAGCTTCGATTGGTACTAGACAAACCTCACTCGGATTTAGATATGATTTTAATAATGTCGGATCAACGATCCTAATAACACCGAATCAATCTACAATCCGTATCTTTCCTCTAGTGTATGATTTAGTTTATGAACACTCAAACACTATCAATCAAGTATAATTACAACAACAAAGATGTATACAATGATATATGATCAATATGTGATTTGCTTGAAGTTGTTGTATGTTGAATACCATTAGAAGTGGTATTTATAGACTCCAAAGCCTCAACTAGCCGTTAACTGCTGCCTCATGTATTACGTACGTTATAGCTCATCCATTGCATACGTTAAACGCGTTACATATGTTACCATCATCCTATTACGTACGTTAGGCTCCTACAGATCAGTCCAATGGCATTCGTTTCTTCCATTACGTACGTTAGCTTGTTACATTACGTAAGCTTTCCTTTACGTATGTTAATGTTGCTTCGTTACGTACGTTATCTGATGTATCCGTTGTATGATTTTTGACTTCTCCGAACTCTTCGAACGGTTATTTGACCTTAGATTCAAATCATCATTACGTACGTTAATCATAATGTGTTACGTACGTTATTTGTACTTTGTTGCGACGTTATTTTTTATGCTTTGTGTATGTTAACTTCATGCTGAATTCGTCTGCCTTCAAGTCGGTTTATATTACATACGTTATGTATGCTTCATTGCGTACGTTATACTTGCTTTTGCTTCAATTCAAAGTTCTTCGGTCCAGCTCGTCGTCTTCGACTTTTTTATTGTTTTGCTTGGTTTCATTGTTGTTTTCTTTGATCAAAAACATTATTAACTCATCATCAAAACAATTTTATAAATATGTGGAATAGGATATTCCAACAATCTCCCCCTTTTTGATGATGACAAAACAACAACCTTCAATGAGATTTTATACCTGCAAAATTAAAATAATTTATGGATCAAAGTTTTCGGTTTGGTCTGTTTTAGTTTTCTTCTCCCATTCTTTTCTTTTTCAACTTCTTCTTTTATTTTCGACTTCTTCGCCTTTTCTCCCCTTTTCATGATCGGGATATTGTTTATTTTTCTCGTCATTCTTCCATGACTCTTTCTCTCATTCTCCTATTCTCTCCCCCTTTTGTCATAATCAAAAAGTGCATAATAACAATGATATCAATGAATATTTAAATATGACAAAATATGGGTAATAACGCTCCCTGAAAAATAGATTTCCTCATTTAAAAATAATGGTAACTCCCCCTGAGTTGAATATCAATTGTTAAAAATATAAATTATCAAAATACCAATTGATGGAAATATATTAATTTTTAGTTTTTGGGATCCAACCGATAGTTGGTTTTTCTTTTAAAACGTAGACGATATTCGTTATTGTGGTTCCTATAGGAATCCAAACTTTTTAAATTTTTATCGTCCGTCTTGGGCTTTTTCAAATCGAAATATGATGCCCAAGTTTTAAATATTTCTCACATCGGAGTATTTTAAAATTTAAGGATTCGGTTTTATTATTCGGTTTGAATCCTAACCCCTCTTTATTTAAAGAATATTTTTGAATGGAAAGCATTTGTTCAAACTTGTCGTTTATGCAAGAAAATTTATTGGTTAAATCCTTAAGTTTTTTCTGAACTTTCAAAATATCATTCTTTAATTTATTTTCAACTTCAAGGTTAGAATGATCGGGTTCTAAAACTTCCCCTTTTTTTTATTTAATTTGGAAATTATCGATTTCTAATAGTTTATTTTTCGATTGGAGGGATTTAGTTTCAATTAAAGCATTTTTAAAATTGGTATGTAAAAGTTCGAATGCTTCAAATAATTTATCGTGAGACGAGGTACTAACCTGGCTTTTAACGTCCCTTTCGTCGAATGAACTCCTTGCCATGAGTGCGAGGTTATTTTGAATAAATTCATCTTCTTTCTCTTCGTCACTCCACGTGGCTATAAGAACTTCTTTCTTAGGATTTGAGCCTCAGTAATTTTTAGCAAAGTGGCCTGGTTTACCACAGTTTCGACAGTTGTTGTCGAATTTCTTATATTCGCTCGATTTGATGTCCTTCCTTCCCTGGTTCAATACATTTTGATACTTATTAATATTTTTGGCATGATATGCCACTTCTTTGTCATCTTCGTCCACTGGGATTTCTTATTTTCTTGACATCTTAGCTTTCAAAGCCATGGTTCTTTCTTTCGGCTTCGGCTTGACACTTCGTGATTTTAGAACAATCTCATAATTTATTAGTGAACCTACAAGGGCGCTAAATTCGAGCGTGTTGAGATGTTTAGATTCCATGATTGCCATCACGGTGCTGTCCCATTCGCTAGGTAGTGATCGTAAGATTTTCTTGACTTTTTCACTACTCGATAGCGGTTTCCCGAATGAAGCAATGGTGATGACCGAAAATTGGTCGAATATGTTAGTGATGGACTCGTCACCCTTCATCATGAATAACTCGTAGTCATGGAGAAGCATATTAATCTTCGTCTCCTTGACTTGAGTTTTTCCCTCGTGTGTGATTCCAAGAATTTTCCAGATTTCTTTTACACTTTCACACAAAGAAATACGGTTGACCTCCTCTGGATTTAAGGCACAATATAAAAGTTGAGTGGCCTTACAATTGAGGTGATCGTTCTTCCAATCCTCGTCATTGTACTCTTCGAAGCTCTTAAGTGACCCGTCGTATTTGGTTGGAACTTTCAGGCCAAGACAGATGATCTTCCAGATTTCTATATCGTAGGCATGAAAGAAGATCGACATCTTTTTCTTCCAAGTCATATAATTCGATCCTTCGAAAAATAGAGGTCGATTTAGAGAAAGACCTTCGACCGAGGCAAATTGAAACGCCATAGGATCTTCTTATCCTCGGATGTTAAGCTGATTTTTATAGATATCCGCTCTGAGACCAATTATTGGAAAATTTTGGTATATTCACCGTTTGAAATGTACGCAAAGTATAATAGAGTTATCGAACTCTTTTGCGTTGCGGAAGCGTAATTAACTTGTGGAAAGTAAATGACACAAGATTTATAGAGGTTCGGCTAAACATGCCTACGTCCTCTCTCCGTATCTTTTTCTATAGGCTCAAGATCAACCTTTTCCGCCTTGTCTTCTATCGGTCCGAGGTAAACTGTTACAATCTCGTCTTCTATCGGTCTGAGATAAACCGTTACACTCTTGTCTTTATGTCGGTCCAAGATAAACCGTTTTTCTTTTCTATTGGACAAGGAAGCAACCTATCTTGCTTTTGATTGGTACTAGACGAACCTCACTCGGATTTAGATATGATTCTAATAATGCCGGATCAACGATCCTAATAACACCGAATCAATCTACTATCCGTATCTTTTATCTCGTGTATGATTTAGTGTATAAACACTCAAACAATATCAATTAAGAATAATTACAACAACAAATATGTATACAATTATATATGATCAATATGTGATTTGCTTGAAGTTGTTGTATGTTGAATACCATTAAAAGTGGTATTTATAGGCTCCAAAGCCTCAACTAGCCGTTAGCTGCTTCCTCATGTATTACGTACGTTATAGCTCATCCATTGTGTGCGTTAAGCATGTTACGTACGTTATCATCATCCTATTACGCACGTTAAGCTCCATACAGATCAGTCCAGTGGCATTCGTTTCTTCCATTACGTATGTTAGCTTGTTACATTACGTACGTTAATTGCTATACTTTACGTACGTTAATGTTGCTTCGTTACGTACGTTATCTGATGTATCCGTTGTATGTTTTTTGACTTTTCTGAACTCTTCCAACGGTTAATATTTGACCTTAGATTCAAATCATCATTACATATGTTAATCATAATGTGTTACGTACGTTATATGTACTTCGTTGCGTATGTTATTTTTTATATTTTGTGTATGTTAACTTCATGTTGAATTCATCTGCCTTCAGGTAGGTTTATATTACATACGTTATGTTGACCTAGAAGGGTTACATTCGGCCTAGTGCGTCCCCTTAGGGAGCTCTAGTGCTATTTGTACGAAAGAAGGATGAATCCCTGCGTTTATATATTGACTACCGTGAGTTGAACCGGGTAACAATCAAGAACAAATATGTTGCTTCATATTGATGATTTGTTGGATCAACTCTAAGGCGATGCTGTATTTTCCAAGATCGACTTAAGATCTGGGTATCATCAGTTGAGGATCCGAGAGTCCGACATTTTGAAGACAACTTTTTGTACTCGCTATGGGCATTATGAGTTCGTGGTTATACCGTTTAGGTTGATTAATGCACCGACAGTGTTCATGGAATTGATTAATCTAGTTTTCATTTATTATCTTGATCATTTTGTAGTCGTTTTCATCGACGACATTCTGGTTTACTCTCGTGACCAAGAAAAGCACGAGTGTCACCTCCGTCAGGTTCTCGATGCGTGGAGGCGGGAATGGTATTCGCTAAAGTCAAGTCCCGTTCGATAAGAAGTATTTAAATACTGAAAGAATAAAGTATTTAAATACTAAATCCGACAGAGATCTTCAAACAACGCAAAATCCAGATCTTGGTTTATACAAGTCAACCATCCAATTGTCACGGACTTTTGCTCAACGGATCTATTCAAAGGCTATATATATCCCCAAGAGTTTGAAGATTAGATATACACGACGAACTTACATCTGAAAAACTATCACTAAGATAACAAGAGCTTACACGAATATTATGAGCAAACATATTTCTTCAAGTATACTGCATATTCTGAGAGAAGAAATATCCAAGTGCTCAACCTTGAACAACACATCATCAGCTCAAGCTCAAGAAAGTCAAGTTGTTGTTCAAACCATCGTTCTATCATTGAACAAACCCATTAGTCCTGTGTGGACTGAGAAAGCATTGCTTTTCCCAAACTGTGTGTGACGAACTTGCATTGAAGAGACAAATCTTCGGAACTGTGTGTGAAGAAGTTAGTCAAGTGAAAGCCTAAACCAATCTGTGTGAACAGTTGAAAGCTTCAATCATTGTATCAATCTGTGTGAACGATACATTGATAGGTTTGATTATAAATACGTAGTTGTGTACGTAGTATTTATAATAAACATTTTAACCCCTGTGTGGAGGACCAGTGGACGTAGAGGGGTTTACCTCGAACCACTTTAATTACTGTGTCATTTACCGTCTACATTTACTGTTTTAATATCTGTGATTATTTTAAGTATACACTTCATACCGAGTTGCTGTATTTACAGCAACTTACTTTAACAAGACTTCCGCTACGCGCTCAGATTTGAAAATAGTACAGCTTGTTGCTTAAAACACTTTCCAAGCTGTATTCTGTATACTTAGTGGCAAACAAGTGGTATCAGAGCGGTTGATTCTAAAAAGAATCAGTCGTATTTTTAACCGAATCTGATCCAAGATCACTTATTTTTGTTTAAAACAGTCTTTTTCTTCCCTATATTCTCATATGGATACATCAATGATCAATAAAGTCCCCATGTTTTGTATTAATGAGTTTGACGATTGGAGAATTAGGATGGAGGCTCATCTTGCAGCAATGCACGAAGAGATAATTTTTGTTATACAGGATGGCCCCATAAAGGTCATGAAGGTAAATCTGACCCCAAGGATTGAAGGCCAAGCTCATGCCGAGATGCTCAAGAAAGAGCGCGAACAATGTGTAACACCCCGAGATGTTCGGAATAATTACAGCGCCGTAAACCCTTTAAGTAAGGATTTACAAGGCTAATTAAAAAGGAAAGTAAATATAAGACATCAACACTGCGAAAATTCAAGTTTATGGAACGTACAACTGGTTCAACGGGTAATTAATACAACCATATCGAATTAATATCAAAAGGACACGCGTACTCGAGTACAGAAACCAAACCAAGACAACAAATCTCCAATAACAATAAACATCACTGAACCCCTTCGTCGTCACGTCGGTCCTGTGGCTGTTTCCCTGCTCCTCGGCTACCTGAACATCAAAACAAATGTCCACCCCTGAAGGGGTTAGCAAAACGATGCTAGTACAAGTATCATGTTAAACAATTTGAATATGCATCAATAATACATAACAAGATACACCACACGGACTTCCGCTACCGGAATCCGACAATGCGAATCCACAAGATTCCATTACACAGCATGGGTATTCCAATGATCCAGCGCCCTCAGCATAGATCCCAAGATGATCCCGTCGGACCAACACGAGGTGGAAATAACCCTTCCAATGATCCAGCGCCCTCAGCCTAGATCCCAAGATGATCCCGTCGGATCAACACGAGGTGGACATCCGATCCAGCGCCCTCAGCATAGATCGTACAACGTATACAAACACAACTCATGCATACACATATGCCAAATCGTTATGTTCATCAACATGAACATATAAACACTATATAACGAATATCATGACAAATCAACGAAGTAAATATCATGTTCAACAACATGCATAATCATACGCATACTCCAAAAATACCGATATTAACATATCACGATACTTGCCTCGAAGATGGCAAGAACGATACACTTCAATGCTCTCGACGCACTCGAAGGCCGCCTCCTCCGATCAACGTAACAAGCTCGAACCTTAACAAAAAGAACGATATACAAATCATCTCAAGTCGAACGATGGCCTAACAATTCAGTCTACGGCCGAAAAGCTCAAAATAAACAATGCCGATCGCTTAGCGCGCGCTACGTACCCTACGTAACGTGCGCTAAGACGGACTGTTAGCGTACCCTATCTTATAAGACTAGCGTGCGCTAGCCACGGTCTGGCAGTCTGACTCGGCTGGTCTCATAACGCGCGCTACGTACGTTTCGGGCGTTAACTGACCCCGATAGCGCACGTTAACTCACATGTGTTAGCGTGCGCTAATATTGCATGGCGAATCACGCGCAAGCCGCGGGTTGAATGGTGAAGAACTCAAGAATCCTACCGTGATAATACAAGTTATCCTCGGGCAAATCATGCTAATAAGGTTTGAGGAAGATTTGATTATGGAATACCAATATACGGATAGTCATCTTAATATCATAATCCATTACGATCTTCAAGAAGTAATCTAAGTTCGTATCGTCTTATGTTTCAAAACACCTGATTTCAACGTATACGACTAAAGAATCGGGTACTATCCGATTACTTGATCATAAATCGATTTAAACATGCTTAGGAGTCCTTATAATAAGGTGGTTCAAAGGTTCATTCGATATCTAGCATCTATACGTCAAAAGTATCCTTCTAACATGCGATGACCGATAAAAACGAAATACTTGCTATCCAAACATGATTCAAACTTCCTTAGGAACCTTACTAATCATTGGTGAAAAATCACCTACCTCAAAGTAATGAAGAACACGGATGAAAATGAAGCAATCCAACACCAAAGGCTTGATCACCAATCTCCAATGATATAAGATCTTCAATCTCGAACTAAGTGGTTGATACGAAGTGTTTAGGACGAATGGAGTTATGTTTCAAGTGCAAGAGTTCGGGTTATGTGGGAAGTAAAGACTGAAATCACGAATAGGATGTTTGTCTATTTATAATAAATGGCTATTAGCGCGCTACACCTGTTCGTAGCGTGCGCTAACGGCTCGATCTAAAGCGTACTCGGCACTTAGCGTACGCTACGCATGTACACATGGCGTGCGCTAAGGCGTTGACCCGGCTTTTCCCGAAAGCCGTCCAGGTACATCCGACACGATCCGACAGGGGTCCCCCGGCCAGATCTCACCTACCGCACGTCTCAATCAGTCTGACCACGCATAGCGTGCGCTAATTACACTCGGTAGCGTGCGCTATAAAACCATGTTAGCGTACGCTACCCTTAGCCTGTAGCGTGCGCTACATGCACAGAATTTCAACCTTTAAATCACATACACGAAATTATATGCTCGACGATATCGGATTATGAACTACGGAGAATAGTATTCAGACAAAAGTACAATCATTACAATATCGCAAGTTCAAATTACATAACATAAATCTCGGGTATTACATCCTTCCTCCCTAAAAAGAAGTTTCGTCCCAAACTTAGGATGAAAACAACTCCGGATATTTAGCCTTCATACCGTCCTCCGTTTCCCAAGTGGCCTCTTCGACTCCATGTCGTGACCATTGTACTTTAACCAAATGTATCGGTTTATTCCTTAATTGTTTGATCCGGCTCTCAAGTATCTTGATTGGTCTCTCTTCGAAGGTGCCATCATTAGCTATCTCGATCTCGTCGAAATCAATGACGTGACTGGGGTCCGGTATATACTTCCGCAGTTGGGATACGTGAAATACACTGTGAACATGACTCAGCGATGGCGGTAAGGCCAACCTGTATGCTAAATCCCCAACTCTCTCTAGGATCTCAAATGGTCCGATATATCTTGGACTAAGCTTGCCTCTTCTCCCAAAACGGAAAATCCCTCGTGTAGGAGACACCTTCAATAGTACGTGGTCCCCAACGTCGAACTCTAGAGGGCGACGACGTACATCTGCATAAGACTTCTGTCGACTCTGGGCAGTCAACAGTCTCTCTCGAATCACCGCTATCTTCTCTTGAGTCTGAATAATCAAATCCGGTCCCGTCCCGATCAAATCCGAAGAATCATCCCAACACAGGGGTGATCGGCACCTCCTCCCGTACAAAGCTTCAAATGGTGCCATCTTAATAGAAGCATGCCAACTATTATTGTAAGTGAATTCGATCAAGGGCAAGTGAACTTCCCAATCAGTTGACCAATCCAACGCACAAGCTCTAAGCATGTCTTCTATAGTTTGAATAGTCCTTTCGGACTGACCGTCCGTTTGGGGATGATAAGCTGTGCTAAAGTTGAGCTCAGTCCCCAAAGCTTTGTGAATCGCTTTCCGTATGCGACACGAAACGACCATCTCGATCCGAAATAATGGTCTTCGGCGTCCCGCAATCCGACTATCTCCGCAATAAATACTCGCGCCAAACTTTCGGTCCCCAAGTATCTTTGATCCCTAGGAAATGAGCCGACTTGGTTAGTCGATCAACTATAACCCAAATCATGTTCATTCCCGCTCTAGTCCTTGGCATACTTGGTGATGAAATCCATCGAGATATCTTCCCACTTCCACTCGGGGATCTAAGCGGCTTTAACATCCCTACAGTCGCCGATGCTCAATCTTGACTTGTCGACAAGTCAAACACTTCAAACGTGCTGCCACGCCCTTCTTCATTTTCCCCACCGTAAGTTTTGTTTTAGATCCTTATACATTTTATCACGCCCGGTGAATAGAATAGGGCGCTGTGAGCTTCCTTCGAATAGTCCGTCTCAAATCATCATCATCGGGAACGCAAAGTCGACTCAAATCTCGAACTCCATCATCTTGTATTACGAATCACGGGCTTTTCCTTTCTTTATTTCATCACATAATCGAAGGATCGGAGAATCGTTCAACCGTTTAGACTTGATCCCTCGACTAGTGATGAAGTCGGTTCCATCACATAAAGTTGTCCTTGGATTCCTGGTGCCCATACTTCAATCCTCGCGGATCGGGTTCCGTTGAATACTGGTTTGGGATGTAAGTGCTTCCAACACTCGAAGAGAAACGGGTTTTCGGCTCAAGGCATCGGCTACTACATTTGCTTTCCCCGGATGATAGAGAATCTCCAAGTCGTAATCCTTGATCAATTCCACCACCTTCTCTCGCCTCATGTTTAATTCTTTACATTGAAAATGTATTTGAGGCTTTTATGATCTCAGAAGATCCGACAATGAGTGCCGTACAAATAATGTCTCCAAATTTTCAAGGCAAAGACCACAGTGCTAGCTCCGGATCATGAGTCGGATAATTAACCCGTACGGTTTCAATTGCCGAGAAGCATAAGCAATTACTTTACCCTTTTGCATCAACACACAACCCAAACCCACGATTCAAGCGTCATTTGTATACCAAAAATCCGTCGGTTCCTTACAGCGGCGCTAATATAGGTCTTGTCGTCGAGTCTCTTCTTAAGTTCGTCAAAACCCGGCTGGCACTTCTCATTCCACGCGAACTTTTGAGTTTTCAGAATTTGGGTGAGCGGACGAGCAATTTTGGAAAATCCCTCTACAAAGCGGCGATAATATCCGGCCAAGTCCTAAGAAGCTTGGACTTCTTTCACGTTTTTAGGGCTTCCCATTCCAAGATTGCTTCGACTTTCTTCGGGTCCACCTGAACTCCGTCGGATGATATCACGTGCCCAAGGAAGGTTACTTCCTTAAGCCGATCTCATTTAGAAAGCTTAGCATACAGCTGTTCCTTTCTCAAGATGCTCAAAACCACACGTAAATGTTCAGCATGTTCCTCTGCGTCCCTCGAATATATCAAGATGTCGTCAATGAAGACAACCACAAATTTATCCAAGTACTCCAAGAATACCCGATTCATCAATTGCATGAATACCGCAGGAGCATTTGTAAGTCCAAATGGCATCACTACAAATTCATAATGCCCGTCTCGGATCAAAGCGCATTTCGGTATATCCGATTCCTTAATTCTCAACTGATGGTATCCTGATCGCAAGTCAATCTTCGAGAATACCCTTGCCCCTTGCAGTTGATCAAACAAGTCGTCGATCCGAGGTATAGGATACTTATTCTTGATCGTCATTTTGTTAAGCTCCCTGTAATCAATACACAGTCGGAGGGATCCGTCTTTCTTCCGGACAAAGAGAACGGGCGCCCCCCAAGGAGAAACGCTCGGTTGAATATATCCCTTCTGTAGTAATTCCTCCAGTTGCTTCTTGAGTTCATACATCTCGGTTGGCGCCATACGGTATGGTGTCCTGGAAATAGGGGTTGCTCCAGGCTCTAATTCGATGGTGAATTCCACTTCTCTTTGCGGAGGTAACCCTGGTAGCTCGTCAGGAAATACATCCGAGAACTCATTCACAACTGAGATAGACGAGAGCTCTATTCCTTCCTCTTTCCTCATGGCATAGCACCAAAGTCCATGACATCCCTGCTTCAGTAATTTCACCGCTTTCATTGCCTTGATCAATTTCCCCGAGCTTCCCGGCCTCCATCCTCGGAATAAGTGTTCAGATCCGTCATCAGCAATGATGGAAATGACTCTCTCTCGGTAATTTAGCACAGCTCCATAACGGTTGAGCCAATCATCTCCGAGAATTAAATCGTCACCGCAGGTGTCAACTACAATAAGATTCGATGGCCAATCTCTTCCTTCTATAGATACTGGGAAATCCCTAGCTTCAAGTGTTCCCATAATTCTCTCTCCACTCGGCAATCCCACAACATACGGTTCACAATCAATTAAGCACGAGATTTTCAAACGATTAACACAGTTCAAAGATATAAAAGAATGTGTGGCTCCGGAATCGAATAAAACACTAACTGGTTGCAAAAGGATCTGAATCGTACCTGATGCAACCGCAGTGTTCGCCGTCCGATCTCCTCATTTCGTACAGGCGCGGAGGAACGGACCCGGACTGGATGTCTCTCTCTTCCCCGTTAGCTGCTGGAATCCACTCTGCGTATGTCTGGTTCACACTTATCTCCTTAGGAACCTGGTGCTTTGGAGTGCGGGTACCAAAGATCTAGTAGCGGCTCCACGAGAAGGCCGCACGGTGCCCTTCTTGCCCAGATCGTAACAAGTCACGAGAAGATGCGGGGCAATCACGTCGAACATGCCTTTCGACCACAATTGTAACATTTATTTGATGCGTCGAAGCTGCGATCTTGTCAGGAACTTCTTTCCGCCTCTAGAAGGATGTGGAGGTTTCTAGCCGAATAAAGGAAGATCGCCTTTGCGGGCCCCACCACTCTTGTTTTACGCAAAGCTTAGGTCACCTTACCTTCTTTGCCTCTACCGATTTCTCTACCGCCGCCTCTTTCATGTCGTAGGCCGCCGCTTTGTCTTGATACTGCCGCAACGTAGTACACTCGAATCCGACATGTATCTTGAATCTCCGCTTCATCCGCATATCAAAATGAAAAATCTTTTACGCCTCCGTTACCCAAGTGTCACACACAAGTCACCGATGATTAAAAGTTTTAATTACATCATCACAGATGCCTCCGAACTCTGTGGTGAGAAAAACTCTCGGATCTTCGCCTCTCTTCTTGGACGGGGACAATCATGCTTCCATCATTTGTTTGAATTCCGTCCAATCCGCATTATGATCCTCGGGTCGAACAGCTTCCCACCAATCAAAGGCCTCCCCAGTTAGAAAATACTGGGCGATGGGAACCTTCCGGTCCTCGGGACAGTTAAGACCCGCGAATATTTTCTCCAACTCCTTGAGCCAGTGATCCCAAATAAGTGCCTCAGCAGATCCGTCAAATTTTGGCGGGTGCAATTTAACCACCTCAGCAAGCCATCTGTCTCCCCGGTTATCCTCGTGGTGCTGCTGTCCCATCGCTGTCTGCATGCGATCAACGACCTGGGCGAACTGGTTTATCTGCGCCACCACCTGTTGAAGCACCCCTGGCATGTTAGGATTTGCGTCACCATTCGCTGATCCTTGCCGCCTCCGAATGGGAATCGGTTCGACTAGCCGATATTTGCAGGGTAGTTGCGGAATCCTCATGTCTCATGTTACCACGTCCGCGTCCACGACCGCGTCCGCGTCCACGTCCTCCTCTCAACATACTGTAAACACAATTTCTCAATATCCAGAACAAATTTTTTGAAATAAAGTCCGTCAATACTCACAAAAGAATAATTAAGTAAAACGGTAGTATAAGAGATTAAGAGACTTACAACCACGGTCCACATGACGACTTAGGCTGAACAGTGATGTTACAAATGACCCGTAAATCAAATAACGTAAACAGACCCAACTAAAACCCGACTGCCAAAATATCCATGAATCTTAGCTCCGATACCATATTCTGTAACACCCCGAGATGTTCGGAATAATTACAGCGCCGTAAACCCTTTAAGTAAGGATTTACAAGGCTAATTAAAAAGGAAAGTAAATATAAGACATCAACACTGCGAAAATTCAAGTTTATCGAACGTACAACTGGTTCAACGGGTAATTAATACAACCATATCGAATTAATATCAAAAGGACACGCGTACTCGAGTACAGAAACCAAACCAAGACAACAAATCTCCAATAACAATAAACATCACTGAACCCCTTCGTCGTCACGTCGGTCCTGTGGGTCGTTCCCTGCTCCTCGGCTACCCGAACATCAAAACAAATGTCCACCCCGAAGGGGTTAGCAAAACGATGCTAGTACAAGTATCATGTTAAACAATTCGAATATGCATCAATAATACATAACAAGATACACCACACGGACTTCCGCTACCGGAATCCGACAATGCGAATCCACAAGATTCCATTACACAGCATGGGTATTCCAATGATCCAGCGCCCTCAGCATAGATCCCAAGATGATCCCGTCGGACCAACACGAGGTGGAAATAACCCGTCCAATGATCCAGCGCCCTCGGCTAGATCCCAAGATGATCCCGTCGGATCAACACGAGGTGGACATCCGATCCGGGCCCTCAGCATAGATCGTACAACGTATACAAACACAACTCATGCATACACATATGCCAAATCGTTATGTTCATCAACATGAACATATAAACACTATATAACGAATATCATGACAAATCAACGAAGTAAATATCATGTTCAACAACATGCATAATCATACGCATACTCCAAAAATACCGATATTAACATATCACGATACTTGCCTCGAAGATGGCAAGAACGATACACTTCAATGCTCTCGACGCACTCGAAGGCCGCCTCCTCCGATCAACGTAACAAGCTCGAACCTTAACAAAAAGAACGATATACAAATCATCTCAAGTCGAACGATGGCCTAACAATTCGGTCTACGGCCGAAAAGCTCAAAATAAACAATGCAGGCCGCTTAGCGCGCGCCACGTACCACTACGTAACGTGCGCTAAGACGGCTGACCAGCGTACGCTATCTTATAAGACTAGCGTGCGCTAGCCACGGTCTGGAAGTCTGACTCGGCTGGTCTCATAACGCGCGCTACGTACGTTTCGGGCGTTAACTGACCCCGATAGCGCACGTTAACTCACATGTGTTAGCGTGCGCTAATATTGCATGGCAGAATCATCGCAAGCCGCCAGGTTGAATGGTGAAGAACTCAAGAATCCTACCGTGATAATACAAGTTATCCTCGGGCAAATCATGCTAATAAGGTTTGAGGAAGATTTGATTATGGAATACCAATATACGGATAGTCATCTTAATATCATAATCCATTACGATCTTCAAGAAGTAATCTAAGTTTCGATCGTCTTATGTTTCAAAACACCTGATTTCAACGTATACGACTCAAAGAATCGGGTACTATCCGATTACTTGATCATAAATCGATTTAAACATGCTTAGGAGTCCTTATAATAAGGTGGTTCAAAGGTTCATTCGATATCTAGCATCTATACGTCAAAAGTATCCTTCTAATATGCGATGACCGATAAAAACGAAATACTTGCTATCCAAACATGATTCAAACTTCCTTAGGAACCTTACTAATCATTGGTGAAAAATCACCTACCTCAAAGTAATGAAGAACACGGATGAAAATGAAGCAATCCAACACCAAAGGCTTGATCACCAATCTCCAATGATATAAGATCTTCAATCTCGAACTAAGTGGTTGATACGAAGTGTTTAGGACGAATGGAGTTATGTTTCAAGTGCAAGAGTTCGGGTTATGTGGGAAGAAAGGATCAAATCACGAATAGGATGTCTTCTATTTATAATAAATGGCTATTAGCGCGCTACACCTGTTCGTAGCGTGCGCTAACGGCTCACGCCTAAAGCGTACTCTGCACTAAGCGTACGCTACGCATATACCTGTAGCGTGCGCTAAGGCGTTGACCCGGCTTTTCCCGAAATCCGTCCAGGTACATCCGACACGATCCGACAGGGGTCCCCCGGCCAGATCTCACCTACCGCACGTCTCAATCAGTCTGACCACGCATAGCGTGCGCTAATTACACTCGGTAGCGTGCGCTATAAAACCATGTTAGCGTACGCTACCCTTAGCCTGTAGCGTGCGCTACATGCACAGAATTTCAACCTTTAAATCACATACACGAAATTATATGCTCGACGATATCGGATTATGAACTACGGAGAATAGTATTCAGACAAAAGTACAATCATTACAATATCGCAAGTTCCAATTACATAACAGAAATCTCGGGTATTACACAATGGACTTCTGATGATAGAAAGCACGCCAACCTCGACAATGTTGCGAAGAATGCGCTATTTGTCACTCTTGACAAAGGCACGTTCTCTAAGGTAAAGAGCTGCAAATCAGCCAAAGATATCTGGGATAAACTCAAGTTAATTTGTGAGGGAACTGAGCTCTCTAAAGAAAACAAAATTTCAAAATTGACTCAGCAATTTGAATCTTTTGAAATGAAACCAACTGAAACACTTGAGGAACTTGACCTCAGATTCACTGGCATTATTGGTGAACTTGAAGCGTTGGGCAAACTTTATACCCAAAAGGAGAAGAACCAAAAAATTTTCAGATCTCTCCCTGCCCGATGGGATATTAAGACCACAACTATGCGTGTGTCATGCAATCTTAATGAAATATCTACTTTTGATCTCTTTTCTGACCTCAAAGCATTTGAGTATGACATAGACAGGAGAGAGAAAGATGAAGAATCTCCCGCAAGGACTACAACATTAGCCGCTGTATCCAACCGAAGACACAGCATGCCAAGCTCAACAAAGCCCATTCACAAGATTGCTGACAGCGACGACGACATCATGTCTCAAGGTGAAATGGCGCTCCTCATGCATAAGTTCAAGAAGTTCATCAAGCAGTCGGGAAAGACTCCATACAGGCCCAAGCCTGTTCACAAGGTAAGTACCGAAACTTCCTCTGGTGATGCTAACCTGTGTTACAATTGCAGGAAACCAGGACATTATGCAAACAAATGTCCTCATCCTAAAGTTCAAAGGTTGCCGGAAGCCAAGAAACAGGAAAAAGATAAAAGAAGACGTGCTTGAAAAAACAAGCTCACGGCCCTGATTGGTGAATCAGAAGCCTCCCCCGCACCATCAAAATCCGAAGAATGTCTTCAGGTAGTCACTGACAGTGACTCATCTGATGATGATTTCGAAGATAAAGCCTATATGTGCTTTATGGCCAAAGACATTCCGGAATATGAAGATAGCGATGACGAGGTAAGCTCAACCTCAGCTATTCCTACCAATGCATCTCATACTTTTGAAAATATGATGAATGAGTTTAAGAACATTCAAAAGGCCCATGAGACATTGAAAAATAAAAACATACAGCTCCAAATTTCTAACCAAGAGTTGAAAGAAGAAAACGACTTGCTAAAATTAAATTACGAAAATATGTTTGTTGATTGTGAAAACAGCAAAGTCGATTATGAAAAACTCATGGAGAGCAATCATCAACTTTCTCATGAACTAAGTGAGGCTAAATCTCATAGTGAAAGCAAGACAAATGATTTTGTTCTGCTTCAAGCCAAAGTAAAAACTCTCGAAAAACGAGAAGGAGAACTTGAGACCATTTTGAAATCTTTCGAGAAAGCATCCAAAAGAATGGAAGAAATTCTAAGCACCGGGCAACATGATCATGATAAAAGTGGCTTAGGATACAGCTCATTTTCCAACAAAGGAAAAACTAGTACTGTGTTCGTCAGGGGTGTGGAACCCATTCCTGTATCGGGAGAAATTCCGAGTCCTGTGAAGGAACCCGTTGCACCGCGAACAGCCAAAGTTGCCATTCCGCCACCACAGTCATATTCCGCATATGGAATCATCACCATTCGACTGTAAGGCGTACTCAACAAAGATGCTCCCGAGCATATCAACAGCCAACACTGCTCGTAAAGAAGGTCAGATCCAGATATCAAAAGCCCACACGGCAGTACTTTTAGTACATCACGCCTAGATATTGGATGTAGGAGCCTCGTTATCCCTCGGGAAAGCAAGTTTCCGCACAGTATCAACAACAGCTTTGGGAATCCAATTGGAGACCCAGAAGGCAAGCTGTAAGGCCGAAGAAAATGGCTCCACCTCCAAGACGGCATTCGTACTGGATTAATAATAGTAATAACCCTGAATTTTACATGTATAATAATTATCATGGTTATAGCGACTACGTACATGCCCCACGTAGATATCACAACTTCGGACCTAAAGCATCCTACATTAAACCTATTGCTGTTAGGAAAATTTGGGTACCTAAAGGCACTAACATCCATGGACCCAACAATCAAAGGGGACCTAAATCTACTTAATTTATTTGCATATAGGACATCTTAGAGAAGGACATCTGGTACTTCGATAGCGGATGTTCTAGGCACATGGCAGGATACAAAAGCAAGCTGTCAGATTACATAGAAGGTCGCGGTCCAAAAGTGCGCTTCGGTGATAAATCTAAAGGAAGAACAACAGGGAAGGGAAAGCTGCTTGTCGTAAAGTTCAAAGTCACTGATGTAGCTTATGTTGAAGGCTTACAGTACACTATACTTAGTATTATCCAGTTTTGTGACAAACAGTTCTCAGTGAAGTTCTATATAGATCACTGTAGTGTCAAGAACATCCTGACCAAAGAAGTTGTTCTCACAGGAAGCAGATCAGGTAATATGTATATTGCTGACTGGATGCCTATGAGATCCACAATTCCTTATTTTGTTGCCAAAGGTACTGCAGATTTAAGTTGGCTATGGCACAAAAGGATGTCTCACTTCAACTTCAAGACTATCAACAAGCTTTCCAGACAAGGAATGGTTAGAGGATTGCCCAATGTGTCATTCCAAAAAGACAGCATTTGTGGACCCTATCAGCAAGCCAATCAAGTCCACCTGAAGAGCAAATCCTACCTTTCCACTCACAGAGTTATAGAAATGCTACACATGGATCTCTATGGACCTGTAGACCCGGTAAGTTTGGGAGGTAAGAAATACTGTCTCGTTATTGTTAATGACTTTTCTAGGTATGCTTGGACAATCTTCCTAAGCAAGAAGAACGAAACAACATCAAAGCTGCCCCGAGCACCTAAGAAAGCTTCAGAATGAGAAAGGGTTGAGTATCGTGTCCATTCGTTCCGACAGAGGTACAGAATTCACTAACCGCTTTATAGAGCAATACTGTTTGGAAAATGGGATACAACACGAATACTCAGCTGCCCGTGCACCTCAACAAAATGGTATTGCTGGGCGAAAGAACAGGACGCTGAAGGAAGCAACAAGGACAATGATTGCCGCAAGCAAGTTGCCACAGCGTTTCTGGGGCGAAGCCACCAATACAGCGTGCTATACACAAAACCGCTGTATCGTCAACAAGCACCACAATAAAACAGCTTACGAGGTTCTCTCATCTCATGCAAAGTAAATTTGAAATGAGTATGATGGGAGAACTTAGTTATTTCCTAGGATTGCAGGTAAAACAGTTGCCTAAAGGGATATTCACCAACCAGGAAAAATACAGCAAGGAGCTTCTCAATAAGTTTGGAATGAATACTTCCAAATCATCATCAACCCCCATGAGCACTTCCGTGTAAATTAGTGCTGATGAAGATGGAAAGTCGGTTGATCAATCACTCTACAGGAAGCTAATTGGCTCACTCCTGTACCTAACGGCTAGCAGGCCCGATATCCAATTTGCTGTAGGAGTGTGTGCGCGATATCAAGTAGCACCTAAAGAATCACACTTCGCAACAGCCAAACGAATCCTGAAATACATCAAAGGAACAATCGATGTAGGACTGTGGTATCCTAAAGAAGGCCGATTCGATTTAGTTGGCTACAGTGACTCGGATCTCGGAGGCTGCAAGCTAGATAGGAAGAGTATAAGCGGAACTTGTCACTTTCTTGGACCGATACTCGTGTCTTGGTTTAGCAAGAAATAATTGGCAAACTCGCTTTCAACAACTGAATCAGAATACTACACTGCTAGTAGTTGCTGTATGCAGATCCTTTGGATGCAACAACAGCTGTCAGACTATGGAATTGAAGCCAAAGAAACACTGATAATGTGCTATAGCACGAGTGCAATTGCAATAATGCACAACCTTGTATTACACTCGCGCACTAAGCATATCAACATGAAGCATCACTTCATCAGGAATCATGTTGAGAACAAGGATGTTCATCTTGAAAAAGTTCATACAGATATCTAGTTAGCCGACATATTTACCAAACCTCTCGACACAGCAAGATTCTGCATGCTTCGACAAGAATTGGGATTGCTACAGCCTGACTCCCTGTAAGTTTTTAATGCTTTTACTCAGCAATTGAGAGGGAATGCTGTAAGACCCAAGAATACAGTATCCACCATTAGTTATCTGTACACTTAGACTATCAGAACAGCACTGTAGGAACAAAGAGACATGAATTATCCTACAGCTGACGTGTGCAATAACTAAGGGGGAATATAGTATGACCCATGAATACAGCAGTAATCTGAAAGTTGCTGTATGGAATTGAAACCTATATGTACTTTTTAAGGGGGAACGCTGTATTTTCGTGAATACATCACATACTATGGGAAATCAATTATTTATTTTAAAACGATTTTGTGTCCACGTGCCCTGTTATAATTAAAAAGTCTTTTGCATTAAATGCTTTACACGACATCTGAACATTAGTATCTCAAAAGCCGTAATGTTTCATTATTTTATTAATTTCATACTGCCATTTTGGGCAATAAGGGAAATTTGACACGTCAGATGTGGTACCCGCTCTCATTTTAAAATTGGATGGATAAATTGTACTAGTTACACTCAGTCCATCGTGGTCATCCATTTTAAACAACGGTTCCCATCCCTTAAATCTGACCGTTCATTGTCTGAAAACCCTTCACCGCCGGCCACTATAAAAAGGAATGTTAATGCCTCTTCAGACTCTTTACGCTTTCTGCATATTGAACGAGTCCTTGAGCATACAGCCTACAAGTCTTATTGCTTTTACTGCATTTTTCTTTGAATCTTCTTCACTTTTCTTCAAGAATCATCAATGGCATCTTCTCAGACTTCCTCTCTCTCTCTCTCTCTCTCTCTCTCTCTCTCTCAAAAAGACCTCTAACATCATCGACGGACGGATCTTTGCTAGATCTGAAGTGGTTGAATGTGTTCGTACTGAAGGTGATGACGTTGAATCGATGGAGTATGTCATTACGAGGATTCGTCAACAAGGCCTTTATCACATTGGGAGTCACACCACTGAGCGTTTCGATGCTCAAATGGTTGAGGAATTTTACCTCAACGCTGATGTTCGTTTCTTTTCTATTGCACATGGAGGAAACGTTGCTGACATCACTGCTGTTATTCGCGGAGTGGAGATCCATGTTGACCAAGAGATGCTTCAGAATATTTACAAGCTACCTGCTGATGGCCTTTCCATGGAAGAACCTGAGACCTTTGGGTCCCAAGAACTCCTGACCAGTTACTATGACTTATTCACCGGTTCAGTATCGGTTGAAACGGTTCACACTTCTTGCCACAAGAAACTCTTTTATCTACCTTTTGTTTATTTACACGATTTTTGTTGCCGTGTAGTAGAGAATAGAACAGGTGCATTCGAGATGTGCACCAATTTGAGATTTAGGATGATGGTCGCCATCATGACCTGTGAAAAGGTCAACTGGTGTTAAATAATTCTAAAGAGGCTGCAGGAAGAAGTATCCAAGCCTGCCTCGCAAAAGAAGTCCTTTGGTTTGCTTCTGAATTACATTCTGACGAAATGCGGTGTTCCTCAATCCGAAGAAGCAAAGAAGATCAATTCTCGGACATAAATGGGAAGCATCAGACCCTCCGTTTTCAACAAAGGACCCCTGATTGAGAACAGACCTTTTATCCGAAATTTGCCCCTTTCTGTCGATCCTAGGGACGTGTCTTAGAAGTCCCACAGTGAGGAGACCTCAAAGAAAAGGAATAGATCTCACAGCAAAACTAACATTGCTGGTGAGAAACCGAAAAGGAAGCTAAGGAGGCTCACAAAAGTCAAACTACAGAAATCTCCAAGGATACTCCTTCAACGGCCCAACCCACTGTATCGAGCCCCCAGGGCGCAACCCCTGCGGGAGAGATGACTGCTATTGTCGCGACAGTAGAGCCCGAGCCTTTGGCGGCTAGGACGGATATTCAGACATCTGCCAACTTAAAAGACTCTGGCGAGTCGGCTGCCCCTTTGGATCCAATAGCCATATCTCCTATTTGGGATTCCACACCCGTACAGGATCCATCTCCCATCAGGGTACCAACCCCTGTTCGGGATCCAGCACCAACACAAGAACCCACACCTATCGAGGAACCCGTGCATACAACAGATGCAAGCGCTGTACGCAGCCCCTCCCCAGACACCATAATCAACAAGACTTTGCTTTCTGTGCAAATAGAGCAAGCATATGAATGCTTTGTCCAGTGGAAAGCCTATGGGCTCGCTCCGTACAACACTTTGTACAACTGGAGCGATTGGTGCGAAGAAGAACGGTTTGTCTTGGAAGTGACGGACTCTCAAGATGTTGAGGCCCTAATCCAATGGGACAACATGTGCTGTAAAGAGTTGATCACCAGCCACCTGATGGACAAGGCAGATGCCCGCAAGAAAGGAATAGCAAAATCCATTGGCTCAGATCCCCACAGTCCCAAATCTGATCATGACTCTGACGACGACGACGCCCTACAGGCAGGTCTGAGAATGAGTCGTGAGGAAACCCAACAGGATCAAGGGACCTCAAGCCAAAATAATGTTCCCAACAGCGAGGATTCAGTCCCTCTTGTAGCGGAGGAACAACCAACCGCTGAACAGACACCAGCGCCTGTCGTCACCGACGACCAGACCAGCGCCATCCCCGTACGAGGAATCAGTCTCTCTGCAGGAGCAGGCGGATACTGAGAGACAGCAGGAGGAATCAGTCCCTTCTGTACCTATGTCTTCAGAACCTATTTCAGAACAGGAGAATACAGCAACCCCTGTTGCTGAGCAAGCATCTGATGCTCCCACACCCTCAACTGTTTTGGAATCCGACGACGGTATAATACCTGAGGATGTCCAACTCGATTCATGTCCCAATGTGAACTTGAGACAGTTGAATGGAGTTGAAGATTTTGCCAAGCCAGACTCTCCACGAACCGTCAATAAAAAAGAGCAAATGCATGCTCTTAGCCACCAAACTGTTTTCTTGCAGGACGCCGTGAATGCCCTGCATGCTGTTGAAAAGGATATTTATTAGTTACATCAGTCTGCCGTTGAAGAAATGACCGGTATGAGGCATGAAGTTTCTAAAGTGGAAGAAGCCTTCTGTATCCTACCTACCGTCTTCAAACAGGCACTCAACTAATTGCAACAGCGTCAGGAGCAGATCCTGATGGAAGAACAATCAAAACTTCGTGTTTCTGAGGCTAAGACACCATCCGCTCTTATTGAATCAGGTTCCCAGCTTCGATCCAACGACAAAAAGATTCAAGATATGTCACAGGTGCTCAACTCCCTAGTGAATAAAATGACAAGATTCGAGACCAAACAGGATGCTGCTATGCAAATCCTGGAGCGCTTGGATGAAAAGGTCTCATATCTTGATGACGCCAAAAAAGGGGAAGAGGAGAGGGAAACTGCTAGGAGATTGAGGCTTGAGCAAGAGAAGGAGTTGGAAGCTGCATTAGGAGACAGCATCACTGCTGAAATTAATCGTTTAGCATCTCCGACTCACAACATCAAGATATAGGGAGATCGCCCAGAATTCTAGGACCCTAAGTTTCCTTGGAAGAACCTCGTTCAAAAGCCACAAGCTATAAACCTACTGGCCAACCGACAGCCAACTGCCGAGGAGATCAAGAATTGGAGGAAAAATGAAGTGTTAAGATACTTCATAGTTCTTATTAGGGATTCCTCCATATTCAATAGTTGTAAGACTATGCAGGAAGCCACCGCAGAATTCAAGAAGAGCTTGGACGAAGGAACGCTCCCACTCCAGCAGAAGATGAAGTCCAAGCACAAGCAAGGTGACTTGGTTACCCATCCAGAAGATTGGATCCTAGTTTTCGATAAGTCCTATGAAGGTCAAGCTATCTATCAAAATCGAAATAGGGACGCTCATCAAAACTGGTGGAAGGGTACCAAGAATGACCCTAAAAGGCCTTGGAGGCAATGTGCCAATCCAGCATACATCAAGCTGCTGTATCGAAAGTCTAATCTAAGTTCTTGATCCTGTATCGAAGACTTGTCATCATCATACAGCAACAATAGTCTAAAAGCGCCAAGTACGGAAGGTTTCCCTTCATACAACAAACATTCCATACAGCGACCTCTCCTTTATAGCCTACAGCATAAAATGGATATAGCATTCAAGCTGTAAAGTATTGAGACATTCAATACCTATCGAAACAGGACTGAAGACCGTTTGAAAAGGAATCTTTGGTATTCACTAAAGTCAAGTCCCATTCGATAAGAAGTATTTAAATATTGAAAGGATAAAATATTTAAATACTAAAGCCGACAGAGATCTTCAAACAACGTAAAATCCGGATCTTGGTTTATACAAGTCAACCATTCAGTTGTCACGGACTTTTGCTTAACGGATCAATCTCAACGGATCTATTCAAAGGCTATATATATATCCCCAAGAGTTTGAAGATCAGATATACATGACGAACTTACATCTGAAAAACTATCACTAAGATAACAAGCGCTTACACGAATATTCTGAGCAAACATATTTCTTCAAGTATACTGCATATTCTGAGAGAAGAAATATCCAAGTGCTCAACCTTGAACAACACATCATCAGCTCAAGCTCAAGAAAGTCAAGTTGTTGTTCAAACCATCGTTCTATCATTGAACAAACCCATCAGCCCTGTGTGGACTGAGAAAGCATTGCTTTTCCCGAACTGTGTGTGACGGACTTGCATTGAAGAGACAAAGCTTTGGAACTGTGTGATAAGAAGTTAGTCAAGTGAAAGCCTAAACCAATCTATGTTAACGGTTGAAAGCTTCAATCATTGTATCAATCTGTGTGAACGATACATTGATATGATTGATTATAAATACGTAGTTGTGTACGTAGTTGATAAGTGTCAGTTCTATACACTTATCCATGGTTTGTATCGATAAATATCACCCATAATTGAGCAAGTCTACTCGTTTTTTTCTTTTAATTAATTCGTTTTTAATAAATTTATTTTTATCGGATGATGATGTAAATCTAGTCTTAATCGGATTGAATAACTGATTTACTGAGGAAATAACATGTTTATAAAATATTGTCATTGTTGAATTTTAATATATTCATGTTGTAGGGCTTTCCGAGACGAATTCGGCAGTCTTTCCGGATTCAAAATCAGAGTTATATATCAAAAGTTATCATCCGAAGAAGATTTGGGGCAAAATGCAAAGTCTGAGAAATTCTGGGCTGAAAACGTAACTCACAAAACAACCAGTGAGCAAATTGACGAAGCCATGTTATGGCCGTAACTACTGAATGTTACGGCCGTAATCCATCCAAGTTACGACCGTAACTCCTTAATGTTACGGCCGTAACTCTTGACAGATTGTTATAATTTGTCTAATTTTTTATACTTTTTGTGTATTATTGAGGGGATGGCTGGCTTTGATCCGATCTATTGTAATAATGCTGGAGTTTTGGAGCTATTAGATAACTTTAGGTATATAAATAGACCCCTTATATCCTTCATCAATCATCATTCATCATATAATTTTTCACTTTTTGTAATCTTTTCTTTTTGTGTGAAGAACACACTTGTGTTCTTGAGTGATTTGTGGGAGTGTGATATAGCATATGTTGTTCAGAGAGTTTATTGATTCTTTCTCCTTTATCTACTAAGGGAGTGAGAATCAGTTCTTTCTCTTGATTCAACTAATAATGACCACACTAGCTTGTATTATGTATATTAAACCCTTCATGGGCTAAGTTACCTTTAGTTGGGATTATAAACAAGGTTAGTCATGTTATTTAAGTTTGTATAAAGATCTATTGTGAATTACTTATTATTGTGTGTGATTTTTATTGTTTTAACAATCTTTATTTATTTGGCCAATAAATGACGATATTTATGGTCTTCATATATTTCGAAAGAAAATATGTTTGATTAGATCAAATGATCTTCACTCTAAGTTGTTCTAGGGGATAGAAATACACCTCTAGAACTTAGATGATTCTTTGAGTTATTTTCATAAATCGTATTGCTATGTATTGAAGCCAACAACATAGAAATATAGTGGATTGATTCAATATGTAAGGGGCGTTTTATAGTTCGAAAGAGAAACCGTCTTTTTAAGGAAAATCGAATCTACACAACATAATAAGTAAATTCATATTATGAGCTCCTATACATCTTCTAAAACTAATGACAAACTAAGTTTGTAATCCCAACTATTTTATTTTATCGTTAATCGATCTATTATTATTGCAATCTTTTTATTTCCTTAAAATATTAGAACTATTATTGCATTTTCTTTGCAATTATTAAACCAAACTCTTTAATTGTGTGTTTCACTCATCTTAGTATATATAAAAATAGACTAATAGTGTATAATTCAAATTATAACCAAACTTCCTCGTGGGATCGATAAACCGGACTCAAAAAGTCCACTTACTACTTGATACGATATCGTGCACTTGCGATAGTTATACTAAGAACGTGTCAAGTTTTTGGCGCCGTTGCCGGGGAAGTATAAGTTATATTTGAAATCTTACATTGTAAACTATTTCTATAGGTACAAATTTCTCGACATTTTAACTTAGTACTCAATTGTGTTTGTCCGGTCAAGTGGCGGATAACGGTACTCCGTGACTATTAAAGTTAGATTTTTTAGTTTCCCACAACAACTGATATTTGTAGATATTTTCTTCAATTATTTTCATTGTCTTTTTACTTTTTTTAATCATGGAAGAAACATTGTATAAAATTGAAAAAAGATTTCCCTTTTTAAGCAAAAATGCAATTTTAAAAATTTACAAGACAAGGCTTGAAAGGATGATGTTGCTTATGAATAAAAGCATACCTTTTGACATAAGATTCATGATTGAAGCCAAAGTAAGAATAGAGGGTGAATTCACAGAAACACCGACTAGATTTTTACCAGGGCTTGGAAAATGTTCATATGCGAAGAAACGACGAGCAAAGATGATAGCCGTTTGATATAAATGTGCTAGACGGAACTGTAATTTAAAATGTCGATCTTTAGGAATTCCATCTACAAACAGAGAAGATAAAATTCAATTCATTAAGGATGGTCTGAATAAAGAAAATTTAGATGATATCGAAATTTCTCTTGACACGCATCCAAGTGGACTAGTACATTATGGAATTCGATGTTTGTGGAATAAATTCAAATCAGAATATGAACAACGTCTTGGGAATCTGACGTTAAAAGACCCTGTTTGCCAATTTGTAAGAAAATTGGATGGGAAGCTTCTCCCCGACTCATAGAAGGCGTTTAGGCCGTTTCTAAACGTAAAATCAGAGGAAGATGTGAGCCACAATCATAACTACTGTTCATACGCGTAAAAATCTTTTATTTTTGTCGTGTGGTGAGATGCTTTCATTATTCTATTGAGTAGTTGAAACACAATCAACGCAATCACAAACTTGTTAAACAATTTTTTTACCTTCTTTTTCTTCTATAAATAAACTTTGTGCTTGTTTCTTTTATTCATCCCTCATACTTGTACTTTTCTTCTTTTTCTCTCAAATAATTTCTTTTCAAAAATGGAGTCATCATCTTCAACAAAAAAATTTAGCACAGTCTGCATTTTTGGTGGAGCTAGTTATGGAAAAGAGGCATGCTTTACTGAAGCAGCCAACAACTTGGGTCGTACCTTAGGATAAAATGCATTCATGTAGTTTACGGAGGAGGAAGTCTAGGATTAATGGGACGAGCTGCTGCTTCTGCCTATATGGAAGGAGTAAGAGTGTTGGGAATAATTCCAAAACCTCTGGCTGAAAGTAAAATCACCGGGTCAACTATTGGAGATGAGTTTAGATCTGTAAATATGCAAGATCGCATAACTCACATGATAAATAATTATGGCGCCTTTATCACCCTTCCCGGTGGTTTTGGCACCCTTGAGGAATTTTTTCATGTGGTTACCAGAGCCCAGCTAAATGTTCATCAAAAACCAATAGGTCTGATTAATGTCAATGGTTTATTTGATGGTTTACTATCTTTCATCGACTACTCTGCTGAAAAGGGTTTTATTTCCGAGCGTGCTAAACGAATCATAGTCGTTGCAACAACACCAGAAGAACTAATCAAAAAACTCAATGAATTTGTTCCTCATCCAGATCCAGCTCTAGCTAAAATTGTCTGGATGGAAGATTTTACCGTGAGAAAACGAAAAGTGGATTCATTCCTCTCCCTTTGATATCCCATGTCGGACCTCTTGTATTTTTACTTTCTGTCGTGTGTAATAATCGTGCTAAATGGTGGCAGCTTAAGGAGTTTCTTCTTGATCTCTTGACGCGCATCTATTCGCGATTTATGTATTGTTATTTTATTGCTGTAATTTTTATTGTGTGTTTTTTATAAAAGCATTGATGGCAGCGTAAGGCGACTCTTCGGACTTTCTTGATGCGCATCTTAAAAATTGTGTTATACTTACGAGTATATTGCATTTTCTTTTGTTGTGTGCCTCGTATATTTATTCTCTTGCAGATTCTAAAAGGCGTTAGCTCAAGCATCAACTTTCTTAACAGGGAGTATTCTGCTTTTCTGCATTGCTTTTTTTTTTTTTAAACTGAGGACGGTTTTATTTTCAAGTTTGGGGGTGGTATGTTTTGGTGTGTTAGTATTTTGGTGTGTTTTGATTATTTTGGTTATTTGCCTTAATTTTTTTTAGTATATATATATATAGTATTTTGATTTATGAGATTTTTAGATCTGGCCATAACACCGATAAGTTAGCTATATACAAGCTTCTAAAATCGTTTTAACCGGTAAAAAAATTGTATATTTCAAAAATATTGAGCCTTAATCTCTCTTTCCAAGCCTTGTAGTTATCATATAAAATCGAGTCATTCGTTACCTTGATAAAACAAGAATCAGTCGGTTGACGAAAAATAAAACTGAAATTTACTTAATTTGTGGAGTTTTTGATTTTTCATGCTTAACTAATAAATGATTTTCTACAAAAATTCTATTCCCTAAAAAAAAAGGAGTCATTGGTGAAAAGAGCTACACGTTAGCAAATAACGGTGTGAAAGCTATCATCTTAAAAAAATGACAAAAAGGAAAAGTGTTGAGCAGCAACAGCTGCCTAATTTTGGGGGTCTTAAATTTTGCGAAAAATAAAGGACTAACCATTGTTAGTGCGTAGCTGCCGTCTCACAGAAAAATTGGTGAAAAGAGCTACACGTTAGTAAATAACAGTGTGAAAGCTATCACCTTTTAAAAAATGAGATAGAAATTGTGTTAGTGAAAAGAGCTACACGTTAGCAAATAACGGTGTGAAAGCTATCACTAAGGGATGTAGTTTATGAGCGGATTTGAATTAATTAGCGGCTGAATTTCAATACACTCAATTTCATGAAAAATCACAATATTTGATGAAGCCAATGAAATTCTTCTTCATATTGAGTCGAAAAATAAACGAGTGATCGAGAGCCACCATTAAATGGAGTCGTGTGTATCACGAGTGGGAAAGAAATAATCAACCTTTTGGGGGGAAAACCTTACATTTTGGAATTACAATACTAAAACCGTGTTTTAACTTCAAAATCATTAGTAGATTTATTTTGAATCTTGATTCATTTATATCTACTGTATAAAGCTGGTTGTTGTGTATTAATGGCATTTTGATCTCCTTTTCTCTTTTTAAATAATTATTTTTCTTAATTTGTGTGTGTATTATTTTTCTTATTTTTGTCTTATTTTTATTTTTATTTTTATTTTTGAAGCGTGAATAATAAAGAGTCTTGCTCGGGACTAGCAAGAATTCAAGTTTGGGGGTGTGATAAGTGTAAGTTTTATACACTTATCCATGGTTTGTATCGATAAATATCACCCATAATTGAGCAAGTCTACTCGTTTTTTGCTTTTAATTAATTAGTTTTTAATAATTTTATTTTTATCGGATGATGATGTAAATCTAGTCTTAATCGGATTGAATAACTGATTTACTCAGGAAATAACATGTTTATAAAATATTCTCTTTGTTGAATTTTAATATATTCATGTTGTAGGGATTTCCGAGACGAATTTGGCAGTCTTTCCGGATTCAAAATCAGAGTTATATATCAAAAGTTATCATCCGAAGAAGATTTGGGGCAAAAACGCAAAGTCTGAGAAATTATTGGCTGAAAACGTAACTCACAAAACAACCAGTGAGAAAATTGACGAAGCCATGTTACGGCCGTAACTACTGAATGTTACGGTCGTAAGCCATCCAAGTTACGGCCGTAACTCCTTAATGTTACGGCCGTAACTCTTGACAGATTGTTATAATTTGTCTAATTTTTTATACTTTTTGTGTATTATTGAGGGGATGGCTGGCATTGATCCGATCTATTGTAATAATACTGGAGTTTTGGAGCTATTAGATGACTTTAGGTGTATAAATAGACCCCTTAGATCTTTCATCAATCATCATTCATCTTATAATTTTTCACTTTTTGTAATCTTTTCTTTTTGTGTGAAGAACACATGTGTGTTCTTGAGTGATTTGTGGGAGTGTGGTATAGCATATGTTGTTCATAGAGTTTATTGCTTCTTTCTCCTTTTTCTACTAAGGGAGTGAGGATCAATTCTTTCTCTTGATTCAACTAATAATGACCACACTAGCTTGTATTATGTATATTAAACCCTTCATGGGCTAAGTTACCTTTAGTTGGGATTTTAAACAAGGTTAGTCATGTTATTTAAGTTTGTATAAAGATCTATTGTGAATTACTTATTATTGTGTGTGATTTTCATTGTTTTAACAATCTTTATTTATTTGGCCAATAAATGACGGTATTTATGGTCTTCATATGTTTCGAAAGAAAATATGTTTGATTAGATCAAATTATCTTCACTCTAAGTTGTTCTAGGGGATAGAAATATACCTCTAGACCTTAGATGATTCTTTGAGTTATTTTCATAAATCCTAATGCTATGTATTGAAGCCAATCAACATAGAAATATAGTGGATTGATTCAATATGTAAGGGGCGTTTTATAGTTCGAAAGAGAAACCGTCTTTTTAAGGAAAATCGAATCTACACAACATAATAAGTAAATTCATATTATGATCTCCTATACATCATCTAGAACTAATGACGAACTAAGTTTGTAATCCCAACTATTTTATTTTATCGTTAATCAATCTATTATTATTGCAATCTTTTTATTTCCTTAAAATATTAGATCTATTATTGCATTTTCTTTGCAATTATTAAACCAAACTCTTTAATTGTGTGTTTCACTCATCTTAGTATATATAAAAATAGACTAATAGTGTATAATTCAAATTATAACCAAACTTCCTCGTGGGATCGATAAACCGGACTCAAAAAGTCCACTTACTACTTGATACGATATCATGCACTTGCGATAGTTACACTAAGAACGTGTCAGTAGTATTTATAATAAACATTTTAACTCCTGTGCGGAGGACCAGCGAACGTAGAGGGGTTTACCTCGAACCACTTTAATTACTGTGTCAGTTACCTTCTGCATGTACTATTTTACTATCTGTGATTATTTTAAGTATATACATCATACCGAGTTGCTGTATTTACAACAACTTACTTTAACAAGACTTCCGCTATGCACTCAGATTTGAAAATAGTACAGCTTGTTGCTTAAAACACTTTCCAAGTTGTATTCTATATACTTAGTGGATAACACTTCTTCATCTTGTAAATCCTAGGTTTTGCAGCTCCGGCACCAGATGTACCAGCTTGGTTTCCATGGCCCACCCCTCTGTTTGCCCCGGTAGTGTGATAAGAAGCGGACGGAGGTACACGGTCCTGGACAGAAGAATGAACTAGAGCCTGAGATGCAGCTGGATCACGTCCCGGTCCATTCCTGCAATAACGAGCACGATGCCCATTCTTCCCACAAGTATGGCATGCGACGGCCGGCTTCAAGCATTTGGAGCTGATGTGCCCCTGGTCCCCATAGTTATAGCACACAATAGATGGGTTGACCGCTCGAGAGTGCGATCCGGCTGGATTTGATGCCATGGGTGGTCGTTCAGAAGGGTTCGGCAATGACAGGGGATTCCTGAATGTCCTCCGGTTACTGTCAGTCTGGTTCTGGTTCCTGGATCTTTTGTTATTGGACTGTGGTTGTTTCTTGAAAATCTCCTTTGCGGTAAGTTCGTATTCCAGAGCTTTCTCAATGAACTCCGGTAGGGTCGTACAGTGGTGATTCAACAACTGCATTCTTATTCGGGGTTTAAGCCTCTTGAGAAAATACTTAATCTTATCAGCCTCCATTCGAACAATCGACGAGGCGAAAGGAAGAAGTGCCTGAAATTTCTCGGCAACAGATAGTACATCATCGTCTTCAGACGGGTCCGGGTTCAGCAATTCTGACAGCTTGTCCTCACGGAGTGGCCCTGAATAGTAACGGTCTAACATGAGGTTTTTAAATTCCTCCCAAGTATATACACCATCAGCTGGCCTCACAGAAAGCCACCAGGTGTGGGCGCCCTTGCTAAGATAGTAAGCTGCTACGGAGACGCGATTCTCTTCTGGGCAGTCCACCATCTCGAATGATTTATCAAAGTGTTCAATCCAATATACGATATTTGCAGGGTCAGAGTAGCCTTCAAAAGTCGGGGGTCGCTGGCGAGAGATGTCGCTGATGATCCGACTCACGGGTCCGCCATGTACAGAAGGTGGAGGGTGAGGCCCCTGCTGCTGGCCAGTAGTAGCTATATGCATAGCTTTCATTAGTTGACCCATCTGTGTCATCTGAGCCATAATGCCCTTCATAACAACATACGGATCGACACGCGCATCCTCGCGTCCAGTGTGGTGCGATTGGTCCCTAAAAAGCAAATCACTGCCTGCGGAACTCTGCTCCACATTTGAGCGCGTGTTAGCTTGTGGTATCGGGATTCGGCCCCTTCTGCGGCCTCGTCCCCCTCTGCCACGGCCTCTCAAATTTCTTTCCATACTGAAAGAATTAAACAATAATAATAACCATAAGTACAGTTCATGACCGTCTTTATGACCAATCAAAATTCATGCTAAGTTAATAGCAACAAGGAACTACATATTCAAGAAAACAGATCATAATGAATTATCGACACTACTAGTGTCACACAGAATATCATATCGACGTCGAGTCGAACAATTTCAATCACATAATCAATCCAAAATTTACCTCGAATTATCAATCAGATAAATCCTGCGACAGATCCTCGAAATATCAAGATCAACAAAGAGATCCATTCCGATATCAATATCATGCCAGTAATTAAATCATGGCTCGTAAAGTACATACCATATTTGGCTCGTAGGGTCAGGATCTTCCACAGGTCACACATGACACGAAGGTCTCTTGATACTAGTTCATTTCACGACTCTTAAAGAGAAAACGACTCTCCGATACCATATTCTGTAACACCCCAAAAGGCGGCTATTACCGTGTCGGGGATCCTACACTGGGACCCACCAGGCGATACCAATATATAGATTAAATATGTATTACCTTGTGATGCCGAACCACAATAAATAGTCACTGCTCTGATTAGGAGTTTATTAAGAGTATGGCCAACGGCCTTATTATACACAGGATCCGAAAATACAAGTATAAACTATATGAAGATGGAATATACTTCAAAAACAATACAATCAAGCAATAGTTTAAATGAAGCGGAATAAGGTAACATTACACGGTTTGAACATAACCGGAAAACAAAAGACTTGAGCCCCCCGAACTAGTATCCTTCGAACCCTTCGCCATCATCATGCTCTTCCCATGCCTTACCTTTGCCTCGACCTAAAACACAACACAAGTATTTCGCCCAAAACACAGGGTCAGATATACATGATAAATGATTCTTCCGACATACAATTCACATATATTAGATCTCAAAGAAAAAATCCCGACTATTGAACATACCACTCGGGCGTATAAACAATCAGTCACAAACCGTCGAACATATCCAATCATACATGGACTATGAATGATCAAACAATATGGCTCAAGATGGACATCACAGTACGCCCAATCCGAAAATGTGTCCGTGTACATGTCCACCCCGTATACAGAATCCAGAATATACATGTGATAATGTACCTAATTAGCCTCACGAACTACGTCTCGTGTGCACAGTCCAATACGGAAACATCCACGTATGACTATATCCGTGCCTGGCTAAAAATCCTACACAATAACCAATCGGCACACATATATGATTCCAGATATGTCACGATACAACATGACAACGAATTCAACAAATCACATATCCGATTAAGGATCAAGAACTCACCGAAGTAATAATAAGGATCAACGAGATCAACGATTCAAAGTGACGAACTTGGGAATACAATCCCATGATGAGAAACGCAACATCATCAAGAATAATACAGAACTACGAAACACAGATTCAATAAGTGTTTCATATACATGAAACGTATAACCATCACAAGAATTCAATCATCATTATAACCAAGCAAGATAACTTGCCTCAATACGGAGACGAGAATAATCCTCCCTTTTCGAACGAACGGACGGTCCTCGACTAATATCGGTTACTCGAACAATCGACCTTGAATGAAATACATTTCACTCAATAACACATCTATAAAATCATTGATATCGAATTCAGTGACATGACACCCTAAATTCAATTCGAATAGTTCAACTATCTCAAGATATCAAAATTCTATTTCAAGAACTCTATTTACCTCAAGTCATTCTTATGATCGGTTTACAAGATATTCTCAAATATTCGGATGATTCTTTATGAATAAGAATTTATCAAGAACATGTTAAACAATCATTATATCATTTAACTTTCCAAGAACATCACCAAAGATCAACAATATCTTTCTAAGAACATTATCAACTTATTATGATGTTCAATATATATTCCTAAGGCATCAATACGACCGATTATCATGAACATATAAGAGTTTGGTTGTATTCAACAATATCTTTTGTCATCTTACAGAGGCTTGGCTAAGCCGAAAACAGAAATGAAGTTGAAGTTTAGGTTCAGGAACAACACTTTAGTTTCTAACATTCATCAAGGTGTTCTAATACATTTTATGTCAATAATTCCATTGATTACACTTAACTATGATGAAACTAAGGATTATTAATGTCTTAAGGATGTTAATAATCTAGCAGGAAGGGTATGATTCTATTAAACATGATCATTACCATTAAAACATCAAGAACACCTCATTCCAAACCCTTAATTACCATATTCATCAATAAGTGTTAAAAAGCTTTAAAAAAAGTGTTAAAAAGCTTAACTACAAACATGTTTTACTTGATTAATTCAACACTAGGTGTAGTATACTATATTACTAACATCATAACTATGAAAATGTAGAGTAGAATCGTACAACATACCTTCAGAAACGAAGAAGAACCACCAAGAACACAAGAACACACTCCAAGCTACAAGAACAACTCTAAACTTCCAATCAACAAGCTCCAATCCAAGATGCAAAGCTCAAACACAAGTTGGAAGGGTGTAAAAACGGTCTAGTGAGGCAGAGGGACGATTGTTGGAGAGAAAAATTGGAGTTTGGACGTGCAAATGAAAGACACAAGCTGTCTTTTTATAAACTGCACAGCTCGTTACGTACATTATCGCATGAAGATAACGTACGTTAACCTATTTACGTACGCTACACCGCAAGTGTTACGTACGTAATCTGCCTCTAGATGTTACTATCTCAAAACACTAACATCATTACGTACGTTATGGACCATGGTATTACGTACGTAATGTATGTCAACTTGGCTGCCTCGAAAAGGCCATCTATCGGGATCATGTCCGGCCCCCATGCCGAAAGTGAGATCAGATAATATTCCAAGTATTACATACGTAACCAGCACACCATTATGTACGTAAAGCCAATGAAATAGCGTACGTTAGGTTAAAGCCTTAGCGTATGTTAAACAGAGAAATTTCTAATCCCAAAATGTAACAATCTACACAATGTCAAGAATTCAACCACAATGCGAATGATAGTCATAATCAAGTCTATTCTGACATATATCCCAAAATAAACATTAACTGGATGTAACATGATTACGACGATACTCAAATTATCCGAACAATACAACAGTAGATAAGAAATTACTATCGGATATTACAAAAATAAAAGTATATACTTTTGTTATAAAAGAAATATTATGAGATCACTGAAATTATGGGGAAATTTATCGAGGTCGAGAAACTATTTTATTTTAAAAGAGATCGACGCAACTTCAAACTATTCAAAGTTTACTTTTTAAAAAGGGATCAACTGGAACAACCGGATTGTATATCTTAAGGAAATAGATTTCAAGGATTTTCAAAAGTGTGGGCATTGCGTATAATGTAGGGAAAAGAGGCATTACTTAGCATTAAGAATTTTCAAATCACGTTGACTGCATAATGATGGAAATGACTGTATAAAATATTATAATAACAAACTCTGAAATAAGATACAAGCTCGTAATAGAAAATTTACGATAAATCTCATAGAGAGAGTGCTAGATATAAAGAACACTTTAGACTCGTGCTAGCATCAGTGTGTATGAGGCGAATTGTGATTGGATCAATCTCAGGCGTATAGGAGAGAAATTTGATAATCAATTCACTAGGTACTTTTGCACATACGAGGAGTCTTCATGACAGTATAGATGCAAAGCTTTTTCCCACAGAGAATCCAAGAAAGCGAGGAGGCTATCAAAGGAATCGTCTAGTTGAGTATTCCCACCGATTTCAAGAGAATACTCAGTTGTGCCCATGAGACCATCTGGAAGAGATCCTCCAATGTGTTGAAACCTACTAGAAGGGTGATGAATGCATCAACATTATTGACCATGCTCATGATTCCATCATGCATTGATAATACCCTGAACTCATTTCCATAGGTTGGACCAACGAGTGGCTTATCTGCCAATTTTAGTGTCAACCCTAGAATTTTTTGCATCGCCCATAGAGACAGATGCTGCCACACGACCCTTTAAACCTAAACTTCCTCCACCATATACTATGCTAGTTTTTCTTGCGGCCAATACTTCTCCGATATTGTCAGCTGCTTTGTGGAAGCGAACATCTTTCTCAATACTGGCTCCTGCGAAGATGCAGACCGACTGGATGTTATATAAAGGTGATGATGACATTGAGTTTTTAAAAGAAAGGCCATGGTCACAAGGGGTATGTCACAAATGAGAATGGTAAAAGCTGTTGCGATGGAAAAGTTCTTATGCAAAATAGAATTATAATAGGAGAAGCAACTCTCACATTCAACTATGTGCTCTCTGCACTCCTTTTCTCTTTGTATTTCTCCAGTTGAATCAATGCCTATTTATAGGGACAAGATGGTTGGTGGCTATGGAGTTGGTGATACACTTTATAAAGGACGGTAGATGGCCATGGAGTTGGTGGCACACTCTGCAAAAAGTGGTAGATAGCGATAGAGTTGGATACGACGCGGCTTATAGTGGAACGGCAACCAGAATCACGGTAGGTGTAATTATGGATTAGGAGAAAAGACTTGGATTTTTTTTAAAAAAAATGACAATCTTTTGTTGGTTTGGACTTATTTCGGAACTGAGAATTTTAATTTTAGAGGATGTCGGAATTTTAAACTATAATATATGCTTGGTCTTTTAAGTAACAGGAGAACTTTGAAGAAGGGACCGTTATTTGGCATTTTAAAAAAAGAGATCTTTTTAAGAAAGGAAAAATAATGATTGAACTATTTGAATAAAAATTTTAATGAATATTTTGTTTTATGAAAAACTGAAGTCTCGGTATTCTGAAAATAAAAGTTTAAATAACAAATGTTCTTGATATTTAACGATATATTTTGCGGTAAATGTAAATTAATCATTATATTTTCTACGGGAGTATTTATTGTAATCCTTAAAAGAAAATGTTTTTCGAAATATTGACGCCTATGAAATTAAAAATGGGCAGTATCACAATTATTATCAAGTGATTTTGGGCTTGAAAGTAGAGTGTTTTTATTTCCTACGGATATAAATTCGAAAAACTTGAGTTTTATGTTGAAAATTCATATTTCAAACTCTTGTGCGCTCCTGTAATTTTGACATTTTAGACCATAATTCTCTTAGGTCACCTATGACGACATTTTGATATAAGTGATTTCATCCTAATAATAATGATTGGGGAATTTTCGACTTATTAGTACTCGAGAAAAATACATGTGCATTAATGTGTATTTATATAAGTAAAGAAGATGTATACGGGTTCAGTAACTCATGAGATATCACCATGGTAAGAGTGAAGGGCATGATATATTAGCTTAAATGAGGTGATCAAGTGAAGTAAATCTAAACTTTGACAAGTAGTACCAAACGTACATATATTAAATACAGGTTATATAACTAAATGTACCGATGGAATTAGTATTGACATATTATTGTTATGTCATGACAACTGCTGGCTTGTAAGAAAGAGTGGAGGATAAACAGATCGTAATTAAAGAGTGGAGGATAAATGGATCATAATTTGGTACAACTTGCCACCCACAGACATACGGATAAATAGAGCATACCCTGTAAGACAAGTTAAGAGCATGAGTGCTTGATTGGGGAAAGACGGGGTAAGGAATCTCGGTTTGATCGAGTTATCTTATAATATAACAGCTGGCATGTGAGTATTTTGACATGGCACCTCTCAAAGTCTTATATCGGAGGAGATGTCGTTCGGTGTTGGTATGACGCATCGGACATGGTCAGAACTGAGTTACATTTAATCAAAGAATCGATTGAAAAGGTTTCTGTGACAAGAAAGTCCATGTTGGCAGCTCAGAACCAACAGAACCCATATGTTAAGAGTTGACAACATTTATTAGAGATTTCAGTTGGCGATCATGTCTGGGTTAAAGTATCACTAATACATGGAGTACGTTATTTTAGTTGAGCCCTAGATTCATCGTTCCATTCGAGATTCTGGATCAAGTTGGGAACCTCGCTTACCGTCTAGCATTACCGCCATCTTTAGACAGAATTCAAAATTTTTTTTCTAAGTTAAGGAAATATGCTTACAATCAGAGTCATAACCCGATTTTGAGGAATTGAAAATTTCTTGCGATGCTACCTGCAGAAATGTACCAATAGAAACTCTGGAGCAACGTATGAAAGCATTGAGAAATGAAGCTCTACCATCATGGTGTTAAAAGGCCAACTTAGAAAACTAAGGATTCGATGCGTAGTCGTTATCCTAATTTATTCATAAGTTTCAGGATGAAATTTATGTTTAAGTGAGAGAGTATATAATGCTCAAGTATTTGATAGCGTTTGTTGTGTTTATTTTGACTATGGCTTCTTATAAATGAAAGTGATATTGTGATGACTTGTGGCTCTGCTTGTAATATCCGCATTTTTCTTTCCCTCTTGTATTTTCATTTTCGGTGTATTTCTCGATCGTAGTGACCCTCGTGTATCTTTCAGTGTATCCTTTCCGTCAACTACTGATCTGATTCTTATTATTGTTGTGCGGAACTGCCGTTTCGGGGTTGCCGTGGATCCATTCTATGTTATGATGCATTTTGAGATGTTCCATTTGATGTCATATTCCGGTGTTTTGGACCGTTTATATTCTGTATCTAGCGCACGCTAAATTTCCCGCATAGCGCACGCTAGAGGTCCCTTAGTAGCGCACGCTACGTTTACTTCGTAGCGCGCGCTAGCGAATTAGCCCTGGGAGTGGAAGTGCTATTTTTCCAGCCTTCTGGACTGGCGTATTAGCGTACGCTACGCAGACTAGCGCACGCTAATGTCGGGAGGCTAGCGCACGCTGATGATACCCGGTAGCGTGCGCTAGCGTGGGTGTCGATCTTGGGCATTTACTCTCGAACTCGATCAGTGCGATTAGCGCACGCTACGCTTGTATGGTAGCGCACGCTAACGGGTCAGGTGAGTTTTGGGCAGTTAGCTTCTGGACTCGGCTGATGTCCAGGTAGCGCACACTATTGGTCGATAGCGCGCGCTACCAAGTGGTTATTAGCGCACGCTACGTTTCGAGTAGCGCATGCTAACGGCCAGAAATCTGGCCACTGGACTGGGACGCTAACTGTTTGGCCTGTAATTTTATCCCATTAGCGCACGCTAACCTTGAGGATTAGCGCGCGCTAACACTCCCTGGCTATATAAACCAGGGAGTTGACCCAGATGAACATATTATTTTCATTTCTTCTCCTATCCGCGACGCAGATCTTCTCCAGGCGATTTCCGAGCGATCCCTTCCTCCGATTATTTCAGGCATCCTCTACCTTGAGTTTTTGAAGTAGATTAACAACACCTACTTGTGTTCTTTATCCTCAATCCAAGGTAAATCTCTTAGAACCCTACTTTTGGGCGATTTGGGGGTTTTGGGATTTTCTTCCGATCCGTTCCGTTTTGTTGATGGATTCATGATGAATATGATTAATCTTGTTGGTATTCTTAGTTTCCCTACGGATTCATGGTATATTTCGTAGTTTTTGCGAAATTGAGAGGGTTTGGTTGTGGTCCACCCTCGTTGTTGTTATATACGGATATACATGAATCGTAGGCGGGTTTTCGGGTGTATTCCATTTCCGTATTCATCTAGAATTGGTTATGATTGTGTTATTCGAATCGTTAGGATCATTTCCGCCGGTTCCTCGCGGTCGTGTTCGATTCTTCCTTTCCGTTCGTATCACCGTCTATTAACCGAGGCAAGTATCCTTATGAACTTACAATCTTAACGTAGTAGTATTGCATGAGACTTGTGTGTGTGTGTATGCTCACTATGGGTTAGATCCGACGGGGTCTCGGTAGGGGTCCACGGAGGGGTAGATCCGCGAGCTTGCTTTTAACCACTATGGGTTAGATCCGACGGGGTCTCGGTAGGGGTCCACGGAGGGATGGATCCACGGTTAATTGTGGTGCATTTTTACAAATGTGATTTGGATTATTGGCATTTCCGGAAATGAGTGTTTTGGAACTATGTTTTCTTGATTTCATGCATTTACTATATGTGTAAGATGTAAGTTGTTCATTTGGTTACTTGTACTAGCGTAATTGCTAACCCCTTTGGGCACCCGTTTTGGGGAAATTCGTTTTATGAATTTCAGGTCAGGTTCATCGAGACGAGTGGGCGCTGGACCAGTACACGGATGATGGCCGTGCGTGATGATTGTGCACGAGTGTCGTCTTAGTGTCTTTTATCTTTTCATCTTTTGTGGCTTTTGAACTAATAGTAGTACTCGAGTACTTGAGAGTTCTTGTTCGTCCGGATTGTATTGTTGCCTATTATGTTTGTGTTGGATGATGATGTTATGTTTGACCGGTTGAACTGGGTGGATTATTCTGTTATGCGACTTTATGACGAGGTGTTATTTTGTCGTTTCTGTGAGTCGATGGGTATGATGCTGTTCAGCCTGGTGGGTCCCATATAGGGATTCACGGTGCTGTAATATACCTCGAATATCTTGATCGGAGCTCTAGGTTTATGGATACCTAGGCTTGTCGGTTTATTGGGTCTTGTTGTGTTTTGTTTTGCACATCATCGTCACGCTGCCATGATTCCGGTACTACCAGTGTCCGTAAGTTTTTCCTTCCTCTGTTCCTTATTCCCTTGTATCGCACCTTTGATTCTCGATTTGTGATCGTTCTTTTCTTGTACTTACCATCGTATGGCTTTTGCAACTTATTTAACATCAGTATGGATGCTGGAAGAGGCCGTGGTCGTGGACGCGGCCGGGGACGTGGGGCAGCCGGTGGAGCGGCCACGTCGCAGTCTTCGGGAGCCGGCAGTACCGGCGACCGCCACAGTCATGCTTCTTCTCAGGACCGCGCCGACCTTGGTATTGCGGCCATTATGCAGCAAATGGTGAACCAAATGGCGGCAATAGCTCAGGCGGTTCAGAACCCGGATCAGGCCCATGTTAATCGGGGCGGAGCGGACCGTTGGCTCCAAGATGTCATCAAGATGCATCCTCCTCAGTTTTCGGGAGCTTCAGACCCGATTGGCTGGGAAGGGTGGATCAAGGAGATATCTAAAGTCTTCATTGCTACCAACTGTCCCGAGGACCGTAAGGTCCCTATTGCCCAGTACTTTCTCACTGGGGATGCTACGGACTGGTGGGAGGCCGTTGGGCCCAAAGATCATGCTGCTTCATGGGCTGAGTTTCAAGAATTGATGGAGACTAAATATTGCCCGTGGCCGGTCAGATAGGCTCGGGTACATGCTTTCTATGATGCTCAACCACGGGATATCCCCGTATCTCAAGCTATTGCTGATTTTAACAAGGAGTTGGGTTATGTGAAGACCCAAGTTGTCGAGGAGAGCGACAAAATTTTCCATTTTTCTAGACGGATGAAGTTGTCGATTCAGGACTATATGTCAGGGCTCGTCTGTACTACCTTGAAGGATTATCAGAGTAGGGCCCTTGCTTACGATATGTCTGTGGCGGCGAGTGAGGCGGCCCGCGAGAGCAAGCGAGAAGTCCGCGGAAATTTTCGGGCCACAAAGGTGGGGGTCGTGAAATTCCAGTCTGCTAATTTTTCCGCTGGTGGTGGCCCAGCTCGATCTACTGGGTTTCCCCGCAGGGCTGCCAGTGCCCCTTCTCGGGAAGTGAAGTGTTTTAACTGTGGCCAGCCAGGCCACATCAGTCGTAATTGTCCGAGTCCTTTGTTGACATGTAATCAGTGTGGCCAACCGGGCCACATGGCGGCTTTCTGTGCCGAGAGGGAGAGAATCGTGGGTGCCCGGACTTCCATTCCAGCGCCTAGGAGACCGAGTGTGAATCAAGGATCGTTTGCTTCTCAATCTCCATCGAGTGCTAGTCGGGGGAGAGGTCGGTGTCAGCCCGCTAAGGGGGGAGCTTCCAGTGTCGGCTCAGCCCACCCGCGTGTTTATGAGATGCGAAAAGCCGACGACCCAGCAGCTACCGTGGCGACATGTACCGTTCATATTCTTTCTCATCCTGTCAGTGTGCTTTTCGATTCCGGTGCCACGCATTCGTTCATATCTTTGTATTGTGTGCGCCGTTTGAGTCTCGACTGTTTGATGCCTTGTGAACCCTTCATCGTTAAACTTCCTAGCGGTGATAGGATCGTTGGTGATCAGGATGTTCGAGACTGTTCTGTGCTTATTTGTGAGAGGACTTGGCCCTCTAATCTTATTGTTGTGGGTATCGAGGGTGAGGATTTGATTCTTGGGGATGATTGGCTCGAGCGGCATGGTGCGATCATGAACTACCACACGAGAATCATCACTATGTTAGCCGAGTATGGCACCGAGCACTCTTTCGCAGAGCGAAAGAGGGGAAACCAGAAGTTCGTTATTAATGCCTTGAAGGCAATGAGACTCCTACGAAAGGGGTGTACTGGCTATTGGTGCTACGCCTTGAAGGCAGAGAGTAGTGGAGTTGAGCTGTCTTCGATTCCAATCGTTAGTGAGTTTCCTGATGTATTTCCTGACGAGTTACCGGGATTGCCACCGGATCGTGAGGTCGAGTTTGCTATAGAGTTAGAGCCGGGCGCAGCTCCTATTTCGAAGGCGCCGTATCGTATGGCACCTTCAGAGATGTCCGAGTTGAAGAAGCAGTTGAGTGAGGTTCTTGAGTCGGGGTATGTGCGACCGAGCGCCTCGCCTTGGGGCGCACCGGTCCTGTTTGTGCGGAAGAAGGATGGTTCACTACGTTTGTGTATCGACTATCGCGAACTAAACAAGGTGACCATCAAGAACAAGTATCCTTTGCCGAGAATTGATGACTTGTTCGATCAGTTGCAGGGAGCTGCGGTGTTCTCGAAAATTGATTTGAAATCGGGGTACTATCAGCTCCGGGTGAGAGAATCCGATGTGCCGAAAACAGCTTTTCGGACGAGATACGGACATTATGAGTTCGTAGTTATACCTTTCGGGTTAACTAATGCGCCGACGGTGTTCATGCAGTTGATGAACAAAGTCTTTATCGAGTATTTGGATAAGTGTGTCGTCGTCTTCATTGACGATATTCTTATTTATTCGAGGAATGAGGAAGAGCATGCCCATCATTTGCGGGTAGTATTAGACATTTTGAGGACCGAGCAACTCTATGCAAAGTTCTCGAAATGTGAGTTCTGGCTGAAGGAAGTGATGTTTTTAGGTCACGTGATTTCAGCCGATGGGTTTGTGTGGATCCGCAGAAGATTGAGGCAGTGTTGGATTGGGCACCGCCCAAGAATGTGAAGGAACTCCGTAGTTTCTTGGGTTTGGCTGGCTACTATCGTAGGTTCGTCGAGGGTTTCTCGAAACTGGCTCGGCCACTTACGCAGTTGCTCCATAAATCCGAGAAGTTCGTCTGGAATGACGAGAGGCAGTCGAGTTTTGAGGAACTGAAGAAGCGTTTGACTTCAGCCCCGGTTTTGGCATTGCCATGTGGCAACGAGGGTTTTGCCGTTTATAGAGATGCTTCGGGTCAGGGTCTTGGATGCGTATTGATGCAGCACGGCAAGACCATTGCTTATGCATCGAGACAGTTGAGGCCGTATGAGCTTAACTACCCTACTCATGATTTGGAGTTAGCGGCAGTTGTTTTTGCGCTCAAGATTTGGCGTCACTATCTTTTCGGCTCTGCATGTCAGATTTTTACCGATCATAAAAGTCTGAAATACATATTTACTCAGCGGGAGTTGAATATGAGGCAGATGAGGTGGTTAGAGCTGATTAAGGATTATGACCTCGAAATTCTTTATCATCCGGGCAAGGCGAACGTCGTGGCCGACGCCTTGAGTCGGAAACCGGTGGCGTTGCGAATGCTTGAGATCCTTACATCTCGGTCCCGAGCTTGGAGGGCTTTGATCGAGTTAGATGTTGAAGTTTTGTTGCACAGTGTCGGGCAACTTTGTGCTTTAGAGATTTCGTCATCTTTGATCGATGAAATTAAGCTGAAGCAGTTAGAGGATCCGATGATTACTCAAATCCGAGAGAACATTCTTAAGGGAAAGTCTCCTGGGTTTGTGATTCACGAGGATGGTATTTTGAGATTCCAGAGTCGGCTTTGTGTGCCGAACGACTCAGAGTTGAGACAGAGTATTTTGCGGGAGGCCCATGTTACACCTTACTCCGTTCATCCTGGTTCGAGTAAGATGTACAAGGACTTGAGAAGGAATTTCTGGTGGAATGATATGAAGGAGGAGGTCGCACAGTTTGTAGCGAGATGTTTGACTTGTCAGCAGGTCAAAATCGAGCATCAGCGACCGGCTGGATTATTGCAGTCACTTCCCGTTCCGGAATGGAAATGGGAAGATATATCGATGGATTTCATTACGAGTTTGCCGAGATCGAGGTCGGGTATGAATATGGTATGGGTGATTGTTGATCTTCTGACCAAGTCGGCACATTTTCTGGGCATAAAGGACACTTGGGGTCCAGAGAAGTTGGCTCGTGTGTTTATTGCGCAGATTGTGAGGCTTCACGGTACTCCAAAGTCTATTGTTTCGGATCGTGATGGTCCTTTCGTATCGCACTTTTGGCAGGAGGTGCATAAGGCGTTGGGTACTCGTTTGCATTTGAGTACCTCTTTTCATCCCCAGTCAGATGGACAGTCGGAACGCACTATCCAGACATTCGAGGATATATTGCGTGCTTGTGCTCTCGATTGGAGTAGCAATTGGGAGGAACATTTCCCATTGATCGAATTCACGTACAACAACAGTTGGCACGCGTCGCTTCGGATGGCACCGTATGAGGCACTTTATGGGCGGCGATGTCGATCACCAATTTGTTGGAATGAGACGTCCGATTTGGTCGGGACCGAGCCGGATGTCGTTTTAAAGACGAGACGGAAGATAGAATTAATTCGGGAACGGATGTTGACTGCCCAGAGTCGACAGAAGTCGTATGCCGACGTCCGTCGTCGACCTTTGGAATTAGAGGTGGGAGACCACGTTTTGCTAAAGGTGTCGCCGACGAAGGGAGTTTTTCATTTCGGGAAGAAAGGGAAGTTGAGTCCGAGATTTATTGGACCCTTTGAGATTCTCGAGCGAGTCGGTAAGTTGGCATACCGTTTGGCGTTACCTCCGGACTTGAGTCATGTTCATAGCATTTTTCATGTTTCCCAGCTGAGGAAATATGTCCCGGATCCTAGTCACGTCATCGATTATGGTGAGATTGATGTCGCCGAGGATATTATTTTCGAAGAGCGTCCTTTGAAGATTTTGGAGCATCGTGAGAAACGACTGAGGCACAAGACCATCCCTTTGGTCAAGGTGCAGTGGTCGAGACACGGTGTCGAGGAGGCGACTTGGGAAACCGAAGATAGCATGCGTGCTAGCTATCCTGAGTTGTTTGTTTCTTAAGTTTCAGGACGAAACTTATTTTTAGAGGGGTAGAATGTAATATCCGCATTTTTCTTTCCCTTGTGTTTTCATTTTCGGTGAATTTCTCGATCGCAGTGACCCTCGTATATCTTTCAGTGTATCCCTTCCGTCAACTATTGATCTGATTCTCATTATTGTTGTGCGGAACCGCCGTTTCGGGGTTGCCGTGGATCCATTCTACGTTATGATGCATTTTGAGATGTTCCATTTGATGTCTCGTTCATATTCCGGTGTTTTGGACCGTTTATATTCTATATCTAGCGCACGCTAAATTTCCCGCATAGCGCACGCTAGAGGTCCCTTATGTAATATCCGCAATTTCGGATTTCCGGTAATTTTCATTTTTCGGCGGAGGTCCGTTTCGAAAACTCGCTTTTGACCGTTTCGTCATTCGGAGAATATTTAATTCTGCACTTTTTGTCATCCGAGTTCGTTTCGGTGCTGCTTTGTTGAGTTCCGTGCTTTTTAGCGACTTTTCCGCGCTTGAGTTCGGTTCTTGCGAATCTCGTTCGAAACTGTCGTTTGGGGTTTTTCGTAAGTTCATTTAACGTTGTTATACGTGTTGTGAGCTTCGGTTTGATTATTCGTTGTCGTATGGTGATTTTCGGGCATTTGGGCCATTTTCGTAATTTCCCAAAGTTTGGGGTAATTACCTTCCGTTGTCGAATTTCGAGCCTTCGGGTGGTCGGAATCGTGTGTTCTACTAGCTCTTAGATTCGTCTTTGTGAGTACTTCGTAACCGTATCTTCGGTTCGTATTCAGGTTCGGGTTTCGGTGTCGTTTTGTTGAGTTCAGGATTACTAAACGACTTTTCTAAGTATGAGTTCGGCTTTGTAAAAATCACCATAAATTCTTGGAAACTCCAAAAATTCTGAATCTTTGCAATGTTATAAAGCATCAAGTTAGCTTTCCAATGGTTCAAACGGTGAGTCAATCGGAGTCCGGACGAAGGAGTTATGGTCGAAATAGCTAAGACTGCACGATGTGCCTTTTGGTGTTGGATGGGTATGCCGTGTGCCACGACACTTCAGGCATGCCGCGGCACTAAGCCCGATCTTGGGCAGTTTTTTTGGCCGTGGCCGCGGCACACTTGTCTGTGCCGCGGCACACGGTGCGAATCGGCTATTTAATGGCACAGGTGAGTTATCCGCCATTTCTCATTTTTTCCTTCGTTCCTTCGCGATTCTTGACATAAATGGATGGATTTGAGTAAGAGAATCATAGAACAACACATTTTGGAAGTTTGATTCATGGATTAACATCATATTCCACCGGATCGAAGGTAAGAACACCTAAACTCTTGGATTTGGGAAGTTTTGAGGTTTCTTGATGTTTTGGGCGATTTGATTCGTTTTAGTTTAGATTATTGTTAGAACATGGTTGTATACTCGAAATCATTCATTACCCCTGAAGTTTTGTGAAACGAATTTGAGTATTACCTTGAATAATCGATTGAATTGGACTATGCCCTCAAGGTGTCCGATAAAATGCTTCAATGAGTAGAACTTGGGAAGTTCCATACGTTTTGTAGAATTGTGATTGAATTGACATCGTTGTGACTTAGGAGCGAATTCTTGTGAAGAACTCGTGTCGGGACCCTTCCGCTCGTTGCCTTCCTTGGGGTTCGAGCTTCCCGGCCGAACCGTGTTCTTCGGAGCGTTCGGTAGCGGTTATTAAGGCAAGTATCTTACTATACGACTTGTATCTTGTGACTAGTAATTACGTATGAGATGTATAATGACTTTGCTTGCCTTCGTAAATATGTTCCGTTTGAGTTGGTTGTGTTTTCCAATTTGAAGGCTTTGTGATAATAGTGTTATATCGGTATACGTGTTAGGCGTTGTGCCATTTGTGCGAGAATGCGACGTACATATGGGATGGTTGTACACTTGGTTGTACAATGTATTGTGTACGGATGTGTGTTATGTTGGTTAAATGTCGTTGATTTATGATAGTTGTTGCGAGTGTCGAGGTTGTGTTATTTGCGTGCAATGTACGATTTTGTGGTGATCAAGGTGATTGATTAATTGTGCTCGTTGTTGTATGTAATGTGAATGTGAATATGTGTGTGACCGCTAAGTTCACTCGTGTTGGTTCGACGGGACCTACGAGGATTCGTGGCGGTGGACTACGGGATCGGAACTTAGTGAGGTGCGAGGTCCAATCGTCTGGTCGACGAGGCCTACGATAACGCATGGCGATGGACCATGAGTTTCGGACACGGTCGTCAACCGGGTGAGCTCGACGGGGCTTACGGTGACACGTGGCAGTGGACTACGGTGTCAGGACTGTGTGTGTGATTGTTGTGATTGATATAGTCCGTGCGGGTTGTTATGCCTACGGAGACACGTGACAGTGGATCACGGTGTCAGAATTGGTTATGTTTGGTTAATAGTCCGTGTGGGTTGTTGAACCTACGGAGACACGTGACAGTGGATCACGGTGTCGGAATTGATTATGTTATTTAATTGTGCATGATGTAGTCCGTGCGGGTTGTTGAACCTACGGAGACACGTGACAGTGGATCACGGTGTCATGAGCATGATACTTTTCAAATCAAAGTTTTTACAGGAAAAGTTTTAAGAAAGAATGTTGGGCCGAGCCCCACGAGATTTATGGAAATGTTTAGGTATTGTAAATGTTGAATTATGTAACTAGTTTTTGGTTAAGGTCATTTAGTTTTTCGAAAGGTTTTGTGAATCAGGACTTGAGGTCTTATGGTTTTGAAATTTTAAAAATTCCCGAAATGATAATCTTATTTTCGAATGCTTCATAGCTTATCTTCTCTTGTGAAAACCTCCCGGGAATATTTGATACTTGATTATTATATTTGATCACGATTATTAATTGCTTGTTACATTTCATATGATTTGATACTTGCACTAGTAAAACAAAGGAGTTTTACTAACCCCAGTGTCGGGGGTGGATGTCTGTTTGCGTCCGGTACATGCGGTCGGAGCGATCACGGGATTGGCACAAGAGGATGACGAGTGCGATACTAATCATGAGCCGAGGGTTATTTTGATTTTTGTTGTGTTGTCGAGTTGATTTCGGGCTTCGGTATTGTATTTCGACCCCTGTGTGGGTAATGTTATTTAAGTCGATTTTATCGATTGGGTTGTGTGACCTCATCGGTGCTGTATTCACGTGTAAGTGACCATATCGATCTGTATCATTTTATTGTTTGACCACAGTGGGCAAGCATTTGGTTGTTTATGGATGTTTAGCCTGGTAGATCCTTGTGGAAAGGGTCTACGGCGTGTAATATTCCCATACGGTTTTGGGGATGTTACAATTATGGTATCAGAGCTTAGGTTTGCGGAAACCTAGGCCGTCGGGTCGTTTCAAGTCATTTTTTTTCGAGTAATGTGTTGTCTTGTCGTTCGAGTCGTCAGGTGACAAGTTGAGTTGTGCGTGGTCACAACGTGTCGGTTATGTTGTCGGACGAGATTAGTATCGTGGGCGACTGTCACCTCCGTGCGACCTGTGGATGTAAGTCTCCTCCTTTATGCGTAATACCTGTATCTCGATTTTATCTTAGTGAGTTGATTGCGGTGCATGATTTTCTTTACACAGCATTGTGTGATGTAGTCGTGTTTAATACTTGTGGCACATGGTATGAGTATAGCTGAGCGTATTGTTGTTTTACTTTTGAACCACCGCGTGGGGTGGTATGGTGTGAAGGTTGTAAACCTTGATGGGTTCTGTGAAGGTACCAACGGTAGAGCTTGTGAGAAACTCCGATGAATGATTTTGCTGTGTGTTTAAACTTGATACCACGAGATGCATTTGATTGAATTGGCGACCCTAGTTGCCATTTGAGTATGTGGTTTTAAATTCGACTGTTTTTGGAATGTTGTAATTTTTGTCCGCTATGGGTAAGTTTGTGAATGTTTCCTGAAGGACTTTACAGTTTGAGAATTTTGTAGAAATCGATTTTTGGAAAATATTTTGGTGGTGCGGTCAAACCATGGTTTATATGGATTTTTAAAATTTGTTAAATTTTGACAAATGGGCCGTGTATTTTCAAATGACACAATCAGACGGTATTTGAAAAATGTGTTTTAAAATACTTCGGACATTGTAAAATATTACCGTCATTTTGCTTATGAACTAAAGGATTTTGGAAAATTTCTGTTTTGCAAAACAACTTTGGCTTCCGTAATTTAGAACGTTATGTGTTTATGTATTGAGGTTAAACCGTGCAGTGAGTTGCTATATTATTATTCTCGTCAGAAAATCTGGGTTGTATGCCCAAGTGGCGGGATACGTTGTTAGGTATCGTTCCCCACTTCAATGATCGAGGTATTAAACAAAGTACTTTCAAAATTTCACCCCAGCAAAATCTTTCGAACTCGCGAATTTTTTTTTATATTATCATTCGAACAAATACCTCGATAAACTTATTTTTTTTAAAATATTACCGGTGTTGGACCACAATGGTATGCTTAATGTTTTAACTGTGTATGCTGAGGTATAGGTCGTTCATCTTTGTCAATGTGAACGTGTGAATATTGCATTGTGCTGCTGATTTTGGGCTTATGTCGATTATGTGAGGTTTGTTTTATCTTGTTATTCTGATTGGATGTCCGTTCAGTATGCTAAGGGGTCGAGGTCGAGGCCGTGGTCATGGTCGTGGTCGTGGTCGTAATCGGGAGCAGGAGAGGGCGACTCCCTCCTTTCCGAGTACCAATCAGCTCAGTACAGATCAGGGATATTCGACTAGCGTTAATGTTGACGTTGGCGCCGCCACCATCCTTCGTCGGTGGTTGATCGGTTAGTGCGGATGAATCAGCCGTGCGTCGGGATGAGAACCCAAATAGGGATAACGAAACTAGTAAGTGGTTACGAGATGTGATGAAGATGCGGCCGCCCGTTTTGTGGGTTCGTCGACTGTTAGGTTGGGAAAAGCGGCTCTTCAGTTGGGGAGAATATTTGATCTTTGTAGCTTGTCGGATGATAGGAGGGTACCCATTGCTCGTACTACTCGACAAAGAAGTCAGATCGGTGGCACGCCTGTAGTGCTGCGGACCGTACACCTACATGGTGAGTTTAAGACCGCCATGGAGGCAGTATTGCCGTTGCACTGTTCGTGAACGCAGAATCGTTGAATTTTTCTCGGCTCGCCCGGGATGTGTCAATATCCTGTGCGATAGTCGATTATAATCGGCGATTGGCTTATGTTCGTGATCAAGTGAGAAGTGAAGCGGACAAGGTCCGATACTTCAATATGCGCATGAAACCCCATATCCGTGAGAGTATGGCTCCGCTCATGTGTACCACCCTGAAGGAATATCAGACCGAGCTTTAGCCATTGAGATGGCCGTTTCGTGACGGAATCTGGTTCAGAGAGTAAGAGACAAGACCTCGAGGAATTTTTCAAGAGGCAAGAGGAGTGAGATCCGTCGCCTGTTGCTTTGCGCTTCCTTCTGGGAGCACTCCTCGTTCGGTTGACCAGTCTAAGAACCTTACCCCAGAGGCGAGTAAGACGATCAGTGTGAAGACCTGCTTTAACTGCAGTCGTGTAGGCCATGCGAGACAGAATTGTCGTTCGCCACCGGTTAATTGTTTTAAGTGCGGCCAACTAGGGCACCAAGCGGTGCATTGTGAGTCCGTTGCCAGGATGTTCGGGAATCGGGTTTTCGTTCCTACTCGGGGAGGGCCCGGTGGTGTCCAGTGATGTAGTTGTGTATCGTACTTTGTGCTGTAATTCGTGTAGAGATTGATATTTGTTGCGTGAACTTTATGGTTTTGTTTCTATTCTATCATGATGTTTTATTTTAAGTTTCGGGACGAAACTTAATTTTAATAGGATAGAATGTAATATCCGGTATTCTCATTTTCCGTTATCTTGAATTGTTTGTGTTTTGACGTCAGACATTTTCTTGTTGATGAGAATCGGAATGATTTCTATCGTAATACTCTATTTGTTTAATCGCATAGCCGTTTTAGTCGGGTGCGACTTGTTGTCGCGTCGTTTCTTTGATTAAATGTGTGCATATGATGTGGTATGTGATGCGTCGTTAATTGATTGTTATTGTTTTGAATCATTGCCGGTGGCTTTGTTATGGTCGTCGTGGGCGTGTTTCCATTGTATATTCTTTCGCATTGCTTGTAACGTTTCGCCAATGGGCGGAAGTTATGCGTTCTTGTGTATCTCGTTGAGGTTTCTGTTGGGATATTGCTTCTCCTACTTATTTTAAGTTTCGGACGAAACTTCTTTTAAGGAGGGTAGAATGTAATATCCGCAATTTCGATTTCCGGTAATTTTCATTTTTCGGCGGAGTCCGTTTGAAAACTCGCGTTTAACAGTTTCGTCATTCGGAGTATATATAATTCTGCACGGTTTGTCATCCGAGTTCGTTTGGTCTTTGCTTTGTTGAGTTCCGTGCTTTTTAGCGACTTTTCGCGCTTGAGTTCGGTTCTTGCGAATCTCGTTGAAGCGTCGTTTGGGGTTTTTCGTAAGTTCATTTAACGTTGTTATACGTGTTGTGAGCTTCGGTTTGATTATTCGTTGTCGTATGGTGATTTTCGGGCATTTGGGCCATTTTCGTAATTTCCCAAAGTTTGGGGTAATTACCTTCCGTTGTCGAATTTCGAGCCTTCGGGTGGTCGGAATCGTGTGTTCTACTAGCTCTTAGATTCGTCTTTGTGAGTACTTCGTAACCGTATCTTCGGTTCGTATTAAGGTTCGGGTTTCGGTGTCGTTTTGTTGAGTTCAGGATTACTAAACGACTTTTCTAAGTATGAGTTCGGCTTTGTAAAAATCACCATAAATTCTTGGAAACTCCAAAAATTCTGAATCTTTGCAATGTTATAAAGCATCAAGTTAGCTTTCCAATGGTTCAAACGGTGAGTCAATCGGAGTCCGGACGAAGGAGTTATGGTCGAAATAGCTAAGACTGCACGATGTGCCTTTTGGTGTTGGATGGACTGTACCGTGTGCCACAGCACACTTCAGCTGTGCCGCGGCACTAAGCCAGTGCTGGGCAGTTTTTTTTGGCCGTGGGCCGCGGCACACTTGTCCTGTGCCGCGGCACACAGTGCAGATCAGCCTATTTAATGGCCTGGACTGAGTTATCCGGCCATTTCTCATTTTTTCCTTCGTTCCTTCGCGATTCTTCAGCATAAATGGATGGATTTGAGTAAGAGAATCATAGAACAACACATTTTGGAAGTTTGATTCATGGATTAACATCATATTCCACCCGGATCGAAGGTAAGAACACCTAAACTCTTGGATTTGGGAAGTTTTGAGGTTTCTTGATGTTTTGGCCGATTTGATTCGTTTTAGTTTAGATTATTGTTAGAACATGGTTGTATACTCGAAATCATTCATTACCCCTGAAGTTTTGTGAAACGAATTTGAGTATTACCTTGAATAATCGATTGAATTGGACTATGCCCTCAAGGTGTCCGATAAAATGCTTCAATGAGTAGAACTTGGGAAGTTCCATACGTTTTTGTAGAATTGTGATTGAATTGACATCGTTGTGACTTAGGAGCGAATTCTTGTGAAGAACTCGTGTCGGGACCCTTCCGTTCGTTGCCTTCCTTGGGGTTCGAGCTTCCCGGTCGAACCGTGTTCTTCGGAGCGTTCGGTAGCGGTTATTAAGGCAAGTATCTTACTATACGACTTGTATCTTGTGACTAGTAATTACGTATGAGATGTATAATGACTTTGCTTGCCTTCGTAAATATGTTCCGTTTGAGTTGGTTGTGTTTTCCGCAATTTGAAGGCTTTGTGATAATAGTGTTATATCAGTATACGTGTTAGGCGTTGTGCCATTTGTGCAGGAATGCGACGTACATATGGGATGGTTGTACACTTGGTTGTACAATGTATTGTGTCTGGATGTGTGTTATGTTGGTTAAATGTCGTTGATTTATGATAGTTGTTGCGAGTGTCGAGGTTGTGTTATTTGCGTGCAATGTACGATTTTGTGGTGATCAAGGTGATTGATTAATTGTGCTCGTTGTTGTATGTAATGTGAATGTGAATATGTGTGTGACCGCTAAGTTCACTCGTGTTGGTTCGACGGGACCTACGAGGATTCGTGGCAGTGGACTACGGGATCAGAACTTAGTGAGGTGCGAGGTCCAATCGTCTTTGATCGACGAGGCCTACGATAACGCATGGCGGTGGACCATGAGTTTGGACACGGTCGTCAACCGGGTGAGCTCGGCGGGGCTTACGGTGACACGTGGCGGTGGACTACGGTGTCGGGGTGTGTGTGTGATTGTTGTGATTGATATAGTCCGTGCGGGTTGTTATGCCTACGGAGACACGTGGATGGATCACGGTGTCGGAATTGGTTATGTTTGGTTAATAGTCCGTGTGGGTTGTTGAACCTACGGAGACACGTGATGGATCACGGTGTCGGAATTGATTATGTTATTTAATTGTGCATGATGTAGTCCGCGGGTTGTTGAACCTACGGAGACACGTGACAGTGGATCACGGTGTCATGAGCATGATACTTTTCAAATCAAAGTTTTTACGGGAAAAGTTTTAAGAAAGAATGTTGGGCCGAGCCCCACGAGATTTATGGAAATGTTTTAGGTATTGTAAACTGTTGAATTATGAAACAACTAATGTGATAAGGCCCTAAAGTGTTTCGAAAGGTTTTCAGAATCGGGACTTCAGGTCTTATGGTTAAGAAATTTAAAAAATTCCCCAAATGATAATCTAATTTTGAATGCTTCATAGCTTATCTTCTCTTGTGAAAACCTCCCGGGAATAATTGATTCTTGATTATTATATTTGTTCACGATTTTTAATTGCTTGTTACATTTCATATGATTTGATACTTGCACTAGTAAAACAGTGGAGTTTTACTAACCCCAGTAATCGGGGGTGGATGTCTGTTTGCGTCGGTACATGCAGTTCGGGAGGCGATCACAGGATTGGCACAAGAGGATGACGAGCTGCGATACTAATCATGAGCCGAGGGTTATTTTGATTTTTGTTGTGTTGTCAGAGTTGATTTCAGGCTTCCGCTGTATTGTATTTCGACCCCTGTGTGGGTAATGTTATTTAAGTCAGTTTTATCGATTGGGTTGTGTGACCTCATCGGTCTGTGTATTCACGTGTAAGTGACCATATCGGTCTGTATCATTTTATTGTTTGACCCTGGTCGGGCAAGCATTTGGTTGTTTATGGATGTTTAGCCTGGTAGATCCTTGTGGAAAGGGTCTACGGCGTGTAATATTCCCATACGGTTTTGGGGATGTTACACCTTAGTAGCGCACGCTACGTTTACTTCGTAGCGCGCGCTAGCGAATTAGCCATGGGAGTGGCAGTGCTATTTTTCCAGCCTTCTGGACTGGCGTATTAGCGTACGCTACGCAGACTAGCGCACGCTAATGTCGGGAGGCTAGCGCACGCTGATGATACCCGGTAGCGTGCGCTAGCGTGGGTGTCCAGTACTGGACAGTTTACTACTGAACTCGATCAGGTGCCAGTTAGCGCACGCTACGCTTGTATGGTAGCGCACGCTAACGGGTCAGGTGAGTTTTGGGCAGTTAGCTTCTGGACTCGGCTGATGTCCAGGTAGTGCACACTATTGGTCGATAGCGCGCGCTACCAAGTGGTTATTAGCGCACGCTACGTTTCGAGTAGCGCATGCTAACGGCGTAAATCGCTCTTTGGATCGACGCTAACTGTTTGGCCTGTAATTTTATCCCGTTAGCGCACGCTAACCTTGAGGATTAGCGCGCGCTAACACTCCCTGGCTATATAAACCAGGGAGTTGACCCAGATGAACATATTATTTTCATTTCTTCTCCTCCCCGCGACGCAGAGCTTCTCCAGGCGATTTCCGAGCGATCCCTTCCTCCGATTATTTCAGGCATCCTCTACCTTGAGTTTTTGAAGTAGATTAACAACACCTACTTGTGTTCTTTATCCTCAATCCAAGGTAAATCTCTTAGAACCCTACTTTTGGGCGATTTGGGGGTTTTGGGATTTTCTTCCGATCCGTTCCGTTTTGTTGATGGATTCATGATGAATATGATTAATCTTGTTGGTATTCTTAGTTTCCCTACGGATTCATGGTATATTTCGTAGTTTTTGCGAAATTGAGAGGGTTTGGTTGTGGTCCACCCTCGTTGTTGTTATATACGGATATACATGAATCGTAGGCGGGTTTTCGGGTGTATTCCATTTCCGTATTCATCTAGAATTGGTTATGATTGTGTTATTCGAATCGTTAGGATCATTTCCGCCGGTTCCTCACGGTAGTGTTCGATTCTTCCTTTCCGTTAGTATCACCGTCTATTAACCGAGGCAAGTATCCTTATGAACTTACAATCTTAACGTAGTAGTATTGCATGAGACTTGTGTGTGTGTGTTTGCTCACTATGGGTTAGATCCGACGGGGTCTCGGTAGGGGTCCACGGAGGGGTAGATCCGCGAGCTTGCTTTTAACCACTATGGGTTAGATCCGACGGGGTCTCGGTAGGGGTCCACGGAGGGATGGATCCACGGTTAATTGTGGTGCATTTTTACAAATGTGATTTGGATTATTGGCATTTCCGGAAATGAGTGTTTTGGAACTATATTTTCTTGATTGCATGCATTTACTATATGTGTAAGATGTAAGTTGTTCATTTGGTTACTTGTACTAGCGTAATTGCTAACCCCTTTGGGCACCCGTTTTGGGGAAATTCGTTTTATGAATTTCAGTCGTTCATCGAGGCAATGGCTGGACCAGTACACGGATGATGGCCGTGCGTGATGATTGTGCACGAGTGTCGTCTTAGTGTCTTTTATCTTTTCATCTTTTGTGGCTTTTGAACTAATAGTAGTACTCGAGTACTTGAGAGTTCTTGTTCGTCCGGATTGTATTGTTGCCTATTATGTTTGTGTTGGATGATGATGTTATGTTTGACCGGTTGAACTGGGTGGATTATTCTGTTATGCGTCTTTATGACGAGGTGTTATTTTGTCGTTTCTGTGAGTCGATGGGTATGATGCTGTTCAGCCTGGTGGGTCCCATATAGGGATTCACGGCGCTGTAATATACCTCGAATATCTTGAGGGTGTTATAGAAAATGGTATCGGAGCTCTAGGTTTATGGATACCTAGGCTTGTCGGTTTATTGGGTCTTGTTGTGTTTTGTTTTGCACATCATCGTCACGCTGCCATGATTCCGGTACTACCAGTGTGCGTAAGTTTTTCCTTCCTCTGTTCCTTATTCCCTTGTATCGCACCTTTGATTCTCGATTTGTGATCGTTCTTTTCTTGTACTTACCATCGTATGGCTTTTGAAACTTATTTAACATCAGTATGGATGCTGGAAGAGGCCATGGTCGTGGACGCGGCCGGGGACGTGGGGCAGCCGGTGGGGCGGCCACGTCGCAGTCTTCGGGAGCCGGCAGTACCGGCGACCGCCACAGTCATGCTTCTTCTCAGGACTGCGCCGACCTTGGTATTGCGGCCGTTATGCAGCAAATGGTGAACCAAATGGCGGCAATAGCTCAGGCGGTTCAGAACCTGGATCAGGCCCATGTTAATCGGGGCGGAGCGGACCGTTGGCTCCAAGATGTCATCAAGATGCATCCTCCTCAGTTTTCGGGAGCTTCAGACCCGATTGGCTGGGAAGGGTGGATCAAGGAGATATCTAAAGTCTTCATTGCTACCAACTGTCCCGAGGACCGTAAGGTCCCTATTGCCCAGTTCTTTCTCACTGGGGATGCTACGGACTGGTGGGAGGCCGTTGGGCCCAAAGATCATGCTGCTTCATGGGCTGAGTTTCAAGAATTGATGGAGACTAAATATTGCCCGTGGCCGGTCAGATAGGCTCGGGTACATGCTTTCTATGATGCTCAACCACGGGATATCCCCGTATCTCAAGCTATTGCTGATTTTAGCAAGGAGTTGGGTTATGTGAAGACCCAAGTTGTCGAGGAGAGCGACAAAATTTTCCATTTTTCCAGACGGATGAAGTTGTCGATTCGGGACTATATGTCGGGGCTCGTCTGTACTACCTTGAAGGATTATCAGAGTAGGGCCCTTGCTTACGATATGTCTGTGGCGGCGAGTGAGGCAGCCCGCGAGAGCAAGCGAAGTCCACGGAAATTTTTCGGGCCACAAAGGTGGGGGTCAGCAGAAATTCCAGTCTGCTAATTTTTCCGCTGGTGGTGGCCCAGCTCGATCTACTGGGTTTCCCCGCAGGGCTGCCAGTGCCCCTTCTCGGGAAGTGAAGTGTTTTAACTGTGGCTAGCCAGGCCACATCAGTCGTAATTGTCCGAGTCCTTTGTTGACATGTAATCAGTGTGGCCAACCGGGCCACAGGGCGGCTTTCTGTGCCGAGAGGGAGAGAATCGTGGGTGCCCGGACTTCCATTCCAGCGCCTAGGAAACCGAGTGTGAATCAAGGATCGTTTGCTTCTCAATCTCCATCGAGTGCTAGTCGAGGGAGAGGTCGGGGTCAGCCCGCTAAGGGGGGAGCTTCCAGTGTCGGCTCAGCCCACCCGCGTGTTTATGAGATGCGGAAAGCCGACGACCCAGCAGCTACCATGGCGACAGGTACCGTTCATATTCTTTCTCATCCTGTCAGTGTGCTTTTCGATTCCGGTGCCACGCATTCGTTCATATCTTTGGATTGTGTGCGCCGTTTGAGTCTCGACTGTTCATATTTTCGACGGTTTGAGATTTTTTATCGAACTTGTGGTTTATACAGCATATATGATTGTGTTTATTCAACTCTTGAGGACTGTTGTTCTGTGTAACTAACCCCGTTGGGGGATTTTGTTTTTCAGGTCAAGGCAAGGCTAAGGCACGGGAAGAGAACGTTGACGGCGAGGAGTCCCAGTGACACTAGTAGGGGGCCCTAATCATTTCATTCACCGTGTTTCCTTATTTTATTTCCGCTGCAGATTTCCGTTCGGATTTTGAGTTCATTCAGTGTTGTATATTTTATCTCCATATAAAATATACTTGTATTCGGTCATTTCCTTGGGTGTGTTGTATGAAAACTCCTCATCGAAGTAATTAATGATGTCATGTGGTTCGGTACTACATTTACCCTGTGTATTTCATTCATTTTCACTCGCCTGGTGGGTCCCAGTCGGGGGTACACGGCACTGTAATATCCGCCTAGTTTGGGGTGTTACAGAGTTGGTATCGGAGCGTGGTTTTGAATACTACATTCCGAGTCATGTCTCATTTGAAATCATCGTTCATCAGACTAGTATCATTGGACTTTCGCGTCACGTGTGACCTGTGCAAGAGCCGAGCCATTCAGACCAAAGAACAGTAAGATTTTCTCATTTATCATTTCATTTTAATCATGTTGATCATGTTAACTCATTAATCACTCAATTCATTTCATCACTCAATTGTTGATCTTGAAGATCATATCATTAATCTTGTTAACTTGTTCAAAATAATCATTTCAAGAATTTCATCAGATAATCATGTCATCTCAGTAAATCATTAATGTAATCACTGTGTTAGAGCGCGTATGCTCATTTTCATCATTTCATGACTTAAATCATAATGTGGTACTCATACGAGATCTATGATTATCATGCGACCTTCCTACTTCAGTATGGAGAGAGCTATCAAGGGATGCACGGGGAGAGGCCGCGGTACAGACCGAAACCCGGGGAATAATCGCCCACTGTCGGTAAACCATACCCAGGACTCCGCTCGATCGGAAGATGTTCGGGTTAACCCACTCACTTTTATGCAGGTCATGATGACCCATATGCAATTGCTTAATCATCATTGCGCCACTCTGGCCGAATTAATCGAGAGGACTCTACGTATAAGCCTGATGCTAAGGAAATTGCTGAGCAACAACCTTCACCTGGCAGCAAGAAATCAACGAAGTGTAATCAGTCCGAAGGCGGTCAGTCAACCTTCAAGAAGCCTCGTACGAGCCCTAACGTTTCTGAGCGACCTCCTACGGCGCCTAATCCTTTGGGATCTCAGTCCCGAACGGCCAGTTCGGCCATCACCTGTTTCAACTGTGAAGAACAGGGTCATTTCAGTGCTAAGTGTCCGAGGCAGACTGTCACATGCCATAACTGTGGAATTGCGGGGCATAGGGCCCGTTTTTGCCGAAGGGACTCCAAACCCACTCCGGCGACATCTCAGGCCCCAAACAAGTCAGCGGTTCCGAATCAGGCCACTCAGTCCGCGTCGTTTAAAACGACAGGAGCTAACAAAGGCAGAGCTCATATGTATCAGATGGGAGCGTTCGGTTCGGGGGCCGACAAATCCCGAATTCACGCGATGAAGAGGACCGACGATCCGGTGGCCCGAATGACCTCAGGTATACTCGTAATTTCATCTCAACCTGTGTTTACCCGTTTTGATACTGGTGCACCGCATTTATTCATTTCCGAATCATATTTGAATAGACCTCACTTGGATAGTCCTATTAATTGTGGGCCTTATATCATTGGTCTACCTGGCGGTAGAAGAATGTTCGAAAATCATGAGGTTAAGAACTGGCTGGATTAAGCTTCAATGACCATGATTGGTTGGTGGACCAAATCGTGGTGGTTTTACTTAAGGACGATGTAATATTGGATATTAGTGGGATGGATCGTCATGATACCATCCTCAATGTTCGTAAACGTATGGTCACTATCATTTCTGTCATTGGAGTCGAGTGTGTACTTCAGGGAGGTAATCCCCGTTGTTCCGGAAGAATCATTAATATGATGGAAGCTGTAAAATTACTCAATCAGAGTTGTTCAATCATTCTTGGTAGTATTGTCATCGATTGGCCATTCTTAGGCAATCGAGATATTCAATCATTCATTATATCAATGTCATCGATTGACCATTCTAAGGCAATCCAGGTGTTCAACCTTTCGTGGTATCATTGTTATCGCTTGACGATGTACTCCCAGATGAGCTACCTGTTTTACCTCCACCGAGGGATATGGAATTCACGATAGAGTTGGAGCCTGGTACGTCCCCATTATCGAAGGCACCGTACTGGATGGCCCCGACCGAAATGCAGGAATTGAAGAATCAATTAGAGGATTTGACCGAGAAGGGTTATATCTGACCGAGTGCGTCCCCGTGGGGAGCACCAGTGTTGTTTGTCAAAGAAAAAGGATGGTTCGTTCCGCTTGTGTATTGATTACTGGGAATTGAACCGGGTGACGATCAAGAATAAGTATCCTCTACCCCGTATTGTTGATCTTTTGGATCAACTTCAGGGAGCTTCAGTACTTTCCAAGATCGACTTAAGATCTGGATATCATCAGTTGAGAATTCGAGAGTCGGATATCGCAAGGACGGCGTTCCAAACACGCTATGGCCATTATGAGTTCGTGGTAATGCCGTTTGAGTTAACTAATGCACCTGCGGTATTCATGGAGTTAATGAATCGGGTTTTCATCGACTATTTGGATCAGTTCGTAGTTATCTTTATTGATGACATTTTAAATTATTCTCGTGACCGGGAGGAGCACGAGTTTCACCTTCATCAGGTGCTCGACGTGTTGAGACGAGAGCAACTTTATGGGAAGTTTTCCAAATGTGAGTTGTGGATGTCCGAAGTGACATTTCTCGGGCATGTAATTTCATCAGACAGAGTTCATGTCAACCCTCAAAAGACGGAGGCTATCCGAGATTGGTCACCTCCGAAGAATGCTAAGAAATCCGAAGCTTTCTCGGATTAGCCGGTTATTATCGGCGATTTGTGGAAGGATTTTCTAAAATCACTCAACCATTGGCAAACCTTTTTCGAAAGGATAAGAAATACACGTGGTCCGACGCGTGTCAGTGGAGTTTTGAGGAACTCAAGAGCTGGTTAATTTCAACAGTTGTCCTTTCTTTACCGCAAAGGTTGGAAGGATTTGTGGTTTATAGTGATGCGTCCGGACAGGGTCTCGGATATATACTCATGCAGAACGGGAAAGTTATTGCTTATGCTTCACGACAATTGAGACCTTACGAGGTTAATTATCCGACCCATGACCCGGAACTAGCAGCCGTGGTGTTCGCATTGAAGACTTGTCGTCATTATCTTTATGGCGTTACCTGTCAGGTATTCGCCGGTCATAAAAGTTTAAAGTATATATTTACTCTGAAGGAGTTAAATATGCGGCAGAGACGGTGGTTGGAACTAATCAAATATTATGATATCGAGATACTTTACCACCCGGGCAAGGCGAACGTTGTCGCCGACACCTTGAGTCGTAAGCCGTTCAGGAGCAGATGCTTGCTCGATTATCAGTTCAGAAGGAACTTCAGCAGGAAATTCTGAGACCCAAGATCGAGGTCTGGTTACAGCGAGTACAAAGGCAACTTTGTACGTTGGAGATTTCATCGCCACTTGAGGAGGCAATCAGGGTGAATCAGGGTTCAGACCCATATCTGTTACGCATTCGAGAAGATGTGACTCGGGGGAAAGCCCCCGGCTTTGTGGTCCACGAGGATGGACTTTTGCGTTTTAAGAATCGGTTGTGCGTACCGGCGAATGACGAGTTGAAAAACTCGATTTTGAGAGAAGCTCATGCTACCCCTTATTCCGTTCATCCGGGGTCTAGCAAGATGTATAAAGACTTGAAACAAAATTACTGGTGGAGTAATATGAAGCGGGAAGTCGCGGAATTTGTTTCGGGATGTTTGACCTGTCAGCAAGCCAAGATAGAACATCAGCAACCGGCGGGTATGCTGAAACCTCTCCCTATTCCAGAATGGAAGTGGGAAGATATTTCAATGGACTTCATCACGAATTTATCGAAGAGTCGTCGTGGCATGAATATAATCTGGGTAATTGTGGATCGCCCAGCTAATCAGCTCATTTCCTTGAGATTAAGGATATGTTGGGTCCCGATAGACTTGCCCAGTTGTTTATCAAAGAGATAGTGAGATTGCACGGTACCCCTAAAAGTATCGTTTCCGATCGTGACGGATGATTCGTGTCTCATTTTTGGAAATCAGTTCATAGTTCTATGGGAACTCATCTTAATCTCAGTACATCTTTTCATCCTCAGTCCGACGGACAATCGGAGAGGACTATTCAGACTTTGGAGGACATGTTGAGAGCATGTGTTCTCGATTGGAAAGATGATTGGGAAGCCCAACTACCGTTGATCGAGTTCACGAACAATAATAGTTGGCATGCTTCGATTAAGATGGCACCTTACGATGCCTTGTACGGTCGTCGTTGTCGATCTCCTTTGTGTTGGGATGACTTATCATAATCAATTGGCACCGAGCCCGATATGCTTATAGCCGCCTGTGAGAAGGTATCTTTGATCAGGAGTCGTTTGTTGATCGCTCATAGTCGACATAAATCATATGCAGATCATCGTCGCCGACCATTAGAGTTCGAGTCAGGTGACCACGTGTTGGTCAAGGTATCCCCGAGTCAAGGTATCTTCCGTTTCAGGAAGCGGGGAAAGTTGAGTCCAAGATTTATTGGACCGTTTGAGATTTTGGAACGAGTAGGCGAGCTAGCTTATCGATTGGCCTTACCTCCGGAGTTGAGTCGAATTCATGATGTGTTTCATGTCTCTCAGCTACGGAAGTATGTTGCCGACCCGAGTTACATAGTTCAGTTCGCCGAAATCGAGATCGCAGATGATCACTCGTATGAGGAGCGTCCCATACGAGTATTAGAGCGGCGAATCAAACAATTGAGGAATAAGGCGATTCCTTTGGTTAAAATTCAGTGGTCTAGACACGGAGTCAAAGAGGCTATTTGGGAAACCGAAGACAGTATGCGGGAGAGTTATCCCGAGTTGTTTGACCCTTAGTTTCGGGGACGAAACTCTTTTAAGGGGGGGAGTATGTAATACCCGGTTGTAATTCAGTCATTATCATTCAGTATTCATCATTCAGTAATTGTCACTCAGTAATTTTCACTCATTAATGATCATTCATCATTCATTTCATTCATTGTATTCACCGGGTGGGGTATATTGGTATTGCGTATCAGTTTTATTCATCATTCAACCCGGTTGGATAGTCGGGCCGAGCGTATCATCATTGTCATCTTCATTGTGGGCTGTGTGTGAGGAGTAGCGCACGCTACGTACTCTCTTTAGCACGTGCTAATTGAGTACAGGTAGCGCACGCTACCACTCAGCATTAGCGCACGCTAATGTTGTCCTGGCTGCAGTCCAGAAGTCACTGAACTACAGGTGAGTTATAAGTAGCGCACGCTATGAATGGTAAGTAGCGCGCGCTAGTGGTTTGTAGTAGCGCACGCAAATATTTGGTGTAGCGCACGCTAAGGTCGGACAGGCAGAGTCCAGTTGGTACTGGACTGAATTGGATTAATTCATAACGCATGCTTTGAGTGGTTTTTAGCGTACGCAAATGGTGTTGTAGCGCACGCAAAATGTTGAATGTAGCGTACGCTACCGAGAGCAGATCAGAGAACAGTAGGTTCTGGACTCCAGTACTGGGCATCAATAATTCATTAGCGCATGCTAACCATTGGTGTTAACGCACGCTAATTAAATGGTTGTAGCGCACGCTACAAAAGGTACGTAGCGCACGCTACCATTGCGATCAGAGGGTACTGGCGCACGCTAACTGGGATTTTCTATATATTGGATAGTACTGTCCTTTAACGTTATTCATCATTTCTCTTCATTTCTTCGGCGGTTTTGGGCGATTCCGGGCGATTTGGAGAGTGTTCTTCGACGTGTAATCATCAATCATCATTTTCAAGCTTATCATTTGGATTAATCATCATTTCATCATCCCCATAACATCAAATCAAGGTAATAAGCTTCTTGGATCTAGAATTTCGGATTTTGGGCTTTTCCTTCCGATTTCTTCGTTTAAGCTTGGATTGTTGTTGGAATATGTTAGATATGGATTATCTACCTTGGATAAATGTATTCCTATGGATTTATCATCATATATTTCGGATTTCATGAATATTGGGGTCGATTCAAGAACACTTTAGAGTTGACTTTGATATTTTTGGGGGTTTGCGATTAGATGTTGTCGTTAACTCGAACTGTGGATTCCTATGGGATTATTGATATCATTGAAGTTGTTTTGTTGGTTTGAAATACTCATTCTGGAGTTGGTTTTGATATATTCGAGAATTGGATATTATCGAGGGATGTATGTTTGCTAGTGTTCGTTAGAATGCCTCTATGAGTTTGGATATTGTTGTATCGACGTTTGAGTCGGTTATAACCGTGTTTGATTCGTATATTGAGCATTTTTGGTAATTGTGTTATTCAAGGTTGTTCGAGCGACCGGTAGTTTCCTTAGGACGTTGTTCGAGAGAGATCGTATCATCACCGGTTAAAGGGATATTCATTCCTTTCGTTGTTGTTCATTCATAATCATAACTCATTCATATTGTATTAACCGTATCGAGACTTGTCATTGTCAATTAATCACTTCAGTCACGAGGAACGATGGTTCTAATCTTTTCATTGAGCTATCATTCATTTCACTATCATTTCATCTCGGTGAGTCATTATTGATTTCGATGTCACTTTTGTTATCTCGTGGCATTCCTGATCATACTGGCGTGCCGGTTGGTATGTGTAGGATTTTCATGTCGGGCACATATTAAGTCGTGTGTTGGTTGTTGGCCTTACATTGGACTGTGCACACGAGAAGATCACTTCGTGAGACTGATTAGGTACAAGACCACACGTGTATTCGATCGATACTCGATGGTGGCTTGTGCACGGACACATTTCCATCCCGGGCGTAGTGTGGCACCACCCTTTGAGCCGTACCATTAGTTGATTCATACAGCATGTTTGATTGCCTATGTTTTCAACAGGATTTGGGTTATAATCTGACAGATTCACTTTTGATCGCATGTGTTCGATGGTTTGAGATTTTTGATCGAACTTGTGGTTTATACAGCATATATGATTGTGTTTATTCAACTCTTGAGGATTGTTGTTCTGTGTGACTGACCCCGTTGGGGGATTTTGTTTTTCAGGTCACGGTAAGGCTAAGGCACGGGAAGAGAATGTTGACGGCGAGGAGTCCCAGTGATACTAGTAGGGGCCCCCAATCCTTTCATTCACCGTGTTTCCTTATTTTATTTCCACTGCAGATTTCTGTTTGGATTTTGAGTTCATTCAGTGTTGTATATTTTATCTCCATATAAAATATACTTGTATTCGGTCATTTACTTGGATGTGTTGTATGAAAACTCCTCATCGGAGTAATTAATGATGTAATGTGGTTCGGTACTACATTTACCCTGTGTATTTCATTCATTTTCACTCGCCTGGTGGGTCCCAGTCGGGGGTCCACGACACTGTAATATCCGCCTAGTTTGGAGTGTTACAACTTGGATCAGCTCGTCATTATCTTTATCGATGACATCTTAGTGTATTAAAAGAATAAGAAATAACATGAGCAGCATTTGAGAACGGTTTTGAGTGTACTTCGTAAGGAGACGTTGTATGCAAAGTTCCGCAAGTGCGACTTTTGGCTTGATAGAATTTCATTCCTTGGACACATTGTCACTGCTAGAGGAACCGAAGTTGATCCGGCAAAGGTTGAAGCTATAAATGATTGGAAAGTGCCAAGGAACATGAATGAGGTTCAAAGTTTCTTGGGGTTAGCTGGTTACTATAAAAGATTCATAGAAGGATTCTCCAAGATAGCTGCACCAATGACACATTTGACGAGGAAAGGAGAAGCGTTCTTGTGGAACGAGAATTGTGAGAAGAGTTTCCAAGAACACAAACGTAAATTGACTGCAGCACCAGTCTTAACTATACCCGACCTGATGAAGGAGTTTGTCATCTACATTGACGCATCCAAGCAAGGCTTAAGGTGTGTATTGATGCAGCAAGGCAAGGTAGTAGCCTATGCTTCAAGGCAACTAAAGCCACATGAGTTGAATTTTCCCACTCATGATTTGGAATTGGCAGCAGTAGTACATGTCTTGAATATTTGCAGACATTACCTGTATGGAGGTAAGTGTGAAATATTTTCAGACCATAAAAGTTTGACATATCTTTTCACACAGAAGGAATTAAACATGATGCAGAGGAGATGGTATAATTGGTTAAGGACTACGATTGTAAGATTCTTTACCATCCGGGTAAAGCAAATGTAGTCGCTGATGCTTTGAGTCGTAAGGCCAGGGGAGAACTAAGTTGTATGTTTACCAAGAACCAATTTTTGATCAAGGAGTTGGAAAGCCTAAACATTGAGATGGCCGCGCCATCCAAATCAGTAGAGTCCATATTGACTGCCTTAGTAGTACAACCGACTTTGAAGAGAGAATCAAGGAAGGTCAAGGCCGAGATAAGTTTTTGGTCAAGATGAGGGAACGTACACTAGCTGGAGAAGATAAAAGTTTTGTTGTGTCTGATGATGGCATGATATATTATGGAGCGAGAATATGTGTGCCTAATGTGGACAAGATTAGAGAAGAAATCTTAAGAGAAGCACAAAATACTCCTTATACAGCCCATCTCGGTGGTACAAAGATGTACCAGGACTTGAAAAGAACGTTTTGGTGGGAAGGTTTGAAGAGAGATATGGCGGATTATGTCGGAAAATATATAGTTTGTCAACAGGTGAAAGCGGAGCACCAACGCCCTTTGGGATTGCTGAAATCGCTTCATATCCCAGAATGGAAATAGAAACACATCACTATGGACTTCGTGGTGGGTTTACCCCGAATGGGAAGGGGTAATCATTCCGTAGTGAATCGACTCACTTAGTCATCTCATTCTATTCCCGTCAAAATAAATTTTCAGATGAATCAGTATGCTCAACTGTACATTAAGGAGATTATTAGACTTCATGCCAGTCTCTATAGTCTCAAATAGAGATACTCGATTCACATCGCATTTTTGGGAGAGTTTGCAAGAAGCATTGGGAATGCAGTTGAGTTTCAGTACAGCATATGATCCTCAAACAGACGGTCAATCTGAGAGGACGGTTCAGATACTTTAGGATATGATACGTGCTTGTGTGTTAAATATGGGTAATGATTGGGAATGACTCCAACCATTGGTGGAATTTGCCTGCAACAATAGATTTCAAGCGACAATCGGTATGGTACCGCATGAAGCATTGTATGGTAGGAAGTGTCAATCACCTCTGTATTGGGACGAAGTATGTGAAAGGAAAATCCTAGGCCCCGTGATGATTCAGCAGATAGTTGGTGTTGTTAATAAGGTTCAAGAGCGAATCAAGATAGCTCAAGATCGTGATAAGTCTTACGCCGACAAGCGTCGGAAGGATCTCGAATTTGTGGGAGATAAGGTGCTTCTAAAAGTATCTCTATTGGGATAAACAATCGTGTACTTTGTTTTGATAAAGTGCCAACATACAACAAGTCTTCGCGCTGCCAACATACAGCAAAAGTATATCTGCCAACATACAGCAAGAAGATCACGAGTTGCTGACACCAAGTATGGAAGTTGTCCGGAAACATTCATACGGCACCTTCCATACAGCAGCACTAAGAGATAGCCTACAGTGTTGGAACCTACAACTACAGCATTATAAATGCAACTTGTTGGATACAACAAACAGGCCGTAAAGTGTTAGGATATTCAACACTTATCCAACAGGACTGAAGACTGTTGGAACGGAATCTACTTTAACCGCTAAAGTCAAGCCACCGTTTGAAAAGAAGTATGTAAATACTGACTGGATAAAGTATTTAAATACCAGCCGACAAAGATCTTCAGACAAGGAGCAAAATCCGGACCTTGTATTTTGCAAGTCAATCAACACGTTGGAACGAACTCTGTACTCAACGGATCTATTCACAATAGATATATTCCAAAGGCTATATATACCCCGCAGCTTGAAGATCAGAAGATACGAACGATATAGAACGAATGACTGAAAACTGAAAGAACTAAGATATACTGAGATACACACGTGAACTTCACAAGAATATTATATCAAGAGCAAGCATATTTCTTCGAGCATACTGACATTCTTGAGAGAAGAAATATACAAGTGCTCAACCTTGAACAACACATCATCAGCTCAAGCTCAAGAAGTCAAGATGTTGTTCAAACCCGTGTTCTTACATTTGAAGAAAACCATCAGCCCTGTGTGGACTGAAGAAAGCCTTTCTTTTCCTAAAACTGTGTTTGACGGATATGCATTGTAGACGAAGCTTTGGAACTGTGTGTGAAGAAGCAAGTCAAGTGAAAGCTTTAACCAATCTGTGTGAACGGTTGAAAGCGACAGTCTTTGTATCAATCTATGTGAACGATACAAAGATAGGTTTGATTATAGTCACGTAGTTGTGTACGCAATGATTATAATACACATTTTTACTCCTGTGTAGAGGACCAGTGAACGTAGAGTGGTTTACCTCGAACCAATTTAAATATCGTGTTATTTACCTTCTACAATTTATTGTTTTCATTATTGTGATTATTCATAACTATACACTGCATACCCTGTACGCATTATTCGGAACAGGAGAAAACCTAGTTGTTGTATTTACAGCAACTTACTTTAACAGACTTCCGCTACGCGCTCTTATTCGAAAAACGTACAGCTTGTTGTACTAACACTTTTTCCAAGCTGTATTCTGTATACTTAGTGGCCAACAATCTCTTACCAAAGGAATTATTTGTTTTGGTCCGAGGATCAAGTTGATACCGAGATATGTGGGACCATTCGAAATTCTCGATCGTATTGGATATTTGGTTTATCGACTGGCTTTACCTCCCAACTTCAGCGGACAAAGCCACATGGGAACGAGAAGATGAGCTTCAAGCTCGATATCCTGACTTCTTCCATCAAGGTACTTTTTATTTTCGAGGACAAAAATTTTATTAACCGGGGTAGGACGTAATATCCATTATTTTTATATGCATTTATTTGATAAATATCATTATAAAATTAATTCATTCATTTTTCAATCATGTTCGTAACATTCATTTATACACATGATCAGTTAAAAAAAAACCAAACATACCCAGTATATCCCGCTCAGAGCAGGGTCTGGGGAGGGTATGATGTACGCAGACCATGCCCCTACTTATTACAGTAGGGAGGCTGTTTCCGTGAATACCCCCAGCTTAGTGCACAGCAGAATCTTGTGTGATAAATACAAAGGAAAATATATGATTCAAAAAAGCTCGAGACCATACCTGAGCCCATGGCTTGATCCACATGGGACATACCTAAGCGGAATTTGGCTACTTCACTCCCGATGAACGCTGCTCTAACAAAAGAGAGGTCGGCTCTGCGCACAGCTCCCTGTCAAAAATACACCACACGCAAAGACAATAGGATAAAATATACAATAAAAGTAAAAATGCAATGTTCTAGGTCAAAGCTAACCGAGACAACCCAACCCTGAGGCTCTCAACTACAGCACCGCTCCCTACAAAAGAATCCACAACTCATGATCAGTTATATTTCGGTAATTCATGGGATTAGCAAGCCTAATCCATTCACGTTCACCTCACGCAATTTCATGTCATGGGAGTCAATCCATTTAGTCTCATTAAAGTCATAGTCAATTTATTTCGACGTATCACAAATTCTAGCTCGAGTCATTTTTGTTAGTTATTTTCAAGTAGTCATTTGTTATTAATAATATTTCATAATAATAATAATATTATGATAATATTAATATTATTATGATCATTGTTACAATTTTTTAGTATTTCTAGTATCATTATTGATATTATTCTTGATATTATTATTATTACAAATTAACTATTGTTATTAATAATAGTATAAATTATTACTACTATTATTATTATTACTTTTATCATTATTATTATTACTACTTTTATCGATATTATTATTATTATTATCATTATTATTACAAAGCAAGAAGTTGTCTGCTCTTTTTACACAAGTCACAATTTCCTGTACAAATTCTACTTCTAAACAATAAAAAGATTCAGCATCCATCAACGAATTGAAGTTTCTGCCCGGCGTTCATTTGACGTCTCAAGAAGTTCCGCTCAGCCCAACCGTTCACAACCCCATCTGTCACCTCGACTTTTCTCCGACGAGGTACAACTTAATACTCAACATCTAATATTTTCTTCATGTATTCGAATCAAAATCTAAAATTTCAAAGAGAATCTAAATCCCAAAATCTGCGAGAACCCAAAAAGGCAATGGTTTCCGTATGAATTAGAGGCCCGCTGGAACGGAAGATCAAACCTCCAAATCCGACTGGAATCAAATCCGGTTTCATGAAACATCAGAAAAAGTAAACCTGATTTGAATATCAAAATCAGTAACCCTCAAACCCGGCCCGACCTCATGGCCGAACCAAAATCAGAAACCCACATACATACCCAAATTCAATAACCCCGACCGACTCACCTTGGCCGCGAGCTGCAGCCACCACGAGCCGTACCTACATCTCCGTGCCACAGAGTACTGCGATCCCATCATCGCCCCAGCGGTCCAGTTCGAGGTGGGTCTATGCAAGAGCTTCTATCTCTCTGTGTGTGTGTGTGTGTGTGTGTGTGTGTGTGTTTCGTATTTTTTAGTGTTGTTCGCTCTATTTTTAACTACCCGCAAGTGTACGGAGTAAATGTAGGAAGTGGCGAGCAAGGTCATATTCCACAGAGACTAATTATTCCTATTCTATTAATTACTAGATTATAGTGATTCCAATTTTACTTAGACGATCGTTAAGTGTATGAATGGTTAACTAAATAAGATAAAAAAATAATAAAACTAATTCAAATCATTATAATATCCGAATCAAAGAGAATTGTAAGAGTTTTAGAAGATAGATTCCAAGCCTAGGTTTCCGTTGATTACTAAGTTTAGTCGGGATTGATTTCAAAAAGTTCTATGTGCATTTCCAAAATAATAATCACAATAATATCTTAAAGTCCCTTTCGAGATGCATTAAAACGTAGATTAAACAACCTATAATAACGTCTATGTCTATTATAAATTATCTAACTCCAAATGTTCATAAAATTTTAGACCATCATAGTTTATCACCGATTTTTCAATCTCGTAATTAACTACGTCAAATACTCGAAAACCTATTAATGCTCTCTTCTCTCGAATTATGAGCAACTAAGTTAAACATGTAGAAATATAGATCAAGTGTTCTAACATGAATCAAAACCAAGTATTTGAAAAAGAAATCACAATAGATATATATAATCGTCAATCCTTCAAAAACATAGTTAATCAACGTACTCCCATGTCCGAAATCTAACAAGTTTTTTCGGATATGGTAATAAAAGAAAGATCAATAATTATCATGTTCATCGTGCTCAAACTAAATAAAACAACAAAATGAGTAAAAATAGGAAGAAGATAAAACTCGGATAATGTTGTGAGTGGTCTCGATCCAAGCCTTGAAGTATTCTTGATGTGTTCTTCCTTGAGCTTTTCCAAAGTTTCCTCTTCTTGGTGAGTTTTTCTTCTCAATCTTGTGTTTTTCATTCCTCACCAACTCTCCAAATCAGAATCTCCCATAATTCTCCAATCCAAGGCCTTTTCATCAAGCCAAAAAGCCATTTTTTCTTGTTCAAACTGTGTCCAACGTCAATCAGGGTGATTAACTCAGAAAAGTGACCCGACCTGTGTCAAATGACACGGCCCGTGTGTAATACCCGGTTGTTAATTCATTAATTATCATTCAGTAATTGCCATTCAGGATTTTTTTTCACTCAGTAATAATCATTCATCATTCGTATTCATTCATTTCGTGTTCATCTTTCGGCTTATCTTGGATTCATGTATCAGTTTTTATTCATCACTCGTCTCTGTTCGGGGATCGATACGAGAATATTTTCTTCATCACCATCATGATTGATCGCTTGTGTTGGGAGTTCCATGATCGTTTCACCGATTGGACGCGACTGATTATCGTGTAAGTCGTGCAGATTGTGTGTAGGCATGCGTGTCCTGTCATTTTTGTGTTCCCTTGTCGTTTTGGCACACAGCAGGGACGCACGAGCATGACACACGAGCAGCTGCTCGTGCGTGCTACTCGTGCATGACATCAGAATTGGGCCGTGCACTTTGGCGACCATCAGGGACACACGAGCAAGACACACGAGCAGGTGCTCGTGCGTGCTGCTCGTGCGTGAGATCGCGGGTCGCAGCGCAAGCGCGACCAAACACACGTACATTTGGTCGTGCGTTTTGGTCGTGCGTCACTCGAGTATATAAGGGGGATCAGACGGGTTTTCATTTCATTTCACCCTTTCTCTTCTTCTTCTCGCGGCAGTCGGACGATCCGACTAGGGTTGGTGATTTTAATCGATCCTACTTCATCTAATCTTGTTTTGAGGAGGCTCTAGGTGATCATATCAACATCTAATCCTTCTTCTTCGTCGAATCAAGGTAATTCTCTTGGTTTTCCTAAAATTGTCCATTTTTGGAGTTTTGGCTTTGATTTCATTTTCCGTCCGATTTTGATGAATCGGTTGATGTTAATAAACATTATTAATCATGTTCTATTGATTGTATATCCATATCTTCGACTCGTTCAACCCGATTGATGATTCTTAGGTTCTTGAGGAACTTTGAACATTTAGTGTTCGATTAAATGTCTCAAAGAGTTTCCTTCGATCGTTGTGTTGTTTTCATTCGATATTGTGTTATTGAATGAATTGTATTTCATTCAAGGTTGTTCGAGTGCTTGTATTTATCGTAGGACGCCGTTCGTTGTTCGTGGAAGGATTTCATCGCCTTCGGTTGAGGCAAGTTTTATACTTGTACTAGTCAATGAGATTAATATTATCATATATGTGTATGAATGTGTTGTATCATTCCGAGATTTAGTCTCTTCATGAATTCATTGATATTAAGAGATCATTCGATATGATACCTTTTGGCAATTATGCCAAATGTTTATTATTGTTCGTTAATGGCCGATTCAAGGCATTGTGATACTCGTTACTAATGTCATTGTCGATAGCCGGTTCGCAGTATCGATGTATCGATTGTTGTTGTTGACATTGATGTCCATCTAAGACGTCGTTGAGATCATTGTTATTCATGTTGGGGTTTGTCATTAAAACTGTATTGGCCTATTAAAGGCATTGGCGTATTCGTTTCTCATCCTTGTCGTCGGTAACCGATTAAAGGTGCCGAGGCATCCTTCGTATCATTGTTATCGATTGGCCGTTCTCAGGCAAATCGAAGTGTTCAATCATTCATCTTATCATTGTCATCGATGGCCGCTCTCAGGCAAATCGAAATGTTCAATCATTCACTATATCATTGTTATCGATTGACCATTGTAAGGTAATCGAGGTATTCAATCATTCATCGTATCATTCGTATCGATTGTCCATTATAAGGTAATCGAAGCGCTCAATCATTCATTGAATCATCCACTGCATCATTGTTATCGGTTGGCCATTCTAAGACAATCGAGGTGTTGAATTGGGACTGTCGAAGACGATGCCTATCCGTGTGTTACTGTCATCGTGTTGGCCGACTCAAGGTAGCACACTATCATTCATTGTGATACGGCTTTGTGCCGTGGCTTCGGCCCTAATTGTGATACGGCTTCATGCCGTGGCTTCGGCCCTAATTGTGATACGGCTTTGTGCCATGGCTTCGGCCCTAATGGTAATACAGCTTCGTGCCGTAGCTTCGGCCCTAATTGATACAGCTTCGGGCTGTTTTGGCTTCATGTGATTGTGATAGTTGACATCTTCGGCTGAGTGGCTTTCATACCATTATGATTGTCTTGATAATTTCATTGGAGCCTTCGGGCCTAGTGATTCATGTTTAATTCAGTTCTGGTTTGGTTCATGTTGTGTAATTCATTGTGGTACTCTGTGATTATGATTCTCCATTGGGCACTTATGTTCTAACTTGTTGAACAGGTATTAATAGTATGCCGTGGGCATAGTGTTTCACGAATGCTCGGTTCTTACATTGGTTTGTGAGCATCTCTTATTATTATCATCATTGTACCGTTTCATTCTGCATTTGGATGCATATCATGTTATACATGTATTTGATGTTCATTATCTGGATGACTGACCCTGTGGGGGCGGAACATGTTTTCATGTTTTAGGTGCTTGCGAGGAGAGAGTTGAGACACAGGGGCATGATGATGGCGACGAGGCATTCGAGCGATACTAGTCCGAGTTGTTCATGTTGGTCAGTCAGTTGGAGTGTTCTCCAGTTTGTTAGTCATTGTCATTATGTATTACCCGAGCAGATACTCGTGGATGTTGTTGTATTTATCTTTTTAGCCATGTAGGTCCATCGTTGTCGTTGAAATTCCTTATTGGGATCTTGTGTCGGATATCATGGTAGGGACTATGATTTTCCCTTGTTGTTTAATTTAATGTATTTTAGTCATGTTCGCCTGGTGGATCTCCTGGCGTGGGGTCCACGGCACTGTAATAACCCAATAGGATTTGGGGGTGTTACAGAAGATGGTATCAGAGCTTTTGGGTTGTGAGATACCCTGATATGTGAGTTATGTGGCTCTACTAACGCGGTAGTAGTGGGACTGTCAGGTTATGACAATCTGGGCAGTCGGGTTTTGTGAGTCGTAATATTAGTACGACTGCACTAATCAATCATTCATCGAGTCGTCGTCGGTTGAGACTAGTATCGCGAGACCTTGAAGCTTCATATGACCTGTGTAAGGACTCGATTCTCTTTATTTTCATACATTCATCATGTCATTAATTATTCATGCTTTGTTGAAACCTATATGTGATATTAGTGTTATGGTTGATTCATGACTAATTGTTTTGGAGTACGTGTGACTTGTGTAAGCGTTAAGGATCAACCCATTCATCAGTTAATAATCCTCAATCATCATTTTGATCTTGTCGATCATATTAATTCATTCATCACTCAGTCAATATCATTACTCAGTTAACTCATTCATCACTGAGTTAACTCATTCATCACCCAGTCAATATCATTGCTCAGTTAATTCATTCATCACTCAGTTAATTCATTCATCACTTAGTCAATCTCATTGTTCAGATTAATTCACTAAACATCCAGTCCATCTCATGGTTCAATTTTTGATCTTGTGAATCAAATCTTCAACCTTGTTAACCTGTTCAAGGCAATGATTTCAGGAATTTCATCAAATAATCATGTCACCTCACTTGATCGTTCATGCGATCTTATTATATTCCGGCGTTATGTCGACGATCATTTTATTGCATTATTAATGCATTCATTGTGTTATAGCATGTATGCTCATTGTTATCATTCCGTCATGTAATCATAGTGCGATATTCATGCGGGATCTATAATTATTATGTGGCTTTCCTGCTTCAGTATGGATAGAGCTGTCAGAGGACGCAGGGGAAGAGGCCGCGGTGCGGGCCGAAACCCGGGATCTCGTGTGCATGCCCACGCGAACGCGAGGGATATCATTAATTCATCAAATAGCGAGGCTACTTATTCATCAGCAGATAATCAGTCGCTGTCAGGGAGTCGTACCCGAGGGGCGTCTCACTCACAAGGTGTACGGGTTGACCCATTCATATTTATGCAGGGCATGATGGCCCAGATGGCTCAGATGACACGGATGGTGGAGACCATGCAGACCTCGATGGTTCGTGGTCCACCGCAACAGGGATTCCAGGTGTCGTTTCATGGACAGACTGGAGGAGTGAATCAGATTGTTGGCGATATCTCTCGTCAAAGGCCGCCTACTTTTGAGGGTTCGTCGGAACCAGCTGATATTGTTCATTGGCTTGAACATTTTGATAAACTCTTCGATATGGTTCAGTGTCCAGAAGAGAGTAAAGTAGCAGTAGCGGCTTATTACTTCAGTAAGGGTGCTTATTCGTGGTGGCTTTCTGTGAAACCCGCCGATCGCGATTGTGGTTGGAGTGAGTTCAAGACTCACATGTTAGAGAGGTATTATACGGCTCCACTTCATGAAGCCAAGTTGTCAGAGGTTTTGAACCCCGAATCCGTCGAGGACGAGGGGTTATTGTCATTGCTGAGAAGTTCCAGGGACTACTTCAGTTTGCTTCGTCAGTTATCCGTACTGAGGCGGATAAGATCAAATATTTTAGAAAGAGGCTAAATCCGCAGTTGAGGATGCAGTTGTTCAATCACAATTGTAATTCACTTAGTGAGTTCATCGAGAAGGCTCTTGGAGCAGAGTTGTTGATCAGGGAGCTTACTCAGAAGCATCATTCAGTTTCTTCGGGTGAGAGGACTAGGATGCTGGTTCGTTCTGAGGGACATCGGGATCCGACGTCCAAGAGGTCATTTTCCAGTCGTTTTCGTTCTGAGATAGCATCTTCCTCTCAGACGACGAGTTTGACTGTTGTTTGCTTTAACTGTGATTCAGCAGGGCACGTGAGTACTCGGTGTATGGTGCCACCTATTGTCTGTTTTCTGTGTGGGAACCCGGGACACCTACGGAAATACTGCAGGAGTTCTAGGGCCGGTAGATCTCGAGAGAGCTCAAGGGCCTCGTGGGACTTTCTTACTCCAGCTCGTGCTTCATCCAAGGGGTCCTACCAGGCTTCGAGAGCCCGAGGTAAGGACATTCATCACCGATTTTGAGCAAGTTAATTGTTGCTCGGTAATAGTATGATCATTAATTTCATTGTCGTTCATTCATTCATATAATTCACTCATCATATATCAATCACGTTGAGGCTTATAATTATCAAACTAATCATTCACTTCACGGGGAACAATGGTTCCAATCATTTCATTTGAGCTATCACTCATTACGATATCATTTCACCCCGGTGAGTCATTATTGATCCTTGTTGGATTTCGATTCATTATCATTCATTGCGATCATTCTCGTTCTTGTGACCCCCCGGGATCATTTTGAGCAATGAGTTCAGATTTGGGTCTCCTTAAATTGATGAGATCCAGGAGATCGATTATCTGGAGGATATCGGTGTTAGGTACACTTGATATGTGGCCTTAATCTTTGTATTTTCCTTTCTCTGTTTTCGGATTAATGTGTAACTTAATCCGTATTAATGTATCGTGGTTGTGGATCATTTATTGTTAATCTATTTTATAATGATCGTATTTGAGAATCTTGAGATTTGGGTCATTTGATGCATCCTTTTTGTGTTGTACCCGAGATTTTGTGGTGATCTGGGTAATTATTCATTGTGATTCGAGACGTCAAGTCATAGGGACTTGGGCGTGTGATTGATATAGTCCTGAGGACTATATGTGCGTTGTCGCTTTTCTTTTGAGGCATGAGTCAGTGCTTATGGGGGTTGGCCCAGTTGTGTAGGCGAAGTATTTCGCATTGAGGAGCATTCCTCGAGATGTTGTTTTCAGATCATAATGGATAGTTCATATCCCAAATTGTTTACCCTTAGTTTCGTGGACGAAACTCTTTTTAAGGGCGGGAGTATGTAATACCCGGTTGTAAATTCATTAATTATCATTCAGTAATTGCCACTCAGAATTTTTTTTCACGCAGTAATAATCATTCGTTATTCGTATTCATTCATTTCGTGTTCATATTTCGGTGTATCTTGGAGTCGTGTATTAGTTTTTATTCATCACTCGTCTCTGTTCGGGGATCGATACGAGAATATTTTCTTCATCACCATCATGATTGGTCGCTTGTGTTGGGAGTTCCATGATCGTTTCACCGATTGGACGCGACTGATTATCGTGTAAGTCGTGCAGATTGTGTGTAGGCATGTGTGTCCTGTCATTTTTGTGTTCCCTTGTCATTTTGGCACACAGCAGGGACGCACGAGCATGACACACGAGCAGCTGCTCGTGCGTGCTGCTCGTGCGTGACATCAGAATTGGGCCGTGCACTTTGGCGACCATCAGGGACACACGAGCAAGACACACGAGCAGGTACTCGTGCGTGCTGCTCGTACGTGAGATCAGTGGTCGGGCAGTGGCCTGGCGCACGACCAAACACACGGACATTTGGTCGTGCGTTTTGGTCGTGCGTCACTCGAGTATATAAGGGGGATGAGACGGGTTTTCATTTCATTTCACCCTTTCTCTTCTTCTTCTCGCGGCAGTCGGACGATCCGACTAGGGTTGGTGATTTTAATCGATCCTACTTCATCCAATCTTGTTTTGAGGAGGCTCTAGGTGATCATATCAACATCTAATCCTTCTTCTTCGTCGAATCAAGGTAATTCTCTTGGTTTTCCTAAAATTGTCCATTTTGGGAGTTTTGGCGTAGATTTCATTTTCCGTCCGATTTTGATGAATCGGTTGATGTTAATAAACATTATTAATCATGTTTTATGGATTGTATATCCATATCCTCGACTCGTTCAACCCGATTGATGATTATTAGGTTCTTGAGGAACTTTGAACATTTAGTGTTCGATTAAATGTCTCAAAGAATTTCCTTCGATCGTTGTGTTGTTTTCGTTCGATATTGTGTTATTGAATGAATTGTATTTCATTCAAGGTTGTTCGAGCACTTGTATTTATCGGAGGATGCCGTTCGTTGTTCGTGGAAGGATTTCATCGCCTTCGGTTGAGGCAAGTTTTATACTTGTACTAGTCAATGAGATTAATGTTATCATATATGTGTATGAATGTGTTGTATCATTCCGAGATTTAGTCTTTTCATGACTTCATTGATATTAAGAGATCGTTCAATACGATACCTTTCGGCAATTATGCCAAATGTTTATTATTGTTCGTTAATGACCGATTCAAGGCATTGTGATACTCGTTACTAATGTCATTGTCGATAGCCGGTTCGCGGTATCGATGTATCGATTGTTGTTGTTGACATTGATGTCAATATAAGACGTCGTTGAGATCATCGTTATTCATGTTGGGGTTTGTCATTAAAACTGTATTGGCCGATTAAAGGCATTGGCGTATTCATTTCTCATCCTTGTCGTCGGTAACCGATTAAAGGTGTCGAGGCATCCTTCGTATCATTGTTATCGATTGGCCATTCTCAGGCAAATCGATGTCTTCAATCATTCATCATATCATTGTCATCGATTGTCCGCTCTCAGGCAAATCGAAATGTTCGATCCTTCACTATATCATTATTATCGATTGACCATTCTAAGGCAATCGAGGTATTCAATCATTCATCGTATCATTCGTATTGATCGTCCATTCTAAGGCAATCGAAGCGCTCATTCATTCATTGAATCATCCGCTGCATCATTGTTATCGGTTGGCCATTCTAAGACAATCGAGGTGTTGAATTGGGACTGTCGAAGACGGTGGCTATCCGTGTGTTACTGTCATCGTGTTGGCCGACTCAACGCAGCACACTATCATTCATTGTGATACAGCTTCATGCCGTGGATTCGGCCCTAATTGTGATACGGCTTCATGCCATGGCTTCGGCCCTAATTGTTATACGGCTTGGTGCCGTGGCTTCGGCCCTAATTGTGATACGGCTTCGTGCCATGGCTTCGGCCCTAATGGTGATACGGCTTCGTGCCGTGGCTTCGGTCCTAATTGATACAGCTTCAGACTATTTTGGCTTCATGTGATTGTGATAGTTGATAGCTTCGGCTGAGTGGCTTTCATACCATTATGATTGTCTTGATAATTTCATTGGAGCCTTCGGGCATTGTGATTCATATTTAATTCAGTTCTGGTTTGGTTCATGTTGTGTAATTCATTGTGGTACTATGTGATTATGATTCTCCGTTGGGCACTTATGTTCTAACCTGTTGAACAGGTATGAATAGTATGCCGTGGGCATAGTGTTTCATGAATGCTCGGTTCTTACATTGGTTTGATGTTATACATGTATTTGATGTTCATTATCTGGATGACTGACCCCGTGGGGGCGGAACATGTTTTCATATTTTAGGTGCTTGCGAGGAGAGAGTTGAGACACAGGGGCATGATGATGGCGACGAGGCATTCGAGCGATACTAGTCCGAGTTGTTCATGTTGGTCAGTCAGTTGGAGTGTTCTCCAGTTTGTCAGTCATTGTCATTATGTATTACCCGAGCAGATACTCGTGGATGTTGTTGTATTTTATCTTTTTGGCCATGTAGGCCCATCGTTGTCGTTGAAATTCCTTATCGGAATCTTGTGTCGAATATCATGGTAGGGACTATGATTTTCCCTTGTTGTTTAATTTAATGTATTTTAGTCATGTTTGCCTGGTGGATCCCCTGGCGTGGGGTCCACGGCACTGTAATAACCCAATAGGATTTGGGGGTGTTACACCGTGTCAAAGTATTATAGATTTACAAAAGTTTCTGGACATGTAAACCGATCGGGTCATTGGCCGTGTCAGTTGACACGGCCCATGTTGTTTGACACGGTCGGGTTGCTTTGACACGGCCCAGGTCGTGTCAATCTGTTCTGACTCTATTTTTCAGTCTTTTTCGGCTAGATCTTTCGTTCATGCATCACTCGATATGTATCAGGGGTTGAGACTTCATTCTTACTTGATAATGACCTTAAAAACACCTATAAAATCAACATGATCGAGTCGAACAAACACAATTTTAAGCACAAGTAACACAATTCTACACATTTTAGGATCTTAAAACTCGGAAAAACCTTATAGAAACATGTGTAAAAATAAGTGTTATCAAAATCCCCCAAACTTAAACGTTGATCGTCCTGAGCAATGCACTTTCAAATAACCACTCTTAAGGGAACTCATCCCTGAACACACCTCAAAAGATTTTTTTTTTAAAATTCATCAATACGCCTCGAGTAATAAATAAGTCGAGTTTTTTTAAAGTATTCAATCTCTGGGGTGCTTCCTTAACATCATAGCCAATACTTGGAAAATATAAACCTCATCGATCAAGTGTATTCACCACTCTCAAAGTGTATAAAGGGACATGTATACGCTCAGAACTCATTCAATGAAATAAGAATCCCCGTAAGCTTGCCAACCATCTACATCTCTACTACTATTTTTGCATGCAAATTTGTGAATCAAAAAGGACTTCAATGGTTGTAATGTAGGCTTTTTTTATTTTTGGTTGGGGTAGGATAGATATGGCTAAAGTGACTTGACTTGAGCTAATTAGAACTAAATCACAATAATCACTTCGCTCCACTAAGTACTTAGAGGCTCAAAATTTCTGGAATTTGCTTCTTTCAACCCCTTAACTTTATAATAATCACAATAAGCACTTTTGAAAATGAAAATCACAACCTTATTCCTCCTTATTGCTGCATTTATTTTTTTATTGATCCATTTATCAAGGTAAATTTATTCGTGTAAACCCAGTGTGACTCTCCATATAGTGGACAACATCATCATGATAATCCCAACATTTTTCCTTCAAATTTATTTTGATATATCATTGTGAACCAACTCAATCTTGAACTCAAACAATCTTCCCCATTTTCCTCCACACATGTTATTTCATTCTTTTACTAATTAATTCTAACAAGCTCAAATATAGGGAAAAAGAATTTAAAGGAACGGAAAGCTCATTATGTGGCTAACAAAAAAAAATAGGCTTTAGGCTCAATTGGGGCTAACTAGGAAATTAACAATTGTCGGATTGGCCAAAAAGATTAAAGGGCTAAATCAAAAACCGCCTAAAATCACTTTCACTAATTTGCACATACTTGTGGTTTCGAAGATACCAAGACAAGTTCTAGAGTCTTAAACATGAATGATACACTCGACAATAAAACTTGCATATTTAATGATGCACAAAGGCTCAAAAACTCACAAGTTAACATTCGTTCATACCTCCAAGATATTAAACTATTTATTTAATTTCACACCTTTTTTATTATCTACAATTTTTCCTCGTCAAACGTCCTCAACTTATATATCAAAATGACAAATAAATTCTGAGGCATCCAAGACGAGTTCATTCTTTTGAGTTTTTATCCAAAGTAAAATGCTCTAACAAAATAAAAAATAAGAATGCAAAACTACCAACTAACAAACTAACAATAATAAATATGTTAAATGCAACTAAATTCAATGCAAAAATTTAAAGAAAATGCAAGTATTTTCTTGACCCAAAATCTCTCCCCCAAACTTAAATTAAATGATATGATTACCTAGGGAATCATAGAATTTTAGTAGTCGAGATCAAGAAATACTTACAAGCGTTGGGTTGCCTCCCAACCAGCGCTAAGTATAACGCCTTCAGCCAGACGCCTGTTTCCTTCTTCCCCGATCATTCGACGAGCTCTTGCAATCCGGCTTACATGTAATTTTATCGGGAGGTTCTCCATTTGTCAATCCATCAAATCGAGGGGTCATCAAAAATACGACATCTTCATCATGCGTCCTAATCGTCAATTCTCCTCGATCCACTTCAATTAATGCTCGTGCAGTGGCTAAGAACGGACATCCAAGTATTACTAGACCATCTTGCTTCCCATCATCATCAAGCACTATGAAATCAATGGGGAAAGTGAACTTATCAATCTTTAAAAGTACATCCTCCACAATTCCCCTTGGGTAATCCAAAGATTGATCTATGAATTGTAAATTCACTGGAGATGGCCTCAATTCTCCTAATCCAAGCGTCCTGAAAATAGATAGAGGCAATATAGTGACAATTGTACCATGATCACAAAATACATCATTTTATGAATAACCCGAAATAGAGCAAGGAATTGAAAAACTCCCTGGGTCCTTAAGCTTTTGGGGTAGACGCTCCAATTCTTTTTCCTTTGACGCCATGGCTTGCAAGAAAACCTCAAAAATTTTCTTCTCCTCGATATGCTCCATACCGGACCGATCTTTCACCTCATTAATGGAATCTATTAAACCAACTTTATTAGACCACAAGATCGCATCTATGTCCTCATTCTCCGATTATGGTAGCTCTTCATTCACACTATAAAAAAAAATAGCATAGCACTGTGCTTTTGGATTCTCCTCGGTATTGCTTGGAAATTGGCCCTTTTGATGTTGGCTACCTACGATCCAATTGACCGATTTGTGTTTCTAGGTTTTTCATTGAGCTCCAACAGTGGTTGCTCATTGAGTCACATGATTTTCAATCCGATCAAGCTTTTCTTCATCTCGTGTAAACCGGCTCTTTGTTTCCATCATAAATGTAGCCGAAATATTCTCTAGATTAGAATTTGGTTTTGATTCTTCAATTATTTCACCATTTGACACTTTAAATCCGTTGGCGGTTGCAACACATTTCTCGAATTCCTGTAGCTAAGATTCTCATGATTTCTGTTGGAGGGATGGTAGAAACCCGGAGGCGGATTATTCTGATAATTATTGAAATTATGATTATTGATGTAATGAGCCTCTTCTAAAGGGTCGGGTGGTGGTGCACTTCCTTTAGGAGTTATTTTTCATTTACACTCTGTCAGAATTCCCAAATGGTTGGTCAAAATCGACATTTGTGCAGTTAAAGCCTTTATAGGATTCGAGTCTGAAACTTCAGCCACTCTACGAACATTAGTCCTCTCAGTAGGCCATTGATAGCTATTCATGGCCATCTCCTCGATCAATTCATATGCTTCCTCTGCGCTTTTGGATAGTAGTGCTCCTCCGTCCGATGCATCAACAAGATTTCTCGTTTCTCCAGACAACCCATTGTAAAAGAAACACATTTATTGGTCTTCCAGAAAACCATGACGAGGACATCATCTTAACAAATCCTTGAAGCATTCCCACGCCTCATATAACATTTTTGAATCTATTTTCGGAACTGCATGATTTCGCTCTTCAATATCATAGTCTTGTTGGGCAGGAAGAATTCGAATAGAAACTTCTCACCCAACTCGTCCCATGTACTTATGCTCCCCGAAGCAAGGGTTCCAAGCCAACTACGAGCCTTCTCTCTCAAGGAGAACGGAAATAGCTTCAATCTTATTGCATCGTTTGGCACCCCATTCATTTTGATGGTATCACAAATTAGAATAAAGTTGAATAAATGGTCGTGCGGGTCCTCTGTGGCAAATCCCCCAAACTGATTTTGTGAACCATCGATATTAATGAAGGCTTCAATTCAAAATTGAGGGCGTTGATAGGAATATGAAAAATTCCCCCATTATTTTGATCAAGCTTCGGCCGAAATCTGTCCCGAATGGATTAAATTCGAACCGCGGGTTGCTCAGCCCGTATGCCTCTGTTGTTTGGATTATGGGCTGTTGTATTATCATTGTCCGTGTTGGCAATCGCGTCTACCGCTCTATCCATTTCGTCAAATAGATCCCTTTGTAATTTCCGTGCAGCAACACTTGTTCTTCGAGCAAATGCCTCTACTTCGGTAATAAAGTTTTCCAAAGGTTCTCGAGATGAACGGGTGTTTATGTACGTCCTTCAACACGACCAAAAACAATACGAAAGTAACAAAATAAAAAAAAATGTCTAAAGTAAGACCGGAAACACTTATCGTAATATCAATACTAATAAAAATAAATTAGTCCCCGAAAACGGTGCCAAAAACTTGTTCGCTCTATTTTTAACTATCCGCAAGTGTACGGAGTAAATGTAGGAAGTGGCGAGCAAGGTCGTATTCCACAGAGACTAATTATTCCTATTATATTAATTACTAGATTATAGTGATTCCAATTTTATTTAGACGACCGTTAAGTGTATGAATGGTTAACTAAATAAGATAAAAAATAATAAAACATCAAATAATTATAATATCCGAATCAAAGAGAATTGTAAGAGTTTTAAAAAATAGATTCCAAGGCTAGGTTTTCGTTGATTATTAAGTTTAGTCGGGATTGATTTCAAAAAGTTCTATGTGCATTTTCAAAATGATAATCACAACAATATCTTAAAGTCCCTTTTGAGAGGCATTAAAACGTATATTAAACAACCTATAATAACATCTCAGGCTATTATAAATTATCTAACTCTATGTTTATAAAATTTTAGACCATCATACTTTATCACTGATTTCTCAATCTCATAATTAACTACGTCAAATACTCGAAAACCTATTAATGCCCTCTTATCTCGAATTATGAGCACTTAAGTTAAATATGTAAAAACATTGATCAAGTATTCTAACATGAATCAAAACAAAGTATTTGAAGAAATCACAATATATATATATATATATAATCGTCAATCCTTCAAAAACATAGTTAATCAACATACTCACATGCCTGAAATCTAACAAGTTTAGCCGGACATGGTAATAAAAGAAAGATCAATAATCATCATGTTCATCATGCTCAAGCAAAATAAAACAACAAAATGAGTAAAAGATAGGAAGAAGATAAAACTCGGATAATGTCGTGAGTGGTCTCGATCCAAGCCTTGAAGTATTCTTGATGTGTTCTTCCTTGAGCTTTTCCAAAGTTTCCTCTCTTTGGTGAGTTTTTCTTCTCAATCTTGTGTTTTTCAATCCTCACAAACTCTCCAAATCAGAATCTCCCGGAATTCTACAATACAAGGCCTTTTTATCAAGTCAAAAAGCCATTTTTTCTTGTTCAAACTGTGTCCAACGTCAATCGCAGTGATTAACTCAGAAAAGTGCCATGGACCGTGTCAAATGACACGGCCCATGTCGAAGTATTCTAGATTTACAAAAATTTCTGGACATGTAACCCGATCGGATCTTTGGCCGTGTCAGTAGACATGGCCCGTGTAGTTTGACATGGTCGGGTTGCTTTGACACGGCCCAGGTCGTGTCAGTCTGTTCTGACTCCATTTTTCAGTCTTTTTTGGCTCGATCTTTCGTTCATGCATCACTCGATATATATCGGGGGTTGAGAATTCATTCTTGCTTGATAAGGACCTAAAAAACACCTATAAAATCAACAAAACGTACACAAGCATGATCGAGTCCAACAAACACAATTTTAAGCACAACTAACACAATTCTACACATTTTAGGATCTTAACACTCGGAAAAACCTTATAGAAACATGTGTAAAAATGAGTGTTATCAAGTATGTGTTGTCTGCAAGTTTTGCTATCGGCCGAGAGGAACTTTTAGAGGGAGGAATAGCCGATTTGTGGTGATGTATATAGAGGGAGAGAAGACTCGAGAGGGGGGTAAGGATAGAAGTGAGAAATTAGAGTTAGTGGCCAACCTCAGTAAGAAAAGGGTTTATATACACGATATTTTTAGGGTAATTCAATTAAACCCTCAGATTTCTAGATACTTCAATCTAGCCCCACCCCTTTCCACTAGTCTTTTATTTCAGTCCCCCTCCAGTATTCTTTACTTCCACTTTAAGCCCTTAATTCTTAATTCCTATAATTTTACCCAATTCATCCTTCAACATATACAATTAGGCTTTTTTTATTACCTCGATTTTTCAATTAGTTATGTTTCAATTATATATTTAATTTATTCATTTTATTTTAGTAATGAATTGTTATTATTTATTCTTGTAGATAATAAGAAGGATTTTCAGGCGTAGGAATTTGTGGGTCGAGCTTTCTGCATTTCATCCAGTTTACACTACATAAATCAGGTGGGAATTTTACGCTATCACTTTAATTACTTTTATTGCACTGTGTATGTAATAACTATAATATCAGTTCGTGTTATGCATGCTAGATTCATGTTATACGTGACAAATATAGTTGATCACAAAATATATACCACTTTATGCATGCTCGATTCATGTTATACGTGTCAGATTCAGATTCGATTATTAGAGCACTTTTATTATTCTCTGCCTCCATGAGATTGTATATTATTGTGATATTGTGTAATTTCCTATGAGCTGAAGGAACCTCGCCCCAACCTTATTTTGTAAACCTCCGGTTAATCAGAATGGTGGTGGACGCATTTGTTAACACTCATTTTTACACATGTTTCTATAAGATTTTTTCGGATTCTAAGATCCTAAAATGTGTGGAATTGTGATTGTTTGTGCTTAAATTGTGTTAGTTGGACTCGATCACATTTGGGTATGTTTGGATGCTTTTATAGGTATTTTTAAAGCCATTATCAAGCATAAATGAAGTTCCAACCCCCGATACATATCGAGTGATGCATGAACGAAAGATCGAGCCGAAAAAGACTAAAAAATTGAGTCAGAACAGACTGACACGACCTGGGCCGTGTCAAAAATAACCCGACCGTGTCAAACGACACGGGCCGTGTCAACTGACACGGCCAACGACCCGATCGGGTGGCACATCCAGCAACTTTTAGAATTCTAAAGCACTTCGACATGGGCCGTGTCACTTTTCGGTGCAAAATCCTTGATTGACGTTTTTACACGGTTTGAACAAGAATTTCTGGCTTTTTGGCTTGATAAAAAGGCCTTGGACTAGACTTGAGGAAGATATTCGGATTCAGAGAGTTGGTAAGGATTGAAAAACACAAGATTGAGAAAAGAACTTACCAAAAGGAGGAGACTTTGAAGAAAGCACAAGGAGGAACACATCAAGAACACTTGAAGGCTTGAACCGAGACCACCCAAGACACCATCCGAGTTTTATCTTCTTCCTATCTTTTACACATTTTTGTTATTTATTTAGCTTGAACATGATGAACATGATGATTATTGATCTTTCTTTCATTACCATGTCCAGCTAAACTTGTTAGATTTCGGGCATGGGAGTACGTTGATTCACTATGGTTTTGAAGGATTGATGATTATATATATTTCTAGTGTGGTGTCTTTATCAAATACATGGTTTTAATTCGTGTTAGAACACTTGATCAATGTTTTTACATGTTTAACTTAATTGCTCATAATTCGAGAGACGAGGGCATTAATAGGCTTTCGAGTATTTGACATAGTTAATTACGTGATTGAGAAATCGGTGATAAACTATGATGATATCTAATCTTATGAACGTATGAAGTTAGATAATTTATAATAGATGGAGACGTTATTATAGGTTGTTTAATCTACATTTTTTTGCATCTCGAGAGGGACTTTAAAATATTGTTGTGGTTATCATTTTAAAAACACATAGAATTCTTTCAAATCAATCCCGACTAAACTTAGTAATCAACGGAAACCTAGCCTTGGAATCTATCTTTCAAAACTCTTAAAACTCTATTTGATTCGAATATTACACTTTTTTAAATTAATTTTCATTATTTTATTTTCGTTTAGTTAACCATTCATCAACCTCAACGATCGCCTAGATAAAATTGGAATCACTATAATCTAGTAATTAATACAATAGGAATAATTAGTCTCTGTGGAATACGACCTTGCTCGTCAATTCCTACATTTCCTCCGTACACTTGCGGATTGTTTAAAAATATAGCGAACAAGTTTTTGGCGCCTTTTTCGGTGACTAAGTTATTTATTTTAGTATTGATATTAGATAAGTGCTTCTAGTCTTACTTTAGACATTTTCTTATTTTTGTTGCATAACTCATGTTGTGCAAAGTTATCCCCTACTTAGGGAGTGCATGAACACCCGTTCATCTCGAGTGCCTTTAGAAACTTTCATCCCGGAAGTAGAAGCATTTGCCCGAAGAACAAGGGATATCTCAAGGAAACTAAGAAGGGGTCTTTTTGAAGACATGGAGAGAGCAGGAGACAACATGGGGATGAATAACGCGAACACAAGAAACGAAAATGCAATAATCCAGGACAACGATGGCGGATGGATAGAAAATCCAGCAACTAGGGTGCAATCAATTCGGGACGGATTCCGACCAAGGCTTGATCGAAACTTAGGGGGAATTACTCATGTTCCAATCAACGCTCTGAATTTTGAGTTGAAGCCTGCTCTAATTTCAATGGTTCAACATAATTCGTTCGGAGGATTTGTTGTTGAAGATCCGCATGCTCATCTCACATATTTCATACAAATTTGTTATACTATCAAAATGAATGGGTCTCGGATGATGCAATACGCTTACGATTGTTTCCATTCTCTTTGAGAGAGAAAGCGAGAAACTGGCTTGGGACTTTAGCTCCGGGAAGTATAAGTACATGGGAAGATTTGAGCGAAAAATTCTTGTTCAAATTTTTCCCACCTAACAAGACGATGAAGCTAAAAAGTGAGATTACTCAATTTCATCAGTTGGACTCCAAACCGTTATATGAAGCATGGGAATGTTTCAAAGATTTACTAAGGCGATGTCCTCGACATGGTTTCCCAGAAGACCAACAAATGTGTTTCTTCTACAGTGGTCCTATGGGAAAAACGAGGAATATCATTGATGCTTCCGCAGGAGGGGCATTGCTAGCAAGAAGCGCTGAAGAAGCTTTTGGAGTAATAGAACAAATGGCTATAAACAGTTATCAATGGCCGATGGAAAGAGCAAAAGTTAGAAGGGTGGCTGAGGTAGCCGATTCGGACCCTATCAAGGCACTAACCGCACAAATGACAATGTTAACTAATCAGCTGGGGGGCCTAACAAAGGGAGGATATGCGAAGATAGCTCCTCAAGGAAGTACACTATCGTCCGACCCATTAGATGAGTCTCATTACATTAATAATTGGAATTTCAATAATTTCCAGAATAATCCATCTTCGGGTTTCTACCATCCCTCCAACATAAATCATGAAAATTTTAGCTATGCTAATCAAAAATGCCAGATTCAAAGTGTCAAATGGTGAAATAATTGAAGAATCGAAGCCTACTTCAAATCTCGAGAATAGTTTAGCTACCTTTATGATGGAAATAAAGAGTCGATTTAGTCGAGATGAGGAAAATCAGACAAAATCGAGGGCCATGTGACTCAATTAGCTAATACCATGGGGGCCCAAATGAAAAACTTCGAGACTCAAATTGGACAGTTGGCTATGGTTGTCGGGAGTCAACATCACCGGGGACAATTTCCGAGTAATACCAAAGTAAATCCAAAAGAATCTTGTCAAGCTATCACCTTAAGAAGCGGAACGAATTATGAAGGGCCAAAGATGCCAACAGACGAACAAAGCAAGGAAGCCATAGAGGATCACATCAAACTTGTAGAGGAAGAAGGGAAGCATGACACATCTAAGGGGGCTGAGAAGCCTAAAATACCTTCTAACTCTACTTCTACTTTTAAAGTTCCTCTCCCTTTTCCTCAACATTTTAAAAAGAAAAAGTTAGATGCCCAATTTGCAAAATTTTTAGACATCTTCAAGAAAATTAACATCAGTATTCCTTTTGCATATGCTTTGGAACAAATGCCTAATTATGCAAAATTCTTGAAGGATGTGATGTCAAGAAAAAGAAGGATGGAAGAACATGAGACGGTTAAATTAACCGAAGAATGTGGCGCTATTATTCAACGCAAATTACCTCAAAAGCTTAAGGACCCTAGAAGCTTTACCGTTCCATGCACCATTTGAAAAGTTTCATTCGATAAGGCTTTGTGTGATTTAGGTGCTTCAATTAACCTTATGCCGTTATCTATTTTTAGGAAATTAGAAGTTGGGGAAATGAAAGCAACAATGATAATGTTACAATTGGCGGATCGATCAATAACATACCCCAAGGGGATTGTTGAAGACGTGCTCGTAAAGGTCGACAAATTTATATTTCCAGCGGATTTTGCCGTTCTCGACATGGAGGAAGATGAAGATTTACCACTTATCCTTGGACGTCCGTTTCTAGCAACGGAAAAGTCTCTTATTGATGTTGAAAGGGGAGAACTTACATTACGTGTTAATGATGAGCATGTTCTATTTTCCATATTCAAAGCTATGAAATTTCATGATGATATTGAATATTGCAATGCTATTGATAGTATACATTCGTATGGTAAGAATACAATCTTGCATTCATTATCTTCAGATCCATTAGAGTTTGGACTTGTGAACTCATGCGTTTCTAGTGACTCAACCTTGGAGTTTGATGATTCTGACTTGTTTGATTATATTTGTGAACTAAATTCCCTGCAGGAAGAATCACAAATCAATAAATTCGACGATTTAGAAATAGAAACGGAACAAGAGAAGCATGCAATAGTTGCTGAAATCAAGCTGTCAAATGACACGACCGGAGACTCGACCGTGTCAACTGACACGGTCCAAAATTTAAGATCTGTTTCATCTCAGTCGGGTGTATCACAACCAAGCCTGGACCTTAAAGCCCTTCCAGAACACCTCAAGTATGCATCTCTAGGTTGTAATAATATAAATCCGGTAATTGTATCCTCTTCGCTTTCCTCTACTCAATTAGATAAACTACTTCGTGTATTGAGAGCTCATAAGTCTGCCATGGGATGGTCTATTTCATATTTAAAGGGAATCAGCCCTTTAATATGCATGCATAGGATTTTACTTGAAGAAAATTATAAACCTAAAGTGCAAAATCAACGAAGACTCAATCCTATAATGAAAGAAGTAGTAAAAAAGAAAGTGCTCAAATTTTTAGATGCTGGATTGATTTACCCAATTTCCGATAGTGAGTGGGTGAGTCCTACGCAAGTAGTGTCTAAAAAGGGGGGAATGATCGTGACTAAAGATGAGAAAGATGAATTAATTGCTATGAGGGTAGTTACGGGATGGAGGGTGTGTTTAGATTATAAGGCGTTGAATATGGCAACTCGCAAAGATCATTTTGCTCTCCCCTTCATTGATCAAATGCTTGATAGATTGGCGGGGCATGAGTTTTTCTGTTTTCTTGATGGCTATTCAGGATATAATCAAATTTACATAACACCAGAAGATCAAGAGAAAATGGCTTTCACATGTCCTTATGGAATTTATGCTTACCGTAGAATGCCATTTGGCTTATGTAATGCCCCAGCCACTTTTCAGCGCTGCATGATGGCTATCTTCTATGGTTTAATTCAAAATATAATGGAAGTATTCATGGATGATTTACCGGTGTTTGGTAATTCATTTGATCATTGCTTGCATAATCTCACTTTAGCTTTGCAGTGCTGTGCCACTTTATGGTGCAAGAAGGGATTGTGCTAGGCCATAGAGTATCCACCGCAGGATTAGAGGTGGATAGATCAAAGATTATCGCCATTAAGAAACTTCCCCCTCCGAAGAATGAAAATGCCATTAGGAGCTTTCTTGGTCACGCAAGTTTTTATAGGATGTTCATTCGGGATTTTTCTAAAACCACTAAACCTTTGAGTAAATTGTTAGAAAAAGATACTGCTTTCATTTTTTCTAATGAGTGTTTGCATGTATTTGAAACTCTAAATAAGGCATTAGTGAGTGCTCCTATCCTCATAGTACCGGATTGGTCTCAACCTTTTTAGATCATGTGCGATGCAAGTGATTATGCGGTTGGAGCTGTGATGGGACAACGTCGTGAGAAACTCTTTGGGGCTATTTACTATGCAAGCAGAACTCTAGACGGATCCCAGCAAAATTACACAACTACAGAGAAATAAATGCTTGCCGTGGTATTTTCTTTTGATAAATTCCGATCATACTTAATTGGGACAAAGGTGATAGTACATACGGACCATGCAGTTATCAAGTACTTGTTCGATAAAAAAGATTCCAAACTTCACTTGATTCGATGGATTCTTCTTTTGTAAGAGTTTTATGTGGAATTTTGAGATAGGAAGTGTTGTGAGAATGTGGTGGCTGACCACTTATCTCGCCTTGAGTACAAGAATGAGGAGGATCCCGAAATTGAGAGGATTAAAGAAGAGTTTCCGGACGAGTGGCTTTTTAAAGTAGAAGCTCAATTTCCTTGGTATGCTGACATTGTTAATTTTTTGGTTGTAGGCGTACTACCTCCGGACTTATCTCATTATCAAAAGAAGAACCTCCTCCAAGATATCAAGTTCTATATGTGGGATGATCCACTACTTTTCAAAAGATGTGCAGACATGATAGTGCGGAGGTGTGTGCCGCAAGAAGAGTGGGAGGAAATTCTTCAACAATGCCATTCTTCACCAACCGGAGAACACTTTGGAGCAACACAGACTGCTACAAAGGTGTTGCAAAGCGTATTTTATTGGCCTACGTTATACAAAGATTGTTATCTCGTCATTCAACAATGCGATCGATGCCAACGAGTAGGGAATATTTCAAGGCGTCATGAGATGCCCATGGCCAATGTAATTGAGGTTGAACTTATTGACGTCTGGGGCATTGACTTCATGGGCTCCTTTTCCTCATCATTTGGGAATAGGTATATTCTGCTAGCAGTCGAGTATGTATCTCTATGGGTCCAGGAAATTGCTTCTCCAACAAATGACGCTAAAGTGGTGATGAAATTTTTAAAGAAAAACATCTTTAGCCGATTTGGAATGCCAAGGGCTTTAATCAGTGATCGAGGATCACACTTTGTAAATAAAATAATGGATAAACTTCTTCAAAAGTATGGGTCCGATCGAAGAAATCCTTGGCTTATCATAGGCAAGCAAATAGGCAAGCCGAAGCAGCTGATAAAGAGATTAAATAAATTCTAGAAAAAACGGTGAGTACATCTCGAAAAGATTGGTCGTCCAAGCTTGACGATGCTCTTTGGGCCTATCGCACTGCATATAAAATGCCCTTGGGTACATCTCCTTACCAACTCATATTTGGGAAATCATGTCATCTACCTTTAGAGTTGGACATAGAGCAATGTGGGCGGTAAGAAATTAAATCTGGATGTTTAGGCAGCTGGGAAAAAGAGATTATTGGACCTAAACGAATTGGATGAATTCTCGGATGAATGTTATGAAAATTCTCGAATCTACAAAGAAAGGTCGAAAAGATGGCATGACAAGATGATTTTAAAGCATGAATTTGTGCCACGACAACAAGTGCTCATTTATAATTCGAGACTAAAATTATTTCCTGGAAAATTAAAATCAAGATGGTCCGGTCCATTTGTAATCAAGAAAGTACTTTCGCCCGTGATAGTCGAGCTCATGAGTAGGGATGCTGAGCTGTTCAAAGTTAACGACCAACGAGTCAAACATTACTATCATCTAAATCAAAAGGAGGCCGTATCCATGATGACATTAACCGACCCATAGAACTTCATGTTTCAAGCGTCCAGCTGAAGACGCTAAACTTAGCGCTAATTTGGAGGCAACCCAACAGGTTTTGCTAGTTTATTGTTGTTGTTGTTATTCGCATTTTATTTTTATTTTTTATTTTTACTTGGTGTGGAACTGACCGGTTCAACTGTAGGAGACCAACATGCAGAAAAACGACCCCGAAAACCCATAGCGGACTAACAGTGCGACACGGGCCGTGTCATATGACACGATCGGGTCAGGCAGGCAGTTGGTTTTCATTTTCTACGCAGGTGCGACACGGGCCCGTGTCATATGACACGGTGACACGGGTCGTGTCATATGACACGGTCGGGTCAGAAGGAAAGTTGAAATGAAAAATCTACACAGGTGCGACATGGGCTGTGTCATATGACACGGTCGGGTCCGGTTGGCAGAAAGTTTTGTGAAAACTAAGCAGGTAAGACACCGGTCATGTCGATTGGGGGTATAAAAGGGACACTATGACGTGTCCCTCACTTCATCTTCTTTCCGAAATTTCACTTCAGGTAAGACACGGGCCGTGTCGATCGGGGGTATAAAAGGGATACTCAGACGTGTCCCTCACTTCATCTTCTTTGCCAAATTTCTTTTCCTTTCTCCGATAAACCCTAACCCCCATACCCCTACCAATCTTCAAAATCAAAAAGAAATTGTGCTAAATCAAACATAGAGACAAGAATCCCAACACAATCCCAACACAATCCCATCATTATTCCACCATCTAAGTGCTCCAAGGTATAGAAATCAGATGAAAAAAATTATTTTTTAGGGGTCGCGACTTTATCAAATTTTTCATCATTTACTCCGAATTCAAGGTATGTCTTTCGATTTTGATGATTAAGTCTTGTCTATAAGTATACTAAGATTGTTTGAATTGTGAATGCTTGATTAATCTAGATTTCATGAGTTGAATTATTTTTTGGGGGGGATTTTTCACGAATTTTGATGTGTTTGGTGATTGAATTATATGTTGGAAATTCTTGTTATTAAATGGATGTTGTATATGATGGAAATCATTTTTCAAGAAGATTTGTGTTATCAATTTTACATGTGGTCATTTTGGATGATAAATAGTTATTTTGGGGTAAAAGTGTGAAATGCAAAAAGTTTGGGGAAGAATGTATCATTGAAAATTATTGAGCCTTGATTTATTTGTTCAAATGAAACTTCTCGGGTAGTCTTTCACTGTGTTTGATTTATTGATTATTCAATGTTTTGTCATATCATAGTTGAGGTGATCCAGGATGGGATAATGGTTGACGTTGCGAGTCATATGTGGAAAAGGAGTTTTTATCGGAGTCTATATATTGAGATTTTTGAACTATATCGTATGGTTTTCTGATGAAATGTCAGTGGATTCGGTGACAAGCCGAACTGGTATCCAGGAGTATGGATGTGGTCAAGCATTTGCATAATTCCATTTTATTTAATTATATGTATTCAAAAAGAATTGTCATCGAGAACTTGACGTAGGCAAGCCGATTTAATTTTTCAAAAATGAATTTCGTGGTCCTACGAAAATTTATGTTTTGAGTTTTGAAATTCTTGAAAGAACTTTCGAAAATTTGTCTTATTGATGAGACTATATGATTTCAATCTGGTTTTGAAAATGTGACTGATATACATACGCATTTAGTGCATAGTACATATAATGGCGAAGTTCTGAACGAGACTCAGAAACTGGATGACACATCAATGGTGCAATGAAAAGAGATTCGAACTTTAGTATTGTAGTTTGGTTATCCAGGGATGATCGGTTGATTGATCGGATAAGAGGAATATGCTGCGTGTTGTAGATTCATGCACGGAATATGATTTTGGAACTTTGGATTTTGTGAAACCGGGATATATGTGCTATGTGATTCCATTGGTATGGTGGTAGTACGATTTTACCATAGTGATTTTGAATGATTCCTTTGTAAGTGTGGATTTGGGGATGGTGACCCCAGGATGGTTGTTTGGATATTGATTGGTCGTTCCCACTCCATGTATGATTAGGTATGTTCGTGGGTTGGTGATTGGTTGTTTGTATGCCGAGGGGTATGTTCACCAGTTGGGTGTGTTTCTTTGAGATCCGCTGCATGTGATTGGTGTAACGTTTTGAGAATTTTATTCGTCTGTATATCTGTCTCGGTGGTTCCGTATTGATCATGTCGGAACTTACCGTGTGAGAGTATTCTCGATTATCATTGATCGTTCGTTGATGATATTAGAGTTTATCATGTTGATGATATAATCAATTGTGTTTTGACCTTTGGATGGGTCGTATTGGAGTTTATCATGTCAATGGTATTCTCAGTTAATTTGTTGGTTGATCATTGTTAATGATCGTATGAGCGTTTGAATTTTATGTCGATGTTTCGGGATTTGTATCATTGATTTGGCAGTTGTTTCACAGATGTATCGTGTATTATTCGTTTTATCGTAATTGGGACCTGATTGTGTAAACAGGCAAACAGGATTCGACACGGATAGATTATTTCATCCGAAGATGATATATTTTGTTGAGACTCATGGAGCTGTGATTGTAGGCGTATTGAGGGTTTACAGTGGAGTCATTTGCCAGTATCACAAGAGATCATCGACTTGGCATATTTGTAGGTATACTGTTTTGGTTATTCGTTAATGATATTGATCGTTGTCGAGATGATTTCAGGATATTTTGGTCGAATGGGTTGTTTCTTTTTATGACGGATTGCAAGTTTCGAGGCCGGAACTTATTTTAAGTGGTGTAGTATGTAATATCTGGAAATTCTATTACTGTTGTTTAATGTTATTTTATCGGAGTTATGTTGTACAGCGTGGAATCTGTACAGTATGGATAAAATAAATAACAGACTGAGACAACTGTACTTGTATAATTGTCGTACTTGGTCGACAATTGCATTTGAGGATATCGTGTATTAGATGTATCGTATGAGAATATTTTTCGGACGTGTATATGTATTCAGTATGCCGTGTATACGTATTCCGCGTGTCAAGATGATGGATTAAAACAGTTGGAAATGGTTAAGTACAGCCACATTAGCGCACGCTACGATGTATACTTAGCGTACGCTAATGCACAAGGATTACATACGTTAAGAAGGACAGTTAACGTACGTAAGGTGCACAGCTATTACGTATGTTAAGTGGATGGGTTAACGTATGTAAAGTTCGTATCAGGCAGTATCCGAGCTAATGATCGACAGGCGGGCCCGTGGTTGGTAGCTTTCGGCGCGGATGTGGACGGGCGAGTCAACGCTGAGGTTAGTGTACGCTACAGTTAGTGTATAACGTACGCTAATCGGACATTTACTGTAGCAAGTCAAACGTATGTATTACGTACTCTATGGCCTATGCATTACGTACGTAAGCGATCGAACGAAACAAGTCAGTGAGTTCTGGAATGAGGTTACGTACGCTATCAAGGACCTGTAGCGTACGTAAGGAACACTATGTACGTTAATATGGATAGATAACGTGCGTAATGGGCGATGCAGTTTATAAAATGAAGACCGGTCTTTCATTTCTTCACGAGGATAAATCGATATTTTCCTCCCAACTTCATCCCTGTGCACCTTAAAGTGAGATTTAACCTCTTCTATCTTGGATATAAGCTTGGAAACATGGATTTGAGGCTTGGATATGAAGATATAAATGATCCTTAAGGTGTTTGATGGTGGTGTTCATGTTCTTGAGGTATGTTGATGAACTCTACACCTTGATTTTGGAATTTTGGTATTGTTATCCGTATTTGCTTCGTATGAAGATGATTATGGTGTTGTTGTTGTAATTCTTGAGGTTATGTGAATTGTATGTTGGAGGATACGATGATTTATGTCTTCGATTATGTTATTTGTTATAATAATGATTATGGAATCATGGTGTTCTTGATGTTCTTGGTATATTTATCACATCGAAGAGGAAATTGTGATAGGATACATAATGTTTTTTAAGTATAATCATAGATTTGAGGATTGAAACCAATGCTATGTTGATTGTAGTGGTAGAATTCTTATGTTCTTGATGGAATACGAATCATGATAAAAATTTTGAATCCGGAAAGATTATAGTTAATCTTATAACAAGATTCTCAATGGTATTGAACTATTTGGGTAGTTCGGATTGTCGATCACGCCGATAGTATTGTCTTACTATGAACAATTATAAAAAAGGAGGAATCTTGTTAATTCGTATGAATTCGGAATAGAGTATGTTGTGTAATCCTTTTTATCGAGATGAGTTGATCGTTGATATCATTATCGGATTATGGAACGTATCGTGGTTATGAATTCGTGATTGATTGATTCGGGTTGTTCGGATTTATGTTTAATCAGGATATTGTAGAACCGTTGGGTTGATTGGTTGGTCGTGTCGGTTGTTGATTGTTATCATAATTGTTAATTTATTATTGAAATAGGTTGCAATAATTGATCGTTGATAAGAACCGTGCCTTACGGTCAAGTTCGAGGATGTTCGCGGATTGCATTGATCGGGGCCGAGGAACTTGCAGACGATGGCAAGGAATTGGTAACGGCTTCATTGGTATCGAGGCAAGTTATTACTTGCTCAGTTATAATGTTTAATGAATGGTTTCAGTTTCATTTCATTTATAATGCATATAGCAATGATTACGATTGTGAATTCTGGAGATTTTGATTATATGTAGTTTTTCTCGATGTTGAATCATCACCGACGATTATCCTCAATGCTCGGCGATCCAAACGTACCACGGACTATAGATAACTCGTATCTTAATTTGATCTCGGTTTAGTGTTGATGATGTTGATCATGCATATTGTCTTTCATGTTGTTGAACATGAGGTCGTCCTAGTTGTTTTGTCATAATGTCGTTCATGTTATTGAGTCATGTGTTGTTCATGTTGATGAACATATTGAATTGGATATGTGTATGCATAATTATATTGTTTATGTTGTGTTGATCCGATGGGATCTTATGATCTATGATGAGGGCGCTGGATCAGATGTCCACCTCGTGTTGGTCCGACGGGATCATCTTGGGATCTATGCTGAGGGCGCTGGATCATTGGACGGGTTTTCCACCTCGTGTTGGTCCGACGGGATCATCTTGGGATCTATGATGAGGGCGCTGGATCATTAGATTACCTTGTGTTGTGTTGATGGAATCATTTGGATTCGCATCGTTGGTTTTACCATATGTTTTGTGTACATATGTGTATTGTTGGTTATCCACCTCGTGTTAATCTGTTAGGATCATCTTGGGATCTATGCTGAGGGCGCTGGATCATCAGATTGCCAGTGAGTATACATTGTTGTTATTGTTGTGAACATATTGTCGTTGTCATATGAGTATGCATCTGTAGGTCTTGTGTTAGGACCATGTCCGTATGTTGTGTTGATCTGATCTTGGATTAGACTGACGTGATTTCATCATGGCATTTCGTACCCTGAGGTATGTTCCGTATTTTCCTTCTTGGTTCTTGTCCTGGGATGGACAATCGATTATCGTGTTGATAGTTGTTGATGTTATCCGATGGATTGAATTGGCCAGAGTCGGTATATTTAGTATCAATGATGTTTTGAGAATCTTAGGTATTGCTTGAGGTACCGTATGGATATTATGTTTGAGTTAATCGAGATTACGAGATGTGAATTGTAATAATGGTTATTTTGATGAGAATTATTATGAGTTTGGTAAAGTTATGACGATAAGATTACATTAATCGTATTCTTATTTGTATTCTCATTGGTATGTAATTATTGATGTGATGCGACGGTTATCATTGTTGAGTATTATGGCTGACCCCGTCGTGGGCTTTATTTTTAGGATATTGGATATCGAGCTTGTAGCGGTCGTGAATAGATGAGCTTCCCGGAGGATACTGGCTATGGCATGTGTTTGTGTATTGAGTATTCTGATTTGATGTTGTATTCCACTGCTAGAGTGTTTTTAATTGTTTGTCCTTTCCGCTGCGTGAGTATTCTTAAATGCCCTTTTGTTTTTTGGCAACTTGAGTAACTTTGGAAAATCATTTTCTAAACTATTGAGTTTCGGCTGTTTGGCCTTGTCCTTTCAAATGAGATTTTACGACGGTTTTGATAACCGAATTTTATATAGTTTTCAAATGTTTTTAAAAGATAGTACCGTCGTTAGCCTCTTGGGCGTTCGTAAATATTTGCAAAAATGTCTTTTAGCCTTGTGGGCTCCGTCTCGGGGCCCACAACGCTGTAATATTCCTGGATGGCTCTGGGGGTGTTACAAAAGGAAAATCCTAGACCCCGAGATGATCGAGCAGACAGTTGGTGTTGTCGATAAAGTTTGAGAGCGAATCAAGCTCAAGATCATCAGAAGTCTTACGCTGACAAGCGTCAGAAGGATCTCGAATTCTTTGTAGGAGATAAGGTATTTCTAAAAGTATCTCCTACCAAAGGAATTATTTGTTTTGGTCCGAGGAACAAGTTGAGGCCGAGATATGTGGGACCATTCGAAATTCTCGATCGTACTGGAGATATGGATTATCGACTGGCTTTACCTCTCGACTTCAGCGGTGCTGTTGGGAAAAACAATAACCCTGTATCGAATCAGCCAGGATACCCGATCCCTGTATCGATTGTTATTTGTTATTGAGAAGGTTTTGACATATATGCCAAATATACAGTAAGGAAACTGTATCGAGGATTCAAGGCTTTATCCTATATCGAAAACCTGCCTCGAATCAGCATCAGTGAAGCTCGTCAGTACAGCAAGAAGACTTGCAAAAGATCAAGTATGGAAACTGTCTCGATGCTCTAAATACAGTCATCTTCCATACAGTTCACAAAAGGACAAGAAAGAACACAAGTCAAGTCCCGTTAAACAAAGAAGTATTTAAATACTCAAGGATAAAGTATTTAAATACTGTTAGTCTTCAGATCTTCAGAATCCCGCGAAATCCGGATCATGTCATATTCCCGTTGAAGGAAATCTTATTCAAACGGACATCTCAACGGATACTTTCTTCAGAGGCTATATATATATCCTTGAAAGACATTGAAGATCAGTTATCAACCAACTGAACGAACCCAAGTAACATAACTCACAAAGCTATCAAAGTTATCATCTGAGCAAACATATGTCCAGAGCATACTGCAAGTTAGAACGAAAGAGATATACAGTGCTCAACATCAAGAACAGCTATCATCAGCTCAAGAACGTGATATTCAAAGCTGCTGTTCTTATCTGGTTACCTACCTTTTACCTCTGTGTAAAAACCGAGCTCTGTGTGAACTCAACAAGTTATTCTGACCTGTGTGGGATGAATAAGGACGAAGCTTTGGAACTGTGTGTGAAGAAGCTAGTCAAGAAGGAAGCTTTAACCAATCTGTGTGAACGGTTGAAAGCGACATTCTTTGTATCAATATGTGTGAACGATACAAGGATAGGTTTGTTTATAATTACGTAGTTGTGTACGCAGTAATTATATAATAAACTTTTTACTCCTGTGTGGAGGACCAGTGGACGTAGAGGGGTTTACCTCGAACCACTTAAATTATTGTGTTATTTACCTTACGCTTTTCTTGTTTGAAATAACTGTGATATATTAAGTATACACCTAATACGTCGTTTGTATCCATGGCAACTAAGCGTATCCAAGACTTCCGCTACGCACTCAGATTTAGATTCCATACGGTTTGTTGTTTAAACGATTTCCCAAAGCGTATCCGGTATACTTAAGTGGCCAACAAGTGGTATCGGAGCGGTTGATTCTAAAAAGAATCGATCGTATTTCTTTTTAACCGAATCGATTCAAATCACTTATTTTCAAAGCAGTTTCTTTCATTCCTATATTATCGGTATGGATACTTCTATGATTAACAAAGTCCCTATGTTCTCTATTAACGAATTTGTATTTGGAGAATTAGAATGGAAGCTCATCTTGCGGCAATGCACGAAGAGATGATTTTGTTATACGGGATGGTCCGATCAAGATCATGAAGGTCAATCCGGCAAGGATTGAGGGCCAAGCCCATGCTGAAATGCTCGAAAAGAACGCGAGCAATGGACAACCGATGAAAGGAAGCGAGCCAATCTCGACAACGTGGCTAAGAACGCGTTATTTGTCACTCTTGACAAAGGCACGTTCTCAAAGGTAAAGAGCTGCAAAAGCAAAGAAATGCAGGATAAACTCAAGTTAATTTGTGAGGGAACAGAGCTCTCAAAAGAAAACAAGATTTCAAAACTTACTCAAAGAATTTGAATCTTTTGAAATGAAACCAACGGAAACACTTGAGGAACTTGACCTCAGTTCTGGTATTGTTGGTGAACTTGAAGCGTTGGGCAAGATTTACACCCAAAAGGAGAAGAACTTAAAAATTTTGAGATCTCTCCCGGCCGATGGGACATTAAGACCACGGCTATGCGTGTATCCTGTAATCTTAATGAAATATCCACTTTTGATCTCTTCTCGACCTTAAAGCATTTGAGTATGACATTGTGAGAAGAGAGAAAGTGAAGAATCTCCTTCAAAAGTCACGGCTCTCCGTTGTATCGAACCGTCGACACAAAGCATGCCTAGCTCGTCAAGCTCCGGTCACAAGAGCGCTAATGTGGCAACGACATCTGTCACAAGATGAAATGGCGCTTCTAATGCATAAATTCAAAAGTTCATTAAACGATGCGGAAAGACTCCTACGAGCCCAAACCACATCAACAAGGTAAATACCAAACATCATCAGTGATGCTAACCTGTGCTATAACTGCAGGAAACCAGGCCATTATGCAAACAAGTGTCCTCATCCCAAAGTCCAAAGATTGCCTAAGGCCGAGCAGCAAGAGAGAGATGAAAGAAGACGTGCTTGGAAAGACAAGCTCAAGGCCCTGATTGGAGAATCAGAAGCCTCCCCCACACCATCCAAATCAGCAGAATGTCTTCAGGTGGTCACTGAAAGTGATTCATCTGACGATGAGTTCGATGATAAAGCATACATGTGCTTTATGGCCAAAGATGTTCCAGAAGGTGAAGACAGCGACGATGAGGTAAGTTCAACCTCAGTTATTCCACCTAATGCATCTCATACTTTCGAAAATATGATGAATGAATTCAAAAACATTCAAAAGGCCCATGAGACTTTAAAAACTGAGAATATACAGCTTCAATTAACAAATCTAGAGCTGAAAGATGAAAATGACTTGCTAAAAATAAATTATGAAAATATGTCTCTTGACTGTGAAACCAGCAAGATCGATTTTGAAAAACTCATGGAGAGCAATCATCAACTTGCTCATGAACTAAATGAGGTTAAAACCCATAATGAGAGCATGACAAATGATTTGGCTCTACTACAAACCAAAATTACAACTCTCGAGAAGCGAGAAACTGAACTTGAGACCATTCTGAAGTCTTTTGAAAAATCGTCCAAAAGAATGGAAGAAATCCTGAGCACTGGGCAACATGCTCATGATAAAAGTGGCTTAGGATACAGCTCATGTTCGAATAAAGGAAAAACTAGTACTGTGTTCGTCAAGAGTGTGGAACACATTCCTGAATCAGAAGATACTCCTAGTCCCATAAAGGAACCTGCTGTACCGAGAAAACCAAAAGCTGCAATTCCGCCCCCTCAACTCTACTATTCGAGACAGTGGAACCATCAACCACTCAGAAGGCGTAATCTAAAGCATGCTCCACAAGCATATCATCAAAGCCGACAGTCATTCAGAAAGAAGACGGTATCCAACCACCAAAGGCCCGCACAGCAGTACACTCGATGCAGTGCGCCTAGATATTGGATACGAGAGCCCCGTTATCCCTCAAGACAACAGATGCGATTCGGTATCAACAACGGCATTGGGAATCCAGTGGAGACCCAGAAGACAAGGCTGTTAGGCCTAAGAAAATGGCTCCACCTCCTAGACGGCACTCGCATCTGGAATAATAATAATAACCACGAATTTTACATGCATAATAATTATCGTGATTATAACAACTACGGATATGCCCCGTAGATACCGCAATCTTGCACGAGTACATCCTACAAGAAACCAATTGTCGTCAGGAAAATCTGGTACCTAAAGGAACTAACATATATGGACCCAAAAATCAAAGGGGACCTAAATCTACCTAATTTCTTTGTTACGGGACATTCTAGAGGAGGATACGGTACTTCGATAGTGGATGCTCGTCACATGACTGGAGATAGGAGCAAGCTATCTCGATTTTGTAGAAGGTCGCGATCCAAAAGTTCGCTTCGGTGATAAGTCTAAAGGAAGAACAAGAGGAAAGGAAACCTACTTGTCGGGAAATTCAAGGTCACCGATGTTGCATATGTTGAAGGCTTACAGTATAATCTACTTAGTATTAGCGCCTGTGATAAACAGTTCTCGGTGAAGTTCTATATAGATCGGTAGAGTCAAGAACACCCAAACCAAGGAAGTTGTGCTTACGGGAAGCGGATCGAGTAATATGTACATTCTTTGGAAGCCTATGAGCTCCTCAATTCCATGTTTTGTTGCCAAAGGCACTGCGGATCTTAGGCGGCTATGGCACAAGAGGATGTCTCACGTCAACTTCAAGACGATCAACAAGCTTTCAAGACAGGGTATGGTTAGAGGTTTGCCAGATGTGTCATTCAAGAAGGACAGCGTCTGCGGTCCATGCCAGAAAGGCAAGCAAATCAAGTCAACCCTGAAAAGCAAATCCTACCTTTCAACCCAAAGAGTGTTGGAAATGCTACACATGGATCTCTACGGTCCTGTAGACCCAGTAAGTTTGGGAGGTAAGAAATATTGCATGGTTGTTGTTGATGATTATTCCAGGTATGCTTGGACGATCTTTCTTAGCAAGAAGAAGGAAACAACATTAAGGCTGCCCGAGCTCCTGAGGATGTTGCAGAATGAAAAAGCATCGAGTATCGTGTGCATTCGTTCCGACAGAGGTACTGAATTTACTAACCGCTTTATAGAGCAATACTGTTCGGAGAATGGAATACAGCACGAATACTCAGCTGCCCGTACACCTCAACAAAATGGTGTTGCCGAGCGAAAGAATAGGACGTTGAAAGAAGCAACAAGGACAATGATTGCCGCAAGCAAATTGCCACAGCGTTTCGGGTGAAGCAACCAATACAGCGTGCTACACTCAAAACATTGTATCGTCAACAAGCACCACAACAAAGCGACTTACGAGGTATGGAATAACAAAACTCCATTAGTTTCGTATTTTCACATTTTTGGATGCAGGTGTTATGTTTTGAACAATGGGAAGGACCAACTTAGAACCTTTGATGAAAAATCAGATGAAGGAATATTCGTAGGATACTCCTCCGTCAGCAAAGCTTTCAGAATCTTTAATAAAAGGAGGCTGACGATCGAGGAATCAGTTCGACGAACCACACCATGACCCTACAGGAGTAGATGATATCACTCAGGACATTCACCATCTATCTATCTTGGATCCACCTACACCCATAGAACCTGTAGTTGATTTAGAAATCAACCCCGCAGCTGTAAGAATCGATGTGGATGAATCTGACGCTATTCAAGCTGAAGCTGTACCCACAGAAACTTTCGATACAGTACGGGATCCTGAACTAGAACCCGACCGAAGATGGTTGAGAGATCACCCGCAAGAGCTGATCATTGGAAACATTAATGCCGGTGTTTCTACTCGTAGGAGAATACAGAGTACACAAGGAAATGTACTTTGTGCACAAGAAGAATCTAATGCTGAAGTCTCACAATTTCCTGAATGGAAATCTCAATCCGAACTTAGGAGACTCAATATGTGCACTATCGCTGTATTCTTAGCCCAGTCTGAACCTGTTTCGACCATAGACGCTCTTAACAACTCTCATTGGATAACATCTATGGAAGAAGAGCTTAACGGTTTCGAAAGAAATAATGTGTGGTATCTTGTACCCAGACCGACACACCAATCGGTTATAGGAACCAAATGGGTATTTCGAAACAAAAAGGATGGAAATGGACTTATCATAAGGAACAAATCCAGACTAGTAGCACAAGGCTATTGTCAGGAAGAAGGAATCGACTATGATGAAACCTTCGCCCCTGTAGCGAGACTAGAAGCCATTAGGATATTTTTAGCCTTTGCCGCCCATAAAAGTTTTATCGTATACCAAATGGACGTCAAGAGTGCTTTCCTGAATGGAGAGCTTACAAAAGAAGTCTATGTTGAACAACCACCAGGGTTTGCCAACACAGACGGTATCGATCTAGTTTACAGGCTAAGGAAAGCCCTGTACGGACTTAAACAAGCCCCTAGAGCCTGGTACGAAACTCTGTCCCAGTATCTAATCAACAACGGATTTGAGAAAGGTGCTGTCGACAAAACCTTGTTCAAGATACAAGAAGGTGATGACCTTATAATGGTACAAATCTATGTCGATGATATTATTTTTGGTTCAACTAACCTTGCTCTATGTCAGAGGTTCTCACATCTCATGCAAAGCAAATTTGAAATGAGTATGATGGGGGAACTTAGTTATTTCCTAGGTTTGCAGGTAAAACAGTTGCCTACAGGTATATTCATCAACCAGGAGAAATACAGCAAGGAGCTTCTCAACAAATTTGGAATGAACAACTCCAAATCTTCGCCAACCCCTATGAGCACTTCCGTGCAAATTAGTGCTGATGAAGCCGGAAAGCCGTTTGACCAATCACTCTACAGGAAGCTCATCGGTTCGCTCCTGTACCTAACGGCCAGCAGGCCCGATATCGATTCTTTGTTGGAGTGTGTGCGAGATACCAAGTTGCACCTAAGGAATCACACTTCAATACAGCTAAACGAATCCTGAAATACGTTGAAGGAACAGTCGATGCAGGACTGTGGTATCCTAAGGAAGGCGGATTCGATTTAGTTGGATACAGCGACTCGGATCTCGGAGGCTGTAAGCTAGATAGGAAGAGTACAAGCGGAACTTGTCACTTTCTCGGACCTAGACTCGTATCTTGGTTCAGTAAGAAGCAATTGGCAAATTCTCTTTCCACGGCTGAATCAGTACTATCTTTGGTAGTGCTTGTATGCGAATCCTTTGGATGCGGCAACAAGCTGTCGATTATGGAATCAATGCTAGAGACTCGATCATGTGTGATAGCACGAGTGCAATTGCAATCACGCACAACTCGCTTTTGCACTCGCGCACTAAGCATATCAACATGAAGCATCATTTTATCGAAATCATGTCGAGAACAAGGATGTTCGCCTGGAAAAGGTTCATACGGACATCCAGTGGCCGACATTTTCACCAAGCCTCTCGACACGGCAAGATTCAACATGCTAAGAACAGAGTGGGGATACTACGGCGGACTCCTGTAAGTAAATTTCTGCTTTTACTCAACAATTGAGGGGAATCTTTGTAAGACCCGTGAATACAGTATCCAACATTAATTATCTGTACACTCAGAAACATCAATACAGTACTGTAGCGAATGAAGGCATATGAATCCTACAGCTGATGTGTGCAATAATTAAGGGGGAATACTGTAGGACCCATGAATACAGCATTAATCCAAATATTGCTGTATGGAATTCAAAACCTATTAGTACCTTTTTAAGGGGGAACGTTGTATCGACGCGGAGAACAGCACATACTATAGGATTTCGATTCAGTATATAATATTATTTCCTTTTTAAAATAATTTTTGTCCACGTGCCCTGTTTTTATGTCAAACGTCATGTTCATTAAATGCCTTACACGACATCTGGACAACTGAATCTCAAAAGCCGCGATGTTTTTAAATTGTTTATTATTTTTAAACCGCCGGTTTAGGCATTTAGGGTAATCAACCTATGTCAGAAGTGGGACCCGCTGTATTTTAAAACCTTTTAATGGATTAGCGTACCAGTTACACTAAATCCATCCTGACCGTCGATTTCAAAACTGGTTCCCATCCCTTAAAATCTGACCATTCGTACTCTGCAAACCCTATTTCGCCGCCCAAGTATAAAAGGACTGTATCTGCCATTAGAGACTCTTTACGCTTTCTGCAATTACAAGAGATCTCAAGCAAACAGCCTACATATTTTCTGCATAATCACTGCAAATTTCTACTGTTTTCTTCCACCTTCGTTTTAAGAAAACATCCATGGCTAGTCAATCTTCTTCCCCTGTTCTGAAGAAAACCTCAAACATCATTGATGGCCGGATCTTCTCGAAACCTGTCATCATCGAGCGTATCATCTCTGAAATCAACGACACCGAACCAATGGAGTATATTATTACTCGTCTTGAGCAACAAGGTCTTTATCGCTTCGGGAGCAAAACCGCCGACAAATACGATGCCCATCTGGTTGAGGAATTCTACCTCAACGCCGCCGTTCGTTTTCTGTCACTAGCCCAGGGAGGACATGTTGCTGACATCAACACCCAAGGAGTGCAAATCGCATCAATAGCGACCTACTCCGAGAAAATCTACAGTGCCCGACGGCACGACCATGGACCGACTTGAGACATTCGGGTCTCAAGAAGATTACCAAGTTTTATGGACTTTTACAGGGTACAAAGTGGTTGACATGGTGACAACCACGTGTCACAAGAAAAATTTTCTTCTTTATTTCGTTTATCTGCATGACTTCTGTTCCAGAATCATTGAAAATCGAACCAGTGCGTTCGAAATGTGCACGAATCTAAGGTTCAGAATGATGGTAGCTATTTTGACCTGTGAAAAGGTCAATTGGTGCCAAATCATTTTGAAACGACTTCAGGAAGAGGTGTGCAAGCCTGCCACCCAAAAGAAATCATTTGGTTTAATCTTTGAACTACATGCGTGAAGTGCGGAGTGATGCAATCCGCCGATGCCAAGAAAAATAGCTCACGGATATATTTAGGAGGCGTCAAGCCCACTGCTTATAACCAGAGCACCCTGCATGCCAACCATCCTCGAACCAGGCACATGCCTATTTCTGACGACCCCAGAGATGTAACCGTGAAGGTCCCAGAAATGGAATCTTCAAAGAAGAAGCGCAAGCGTTCTCACAGCAAGAAGCACTCTGCTGGTGAGAAGTCCAAAAAGAGACTCCGGAGGCTCTCAAAAATCAAAACCAAGCACTCCGAGGATGTCTCGCCCGTGGCGCAACCCACTAAAGAACCCCAGGGCCCAACCCCTGTGGAAGAGGTGTCTCCTACTGCATCGACAGTAGATCCCGAGCCCTTGGCGGCTACGACGGATATAGAGACATCTGCCAACATTCAAGACGTTAGCACGTCGGCTGCCCATTTGGAGCCAAAAGCTACTTCTCCTCTACGGGATTCCACACCCGTGCAGGATCCAATTTCCTTCGGGCACCATCCCTGCAAGGAGTCCATCTTCCGTGCGGGATCCCATACCTGTCTAATCCTCCCTCAAGCAGCGTCTCCAGACGTGATTTGAAGTCCCTCCCCTGACTCAATCATAAATCAAACACTTCTTTCGGTTCAAATTGAACAAGCGTACGAAAGATTCCTGCAATGGAAAGGCTATAGGCTAGCTCCGTACGACACACTGTACAAGCTGGGCGAATGGAGCCACGAAGAGCGGTTCGTCTCCAGTAACAGACTCAGCGAAATTGAGGCCACTGCTACGATGGGACAACGCCTCTTGCAAAGATCTCATTGAAAGCCACTGCGCACAAATCCGACGCCCGAAGAAAGGAAAGAAGAAGTGAGAGGACTCTCCCATAAATCCAAAGTGGCGGCGACGATCATGACTCGACGATGGCGGCGATGCTCTTCAAGCAGTGCGAGAATGAGCCGTGAAGAGGCTGAAGCCCGAGCCGCCTCTCCATCCGGAAAAGGCGAAGGACCTTCTAACCAAGCCAATCCACCTTCGCCCACGGCGGAGAACATTCCCGGCCGGAGGAATCGGTCCCTCCGGTCGAGGAAGATCAAGAAATTTTGAGCAGGCACGAGCACATTGCGGCCGAAGAAGCAATTCACTGCCCGGCCAACAGAGGATTCGGTCCCTCCTGCATCCGTATCTGCCGAAGAACCTTCGCCACGGGATGCTTCGAACCAAGCTGTCGCCGTACCACAAGAAGCTACTCCGCCCCGCAACCTTGGAATCAGGGACGGTGCGAACACGAGGATGTCCAACTTACTTCACGTCCATCCGTGAACGTAAGGAAGTTGAAGCCATCAAGACTTCGCCCGGCTGACTCTCCTATCTCTGCTGCACGTAAAGAGCGCTGCGAGCTCTTGGCCTTGATCGTATTTATCGAGGCGATGGCGCTTTATCTTGTTGAAAAGGCCTTGAATTGGATGCACACCTCTGCCGTAGAAGAAATGACCACTCTTCAACACGAAGTATCTCGAGTTGTCGACGCATTCATCCTTACGCGGAAGTTTTCAAGCAAGCCTTGAAAATCATGGAAGATAAACAAGAGAAAGCTTGAAGGAGGAAGCTTCAAAGACAAGAATTGCTGAAGCCAAGACCGCTGTGCAATGATTGAGAACGACTCTCAAGCTGCGTGCGCACGACAAAAGCATTCAAGAGATGTCGCGAGACTCTTTCCTCCCTTGTTGAAAGAATAAACGACATCGAGACCAAACAGACGCCGCTCTTGAAATCCTGCAAAGTCTTGATGAAGCCAAAAGGGGAAGAGGCACGAGAAGGCAAGGAGAATAAGGCACGCAGGAAAGGGAATTTGAAATTTGCTCGGGCGATATCATTGCCGAATTGAACAAGCTAGCACCTCAATCCCAAAGCTTTAGAATTTGGGCTCAGGACTGAATTCCATGACCCAAATGTCCCTTGGCAAAATCTTATCCAAAGACCTTCGGAAATACGTCTGCCGACCAACCGCAAACCAACTGCCGAAGAAGTGAAGCACTGGAGGAAGAATGAACTGATGACATATTTTGTCATACTCATCAGGGAATCCGCCATCTTCAAAAATTATAAGACATTGGCGGAAGCAGCAGACAAGTTTTCAAAGATGCTAGAAGAAGGTAAGCTCCCTCTCCAAGTCGAGATGAAATCAAAACATAGAAGAGGAGATCGGGTCACCCATCCAGAAGATTGGATACTTGCCTTTGATCGTTCATATGAAGGAAGAGCGATTTACCAGGAACGAGGCAATGATTCACTTCAAAACTGGTGGCGCGGCACCGAGAATGAGCCAGGAAAGAGACCTTGGAGGCAGGCGGATTATAGATGAGGAGATGAAATTTATGTATATTACTTTTATCTTTGTAATTTCTATTCGAAACAGCAAACTTTGTACTCAATCATTTTGAATATCAATAAAATAGTTTGTTTGTCTTGAAAGATTACAACTCGTAATCTACTGTGTTTATGTATGATTACTTAAAATTGTTTGATAGGAATCTCAAGTTAGATAAACTTGATTGAAAAATAAGTTGTACGAACTAGTCTACGAACAATTCATAGTTTCAGTTGTAAACTTAGAATACATTGTAAGATTGTGTCTGCGCGCCAATCATAAAGCTTAAGTTGTAATAAATCTCAAACTGTATCGAACATGCCTGCGAGCAGTTCACTATTGTAGACTAAGTCACTAAGTCAGACCTATTGACAAAAGACCAAGAAATCTGTCAAAAGTCATCGAAGAAGAATGCTTCATGAAGAAGGTTTTGGCATCATCAAGAAGACTCGAAGAGTTGAAGAAAGTTAGTCTTGGCAAATTGTCAAAAAGGGGGAAATTGTTGGGAAAAACAATAACCCTGTATCGAATCAGCCAGGATACCCGATCCCTGTATCGATTGTTATTTGTTATTGAGAAGGTTTTGACATATATGCCAAATATACAGTAAGGAAACTGTATCGAGGATTCAAGGCTTTATCTATATCGAAACACGCCTCGAATCGGCATCGGTGAAGCTCGTCGATGACAAGAAGACTTGCAAAGATCAAGTATGGAAAGCTGTCTCGATGCTCTAAATACGGTCATCTTCCATCTGATTCACAAAGGACAAGAAAGAACACAAGTCAAGTCCGTTGAACAAAGAAGTATTTAAATACTCAAGGATAAAGTATTTAAATCTTGTCGATCTTGAATCTTGAGAATCCCGCGAAATCCGGATCATGTCATATTCCCGTTGAAGGAAATCTTATTCAAACGGACATCTCAACGGATACTTTCTTGAGGCTATATATATATATATCCTTGAAAGACATTGAAGATCGATTATCAACCAACCGAGCGAACCCAAGTAACATAACTCACAAAGCTATCAAAGTTATCATCGAGCAAACATATCTCCAGAGCATCTGCAAGTTAGAGCGAAAGAGATATACGTGCTCAACATCAAGAAACGACTATCATCGGCTCAAGAACGTGATATTCAAAGGCTGCTGTTCTTATCAGTTACCTACCTTTTACCTCGTGTAAAACCGAGCTCTGTGTGAACTCAACAAGTTATTCGACTGTGTGGGACGAATAAGGACGAAGCTTTAGGCGTGTGTGAAGAAGCTAGTCGAAGGAAGCTTTAACCAATCTGTGTGAGCGGTTGAAAGCGACATTCTTTGTATCAATCTGTGTGAACGATACAAGGATAGGTTTGTTTATAATTACGTAGTTGTGTGCGATAATTATATAATAAACTTTACTCTGTGTGGAGGACCGGTGGACGTAGAGGGTTTACCTCGAACCACTTAAATTAATGTGTTATTTACCTTACTTTTCTTGTTTGAAATAACTGTGATATATTAAGTATACACCTAATACGTCGTTGCTGTATCCACGGCAACTAACTGTATCCAAGACTTCCGCTACGCACTCAGATTTAGATTCCATACAGTTTGTTGTTTAAACGATTTCCCAAACTGTATCCAGTATACTTAAGTGGCCAACAGGTGCACAGTGTTTTTCACGTGTCGATGTTGAGGGAGTATGTGCACGATCCGAGCCATGTCATCAATTATTATGCGGTCGAGGTGAACAAAGATCTTACTTACATCGAGCAACCGGAAGCAATTCTCGAACGATCAAATCGCCGATTGAGGAATAAAGACAAGGTGTTCGTCAATGTCCAATGGCGTAACCACAGTGCTGACAAAGCCTCATGGGAACAAGGAGAGGAGCTTCAAGATCGATATCCTGACTTCTTCCATCAAGGTACTTTTTATTTTCGAGATGAAAATTTTAGTAACCAAGGTAGGATGTAATATCCGTTATTTTTATATGCATTTATTTGATTAATATTATTATAAAATTAATTCATGTATTTTTCAATCATGTTCATAATATTCATTATACGCCTGATCAGTTACATTTCGGTGATTCATGGGATTAGCAAGCCTAATCCATTCACATTTACCTCACGTCAATTTTATGTCATGGGAATCAGTCCATTTAGTCTCATTAAAGTCATAGTCAATTTATTTCGACGTATCACACATTCTAACCCGAGTCATTTTTGTCAGTTATTTTCAAGTAGTCATTTGTTATTAATAATGTTTAATAATAATAAAGTTATAATAATATTAATATTATTATGATCATTGTTACAATTTTTTAGTATTTCTAATATCATTATTAATATTATTCTTGATATTATTTTTAGTACGAATTAACTATTGTTATTAATAATAGTATAAATTATTACTACTATTATTATTACTTTTGTCATTGTTATTATTATTACTACTTTTATCGATATTATTATTACTATCATTATTATTATTATAATTATTATGATATCGATTATATTTAACCTTATGCTTAAGTTAAGTAATTATGATCAAACTTAATTAACCAAAATTAAGAATACTCATTCTAGTCGTTTCCTCCCCCCGAGTCGTCCATTTCATCAAAAACTTCCTGATATTTATCCTAATATAATATTATACTTCAATCAAAATACTTAAAAACTTATATTTGTAAATACAATTTTCCATTCAACACAGTTCACGTTCTACACAAAATACACCACGACAAAAATCAGAAAAAGAGAATTGCACCATAACTTTCTTCATGGCGGAAAAGAAATTTACAAAGCAAGAAGTTATCTGCTCTTTTTACACAGGTCACAATTTCATGTACAAATTCTACTTTTAAACAAGAAGAAGATTCAGCATCCATCACGAATTGAAGTTTCTGCCCGGCGTCCATTCGACGTCTAAAGAAGTTACACTCAGCCCAGCCTTTCATAACCCTATCCGATACCTCTACTTTTCTCCGACAAGGTAAAACTCAATACTCAACATCTAATATTTTCTTCATGTATTTGAATCAAAATCTGAAATTTCAAAGAGAATCTAAATCCCAAAATCTGCCCAAACCGAAAAGGCAATGGTTCCCGTATGAATTAGAGGCCCGCTGGAATGGAAAATCAAACCTCCAAATCCGATTGGAATCAAATCCAGTTTCATGAAACCCCATATCAGAAAAATCAAATCCGATTTGTATATCAAATCAGTAACCCTCAAATCCAGCCCTAACTCATGGCCGAACCTAAATAAAAAACCCACATACACACCCAAATTCAGTAACCCCGGACGACTCCAAATCCTGATGGAATCAGACCTTCCTCACCTTGGTCGCGAGCTGCCGCCGCACCGAAGCACGGGTGCGGGGGTGCGGGTGCGGGTGCGGGTGCGTAGTACGGGAATACGGGGATTCGCTAAATTTGAAAATATGGGGATTCGGGTGCGGGGGATACGACATATATAAAAATATTTTAATATGTACATATATAAAAATATTTTAATATATATATATATATATATGATTTTAGATGTAACAAAAAAAGAAGAAGAATCGTGATAAACAGAACAGAATTTCTTCTTTCAGATTAATATATACACACAGTTATATATATATTATACCCATTTGCCGCGTGGGGAACCTGGTAACCACTGGTTACCAGTTCTCGATTCTTCCTTTAGCCTAAAATAAAAACAATATAAATAAAATATGGGATGACATGACATAAGAGTAATATAATATATCGGGTTGACTACACTACCAGCTCTCTTCTCAGCATGTTTCAGACAAGACTTTCTCGAAGTTCCATGAATTCGCTATATATATAATATACTGGAAAGCCACGTACGCCGTACTCAAATCGAAGGAGAAGAGAAGACAAGCAGGGTGGGAACACAGATCGCAGGAGGAGCCAGAAGAGAAGACAGATCGAAGCATACCCGGATCGAAACCGCCGTTGATGGTCGCCGCCCATGGAGATGGGTCGATTGGTCGCCGCCGATAGAGATGGGTCGATGGGTCGCCGCCGATGGAGAAGCGTCGATGGGTCGCCGCCTTCGAGACTTCTTCAATTAATTGATTTAGCTTAAGGTAAACCAGTTTTCTTAAAATCTTTCAATTAATTGACCCAAAAATTACACTCTATACCCCTCACGCACCCCCTCTCCAGTACCCCCTGCACCCCTACTTGAAAATACGGGGACACGCCACCTGGCGCACCCCGGCGCACCCCTAAGAATCCCCTACGCGGTACGCTGGGTCTTTGGAGAATCCATGCTTTCCAGATACTCAACATCTAATATTTTCTTCATGTATTTGAATCAAAATCTGAAATTTCAAAGAGAATCTAAATCCCAAAATCTGCCCGAACCGAAAAGGCAATGGTTCTCGTATGAATTAGAGGCCCGCTGGAATGGAAAACCTCCAAATCCGACTGGAATCAAATCCAGTTTCATGAAACCCCATATCAGAAAAATCAAATCCGATTTATATATCAAATCAGTAACCCTAAAATCCAGCCCTAACTCATGGCCGAACCTAAATCGAAAACCCACATACATACCCAAATTCAGTAACCCCGGACGACTCCAAATCCTGCTGGAATCAGACCTTCCTCACCTAGGTCGCGAGCTGCCGCCGCACCGAGCCGCACCTACACCTCCGCGCTGCAGAGTACTGCGACCCTCGCCGCCCGAGCCGTCCCGTACGTGGCGGGTCTGTGTAGGAGCTTCCCGAGCCGTCCCGTACGTGGTGTGTGTGTGTGTGTGTGTGTGTGTGTGTGTGTTGTTTGTAAATTTTGCTATCGGCCGAGAAGAAATTTTATATGGAGGAAGGGCCGATTTATGGTGATGTATAGAGAGGGGGAGAAGACTCGAGAGGGAGGTCAGGACTCAGGATAAAAGTGAGAAATGAGAGTTAGCGGCCAACCTCAGTAAAGAAAAGGGTTTATATACCTGATATTTTAGGGCAATTCAATTATACCCTCATATTTCTAGATACTTCAATCTAGCCCCAGCTCTTTCCACCCGTCTTTTATTTCAGTCCCCCTCTAGTATTCTTTACTTCCACTTTATTCCCTTAATTCTTAATTCTTGCAATTTCCCGAGTTATCCTTTAACATATACAATTAGGCTCTTTTTATTACCTCGATTTTTCAATTAGTTATGTTTCAATTATATATTTAATTTATTCATTTTATTTTAGTAATGAATTGTTATTATTTATTCTTGTAGATAATAAGAAGGATTTTCAGGCATAGGAACTTGTGGGTCGAGATTTCTGCATTTCATCCAGTTCACACTACATAAATCAGGTGGGAATTTTACGCTATCACTTTAATTTTTTTTATTGAACTGTGTAGGTAATAACTGTAATATCAGTTCATGTTATGCATGCTAGATTCATGTTATATGTGACAAACAGTTGATCACAAAATATATACCACATTATGCATGCTCGATTCATGATATACGTGTCAGATTTAGATTCAATTATTACAGCATTTTTATTATTCTATGCCTCCATGAGATTGTATATTATTGTGATAATGTGTAATTTTCTACGAGCTGAAGGAAGCTCACCCCTTATTTGTAAACCTCGGGTTAATTGGAATTACAATAGACGAATTGCGAGGCTATGAGGCATATGATGAAGTTTTATTTTATTATTTCCAATTTTAAATTCAAGTATTGGAGAAATAATTTTGTTGACATATATTCCGCTGCTAATTTATCCGATCATGTTTTGACACTTTGGTGTTTTGCATTCCTTGATATGAATTGCTTATTTAAGTTGAGTACTACTTGTGCGACGATTCGATTTTCGAGGCGAGTACAATTATTTTCAAAAAATAAAACATATACTTTGATTATTCTTTTATTCCCCAAAAGAAATGCTTGGAAAATCAGGGCGTTACATAATTGTAATGACATGTTAATTAAGTAATATTCGATTATTAAGTATAAATTAATAGCGAAGACTCGTTGTAATAAATTCATAAACGTCTATTTTAAACTAGATTGATTTGTATAAGATAATCGAATATTATTCGGTAAGTTATGTAGATGGCATTATAATATCGAAAAGTAGGATTAAGAGTGTCGAATAAAATTTTCGTCTTAAATCAACCATTGATATTCGAATATAATTCTGTCAAGGTCCAAATATTGGATTGTCGGACCAAGTGAGAGACGCTTTTTACAAACACAATAATTAAGGCAAGTTTCGTTGACTTGCTCGATTACGGATTTTGCAAATTACGTATTGATGTTATATTGATCGAATGTGATATTTGTTGTTGAAATGGATTTGGGATATGTATATATGATGTGTAAAATGTGATATGTGAAAGCTGCAGATAGTCCTAGCGGGGACATAATGAACGTTCATTTCTGCATCCCGATATTAGGGATGTGCACCCGGATATTGGGAGTGGTAGATTGATACGCTATCCGGATATTAGGGATATGTGTTTGTGATTTATACACTATCTTTGTTGGGGATATGTGTTTGTGAATATTGATTGATACACTATCCGGATATTGGGGAAATGTATTGTGAGTATTTTCACTCAGATATATACATCCAGTGAAATTCTTTCCAAATGATAAAATGTATAAGATGAACATGTTTATTTGTGATATGTGTTTTATGGGCTGGTTTTTCCAGTCGCAGGTACATTTGGGGTGCAGGTTTGGAATCATGAGGCTGGGGGAAATACTTGACGACAGGGATTAAGTCAAGAAGTGTTATTTTATTTAAACCCTTGGTTTATTTTCTATTCAAACATCTGATGTAATAAACAAAACCGTGTGTACCTTGACTTTCCTTCCGGATGATTGTTTAATAATCAAAATTTTCTTAAAATTTATAGTTGCATTAATTTAGAATGACATAGCCTTGTGGGTCCTTCTAGGGATCCACTGTGTTGATGTTACACCAACCAACCAACGAGTACAATTATAACAGATCTATTTCTGAGATTATAAACAGCTCAAGCAAGAGGACAATGGTCACACCACTGACTTACTGAATGATCGCTCATACTCGAACTTATTATCCAAGAGCAATATATTTCTTCAAGCATACAATGAATATTTTTATAAGCACCAAGCTATAGGAGACTGTCAAGTTGTTGTACTTACAGCAACTTAGTCTAAGACTTCTGCTACGCAAATCAAACTTTAAAAAAGAGTACAACTTATTCGACTCCCTTTTTTAAAATGTAAGATAGTATACTGTGGATAACAAGTGGTATCGGAGCGGTTGATTCTACAAAGAACCGGTCAATTTTTAACCTGAATCAAATCCAAATCACTAGCTTTTTAGAACTCCATTTTTGTACTCATATCATTCATCCTACCATTGTCATGGATACATCAATGATCAATAAAGTTCTCATGTTTTCCATTAACTAGTTTGATGACTGGAGAATCAAGATGGAAGCCATCTTGCTGCCATGCACAAAGAAATGATCTTTGTTATACAGGAGGACCGATCAAGATTATAAAGGTCAACCCAACTGCCAAGATAGAAGGCTAACCTCATGAAAAATTTTTAGAAAAGGATAGGGACAGTGGACAACTGATGATCGCAAGCATGCGAATCAGGACAATATCACCAAGAATGCGATATTTGTCACTCTCGATGAAGGCACACTCTCAAATGTAAAGAGCTGCAAGACAGCCAAAGAAATTTGGGAAAAACTCAAGTTAATTTCTGAGGGAACTCAGCTCTCGAGAGAAAATAAAATTTCAAGACTCACTCAGCAGTTCGAATCCTGTGAAACTAAGACAACTAAAACACTTGAGGAGCTTGATCTCAGATTTACTAGTATTGTTGATGTCTTCGGCGGCCAGTCAATTTTTTTTAAATGCCAGGTGTAACATCCCCAAACCAATTGGGAATATTACAGAGCCACAGACCCTCTCCGTGAGGATCTACCACGCTAAATACATAAAAACACAATAAACAATACATGCCAACATGGCTAATAACGAATCATTTGACTGATTTAGTCTTTTGCTACAACACACACACATCAAACATGCATAACTCTTCCTCACAACTCATACCCATGCAGGGGTTGGAATACATCAACATTCCCATAAAATGGGAGAACAACAGAACGGAGAGGTAAACAACAAGACTCTACCAAAATACTCAACGACTGGTCTTCATGTGATTAGTATCTCCGTCTTCCATCATCCTTCGTACCGATCCTGTGATTCACTCCCCAGCAACCTGCAAGTACCTGGATGCAATACAGACATCCACCCTCCGATTACTCGGGGGTTAACAAAACTCCACTGTTTTGCTAGTACAAGTATAAAATACAAATACAGGCCATACACAACATACTCCAAGCACATAATAATCGTGAACATGCTTCAGGAGATAAATTACTTGATCAAAACAGTTCAATCATGAAAGGTAGGGATAAACCCAATATACGTCTTACAAAAAAATTTACGATCTCGGGAGTTTTGAAAATATTTGGGATTTTCATTTATCGAAAACACCTGGGACACAACCCAACGATCATTTTCCAAAAGTACAATTTCCAATAATAAAAGACGGAGTCCCCGACCCAATTATACCATTTCGATCACAAACCTCAGGGACCACGACCCAATTATCCATAACAACATATTCCCAAGAATTATTCGCGTCCCGTGCTAACAAGCCACGAACCTCAGATGCTCCTGCAGAACATACCCGAGTGAATAACCCAATGGGAAACCATACCAAATCACATGTCACCGTGACGGCAGTCAAGTGACCATATCCATACATACATTCATAGTTATCCTGGCATCGCACTAGCAAGCCACGAACCTTGGAGCCTCCACGAGACACCCGATTAGACAACCCATGACACGTACATCATACAACCAAACCACAACCATAAGTTATCCCGGCATCGCGGTAACAAGCTACGAACCTCGGAGTCCCCGCAAGAGATACCCGAATTGGATAACCCCACAAGTTATCCCGGCATCGGTCTAGCAAGCCACGAACCTCGGAGTCCCCGCAAGACATACCCGATTGGATAACCCTACGGTCACGCCCGACCCGTACTAGCAAGGACGGATCCCAGAGATTCAACAATCTTACCCGGTGGCACATCACTTACAACAATCACACACAAGCGAATACCAATGTCAAACAACACTAAACACCACAACATCCTTACAAAGAAGTAATAACTAATACCACACAATGTCACATATTCACCGAACAAGTACCCATATTAATACACAATCCTCGGCGAGTGATTACAGTCTGTTATATTCACGAAATATGATTATAACATCTTCCAACATACGATACATACTCACATATTCCGAAAACACATTTATTCACGAAGCATACGCGCTATCTTTGAAGAAAACCATTTTAATGAGAATATACCGATCCTTTTTAGAGTTCATTAAAACATTCGGAATGCACACATATAATTAATTATCAACTGTTACGTCTATGAAACATGAAGTGTATGGGCAAGATACTTGCCGCAAATCTACGAGCAACCGAACAACGAACGGATGAGGTCGAGCAGCCCTCGAACTTCCGAAAACGACCAAGAATCTCGACAGCCCTACGAATACTACGAGAACAATACCATCACGAATTAACACTAATCGAAATCTGAAATGATACTAAGAACAACAAGGATCTAAGAGTTTCTCCAAGAAATCAAGAGCCAAGTTTCGAGAGATATAAAATCAATAAACGAGTTACCATCCGAAGGTCACGGCCAAGACAACAAGAATACACAACCGATCGGATGAGATCGGGTAAGCATCACAAAACCAAGGAAAACCCCCAAATTCAAGAACTAGGGTTCTAAGAATAGAATACCTTGATTCGAGCAAAGAAGATGATTAGGTGATGTTGAACATACACAAATCCACTCCAAGATCAATCTTGATGATGAAGATCGCTCAAAATCCCCCCAAGAACTCGCTCCCGATGGAAAGAGACGAAGAAAGGTGAAAAATGATGAAATAAAGGCTGTTGTCCAGTATTTATACTGGACAGTTATTAGCGTGCGCTAAACATACCGCATTAGCACACGCTAACGGGGTCAACGCTCCAGAACATTCCGCCTGCAACACTGTTAGCGTGCGCTAGCCAATATGCATAGCATGCGCTAATGAGTCACGAATCCAGTCCAGTGACTCCTGGACAGATCTGCACCTACCAGGTAACGTGCGCTAGAAAGGACAATTAGTATGCGCTAAGAAGACAATAGCGTGCGCTAACTACCAACCTTAGCATGCGCTAACGAGACTCCAGTCCCGGTCCAGTAGCTCCTGGTCTGCCTCTGGACTTCCAGTTAGCGTGCGCTACACACGCGGTAGCGTGTGCTAACAATGACACAGTATCGCGTGCTACACCACAAGCGATAGCATGCGCTACACCACAATGAGTCAAAAACTCATGCAACGATCTGAAACGGAATCAAACACGTGTCCACTCATGACACACCCAAATATGTCACAACATTCCAAAGACATGGACAACGCCAATCCGATAAAACTCAACGAAAGTGGAACGAAGATCTCGGGTATTACATTCTACCCCTCTTAAAAGAAGTTTCGTCCCTGAAACTTAAAACATAAAACGATCAACGCAAAACAATCTCAGATAACACACGCTATCCATTGCCAACGACCTGCAACGAATCACATGCAGCAGATGGATGCTACCATCCATATCGCTAAACCAGAATGCTAACAAAACACAACGAACAAAATCAGCATGGTTGACCAACCCGAACAGTACGTCAATCAAAACACGAGTTTATCGCTGAGCAAATATGAAATTCCAACAACTCAAAGGTCTGGAAGATCGAATACGAAGACAATTTCCTGAACTTAAGGAAATTACGAAGTGACTGAACGCTCAAAAATCTCGATACAAACTCAAATGATAGCAATTGGACAATAACAATCGAGCAACAACAGTCGAACAACAATGATTGAACCGCAACGATCAAATCGGCAAAAGAAAAATCGAACAACTATGATCGAACCACACGATCAAAACAACAACAATCGAACAAAAGTTCCGAAGTTTATGCCTCAACTCAAAACATTAAGTGACCTTGTAAGAACTACAAGATATTCATTCGCATAGGGTTCATGGGAATGGGACCGAATTTGGAAAAAGTCACAACGACAAATGGATTACTCCGAAACGATACCACAACCCATTCGATAAACAAAATCAAAAGATAGGACAAGTTTAGAAAATGTCAACGAACACAAACGAGTCAATAGAGTTGAAAACACAGAAGTTCAAAAATTCGATCCACTTCTAATAAAAGAAGTTTATCCCCGAAATTCGAAACAACAAGGCAAGGGTATAACATAACACACAACTGGTAGAATACATCCCTTAGGGACTCCTACGAGTCAACCTGATATCAGTGCTCAAGTCCGTGCCTCGGAAGACTCAGTGACTAACTCGCAAAACCGAACCCGGTGTCCCACGAGTCCGCATTTGTAACACGTTACTGGTGGAGAAGGGCAATGTGCACGAACATGCCCCGACATATTGCAGTTGAAACACCTCCTGGATTTACCAGGAGTCAAAGCTGACGATTTGGAACTCTCAGTCCCACGCATCAAGCGATGGAGCTTCACAGCAGAAAGACTACGACGTTGCAATCCAGAAACACCAACTCATGTACTGTCCATAAGGTCATCGGACTTCCTCTGTCTCTTCGACTCGGGCACACGTTCCAACGGTAATGAAGCTAGTTCGTAAGCTAAGGATCGATCATGATAATCCCTCAATGAAGTGTAAGTGAATCCCGCCATATACTGGCGAATCTCCAGCTTCATTCGTCTGTCAAAATGAAGGATCTTCTCTTCTTCGGTCCTCACCTGATCTCGCACATAACTGAGTTGTTTGTTATAGTCGATGATAGCCTGCGACACCTCTATATCTTGCGGTTATGCCAAATAAAATTCACGAATTCTCAGTTCTCTAATCGGTTTCGGACAGAACTCAACTTCCATAAATGTCTGGAACTCCGCCCACGTGACATCACGATCACGAGGTTTAACAGCTTCCCACCAATTAGCGGCATCTTTGTCAAGAAGGTACTGAGCGATAGGTACCTTTCGCTCTTCGGGACAGTTGACAGCCTCGAATATCTTTCCCAACTAGAAGAGCCAACTGTCCCAGCCCAATGCATCCGCAGCACCGGCGAATCGAGGGGAATTCATACGAACTACCTCTCGAAGCCATTGGTTTACACCAACATTCTGAGTCACGTCAGTGTTGCGTTGAACAGCCTGGGTCAACTGAGTCATCTGTGCCGCTACTTGTTGCAATAGAGTAGCAACACCAATACCAATATCATTCCCAACAATATTCTCTCGATTCCGCATCTGATCCCCGTGGCCATCAGTACCACGGTTATGACCACGACCTCTGCCCCTCGGCATACTAACAAGCAACAACCTAACGCAATGAAAATCACATAATCACACATAGAATCCACTTACAAATGATAGACTGCAAAAATTAGGCCTGACGGCAAAAATGCAGTCCCAAACTTTTGTCCAGCTAGAAAGCGCGCTCCACAACAAAAGATGGCGTGCGCTAACAGTGCAAGTTTGGCAACACATTCATACTCACCTTCCCAACGATACTAGACCGGAGGTTACAAATAAACAATATCGTACAAATCTAAATGCCAACGATTCGCATAATTATAACATCACACAAATAACCATCAGAAGTTAATTAACATTTAAAACTGAATTTCCACCTCTCGGTCACGAGAACTATCTCAATGTGTGCATACTGAATGACTCAGCGTTCATACCACCACTTTAATCACAACTCGGGGCACTACAGCCGAAATAACAATAACATCATTACCACATACCTTTTTACCGAAATTCATGGAACCGAAAAGTTAAATGCGATAGTCACGTTTCAAGTAAATTTTTGTTAGACCTCATGTGTGTTTTAAAAATCAATTTTTTTTTTTTTGAAATTTGCAATACGAGATGAAAATAAAATATAAGTAGTTTGAATTCTCAAAAAATTTCGGTCTCGAGGTCATCATACGGAAATCAAACCTTTTTCCTCTCTTGAATGATGTTTTAAAATCAAATTTATGTGACTTTCCAAAACATTTAAAGCTTCAAAATATCACGTTGATAAACTTTCTTTGCTTAACCACACCAAAATATTACTCCCGTAAAAATGATTTATACAAAGATATATATATATATATATATGTATATATATATATATATATATATGTATACATATACACCGGCACCACTCTACATTCCAGCACAATGTGAGAATCAACAATCATGGAGTACGTATTCACGATTCACATTTAACTCCACATCATAACACAAAAATGACACAAGCTCGTGTAACACGAGACACAACATATAGTGGGGAGACTTACATCCATGGATCGCACGAAGATGATGGCTGCACCTTGATACTAATCATGACCGACATCTCAGACGATGCGTCGCGACGACTTACTCAGATAAAATATGACAAGACAAGACTCGACAACACATAACTCGACCCGACAGCCTAGGTTTCCACAACCTAAGCTCTGATACCATATTGTGTAACAACCCCAAACTAATTGGGAATATTACAGCACCGCAGACCCTCTTCGTGAGGATCTCCCAGGCTAAATATAGAAAAACACAATAAACAATACATGCCAACATGGCTAATAATGAACCATTTGACCGATTTGGTCTTTTGCTACAACACACACATCAAACATACATAACTCTTCCTCACTACTCATACCCACACAGGGGTTGGAATACATCAACATTCCCATAAAACAGGACAACAACATAACGGAGAGGTAAACAACAAGACTATACCAAAATACTCAACGGCTGGTCTTCATGTGATTAGTATCGCCGTCTTCCATCATCATTCGTACTGATCCTGTGATTCGCTCCCCAGCAACCTGCAAGTACCTGGATGCAATCAGACATCCACCCCCCGATTACTCTGGGGTTAGCAAAACTCCACTGTTTTCTAGTACAAGTATAAAATACAAATACAGGCCATATACAACATACTCCAAGCACATAATAATTGTGAACATGCTTCCAGAGATAAATTACTTGATCAAAATAGTTCAATCATGAAAGGTAGGGATAAACCCAATATACGTCTTACAAAAATTTTACGATCTCGGGAGTTTTGAAAACATTTGGGATTTTCATTTATCGAAAACACCTGGGACACAGCCCAACGTCATTTTCCAAAAGTACAATTTCCAATAATAAAACACGGGGTCCCCGACCCAATTATACCATTCCGATCACAAACCTCAGGGTCCACGACCCAATTATCCATAACAGCATATTCCCAAGAATTATTTGCATCTCGTGCTAACAAACCACGGATCTCAGATGCTCCCGCAAAACATACTCGAGTGAAGTAACCTAATGGGAAACCATATCAAATCACATGTCACCGTGACGACAGTCACGTGACCATAACCATACATACGTTCATAGTTATCCTGGCATCGCACTAGCAATCTACGAACCTCGGAGCCTCTAGGAGACATACCCGATTGGACAACCCATGACACGTACATCACACAACCAAACCACAACCATAAGTTATCCCGACATCGCGCTAACAAGCTACGAACCTCGAAGTCCCCGCAAGACATATCTGGATTGGATAACCCCACAAGTTATCCCGGCATCGGGCTAGCAAGCCACGAACCTCGGAGTCCCCGCAAGACATACCCGATTGGATAACCCTACGGTCACGCCTGACCCATACTAGCAAGGAGGGATCCTGGAGATTCAACAATCTTACCCGGTGGCACATCACTTACAACAATCACACACAAGCGAATACCAATGTCAAACAACACTAAACACCACAATCTCCTTACAAAGGAGTAATAAATAATATCACACAACGTCACATATTCACCGAACAAGTACCCATATCAATACACATTCCTCGGCGAGTGATTACAGTCTGTTATATTCATGAAATATGATTATAACATCTTCCAATATGACACATACTCACAAATTCCCAAAACACATTTATTCATGAAGCATATACGCTATCTTTGAAGAAAATCCTTTTATTGAGAATATACTGATCCTTTTTAGAATTCATTAAAACATTCGGATTGCACATATACAATTAATTATCAACCGTTACGTCTACGAAACATGAAGTGTATGGACAAGATACTTGCCTCAAATCTACGAGCAACCGAACAACGAACGGATGAGGTCGAGTAGCCCTCGAACTTCCAAAAACGACCAAGAATCTTGACTTCCCCACGAATACTACGAGAACAATACCATCACGAATTAACAACACTAATCGGAATCCGAAACGATACTGAGAACAACAAGGATCTAAGAGTTTCTCCAAGAAATCAAGAGCCAAGTCTCGAGTGATATAAAATCAATAAACGAGTTACCAATCCGAAGGCCACGGCCAAGACAACAAGAATACACAACCGCTTAGATGAGATCGGGTAAGAATCACAAAAACAAGGAAAACCTCCAAATTCAAGAAACAAGGGTTCTAATAAGAGAATACCTTGATTCGAGCAAAGAAGATGATTAGGTGATGTTGAACATACACAAATCCACTCTAGGATGAAGCTTGATGATTAAGATCGCTCAAAATCACCCCAAGAACTCGCTCCCGACGGAAAGATACGAAGAAGGGTGAGAAAAGGCGAAATAAAGGCTGTTGTCCAGTATTTATACTGGACAGCATGCGCTAAACATACCGCATTAGCACGCGCTAACGGGGTCAACGCTCCAGAACATTCCGCCGGCAACACTATTAGCGTGCGCTAGCCAATATGCATAGCGTGCGCTAACGAGTCACGAATCCAGTCCAGTGGCTCCTGGACAGATCTGCACCTACCAGGCAACGTGCACTAGAAAGGACAATTAGCGTGTGCTAAGCAGACGATAGCGTGCGCTAACTACCAACCTTAGCATACGCTAACGAGACTCCAGTCCCGATCCAGTAGCTCCTGGTCTGCCTCTGGAGTGCCAGTTAGCGTGCGCTAACAATGACACAGTAGCACGCGCTACACCACAAGCGATAGCGTGCGCTACACCACAATGAGTCAAAAACTCATGCAACGATCTGAAACGGAATCAAACATGTGTCCACTCATGACACACCCAAACATGTCATAACATTCCAAATACATGGACAACGCCAATCCGATAACCCGCAGAAAAACTCAACGAAACTGGAACGAAGATCTCGGGTATTACACCATGTCGCCGACCTGCTTTCCTCCGGCCGCCGGCAATTTTTTATTAAGGTCAAGTCTACTTTCAGGGGTCATTAATTTGTTTTTTTACGGCAGGCCTGTCAGTCGCAGACAGAATTTTGAGAACCAACATATTTATTTTTCTAGCAAGTAATCTAGTATAATTATTTTAATACAATTATATTATCGCCACATGCCATTATAGCATGAGTTATCTCTAATCTATAATATAAAGGATTGTGGTAACTTTTTAGCGTCACAGTGTGCCTCTGAAAAGACCTTTTTACCCCTCCCCGTTGTATTGAATTTAATAAATAATTATAATATTAAATGTTCAACAATAATAAATTTTAAAAAATTACTTTTAGAATATTAAATTTAATTAATGGGACAACTAATCTTCAAGAAAAAATTCATAAAGGGGATCTCCGACGAACCTCTGCCAATCGATTTTGGGAGGCATGCAGGCGCTTTTTTAATTCCAGGCAGACGGCCCAGTTTTTATTTGGGTCGCACCCGACTTTTTTTTCACGCCGAGCCCGCTTCTTTGCTTTCATGAGCCATCTCGTGGCGGCTATTTTTTTCTCAATGTCGAGGCCCTCAGGCACACTTTCCGGCAGGGCACCATCGGCAACTGATAGACACCAACAGCCGGCCAGCTATTTTTTTTAAAATGGCACATCCATCGGCTTGCTTTTCGGCAATTCGACCATTTTTTTCCTGTCGGCATGCATTCCTGCGGTCCCTCAATTTTTTCTTTCAAAATTTTTAATAGCATATACATCGGCCGCCGATAGATTTTCGCGAACCAACATTTTTTTTCTATCAAGGTAAATTGGTAATTTAATTATAGCACCGCCGCTGTGACATTATTACACGAGTTAACTTTAATATATATATATATATATATACATATACGATATAGTGGTATTTTTCAGTTGTCGTCGCCATCGTAGTGTGCAACTCAAAAGATCATTATACCACTCCCCTCCGTGTTACATTTAATTATACCAAAAATTCAATAATCTTCCATAGACTTCAAGAAGAACTTTTATTATATTAAATTAATCAAAGAGACAAATAATCTTTTATTTTTTATGCTCTTGACGATTCCTCAGTGAATTTCGATGGGTCGTCGTCCAGCTGCTGGAATACCCCCAAAGGTCGACCATTTCTTTTTATCACTAGTGTGTATATATATATATATATATATATATATATATATATATATATATATATATATATATATATATATATATATATGAATTTCTAATTGGATCTCGTCCGAAATATATTAAAACATGATGGGATGTAATATCTAAAAATTATTATAGACATACAGTAATCATGATACTAATAAAAATTTGGATAGGTTGATCTCAGTGGGAATCCGCGGTCGGATGGGTGGGATCCAGCATGAAGCAATTATTGAGAGACGACTGAACTCGGTGGGAACATGCGGCTGAATAGACTGGGTCCAGTATGAAGCAACCACTTAGGGGACGACTCTTTGTACGCAGTAGTTGAGGATATTTAAGAAACAGCGAACCGGATACACATTTCGCGATTTAACTAGTAGCAGTTCTAAAGGGTCGGGAGTATTGTCCCGAGAACTAGCCAACTTAGTATTGTCCCACCGATCTTTGCACATATTCCTTTTTGGGTCGTCCCAAGATACTTGGTCATTTTCTTTTTAAGACACCTTTATCTCTCACAACTTTAAATAATATATATTGAGATCTCTCTTTTTTTAGTACCAAAGCACAAAACTAATAAGTTATATATCCCCATTCATAAAACTATAAGTCTTTATACCAAAATGTGTTAAAAGATATTATTACCCTTAAAGTCTACCACTAAAAGATAAAAAACATAAAAAATAGAAAATTATTCAAAGCAAACAACAATAATCTAAACGGTCCCACAAATCAATATTTCTCTCTCTTGCAAAAATCTCTCTCGCTGTATCTCTCGTAAAACCGAAAACCTCCGTCGTGAAACCCTTTTGCGGCCAGAAGATGTTGAACTCCGACTACGACAGAGAATCTGAAGATGCCAGAAGTTCCTCACACACTAGTAACACTCCATCTGAAGAGGAATTCGTCAATGAGCCGCTGGTTAGTGTATTTTTATTCACATACGATCGTGCCACAATGGTTGTTCATCACCTCACGATGGTGCTGAAGAAGATGACACCATCATGTGCAGGATGGTCTTTCATGGCCAAGATGGTTTACACACGATGGTCGTCGATCGTGTGTGCCGTCATGGGCAAGAAGATCAAAGGCTTCTGCCTTGCACACGATGTCATGCACACGATCGATGCCCGTCGTGTGAGCTGTCGTGTTGCACACGATGGTCTTCACACGACGGGCATCGATTGTGTGCATGCCATCGTGTGCAAACAGTGTCTTTTTTTTTGTTCTCTTAAGCATTCTATCATATTCTTATGATTTGTATGTCTATATTGCAGACTGGTTGCATATGGAAGAGACCTACATTGCGCTTTGTTACACGTCAAGTGAATCTTTACATACAGGAGGCGGTATTTAAAGAGATCATTGAGACACTAAGAAGTAGGCCGCATTCCGCACTTGGTGATCGAGCTATCGAGAGCTTAACCGAGGGGGTCCTGGGCGTTTGATTAAAGTTAGGAAAATGGGAGTGCAAATACTGCCCTACATCACTTGATTGCCCGTCAGTTGGAGGGTGATCAAATCCCCCCGATGAGTCGTGGTTCCAGGTTTGCGGGAGGACCATTCATTTTACGGCCCGTGATTTTGCCATGATCACTGGACTGTATTTTAGAAACTCTACCTTCCATCCACAGGACGACCATCTCCTTCGGTGTGACGGTATTTTCCACAGAATACTCCATGGCAAAAATATTAAGGTTAGTGTTCTGTGGAAGAGGTTCAATGCTCGAGATTTTGGTAGAGACATAAGCGATTATGTGAAGGTTGCCAATTTGCTTATATACTACTACTTTATCATATGTCGTGACGACATGATGGTCGAGACATGGGCATGGGCATTAGTTGAGGATTTCAGGTAGTGGGATATGTATCCTTGGGGTTCTTATGCCTTTGGGGTTTTATTTTACTACATAGGCAACGTTGCTATGAAGGAGGGATATGAACATAAGGATTATCACTTCTATGGTCCTGCTTGGGCTTTACAGATATGGTCATATGAGATGATTCCTTCATTGGGAGAATTGTGTGGAATTCGAGATAAATCTATCCAAGTCCCCCAGTGTTTGATGTGGACTACGAGGAAGATGTTTTGTGATTTCACTCATTTCTTCGACGATAAGGTACATAAATTTATAAACGTATTTTCTTCTGACTTCACTCATCTCTTCAACGTTATGTGATTTCCCATCTAATGGTATGCTTTAATGACTACTTTTGCAGCACAAATTAATTCCCTCTTTACCACATTTGGAGGAGGATAAGGTTGAGTACTACTACCTGAGTTTTGAGAATGGCTCGCCATATGACGTTAAGTTCATAAAGCCTATAAGAATAGCTGTGAAGAACAAGGAGGATGAGCCTGCACCGATGCCGAGAAAGAAAGTTATGGATAGGTTGAAGAAGGCTGCTGGGAAATTGATTACATATGAGTCGGCACATAAAGTGCCGAAGCGACGCCGACAGAGTACCCCATCAGTAGATGGTGCAGAGACGTCGGACTGGGAGAGGCAGCCAGAGAGGGTTTGTTGTGTCCACGGACTTCCTTATCCAGACCACACCCAGGACGCGAGCAAGGATGAGTACCTTGATCGCTGTTTGAAGGCGATCTTGTACGACGAGTCTTAGACAGGATTTATTGCTCGAGTTTCTCAAAAGGTGCTTTCTGGGATCGTGGATTTCTTTGGACCTACACATAGACATTCTAGGAGCCCAATGCACTACTCAGCTGGGAGCCATGATAGGTTTCCCGATAGGCCTCGTCATTCTGCATCTGTTAGCAGCGCCAAGTGGAGGATTTCTGACCCTCCATGTCACTTAGTCTCTGGTGTAACCCACAGTCACCATTGTCAGCGTCAGCCTAGTCATCATTCTCAGCGTCAGCCAAGTCACCATTCTCAGCGTCAGCCTAGTCACCATTCTGAGGTCCACCACAGTAACCATTCTGAGATCCAGCACAGTCATCATTCTCAGATTCATCATTCTTTTGAGTGGACTGAGCAGCCACTTGAGCCGAATCTGCGGTTTCTAGATTATGAGCATTAGTATCAGCCATTTGACGCGCCATTTCAGCAGTATGAGATGATGTTCGATTGATTTCAGGTCGAGCATCATTATACTGCGATGTTTTAATGTGAAGATAGTAGTCCTCGATGTGACCTCCATTTGGTCGAGCGGCCGATTTTGAGATCGAGCGGCGGTTGTCTGACTCTGATCGTTATAGTTGTGAGAGGGATGCTGAGGGTGATGAAGTTGGTGAGAGTGCCGGGACGCAGCAGTTGGGTGAGCGTAGTCTTCCACCGCGAGTGAGTCGACCATCTGCTGCTCTTCGGGAGCCTTTTATGGCAGTGCCTCCAAGAGATAGCGAGGCTCTGAAGAAGTTGTACCTACATTTTAGGAGGGAGCAGCCACGTGATGCTATTGTCTGGTGTTTGGAGACTGGGCATGCTCTCACCAAGGCGTTATTTGACCGGATAGAGTCTAGACGTGAAGACTTTGATGCCAAGGTGATAGATTGTTATGTGCTTGCGACTCGAGCGAGGCTTCGGAGGGGAGTCCATAGTATTGGTGTCGGTAGAGTTGGCACTGTACTTTCCGGCTCCCAATTTTATGTAAGTTCTATAACTTACTCGCTTGTATATTATTGGTGTGATGTGGATTTTTTTGTTTTGTGGTTTGGCTTTTTGTAATTAGTTATGGCCAACGAGTTTGCAAGACTCCATCCGGATGATCCACTTGGTATCAAGGTGACAGGGAAGCCGGTTTACAGGGATTGGAAAATTCCTAAATGCATCGAGGATTACATGACAGGTCTTGATACACCAAATGCGGTTCCATGGTCAAATTGCGATGAAGTAAGTTTGAAATTTATATTTATAAATGATTCGCTATGTTTGATGTCATGATATTATGTGATTACATATTTTGTTTCAACAGATCATTGCCATCTGTTGCCTCGACCAGAGCCACTGGGTGACTATCAAGATTAACATCATAACATGGACCGTGGAGTTGTACGATTTTTTGTCATACCAACACCAAGATGGTCGATACCGATTCAACCAACTGCGAACAATTACTCGTCTGATGCCTCGTGTGTTAGCTCAATCCGGGTACTGGCTGAACAACCAATTGAATAAGAAGTATGACACGGAGATGAGTTTAAAAATTATGCCACGAGAACTACAGTTCATACAAAACGACAATCACAGTTGTGGCCCCTTCGCGTGCATGTACTTGGATCAACTCATCTCTGCAAACCCAGCAGGAAGGCACCAAATCAAGGAACTTAATGAGAAATATATTAAGAAATATCGATATGGTTTAGATTCTAAAATCTTTATGTTGTCGTTAGACATGTAAAATGGTTTATGGTGTGTTGTGTTGTGTTGTGGCAAGATTAATGTGTCGTGTTGTTAAATCTTTATGTTGTAGTTAGACAGTTTTGGCAAGATTAGTGTGTTGTGTTGTTAAATCACACGTAAAATGGTTTATGGTGCAGTTAGTAAATCCAGGCCAGCTCTGTGTTTCACACGATGGCTGCACACGATTGTGGCCATCGTGGGTTACGATCGTGTGCAACCTGCCCACGGTCATGGGTTGCTGCTGTCGTGTGCCCACGATGGCTGCCATGACCGTGTGCATACGACCATGTGCACCATCGTGTGCACATGAACTTTTGGTATTTCTGCCTATTTGATTTATTGTGTTATCTAGAAGGATGTTTTGTGATTCTAAAATTGCTTGTTCAAATATTAATTACTATATAACTTCTTATACAAACTCGTATTTGTCATTTCGTGTAATTCATTAGTATATGAGATATTTCATACAGATGAACTTATCCTTACGAACTAATACATTGAGACATATAGACTACACATGATATGTAATATATTATTTTAATTCAATCAATAACTTTTTAAATAAGTGTATCGTTAACAAATACTTGTTAATATATAAGTAACAACACGTAAATTGACGAGTAATTTGAGAAATTAGTGAAAATTGTGGATGTTCTTGTGCACACGACCGTGTGTCCCATCGTGGGCATGACGGTGTGCGCCATCGTGTGCACATGAACTTTTGGTATTTTTGCCAATTTGATTTATTCTGTTATCTAGAAGAATGTTTTGTGATTCTAAAATTGCTTGTTCAAACATTAATTACTATATAATTTCTTATACAAACTCGTATTTGTCATTTCGTGTAATTCATTAGTATATGAGATATTTCATACAGATGATGAACTTATGCTTACGAACTAATACATTGAGAACATATAGACTACACATGATATGCAATATATTATGTTAATTCAATCAATAACTTTTTAAATAAGTGTATCGTTAACAAATACTTGTTAATATATAAGTAACAACACGTAAATTGATGAATAATTTGAGAAATTAGTGAAAATTGTAACACCCCCAATCCGCTCAGGGATATTACACACTGTAGAACCTTTCCTCAAGGATCTACCAGGCTGGTAACAACATCGAACAACCCAACAATGCATTTAAGGCTAAAATTGACTCAGTAGACCGATTTGGTCTTTCAATAAATTCATACAACTCAATCACAATACATGCCCACGTAGAGGTCGAATACAACACACTCCCGTACAACGGGGAAAGAATACTGCAGCGGAAATAAAATACAGCTAAACCAATATGACATCATATGGGTCCTCGTGTGATTAGTATCGTTCATCTTTCATCATCCTTCATGCCGACCCTGTGCTATGCTCCCCAAAACCTGAATACAAAACAGACATCTATCCCCGATTACTCGGGGGTTAGCAAAATTCCACTATTTTGCTAGTGCAAGTACAAAGTGCAAATACGAACCATACAATTCCAGTTCCAAGGACAATAATAACCAGAAATCCTCAAAAAGTTCAAATACAATGAAACAAATACTTCCCGAGGCAAGAGTTTGGGTAAAACATTCCAAAACCAAAAGATCACAATCCAAGAGAAAACAATTTACAAAATGGTTTATTAAGCCATCGGGTATTTTAATAGAAAACAATTTAGGATTATCGAATCCTTCTCTTTCCAAAATCAACAGGGGTCACAGCCCAAAGGTTTTGTTTTCACAACTGAAACCACAACAATTCACAGGATTAAAACCCACGTCACGTGTCCTCAACGGACATAAAATCAACACCAACTCGTGAAGTTTTACTCGTGAATCCAGGGCGAATACCATTGGATTCCCTCCGTGGCCCCGTCAAACCCTCCTGAGGTGAGCAAAATACATTCACAAAACATACACACCAACTCGTAAAGTTTTACTCGTGAATCCAGGGCGAATACCATTGGATTCCCTCTGTGGCCCCGTCGAACCCTCCCGAGGTGAGCAAAATACATTAACAAAACATACACACCACTCGTGAAGTTTTACTCGTGAATCCAGGGCGAATACCATTGGATTCCCTCTGTGGCCCCGTCGAACCCTCCCGAGGTGAGCAAAATACATTCACAAAACATACACACCACTCATGAATCCAGGGCGAGTGCCATTGGATTCCCTCCGTGGCACCGTCGGACCCTCCCGAGGTGAGCGAAATACATTCACAAATCACACAATCAACATGTCACACCAAGGATATCCAAGCAATTCACCCAAAGGCAACAAACACAAAGCACGACACAATTGTCGAATCACAATGTACCAAATGAGATAACATAAGTATATATATTTTATCGAAGCACAACAACATCGAGCGTATTCATAGGGTTCACTTTGCCATTCGCGAAACACACCATTCGCAAAACACACGCATTTGAAAGTGAGCCCTTAACAAGGCTAAACTGAATCTTTTGAAAATTCATTTCAAACAACAAACAAACATACCAAGACGATCACCAATCATCATATCCACGAAACCAGAAAAGTATGGACAAGGTACTTGCCTCATATCCAAAGCACACGAAGCAATGGGAAAGCTCGACCGGAAACCCTCGAACTTCCAAGATCAACCAACACCCCGACAATTCCACGAGAACTACGAAAATAATATCACCACGAATAAATAAAGCTAAATGGAATCCGAATCAACCGGAAAAACAACAAGAATCCGAGGGTTCCTTCGAAGAAATCGGAAATCAAATCCCAGGTGGTAAAAATCGATAAACGAGTTACAAAATCCGAAGATTATGGCCAAAACAACAAGAATACCATAACCAAATCATAAACCACGGATTAAATCGAAGAATCACGAAGAAACCCCCAAAAATCATGCAACTAGGGTTCTAAGTAAGAAAATACCTCGATTCGACGAAGAACATGGATTGGATGATTATGTAATCAACAAGGATCTTCCAAAATGCCTTGTAAATGAGTAGAATCGGCCAAGAACAACTCCTACCGGTCACTCCCGTCCGCAGCCGCAGAAAAACGAGGAAAAAGTGAGAAAAAATGAAGTCTGGCCGAGCCCAGGCTATATATAGCCGGTAGGGTTACGTCCGTAACCGGCAGTGCCTTATGGCCGTAACTCAGCCCTTACGATCGTACTCGCAGGCCTTGCGGCCGTAACCGGCATTCGTCAAAAATCTGCTCAGCACCTGCCGGTCACTTACGGCCGTAACGGATCACACCTTACGGCCGTAACCGGCCTTCGTCCAGCCAAGTCTGCCGAGCACGTATGGCCATAACTGGCACGTTACGGCCGTAACTCGGCCAGGCCAGGCCCTGCTCCGGCCGTGACTCGGCCGTGGCCACTCCGACAGCCAAGACAACCCCGAAACTCGAACCTGAATAAAAATCAGAGATACGGTTATGAAGTACTTGCAAAGATAAATCTAAGCGCTAAGAAAACACACGATTCCGACCACCCGAAGTGCCGAAATTCGACAACGGAAGTAATTACCCCAAACTTTGGGAAATTACGAAAATGGCCCAAAACGTCCGAAATACACGATACACGATCGAATCACCAAAACAAAGCTCGCAACATGAATAATAACATTAAATGAACTTACGAGAAACTCGAAACGACAGTTTCGGATGAGATACGCAAGAATCGAACTCAAGTGCGGAAAAGCCGCTTAAGAACACGGAACTCAACAAAACAATACCGAAACGAACTCGGATGACAAAAAGTGCAGAATTAATCATTCTCAGAATGACGATACGGTCATGAGAGAGTCGTCAAAACGGACTTCCGCTGAAAAAAAGAAAATTACCGGAAATCGAAATTGCGGATATTACAAAAATTGTGGATGTTCTTGTGCACACGACCGTATGTCCCATCGTGGGAACGACCGTGCGCACCATCGTGTGCACATGAACTTTTGGTATTTTTGCCAATTTGATTTATTGTGTTATCTAGAATGATGTTTTGTGATTCTAAAATTGCTTGTTCAAACATTAATTACTATATAACTTCTTATACAAACTCGTATTTGTCATTTCGTGTAATTCTGTAACACCCCCAAAATATCTCGAGGTATTACAATAGGCATTTTAAACATGAATCCCACGTGTGACCCACAAGGCTAGTTAGAAAAATAGGCATTTTAAGAAAATCGCGATAAAACATTAAGTTCAAGGTTTACATAACGTGAGTCGAAAGATTTAAGGAAAAATGTAATTTGAAGTCCAATTATTACACAACAAAAGTTTTTCCAAAGAAAACAATTTATTCCAATTTAAGCAGCGGCTAGAGATAATTCCAACGCCGCTCAAGTCTGATCGGACCCCTCGGGAATGTCCTGCACATGATGAACAATTTTACCTGGTACGACGAATCATACTAGGTAACCAGGGTCAGAGATTGCATACCAAATAACAGCTACTAACAACGATATACGTCATTTTTACAATCACAGTATCTAGTAATCACAGGGAATATTTCATCACTCAACCGACGTTGTCTCTCTCTTTTATCACATAAGCCCCAAGGTCGCAACCAAGGGTCACGGAAGTATCCACACGGGAATACCCCGGAACATAGGTGCCCAATTCGGGTCGTACCCCCTAACACATTTCCACACAGGTACCATACAGGTTTTATCCCCAACACATCGGCCCATTTATAACATTTTTAGAGAAAGACAAACGTCGGCATTTATCAAAATGGCACATACGCACATACGGTATAACATTAATATTAGAAAATTCTCGAGCAAGATTTCACTTGCCTGTGATCCGATAGTAGGTGCTTTGTGATAACGGAGTCCCACGCCCGCTCGAGCTTAACCTAGCCACGTAATATCCGATTAACACCTCGTACGGATTATGATGAATAAAACTAGTCTCCCTTTCCTAATCGGATTCCTAATGTAGTTTTAATTGTCGATATAAGTATCGTTTCTAAGTTTGTAAGTATTGTGTACCATTATCCCGTTCAATCCTATAATTAACATTAGGTATATCGATTTACTCAAGAAGATAATCCTATCATTTTTCGGTTGTCAACGAATTATTATGGCGTAATCGAATCTCATGCTTTCTAATTCAATTCTATATTCCGAATACTACAATCGACGGATTCTATTACACAATAACTTTGGTGGTTTGATATCCAATATTGATTATACTATCGAATTGTTTACCTTAGTTTGCTAAGTGTCAAAAATCACCAGGTAAGAGTGGCTACGAACAATGGAACATACGGTGACGGATTACTACGAATTCTCCCACAATTGATTCGTCAAATTTTACATTCCTAGCGATGATTTGAAATGAAATTTCGTATGATAGATATGATTTGCACGAAACGAAACATATGAGAAACGATAATTCCGGTTACTACAATTCCATCCGACAAGATTTTCTACGAAGTTTAGCAAAAATCTACCCAATACCCGCAATCTAATGAGTATAAATAAGAAAACATTGAAGATATAACTCCAGGGATTGGTGGCTTACCTTATTGGAAGAAGAATAATGAAGATAGTTGGCGGATTCACAAGAACTACGAGGAGAACAAGAAGTGACTTGAACGACTTGGATAATCTTCGCCGGAGCTCAAGAATCCACCTCCTCAATGTTAATTCAAGTGTATAAGAGGCTTAAGAACCGGGTATAGGGCTAGGAATTTCTCCAAAGGTGATAGCTTGTGTTGGGTCGTGCAAATGAAGAAGGGAATTGCCATTTTATAAAACTTGGTTTTGGTAACGTACGTTAATGATAAGAGTGTTACGTACGTAAGGTGTATTACGTACGTAATAGTGTAATGACAACGTACGTAAAAAACTCACTGCCCTAAATGTGTCCAAGTGTTACGTACGTTAAATTTGGGACATAACGTACGTTACGAATAGTTGACTCGTTTGTCCTCTAGCCCGCCGAAAGTAGCTCTGTCCGTGTCAAAAGAAAGATTCTGGTCGGGAGACCGACCCACCCGTTACGTACGTAATATAGCTACCCTAACGTACGTAACAATCGAAATATAGCGTACGTTAGGCATGAGTTATAGCGCGCGTTAGACAGAACTCTAACGTGCGTTAGACATAAACTCTTTAGCCTCATACCACATTCTAACCATCTCGGGTGACCATCCCTTCCACTCGTCAACAATTATCGGGGAACAATACGTTGGCCACCGTCATATTCGCACCGATGATCATCCCACGGTGTCAAGGCGTGTCACCCCCGTTTCATTTACATCGTACAATTATATAGCACTCAATGGAATACATAAATAGAAATGACGTCACATTACCAAACATTCACACAGTACAAAGTAATCAAGCATGGAATACCGGAGGTATTACATATCACCCCTCTTAAAAATAGTTTCATCACGAAACTTAAGAAAATAACTGGGGATGACTCTCCTTCATGCTCGACTCAGTTTCCCAAGTCGCTTCTTCCGTGCCGTGGTGCGACCACTGAATCTTCACGATGGGTATGGCTTTATTTCTTAACATCTTCACACACCGATCCAAAATGGCGGTCGGTGTCTCTCTAAAGGTAGCGTCATCGGAAATTTCCACTTCTTCGAAATTGAGCTTGTGACTCGGGTCATAGACATACTTCCTTACTGGGAGATGTGAAAAACGTTATGCACTCCATCCAGATGCGGTGGTAGAGCTAATCGATATGCGAGTTTCCCTACCCGGTCCAATATCTCAAACAGGCCTATAAATCTCGGGCTTAACTTGCCCTTCTGGCCGAAATGCCGGATACCTCGCATATGTGATACTTTGACCCAAACATGATCCCCGACCGTAAATTCTAACGGTCGCTGTCAGTTTTCGGCATAAGATTTCTGCCGACTCTGTGCGGCTAACATGTGTTTCCGAACGATAGAGATCTTCTTAATGGACTCCTGGATAAGATCCAACTCGGTAACCGCGGTGTCGGGAGGCATCATCCCAGCATAACGGTGACTTGCATCTTCGCCCATACAGGGCCTCAAATGGTGCCATGCCTATGCTTGCATGCCAGCTGTTGTTGTACGAGAACTCCACTAATCCCAAATGTCTGGCCCAAACCTTTCCCCAATCGAGCGCGCATGCCCTCAACATATCTTCCAAGGTTTGAATCGTACGCTCGGTCTGTCCATCTGTCTGAGGATGATAAGTCGTGCTAAAGTGTATTTGGGTCCCCATAGCTTTATGGACGGCTTTCCAAAAACGAGACACATATCTGGTGTCCCTATCCGAAATGATGGATGAGGGAACACCATGTAGCCTTACGATCTCTCTGATGAAAATGACGGTCAGCTGCTCTGTCCCGGTTGTCTCTTGAATAGAAATGAAATGTGCTGATTTAGTCAATCGATCAACAATGACCCAAATTATATCCTTTCCTCCCACCGCCGTAGGTAGCTTAGTGACAAAGTCCATTGATATGCTCTCCCATTTCCACTCCGGGATGGGTAGGGGTTGCATAATTCCGGCTGGTCTGCGGTGTTCAATTTTCACTTGTTGGCACGTCATACATCGGGCGACGAACCTAGCAACTTCCCATTTCATATTCTTCCACCAAAAACTCTGTCGCAAATCTTTGTACATCTTGCTTGCTCCGGGGTGAATAGAATAGGGAGTGGAGTGCGCTTCCTTCAGTATAGTTTGCTTCAGCCCGTCATTCGGTGGAATACATATCCTGTTCTTGAACCTCACCAAGTCACCCTGTATCTTATAGTCGAAAACATCTCCTTCCTCGATTCTTGCACCAATCGCACGTAATTCAGGATCTTCCATCTGTGCTAGACGTATCTCGTCTAGTAAGGACGAAAGTATATTGATTGAGCATAATTGTCCTTGCCTACGTTGTACCCATACTTCGGTGTTGCTTCTCCTGATATCTTGCTGCAGTTTGGGCTGAACTGTTATGCTGGATACCATTACCTCTTGTGTAGTTTTCCGACTAAGAGCATCAGCTACCACGTTGGCTTTTCCGGGATGATAGGAGATTTCCACATCGTAGTCCTTGATTAGATCCAACCAACGCCTCTGTCTCATGTTTAATTCTCTCTGCATGAAGATATATTTCAAAATCTTATGATCCGTGAAAACTTTGCAAGTAACTCCGTAAAGATAGTGCCTCCAAATCTTGAGGGCATGCACCACCGCGGCTAGCTCCAAGTCATGTGTCGGGTAATTTACTTCGTACGGCTTCAGTTGTCGGGATGCGTACGCAATGACTCTGCCATTCTGCATGAAGACACACCCTAGTCCATGCTTGGATACATCCGTGTATATAATGAATCCTTCTGTACCCTGTGGTAACACTAGTACTGGGGCAGTAGTTAGCCTACTCTTGAGCTCGTCGAAGCTCTTACGCGATCTGCAGTCCATACAAATTTGGTGCTCTTTCTCGGTAGGTTCGTTAGCGGTCGGGCGATACGGGAAAAAGCCTCGACGAATCTTCGATAGTAACCCTTGATCCTAGGAAGCTCCTAACCTCCTTGACGTTCTTCGGCGGTTCCCAACTCGTTATTGTCTCGATCTTTTGTGGGTCGACCTTGACACCTTCTGCCGAGACAACATGTCCGAGAAAATTTACCTCCGGCATCCAGAATTCGCACTTGGACAATTTCGCATAAAGTTGGTGTTGCCTTAACACGCTCAACACTTGCCTCAAATGTTCCTCGAGTTCCTGTCGGCTTCGAGAATATATCAGAATGTCGTCGATAAAAACCACCATGCATTTATCGAGGAAATCAATCAAAACTCTATTCATCAGTTCCATGAAAACGGCTGGGGCATTAGTCAACCCGAATGATACCACGATATACTCGTAATGCCCATACCTCGACCGAAATGCAGTCCTGGGTATATCTTCCTCCCGAATCCTCAATTGGTGATATCCGGACCGTAAATCGATCTTTGAAAACACGACTGCCCCTTGTAACTGATCCAAGAGGCCATCAATTCTAGGTAGTGGATAACGATTCTTGATAGTAACCTTATTCAGCTCCCTGTAGTCGATGTACAAGCGTAGAGAGTTGTCTTTCTTCTTAACGAAAAGTACCGGCGCGCCCCACGGCGAGGTGCTTGGGCGGATCAACCCTTTCTCCAAGAGATCTTCGAGCTGTATCTTTAATTCATTCATCTCGGCCGGTGCCATCCTGTAAGGAGCTTTGGAAATAGGTCTCGTCCCCGGCTCGAGTTTAATGGAAAGGTCAACTTCTCGGTGCGGTGGCAGCCCTGGTAGTTCATCAGGAAAAACGTCTGGAAACTCATTCACCACCGGAATATTTGTTATTGTAAGTTGTGAAGTGTCCTCTTGAAGAACATAACACCAATAGTACTCACTTCGAGAGCTACAGGAGGCTTCTGATGCGATAATGCTGAGAGACCCTTTTGTATTAAAGTGTTCACGTCCGCTGATGACATGTGTGGTACCGTCATGAGCCGAAATGGAAATAGTCAAGTGGTAGGTATCCAAGATCGTTCTGTGCAATGGCATCCAGTCCATACCTAATATGATATCTTCATTTTGGAGCGGAAAGACCATAAGATTAGTGGTCCAACTATGATTGTTGATGCAGATCCGACAGTCTCGAACCTTTTGATCGTCGCTTAATCTACTACCCTCGGGCAGTTTAATAGTAAAGGGCTCACAAGGTATACAAACAAGATTTAAGCGTTCAACACATTCCACAGATATAAACGAATGGGTGGCTCCGGTATCAAATAGTACATGCACTGACTGAGAGTTAACAAGAAGAGTACCTGAGATAGCTGGCGCAGACTGACCATCCGTAGCCCTCAGCTCAAATACACGAGACGGCACTGACTTCGAAAAGGACGAGGTACCTCCGCCACGCCCACGGCCTCGTCCGGCACCGTGTAGTGGTGGTTGTTTCTGGTGGGATGGAGCTCGGTAGTTGGAAACAGCAGGCGTCTTAGGGGATTGCACATAGCCTTGTTGACTTGGTTGGGAAGCTGGGCTCTGAGTGAGTAACGATACATGTGTCCACTCTTTCTGCAAGTGAAACATTTGGTAGCCGTCTTCTGACACCGATCCTTAGTATGCCCGGTCATGCCACAATTGAAACAGTCCCTACGGTAAGGCCGATCAGATACACCCTTCTGTTGGTACGAAACCGCCGACTTAAAAGAAGATGCGGGCCCCGAATTCGTTTTGTTGTTGCTCCCAAGCTGAACTGATGTCTTCTGCTTCTTCGAGTTATGCCCGATGTCGGTATTAACAACTATACCGGCATATGCTGTGACTACGTCTTCGTATGCCCTCAGGGTCGTGCAGTGAAATCCGGCGGCATAGCGTTGTACATCCTCCGGTAACCTCTGTGCAAGATGGCATATTCGTTGATCTTCTGATGGAACCATCTGGGAGATGTAACTTAGCTCGGTTCGGTAGGCCCGAATGATCTCTCATCTTGGCATGTTACGAGGCCCGGCCTTGAAAAAGTCTCGTGCGCAAGCGGTCGGGCTGATCTGGGACGATGCTCGCTCGTAGTAGTCGGGCAAATTCGGTCCACCCGACCACTCGGTCCTCGGCCTGTAAGTCCTCCACCAACGTGCGGCGGTGTCACGGAGTTGATTAATTCCGGCGGCACCTTTACATTCTCTGGGCATCCGATTACTTCGAAGGCAGTCTCCATTTCAGAAATCCAGTCGTCCACGTGTTTCTCTCCTGTCCCGTCAAATAATGGAGGCCTAGCCTTCAGCATCTCTCCCAACCATCGATCTCTTCCTGCATTTTCTTCCACATTGATGACCGGTATCCGTTCCGCCTGATTAACCTGAGCAATTCCCATGGCGATAGCCTGGGCAAGGGCCTGAACAAAAGCTGGATCCATGCCTCCCGGGTTGTTATTCTGGCGTTCCGCCTCCTGATCGTTTTGATTAACTGGTGGCGGCTGGCCCCCAGCAGGATGGGTCTCGGCAGTGTTCACGTCCTCATCGTGGTTCGCGGCGGAACCCTGAGCGTCATTCACCACCCTCCTAGCTCCTCGGCGTGCCATCACTAATGGTATTAATCTAAATCCAGTTCCACGCACGGTTTACAATTAAATGTTGTACAAAAACAGAAACACACATATCACTTACTTTGCATTCCCATGAGGAGTTTCGATCGGTTGGGGTGTTGGACTTAACAAAAAAAATTAGGAGAAATTTTATTCAAACCAGGAATGTCTCTCTGATACCATTTTCTGTAACACCCCCAAAATATCTCGAGGTATTACAGTGCCGTGAATCCCACGTGGGACCCACAAGGCTAGTTAGAAAAATAGGCATTTTAAGAAAATCGCGATAAAACATTAAGTTCAAGGTTTACATAACGTGAGTCGAAATATTTAAGGAAAAATGTAATTTGAAGTCCAATTATTACACAACAAAAGTTTTTCCAAAGAAAACAATTTATTCCAATTTAAGCAGCGGCTAGAGATAATTCCAACACCGCTCAAGTCTAACCGGACCCCTCGGGAACGTCCTGCACATGATGAACAATTTTACCTGGTACGACGAATCATACCAGGTAGCCAGGGTCAGAGAATGCATACCAAATAACAGCTACTAACAACGATATACGTCATTTTTACAATCACAGTATCTAGTAATCACAGGGAATATTTCATCACTCAACCGACGTTGTCTCTCTCTTTTATCACATAAGCCCCAAGGTCGCAACCAAGGGTCATGGAAGTATCCACACGGGAATACCCCGGAACATAGGCGCCCAATTCGGGTCTTACCCCCTAACACATTTCCACACGGGTACCATACAGGTTTTATCCCCAACACATCGGCCCATTTATAACATTTTTAGAGAAAGACAAACGTCGGCATTTATCAAAATGGCACACGCACATACGGTATAACATTAATATTAGAAAATTCTCGAGCAAGATTTCACTTGCCTGTGATCCGATAGTAGGTGCTTTGTGATAACGGAGTCCCCACGCCCGCTCGAGCTTAACCTATCCACGTAATATCCGATTAACACCTCGTACGGATTATGATGAATAAAACTAGTCTCTCTTTCCTAATCGGATTCCTAGTGTAGTTTTAATTGTCGATATAAGTATCGTTTCTAAGTTTGTAAGTATTGTGTACCATTATCCCGTTCAATCCTATAATTAACATTAGGTATATCGATTTACTCAAGAAGATAATCCTATCATTTTTCGGTTGTCAACGAATTATTATGGCGTAATCGAATCTCATGCTTTCTAATTCAATTCTATATTCCGAATACTACAATCGACGGATTCTATTACACAATAACTTTGGTGGTTTGATATCCAATATTGATTATACTATCGAATTGTTTACCTTAGTTTGCTAAGTGTCAAAAATCACAAGGTAAGGGTGGCTACGAACAATGGAACACACGGTGACGGATTACTACGAATTCTCCCACAATTGATTCGTAAAATTTTACATTCCTAGCGATGATTTGAAATGAAATTTCGTATGATAGATATGATTTGCACGAAACGAAACATATGAGAAACGATAATTCCGGTTACTACAATTCCATCCGACAAGATTGTCTACGAAGTTTAGCAAAAATCTACCCAATACCCGCAATCTAATGAGTATAAATAAGAAAACATCGAAGATATAACTCCAGGGATTGGTGGCTTACCTTATTGGAAGAAGAATAATGAAGATAGTTGGCGGATTCACAAGAACTACGAGGAGAACAAGAAGTGACTTGAACGACTTGGATAATCTTCACCGGAGCTCAAGAATCCACCTCCTCAATGTTAATTCAAGTGTATAAGAGGCTTAAGAACCGGGTATAGGGCTAGGAATTTCTCCAAAGGTGATAGCTTGTAATGTTGGGTCGTGCAAATGAAGAAGGGAATTGCCATTTTATAAAACTTGGTTTTGGTAACATACGTTAATGATAAGAGTGTTACGTACATAAGGTGTATTACGTACGTAACAGTGTAATGACAACATACGTAAAGAACTCACTGCCCGAAATGTGCCCAAGTGTTACGTACGTTAAATTTGGGACATAACGTACGTTACGAATAGTTGACTCATTTGTCCTCTAGCCCGCCGAAAGTAGCTCTGTCCGTGTCAAAAGAAAGATTCTGGTCGGGAGACCGACCCTCCCGTTACGTACGTAATATAGCTACCCTAACGTACGTAACAATCGAAATATAGCGTACGTTAGGCATGAGTTATAGCGTGCGCTAGACAGAACTCTAACGTGCGTTAGACATAAACTTTTTAGCCTCATACCACATTCTAACCATCTCGGGTGACCATCCCTTCCACTCGTCAACAATTATCGGGGAACAAGACGTTGGCCACCGTCATATTCGCACCGACGATCGTCCCACGGTGTCAAGGCGTGTCACCCCCGTTTCATTTACATCGTACAATTATATAGCACTCAATGGAATACATAAATAGAAATGACGTCACATTACCAAACATTCACACAGTACAAAGTAATCAAGCATGGAATACCGGAGGTATTACAAATTCATTAGTATATGAGATATTTCATACAGATGATGAACTTATCCTTATGAACTAATACATTGAGAACATATATACTACACATGATATGCAATATATTTTGTTAATTCAATCAATAACTTTTTAAATAAGTGTATCGTTAACAAATACTTGTTAATATATAAGTAACAACACGTAAATTGACGAGTAATTTTAGAAATTAGTGAAAATTGTGGATGTTCTTTTGCACACGACCATGTGTCCCATCGTGGGCATGACCGTGTGCACCATCGTGTTCACATGAACTTTTGGTATTTTTGTCAATTTGATTTATTGTGTTATCTAGAAGGATGTTTTGTGATTCTAAAATTGCTTGTTCAAACATTAATTACTATATAACTTCTTATACAAACTCGTATTTGTCATTTCGTGTAATTCATTAGTGTAATATCCGCATTTTTCACTCCCTTGTATTTTTATTTTTGATGTATTTCTCGCTCGTAGTGACCCTCGTGTATCTTACAGTGTATCTTTTCCATCATCAATTGAGCCGATTCTCGTTATTGTTATACGGAACCGCTGTTTTGGGGTTGCCGTGTATCCATTCTATGTTTCGATGCGTCTTGAGATGTTCCGTTTAACGTCTCGTTCACATTCCGGTGTTTTGGACCGTTCATATTTCGTACCTAGCGCACGCTATTTTCTCTACATAGCGCACGCTAGGGGTCCCTTAGTAGCGCACGCTACGTTTGTTTCGTAGCGCGCGCTAGCGAGTTAGCCCTGGGAGTGGCAGTGCTATTTTTCCAGCCTTATGGACTGGCGTATTAGCGTACGCTACGTAGACTAGCGCACGCTAATGTCGAGAGGCTAGCGCACGCTGTTGATGCTCGGTAGCATGCGCTAGTGTGAGTGTCCAGTACTGGACAGTTTACTACTGAACCTGGTCAGGTGCCAGTTAGCACACGCTACGCTTGTATGGTAGCGCACGCTAACGGATCAAGTGAGTTCTGGACAGTTTGGCACTGGACTCGACTGATGCCCAGGTAGCGCACGCTATTGATCGATAGCGCGCGCTACCGATAGGTTATTAGCGCACGCTACATTTGGAGTAGCGCACGCTAACGGCCAGAAGTCTGGCTACTGGACTGGACGCTAACTATTTTGGCCTGTAATTTTATCCCGTTAGCGCACGCTAACCTTGAGGATTAGCGTGCGCTAACACTCCCTGGCTATATAAACTAGGGAGTTGACCCAGATGAACACATCATTTTCATTTCTTCTCTCCCCGCGACGCAGCACCTCTCCAGGCGATTTCCGAGCGATTCTTCCCTTCGATTATTTCAGGCATCCTCTACCTTGAGTTTTTGAAGTAGATTAACAACATCTACTTGTGTTCTTCATCATCAATCCAAGGTAAATCTCTTAGAACCCTACTTTTGGGCGATTTGGGGGTTTTGGGTTTTTCTTCCGATCCGTTCCGTTTTGTTGGTGGATTCATGATGGATATGATTAAACTTGTCAATATCATTAGTTTCCCTACGAATTCATGGTATACTTTCACGGTTTTGCAGAATCGAGAGGGTTTGGTTGTGATCCGCCCTCGTTGTTATTTTTGTACGAATATACATGAATCGTAGGCGGGTTTTCGGGTGTATTCCATTTCCGTATTCATCTAGAGTTGGTTGTAATTATGTCCTTCGAATCGTTAGGTTCGGTTCCGTTGATTCCTAGCGTTCGTCGGTGATTATCCTTTCCGTTCATTACGTCGTCAATTATTCAAGGCAAGTATTTTTGGAAACCTTTATGCTTAACGTGGAATGGTAATGTATTTTGTGTGTGATTTGCTCACCTCGTGTTGGTCCGACGGGATCAAGGAGGGAATCCAAAGGTTTTCGTCCCGGATTCATGAGTTTGTATAGCTAGCCAGTTCGGGAGGGTCCTTAGAGGCCTCGGGCGGGATCAATGATATTACTCTATTCCCAAGGCGATGCATGTGCATGTTTTGTTTTTATAATGTGGCCAGCTCGGGAGGGTCCTTAGAGGCCTCGGGCGGGATCTATGATATTACTCTGTTCCCAAGGCAAATTGTTTATTTGTTTGTTTAGAAAAGACATGTCTAGTTTTTGGTTTTGAAATGATATTGGTGCATTTACTATGAAATGTGTAAGCGATTGGTTTGCCTTGATTACTTGTACTAGCGTAATTGCTAACCCCGTTGGGGGACCCGTTTTTGGGGAGATTCTTGTTATGGATTTCAGGTTATGACTATCCGGACGAGCGGGCACCGGGACAGTACGAGGATGTTGGCCTGGGTCGTTGACATGTGCATTTGGGTCTTTTTATTTCTTTTGTCCATTTCGATTTGGTTGTTCTCACAATTATAAACTTATAGACTGTACTCGCGAGTACTTAGGCTTTTCATTTCAAACTCCGTATCATATTACTTTAAAATTGTTACATTGTCGGTTGATACTTATTTCGCCGGTTGCTCCGTGTGTATCTTTTTATCTCATATCATTTAAATGTGTGTCCACGCTAACCGAGATGGTTAGTCGGGTGGAGTTTCCTTGTTTGTATCCTGGTGGGTCCCATGTAGGGGTCCACGGCTCTGTAATATACTCCGAATATCTCGGGGTGTTACAGAAAATGGTATCGGAGCTCTAGGTTTATAGATACCTAGGCTTGTCGGTTATTTGGGTCTAGTCGTGTTTTGTTTTGCACATTGTCACACCGCTGCCGGCATCTCAGTACTTCCAGTGTTCGTAAGTTCCCTTACTCGATTCTTTATTTTTTCGTACTGTATTCCGTTTCCTGAACTATGGTTATTCTCCCTCCTTTGCTTATCATCGTGGATGCTTTTTCCTTCCTTACTCATCCTCGATATACTTCTGTTATCTCTTAACACCAGTATGGATGCCGGAGGAAACCGTGGTCGTGGTCGTGGTCGTGGCCGTGGACGTGGCCGAGGACGTGCGGCAGCCGGTGGGGCGGCCACGTCGCACTCTTCAGGAGCCGGCAGTACCGGCGACCGTCATAGTCATGCTTCTTCTCAGGAGCGCGCCGATCTTGGTATTGCGGCTGTTATGCAGCAAATGGTTAACCAAATGGCGGCTATAGCTCAGGTGGTCCAGAACCCCGATCGGGCCCATGCTAATCGGGGCGGAGCAGATCGCTGGCTTCAGGATGTCATCAAGATGCATCCTCCTCAGTTTTCGGGAGCTTCGGACCCGATCGGCTGGGAAGGGTGGATCAAGGAGATATCCAAGGTCTTCACTGCTACCAACTGCCCCGAGGACCGTAAGGTCCCTATTGCTCAGTACTTTCTCACGGGGGAGGCTACAGATTGGTGGGAGGCCGTTGGTCCCAAAGATCATGTTGCTTCGTGGGCCGAATTCCAAGAATTGATGGAGACCGAATATTGTCCGTGGCCGGTCAGACAGGCTCGAGTGCATGCTTTCTATGATGCTCAACCACGGGATATTCCCGTATCCCAAGCTATTTCCGATTTTAACAAGGAGTTGGGTTATGTGAAGACCCAAGTTGTCGCTGAGAGCGACAAAATTTTCCATTTTTCCAGGAGGATGAAACTGTCCATTCGGGACTACATGTCTGGACTCGTCTGCACTACTTTGAAGGATTATCAGAGTAGGGCCCTCGCTTATGATATGTCGGTGACGGCTAGTGATTTGGCTCGTGAGAGCAAGAAGCAGAAGTCGGTCGGAAATTTTTCTGGTCCCAAGAGTGGAGGCCAGCAGAAGTCTTAGTCTGCAAATATTTCTACGGGCGGTTCGACTCGTTTCTCTGGGAGCTTTCGGGGTGCCGCCGGAACCTCCGCTCATGAACCCACATGCTTTAACTGTGGTGTGCAGGGCCATAGGAGCCGACTATGTCCTCGTCCGAAGTTTACTTGTCATACTTGTGGACAGTTGGGCCACAAGGCCCCGTTTTGTGAACAGATCAGACAGCTTCGCGGCGCCCGTTCTTCTCAACCAGTACCTATGGAGCCGAGCGTGAACCAGGGCTCATTTGCTCCGCCGCCTCCACCGAGTGCCGGCCGCGGTAGGGGTCAGGGTCAACCCGCTAGAGGAGGAGCTTCCAGTGTCGGCTCCGCCCAGCCGCGTATATACGAGATGAGGAGTGCCGATGACCCAAGAAGCGGCTCTCGTGGCGGCAGTGCACTTCATATCCATTCTCATCCTGTCGGTGTGCTTTTTGATTCGGGTGCTACGCATTCATTCATTTCTCTAGAGTGTGTACGCCGTCTGAGTCTCGACTACTTGTCACCTTGCGAGCCTTTCGTTGTTAAACTCCCTAGCGGTGATAGAATTGTCGGTGATCGAGAAGTCCGAGACTGCTCTGTGTTTATTTGTGAGAGAGCTTGGCCCTCTAATCTTATTGTCGTTAATATTGAGGGTGAGGATTTGATTCTCGGGGATGATTGGCTCGAGCGGCATGGCGCGATCATGAACTACCGCACGAGAATCATCACTATGTTAGCCGAGGACGGCACCGAACACTCTTTCGCAGGGCGAAAGAGGGGAAACCAGAAGTTCGTTATTAATGCCTTAAAGGCGATGAGTCTCCTGCGAAAGGGGTGTACTGGTTATTGGTGCTATGCCTTGAAGGCGGAGGATGGTGGAGTCGAGCTTTCGTCGATTCCAGTCGTTAGTGAGTTTCCTGATGTATTTCCTGACGAGTTACCGGGATTGCCACCGGATCGTGAGGTTGAGTTTGCTATAGAGTTAGAGCCGGGTGCGGCTCCAATTTCGAAGGCGCCGTATCGCATGGCACCTTCAGAGATGGCCGAGCTGAAGAAGCAATTGAGTGAGCTTCTTGAGTCGGGTTATATTCGACCGAGCGCTTCGCCTTGGGGCGCACCGGTCCTGTTTGTGCGTAAGAAGGATGGTTCACTACGTTTGTGTATCGACTATCGCGAACTAAACAAGGTGACCATCAAGAACAAGTATCCTTTGCCGAGAATTGATGACTTGTTTGACCAGTTGCAGGGAGCTGCGGTATTCTCGAAGATCGATTTGAAATCGGGGTACTATCAGCTTCGGGTGAGAGAGTCCGACGTGCCGAAGACAGCTTTTCGGACGAGATACGGACATTATGAGTTCGTAGTTATGCCCTTTGGGTTAACTAATGCGCCGGCGGTGTTCATGCAGTTGATGAACAAAGTCTTTATCGAGTATTTGGATAAGTCTGTCGTCGTCTTCATTGATGATATTCTTATCTATTCGAGGAATGAGGAAGAGCATGCCCATCATCTGCGGATAGTGTTAGACATTTTGAGGACCGAACAACTCTATGCAAAGTTCTCGAAATGTGAGTTCTGGCTGAAGGAAGTGATGTTTTTAGGTCACGTGATTTCAGCCGAGGGAGTCCGTATGGACCCGCAGAAAATTGAGGCAGTGTTGGATTGGGCATCGCCCACAAATGTGAAGGAGGTCCGTAGTTTCTTGGGTTTGGCTGGCTACTACCGTAGGTTCGTCGAGGGTTTCTCAAAACTAGCTCGGCCACTTACACAGTTGCTCCAGAAATCCGAGAAGTTCGTTTGGACCGATGAGAGGCAGTCGAGTTTTGAGGAGCTGAAGAAGCGTTTGACTTCAGCCCCGGTTTTGGCGTTGCCATGTGGCAACGAGGGATTCACCGTTTATAGCGATGCTTTGGGTCAGGGTCTTGGGTGCGTATTGATGCAGCACGGCAAGACCATTGCCTATGCGTCAAGACAGTTGAGGCCGTATGAGCTTAACTACCCTACTCACGATTTGGAGTTAGCGGCAGTCGTCTTTGCGCTCAAGATTTGGCGTCACTATCTTTTCGGCTCTGTATGTCAGATTTTTACCGATCCTAAAAGTCTGAAATACATATTTACTCAGCGGGAGTTGAATATGAGGCAGAGGAGGTGGTTAGAGCTGATTAAGGATTATGACCTCGAAATCCTTTATCATCCGGGCAAGGCGAACGTCGTGGCCGACGCCTTGAGTCGGAAACCGATTGTGTTGCGAATGCTTGAGGTCCTTACGTCTCAGTTTGAGCTTCGACGGGCTTTGATTGAGTTTGATATTGAGGTTTTGTTGCCTGGAGCTGTCGGGCAACTTTGTGCTTTAGAGATTTCGTCGTCTTTGATCGATGAAATTAAGCTGAAGCAATTAGAGGACCCGATGATTACTCAAATCCGAGAGAACGTTCTTAAGGGAAAGTCTCCTGGATTTGTGATTCACGAGGATGGTGTTTTGAGATTCCAGAGTCGGCTTTGTGTGCCACACGACCCAGAGTTGCGACAGAGTATTTTGCGTGAGGCCCATGCTACACCTTATTCCGTTCATCCTGGTTCGAGTAAGATGTACAAGGACCTGAGGAGGAATTTCTGGTGGAATGATATGAAGGTGGAAGTCGCACGGTTTGTAGCGAGATGTTTGACTTGTCAGCAGGTCAAAATCGAGCATCAGCGACCGGCTGGGTTATTACAGTCACTTCCCATTCCAGAATGGAAATGGGAAGATATATCGATGGATTTTGTTACGAATTTGCCGAGATCGAGGTCGGGCATGAATATGGTATGGGTGATTGTTGATCGTCTGACCAAGTCGGCACATTTTCTGGGCATCAAGGACACTTGGGGTCCAGAAAAGTTGGCTCGTGTGTTTATCGCGCAGATTGTGAGGCTTCACGGTACTCCGAAGTCTATTGTTTCGGATCGTGATGGCCGTTTCGTATCGCACTTTGGCAAAGTGCATAAGGCATTGGGTACCCGTTTGCATTTGAGTACCTCTTTTCATCCCGATCGGATGGACGGTCGAGCACTATCCATACATTCGAGGACATGTTGCGTGCTTGTGCCCTCGATTGGAGCAGCGACTGGGAGGAGCATTTGCCATTGATCGAATTCACGTACAACAATAGTTGGCACGCGTCGATTCGGATGGCACCGTACGAGGCACTTTATGGGCGGCGATGTCGATCACCGATTTGTTGGAATGAGGCGTCCGATTTGGTCGGGACCGAGCCGGATGTCGTTTTAGAGATGAGGCGGAAGATAGAATTAATTCGAGAACGGATGTTGACTGCCCAGAGTCGACAGAAGTCATATGCCGATGTCCGTCGTCGACCTTTAGAATTCGAGGTGGGAGACCATGTTTTGCTGAAGGTGTCGCTGACGAGAGGAGTTTTCCGTTTCGGGAAGAAGGGAAAGCTGAGTCCGAGATTTATTGGACCCTTCGAGATTCTTGAGCGAGTCGGTGGGTTAGCATACCATTTGGCATTACCCCCGACCTTGAGTCATGTTCATAGCGTTTTTCATGTTTCCCAGCTGAGGAAATATGTCCTAGATCCTAGTCACGTCATCGATTATGGTGAGATTGACGTCGCCGAGGATATTACTTTTGAGGAACGTCCTTTGAAGATTTTAGAGCATCGGGAAAAAAGACTGAGGCATAAGACCATCCCTTTGGTCAAGGTGCAGTGGTCGAGACACGGAGTCGAGGAGGCAACTTGGGAAACCGAGGATAGCATGCGTGCTAGATACCCTGAGTTGTTTGTTTCTTAAGTTTCGGGACGAAACTTGTTTTTAGAGGGGTAGAATGTAATATCCGCATTTTTCTCTCCCTTGTATTTTTATTTTTGATGTATTTTTCGGTCGTAGTGACCCTCTTGTATCTTACAGTGTATCTTTTCCATCATCTATTGAGCTGATTCTCGTTATTGTTATATGGAACCGCTGTTTCGGGGTTGCCGTGTATCCATTCTATGTTTCGAAGCGTCTTGAGATGTTCCGTTTAACGTCTCGTTCACATTCCGGTGTTTTGGACCGTTCATATTTCGTACCTAGCGCACGCTATTTTTTCTGCATAGCGCACGCTAGGGGTCCCTTAGTAGCGCGCGCTACGTTTGTTTCGTAGCGCGCGCTAGCGAGTTAGCCCTGGGAGTGGCAGTGCTATTTTTCCAGCCTTCTGGACTGGCGTATTAGCGTATGCTACGTAGACTAGCGCACGCTAATGTCGAGAGGCTAGCGCACGCTAATGATGCTCGGTAGCGTGCGCTAGCGTGAGTGTCCAGTACTGGACAGTTTACTACTGAACCCGGTCAGGTGCCAGTTAGCGCACGCTATGCTTGTATGGTAGCGCACGCTAACGGATCAAGTGAGTTCTGGACAGTTTGTCACTGGACTCGACTGATGCCCAGGTAGCGCACACTATTGATCGATAGCGTGCGCTACCGATAGGTTATTAGTGCACGCTACATTTGGAGTAGCGCACGCTAACGGCCAGAAGTCTGGCTACTGGACTGGACGCTAACTATTTTGGCCTGTAATTTTATCCCGTTAGCGCACGCTAACCTTGAGGATTAGCGCGCGCTAACACTCCCTGGCTATATAAACCAGGGAGTTGACCCATATGAACACATCATTTTCATTTCTTCTCTCCCCACGACGCAGCACCTCTCCAGGCGATTTCCGAGCGATTCTTCCCTTCAATTATTTCAGGCATCCTCTACCTTGAGTTTTTGAAGTAGATTAACAAAATCTACTTGTGTTCTTCATCATCAATCCAAGGTAAATCTCTTAGAACCCTACTTTTGGGCGATTTGGGGGTTTTGGGTTTTTCTTCCGATCCGTTCCATTTTGTTGGTGGATTCATGATGGATATGATTAAACTTGTCAATATCATTAGTTTCCCTACGGATTCATGGTATACTTTCACAGTTTTGCGGAATCGAGAGGGTTTGGTTGTGATCCGCCCTCGTTGTTATTTTTGTACGAATATACATGAATCGTAGGCGGGTTTTCGGGTGTATTCCATTTCCGTATTCATCTAGAGTTGGTTGTAATTATGTCCTTCGAATCGTTAGGTTCGGTTCCGTTGATTCCTAGCGTTCGTCGGTGATTATCCTTTCCGTTCGTTACATCGTCAATTATTCAAGGCAAGTATTTTTGGAAACCTTTATGCTTAACGTGGAATGGTAATGTATTTTGTGTGTGATTTGCTCACCTCGTGTTGGTCCGACGGGATCAAGGAGGGAATCCAAAGGTTTTCGTCCCGGATTCATGAGTTTGTATAGCTAGCCAGTTCGGGAGGGTCCTTAGAGGCCTCGGGCGGGATCAATGATATTACTCTGTTCCCAAGGCGATGCATGTGCGTGTTTTGTTTTTATAATGTGGCCATCTCGGGAGGGTCCTTAGAGGCCTCGGGCGGGATCTATGATATTACTCTGTTCCCAAGGCAAATTGTTTGACTGTTTATTTCCGGAAAAGACATGTCTAGTTTTTGGTTTTGAAATGATATTGGTGCATTTACTATGAAATGTGTAAGCGATTGGTTTGCCTTGATTACTTGTACTAGCGTAATTGCTAACCCCGTTGGGGGACCCATTTTTGGGGAAATTCTTGTTATGGATTTCAGGTTATGACTATCCGGACGAGCGGGCACCGGGACAGTACGAGGATGTTGGCCTGGGTCGTTGACATGTGCATTTGGGTCTTTTTATTTCTTTTGTCCATTTCGATTTGGTTGTTCTCACAATTATAAACTTATAGACTGTACTCGTGAGTACTTAGGCTTTTCATTTCAAACTCCGTATCGTATTACTTTAAAATTGTTACATTGTCGGTTGATACTTATTTCTCCGGTTGCTCCGTGTGTATCTTTTTATGTCATATCATTTAAATGTGTGTCCACGCTAACCGAGATGGTTAGTCGGGTGGAGTTTCCTTGTTTGTAGCCTGGTGGGTCCCATGTAGGGGTCCACGGCTCTGTAATATACTCCGAATATCTCGGGGTGTTACAATTAGTATATGAGATATTTCATACAGATGATGAACTTATCCTTACGAACTAATACATTGAGAACATATCGACTACACATGATATACAATATATGATTTTAATTCAATCAATAACTTTTTAAATAAGTGTATCGTTAACAAATACTTGTTAATATATAAGTAACAACATGTAAACTGACGAGTAATTTGAGAGATCAGTGAAAATTATTTATGTTCTTGTGCACACGACCGTGTGCCCCACCGTGGGCACGGCACCATTGTGTGCACACGTGGATACGGTGCCAATTTGACACCGTAGACACCGTGACACCTGGTTGCCAACGTGGCACACGATCGGAGCACATGATCGTGCCCATCGTGTGCCCCATCATGTGCACTATAAAGGGCAGCATCAAATTATTTTATTATAAAATCCCATCTTGGGTCCCCCCTTTTTTCAATATAAGCCCATCTTCCTAGACCGAGAGTGAAATACCTGAACCGTAGTCGCCCCCTTTTCACTATAAACCCTAATCAATTAAAATCAGTTAAAATCCATTAAAATCAAATACACAAAACGAGTGGCCGCGTACGAGAAAGCGATTTAGGAGGAATCGTAGCACCTCCACCAAAAAGAAGAAGGATGATACCTCCTCCCAACCCACCATACAGAACTAGGCCGAGAGGAAGATACTCAATGCTCAGAGTAAGTTTTTTGATTTTGTTGTATGTGTAGTGTGTACTGCGAATTAATGTGTTTCATGAAACAGGGCCTATTTAAAAACACTGCGAGCACTCAAGTCATACTAGATGGTGATGATGATGATGATGATTTAGAGATTTTTGAGAAGACAAGTAAAGAAGTTATTTTAGAAGAAGTTCATGGAGATGATGATACAAGACTAAAGAAACAGCAGCAGATGGGGAAAAGGGATCCAAGTGATTGTGGTTTTTAAGTTATTCTTCGATATTTTGGTGTGATGGTGATGAACTTTTGTTATGTAAAGTTATATGTTTTTGGTATAAACTATTGCTCTTTAAAGTGAGATGGTTAATGTTTGCCTCCATAATCACCTTTATTTGCTTTACATCACTGAACACTTAAATTTCAATTCAAAGATAAAGAAAATGGACACAAAATTATGCATTTCAACTAATAATCATAATAATGAATCAATACATGGTCCATCGAGGATCAAAATATCAGCACATGATTGTTGCTAGTAAGTCACAAAATATAAAAATACATATGCAATTTAAGTTTCATGGTATGGACATCCCCTTATGTCATGGTCATTATTACGACAAATGCTACACCTCTTCTTCTGCCGGTGCCTTTGCCTCGTTTGTTCATCCATTCCTTGAGTTTCTTCTGGAGGGTATTCAAATCCACACCACATATGGGAATGAATGTTTTGCAAGATTTTATATTGTGGCCGGTTCCTTTACACCTACCGCACACCTGAGGCCGTCTACCTGCGGGCAAATTTTCAATAGCGGACCATGCACGGCTCATCCTTGGTCGTCCGGCTTGTCGTACCCCCTCTGGAGGTAAGCAAACGATGGATGAGATCTCCGGTGCGACATTCCACTCATCAAGATGTGGGATAGGATTAATATACTCCTTATAAGTCTCTCTAAGGCCTTGTTGCTTGAAATAACGACTAACAAAATCATACACAGACAAACCATTGCCGGCGCGCCTATTACAATAAGCAATTATGTTTTCCAAATGATACCCAGACAAACCATTGCGGAACGATCAGTGATACACTATAGTATGTTTTCCAAATGATACATTCCTACAGTTATCCTCAACTCTGTCTTGGACCGAAATATAGACCCCACCTCTAGCTGACCGGTGACCGATGAAGGCTGCTCGACCCAACCCAAAGTCCCAGCACTACCGGGGTCTGGAAATGGAATGATCCAGTTACGCATTGATTGTAGATACTCATGCTCGATCGCAGATTATGTTGGGATTCAGTGCCTAAAACGAAGGCCCAACGGAAGCGGTAAAACGAAAATTAATTTGATCTGAATCCCTACGAGGATCGATCGAGCTATGTATAAACGAATATTAAACGAAATAAAAGAGACACGAGAAACGTACCCCTGTAGTCGTTGATTAAATGGTGTCCTTCTCTTGAGTTATTCCCCAATATTTAGATTGCTTTCCCTACGATCCAATCCACTCCAAGCTCTTGGATGATCCAACGCCGAAAGCATCGTGTCTCTACTTGCCACATGCCGGAGAAACGAATGGAACGGTGATCACCTTGCTATCATCCGAGGTTACGGCTAGAGCTAGGCTGATGAAGCTTTCTATATGATTATTACACTCTAAGTGTATAAGTCACTTTCTCTCTTTGATTTCTTGCTTTTTCTCCAAGAACCACCAAGAACAAGATGAAGAACAAAATGAATACTATATGAGAAAACAATTTTCTCTCTCTTGAACTCTCTCAACCCACGGATGGAATAATCCTGTTGGTCATAAGAGATGAAGTCTTCACTTCTAATTATATTCCAAATCCACCTAATGACAACACCTTTCCCATTATAATACTAGATACTATATCTATTAAGTCTTTGTCTTCCATTTAAAAATGGAGACATATACCAAAGGAAGGTGGGTGGAAATGGGGTGGCCTTCATGAAGAAAACGGACGAGTTCGGTTCGTTCCGGACTCCCGTGAGTCCAAACAGATAAACTCCGATTCCGTTCCGATGTATTTATATCAATTAATTAATCTAATTAATCAATCATATCAGATACATAATAACATAATTAATTTCTCCAAGAAATCATTATATTCGTGAATTAAATTACTCACCTAGTAATTTATTTAATTCATTAGGCCGTAAATTAATTTATCCAATAAATCAATTTAAACATTCAATGTCCCAATAAATTAGATATCCAATATCTAATATTCATAGTGAGAGAATAAGATCGATTCATTCTATCATCAATCCTATTGCGCGACTCAGTAGGTCCGTCTCAGTCAGCAATAGTAGGAACCAAAGAGTAGTAGCACCACCTAGCCAGCCTAGCGGCCTACACTGTACCCCAACTGAGAACGAATGATTGGGATCATTCAAGAACCATTCTGTCGTGAATACCAATACACGTATAAACTCTTCTTTCAAATGTCCCGATCAAGTTATAGGATCACGGTTAGTCAAACTCTATCTGTACTTGATCCTATGCAGGCGTTAATGCAAATCGAAATCATCGAGCTCTCGTGTATCTAATACATCCAGCTCCAATGCTTTGGCCAAGGACTTATGATCTCATATGACAATAACCACATAGGACATATAACCCGTTCACTAACAGGAGAAAGAATTCTATAATGGTATTCAGTAGGACCTGTTACTTGCCCGTCAAGATATACGTCGAGGTTGACCCCCGCCTTTCGGTTTACAAGGTCAAACTACTCTAATGAAAATCTTGACGTCACAAGCACATACCTACTAAATCCTCAAGTCGAAGGTTCTTGAATACCTATCACAACCTTTCAATTCCGTCATTGACTGCCCCGGAGTGAAATCCGTGTGACGAATCGAGGGTGAGTCAGTTCGAGTATACTAATCTAATTAGCATACCTATAACGTGTGCTCCCACTAACCATTAGTATTCGACAGGCACTCTCCATCTCAAAGAACACGTCATACAAGTCTTCACATAAACTTAACGTCCAGTCAAGTTTCATCGACTTGCGAACGATTAAGTATTTGAGCTATAAACCTTTCCAGTGCCGACCCTTTATTCAATAAGGAGTGGAATGTTTTGCTCTAAAATACACGGACTACTTTCTATATATATATATTTACAAGTCAGGAACGCCAGTAACTACCAATAAATAAAGAAACATCCATTGTCTTATATTAATGATATACATAATAACAAGTACAATGCTCTCACTCAACATCCTCTGAGTGGCATTCGAGGGCATACTCCTAACAATCTCCCACTTGCACTCAATGCCACACAATATGGTATCTAATACCCATGTTCTCCATATGATTCTCTAAGCTAATCTGAGAAAGTAGCTTGGTTAGTGGATCAACGACGTAGTCGGCTGACTCTGCTCTATTCAGCACAATGTATCTGTTTGTGAACAAATTCTCTTACGAGATGATACTCTCTCTCAATATATTTTGTACCATTATGAAACCTCGGCTCCCAGGTCCGTGCTACCACTCTATCATTATCGTATAAAAATGAAAACAGGCAGCGCAACACATGGTACCCCGTAACTTTTAACCCTTCCTTTGGAGGCCTACGAGGCCTCTTTATACTCAGCCTAGCAGGTGGAACCAGCAGTCGCGCTATACTTGGCACTATCCCAAGATACTGCTCCTACATTAAGAGTAAATATATAGCCAGAAGTAGACATTGAATCGTCTTTCTGTCCTTGGAAGTCCAATTCAGTGAATCCCACCACATTCAGCTCTCCACCACTATATTTAAGAACCATATCTCTAGTCCTTCTAAAGTACTTGAGAACGTTCTTTACGGTGGTCTAATGTTCCCTAACTGGGTTAGCCCGAAACCTACTTACCATGCTCCCAGCATGCACAATGTCAGGTCTCGTACACAATAAAGTATATATTAGGCTACCTATTTTCGAAGCATATGGTATATTACTCATTTCCTTTCATTGTTCCTCACTATAAGGACACATCTTCAAGGTGAGTTTTATTCCATGTCGCATCGATAGGAACCCTCTTTTAGAATAATCTATCTTAAATTGCTTTAAGATTTTATCTATATAGAGGGCCTGGGAAAACTTATCATTCTCTTCGATCTATCCAAGTAGAGTCGAATCTCAAGAATATAAGTTTCTTCTCCCAAGTCTTTCATCGAGAAATTACTCGAAAGCCAAGCTTTCACAGAACTGAGCATTCCCACATCATTTACTATTAGTAGAATGTCATCTACATATAGTACTAAGAATGTGATCTTGCTCCCACTAACCCTCTTGTATACATAAGGTTCCTCTTCATTTTGCACGAAGTCAAACTCTTTGACTGCCTCATCAAAATGAAGGTCCCAACTACATGAAGATTGCTACAGTCTGTAATACCCCGATTTTTTGGATATATTTTTCATTTATATATTGGATATCGTGCATCAGGTCATCGCACTTTTGATATGAGGTATATCGTATGAGAATACCATTGGATTCAGTATATGTATTCAGTAAGTGATTATGTGTTTTCGGTATGTCGAGACAAAGCGTAATATTGAAATTGGCTAAGTATGGAATTGTTACGCACGTTAACAAGGTGAGCTTACGTACGTAAGATTGGCATGGTTACGTGCGTTAAGGCTAAGGTATTACGCATTTAACGGCATCGGACAGGACCGAGTCCTGGTCGGCAGGTGGGACCCTGTGTCGGCAACTTTTGGCGGAGGATGTTGACAGGTGAGTCAACGTACGTGTTACGTACGCTATACAGGACGTGTTACGTACGTAACACGACCATTGTACTGTATCAAGTCAACTAGTATATTACGTAAGTTATATGGTATAGGTTACGTACATAATGGACTTCACGGAATGAGACAGTGAGTTTGTTACGTACGCTATGGATTTTGGATTACGTATGTTAAACAAGGACACTTACGTACGTAACGAGATGCGCAGTTTATATAATAAGAGCTGGTCTTTCATTTGTTCACGGAAGGAAACTCATTTCTCCCACCCCAGCTCGTCCCTCTTCACTTCTAAGAGTGTTCTAAACACTTCTAACATGATTGTGAGCTTGGAATCATGGAATTAGAGCTTGGTTATGGAACTATTGTTGATTCTTGAAGTGATTTCTTGTGTTATCCATATTCTATGAGGTATGTTGGATATTTCTCCGTTTCATTTTGGAATTTTGATGTTATAGTTGATGAATGATTCGTATGAAGATGATTATGATGTTGTTATCGCGATTCTTGAGGATATATGAGGTTTATGTTGAAGGAAGATGATGATATGGTTTGAATATGTTGATTATGATTATGGAATCATAGAGTTCTTGATGTTCTTGAGGCCATATGATGAATATGATGATTTGATAATTCGTTTAACCGATTTAAGATGGTATTCTAAATCATAGTAATGATAGTGGTTGATTTAGATGAGATGAATCTTGATATGAGGTTGAATTCCGGATTGAATATGTTATGATCATTGTTACCAAGTTGGTTCGATTATTGATACGATTATTGTTCTAGGTTGATTAACCAATAGGTATAATCGTTTTGCCACGGTGAAAGGCCGTAGATTCCGTCCAGTCAGGGCTGAAGAGCTCGTAGACGAGGGCAATGAGTTCGGTGTTGGTTTTGTCATGTTGGTATCCAGGCAAGTGGTTACTTGTTCGGTTGTAATGTTTTGATGAGTAATTCCATTTACATTTCATAAGTATTTTATGTTGTATTGCATATTGACGAATGTTCAGTGATGTTCTAAAAGGATTAGAATGCACAGTTGATGATTGTTGAGATACTTGGACAATATTGGGAAGATTGTAGTATTCGGATATTGTTGATGTCATTTTGGATATTCTTGGTCTGATGTATGCATTTCGGAAGGATATCCGGATAGAGGTATGTTTTATGGCAATCGTACATAGAAGATGGTGTACGGGAAAGTATTCGGTATTGAGGTATTATGTGGTATTATCGTGATATTGGGATTTTGATGAGAATCGTTGGATTACCGGAAATGGTAAGGTTATCGTTGAGGTTATTATTCTCATGATGCATGGCATGTGAATATTTATGTTTATGTACTTGCGGTTATTTGTCGGGCATTATTGCTGAGCCCGTTGTGGGACTTGTTTTTCAGGTATTGAGAACTTTGATGGTAGCGGTCGTGAGGCGAGGATTCCGGACGATGCTGGCTATGGCATATTGTTGGGGAATTGTGTATTTTGTTTGTATATATCATTATTGATGTATATGTATCTTGGACTGTGTTTCTATCCGCTGTGTGAGTTCTTTCAAATAGCTTTCGGCTTTATGCCAACTGAGTTTGATTTCGAAAACCGATTCCCTTTAACCGAGTTTTTGGCCTTGATTGTCTTGACGGTAGTTGGTGTTTTCAAATGGTTTTGTGAGTTTTGGAAAATACTACTGTCATCGGCCTTTTTGGGCATTTTTGTAAATGGTTTTTAGCCTGTTGGGTTCCGGTGCGGGGCCCACGGCGTGTATTATTCCCGGTTGGTTTTGGGGGTGTTACAAATATGGTATCGGAGCCCATGGTTTTGTGATAACCGGGCATGTTTGTTATGTGGCTCTACCAGTGTGGTAGTTGTGTGATTTTTGTGTGACTGGATTTCTTGCTATTTTGGACTGTGCTGTTTTGGTTCTGTGTGATTTTTGAGTACTGTCGTGGTGATGTGTCGGTTTGGGGATTGTTGGTGTTTACGAGGCCGACGAGGCAGGGAGTGAACGCCGGTGCCGTGGTCATGTGCAATGTGCGGCTCCAATCGGGAAGTGAATGCCGGTGCGAGGCACGTGCAATGTGCGGCTTTCGATGTGGAGTGGAATGCCGGTGATACGTGCATGTGACAATGAGCGGCTCATGCGCTTTAAGTGAGGAGACACAGCGTCACAGATCCCACAAAACTCGACAGTGCTCTAAACTTGTTGTGGTCTTGGCGGAGACCAACCGTTTTCAAATTGTGATTATTCCTGTTTGGCATTCTTGTTGTGTTGAGATTTTTGAAATGGTGTCATATGCTAGTATCACGGGAGATCTTCGTCTTCACTGACCTGTAAGTATGTTCGGATTATTCGATAATTCTTGGTTATCTTGGTGATTTTGGATTTTCCATTGAAATGTTGTTTGTGCGAGTGATTGCAAGTTTCGAGGACGAAACTTGTTTCTTAAGGGGGGTAGAGTGTAATACCCCGATTTTTTGGATATATTTTTCGTTTATATATTGGATATCGTGCATCAGGTCATCGCACTTTTGATATGAGATATATCGTATGAGAATACTATTGGATTCAGTATATGTATTCAGTAAGTGATTATGTGTTTTCGGTATATCGAGACAGGCGGTAACAGTTGAAATTGGCTAAGTATGGAATTGTTACGTACGTTAACAAGGTGAGCTTACGTACGTAAGATTAGCATGGTTACGTATGTTAAGGCTAAGGTATTACGTACGTAACGAAGGCATCGGATAGGACCGAGTCCTGGTCGGCAGGTGGGACCCTGTGTCGGCAACTTTCGGCGGAGGATGTTGACAGGTGAGTCAACGTACGTGTTACGTACGTTATACAGGACGTGTTACGTACGTAACACGACCATTGTATTGTTGCAAGTCAACTAGTATATTACGTACGTTATATGGTATAGGTTACGTACGTAATGGACTTCACGGAATCAGACAGTGAGTTTGTTACGTACGCTATGGATTTTGGATTACGTACCTTAAAGTTGTTACATACGTTAAACAAGGACAATTACGTACGTAACGAGATGCGCAGTTTATATAATTAGAGCTGGTCTTTCATTTGTTCACGGAAGGAAATTCATTTCTCCCACCCGAGCTCGTCCCTCTTCACTTCTAAGAGTGTTCTAAACACTTCTAACATGATTGTGAGCTTGGAATCATGGAATTAGAGCTTGGTTATGGAACTATTGTTGATTCGTGAAGTGATTTCTTGTGTTATCCATATTCTATGAGGTATGTTGGATATTTCTCCGTTTCATTTCGGAATTTTCATGTTATAGTTGATGAATGATTCGTATGAAGATGATTATGATGTTGTTATCGCGATTCTTGAGGATATATGAGGTTTATGTTGAAGGAAGATGATGATATGCTTTGAATATGTTGATTATGAATATGGAATCATAGAGTTCTTGATGTTCTTGAGGCCATATGATGAATATGATGATTTGATAATTCGTTTAACCGATTTAAGATGGTATTCTAAATCATAGTGATGATAGTGGTTGATTTAGATGAGATGAATCTTGATATGTTGAATTCCGGATTGAATATGTTATGATCTTTGTTACCAAGTTGGTTCGATTATTGATATGATTATTGTTCTAGGTTGATTAACCAATAGGTATAATCATTTTGCCACGGTGAAAGGCCGTAGATTCCGTCCAGTCGGGGCTGAAGAGCTCGTTGACGAGGGCGATGAGTTCGGTGTTGGTTTTGTCATGTTGGTATCCAGGCAAGTGTTTACTTGTTCGGTTGTAATGTTTTGATGAGTAATTCCATTTACATTTCATAAGTATTTTATGTTGTATTGCATATCGACGAATGTTCAGTGATGTTCTAAAAGGATTAGTTTGCACAGTTGATGATTGTTGAGATACTTGGACAATATTGGGAAGATTGTAGTATTCGGATATTGTTGATGTCATTTTGGATATTCTTGGTCTGATGTATGCATTTCGGAAGGATATCCGGATAAAGGTATTTCGGTATTGAGGTATTATGTGGTATTATCGTGATATTGGGATTTTGATGAGAATCGTTGGATTACCGGAAATGGTAAGGTTATCGTTGAGGTTATTATTCTCATGATGCATGGCATGTGAATATTTATGTTTATGTACTTGCGGTTATTTGTCGGGCATTATTGCTGACCCCGTTGTGGGACTTGTTTTTCAGGTATTGAGAACTTTGATGGTAGCGGTCGTGAGGCGAGGATTCCGGACGATACTAGCTATGGCATATTGTTGGGGAATCGTGTATTTTGTTTGTATATATCATTATTGATGTATATGTATCTTGGACTGTGTTTCTATCTGCTGTGTGAGTTCTTTCAAATGGCTTTCGGCTTTATGCCAACTGAGTTTGATTTCGAAAACCGATTCCCTTTAACCGAGTTTTTGGCCTTGATTGTCTTGACGGTAGTTGGTGTTTTCAAATGATTTTGTGAGTTTTGGAAAATACTACTGTCATCGGCCTTTTTGGGCGTTTTTGTAAATGGTTTTTAGCCTGGTGGGTTCCGGCACGGGGCCCACGGCGTGTAATATCCCCGGTTGGTTTTGGGGGTGTTACACAGTCTATTTCATGGAGTCTACATCCACCATTGCTAGGTCATTGGTCGCGGGTCGGTCTCTTGGTTATCACCTGGAACCTCTTGGAAACCCAGTTCCTCCAAGTGCATAAAACTATACCTATCAGGTAATTGAGACACCCTACTAGACCTAAGAGGTGGTTGTACTTGTGTTTCAGAAGGTTCGGTTCCATTTTCTTGCACAAGTGTCTCCTGAGGAGTTTCATTGTGTTCTTCCAAAGAAGTATTTCTACCTGCTCCGCCTTCCTGAATGAATTCTTCTTCCAGGAAGTGTGCATGGAAAGCAACAATGATCTTTCGATCTTTGGGTATGTAGAATAGATAACCCATCGTCTTAGACGGGAATCCAATGAAACGTCTCCTCACGGACCTCGCTTCCATTTTGTCCACCTTAGTCTTCTTCACATAGTCGGGACATCCCTAAATCCTAATGTGATTAAGACTTGGTTTCCCGCCCTCCCACATCTCATGTGGAGTTCTAGGAATGGATTTGGAAGGACATCTGCTAAAGATATTTGCAGCAGTCAGGAGTGTATACCCCTACAGGTAAATCGGTAAGTCAGTATAGCCCAACATGGAACGGACCATGTTCAACAAGGTCTGATTCCTTCTTTCTGACACACCATTTAACTGAGGAGTACCTGGAGGTGTTAGTTGTGATACTATTTCATGTTCCATCAGGAACTTGTCAAACTCCATACTCATATACTCGCCACCTCGGTCCGACCGAAGTGCTTTGATATGATATCCAGTTTGTTTCTCGACTAGGGCCTTAAATTCTTGGAATTTCACAAAGGCCTCGGATTTATGTTTCATTAAGTATACATAACCATACCTAGTATGATCATCTGTAAACGTAATGAAGTACTGATATCCGTCACGTGCTCCTTCCAAAGCACCACATACGTCGGTATGGATTAATCCTAGTTTATGAGTGGCTCTTTCAAAAGTCCCTTTGAAGGGGGACTTAGTTATTTTGCTTTTAAGGCAAGATTCACAAGTAGGAAAGGATCCGATCCCAATGGACCCATAAGTCCATTTTTTCTATTTTGTAAACCTTGGTCGGACTAACATGACCAAGTCTAAGATGCCATTTCAAAACTTGATTAGCTTCATCACTACCATGCTTCCTAGTCATAGTATTCACAACGACTTTGTTTCTGAGGTTTAGATGATACAGTCCATTTAACAATTTAGCAGTGCCCACGAGTTTATTTCTGAAATAAATTTTGCACGAACCATCACCAATGAAAAATGAAAAGCCTTTCCGATCCATGACTGGAATGGATACATTGTTTTTATGCCCCTTGGGCAAAACAAGTACATTTTCTAAAGTTAAAACAAAGCCAGATTCTATACCCAAAATAAGTGATCCTATTTCGGTTGCCTCGACACTATGCCCGCTTCCGACAGTGATCATCACTTCCCCAGCTCCAAGTTTCCTACTTTGTTCCAGATCCTGATTCACGGTACAAATATGAGAACTAGCACCAGAATCCAGTATCCATGAAGTAGAAAATACAGTAGCAGAACAATTTGTTTCCAAAACTACAAGTTCTATACCTGAAGCGCCATGAAGAATCGGACAGTCTTATGCCCAGTGGCCTAGCTCACCCCACTTAAGACAAGCGTCCTTCTTCTTCTTGTTCTTCGAAACCATCGGGGCCTTGCCCTTACCCTTGAAGTCCTTGACTTGTGGTCCCGTCTGCTTTTTGGTCTTTTTCTTCTTGTTCTTAGACATCTGAGGTCCAGAAGAAATCACAAGGACAGACTCCTTCATCTGTGGAGTCTTCATTTGAGACTGAGCGGTTACCAGTTTGTTCATTAGCCCAGCTAAGTTGCACGCAATCTCATTGCAGTTGAAATTCATAACAAACTATGAGAACGAATCAGGGAGAGACTGTAGGATAAGGTCGGTCTGAAGAGAAGTATCCATCTTAAAATCAATAGCCTCCAATCTCTCGATCATGGATATCATTTTGAGGACGTGGTCCCCAACCTTCTCACCTTCCTTCATCCTTTCACCGAATAGCTGCTTAGATATCTCATATCTAGCAGTTCGACTGTGCTCACCATAAAGCTCAGTTAAGTGAGATAGAATCTGCCTAGCAGAAGTCATTTTCTCATGATCCCTCTGAAGCTCATTAGACATAGAAGGCATCATGTATGCACGGACTTTTACGTCATCCTTAACCCACTTTTCGTGGTTTTCAATCTCTTCTTGATTGGTTCTAGTCCGCACTGGAGGCGCCGGAATTTCCTTCTCCAAGATGTATCTCAGTGCCTCTATACTGAGGACTATCATCAGATTGCGGAGCCAATCCACAAAGTTAGGTCCGTTCAAGGTGTTCTTTTCGAGTAGAATTGTGAGTGGGTTCATTGTCATATTGAGAGTTATGTGTGCATTAAGTATGATATATTAATTAGTGACTCGTTTAATTATGATCTGAGTATAGAATTAAGGTCTTTTCTATTCTTTAACCCAGATCCCACTATTTTTATCGGAATAACACACTCCCATATGAAATCCGAAAGTATCATTCGCTCTACTTCATAGTGGTGATCGAGTTCTTTATAAATCTTAATAGAGGGCAACCGAACAGGTTTCTAGCCTATTAATTTTCATAAATTGGTGTCCGACACCAACCCATCTAATGGATGATTCGATCTTCTTTTTCCCCTTGTTCACTCCCCTCAACCTATACGATTTCTATGGTTCGTGAACAAGTTAAGTTTAGACCATCGACGCAAATCAGTTTCACAATTGAATCTTATCCGGCAACATATCAGGTTTCTAGGGATAAAATTTGCTCTAACCGAAGATATCCAATGCGCTCCCGGTAATTTATCCATCCTCCCCGAACGACTACCCCGATAACTCGGAAGCATAGCACATCCGGTTTGGATTTCAATTTCCCGAAAGCTCGATGGAGGGAAGGAAAACCTTGAAACCTTATAAAGTTAATAATTTGTTGTGGGAGAATTTTCGCGATTAATGTTACACTTTGCACATTAATTCATTTAAGCGTGTTTGTGCATTCATACAATATGAACAACCATTCACAACCTAGTTGCTAACAACATGTAGTTCATGGATCGTTCCTAGAAACAAAAACTCTGTAATCTAATTACAAGTCTTCGTCTTGAATCTTGGTCTTCTCGAAATGGATCTTCCTCCGGTCTTCGTCATTACATATAAATTTTACATTGAAAAATTGCATACTAGATATAAATAATTCTAGTAAAATAAATAGGCTCAAAACGGCCTTTATAACCCAATCGAATAAAACCGAACGATTCAAAACTAAATCCATGAACCACATCCCCATTCAAAAGCATTCATCCAATAAATACTATATAAACGGATTGCGTAGAGATACATTGACCTAATCAACATACAAACAATAAATAGAATCGACCCAATCAATTCACACAATCGGTAATATGAAAACGTTCAAAGTATTCGGTCACCCATAAATATTCCAATTAATCAAATCTCCCTTGTAAAATGAAATACCATAAATTATTTTAATCATATTAAATTCAATTTAACATGCAGGAGATTAATTTTCTGGAATACACGGAAAAATCGAGTCGGAACGAAACTGGCCTGCCACGACCAAGTCGCCATCGGCAGTCTGCCGGCCAGACACGGCCCGTGCCGAATGGCACAGTCGGGTTACCCCGACAGATTCTAAAGCTGGCCTGCCAGACACGGCCGTGTCAAATGACACGGTCGGGTTGTCCCGACAGCCTGCCGGCCAAACACGGCCCGTGCCGAATGGCACGCTCGGGTCATCCCGACAGTCTGCCGAGACTGGCCGACTGGCACGGCCCGTGTCGCCTGACACGGTCGGGTCAGCCCTGCAGCTTCCTGCCCCTTGTCCGAAAAGTCGTCTGACGACGATTCGGAGCTAGATTTTCGATCGGACATCCAATATCTATATTTTTCGACTTTCATATCTTCAATATAAATCACAATTCCCAGAAAATAAAGATTTATATTTAGACATAAATTTATGAAAAATAAAACTACAACGAACGAAAAACATACACCAGGTTTATGACTATAAATGATTCCAAATCATTCACCATCTAATCAAGCATTCCAAATGCCAATATCGTATATACGATCGAAAGACCTACGCTCTGATACCACTGTTGGGATTCGGTGCCTAAAATGAAGGCCCAACAGAAGCGGTAAAACGAAAATTAATTTGATTCGAATCTCTACGAGGATCGATCGAGCTACGTATATACGAATATTAAACGAAATATAATAGACACGAGAAACATACCCTTGTAGTCGTTGATTAAATGGTGTCCTTCTCTTGAGCTATTCCCCAAGCTTTAGATTGCTTTCCCTACGATCCAATCCGCTCCAAGCTCTTGGATGATCCAACGCCGAAAGCACCGCGTCTCTACTTGCCACGCGTCGGAGAAACGAACAGAAGGACGATCACCTTGCTATCCTCCAAGGATACGGCTAGAGCTACGATGATGAAGCTTTCTATGTGATTATTACACTCTAAGTGTATAACTCACTTTCTCTCTTTGATTTCTTGATTTTTCTCTAAGAACCACCAAGAACAAGATGAAGAAGAAAATGAAGACTATGTGAGAAAACAATTTTCCCTCTCTTGAACTCTCTCAACCACGGATGGAATAATCATGTTGGTCACAAGAGATGAAGTCTTCACTTCTAATTATATTCCAAATCCACCTAATGACAACACCTTTCCCATTATAATAATAGATATTATATATATATTAAGTCTTTGTCTTCCATTTAAAAATGGAGACAAAGACCAAAGGAAGGTGGGTGAAAAAGGGGCGGCCTTCATGAAGAAAACGTACGAGTTCAGTTCGTTCCGGACTCCCATGAGTCTAAAGTGATAAACTCCGATTCTGTTCCGATGTATTTATATCAATTAATTAATCCAATTAATCAATTATATCAAATACATAATAACATAATTAATTTCTCCAAGAAATAATTATATCAATCATATCAAATACATAATAACATAATTAATTTCTCCATAAAATAATTATATTCATGGATTAAATTAATCACCCAGTAATTTATTTAATTCATTAGGCCGTAATTTAATTTATCCAATAGATCAATTTAAATATCAAATGTCCCAATAAATTAGATATCCAATTTCTAATATTCATAATGAGAGAATAAGCTCGATTTATTCCGTCGTCAATCCTATTGCGCGACTCGGTAGGCCTGTGTCAGTCAGCAATGGGAGGAACCAAAGAGTAGTAGCACCACTTAGCCAGCCCGGCGGCCTACATTGTACCCCAACTGAGAACGAATGATTGGATCATTCAAGAACCATTCTGTCGTGAATACCAATATACGTATAAACCCTTCTTTTAAATGTCCCGATCAAGTTATAGGGTGACGGTCAGTCAAACCCCTATCTGTACTTGATGCTATGCGTTAATGCAAATCGAGATCATCGAGCTCTCGTGTATCCAATACAACCAGCTCCAATGCTTTAGCCAAAGACTTATGATCTCATTTATCAATGACCGCATAGGACATATGTAATACCCGGTTGTAATTCAGTAATTATCATTCAGTAATTATCATTCAGTAATTATCATTCAGTATTTGATACTCAGTAATTTCATTCATTATTGATCATTTGTCACTCAGATTCAGTCATGGTATTCATCATTCAGAGTAATTGTATCGAGTATCGATCGTCATTCATCATTAATCTGATTGGAGTTTCGTGCCGTGTTTATCATCATTGTCATTTTCGTTGCAAGCTGTGCTTGAGGAGTAGCGCACGCTACATACTCCTTTTAGCGTACGCTAATTGGGTAGAGGTAGCACACGCTACCGCTCAGCTTTAGCGCACGCTAAGGCTACCTTGGCCGATCCGTAAGGTACTGGACTGCAGGTGAGAATAATGGTAGCGCACGCTACGAGTGGTAAGTAGCGCGCGCTAACGGGTTGTAGTAGCGCACGCTATATGTGTGGAGTAGCGCGCGCTAGGGGCGATCAAGTTGAGTCCAGTGGCTACTGGACTGCACCGGGTTTATTCATAGCACACGCTATGCATTGTTGTTAGCGTACGCAATCGACATATTAGCGCACGCTAAATAATGGTTGTAGCGCACGCTATCGAGGTTAGATCGAGGGCGATGGTTTTCTCGACTCCGATCGGGCGTCAAGTATTTCGCTAGCGCACGCTAACAATGGATATTAGCGCACGCTAGTAGTATGGCCGTAGCGCACGCTACGAAGAGGTACGTAGCGCGCTACCGTGTTCGGACAAAGGTACCGGACTACCCAAAGTACTCGTTAGCGCACGCTATGCACTAGGGCTAGCGCACGCTAACCTGGACTGAGTATAAATTGGACAGTTAGTCAGACTTCGTCATTTGTTCATCTCATTTCACTCCTTCGGTATTTTTGGGCGATTTCGAGCGATTCGGAGAGGATTCTTCGAGGTGTAATCATCAACCATCATCTTCAAGCTCATCTTTCGGATTGATCGTCATCTCATCATCTTCATCACATCGAATCAAAGGTATTAATCTCTTGGATCTAGAATTTCGATTTTGATTTTGGTTTTCCTTCCGATTTCTTCGTGTAAGCTTGGATTATCATTGGAATATGTTAGATATGAATTATCTACCTTGGATAAATATATTCCTACGGATTTAATGGTTATTTTTCGAATTATTACAAGAACCCTTGGGGTTGACTTCGTTAATTGGGGATTTTCCGATTGAGGTTGTTGTAATCATGAATTATGGATTCCTAATGGATTATTGATATCATTGAAGTGTTTTGTTAGTTCGAAATACTCATTTTAGTGTTGGTTTCGACATATTCGGGATTTGATATTTTCGAAGTCGTGTGGTTGGTTACGTATTCGTTAGAATGCCCCAATGAGTTCGATTATCGTTGTTTCGACCTTTGGGTTAGTCGTGTTTTGTTGTTTGATGCGTGTATTGAACGGTTGTTGGTAATTATTGTTATTCAAGGTTGTTCGAGCGACCGGTATTTCACTTAGGACGTTGTTCGTGGACAGACATTCTTCATCGGTATTGTGTAAGTTAAATCTTACTCGGTTAAAAGGATACTCATTCCTTTTGTTGTTGATTGCTCATAATCATAATTCATTCATCATAATATTAATCATTTCGAGACTTGTAATTGTCGAATAATCATTTCATTCACGAGGAACGACGGTTCCAAATCATTTCATTGGATTATCAATCACGTCACTATTACTATCATATCGGTGAGTCATCTTGGCCTTGTCTAATTATTATTCATTGATATTCATCACGGTCATTCTCGTTCATGTGACCTTCCGGGTTCATATTGCGTGGCCGGGTGTGGCTGTGTGGAATTTTTAGTCGGGCACACGATGGTCATGTATTGGGTTCACCGATACATTGGACCGTGCACACGGTAACGCTTACCTCCGTGAGACTAATTAGGTACAAGGACGGGTGTGTCCGGTCATTCGTCTTGTACACTTGCACAGAACATTACGGGCGTACTATGATACTCCTCTTCAGCGTAATTCATAATTAAGAATATTTCATAACTTCAGTTAATTCATGATTGTGTAATTTCAACCCTTGAGGATTGTTGTTCAGAATCGACCCCGTTGGGGGATTTTGTTTTCAGGTCACGGCAAGGCAAAGGCACGGGAAGAGCATGTTGACGGCGACGAGTCCCAGTGATACTAGTAGGGGGCCCCAGTCATTCCGTTTGTTCAGTCATTTTCAGTCATTTCAGTTATTTCTGTCATTTGTTTTTTCCGCTGCAAATTCCGTTTGTAATGTTTATTTATTCAGGGTGGTGTATTTTATCTTCATATAAAATACACTAGTATTCGGTATTGTCCTGGTGTGTCGTACTTAAACTCCTCATCGGAGTGTTTGGTAATATAATGTGGTTCGGTACTACAATTATATTAATTAATTCATCATTTTCATTTGCCTGGTGGGTCCCAGTCAGGGATTCACGGCACTGTAATATCCGCCTAGTTTGGGGTGTTACAGAGTTGGTATCGGAGCGTGGTTTTGAATACTACCCTCCAAGTCATGTCTCATTTGAAATCATCTTCATCGGACTAGTATCATTGGACTTTCGCGTCACGTGTGACCTGTGCAAATGCCGAGCCAATCAGACCAAGAACTATAAGATTTCTAATGCCATGGTATAATTTCTGGCATTAATCATTCATTCATAATTCATCAGTTAACAATCCTCAATCATCATTGTCATTTTGACCGACGGTCGAGTTAACTCATTAATCACCAATTCATTTCATTGTTCGATTGTTGATCGTGAAGATCGGATCATTAATCTTGTTAACTCATCCAAGATAATCATTTCAGTAACTTCATCAGATAATCATGTCACGTCAATCAATCATTCATGTAATCGCTGTATTTGAGCGCGTATGCTCATTTTCATTATTTCATAATATAATCATAATGTGATACTCATGCGAGATGTATAATCATCATATGACTTTCCACTTCGGATGGAAAGGGCCGGGCAGAGGACGTGGAGGACGAGGCCGTGGAGCGGGCCGAATCCCGAGAACTCGTGCGAATACCCGTGCAAATGCCAGAATAATGCTAATTCAAATGAGCAATGACGCCGCCACTCATTCACCTCGACGCGATCATTCATTATCGGGAGTCGCACTGACACGGCTCGCCGAGGGTGTCCGGTTGATCCACTCGCATTTATGCAGGCATGATGGCCCAAATGACTCGAGATGGCTCGGTTGATGGAGACGATGCATAACTCCGTCAATCGACCGCAGCTCCTCCGCCGCCACCTCGAGGCAAGAGAGGAATGTGAGTAACATCATCGGCGATATCTCTCGCGAGGCCACCTACTTTTGAGGGCTCGTGAGCCGGCAGATATCATTCATTGGCTCGAGCATTTCGAGAAGTCGTTTGCTATGGTAGAGTGTCCCGAGGGACACAAAGTTTCGTTGCGGCTTACTACCTTGGTAAGAGCGCACATTCTTGGTGGTTGTCATTGAAGCCCACCGAAGGATCTTGTACTTGGGATCGCTTGAAGACTCTCATGATGGAGAGGTATTATCCGGCCCCACTCGAGAGGCCAAGCCGCCGAATTGCTCACCCCGACCCCTCAACAGACGAGGATGTTCTCGCTATTGCCGAGAAATTTCAGAACTTCTTCCTTTCGCCTCGTCCATCATTCATTCGAGGCGGATAAGATCAAGTATTTCAGAAGAGGTCGAAACCCCGCATGAGACTTCGCCATTTAATCATAATTGCACCACGTTGGCGAGTTCATTGAGAAGGCTCTTACCTACGAGCCATCGCTAAGGAAATTGCTAAGCAAAGAACCTTCGTCTCGCTAGCAAGAAATCGAAGAATCGTAATCACCAAGGCGGTCGACAACTTTCAAGAAACCCCGTATGGCTCTGCTTTTCGAGCGACCTCCGGTGTCGTCTAAACCCGCGGAATCTCGCCACGAGCGGCGCTCGCCATCACCGTTATAATCATGGGAACTTGGTCACCTCGGTACCAAGTGTCCGAGGCGTACTATCACATGTCATAATTGTGGAATTGCCGACATAAGGCCCGTTTTGCCGTAGGGACTCCAAACCTACTCGACGTCATCTCGTGCACCTAAGCAGTCAGCTGTTGAATCAAAGCCACTTCAATCGGCGTCGTTTAAAACGACGGGAGCGACTAAAGGTGGAGCTTTTAGCCATCGACGGAGCGTCCGGTGTCGGACTAGCAAGCCCCGGATTTATGAGATGAAGAAGACCGATGATCCAGAGGCCCGAATGATCTCGTGTACACTCGATATTCTATCTCAACCTCGTGTGTACTCTTTTCGATAATCGTGCATCGCATTCATTCATTTCCGAGTCATGTTTGAGTAGACTACGCCGGGTAGTGCTACTAGTTGTGAGCCTTATGTCATCGCCTACCCGATGGTAGACGAATTATCGCAATCATGAGATTCGTAATTGTCCGATCTGGCCATGGTCGTGTATGGACAGCGGAACTAATCGTGGTAGATCTACCGAGGGACGACGTCATCCTGGGCATTGATTGGATGGATCGTCATGATGCCATCATTAGTGTCCGTAGCGTATGGTCACTATCATTTGCACGATGGAGTTGAATGTGTTTCGTGAAGGTAATCCCTACTGCTCGTAAGGTCATTAATTCAATGAAAGCGAGAAGGTTACTCAATCAGGGATGTGTCGGTTATTGGTGCTATATGGCCAAAACCGAGAAGTCATCAGTAATGTTAACGGATATTCCGGTGGTGAGGGAATATGCCGATGTTTTTCCAGTCGAGTTACCTGGTTTGCCTCCACAGAGGGATGTGGAATTCACGATTGAGTTGGAGCCTGTTACGTCCCCGATATCGAAGGCGCCGTACCGGATGGCCCCGACCGAGATGCAGGAATTAAAGAACCAACTTGAGGAGTTGTTCGAGAAAGGTTATATTCGACCGAGTGCGTCCCCGTGGGGAGCGCCAGTGTTATTTGTCAAGAAGAAGGATGGTTCATTCCGCTTATGTATTGATTATCGGGAGTTGAACAGGGTGACGATCAAGAATAAGTATCCCTTACCCCGTATTGATGATCTCTTAGATCAACTTCGTGGAGCTCAAGATTCTCCAAGATCGACTTAAGGTCCTGGATATCATCGATTGCGGATCCGAGAGTCGGATATCGCGAGGACGGCGTTTCAACACGCTATGGTCATTATGAGTTTGTGGTTATGCCGCTCGGATTGACTAATGCACTGCGGTATTCATGGAGTTAATGAATCGGGTCTTCATCGACTTTTTGGATCGGTTTGTTGTTGTCTTCATCGATGACATTTTGATTTATTCTCGTGACCGGAGGAGCACGAGTTTCACCTTCATCAAGTGCTCGACGTGTTGAGACGAGAACAACTTTATGGGAAGTTTTCTAAATGTGAGTTCGGATGTCCGAAGTGACTTTTCTCGGACATGTAATTTCATCGACGGAGTTCGTGTCGATCCTCGAAGACGGAGGCTATTCGAGATTGGCTACCTCCGAAGAACGTTAAGGAAATCCGAAGTATCCTCGGATTAGAGGGTTATTATCGGCGGTTTGTGGAAGGATTTTCTAGAATCTCTCAACCCTTAAAGAACATATTACGGAAGGATAAGAAAAACATTTGGTCAGACGCGTGTCAACGGAGTTTTGACGAACTCAAGAGCCTTAATGTCAAGACTGTACTTTCCTTTGCCGCAGGGACGGAAGGATTTGTGGTTTATAGTGATGCGTCGGACAGGTCTCGATGTGTGCTCATGCGAGCGGGAAGGTCATTGCCTATGCTTCACGGCAATTGAGACCTTACGAGGTTAATTATCCGACCCACGACTGGAGCTAGCAACGTGGTGTTCGCTGAAGATTTGGTGTCATTACCTTTATGGCGTCACCGCCGATATTCACCGATCATAAGAGCTTAAAGTATATATTTACTCGTAGGAGTTAAATATGCGTCGAGACGGTGGTTGGAATTAATCAAGGATTATGATATCGAGATCCTCTACCACGGCAAGGCGAACGTTGTCGCCGACGCCTTGAGTCGTAAGTCCGTTCGAGAGCATGCTTGCCCGTTTAACAGCTTCGTAAGGAGCTTCAAAGGAATTCCTTAGACCCGAGATCGAGGTCCGGCTTCCGAGTTCGGGGCAACTTTGTATGTTAGAGATTTCATCGTCACTCGAGGAGGAAATTCGAGAGAATCGTGGTTCGGACCCATCATTGTTGCGCATCCGAGAGGATGTGGCTCAGGGAAAGCCCCTGGATTTGTGGTCCACGAGGATAGACTTTTGAGGTTTAAGAATCGGTTGTGTGTACTGCAAATGACGAGTTGAAAAACTCGATTTTGAAAGAAGCTCATGCTACCCTTATTCCGTTCATCCGGTCTAGCAAGATGTACAAGGACTTGAAACAAAATTCTTGGTGGAGTAATATGAAGCGAGAAGTCGCAGAATTTGTTTCGAGATGCTTAACTCACAACAAGTTAAGATTGAACATCGGCGACCGTGGGTATGCTTAAACCTCTTCCTATTCCCGAATGGAAGTGGGAAGACATTTCTATGGATTTCATCACGAGTTTGCCGACGAGTCGTCGTGGCATGAATACGATCCAGGTGATCGTGGACCGCTTAACTAAATCAGCTCATTTCCTTGAGATCAAGGAGACGTGGGGTCCCGAGAGACTTGCTCAACTGTTCATCAAAGAGATAGTCGACCGCACGGTACTCTAAAAGTATCGCTTCCGATCGTGACGGACGGTTTGTGTCGCATTTTTGGAAATCGATTCATCGTGCTATGGGAACTCGGCTTAATCTCGCATCGCTTTTCATCCTCATCAGACGGACAATCGGAGAGGACCATTCGGACATTAGAGGACATGTTGAGGGCATGCGTCCTCGATTGGAAAGACGATTGGGAAGCCCAACTACCATTGATCGAGTTCACGTATAATAATAGTTGGCATGCTTCGATCAAGATGGCACCTTACGAGGCCTTGTATGGTCGTCGTTGTCGATCTCCGTTGTGTTGGGACGACTTATCAGAATCAATCGGCACCGAGCCCGATATGCTTATAGCCGCCCGTGAGAAGGTAGCTTTGATCAGGAGTCGTTTGTTGACCGCTCAGAGTCGACAGAAATCATATGAAGATAACCGTCGTCGACCATTAGAGTTCGAGGCTGGTGACCATGTGTTAGTCAAGGTATCCCCGAGTCGTGGTATCTTCCGTTTTGGGAAGAGGGGAAAGTTGAGTCCGAGATTCATCGGACCGTTTGAGATTTTGGATCGGGTGGGCGAGTTAGCTTATCGATTGGCTTTACCTCCGGCGTTGAGCCGAATTTATAATGTGTTTCATGTCTCTCAGTTGCGGAAGTATGTTGCCGACCCGAGTCACATACTTCAGTTCGATGAAATCGAGATTGCCGATGATCATTCATATGAGGAGCGTCCTATACGAGTTTTAGAGCGGCGAATCAAGCAGTTGAGGAATAAGACGATTCCTTTGGTTAAAATTCAGTGGTCTAGACACGGAGTCGAAGAGGCTACTTAGGAAACCGAGGATAGTATACGGGAGAATTATCCCGAGTTGTTTGACCCTTAGTTTCGGGGACGAAACTCTTTTAAGGGGGGGTGTATGTAATACCCGGTTGTAATTCAGTAATTATCATTCAGTAATTATCATTCAGTAATTATCATTCAGTAATTATCATTCAGTATTTGATACTCAGTAATTTCATTCATTATTGATCATTTGTCACTCAGATTCAGTCATGGTATTCATCATTCAGAGTAATTGTATCGAGTATCGATCGTCATTCATCATTAATCTGATTGGAGTTTCGTGCCGTGTTTATCATCATTGTCATTTTCGTTGCAAGCTGTGCTTGAGGAGTAGCGCACGCTACATACTCCTTTTAGCGTACGCTAATTGGGTATAGGTAGCGCACGCTACCGCCGCCTTTAGCGCACGCTAAGGCTACCTTGGCCGCAGCCGTAAGGTACCGGACCGCAGTGAGAATAATGGTAGCGCACGCTACGAGTGGTAAGTAGCGCGCTAACGGGTTGTAGTAGCGCACGCTATATGTGTGAGTAGCGCGCTAGGCGATCAAGTTGAGTCCAGTGGCTACTGGACTGCACCGGGTTTATTCATAGCGCACGCTATGCATTGTTGTTAGCGTACGCAATCGACATATTAGCGCACGCTAAATAATGGTTGTAGCGCACGCTATCGAGGTTAGATCAGAGGGCAGATGGTTTTCTGACTCCGATCGGGCGTCAAGTATTTCGCTAGCGCACGCTAACAATGGATATTAGCGCACGCTAGTAGTATGGCCGTAGCGCACGCTACGAAGAGGTACGTAGCGCGCGCTACCGTGTTCGGACAGTGGTACTGGACTACCCAAAGTACTCGTTAGCGCACGCTATGCACTAGGGCTAGCGCACGCTAACCTGGACTGAGTATAAATTGGACAGTTAGTCAGACTTCGTCATTTGTTCATCTCATTTCACTCCTTCGGTATTTTTGGGCGATTTCGAGCGATTCGGAGAGGATTCTTCGAGGTGTAATCATCAACCATCATCTTCAAGCTCATCTTTCGGATTGATCGTCATCTCATCATCTTCATCACATCGAATCAAAGGTATTAATCTCTTGGATCTAGAATTTCGGATTTTTGGGTTTTCCTTCCGATTTCTTCGTGTAAGCTTGGATTATCATTGGAATATGTTAGATATGAATTATCTACCTTGGATAAATATATTCCTACGGATTTAATGGTTATTTTTCGGAATTATTACAAGAACCCTTGGGGTTGACTTCGGTTAATTGGGGATTTTCCGATTGAGGTTGTTGTAATCATGAATTATGGATTCCTAATGGATTATTGATATCATTGAAGTGTTTTGTTAGTTCGAAATACTCATTTTAGTGTTGGTTTCGACATATTCGGGATTTGATATTTTCGAAGTCGTGTGGTTGGTTACGTATTCGTTAGAATGCCCCAATGAGTTCGATTATCGTTGTTTCGACCTTTGGGTTAGTCGTGTTTTGTTGTTTGATGCGTGTATTGAACGGTTGTTGGTAATTATTGTTATTCAAGGTTGTTCGAGCGACCGGTATTTCACTTAGGACGTTGTTCGTGGACAGACATTCTTCATCGGTATTGTGTAAGTTAAATCTTACTCGGTTAAAAGGATACTCATTCCTTTTGTTGTTGATTGCTCATAATCATAATTCATTCATCATAATATTAATCATTTCGAGACTTGTAATTGTCGAATAATCATTTCATTCACGAGGAACGACGGTTCCAAATCATTTCATTGGATTATCAATCACGTCACTATTACTATCATATCGGTGAGTCATCTTGGCCTTGTCTAATTATTATTCATTGATATTCATCACGGTCATTCTCGTTCATGTGACCTTCCGGGTTCATATTGCGTGGTCGGGTGTGGCTGTGTGGAATTTTTAGTCGGGCACACGATGGTCATGTATTGGGTTCACCGATACATCGACCGCACACGGTAACGCTTACCTCCGTGAGACTAATTAGGTACAAGGACGGGTGTGTCCGGTCATTCGTCTTGTACACTTGCACGTAACATTACGGGCGTACTATGATACTCCTCTTCGCCGTAATTCATAATTAAGAATATTTCATAACTTCGGTTAATTCATGATTGTGTAATTTCAACCCTTGAGGATTGTTGTTCACGTATGGCGACCCGTTGGGGATTTTGTTTTCGTGTCACGGCAAGGCAAAGGCACGGAAGAGCATGTTGACGGCGACGAGTCCCAGTGATACTAGTAGGGGGCCCCAGTCATTCCGTTTGTTCAGTCATTTTCAGTCATTTCAGTTATTTCTGTCATTTGTTTTTTCCGCTGCAAATTCCGTTTGTAATGTTTATTTATTCAGGGTGGTGTATTTTATCTTCATATAAAATACACTAGTATTCGGTATTGTCCTGGTGTGTCGTACTTAAACTCCTCATCGGAGTGTTTGGTAATATAATGTGGTTCGGTACTACAATTATATTAATTAATTCATCATTTTCATTTGCCTGGTGGGTCCCAGTCAGGGATTCACGGCACTGTAATATCCGCCTAGTTTGGGGTGTTACAACATATAACCCGTTCACTAACAGGAGAAAGAATTTTATCTTGGTATTCAGTAGGACCTGCTACTTGCCCGCCAAGATGCACGTCGAGGTTGACCCCCGCCTTCCGGTTTACAGGGTTGAACTATTCTAATGAAAATATTGACGTCACAAGCACATTCCTACTAAATCATCAAGTCGAAGGTTCACGAATACCTATCACAACCTTTCGATTCCGTTATTGACTGCCCCGGAGTGAAATCCGTGTTACGAATCGAGGGTGAGTCAGTTCGAGTACACTAATCCAATTAGCATACCTATAACGTGTGCTCCCACTAACCATTAGTATTCGACAAGCACTCTCCATCTCAAAGAACACGTCATACAAGTCTTCACATAAACTTAACGCCCAGTCAAGTTTCATCGACTTGCGAACGATTAAGTATTTGAGCTATAAACCTTTTCAGTGCCGACCCCTTATTCAATAAGGAGTGGAATGTTTTGCTTTCAAATACACGAACTAGTTTCTATATATATATATATATATATATATATATATTTACGAGTCAGGAACGCCAGTAACTACCAATAAATAAAGAAACATCCATTGTCCTATATTAATGATATACATAATAACAAGTACAATGCCATCACTCAACATCCTCTGAGTGGCATTCGATGGCATACTCCTAACAGATTGATGGTCGGATGAGAAGTTCCAACGACTCATAATCCTATCCATTTGGGCCGGTTGGCGAACCCCAGCAAGAAATTCCGCAGATAGTGACTCAAGCAAGTCTTTACAACAATCTTCATCTTCGGATGTATGCACCTTCTCATCTTCCTCGTCTTCCTCATCTTCGTCGTATTGATAATCTTTGGAAGGCATGTCATAATTTATGTTTCCGGGCTCTACTCTCGAGCTGCTACATCCCATATTAACCTCGGGAGTGGAGGAGCTGTCGTTCTCAACATAGACCTCAGGATCCTCCTTGTATTATACTAGTAATCGAAGTATCTCGGTATCGCCCCGTAATAGGACTTTTACTTTGTTTCCTTTGGCCATGTGGGTCAAGTACCATAATTTGTAATCGGACTCATTTGGACCACCCAAACCCTCTCTGATAACCCCCACGAGGTTTGCACGACTAACTTTGCTCGTGTCGATGTAGACAAAAAAGAAGTCCCCGTCTACATATGTCGATCGCTCCCATTGACCACCGTGATGTATCAATATACGCTGCCACGACATCTGATTACAAAAAGATGAATAACTATTCAGAAAACTGACCGAACAATATTCTAAAACGGTCTGCCTTGGACACGACCGATGCACACGGTCGTATGCTACTGTGTGCAAGTTTCTGGCCATGAACACGATCGCTGCACACGATTATGGATGATCGTGTTAAACGATCGTGAACACGTTAGTTGTGTGCACGATGTCAAGGCGGTTGGACACGACCGTTGCAAACGGTCGTCGCACACGGTGGCTTCCCATCGTGTGCAGCGATCGTGTCCGTAAGAACTTGTCGGGAAAAAAAAATTCCAGCGGTAAAATATTGATGCATACCTTCTTTATGAATCCAGAAGCACGACAAATGAAGTCCTGTTTGAACGTCAACTTTTCTTTTCGAATAATCTTGTGATTTCCATAAGATTTTTGAGAGACCCTTTGTCAAAAATGGTTGTGTTGTTTTGATGTATATGTTGTAGTTAAATTTTGGTTGTTGGATATTAATGATCGGCTTTGAGTAGATGAGGAAAATGAAAAAGAAAAAAGAAAAGAAAAGTAATTTAAATTAAATAAAATACAAAAAGAAAAGAGAAAGTCAACATTACAACTTTTGGGAGGACATTTTAGTCTTTTTACTCAAAATGGTACTAAAAAATTATATTCTTGTGAATGAGGATATAGAACTTGTCAATTTTATGATTTGGTATTTCAAAATTGATTCCCACATATATATTCATATCATCACTTTATACACTATTTTTCAACTTTTCTTAAATCTCGTGCCGAAAAGCAAATGCCCAAGATGGGTGGGGCGGAGGGAGTATGAAATAATTCGGAATGAAGTTCGAGACGATAATTTGGAATACACAATTAAAGGGACATAAATACAGTACACATCCCTACTCTTAAACCTTTCCCTTCAAAAGGGGCTTGGATCCCCTGTGCCAAACTTTCGTGTGTCACACAAAATTTTACTATTTTAAAAATATTTTGTTATAAAATAAAATTTTATTATTACATAATATATAATGATTAACATATATATAAAAAAAATCAGAATTTTAAAAAATCATATACCATAGTTTTGGAATATTTTGATTATAAAATTATTATTTTGATTGATTATTCCAAAACTATGGTATATGATTCTTTAAAATTCTAATTTTTTGATATATATGTTAATCATGATATATTATAATAAAATTTTATTTTATAACAAAATATTTTTAAAATAGTAAAATTTCACGTGTCACACGATGTCACACAAGAAAGTGTGGCAGAAGGGATCCTTCGCCCTTCAAAAGTGGGAAATTATACAGAAAAAACTGCATTGCGGCCTTTAACCGTTTTCTCACTCGGTAAACTTCTTCAAACGTGCATAAACCACTACTGCTCTTCTAACTCCACCTTCATATAGTTCCTATTCCTTCTTAAAAATATTCCCTAAGATCTCAAATCAGAACTCCTAAACAGAAAAATGAAAGAAGTATTTCTCCTCTCCCTCTTCTATTTCCTAATAACATCCATCTTCTCCGCAGGTCAGTTTTGATACATTTTTTTTTTTGTTTCTCCTTTACATTTGTGATTAGTAATTAGATTACTAATTCATGTTTGTCACTTGATTTCTATAAAAAAAAATTCAGATGGAACCAAACTCATCATAGCGAACAACTGCAAGGACCGGATCTGGCCGGCCATTCTCGGGACCGCGGGCCACGAGATCCTCAACGACGGCGGTTTCTCCCTCAACAGCGGCCATCAGACGGCGGTCGAGGCCCCCGACCGTTGGTCGGGTCGAATATGGGCCCGAACGTGCTGCAGTTTCGAAGAAACCGGCAGGGGCTCGTGCCAGACCGGAGATTGCAGCGGCCAGCTCCATTGCATGGGCATCGGGGGGCAGCCGCCGGCTACAGTGGTTGAAATGACTCTCGGGACGGACGCAAACCCCCTGCACTACTACGACGTGAGCCTGGTCGACGGCTTCAACCTACCGGTGTCGATGATTCCGGTGGGAGGCGTCGGAGGCCCCTGCGGGGCGGCGGCATGCGAGGCGGACGTGAACGCGTGCTGCCCGGAGAGCCTGGAAGTGAGGAGGGGTGGGGACGGGGAGGTGGTGGGGTGCAAAAGCGCGTGTTTGGCGACGGGGGCGGATAAGTACTGCTGCACGGGGGAGTACGGGGATCCGAGAATGTGTAAACCGACGGCTGCTTCGAATTTGTTTAAGGCGCTGTGTCCCAGGGCCTATAGTTATGCGTATGATGAGGCTAGTGGGCTTAAGATGTGTAGAGCCAAAAGGTATGTTATTACGTTTTGTCCGCCTAATTGAGAGATGGAGAAAAAACTTGGCACGTTAGGCCTTTGGATTTAATTTTCTAGGGATTAATTATCGTTTTAATTGTGTAAGTTTGGTTTTCTTTTTATTAGTATATTATTGTCCTGAGGTGTGATTATTGTTTTACTTTGCTATTTCACTTCATCTTGATTTTTAGTAATATTGGACCCTATTGGATTTTACTTGTTAATTCAACTTATCTTTTGCGGCCATGAAATAGTGTATGTTTTTGTTTACCTTTGACAGAGAAATAGCATTGATATTACATAATGTAACTAATTATTTCAAAATATTGAGTTTATACACGAAATTTTTATTAGAAATTGAAGATTGATTAAGTTGGTAAGAGTGTTTTTTTGTAAAAGTCAAACTAAAAGCAAACTAAAGATTAAGGAACATTCTCTCAATTCTGGGGTTAACGTGTAATTGACCTTTGCAAACAATGAAATGTGATTTTTATTTCAGAATCACTTCTTTTAAAACGTCTAAGAAAGGTGACTAAATAATGAAATTTGATTTTTATTTCAGAATCACTTCTTTGAAATATGGAATTGATCCATTCACTTTCATTACATTGAATAACAAATAATCCTTGTGTATGGTAATAAGTATTACATGTTACATTTTTTAAATATGGAATTGATCAATTCTCTTTCATTATATTGGGCCACCTTTTCAAATGAAAATTGATGGTTGGTGGTCGGCTGTTTTATTTGACTGATTTGACTAAATAAGTTCATGATTGTTTACCTTAATTGTTTGATTATTCAAACATGGTAAAGGTCTTTGGGAAAATCAATTATTAGTTGTTGATTGTTTCATACGAATATTAAAAAAAATCACAACCCAACATAACTCTAGTCTCACTATCTTTTTCATTTTAGCTTAAAATTTACTTATTAGTCATGCAAAAAATCACTTACCAAATATTTTATTTGATTATTTGATCAGAATAAGAAGCCAGAAATCAAACGTCAATCAAAAAGTTATTCAAACATAATCTACCTTTTGAACCACTCTTTTTTCATCAATGCTTCATTATCAATTTTATCGGAGTAATAGTTAAAAACAAAGTCATTGTAGAAAAAAAGAGACCAAGTTGTATCTATATGAAAAAAAATTATACCAAGAACTTTTTTTTATCGTCTATGTTTAATTATTCATATGTCTTTAATTATAATATAGATTTATTATGAATAACATATACTTAAGAATATAGAGTTTGTTCTCTTCACTATATTTTCACTGAACTAGAATTATTTTCCTGGATTAAACTTGATTATTTTTATTAAGTGCATGACGTGAGAAACAACATTGGTATTACATATTGTAAATTAATGTTGAGTTTATATGCCAAAAGATGAATCCTACTAGCGTATACACAATAGAAACTTCTATATCTTTTAGAAGTCAAGAATCAAAAACAAGATAGCTTTAAGCGAGTGTTTACACAAAGTTCTATTTTTGAAGCAAATGATTCTATATCATGGACTTGGCGACTATTGGGAAATCACAAGTTGATTTTGTTTATTATTAAACATTAAAAATTGAGTAAGCCGATAAGAGAGCGCTTTATGTAAAATTGTAAAAATATTTGTATTTGTGTAAAATTGTTAAAATATTTTGTATGATAGTCAAATCAATAGGACTAAAAATAAAGCTTTATCAAAGGAAATAATACTTTGTGTGCCTTAGGGGCTGTTTACTTTTTTTTCATTAATACCTGAATGGATTAAGCTGTCTGAGTGGATTAATCTGTCTGATTTGAAAAAATATCCAGTTGTTTCTTTTTTTTTCTGAATGAACTATCTGAATGACAGAAATGACAATTTTAGTCTCTATGTTATGGGCTTTCCTAGTTAGGATAGGATTTGGCCTGCTACGATGTAATCTATATATATATATATATATATATATGAGGGTATCATTAATTAGAATACAACATCTTTTCCTCTACTTTTATGTCTTAGTTATTTTCCCTTCAACACGTTATCATCACGTAGTCTACCAACTGAGCAAGCAATTTTTTTCCTCCCAAAAATTCTGAAAATTAAAAAAAAAAATAGATTTTCGGACCCCTTCCAAAAAAACCTAACCTCTGGTCGCTGCCGTAGGAGCAAGAAGCACCGCTGTCGGCCATCAGCTCATTTGATATTTCTAGTCATTAAAGGTGAAGCTGCCGCCGCCGATTTCAACTAGATTCACCTCACCGATTGGACCAGCTCAGCCATCGCTGATTTCAAACTACACCACCGATACAGAAGAATATGGACGTGGAGTTATTTTCCCGAACTCCTGAAATTTCAAAAAAAAAAATCGATCTTTTCAAAATGTAATACCCGAGATTTCTGATGTGTATTTGAATCTTATGATATTGTATTTGTTGCATTTTGATCTGAGTATTATTCTCCGTATTTCATGATCCGGTGTTGTTGAGCGTATGATTTCATGAATGTGTTCAATATTATGATTTTTGCACATGTAGCGCACGCTATCGACTAGGCGTAGCATACTCTAATTTGGGTTTAGTAGCGCACGCTATATATGAACCTTAGCGCGCGCTATACGTAGTCAGCATAATTGAGACGTGTTGGTAGGTGAGATCAGGCCGCGGATCTCGTTGGGATTATGTCGGGATAAACCTGGATGGTTTTTGGGAAAAGCCGAGTCAATGCTGTAGCGCACGCTACTGGTATGAGGATAGCGCACGCAAAATGTTGAGTACAGTGAGGTCAGTAAGCTTCGTATGGCCGTTAGCGCACGCTATGGATATGGACTAGCGCGCGCTAATAACCATTTTCTATATATAGGACAACACCCTTTTTCATTTTTCAGACTTCTTCACTTCCCATATCCGAATTCTTAGACTTAGAGAGTTACTTCCTCCATCCTAAACCTCTCATATCATCATCCTAGCATGAGTTTGAAGATTGTAGATCATTGGTGATTGGTGTTCAAGCTCTCGGTGTTGGAATTCTTCAAGTTCCTCCTTGTTCTTCACTATTTTGAGGTAGGTGATTCTTCACCAACTGGAGTAGTATTCTTAAGGACGTTTTGGAACATCTTTTGAGATTATCTAGTCAGATAAATTCGTACGTAGTCGAACATCATGTTGTTAGAAGGATATTTTTGATGTTTCGGTACTTCTTCATCGTTTAGACCATTGAACCTTTTAGTGTTTGAACTCCGAAGCACATTCTTGAAGCTTTTAAATCGATTATGGCCAATTTATGGAGATTATCAATTTCTTATGATTTTACATAATGGAATTATACGTTTTGGGACATAGAATGAATTGAACTTAGGATATTTTCTTGAAGATCAAGATGAATGATGGTGTTGTGATGATTATACGTATCCTTGTATCTCGAAGTCGTTCTATCTGTAAAGATCATTCATAAACCGTATGAGCATGATATGCATGGAGATGACATGTATTAACACTGAAGATTTCATGAGTTTCATCACCATTAGATCTAGTCTGCTGCCCAGTAGTGAACTGCCATGCACGGTTAGCGCACGCTAAGATATGTATATTAACGTGCGCTATCGGGCATAAGTTAACGTACGCTACGCTTAATACGTAACGTACGTTATGTTATCAAAGTAGCCGGGCCACCGATCGAGAGGATCACAAGACATAGTTAGCGTACGCTAGACTCCGTCGTTTACGTACGCTAAAGAGCAGGCTTAACGCACGTTACGTAGAATATGTAGCGTACGCTAAGTAGTTCAGGCAGATTACATTTTTAAGAGCTTTCGGCCTTAGATCGGATTGTTAGACATTCGTACGACATGAGATGATTTCTATATTATTTTTTTTGTTAAGATTCGAGCTTGCTACGTTTGATCGAAGGAGGCGACCTTCGAGAGTGTTGAGATCATCAGAGTGATTAGTTCTTGCCATTTTCAAGGCAAGTATCATATGTTGAGTTTGGTTTATGTTGGAACTTTGATCATGCATATAGTTTTGTTCATGTTGTCGAGTATGAGACTAATTTCTTTGATTTCTCGTGGTATTTGTTATTAATTGTTCGTATTGATGAACATATTGAAATGCATATATGTATGCAAGATTGCATGGTTTATATTGTAAATGATCCGAGGGGATCATGAGGATCTATGTTGAGGGCGCTGGATCGAATGTCCACCATGTGTTGGTCCGACGGGATCATCATGGGGATCTATGCTGAGGGCGCTAGATCGTTGGACGGGTTTTCCACCATGCGTTGGTCCGACGGGATCATCATGGGAATCTATACCGAGGGCGCTGGATCGTTGGATTACCCTGTATTGTGTTGATGGAATCGTGAGGATTCGCATCGTCGGATTCGGGGGACGAAAGTCCATTTTGTATGTATTTTGATGCATCGTTGATTTATGTATTGTGATACTTGTACTAGCATTGTTTTGCTAACCCCTTCGGGGGTGGACATTTGTTTTGATGTTCAGGTAGCCGAGGAGCGGGGAAGCAGCCACAGTACCGACATGACGATGAAGTGGCTCAGTGATGTGGAGGATGTTTATTATTATTGTGATTGTCTTCTTGGTTCATTTTTCAGTACTCGAGTATGCGTGTCTTATTAATATTTCGAGATGGTTGTAATAATGACTCATTTGATCTGTCTCAAACCGGTTTTGTATTTGGAACTTTCATGGTACTGTTGTAGTATATTTTACATTTCTAATAATTAGCCTTGTAAATCCTTACTTAAAGGGTTTACGGTGCTGTAATTATTCCGAATATCTCGGGGTGTTACACAAAAACCCTAGCTAGTCATCTTCCCCAGCCTTCATCCTCTTTCCCTCCAGACCGTGCGACCCATCTTCCCCCATTCTGATCTGCACTACCACTCCATTGAATACCACCGGACTTCCTTGCGCATCGAAATCTCTGCAGACCGTGAAAGTCTTCTCATCGTGAAAGTCTGTGGACCTCCATGTGGATCGAAATCTAATCCCCCAACATGCGCCCATTTTCCATCCCGACCCGCCTTCCACCCAGGACCCGAGTCGGTTCTAGTTGCAGACCCAATCCAGATCCATTACGCGTTCCAGACCCGATTCACTCGCACTCCGAGCCGATTTTTCGGTACCTGCACAGATTTTTACCCTCTCAACCGCGGAGTAAGGTACAGAAATACGAACCCTACTATCTGCAACGTGCAATTTTACATGCTTTAAATTACTTTTTGTTGCATATTAGATTTCATAAATATATTTATGCTTAACTAAACCAATTAAAGCATGATGCATTAATAACGCTTAGTAATCAAAGCAAATAGCTTATAACAACTTGAATTAAATAAAATTCACGTGAAGTGAAACATGTTGCGACATAAGAAACCTCCTTGACTGCATATATATGTGTATAGATATATTCCTAGGACTATGTGATTATATATATACCTTGCCTGCATTGATAGATATGGCATGAATATTAGGTTCATCATTGGTAGAATTTAGAAAATATTTTTCTACTAAACCATGATAAAGAAACTTCATGGGTAATAGCATCGAAAGTAATTTTTACCATATCTAGGTTCCGAAAAAATAATAACGCTCCCATTATTAGAAATTTTATCACGGAAAGTACTCATGATATACTGCGAAAAACTCATTTCTTTTTTTCTTGTATCAAGATGGCTGATCCAACTCCTCTCGAAATTGACATATTGAACTCGGAAGGGATTGAGTACCATACATGGGTCTCCGATGTCGAGACCACATTTGTTTCCAAGGACTATAGTGCCACAATCTTTAATACCGCAGGATGCACCGTCTGACAAAATTAAAGCTAGTGCACTAATGTTCCTTAGGCGACACATCAACCCCAGCCTGAGATGGGAATATCTGCAGTTGAAATCCCCCAAAAGAATTGTGGGACGCCCTTAAGGGCCGATTTGGGAACATTCACAACATTTTTCTCCCAGAGTTGATCGTGCAGCGGAATGAAATCTGCTTGCTTGACTATAAATGGATCAACGATTTCAACAAAGATATGCTCCACCTCAAGGCACGCCTAAATTTCTGTGGGAATGATGTCAAAGAAGATGAGATGATCCAGAAAATACTTTCCACCTTTCCTACTTCTTCTCTTATACTAGCGAACCAGTATAGGGTGGAGTGTGATAAAAAACACATCACTAAATTCAGTAAGCTAATCAACCTACTGCAAGTGGCTGAGAGGCATAATGAAGTGTTAGTGAGCAATAATGCCAGGTCGGTTGGGACAAAGAAAATTCTCGAGGCCAATTATGGCAAAGTGAAGGATGGAAACTACCCTAATGAACAGGGGACTGGACGTGGCAAGCGTCGTGGTCAAGGACGTGGGGGTCTTTCCAATCTATTGCGAAGACTTTGTGCTTCCGGCTCTGCAAACCAAGGGAACCAAAAAGCACCTGCCCATCCTATTGCCTTTAAGACTCGATTTGGCAATAAATGGTGCTATCGTTGTGGAGGTGCTGGACATTGGTACAAGAACGGCCATGCAAGCAAGCAAGTCGCAGCTCACTACAAGAAATATAGAGAGTTCAAAGAACGGAAAGCTCAATATATGAAGGAAGATGATCTCGAAAGTCCCCCGATATCAATTCCACAGTCACCGATAATCGCATTAAGCCATACGAGCCACAGTCCATAGAGGCACCCCTTTATGACTGAATCCTAATATTATGTTTACTTTCTCATTTATGTTTGGCATAGTTACCTCAAGACGATTTTATCGATGTTTTATTTTCGGTAATGGTGTGATGCAACTTTATTTTCTAGAACAAGATATTATTTATGTTAGATTCTAGCTTTATTTTAAAGGCTAAATGCCCAAAACAGGACCTCAACTTTACCAATTTTAGCACTTGAGGACCTAAATTTTCGAAGGTATCAAACTGGGACCTAATCATTGATCCGTTAGACCACGTTAGGACCTCCGTTAATTTTTGGCCGTTAAGTATTAACGGAGTGCTTAGTTGGCAGTTAAATGACACGTGGCAGATGTTTATTGGCTGGTCAATATATGATGTAATAATAAAAAATAAAAAATAATATGAAAGTTTAAAAATAATAAAAATATGAAAAACTTAACAAAAAAAAATCAGAACTTCATTTTTTTTATTTAAAAAATCTGGAAAATTAAAAAAATCATAACTTCAGTTTTTTTTTTAAATTTCGGAATATAGTTAATATTAAAAATCGAAATTTTTATTTAAAATTCGGAGATAAAAATTCAAAAATTCTGTAAATTATTTTAATAAAAATAAAAACTAGAATATTATTTTCCAAAAAATAAATAAAAAATCTGAATTATTTTATTTTATTTATAAAAAAACTGCTGGTAATTTATTTTTTATTTATTTTTTTATTTTTCATAAAAAACTGTTTTAGATAACTGATCAGGTTTTTTTTACTTTTCATAAAAAAACTGTTTCATAAAAAAACTGTTTTATCACCGGAGAAGATAACTGATCAGGTTTTTTATTTATTTTGTGGAAAATAATATTTTAGTTTTTATTTTTATTAAAATAGTTTATAAATAAGATCCAGATTTTTTATATTTTATTTATTTTTAATTATTTTATGTCATTTAGCCTTATTATTATGTTAGGCTAATATTTATTGGCTGGTCATTATATGATATAAAATAATAATAAAAATAAAAAATATAAAAAATATAAAAAAATGGAAAAAATCTGGAAAATAAAAAAATCGGAACTTGAGGTATTTTTTTTTTAAATTTTGGAATAAATTACTAGCAGTTTTTTATAAATAAAATAAAATAATTCAGATTTTTTATTTATTTTGTGGAAACTAATATTCTAGTTTTTATTTTTATCAAAACAATTTATAAATAAGAACCGGAATTTTTGAATTTTTTATTTCCGAATTTTAAATAAAAACTTAGATTTTTAATATTAATTGTATTTCAGAATTAAAAAAAACTGAAGTTACAATTTTTTTTTAAATTTTCCAGATTTTTTAAATAAAAAAAATGAACTTCTGATTTTTTTGTTAAGTTTTTCAGATTTTTTATTATTTTTAAACTTTTATATTATTTTTTATTTTTTATTATTACATCATATATTGACCAGCCAATAAACATCTGCCACGTGTCATTTAACTGCCAACTAAGCACTCCGTTAGTACTTAACGGCCAAAAATTAACGGAGGTCCTAACATGGTCTAACGGATTAAAGATTAGGTCCCAGTTTGATACCTTCGAAAATTTAGGTCCTCAAGTGCTAAAATTGGTAAAGTTGAGGTCCTGTTTTGGTCATTTAGCCTATTTTAAAGTACTGAATATCGCTCGAATGCTTATTAGCTTCAACAATATACGTAGCAATAGTTTCCAGATTGAAACCCAATATGAGAATGGAATAGAGTTTCTTTTATTAATTCTAATGAATGTGGACGTATACGCATTTTAGAAAAACCGATGAGTCGATCTAGTGGATGTACCTCACTATTATTAGGTTTTCAAAATCCTATATTGTCACCAACAATGTACTTTGGGACATAGACTCATATATGCTTTGGCACGATAGACTAGGTCATTACGGCCAAAGTATAATGATCGGTATACTAAAGAACTTGTACGAACATCATTTTTTTTAGCGAAAAGGTGGCGACGACTCGACATAAAGAACAATATTGATGTTAATCATGTTATATCATCCAAAGAATCGGATGTATATCAAATGCACACCACTAAAGCCTGCTCTTTAGCCAAAGTAGGAGCGAGACCTTCCTACGCTAAAGAAACAAAAGCAAGCATTCCATTCTTACGCCAAATATAACGAGATATTTGTGGACCCATCCACCTAATATGCAGACCATTTATATATTTTATGGTTTTGGTGGATGCTCCGACATGTTGGTCACATGTCGCTCTCCTGTCCACTCAAAATGCTGCAGAACTTCCAAAATAACTTATAAGGGCTTACCTCCCTTATCACATCTAAAGGACTTGATGATGTTGGAGAGTTCACATTCAAAAATTTTTGATGTTTATTGCATGATAGAGATCAATGTATATGTAACACCCAAAATTTATTTTTTTTTTTTTTTTTTTTTACCGAAATAATATAAAGTTTGACACCAATAAAGGAACTTCATTTATTTAATTTAATAAGCCAATAATGGCAATCAAGTTATCAAACTTCTAAGAAAACAACATAAGTAAAACTTTCTAATATAGAAATGTCAAAAGCGGAAGTACTAAAAATGTTCATTGACGTAAAATAAATAGCAGTGTGTCACGAATGCTCCCGTCAGTCCCTAGCCTCTTTAATCGTAAAACCTGAAAAATGTTAAGTAAACCGTAAGCACAAAGCTTAGTGAATTCAAACACAACATTATACCAATATCCACAATCACTAGACCTAGATTAAAATATACAGTTATAACATTTAAACATAAGCCAAGAACAAATCAAGGCTTATAAGGAGGGCTAGTAGGTTACCCGCATCTCACAAACCGAAGAGTATTGGGTTAATCTTACCCTCACCTCACATCCCGGAGGGTATTGGAGTAATTATACCTAACCACGCGCACCGGACAAAAGCCGGATAATTGCTATGATCCCCTCAACAACATACAGTGCACATGTATAATTAACATTTTAAGCATGCATTCATATTATCATACCTTAATAATAATTTAACACTCACGTGCTAACCTAGCAATCATAAATATTGCGACAATGGAGTGAGAGAACTCACCTTGAATACTTAAGGGAGATTGCTAAATCAAAACTGGCTACCACACTTGAGAAAATGCCAAAACTTTACTTATTATAAACTAGGAGTTAGGATATACCCAAAGATGAAGCTTAAAGACTTAAACAAAAATCTGGACAGCAAGGTCTAAAAGCAGACCCGCCGTTAAAGATGGATTTACTTAATTTTCCTAAGTATTAACATATCAATATTAAATTTTTCTAAGAAACTAGAGTCTTTCCCCTTTTTAAAACAGTAAAGAACTCACTCTAACTCCAAAATATGAATTTATTATGATGCTTTTAAAAAGACATCGCAGTGCAGTCCCAAATAATAGGAATCAGTAGTGTTGGCCAATTCTACCCAACTTGTGGGTAGACATTGTCCAAACTAAAAATCACAGAGATAATAGACATAAATACCAAAGTCTCAGAGTTGGAATCGACCAAAAAGGGTTTCCCAAACTCTAGATACGAAATTCACAACATGACTAATTACAAAACCCTTAAAAGCTGATGACAGAAAACTGATCTGGAGTGTGAACTCAATATGACCAAGAAATACTTGGAGATAACATCCCATAAACTCCAGATCACAACTTTAGGTCATAACACACATGTGGGAACTTGGAATCCCGTTAGATCATTTCCCAAGCCCTAGAAACGAATAAAACAAGTTGACCTATCAGATCAGACCCGGATCAGACCTACCAGCAAAGGTGCCGTTCTTGCCCATGGATAATGTCCTAATTAGTGAGAGTGACCTTCATAAGAAAGTTACCCAACACAATTTGTAAACTTTTGGCACAGGTTTGAGATCCGTTTGAGTTATAGAATTCAAGTTATGATTTTTGTAAGACGACTACAAATCTGATGGAAACAGAATCGTAGCCAACCCTTAATCTTTTTAACCAATCCATTCCTCTCCCTTTTGAAACACATTCCTAGATGTGTTTATCACCCAAATTCAGTCCCCTATGAACATGGTGGCACTAAAAAGGGCTAGGGGTCATTGACATTTCATTTAGTCACAAGGAAAAGAATCAAATCAACATAATATATGACAAACCACTTAAACTCATAATTTTCCCCTTTCTTAAGGGTTCCTTGATCTTTCAAATACACAAACATTTATATACACATCTTAGAAGATGCTATAAAGTTGTATATTTAGATCTAAACATATGGATATGGATATGTTGAGAATCAAAATAATAATTAACAAGAATTATAACCATTCACAAGATCTATCACATTTTATCACCTAAATAAAACTTGGTGATTTTCATGGTTCATTTAGACCTTGTATTTTATATAATCATCTAGATCCATCATACACCATGTATAAGGTGTGGATATAATCTAAAGATGATGATAACATACAACTTATAACAATAACAACATTGGTTAAAACCATAAGATCTATCTTCTTTAAATCACACAAGTTACAACTTGATGATTTTTATGAATCATATAGATCTTTTACATAATATGATCATCTAGGCTCATCATACACCATGTATAGGAGATGGTGATGAAATTTCTAGATGATAATCAACACTTAAAACAATTAATTGAATATAAATCAAAAGAAAAGATTAGAATACCTTAAAAGATCTTACCTAAGCTTGTTACACCAACAAGGAAATGAAGGAGAAGATGATTGTGGCTTTGGAAGAGAAAAATGAGAGAGAGATGGGAGATGGGATCGGCCGAAATGAGGAAGAGAGGAGGGAGTTAGGGTTTGTGATATTTTTATAAGTCATTTTAGGATAAAGCCTAATGACTACACTAATGGGCTAGGCTCAAAACTCATTTCTTACTAGCCCAATATAATTAAATCTTTTAATTAACTTATCCCAAAACTTGTATTTTAATCTAACTTGGCTAATTAATTAAACCCATCATTTAAAATAATTAAATACCATGAAAATAATTAACAGATCGAAAAAAAAGAAACCGAGCGTTACAACTCTCCCTACTAAGAAGGGACTTCGCCTCAAGTCACCCTCCGAATAACTCGGGATAATGCGCCTCATCTCGTCTTCAGTTCCCATGTACACTCGCATCCCTTCCTATGCCGCCACTGAACCTTAACAGAATAAACAGTCTTACCGCTCCGAAGGGTCTTTGACTTTCGATCAACAACCGCGATAGGTTTCTCAACATAGTTGAGCCGTTCGTCAATTTGGATGTCTTCCAGAGGTACCACGGCGGTATCGTCAACAATGCACTTCCTCAACTGAGACACGTGGAAGGTGTTATGAATCAAACTAAGCTCGTCAGCTCCAACCGTGCGCTTACCTTACCAACGCGAGCTATGATCTTATAAGGTCCAATGAACCGAGGTCCCGACTTTCCACGCTTGCGAACCTAATCACACCCTTCCAAGGGGAGACCTTTAATAACACATGATCCCCAACCCGAAACTCAAGATCGGAGCGCCGCTTATCTCGCATAACTCTTCCGATGACTCTAGCGGTGACCAAATGATCCCCGATCATTTTGATTTTCTCCGTGGTCTCGCAAAACAATATCGGTGCTACCGAGCACCCTCTGTCCAACCTCACCCCAACACACCGGGTTCTACACTTCCTACCATACGGTGCTTCATACGGGGCATGTCGATGCTAGAATGATAATCATTGTTATATGAAAACTCGGCTAAATGAAGATGATCATCCCAACCGCTCCAAAATCAATTGCACATGCCCGAAGCATGTCCTCCAAAGTCTGTATCGTCCGCTCACTCGCCCATCGTTTGCGGATGGAACGCAAGATCAAATGCAATCGGGTACCCAATTCTTCTTGGAATTTCTCCAAAATCGAGAGGTGAATCGAGTATATCGATCGAGACAATAGATACGGGCACCCTGCAATGAAACTATCTCCAACAAAAATCTCGCCAATTTTTCACCAAGAACTTTCCTTGATGGCCAGGAAATGAGCACTCTTCGTCAATCGATCCACAACTACCCATATCGTATCCGCTCCCCTTGCAGTCTTAGGAAGTTTTGTAATAAAGTCCATGGTTAAGTGCTCCCATTTCCACTCAGGAATCTCCAAAGGTTGCAATTTCCCATGAGGTTTCTGGTGTTCGGCTTTGACCTTCCGGCATGTTAGGCATTCTCCTACATATCGGGCCACATCATTCTTCATCCCGTGCCACCAATAACCCTCACGAAGATCTCGGTACATTTTTGTAGCACCCGGATGAATAGAAAACTTGGACCTGTGAGCTTCTTCCATAAGAGTTTTCCGGTTCCCACCAGTAATTGGAACCCAAACCCTACCATAACGAGTTAGTAATCCACGCCCATCTCGCTCCATCTTAGGTAACTCATTCACAATCCTTTCACGATTTGGGTTCCCCTCTTGAGTCGCCACATCTTGAGCATCTCGAATCATACCCAATAATGATGTCTCCATAGTCATCCGAAGACATTTAGCTCGAATCGGTTTGACAGATTGCTTATGACTGAGTGCGTCAGCTACCACATTAGCTTTACCGGGGTGGTAGTGAATCTCACAGTCGTAATCTTTCACCACATCTAACCATCTAACCTGCCTCATATTCAAATCCCGCTGATCGAAAAGGTACTTCAAACTTTTATGGTCAGTGTAAATGATACACTTAACCCCGTAAAGGTAGTGCCTCCATATCTTGAGAGCAAAAACAACAGCTCCTAACTCCAGGTCATGAGTGGGGTAGTTCCTTTCGTGAGGTTTTAGCTGGCGAGACGCATAAGCTATCACCTTACCCCGTTGCATCAACACAGCACCAAAACCTGTGAGGGATGCGTCGCAAGACACTACCATGTCTTCCACTCCTTCCTAAGGTCAAAACCGGGCATTACACAACCGCGTCTTAAGATCTTCAAATGCAAACCGTTGTTCCTGACCCCAAACAAATTTTTCCGACTTCTTGGTCAATCGCGTAATAGGTAGAGAAATCTTTGAGAAATTTTCAATAAACCTACGATAGTAAACTTCACAACCCAAGAAACTACGAATCTCCGAAGGCGATTTAGGAGCTTCCCATTTCTTAACCGCATCAATCTTGGCCGGATCGACCTTGATACCTTCCTTGTTCACCACGTGGCCCAAGAATTGAACCTCTTCTAACCAAAATTCACACTTAGAAAATTTAGCATAAAGCCGTTCTCTCCGTAGTGTCTCTAGAAGTTCCCGAATGTGCCTTTCATGCTCCTCCCTGGTCTTAGAATAGACCAAAATATCGTCAATAAACACAATGACCGAACGGTCGAGCATCGGACCACACACCCGATTCATAAGATCCATAAAAGCATGGGTGCATTAGTGAGTCCGAAAGGCATCACCACAAATTCAAAGTGTCCGTATCGGGTTCGAAACGCCGTTTTCTCAATGTCACGATCACGAACTCGCATCGATGATAACCGAACGCAAATCAATCTTGGAAAACCAAGACGCTCCTTGGAGTTGGTCGAAAGATCGTCGATACGAGGTAAAGGATAACGGTTCTTTATCGTGAGTTTATTCAACTCCCGATAATCTATGCACATTCTTTGAGAACCGTCCTTCTTTTCGCGAAAAGTATAGGAGCACCCCACGGCGAGAAACTTGGCCGTATAAACCCCTTATCACTAAGCTCCTGTAATCGATCTTGAAGCTCTTTCATCTCGGATGGCGCCAAACGATAAGGAGATTTGGCGATCGGAACAGCTGTGTACTAAATCAATGCGAAACTCCACTTGCCTAATAGGTGGCAAACCCGGAGTTCCTCAGAAAGACGTCACCAAAGTCGGAAACAACTGAACATTATCGAGTGCAATAGCAGAGGTACAAGAAGCAATATCCAAATGGGGAATATCTCCTTGAATAATAAATTCTCCACCCTAGGGTTTTGAACACGAACTTGTCTCTTGCGACAAAGAATTTCGCATCGAATGCATCGAGCCAATCCATACCCACAATAACGCAAAGTTCCCTCATAGCAATAGGGATAAGATCAATGGGGAATTCAACTCCCGAAAATTCAAGGGTACAACCCCGATAAACATCGAAACGAAGATAGTTCGATTGTCGGCAACTTCGATAACCATGGGACGTGCTAGTTTCCGACACCACGCCCCAAACGATTTATGAACGTGCGTGACACGAAGGAGTGAGTAGCGCTTAATCAAACATAATGGCGGGGTGAGAATCTAATGTATAAGTGCTCGATTCATAATATTTAAGAAATAAAACAATTACTCTATGGCATAGCATAAAATGAAAGATAAGGAAGAGATGTTTACTCACATACCGCAGGCTTCGCAGCTCCTCCCTCGTAAGCCGGTGGACACGTCCTCGTGTCAACATAGTTGGTCCGTTAGAGGTCGGGCGATTGGGATTTGCATTCCCATACTTCTTCGACTTTGGGCAATCGTGTTTCTTGTGCCCCTCCTCTTGGCAATTGTAACAAATCGTACCGCCGCAAAGAGTAACTTGGGAGGTCAGAATGGCTTTTGGAGCCTTGCAATTCTTCCAGTGATGCCCTTCCTTCTTACAGTTATAACACACCAATGGGGGTCGATCACCGCTTCGCAGATGGCTTGTATTCATATCTTGGTTTATCCCCGAACTTTGTCTTCTTATGAGCCTCATTAGAAGTTTTAGAAAAAGTGCTCTCCAGTTTCCTCTTAGATTGAGTTTGCACTCAATCTCTCTCTTTCAGGCCGCCCCCATGACTGCACCCAAGGTCGTAAAGTCTTGCATGCTCACAAATTCCGGATGTCGGTACGTAAAATCGAGATGTACCGACTAACAAGCCATGCTTCATCTCCAAGAAAAGTAGGACAGAAAAGAAAGCATCTCCATGAACTTGGCGTTCATATCACTAATGCACTGGTCCGTTGTAACGCCATGAACTCCTGCATCATTCTTTGTTGCTCCACCCTAGGCACATACCGTGCCTCGAACCACTCCACAACCGGGCCCAAGTAATCGCCTTACAGCCTTCTTCATCATTCTTCCCGTGGTGGTGTTCCACCATGTCTTACCCCGCTTTCTCACCGGTTCTTTGCTACCAACACTCTAAACCGTCCTGGGCACCCTATAGTCATAAAGGCGCCCTCCACGTCGATAACCAAGTGTTTAGCCGCCACCGGATCGTCCTCCCCATCCCAATGAGGTGGGCCGCACTTGCCGAACTTCTCGTAGTAGTACATTAAATCACGAACAGAGCACCAGAGCCCCCAAAGTGAGGTGCATCTCGCCATACGCTCATCTAGCAGAGCACGAACTTGATCAATGATGTTAGCCGTGACATTCGGAATGATCTCGTTAAAAGCATTATTGAACTCCTCAAAGAACGAGTTCCCTAACTTGAGCTATTTGAATTGCATTGAGGCGAGCAGCGGAGCCATCTAAAATTGATAAGAAAAAAAAACGATTCAACCTATGCATGTTTAAGAGATCGAAAACACTCACTTGTCAAAACTTTTCAACCTTGCCCCGTCCCCAAAACCGGCTCCAATATATTGAATAATAGGGGCCCTTCTATTATTCAATATAGAAGTTCCAATTTCGGTTTCGTGTCTAGTTTCAAAATTTCACTTGCTCCTAGCCGTAACAGTTTAATTCACACTCATGGTAGATCTAAAAGGCCTAAATTCTCACATGGTAGATAGTAGCACTAAAGGCATATAATTATCCTCCTAGGCTAGTCTTTGGGATATGTCATAAATGGAGCATACTATTGTGTTTGATAAGTAATAAAATTTAAACTCAATTAGTAAATACAACTTACTTGGCTGGCTGACCGGCGCACCGTGACATCTTCACTGCTAGTTTTTAATAAACTTTGTACAAGAGAAATAAAATGTTTTAAATTTGAGTCTAGACATCCCTAAGAAGGCCTAGTTCACTCAAATGAAAGGCTCCGATACCAACTTGTAACACCCAAAATTTATTTTTTTTTTTTTTTTTTTTTTTTTTACCGAAATAATATAAAGTTTGACACCAATAAAGGAACTTCATTTATTTAATTTAATAAGCCAATAATGGCAATCAAGTTATCAAACTTCTAAGAAAACAACATAAGTAAAACTTTCTAATATAGAAATGTCAAAAGCGGAAGTACTAAAAATGTTCATTGACGTAAAATAAATAGCAGTGTGTCACGAATGCTCCCGTCAGTCCCTAGCCTCCTTAATCGTAAAACCTGAAAAATGTTAAGTAAACCGTAAGCACAAAGCTTAGTGAATTCAAACACAACATTATACCAATATCCACAATCACTAGACCTAGATTAAAATATACAGTTATAACATTTAAACATAAGCCAAGAACAAATCAAGGCTTATAAGGAGGGCTAGTAGGTTACCCGCATCTCACAAACCGAAGAGTATTGGGTTAATCTTACCCTCACCTCACATCCCGGAGGGTATTGGAGTAATTATACCTAACCACGCGCACCGGACAAAAGCCGGATAATTGCTATGATCCCCTCAACAACATACAGTGCACATGTATAATTAACATTTTAAGCATGCATTCATATTATCATACCTTAATAATAATTTAACACTCACGTGCTAACCTAGCAATCATAAATATTGCGACAATGGAGTGAGAGAACTCACCTTGAATACTTAAGGGAGATTGCTAAATCAAAGGCTACCACACTTGAGCAAATGCCAAAACTTCACCTATTATAAACTAGGAGTTAGGATATACCCAAAGATGAAGCTTAAAGACTTAAACAAAAATCTGGACAGCAAGGTCTAAAAGCAGACCCGCCGTTAAAGATGGATTTACTTAATTTTCCTAAGTATTAACATATCAATATTAAATTTTTCTAAGAAACTAGAGTCTTTCCCCTTTTTAAAACAGTAAAGAACTCACTCTAACTCCAAAATATGAATTTATTATGATGCTTTTAAAAAGACATCGCAGTGCAGTCCCAAATCATAGGAATCAGTAGTGTTGGCCAATTCTACCCAATTTGTGGGTAGACATTGTCCAAACTAAAAATCACAGAGATAATAGACATAAATACCAAAGTCTCAGAGTTGGAATCGACCAAAAAGGGTTTCCCAAACTCTAGATACGAAATTCACAACATGACTAATTACAAAACCCTTAAAAGTTGATGACAGAAAACTGATCTGGAGTGTGAACTCAATATGACCAAGAAATACTTGGAGATGACATCCCATAACCTCCAGATCACAACTTTAGGTCATAACACACATGTGGGAACTTGAAATCCCGTTAGATCATTTCCCAATCCCTAGAAACGAATAAAACAAGTTGACCTATCAGATCAGACCCGGATCAGACCTACCAGCAAAGGTGCCGTTCTTGCCCATGGATAAAGTCCTAATTAGTGAGAGTGACCTTCATAAGAAAGTTACCCAACACAATTTGTAAACTTTTGACACAGGTTTGAGATCCGTTTGAGTTATAGAATTCAAGTTATGATTTTTGTAAGACGACTACAAATCTGATGGAAACAGAATCGTAGCCAACCCTTAATCTTTTTAACCAATCCATTCCTCTCCCTTTTGAAACACATTCCTAGATGTGTTTATCACCCAAATTCAGTCCCCTATGAACATGGTGGCACTAAAAAGGGCTAGGGGTCATTGGCATTTCATTTAGTCACAAGGAAAAGAATCAAATCAACATAATATATGACAAACCACTTAAACTCATAATTTTCCCCTTTCTTAAGGGTTCCTTGATCTTTCAAATACACAAACATTTATATACACATCTTAGAAGATGCTATAAAGTTGTATACTTAGATCTAAACATATGGATATGGATATGTTGAGAATCAAAATAATAATTAACAAGAATTATAACCATTCACAAGATCTATCACATTTTATCACCTAAATAAAACTTGGTGATTTCCATGGTTCATTTAGACCTTGTATTTTATATAATCATCTAGATCCATCATACACCATGTATAAGGTGTGGATATAATCTAGAGATGATGATAACATACAACTTATAACAATAACAACATTGGTTAAAACCATAAGATCTATCTTCTTTAAATCACACAAGTTACAACTTGATGATTTTTATGAATCATATAGATCTTTTACATAATATGATCATCTAGGCTCATCATACACCATGTATAGGAGATGGTGATGAAATTTTTAGATGATAATCAACACTTAAAACAATTAATTGAATATAAATCAAAAGAAAAGATTAGAATACCTTAAAAGATCTTACCTAAACTTGTTACACCAACAAGGAAATGAAGGAGAAGATGATTGTGGCTTTGGAAGAGAAAAATGAGAGAGAGATGGGAGATGGGATCGGCCGAAATGAGGAAGAGAGGAGGGAGTTAGGGTTTGTGATATTTTTATAAGTCATTTTAGGATAAAGCCTAATGACTACACTAATGGGCTAGGCTCAAAACTCATTTCTTACTAGCCCAATATAATTAAATCTTTTAATTAACTTAGCCCAAAACTTGTATTTTAATCTAACTTGGCTAATTAATTAAACCCATCATTTAAAATAATTAAATACCATGAAAATAATTAACGTACCGAAAAAAAAAGAAACCGAGCGTTACAGTATAACATCTCGTCTTAAGTGCATATGCAAACAGTCTCACATAAACCACCTTCAAAAGAATATGTATGGTGATTATGTCATTAGTTATGCGTGTTGGGATTCACATAAAAAACGAAGGGCGCAGCGGAAGCGGAAAACACAAGTGCAATATGAATCCCTCAAGAGGATCGCTTCAAGCTACGTATATACGAATATAAAATGAACAAAGAGGAAGATATAAAATCATACCCTTGTAGTCCATTGATCAAATGGTTTTGAAGATTGCGATCTCCACCACAAAAACGATTCTCCATGCTTTTGGTGATCTCCGCCACAAATCCGATTCGTCGAGCTTTTGGTGATCTCTGCCACGAATCTGATTCGTCAAGCTTTTGATGATCTTCGAGCCCCGAAAGCATGGTGCCTCTACTTGCCACGCGCCGGAAGTCGACCGGAATAACTCTCACCTTGTTATCCTCCAAGGATACGGCTAGAAAAAAATGGTTGAAGCTATTGAAATTAATTGTTACACTCCAAGTGTACTTATTAATTTTCTCCCTTGATTTTCTTAAGCACTCAAAGTGTTTTTGAAAATTCTTCTCTCGCAATCTTCTTTAAGAAGGTGATGAAGTGAAGAAGAAAGATGAAGAAGACAAAATAAAACTCTCTCCAAACATCCCTTGAATGAGTTGCCCGTGACATACCATGATGAGAGGTGAGTTTTTATTCTTTTTTCTTCAACTTCTTTTTCTTAGTCAATGATATCCCATCTTCATTTTTCATATAAAAATGAAACAAATCTTTCCATTGATTTCTTTTATTTTCCACCATGTTAGGTGGAATCAAAGACTAATTTAAAGATAAAAGGGAGGTGCGACCACTAGAAGGAATTAGAAGAGTCCGGTTCATTTCTGACTATCGTGTGTCCAAACAGATAAATTCCATTCCGTTTCGATGTATTTATATCAATCAATTAATTATATCAAATACAAAATAATATAATTAATTCTCCAAGAAATTATCATATATATGAATTAAACTAATCACTCATAATTTATTTAATTCATCAGGTTGTAAATTAATTTATCCAATAAATTAATTTAGACATCCAATGTCCTGACATTAATTAGACATCCAATATCCAATAAATTCTATATTCAGTATCTAATATTATTAAAGAGAGAACAAGCTCGATTTATTCCGTCGTCAATCCTATTGCGCGACTCGGTAGGTCCGCCTCAGTTAGCAATGGGAGGAACCAAAGAGTAATAGCACCACCTAGCCAGCTTGACAACCTACACTGTAACCTAACTCAGAACGATTGATGGGGATCATTCCAAAATCTTTCTATCGTGAATACCAGTATACATATAAACCCTTCTTTCAAATATCCCGATCAAGTTATAGGGTCACGGTCAGTCAAACCTTATCTGTACTTTACGCTATGCATGAGTTAATGCAAATCGAGATCATAGAGCTCTTGTGTATCTAATACAACTAGCTCCAATGCTTTGGCCAAAGACTTATGTTCTCATCTGCTAATAACCGCATAGGACATATACCCGTTCACTAATAGGAGAAAGAATCCTATCTTGGTATTTAGTAGAACCTGCTACTTGCCAGTCAAGATGCACGTCGAGGTTGACCCCCACCTTCCGGTTTTCTGGGTCGAACTACTCTAATGAAAATATTAATGTCACAAGAACATCCCTACTAAATCCTCAAGTCGAAGGTTCATGAATACCTATCACAACCTTTCGATTCCTTCATTGATTGTCCCGGAGTGAAATTCATGTGATGAATCGAGGGTGAGTCGGTTCGAGTATACTAATCTCATTAGCATACCTATAACGTGTGCTCCCACTAACCATTAGTGATCGACAGGCACTCTCTAAGTCAAATAAGACGTCATACAAGTCTTCGCATAAACTTAACGCTCAGTCAAGTTTCATCGACTTGCGAACGATTAAGTATCTGAACCATAAACCTTTCCAGTGCCGATCCCCTTATCCAATAAGGAGTGGAATGTTTTGCTCTCAAATAAACGGACTAGTTTATATATATATATATATATATATATATATATATATATGTATATATATATTTACGAGTCAGGAATGATAGTGTCTACCAGTAAATAAAGAAACATACAATTGCCTTCTGATAATGATTTACATAATAACAAGTACAATGCCCTCACTCTAACATTCTCTGAGTGGCATTTGAGGGCACACTCCTAACAATGCGCACCAATGTGCATATCTTTGCCTGGAATTATGCAATATTGCACACAACTTTACTTAAATCATTTATTCTTAGATCCTCTGCTAACCAATTAGTTTATGCGTACCAGTTGGTAACTGGATAGCCTGGTTTTTTTTTTTTGGACCCAGATGGACTTGAGTGCCAATTGCGCATATTTGGTTATGCATTATATGTGCCTTCTGCTCCTCAGAGCGCATTGGTCTTTAAAAACGATTAGGTATTCATGTTGGATAAGAATCTCCAAATGTTTATCCGCTATTTAGAACCTTGACAGGTGATCTCTTTACCGCATGGTTTGCGAATTGTCACTTTAATGAGACAACCTTCCCGTCATTAGGGGAGGAGTGAAAACTTAATTTCTTGGGGAATGACATGAATTGTCATGGTGTGTCCCCATTTTTCTCATTACGATCCCTCAACTTCATAATGTTACCGTGTGAAGCACAAAGAAAACTCGATCTTCAGCATGTAGCATACTCAATGCATGATGTAGTTACTGATATCGTTCAAGTGATAAGATGTAACATTACAGCTGCAAATGTGCCTGTAAGGTTAGAAGTTCCTTGTAAGGGGCACATCACCAATAAACTGGGTGATGCAACCGCACTTGGTGGAGGTGTGGTTGAGACCGTGTCTCCCTGCAAAGGAAGGGGTGGAAGACTCATGGTTCGGCTAAATACTTACCCAAGGAAGAGGTAGAGTATGGCACAAATTTATATGTTAACCATCAATGAACTCGTTTCATGAGATCATGCTTGATTTTATTGTGTCTATGAGTCATGAAGAGGGGGACGCCCCAAAGATATGATTCAGAAAATCAAGAATCCCGATGAAATTATGAGGGTGTGGCCTGATCAACCACCCAAATTGATGACATGTCATGAATCATAAAGTACGATGATGTTGAACCTCGCTCAGTTGGACAAAATCAACATAGAGCTGATTGGCCTATAAGATAAACATTCCAGGTAGAACTAGATTCTCTGACAAAGAGACAGGTAATTGGTGTAGGTAGTGCTAACCTAACCCAAGTGTAAAGCCTAAAGGACATAACCGAGCCTTTGTCGTAAAGCATAGTGAGAATAATAGAGTCATAATGTACAAGGTTCACGAAATAATGCTTCTCACAATGCCCTGGAATTGATTACCATGTAATGTACTCCCACGTATACGTTCCGCTATTTGATTAGCGTAGTAATTTTTGAGGGACTGAAAATGAATGTGGTTACTACGTATATCTATGGGGATCTAGATATGGATATATATATATATATATGAAAGTGTCTGATGGCATTTTATTACCCAAATCAAGTGACTAGACCATGGAGTGCATTTACAATTAGATTGAAACGCTCGATTTTACGATTTTGAAGTAATCCCTAAGGATGTGGTAGAACCATCTAAGTAACTACTTGATAGTAAAGGGATATAAGAATGATGAACTGTGTCCCTGCGTCTTCACAGCGAAAACAAGTTCCGTATTCACGATGATCACAATATATGCCGATGACATGAACATAATCGATCTTGATGAAATAAGAGAAACTAACGGATACTGGAAATCTGAGTTTGAGATGAAAGATCTTGGGAAAACTCGATTCTGTCGAGGCACTGACATGGAACATCGAGTTTGTGGAATTCATTCCACCGGTCTGCCTATGTCCAGAAAATTCTCAAGCACTTTAACATGGACAAGGTACACCCGACTAGCACTCCCATGATAGGTCGAACATTTGAATGCAAAGGAAATATCTATTTCATCTAAAGGAAAATAATGAAGAGCTTTGGAAGCTGAAATTCCCTACTTGAGTGCAATAGCGCATTATTGTACTTGGCTCAATGTACACGACCTCCTATCACTCCTCAGTTAATTTGCTGATTAGATTTAGTTCAGCATCGATGCAACATCAAATGATATCAAGAATACCTTCTGATACTTAAAAGAAACCATTGAATTAAGACCATTCTTTCCCTACAAGCACGCAAAGGAAGCTGTTTACGAAAAGGCAAATTCTAAAGTAAATGCTGGAGCCGGAGCAACTACCGCAAATAATGTGTGTTGGTATTATTTGCTTATGTTTTAGAAATCGACTATGCAAACCCTTTTTAGTACCTCCTAGAATCACGACAAGATTATTGCTTTGCATAAATCAGTCCGTGAATGTACATGATTAAGAACTATCATTCGACACTTGTGAGGAACTAGTGGTTAAGTACTACTGCTGATGAGCATACTTACATTTATGAACATAAGTAACTTGCAAATCCCCTTGATTGATGAAGTGATCATAACGGGAAATATGTGAGATATAAGCAACATAATCACATAGGTTGCACTCTTTTCCTTAGTCCAATATTTATTTTTCTCATTGGATTTTGTTAGCAAGGTTTTTAACGAGGCAACGATATATGAATGTAAGCATTAGGGGGAGCTGTAGATTTTTTCAACTTTCGAGATTGATGTGAAGATCACAAGGAAATGGTGATTTATAAAGAAACTTAATCACATGTGTTGTACTATTTTCTTTGACCAAAGTTCATTTTCTCCCATTGGGTTTGTTACTTGGCGAAATTTTTTATGAGGCAATGACTACTTGATTGATGTACCAATCAGGGGAGATGTAGGCTTGAGGGGAGTCTGACATCCACATTGTACGTTATACTCTTTTTCTTCCAAGGATCATTTTTCCCACAGGGTTTTTATCACTTGGAAAGATTTTTAATGAGGTAACCAGATTTATCGATTTTAGGGATTGATGGAATGATCACCTTAGTAGCGCTATGATTATGTAACGATCATATGAAAGGATAGGCTCAAAGGACGAAGTCTAAACTCGATGTGTCTAGTTGTTGTACTTTTTTCCTATGATCAATATATTTCTCCCACTGTATTTTTGCTTGATGAGGTTTTAACGAGGCAACATGACATGCGCTAATAGACTAGGCACAATGGGGAGTGTTATATGAATAATACTTTGTGTGCCTTAGTCTGTAAGTTATGAGCTTTTCTAGTTAGGGTATGATTAAGCCTGCTACAATGTAATCTCTCCCTATATATTGGGCATCATTAATGAGAATACAACACCTTTTGCCCTACTTTTCTGTCTTAATTATTTTCTCTTCAACAAGCTTGTATAAAAAAATATATTCATAGTTGAAATACTTTCACCTCTACTTTCCTGGTACGAGTTGAATTTTTAAAGAGAAAAAAGAAACTCAAACCAAAAGTAAAACGAAAAATCAATGTAATCTGATTTTTTTTAACAATATATTCTCAATACGCCCGCTACATTTGTTAACAATGTAATGTGATTTTTTTTCTTCCAAGAAGCACTTATTTATAACAAATAATCCTTGTATAGATAGCTATTAGAAAGTACTACTTGTTACATTTCTAGATATGTAATTGTTCAATTCACATTCATAAGGAATATTTTTGATATATACTTCAACATCATGTACTTTTCTGAATAGAAAATACATGCACGACTAACACCATCTACTTTTTTTTTTTTGTTTTTTTACCAACCCCACAATATCAACTATTGTCCTACTTAAAAACAAAGTTTTAATAGAACTCACACTGTTCGTACATCTCATGTACCGAACTCCAGAGGCCACAACGGACCGTACCTGGACCACACACACTGTTCGTGAACCTCATGTACCGAACTACAGAGGCCACAATGGACCATACCTGGACTGCACACACACACTTCCCAACATATATCAAGCAACACAACACATCCCCACGAATATCACACCTTAATACAAATATGTTCGAACATCCAATCATACACCAAAATACATGTCCATGTGTATAATCAATCCAACACAATAATCATAATCATCACAATACATTAAACTCGAGCAATCAAGCCCAACATGGATCACGCGATTAACATGACCAACACAACTTCACAACGTTAAATAAGCAAGAACATCATTAATACCAACAAATGTTCGAATAATCAATTCACAGGAATAATATCCACGAAGGTAAACTAAATCATCATAAATATAATATGTAATCTCTATTCACAAGACATAAATCGTATAAGTAGAATGCTTGCCTCAATAACCGACACCGAACACTCCGACGAACACGGTTCAACCGGGTAACCTCGAACCCCAAAGAAGACAACGAACGGAAGAGTTCCGACTCGAGTTCTTCACAAAGATTTCGTTCCTATGATATATCATCAATAAATCAATGATCGTATGAGGAACAATAATCGTATAATGCCCGAATCCCCCTCTAAGACCTTTTATCAGACACCTTCAAGGCATCGATTAGGAACTCAACGAAACGACGAATCCTTGACAATCCAACCATGGAACAACAAGGAAAATGATAGAACACAACTTAATAATCATCGATCCATCACAAATCTAAGTTACTATGGGTTAATCGGACGAAACCAAGCAAAACCTCCCAAAACTAAGATTTTAGGAAATCTAACCTTGATTCGGTCGATCAGAGGAGATTATGGAATGATTAATCGATGATATGAACTCCAGGACTTCGTGGATTAATCACTTGACAACATGCCTCCTTGTTCATCAAGACTCCAATCGCGGAAGGGAAACAAGAGAAATGAAAAACGGGTGAAAACATGACTGCTCAGTCATATTTATATGGACGCGCATTAGCGTGCGCTTGGGTTCCGAGTTAGCGTGCGCTAGCGTGCGCTAGCGTGCTAGTCTCGGCCTAGAACCTTCGGCCAGGGCCCGCCCTCATGTGCTAGCCCCTTGCGCTAGCGATCGGCATCGACAGTCCAGAGACTCTGCCCGGCTGCGATAGCACGCGCTGGACGGGCATTAGCGTGCACTAGCCGACCCGTCCAGAACCTCCTGGACTAAACTGCTCGGCCAGGTAGCGTGCGTTGGGCAGCCGAATAGCGTGCGCTATGCCTGCCGAGTTAGCCCGGGCAGCCTTCCGACGGTAGCGTGCGCTATGCCGGTTCCTGCCGCACCTGCCCGGCCAGTGCCCAGTCCTTCCGACAATAGCTACCGCACCTGCCCGGCCTGTGTCCAGCCGCCATGACCCGACGATTCGATTTTCGAAAACGCATGGAACGAACTTGACAAAACACTCGCGGACAACATCATCGATCCGAAATGAAAACGTCATGCAACAAATAATCACACACGACCATATAAACACAAAATCAATCATCGAGAAAATAATACCGAACTCGACAACCGAGAAATATCCGGAAAATCCAAAATAACCGGAATAAAAAATCTCGGGAATTACATTCTACCCTCCTAAAAATAAGTTTCGTCCTGAAACTTAAAACAAAGACCTCACAGTGCTACCAAACAAAACACCGCGTTAAAACATAAGAATATCAAACTCGTGACCCAGTAATCTACAATCACGTGTCTCCATAGGTTCAATAACCCACACGGACTCATAAAACATATAATATCAATCATCATGTACCAAACATAAAAACATTACATAATAAGTCTTCACATGGGAGACCATTCGCACTACAATGTAACATCCCAAAAGGCGGCTATTACAGTGCCGTAGACCCCACACTGGGACCCACTAGGCGATACCGAAAATACAAATTAAATACGTAATACTTTGTGATACTGAACCACAATAAATAGTCTTTACTCCGATTAGGAGTTTACAAATAGTATGGCCAACGGCCTTAACGTACACAGGATCCAAAAATACAAGTATAAACCATATGGAGATGGAATATACCTCAATACACAATACAATCGACCAATAGTTTAAATGAAGCGGAAAGATAACATTACACGGTTTAAACACAGCCGGACAACAAAAGACTTGGGCCCCCCCGAACTAGTATCCTTCGAACCCTTCGCCATCACCATGCTCTTCCCGTGCCTTGCCTTTGCCACGACCTAAAATACAACACAAGTATTTCGCCCAAACCACAGGGTCAGATATACATGATAATAATTCTCAAGACATTATACAATTCACATATATTAGATCTCAAGGAAACATCCCGGCTACTGAACATACCCCTCGGGCGTATGAACAATCAGTCACAAAATATCGAACATATCCAATCATACATGGACTATGAACGACAAAAACAATATGGCTCAAGATGGACATCACAATACACCCGATCCGGAGATGTGTCGGTATACCGAATGTACGTGGGACAATGTACCTAATTAGCCTCACGAACTACGTCTCGTGTGCACAGTCGAATACGGAAACATCCACGCATGACTATATATGTGCCTGGCTAAAAATCCTACACAATAACCAATCGGAACACATATATGATTCTGGATATGTCACGATACAACATGAAAACGAATTCAATAAATCTCATAACCGATTAAGGATCAAGAAACTCAACGAAGTGACGCTAAGGATCAACGAGATCAATGATTCAAATATACTAAACTTGGGCATGCAATCCCATGATGAAAAACGGAACAACGTCAAGAAAAATATCAAATTACGAGTCACAAATTCATAAGAGTTTCATATACACGAAACGTATAATCATCACAAGAATCTAATCATCATTATAACCAATCAAGATAACTTGCCTCAATATGGAGACGAGAATAATCCTCCCTTGTCGAACGAACGGACGGGCCTCGACTAATATCGGTTACTCGGACAATCAACCTTGAATGAAATACATTCCACTTAACAACTCATCCATACAAACATTGGTATAGAATTAAGTGAGACGTCACTCTAAATTCAATTTGAATAGTTCAACTATCTCAAGATATCAAAATTCTATTCCAAGAACTTTATTTACTTCAGTTCATTCCTATGATCGGTTTACAAGATATTTTCAAATATTCGCATGGTTCTTATGAATAAGAATTTATCAAGAATATGTTAAACAATCATTTATGTTCGTTAATATCATCTTATATCATTTAAACCTTCGAAAAACATCACAATTGTTTTCAAGTGAAAAATCTGCACAACCTTGTTCATCACTTATGTCAAATTTAGATTGAACATAGTAAGTTATAATAAGGTTATACTAAATTCATTTAATCACAAGACCATAACATAATCATGAAGATTTATCTCATATCAACACCATCCTTACAACCCCTTACTAACTTGAAGAATCAACTATCATCATCTATGAATTTACCTAGGCTTAGGTTCAAGAATATCACTCTAATCTTCTAACATTCATCAAGGTGTTCTACTACATTTTATGACAATAATCCCATCCATTAAACTTAACTACGAAGAATCTAATGTATATTATTGTCCTAATGATGTTAATAGTCCAGCAAGAAGAGTATGATTCTTATGAACATGATCATTACCATTACTACTTCAAGAATATCTTCATTTCAAACCCTAAATTACCGTATTCAACAATAAGGGTTAAAGCTTAATTACAAACATGTTTTACTTGATTAACTCAACACTAGGTGTAGTATACCATATCACTAACATAATAACCACGAAAATATAGAGTATAATTGCACAACATACCTCCAAAAACAAAGAACAATTCACCAAAACTGCAAGAACACACTCCAACTTCAAGAACACCTCTAAACTTCCAATGAACAAGCTCCAACCCAAGATGCAAAGCTCAAACACAAGTTGGAAGGGAGTAAAGTCGGTCTAGGGAGGCAGGGGGATGATTATTGGAGAGAAAAGTCGGAGTTTGGACGTGCAAATGAAAGACACAAGCTGTCTTTTTATAACCGCACAGCTCGTTACGTACGTTATCGCAAGAAGATAACGTACGTTAACCCTATAACGTACGTTAACCCCTTTACGTACGCTACACCGAAAGTGTTACGTACGTAATCAGCCTCCAGAGGCGACTGACTCTAAACATAACCATCATTACGTACATTAGTGTCTTGAGCATTATGTACGTAATGTTGGTCAACTAGGCTGCCTCAAAAAGGTCAAATATCCGGATAATGTCCGGCCCCCCACGCCGAAAGATGAGATCGGATAAGACTACAAGCATTACGTACGTAACCTGAACTCCATTACGTACGAAAGCCAACCATTTGACGTGCGTTAAGCTAAGTCCTTAGCGTACGTTAAACACAGAAAAACTAACCCAAAAATGTAACGATCTACACCACGTCAAGAAATCAATCACAATGCGATTGATGGTTATATTCAAGTCTATTATGATATATTCCGACACCAATAAATATTAAATAAATGCAACATGACTACCACGATAATCGGATTATCCGAATGATACAACACTAGATAAGAAATTACTGTCGGGTATTACAACAAACACAAAATATTATCACTGGGCATCGCTGGGCCTTTCATAAGTATGAACGGAACTCCGGTTCCCTACCATATTAGCAACAGTCTCGCAGTACTAGTCTCGATGCCCTTCGCGTCCATAATTATAACAAGTCACCGGCGATTTCTTACAACTCACACGCTCGTGGCCCAGTACATTACAGTTGAAACATCTAGGAGCACTGCCTGAACTCAAAGACACCGACCTGGGTATTTTAGATTCTCTAGACGACCGACAAGGTCCTAAACTCATCTGATACGAGGTTTGAGGTTTTAAAACCCCAATTTCCTTGCTTTCCAATGCGTCATCAGAAATCCTCTGTTTCTTTGCTACAGATACCGACTTGGTAGGCAATACAGCCATTTCAAATGCTAAGACTCGGTCTTGATATTCCTTCAATGTAGTACACATAAAAGGAGCCATACACTGCCGAACATGAGGTTTCATATGCATATCGAAATAATGAACCTTATCTGCCTCACTTCTCACTTGATCTCGAACATAACATAACTGCCGATTATAATCGACTATTGCCTGAGATATCGACACATCTTGGGGCGTAGCCGAGAAAAACTCGATAATTCTACGCTCTTTAACAGGTGGCAGACAATACTCGGCCTCCATGGCAGTCTTGAATTCAGCCCAAGTAGCTGCATGATCAGTAGGCGCTACGACCTCCCACCAGTTTGCAGCTTCCTTGTCGAGCAGGTATTGACCAATAGGTACTATCCTTTCGTCCGGACAAGCTACAGCATCAAATGTCCTGTCCAACTGAAAGAGCCAGTTCTCCCAATCTAATGAGTCCGAAGATCCTACAAAATGGGGCAGACGCATTCTCATCACATCTCGTAACCACTTACTAGCTTCATTATCCCCATCCAGGTTCTCATCCCGCTGCACGTTCTGATTCATCTGTGCCAACTGATCAACCACCTGACGAAGGACGGTGGCAGCGCCAACGTCAATATTACCTCTGGCTGATTGCCCCTGATCACGCGACTGGTCATATCGACCATCTGTACTGATCTGATTGGTACTTGACAACGAGCGGGTCCCCCTCTCATGCTCCTGATCATGACCATTACTACGACCATGTCCTCGGCCTCGACCTCTCGGCATACTTACCGGACCACCATTCAGAAAACAAAACAAACATCACATAATCAATATAGGACAACAAACAGCAACACAATAAAATATTCACTTTGAGTCATGACACGAATACATGAACTGTCACTGCAACAATAGAATTTCAGTTCATAAGTAATCTACATGGCCACATAAACAGAATGTATGACCTTAAGAAAAACAAACACGGTCAAAATCACATACATATCATTGGGGTCAAAGATTTGTACCATTCTTTAAAAATAAAACTTTCCGAGGTATTCGTTCAAATGATAATAAGTTTGAAAGATTTTGCTGAAACGAAATTTTTGAGAAATACTTTTAATACCTCGGTCGTTTAATCAAAACCATGATTCCATTATCATAATTATTTTATTTTGAAGTCATTTGCAAAACAACATTTCGAAATATCAAATCTACTCAATAACCGATATCGTCAAAATGACCTACAGGGTAACCACATGTTACCACGCCTCACAATCATGAATAACAACGCACATGATAATCCGTGGCCATGACCCTTAACATCGACCCCCAGAAGTTTCGCCAAACCATCCCCGGGTGGAAAACCGATTGTACTAGCACTAATCATTACTACAGCTCAACTATCTCATCACGATAACAACATAGAATAATACAATTAAATCTGGCCTTGCAGTCACAACACCTAAGTGTACAACCAAAATTTGCTAGTAAGAATGGTAACGATCAATAACACGTCAATAATACCCATACAAGATAACCAACCGAGTGCGACATTACCGATACAATAGTTAAAGTTCACAATCGTCACTGGAGGACCTCACGACTATATCCATAAAATCAAACGATCGACAAAGAGCACAGATACTACTGTAACAACAAAATTACGGCCGTAATAACATGCAGTTTATGGCCATAACAACTAGGAGCTTACGACTGTAACACCTAAGAGCTTACGGCCGTAATGGTAAACATCTTACGGCCGAATCACTAGCTGCATGACAACAGAGTTGTCCCAGCAGCCCCGAAACGGCTCCGAAGGTTAAGGATCGACTCCTAACAATATATTCCGACATTCAGAAACACTGCAAAATTCCCCAACGAGTATAACAACATAAAAACTTGTCGCAACGACTTAGTCCCAACACACAAACAAATAACGTTTTAAATTTCGAAAATCAAGGTCGTTTTGCAAAATAAAATTTTTCCAAAATCCTTTCGATCATATCCAAAAATGACGGTAACAGTTCACAATGCCCTAAATACTTTAAAACGCCTCTTTCAGATACCGTCTGAAGGTGTCGTTTGAAAATACATGACCATCTCGTCAAAGTTCAACCGATTTAAAAATCCGTACAAAACCGTTGTTTAACCGCACCATCGAAATGTTTTCAAAAATCGATTCTTTTACAAACATACTCAAACTCAAAAAAAATCTTTTAGAAAATCGTTTTCAGACCTCCACGCAACGGACATAATTACAACTATCCAAAAATAATCGAACTTGAAACCACATGCCCAAATGGGAAACGAGATTACAATTTAATCAAATACAATTCGTGAACACCAAGTCCAAACATGCGTCAAAACCATCCATCTGAGTTCCTCACGAACTCTACCGTCGATACAATATCCGGATCACATTAAAGTTCACATTTTTCACATCGCATTGTACCATTCAGTGTCCAACCATAAATAAATTCAACTCAATACACAAATGGCATACCACGAATATCAAACATAGATTCCATTTCACAACACCATGTGTAACGCCCGGTTTTTTTTCCCAGTACGTTAATTATTTTCATGGTATTTAGTTATTTTAAATGATGGGTTTAATTAATTAGCCAAGTTAGATTAAAATACAAGTTTTGGGCTAAGTTAATTGAAAGATTTAATTATATTGGGCTAGTAAAAGAAATGAGTTTTGAGCCTAGCCCATTAGTGAAGTAATTAGGCTTTATCCTAAAATAATTTATAAAAATATCACAAAAACCCTAACTTCTTCCTCCCTCCCTCATTCGGCCGATCTCTCCCATCTCTCTCTCATTTTTTCTCTTCCAAAGCCACAATCATCCTTCTCTTTCACTTCCTTGTTGGTGTAACAAGCTTAGGTAAGATCTTTAAGGTGTTTTAATCTTTTCTTTTGATTTATATTCAATTAATTGTTTTAAGTGTTGATTATCATCTAGAAATTTCATCACCATCTTCTATATGGTGTATGATGAGTCTAGATGATCATATTATGTAAAAGATCTATATGATTCATAAAAATCATCAAGTTGTAACTTGTGTGATTTAAAGAAGATAGATCTTATGGTTTTAACCAATGTTGTTATTGTTATAAGTTGTATGTTATCATCATCTCTAGATTATATCTACACCCTATACATGGTGTATGATGGATCTAGATGATTATATAAAATACAAGGTCTAAATGAACCATGGAAATCACCAAGTTTTATTTAGGTGATAAAATGTGATAGATCTTGTGAATGGTTATAATTCTTGTTAATTATTATTTTGATTCTTAACATATCCATGTCAATATGTTTAGATCTAAGTATACAACTTTATAGCATCTTCTAAGATGTGTATATAAATGTTTGTGTATTTGAAAGATCAAGGAACCTTTAAAAAGGGGGAAAATTATGAGTTTAAGTGGTTTGTCATATATTATATTGATTTGATTCTTTTCCTTGTGACTAAATGAAATGCCAATGACCCCTAGCCCTTTTTAGTGCCACCATGTTCATAGGGGACTGAATTTGGGTGATAAACACATCTAGGAATGTGTTTCAAAAGGGAGAGGAATGGATTGGTTAAAAAGATTAAGGGTTGGCTACGATTCTGTCTCCATCAGATTTGTAGTCATCTTACAAAAATCAGAACTTGAATTCTATAACTCAAACGGATCTCAAACCTGTGCCAAAAGTTTACAAATTGTGTTGGGTAACTTCCTTATGAAGGTCACTCTCATTAATTAGGACTTTATCCATGGGCAAGAACAGCATCTTTGCTGGTAGGTCTGATCCGGGTCTGATCTGATAGGTCAATTTGTTTTATTCGTTTCTATGGCTTGGGAAATGATCTGATGAGATTCCAAGTTCCCATATGTGTGTTATGACCTAAAGTTGTGATCTGGAGTTTATGGGATGTTATCTCCAAGTATTTCTTGGTCATATTGAGTTCACACTCCAGATCAGTTTTCTGTCATCAGCTTTTAAGGGTTTTGTAATTAGTCATGTTGTGAATTTCATATCTAGAGTTTGGGAAACCCTTTTTGGTCGATTCCAACTCTGAGACTTTGGTATTTATGTCTATTATCTCTGTGATTTTTATTTTGGACAATGTCTACCCACAAGTTGGGTAGAATTGGCCAACACTACTGATTTCCTATGACTTGGGACTGCATTGCGATGTCTTTTTAAAAGCATCATAATAAATTCATATTTTGGAGTTAGAGTGAGTTCTTTACTGTTTTAAAAAGGGGAAAGACTCTAGTTTCTTAGAAAAATTTAATATTGATATGTTAATACTTAGGAAAATTAAGTAAATCCATCTTTAACAGCGGGTCTGTTTTTAGACCTTGCTGTCCAGATTTTTGTTTAAGTCTTTAAGCTTCATCTTTGGGTATATCCTAACTCCTAGTTTATAATAGGTGAAGTTTTGGCATTTGCTCAAGTGTGGTAGCCAGTTTTGATTTAGCAATCTCCCTTAAGTATTCAAGGTGAGTTCTCTCACTCCATTGTCTCAATATTTATGACTGCTAGGTTAGCACGTGAGTGTTAAATTATTATTATGGTATGATAATATGAATGCATGCTTAAATTGTTAATCATACATGTGCACGGTATGTTTATTGTTGAGGGGATCATAGCAATTATCCGGCTTTTGTCCGGTGCGCGTGGTTAGGTATAATTACTCCAATACCCTCCGGATGTGAGGTGAGGGTAAGATTAACCCAATACTCTTCGGTTTGTGAGATGCGGGTAACCTACTAGCCCTCCTTATAAGCTTTGATTTGTTCTTGGCTTATGTTTAAATGTTATAACTATATATTTTAATCTAGGTCTAGTGATTGTGGATATTGGCATAATGTTGTGTTGGAATTCACTAAGCTTTGTGCTTACGGTTTAACTTAACATTTTCAGGTATTACGATTAAGGAGGCTAAGGACTGACGGGAGCATTCGTGACACACTGTGATTTTATTTTAAATCAATGAACATTTTTAGTACTTCCGCTTTTGACATTTCCATATTAGAAAGTTTTACTTATGTTGTTTTCTTTAGAAGTTTGATAACTTGATTACCATTATTGGCTTATTAAATTAAACAAATGAAGTCCCTTTATGAATTGGTGTCAAACTTTATATTATTTCAAAAAAAAAAAAAAAAAAAAAATTCTGGGTGTTACAAGTTGGTATCAGAGCCTTTTCATTTGAGTGAACTAGGCCTTCTTAGGGATGTCTAGACTCAAATTTAAAAACATTTTATTTCTCTTGTACAAAGTTTATTAAAAACTAGCAGTGAAGATGTCACGGCAGCTTGGCCATGACCAAGTAAGTTTTATTAACTAATTGAGTTTAAATTTTATTACTTATCAAACACAATAGTATGCTCCATTTATGACATATCCCAAAGACTAGCCTAGGAGGATAATTATATGCCTTTAGTGCTATTATCTACCATGTGAGAATTTAGGCCTTTTAGATCTACCATGAGTGTGAATTAAATCACATGGCTAGGAGCAAGTCAAATTTTGAAACTAGACCTGAAACCGAAATTGGAACTTCTATATTGAATAATAGAAGGGCCCCTATTATTCAATATATTGGAGCCGGTTTGGGGGACGGGGCAAGGTTGAAAAGTTTTCAGCAAGCTGAGTGTTTTCGATTTCTTAGACATGCATAGGTTGAATCGTTTTCTTTTCTTATCAATTTTAGATGGCTCCGCCGCTCGCCTCAATGCAATTCAAATAGCTCAAGTTAGGGAACTCGTTGCCGAGGAGTTCAATAATGCTTTTAACGAGATTATTCCGAATGTCACGACTAACATCATTGATCAAGTTCGTGCTCGCTAGATGAGCGTATGGCGTATGCACCTCCGCCTGGGGGCTCCTGTTCCTCCTGTTCGTGATTTAATGTACTACTACGAGAAGTTCGGCAAGTGCACCACCTCATTGGGATGGGGAGGACGATCCAGCAAGGCGGCTAAGCACCGGTTATCCGACATGGAGGGCGCCTTTATGACTATAGGGTGCCTGCACTACTTTAGAGTGTTGGTAGCAAAGAACCAACCGAGGAAGCGGGTAAGACATGGTGGAACACCACCACGGGAAGAATGATCAAGAAGTCAGAAGGGCGATTACTTGGGCCTGGTTGTGGAGTGGTTCGAGGCACGGTATGTGCCTAGGGTGGAGCAACAAAGAATGATGCAGAATTCATGGCGTTACAAATGCACCACCGAATCAAGTAGTGATCCGAACGCCAAGTTCATGGAGATGCTTTCTTTCTGTCCTACTTTTGCCGGAGATGAAGCATGGCTTGTTAGTCGGTACATCTCGATTTTACGTACCGAGATTCGGGAATTTGTGAGCATGCAAGACTATACGACCTTGGGTGCAGTCATGGGGGCAATTAAAGAGAGAGATTGAGCCGCAAACTCAATCTAAGAGGAAACTGGAGAGCACTTTTTCTAAAACTTCTAATGAGGCTCATAAGAAGACAAAGTTTGGGGATAAACCAAGATATGAATACAAGCCATCTCGCGAAGCAGGTGATCGACCCCATTGGTGTGTTATAACCGCAAGAAGGAAGGGCATCACTGAAGAATTGCAAGGCTCCAAAAGCCATTACTTTCTGTGTTACTACCATCAAGCAATGCGGTACCAGCTTGTTACAATTGCCAAGAGAAGGGGCACAAGAAGCCTGATTGCCCAAAGTCAAGAAGAATGGGAATGCAAATCCCAATACGCTTCGACCTCTAACGGACCAACTATGTTGACACGAGGACGTGTCCACCACTACGAGGGAGGAGCTCGCGAAGCTCGCGATCAGAAAGTGTAAACATCTCTTCCTTATCTTTTATCTTATGCTATGCCATAGAGTAATTGTTTTATTGATTAAATATTATGAATCGTGCACTTATCTGCTAGATTCTCACCGCCGCCGTTATGTTTGATTCTCGCGCTACTCACTCCTTCGTGTCACGCGCTCATAAATCGTTTGGGGCGTGGTGTCGGAAACTAGCACGCCCCATGGTTATCGGTTGCCGACAATCGCACTATCTTCAAGTATCGATGTTTATCGGGGTTGTACCCTTGAATTTTCGGGAGTTGAATTCCCCATAGATCTTATCCCTATTGCTATGAGGGAACTTTGCGTTATTGTGGGTATGGATTGGCTCGATGCATTCGATGCAGAAATTCTTTGTCGCAAGAGACAAGTTCGTGTTCAAAACCCTAGGGGTGGAGAACTTATTATTCAAGGAGATATTCCCCATTTGGATATTGCTTCTTGTACCTCTGCTATTTCACTCGATAATGTTCCAGTTGTTTCCGACTTTGGTGACGTCTTTCCTGAGGAACTCCCGGGTTTGCCACCTATTAGGCAAGTGGAGTTTCGCATTGATTTAGTACCTGGCGCTGTTCCAATCGCCAAATCTCCTTATCGTTTGGCGCCACTCGAGATGAAAGAGCTTCAAGATCGATTCAGGAGCTTAGTGATAAGGGGTTTATACGGCCAAGTTTCTCGCCGTGGGTGCTCCTATACTTTTCGTGAAAAGAAGGACGGTTCTCTAAGAATGTGTATAGATTATCTGAGTTGAATAAACTCACGATAAAGAACCGTTATCCTTTACCTCGTATCGACGATCTTTTCGACCAACTCCAAGGAGCGTCTTGGTTTTCCAAGATTGATTTGCGTTCGGTTATCATCGATGCGATTTCGTGATCGTGACATTGAGAAAACGGCGTTTCAACCCGATACTGACACTTTGAATTTGTGGTGATGCCATTTGGACTCACTAATGCACCCGCTGCTTTTATGGATCTTATGAATCGGGTGTGTGGTCCGATGCTCGACCGTTCGGTCATTGTGTTTATTGACGATATTTTGGTCTATTCTAAGACCAGGGAGGAGCATGAAAAGCACATTCGGGAACTTCTAGAGACACTACGAAGAGAACGGCTTTATGCTAAATTTTCTAAGTGTGAATTTTGGTTAGAAGAGGTTCAATTCTTGGGCCACGTGGTGAACAAGGAAGGTATCAAGGTCGATCCGGCCAAGATTGATGCGGTTAAGAAATGGGAAGCTCCTAAATCGCCTTCGGAGATTCATAGTTTCTTGGGTTTGGCCGGTTACTATCGTAGGTTTATTGAAAATTTCTCAAAGATTGCTCTACCTCTTACGCGATTGACCAAGAAGTCGGAGAAATTTGTTTGGGGTCCGGAACAATAGTTTGCATTTGAAGATCTTAGGACGCGGTTGTGTAATGCCCCCGTTTTGACTTTACCGGAAGGAGTGGAGGACATGGTAGTGTACTGCGACGCATCTCTTCAGGGTTTTGGTGCTGTGTTGATGCAACGGGGTAAGGTGATAGCTTATGCGTCTCGCCAGCTAAAACCTCACGAAAGGAACTACCCCACTCATGACCTGGAATTAGGAGCTGTTGTTTTTGCTCTCAAGATATGGAGGCACTACCTTTACGGGGTTAAGTGTATCATTTACACTGACCATAAAAGTTTGAAGTACCTTTTCGATCAGCGGGATCTGAATATGAGGCAGGTTAGATGGTTAGATGTGGTGAAAGATTACGATTGTGAGATTCACTACCACCCCGGTAAAGCTAATGTGGTAGCTGACGCACTCAGTCGTAAGCAATCTGTCGAACCGATTCGAGCTAAATGTCTTCGGATGACAATGGAGACATCATTATTGGGTATGATTCGAGATGCTCAAGATGTGGCGACTCAAGAGGGGAACCTAAATCGTGAAAGGATTGTGAATGAGTTACCTAAGATGGAGCGAGATGGGCGTGGATTACTAACTCGTTATGGTAGGGTTTGGGTTCCATTTACTGGTGGGAACCGGAAAACTCTTATGGAAGAAGCTCACAGGTCCAAGTTTTCTATTCATCCGGTGCTACAAAAATGTACCGAGATCTTCGTGAGGGTTATTGGTGGCACGGGATGAAGAATGATGTGGCTCGATATGTAGAAGAATGCCCGACATGCCTAAGGTCAAAGCCGAACACCGAAACCTCATGGGAAATTGCAACCTTTGGAGATTCCCGAGTGGAAATGGGAGCACTTAACCATGGACTTTATTACAAAACTTCCTAAGACCGCAAAGGAGCGGATACGATATGGGTAGTTGTGGATCGATTGACGAAGAGTGCTCATTTCGCCATCAAGGAAAGTTCTTCACCAAAAATTGGCCGAGATTTTTGTTCGGGAGATAGTTTCATTGCACGGTGCCCGTATCTATTGTCTCGATCGAGATACTCGATTCACCTCTCGATTTTGGCGTAAATTCCAAGAAGAATTGGGTACCCGATTACATTTCAAGATCGCGTTCCATCCGCAAACCGATGGGCGAGTGAGCGGACGATACAGACTTTGGAGGACATGCTTCGGCATGCGCAATTGATTTTGGAGGCGGTTGGGATGATCATCTTCATTTAGCCGAAGTTTTCATATAACAACAGCTATCATTCAAGCATCGATGTGCCCCGTATGAAGCACCGTATGGTAGGAAGTGTAGAACCCCAATGTGTTGGGGTGAGGTCGACAGAGGGTGCTCGGTAGCACCGATATTGTTTTGCAAACCACGGAGAAAATCAAAATGATCAGGGATCATTTGGTCACCGCTAGGAGTCGTCAGAAGAGTTATGCAGATAAGCGACGCTCCGATCTTGAGTTTCAGGTTGGGGATCATGTGTTATTAAAGGTCTCCCCTTGGAAGGGTGTGATTAGGTTCCACAAGCGTGGGAAGCTGGGACCTCGGTTTATTGGACCTTATAAGATCATAGCTCGCGTTGGTAAGGTAGCATACCGGTTGGAGCTGCCTGACGAGCTTAGTTTGATTCATAACACCTTCCACGTGTCTCAGTTGAGGAAGTGCATTGTTGACGATACCGCCGTGGTACCTCTGGAAGACATCCAAATTGACGAACGGCTCAACTATGTTGAGAAACCTATCGCGGTTGTTGATCGAAAGTCAAAGACCCTTCAGAGCGGCAAGACTGTTTATTCTGTTAAGGTTCAGTGGCAGCATAGGAAGGGATCTGAGTGTACATGGGAACCTGAAGACGAGATGAGGGCGCATTATCCCGAGTTATTCAGAGGGACTGACTTCGAGGCCGAAGTCCCTTCTTAGTAGGGGAGAGTTGTAACGCCCGGTTTTTTTTCCCGGTACGTTAATTATTTTCATGGTATTTAGTTATTTTAAATGATGGGTTTAATTAATTAGCCAAGTTAGATTAAAATACAAGTTTTGGGCTAAGTTAATTGAAAGATTTAATTATATTGGGCTAGTAAAAGAAATGAGTTTTGAGCCTAGCCCATTAGTGAAGTAATTAGGCTTTATCCTAAAATAATTTATAAAAATATCACAAAAACCCTAACTTCTTCCTCCCTCCCTCATTCGGCCGATCTCTCCCATCTCTCTCTCATTTTTTCTCTTCCAAAGCCACAATCATCCTTCTCTTTCACTTCCTTGTTGGTGTAACAAGCTTAGGTAAGATCTTTAAGGTGTTTTAATCTTTTCTTTTGATTTATATTCAATTAATTGTTTTAAGTGTTGATTATCATCTAGAAATTTCATCACCATCTTCTATATGGTGTATGATGAGTCTAGATGATCATATTATGTAAAAGATCTATATGATTCATAAAAATCATCAAGTTGTAACTTGTGTGATTTAAAGAAGATAGATCTTATGGTTTTAACCAATGTTGTTATTGTTATAAGTTGTATGTTATCATCATCTCTAGATTATATCTACACCCTATACATGGTGTATGATGGATCTAGATGATTATATAAAATACAAGGTCTAAATGAACCATGGAAATCACCAAGTTTTATTTAGGTGATAAAATGTGATAGATCTTGTGAATGGTTATAATTCTTGTTAATTATTATTTTGATTCTTAACATATCCATGTCAATATGTTTAGATCTAAGTATACAACTTTATAGCATCTTCTAAGATGTGTATATAAATGTTTGTGTATTTGAAAGATCAAGGAACCCTTAAAAAGGGGGAAAATTATGAGTTTAAGTGGTTTGTCATATATTATATTGATTTGATTCTTTTCCTTGTGACTAAATGAAATGCCAATGACCCCTAGCCCTTTTTAGTGCCACCATGTTCATAGGGGACTGAATTTGGGTGATAAACACATCTAGGAATGTGTTTCAAAAGGGAGAGGAATGGATTGGTTAAAAAGATTAAGGGTTGGCTACGATTCTGTCTCCATCAGATTTGTAGTCATCTTACAAAAATCATAACTTGAATTCTATAACTCAAACGGATCTCAAACATGTGCCAAAAGTTTACAAATTGTGTTGGGTAACTTCCTTATGAAGGTCACTCTCATTAATTAGGACTTTATCCATGGGCAAGAACAGCATCTTTGCTGGTAGGTCTGATCCGGGTCTGATCTGATAGGTCAATTTGTTTTATTCGTTTCTAGGGCTTGGGAAATGATCTGATGAGATTCCAAGTTCCCATATGTGTGTTATGACCTAAAGTTGTGATCTGGAGTTTATGGGATGTTATCTCCAAGTATTTCTTGGTCATATTGAGTTCACACTCCAGATCAGTTTTCTGTCATCAGCTTTTAAGGGTTTTGTAATTAGTCATGTTGTGAATTTCATATCTAGAGTTTGGGAAACCCTTTTTGGTCGATTCCAACTCTGAGACTTTGGTATTTATGTCTATTATCTCTGTGATTTTTATTTTGGACAATGTCTACCCACAAGTTGGGTAGAATTGGCCAACACTACTGATTTCCTATGACTTGGGACTGCATTGCGATGTCTTTTTAAAAGCATCATAATAAATTCATATTTTGGAGTTAGAGTGAGTTCTTTACTGTTTTAAAAAGGGGAAAGACTCTAGTTTCTTAGAAAAATTTAATATTGATATGTTAATACTTAGGAAAATTAAGTAAATCCATCTTTAACAGCGGGTCTGTTTTTAGACCTTGCTGTACAGATTTTTGTTTAAGTCTTTAAGCTTCATCTTTGGGTATATCCTAACTCCTAGTTTATAATAGGTGAAGTTTTGGTATTTGCTCAAGTGTGGTAGCCAGTTTTGATTTAGCAATCTCCCTTAAGTATTCAAGGTGAGTTCTCTCACTCCATTGTCTCAATATTTATGACTGCTAGGTTAGCACGTGAGTGTTAAATTATTATTATGGTATGATAATATGAATGCATGCTTAAATTGTTAATCATACATGTGCACTGTATGTTTATTGTTGAGGGGATCATAGCAATTATCCGGATTTTGTCCGGTGCGCGTGGTTAGGTATAATTACTCCAATACCCTCCGGGATGTGAGGTGAGGGTAAGATTAACCCAATACTCTTCGGTTTGTGAGATGCGGGTAACCTACTAGCCCTCCTTATAAGCTTTGATTTGTTCTTGGCTTATGTTTAAATGTTATAACTATATATTTTAATCTAGGTCTAGTGATTGTGGATATTGGCATAATGTTGTGTTGGAATTCACTAAGCTTTGTGCTTACGGTTTAACTTAACATTTTCAGGTATTACGATTAAGGAGGCTAAGGACTGACGGGAGCATTCGTGACACACTGTGATTTTATTTTAAATCAATGAACATTTTTAGTACTTCCGCTTTTGACATTTCCATATTAGAAAGTTTTACTTATGTTGTTTTCTTTAGAAGTTTGATAACTTGATTACCATTATTGGCTTATTAAATTAAACAAATGAAGTCCCTTTATGAATTGGTGTCAAACTTTATATTATTTCAAAAAAAAAAAAAAATAAATAAATTTCTGGGTGTTACACCATGCAAACAAAATTATGCACCACAATTATCGCACACAAATGAAATCATGAAACACCGATACCTTGCATAAAAGAGGAGACTTACGTCCACAAGCCGCACGGAGATGACGGTCGCCCACGATACTAACCACATCCGACACGTTGTGACTACGCACAACTCAACTTGTCACCCGACAACTTGAGTGACATGACATCATATTACTCGACAAACCACGACTCGACTTGACCCGACAGTCTAGGTTTCCGCAACCTAAGCTCCGATACCATAATTGTAACACCCCCAGACCATATGGGAATATTACACGCCGTAGACCCTCCCCACGAGGACCTACTAGGCTAAACAACATAGAACTACCAAAAACTTGACCGACCAGAGTCAATCATTAATACAGACCATTAAGGTCAATTACAATACAACCATACGGACCGATGAGGTCAAACGACTAATGCAAACGAGATGAAATACAACTCTTTATAATAAATACCCACGCATGGGTAAAGATACACAACAGCGGAAGTCTGACTATAACTCGGTCAATACAACATAACCCGACCAAACTCTCAACTCTAGCTTAGTATCGTAGCTCGTCACTTCCTGTGCCGATCCTGTGACTGCTCCCCCGAACCAGCATGTACCTGGACATAAAACAGACATCCATTCCTCGATTACTCGGGGGTTAGTAAATCTCCACTATTTTACTAGTGCAAGTATAATAGTATACAAAATGTATCACACAAAAAAAATCACGAATCAAATATGACAATCAATTGTCAAAACATTATCGAGAGGTTTTATTAATCAGAAAACAAGCGATGAAGTTTTTAAAATTAAATTCGGCATCTCGGGAATTTTTAAAGTATAATTTCTTTTGGACCTCGAGTACCAAATTACAAAACCTCTTTCAAAAATCATTAAGGCTTCAGCTCGGTTCTTGTTTCAAAACACATTAGTGAATATCATCACGTGTTCGAGATTTAACATCAAAACGTTATTCATTCATTCACTATTTGTACTCGTCAAGTAACGAACCCCACACACGGTTCGTACCCGGTTCCACACATTCACTGTTCATACACATCATGTACCGAACTCCAGAGGCCACAACGGACCGTACCTGGACACCACACACTGTTCGTACACCTCATGTACCGAACTCCAGAGGCCATGACGGACCGTACCTGGACCACACACACTGTTCGTATACCTCATCTACCGAACTCCAGAGGCCACAACGGACCGTACCTGGACCACACACACTGTTCGTAAACCTCATTTACGAACTCCAGAGGCCACAATGGACCATACCTGGACCGTACACACACACTTCCCAACACATATCAAGCAATGCAACACATCCCCACAAACATCACACCTTAATATAAATATGTCCGAACATCCAATCATACACCAAAATACATGTCCAAGTGTATAATCAATCCAACACAATAATCATAATTATCACAATACATCAAACTCGATCAATCAAGCCCAACACGGATCACGCGATTAACATGACCAACATAACTTCACAACATTAAATAAGCAAGAACATCATTAATACCAACAAATGTTCGAATAATCAATTAACACGAATCATATCCATGAAGGTAAATCAAATCATCATAAATCCAATACGTAAGCTCTATTCACAAGACACAAATCATATAAGTAGAATACTTGCCTCAATAACCGATATCGAACACTCCGACGAACACGGTTCAACCGGGTAACCTCGAACCCCGAAGAAGACAATGAACGGAAGAGTTCCGACTCGAGTTCTTCACAAAGATTTCATTCCTAATACATATCATCAATAAATCAATGACCGTACGAGGAACAATAATCGTATAACGCCCGAATCCCCCTCTAAGACCTTTTATCGGACACCTTCAAGGCGTCGATTAGAAACTCAACGAAACGACGAATCCTTGACAATCCAACCATGGAACAATAAGGAAAATGATAGAATATCGATCCGCCACAAATCTAAGTTACTACGGGTTAATCGGACGAAACCAAGCAAAACCCCCTAATTTCCCGAAAACTAAGATTTTAGGAAATCTAACCTTGTTTCGGTCTATCAGATGAGGTTGTGGAATGATTAGTCGATGATATGAACTCCAGAACTTCGTGGATTAATCGCTTGACAACATGCCTCCTTGTTCACCAAGACTCCAGTCGCGAAAGGGAAAGAAGAGAAATGAAAAATGGGTGAAAACATGACTGCTCAGTCATATTTATACGGATGCGCATTAGTGTGCGCTAGGGTTTTGGGTTAGCGTGCGCTAGCGTGCTAGTCTCGGCCTAGAACCATTGGCCGGGGCTCGCCCTCGTGCGCTATACCCTTGCGCTAGCGATTGGCACCGAGAGTCCAGAGACTTCTGTCTGGCCGCGATAGCTCGCGCTGGACGGGCGTTACCGTGCGCTAGCCGACCCGTCCAGAACCTCCTGAACTAAACTGCTCGGCCAGGTAGCGTGCGCTGGGCAGCCGAATAACGCGCGCTATGCCTGTCTAGTTAGCGCGCGTAGCCTTCCGATGGTAGCATGCGCTATGCCGGTTCCTGCTGCACCTGACCGGCCAGTGCCCAGTCCTTCCGACTGTAGCTGCCGCACCTGCCCGACCAGTGCCCAGCTGCCATGACCCGACGACTCAATTTCCGAAAACGCATGGAACGAACTCGACAAAACACACGCGGCCAATATCATCGATCCGAAATAAAAACGTCATGCAACAAATAATCACACACGAGCATATAAACACAAAATCAATCATCGAGAAAATAATATCGGACTCGACAACCGAGAAATATCCGAAAAAATCCAAAATAACCGGAATGACAAATCTAGGGTATTACATTTTTGAACTACATGATCAAATTGAAGGTTGGTTATTTACTTATGTTGCTCAGGAATATTGATCAGGATAGCAGTCACTAGACTCAACAGGCAAATAATAAAGGCATTACTGCTATTTGTTAAGAATAGATAATGTATTAAACTCTAAGTTGTAATACCCGTGATTTCCTCTTTCGGTAATTTTTTGTTTTTGGCATTTTTCTGGTTTTCAGAACACTCTTGCGAGCATTTTGACATTTTGATAATGTTTTGTTCAGCATGTTTGGTCATCCGAGTGTGTTCCGGGGCTGTTTTACCCGAATCCGTGTTTTGAGCGACTTTTCCGCTATTTGGTTCATTTCGTGTGATGGTGGTTCGAAACTACGATTTCGTATTTCCTATAAGTCCGTTGAGCTTTGTTATGCATGTTGTGAGCTTCGGTTTGGTTGTTTGATGTCATATGGTGATTTTCGGACGTTTTGGGCCGTTTTGTAATTTCTCGAAGTTTGGGGTAATTACTTTCATTGTCATTATTCCGAACCTTCAGGTAGTTGGAATTGTATTTTCTTTTGACATTTGAGTTCGTCGTTGTGCACTGTTCATATGCATGCCTTCGTCTTATGTTGTTGTCTTCGTTTCACGGTTTTGTCGCGCTCGTACTCGACGAGCTGAACTTAACAGTTTTTGAACTGCTAAGTGACTTACGTACGCTATGCTATAAGCATAACGTACGTTATCTTCATGTGCCTTACGTACGTTAAGCCTTCTCATTACGTACGTAAGGGTATTCACTAGTAGAATAAACGTCAAAGACTTCGGTACGTCTCACTTCGGTAATGTATATTAGCGAAGTAAAAACAAACAACAACTTCGCTTTTCAATTTACTGAAGTAAAAAACCCACATAGACTTCACTAAATGGTACCAAACAAAAAAGCAGGAGCTAGTTAGAAAATTTAAGTTACAAAGACTTCGCTAATTTGATAATTACTGAAGTAAAAAGTGTGAAATTTTATTTTTTAACAAAATTTTTTTACAATAGCGAAGTGTATGTTTTGAGACCGGAAATTAATATTTTGATGTTCAATTTTTTTCATTTAGGCTCCAAACATACTGAGCAAATATTGATTTCCACCATTCCTCCCTCAAATTTTTTACTCCAATTTCCATGATAAAAAATTACTAAAACAAACAATTTTATCCAAAACATTACCAAAATAACAACAAGAAAGAATTGAATTGTTTTTGGTTAAAAATATTTAGAGTTCAAGAAGGCATTGGACCGAATAAAAATATTAATCGGTCAAAACCCTGCAAAATCAGCTGTTCCCATTTCTCTTTCTCTCTCCTGCATCTCCTACCTCTCCCCATTTTCAACCCTAACCCCGAGGTCCCCGACGCCCAATATCCTCTACCTTATTTCCCAACCCTCCCTCGCCCTCTTCCTTTCTCTAAAAAGAGAAATCCTCTCTCTAGTCTCCATCTCTCTAAGAAAATATCAGAATACCTCATCCCAAATCTGAATGGCATCCCACGCGAGGAGAACGTGTACAGGAGCGCAACCTTTTCTCTGTCGCCTACAAATGGGAACTATTGCCGTAAATCCCTCTATATATCAACAATCTAAATTCTAGTTCAATTCCTGAAAGAAATTTATCGTCAATGACGTCAAACGAGAATCCATGGGAGAAACGGCGGCGGTGCCGAAGCCCGATCGACACATAAAGTCGGCGAAATTCACCGACGAAGGACGCGGCGGTCGGCTTCGAGAAAACCAAGGTGATGGTCTGCGGTTGGCTTCAAAACCAAGGTGGCGGCTATGCAATTCAGGATCGCGCGACCGTCGGCGTCAATCGGATTAAACTCAAGCTCTTAGGAAAAAGTAATTCTTTTAAAAAAGAAAAAAACAGATTTTGAAAGCGATTTGTTAATTTTGATGAATTAGGGTTTTGTCGTTGTTGTTTGGTGTTCTTCATAAATTTACGCAATTGAATCGATTGATGTGCGAGCTTTTTTTTGTTGATGTTTTCTTGATTAATATGTTTCGTATTCGATTTTGATTAATTGATTTTTGGTTGTGCATTATATGATTGTATCATCCTGTTAGGGATTTCATGGTATGGTGTACGGATCGAGGACTCACCCTTTTTCTTTTGGCTTTAGGAGGCTCTCTCTTTTATTTAGTAGTAATAAATCTTGAGAGTATGAAGAACAGAAATTCCTTCATGAATTTCTTACAATGTGATCTTGATCCTTGTTAAAGAAATAAAAACTTTGATTAAGTTCCGGTAATCGGTAGTGAACCGAGTGGTTTCCGTGAAGGGATAACTGCAATTTTTATTAGGTTTAACCTAACCAGATAAAGTCAGTAGTTATCTTTTAAAATCATATAGGTACCTCTCTTCAAAATGTTGCAAACATCCTTTTGAAGTTGTGGCATGATCCAAAACTTACAAGGGGAAGGATATATTTTAATTTTGTGACCATAAATTCATTTAATACATATATTAAAATGTACTATATTAGTGAAGTTCTAATTATACTTGCAAATTACCTCCGGTAATCGATGTACAGACTTCCTACGGCCGTCTATATTAAGTGCTATCGCCACGATAGTAGGTCGCCAATTACCTACCATTTGATAAGGCCATTATGGTGTTTTTTTTTCACTTTTTTTTGTGTTTGTTTGTTGCCGCACTTTGGGTGGCGATAAGTATTTTAACAAATCGGTGGTAATTTTAGGTGGCCGGACACGTTCATCCGTCACCGATCGAACTTTTGGACTTCCATGGTTTTTTTTTCTTCTCCTTTCTTTGCCAACACTTCGGTATAGCCGTGATACATATTTAAAAATACCACTAGGTAATTTGAGGCGGTCACGGACACCACCAACGGCCAGTTGCCCAACTATTTTCTTTTACTTTGCCGCCAAATAATTGGTAATTCCGAGTTACCTAGTCGATATTATGAGAAAGGATCTTTGTAGTTTTGCAAGTTTGGTAATTTGTAGTTTTGCAATTTTCTTGTAAATTGGTATATTATGAGAAAGGATCATATCCTCGATCGAGCGAAGGAGGAGAGCCGCGGCAACGAGAGCCACGTGTCCGCCATCAAAGCCTGAGATCCAAGATTGAATCAACTCTCCAACATCTGCACAGAATTCTCAGCTACTCGACTCCATTGAAGAAAATGATATGTATGTGTCTTGTCATACCAATTTTTGTTACTTTATTTAGCGTGATATTAGTATTACTTATAATTAGTTACAATTTTACACAGTTAACTTTTTCAAGGATGTTGGTGAGGTTGTTGATGTCCTTTTTGCAAGTTATGGACACGTTGAATTCACCACCCCTGATGCGTACCAAAAGTATAATCATTGTTTAGTTTTATTTCCAATAAATTTTTGTTGAACACGATAAAGACCTAATTATTTAGTAATTTATTTTCGGACCCTTGAACTCAATGGATCAAATTTGCTTGGTCGTGATGTGAAAATTGATTTAGCAAAGGAAAGAGGGAAATAGGTTCATACACTCTGGCGCGTATGAACTTTAAACTCTGTTTATGTATTTTTGCACTTTGTTTATATATTTAAGAGTTCGACTTTTAATTGATGCATCACTTGTTACGTATATTTAGCAATGACAGTCTTACCAAAAGAGTAAGTTCTTTATACCAACACTCTGTAGTTATGCATAAATTATTTATAAATTTGCTAACAAATTATACCTTGGTGGTACCTTGCAGCCTTATGGCTACTCTCGAGGGACACTTTGGGGAGTGGGGTGAGATTGTAAAACTTAGTATCCCTAAAGATTATGAATCTGTGGTCCAAAAGGGTAAGGTTTATTTGTAATAACGAGTTACATCATATATTTGTTCTTCAAGCTTTTGAGGCTTACATCTCGATGCTTTATTATTGCAATATTTTGAAAAAGTAGAATTTTTATTTTTGTTTTAGCTATTGCCGCCAATATTACAGAGCCACTTTTGAAATATTACAAAGCTCACGAGTATTCTGTTTATATTTAAGTTGTAATTTAACCGTGTCGGATGTTTGTCATTGCGATTAAACATGCTATGTTGCATCCGTGACTAGCCCTATATGAGAAAAACTTCTGGTCTTGGTAATTTCGTATGGAATTGAAAGACCTCCAGGTGAGATAAACGGAATATAAATTAAAAGGATTGAGGTGACATATTGCGTTTGTGTTCTTTTTGAACTTGTGTTGACTAAAGCACATTAGTTTATTTAATGTACTGTTGTTAATGTTGTGCTTTTCTATTTAGGCTAGCTTAAAGAAACACGAACGTGATTTTTGAGGAGCTTCTCGAAGTGGATTTTCTTGTACGGACACCACTGTGGTGCCACTTTGTTGACCTCCGAGCGTGTTTGACCGAGGGGGATGCTACTTTGTTTTTGTTTACACGGGCTATATTAGCTCTTTGGGCAAAGATTTTGAAATAATAGTTTTTTGGGGGTTTTTCCTTTACATATTTGATTGATTGTGTGGTTTGTGCATTGGGTAGCTTGGTTGACATGTTTCTTTCACCGTTTACACGCGCATCATTAATGTGTCGGTGTTTGTCCTTTTAAAGGAATGTCGAGTTTTTTTTTTTTTTTGCATGATTTAGTTATATTTTGGGGTTTGAATTTGAAAAAAAAATCATTTCTTTTATGTTGAGGAAGATTCTTTCAAGACATCAAGAGGCAGTTTAAACTTAATAATTTTTATTTGCTATGTAATAAAGTGATTGATGATAATTTACGAATGCATTTTTCCATAATAAAAGTGAATTATGTGGCATTCGTGAAAAACACAGTTACAAGAAAACTAACTCCAGTCTTAAGGGGAACAGTAGGAAAGGCTGCAGATGAAGATGAAGAATATATGCGCATACAAATGCGATTGGACCACTTGAGAAAGAAGAAGAAGAAGCCGAAAGAATTTGGTTGGCACGATGAGGATGAGCAGATACAAAATGAGCCGATAGCACTACGGTCAGTGCATTGAGCAAGAAGTTAGAAGTTCATCGGTGCCTAATGATTGTTGCTCTAGTTTTTGTCTTTCTTTACTATTAATTCTTGTTGTATTAACTTAAAATTGTTGGCTTCAATTGATGGCAAAGTTTCTATATTCGCCTTTGATAGAAAATACGAAGGCACGGCGTCGGACAAAGAAGAGAATGATGCTCCTTTGTTTCAATGTGATTTGCTCAAGATCCTGGTTCACCAAAGACCAATACTACACTTAGGTGCGGTATGATGAAGTCGAACGAGTGGAGCAAGTTCGTCCACACGCTTGTCGATGGTGCTTAGTGGCTTCATTGTCGAAGTTCTTTGTCTAGATTCAAATCAGTACTATATGTGTATGGTCTTGGTTGCAACACTACCGTACTCTGGTGCATATCTGTTGGTATAGTTAGATCGTAACATGTCGTTTGATCGGGTAAATATGGTGAATGTTTTGTTAATGTGCACCCATTAGCTAGACCTATGCATGTGTCTCGTAGACATTGTGGAAGTTTATTTGATGTTGGCATATTATAGTTATGCCCAATGCAAACTTGTGAATCACGCGAATCAATATTTGGCATTTTTGTACGATAAATTACGTTTATATATGAAATTGTGGTTTATTACTATTATCAATGCTTATGATCTTGTGTTATTGAATTGGGATCTTGTGATTTGAGTTTGTTGGATTTTTAATGAGGTTGATTGATGTATTTGAGGTTGTGTTGTTGAGATCTTGTGAATTGAGGTTTTTTATTGGATGGATCATGTTTTTGTACAACAGGATTCTATATTTACAAATTGAAAAGAAATATGCAATGTGGTTATTTACTTCGGATAAAAAACGAAGTCAGAGATATATAATTAGAAGCGAATAGGAAATATACACTTCAGCGATTATAAAATAAGTGAAGTGGAAGGACCTTTTTTACTTCGCAAACCCCCATATTCGGGTTCTAAAAACCGAGATAGACTTCGGTTATTACGATATTAGACTTCGTCTAATAAGCGAAGTCTAAAGTATACCTTTAACTACACGAACATAGACTTCGGTAATTATAACATTTTTACTTCGGATATTATCCGAAGTCTTTGACGTTTATTCTTATAGTGATTCCACTTCAGTCAGTGAATTCTGTCCATCGACAGCGCACGCTATGTGTTGGCCCTAGCGTGCATTAACTGTGCGCATTACTTACGTTAAGGCCTTGCCATAACGTACGTAATGGTCTTCGTTATTTCGGACAGGAGGTTCTGGGCATCGATTACGTACGTAATGTCTTGTATAACGTACGTAACGCTGGCACGGGTTTATATACCCAGGAGTTGACTGTGTTCGTCATTTCTCAACATTTCTTCATCCCTCCACGGCTAGGGCGACTTGTGGGCGATTGGAGGGCGATTTTGGAGTCTTTTAACTCCAAGTTTTCATCTCCCTTGAGCTATTGACATTGATTAACATCATCAATCCGTGTTCTTCGTCTTCGATTCGAGGTAACTCTCTTGAAACCCTCCTTGGTGTATTTTGTGAATCTTCAAGATTGGGGTTGTTCTTCATGGATCGTGTTGTTGTATATCATCAATCGGCTGTGTTGATTCTCTCCCTATGATTTGATTCGTGTCTCTTATCGTATCCGGGTTTCGAGTGATGTTCTTGTTGTTCTTAGGAAATATTGAACCCTAAGTGTTTGATCTCTTGATTCTATGAATTCTTGTTGGGAATTTCATATATTTTCCACACTCCTTACGATCGACTTCATAGTAATTATGTTCTTCTTGTGTTTTCACGTAGTTGGAGAATTCGAGGGTTTCCGGTCGAGCTTTCCCATTGCTTCGCGTGCTCTGGACTTGAGGCGAGTATCTCGTCTATATTCTTTATACTTTGAGAATGTGATTTGTCATAAATTTAACGTGGACTCGTTAGTGACGGTATATTTAACCGTAACTTACTTTTAAATGAAGATGTGATTTTATGAAGGTAATTACGAACGTAAACTTGAGTTTCAAGAAGAATGATAACTACCTTTCATGTTATTTTGTGCTTAAAATAAATACTAGAAATGAGTAGTTAACTGAAGAATTGTGGAATCGCGTAATACTTGTATTATTTGCTCGTTAGCCTTTTTCCTGAATGATGGTGTGCTGTGAATGTTGTGCCCTTGTTGAAGTTATGATGCGTTAACTTATGTGTTACGTGGTTGCGGTTGTGGTGAATATTATACCTTTGTTATTGTGTATAGTAGAGAGTTGAGATGTTATCCGGGTAGGGGTCCCATCGAGGCTTCCGAAGGCGCGTGCTTGCGAGTACGGCCAGACTTACGTTGTGACCATAAGGTTATCAATTCAGGTAGGTCTGGCGAGGGCTCCGAGAATCGGCACTTGCGAGTGCGATGTCATGATAACTTATGGGCGTGCTTGAATGATGCTATCCGGGTAGGGTCCATTGAGGCCTCCGGAGGCACGTGCTTTCGAGTACGGCCAGATGTTACGATGTGACCATAAGGTTATCTAATCGGGTAGGTCTGGAGAGGGCTCCAAGAATCTTCACTTGCGAGTGCGATATCAAGATAACTTATGGGTGTGTTTGAGTTTACTTTTCGATGAGCTAATCCGGATGGGACCCTTCGGGGCCACGGAGACGATTTGATTGTTGATTCGATATTTCTTAATTGTTTATGTTTGAATCTTGAATCCTGGTTAAATTGGTGAATATGGTTTTGCCCTTGGGGCTTGGTTGAGAATTTAAGCAATTATATGGTTTTGAAAGAAACCCCTTTTGAAAGGAAGAATTATAAATCTTTCCCTGATTTTACATTAAGACCCCCGAAGTCTCTAAATAGACTCTTACAGTGATTTCTGGAGTAATTCACATGATTTGTTTTGAAGGAATAAATTTTCAAAAGACTTTAGACTCGGGGATCGTGTTACTACCTTGTAGAAATGTTATTCTCATAACGGTTGTATTCTTGATGTATAATTGTATAGCTTGTTTACTTGCTAGCGATTTACATCGCTAACCCCTCGTTGGGGGATTATGTTATGTTTTCCAGGTGTTTCGATTTGAGAGAGAGCAACCACAGAATCGGTATGGAGGATGATGTAAAGCAGCGATACTAGTCAAAGTTATAGTCGGGTGTCCGTCAGTGATCTGTCGGACCAAGTATTTATCTCTAGTTTTTGTCATCCTTAAGAGGATGGACATGTTGTGTAATGGTGATCGAGTTGTATTTTGGGTTATCAGTTGTACTGCTATGTTGTATTTTGGGATACCTAATCGGTCTACGGTTTTATGTTTTGGTCGAACCGACCATGTGTGGGTTTGTTTTGTGGTTTCTTGCCTGGTGGATTCTTGCGGAAAGGATCTACGGCGTGTAATGTCCCTAAGCGGATTGGGGGTGTTACATAAATGGTATCGGAGCCAGGTTGCGAAAACCTAGGCAGTCGGGTCCAGTTGGGTCTTGTCAAGTCGTGTCTTGTCGGAGTCGTGTCACCCGGGGGAGCAATTGTGAACAAGCGTGATCATTGTGATCTGTTGGGATCAATTGTGATTCGTTGTGATTAGTATCGTGGTGCAGCCATCATCTCCGTGCGGCCTATGGACGTAAGTCTCCTCTTTAATGTGAGGTATTGGTATTTCATGATTTCCTGTATGTGCGGTGATTGTGGTTCGTAATTTTGCTTGTGTAGTGCTGCAAGGTGAAATCCGTGTTCGATACTTGTGTTATATCGTATGTATATTGAGATGAATGTATTGATGGTTGGATGTAGGTTGGTGCAATAAGATATGAAAACTGTGAATTTTGACGTGTTCCAGAGAATGTATTGTCGGTAGAGTTCATGAGGAACTCAAATGGGTAGATTTGACGTATGTTTAAACTTGGTGTTCGCGAATTATATTTGGTTGGATTTATAATCTCGTTTGCCGATTGGGCAGGTAGTTTCAGGTTCGATTGCTTTTAAATAGTTGTAATTATATCCGCTGCGTGTAGGTTTGAAAACAGTTTTCTTGATTATATTTATGAGCCTGAGTATGTTTGTAAAGAACCGATTTTTGAAAATATTTCGATGGTGCGGTTAATCAATAGTTTTGCATGGATTTTGAAAATAGTTAAACTTTGACGAGTTAGTCTTGTATTTTCAAATGACACCTTCAGACGGTATCTGAAGTAGGCGTTTTAAAGTGTTTCGGACATTGTAAAATATTACCGTCATTTTGGTTATGATCGAAGGGATTTTCGAAAATTTTGCTAAGATTCGAAAGCTTCGCTTCGAAATGGAATGGGATGTTAATGATTTCAAAAAAAAATTCTAGACTGAGTCCCTTCTGCTTTATGAGGAACGACAAGTCTTCTAAAATATTTTTCAAACTTCTTCAAAATTTTCAAAATAAGAAATCCTTGATTCGTTTCACGAAAAAGCGATAATTGCAAACATTTTTGTTGTCTGAGAAGGAAATTCCATTTTTTTAAATGTACATTCGGTAATTGTGTTCGAAAGAAACATGTGCTGATTAATATCATTACCCGTGTTGGTGATGCTCTAGTTGTGGTCGTTAAACTGTTTTTCTGTGACTCTTGTTAGAAAGTTTGAACTTTGACGAATTTCGGACAATTCAGTGCTTTAACTCAAAATTTTTGACTTGAAATTTTCAAAAGTTCAACTGAATTAGGATGTTCTTGATTATTGGTAAATCGATGAGTTTTGTCAACTTTAGTGCGAGAATTTCTGACTATTTTATGAGAGTTTTTTTTTTTTCAAAAACGGTAATAACAGTTGATAATAGTTCGAAATTTGATGATATTGTCGTGTATGCAGTGATAGCTGGGCTTGATGCCTTGGGCATGTGCTGAATGTTCGAGTGGTTTACTCATGTGCTTGATTCTAGTGTGGGATGACTTGACAAATGTTGTTGTCGAAAATATTCATTTCCGAACCTATGAGAACTATCAGATATGAGCTATTGCGTGAACACTCTATGGTAACTCTTGTTAGCAAGAATATTTCTGTGCTTCATAGTGTGCCTTGCATGGACCCTCTTTTGTGATTGATATCATGTGTTGTTATGTCTCATTTTAACGAACGGTTGTTCAGTTTATTATATCGAGGGCCAGAGGTCGGGGCCGTGGCAATCAGTCGCGTGATCAGGATCATGCTGTCGGTGATGGCGTTGATATTGGTGTTGCTACTATACTTCAGCAGGTGGCAGACAGGATGACTCATTTGACCCAGGCGGTTCAGCGTAACACTACCTTGACTGAGAACGTCGGATCGACTCAGTGGCTTAGAGAAGTGATTCGTATGCGTCCTCCCCATTTTGCGGGCGTAGGTGATACTTTGGGCTGGGATGGTTGGCTTTTCCAATTGGAAAAGATTTTCAGGGCGGTTGGTTGTCCAGAGGAATGGAGGATTTCTATCGCTCAGTTCCTTCTCGATAGTGACGCTGCTAATTGGTGGGAGGCCGTTGAGCCTCAAGATCATGCCGTTACTTGGGAAGAGTTCAAGAAGTTGATGGAAGCAGAGTTCTGGCCAGAGCCGATCCGAGAGCAGAGGATCCGAGATTTTTATCTAGCCGATCCGCAGGATATACCCGTGTTGCAGGCTATTGTCGATTATAGTTGGCAGCTCGCTTACGTGAAGGGGCAGGCGAGGACCAAGGAAGACAAAAACCGTCATTTCGATATGCGGATGAAACTAGAGATTCGACAGTTTTCAGGTTTCACTTGTGCTACTTTGAGAGAGTATCAGAATCGAGCCATGGCGTACGAGATGGCATCGTTATCTACTGGGACTTTGCATGAGCCGAAGAGGCAGAGGACGTCTGGAGATTTTTCGGATAGTGTGGGATTCCGAACTTCTTCACGTCGAGCTTCGCGTAGTCCTTTGGTGAAACCTTCATTTTCTTCATTTGGTGGAACCAAGAGTTCCAAGTCGTCTTCTTTGACTCATAGTCGGACTGGGAGGTGTTTCAATTGCAACGTTGTGGGTCATGTGCAAGCTAATTGTCCTTCGCAACCGATTACTTGTTATAATTGTGGACTCGAGGGCAACAGAGTTCAGTATTGTGAAATGTTCCATGAAGTTTCCTAGAATCGTGCTTCGGCATCGGTATCGAGATCGATTCATCGGGACCACTGAGATTTTGTCGGCCATGATTTGTTGTTTGTGACTTCACCCTTCTTTTCCTTTTAAGTTTCGGGACGAAACTTCTTTTTAGGGGGTAGAATGTAATACCCGTGATTTTCTCTTTCGGTAATTTTTCGTTTTTGGCATTTTTCTGGTTTTCAGAACTCGCTTGCGAGCGTTTTGATATTTTGATAATGTTTTGTTCTGCGTATTTGGTCATCCGAGTTTGTTCCGGGGCTGTTTTACCCGAATCCGTGTTTTGAGCGACTTTTCCGCTATTTGGTTCATTTCATGTGATGGTGGTTCGAAACTACGATTTTGTGTTTCCTATAAGTCCGTTGAGCTTTGTTGTGCATGTTGTGAGCTTCAGTTTGGTTGTTTGATGTCATATGGTGATTTTCGGACGTTTTGGGCTGTTTTGTAATTTCCCGAAGTTTGGGGTAATTACTTTCATTGTAATTATTCCGAACCTTCGGGTAGTCGGAATTGTATTTTCTTTTGACATTTGAGTTTGTCGTTGTGCACTGTTCGTATGCATGCCTTCGTCTTATGTTGTTGTCTTCGTTTCGCGGTTTTGTCGCGCTCGTACTCGACGAGCTGAACTTAGCAGTTTTTGAACTGCTGAGTGACTTACGTACGCTATGATACAAGCATAACGTACGTTGTCTTCATGTGCCTTACGTACATTAAGCCTTCTCATTACGTACATAAGGGTATTCCAGTTCAGTCAGTGAATTCTAGCCATCGATAGCGCACACAATATGGTGGCCCTAGCGTGCGTTAACTGTGCGCATTACGTAGGTTAAGGCCTTGCCATAACGTACGTAATGGTCTTCGTTATTTTGAACAGGAGGTTCTGGGCATCGATTATGTACGTACTATGTCGTGTATAACGTACGTAATGCTGGCGCGAGTTTATATACCCAGGAGTTGACCGTGTTCGTCATTTCTCACCATTTCTTCATCCCTCCACGGCTAGGGCGACTTGTGGGCGATTGGAGGGCGATTTTGGAGTCTTGTAACTCCAAATTTTCATCTCCCTTGAGCTATTGATGTTGATTAACATCATCAATCCGTGTTCTTCGTCTTCGATTCGAGGTAACTATCTTGAAACCCTCCTTGGTGTATTTCGTGAATCTTCAAGATTGGGGTTGTTTTTCATGAATCGTGTTGTTGTATATCATCAATCGGTTGTGTTGATTCTCTCCCAATGAGTTGATTCGTGTCTCTTGTCGTATCCGGGTTTCGAGTGATGTTCTTGTTGTTCTTAGAAAATATTGAACCCCAAGTGTTCGATCTCTTGATTCTACGAATTCTTGTTGGGAATTTCATATACTTTCCACCCTCCTTGATATTGACTTCATACTAATTGTGTTCTTCTTGTGTTTTCACCTAGTTGGAGAATTCGAGGGTTTCCGGTCGAGCTTTCCCGTTGCTTCGCGTGCTCTGGACTTGAGGCGAGTATCTCTTCTATATTCTTTATACTTTGAGAATGTGATATGTCGTGAATTTAACGTGGACTTGTTAGTGACGGTATATTTAACCGTAACATACTTTTAAATGAAGATGTGATTTTATGAAGGTAATCACGAACGTAAACTTGAGTTTCAAGAAGAATGATAACTACCTTTTCATGTTATTTTGTGCTTAAAATAAATACTAGAAATGAGTAGTTAACCGAAGAATTGTGGAATCGCGTAATACTTGTATTCTTTGCTCGTTAGCCTTTTTCCTGAATGATGGTGTGCTGTGAATGTTGTGCCCTTGTTGAAGTTATGATGCGTTAACTTATGTGTTACGTGGTTGCGGTTGTGGTGAACATTATACCTTTGTTATTGTGTTTAGTAGAGAGTTGAGATGTTATCCGGGTAGGGGTCCCGTCGAGGCCTCCGGAGGCACGTGCTTGAGAGTACGGCCAGAAGTACGTTGTGACCATAAGGTTATCAATTCGGGTAGGTCTGGGAGGACTCCGAGAATTGGCACTTGTGAGTGCGATGTCATGATAACTTATGGGCGTGCTTGAATGATGCTATCCGGGTAGGGTCCGTCGAGGCCTCCGGAGGCGCATGCTTGCGAGTATGGCCAGATGTTACGATTTGACCATAAGGTTATCTTATCAGGTAGGTCTGGAGAGGGCTCCGAGAATCGTCACTTGCGAGTGTGATGTCAAGATAACTTATGGGTGTGTTTGAGTTTACTTTTCGATGAGCTAATCGGGATGGGACCCTTCGGGGCCACGGAGACGATTTGACTGTTGATTTGATATTTCTTAATTATTTATGGTTGAATCTTGAATCCCGGTTAAATTGGTGAATATGGTTTTGCCCTTGAGGCTTGGTTGAGAATTTAAGCAATTATATGGTTTTGAAAGAAACCCCTTTTGAAAGGAAGAATTATAAATCTTTCCCTGATTTTACACTAAGACCCCCGAAGTCTCTAAATAGACTCTTACAGTGATTTCTGGAGTAATTCACATGATTTGTTTTGAAGGAATAAATTTTCAAAAGACTTTAGACTCGGGGATCGTGTTACTACGTTGCCGAAATGTTATTCTCATAACGGTTGTATTCTTGATGTATAATTGTATAGCTTGATTACTTGCTAGCGATTTCCATCGCGAATGCCTCGTTGGGGGATTATGTTATGTTTTCCAGGTGTTCCGAATTGAGAGAGAGCAACCACAGAATCGGTATGGATGATGATGTAAAGCAGCGATACTAGTCACAGTTGTAGTCGGCTGTCCGTCAGTGATCTGTCGGACCAAGTATTTATTTCTAGTTTTTGTCATCCTTAAGAGGATGGACATGTTGTGTAATGGTGATCGAGTTGTATTTTGGGTTATGAGTTGTACTGCTATGTTGTATTTTGGGATACCTAATCAGTCTACGGTTTTATGTTTTGGTCGAACCGACCACATGTGGGTTTGTTTTGTGGTTTCTTGCCTGGTGGATCCTTGCGGAAAGGATCTACGGCATGTAATGTCCCTAAGCGAATTGGGGGTGTTATATAAGTGATCGAACTCATCGAATTTCTCAAAATTTTCCACCAGGTTGCAAATAATATAATTCCTGCTGAATGTGTGCTCCTTTATGACTATAAACCAGAGTCAAAGGCACACTCTTTCACATGTAGATCTCTATCTTCCCCAACCTGTTTTCAGCCTGGTTGGTTATACATCGTGATATCCAGAGTCACTAGCAATAAGAGCCTAAAAGTTTGAGTTTCTAACAAGTTGGTGAGATGCACGATACAATGACTAATTGTTTATAAAAAGAATCTTACAAAAATATTGATGTATTATTTAAGTAATATTTTATTAATTTACAATCTGTTTTAACTTAAAATGTTCATCATTTATGTGTACTATATTAATACTAATATATTTATTTTAATGAAATTCTTTTCTTTTTTCTTGAAATAGTTGTTTGAAAAAGCATTGGATAAACCTGTTAGATTTTAACAATATTTGTATTGTAAATGGATCACCTTTGAATCACTTCTTTTAAATAACTGTAGTTGTAGTAATAGTGTGGACATTTTTAAAGTTTTGATTATATCATTTTTTTTTTCATTTCTACTGTTTTAATAAAACTATTCATCTCTATGTCCGTCTAACTTGAAAACTTAAGAGGCCGTTTGGGGTGGTTGCGAGTTTTTGGTTTTTGGTTTTAAAAGTCAATTTCAAAACCAAAACATGTTTGGGTAAAATGGTGTTGAATTGGTTTTTTCATTATTTTCGAAACGGTTTTCCATCAAAACACAACCAGAAAAAGAGGTTTTATAATTTCAGTTTTTGTTTTAACACCAACACGTCATCACAAACCATCACTTCAACAACCACTGACCACCAATCTGATTGCTGCCGACCACCACTCCGGCCACCGCCAACCACCACTCTGCTACCACCGACCATCACTCCGGCCACCACCGACCACTACTTTGACCACCATCAACAACACTTTGACCACCATTGACCACCGTTTCGACCACTGACCACCACTCTGACCACCATTCACCACCACCAACCACCACTCCGACTACCACTGACTATCACTCCGGCCACCACCGACCACCACTCTGGCCACCGACGACCACCACTCTGTCCACCTTTAGCTACAACTTTCACCACCACTGGCCACCATTTCAGCCATCACTCTGACAACCACCCCGGCCACCACCGACCACTGTCAACTACCACTTTGACCAACATTTCGACCATCGATCACCACTCTGACCACCACTCTGGTCACTGACGACCACCGCTCCGACTACCGTCAACTACCACTTTGACCAAGGACCACCATTTCGACGGCCGACTTCCGACCATCGCTCCGACAACCTCTCCGACCATTGCCAACAACCTCTATAAGCACCACTGTCGATCCCTAACCACCACTCTACCACCGTCAACCACTACTTTGATCACCACAATCCATCGTCAACTTCCACTTTGATATCACTTTTATGTTCATGTTTTAAACTATAGTTTTGATTTTTTAAAATTTCTTAACTCAAAACTCAATCTGGTTTTGGTTTCTGAAATTTTTAAAACTCAAAACAGAAACTGGTTTTAGTTTTTGAAAATTTCAAAACAGAAAACAGAAAACCACCCCAAACAGGACCTAAGATTGTTGGTTTAGTTAGTTTTAGAAAAGTTCAATTATCACTAGAATTACAAATATATATATATATATATATATATATATATATATATATACAGATTTGAAGCACCACATTAACTCCCTCATATGTGACATTCTTTTAATTTTAGATTCCTATTTATCTAAAATCTTGAATCTCACATCGACTTAAAATGGTACTTAACCGATTGATAACCTAAATAAATAGAAATCAATGTCTTGAATCCCACATCAGTTTAAAATAGAACTCCACCAATGGAGAATCTAAATAAATACTTGGAATTCAATGTGTATTTTTCAACTGCATAGTTATTTCACACACAAGCTTATGAATTTTATTTTTTATTGTGCTTAATTTGATCAATTATTAAGCTGGATAAATAAATAGTTTAATTTTTTTAGTGAAAATTTAATTTGATCAATTATTAAATTTATATTAATTCCCCTTATCTAAAATTTGAATATCACATGTATTTTATTTAGTAGTTTTATTTTGATTGAAAACTTTAGTTTGGCCAATATTAATAATATCAGGTTGGCCAAATAAATTACTTTATTTTATTAGAGAATTAAATTTGACCCATTATTCAATCTATATTAATCGTATTTATCTAAAATTGTGAATACCACATCGATTTTAAATGAGGCTCTGCCAATTGGGGAACCTAAATAAATATTTTAAAGTTTGCTCCACAATTCATTTGCACCATGAGTTTAATAGCTTATTTTTATTGAAAAAACTAATTTGGCGAATATGAATTTGGACGATTATTAAGTCAAACGAGTAGTTTTATTTTTATTGAAAAATTAATTTGGCGAATGACTATGTTTGTATTAATAGTATTTTTGAATCCCACATCGGTCATAAATGAAACTCCATCGATTGAATAATCCAAATAAATACTCAGAATCAATATGTATTTTTTCACCTCACAATTATTTTGCACCATCAGTTAATAATTTTATTTTTATTGAAAAACTTAATTTGATCACTATTTTTTCTGTCCAGGCATAACAAATTTGGCTAATATTAATTGGGTCAACTTTTATGTTGACCAAATAAGTAGTTTTACTTATATATATATATATATATATTTATTTATTTTTATTGAAAAACTTAATTTGATCACTATTTTTCTGTCCAGGCATAACAAACGGGACTTGACTTTAGTGCTAAAGCACGTGGTATTTTCTAATTTTTAGATTCTTTTAATCTAAAATACACGATCCGGTTTTTGCTCCTTGTTTCAAGATCTCTGCCGGCATAGTATTTAAATACTTTATCCTTTCAGTATTTAAATACTTTTTTTCAAACGGGACTTGACTTTAGTGCTAAAGCAGATTCCGTCCTGAATGGTCTTGTCCTGTTTGGATAAGTATTGAAGGTCTCAATACTTACAGCCTGGAAGTAGTATCCAACATATTGCTGTAGGCTATGTGCTGTAGGCTATGTTAGACTAATACTGCATGGAATGGTGCTGTATAATCATTTCGGGACAGCTTCCATACTTATCACCATATAGACAGATGAGTCTCTTTGCTGTATGATGGATCTCTGTGTTAGGGTTGTATACGTCAAAGCATACTTTATGCTTGTATTACCTAATTTCCCGGTCTTTACCTATGAGAATATTTAATTCATTTATCACATGGTTTGCATATTTATTCACGCTATGGTTATACAAATGTAAGTCTAATTTACTTTATATTGTAGATAATGTGGTGTGTAGTGTCACACAGAAGATCACATTATCGGTTCCTTATATAGTAATATTTAGTTCACAACCTATATAAAATTAGACCGTTATGTGAGAGGTTGTAGTATATGCTTAATATTGGTTGGTCTTGACCATTAGCATATATTAGCGTATACGGTATACGTTGAACAGGATCGAGGTGAGATAGATTCTTCTGCACTGACTATAAGAAGAGCGTACATCTCGGACAATTATTATTTCTTAATTATAGTGATTAATATTTAATTATATATATTTAATATTTATTGCTTTGATTTATCATGGGTGAGAGCCACAATGATTGACTCAATATGCTCGATATTTTGGGCAATACTATTATTTATATGATAGTTAATATTATAGCTTGAAATCATGTCCCGACCAGTCGGGTTGATCATGTCCCTTGAGGCACTCGAAAGGATTATTATATTAAACTCTGCAGGTGGAATTAATTTTCCGATATAATAATAAAGGTCGAGTGGTATACTCATGTATGATACATTAATTAATTAAAAGCTGTCAGTATCTTAAATCAATTAATGGATATGGAATATCTTAAACACGGGAAATAATTATTTCAAAAAGGAGCCCAATTTCGTAATTTGGGATTTTGGTAGGAAGTACAATAATAACTTATTAGTGGACTAAGTTGATATTAATAGAGTCTTCATATTAGGAAGAGTCCTAATAATGAAAGGAAGATATCTATTGGGAGTCCTTACCATATCCTCCTTAAGGTCCCTACAGTAGCCCAAAACACCTATAAATAGATACTTAGTGTTGGCTGATTTTTCAACTCATAATTGCCCAAGAAAATCGATTTGTGTGTGTGTGTTTAATTGTGGATATTGACTTGTGTCTTGGATTCCATAATTTAGTTAACACAATATTTTCTAAAATACCAAAATATTCAAGAAAAATAGAGAGAACAAAAATTGTGAGTTTTCTTGTGAGGAGATTTCGGCCGACCCTAGCTGCGCAAATTTAGTCCGGTAGATTGTTGCCCACACGACATCCGGACGTAGGCGGTATATACTCTAGAAGATCTTGAGGTATAAATACAAGAAGATCGGAGAGGAACACGAAGAGGACATAAATCGATCAAAAGGGATTTTCTACCACTTTGCGTCAAAGGTAAAAATTACCGACTCCCATGCGTAAATATGTTTATTTAATTATTTATTAATCTATTTAGTTAATTAGTTGACAAGCCTAAATAGATCCGGTTTTTCTGTTGGTTAGTTTATAAAACCGTTTGTTAAATTATCACCACCATCTTGCTTCCGCTGCGTTTTATATTCCAACAATTGGTATCGGAGACGGTCTTTGGGTTCTGTTCAATTTAATTAATTTGGTGATTAATATGCTAGCAATTAAATATTCGTATAGTATGATTTTTTGGAATATTTTGCTAGAATTTGTCTTGCAGGAAAATATGATCCAATTATCATGGTTATGTGATGTTTTTTATTTATTTATTTACGTGTTTTGGTAATTTGGCCCGTTTTTGTGGCATGTATAAGTTTTTCCCGTGAGAAAATCCACGGGTAGAATAGGATTTATTTTTCTTGTAATTTGATGTAAATTCGATGTATTTTATTTTGAATAAAATTATAATCGAATTGGAACACTCAAAGTACGAAAGAGAAAGAAGTCCAGCGCGAAGAGGAGTCCCGATCAGACGAACCGACCGAGACCGGCAGAATGCCGATCGGGACTCGGCCAACAGCAGTCTCGGCCATGACCAAAGAAGGCTCGCCACCGGGCGGCAACGGGCAACGGTCGGGCGATTTGGGCATCCGGCAATGGCCTGGGCAATGGCAAGAGGGTCAAGTCGTCCGGTTCGGGTCGTTCAATTCGTTTTTCTACGAGATGCTTAAAGCAGTGGGAGCAAACGAGCCGAAGATTTTCTCGTTATTCAAAACGAGGAATAAAAAGCCATGATAATTGGATATAATTGTCCAATTTTATTATTTGTTGGTTTTTATTGTTTTGATGTATGGCATGTATGGATGTATGCGTGATATGTTTCCTTGCATGTTAGGACGAGAAAATTAAAAACCTTAATTTTTTCAAAATAACTAAGTGATTTTAAATTGATTTTTCAAAATCAAATTGACCTCCATAATTAGTTTAAATTGTGAAATAATTAGCATGCGCGTTGACATTAGAGTCTTCCTCCACATCGGATGTGCTAAATTATTGGCTCACTGGTTTTAAACTTCAAATTTGATAACAAAAAGGTGAATATTATTTTTTATGATAGGACCTCTCCATCAGCAGGACTATTATCATTAAATAATACTCTAAGGTTTGTTAAATTATGGTGTTCAGTTAGGTGTATTAATTAATAAGCTCCTCATCGGAGTCTATGTTAATTAAATACATGGCCAAGAGGAACCAACTATTAATTTTACTTGTCAAAATGTATCTTGGCTAGATAGTAAAATTAAAGACGTAAAAATCTACTTGAAAAAGTACATGTGAACGTCCACACTATCGTGGCTTGCATGTACATTTTTTCAAGGTGTTGGTTGATTGCATATATATTGTTTTAAGGTTTTTTCAATATATTTTGCGTCGAATTATGTGATGAATGGTGTTTTAATTTTATTCTCAGATGTCTTTCAATCCACTAGCTGTTATTCTCAAATAAAATAAACTTGATAGCACTAACTTTTCCGATTGGAAAAGAAATCTTGATATTGTCTTGACTGCCGAGGGGAGAGGAGAGCCCTTTGGAACCAGAACCGGATGCCACTCCTGAAGAGTTGGTTGAATTCCGGAAATGGAAAAAGTCTTATGAGATAGCTCGCTGTTACATTTTGGCTTCGTTGACAAATGTATTGCAGCATCAGCATCAGACGATGGGCTCGGCTGCGGAAATGATGAAAAATCTCACAGAGATGTTTGGTCATCAGAACCGGGCGTCTAGGCAAAATGCGATGAGGGTGTTGATGACAATCCAAATGTCTGAAGGGACCCCAGTGAGGGATCATGTTCTTAAAATGATGTCTCATTTGAAAGAACTGAGCATACTGGGGGCCACTATCGATGCGGAGTCGTAGGTCGATATTATCTTGGGCAGTTTACCAATAAGCTTTGAGCAGTTCCGCCTCAACTACAATATGAATCGTAGGATTTACACATTGGCGGAACTTCTGACAGAGCTTCAATCTGCCGAAGGTCTCTTCAAACAAGGTTATCATCAAATTCTTGCGGCAACCGGTACTGCTTCTTCAAAACCCAAATGGGGAAAGAAGAAAAAGCAGGTTGGCCAGAAGCAAGTGGCGACCTTCAAAGCTATGGGCAAGGCTCCTCAGTCAAAGGCTCCTCAGCCGGAAGCGAACAAAAATCCGATGGGCAAGTGCTTCAACTGCGGTCTGAAAGGGCATTTCAAGAGTGACTGCCCTAAGAAAGGTACGTCTCATGCACTAGTAGTCAAAACATGTTTGGCTGCCTGTTCCATCACTTCGTGGATAGTGGATTCGGGCTCCACTGATCATGTTTGTTATGACTCGCAGGGGTTCCAAGTAACCAAGGTACTTAGTGCGGATGAGATTACAATAAGTAGGCGACTATTCCAGTCAAGGTCATTGCGATGGGAGTCGTGCAGCTAAAAGTTGATGATAGGATTTTAGTTCTTAATAATGTATTATTGGTACCCGATTTTAGAATGAATTTGATTTCATTTTCTAAATTGCGTCATGATGGATATTCAGTTTCTTTTGAAGATAATGCAATTATTAAAAGAAATGGTGAATATATTTGCGGGATTACTTATAATGAAGAACTTTATATCATCAATGCTACACCAGCTCCCTTGCATAATTATAAATCGCTTAATTCTTTGACTAATCCTAATAAAAGAAAGGAACCTTCGAGCATAAATCCAACATATTTGTGGCATTTACGATTGGGTCATATTAACCTTAGAAGGATTCAAAGATTGGTGAGCGATGGCCCATTGGATTCGCTCCAAGTTGAGTCATTTCCAACATGCGAATCATATCTAGAAGGTAAAGGGCTTTTCAAAGCAAATAAAATCGTGCACAAAATGTGTTGGAATTGGTTCATACCGATGTATGTGGTCCAATGAACATCCAGGCTAAGGGTGGTTTCGAATACTTCTTCACGTTTATAGATGATTATTCGAGATATGGATACATCTATTTGATGCGACGTAAGTCTGAATCTTTTGATAAGTTCAAAGAATTCAAGGCTGAAATGGAGAAGCGTCATGGGAAGAGTATCAAGTCACTCCGATCTGATCGTGGTGGCGAATACCTTAGTGGAGAGTTTTTGGATTTCTTGGCACATGAGGGGATTACTTCCTAGCTCACAGCGCCTGGTACACCACAACAAAATGGTGTTGCTGAATAAAGGAATCGTACTTTATTAGAGATGGCTAGGTCAATGATGAGTTATTCTGATTTGCCTATTTCATTTTGGGGATACGCCTTAGAAACAGCGGCGTACATTCTGAGCTTGGTACCTTCGAAATCAGTTCCAAAAACACCCACAGAACTGTGGAATGGGCGCAAGCCCAGTCTAGGACATATTCGGATTTGGGGATCTCCAGCACACATGCTGAACAAGCAAGCTGATAAGTTGGCATCTCGTACAGAAGTACGAGTGTTTGTAGGATATCCTAAGGGAATGAAGGGTGGCTTATTCTATAGTTCTAAAGACCAGAAGGTCATTGTTAGCACCAATGCCCGATTTTTAGAAGAGGACTATGTGATAAGCCACAAGCCTAGGAGTGAGGTCATTCTAGAAGAACTTAGGGGCGAGATTTCGACAATACCAATTGTGCAAACACCTAGTGTACCACGTATCGACACTGTTGTGGATACACAAACTAAGGACACGCCTCGTCGTAGTGGGAGGGTTGTTCGTCAACCTGAACGTTTCATCGGTGTGGGAGCGTCTTCGGACCACTCCCCGGACCAGGATGAAATGTATCCATGTACATACAAACAGGCAGTTCAAGACAAGGATGCTGAATCCTGGCAAACAGCAATAGAATCCGAAATGGGATCTATGGATTCTAACCAAGTGTGGGAGCTAGTAGAACTACCCAATGGGGTAAAACCCATTGGAAGTAAGTGGGTCTACAAGCGTAAGAGAGGATCGAAAGGGAAGGTTGAAACCTACAAAGCAAGACTTGTTGCGAAAGGTTACACTCAGAAGGAGGGCATCGACTACGATGAGACATTTTCGCCATTAGCCATGCTTAAATCGATCCAGATTCTCTTAGCTTTAGCTGCGCATTTGGATATGGAGATTTGGCAGATGGATGTCAAGACTGTGTTCTTGAACGGGAGTCTTGATAAGGAAATCTATATGCACCAACCTGAGGGATTCATTGCTGAAGGAGAGGAGCACTTAGTGTGCAAGATTAAGAGAACCATTTATGATCTTAAGCAAGCATCAAGGTCTTGGAACATGCGATTTGATGAAGTCATTCAATCTTATGGTTTTGAACAGTGTCCTAGTGAGGTTTGTGTATACAAAAAGTGCGATGGAAATGTGTTGGTGTTTCTTGTACTGTATGTAGATGATATACTTCTAATTGGAAACAATGTGAAGATATTATTAGACGTAAGGGTATGGCTGTCTGAGCAGTTCGATATGAAGGATTTGGGAGAAGCTGGGCACATCCTTGGTATTAAGATCTTTCGAGATCGCAAGAAAAGGATGTTGTGCTTATCTCAGGCATCCTATATCGATATAGTGCTAAAGCGGTTTATCATGGAGAATTCCAAGAAAGGTTTCTTACCTTACAGACATGGAATTCAACTATCTAAGGCTATATGTCCTAAGACACAGAAGGAGATAGATGACATGAAGCTGGTCCCTTATGCTTCGGCAGTGGGAAGCCTCATGTATGCTATGCTTTGCACTAGGCCTGATATCTGTCATGCTGTAGGCATGGTGGCGAGATATCAGTCGAACCCAGGACCGAGACATTGGATTGCTGTCAAGCATATACTCAAGTACTTGAGAAGGACTAGGGAGCATATGCTTGTATATCAATCAGATACACTTTGTCCTTTGGGCTACACTGACTCAGATTTTAGTGCGGACAAAGAAAAGTCGAAATCAACTTCCGGATATGTTTTCACTTTGACAGGTGGAGCCATCAGTTGGAGGAGTGAGAAGCAGAAATGCATAGTGGACTCTACCATGGAAGCCGAGTATGTAGCAGCCTCAGAGGCAGCTAAAGAGGCGGTATGGCTCAAATACTTCCTAAAGGATTTGGATGTGATTCCTGATTTGCCCAGGAATATATACTTTATTGTGATAATACTGGTGCTGTTACAAATTTGAAGGAACCACGGGCCCACACAGCAAGCAAACATATCAAGCACAAATATCATATCATTCGAGATTTTGTGAAGAGAAGGAAATTATTGTCTCCAAAACAGCATCTGAAGACAACCTAGCTGATCCCTTCACGAAAGGGTTGCCCTCGAAGTCATTTGAAGGGCATGTGGAAGGAATGGGGTTGAGATGTATGACAACATTTCTTTGAGTATAAGTGGGAGATAGATAGACATAGTCTAGATAGTATACTTCAAAAGCATGCTTTGAGTATAAGTGGGAGATTGTTAGGGTTGTATACATCAAAGCATACTTTATGCTTGTATTACCTAATTTCCCGGTCTTTATCTATGAGAATATTTAATTCATTTATCACATGGTTTGCATATTTATTCACGCTATGGTTATGCAAATGTAGTCTAATTTACTTTATATTGTAGATAATGTGGTGTGTAGTGTCACACAGAAGATCACATTATCGGTTCCTTATATAGTAATATTTAGTTCATAACCTATATAACATTAGACCGTTATGTGAGAGGTTGTAGTATATGCTTGATATTGGTTGGTCTTGACCATTAGCATATATTAGCGTATACGGTATACGTTGAACAGGATCGAGGTGATATAGATTCTTCTGTACTGACTATAAGAAGAACGTACATCTCGGACAATTATTATTTCTTAATTCTAGTGATTAATATTTAATTATATATATTTAATATTTATTGCTTTGATTTATCATGGGTGAGAGCCACAATGATTGGCTCAATATGCTCGATATTTTGGGCAATATTATTATTTATATGATAATTAATATTATAGATAGAAATCGTGTCCCGACCAGTCGGGTTGATCATGTCCCTTGAGGCACTCGAAAGGATTATTATATTAAACCCTGCAGGTGGAATTAATTTTCTGATATAATAATAAAGGTCGAGTGGTATACTCATGTATAATACATTAAGTAATTAAAAGCTGTCAGTAGCTTAAATTAATTAATAGACATGGAATATCTTAAACACGGGAAATAATTAATTCAAAAAGGAGCCCAATTTCGTAATTTGGGATTTTGGTAGGAAGTAAAATATTAACTTATTAGTGGACTAAGTTGATATTAATAGAGTCTTCATATTAGGAAGAGTCCTAATAATGGAAGGAAGATATCTATTGGGAGTCCTTACCATATCCTCCTTAAGGTCCCTAGAGTAGCCCAAAACACTTATAAATACATACTTAGTGTTGGCCGAATTTTCAACTCATAATTGCCCAAGAAAATCGATTTTTGTGTATGTGTTTAATTGTGGATCTTGACTTGTGTCTTGGATTCCATAATTTAGTTAACACAATATTTTTCTAAAATACCAAAATATTCAAGAAAAATAGAGAGAACAAAAATCGTGAGTTTTCTTGTGAGGAGATTTCGACTGACCCTAGCTATGCAAATTTAGTCATGTAGATTGTTGCCCACACAACATCCGGACGTAGGCGGGATATTTTCTAGAAGATCTTGAGGTAGAAATACAAGAAGATCGGAGAGGAACACGAAGAGGACATAAGTCGATCAAAAGGGATTTTCTACCACTTCGCGTCAAAGGTAAAAATTACCGACTCCCATGCGTAAATATGTTTATTTAATTGTTTATTAATCTGTTTAGTTAATTAGTTGACAAGCCTAAATAGATCCGGTTTTTCTGTTGGTTAGTTTATAAAACCGTTTATTAAATTATCACCACCAACTTGCTTCCGAAGCGTTTTATATTCCAACACTATGTATGTTGGCATTATGAGAAGACTTCGATCCAGGATTGACAACTTCGATCATCTTTCGATACAGCTGCTTTGCTGTATGTTGGCAGTTTATCAAAACTTCGATACTAGATTGTTTTATCCCAACAATTTCCCCTTTTTTGATAATTTCCAAGTCTCCTTAAGTCCTTTTGATGTTTTCCAAACATTCTTGATGATGCCAAAACCTTGAAATCTCTTTGAAACATCTTACAGGAGGGCAGTCTTCTTGGTCTTCTGTCAAATGTTCTGGCTTTCAGCAAATAGTATAATACTATGAACTGCTCGCAGGCGAGTTCAACTTTGAAAGGAAAGAGTATTATATCTTAGACTTATGATTGGCGCGCAGGCACAATCTTACAGCGTAATCTAGATACATACAACTTAATCTATGAAATGTACGCAGATAAGTTCTTACAGCTTTTATATAATTAACAAGTTTTCATACTTGTTTGATTTTAGCAAATGAATTGAATTACGTAGTCATACAGGAACACAGTAGATTACGAGTTGTAATCTTTCAAGACAGAAAAAAAATATTTTATTGATATTTGAGCAAGGATTACAAGATTTTGTTGTTTTAAAATAAATTACAGGAAGAAATATTTAAACTAACTCCTGTAGGCTGAATGACTCTAAGGCCTTTCAGGGTCATTCTTGGTTCCTCTCCACCAATTTTGTAGTGCATCCCTGTTTTGATTTAAATAGATGGCTTGACCTTCATAAGATTTATCGAACACAAGGATCCAATCATCCGGGTGGGTAACCAAATCTCCTTGCCTATGCTTGGATTTCATCTTTTGCTGAAGGGGGAGCGTTCCTTTGGCCAACCTCTTTTTGAATTCCTCAGTAGCTTCCTGCACCATCTTGCAACTTTTGAATATAGAGGATTACCTCATAAGAACTACAAAGTATCTTAAAAGTTCATTCTTCCTCCAATTCTTTATCTCGTCGGCTGTTGGCTGTCGGTTGGCCGGGAGGTTTATTATTTGCAGTTTCTGCACGAGGTTTTTCCACAGAACTTTAGGGTCGTGAAATTCCGGACGATCTCCCTGTATCCTGACATTGTGATTAGGAGATGATAATCGAGAAATTTCAGCAGTAATGCTGTCTCCAAATGCAGCTTCCATCTCCTTCTCTTGCTCGAGCCTTAATCTCCTCGCAGCTTCTCTATCCTCTTCCCCCTTTTTGGCCTCATCAAGATAAGAGACCTTCTCATCAAGACGTTCGAGAATCTTCAGGGCATTGTCCTGTTTGGTCTCAAAACTTGACATTTTATCAACTAGGGAGTTGAGCACCTGCGACATATCTTGAACCTTTTGGTCATGTGCTCGAAGCTGGGAACCGGATTCAATAAAAGCGGATGCTGTCTTGGCCTAAAAAATACGAAGCTTTGCTTGTTCTTACTTTAGGATCTGCTCCTGTCGCTGTTGCAATTGGTTAAGGGCCTGTTTGAAGACGGTAGGCAGGATACGGAAGGCTTCTTCCACTTTGGAAACTTCGTGCCTCATACCAGTCATTTATTCAACGGCGGATTGATGTAACCAATCAATTTCCTTTTCGACAGCATGCAGGGCATTGACGTCGTCCTGTAGGAAAAAAGTTTGTTGGCCAAGAGCATGCAATTGCTCATTCTTCTCGATGGTTCGGGGAGAGTCGGGCTGGGCAAAATCTTCAGCTCCGTTCAACTGTCTCAAAGCCACATGAGGACGTGACTCGAGTTGGATATCCTCAGGTACAGAACCGTCGTTGGATTCCAATACAGGTGAAGATGCGGGAGCATTAGATGCGGGCGCGGCAACATGAGGGAATGATTCCTCTTGTTCCAGAATTAGTTATGTAGACATTGGTACAGGAGGGATTGATTCCTCCTGCTGTCTCTCAGCGTTCGCCTGTTCCGGCAGAGGGATTGATTCCTCGTGTGGGATGGTGCGGGTCTGGTCGTTGGTGGCGACAGGCTCGGATGCCTATTGAGAGACTGATTGTTCCTCCGCGACAGGAGGGACTGATTCCTCGTTGTCGTGAACATTTTCTCGCTATTGGGAAGGGGACTGATTGTGACTTGATGTCCCTTCACCTTGCTGATGTTGTGATCGGGAGAATTCCTGTTCTATGGTGTCTTCACGACTCATTCTCAGACCAGCCTGTAAGGCATCGTCGTCGTCGTATGAGTCGTGGTCAGATGTTGGACTGAGTGGAAGTATTTCCACGGACTGAGATTTTCCTTTCTTGCGGGCGTCGGCTTTGTCCATGAGGTGGCTTGATATCAACTCCTTACAGCAAAGGCTGTCCCATTGGATCAGGACATCAACATCTTGAGAGTCCGTCACTTCCAAAACAAACCTTTCTTCTTCGCACCATTCGCTCCAATTGTACAAGGTGTTGTACGGAGCAATCCTGTCAGCTTTCCATTAGACAAAACATTCATATGCCTGCTCGATTTACATAGAAAGCAATGTTTTGTTAATAATGGTGTCCGGGGAGGGGCTGCATACAGTGCATGGGTCCGCTGTATGCAAAGATTCCACTACAGGTGTGGTTCCTGTATTGGAGCGGGATCCCGTACAGGGGATGTGGCTATTGGCTCCAAAGGGGCAGCCGACTCGCCGGAGTCTTTCAAGTTGGCAGATTGCTGTATATCCGTTGTTGCCACCAATGGCTCGGGATCTACTGTTTGCATAGTAGCAGCTATCTCTTCCACAGGGGTTGCGCCCTGGGGATTGATACGGTGGGTTGGGCCGTTGAAGGAGCATCTTTGGAGATTTTTGTAATTTCTGTAGTTTTAACTTTTGTGAGCCTCCTTAGCTTCCTTTTCGGCTTCTCACCAGCAACGGGAGTTTTACTGTGAGATCTCTTTCTCTTCTTTGAAGTCTCCTCGCTCTGGGACTTCGGAGTCATGTCCCTTGGATCAGCAGAAAGGGGTATGGTTCGGACAAATGGCCTGTTAGCAATCAAATGTTGCTTGTTGAAGACAGAGGGCCTGGATCTTCAGATATATTTGCGTGAGGTTATTTTCTTCGCTTCCTCAGCCTGTGGAACACCGCATTTTGTCAGAACATTGTTAAGAAACAGTCCAAAGGACTTTTCTGAGAGACGGGTTTTGAAACTTCTTCTTGCAGCCTCTTGAGAAAGATCTGGCACCAATTGAGCTTCTCACAGGACATGATGGTGACCATCATCCGAAATCTTAGGTTGGTGCAATTGGCCTTCTCACAAAAACATTTCTTATGAAAAGAAACATGGACATCCTCGTCCAATGCTAAACCAGTGAACAATTGCCAATATTTGGTGAGGATTTCTTGGGACCCAAAGGTCTCAAGTTCCTCCAAGGATAGGCCATCAGCAGAGAGCCTATACAGGTTTTGAAGCAGCGCTTGGTCCACGCGGATCTCCACTCCGCGGACGATAGCAGTGATGTCGGCGACATTTCCTCCATGTCCAAGAGAAAATAAATGAACAGCAGCGTTAAGGTAAAATTCCTCAACCATTTGAGCATCGTAGCGCTCAGGGATGTGACTTCCAAGGCGATAGAGGCCTTGTTGGCGAATCTTCAAAACGACAAACTCCATTGATTCGATGTCGTCTCCTTCAGCATGAAGTCGCTCGATAACCACGGATTTTGCGAAGATCCTTCCGTCGATGATGTTGGCGGTCTTTTTAAGATATGGAGAGGAAGTTTGTGATGATGCCATCGTGGTTTCTTGAAGAAAAGAAGTGAGATTCAAAGAAAGTTGCAGTAAAATTCGCAGTAAACTATAGGCTGTTTGCACAAGACTCGTTTAATTTGCAGAAAGCGTAAAGCGTCAAAAGAGGCATAAACAATCCTTTTATAGTTGGGCGGTGGGAAGATTTAGGGTTTTCAAAATAATGAACGGTCAGATTTAAGGGAAGGGAACCGTCGTTTTAAATGAACGATGAGGATAGACTGAGTGTAATAGGTATATCTTATCCAACCAATTTTGAATTGATACCGGGTCCCACATCTGTCGTTTCATATTCCCTTATTGCCCGAAAATTCGCAGCTTTTGAAAACTATTGTCCAGATGTCGTGTAAAGCATTTAATGTAAAAGACGTTTGAATTTAAAAACAGGGCACGTGGACTAAAAGTTATTTTGAAATAAATAGAATATTATAATTAAATAGAATATAATAAATATTAATTGAATTTCATAGTATGTGATGTATCCGCGAAAATACAGCGTTCCCCCTTAAAAGGTACATACGAGATTCAATTTCATACAGCAATATTCAGATTAGTGCTGTATTCATGGGTTATACTGCATTCCCCCTTAATTATTGCACACGTCAGGATACTGTATTCGTGGGTCTTACAGCATTCCCCCTCAATTGTTGAGTGAAAGCATTAAAAACTTACAGGGAGTCAGGCTGTAGCAAACCCAATTCTTGTCGAAGCATATAGAATCTTGCTGTGCTGAGAGGTTTGGTGAAGATGTCAGCTAACTGGATATCTGTATGAACTTTTTTGATCCGAACATCTTTGTTCTCAACGTGATTCCTAATGAAGTGATGCTTCATATTGATGTGCTTTGTGCGCGAGTGCAATACAGGGTTGTGCGTTATTGCAATGGCGCACTCATGCTATCGCACATAATTGGTGTTTCCTTGGCTTCAATTCCATAATCTGACAGCTGTTGTTGCATCCAAAGGATCTGCATACAGCAACTACCAGCAACATAGTATTCTGATTCTGCCGTGAAAAGCGAGTTTGCCAATTGTTTCTTACTGAAACAAGATACAAGTTTAGGTCCAAGAAAGTGACAAGTGCCGCTTGTACTCTTCCTATCTAGCTTGTAGCCTCCAAGATATGAGTCGCTGTAGCCAACTAAATCGAATCCGCCTTCTTTAGGATACCACAGTCCTACATCGACCGTTCCTTTGACGTATTTCAGGATTCGTTTGGCTGTTGTGAAGTGTGATTCTTTAGGTGCTACTTTGTATCGCGCACACACTCCTACATCAAACTGTATATCGGGCCTGCTAGCCGTTAGGTACAGGAGTGAGCCAATAAGCTTCTTGTAGAGTGATTGATCAACCGGCTTTCCAGCTTCGTCAGCACTAATTTGCACGGAAGTGCTCATGGGGGTTGACGATGATTTGGAAGTGTTCATTACAAACTTGTTGAGAAGCTCCTTGCTGTATTTTTCTCGGTTGATGAATATCCCTGTAGGCAACTGCTTTACCTACAATCCTAGGAAATAACTAAGTTCTCCCATCATACTCATTTCAAATTTACTTTGCATGAGATGAGAGAACCTTTGACATAAAGCAAGGTTAGTTGAACCAAATATTATATCATATACATATATTTGAACCATCAGGAGGTCATCACCTTCCTATATTTTAAATAAAGTCTTGTCCACAGCACCTTTCTCGAATCCATTATCGCTTAGATACAGGGACAGGGTCTCATACCACGCTCTAGGTGCTTGCTTAAGTCCATACAGCGCTTTCCTTAGCTTGTATACAATGTCTCCACCTTCTGTATTGACAAACCCTGGGGGTTGTTCAACATAGACTTCTTCGGCAAGGTCTCCATTTAGGAATGCACTCTTGACGTCCATTTGATATACAATGAAGCTCTTATGGGCGGCAAAGGCTAAAAATATCCTAATGGCTTCTAGTCTGGCTACAGGGGCAAATGTTTCATCGTAGTCTATGCCTTCTTCCTATCTGTAGCCTTGGGCGACTAGTCGGGATTTATTTATGATAATGAGTCCTTATCCTTCTTATTTCTAAATACCCATTTTGTTCCAATTACGGATTGATGCGTTGGTCTGGGTACTAGATACCATACATTATTCCTTTCGAATCCATTAAGCTCTTCTTCCATAGATGTAATCCAATGAGAGTTGTCTAGAGCTTCTTTGGTGGAAACAAGTTCGGATTGGGCTAAGAATATAGCAATGGTGCACATGTTGAGTCTTCTAAGCTCGGATTGAGATTTCCATACAAGAAATGGAGATTTCTCAGATTAAGGTTCTTCTTGCGAACATAATACATTTCCTTTTGTACTCTGTATTCTCTTACGGGTAGATACTCCAGCATCAATATTTCCTATGATCAACTCCTGTAGGTGATCTTTCAACCATCTTCTGTCGGGTTCTAATTCGGCATCCCGTACTGTATTTTGAGTTGCTGTAGTTTCGGCTTCAGCTTGTACGACATTGGCATCATCTACTTCAGTTCTTACAGCTGCGGGGTTGATTTCTAAGTCACGACAGGCTCTATAGGAGTTGTAGGGTTATCAATGGTGAGTTGTTGGATATTCTGAGTGAGATCTTCTACTCCTGTAGGATCATGATGAGGTTCGCCGAACACTACATATACTGATTACTCAATTGTTAGCTTCCTTTTATTAAAGATCCTCTAAGCTTTGCTAACAGGAGAATATCCTACAAAAATCCCTTCATCCGATTTCTCATCGAAGGTTCTAAGTTGATCTTTCTCGTTGTTCAAAACGTAACATCTGCATCTAAAAATGTGAAAGTACGAAACTAATTGAGTTTTGTTGTTCCATACCTTGTAAGCTGTTTTGTTGTGGTGCTTGTTGATGATACAACGGTTTTGTGTATAGCACGATATATTGGTTGCTTCGCCCCAGAAACGCTGTGGCAACTTGCTAGCAGCAATCATGGTCCTAGTTGCTTCTTTTAGCGTCCTGTTCTTTCGCTCGGCAACACCATTTTGTTGAGGTGTACGGGTAACTGAGTATTTGGGTTGTATCCCATTTTCTGAACAGTATTGCTTTATAAAGCAGTTACTGAATTTTGTACCTCTGTCGAAACAAATGGACACGATACTCAACCCTTTCTCATTTTGAAGCTTCCTCAGGTGCTCGGGCAACTTTGATGTTGTTTCCTTCTTCTTGCTTAGGAAGATTGTCCAAGCATACCTGGAATAATCATCAACAATAACGAGACAGTATTTCTTACCTCCCAAACTTATTGAGTCTACAGGACCGTATAGATCCATGTGTAGAATTTCTAGAACTCTGTGAGTGGAAAGGTAGGATTTGCTCTTTAGGGTGGTCTTGATTTGCTTGCCTTTCTGACAAGGTCTACAGACGCTGTCCTTTTTGAATGACACATTTGGCAATCCTCTAACCATTCCCTGTCTGGAAAGCTTGTTGATTTTCTTGAAGTTGACGTGAGACATCCTTTTGTGCCATAACCAGCTTATATCTGTAGTGCCTTTGGCAACAAAACAAGGAATTGTGGAGCTCGTAGACATCCAGTCAGCAATATACATATTACCTGATCTCTTCCTGTGAGCACAACTTCTTTTGTCAGGATGTTCTTGACTCTACAATGATCTATATAGAATTTCACCGAGAACTGTTTGTCACAGAACTGGCTAATACTAAGTAGATTGTACTGTAATCCTTCAACATAAGCTACATTGGTGACTTTGAATTTTCCCACAAGCAGGGTTCCTTTCCCTCTTGTTCTTCCTTTAGATTTATCACTAAAACGCAATTTTGGACCGCAACCTTCTATGTAATCTGATAGCTTGCTTTTGTCTCCTGTCATGTGCCGAGAACATCCGCTGTCGAAGTACCAGATGTCCTTCTCTAAGATGTACTGTATTCAAACAAATTAAGTAGATTTAGGTCCCCTTTGATTGTTGGGTCCATGGATGTTAGTGCCTTTAGGTACCCAGATTTTACTGACAGCAATAGGTTTAATGTAGGATGGTTTAGGTCCGTAGTTGCGATGTCTACGTTGGACAGGTACATAGTCGCTATAACTATGATAATTATTATGCATGTAAAATTCAGGGTTATTATTATTAATCCAGTACGAATTCCGTCTTGGAGATGAAGCCATTTTCTTCGCCCTTACAGCTTGCCTTCTCGGTCTCCAGTTGGATTCCCAAAGATGTTGCTGATACTGTATGGATACTTGCTTTCGCGAGGGATAAAAAGGCTCCTGTATCCAATACCTAAGCGTGCTATACTGAAAGTACTGCCGTGCGGGCCTTTGATATTTGGATACAGCCTTCTTTACGAGCAGTGTTGGCCATTGATATGCTCGGGAGCATCTTTGTTGGTACGCCTTACAGGTCTGAATGGCTGAGGATTCCGCTGTCTGGAATATGATTGTGGTGGCGGAATGGCAGCTTTTGCTGTTCGCGGTGCAACAGGTTCCTTCACAGGACTCGGGATATCTTCCGATACAGGAATGGGTTCCACACCCCTGATGAAAACAGTACTACTTTTTCCTTTATTGGAAAATGAGCTGTATCCTTAGCCACTTTTATCATGAGCGTGTTGCGCAATGCTTAGAATTTCTTCCATTATTTTAGATGATTTCTCGAAAGATTTCAGAATGGTCTCAAGTTCTCCTTCTCGTTTTTCGAGAGTTTTTACTCTGGCTTGAAGCAGAACAAAATCATTTGTCTTGCTTTCACTGTGAGATTTAGCCTCATTTATTTCATGAGCAAGTTGATGATTGCTCTCCATGAGTTTTTCATAATCTACTTTGCTGTTTTCACAATCAAAAGACATATTTTCGTAATTTACTTTTAGCAAGTCGTTTTCTTCCCTCAGCTCTAGGTTAGAAAATTGGAGCTGTATGTTTTCATTTTTCAAAGTCTCATGGGCCTTTTGAATGTTCTTAAACTCATTCATCATATTTTCAAAGGTATGAGATTCATTTGCAGGAGTAATTGAGGTTGAGCTTACCTCATCATTGCTATCTTCATCTTCTGGTATGTCTTTGGCCATGAAGCACATATATGATTTATCTTCGAATTCATCATCTGACGAGTCACTGTCAGTGACTACTTGAAGACATTCTTCGGACTTTGTTGACGCGGGGGAGGCTTCCGATTCACCAATCAGGGCCTTGAGCTTGTTTTTCCAAGCACGTCTTCTTTCATCTTTTTCCTGTTGCTCGGCTTCCGGCAATCTTTGAACTTTAGGATGAGGACATTTATTTGCATAATGTCCTGGTTCCCTGCAATTATAACACAGGTTAGCATCACCAGAGGAAGTTTCGGTACTTACCTTGTGAACAGGCTTGGGCCTGTATGGAGTCTTTCCCGACTGCTTGATGAACTTCTTGAACTTATGCATGAGGAGCGCCATTTCATCTTGTGACAGGATGTCGTCGTCGCTGTCAACATTCTTTTGGGCAGACTTTGATGAGCTGGGCATGCTATGCCGTCGGTTGGATACAACGGCTAATGCTGTAGTCCTTGCGGGAGATTCTTCAGCTTTCTCTCTCCTGTATATATCATACTCAAATGCTTTGATGTCAGAAAAGAGATCAAAAGTAGATATTTCATTAAGATTGCACGACACACGCATAGCTGTGGTCTTAATGTCCCATCGGACAGGGAGAGATCGAAAATTTTTTAGGTTCTTCTCCTTTTGAGTATAAATCTTGCCTAATGCTTCAAGTTCACCAACAATGCCAGTGAATCTGAGGTCAAGTTCCTCAATTGTTTCAGTTGGTTTCATTTCAAAAGATTCAAATTGCTGAGTCAATTTTGAAATTTTGTTTTCTTTTAAGAGCTCAGTTCCCTCACAAATTAACTTGAGTTTATCCTAGATATCCTTGGCTGTTTTACAGCTCTTTACCTTAGAGAACGTGCCTTTGTCAAGAGTGACAAATAGCGCATTCTTCGCAACATTGTCGAGGTTGGCGCATTTCCGATCATCTGTGGTCCATTATTCGCGCTCTTTCTCGAGCATCTCTGCATGAGCCTGGCCTTCAATCCTTGGGGCCGGATTTAGCTTCATGATTTTTATGGGGCCATCCTGTATGACAAAAATCATCTCTTCGTGCATTACTGCAAGATAAGACTCCATCCTAATTCTCCAGTCGTCAAACTCGTTAATAGAAAACATAGGAACTTTATTGATCATTGACGTATCCATATGGGAATATAGGAAAGAAAAAGACTGTTTGATAAAAATAAGTGATTTTGGATCTGATTCGGTCAAAAATACAATTGATTCTTTTTAGAATCAACCGCTCCGATACCACTTGTTGGCCACTAAGTATACAGAATACAGCTTGGAAAGTGTTTAAGCAACAAGCTGTACGATTTTCAAGTTAGAGTGCGTAGCGGAAGTCTTGTAATAGTAAGTTGCTGTAAATACAACAACTAGGTATAAAGTGTATACTTAAAATAATCATAGTTATTAAAACAGTAAATGCAGAAGGTAAATAACACAGTAATTAAAGTGGTTCGAGGTAAACCCCTCTACGTCCACTGGTCCTCCACACAGGAGTAAAAAGTTTATTATAAATAATGCGTACACAACTACGTATTTATAATCAAACCTATCAATGTATCGTTCACACAAATTGATAAAAAGATCGTAACTTTCAACCGTTCACACAGATTGGTTAAGGCTAACACTTGACTGGCTTCTTCACACACAGTTCTGAAGCTTCGTCTCTACAATGCAGATCCGTCACACACAGTTCAGGAAAAGCAAGGCTTTCTCAGTCCACACAGGGCTGGTGGTTTTCTTCAATGTAAGAATGTTGTTTGAACAACAGCTTGACTTTCTTGAGCTTGAGCTGATGATGTGTTGTTCAAGGGATAAGCATTTGTGTATTTCTTCTCTTAGGATAGACTGAATGCCTGAAGAAATATTACTGCTCTTGATATACTGTTCGTTAGAGGATCTTGATGAAACTCAGTATATCTCAGTTTGAATACTTGTGAAATCTCGAGTATAGTTCTTCGTTCATAAATGTTCAAGTATTCTCTTGGTATATGTCTTCGCGTCGCTGATCTTCAAACTCTGGGGATATATATAGCCTTTTTGGAATAGATCCGTTGAGAAAGATCCATTGAGCAAAAGTCCGTTCGAACGGGATAATTTATTTGAATAAATCACGATCCGGTTTTTGCTCCTTGTTTGAAGATCTCTGTCGGCTTAGTATTTAAATACTTTATCCTTTCAGTATTTAAATACTTCTTTTCAAATGGGACATGACTTTAGTGATAAAGCAGATTCCGTCCTGAATGGTCTTGTCCTGTTTGAATAAGTATTGAAGATCTCAATACTTACAGCCTGGAAGTAGTATCCAACATATTGTTGTAGGCTATGTTAGACTGATACTGTATGGAAAGGTGATGTATAATCATTTCGGGGCAGCTTCCATACTTATCGTCTTATAGACAGATGAGTCTCTTTACTGTATTATGGATCTTTGTATGTTGGAATTATGAGAAGACTTCGATACAGGATTGACAAATTCGATCATCTTTCGATACAGCTGTTTTGCTATGTTGGCAGTTTATCAAAACTTCGATACAGGATTGTTTTATCCCAACAATAATGTCTTGAGAATTATTATCATGTATATCTGACATGTGGTTTTGGGCGAAATACTTGTGTTGTATTTTACGTCAAGGCAAGGGCAAGGCACGGGAAGAGCATGGTGGCGGCGAATGGTTTGAAGGATACTAGTTTGGGTGCCCCAAAGTCTTTTGTTGTCCGGTTGTGCTTAAATCGTGTAATATTACTTCTTTGTTTCATTTAAATTGTTGTCGATTATACTATTGTTTAAGTATATTCCATCTTCATGTGCTCTATACTAGTATTTAGATCCTGTGTATTTTAAGACTAATAGCCGTACAATTTGTAAACTCCCGATCGGAGTAAGGACTATTGTTTTGTGGTTCGGTATCACAAAGTATGTCATGATTAATCTTTATTTTGGTATCGCCTGGTGGGTCCAGTGTGGGTCCAGGGCACTGTGATAGCCGCCTTTTTGGGTTGTTACAGAAGATGGTATTAGAGAGTCGTTTCTCTTTAAGAGTCGTTATGAAGTGAACTAGCATCAAGAAACCTTCGCGTCATATGTGACCTGTGCAAGCACCTGAACCTACGAGCCAAACACGGTATGTCCTTTGTGAGCCATGATTTAATTACTCGCATAATATTGTTGTCGGAATGGATCTTTTTGTTGATCTTGATATTTCGAGGATCTGTGGCGGAATTTATCTAATCGACATTCTGAGAAAATTCTGGACTGATTATGTGATTGAATTTGTTTCGACTTGATGTCGATATGATATTTTGTGTGGAACTCTCGGTGCCTATAATTCATTATAAACTATTTTCTTAAATATGTAGTTTCATTGTTGCAATTAACTTAGCATAAATTTTGATCGGTCGTAAAGACGGTCATAAACTGTGCTTATGGTATTTGTTTGATTCTTTGAGTATGGAAAGAAATCTGAGAGGCCATGGTAGGGGGGTCGAGGCCGCGGAAGGGGCCGAATCTCGAGGCCACGAGCCAATACCCGTTCGAATGTGGGACAAAGTTCAGCAGGCAGTGACTCGCCTTCTGAGAACCAGTCTCACCACACTGAACGACATGAGGATGCACGCGTCGACCCTTATGTTGTTATGAAGGGTATGATGACCCAGATGGGTCAATTTATGGAGGCCATGCAGAGAGCCGCTACTACTAGCCAACAACAAGGATAGAAGCCTCCACCTCTGGTGCACGACGGGATCGTGAGCCAGATCATTAGCGACATATCGCAATAGCGACCTCCGACCTTTGAAGGCTCCTCTGAGCCTGCTGATATTGTACACTGGATAGAGCATTTCGAGAAGTTATTCGGGATGGTTGATTGTCCAGTGGAGAATCGCGTTTCTGTGGCGGCTTACTACCTCGGTAAGAGCGCCCATACTTGGTGGCTTTCAGTGAGACCCGCTGATGGTGTATGTACTTGGGAGGAATTCAAAAATCTCATGCTGGACCGTTATTATCCAGGACCACTCCGTGAGGCCAAACTGTCAGAATTGCTGATCCCGGACCCATCTGAAGACGATGATGTACTATCTGTTGCCGAGAAATTTCAGGCACTTCTTCCTTTCGCCTTTTCGATTGTTCGAACGGAGGCTGATAATATCAAATATTTTCTCAAGAGGCTTAAACCCCAGTTGAGAATTCAGTTGTTGAATCACCACTGCACGACTCTGCCGGAATTCATTGAGAAAGCTATTGAGTATGAGCTTAAGGCAAAGGATATTTCCAAGAAGAAACCAAAGTCCAATAATAAGAGGTCCAGGAACCAGAACCAGACTAATAGTAACTGGGGGACGTTCAAGAAAACCCAGCCTATGCAGAATCCTTTTGAGCGGCCACTTGCGGCATCAAAATCAGCAGGATCACATCTTCAAACGATTAGCTCGTCGATTGTGTGTAATTGTGGAGATCAGGGGCACATCAGCTCCAAGTTCCCGAAACCGGCCGTTGCATGCCATGCTTGTGGGATTGCGGGGCATCATGCTCGTTATTTCAGGGGTGGACTAGGGCGTACTCCAGCAGCCTCTCATGCTCTAGTTCAGTATTCTGTTCAGGACCGTGTGCCTCCGTCCGCTTCCTATCAGACTACTGGGGCGAACAAAGGGATGGGCCGTGAAAATCAAACTGGTACATCTGGTACCGGGACTGCGAAACCCAGAGTCTACGAGATGAAGAAGGCGGATGATACCAAATCCAGCATGATTATAGGTACCCTCAAGATTCGCTCTCAGCCCGTATGTGTTCTTTTTGATACCGGTGCTTCACATTCGTTTATATGTGCTTCTTGTTTGAGTCATTTGCAATTAGATTCGTATGAACGACCGTGAGTGGTTATCAGATTTAATTGTGGCCGATTTACCTAAAGATGATGTAAGCTTGGGTATCGATTGGATGTATCGTCCTGATGACATACTTAGCGTCCGCAAACGGATGGTGACCGTCACTTCTGATGATGGTTTCGAATGTATTTTTCAGGGTAATAATCCCAGCCATTCCGGGAGAATCATCAGTGCTATGAAAGTAGTGAAACTACTTAATCAGGGATGTATTTGTTATTGGTGCTACATGACCCAGACAGTAGATCGATCAATTGAATTGGCCGATATTCCGGTATTCCAAGACTACGCAAATGTTTTTCCAGATGAGTTACCGGGTGTACCTCCACATCCTAAGGTAGATTTTACCATTGAGTTAGAGCCAGGTACGTCCCCGCTTTCAAAAGCACTGTATCCCATAGCTCCAACTGAGATGCAAGAGTTGAAGAATCAGCTTGAGGATTTGATCGAGAAGGGTTATGTTTGACCCAGTACATCCCCTTGGGGGGCACCAGTATTATTTGTACGGAAGAAAGACAGATCCTTACGTTTATGTATTGATTACCGTGAGCTGAATAGGGTAACAATCAAGAATAAATATATGTTGCCTCGTATATGATTTGTTGTATAAACTCCGAGGCGCTGTTGTGTTCTCTATGATCGACTTGAGATCCGGATATCACCAGTTGAGTATTCGGGAGTCCGATATCTCGAAGACAGCTTTTCGTACTCGCTATGGGCATTATGAGTTCGTAGTAATGTTGTTTGGACTGATTAGCGCACCAGTGGTATTCATAGAATTGGTGAATCGAATTTTCATTAGTTTTCTGGATCGTTTCATGGTCGTGTTTATCGATGACATCTTGATTTACTCCCGTAGCCGTGAAGAACACGAGTACTATCTCCGCCAGGTTCTCGATGTGCTGAGACGAGAACAACTCTATGGAAAATTTTCCAAATGCGAGTTTTGGATGGCTGAGGTTACTTTTCTTGGGCATGTTATATCGGTTGAAGGGGTTAGTGTGGACCAACAGAAGATGAAGGCTATCCGGTATTGGTTACTCCCGAAGAATGTGAAGGAAATTCGTAGTTTTCTTGGTCTTGCAGAATATTATAGAAGATTTGTGGAAGGCTTTTCCAAGATCGCTCAATCGCTGACTAATCTGTTGAGGAAGGACAAGAAGTATACTTGGTCATAAGCTTGTCAACGAAGCTTTGATGAACTCGAAATTCGATTGATTTCGGCACCTGTTTGGTCTTAGCTCAAGGGACCGAAGGATTCGTGGTATATAGTGATGCGTCAAGACAGGGCCTTGGATGTGTATTAATGCAGAATGGGAAAGTGATTGCCTATGCATCGAGATAGTTGTGACCCTATGAAGTTAACTATCTGACCCATGACTTGGAGCTAGCAGCCGTGGTGTTTGCTTTGAAGATTTGGCGCCACTACTTGTATGGAGTCACCTGTCAGATTTTTACTGATCATAAGAGTTTGAAGTATATTTTTGCTCAGAAGGAGTTGAACATGAGACAGAGAAGGTGGCTAGAGCTTATTAAGGACTATGACATTGAGATCCTATACCACCCGGGAAAGGCATATGTGGTTGCCGACGCCCTGAGTCGTAAGATAGTACAGGATCAAATGCTTAGCCGCCTAACAACCCAAAGAGAACTGCAATTAGATATTATGAGGCCGGAGATTGAAGTTTGGATATAGCGTGTTCAGGGACAACTTTGCACGCTTGAGATTACGTCGTCCCTTGATGATGAAATCAGATCGAAGCAGATTACGGACCCATTCTTATCTCGAGTTCGGAATGAAGTAACTCAGGGGAAGGCCCCTGGATTTGTGATCCACGAGGATGGAATGATACGTTTAAAGAATCGAGTATGTGTACCGGCAGATGAAGAGTTGAGAAAATCTATTCTGAGAGAGGCTCATGCTACCCCTTATTCTATTCACCCGGGGTCTAGCAAGATGTACAAGGATTTGAAGCTATGTTATTGGTGGGGCAATATGAAACGAGAAGTTGCAGAATTCGTTTCAAGATGTTTGACCTGTCAGCAGGTTAAGATTGAGCACCAACTAACAGCAGGTATGCTGAAACCACTCCCGATTCCCGAATGAAAATGGGGACATATCGATGGATTTTATCACCAACTTACCGATGAGTCGCCGAGGAATGAATACAATTTGGGTGATTGTGGATCGTCTGACCAAATTAGCCCACTTCCTGGAGATTAAAGACACATGGGGTCCCGAGAGGTTGGCCCAGCTGTTCATTAAAGAAATTGTAAGGTTACATGGTACTCTCAAGAGTATTATATCGGACCATGACGGGCGGTTCGTATCACACTTCTGGAAAGAAGTTCATCGTGCGATGGGTACACAGTTAAACTTCAGTACAACATTTCATCCTCAGACCGATGGCCAGTCTGAGAGGACTATCCAAACTCTAGAGGATATATTGAGGGCGTGTGCTCTTGATTGGAAGGACGATTGGGCAGCCCAACTACCTTTGGTGGAATTAACCTATAATAACAGTTGGCACGCTTCGATTCAGATGGCACCTTATGAAGAATTGTATGGCCGTCGTTGTAGGTCCCCTTTGTGTTGGGACGATTTGTCTGAATCTCTGGGTACGGAACGTGATATGTTGTTAGCAGCCCGTGAGAAGATCCCCCTGATTAGGAGTCATTTGTTAACGGCTCAGAGCCGGCAGAAATCTTACGCAGACAACCGTCGACGACCGCTTGAGTTCGAGGTTGGTGACCATGTGCTAATGAAGGTGTCCCCTACTCGAGGTGTCTTTCGTTTTGGGATGAGAGGCAAACTGAGTCCAAGGTATATCGGGCCGTTTGAGGTTTTGGAACAAGTAGGCGATCTGACCTATCGTCTGGCATTGCCACCAGCTTTGAGTCGGATTCATAACGTGTTTCATGTCTCCCAGTTGAGGAAGTATGTTGCTGATCCGAGCCACATACTTTAGTTCAAAGAGATCGAGTTAGCCGATGATCATTCTTAGGAGGAACGTCCTGTTGACTCAAAATGTATTTTGATGATTATTCCATTCAAAACATTTAATTAGATCAATCTCAGATCAATATTATATTGAAGGAGCTAAATACAGTTAGCGCACGCTACCCATATAATAGTAGCGCACGCTATCGAGAAATACATGTACAGCCCAGACAGTCAGCTGCATCCAAGTGAAGTCACCTGATGGATAGCGCACGCAAGTCATTCAATATTAGCGCACGCTAAATAACTACAGTTAGCGCACGCTATACAATCCATTTTAACGCACGCTATCGCATCATTCCAGAGGACAGTGAGGTTTGGAAGGAAATTGGAAATGGATTTTGCACACGCTACACATATCAACTTACGTACGCTAAAACAAGGATGTAGCACATGTTACTGCTCAGCTCTTGCGCACGCTACCGATATCACGGTCAGTAGTCCAGTAGCTACTGGACTCAATATGTCAAGGTCTTTACGTACGCTACACAGGGTAACGTACGTTACTGAAAGAAATATTTAGCGCACGCTAAGGTATAGGCATTAGCGCACGCTAAAAGGAGTCAGCATATTACCGTTTGATTTTCTACCGTTAGAAGGCAAGAGTCAATGAAGATCCGGAAAATCTAGAAAAGTTGGATTTAATTAATGCTAGCGCACGCTATGCATACTTACTAGCGCACGCTAATCTCAAATCTAGCCATTGGATAAAGAGTCGTTGGGAAGACAAACCAACCTTTTCAAAGTCAAGATTGAAGACTTGTTAACCAGACGTTAACGCACGCTACCGATACATGACTAGCGCACGCTAGCCATACTATTTTACCGTTGCAACAGTCTTTGTGACCGTTCAGAGAAGCCAAGTCAAAGATCGATAGCGCACGCTAGAGGACATTATTAGCGCACGCTAATAATACGTTTTTCAGTATTTGAAGGATGGCTCTCACCTATAAATACCCAAAGGACTTGGGTATCAAACACACAACTTCAAGCATACAAGCATACAAGCATACAAGCAATCAAAGCATACTTGAGCTCAGTTTTATATCATTTATTGCATTTCAAGTTGTGAGAAAAGAAAGATATAAGAGTGATTCTCATTGTAATATGTATTATTCTTTGTATTCTTTCATTTGATTGTAAGTGTTGCATCACTTACATTTGAGCGTAAAAGAAACGATTCAAGAGTCACTAATCCGGTGTTATTAGGATCTTTGATCCGGCATTGTTAGGATTAAACTCCCATATTCGTATAGTGAGGATTATCTAGTTCCTATAGAACACTAGATAAACAAAAGTTTATATTCAGAGAGAGGTTGAGCTTGGGCCGATAGAAGACAAGCGATTGTAACGGTTGTGAACTCGGACCGATAGAAGACGAGTCAAGATTGTGGTTGTTCTTGAGCCAATAGAAAAAGAAAGTCGGAGAGAGGACGTAGGCAAGTTGCCGAACCTATATAAATCTTTGAGTCTTTAAATTCCGCACTATTTTCCATTTACTCGCAAGAAATTTCGTTATTCCGCATTACCACTATTCAACCCCCCTTCTAGTGGTAAATTTATCTCTTCAGTTGGTATCGGAGAGGGTCTCTTTTTAAAGGTTTAACCACATAAGAGAAAAAGATCCGCAAATGGCACTTCTTGGCCAAATTGAAGGAAATGCTCTCAACCGTCCTCCTTTCTTCGACGGTTCCAATTTCATGATGTGGAAAAAGAAGATGGCGATCTTCGTTCAAGCCTACGATATTGAAATCTGGAAAGTTATTTCTCTTGGTCCTAAACTTGCTAAGAAAGAGGATGGATCGTTGAAAAAGATCGAAGAATTCAACGACGAGGATTGGAGAAACACGCACATCAACTCACGAGCTACTCAACTTCTCTATTGCGCTCTTAATCCCGAAGAACTGAATAGGATATCGTCCTATGAAAGTGCAAAAGAAATTTGGGAAATTCTCGAAGTCACTCATGAGGGAACCACCCAAGTCAAGGAGACCAAAATCAACCTGTTACTCCATGACTACGAACTATTTTCCATGAAAGACGAGGAAACGATCACAAATATGTTGGATCGATTTTCGGCTATAACAAATGGTCTTGCATCTTTCGGAAAGCCTATATCGAGCAGCGACAAAGCTAAGAAAATTCTTCGATCGTTGCCACGAGAATGGGATGCCACGGTCACCGCGATCATGGAGTCCAAAGATCTCAACAAGCTCGAATTTAGTGCCCTCATCGGGTCACTCATCAATTATGAGATCGTTCTCAAGTCTAGAGGCACCAAACCAAATCCTCGGGAAAGAGTAGTCACATTCAATGTTGATAGCGACGTTGAGGAAGATGTTCCCGAAGATGAAGACGACGAGGAACTCGCTCTCTATGCCAAAAACTTTAGAAGGTATAAAAACCTAATTCAAAAGAGGCGAAGCTTTCTTGGTCGGGATGGTAAACCGGAGCAAAAGAAGAATGGCTATACTCCCATCAAGAAGTTCGACAATAATTGTCGGAAATGTGGTCAAGCCGGTCACTATGCCAAAGAATGCCGAGGATCCTCTTCAAAACCTCAAATGGAAAGATTCAAAAAGAAGGAGGTCCTAATCGCTTCTTGGAGTGATGACGAGGAGGAGATTGAAAGATCTCTAGACGCAAATCTTGCATTCATGGCACTCGACTCCGAAAGTAATATCGAGGTAAGTTCTAAACTCAATGATGACGAATATGAATCTCTTGATTTTTGTGATTCACAAGAAGTTCATCATGATGATGAGTTATTGAGTGCGTTTGAATCCTTGAATACGGAGTATGACGAGATGGTTAAATTAAACATATCTTTAAAGAGAAAAATAAAATCTCTAGAACTCGAAAATTCCTCTCTTCAAAACAAAGGCAAAACTATCGAGATTGACCATACATCATGCCTTGAAAAAGAAAATGTTTTGAAAATCGAGTTAACAAAAACTCAAAAGGAGCTAAAATATATTTTGAACAAATTTACTCTCGGAAACGAGAAATTCGAAAGGCTTCTATCTATTCAAAAATCGCCCTTGCTCAAACACGGTCTTGGTTTCGATCCTTTTAAACGGGAACAATCCCTTATCAACCTTGACAAAATAAAGAAAACCGAAACCGAGAACTCAAAAGATTCTTCCAAACGAGTTCATAATGTCAATATTCATTCAAAGTTGAGAACCATCAAAGTTAAGCAAATATGGGTTCCTAAAGGGACAATTGTTCCGAATGCTATAAGCATAGTTAACTTTGGAGGACCCAAACGGGCTTGGGTACCGAAACAACCGAGAAATTCTACTTTTGTAGGTACCGGCACCAAGGAAAAACAAGTGGTACATTGATAGCAGATGCTCAAGGCACTTGTGCGGCTCCGAGGACTTATTTGAAGACCTCGAATACCAAGAACAAGGACATGTGACCTTTGGAGACAATTAAAAGGGAAAAATCAAAGGCATCGGCAAAGTCGGTAAGGAACCTTCTCCTTCTATCAACAAAGTATTATTTGTTGAAGGTTTGCATCATAATCTTCTTAGCGTTTCGCAACTTTGTGATGAAGGTTTTAAAATTCTATTTGAGCAAATGCATTGCACGGCATTTAGAAATAATAAAATTGCATTCATTGGTTTGAGATGTGGAAACATCTACATTGTTGATCTTAATGATAAGAGCTCATTCAATGAAAAATGTCTTATTACTTTGGATGATAATGCATATTTATGGCATCGAAAATTGGGGCATACTTCTCTACCTATCATTTCTATTTTATCTAGACACGACCTTGTTCGTGGATTGCCCAAACTCAAGTTTGATAGAAAGTATTTGTGTGAATCATGCATAAAAGGGAAACACACTCGAGAATCTTTCAAACCAAAATTCGAGGTTTCCACTAGTCGATTTCTTGAACTTGTGCATATGGATTTGATTGGACCATCTAGACATGTTAGTTTAAATGGCAAACTTTACACTTTGGTTATTGTTGATGATTTCTCTCGATTTACTTGGTTAGATTTTTAGCACATAAGGATGATGCATTTTCCGAGTTTTCTAAATGGTATCGTTTGGTATCAAATGAGAAAAATCTCTCCATAATTTCTATTCGCACCGATCACGGAGGTGAATTTGATTGCACCCCGTTTGAACTTTTATGTGATAAATACGGTATTAATCATAATTTTTCGGCTCCTAGAACGCCTCAACAAAATGGAGTTGTTGAAAGGAAAAACCGATCTTTGGAAGAAATGTCGAGGATAATGCTTAATGAATACTCTCTTCCACGATACTTTTGGGCCGAAGCAATTTTTACGGCATGCTATGTGATTAACCGGGTTCATGTTCGTAGAACTCATCTTAAAACCCCGTATGAATTGTGGAAGGGCAAAAAGCCCAATATTGCTTATTTTCATCCTTTTGGTTGCAACGTATTTATTTTGAACAATGGCAAGGATAACTTAGGCAAGTTTGATGCTAAATCCGACTCCGGAATATTTCTTGGTTATTGTACTAATAGTAAAGCATATCGTGTTTATAATATTAGAACGAATAAAGTTGAAGAGTCCATACATGTTAAATTCAATGATATGATCTCACCCCCGAGAAAGGTAGAATACTTTGATGATGCAGGTACTTTTCCGGATCCCTCACCCGAAGTGAAGAAAATTTCGGAAATTGAAACGAACACAATCGTTGATTTAACGAAATATTGGAGGCACATCAAAGACCATCCAAAGGACCTCGTGATTGGAAACATTGAAGACGATGTTCAAACCCGAAGGAGAACCACCGAATTTATGGCTCATTGTGCTTTTGTATCCGAAATAGTTCCCAAGAATATATCCGAAGCTCTCGATGATGAAAGTTGGGTGATGGCAATGCAAGAGGATCTTGTGCAATTCAAGCACAATAATGTATGGAATTTAGTTCCCGCTCCTAAAGATAAAACAATTATCGGAACTAAATGGGTGCATAAAATCAAGTGTGATGAAGACGGCTATCCAATTCGAAATAAATCTCGTTTGGTTGCTCAAGGATATAATCAAGAGGAAGGTCTTGATTACGAAGAAAGTATTGCTCCCGTGGCTCGACTCGAAGCCATTCGCTTGCTATGTGCATTTGCCGCCCATAAGAAGATCAAACTATTTCAAATGGATGTGAAAAGTGCATTCTTGAATGGTTACATTCAAGAAGAAGTCTACGTCAAGCAACCTCCCGGTTTTGAAGATCATCAATTTCCGGATCATGTCTACAAGCTCAACAAGGCACTCTACGGGTTGAAGCAAGCACCCCGAGCATGGTATGATCGTTTAAGTCAATTCTTAATTGCAAATAATTATAAAAGAGGCAAAGTCGATAATACCTTGTTTGTTAAAATATTGAATGATGATATACTCGTTTGCCAAATCTACGTTGATGACATTGTATTTGGAGCTACTAATGAATCTTTGTGCCAAGATTTTTCTAATCTTATGAAAGGAGAGTTCGAAATGAGTATGATGGGAGAATTAACGTTCTTCCTCGGACTTCAAATCAAATAATGCGAAGATGGAATTTTTATCCATCAAACGAAGTACTCAAACGACCTCCTCAAGAAATTCAATATGGAAAGTAGCAAGGTGATATCTACGCCAATGACTTCATCATTAAAGCTTGAGAAAGATGAAAATGGCAAATCCGTAGATCAAAAATTATATCGAGGTATGATCGGATCTTTGTTATATTTGACTGCATCTAGGCCAGATATAATATTTGCTACATGTTTATGTGCTCGATTCCAAGCTAATCCCAAGGAATCACATTTAACTGCTTGCAAACGCATTTTTCGTTACTTGAAAGGAACTATTGGACTAGGTCTATGATATCCTTCTTGCTTAGATTTTAATTTAATTGCATATAGTGACGCCGATTTCGGCGGATGTAAAATTGACAAAAAGAGTACTAGTGGTACATGTCATTTTGTTGGATCATGTTTAATATCTTGGGGAAGTAATAAGCAAACTAGTGTAGCATTGTCTACAGCTGAGGCCGAATATGTCGCTGCAGGGAGCGCCTGTGCTCAAGTGTTATGGATTAAAAATCAACTCCGTGACTACGGCATACATTTTGAAAATACCCCTATCCTATGTGATAACACTAGTGCAATTAATCTGAGTAAAAATCCTGTGTTGCATAGTAGAACTAAACAGATAGATATTAGACATCATTTTTTACGTGATCATGTTTAGAAAAAGGATATCTGTTAAATTTTTGTCGGGACGAAGGACCAACTTGCTGACATTTTTACAAAACCTCTTCCCGAAGAATCATTTAATTCCATTCGTTTACAACTTGGTATGGAACATATAGACAATTTTTGAAATAAGTTTTCTACTCATAATATCAAAATCCTTGATTCGGTTCACTCGCTAGCGCGCGCTAGCTTCATTCTCTTAATGCGCGCTAAAAACTGCTTTCGATAGCATACGCTAACCTCACTGCCTTGCGTACGCTAATTAAAAATCTCTCGTATTCCAATTTAGCTACTGGACTGTCCAGTAAGCCTTTTATTTTTACCTAACGTACGCTAACCCTTTGTCCCTAGCGTACGCTAATTAAAAGTTCGCTGACTATATATATACCGTACGACCCAGAAACACATTTACCTCTTCCTAACGTACGCAAAGGCCTGAAAATTCCCTTCCAGCAAAAAACCCTAGCCGCGCATCCGATCCAAATACTGCAATTTTCTTCCTCAAAACTTCGATTCTCTTCAAAATGTCTAGCAAGGGAAGAAAGGCCATGGAGAAAAACTACAAACGCCCTCGCAATAATGATTATGACGCGACCCGTTTCGTCTCCTACGTTGCATCGAAGGTTTTCTTCGATATCCTTCCACAGGAGAGTCTGACCGATTGCTACTACTTCAATTTTAGCAGCCTTGAAAGGGTTAAGGTCAGTATTCGCGATTTCTTTGAGGCATTAGGTATTGCACGATTTGTTGAGTGCAAAGAGATTGTTTACCCTGAGTGTGTCCATGCGTTTTATGCGAATCTGCACCTTGGTGATAGTGATGATAATGGAGGTTTAGTGCTCGAAAGCCTAGTGAATGGAACTATGGTGAAGATTTCTTCGGAAATTCTTCACGAGTTGTTTGGCTTATCGAAAGACGGGTATGATTGTTGTGGGAAAACCATTGCCGAAGAGTCTACGGTGTCCGAGAGATATATTGGTGATTTTTTATGTTCAAAAATGGTCATCGAAGTCACGGATGACGTCTTCGAGAATAACGATTTCGGTATCCACATTCGCTTGCTGTTGGCCGCTCTAACAAAATGTTTAATGCCAAAAGTCAACACCCAACACAAGTTAGTCGGTGTTGATAAGAATGTGGTGTATCGGGTGCTGAAGGATGATAGAGTGGATTTCACTGGGATTGTGATAAGCTGGATGAAAGCAAAAGGGGAGTCTTTTCGGTCGAAAAATTACATGTCGAGAACTATGAAATCTGGACTTCCTTTTGGTTCAATTCTTACGGTGATTTTTCGGCATTTCCGCGTCGACTTGTCTAATGAGGCACACGTTCCGGTGTCTCGGGGACACGAAATAAGTGACCTAACCCTCAAGGCCATGCATTATGTTGAGACATTTAATCGAGGTTGGGTATTGTTTCCGTATCTCCGAGATGATGACCAAGTGCCGAAGGGGACACGGATGCCTACACCGGTCGAGCGTGTGACGCACCGAGGACCCCATACGCTTAGGGAGCTACAATCCAAGTCATTTGTTCATCATCCGAAGACGAAAGGGAAGCGCCCGATGAAAGATGTCGTCACGGAAGAAGAGAAAAGCGACCTTTGCGCTCGGATGCGGAGCATCGAGACCTCTCAGCAAGAAATTCGAGAGGATGTTCGGTCTCTACGTTCGGAAGTCCGGGAAGTGCGCGGGTTGATCTCCGATTTCATCCGTTACACACACCCTTCATGTCCTTTCCCCTCGTCCTCTTCCGACCCTGCACCTTAGATTTGAGGATTTTGATGCTTGGTTGTAGAATCTTATTATTCGAATAATCTTTATGTCTCATGTCATGAATGTTAGGAGTATGCCCTCAAATGCCACTCAGAGGTTGTTGAGTGAGGGCATTGTACTTGTAATTATGTAAACCATTTATATAAGGCAAATGAATGTTTCTTTATTTACTGGTAGTTACTGGCATTCCTAACTCGTAAATAAACATATAGAAACTAGTCCGTGTATTTGAGAGCAAAACGTTCCACTCCTTATTGGATAAGGGGTCGGCACCGAAAGGTTATAGCTCAAATACTTAATCGTCGCAAGTCGATGAAACTTGACCGGCGTTAAGTTTATGTGAAGACTTGTATGACGTGTTCTTTGACATGGAGAGTGCCCATCGAACACTAATGGTTAGTGGGAGCACACGTTATAGGTATGCTAATTGGATTAGTATAGTCGAACCGACTCACCTCGATTCGTCACACGGATTTCACTCCGGACAGTCAATGACGGAATCGAAAGGTTGTGATAGGTATTCGTGAACCTTCGACTTGAGGATTTAGTAGGGATGTGCTTGTGACGTCAAGATTTTCATTAGAGTAGTTCGACCTCGTAAACCTAAGGCGGGGTCAACTCGACGTGCATCTTGACGGGCAAGTAGCGAGTCCTATCAATACCAAGATAGAATTCTTTCTCCCGTTAGTGAGCGGGTTATATGTCCTATGCGGTTATTGGCGATGAGATCATAAGTCTTTGCCAAAGCATTGGAGCTAGTTGTATTAGATACACGATACTCGATGATCTCGATTTGTATTAACGCATGCATAGCGTCAAGCAGATGGGGTTTGACGACCGTGACCCTATAACTTGATCGGGACATTTGAAAGAAGGGTTTATACGTATACCGGTATTCACGAATGGTTCTTGAATGATCCCATTCATTCGTTCTCGGGGTACAGTGTAGGCCGCCAGCCGGCTAGGTGGTGCTACTACTCTTTGGTTCCTCCCATTGCCGATCGAGACGGACCTACCGAGTCGCGCATGAGGATTGACAACGGAATGAATCAAGCTAATTCTCTCATTATGAATATTAGATATTGGATATCTAAATTTAGGACATTAGATGTCTAAATCGATTTATTGGATAAATTGATTTACGGCCTAATGAATTAAATATATCACTAGGTGATTAATTTAATTCATGGATATAATTATTTCTTGGAGAAATTAATTATGTTATAATGTATTTGATATGTTTAATTAATTGGATTAATTAATCGATATAAATACATCGATACGGAATCGGAGTTTATCTGTTTGGACTCGCGGGAGTCCGAAACGAACCGAACTTGTCCGATTTCTACATGGGCCAAACCCCACACTTCCACCCACTTTCATATGGACACATGTTCCATTCTTTAATGGTTGATCATTGAGGTGGTGGGGCTTTGATTCTCATAATAATGAAGATGAAGACATCTCTCACTAAAAAATTCCAAGCAACTTTTTGTTTCCAACGCGAGGTTGCAAGAGGAGAGAGAGATAGAAGTCTTCTTCATCATCTTCTTTATTCATCTTCTTCATTCATCTTCTTCATAACTTCTTAGAGAAATTTTGTGAGGAAATATTGAGAGAGATAGATATTCATACACTTAGAGTGATATTAATATCTATAACAAGCTTCATCACCTAGCTCTAGCCGTATCCTCGGAGGATAGCAAGGTGTTGTCATTCCGTTCGTTTTTCCGGCGCATGGCAAGTAGAGACGCGGTGCTTTCGGCGTTGGCTCGTTCAAGGGCTTGAAGCGGAATAGATTCGTAGAGATCAAGCAAAGCTTGGGGAATAGCTCAAGAGAAGGTTATCCATTTAATCAATGGACTACGAGGGTATGTTTCTTGTATCTCTTGTATTTTGTTTTTGATATTCGTATATACGTAGCTCGATCGATCCTCGTAGGGATTCAGATCGAATTAATTTTCGTTTTACCGCTTCCGCTGGGCCTTCGTTTTAGGCACCGAATCCCAACAGTGGTATCGGAGCGTAGGTCTTGCGATCGTATATACGATATTGGCATTTGGAATGCTCGATTAGATGGTGAATGATTTGGAATCATTTTAGTCATAATCGTGGTATATGTTTTTCGTTCGTAATAATTGTATTTTTCGTAAGTTTATGTCTAAATATAAATCTTAAATTTCTGGGAAATATGATTTATATTGAAGATATGAAAGTCGGAAAATATTGATATTTGATATCCTATTCGAAAATCTAGCCCCGAATCGTCGTCGGACGACTTTTTGGACAAAAAGGGTAATCTGGCCGAGAGTGACTCGACCGTGTCCTGGGTGACACGGTCGTGTCTGGCAGTGTGGCCAAGTCACTGCCAGCAGACCCGACCGTGTCCTGGGTGACTCGGTCGTGTCCTGGTCGGCATCTTCCGAGCGTGACTCGGCCAAGCCAGGCGTGACTGCCGGTAGGCTGCCGAGGGTGACTCGGTCATGCTGGCCCGTTTTCACCCCGGCTCGATTTTTCCGTGTATTCTTAAAAATTAATCTCCCGCACATTGAATTGGATTTAATATGATTAAAATGATTTATGGTATTTCATTTTATAAGGGAAATTTGATTAATTGGAATATTTATAGTCGACCGAATTATTTTGAACGTTATCATATTACCGATTGTGTGAATCGATTGGATCGGTTCGTAATGTTGATTGGATCAATGTATCTCTACGCTTTCCATTTATATAGTATTTATTGGATGAATATTTTTGAATGGGGATGTGGTTCGTGGACTTAGTTTTGAATCGTTCGTTTTATTCGATTGGGTTGTAAAGGCCGTTTTGAGCCTATTTATTTTACTAGAAATGTTTGTATCTAGGATGCAATTTTCGATGTAAAATTAATATGTAATGATGAAGACCGGAGGAAGATCCATTTTGAGAAGACGAAGATTCAAGATGAAGACTTGTAATTAGATTATGGAGTTTTTGTTTTCTAGGAACGGTCCATGAACCACATGTTGGTAGCAACTAGGTTGTGAATGGTTTTTTCATATTATATGAATACCACAAACGCGCTAATATGATTAATGTGCAAAGTGTAACGTTAATCGCGAAAATTCTCCCACAATAAATAATTAAGTTTATAAGGTTTCAAGTTTTCCTTCCTCCATCGAGTTTTCGAAATTGAAATCCAAACCGGATGTGCTATGCTTCCGAGTTATCGGGTAGTCGTTCGGGAGGGCGGATAAATTACCTAAGCGCATCTGATGCCTTCGGTTGGAGCAAATTTTATCCCTAGAAACCTGATAGGTTGCCGGATAAGATTCAATTGTGAAACTGATTTGCGTCGATGGTATAAACTTAACTTGTTCACGAACCATAGAAATCGTATAGGTTGAGGGGAGTGAATAAGGGGAAAAAGAAGATCGAATCATCCATTAGATGGGTTGGTGTTGGACACCACTTTATGAAAATTAATAGACTAGAAACCTGTTCGGTTGCCCTCTATTAAGATTTATAAAGAACTCGATCACCACTATGAAGTAGAGCGACGATACTTCCGGATATCACATGGGAGTGTGTTATTCCGATAAAAATAGTGGGAGCAGGTAACAAGAATAGAAAAGACCTTAAATTCTATACTCAGAACATAATTGAATGAGTCACTAATTAATCTGTTATACTTAATGCAGACAAATCTCAATATGACAATGAATCCACTCGCAATTCTACTCGAAAAGAACACCTTAATGGGACCTAACTTTGTGGATTGGCTCCGCAATCTGATGATTGTCCTCAGTATAGAGGCACTGGGATACGTCTTGGAGATGGACATTCCGGCGCCTCCTATGCAGACTCGAGCCAATCAGGAAGAGATTGAAAACCACAAAAAGTGGGTTAAGGATGACGTGAAAGTCCGTGCTTATATGATGGCTTCCATGTCTAATGAGCTTCAGAGAGCTCATGAGAAAATGACTTCTGCTAGGCAGATTCTATCTCACTTAACCGAGCTTTATGGTGAGCACAGCAGAACTGCTAGATATGAGATATCCAAGCAACTGTTCGGTGCAAAGATGAAGGAAGGTGAGAAGGTTGGGGAACACGTCCTCAAAATGATATCCATGATCGAGAGATTGGAGGCTCTTGATTTTAAAATGGATACTTCTCTCCAAACCGACCTTATCCTACAGTCTCTCCCTGATTCCTTCTCACGCTTGTTATGAACTTCAACCGCAATGAGATTGCATGTAACTTAGCCGGGCTAATGAACAACCGTGACCGCCGCCTCAGATGAAGACCCCGCGGATGAAGGAGTCTGCACTTGTAATTTCTTCTGGACTTCGGAAGTCTAAGAATAAGAAGAAAAAGACCAAGAAGCGGACTGGACCACAAGTTAAGGACCTTAAGGGTAAGGGCAAGGCCCCAATGGTTCCAAAGATAGAAGAAGAAGGATGCTTGTCTCAAGTGCGGTGAGCTGGGCCACTGGGCTAGAGACTGTCCGATTCTTCATGGCACTTCAGGTACAGAACTTTTAGTTTTGGAAACAAATTGTTCTGCTACTGTATTTTCTACTTCCTGGATACTGGATTCTGGTGCTAGTTCTCATATTTGTACCGTGAATCAGGATCTGGAACAAAGTAGAAAGCTTGGAGCTGGAGAAGTTATGATCACAGTCGGAAGCGGGCATAGTGTCGAGGCGACCGACATAGGATCACTTCTTTTGGGTTTAGAATCCGGCTTTGTTTTGACTTTAGAAGATGTACTTGTTTTGCCCAAGGGGCACAAAAACATTGTATCCATTCCGGTCATGGACCGAAAAGGCTTTTCATTTTTCATTGGTGATGGTTCCTGCAAAATTTATTTTAGAAATAAACTAGTGGGTACTGCTACATTGTTGAATGGATTGTATCATCTAAATCTCAGCAACAAAGTAGTTGTGAATACTATAACTAGAAAACGCGGTAGGGATGAAACCAATCAAGTTTTGAAATGGCATCTTAGACTTGGTTATGTTGGTCAGACCAAGGTTTACAAGATGGAAAAAGATGGACTTATGGGTCCATTGGGATCGGATCCCTTTCCTACTTGTGAATCTTGCCTTAAAGGCAAAATGACTAAGTCCCCCTTCACAGGGACTTTTGAAAGAGCCGCTGATAAACTGGGATTAATCCATACTGATGTTTGTGGTGCTTTGGAAGCAGCACGTGATGGATATCAATATTTCATTACGTTTACAGATTATCATACTAGGTATGGTTATGTATACTTAATGAAACATAAATCCGAGGCCTTTGAGAAATTCCAGGAATTCAAGGCCCTAGTCGAGAAACAAACTGGTAATCATATCAAAGCACTTCGGTCGGACCGAGGTGGTGAGTATATAAGTACGGAGTTTGACGAGTTCCTTAAGGAACATGGAATAGTTTCACAACTAACACCTCCAGGTACTCCTCAGTTAAATGGTGTGTCAGAAAGAAGGAACCGAACCCTGTTGAACATGGTCCGTTCCATGCTGGGCTATACTGACTTGCCGATTTACCTGTGGGGGTATGCACTCCTGACTGCCACGTATATCTTGAACAGATGTCCTTCCAAATCCGTTCCTAAAACTCCACATGAGATGTGGGAAGGAAGGAAACCAAGTCTTAATCATATTAGGATTTGGGGATGTACCGCTTATGTCAAGAAGACTAAGGTGGAAAAGTTGGAAGCTAGGTCTGCGAAGGGACATTTCATTGGATTCCCATCTGGGACGATGGGATATATATTCTACATGCCCAAAGATCGAAGGATCGTTGTTGCTTTACAAGCACGCTTCCTGGAAGATGAGTTCATTCAGGAAGGCAGAGCAGGTAGAAGTATTTCTTTAGAAGAATATAATGAAACTCCTCAGGAGACACTTGTGCAAGAAACTGGAACCGAACCTTCTGAAACACAAGTACAACCACCTCGTAGGTCTAGTAGGGTGTCTCATTTACCTGAGAGGTATGGGCTTGTGCACTTGGAGGAGCTGGGTCTCCATGAGGTTCCAAGTGATAGCCAAGAGACCGACCCGACAACCTATGACCAAGCGATGGTGGATGTAGACTCCGCGAAATGGCGTGAAGCTATGGAAGCTGAGATAGACTCGATGCATGTCAATCAGGTCTGGACTCTAGTAGACCGCCCCAAGGGCATAGTGCCTATTGGGAATAAGTGGATCTACAAGAGAAAGACTGATGGTGATGGCAAGGTTGACGCCTATAAGGCCAGGCTTGTGGCAAAGGGTTATACCCAAAAGGAAGGGATCGATTACCACGATACCTTCTCGCCCGTAGCCATGATCAAGTCTATTCGCATGATGCTTGCTATAGCTGCCTACCACGATTATGAGATATGGCAAATGGATGTAAAGACGGCTTTCCTTAATGGATTCCTCGAGGAGGAAATCTATATGGAGCAGCCTAAAGGCTTTGTGTCTGAAGTCGATATTCAGAAAGTGTGCAAGCTTCAGCGTTCCATTTATGGACTAAAGCAAGCGTCGCATAGTTGGAACCTTTGTTTTGACGAGGCAATCAAAGAGTTTGATTTCGTGCAAAATGAAGAGGAACCTTGTGTATACAAGAGGGTTAGTGGGAGCAAGATCGCATTCTTAGTACTATATGTAGATGACATTCTACTAATAGGAAATGATGTGGGAATGCTTAGTTCTGTGAAAGCTTGGCTTTCGAGTAATTTCTCCATGAAAGACTTGGGAGAAGCTACCTATATTCTTGGAATTCGACTCTACCGGGATAGAGCAAAGAGAACAATAGGCCTTTCCCAAGCCCTCTATATAGATAAGATCTTAAAGCGATTTAAGATGGATGATTCTAAAAGAGGGTTCCTACCGATGCAACATGGAATAAAACTCTCCTTGAAGATGTGTCCTCAAAGTGAGGAACAACGAAAGGAAATGAGTAATATACCATATGCTTCGGTCGTGGGTAGCCTTATGTATGCTATGTTGTGTACAAGACCTGACATCGCGCATGCTGTAAGCGTGGTGAGTAGGTTTCAGGCAAACCCAGGTAGGGAACATTGATCGTCAGAAAGAACATTCTCAAGTACTTAAGAAGGACTAGAGATATGGTTCTTATGTATGGCGGTGGAGAATTGGATGTGGTGGGATTCACTGATTCGGACTTCCAAGGACTGAAGGACGACTCGATGTCCACTTCTGGCTACATATTTACTCTTAATGGAAGAGCAGTATCTTGGCGTAGTGCCAAGCAAAGCGCGAATGCTGATTCCACTGTCAGCCGAGTATCAAGCACCTCTGAGGCTTCTAAGGAAGGGTTCTAGATTAAGAAGTTTCGGGAGAACTTCAAATGATACCATGTGTCGAGTTTGCTTTACTGCATCGCGAAAACGACGGAGCTGTAGCGCAGGCCAAAGAGCCGAGGTTTCACAACAGCACCAAACATATTGAGAGAAAGTATCATCTCGTAAGAGAATTTGTTCGCAAGGGATACATTGTGCTGCATAGAGTAGACTCGGCCGACAACGTCGCCGATCCACTGACCAAGCCACTTTCTCAGACTAGCTTGGAGCGTCATCTGGAGAACATGGGTATTAGATACCATAGTGTGTGGCATTGAGTGCAAGTGGGAGATTGTTAGGAGTATGCCCTCGAATGCCATTCAGAGGTTGTTGAGTGAGGGCATTGTACTTGTAATTATGTAAACCATTTGTATAAGGCAAATGAATGTTTCTTTATTTACTGGTAGTTACTGGCATTCCTAACTCGTAAATAAACATATAGAAACTAGTCCGTGTATTTGAGAGCAAAACGTTCCACTCCTTATTGGATAAAGGGGTCGGCACTGGAAAGGTTATAGCTCAAATACTTAATCGTTCGCAAGTTGATGAAACTTGACTGGGCGTTAAGTTTATGTGAAGACTTGTATGACGTGTTCTTTGACATGGATAGTGCCTGTCGAACACTAATGGTTAGTGGGAGCACACATTATAGGTATGCTAATTGGATTATTATAGTCGAACCGACTCACCCTCGATTCGTCACACGGATTTCACTCCGGGACAGTCAATGACGGAATCGAAAGGTTGTGATAGGTATTCGTGAACCTCCGACTTGAGGATTTAGTAGGGATGTGCTTGTGACGTCAAGATTTTCATTAGAGTAGTTCGATCCTGTAAACCGGAAGGCGGGGGTCAACCTCGACGTGCATCTTGACGGGCAAGTAGCAGGTCCTACTGAATACCAAGATAGAATTCTTTCTCCCGTTAGTGAGCGGGTTATATGTCCTATGCGGTTATTGGCAGATGAGATCATAAGTCTTTGGCCAAAGCATTGGAGCTAGTTGTATTAGATACACAACAGCTCGATGATCTCGATTTGCATTAACGTATGCATAGCGTCAAGTAGAGATGGGGTTTGACTGACCGTGACCCTATAACTTGATCGGGACATTTGAAAGAAGGGTTTATACGTATACTGGTATTCACGACAGAATGGTTCTTGAATGATCCCAATCATTCGTTCTCAGTTGGGGTACAGTGTAGGCCGCCAGGCTGGCTAGGTGGTGCTATTACTCTTTGGTTCCTCCCATTGCTGACTGAGACGGACCTACCGAGTCGCGCATGAGGATTGACAATGGAATGAATCAAGATAATTCTCTCATTATGAATATTAGATATTGGATATCTAAATTTAGGACATTAGATGTCTAAATCGATTTATTGGATAAATTGATTTACGGCCTAATGAATTAAATATATCACTGGGTGATTAATTTAATTCATGGATATAATTATTTCTTGGAGAAATTAATTATGTTATAATGTATTTGATATGTTTAATTAATTGGATTAATTAATCAATATAAATACATCGATACGGAATCGGAGTTTATCTGTTTGGACTCGCGGGAGTCCAAAACGAACCGAACTTGTCCGATTTCTACATGGGCCAAACCCCACACTTCCACCCACTTTCATATGGACCCATGTTCCATTCTTTAATGGTTGATCATTGAGGTGGTGGGGCTTTGATTCTCATAATTATGAGATGTACATGTGGAGAGTTGAATAAATGAAGATGAAGACATCTCTCACTAAAAAATTCCAAGCAACTTTTTGTTTCCAACGTGAGGTTGCAAGAGGAGAGAGAGATAGAAGTCTTCTTCATCATCTTCTTTATTCATCTTCTTCATTCATCTTCTTCATAACTTCTTAGAGAAATTTTGTTAGGAAATATTGAGAGAGATAGATATTCATACACTTAGAGTGATATTAATATCTATAACAAGCTTCATCACTTAGCTCTAGCCGTATCCTCGGAGGATAGCAAGGTGTTGTCATTCCGTTCGTTTTTCCGGCGCGTGGCAAGTAGAGACGCGGTGCTTTCGGCGTTGGGTCGTTCAAGGGCTTGAAGCGGAATAGATTCGTAGAGATCAAGCAAAGCTTGGGGAATAGCTCAAGAGAAGGTTATCCATTTAATCAACGGACTACGAGGGTATGTTTCTTGTATCTCTTGTATTTCGTTTTTGATATTCGTATATACGTAGCTCGATCGATCCTCGTAGGGATTCGGATCGAATTAATTTTCGTTTTACCGCTTCCGCTGGGCCTTAGTTTTAGGCACCGAATCCCAACAATGAAAACTCTATGTATTGCATGAACTCTATCTCAATTAGAGCTGTTATCGGACCGGTTCGGACCGGTTTTCTACAGATTCGGATCCGGTCCGATAGGTTACCGGGTAGATCCGGTCCGGACCGATAAGGGTTCCGGTTCAATGTTTAGAACTCGAATCCGAACTCGTTAGTTTTCGGGTGAGTTTCGATCCTGGATATTTCGGTCCGGTTCATGACCGGGTTTCGGATTCACTCGGACCGCTAACAGCATGGATCTTTACTAGGAAAATGAAGGAAGAGCCGCAAAATAAATCACATAAATGGGGGGTTACATGATTCGAACTCCGGACCTTTTGTTCAAAGGTACATCGTCTTAACTACTTGATCAGCATGCTATTTGTGTTTAAAACACGCAAAACGTATGATTAATATATGTATAAAATATATAAATTATAAAATACATATAAACTTTTTTTTTAATTTATTACCGGGTTTCTTTTCGGTTTTATCGGTCCGGGTCTTATCGGTCTCGGTTCAATGTTTAGAACTCGAATCCGAACTCGTTAGTTTTCGGGTGAGTTTCGGTCCCGGGTATTTCGATCCGGTTCATGACCGGATTTTGGGTTCACTCAGACCGCTAACAGCCCTAGTCTCAATGATATTCGCATTTCACTTCATTTGGTATTTGTTGTTTACGAGTATTGTTATTTACGTAATTTCGCTTTGGATAATGGCATTTTCGTTGATATTTGTTATAATGCAACAATTCAGGGGGAGTTCCTTTTTGTTTATATCAAAAAGGGGGAGAATACTCCAAAAATCGAAATATACTAATATATCGAACAAGTTACCTTGATTCGAATCATTTAAAATGTTTTTGCAGGTATAAATTAAATGTTTTGACATCATCAAAAAGGGGGAGATTGTTGACTCAAAATGTATTTTGATGATTATTCCATTCAAAACATTTAATTAGATCAATCTCAGATCAATATTATATTGAAGGAGCTAAATACAGTTAGCGCACGCTACCCATATAATAGTAGCGCACGCTATCGAGAAATACATGTACAGCCCAGACAATCAGCTGTAGCCAAGTGAAGTCACCTGATGGATAGCGCACGCAAGTTATTCAATATTAGCGCACGCTAAATAACTACAGTTAGCGCACGCTATACAATCCATATTAACGCACGCTATCGCATCATTCCAGAGGACAGTGAGGTTTGGAAGGAAATTGGAAATGGATTTTGCGCACGCTACACATATCAACTTACGTACGCTAAAACAAGGATGTAGCGCACGTTACTGCTCCGCTCTTGCGCACGCTACCGATATCACGGTCAGTAGTCCAGTAGCTACTGGACTCAATATGTCAAGGTCTTTACGTACGCTACACACGGTAACGTACGTTACTGAAAGAAATATTTAGCGCACGCTAAGGTATAGGGATTAGCGCACGCTAAAAGGAGTCAGCATATTACCATTTGATTTTCTACCGTTGGAAGGCAAGAGTCAATGAAGATCCAGAAAATCTGGAAAAGTTGGATTTAATTAATGCTAGCGCACGCTATGCATACTTACTAGCGCATGCTAATCTCAAATCTAGCCGTTGGATAAAGAGTCGTTGGGAAGACAAACTAACCTTTTCAAAGTCAAGATTGAAGACTTGTTGACCAGACGTTAACACACGCTACCGATACATGACTAGCGCATGCTAGCCATACTATTTTACCGTTGCAACAGTCTTTGTGACCGTTTAGAGAAGCCAAGTCAAAGATCGATAGCGCACGCTAGAGGACATTATTAGTGCATGCTAATAATACGTTTTTCAGTATTTGAAGGATGGCTCTCACCTATAAATACCCAAAGGACTTGGGTATCAAACACACAACTTCAAGCATACAAGCATACAAGCATACAAGCAATCAAAGCATACTTGAGCTCAGTTTTATATCTTTTATTACATTTCAAGTTGTGAGAAAAGAAAGATACAAGAGTGATTCTCATTGTAATATCTATTATTCTTTGTATTCTTTCATTTGATTGTAAGTGTTGCATCACTTACACTTGAGCGTAAAAGAAACGAATCAAGAGTCACTAATCCGGTGTTATTAGGATCTTTGATCCGGCATTGTTAGGATTAAACTCCCATATTCGTATAGTGAGGATTATCTAGTTCCTATAGAACACTAGATAAACAAAAGTTTATGTTGAGAGAGAGGTTGAGCTTGGACCGATAGAAGACAAGCGATTGTAATGGTTGTGAACTCGGACCGATAGAAGACGAGTCAAGATTGTGGTTGTTCTTGAGCCAATAGAAAAAGAAAGTCGGAGAGAGGACGTAGGCAAGTTGCCGAACCTCTATAAATCTTTGAGTCTTTAAATTCCGCACTATTTTCCATTTACTCGCAAGAAATTTCGTTATTCCGCATTACCACTATTCAACCCCCCTTCTAGTGGTAAATTTATCTCTTCACGTCCCGTACAGATACTTGAGAGGAGGATCAAACAATTGAGGAACAAGATGATTCCCTTGCTGAAGGTTCATTGGTCACGACACGGAGACGAGGAGGATACGTGGGAGACCGAGAGCAGCATGCGAGAGAGGTATCCCGAGTTGTTTATCCCTTAGTTTTGAAGACGAAACTCCTTTTAAGGTGGGAGTATGTAATATCCGACAGTAATTTCTTATCTTTTGTTGTATTATTCGGATAATTTGAGTATCGTTGTAATCATGTTACATTTAGTTTAATGTTTATTGATGTCGAGATATATCAGAATAGACTTGATTATAAATATCATTCACATTGTGGTTGATTGCTTGACGTTGTGTAGATTATTACATTTTTGGGGCTAGGTTTTCTGTGTTTAACGTACGCTAAGATTTAACTTATCGTACGCTAATACATTGGTTTTACGTACATAATGGAGTACTGGTTACGTACGCAATGCTAAGAATCTTATCCGATCTCGACTTTCGGCATGGGGGGCCAGGCAAGATTCGGATAATTGGCCCTTTTGAGGCAGCCAAGTTGATGTACATTACGTACATAATGCTGAGGCTATAACGTACATAATGAGGTTCGTGTTTTGAGGCAGTAGCCTCTGGAGTCAGATTACGTACGTAACAACTTATGTGTAGCATACCTAAAGCGATTAATGTACGTTAGCTACATTCTATAACGTACGTAACATATTGTCCAGTTTATAAAAAGACAGCTTGTGTCTTTCATTTGCACGATCCAACTTTGATTTTCCTTTCAAGTTTCCATTCCTCTGCCTCCCTAGACCGATTCTGCACACTTCCATGTTATCTTGGAGCTTGCATCTTTGATTGAATCATATTGTTTGGAAGCTTGGGGTGTGTTCTTGATAGTCTTCGTGTTATTCTTCTTTTGTTGAGGTTAGTCATCTTAAACTCTTGCTGATTCCATGCTTTTGATGATGTTAGTTAAGAGTACATCTTATAATGTTAGGTTAAAGAGGTAAAACCTTAATGATTAGTGAACATTTGATCAAACTAAAGTGAAGAACATGATAATATTGTTAGTATCAATTCTTGAATGTTTGAAAGGTTGAAAGATAACTTAGTTATGGTTGTTTATATCTAGAACCTGATATTGAACATGATAATCGGAACTTATAAGGTTAGAATTCTCTTAATGCTTAGTGATTTTAGAATCTAATCATGTCTTGAAGAAGAGGTTTAGTTAATCCTTGAGGAATGATAATAAACTATGTAAATACACTCAAGATTTGATACATTTCTGCTGAGCTTGATAAATTGATGATTTGGGCTGTCTAAAGCGTTATGTACGAAGGTTGGTGTTATTCTGAAAATGTTTATTACAAGTTATGGCAATACTAACATATTGAAGTGGTTAATTGAAGTTGTTTAAATAAACTTGCTCATAATGATAACAAGAGTATTAGAAGGACATTTTTAGCAGATAATCCGATTGTTAAAAATGAATTAGATACATAGAGATACATCAATAGTAGATAGAACGTTCTTTGGGGTAGAATAAATTATTCGGGTAGGTTTCGGGTATTGTTTCCTACGGCTTAATATCAATATTGTGTGAATGTATTGTTGAATGAATTACGTTACATTCAAGGTTGCTTTCTAGTGAGTACTTAGTCGAGGATACCATCCGTTTGATCATTTGGGGAAGGACTATCTTTCGTCTATGGACTTGAGGCAAGTTATCTTGCTTGGTTATAATGATGATTGAATTCTCGTGAACTTTATATGTTTCGTGTATATGAAATGCTTATGAATCCGTATTGGTCTGTGCACACGAGACGTAGTTCGGGAGGCTAATTAGGTACATTATCACACGTATATTCTGGATTCCATATATGAGGTGGACATGTGCACGGACACATTTCCGGATCGGGCGTACCGTGATGTCCATCTTGAGCCATGTTGATTGGTCGTTCATAGTCCATGTATGATTGGATATGTTCGACGGTTTGTGATTGATTATTCATACACCCGAGGGGTATGTTCAATAGTCGGGATGTTTTCTTGAAATCCAGTATATGTGAATTGTATAATGTCTTGAGAATTATTATCATGTATATCTGACGCTGTGGTTTTGGGCGAAATACTTGTGTTGTATTTTAGGTCGAGGCAAGGGCAAGGCACGAGAAGAGCACAGTGACGGCGAAAGGTTTGAAGGATACTAGTTTGGGGGTCCCATAGTCTTTTGTTTCCCGGTTCTGCTTAAATCGTGTAATATTACTTCTCCGTTTCATTTAAACTGTTGTCAGTTGTACTATTATTAAGTATATTCCATCTTCATGTGGTCTATACTAGTACTTGGATCCTACGTATTTTAAGGCTAATAGCCGTACTATTTGTAAACTCCCGACCGGATTAAGGATTACTGTTTTGTGGTTCGGTATCATAAAGTATGTGATGATTAATCTTATATTTTGGTATCGCCTGGTAGGTCCTAGTATGGGTCAACGACACTATGATAGCCGCCTTTTTGGGGTGTTACCTTCTATACTCATGTTGTTTTCATACTATTAATGATGTTAGTAAGGAGTAATTCATATAGTGTTAGATTAATCAAGTATAACATGATATTTATTGGAATTATAAACAAACTAAGTGAAGAACATGACAATATTGTTAGTATTGCCTCTTCAATGGTTGAAGAAGTTGTAGAATAACATATTTTCTCTTAATCCTAAGGAAATCATGATGAAAACTGGATGATTAGGGTTTATGAGTATGTTCTTAATGCTAGTAGAATCCTATGATATTATAACCATACATTTTAGAGGGTTTAACGAAACTCCTTGGGAAGAACTTGATGAGTATTGAAGAATAGATTGATGTTCGTAAAGTTTCAGAAATCCTGAATGATATAATTATGTTTTGAGCAAATTCTTTAGGAGATAGTAATGGATTATGAAGAACACAAATATAACCTTTATATATTCAAGTTAATCGGCTATTTTGATTACTTAAGAATGTGTTAATCATCGTATTCATAAGTTGATAGTGTTCTTGGGAAGATATGATGATTAACAATGTCATAATGGAATGAGTAGACGAATTCAACTACGATAATCTTTGCGTAATAGATGATGTAAATATTGAAAAACCTTAAGAACTTAGTAAACCCGATTCTTAAAAACGAATTTGGTGTATTGAAATTCGTTAACGAAAATATGGAATGTTCACTGCGATAGGATGAACTATTCGAGTAATATTCCGGGTGTCATTTCCTATGAATTGATATCATTATTGTATGAATGTGTTGTTGAATGAATTACATTTCATTTAAGGTTGCTTGTTCGAGTGAGTATTATTAGTCGAGGATACCATTCGTTCGTTCGTTCAAAGAAGGACTATTCATCTACGGAATTGAGGCAAGTTATCTTGCTTGGTTATAATGATGATTAAATTCTTGTGAACATTATATGTTTCGTGTATATATGTAATGCTCTATGAATCTATGTTTCATGATGTGGTGTTGTTCTTGATCGTATTACCGTTTTGTGGTGGGATTGTATTCCCAAGTTTTATGACCTTTGATACCGTTGGTCTCATTGAGCATTGTTGTCACTTCGGTGAGTTCTCTCGATTCTTGGATGAATGTGTAATTTATTGAGTTTCATTGTCATGTTGCATCATGACATCTCTGGAGTCATATCTACGTGCCGATTGGTTATGTGTAGGATTTTTAGCCAGGCACATGATGGTCATGCGTCAATGTTTCCACATTGGACCGTGCACACGAGACGTAGTTCGTGAGGCTAATTAGACACATCGTCCCATGTATATTTTGGATTCCGTATATGGGGTGGACATGTGCACGGACACATTTTTGGATCGGGAGTACCGTGACGTCCGTCTTGAGCCATGTGATTGGTCGTTCATATTCCATGTATGATTGGATATGTCTGACAATTTGGTACGGATTGTTCATATGCCCGAGGGGTATGTTCAGTGATCGGTTGTTTCTTTGAGATCTTATATATATATATATGAATTGTATAAAGTAATTGAGAATTATTATTCATGTATAGCTGACCCTGTGGTTTGGGCGAAATACTGGTGTTGTATTTCAGGGCGAGGTAAGGGCAAGGCACAGGAAGAGCACGATGACGGCAAAGGGTATTAAAGGATGCTAGTTCGGGGGGCCCCGAGTCTTTTGTTGGTCGGTTATGTCTAAACTATGAAATTTCAATTTTCCATTTTTATTTAAAGTTAAGACGATTGTATTATTATTATTTTGGGTATATTCCATCTCCATATGGTTTATACCGAATTTCGGTCCTGTGTACTATTAAAGAAGACGACGTATACTGTATAAAATCCTAATTGGGGTTATGATTATTATATTGTGGTTTGGTACCACACCTATGGTATGTTTAAATTATGTTTTGATATCACCTGGTGGGTCCCGGTGTGGGGTCCATGACACTGTAATAGCCGCTAGATTTGGGTGTTACAGAAGATGGTATCAGAGCCAGGCTTTTTTTTTGAGTCGTTGTGGATTGAACTAGTATCAAAAACCTTCACGTCACGTGTGACTTGTGCAAGCGCCTGACCTCGCGAGTTTAAATGGTATGTTACTTGTGCACCATGGTTTAATTACTGGCAAACTGTGAATAGCGGAATTGGTCTTTTATTGATCTTGAAAATCCGAGAGAATTGTGGCGGAATTTGTCTCATTGATATTCCGAGGAAAATTTGGACTAACTATGTGATTGAAATTGTTTTGACTTGATGTCGGTGTGATATTTTGTGGAACACTTGTGAAGCCGATAATTCGTGATGGATTACTTTTCTGAACTTGTAATTTCATTTTTGCTAATCAACTTAGAGTGAATTGTGATAAGACTGTAAAGGCGGTTGTAAACTATGCTTATGATTATTGTTTGATTTTATCAGTATGGATTGAAATTTGAGGGCCGTGGTAGAGGAGGCCGAGGCTGCGGAAGTGGCCGAATCCCAAGGCCACGAGTTAATACCCATTCGAATGTGGGACAAAGTTTAGCAGGCAGCGACTCGCCTTCTGAGAACCAGTCTCACCACACCGATCGTCACGAGGGTGCACGCATCGACCCTTATGTTGTTATGCAGGGCATGATGAACCAGATGACCCAGATGGATCAAATGATGGAAGATATGCAGAGATCTACTTCTACTGGCCAGCAGCAGGGATAGCAGCCTCCGCCTCTAGTACACGGTGGAATCGTGAGCCGGATCATTAGCGACATATTGCATCAGCGACCTCCGACCTTTGAAGGCTCATCTGAGCCTGCTGATATTATACACTGGATAGAGCATTTCGAGAAGCTGTTTGAGATGGTGGAATACCCAGAAGAGAATTGAGTCTCCATGGCGGCTTACTACCTTAGTAAGAGCGCCCATATTGGTGGCTTTCAGTGAGGCCATCTAACAGCGTGAGTATTTGGGAGGAGTTCAAGAACCTCATGCTGGATCGTTACTCTCCAGCTCCACTCTGTGAAGCCAAATTGTCAGAGTTGTTGAACCCTGATCCATCTGAGGATGAGGATGTGTTAGCGATTGCCGAGAAATTCCAGGCACTTTTTCCGTTCGCTACGTTGATTGTTCGGACGGAAGCTGATAAGATCAAATATTTCCTTAAGAGGCTTAAACCCCGGATGAGGATGCAGTTGTTTAACCACCATTATACGACCCTACCGGAGTTCATCGAGAAGGCTATGGAATACAAACTTTCTGCGAAGGAGATTTCCATGAAGCAGCCACAGTCCTCCAATAAGAGATCCAGGAACCATACCCAGGCAGACAGTAACCGGGGGACGTTTAGGAAGCCCCAGTCTGTGCCGAATCCTTTTGAATGGCCACCTGTGGCATCGAAGCCGATAGGAATGAACTCTCGAGTAGTCATGTCATCTGTTGTGTGCTATATCTGTGGGGGCCAGAGACACATCAGCTCCAAATGCCCGAAGTTGGCCGTTGCATGCCATACTTGTGGGAAGAATGGGCATCGTGCTTGTTATTGCAGGGGTGGACCGGGACGTGCTCTAATAGCCTCTCATGCTCTAGTTCAGTCTTCTGTTCAGGACGGTGTACCTCCGTCCGCTTCCTATCAGACTACCGGGGCGAACAGAAGGATGGGCCGTGGAAATCAAGATGGTATATCTGGTATTGGAGCTGCAAAACCCAGAGTCTATGAGATGAAGAAGGCTGATGATCCCGAAGCCAACATGATTGCAGGTACTCTCGAGATCCCCTCTCAACCCGTTTGTGTTCTTTTTTATACTGGTGCTTCACACCCCTTTATGTCTGCTTCTTGTTCGAGTCGTTTGCAATTAGATCATGTTACCAATTGTGAACCTTATGTGATTGGTCTACCTGATGGTAGAAGAATTGTTGGGAATCATGAAGTGCAAAACTGTCCGATTTGCATGAACGACCCTGAGTGGTTGTCAGAATTGATTGTGGTCGATTACCTAAAGATGATGTGATCTTGGGTATCGATTAGATGGATCGTCATGATGCCATACTTAGCGTCCGCAAGCGGATAGTGATCGTTACAACTGATGACGGTGTGGAGTGCATCTTTCAGGGTGATAATCTCAGTCATTCCGGGAGAGTTATCAGCGCAATGAAAGCAGTGAAACTACTTAATCAAGGATGTGTTGGTTATTGGTGCTACATGACCAAGAAAGTGGATCGATCAATTGAATTGGCCGATAGTCCGGTGGTCCGAGACTACCCATATGTTTTTCCGGATGAGTTGCCGGGTTTACCCCCACATTGTGAGGTAGAGTTCACCATTGAGTTGGAGCCAGGGACGTCCCCGCTTTCAAAAGCACCATATCGCATGGCTCCAACCGAGATGCAGGAGTTGAAGAGTCAGCTATGTGGAATAGGATATTCCAACAATATCCCCCTTTTTGATGATGACAAAACAACAACCTTTAATGGGATTTTAAACCTGCAAAATTAAAACAATTTACGGATCAAAGTTTCTGGTTTTGTCCGTTTCATTAGTTTTCTTCTCCCATTCTTTTCTTTTTCAACTTCTTCTTTTATTTTCGACTTCTTCGACTTTTCTCCCCTTTTCATGATCGGGATATTGTTTATTTTTTTCGTCATTCTTCCATGACTCTTTCTCCCATTCTCCTATTCTCTCCCCCTTTTTGTCATAATCAAAAAGTACATAATAACAATGATATCAATGAATAATTAAATATGACAAATTACGGGTACTAACTCCCCCTGAAAAATTGATTTCCTCATTTAAAAATAATGGTAACTCCCCCTGAGTTAAATATCAATTGTTAAAAATATAAATTATCAAAATACCAATTGATGGAATATATTAATTTTTATTTTTTGGGATCCATCCGATAGTTGGTTTTTCTTTTAAAACGTAGACGATATTCGGTACTGTGGTTCCTATAGGAATCCAAACTTTTTTTATTTTTATCGTCCGTCTTGGGTTTTGTAAATCGAAATATGATGCCCAAGTTTTAAACATTTCTCACATCGGGGTATTTTAAAATTTAAGGATTCAGTTTTATTATTCGGTTTGAATCATAACCCCTGTTTATTTAAAGAATAATTTTGAACGGAAAGCATTTATTCAAACTTGTTGTTTTCGCAAGAAAATTTATTTTTTAAATCCTTAAGTTCTTTCTGAACTTTCAAAAGATCATTCTTTAATTTATTTTCAACTTCAAGGCATTTAGAATGATCGAGTTCTAAAACTTCCCCTTTTTTATTTAATTTGGAAATTATCGATTTCCAATAGTTTATTTTTCGATTGGAGGGATTTAGTTTCAATTAAAGCATTTTGAAAATCGGTATGTAAAAGTTCGAATGCTTCAAATAATTCGTCGTGAGACGAGGTACTAACATGGTTTTGACGTCGCTTTCGTCGAATGAACTCCTTGCCATGAGTGCGAGGTTATTTTGAATAAATTCATCTTCTTCCTCTTTGTCACTCCACATGGCTATAAGAACTTCTTTCTTAGGATTTGAGCCTTGGCAATTTTTAGCAAAGTGGCCTGGTTTACCACAGTTTCGACAATTGTTGTCGAATTTCTTAGATTCGCTCGATGTGATGTCCTTCCTTCTCCGGTTCAACACATTTTGATACTTATTAATACTTTTGGCATGATATGCCAATTCTTCGTCATCTTCGTCTACCGGGATTTCTTCTTTTCTTGACATCTTAACTTTCAAAGCTATGGTTCTTTGTTTCGGCTTCGGCTTGACACTTCGTGATTTTAGAACAATCTCAGAATTTATTAGCGAACCTACAAGGGCACTAAATTCGAGTGTGTTGAGATCTTTAAATTCCATGATTGCCGTCATGGTGCCGTCCCATTCGCTAGGTAGTGATCATAAGATTTTCTTAACTTTTTCACTACTCGATAGCGGTTTCCCGAACGAAGAAATGGTGATGACCGAAAATCGATCGAACATGTTAGTGATGGACTCGTCACCCTTCATCATGAATAACTCGTAGTCATGGAGAAGCATATTAATCTTTGTCTCCTTGACTTGAGTTGTTCCCTCGTGTGTGATTTCAAGAATTTTCCATATTTCTTTTGCACTTTCACACGAAGAAATACTATTGACCTCCTCTGGATTTAAGGCACAATATAAAAGTTGAGTGGCCTTACAACTGAGGTGATTGTTCTTCCAATCCTCGTCATTGTACTCTTCAAAGCTCTTAAGTGACCCGTCGGATTTGGTTGGAACTTTCGGGCCAAGACAGATGATCTTCCAGATTTCTATATCATAAGCACGAATGAAGATCAACATTTTTTTCTTCCAAGTCATGTAATTCGATCCTTCGAAAAATCGAGGCGATTTAGAGCAAGACCTTCGATCGGGGCAAATTGAAACGCCATAGGATCTTCTTCTCCTTGGATGTTAAGCCGATTTTTATGGATACCTGCTCTGATACCAATTGTTGGGAAATTTTGGTATCTTCGCCGTTTGAAATTTACGCGAAGTATAATAGATTTATCGAACTCTTTTGCGTTGCGGAAGCGTAATTAATTTGCGGAAACTAAATGACATAATATTTATAGAGGTTCGGCCAAACGTGCCTACGTCCTCTCTCCGTATCTTTTTCTATAGGCTCAAGATCAACCTTTTCCACCTTGTCTTCTATCGTGAGGTAAACTGTTACAATCTTGTCTTCTATCGGTCCGAGATAAACCATTACACTCTTGTCTTTATGTCGGTCCCAGATAAACCGTTTTCCTTTTCTATTGGACAAGGAAGCAAACCTATATAGCTTTGGATTGGTACTAGACAAACCTCACTCGGATTTATATATGATTCTAATAATGCCAGATCAACGATCCTAATAACACCGAATCAATCTACAATCCGTATCTTTCCTCTCGTGTATGATTTAGTGTATGAACACTCAAACACTATCAATTAAGCACAATTACAACAACAAAGATGTATACAATGATATATGATCAATATGTGATTTGCGTGAAGTTGTTGTATGTTGAATACCATTAGAAGTGGTATTTATAGGCTCCAAAGCCTCAACTAGCCGTTAGCTGCTGCCTCATGTATTACGTATGTTATAGCTGATCCATATTAATCATAGATATCATGTTTGAGATGGCAGTGATGTTGTTAACATTATGATAATGGAGGATGGTATTATCATAGGTTGATTGGAGTTTGTACATCGTACTTTAGAAGAAGGATGGTAAGTTTTTATTGCTGTTCTTGGTGTTTTTGAAGAAACTGGTTGATTATATAAACAGAGGATCGATTTCCTTATTGATTTTAATTATTAGGTGAACTAATGATGTAAAAATCTATATTTTTAGGATCTGGACTTCGAGTGAGTTGTTGTTTGATTCTTGTCGAATTAATGATGTCTATCTTATTATTTCGGTTAGCGGTTATATATTGTTGATGACTGAATAAATTATATTTCGTTCAAGGATGTTCAAGCAATTGTTGATCTCATCAAAGGATGTTGTTCATTGAAGGACTTTCATTTTCGGTATTAAGGCAATTTAATTCTTGCTTGGTTATGAAGATAATAATGCTTACGATTGTTGCACATATTGTTGTACATTGTTTCTTATGCTTTATAAATTATAGTTCATAACGAGATATTTTGGACGATTGGGTTGTTCCTTGTGAGATCGTGATCCTAAGACCTTTTTTGATATTGTGATCGTGTTGGTGTTTCGTTATTAGTAAATTATCGTTTCACTTGAGTGAATTCCTTTTGATCCTTATTGAGTATATTGATTTGTTGAGTTTCATTATCATGTTGATATCGTGACATCTATGGAGTCATACTTGCATGCGGTTGGTATGTGTATGATTTTTTAGTCGGGCATGTATAGTCATGTCTTAATAGTTTGTCTCATATTACACTTTTCACATGATACGGTTACTCCGTAGACTAATTAAGTACAAGAGCACATGTGTATTCGATCGATATGTGATGGTGGCTTGTGCATGAACACATTTCCATCTCTGGCGTAACATGATGTCTGCCTTTCGAGCTGTGTTTAATCGTTTATATACCATTTGTGATTGGGTGTGTCATACAATTGTGAGTATTGTTTGTTCATATTATTGTTGTATTGCATATGTTCAACATCTTGAGCTTTATTATCTTGCATATTTGACCATGTGGTGTTCGGCGAACTATGTGTTTTATATTGTAATTTAGATCGAGGGAAGCAAGGGCAAGGGATGAACACGGTGACGGCGAAGAGTCTCAAGGGTACTAGTTTAGGGGGTCGAGTTGTCTTGATTCTTATTGTGTTACTCCTTGTATTTTGTTTGATTTTTATTGATTTGATATATGCCATCTTAATATGGATTATACTTGTATTTTGGATGATCCTATTGATTAGTAGGCGTAGTTGGCCAACTACTGTATAAACTCCTCGTCAAAATATTTCAAAATATAAAGTAGTTCGATACTACGGTCATATTATGTATTGATTATTATTACTGTGTTTCACTTGATAGGTTCCAGTTGGGGGGTCCATGACACTGTAATATTCGCCTTTTTGGGGGTGTTACAATAAATTTCTTAGGCGGGGATGGGGATGGAGGTACCATCATCCGCATCTGCCCTATTGTGACCCTTACATAAATGCTGCTAAAGCTAATTAGCTCAGATCTCTATTTCATTACACAATACATCTCATATTTCACATCCTCACTCATCTGGCGTCCTCCGCTTCCTACCCGTTGCTTATCCATCGTCGATTTTGCCTTTGCCTTTCACTTTGCAGGCAAACATTGATGCAAATATGAATTTATGGATATTGGTTTTTTGAATACTGGATCTTAAGTAGCAATGCACTTCACCCCTAGTTTTGCAATTGTTTGTTTATTATTAAGGTTATTCTAGGAGAAAAGTCAATAAACTTATTTAACTATTTGGTTTGTTCTTTATAATCAGATAATGTAGAAAATGGTTATGTATCATCTAACAAATAGTATAATTCTGTTTTTATTTTGTTCATTTGTTGTTTTTGTAATATCCTGGGGTAATTTTATTTTTCGTTTCACTGTTATGTTGTACGTATTCGTTTGGAATTATTCAAGTGTTGTTGTATTTGACTGATACAAGGTATATAGTATTGGGATATTTCGGAATCGAAATATTTATACTTGTCGCCAGTTTTGTTTTCGTCATTTGGATGTTGCTTGGTGAGTTTGGAAATTTTTGGCCAAGTATATTAGCCATAGCATACGTTATATGTATAGCATTACGTACATTACGGTCGGAGTGTTACGTACATTAAGCAGTGTTGGTTATGTACGTAACACAGGGTATCAGGTCAGATCTATCTTTCGGCGTGTGGGACCGGGCCAGGCTGGATTCACGGAGTTCGATTGGGACAAGCTGGTCAACGCACATTACGTACGCTATACCTTATGGTTAACATACGTAATGCTTAGGATGTTTACGTGCGTAATTTTGCTAACGTACGTAATGGGTACCCCGTTTTGAGGCAGTGAGTTTTGGACTATATAGCGTACGCTACGTAGAGGCGATATCATACGTTAAAGGCGTAACGTACATTAAGGTGGCGCTATAGTGGCCGTAATGAGCTTGTCAGATTATATATCTTGGTTTTGTACTTCATTTCTTCACGAACCAAAACCATTTTTTCTCCCTAGAATCGTCCCTCTGGACTTGTTCTTGATACTTAGCCTCTTCCAATTTGATTTGGAGCTTCATAACTTGGATTGAAGCTTAGGAACTTGGAGTTTGGAGTGTTTCTTGATGGTTTGAGGCTGTTCTTCACTTCTTCAAGAGGTATGTCATTAATCTGGTGTTGAACTCGAGATTATGATGTTGTTATTGTTGGTTACTTCGTGTTTTGATGATTTGTTGGAGGATAGTATGGTTCTTCATAGTTTTGATGAAGTTATGATAAAGAACATGATGTTATGGCTTTAGTTTGATTGTGTTCTTGATGTTTTAAGAATACTTGGAGGCTATAATCATGTCTAGGAAGATTTATGTTACGATTTTTTAGATGATTAACATAGCATTGAGATGATTATTGTTGTTTGTTTTGTTCTTGAGAGATTATAACCATTTTAGTAAGGACTTATGATTAATTAGGAGGTGATTATCATAATTCTGAAATGGTTAAATTAATCTTGTTGATTAATCCGAATTCTTGATGAATTGGTGGTTGATTATTGCTTAGACATCATGTTAGTAGGGGTTGATGATGTTCTTGAGGTATTGATGAGGATATTGGTGATATTATCATTTTGAGATGATTGATTTGATGTTGTTCTTGATAATCATTGTTGAATTGTTTTTCACAAGTGTTACGGACATAATGATCATGTTAATTGATCATTGAGGTGTTAAAGGATATTAGAATTCATAGTTGAGAACTATGATATTTGTTTGTGGAGTTTAACCGATTCATGATTGAATCGGGATTGCTTTTGATGTTTTTTCGATTGATTTTTATGTTATTGAATGAATTGTATTTCATTCAAGGTTGTTCGAGTGCTTGTGATCGTCAGAGGACGCCGTTTGTCGTTTTGTGGGAGGACGTTGATCGTGGAAGGACTTTCTCGCCTTTGGTTTGAGGCAAGTTTTATACTTGTACTGTCAATGAGATTAATGTTATCATATATGTGTATGAATTTGTTATATCATTTCGAGACGTAGTCTCTTCATGATATGTTGATGTCAGGGAATTGATTGATACAAAACCCTTCGGTAATTATGCTAACTTTGTTGATTGATCGTCTTGTTGTCATTGTTGTTCGTTAATGGCCGGTTCAAGGCATTGAGATACTTGTTGGATGATGTTGTTGTCGGTAGCTGGTTTGTGGTATCGGTGTATCGATGGTTATTGTTGACTGATGCTCCATTAAGATATCGTTGTGATCATTGTTATTGATATCATTGTTTTTCTGTTGTATTGGCTGTCTGAAGGCGTTGACGTAATCGATTAGCATCTCTGTTTCTGGTGGTCTATTAAAGGCACCAAGACATCTGTTCTAATTGTATCGTTGTTATCGACTGGCCGTTCTAAGGTAATCAATGTATTGAATTGGGACTGTCGAAGACATTTCCCATCCGTTGAGTCATTGTTATCGATTGGTCGTTCTAAGATAATCGAGGTATTGAATTGGGACTGTCGAAGATATTTCCCATCCGTTGAGAGATTGTTATCGATTGGTCATTCTAAGACAATCGAGGTATTGAATTAGGACTGTCGAGGATAGTTCCCATATGTTGAGTCGTTATTATCGATTGGTCGTTCTAAGAAAATCGAGGTATTGAATTAGGACTGTCAAGGATAGTTCCCATCCGTTGAGTTGTTGTGATCGATTGGCCATTCCAAGGCAGTCGAGGTATTTAAGTTGGGACCGCGGAGGATGGTGCCCATCCGTGAGTTATTGTTGTCGTGTTGGACGACTCAAGGCAACACCCTATTATTCTTGTGAATTCGGTAATCTTGGGATCGTTGCAGTTTGTGATTAATGGTGTTTCGGAGGCTAGTCTCGGCTAGTGCTCGACGGGTAAGTTTGGGGCTTGAACCTTCGCGGTTGGTTTCCCAACACCTACAGTTCAGTAGGTCACGGTCATGTTGATGATCTCATTGTGGGTAAGTTTGGGGCTTGAACCTTCGCGATTGGTTTCCCAACACCTATAGTTCAGTAGGTCACGGTCATGTTGATGATCTCATTATGGGTAAGTTTGGGGCTTGAACCTTCGCAGTTGGTTTCCCAACACCTACTCTTCAGTAGGTCACGGTCACTGGGTGATCTCATTATGGGTAAGTCTGGGGCTTGAACCTTCGCGGTTAGTTTCCCAGCACCTACAATTCAGCAGGTCACGGTCATTGAATGATCTCATTATGATGCGGCTTCGTGCCGTGTCTTCGGCCCTCAGATGATACAGCTTCGGGCTTAGTGGCTTTCAGGCCATTGTGATGATTGGCACATTCGGCTGAGTGGCTTTTAGGCCGCCGTTATATTTTGGCATCTTCGGCTGAGGGCTTTTAGGCTATTGTGATGTATTGGTATTTTTGTTGGAGCCTTCGGGCATTGTGATTCGTATTTATTTCAGCTCTGGTTTGGTTTACCTTTAGGTAATTCAGTGTTGTGTTCTATGATGATGATTCGACGTTGGGCACTTGTGTTCTAACCTGTTGAGCAGGTACTGATCGTATCCCGTGGGTATAGTGTTTCACGAATGCTCGGTTCTTACCTTGGTTTGTGAGCATCTCGTATTACCATTGTTGTACCATTTATTTCCGCCTTTAGATGCATATCATGTTGTATATGTATTTGATATTCATTATCTGGATGACGGACCCCGTGGGGGCGGAACATATTTTCATGTTTTAGGTGCTTAAGAGGAGAGAGTTGAGACACAGGGGCATGATGAAGGCGATGGGGCATTCAAGCGATACTAGTCCGAGATGCTTCGGTGTTCATGTCAGCCAGACAGTTTGGAGTACTCCAGTTTCATCAGTTGTTGTCATTTGTATTATCTGAGCAAGGCTCGTGGATGTTGTATTTTTATTTTGGCCATGTAGGCCTATTTTTGTCGTTGAAATTCCATATCGGAATAATATGTCGGATATCATAGTAGGGACTGTGATTTCCCCCTTTGGTCAGTTGTTGTGTTTGAGATGTATTCGCCTGGTGTATCTCCTGGTGTGGGGTCCATGGCACTGTAATAACCCAATGGGATTTGGGGGCGTTACAAAAGATGGTATTAGAGAAATGGGTTATGAGATACCCACATGTGGGGCCGTCAGGTTATGACAATCTGGACAATCAGGTTTTGTGATTCATGATAGTTGGACGATTGTATGAGTCATTCTTTCATCGAGTCATCGTCAGTGAAGACTAGTATCGCAAGACCTCGAAGCTTCGTATGACCTGTGTAAGGACTCGATTCTCTTTTATGTTCATATATTCATTATGTAATTGATTATGCATGTTTTGCTGAAACCTGTATGTATTTGTGTTACGATTAATTCATGATTAGTTGTTTCGGAGCGTGTGGGATCTATATTGGCTATGATTAGCATGATTGATGTGATTTTTTTGAGTATGTATACTCGTGTTTGGCTATTGACTTAGCATTCTGGATTGGCCGTCGAGGCATATTTGAATTATGATCATGATCGAGCGTTTCTTTCAGTATGGAAGGAGGAATCCGAGGACGTGGCAGAGGGGGTAAGGGTTGCGGAACGAGCCAGAACCCAGAACCTCGTATTTATGCGCGTGCGGATGCCGAGATGGATCAGAGTTCGGCCGGTGGTGTTACCTACGCGACCGATTTTCATTCGCGACGTCATACTCGAGAAGTCGATCCCAGTGAGAGTGGACACATCGACCCTTTTTTGCTTATGAGGTGCATGATGGCCCAGATGACTCAGATGACGCAGGTAGTGGAGACCATGCAGGCCTCGATGATTCGTGGTCCACCGCAGCAGGGATTCCAGGTGCCGTTTCATGGACAGACTGGAGAAGTGAGTCAGATTGTTGGCAATATCTCTCGTCAGAGGCTGCCTAATTTTGAGGGTCATCGGAACCATCTGATATTGTTCATTGGCTTAAACATTTTGATAAACTCTTCGACATGGTTCAATGTCCGGAAGAGGGTAAGGTGGATGTAGCGGCTTACTACTTAAGTAAGGGTGCTTATTCTTGGTGGCTTTCTATGAATCCCACCAATCGTGATTGTGTTAGGAGCGAGTTCAAGACTCTAATGTTAGAGAGGTATTATCCGGCTCCACTTTGTGAAGCCAAGTTGTCAGAGGTTTTGAACCCCGAATCCATCGAGGACGAGGGTGTTATTGTCACTACTTAAAAGTTTCAAGGACTTCTTCAGTTTGCTTTGTCTATTCTCCATACTGAAGTGGATAAGATCAAGTATTTTAGCAAGAGGCTAAACCTGCAGTTGAGTATGCAGTTGTTCAATCATAATTGTAACTCACTTGGTGAATTCATCGAGAAGGCTCTTGGAGCAGAACTTTTGATCAAAGAGCTTGCTCGGAAGAACCCTTCAGTTTCTTATGGTGAGAGGACTAGGATGTCGGTTCGTTCAGAGGGACATCGGGCTCCGACATACAAGAGGTCATTTTATAATCGTCTTCACGCTAGAAAAGCATCTTCTTCTCAGGCGACGAGTTCGACCGTTGTTTGCTTTAACTGTGATATAATAGGAAATCGCAGTACCCGGTGCTCGATGCAGGCTATTGTTTGTTTTCTGTGTGGGAGGCAGGGACACGTTCAGAAATATTGCAGGAGTCCTGGTGCCAGTAGGTCTCGAGAAAGCTCACGGGCCTAGAGAGATTTTGTTTTTTCTGGGTCGAACTATGCTAATGAAAATCTTAACGTCACAAGCACTTCCCTACTAAATCCTCAAGTTGAAGGTTCACGAATACCTATCACAACCTTTCGATTCCGTCATTGACTGTCCCGGAGGGAAATCCATGTGACAAATCGAGGGTGAGTCGGTTCAAGTATACTAATCTCATTAGCATAGCTATAACGTGTGCTCCCACTAACCATTACTGATCGACATGCACTCTCCAAGTCAAAGAACATGTCATACAACTCTTCACATAAACTTAACACCCAGTCAAGTTTCATCGACTTGCAAATGATTAAGTATTTGAGTCATAAACATTTCCAGTGCCGATCCTCTTATCCAATAAGGAGTGGAATATTTTGCTCTCAAATACATGGACTAGTTTCTATATATATATATATATATATATATATATATATATATATTTATGAGTCAGTAATGCCAGTGACTACCAGTAAATGTCACACTTGCACTCAATGTCACACACAATGGTATCTAATACCCATGTTCTCCATGGCTTGGTCAATGGGTCACTAATGTTGTACACGGAGTCTACTTTATGCAGCACAATGTATCATTTTTGCGAACAAATTCTCTCACGATATGATACCTTCTCTCAATGTGTTTTGTACCATTGTGAAACCTCGGCTCCTAGGCATGTGCTACTGCTCCATCGTTATCGCATAAAAAATGGAAACAGGCAGCACAGTACATGGTGTTACTTGAAGTTCACCCTGTAACTTCTTAATCCAAAACCTTTCCTTTGGAGGCTTCCGAAGCCGCTTGATACTCAGCCTAACAGGTGGAATCAGCAGTCTCGCTATGCTTGGCACTAGCCAAGATACTGTTCCTCTATTAAGAGTAAAATGTAGCAGAAGTAGACATAGAGTCATCTTTCTATCCTTGGAAGTCTGAATCAGTGAAGCCCGTCACATTCAGTTCTCTGCCACCATACTTAAGAACCATATCTCTAGTCCTTCTAAAGTACTTGAGAACGTTCTTTACGGCGGTCCATTGTTCCCTACCTGGGTCTGCCTGAAACATACATACCACGCTCCCAGCATGCGCAATGTCAGGTCTCTTATACAACAAGGCATATACAAGGCTACCCACGGCCGAAGCATATGTATATTACTCATTTCCTTTCATTGTTCCTCACTTTGAGGACACATCTTCAAGGTGGGTTTTATTCAATGTCCCATCGGTAGGAACTCTCTTTTAGAATCATCCATCTTAAATTGCTTTAAGATATTATCTATATAGAGGGCTTGAGAAAGACCTATAATTCTCTTCACTCTATCCCGGTAGAGCCAAATTCCAAGAATAGAGGTTGCTTCTCCCAAGTTTTTCATGGAGAACCAACTCAAAAGCTAAGCTTTCACAAAACTGAGCATTCCCACATTGTTTCCTATTAGTAGAATTTCATCCACATATAGTACTAAGAATGTGATCTTGCTCCCACTAACCCTCTTGTATACACAAGGTTCCTCTTTATTTTGCACGAAGTCAAACTCTTTGACTGCCTCGTCAAAAAGAAGGTCCCAACTACGTGAAGCCTACTACAGTCCATTTCACGGAGTCTACATCTACCATTGCTAGGTCATAGGTCGCGGGTTGGTCTCTTGGTTATCACCTGGAACCTCATGGAGACCCAGTTCCTCCAAGTTCATAAAACCATACCTCTCAGGTAATTGAGACACCCTACTAGACCTACGAGGTGGTTATACTTGTGTTTCAGAAGGTTCGGTTCCAACTTCTTGTAGAGGTGTCTCCTGAGGAGTTTAATTGTATTCTTCCAAAGAAATACTTCTACGTGCTCCACCTTCCTGAATTAACTCATCTTCCAGGAAGTGTACTTGCAAAGAAACAATGATCTTTAGATCTTTGGGCATGTATAATAGATAACCCATCGACCCAGATGGGAATCCAATGAAACGTCCCTTCACGAACCTTGCTTCTAACTTCTCCGCCTTGGTCTTCTTGACATAGGCGAGACATCCCCCAATCCTAATATGATTAAGACTTGGTTTCCTGCCCTCCAATATCTCATGCGGGGTTTTAGGAACGGACTTGGAAGGACATCTGTTCAAGATATAAGCAGCATTCAGGAGCGCATAACCCCACAGGTAAATCAGTAAGTCGGTGTAGCTAAGCATGGAACGAACAATATCGAACAGGGTTCGGTTCCTTCTTTCCGATACACCATTTAACTGAGGAGTTCCTGGAGGTGTAAGTTGTGACACTATTCCATGCTCCTTTAGGAATTCGTCAAACTCAGTGCTCATATATTCGCCACCTCGGTTCGACCGAAGTGCTTTGATATGATTACCAGTTTGTTTTTCAACTAGGGCCTTAAATTCCTGGAATTTCTCAAAGGCCTCGGATTTTATGTTTCATTAAGTATACATGACCATACCTAGTATGATTATCTGTAAACGTAATGAAATACTGATATCCATCACATGCTGCTTCCAAAGCACCACATACGTCAGTATGGACTAATCCAAGTTTATCAGTGTCTCTTTCAAACGTTTCAAACATCCCTATGAAAGGGGACTTAGTCATTTTACCTTTAAGGCAAGATTCACAATTTGGAAAGGGATCCGATCCCAATAGACCCACAAGTCCATCCTTTTCCATTTGTAATTGGTCTGACCACCATGACCAAGTCTAAGATGCCATTTCAAAACTTGATTAGTTTCATCCCTACCACGCTTCCTAGTCATAGTATTCACAATGACTTTGTTATAGGTTTAGATGATACAATCCATTTAACAATGTGGCAGTGCGTACTAGTTTATTTCGAAAATAAATTTTATAGGAACCATCACCAATGAAAAATGAAAAGGCCTTTCGGATCCATGACCAGAATGGATACAATGTTCTTATGCCCCTTGGGAAACATTAGTACATCATCTAAAGTTAAAAACAAAGCCGAATTCTAAATCCAAAAGAAGTAGAAAATGCAGTAGCAGAACAATTCATTTCCAAAACTAAAAGTTTTGTACCTGAAGCGTCATGAAGGATCGGACAGTCTCTTGCCCAGTGGCCCAGCTCACCGCATTTGATACATTCGTCTGAATTCACATTCTTGATCTTAGGAACCATCGGGGCCTTGCCCTTACACTTAAAGTCCTTGCTTCGTGGTCCCATCTGCTTATTGGTCTTTTTCTTCTTATTCTTGGACCTCCGAGATCTAGAAGAAATCACAAGAGCAGACTCTTTCATCCGTGGAGTCTTCATCTGAGACTGAGAAGTTACAAGTTTATCATCAACCCTGCTAAATTGCAAGCAATCGCATTGCAGTTGAAGTTCATAACAAACTGTGAGAAGGAATCAGGAAGAGACTGCAGAATAAGGTCGGTCTGGAGAGAAGCATGCATCCTAAAATCAAGAGCCACCAATCTCTCGATCATAGAGATCATTTTGATGACGTGGTCCCCAACTTTCTAACCTTCCTTCATCCTGGCACCCTAGAGTTGCTTAGATATCTCATACCTAGCAGTTCGACTGTGCTCACCATAAAGCTCGGTTAAGTGAGATAAAATCTGCCTAGCAGAAGTTATTTTCTCATGAGCCCTCTGAAGCTAATTAGACATAGAAGCCATCATATATCCACGGACTCTTATGTCATCCTTAACCCACTTTTTGTGGTTTTCAACATCTTCCTAACTGGCCCTGGTCCGCATTGGAGGTGCTGGAATGTCCGCCTTCAAGATGTATCCCAGCGCCTCCATACTGAGGACAATCATCAGATTGCGGAGCTAGTCCACAAATTTTGGTCCGGTTAAGTTGTTCTTCTCGAGTAGAATTACGAGTGGGTTCATTATCATTATGAGAGTTGTTATTTTGTCTATCTGCATTAAGTAAAACAGATTGATTAGTGACTCATTTGATTATGATCTGAGTTTAGAATTAAGGTCTTTTCTATTCATTTAACTCAGCTCCCACTCTTTTTATCGGAATAACACACTCACGTGTGAAATCCGGAAGTATTTGTTCGCTTTACTTCATAGTGGTGATTGAGTTCTTCATAAATTTTAATAGATGGCAACCGAACAAGTTTCTGGTCTATTAATCTTCATAAAGTGGTGTCCAACACCAACCCATCTAATGGATGATTGGGTCTTCTTTTTCCCCTTGTTCATCCCTCTCAACCTATACGGTTTCTATTATTCGTGAACAAGTTAAGTTTATTCCATCGACACTTATCAGTTTCACAATTGAATTTTATCCGGCAACCGAACACGTTACTAGGGATAAAATTTGTTCTAACCGAAGGCATCCAATACACTCTCATAATTTATCGACCCTCCCCGAACGGTTACCCCAATAACTCGGAAGCATAGCACATCCAGTTTGGATTTCAAATCCGGTTTGGATTTCAATTTTCCGAGAGCTCGATGGACAGAAGGAAAACCTTAAAACCTTTTAAACTTAATATTTTGTCGTGGGAGAATTTTTGCGATTAATGTTACACTTTGCACATTAATTCATTTAAGCACGTTTGTCGGCATTAATACCATATGAATAAACATACACAACCTAGTTGCTACCAACATGTAGTTCGTGGACCGTTCCTAGAACCAAAAACACCGTAATCTAATTACATGTCTCGAGTCTTGAATCTTCATCCTCTCGAATGGATCTTCCTCCGGTCTTCGTCATTATATATAAATTTTACATAGAAAAATTGCATCCTAGATACAAATGTTTCTAGTAAAATAAATAGGCTCAAAACGGCCTTTACAACCCAATCGAAAAACTATTCAAAAACTAGGTCCACGAACTACATCACCATTTAAATTACAATGCAACAACCACATTAAAATTAATGGCATAACAATTAATCTAACTATTGATCCAATCAATATAAATTAATCCATCCAAAAGAATTAATCTAATTAATTCAAACAACCGTTAATTTTAACTTGTTCCGGATGAGAAAATATTTCATTAAATTAATTCCCCTAAGAATAAAATTACCATAATTATATCTTAGTCAAATTAAATCTAATTTAATTTGTGGGAAATTAATTACCGAATGAAATATAAAAAACGGAGTCTAAAAACACGGGCGGGCCAAGCCCGGGGCACTGCCCAGCAGGCTGCCGAGCAGGGCCGGACCGCATGGCCGGATCGCGATCCACTACTTGGCAGCGGCCGGCAGGCTGCCGAGTAGGACCGAACCGCATGTCCGGATCGCGATCCACTATCTGGGACCGCACGGTAGCGCCCAGCCGGCTCGAAGTCGCCGGGTCCGTTCACATTTTCGGCTCGTTTTTCGCCCCGATTCCAAAAATAATATTTTTATAATCTTTACATTACACATTTAAATCAGTTTTTCAAAAGAAAAATAGATTTATATTGTAACATAAAATCATGAAAAAAATAATTTTTAGATGAACAATTGAAAATCAACGATTAAAACGATTATGATTCCAAATCATAAGAACACCCAATCAAGCATTCCAAATGCTAAATATCGTATATATCGTATCGCAAGACCTCACTCCGATACCACTATTGGGATTCGCATACAAAAATGAAGGGCGCAGTGGAAGCGAAAACACAAAGTGCAATACAAATCCCTCAAGATGATCGATTCAAGCTACGTATATACGAATATAAAATGAACAAAGAGGAAGATATGATATCATACCCTTATAGTCCGTTGATTTAATCGTTGAGAAGATGATGTCCCTGACGAATCCAATCCGCAAGAAGCTCTTGGATGATCCAACGCCGAAAATACCGTGTCTCTACTTGCCACGCACCGGGGAAACAATCGGAACGACTTCCACGTCGTCTCTAAGGACACGGCTAGAACAAAGTGATTGGAGCTTTCAAATATAATCTATATCACTCCAAGTGTATAGATATATTTTCTCTCAATATTTTCTCTTAATTTTTCTCTAAGAAAAATGAAGAAGATGATAATGGTGATGAAGAAGATGAAGAAGACAACACAATACACACTCTCTCTCTCTCTCTTTCTACTGTTTAATGTATGAACCGTGAGATTATCCAAATGAGAGAGGAGGAAGCCTTATATTTCGATTTCAATCATTCATCACATGACATGATGTCCCCTTAAGAGAAAACATCATAATGTGAAGTCTTCACCTTACACCTCACAAGTTGTTTGTCTTTTGACTATAAAATCAATAGTCTTCCACCATGCAAGGTGGAAGACAAGACCAACCATGTTGTTAAGGTGGGGTGGGGCGGCCAACTAGAAGGATAGAAGGAGTTCGGTTCGTTTCGGACTCCCGCGAGTCCAATCCAATAAACTCCATCCCGTCTCGATGTATTTATATCAATTAATTAATCTAATTAATTAATTATATCAAATACAAAATAATATAATTAATTTCTCCAAGAAATAATTATATATGTCAATCAAATTAATTACCCAGTAATTTATTAACTCATTAGGCCGTAAATTACTTTATCCAATAAATTAATTTAGACATCCAATGTCCCGAAATTAATTAGACATCCAATATCCAATAAATTAGATATCCAATATCTAATATTCATTAAGAGAGAATAAGCTCGATTCATTCCATCGTTAATCCTATTGCGCAATTCGGTAGGTCCGTCTCAGTTAGCAATGGGAGGAACCAAAGAGTAGTAGCACCACCTAGCCAGCGTGGCAGCCTACACTGTACCCTAACTGAGAACGAATGATGGGGATCATTCCAAAAACCTTTCTGTCGTGAATACCAGTATACGTATAAACCCTTCTTTCAAATGTACCGATCAAGTTATAGGGTCACGGTCAGTCAAACCCTATCTGTACTTGATGCTATGCATGAGTTAATGCAAATCGAGATCACTGAGCTCTCGTGTATCTAATACAACTAGCTCCAATTCTTTGGCCAAACACTTATGATCTCAACTACCAATAACCACATAAGACATATACCCGTTCACTAACAGGAGAAAGAATCCTATCTTGGTATTTAGTAGAATCTGCTACTTGCCCGTCAAGATGCACATCGAGGTTGACCCCCATCTTCTGATTTTCTGGGTCGAACTACTCTAATGGGAATCTTAACATCACAATCACATCCCTACTAAATCCTCAAGTCGAAGGTTCACGAATACCTATCACAACCTTTCGATTCTGTCATTGACTGTCCTAGAGTGAAATTTGTGTGACGAATCGGGGGTGAGTCGGTTCGAGTATACTAATCTCATTGGCATACCTATAATGTGTGCTCCCACTAACCATTAGTGATCGACAGACACTCTCCAAGTCAAAGAACACGTCATACAAGTCTTCACATAAACATTACGCCCAGTCATGTTTCATCGACTTGCGAACGATTAAGTATTTGAGGCATAAACCTTTCCAATGCCGTTCCCCTTATCCAATAAGGAGTGGAATATTTTGCTCTCAAATACACGGACTAGTTTCTATATATATTTACGAGTCGGGAATGCCAGGAACTATCAATAAATAAAGAAACATACAATTACCTTCTGATAGTGATTTACATAATAACAAGTACAATGCCCTCACTCTTACATCCTCTGAGTGGCATTCGAGGGCATACTCCTAACATTTATATATATCCTGAGCTAGCCGTTAAAATGATGACATACTTAGTGATGTCACATGCTCTAGCATATGCTAACTACTCCTCGTAGTGTACGTTATATATACATATCCGTCGCATGCTTTTTGACCTTCTAGAATCAATCCAACGGATTGATTTATTTGAATTCGAACTTCACCATGCATATGTACGTTATTTATACAACATAGAGTACGTTATGTATATATTCCTTCATGCGCTAGTCTCCATATTAGCATGCGTTAACTGTTCTTCTGCCCAGTTTTTGTGTCTTCGACATCTTGTTGATTAATTGTTGTTTTTCTTTGTTTAGCAACTTATCATCAAAACCTTTAAATTGAATGTGTGGAATAAAATGTTCCAACAATCTCCCCCTTTTTGATGATGACAAAACAACAATACTTCGAGGGAATTTATGTTGGGATTCGGTGCCTAAAACGAAGGCCCAGCGGAACTGGTAAAACGAAAATTAATTCGATCCGAATCCCTACGAGGATCGATCGAGCTACGTATATACGAATATGCAAATGAAAACACAAGAGATATAGAAACTCACGCTTGTAGTCCGTTGATTAAATGGTTTCCTTCTCTTGAGCTATTCCCCAAGTTTTAGTTGTATATCCCTACGATCCAAAGCACTCCAAGCACTTGAATGATCCAACGTCGAAAATACAACGCCTCTACTTGCCACGCGCCGGAGAAACGAACGAGATGATGATTACATTGCTATCCTCCAAGGATACGGCTATAGCTAGATGGTGAAGATATTAATTATAACACTCTAAGTGTATAATCTATATCTCTCAATTTAATCTCTTGATATTTTCTCTAAGAAAACCTTTTAAGATCAATGAATAAAATGAAGACTTGGAAAAATATTTTCTCTCTCTCTTTTGCTCTCAACTCATGTAAGTCTCAAAGTGTGTTGGCAAATGAGATGGTCTTCCACCTTTTATTCAAATCAAATCACCAACATGAGATATCACTTTAATATCTTGTCCCCCCATATCTTGATTTTCATTATTAAAATGATGACCAAAGACCAAGAGGGAGTTGGTGGGAGGGGGCGCCATCTAGAAGGAGCCGGGTGAGTTCGGTCCATTTCGGACTCCCGTGAGTCCAAACAGGTAAAATCCGATTCCGTTTCGATGTATTTATATCGATTAATTAATCCAATTAATTAATCATATCAAATACATAATGACATAATTAATTTATCTAAGAAATAATTATATTCATGAATTAAATTAATCACCTGGTAATTTATTTAATTCATCAGGCCGTAAATTAATTTATCCAATAAATTAATTTAGACATCCAATGTCCCAAATTAGATATCCAATATCTAATATTCATAATGAGAGAATTAGCTAAATTCATTCCGTCGTCAATCATATTGCGCGACTCGGTAGGTCCGTCTCAGTCAGCAATGAGAGGAACCAAAGAGTAGTAGCACCACCTAGCCAGCCTGGCGGCCTACACTGTACCCCAACTGAGAACGAATGATTGGGGTCATTCAAGAACCATTCTGTCGTGAATACCAGTATATGTATAAACCCTTCTTTCAAATGTCCCAATCAAGTTATATGGTCACGATCAGTCAAACCCTATCTGTACTTGACGCCATGCATGCGTTAATGCAAATCGAGATCATCGAGCTCTCGTGTATCCAGTACAACTAGCTCCAATGCTTTGTCCAAAGACTTATGATCTCATATGCCAATAACCACATAGGACATATAACCTGCTCACTAACGGGAGAAAGAATTCTATCTTGGTATTCAGTAGGACCTGCTACTTGCCCGTCAAGATGCACGTCGAGGTTGACCCCCATCTTCCAATTTTCTGGGTCGAACTACTCTAATGGGAATCTTAACGTCACAATCACATCCCTACTAAATCCTCAAGTCGAAGGTTCACGAATACCTATCACAACCTTTCGATTCCGTCATTGACTGTCGTAGAGTGAAATCCGTGTGAATCGAGGGTGAGTCGGTTCGAGTATACTAATCCAATTAGCATACCTATAACGTGTGCTCCGACTAACCATTAGTGTTCGACAGGCACTATACATGTCAAAGAAAACGTCATACAAGTCTTGACATAAACTTAACGCCCAGTCAAGTTTCATCGACTTCCAATAAGGCGTGGAATGTTTTGCTCTCAAATTCACGGACTAGTTTCTATATGTATATTTACGAGTTAGGAATGCCAGTAACTACCAGTAAATAAAGAAATATTCATTGCCTTATATCAATAGTTTACATAATTACAAGTACAATGCCCTCACTCAACATCTTCTGAGTGGCATTCGAGGGCATACTCCTAACAATTTATACCTGCATAAATAAAGAAAAAATATACAGATCAAAGTTTTCGGCTTAGTCCGTTTCGTTAGTTTTCCCATCATTCCTTCTCTTCTTCTCTTTTTTTTTCTCCCCATTATATTTTTCTCTTATTTTTCTCCTCATTCTTCTCCCTCTTTTTGTTATTAGCAAAAAGTGCATGAAAAATCATAAAATCAATGAAAAATTAAATATGAAAAGAAATGGATAAAAACTCCCCCTCAAAAATATCTCCTTTAAAATAAATAACTCCCCCTAAGTTAAATACCATTTATTTTGAAATAATTAATTTTAAATTTTGGGGATCCAACTGACTCTTGGTCATTTTTCGTTTGGTAAATAAACGATATTTGGCATTATGGTTCCTTTTGGAATCCATATTTTCTTTATTTTGATTGTTCGTCTTGGGCTTTTACAGTTTGAAATGTGATGCCCTATTTTTAAATATTTACCACATTGGGGTATTTTGAAATTTAAGGATTCGTTTTATCATTATGATTGAATCCTAAACCTTGTTTATTTAATAAAAATTTTTGAACATTTAGTAATTTTTTAAATTTCTCATTTTCGAGAGAAAATTTGTTCGTTAAACTTTGAGTTCATTTTGAACTTTTAATAAATCACTCTTTAAATATTTTCATTTTCAAGGCATAAATAATGATCAACTTCAATAAATTTCCCTTTTTCTTGTAATTTGGAGATTTCATCTTCCAAAACTTTATTTTTAATTTTAAGGGATTTATTATCTTTTAGCGAATTTTGAAAATCTGAATGTAGTTGTTCGAAAGCATTCAATAGTTCATCATGAGACGAGGTACTTACATGGCTTTCGTCGTCACGAAAAGCTAAAGGTACTTACATGTTTGAAAATCTAAAGGTACTTACATTTCTTGACATCTTCTTAGCTTTTAAAGCTATAGATATTCCCTTCGGTTTCGGATTTGTATTTCGAGATTTAAGGACAATATCATAATCTATTAGCGAACCAACAACGCCGCTAAAATCAAGAGTATTGAGATCTTTAGATTCCATAATTTCCGTAACCGTGCCGTCCCATTCGAAAGGTAGTGAACGTAATCTTTTCTTGACCTTTTCACTACAGGATAAGGGTTTTCCGAAGCATGCTAGACCATTTGTAATAACTGAGAATCGGTCTGGCATATTTGTGATGGACTCTTCGTCTTTCATCATGAAAAGCTCGTAGTCATGGAGAAGCATATTATTCTTTGTCTCCTTGACTTGATTCTTTCCTTTGTGAGTTACCTCTAATAATTTCCAAATTTCTTTGGCACTATCACACGAGGAAATCCGATTATGTTCTTTCGGATGTAAAGCACATTAAAGCAATTGTGTTGCTTTGTTATTGTAATGGACGTTCTTCCAATCCGTATCATCGTATTCTTCGCAGCTTTTTGGACTACCATTGGAATTTGTAGGAATTTTAGGACCAAGACAGATGACTTTCCAGAGCTCGATATCATAGGATGGGATGAATATTGACATCTTCTTTTTTCATGTCATAAAATTTGATCCATCAAAAAATGGAGGTTGGTGGCGAGGCCTTCGACCGGGGCCTAATGAAGTGCCATTGGATCTCTTTCTCTTTGGATGTTAAGCTGACTGTAAGAGATACCCGCTCTGATACCAATTGTTGAGTTTTTTACAGCCACTAGAAGGGGGTTTAGATATTGATGTTAAAAATATGGAATTCTTTTGCGATGCAGATGCGATTTAGTGGGGAATGTAAATGACACAACGATATATAGAGGTTCTGCAATGTGCCTACGTCCTCTCTTCGTATCTTTTTCTATAGGCTTAAGATAAACCTTTCCGCCTTGTCTTCTATCGGTCTGAGGGAAATTGTTACAATCTTATCTTCTATCGGTCCAAGATAAAACGTTACAATCTTGTATTTTATGTCGGTCCAAGATAAACCGTTTTCCTTTTCTATCTGATAAGGAATCAACCTTTCTAGTTTATATCGGTAATAAAATAACCTCACTTGGATTTAGATTATGATTCTAACAGTACCGGATCCATGATCCTAATAACACCAAACCAAATATATAATCATTTTTTTTCTCTCATATTTGGTTGAGTGAATTAAACACTCGAAATCTTATGAATTAAGTTCGATTACAATAAAAATAATAGAGATAATGATATCTGAAGTATAGAAGCTTTGCTTGGAGTTGTTGTTCCAAATAACACCAAATACTTTGGAATTTATAGGCTTGAGAGCCAAACTAGCTGATGCTCACTGTTCTGTTTTAGCGTGCGCTATGCATCCTTCATAGCATACGTAATGCTCTTAGCGTAAACATTTCTACGTGGCGTACGTTATCTGCTTTTCATTTCAGACCAGTAGCTTCTGTCTCTTACATAGCGTACGTTATATCGACATGTAGCGTACGTTATATATATCCTAAGCTAGCCGTTGAAATAATGACATACTTAGTGACATCACATGCTCTAGCATACATTAACTACTCCTCGTAGCATACGTTTTATATATATATATATATATATATATATCCGTTGCATGCTTTTTTACCTTCTAGAATCAATCCAACGGATTGATTTTTTTGAATTCGAACTTCACCATGCATCGCGTACGTTATTTATAGAACAAAGCGTACATCATGTATATCTTCCTTGCATGCACTAGTCTCCGTATTAGCATGCGTTAACTTTTCTTCTACCCAGTTTTTGTGTATTCGACTTCTTGTTGATTAATTACTGTTTTTCTTTGTTTAGTAACTTATCATCAAAACCTTTAAATTGAATGTGTGGAATAAAATGTTCCAACAATCTCCCCCTTTTTGATGATGACAAAACAACAACTCTTCGATTGAATTTATACCTACATAAATATAGAAAAAATATACAGGTCAAAGTTTTCGGCTTTGTCTGTTTCGTTTGTTTTCTTCTCCCATCATTTTCTTCTCCTTTTCTCTTTTTTTTCTCCATATTGTATTTTTCTCTTATTTTCCTCCTCATTCTTCTCCCTCTTTTTGTCATTAGCAAAAAGTGCATGAAAAATTATAAAATCAATGAAAAATTAAATATGAAAAGAAATGGGTAAAAACTCCCCCTGAAAAATATCTCCCTTTAAAATAAATAACCCCCCTAAGTTAAATATCATTTATTTTGAAATAATTAATGAATTTTGGGGATTGTAATACCACCGGTATTTCATGCTTAATTACCTTGTACTGTGTGATTTCTTATAGTGTGATGTTGCCTTTTTATATTATGTGATTTCATTAAATGCTATTGCGATACAATTGTGTGATGTAGATGAAACGGAGGTGACGTACCTTGACGCCGTTGGACAATCGTCGGTGTGAATATGACGGTGGCCAACATCTTGTTCCCCAATGAATTGTTGACGAGTGGAGAGGATGGTCACCCCGAGATGGTTAAAATGTGATATATGACTAAGGGACTGAATGTCTAACGCATGTTATAGGATATGCATAACGTACGCTAAATCTGTAATATTACGTACGTTAACGTAACTTGGTTATGTACGTAATGGCTGAGTTGGTCTTCTGACCAGAATCTTCCTTTTGACGTGGATTGGGTTACTTTCGGCCGACTAAAAGACAAACGAGTCAACTGCTCGTAGCCTACGCTAATTCTCAAACTTAATGTACGCTATGGTCAGGTCGTTTACGTACGTTATGGACCATTACGTACGTAATAGATGGGGGCATTCCAGGCAGTAGCTTCTGGACGGCCTTACGCACGTTAACTGGAGGGCATTACGTACGTAAGCCCTGTTATGTACATAAAGCCATGAGGCATAACGTACATTAACATGATCGAGTGTTATAAAATAACACTCCCTCCCTCATTTATCTCGACCAAAACTTCTTGTGAAACACCCTTGAAGCTCTCTCCCGTCCCTTACACGATTCTTGACCTCCTTAATCACTTGTATCAACATAGAGGAAGGGATTACTCAAGCTCCGGAGAAGATTATCTTGGTTAATCGATCCACTCTTCGTTCCTCCTCGTGGTTCTTCGTCGGATTGTCATCACTTCTCATTACTCCTCCTCTATTAAGGTAAGACTATCTTCCTTGAGGCTCTCTCTTCAATGTTGTCATCATGCCTAATGGATTACGGGTATTCGGGTAGCTGCTAACTCTCGTAGACAATCTAATCGGACGAACTTGTAGTAACCAAACCATCATTGCACGTATATTTCGTTCCATGTATCTCGTTGTAGTAATCATATGCGATAACCCCTATCTCAATCAACCTTGGTAATGTAAAACTTGACGAATCAATTGTAGTAGAAATTGCGTAGGAATCCATCACCATATGATGAACTAGTCGTAACCCACTCTTGCCATATGATTATCAATGTTAAATTAACTAGGGGAATCAATTCGATAGTATTATTGTCATTGAGAATCAAACACCGAAATCATTGTGTAAAACGGTAACCCACCGGTTGAAGTACTCGGAATAGAGAATTGAACTAGTAGTTACGGAAATCAATTATGCTATGATCGTTTGTTGCTAGCCTAATGATGATTGAGGATAATCTTGTTGAGCAAATCATTATAACTAATGTTAATCATAGAATTGAACGGTATAGTAGAACGTATTGCTTGTGAACTTAGAGCACGATATTAGTTTTGGCGTAATTGAATAAAGTTAAGAATCTGGTTAGGAGAGGGAAGGGAAAACTAGTTTTGTTCATCTTTATCCGTACGGGATGTTAATCGGGGGTTACGTGATTAGGTTGAGCTCGGTCGGTCGAGGAAGTCCAAGTTATCGTAAGGCACCCACCGTCGGATTAAAGGAAAGTGAAATCTTGCTCGATAAATTGATACGATTCAAAATCTGATGTGAATCGTCTCGAACGAAGCGGAAGTAATGTCTCGAACAAGATAACACAAACAACACTTCGATGGATCAATAATCACGAACGAACAAAACACAGTCCGGAAGAACACGGAATAATTCCGATCGGACGAACACAAATAACAAAAGGAACAAGGTTTTATCAAGTTAGACCTATAACTTGATAAAGAAGATCTCTTCCCAAGACCTATTGAGAATTGACCACGTTAATCTTCGAAAATGCGTCAAAAAATAACGAAAGATTTGCTTGAAAACTTGTCAAACAATTAGAACTCAAACGAGAACAAAATATCAAGTGTATTCGCTCCATGATCGGCTGAGCTATATGTGTATTTATAGTCGCAAAACCCTAGTACCAAGCATAATAATAAAAGGCTATTTCCTAAAATGCCATTAAACAAGTTTAGGCTACTAATGCCTAAGTAAAATAATAAAACGAACAAAGTAAAGCAAAATAGGCATGCACATGTCGCATCCTTATGAATAATATATCCTACTACGCAAATAAATAAATAAATAAAACGAACAAATTACGTAATCCTGAGCCCGACCACCAAAGTCACTCCAAGTTCCGAGCTCGTTTTCTCACCTAGGTACGTGATTCATCGTGCATGTGCATGGCGTGCATGGTCTTCTACGTCGATCACCAAATCGTCTCCTCCATTAGCCTATATCATATCATCTCCTCCCCCTTTAAAGGGAATTGTCCTAGATTCCGAAATTCCGTCATCATCAAGATAAGGCGAAAGATCCCCAACATTAAAGGTTGTATGCACCCCATAATCTCTCGGAATTTCTATCTTATATGCATTTTCGTTAACCTTCGCAACTACTTTAAACGGTCCATCAGCTCGTGGCATCAACTTATTCTTACGCTTACTCGAAAATCGCTCTTTTCTCAAATGCACCCAAACCAAATCACCAACTTCGAATAATCTCGGCTTTCTTTGCTTGCTCGACTTTCTTTTGTAAGTTTCATTTATCTCCTTGATTCGGTTACGTACTTGCTCGTGTAATTTCATCATTGACTTCAGCTTCGACTCCGCATCCTTATGCACCAACTCGTCACTCGGCAATGGAATTAGATCTAACGGCATGTAAGGATTCAGCCCGTAAACTACTTTAAACAGAGAGTGTGCTGTGGCATGAGTAGGAGAACGATTATAAGCAAACTCTGCATGTGCAAGCTTCAAATCCCAATCCTTTTGTGTCTTGCTCACAAGACCACGTAATAAATTGACAAGGTTCGATTAGTTACCTCGGTTTGGCCGTCCATTTGCGGATGATGCGACGTGCTAAATAGAAGCATGGTTCCCACCTTTCTCCACAAGGTGTTACAAAAATAGCTGAGGAATTTTGAGTCCCGATCCGAAACAATCGTCTTCGGGACCCCATGTAGTCGTACGATCTCTCAGAAATACAAATCGGCGCTGTTACTCACGTTGTCCGTCTTGTGACAAGCCACAAAGTGAGCCATCTTCAAAAATAAATCTATAACAACCATAATAGCATCCCTCCCTCGTTGAGTACGAGGTAAAGCAACAATGAAATCCATCAAGACATCTTCCCACGGCCATTCTGGAATCGGCAAAGGCATGTATACTCCCGGCTTGAATGAACTCTTCGCAATATGGCATGTCACACACTTACTAATTATGTCATTCACATCCCCTTGCATATTCGGCCAATAAAAATGTTCCTTAAGTACCTCCAATGTCTTAGCCGAACCAAAGTGGCCAGCCAAGCCTCCACCGTGAGCTTCCCGAACCAACAATTCCCAAACCGCGTGTTTGGGCAAGCAAAGACGATTTCCTTTGAAGAGGAAGACTTCTTGTATCACAAATTCTCCAAACGGACCAGATTTGCAATGAGTGAAAGTCTCACCAAAATCCGCATCACCATCATAATATTCCTTCAATGTCTCTAACCCAAGCAAACGAACATCAATAGTAGAGAGCAAGGCATACCGTCTACACAACACATCCGCTACAATGTTGCTCTTGCCATCCTTATACTTCGATGAAAAGTGGAACGATTGCAAGAACTGCACCCACTTAGCATGTCTCGTACTCAACTTCTGTTGCCCATTAATATACTTCAAAGACTCATGATCCGAATGTAGAATAAAGTGTTTCGACTGAAGGTAATGACTCCAATGATCAAGAGCTCTCACAATGGCATAGACTCTTTATCATAAGTACAATAGTTGAGTCGAGCCCCACTCAATTTCTCCGAGAAGTATGCGATTGACCATCTCCCTTGGACGAGAACCGCCCCAATACCCACTCCACTCGCATCACATTCTACCTCGAATTGTTGTGAAAAATTGGGTAACGCCAAGATAGGTGCCTCACATAGTTTTTTTTTCAACTTTTCAAACGCCCCTTGGGCTTCCCCGCTCCACACAATTCAAACACTCCGTTATCGGACTCATAATGGTGCTAAAGTCTCGAATAAACCTACGATAAAAAGAGGACAGCCCGTGGAATGATCTAACCTCCGTCACGGACTTAGGCGCCGGCCATGCCTTGACCGCTTCGATTTTGGTTTGATCAACCGATACTCCGTCCTTTGAAACAACATAGCTAAGAAAAGTTATGCTCTCGACTAGAAACGCACACTTTTCTTTCTTTCCATAAAGCTTTTGAGACCTAAGAGTCTCGAATAGTTTCCATAGATAACTGAGATGCTCCTCCACCGACCGACTATAAACCAAAATATCATCCAACCAAACCACTACAAATCGTCCCAAAAGTGGCTTAAGTACCTCGTTCATCAAGCGCATGAAGGTACTCGGGGTGTTCGTAAGGCCGAATGGCATGACGACCCATTCGTACAACCCATGCGTGGTTTTAAACGCCGTCTTCTACTCATCTCCTTCTCGCATGCGAATCTAATGATAACCGCTTCGCAAGTCGATTTTCGAAAAGACAACTGAGCCGTGTAGCTCGTCCAACATGTCATCCAGTCTCGGAATCGGGAACTGATACTTAACAATAATATTATTTACGGCTCGGCTATCGATACACATCCGCCAAGACCCATCCTTCTTAGGAACAAGCAAAATCAGAACCGCACAAGGACTTAAACTTTCTCGAACATACCCGCGGCTCATTAGTTCTTCAATCTGCTTCTGAAGTTCCATCGTTTCCTCGAGATTACACCTATAGGCAGCCTTATTAGGAAGGGGCGCACCCGGTATAAGGTCGATTTGATGCTCAATTCCACGAACTGGCGGCAAACCCGACGGCGATTCTTCAGGGAAGACGTCCGCGAACTCATGTAATAAATCGGCCACTCCACCCTAGTTTTTCTCTACCATGATATCATCTCAAGTCTATTTTATCACCAGCATGTAAACACGCTCACCACCCTCAATAGCGTGTTCAATTTCCCTCTAGCTAGGGAACATGGTTAGGTTCGGCTTTCCCCTTGTTTGGCACTCATGGAACGAACGGCTTGAGGTGACATCAGCTTCAACACAATCTTCTTGCCCTTATCTCGCAACTCGTATTCATTACTCCTACCCTGATGTAAAACATCCCTATCAAATAACAAAGGACGTCCCAAAAGTGCGTGACAAGCATCCAATGGAATCGCATCACATAATATCTCATCACGATATGAACTCATTGTCAACCCGATCCGAACTTGCTTCGAAACCCTCACCTTACTTCCGTCATCAAGCCAATGTAAAGCATATGGTTTAGGGTGAGCCATGGTGGTCAGCCCAAGCTTTGTCACCATCTCACTCAAAGCTATGTTGGTGCAACTCCCTCCGTCAATAATCAAACTACACCATTTATCTCCAACTTGACACTTCGTATGGAATATTTGGTCCCGTTGTTCTGACTCACTCAGAACCGACTTAGCTAGAAAAGTGCGAAGGACCAAGGCAGTATCATAATTCGGAGCATCGTAAACCTCATAATCTTCCTCTTCTTCGCCTCCCAAATCAAATACATCACCCAACCTCTCCACTTCTTCCTCGTCTAATAATTCCTCTCGGGCCATGAGAGCCTCTCTCAACGTCACGACTCGCTTATTCGGACAAGCATTTTGATAATGGCCAAAACCTTGACATTTAAAGCATCGCTCCTTCAATAGACTCATCTCTTTATTCGTGTTGGGAGCCTTAGCAACCGGATTAGGGGCTGGAGTTGGCACGGTTTTGGTAGCCGAACTAGAGCCGCTACTCGTGGTTCCGAATTTTGAGGGAAACTCGGGTTTAGCCCACCCGCTTGACTTGTTATGCTCCATATTCGAACCTCCAATCTTTGGTCTATCTTGAGCCTCAACCTTCAAACACAATCAACACAAGGTGTCAAAATCGGCGCATGGATACAACTCCACCAAATTAGCTATGTTTCGATTCAAACCACGCAAAAAACGTGCCATCTTTTGTTCTTCATTCTCCTCCAATTCTCCCATCAAGGCCAAACTCTCGAACTCATCAATATATTCACTAACACTCATCTTTCCTTGCATGTAATCGGCAATCTTGTGATACAAGGTCAGCCTATGTGACGTGGGTACATATCTCTTGCGAAGTTTCCGTTTCAATGAATCCCACGAATTAATCTTTGTTTTTCCATCACGAGCTCTTTTTGATTTAACTCCTTAGAACCAAAGAGAAGTGCCTTTACTTAGTTTGAGGATCGCATATTTGCACCTTTTCTCATCATCAAGGTCCTTCAAATCGAACATGCGATCGATTTCCGTTCCCACTCCAAGTATGCTTCCGTATCGGTACCCCCAACGAACTCCGGAAGTTCGTTCACCTTGAACTCATCAAATTGATGTGTAGGACGATCGTACTCTCCTCGTCTCGGGTGCCAGCGCTGATCGCGCTGCTCCGGCAAGTCCCGTAGCGCGTCGCGTAGTTTGGCCAAAAAATCATCATTGAACTCCATCCCACTGAAGGATCAAAAATATGTCTCTGATGCCACTAATGATACGATTCAAAATCTGATGAGAATCGTCTCGAACGAAGCGGAAGTAATGTCTCGAACAAGATAACACAAACAACATTTTGATGGATCAATAATCACGAACGAACAAAACACAGTCCGGACGAACACGGAATAATTCCGATCGGCCGAACACAAATAACAAAAGGAGCAAGGTTTTATCAAGTTAGACCTATAACTTGATAAAGAAAATATCTTCCCAAGACCTATTGAGAACTGATCACGTTAATCTTCGAAAATGCGTCGATAAATAACGAAAGATTTGCTTGAAAACTCGTCAAACAATTAGAACTCAAATGAGAACAACATATCAAGTGTATTCCCTCCATGATCGGATGAGCTATATGTGTATTTATAGCCGCCAAACCCTAGTACCAAGCATAATAATAAAAGGCTATTTCCTAAAACGCCCTTAAACAAGTTTAGGATACTAATGCCTATGGAAAATAATAAAACGAGCAAAGTAAAGGAAAATAGGCATGCACATGTCGCATCCTTATGAATAATATTTCCTACTACGCAAATAAATAAATAAAACGAACAAATTACGTAATCGTGAGCCCGATCACCAAAGTCACTCCAAGTTCCGAGCTCGTCTTCTCGCCTAGGTACGTGATTCGCCATGCATGTGCATGGCGTGCATGGTCTTCTACGTCGATAACCAAATCATCTCCTCTACTAGCCCATATTGTATCAGAAATGTTAGTATTATTGATATGTTCTTGTTTATGAATGTGCCATTGTTGATGAATGCTGACAACAAGAATTTTGGATTCATCAACAAGGTAAATTTAACCATTTCAAAATTATGAAAATCATTACACAAACTTATCATAATCTTCTATCAAAATAGTTATAATCTTCCACGAACATCACCAACCTTAACATTCACTTCAAGACTATATTAGTCATTCAACAACCTAACATAACCTTTCTAAATTATGATTATAACATCTATAAGTTCCTAAGTAATAAAAATCTCTCATCCTCAAGTCATAATTATCATCTCTTCATCGTGTGTTCATAAAAACCATCAAGGATCATGATACTTCCAACAATCCATCAATACACAAAGTAATCACCAACAGTAACACCATAATCTCGGAAATAACACAAGGCTAGACAACAAACCTCGTGAAGATGAAGAACAACCTCAATCAGTTCAAGAATCCACCACAAACTTCAAGCCTCCAAGCTCCAACCCAAGTTATGAAGCTCCAAAGAAAGTTGGAAGGGGGATGATTATCACTTAGGAGGGCAGAAGGATGAATTCTAGAGATACAAATAGGAAGTGGATCGTGCAAAGATGAAAGACAAGATATGCCTTCATAATTTGCACTTTCCCTTACGGCCTCCATCTTCCTTTGTTAATGTATGTTGACGGCTCTTACGTGCACCAACCTGTTAAGGTAGCGTATGCTGCTGCATTTTGGAGACTACTGCCTCACTTTGTATGTACATAAACACAATATAACCTGCGTTAGGCCACCTCAATTACTACGCTAAGCCATGCACAGTGTCATATGCAATACCTCTTGACTTGGCTGTCTAAATCATGCCAAAAGTACTCAAGTACTCGACCCTACACGCCTCCTACACGCTAAAAGTCGATCCGATTGGATTCCCATATTTAAGTATGTAATTTAGCAAAATTAACGTACACGACACACTATGTCTAGTGTACACTAGCTGCTGCATGTAGCATACGCTAGGCTAATACACTTAGCTAAAAATCTACAACTAAACATGCAAAATCCCACCGGTAAAACGAGGCAAGCGGTAAACATAAATAGTTCAATCTCACATCAATCTACTACAATATACAATCCAGTACAATATACATTATATAATTCTAATTCCAATACAACAACAGTGCAATAAAAAAGGAATACGTATAGTACATAATACAAATGAAAAATTACGTCCAGATATTACATTTATACCCATCTCTGTCCCGTTACCCATGTTGGGTATGTAATTTAAATTCATCTCTGCCCCAATGGGTATAAAGCAAAAACCGTCCTCGCCCCACCACATACGTAAATCTCCATCCCCGCCTTATATCCACCTTACTCGCCCCATGAAAAGCATATCATATTAGAAAAAAGTTATAATTATAAAAATCATATATTTTTGATAAATTAAAAGAAACTTTTAACTTAAATATAGTTTTAAATAAATTTACATAAAGATAATGATTATCAAATTTTTATAATGTTTAATTGCACCTTAAATATCATAAAATATATGAAATAAGTTATATAAAGTGGAGCTAATGGAGATGGGATTATGGGGAGGGGATGAGCAACACCCTCGAGATATTCAAGGCTATTACGGCGCCGTAAATCCTTTATGTAAAGATCTACTAGGCTAATTGAATAAAACAAAGACTTATCAAGTACTAACAAGGAAGTTACCATTACAAACCAAGTTTGTTAAAATAAACAATGACACTGAATAGAATTCAGCAATACATAATCATCAAATCGAACAACAAAATGGTGTACTTGAGTACTTATTTAAAACAGACACAAACTGAAAGTACTTCCCCAGACCACTAACAATCACTGTGCACCCTCGTCATCATCGTCATCATGTTTCCCCTTTAGTTGTTGTCCTGCTCCTTTAAATCCTGAACATAAAACACATGTCCACCCCCAAAGGGGTTAGAAAAACGATTCTAGTACAAATACGATAATCATACAAAAAGAGATTATTCGACAATTCACGAAGAACAATACAACTTACAAGCTCCTCCTACGAAAAGACCTACAATGCATTACACAACATGACATTCTCAACATACACATGGTGAAAAACCCATCTAATGATCCAATGCATGCTAGCATTGATCCCAAGATGATCCCGTCGGACCCACACGTGGTGGATAAACAACAACGACACATATATGCAAGAAAATATGAATGACATTAATACATAAACATAATTAAAGTACTTGCCTTATAATGACGATAATGGTTCAATACTTTCAACGGACGTCAACACACGCGAAGGACGTCCCTCCGATCAACCTCTTGCATGGATCTTAACTATCAAGGTAACACCATAATGACTAATGGTTTCGCACAATCATATGATATCATTATTATTATAAGTTCAATACACATTATGAACACAAATACGTGAGTTCCTTCAATACATGTTTAGAATTCATCCCTCTTTATCATCATGTAACATTATGAATGAATCGTCCAATCAAACTATGATTAACTTATCCACCTTGATCGAAGAGTTAATCATGTCTCCTATTATAATTTCATTCCCCAATTGTGGTAATTCATTCTCCGAGGTTTCGAATGGCCTAACATGTTTATTACCAACATGTTCAGTACCTCCTATTAATCAACGTAGAAGGATAAATCAATCGAAACTTATTCTAAAAGGAACAATCACATTCTTAGTGAGAAACCTTAAAATTCATCCTTATGATTTATCTACCAAGAGCAACATCATTTCCAATTAATCAATTCAATACTCCAACCCGTTATTATCAACCAAAAGTGTACTCTTCATCTATTCAACGATTCCCTATCCAGCACAAGATCGGTGAATGTAAACCTCTTTCAAATGGGAGGTTTTAACAAAAAATGTGCTTCTAGGTTGGTTCACATTAAAACTTTGTACCTCATAGCATAAAAAAGCATGGAAACTATAATCACCTCGTATACCTCCTCTAATATCATAACTTAATCTCTAATATGCTTGTTCCAGGTATTAAACAGATCATCATTATACTATGAACATATTTCAACAAAATCGACTACCATTCCAATCAAAACATGCATATATTGAAGGATAACTATGTCCAACAAGTACTCCTCCCCAGAACTACATAAAACATCTCTGTTCAAAGATAAGGATGAAGGTGTATTCGAATTACCTTAAAACCCAACGAACGTAAGTGAAGAACTTTCCTTTAAAACCTTCAAGAATTGACGGAAGCATGCTTAATCTACAAACCCACACCAATTCCACAAGTTATGGACGTCCAACAAGGAGTTTTAGTAGCTTAGAGGTGAGTTGAAGGTGAAAAATGAGAGTATTGTTCGGGAGGAAATGAAAGAGGGTTGATTTCTTTAAATAGAATACTATCCTTAATGTACGTTAAGCACGCAACATTACATACGCTATCACCTTATCATATGCTAACACACTACATTGACACACATTGTCGATTTACGTAGCTTACTGCCTCAATTCCGTCCTATTCTTACATACGTTGTTAAAAGGCTTACGTATGCTACTTAATCGAGGCTATATAGGTTATGCAAGAGAATCCGACAATATCCGAAAGTTATCCAGGTTCATGCCAGAGAATCCGACAATATCTTTCTCCCAGTTCCACCCACCGACCCCACCTTATCTGATCTTGACTGCCTCTTGCGTACAGAAGGTAGTTGTCTTTACGTACTTTAGTTTTAATCCTTAGCATATGCTAGATACATCAGTTAGCGTGTGCTAGTATTCGTGCATGTACATGCATGAATTAACAACTTTTTCATAATACGACCATGAATACTGGACTACGGATAAGGAAATCGTACTTTAGTCCAGTATATGGCATAATCATACATGTCAAGATTCAAATACACATAAAATACACAAAAGATATCCGGGTATTACATACTTCCCTAAAAAAGGTTTTGTCCCGAAACTTAAGATAAAAATAACTCCGGGTATCTTGCCTTCATGTTGTATTCAGTATCCCAAGTTATTTCTTCGACTCCATGTCGTGACCATTGGACTTTAACCAAGGAGACTGATTTAGTCCTCAATTTCTTGATTCTACTTTTCAGTATCTTGATTGGTTTCTCCTCAAATGTGCCGTCATTAGCCACTTCGACCTCAAATTGATGATGTGACTGGAATCCGATATATACTTCATTAATTGTGATACTTGAAACACATTATGAACATGACTCATCGATGTAATAAGGCTAATTTGTATGCCAATTCACCAACTCTTTCAAGAATATCGAATGGCCCGATGTATCTCGGACTCGGCTTTCCCTACCTTCCGAGACAAAAAATTCACCGAGTAGAAGAAACTTTTAGAAGGACATGGTCCCCAACTTCAAATTCAAATGGGTGGTGGCGCATATCCGTGTAAGACTTTTGACGACTTTGGGCGGTCAACAATCTTTCACAGATTAGGGATATCTTCTTATGAGTTTGTATTATCAATTTTGGTATCGTTCCTATTAAGTCAGACGAATCATCCCAACATAAAGGTGACTTACATCTCCTCCCATATAAAGCCTCAAAAGGTGCTATTTTAATTGAAGCGTGCCAACTATTATTGTAGGTGAACTCAATCAATGGCAGGTGAGTTTCCCAACCACTCAACCAATCTAGGTCACAAGCTCTCAACATGTCTTCTACTGTTTGGATATTCCTTTTGGATTGCCCATCGGTTTGAGGATGATAACCTGTGCTAATTCTCAACTCCGTTCCTAAAGCCTTATGAACCGCTTTCCAAAAATGTGACATGAAATGAACATCTTGATCTAAAATAATAGTCCTCAATGTTCAATGCAATCGGGCTATTTCCATAATAAATATACGAGCCAATTTTTCCAGTCCCCAAGTATCCTTGATATCTAGAAAGTGAGCCGGCTTAGTTAAATGATCAACTACCACCCAGATCATATTCACTACAGTCCTGGTCATCGGCGAGTTGGTGATAATGTCAATCGATATGCCCTCCCAATTCATTTAGGAATTGGAAGTGGTGTCAACATTCCGATAGGTCATTGATGCTCTATTTTGAATTGTTGACAAGTTAAACAGTTCAAGACATATTTGGATACTTCTTTCTTCATGTTACTCCACCAAAAATTTTGTTCCAGATATTTATACATTTTACTGGTGCCTGAGTGAATTGAACAAGGTGTACTATGGTCTTCTTCCATGAACGTTTGCCTCAGTACATCATCCTGGATGCAAAGTCGATTTCGAAATTTCAAAGTTCTATCTTCGTGGATTACAAAGCCTGGGGCCATTCCCTTGCTCACTTCATCACGTAACTGAATCATCGTAGAGTCATTTAATTGCTTAGATTTAATTTCGTCATTCAAGGATGATGTTATTTCCATTACACTTACTCGTCCTGGAACTCTTTGTAACCATACTTCAATTTTTTCACGAATAAATTCTTGTCGAATCTTGGTTGGTTTGTGAGGGCTTCCAGCATTTGAATAGACACGTGTCTACGACTCAAAGTGCCAGCTACTACATTCGCTTTGCTTGGGTGATAAAAAATCTCTAGGTCATAGTCTTTAATTAATTCCAACCATCTCCTAGGTCGCCTATTTAAATCATTCTGACTGAAAATGTATTTAAGACTCTTATCATCTATGAAGATCTGAAAATGAGTTTCGTAAAAATATTATCGCCACATTTTTTAGTGCGAAAACAACAGCTGCTAACAACTCCAAATCATGGGTTGGATAAATAAGCTGGTATGGTTTTTACTGTCATGAGGCATAGGCGATCACCTTATCATTCTGCATTACTACGCAACCTAGACCCTGGTTTGAACCATCACTATAAACTATGAACCCTTCAGTTCCCCGTGGTAGCGTTAAGATTAGAGATGTTCAGTCTCTGCTTGAGTTTGTCAAAACTAACTTGAAACTTATCATTTCATTCAAACTTTTGGATTTTCTGCAATAATTGAGTAAGTGGGTGGGTAATTTTGCAAAACCCCTCCACAAACCGACGATAGTACCCAGCAAGTCCTAAGAAACTTCTCACATGTTTCACATTCTTAGGAGACTCCCACTGTGTGATTGCCTCGACTTTTTGTGGATCTTCTGAGACTCCTTCTTCTGATACTACATGACCAAGGAACATTACTTCCTTTATCCAGAATTCACATGTAGAAAGCTTTGCATACAACTAATAATTTCTCAAGATGTTCAAAGCAATTTGCAAATGTTCAGCATGCTAGTCTATACTTTTAGAGTAGATTAAGATGTCATCGATTGAAAAAACTACGAATTTACCTATGTACTCTATGAATACTCGATTTGTTAATTGCATAAGCACAGCAGGTGTATTGGTGAGACCAAAAGACATTACCACAAATTTATAGTGCCCGTAGCGAGTTCTAAATGCCAACTTTGGAACGCCGATTTCTTTAATCCTCTATTGATGGTATCCTAATCTCAAATGGATCTTCGAGAACATTGTAGCTCTTTGCAACTGGTCAAACAGATCATCAATCCGAGGCAGCGGGTACTTATTCTTGATTGTCACTTTGTTTAGCTCCCGATAGTCAATGCACAACCAAAGTGATCCATCTTTCTTTCGAACAAATAGAACTGGTGCACCCCAGGGGAAAACACTTGGCTGGATATAACCTTTGTCCAACAGCTCTTCAAGTTGCTTCTTTAACTCATACATATCGATGGGTGCCATTTGATATGGCGCCATCAAAATAGGTATGGCTCCCGGTTCTAACTCGATGGTAAACTCTACATCTTGTTCTGGAGGTAATCCAGGTAATTCATCAGGGAAAGCATCCAAAATTTCGTTTTCAATAGGAATAGATGAAAGTTCTACTCTTCTTTCATCTTTCTTCATTGCATAACACCCGTATCCAGCACAACCCTATTTGAACAATTTGATAGCCTTCATTGCTTTAATCACTTTCCGTGAGCTCCCTGTCCCCATCCTTCAAATAAATATTCAGAACCGTCCTCAACTACCATCAAAATATTTCTATTCTGGTAGTTCAGGATAGCTCCGTAACGGTTAAGCTAATCGTCTACGAAAACCAGGTCATCTCCTTGATGATCTACCACGATCAGATTTGAAGGCCAAGTCTTGCTCTGATTGATATAGGAAAATTTATTGCTTCTAAATTTCCCACAATCCTTTCCCCGCTTGCTAAACCGACAATAATATGCTCACATTCATGAAAACAAGAAATTTTCAAATGATTTACACAAGATAGTGATATAAACGAATGTGTAGCTCATGTATTGAACAAAATACTAACTGGTTGCAAAAAAATCTGAACGGTACCTGATGCAACCGCTATACTCTGATTATCTATCTTCCTCATTTCGAAAAGGCACGGAGAAATGGACCCAACACTCAATACTTTCTTCATGTCATACGGACCTATACCTCTCCTTAGACCAAAGTTCTGGTATGGCTGACCACTATGATGAGTTTAATTGACACTTGCTTCTTTCTGGGCCTGTTGTGAAGTATGAGCTCCAAAAGATCTAGCGACATCTCCACAAAATATTTCATTGTGTCCTTCTTGTCTATATTCATAACACGTCACGGAAGGAAATGAGCAATCACGTCGGAAATGCCCTGATCGATCACAGTTAAAATATTTCCTTGCTGCATCTGTAACTATTGATGCTGACCTGGAACTCTTCTGCCTCTGGATGAATACGGGGGCCTTATGGATGAGTGAAAAGATGATTGGACTTTACATAGCCTACTGTTCTTGTGCTCTGTAAAACCACCAGAGACTTTATGCTTCTTGGATTCAGAAAACTTCTCCATCGATGTTTCTTTCATCTCATAGGCCAGGGCTTTATCTTGATAATGAAGAAGAGTAGTGCATTCAAATCTATACATGTATCAGTGTATCTCTGGTTTCATCCTAATGTCAAAATAGAACATCATTTCTGCATCGGTTCTGACCAGGTGACAAATGCCAGTTGCTTACTAAAGGTCTTAATCACTTCAGCCACGGGCAAGTCCAGAGATTGAGCGGAGAAGAACTCTCGAACTTTAGCCTCTCTAATCGGACGGGGGAAATACTAAGCTTGCATCATTACCTTGAACTCTCCCCAATCGACATAATGGTCTGTAGGTCGAATGGCCTCCCACCACTTGAATGCTTCTCTAGTCAGAAAATATTTGGTGATACAGACTTTTCGGTCATCCGGGCAGTTGATTCCTGCAAACACTTTCTCCAATTCTCTCGGCCAGTGGTCCCATATGTAACACCCTAAACTAGGCGGCTATCACAGTGCTGTGGACCCCCAATTGGGACCCACCAGGCGAATGAAAAATAATGATTTAAATAATATCGCTGTAGTACCGAACCACATTATATTATCAAATACTCCGATGAGGAGTTTCAAGTACAATACACCCTGGAATACAGAATACATATATATTTCATATGAAGATGAAATATACAACACTGAATAAAATGAATGTCCAAACGGAAACTGCAGCGAAAAATATAGATGAAGAAAACATGAATTAACTGAAAGGACTGCGACCCCCTACTAGTATCACTGGGACTCCTCGTCGTCGCCGTTCTCTTCCCATGCCTTTGCCTTGCCATGACCTAAAAAAACATCCCCAACGGGGTCAGTTATACAAAACAACAATTCTCAAGAGTTGAACAATTACAATAATCACATGTCTTAGTTATGAAATCAAGTCTGAAAGAGGGGCATCATAGTACGCCCGAATGGGATGTGCAAGTTCACAAGTAGCCGAGTGTCCGGAATCCCGCATATACACACGCAACTTGACCTAATTAGTCTCACGGAGGCACATTACCGTGTGCACGGTCCAATGTGTCGGATTACCCGTATAACACATGACCATAGTGTGCCTGACTAAAAATTCCACACATATACCACCCGGTAACACAATACGATCCCGGAAGGTCACAAGAACAAGAGTGACCATGATGAATAATAATGAATCGAAATCCGACAAGGTCCAAGAATGACTCACCGAGGTGAAATGATAATGCAATGAGTGATAGCTCAAATGAAATGATTGGAACCGTCGTTCCTCGTGAATTGAATGATTAGTTTGACAATTACAAGTCTCAACATGATTGATATACTATGATTGAATTATATGTATGAATGAACAACAACGAAAGGAATGGTTATCCTTTTAACTGAGCAAGAATTAACTTGCCTCAATACCGGTGATGAAATGTCCTTCCCCGAACAAACGTCCTTCATGGAATTATCGGTCGCTCGAACAACCTTGAATAACAAATTTACTAATAATTCGCATAATATACATAACAATTATGATCATAACCAACTCAAGAAGTCGATACAACAAACCCAAACTCATTGGGGCATTTTGACTAACACGTTGTAAACAATCTTCAATTATTTACAACCAATCTCCATTGTATCGATACTAAGCCTCCAAGGCGTGATCTAATCCAAAAGAACATCCTCAATACAATCAATAATCCAAAAGGAATACACAACTCGAGATTACGATAACATCTAATCGAAACCCCCAATTCCAAATCAGCATTCATAGTGTTCTTGAATAATCCTCCAACAATCCAATGGTAATTCATAAAAACTCATAATCATACGTATATCCCTTCACATATCATGATTATAACATCCAAAACATCATACTCATCTCAAAATTGAAATCTAGGGTTTGAAGAAATTACCTTGGATTTAGGATGAAGAAGCCAAGTAGGTGTTGTTAATCTACACCAAGAACTCGAGGAGGGTGATATCTCTAAGATTGAAGATGCCCAAATCGCCCAAAAATCGCCCATGGAGAGAAGGAATGAGAAAGGAGAGGAAAATGAACTCCTCTTCCAAAATCCCGCTGCTAAAAGGGGCTTGCTGACTTGCATGCCACGGCCCGCGGCTAAATTCGCGAGCAGGTGCCAAGGCCGTGCCGCGGAACAAATTGCAGTGGGCCGCGGCATACGGTACAACCGTGCCAGACTCGAATCCTACAAGGGGTGTGCTGCAGCGCGCAATCCCTTGTGCTGCGGCGCACACTGTTCGTGCCCAAAAAGTGACGAAAAACGACCCGGAAAGAGAATAAACGTAATAGAACCCAAAACTTTGGAATATTTTGGAATGATCCAACACGATCCTTTATCGAAACACCAATAAAGGTTCAAAAACTCCATAACAACATGAAATGGAATTGCGGGAACCCCAAAACGGCAGTTCCGAGCAATGATTACGAGAATTGGTCCAAAGTAGTACGATCCGAACTCGAAAGAGTAAATTCGAAATGATATGAACTCCAAGATCAACATCAACTTACTGAAAAATTTCAACGAGTATGATAATATTCTCGTCTCGATTCTCAAACAGGGTTGAACGAAGAACGATACTGATACACGACTCAAACCACGCCGAACGGCGAACACAAACAAATGAACATGAATGATGAATGATTATTAAAGAGTGAAAACTACTGAGTGATAATTACTGAATGATAATAAATGAATTCGCACCCGGGTATTACATACTCCCCCTTTAAAAGAGTTTCGCCTCGAAACTAAGGGTCAAACAATTCGGGATAGCTCTCCCACATACTATCCTCGATTTCCCAGGTAGCCTCTTCGACTCCGTGTCTAGACCACTAAATTTTAACCAAAGGAATCGCCCTGTTCCTTATTGTTTGATTCGTCGCTCTAAGACTCGTACAGGATGCTCCTCGTATGTATGATCATCCGCGATCTCGATTTCATCGAACTGAATTATGTGACTCGGGTCGGCAACATACTTCCAGAACTAAGAGACGTGAAACACATTATGAACTCGGCTCAAAGCTGGAGGTAAAGCCAGTCGATAAGCCAGACTGCCTACTCGATCCAAAATCTCAAATGGTCCAATGAATCTCGGATACAACTTTCCCCTCTTACCGAAATGTGAAATACCTCGACTCGGGGATGCTTGACCAAAACGTGGTCACCTGCCTCAAACTCCAATGGTCGGCGACTATTATCCGCATATGATTTTTGTCGACTCTGAGCGGTCAACAAACGACTCTAGATCAACGCTACATTCTCGCGGACGGCTATTGGCATATCAGGTTCAGTGCCGATTGATTCTGATAAGTCATCCCAACACAAGGGAGATCGACAACGACGACCATATAAGGCCTCGTAAGGTGCCATCTTAATCGAAACATGCCAACTATTGTTATACGTGAACTCAATCAACGGTAGTTGGGCTTCCCAATCATCTTTACAATCGAGAACACATGCTCTCAACATGTCCTCTAACGTCTGAATAGTTCGCTCTGATTGTCCGTCGGACTGACGATGAAAATCTGTGCTGAAATTTAGCTGAGTTCGCATGGCACGATGAACGGATTTCCAAAAATGTGACACGAATCGCCCGTCATGGTCAGAAACAATACTCTTAGGAGTACCGTGCAATCTCACGATCTCTTTAATGAACAACCGGTCAAGTCTCTCGGGACCCCACGTATCCTTAATCTCAAGGAAATGAGCTGACTTAGTTAAACGGTCCACAATTACCCAAATCGTATTCATGCCACAACGACTCGATGGCAAACTCGTGATGAAGTCCATTGAAAAAGCCTCCCACTTCCATTCTGGGATAGGAAGCAGTTTCAGCATACTCGCCGGTCGCTGATGTTCTACCTTGACTTGATGACAGGTCAAACATCTCTAAACAAATTATGCGACTTCTCGCATCATATTACTCCACCAATAATTTTGTTTCAAGTCTTTATACATTTTGCTAGACCCCGGATGGATGGAATAAGGGGTAGCATGAGCCTCTTTCAAAATAGAGCTTTTCAACTCGTCATCCGCCGGAATGCATAATCGGTTTTTAAATTGCAAAAGTCTATCCTCGTGGACCACAAATCCAAGGGCTTTCCCATGAGCCACATCCTCTCGAATGCGCAACAAAAATAGGTCTGAACCCTGTTTCGTTCTGACAGCCTCCTCCAGTGGCGATGAAATCTCTAACATACAAAGTTGCCCTTGCACTCGCTGTAACCAGACCTCGATCTCAGGCCTTAGGAATTCCTGTTGAAGTTCCTTCTGAGCAGTCAAACGAGCAAAGATTTGCTCCTGGACGGACTTACAGCTCAAGGCGTAGGCGACAACGTTCGCAATACCTGGGTGGTATTGTATCTCAATATCATAATCTTTAATCAGTTCCAACCACCGTCTCAGTCGGATGTTTAACTCCTTCTGAGTAAATATACTTTAAACTCTTATGATCGGTGAAAATCTGACAAGTGACGCCATAGAGGTAATGACGCCAAATCTTCAATGCGAAAACCACAGCCGCTAGCTCCAGGTCATGGGTCGGATAATTGACCTCATAAGGGCTCAATTGCCGCGAAGCATAAGCAATCACCTTCCTGTTCTGCATTAATACACATCCAAGACCATGTCCGGACGCGTCACTATAAACCGCGAATCCTTCCGTCCCTTGTGGTAAAGAAAGGACAGGCGCTGAAATTAGACGGCTCTTGAGTTCCTCAAAACTCTGCTGACACGCGTCAGACCACGTGTATTTCTTATCCTTCCGCAAAAGGTGTAACGCCCCAATACTTATTTAAATGCTATTTATTTTGCTAACGATCATGGATTTTGATTTTTTAATATTTACAGGTTGTCCGATACTTAGACCGATACGTTTCTAGCATAAAATGAAGGAAACTATTTTAAAATAAATTTTAAGGATCATTTTTAGAATTTATGAAAGTGATTTCGAAAAGTTTCGACGATTTGATACGTTAAAATTTTCATCACAGAACACTTATATTGCAAAAATAATATTAAATTATTTTATTATTATTATCGAAAATCTGTTCCGAGCATATCGAATATTTAACTCCGGTGAGTCCAGAACAGGTCGGAAAATCGAATTTGGACATCAGGAAGGGGTCTAACCGGCCGAGCCAAGTTGACGGATATCTGCCGGTCACCGCCGGACACGCCTACCGACAGCTGCCGGTCACGACCGACAGAAGATTCTCGGCCACTATCCGGATAAGGATGTCCAGCTGTCCGGATAAGGTCGGTCACGACCGACAGAAGCTTCTCGGCCAGCTGTCCAGATAAGGCTTCCAGCTGTCTGGATAAGGTTGATTTTCAACCGAATTTGTGCTCCTATAAATACATTTATACATAAGTATATTCCAACAAATAATATACCATTTTGAAGCTGTGTAACTCTATAATAAAACACCCGTAACATATTTCCCTTCCAAAAATTAAAAAGGCCTCAAAAAGCCCGATGAATCAGGAAGCTCAAATCTGACAGTTTTTCAAAAGTGTTTGATAAAAGTCCCCAAAGAGATTTCAGATTTTACATCAAGAATTTATGGCCGGAAATATGAAAAAGCATTTTCAAGTGCTAGGGTCAGCGTATCCGGGATCGAAGAAGGACAACCGAGTCAAATTCAAAGGAAGATATTTCAAGATTTCAGCAAACGAGGTGAGGTTATACTGTTTTAATATGTTATGGTCATCGTTGTGTCGTGTAACATGACGAACCGCGAGGGGTCGAAAGAATGAAAGAAAGACGAGACGAGTCTCACACAGAAAAGAATGTTTTATGTGCATTACACAATATGATTTTGACGATTTATAAGGGTTTAATCTCACTGAGTATGCTTGCGTACTCACACCTCCTCGTTTACATTTTTCAGGCTAAGGAATCGACGAACGGGACAAGCAAAAGATGAATCATACTCCCAACATGATGAAATTCTAAAGAATAAAAGATGATGTCGCCGTAATTGTTATTATTTTTGCGAAACACTTTATGTTCTTCAACGAATGTAATTTCAACGGACTATGTCCGAATATTTGATTTCCCATATTTTTGTAAAGATGTACTGATGTTTGAATAATTGAATTTTATTGAAGATTTACTGACTAAAATGCTTCCGCAAATACTCCGAATTTATATAAAAAAATTTAAGAAAAAATTGAGCTCTGTAACGTTCTTTTTTAATTTAGAAAGTCAGGGCATTACAGAATGGTATCAGAGCAAGACCTCTCTCAGTACGGTGAGATTTGGGGATGAACCAAGCGGAAGCTGGTGAACATGTGACACTCGGGGCCGACGAGGGCGGGGAGTGATCGCCGGTGCAATCAAAAAGGGCACGGACAATGAGCGGCTCCGAGAAAGGGGAGTGATCGTCGGTGCATTACAGAAAAAGGGCACGGATAACAAGCGGCTCCTGACAAGGCTTCTAGGCGGAGGACATGGTCGGCCGAATTCTCACCAGAACGAGAGGTATTCCAAGACTGTATAGGTATGGGACTATACAGTTAAGGAGGTTTAAAAAAAGATTTACTTATACAAAACAAGATATTTCAAAACTTTCTTATTTTTAAAAGTATAACAAATAATTACGGCATGATTATATTTTCGGGAGAATATGTGGTTCATCGCTGTTGCCCAACATCGACTCCGAGGTAATGTTTTCAAGTATTCACTCTTTTATGAAAACTTAAAATTTTTGGTATGAGTGCAGAATGATTGTGTCGGCAAAAGATTTGAAAGGATATGTGAAAGTTTAAATGTTATCCGAAAGGGACAAAATATGATTTCAAAGAAAGGTTTCAAAGTGATGTTTTTGCTGGCACAATATTTTTAAAGTTATTGATGAAAATACTCATACAGAGTTTGATACAGATTTTCAAAGTTCTTTACGAAGCTCAATTTCGAGGACGAAATTATTTAAAGGGGGGAGGATTGTAACGCCCCAATACTTATTTAAATGCTATTTATTTTGCTAACGATCATGGATTTTTATTTTTTAATATATACAGGTTGTCCGATACTTGGACCGATACGTTCCTAGCATAAAATGAAGGAAACGATTTCAAACTAAATTTTAAGGATCATTTTTAGAATTTATGAAAGTGATTTCGAAAAGTTCCGACGATTTGTTATGTTAAAATTTTCATCACAGAACACTTATATTGCAAAAATAATATTAAATTATTTTATTATTATTATCAAAAATCCGTTCTGAGCATCGAAGATTTAACTCCGATGAGTCCGGAACAGGTCGGAAAATCGAATTTGGACATCAGGAAGGGGTCGAACCGCCCGAGCCAAGTTGACGGACATCTGCCGGTCACCGCCGGACACGCCTACCGGCAGCTGCCGGTCACGACCGACAGAAGATTCTCGGCCACTATCCGGATGAGGATGTCCAGCTGTCCGGATAAGGTCGGTCACGACCGACAGAAGCTTCTCGGCCAGCTGTCCGGATAAGGCTTCCAGCTGTCCGGATAAGGTTGATTTTCAACCAAATTTGTGCTCCTATAAATACATTTATACGTAAGTATATTCCAACAAATAATATTCCATTTTGAATCTTTGTAACTCTATAATAAAACGCCCGTAACATATTTCCCTTCCAAAAATTAAAAAGGCCTCAAAAATCCCGATGAATCAGGAAGCTCAAATCTGACAGTTTTTCAAAAGTGTTTGATAAAAGTCCCCAAAGAGATTTCAGATTTTACATCAAGAATTTATGGCGGGAAATATGAAAAAGCATTTTCAAGTGCTAGGGTCAGCGTATCCGGGATCGAAGAAGGACAACCGAGTCAAATTCAAAGAAAGATATTTCAAGATTTCCGCAAACGAGGTGAGGTTATACTGTTTTAATATGTTATGGTCATCGTTGTGTCGTGTAACATGACGACCCGCGAGGGGTCGAAAGAATGAAAGAAAGCCGAGACGAGTCTCACACAGAAAAGAATGTTTTATGTGCATTACTCAATATGATTTTGACGATTTATAAGGGTTTAATCTCACTGAGTATGCTTGCGTACTCACACCTCGTCGTTTACATTTTTCAGGCTAAGGAATCGACGAATGGGACAAGCAAAAGATGAATCATACTCCCAACATGATGAAATTCTAAAGAATAAAAGATGATGTCGCCGTAATTGTTATTTTTTTTGCGAAACACTTGATGTTCTTCAACGAATGTAATTTCAACGGACTATGTCCGAATATTTGATTTCCCATATTTTTGTAAAGATGTACTGATGCTTGAATAATTGAATTTTATTGAAGATTTACTGACTAAAATGCTTCCGCAAATACTCCGAATTTATATAAAAAAATTTAAGAAAAAATTGAGCTGTGTAACGTTCTTTTTTAATTTAGAAAGTCAGGGCATTACAGAATGGTATCAGAGCAAAACCTCTCTCAGTACGGTGAGATTTGGGGATGAACCAAGCGGAAGCTGGTGAACATGTGACACCCGGGGCCGACGAGGGCGGGGAGTGATCACCGGTGCAATCAAAAAGGGCACGGACAATGAGCGGCTCTGAGAAAGGGGAGTGATCGTCGGTGCATTACAGAAAAAGGGCACGAATAACAAGCGGCTCCTGACAAGGCTTCTAGGCGGAGGGGGACATGACTGAACTGAATTCTCACCAGAACGAGAGGTATTCCAAGACTGTATAGGTATGGGACTATACAGTTAAGGAGGTTTAAAAAAAAGATTTACTTATACAAAACAAGATATTTCAAAACTTTCTTATTTTTAAAAGTATAACAAATAATTACGGCATGATTATATTTTCGGGAGAATATGTGGTTCATCGCTGCTGCCCAACGTCGACTCCGAGGTAATGTTTTCAAGTATTCACTCTTTTATGAAAACTTAAAATTTTTGGTATGAGTGCAGAATGATTGTGTCGGCAAAAGATTTGAAAGGATATGTGAAAGTTTAAATGTTATCCGAAAGGGACAAAATATGATTTCAAAGAAAGGTTTCAAAGTAATGTTTTTGCTGGCACAATATTTTTAAAGTTATTGATGAAAATACTCATACAAAGTTTGATACAGATTTTCAAAGTTCTTTACGAAGCTCAATTTCGAGGACGAAATTATTTAAAGGGGGGAGGATTGTAACGCCCCAATACTTATTTAAATGCTATTTATTTTGCTAACGATCATGGATTTTTATTTTTTAATATATACAGGTTGTCCGATACTTGGACCGATACGTTCCTAGCATAAAATGAAAGAAACAATTTCAAACTAAATTTTAAGGATCATTTTTAGAATTTATGAAAGTGATTTCGAAAAGTTCCGACGATTTGTTATGTTAAAATTTTCATCACAGAACACTTATATTGCAAAAATAATATTAAATTATTTTATTATTATTATCAAAAATCCGTTCTGAGCATATTGAAGATTTAACTCCGATGAGTCCGGAACAGGTCGGAAAATCGAATTTGGACATCAGGAAGGGGTCGAACCGCCCGAGCCAAGTTGACGGACATCTGCCGGTCACCGCCGGACACGCCTACCGGCAGCTGCCGGTCACGACCGACAGAAGATTCTCGGCCACTATCCGGATAAGGATGTCCAGCTGTCCGGATAAGGTCGGTCACGACCGACAGAAGCTTCTCGGCCAGCTGTCCGGATAAGGCTTCCAGCTGTCCGGATAAGGTTGATTTTCAACCAAATTTGTGCTCCTATAAATACATTTATACGTAAGTATATTCCAACAAATAATATACCATTTTGAATCTTTGTAACTCTATAATAAAACGCCCGTAACATATTTCCCTTCCAAAAATTAAAAAGGCCTCAAAAATCCCGATGAATCAGGAAGCTCAAATCTGACAGTTTTCCAAAAGTGTTTGATAAAAGTCCCCAAAGAGATTTCAGATTTTACATCAAGAATTTATGGCGGGAAATATGAAAAAGCATTTTCAAGTGCTAGGGTCAGCGTATCCGGGATCGAAGAAGGACAACCGAGTCAAACTCAAAGAAAGATATTTCAAGATTTCCGCAAACGAGGTGAGGTTATACTGTTTTAATATGTTATGGTCATCGTTGTGTCGTGTAACATGACGACCCGCGAGGGGTCGAAAGAATGAAAGAAAGCCGAGACGAGTCTCACACAGAAAAGAATGTTTTATGTGCATTACTCAATATGATTTTGACGATTTATAAGGGTTTAATCTCACTGAGTATGCTTGCGTACTCACACCTCGTCGTTTACATTTTTCAGGCTAAGGAATCGACGAATGGGACAAGCAAAAGATGAATCATACTCCCAACATGATGAAATTCTAAAGAATAAAAGATGATGTCGCCGTAATTGTTATTTTTTTGCGAAACACTTGATGTTCTTCAACGAATGTAATTTCAACGGACTATGTCCGAATATTTGATTTCCCATATTTTTGTAAAGATGTACTGATGTTTGAATAATTGAATTTTATTGAAGATTTATTGACTAAATGCTTCCGCAAATACTCCGAATTTATATAAAAAAATTTAAGAAAAAATTGAGCTGTGTAACGTTCTTTTTTAATTTAGAAAGTCAGGGCATTACAGAATGGTATCAGAGCAAGACCTCTCTCAGTACGGTGAGATTTGGGGATGAACCAAGCGGAAGCTGGTGAACATGTGACACCGGGGGCCGACGAGGGCGGGGAGTGATCACCGGTGCAATCAAAAAGGGCACGGACAATGAGCGGCTCCGAGAAAGGGGAGTGATCGTCGGTGCATTACAGAAAAAGGGCACGAATAACAAGCGGCTCCTGACAAGGATTCTAGGCGGAGGGGGACATGACTGAACTGAATTCTCACCAGAACGAGAGGTATTCCAAGACTGTATAGGTATGGGACTATACAGTTAAGGAGGTTTAAAAAGAAGATTTACTTATACAAAACAAGATATTTCAAAACTTTCTTATTTTTAAAAGTATAACAAATAATTACGGCATGATTATATTTTCGGGAGAATATGTGGTTCATCGCTGCTGCCCAACGTCGACTCCGAGGTAATGTTTTCAAGTATTCACTCTTTTATGAAAACTTAGAATTTTTGGTATGAGTGCAGAATGATTGTGTCGGCAAAAGATTTGAAAGGATATGTGAAAGTTTAAATGTTATCCGAAAGGGACAAAATATGATTTCAAAGAAAGGTTTCAAAGTGATGTTTTTGCTGGCACAATATTTTTAAAGTTATTGATGAAAATACTCATACAAGTTTGATACAGATTTTCAAAGTTCTTTACGAAGCTCAATTTCGAGGACGAAATTATTTAAAGGGGGGAGGATTGTAACGCCCCAATACTTATTTAAATGCTATTTATTTTGCTAACGATCATGGATTTTTATTTTTTAATCTATACAGGTTGTCCGATACTTGGACCGATACGTTCCTAGCATAAAATGAAGGAAACGATTTCAAACTAAATTTTAAGGATCATTTTTAGAATTTATGAAAGTGATTTCGAAAAGTTCCGACGATTTGTTATGTTAAAATTTTCATCACAGAACACTTATATTGCAAAAATAATATTAAATTATTTTATTATTATTATCAAAAATCCGTTCTGAGCATCGAAGATTTAACTCCGATGAGTCCGGAACAGGTCGGAAAATCGAATTTGGACATCAGGAAGGGGTCGAACCGCCCGAGCCAAGTTGACGGACATCTGCCGGTCACCGCCGGACACGCCTACCGGCAGCTGCCGGTCACGACCGACAGAAGATTCTCGGCCACTATCCGGATAAGGATGTCCAGCTGTCCGGATAAGGTCGGTCACGACCGACAGAAGCTTCTCGGCCAGCTGTCCGGATAAGGCTTCCAGCTGTCCGGATAAGGTTGATTTTCAACCAAATTTGTGCTCCTATAAATACATTTATACGTAAGTATATTCCAACAAATAATATACCATTTTGAATCTTTGTAACTCTATAATAAAACGCCCGTAACATATTTCCCTTCCAAAAATTAAAAAGGCCTCAAAAATCCCGATGAATCAGGAAGCTCAAATCTGACAGTTTTCCAAAAGTGTTTGATAAAAGTCCCCAAAGAGATTTCAGATTTTACATCAAGAATTTATGGCGGGAAATATGAAAAAGCATTTTCAAGTGCTAGGGTCAGCGTATCCGGGATCGAAGAAGGACAACCGAGTCAAACTCAAAGAAAGATATTTCAAGATTTCCGCAAACGAGGTGAGGTTATACTGTTTTAATATGTTATGGTCATCGTTGTGTCGTGTAACATGACGACCCGCGAGGGGTCGAAAGAATGAAAGAAAGCCGAGACGAGTCTCACACAGAAAAGAATGTTTTATGTGCATTACTCAATATGATTTTGACGATTTATAAGGGTTTAATCTCACTGAGTATGCTTGCGTACTCACACCTCGTCGTTTACATTTTTCAGGCTAAGGAATCGACGAATGGGACAAGCAAAAGATGAATCATACTCCCAACATGATGAAATTCTAAAGAATAAAAGATGATGTCGCCGTAATTGTTATTTTTTTTGCGAAACACTTGATGTTCTTCAACGAATGTAATTTCAACGGACTATGTCCGAATATTTGATTTCCCATATTTTTGTAAAGATGTACTGATGTTTGAATACTTGAATTTTATTGAAGATTTACTGACTAAAATGCTTCCGCAAATACTCCGAATTTATATAAAAAAATTTAAGAAAAAATTGAGCTGTGTAACGTTCTTTTTTAATTTAGAAAGTCAGGGCATTACAGAATGGTATCAGAGCAAGACCTCTCTCAGTACGGTGAGATTTGGGGATGAACCAAGCGGAAGCTGGTGAACATGTGACACTCGGGGCCGACGAGGGCGGGGAGTGATCGCCGGTGCAATCAAAAAGGGCACGGACAATGAGCGGCTCCGAGAAAGGGGAGTGATCGTCGGTGCATTACAGAAAAAGGGCACGGATAACAAGCGGCTCCTGACAAGGCTTCTAGGCGGAGGGGGACATGACTGAACTGAATTCTCACCAGAACGAGAGGTATTCCAAGACTGTATAGGTATGGGACTATACAGTTAAGGAGGTTTAAAAAAAGATTTACTTATACAAAACAAGATATTTCAAAACTTTCTTATTTTTAAAAGTATAACAAATAATTACGGCATGATTATATTTTCGGGAGAATATGTGGTTCATCGCTGCTGCCCAACGTCGACTCCGAGGTAATGTTTTCAAGTATTCACTCTTTTATGAAAACTTAAAATTTTTGGTATGAGTGCAGAATGATTGTGTCGGCAAAAGATTTGAAAGGATATGTGAAAGTTTAAATGTTATCCGAAAGGGACAAAATATGATTTCAAAGAAAGGTTTCAAAGTAATGTTTTTGCTGGCACAATATTTTTAAAGTTATTGATGAAAATACTCATACAAAGTTTGATACAGATTTTCAAAGTTCTTTACGAAGCTCAATTTCGAGGACGAAATTATTTAAAGGGGGGAGGATTGTAACGCCCCAATACTTATTTAAATGCTATTTATTTTGCTAACGATCATGGATTTTTATTTTTTAATATATACAGGTTGTCCGATACTTGGACCGATACGTTCCTAGCATAAAATGAAAGAAACAATTTCAAACTAAATTTTAAGGATCATTTTTAGAATTTATGAAAGTGATTTCGAAAAGTTCCGACGATTTGTTATGTTAAAATTTTCATCACAGAACACTTATATTGCAAAAATAATATTAAATTATTTTATTATTATTATCAAAAATCCGTTCTGAGCATATTGAAGATTTAACTCCGATGAGTCCGGAACAGGTCGGAAAATCGAATTTGGACATCAGGAAGGGGTCGAACCGCCCGAGCCAAGTTGACGGACATCTGCCGGTCACCGCCGGACACGCCTACCGGCAGCTGCCGGTCACGACCGACAGAAGATTCTCGGCCACTATCCGGATAAGGATGTCCAATTGTCGGATAAGGTCGGTCCACGACCGACAAGCTTCTCGGCGGTTTGTCGGATAAGGCTTCCAGCTGTCCGGATAAGGTTGATTTTCAACCATATTTGTGCTCCTATAAATAAATTTATACGTAAGTATATTCCAACAAATAATATAACATTTTGAATCTTTGTAACTCTATAATAAAACGCCCGTAACATATTTCCCTTCCAAAAATTAAAAAGGCCTCAAAAATCCCGATGAATCAGAAGCTCAAATCGACGCTTTCCAAAAGTGTTTGATAAAAGTCCCCAAAGAGATTTCAGAATTTACATCCAGACTTAATGGCGGGAAATAAGAAAAAGCATAATCAAGTGCGAGGGTCAGCGTATCCGGGATCTAAGAAGGACAACCGAGTCAAACACAAAGAAAGATATATCAAGATTTCATAAGCGAGGTGAGGTTATACTGTTTTAATATGTTATGGTCATCGTTGTGTCGTGTAACATGACGACCCGCGAGGGGTCGAAAGAATGAAAGAAAGCCGAGACGAGTCTCACACAGAAAAGAATGTTTTATGTGCATTACTCAATATGATTTTGACGATTTATAAGGGTTTAATCTCACTGAGTATGCTTGCGTACTCACACCTCGTCGTTTACATTTTTCAGGCTAAGGAATCGACGAATGGGACAAGCAAAAGATGAATCATACTCCCAACATGATGAAATTCTAAAGAATAAAAGATGATGTCGCCGTAATTGTTATTTTTTTTGCGAAACACTTGATGTTCTTCAACGAATGTAATTTCAACGGACTATGTCCGAATATTTGATTTCCCATATTTTTGTAAAGATGTACTGATGTTTGAATAATTGAATTTTATTGAAGATTTACTGACTAAATGCTTCCGCAAATACTCCGAATTTATATAAAAAAATTTAAGAAAAAATTGAGCTGTGTAACGTTCTTTTTTAATTTAGAAAGTCAGGGCATTACAGAATGGTATCAGAGCAAGACCTCTCTCAGTACGGTGAGATTTGGGGATGAACCAAGCGGAAGCTGGTGAACATGTGACACCCGGGGCCGACGAGGGCGGGGAGTGATCACCGGTGCAATCAAAAAGGGCACGGACAATGAGCGGCTCCGAGAAAGGGGAGTGATCGTCGGTGCATTACAGAAAAAGGGCACGAATAACAAGCGGCTCCTGACAAGGCTTCTAGGCGGAGGGGGACATGACTGAACTGAATTCTCACCAGAACGAGAGGTATTCCAAGACTGTATAGGTATGGGACTATACAGTTAAGGAGGTTTAAAAAGAAGATTTACTTATACAAAACAAGATATTTCAAAACTTTCTTATTTTTAAAAGTATAACAAATAATTACGGCATGATTATATTTTCGGGAGAATATGTGGTTCATCGCTGCTGCCCAACGTCGACTCCGAGGTAATGTTTTCAAGTATTCACTCTTTTATGAAAACTTAAATTTTTTGGTATGAGTGCAGAATGATTGTGTCGGCAAAAGATTTGAAAGGATATGTGAAAGTTTAAATGTTATCCGAAAGGGACAAAATATGATTTCAAAGAAAGGTTTCAAAGTGATGTTTTTGCTGGCACAATATTTTTAAAGTTATTGATGAAAATACTCATACAAGTTTGATACAGATTTTCAAAGTTCTTTACGAAGCTCAATTTCGAGGACGAAATTATTTAAAGGGGGGAGGATTGTAACGCCCCAATACTTATTTAAATGCTATTTATTTTGCTAACGATCATGGATTTTTATTTTTTAATATATACAGGTTGTCCGATACTTGGACCGATACGTTCCTAGCATAAAATGAAAGAAACGATTTCAAACTAAATTTTAAGGATCATTTTTAGAATTTATGAAAGTGATTTCGAAAAGTTCCGACGATTTGTTATGTTAAAATTTTCATCACAGAACACTTATATTGCAAAAATAATATTAAATTATTTTATTATTATTATCAAAAATCCGTTCTGAGCATATTGAAGATTTAACTCCGATGAGTCCTAACAGTCGGAAAATCGATTTGGACATCGGAAGGGGTCGAACCGCCGAGCCAAGTTGACGGACATCTGCACGGCCATCACGGACACGCCTACGGCATTGCCACACGGCCACGACGAGAAGATTCTCGCCACTATCCGGATAAGGATGTCCACTGTCCGGATAAGGTCGGTCACGACCGACGAAGCTTCTCGGCCACCGTCCGGATAAGGCTTCCATCTGTCCGGATAAGGTTGATTTTCAACCAAATTTGTGCTCCTATAAATACATTTATACGTAAGTATATTCCAACAAATAATATACCATTTTGAATCTTTGTAACTCTATAATAAAACGCCCGTAACATATTTCCCTTCCAAAAATTAAAAAGGCCTCAAAAATCCCGATGAATCAGGAAGCTCAAATCTGACAGTTTTTCAAAAGTGTTGGATAAAAGTCCCCAAAGAGATTTCAGATTTTACATCAAGAATTTATGGCGGGAAATATGAAAAAGCATTTTCAAGTGCTAGGGTCAGCGTATCCGGGATCGAAGAAGGACAACCGAGTCAAACTCAAAGAAAGATATTTCAAGATTTCCGCAAACGAGGTGAGGTTATACTGTTTTAATATGTTATGGTCATCGTTGTGTCGTGTAACATGACGACCCGCGAGGGGTCGAAAGAATGAAAGAAAGCCGAGACGAGTCTCACACAGAAAAGAATGTTTTATGTGCATTACTCAATATGATTTTGACGATTTATAAGGGTTTAATCTCACTGAGTATGCTTGCGTACTCACACCTCGTCGTTTACATTTTTCAGGCTAAGGAATCGACGAATGGGACAAGCAAAAGATGAATCATACTCCCAACATGATGAAATTCTAAAGAATAAAAGATGATGTCGCCGTAATTGTTATTATTTTTGCGAAACACTTGATGTTCTTCAACGAATGTAATTTCAACGGACTATGCCCGAATATTTGATTTGCCATATTTTTGTAAAAATGTACTGATGTTTGAATAAACGAATTTTATTGAAGTTTTACTGACTAAAATGCTTCCGCAAATACTCTGAATTTATATAAAAAAATTTAAGAAAAAATTGAGCTGTGTAACGTTATTTTTTAATTTAGAAAGTTGGGGCATTACAAAAGGTTTGTCATAGGTTGAGCGATTTTAGAAAACCCTTCCACAAATCGCCGGTAATAGCCTTCTTATCCGAGAAAACTTCAGATTTCCTTAACATTCTTCGGAGGTTGCCAATCTCGGATAGCTTCCATCTTCTGAGGGTCGACACGTACCCCATCTGATGAAATCACATGTCCGAGAAATGTCACCTCGAACATCCAGAACTTGCAATTGGAAAGTTTTCCATAGAGTTGCTCTCATCTCAACACGTCGAGGACCTAATGAAGGTGAAGTTCATGCTCCTCTTGGTCACGAGAATAAATCAAAATGTCATCTATGAAAACAACCACGAACCGATCTAAATAGTTGATGAAAACTTGGTTCATTAACTCCATGAATACCGCAGGTGCATTAGTTAACCCAAACGGCATGACTACAAACTCGTAATGCCCATATCATGTTCGAAATGCCGTTCTTGCGATATCCGACTCTCGAATTCACATCTGATGATACCCAGACCATAAACTGATCTTGGAAAATACTGAAGCTCCCTGGAGCTCATCTAAGGGATCATCGATGCGGGGTGGGGGATATTTATTCTTGATCGTCACCCTGTTCAGCTCCTAATAATTAATGCACAAGCAAAATGAACCATCTTTCTTCTTGACAAATAACATTGGTGCTCCCCACGGGGATGCACTCGGTCGGATATAACACTTCTCGATCAATTCCTCCAATTGATTCTTCAGTTCTGCATTTCAGTCGGGGCCATACGATATGGTGCTTTCGATATTGGGGACGTACCAGGCTCCAACTCTATCATGAATTCAACATCTCTTTGTGGAGGTAAACCAGGTAACTCATCTGGAAATACATTGGCGTAGTCTCTCACTACAGGGATATCCACCAATGTCACTGATGATTTCTCGGTCTTGGTCATATAGCACCAATAACCGACACACCCCTGATTGAGTAATTTCACTACTTTCATCATATTAATGACTCTTCCGGAATGGCTGGGGTTACCCCCCTGAAATACACACTCGACTCCGTCATCTGAAATGATAGTGACCATACATTTACGGACACTAAGGATGGCATCATGACGATCCATCCAATCAATACTTAAGATTACGTCGTCTTTAGGTAAGTTTACCACGATTAGGTCTGCCAGCCATTCACGACCCTCAAGCTGAATCGGATAGTTCTTAACTTCATGATTTCTGATAATTCTTCTACCGTCTGGGAGACTAATGACATAAGGTTCGCAACTAGTAGCACTATCCAGGTGTAGTCTACTCAAACATGATTCGGAAATGAATGAATGTGACGCGCCAGTATCAAAAAGGGTACACACAGGTTGAGATAGAATTTCAAGTGTACCTGAGATCATTCGGGCCTTTGGATCATCGGTCCTCTTCATCTCATAAATTCGGAGCTTGCCGGGCCCCGAACCGGATGCTCCTGTGGATAAGTATGGGTTTCGCCTTTATTTGCTCCCATCGTCTTAAACGACGCGGACTGAGTAGTCTGATTCTAAACAGCTGACTGCTTCGGGGTCTGAGATGCCGTCGGAGCAAGTCTGGAATCTCTTCGGCAGAAACGGGCCTTATGACCGGCAATCCCACAGACATTGCACGTGATAGTCTATTTCGGACACTTAGTGCTGTAATGACCCTGTTCTCCACAGTTGAAACAGTACTGAGATTACGCAGGTTTAGGGGCCATAGGAGGTCGCTCAGAAAAAGTAGAACCCATCTGAGGCTTCTTGAAGGTTGCCTGACTGCCCTCAGACTGATTATGATTCTTCGATTTCTTGCCAGCAGATGAAGATTGTTGCTTAGTAATTTCCTTAGAAGTAATTGTTGGGATTCCAAAATCAAAAAAAAATACGCAGCAGAAAATAAAAACGAATCCCAAACAGGATCGATCAAGTAACGTATATACGAAAATATAAATACGAAGATAAAAAATCATACCCTTGAAGCCTTTGAAATAAATCTTTGTAAATATGGATAACGATCACGAACCCCGTCCCGAACACGAAATCCCTTCGTTCCAAGCACCGAAAATTCGAAGCCTCTACTTCACACGTGTCGGAAATTGTCCGGAAAATTCAACGTAACTCCGTTCTCTAAGAACACGGCTAGGAAGTTACCGTAGGAATTTATATCTCTAATTTTCTTATTTGTTTTCACCTCTAAGATGATAACACTCAAGAAAATAAATATTTCTCTCCTCCTCACTTCTTGCTCTCGGCCAGAACCAGCAAGAATTATGTGTGTGTTTGTCAAGTCTCTCACTTTTGATGTGAAGGTGATAATATAATATATATACGCAAAACAACTCACCATGTAGATATAATATAAGAGAGAATCTCAACACATGATGGCTAAAACAAGACAACTACAACACACATGCTGGAAATAATTCCATATGAGGTTGGGAAGGGGCGGCTCATTTAGGAAGTTTCCTAGAAACGAGCCGAGCCACTCGGCTCGTGTACCGGACGTTCGTCAAACGACTCCGTTAAATACACTCCGTTTAATCACCAATATATTTATATTAATTAATTAATCTAATTAATTAATTATATCAAATACAAATATATTTCTCTAAAAAATATAATTTATGAATTAAATTAATTACCTGGTAACTTAATTTTAATTCATAAGACCGCTATTTGATTTATCCAATAAATCATAATTAGATATCCAATATCTAATATTAATAGAGAGATAATAAATTCACATTTATCCGTCAACGCTCCTAATGCGCGACTCCGTAGGTCCGTCTCAGCTGGCATTGGGAGGAACCAATGAGTGCGGGCGGACTTAGCCAACTAACACGGCCGCACGTAAACTCCGATCGAGAACGAATGAAGGGATCATTCCAGAACCATTATATCGTGAATACTATATACGTATAGACCCTTCATCAGATGTCCCGGTCAAGTCTTCGGGTCACGGTAAAGTCAAACCCTACTGTTGACTAAACTCTATACATGTGTTAATGCAAATCAAGACCGACTGACTAATAGTGTATCTAATACGACTATATCAGAATGCTTTGGCCAAAGACTTATGATCTTATTTGCCATTAACCGTATAGGACATTCGCCTGCTCACTAACAGGAGATAGAATCCTTTCTTGGCGTACAGTAAAGACTGTTACCTGCCCATATAGTCCGCACTTCGAGGTCGACTCAGCAATTAAGCAAATGAGTCTAACTACTCTAATGACAAACTAAACGTCACAGGCACATCTTCTACTGAACCATCAAGTCAAAGGTCCACGTATACTATCACAACCTTTCGATTCGTCATCGACTCTTCGAGAGTGAATACCGTGTGACTGAATCGAGTATGAGTCGTGTTCGAGTATACTGGCCCCACCAATATACTTATAACTATACTATTAAGACGTGCACACGTCCTAGCATCAGTTATACAAGTCGTATTAAAACTTAATGCCCATTTTAAGTTTATTGACTTGCGAACTATTTACGTAAATAAACTTTAAACACTTCCAGTGCATTTTCTCTTATCCCATAACGAGAATGGAATGTCCGATTTATTTACATGGACTTCACTTCAATGTTTACCAAGTCAAGAATGCAATTGAAATACAATAAACAGTGAATGAATTGTATTGCCTTTTTATTAATTATTCCATAATTACAAGTACAATGCCCTTACTCTCTCATCCCCTGAGTGGCATTCGAGGGCATATTCCTAACAATCTCCCACTTGCACTTAATGCCACACATCATGGTATCCAATACCCATGTTCTCCAGATGTCTTTCTAAGACGGCCTGAGATAATGGCTTAGTCAGCGGGTCAGAGACATTGTCTTCTGACTCTACTCTTTGCAATGAAACATATCCTTTTTCCACCATCTCTCAAACGATGTGGTATTTTCTCTCTATATGATTGGTGTTGTGGAAAGCCCTAGGCTCCTTGGCTTGGGCGACATCTCCATCATTATCATAGAATAGTGATATAGGCAGCTCCGCATTAGGCACCACTTGAAGTTCTTGCATAAACTTCTGCATCCAAAATGCTTCTTTGCTAGCCTCTAAGGCAGCTTGATACTCTGTTTGGCAGGTGGAACCGGCAGTAGCGGTTTGCTTGGAGCTTCTCCAAGATACATCTCCTCCATTGAGAGTAAACAAATACCCATATGTCGACTTAGAGTCGTCATTATCTCCTTGAAAATCAGAATCGGTGAATCCAATCACTCTCAGTTCTCCACCACTTTAATTAAGAACCAAATCTCTAGTTCTTCTTAAGTACCTAAGAATGTTCTTTACGGCTGTCCAGTGTTCCCTACCCGGGTTTGCTTGAAATCGGCTTACCATACTCACAGCGTAGGCTAAGTTCGGTCTCGTTCACAACATAGCGTACATGAGGCTACCCACTATTGAGGCATAGGGTACCTTACTCATCTCTTTTGTCTTCCTCACTTTGAGGACACATTTTCGTGGTGAGATGAATTCCATGTCGCATGGGAAGAAACCCTCTTTTAGATTCATCTATCTTGAATCTTCTCAGGATTTTATCTATATAGAGGGCTTGGGAAAGTCCTATCATTCTTCGCGGTCTATCTCTGTAATGACGGATCCCTATAATATAGGAAGCTTCTCCCAAGTCTTTCATGGAGAATGTTTTAGAAAGCTAAGCTTTCACAGTGCTGAGCATTGCTACGTTATTTCCTATAAGTAGAATATCATCTACATATAGTAATAAGAATGCAATGTTGCTCCCACTTACCTTTTTGTAAACCCACGGTTCCTCCTCATTTCGTACGAAGTCAAAGTCCTTGACTGCTTCGTCAAATCGAAGGTTCCAACTCCGAGAAGCTTGCTTCAGCCCATAAATGGATCGTTGCAGCTTACACACCTTATCAGACCTTCGAAGTGGAGGTTGTGTTACAATAGGTTCGATTCCTTATCCCTGATTAGATGTCTCCTTAGGACCTTCATTATGGTCTTCCAAAGAGATATTTCTACCCGAGCCACCTTCCTGAATGAATTCATCCTCAAGGAAGTGCGCTTGTAATGCCACAACGACCCTATGGTCTTCTGGCATGTAGAATAGATAACCCATCGAGTCCTCTGGGTATCCAATAACACGTCCTTTGATGGACCTCGCTTCCAGTTCCTCCACCTTAGCCTTCTTGACATAGGCTGGATATCCCCAAATCCTTATGTGATTCAGCCTTGGTTTCTTACCATTCCACATCTCATGTGAAGTGATAGGAACGGATTTGGAAGGACATCTATTAAGGATACAGGCAGCGGTTAGTAAGGCATATCCCCACAGGTAAATAGGTAAATCAGTGTAATTTAACATAGAGCGAACCATGTCCAACAAAGTTCGATTTCTCCTTTCTGAAACACCATTCAACTGTGGGGTTCCTGGCTGCGGCAATTATGAAACTATTCCGTGTTCCTTAAGGAACTCATCAAACTCTGTGCTCATATATTCGCCACCTCGGTCCGACTGAAGTGCTTTGATATGACATCCAGTCTGTTTTTCAACTAGGGCCTTAAATTCTTTGAATTTAGTAAAGGCTTCGGATTTATGTTTCATCAAGTACACAATCCCATACCTAGTATGATCATCTGTGAACGTTATGAAATATTGATATCCATCTCGGGACACTTCTAGAGCATCACAAATGTTGGTATGTACCAATCCAAGTTTATCGACAGCCTTTCAAAAGTCCCTTTGAAGGGGGACTTAGTCATTTTGCCGCTAAGGCAAGATTCACAAGTTGGATAGGGTTCTACACCTAATGGACTTAAAAGTCCATCTTTCTCCATTTTCTGAACCTTGGTCTGACCAAGATGACCAAGTCTAAGGTGCCATTTAAAAGCTTGATTAGTATCTTGCCTACCATGTTTCCTAGTTATAGTGTTCACTGTTGTTTTATTTTGCATGTTCAGATGATATAAACTATTCAACAATGTAGTTGTGCCAACCAATTTATTTCGAAAATAAATTTTACAACTACCATTTCCAATGAAGAAACAAAATCCTTTCCGGTCCAAGACTGGAATGGATACAATGTTTTATGCCCCTTGGGCAAAACAAGTACTTCATCTAATGTCAAAATAAAACCGGATTCTAAACCCAGTAGGATTGATCCAATATCGGTTTCCTCGACACTTTGTCCGCTTCCGACAGTGATCATTATTTCCCAGGTTCAAGTTTCCAGATCCTGATTCATAGTACAAATGTGAGAAGTGGCACCTGAATCCAGAATCCATGAAGCATAATATATAGTAGCGGAACAATTTGTTTCAAAAACAAAAAGTTCCGTACCTGATGCGCCATTAATCTTAGGACAAGTCCTTCGCCAGTGGCCCAGCTCACCGCATTCAAGGCATTTGTCCGTAGGTTTTGGACCACCTACCTTTTGAACCTTTTGGGCCTTGCCCTTTCCTTTCTATACCCCTTTCTTGGGTTTGTACTGCTCGCAGGCCTTTTTCTTCTTGTTCTTGGACCTCCGAGGCCCAGAAGAAATCACAAGAGCAACCTCTCTCGGTTTAGTCTTCATTTTAGACTGCGTCGTTACCAATTTATTCATTAGCCCAGCTAATGTGCATGTAATTTCATTATAGTTGAAATTTATTGTTAGGAATACTTGTTAGATTTTGATGATGTCATTAATATAAATTCAAATAATTGTTACTTGTCAAAAATGTAAGGAAGAACCAAATGAGTATCTTCCATAGGCCAAATTATGTGAAAAACTTGGCAAAATGTAAAGAAGAACCAAATAAGTATATTCTATGATCCAAAATAAGTTAGGCTAAAAATTGGCTAAGTACTAAAGATCAGCTAAGTTCATCAGAGAGGTACAGCCGAGTCATATCAGAGAAATTCTGGTCAACAAAAATCTTCAGGGATGTTTGACCAGACTGCAGTCAAGTAACCTCAGATAAAGTCATCTGATCAGACAAGTCCTAAACAGTGAACATCAGAGAGGTCCTGACTGCAGAGAAGTAAACTTCACATCAGCCTACTTGAGATCAGCCAAGTACTCCAAGTCCACGTCAGCATGCGTTGAAAAGTCAAATATTACGGAAAGTCACATGCAATGTGAAGAGACAGATTGGAGAGATTCCCGCAAAGGATATGAATTAAATAATTCATCTAGACCCACCTTGAAGACTTTAATCGTATTATATTCAAAAGATTCGGCGCCTCACATGTAAAGTCTTCACAACGGTCGAAAGATGGATTAAATTATGGGAATCCAGCCTTGCAACGTTCAGAAAGAAAACAATGAAGTCTACTCTCCAACAGACGGATTTGTTGAAAAGATTTGCAACGGCTATGAAGGAAAAGCTCAGAGATCGTGTCCTATATATATATCTGAAGATTTGAAGCTAAGAAAATACCTACAACAATTACATACAAACGGTGCGAACATACTTTCAAGCAATCAAAGCATTCAAGCAATCTAAAAGCGAAATACAGCATCGTGAAAAGAGCGATTCTCAAAAGTTCATACTTGAAGAAGCTCTTAGTTGGAGAAGACAAAAACTCGTGTCTTAAATCCTGAGTTCGGGGTACTTCACTGGTTGAAGTTCGAGACTGTAAAGGCATCCAAGATCGAGGATCAAGAGGTGCAAGGCAGTCAAGTGTGTTACAACGGCACGGATTTCCACTGGTTGGAAGCTGTTGTAATTTGGTTGAATCACTGTAATATTTATCACTGGTTGAAAATTATAGTGAATTCATCTCCAACTGGTTTGGAGAAAAGTGGATTAGTAGAGGATTACCCCACCTCTGAGACCACTATAATTTCCTGCGTACTTTACTGTTTTATAGCATCATACTTTAACTGCTGCATTCATTATCAAGTGTTTCATTAGCTGTTTTGTATTCGTCATCAGCTGACTTCCGCACGAATTAAGAACAAACGACTCCAAGTCATTTGTTTATCTATCAGCTGAAGAAACTCACTCTTTAACAAAAAGAGTTTAAGAGTTTCAATAAGTCTATTCCCCCCTCTAGACTTACTCCTGGATGACTTGTGACCTACAAGTGGTATCAGAGAGGTTGGTTCATTTATTTCACGAACCAGATCTATATCAGAGATATATCTTTACTCTCAATTTATAATGGAACACATGCACTCTAGACTACCTGTGTTTTCAGTTGACGAGTATGATCTTTGGAAGATAAGGATGCAGGCACACTTATCTTCAATCCATGATGACATGTGGTATATTATAGAGGACGGTCCTTACACCTTCAAGAAAGACAACACTCCCGAGGAGATCGCAGCAGGGAAGCCAGAGAAGATCCCAAAGAAGAGGACAGAGCTGACTCCCAAAGAAAGAAAACTGGCCAACCTTGATAACCGGTCCAGAGACGTGCTGTATCAAACTCTTGACAAATCCACCATGGTCAAGATCAAGAATTGCAAGAATGCCAAAGAAATCTGGGACACATTAGCCTTAATGTGTGAAGGAACGGAGATGATCAAAGAAAACAAGTTGTCAATTGCTATTCAAAAATTTGACAACTTCAAAATGAAGAATGGCGAATCTATAGGCCAAGTGGACACAAGGTTCACTGAGATTATCAATGAGATCAACTCCCTCGGCAAACCTTATGGCAATAGGGAAATGGCGTTGAAGGTTCTAAGATCTCTCAATCCTGAATGGAGCATGAAGGCAGTATCCATGAGAGAATCCAAGGATCTTAGTAAGATAAAGATCCAAGAGCTGTTCTCTGACCTGAAGGCTTATGAGTTCGAGCTTCCAAGTTCATCCTCAATCGAGCCTGCAGAGAAGGGAATAGCCTTTGCAGCCGAGTCCCCCGCCAAGAGCTTATCTGATGTAAAGCCTCCAAATCCATTAGATTTTGAGGAAGAAATGGCATTCATAATGCAGAGGTTTAGCAACTTCCGGAAAAACTACTCCAAATACAAGAAAAATTATAAGGAGAATCCCAGAAGGAACCAGAAAGCCGGAAGCTGGAAGGTGGAATGCTACAATTGTCACAAGACAGGACACATTCAGATCGATTGTCCTGATCTTAAGAAGGACGAGAGCAAGAAGGAGGTGGGCAGAAAATAAGACACAAGGAAGGCCCTCATCGGAGAAGATCAGGAGCATGTAGAATCAAGCAGCGGGTTCTTTTCTGGTGATGATGAAGAGTATGACTGCCTGATGGGCAACTTAGCTAATGAAGAGGTAACATCAAAACCCTCTGGTTCAAATAATAGTTCAACCATGTCACAAGATATGGATCTACATGAATCTGTAAATCAGCTATTTAAAGATTTTGAGACACTTAAATCTGCACACCTATCTGTATCAGCCGAGAAGACTCAGCTGCAAGATGAGAATAGGTAGCTGAAAAATGATTTTGAAAAACTCAGCCTAGAACTGAATAAGGTTGAGATAATCAAATTGACTTGAAAACCAGGTGATGTATCTACAAATGAGATAAATCGACTAACTGTTTTACTTAAAGAAAAATCAGCTGCACTTGCTCATGTCAAAGCTGAATTTACTAAGCTGACTCAGGCAAATAAGACTCAGGCGCAGGAAATAACCTCCCTGAAGGCGTCTTCAACTCTGGACGAATTGTGTACTAATAAAAGGCCATTATATTCCAGATCAGGCCTTGGATATGATCCTCACACTCCCTCTAGTTCCAAAACCACTTTCGTCAAGGGAGAAACAATTGTCTCGACTGCTGAGCCTACATATAAACCGATAGTTAAAAATAGGCAACAGCCAAGTCACAAGTCTAGGCTACAGCCAGGGTACACAAGGCCGACACCTAGACAAGCGACTAGGCAATGGCCCAAGCAGAAGCAGCAGCCCAGACAACATGCCCACTATTATCAACAACTCCCTAAAAACAGTTTTCAAAATGGGAGGGGCAGATGGAAACCTCAAGGTTATCCTAATTTCCAAAATGAACAAGTGTGGAGACCTCAAAGATTTAATAAATGGTCTCAGCCAAGGTTTAGAAATGGCCCACACTATCAATATTTTGAGGAATATCTGGTATACAATCCCAACAGGAGATACAGACCTAGACCTTACACACCCTATAAGGGTAATAATAATAACAATTTTTATAATCCAAGGAGAAACCAATTCTCCAGGAAACCAGCTAACCCTAGAGGACCCACACAGATTTGGGTACCTAAATCTCTGGTTTTCTGATTGCAGAAAAGGTGGAAGGACTACAACTACATCTCCACAAATTCAAATCTTGGAGGTGAAGAATGGTTTGTAGACTGTGGATGCTCAAGGCACATGACCGGGAACAAGAAGATGCTGTCCAAATACACCAAAGAAAGAGGTCCTGATGTAACCTTTGGAGATAGCTCTAGAGGACAAACAAAGGGCTTTGGAGAGCTGCACCGAGGAAATATTGTGATAACCAAAGTCCACTATGTCAAAGGGCTCAAGTATAATCTCCTGAGCATAAGCCAGTTTTGCGATGAGAAGAATCTAGTAGTCTTCACCATTTGGAAATGTATGGTGATAGATATCCTATATGGAGAGGTGAAGCTACAAGGATTCAGAAGGAGAGATGTCTACATGATAGATTGGAACACAGGAACACCTAACTCATGTTTTCTATCTAAGACAATAGCTGAGAACGGATGGCTGTGGCACAAAAGATTATGTCACCTGAACTTCAAAGCCATCAACAAAATTAGTTCTCAGAAGCTGGTCCGAGGACTCCCAGAGGAAGCATTTAGGAAGGAAGCTCTTTGTGATGCCTGTCAGAAAGGAAAGCAAACCAGAGCATCATTCAAACCAGTCCAGCCTACAACCCTCACAACAAGAATCTTAGATCTCCACCACATGGATCTATTTGGTCCTATCAAGCCAAGGACTCTAAGCGGCCGAAAGCATGCACTTGTTGTAATAGATGATTATTCAAGGTACACTTGGATTATCTTCTTGTATAAGAAAAGTTAAACCTTGACCAAGCTACCTGAGCTGCTGAGAAGGATCCAGAATGAGAAATCCCTATCCATCATCAAGATCAGATCAGATAGAGGAGGAGAGTTTCTCAACAAGGAGATCACTGATTACAGCGATGAGAATGGGATCCAGCATGAGCTCTCTGCAGCCAGGACCCCCCAGCAGAATGGTGTTGCTGAAAGAAGAAACAGAACCCTGAAGGAAGCAGCAAGGTCCATGATTGCAGAAGAGGACCTGGCCAAGAGGTTCTGGGCTGAAGCTGTCAACACAGCTTGTCATACTCAGAACAAGAGTATGATAGTAGGGAGACATGGCAAAACTCCCTATGAGGTTTGGAATAATAGAACTCCTACTGTTGCTTACTGTCATGTTTTTGGTTGTAAGTGTTTCATCTATAACAACGGTAAAACACAACTAAATGCCTTTGATGCTAAAACTGATGATGGTCTCTTTATGGGATACTCACAAAGAAGCAAGGCATATAGAGTTTTTAATAAAAGAACCTTAGTTGTGGAGGAAACACCCCATGTTATATTTGATGAATCTACTGTTGAGTACAGGAAGGAAGTTAAGCTAATTGAGAATAAGCTCAAATCAGCAACCCTTGAAGAAGTCATTGTACATGACACTGGAATGGTAGACTCACCTGCAGACCAGCCTGAAGATGCAACCGTAGCTGCTGAAGACCCAACTGCAGATCAGACAGGAACACACCTATCTGATCCAGTTGCCGCTGATGAAGACCCAGCTGTAGCTGATAAAGACTCATTTGCAGATCAGACCCAACCTGCAGATGACAAGACGGTAGCTGATCCAGTTGCAGACCAAGGAGACCAGATCCCAGCTGATGCAGAAATCCACCAGAGCAATTCAACAGGGGGAACAGACCCAGAAGAAGACGATATTCCCAAGTGGCTGAAAGACCATCCAATCCAGCAAATCATCGGGATGCTGACTGATGGAGTTAAGACAAGACAGTCAACTCTACCCGCAGGAATGGCTATGTTCTCATGCTTCATGTCTCAGATAGAACCTAAAACAACAGAATGATCTTTAGAGGATTATTCCTGGATAAATGCCATGCAAGAGGAACTGGAGCAGATGGAAAGGAACAAAGTTTGGGAACTAACAGACAGACCAGATCACAAGAAGGTCATTGGCACCAAATGGGTGTACAAAAAAAAGAGTGATGAAGATGGAGCTGTTGTTAGGAATAAAGCCAGACTTATTGCTAAAGGATATGCACAGTGTGAAGGAATAGATTTTGATGAAACGTATGCACCAGTTGCAAGATTAGAAGCCACCAGACTATTCCTCGCATATGCTGCATTCAAAGATTTTGAAGTCTATCAGATGGATGTAAAGAGTGCATTTCTAAATGGCATCCTAGAAGAAGAAGTCTATGTAGAGCAACCCCCAGGTTTTGTCAAAGGAGACAAAGTCTACAAGCTGTTGAAGGCTCTCTATGGACTTAAGCAACCACCAAGAGCGTGGTATGAAACACTGTCTGTGTTTCTTGAGAAGAATGGTTTTTACAAAGGAAAGGTGGACAAGACCCTATTCAGAGTGGAGCACGAAGGCCACATATTGATAGTCCAGATATATGTGGATGACATCATATTTGGCTCAACCAATTCAGAGCTGTGTGAGAAATTCTCAAACCTCATTCAAGGAGAGTTTGAGATGAGTATGATGGGAAAGCTTAACTTCTTTCTCGGATTACAAGTTAAGCAGATGGAAAATGGAATTTTCATCAACCAAACTAAATATACTAGAGATCTAATCAAGAGATTTGGAATGGAATCAACCAACCCAGCAAGAATTCATATGAGCACAAGTTCTCATCTAGATGCAGATGAGGGAGGCATATCAGTGGATTCAACCCACTACAGAGGACTCATTGGATCATTGCAAGCAGGCCAGACATATCCTATGCCGTAGGAGTTTGTTCGCGATTTCAATCCAAGTTTAAGCAGTCACATCTAGATGCAGAAAAGAGGATAATTAAATACCTGAAGTCTACAGTCAACGTTGGACTATGGTATCCTAAGGACGATAACTTCGAGCTGTCAGGATATTCAGATGCAGATTTCGCAGGATGCAAAATTAATAGGAAAAGCACTAGTGGAACGTGCCAATTCCTAGGAACCAGACTGATATCCTGGTTTAGCAAGAAGCAGGTTTCTAACTCTATCTCTACCACAGAGTCAGAATACCTAGCTGCAGGTAGTTGTTGTGCCCAGATCTTATGGATCAGACAACAGCTGAGGGATTATAATATCATTGCCAATGAAGTCCCTATCTGGTGTGACAACAATAGTGCTATTGCAATAACCAACAACCCGGTTTTGCATTCGAGGACCAAGCACATTGATGTTAAGCACCACTTCATTAGAGACCACGTGCTTAACAAAAGAGTTGGAGTTGAAAGATTCAGCATAGACTACCAAATAGCTGACATCTTTACCAAACCTTTGCCAGAAGAAAGATTCTTAGAGCTGAGCAGAGAACTCGGTCTACTAGATTGGGAATCTAGTACAGAAGAAAAGGCAAGCTGAAGCATATCAGAGGAAGGACGGACCCAGCTGATTAAAGGAATCAGATCCTAGCTGATGCAGACAAAAAGGACGAAGGACGGACAAAGGAATCTAGCTGATCAAGATATTAGGCGAGAAGTCCAAGGAGTCAACTCACCTGATGCAGAGCAGTCAACAGTCAACAGTCAACCAGCTAAGTTTTCTAAACTTAACCGACTCTTGAATATTTTATTATTATCTGCTATATGCGTAATAATATTATATTAATCTTTGGTTCACAAGTGGCATTTAAATACACGTGGCAATCACTTGATAAATCGATCTCCACGGTGGCCAATTAAAACCAACCGTCAAATTTTAAAATCTAAACCTCGACCACCGATTAGAATTTGAAATTTAAAAAGAATCTCAAAAGGCGAACCACCGATTCAAAATAAATAATAAATTAATCCAAACGTCACTTCATCTTCCTTATAAGGACGGAAACCCTTCACCTTAATTTTTACGCTTACTAGTCTTTCAAACCCTAAATTTACAGAGCAAAAATCCTTTGAACTCCTAATACACTGAAAATCTCTTGTTTGCAGAAATGGAATCCTATTTCGAAGGCGTTAACATGAAGGCGGTCAAAGACCAGATTATCTTTTCTCTGGTCGTTGATTTCGAAGGCCTTTTGGAAGTAAATCTGGAAAACTACGATGTCCTTGACCTGATTCGTTCGATGAAGCTAAATGGGATCTACCCATTTATGGATATCAGTCCTCAACATATGTACAAGGAGGATGTTATCGCATTCTGCCGAGAAGCCCATGTGATTCAGGCAGGAATTAGGAGCACTGTTGGCGGAGTGCAAGTCGACATATCGCTGGAGTCGATTCGTACAGTTTTTGGGATGAAACACCGTGGCATAGCAGTCGAAGCTCTCAAGCAGACAGCAGCTGACACCTGGATGAAAATTAAGGCGGACAATCAGCCTGCGAAGCTGAAGCTCACCGCCAAAAGAAGTGAAATCAAAAAGGTCTATCGATATGCGTTGGATATAACCAACAAAATTATTATGGGTATGGCCGACAGTTACGACCAACTGTCATTGGCGAAATTCACAGTGCTGGGAGCACTTATTCAAGACGAGGCAATTGATTAGGCTGACTACATCTTTAGGCAGCTTGTTCGAGAGGTCAATAAAGCCGAATGGCTTGTTGATGAGAAGAGATTCAGATCCAAGCTGGCGTTTGGAACGCAGCTGAGTTGGATCCTTGAGAAGGTAGGTGTGGCGAAGGGAAGTACTGACCCCTTCCACACCAACAAGAGACTTGGTCATCTGGACTAAGAAACGTTGAGGAAGTCGGGAGGAAACAGAAGAGCAGCTCAAATGTTAAAGGAGCTGTCTGACTCAAGGGCCTACCCCAGATATTATTCATCAGGGGAGTCGGACAAGCCTGCAGACGACAACCAATCTGCAGCCAAGTCAGACTCCAAGACAGACAACACACCGATTGTTGTTCGGTTCAAGAGGAGGGGACCAGCCCCTGGAGAGCCATCCATCATGCAGTCATCTCCAGAACCCTCTCCCAAGAGGCCCGAGCGATCATAGTCAGCCAGAGGAGCAAACAGATCATTATACTACCTGCGGCCAGTGTCACCTACCCACTGAAGACCACTGTCCGGCGATCTGAAACTCGATCGTCAGCCCTCACTCCAAAGATTCATCACGAAAGAGGAAGAAGCAGGTTTAATTATCTCAATCCCTGAAGCAAACTATACCTTTAACCTGCTGGACAACAATGTTTTCAACCTGTCCATAGAGCAATTACAGCTTGTTAAACCACAAGCACTAAAACACTCTTTTGTTAATATTTTTGAAGAGTGAAAATTTTTTAAATCACTGTCATTTACGAAACTTCAAACTTATATTGAAACCAGTGGTTGGGAATATCCCCAAGCCACAGAGGATGTACTGATACACTTTTGTAAAGTATCAGACATAGTTTTGATCCTCCAGGAGAATTGGTTCATGTCTCATTTCAAAACCAATATGGACCAATTCATCCATTCCATAATGTACAGTATTTTTGATGGATCCTTTGGGAAAGAAGATGAGGAGTAAGAAGAAAACGAAATTAGGATTGAAGAAGTGAATGGAGAAGAAGAAGAGGTTATTGTTATAGACGACGAAGAAGAGGAGCAGGAAGAAAGAAAAGATAGAGAAAATATCTTAGTTGAAAAACAAACAGAAGAAGTTGAAAAGACAGAAGAATTAGTAGATGAAGGAGAAGAAGAAGGGGAAGAGATAGAACAGGAGGATGATGAAGGAGAAAAAGATGATGATGATGATAAGGATGAAGGAGGAGATCAAGGAGCTGAAAAAGAAAAAGAGAATGTTGATGAAGAAGAAAAGGAGGAAGAACAAGAGAAGGAAGTAGAAAAGGAAGAAGAGGAGAAAGAAAAAGAAGAAGAGGAGAAAGAAAAGGAGCCGAAGAAAGAGCCAGAAGTAGAGGCTGCAGACAAGGCTGGGGCGCCTGCCCGGTATACCAGCCTGGACGCAGAGTTGGCTGAGGACTCCAGATCAGGGACACCTGAAAAGACCCCATGTGGAGTGCCAACTGCAGATAGGAGCCTGCAGTCTAGTGGATCATTTGCAGAAGGCTCAGGCGAGCACTCTCCACCATCGCAGATCTCAGCTGTGATGACTGAGCTGATAAGACAAATAGTGAAGGATACTATTGGAGAGTTACTTGCATCTCAGGTCACCCCTGATCTCCAATCCATCAATGCCAAGATTGATACTTTGTTGCATAGGGAAGTCCCTCAGCCTCCTCCCCCTACAAACAACAGAATGCCATTTGGCATGTCTGGCTAGATGAACAGAATGGAGCAGCATGTAACACCCCAAACTAGGTGGATATTACAGTGCCGTAGATCCCCGACTGGGACCCACCAGGCAAATGAAAATGACTGAATTACACAGGATAAATGTAGTACCGAACCACATTACAACAATAATTACTCCGATGAGGAGTTTAATTACAACACACCAGGACAATACCGAATACTAGTGTATTTTATATGAAGATAAAATACACAACACTGAATGAAACGGAGTATCCAAATGAAAATCTGCAGCGGAAAATAAATGACGACAATATGAATAACTGAAAGATCGGGGCCCCCTACTAGTATCACTGGGACTCCTCGACGTCAGCATGCTATTCCCGTGCTTTTGCCTTGCCATGACCTGAAAAACAGAATCCCCAGCCGGGGTCAGTTACACAGAACAACAATCCTCAAGGGTTGAAAATACACAATCATGAATTACCTTTAGTTATGAAATATCCTAAGTTATGAATTACGCTGAAGAGGAGTATCATAGTACGCCCGTAGTGTTCTGTGCAAGTGTACAAGACGAATGACCGGACACACCCGTCCTTGTACCTAATTAGTCTCACGGAGGTAATCTGTTACCGTGTGCACAGTCCAATGTATTACTCCCAATACATGGCCATCACGTGCCCGACTAAAAATTCCACACATCCGCACCCGGCCACGCAATATGAACCCAGAAGGCCATATGAACGAGAATGACCATAATGAATGTCAATGAATAATAAACTGACAAAGTCAAGAATGACTCACCGAGATGAAAGTAATAATGAAGCGATTGATAGTTCAATGAAATGATTGGAACCGCCGTTCCTCGTTAATGAAGTGATTATTCGGCAATTACAAGTCTCAATATGATTAATACAATGATGAATGAATTATGATTATAAATGATCAACACAAAAGGAATGAATATCCTTTTAACCGAGTAAGAACTAACTTACACAACACCGGTGACAATTATCCTTCCACGAACAACGTCCTAATTGAGATATCGGTCGCTCGAACAACCTTGAATAACACAATTACCAACAATCCGATCAATATACGAATCAAACATGAATATAACGAACTCAAAACGTCGATACGACTAAACCAAGTCCATTGAGGCATTAAATCGAACACGTTGCGGCCAAACTTCGATTGTTTACAATCAAACCTCAATATACCAATATCAAATCCCCCAAGAAGTGTTTCAAACCAACAAAACATCTTCAAAACGATTAATAATCCAAGACGAACATCCGAAAACGTGATTATAACGACAATTAATCGAAAACCCCCAATTTCAACTCGATATTCAAAGTGTTCTTGAATAATCCTCAATATTCCAATGAATCCTTATACAAACTCATAATCATATACATATCCCTTCATATAACATGATTATAACGTCCAAAACATCATATCTCAACACAAAATCGAAATCCAAGGTGTTGAAGAATATTACCTTTGAAGATCCAAACACTTCGATCCGATGAAAACGTGTTAAATCGACTATCCAAGCTTCCCAACGAAATAATATGATGAAATCGGAATAGACAAGTGGTTGATGATGACAAAAATATCTCCCTCAAGCTCTCTCTCTCTCGGACAAGATGAAGGAAATGAGAAAAATGAGGAAAAGTGTCCCGGTCAAACCTTATATACTGCCGGAAGTTACTGCCGTAACTCGGCCCTCTTACGGCCGTAACATTCCAAGTCAACGGCCTTACGGCCAGAATCGCCAACTCAGACGGCCAGAACTGCTTCGTCCAAAGCTCGCCGATGCACTTACGGCCGTAACCGCTTCCTGAGTTACGGCGTAACCCGCCTTTGTCAAAACATCCGCCGACATCCTTACGGGCCGCATTCCGCACACCTTACGGCCGTAACTCGGATGATACGGCCGTATCCGGCCAAACTAACGGCGTAACCCGCCTTGTCAAAAATGACCAGCATCACACTGCCAGACGGCCGTATCCGGCCAAGCCTTACGGCCGTACCTGCCTCGACTTACGGCCGTATGCCGCAACCCTTACGGCCGTAAGTCACCCTTGGTCGATAACACCTGAAATTTACGAACACCACTTACGGCCGTATCCAACCCTCCTTACGGCCGTAACTCGCCTTCCGCCAAAATGCCTGGGCAGCCTGCTGGACCACGTACGGCCGTAACCGGCCAGCCTTACGGCCGTACCCGCTGAACTTACTGCCGTATCCCGGAACCTTACGGCTGTAACTCAATGCTGGCCAAGGTGAATAAATCAATTAACTCCGATTACTCGCTACGACTGATGAATGATCCGACATACCATACGGATGTGAAAGTGAACAAGTCTAACACGAGCCAAAGATGATACTCCCATCTCGATCTATAAACGGAGATAAAATGACGATCGGTAACTGATATACGATTACAACATGCCAACAGTGAACGCAAATGAGTGATTCATGAATGATGAGTGATTATTAATGAGTGAAAATTACTGAGTGACAATTACAGACTGATAATTACTGAATGGCAAAGAATGAATTACAACCGGGTATTACATACTCCCCCCCTTAAAAAGAGTTTCGTCCCCGAAACTAAGGGTCAAACAACTCGGGATAACTCTCCCGCCTACTCTCCTCGGTTTCCCAAGTTGCCTCTTCGACTCCGTGTCTAGACCATTGAAACTTAACCAAAGGAATCGCCTTATTCCTCAATTGTTTAATTTGCCGCTCTAACACTCGTATGGGACGCTCCTCATACGAATGATCATCTGCGATCTCGATTTCTTCGACTGAAGTATGTGACTCGGTTCGGCAACATAATTCCGTAGCTGATAGACGTGAAACACATTACGAATTCGGCTCAACGCCAGAGGTAAAGCCAATCGATAAGCTAACTCGCCTACTCGATCCAGAATCTCAAACGGTCCAATGAATCTCGGATTCCACTTTCCCCTCTTCTCAAAACGGAAGATATTATGACTCGGGATTACCTTGACCAAAACATGGTCACCCGTCGAACTCTAATGGTCGACGACGATTACCTGCATATGATTCCTGTCGACTCCGAGCGGTCAACAACGACTCCTGATCAAAGCTACCTTCTCACGGGCGGTTATAAGCATATCGGGCTCGGTGACGATTGATTCTGATGGGTCGTCCCAACACAAGGGAGATCGACAACAACGACCGTACCAGGCCTCGTAAGGTGCTACCTGAAACGAAGAGTGCCGACTATTATTGTACGTGAATTCGATCAACGGTAGTTGGGCTTCCCAAATGTCTTCTAAATCGAGGACGCATGCCCTCAACATGTCCTCCAATGTCTGAATAGTCCTCTCTGATTGTCCGTCGGACTGAGGATGAAAAACGGTAATGAGATTAAGCTGAGTTCCCATAGCACGATGAACTGATTTCCAAAATTAGACACGAATCGTCCGTCACGATCAGAAACGATACTCTTAGGGGTACCGTGCAATCTCACTATATCTCTGATGAATAGATGGGCAAGTCTCTCGGGACCCCACGTATCCTTAATCTCAAGGAAAAGAGCTGATTTAGTTAAGCAGTCCGCGATCACTCAGATCGTATTCATGCCACGACGACTCGTCGGCAACTCGTGATAAAATCCATAGAAATGTCTTCCCACTTCCATTCAGGAATAGGGACTGGTATCAGCATACTCGCCGGTCGCTGATGTTCCATCATGACTTGCTGATAGGCTAAACATCTCGAAACAAATTCAGCGACTTCTCGCTTCATATTACTCCACCAGAAATTTTGTTTCAAGTTCTTATACATCTTGCTAGACCCCAGATGAACCGGATAAGGGGTAGCATGAGCTTCTCTCAAGATCGAGTTTTTTTTTTTAATTCAACAATCGCCGGTACGCACAACCGATTCTTAAATCTCAAGAGTCCATCCTTGTGGACCACAAATCCAGGGGCTTTCCTCTGTGCCTCATCCTCACGGATGAGCAACAAAATGAATCTGAACCCTGATTCTCCCTGATTTCCTTCTCAAGTGATGATGAAATCTCTAACATACAAAGTCGTCTCGAACTCACGAAACCGACCTCGTTCTCGGTCTAAGGAATTCCCGAAGCTCCTTCGAATCGTAAACGAGCAAGCATCTGCTCTTGCACGGACTCACGACTCAAGGCGTCGGCGACAACGTTCGCCTTGCCCGGGTGGTAAAGGATCTCGATATCATAATCTTTGATTAATTCCAACCACCGTCTCTGTCTGAGTAAATATATACTCTAAACTCTTGTGATCGGTGAATATCTGACAAGTAATGCCATAAAGATAATGACGCCAAATCTTCCATGCGAACACCACGGCTGCTAGCTCCAGGTCGTGAGTCGGATAATTAACCTCGTAAGGTCGCAATTGCCATGAAGCATAGGCAATAACCTTCCCATCCTGCATTAATACACATCCGAGACCGTGTCTGGACGCGTTACTAAAAACCACGAATCCTTCCATCCCTTCTGGTAAGGAAAAGACAGGTGCTGAAATTAACCGGTTCTTGAGTTCCTCAAAACTCCGCTGACACACGTCGGACCACGTGTATTTCTTACCCTTTCGCAAAAGGTTCGTCATTGATTGAGCGATTTTAGAAAACCCTTCCACAATTCGCCGATAATAACCGGCTAATCTGAGAAAGCTTCGGATTTCCTTAACATTCTTCGGAGGTAACCAGTCTCGGATAGCCTCCGTCTTTTGAGGGTCGACACGAACTCCGTCTGATGAAATTACATGTCCGAGAAAAGTCACTTCGGACATCCAGAACTCACATTAAGAAAACTTCCCATAAAGTTGCTCGCGTTTAACACGTCGAGGACCTGCTGAAGACGTACTTTGTGTTCCTCTCGATCACGAGAATAAAACAAAATGTCATCGATGAAGATAACAACAAACTGATCCAAAAAGTCGATGAAAACCCGATTCATTAACTCCATGAATACCGCAGGTGCATTAGTTAGCCCGAACGGCATAACTACGAACTCATAATGACCATAGCGTGTTCGAGACGCCGTCCTCGCGATATCCGACTCTCGAATCCGCAACTGGTGATATCCAGATCTTAAGTCGATCCTGGAAAATACTGAAGCTCCCTCAAGTTGATCTAAAAGATCATCAATACGGGGTAAGGGATACTAATCTTGATCATCAACCTGTTCAACTCCTGATAATTATACACACACGAAAAGAACCATCCTTCTCCTTGACAGATCACACTGGTGCCCCCCACGGGGACGCATTCGGTTGGAGATACCCTTTCTCGAACTATACTTCAAGTTGAATCTTCAACTCCTGTAATTCGGTCGGGGCCATCCGATACGGTGCCTTCGATAATGGGGACGTACCGGGCTCCAACTCACTCCTGAATTCCACTAATCTATGTGAAGGAAACCAGATAACTCGTCTGGAAATACATCGCCAATCGATGACAATGATACCACGAATGATTGAACATTTCGATTGCCCTAGAATGGTCAATCGATAAAAAGTGATACCAATAATGATTTGAACAACTCGATTGCCTTAGAAAGGCCAATCGATGGAAATAATACAATGAATGATTGAATAACTCGATTGCCTTAGAAAGGCCAATCGATGAAAATGATACAATGAATGATTGAATGACTCGATTGCCTTAGAAAGGCCGATCGATGAGAATGATACAATGAATGATTGAATAGCTCGATTGCGGAATTTCTCTGCTTTCGCCATAATAATACTTCTTCTGGAACAACGGGGATTACTTCCCTGAAGTACACATTCGACAACCAACGACGGAAAGATAGCGATCAAACACTTACAAACACTGAGGATAGTATCAAGACGATCAAACCAACTAATACCGAAAATTACGTCGTCCTAAGATAAAATTCACCACGATTAGGTCCATCAACCAATCGTGGTCACTAAGCTTACTTCGGTATGATTTCCGAAAATTCTTCCATCGTCAGGTAGACCAATGGTATGGGGTCCACAAGCAATAGGACTATCCCAAAATAAGTCCATTCGAACATGATTCGAAAATGAATGAATGCGGTGCACCACTATAAAAAGGTACACACAGGTTGAAATAAAATCACGAGTATACCTGAGATCATTCGGGCCACCGAATCGTCGATCCTCCTCAGCACATGAATCCGGGGCTTGCCGGCCCCCGAACTAGACGCTCCTGTCTGATAAATACGAGCTCCAACTCTATTTGCTTCCATTGTCTTAAACGACGTTGACAAAGCAGTCTGATTCTGAAACGCTGATTGCTTCGGGGCCTGAGATGCCGCCGGAGCCGACTTGGAGTCCCTTCGGCAAAAACGGGCCCTATGCCCAGCAATTCCACAGTTATGGCACGTGACAGTCCGCTTCGGACATTTGGTGCTGAAATGACCCTGTTCTTCACAGTTGAAACAGGTGACGGCCGAACTGGCCGCTCGGGACTGAGATCCCGCACAACTATGCACCGTAGGAGGTCGCTCAGAAACGATAGGACTCACACGAGGCTTCTTGAAGGTTGACTGACCGCCTTCGGATTGATTACGCTTCGTTGATTTCTTGCTGACAGATGAAGGTTGTTGTTCAGCACTTTCCTTAGCAGCCAGCTCATACGGGAGAGTTCTCTCGATTAATCCGGACAGAGTGGCGCAATGATGATTGAGCAACTGCACATGGGTCATCATGGCCTACATAAAAGTGAGTGTATCAACCCGAACATCTTCTGATCGAGCCGAGTCCTCGGCACGATTTCCCGACAGCGAGTGATTATTTCCCGGGTTTCGGCCCGCGTCGCGGCCTCTCCCCGTGCATCCCCTGACAGCTCTCCCCATACTGAAGTAGGAAGGTCGCATAATGATTATATTTCCCGCATGATTATCACGTTATGATTATGTCATGAGATGATGAAAATGAGTATACATGCTCTAACTTAGTGATTATATGAATGATTTACTGAAGTGACATGATTATCTGATGAAATTCTTGAAATGATTATCTTGAATAACTTAATAAGATTGATAATATGATCATCCAGATCGACAACTGAGTAATGAAATGAATTGAGTAATTAATGAGTTAACATGATCGTCCTGATCATTAACTGAGTAATGAAATGAATTAAGTGATTAATGAGTTAATATGATCGTCCTGATCACAATGAATGATGATGTTTGAGGATTGTTAATTGATGAATGATGAATGAATGACTATTGCCAGAAATAATACCGTGGCGTTAGAAATCTTACAGTTCTTTCGGTCTGATTGGCTCGGCATTTGCACAGGTCACACGTGACACGAAAGTCCAATGATACTAGTCTGATGACGATGACTTCAAATGAGACATGACTCGGAAGGTAGTATTCAAAACCACGCTCCGATACCAACTCTGTAACACCCCAAACTAGGTGGATATTACAGTGCCGTAGATCCCCGACTGGGACCCACCAGGCAAATGAAAATGACTGAATTATACAGGATAAATGTAGTACCGAACCACATTACAACAATAATTACTCCGATGAGGAGTTTAATTACAACACACCAGGACAATACCGAATACTAGTGTATTTTATATGAAGATAAAATACACAATACTGAATGAAACGGAGTATCCAAATGAAAATCTAATGGAAAATAAATGACGACAATATGAATAATCAAAGATCGGGGCCCCTACTAGTATCACCGACTCCTCGACGTCGGCATGCTATTCCCGTGCTTTTGCCTTACCATGACACAAAATGTAATCCCCAAATGGGTCGCCATACGTAACAACAATCCTCAAGGGTTGAAAATACACAATCATGAATTACCTTTAGTTATGAAATATCCTAAGTTATGAATTACGCTGAAGAGGAGTATCATAGTACGCCCGTAGTGTTCTGTGCAAGTGTACAAGACGAATGACCGGACACACCCGTCCTTGTACCTAATTAGTCTCACGGAGGTAATCTGTTACCGTGTGCACAGTCCAATGTATTACTCCCAATACATGGCCATCACGTGCCCGACTAAAAATTCCACACATCCGCACCCGGCCACGCAATATGAACCCAGAAGGCCATATGAACGAGAATGACCATAATGAATGTCAATGAATAATAAACTGACAAAGTCAAGAATGACTCACCGAGATGAAAGTAATAATGAAGCGATTGATAGTTCAATGAAATGATTGGAACCGCCGTTCCTCGTTAATGAAGTGATTATTCGACAATTACAAGTCTCAATATGATTAATACAATGATGAATGAATTATGATTATAAATGATCAACACAAAAGGAATGAATATCCTTTTAACCGAGTAAGAATTAACTTACACAACACCGGTGACAATTATCCTTCCACGAACAACGTCCTAATTGAGATATCGGTCGCTCGAACAACCTTGAATAACACAATTACCAACAATCCGATCAATATACGAATCAAACATGAATATAACGAACTCAAAACGTCGATACGACTAAACCAAGTCCATTGAGGCATTAAATCAAACACGTTGCGGCCAAACTTTGATTGTTTACAATCAAACCTCAATATACCAATATCAAATCCCCCAAGAAGTGTTTCAAACCAACAAAACATCTTCAAAACGATTAATAATCCAAGACGAACATCCGAAAACGTGATTATAACGACAAATAATCGAAAACCCCCAATTTCAACTCGATATTCAAAGTGTTCTTGAATAATCCCTCAATAATCCAATGAATCCTTATACAAACTCATAATCATATACATATCCCTTCATATAACATGATTATAACGTCCAAAACATCATATCTCAACACAAAATCTAAATCCAAGGTGTTGAAGAATATTACCTTTGAAGATCCAAACACTTCGATCCGATGAAAACGTGTTAAATCGACTATCCAAGCTTCCCAACGAAATAAGATGATGAAATCCGAATACACAAGTGGTTGATGATGACAAAAATATCTCCCTCAAGCTCTCTCTCTCGGACAAGATGAAGGAAATGAGAAAAATGAGGAAAAGTGTCCCGGCCAAACCTTATATACTGCCGGAAGTTACGGCCGTAACTCGGCCCTCTTACGGCCGTAACATTCCAAGTCAACGGCCTTACGGCCGTAACCGGCCAACTCGTACGTCCGTAACTCGGCTTCATCCGAAAGCCTGCCGACAGACTTACGGCCAGAATCGCCTCGAGTTACGGCGTAACCCGCCTTCAAAAACATCCGCCGACATCCTTACGGCCGTACCGCACACCTTACGGCCGTAACTCGGATGATACGGCCGTATCCGCCAAACTTACGGGCGTAACCCGCCTTCACAAAAATGACCAGCATCACGTCGCAGCCAGACGGCCGTATCCGGCCAAGCCTTACGGCCGTACCTGCCTCGACTTACGGCCGTATGCCGCAACCCTTACGGCCGTAAGTCACCCTTGGTCGATAACACCTGAAATTTACAAACACCACTTACGGCCGTATCCAACCCTCCTTACGGCCGTAACTCGCCTTCGGCCAAAATGCAGGCGGCTGCACTGACCACGCGTACGTCAGAATCGCCGACCTTACGGCCGTACCCGCTGAACTTACGGCCGTATCCCGGAACCTTACGGCCGTAACTCAATGCTGGCCAAGGTGAATAAATCCGTTAACTCCGATTCCTCGCTACGACTGATGAATGATCCGACATACCATACGGATGTGAAAGTGAACAAGTCTAACACGAGCCAAAGATGATACTCCGATATCGATCTATAAACGGAGATAAAATGACGATCGGTAACTGATATACGATTACAACATGCCAACAGTGAACGCAAATGAGTGATTCATGAATGATGAGTGATTATTAATGAGTGAAAATTACTGAGTGACAATTACAGACTGATAATTACTGAATGGCAAAGAATGAATTACAACCGGGTATTACACAGCAGCTGACCAATTTGGTTGGCGCTGGAAAAAAGGGGAAAGATAGGATATAGGGGGAAGGTAGCATCTAAGGAGAGATAAGGGAGGAGCTTAGAACGAAGAAGAGGCAGGATGTCCAGTTGATCACTGCTGAGACATCCTCAGCCAAAAGGAAGGGAAGAGCAGAACCAGAAGAACAGGCTGATCAGCCTGCAGGCAATAAGAGGAGGACTAGAGGAGAATTTGAGCCTACTCTAGAGTGGGAAGGCAAGGAGTTGTGGTTTGTTGAAGAATTTGTACAACACGAAGCTCTACCCATGTGGGGATCTGCAAAGAAGAAATTCATCAGAGACTACTACATCTGGGAAATACTCCAAGATGATAAATGCTCCCCACAGCAGATCTTCATCAACTTCATAGAAGAAGCTCATCCAAAACTCTGGGCTATTCTTGTAAAACATGCTGCGGCTCACAATGCATATCCCATGATCCCTATGTTCTCTGCTAAAGAACCTCCCACCTTAGTGCAAGGAAATGCTTTGGATGAACTTGCACTCGAGAGAAAAATCAAGAAGCTGTGTCTTGAGAATAAGTTCTCATCACAAGAAGAGCAAGACTTTGCAGCTCTTGTTGTAAAGAGAAAGTACGGGCTTGCCCCTCTCAAGACAAGACCAATCGGAGCTAAACCCTTCAGTCCTGCCAAATAGCCTATTCGAAGAGGAAGAGGCAGAGGCAGATGACTTTCACTTATATTTTACTTGTAATGATTTTATTTATTTTTGTACTTGTAAAATTTTCTTATTTCAGACATGTATGTGTAATCGATTCAGAAAATTTTATAACAGTCTTTTGAATGACAATTTCCAGTTGTCTAAAAAATTAGACTTATTTTAGTTTGTGTCTTGCACTCAAGTGCAGACTTGCTTATTTGAATATTTCCTTAAAGTTTTGCCATCATCAAAATAGGGGGAATTTGTTAGGAATACTTTTTAGATTTTGATGATGTCATTAATATAAATTCAAATAATTATTACCTGGCAAAAATGTAAGGAAGAACCAAATGAGTATCTTCCATAGGCCAAATTATGTGAAAAACTTGGCAAAATGTAAAGAAGAACCAAATGAGTATCTTCTATAAGCCAAAATAAGTTAGGCTAAAAATCGGCTAAGTACTAAAGATCAGCTAAGTTCATCAGAGAGGTCCAGCCGAGTCATATCAGAGAAATTTTGGTCAACAAAAATCATCAGGGATGTTTGACCAGACTGCAGTCAAGTAATCTCAGATAAAGTCATCTGATCATACAAGTCCTAAACAGTGAACACCAGAGAGGTCCTGACGGCAGAGAAGTAAACTTCACATCAGCCTACTTGAGATCAGCCAAGTACTCCAAGTCCACGTTAGCATGCGTTGAAAAGTCAAATATTACGGAAAGTCACATGCAACGTGAAGAGACAGATTGGAGAGATTCCCGCAAAGGATATGAATTAAATAATTCATCCAGACCCATCTTGAAGACTTTAATCGTATTATATTCAAAAGATTTGGCACCTCACATGCAGAGTCTTCACAACGGTCGAAATATGGATTAAATTATGGGAATCCAACCTTGAAACGTTCAGAAAGAAAACAATGAAGTCTACTCTCCAACGGACGAATTTGTTGAAAAGATTTGCAACGGCTATGAAAGAAAAGCTCAGAGATTGTGTCCTATATATATCCGAAGATTTGAAGCTGAGAAAATACCTACAACAATTACATACAAACGGTGCGAACATACTTTCAAGCGATCAAAGCATTCAAGCAATCTAAAAGTGAAATACAGCATCGTGAAAAGAGCGATTCTCAAAAGTTCATACTTGAAGAAGCTCTTAGTTGGAGAAGACAAAAACTCGTGTCTTAAATCCTGAGTTCGGGGTACTTCACTGGTTTAAGTTCGAGACTGTAAAGGCATCGAAGATCGAGGATCAAGAGGTGAAAGGCAGTCAAGTGTGTTACAATGGCACGGATTTCAACTGGTTGGAAGCTGTTGTAATTTGGTTGAATCACTGTAATATTTATCACTGGTTGAAAATTATAGTGAATTCATCTCCAACTGGTTTGGAGAAAAGTGGATTAGTAGAGGATTACCCCACCTCTGAGACCACTATAATTGCCTGCGTACTTTACTGTTTTATAGCATCATACTTTAACTGCTGCATTCATTATCAAGTGTTTCATTAGCTGTTTTGTATTCGTCATCAGCTGACTTCCGCACGAATTAAGAACAAACGACTCCAAGTCATTTGTTTATCTATCAGCTGAAGAAACTCACTCTTTAACAAAAAGAGTTTAAGAGTTTCAATAAGTCTATTCCCCCCCTAGACTTATTCCTCGACGACTTGTGACCTACATTTATTACAAACTGCGTGAAAGAGTCAGGGAGAGATTGAAGGATGAGATCAATTTCAAGGGATAAATCCATATTAAAGTTGAGCACCTCGAGCCTCTCAATCATAGAGATCATCTTGAGGACATGGTCTCCCACTTTCTCTCCTTCTTTCATCCTAGCACTGAACAACTGCTTTGATATCTCATATCTAACAGTCCTACTTGCTCTCCATAAAGTTCAGTCAAATGTGCGAGAATCTGCCTAGCAGAAGTTATTTTCTCGTGCGCTCTCTGCAGCTCATCTGTCATTGAGCCCATCACAAAGCCATGGACTAGCACGTCATCCTTGACCCATTTTTCATGGACGTCAATATCTTCCCGATTACCCCTGGTTCGGATTGGAGTCAGTGGAATATCGGCCTCCAAGACGTATCCCAGAAACTCTATACTGAGTTCAATCATCAGATTCCGCAACCAGTCAACAAAATTGAGTCCAGTTAGGAGATTCTTTTCAAGTAGTATTGCAAGTGGATTTTTAGCCATTTTTAGAGAGATCCAGTTTCGTTTTCTGCAAAGATTTAGACAAGATTCAATTAGTGACTTGTTTAATTATGATCCGAGTAAAGAATTTAAGGGCTTTCTTTATTCATAACTCGGCTCCCACTATTTTATCGGCATTTACATACTCCCATGTTAAATCCGGAAGTCTTGGGTGACTTCATAGTGGTGATCGATTTCTTTACAAAGTTTAATAGAGGGCAACCCATACGGTTTCTATTCTATTATTATTTATAAAGTGGTGTCTAATACCAACCCATCTAATGGATGATTCGGTCTTCTTTTACCCCTAGTTCACTTGCCCTCAACCCATTCGGTTTCTATGGCTCGCTGAACTATCTAAGTTTAAACCGTCAACTCCTATTAGTCTGACAATTGAATCATACCCGGCAACCCATACGGTTTATAGGGGTTTGATTTGTCACAACCAAAGGCATCTAATGCACTCTAGGAATTTATCAACTTCCCCCAAAAATATTACCCCGACATACTCGGAAGAATAATATTCCGGTTTAGATTTCAATTTTCCATGAGTTTGACGGAGGGTAGGAAACCTCGTAACCTTTATAACTTAGTGTGTTTGTAGTCGGGAGAATTTCGCGATTAATGTTACACTTTGCACATTATTTCATTTATACGCGCGTTTGTTGGTTTGTCAATCATTCAAAATGAAAATGTAAAACAAGAACCTAGTTACTACCAACATATAGCTCATGGACCTAATTCCTAAGTACTGGGCCAAGCGAATGACCCAATAAATAAAAACACAGTCTTCGAATCTTCGTCTTCTCGGTCGGTTGTCTTCGGTCTTCGTCATACCCAAAATAATAATTACATCATTGAAAAATTGCATCCTATACAAATTTTTCTAGTAAATATAAATAGGCTTAAAACGGCCTTTACAACCCAATCGAATCGAACAAATCAAAAACTAAGTCCACTAGCTATATCACCATCACATAAGGATTCCATACAACATGTAATGGCAACGAAATTAAACAATTAATTTTAATATAAATTAATCTAATTAATCTATTCAATTTCTACTATATTAATCCAATTAATATAAAGTGGCACTAAAATTAAATAATCAATTAATATATTAATCCAATCAATATAAAATTAGTCTATTCAATTTTAATAGTATTAATCCAATTAATACTAATAATCGTCATTTAAATTCATTCGAAGTAATCCGACCAAAATAATATTTTCGTTTAATTTATTTCCCTTAACTAAAAAAAATATTCCAAATATTAATTTAGTCAAATTAAAATCCAATTTAAATTTTGGGAAATAATTACAACAAAATATAAACTTAAAACGAGTCCTGACAATCCGGTTTTAGGCCCACTGCGGCCCGATTCAAAATCGGGCCAAAACCCGAGGGTCGTGCCGAGCCATGCTCGGCACTGCCGAGTCCTCGACGGCAGCATCGGCCGCTCTCGGCACCGCCGATACATGGCCGAGCATGTCCGAGCATGCTCGGCACTGGCAAAGCGGCCCAGCAAAGGCCGCCAAAGACCACCGGCACCGTTTCTTCGTTTTTCGGCTCGTTTTCAAAAACGTGATGTTACAACGAATAATTTAAAATCTACGATTATTCCAAATATGATTCTAAATCATAATCATCATCCAAAAGCGTTCAAAATGCACAAATAATCGTATATACGCAAACATTGACCTCGCTCCGATACCACTGTTGGGATTCCGAAAACAAAACGAAATACGCAGCGGAAAATAAAAACGAATCCCAAACAGGATCGATCAAGTAACGTATATACGAAAATATAAATACGAAGATAAAAAATCATACCCTTGAAGCCTTTGAAATAAATCTTCGTAAATATGGATAACGATCACGAACCCCGTCCCGAACACGAAATCCCTTCGTTCCAAGCACCGAAAATTCGAAGCCTCTATTTCACACGCGTCGGAAATTGTCCGGAAAATTCGACGTAACTCCGTTCTCCAAGAACACGGCTAGGAAGTTACCGTAGGAATTTATATCTCTAATTTTCTTATTTGTTTTCACCTCTAAGATGATAACACTCAAGAAAATAAATATTTCTCTCCTCCTCACTTCTTGCTCTCGGCCAGAACCAGCAAGAATTATGTGTGTGTTTGTCAAGTCTCTCACTTTTGATGTGAAGGTGATAATATAATATATATATATACACAAAACAACTCACCATGTAGATATAATATAAGAGAGAATCTCAACACATGATGGCTAAAACAAGACAACTACAACACACATGCTGGAAATAATTCCATGTGAGGTTGGGAAGGGGCGGCTCACTTAGGAAGTTTCCTAGAAACGAGCCGAGCCACTCGGCTCGTGTACCGGACATTCGTCAAACGACTCCGTTAAATACACTCCGTTTAATCACCAATATATTTATATTAATTAATTATTCTAATTAATTAATTATATCAAATACAAATATATTTCTCTAAGAAATATAATTTATGAATTAAATTAATTACCCGGTAACTTAATTTTAATTCATAAGACCGCTATTTGATTTATCCAATAAATCATAATTAGATATCCAATATCTAATATTAATAGAGAGATAATAAATTCACATTTATCCGTCAACGCTCCTAATGCGCGACTCTGTAGGTCTGTCTCAGCCGGCATTGGGAGGAACCAATGAGTGCGGGCGGACTTAGCCACTTAGCGGGCCGCATCAGAAACCCCGATCGAGAACGAATGAAGGGATCATTCCGTAACCATTATGTCGTGAATACTATATACGTATAGACCCTTCATCGATGTCCCGGTCAAGTCTTCGGTCACGGTAAAGTCAAACCCTCATCTGACTAAACTCTATACATGTGTTAATGCAAATCAAGACCGACTGATTAATAGTGTATCAAATACGACTATATCAGAATGCTTTGGCCAAAGACTTATGATCTTATTTGCCATTAACTGTATAGGACATTCGCCTGCTCACTAACAGGAGATAGAATCCTTTCTTGGCGTACATTAAAGACTACTACCTGCCCGTATAGTCCGCACTTCGAGGTCAACTCAGCAATTAAGCAAATGAGTCTAACTACTCTAATGACAAACTAAACGTCACAGGCACATCTTCTACTGAACCCTCAAGTCAAAGGTCCACGTATACTATCACAACCTTTCGATTCGTCATCGACTCTCCGAGAGTGAATACCGTGTGACTGAATCGAGTATGAGTCGTGTTCGAGGATACTGGCCCCACCAATATACTTATAACTATGCTATCAAGACGTGCACACGTCCTAGCATCAGTTATACAAGTCGTATTAAAACTTAATCCCCATTTTAAGTTTATTGACTTGCGAACTATTTATGTAAATAAACTTTAAACACTTACAGTGCATTTTCTCTTATCCCATAACGAGAATGGAATGTTCGATTTATTTACATGGACTTCACTTCAATGTTTACCAAGTCAAGAATGCAATTGAAATACAATAAACAGTGAATGAATCGTATTGCATTTTTATTAATTATTCCATAATTACAAATACGATGCCCTTACTCTCTCATCCCCTGAGTGGCATTCGAGGGCATATTCCTAATAGTAATCTCATAAGTAAGAGCTTTCTCGATGAATTCGTCCAGGGTGGCGCAATGATGATTAAGCAATTTCATCCGCATACGAGGTTTCAACCTCTTACTGAAGTACTTGATTTTATCCGCCTCAGAGTGGATAACTTATGAGGAAAAGGGAAGTAGCTCCTGAAACTTCTTGGCGATGGCGAGAACATCTTCCTCCACTGAGGGGTCGGGACTGATTAGTCCTGATAACTTGGCCTCCCTGAGTGGGGCCGGATAATATCTTTCCAACGTGAGGGTCTTAAACTAGTCCCAAGTGCAAGATCCGTCGGTGGGCTTCAGAGATAGCCACCAAGAGTGAGCGCTATTACCCAGATAGTAAGCCGCAACTGAAGCTTTGTGCCCTTCGGGACACTCCACCATAGCAAAGAGTTTCTCAAAATGTTCAAGCCGGTGAATAATATCCACCGGCTTAGATGAGCCCTCAAAAGTAGGTGGCCTCTGGCGAGAGATGTCGCTGATTATACTGCTCACGCTGCTCTCTTACCTCTGAGGTGGCGGCGGAGGAGCCTGTTGAGTGTGAGTGGTTGAATTATAAATCGTCTCCATCAGACGTGCCATCTGAGTCATCTGGGTCATCATGCCCTGCATGAATATGAATGGGTCAAGCCAAACACCTTCCGATTAGGCTGCATCTCGGGTACGACTCCCTGACAGTGAATGATTATCGACTGGTGAATGAGTAGCATCATCAGCTGAGTTGGAAGCATCGCTTCCTGTTAAACTAATGACATCCCTCGCGTTCTCGCGGGTATTCAGCTGAGCTCCCGGGTTTCGGCCCGCACCGCGGCCACTTCCCCTGCGTCCTCTGACAGCTCTATCCATAATGAAGTAGGAAAGTCACATGATAATCATATATCTCGCATGGATAATGCATTATGATTACGTTATGGAATGATAATAATGATCATACATGCTCTAATACAATGAACGCATTAATAACGCCGTAAAATGATCGTCGACATTGCGTCAGGATATTATAAGGTTGCAGGAAAGATCAACTGAGGTGAAATGATTATCTGATGAGATTCCTGAAATGATTATCTGGAACAAGTTAATAAGATTGATAATACGATCCACAAGATCAACAACTGAGCAATGAGATTGACTAAGTGATTAATGAGTTAGCAAGATCCAAAAGAAAATGATGATTGAGGATTGATGTCGGATGAATGATGAATGAATTGATTCTTATTGCCAGAAATTATACCATGGCATCAGAAATCATACCGTTCTTTTGGTCTGAGGGGCTTGGCGCTTGCACAGGTCACACATGACGCGAAAGTCCAATGATACTAGTCCGATGAATGATGATTTTCAATGAGACATGACTCGGAAGGGTAGTATTCAAAACCACGCTCCGATACCAACTCTGTTGTTGGGATTCGGTGCCAGCGGAAGCGGTAAAACGAAAATTAATTCGATCCGAATCCCTACGAGGATCGATCGAGCTACGTATATACGAATATCAAAAACGAATAGCAAGAGTCGTAAGAAACTAACCCTCTAAGTCCGTTGATTAAATGGTAACCTTCTCTTGAGCTATTCCCCAAGCTTTAGTTTGATCTCTACGAGTTCAATCCGCTCCAAGCCCTTAAACGATCCAATGCCGAAAGCACCGCGTCTCTACTTGCCACATGTAACACCCCCAATCCGCTCACGGATATTACACGCCGTAGAACCTTTCCTCAAGGATCTACCAGGCTGGTAACGACATATAACAACTCAACCATGCCTTTAAGGCTAAAATGACTCAGTAGACCGATTTGGTCTTTCAACAAATACATACAACTCAAATACAACTCATGCCCACGCAGGGGTCAAAATACAACCACACCCGTACAACGGGAAAATATAGCAGCGGAAAGAATAAAGTACAACTGAACCAATAAACAAAGTACGGTTCCTCATGTGATTAGTATCGATCATCTTTCACCATCCTTCGTGCCGACCCTATGTTATGCTCCAAAACCTGAATGCAAAAACAGACATCCACCCCCCGAATTCTCGGGGGTTAGCAAAACTCCACTGTTTTGCTAGTGCAATAACAAAGTGCAAATATGAGCCATATAATTCACATTCCATGAACGATAATAATTCGGAATCCTCAAAGACTCAAATACAACAGGATGAACACTTCCCGAGGCAAGAGTTTGAGTAAAGACTTCCCAAAATTTCAAGATCAAAATATCAAGGGAAATAATTTATAAAATGATTTGAAATACCATCGGGAGTTTGAATAGAAAATAATTTAGGATTATAAAATCCCACTTTTCAAAATCCAAAAGACAAAAGGGGTCACCGCCCCAAAGGTTTACTTTCCATAATATAACCTTTACCAAACCGTTGGGATTTTAGCCCCAAATCCGTCAAATGACCTTTACAAAACTGTTGGGATTTTAGCCCCAAATATCATCAACTCACAGTACACAAGAACGACCACAAGGTTCGTCTCCCAACATCAAAATCCACAAATAAAGGATTTAAAACAAACAACAAAATACTCTAGTGCCATCCTAGCCAAGTAGGCCAAATGAACAACTTACCTCTTACACACTTAGTCAATGCATGCAATTATGAAAACCGTTCAAAAGCACTCATTTCCGGAAATGCCATAGTCAAATCACATTTGTAAAATGCACCACAATTAATCGTGGATCCACCCCTCCGTGGACCCCTACCGAGACCCCGTCGGATCTAACCCATAGTGGTTAAAAGCAAGCTCGCGGATCCACCCCTCCGTGGACCCCTACCAAGACCCCGTCGGATGTAACCCATAGTGAGCATACACACACACACGTTACTCATGCAATACTAATATGCTAAGAATGTAAGTTCATCAAGAATACTTACTAGAGATGGCCACTAATCCGACATCATTATCAAATTCTTCAAAACACAATAACAAGATTAAACACGGAATACATGATTCCATAACTTTTAAACAACAAGGATATCATCAAAGCCTCCAACGTTCAAAATAATCAAATCATAATCAATTCCCAAAACACAACATTCACAAAACACACACGTGTTTTGAAAGAGAGCCTTTAACGAGGCCAAACCGAAATCTTTTGAAACTTCAATTCAAATAACCAAAAAAACACATCAAGACGACCACCGATCATCATATCCATAAAACGAGAAAAGTATGGGCAAGGTACTTGCCTCGAATAACCACAACGCGGAGAATCGGCCGAAGTAGGTTGGCACGAACCGACTACGAACTCGCCGACTCCACCGAACGACAATCCACAACAATGAACTACGAACGAAAACAATAACAACGAAAATGAATTCCAAAGTACGACCCAAAGCCGCTTAATTCAAAGAACAAATGACGAAGGTTCAAGGATTTCCCCCAAAACGGCCAAGAACACGATTCGTCCCGTCAAATCACGAAAACGGAATTCCAAGTTTAAATATGGATATACAATCCATAGAATATGTTTAACAACATCATTTAACCATAATCGATCCATCGAAAATGGATGAAAAACGAGATCGGGGACAAATCCCCCAAAAAGTCAATTCGAAGGAAATCAAGAAATATACTTCGATTCGACAAAGAACAATGGATTAAATGATGTTAAACACAAGAATACTACCAAGATTAATCATACCCATCATGAATTAATCAACAACACGGAACGAATCGGACAAAAATGCAAAAACCCCCAAATTCACGAAATTAGGGTTCTAAGGAAGATTACCTTGATTCGCTGGATCAAAGGATGATAACGGATGATTGATTGATGTTATGAACTCAAGAACTTCATGGATTTCTTGTTAAACAACATGGCTTCGTCACCCATGAATCGCCAAATGGACGGAGAAGGAAGGAAATGAAAAACGAGATGAAATGTGACTGCTCTGTCACATTTATACTGGGCCGGACTAGCGCGCGCTAGGCTGCCGAGCTAGCGTGCGCTATCGGCCCAGGCCGCGATCCAGTGGCCTCACTGCCCTACTGACTCGGCCAGGTAGCGTGCGCAGCCTTCCGGCCGTAGCGTGCGCTACCTGCCGACCGTAGCATACGCAGCGTCCGACAGTAGCGTGCGCTACCTGCCGAGCCTGACCGATTCCAGAACCCCCAGGACTCCACTGTCCAGACCCGCTAGCGTGCGTTAGGCCAGCCGATAGCGTGCGCTACACCTGCCGGTTAGCGCGTGCAGCGTTCCGGCCGTAGCGTGCGCTACTCCAGTTCCTGCCGCACCCGTCCGGCCGGTGCCCGCAATCGTCCGGCCAGTCCCGCAACCGTCCGGCCAGTACCCGTCCACCAGGGCTCGACGACCCGATTTCCGAAAACGTACGGAACGAACACGACGAAAAGTTCGTGGACAACATCAACGACCCGAAATGAAAACATAATACCATAATTAATCATACGCGACCAAGAAACGGGTCGAGACAACAATTACAGATATTGATACCCGTAACTTTCAAGAAATTACAAAATGGCCCAAAACGCCCGGAAATCACGATACGTGATCGAATAATCAAACCGAAGTTCCCAACACGTCTAACAAAGTTAAACGGACTTACGGGAAACTCGAAACATCAGTTTCGAACGAGATTCGCAAGAATCGAACTCAAGTGCGGAAAAGTCGCCAAAAAGCACGGAACTCAACAAAACGACACCGAAACGAACTCGGATGACAAAAAGTGCAGAATTAATCGTTCTCAGAATGACGAAAAGGTCCTGAGCGAGTTGTCAAAACGGACTCCGACCGAAAAAAGAAATTACCGGAAATCGAAAATTGCGGATATTACATTCTACCCTCCTTAAAAGAAGTTTCGTCCCGAAACTTAAAACAAGTAGGGAGAAGAAATATTCTGCCAGGAAAAAATCAACGAGATACACAAGAATGCGTAACTAACGCCCAACGGAGAAATGTTACAAACAACGCAAAGGAATATACGGCGTGAAAACACGCCACACGACGACCAACACAATGTCGCCGTTAGGGATATAATAAAACCAACAAATGACAAGCGTCATCAAATGGATAATACAATCAAGTCAATTATCCGAACAATCGCAAAACACAACGAATGAAAATCAATACGATTGACCAACCTAACGGTACATTGATCAAAACGCGAGCCAATCGCTGAACAAATACGGAATTCCACCGCCCAAGGGTTGGAAGATCGAAAACGAGACTAATTTTCCGAACTTAAGGGAATTACGAAGGAGCCTGAACGCTCAACAATCACGAAACGAGAACAAAAACCGAACAAACAAACGATCGAGACAACAAAAATCGAACAATAATGTCGAAACACGAAGGATAATAAAATTCAAACAACAACTCCCAGGATGATCTGGTGAGAACTACAAGACATGCATTCCCATAAGATCCACAGGAAAGGGAATAGCGATTGAAAAGTCACAACGACAAACGAGTTATTCCGAAACAATACCACACTCGTTCGATAAACAAAAACAAGGGGCAGGACAAGCTCTGAAATGTCAACGAACATAAATGAGTCGACAAAGTAGAATATACAGAAGTTCAAAATCTGATCCACTTCGAATAAAAGAACTAGTAGAACAAAATGATGTTACTTCCGAACAAGGTTCACAAGAATCGAACCGAACTCGAAAAAGTTACAACGATAACCAGATCGACTCAAAACAAGATCACAGCTCGTTCGGACGATGAAACTGAAATACCGAACAAGTTCATAAAGTATCAACGAACATGAGCGAATCGATAGACTGGATAAAGAGAAAATACCGAAGTCAAAATAGTACGGGTATTACCTCCGACCTCGTCCACGAAATTCACAAAAACGGGAGCAAGGTAACAAGACATTAAACAACCGACACATAACGGAACCATCACCGATGCACACGGTCATACCAAACCAAGCTCTAACAGCTCGCACATGCGCGACAACGCAGAAATCACCACGAGATGGCAACATTCAATACCAACATCCCGCCTCTCACAGGGGGCTAACACAACAAATGTGTGAAAAACGACTCAACGCTCACACCGCCAATTCGATCATACTCGGGAGCAAATATCAAAATGACAACGCGAACATCATACATACATACCCAGCCCTCAAACGGGAATGGATAGGTTTTAAAAACGAAAACCTCATTTTGAAAATAATTTAGAAGAACATCGATTGATCTTGAGTATCACCGTTCAAAAAGTACAAACGTGAAACATCGTTATCGAGACTTTGGAGAACCATTTCGCATTTGATAAAAATGAGGGCACTTTCTCTTAGTGAAAACTTTCAGAATATTCGACCCTCGGGTCTAAATAAAAGTGTTTCTAAAACATTGAAAATATCTCAAAGCATTTTGGTCCTCGAGGTAGAAAATTTTTGAAATATATTGTGGCACCTAGGATGTACCACAAGAAAATAACTCATTTGAAAAGTATGTCTCGAAATTTATTTTTTTAAGATACTCAAGGTTTTCAAAAATCCAATAGGCCAGAATGCCCAAAACTCACACATATCGACGTTCATTAAAACAACTCCTAGTACACGCATCAAAACGTTTAAAATCACGCCAATACATGTCTTTAAACGGAAATAAACGATAAACTACCACATTCGTAACAAAACCATCGACCCCATTCGAGGCCTCTAAAGACCCTCCCGCACTGGCTAGTGAACAAGTCGAACGTGTATAAGCACAAAGCTTCCACAAGAGACTTGTAAAACGTGCAAATCGATTCGAAAATCATCAGAAACGGACAAAAACAACAACAAAAGACATCACAAGCGATTTACACTCCTCGTATAAATCAAATACGAGAGTCGACTAAATACATATCGTGAAATCAAAATTCACATAAGGATTCCATTACTTAACAAATAATCATAAAATAGCTCGTGTCACACGAGGCACAATACAAAAAGGGAGACTTACTTCCACAGTGTCGCACGAAGATGATGATCGCCCACGATACTAATCACGGCCAACAAACCTGCACGACGCGTCGCGACACGACTCGATCAGATAAAATCCGACGAAACAAGACTCAAACAACACGACTTGACCCGACACCTAGGTTTTCCTCAACCTAAGCTCCGATACCATTTATGTAACACCCCAATCCGCTCAGGGATATTACACGCCGTAGAACCTTTCCTCAAGGATCTACCAGTCCGGTAACGACATATAACAACTCAACCATGCCTTTAAGGCTAAAATGACTCAAGAGACCGATTTGGTCTTTCAACAAATACATACAACTCAAATACAACTCATGCCCACGCAGGTCAAAATACAACCACACCTGCATAACGGAAAATATAGCAGCGGAAAGAATAAAGTACAACTGAACCAATAAACAAAGTACGGTTCCTCATGTGATTAGTATCGATCATCTTTCATCATCCTTCGTGCCGACCCTGTGTTATGCTCCAAAACCTGAATGCAAAAACAGACATCCACCCCCCGAATTCTCGGGGGTTAGCAAAACTCCACTGTTTTGCTAGTGGAAGAACAAAGTGCAAATACGAGCCATATAATTCACATTCCACGAACGATAATAATTCGGAATCCTCAAAGACTCAAATACAACAGGATGAACACTTCCCGAGGCAAGAGTTTGAGTAAAGACTTCCCAAAATTTCAAGATCAAAATACCAAGGGAAATAATTTATAAAATGATTTGAAATACCATCGGGAGTTTTAATAGAAAATAATTTAGGATTATCAAATCCCACTTTTCAAAATCCAAAAGACAAAAGGGGTCACCGCCCCAAAGGTTTACTTTCCATAAAATAACCTTTACCAAACCGTTGGGATTTTAGCCCCAAATCCTTCAAATGACCTTTACAAAACTGTTGGGATTTTAGCCCCAAATATCATCAACTCACAGTACACAAGAACGACCACAAGGTTCGTCTCCCAACATCAAAATCCACAAATAAAGGATTTAAAACAAACAACAAAATACTCTAGTGCCATCCTAGCCAAGTAGGCCAAACGAACAACTTACCTCTTACACACTTAGTCAATGCATGCAATTATGAAAACCGTTCAAAATCACTCATTTCCGAAAATGCCATAGTCAAATCACATTTGTAAAATGCACCACAATTAACCGTGGATCCACCCCTCCGTGGACCCCTACCGAGACCCCGTCGGATCTAACCCATAGTGGTTAAAAGCAAGCTCGCGGATCCACCCCTCCGTGGACCCCTACCGAGACCCCGTCGGATCTAACCCATAGTGAGCATACACACACACATGTTACTCATGCAATACTAATATGCTAAGAATGTAAGTTCATCAAGAATACTTACTAGAGATGGCCACTAATCCGACACCATTATCAAATTCTTCAAAACACAATAACAAGATTAAACACGGAATACATGATTCCATAACTTTTAAACAACAAGGATATCATCAAAGCCTCCAACGTTCAAAATAATCAAATCATAATCAATTCCCAAAACACAACGTTCACAAAACACACACGCATTTTGAAAGAGAGCCTTTAACGAGGCCAAACCGAAATCTTTTGAAACTTCAATTCAAATAACCAAACAAACACATCAAGACGACCACCGATCATCATATCCATAAAACGAGAAAAGTTTGGGCAAGGTACTTGCCTCGAATAACCACAACGCGGAGAATCGGCCGAAGTAGGTTGGCACGAACCGACTACGAACTCGCCGACTCCACCGAACGACAATCCACAACAATGAACTACGAACGAAAACAATGACAACGAAAATGAATTCCAATGTATGACCCAAAGCCGCTGAATTCAAAGAACAAATGACGAAGGTTCAAGGATTTCCCCCAAAACGGCCAAGAACACGATTCGTCCCGTCAAATCACGAAAACGGAATTCCAAGTTGAAATATGGATATACAATCCATAGAATATGTTTAACAACATCATTTAACCATAATCGATCCATCGAAAACGGATGAAAAACGAGATCGGGGACAAATCCCCCAAAAAGTCAATTCGAAGGAAATCAAGAAATATACTTCGATTCGACGAAGAACAATGGATTAAATGATGTTAAACACAAGAATACTACCAAGATTAATCATACCCATCATGAATTAATCAACAACACGGAACGAATCGGACCAAAATGCAAAAACCCCCAAATTCACGAAATTAGGGTTCTAAGGAAGATTACCTTGATTCGCTGGATCAAAGGATGATAACGGATGATTGATTGATGTTATGAACTCAAGAACTTCATGGATTTCTTGTTAAACAACATGGCTTCGTCACCCATGAATCGCCAGCCGCGGACGGAGAAGGAAGGAAATGAAAAACGAGATGAAATGTGATCGCCTGTCACATTTATACTCGGTCGGACTAGCGCGCGCTAGTTACCGAGCTAGCGTGCGCTATCGGCCTGTGCCGCGATCCGGGCCTCACCGCCTCTACCGACTCGGCCAGTAGCGTGCGCGCAGCCTTTTCCGGCCAGAAGGCGTGCGCTACCCGCCGGCCGTAGCGCAGCGGCCCGGCGCAGCGTGCGCTACCCGCCGAGCTCGACCGATTCCGTAACTCCCAGACTCCACTGCCTGCACTCCGCTAGCGTCGTTAGGCCGCCGATAGTGTGCGCTACACTGCCGCGGCAGCTGCGTCCGGCCGTGGCGTGCGCTACTCCGGTTCTGCCGCACTGTCCGGCCGGTGCCCGCAATCGTCCGGCCCAGCCTCGCAACTGCTCGGCGCCCCGCAACCGTCCGGCCAAGCAGACCACTGTGGCTCGACGACCCGATTTCCGAAAACATATGGAACGAACACGACGAAAAGTTCGCGGACAACATCAACGACCCGAAATGAAAATAATTAATCATACGCGACCAAGAAACGGGTCGAGACAACAATTACAGATACGGATACCCGTAACTTTCAAGAAATTACAAAATGGCCCAAAACACCCGGAAATCACGATACGTGATCGAATAACCAAACTGAAGTTCCCAACACGTCTAACAAAGTTAAACGGACTTACGGGAAACTCGAAACATCAGTTTCGAACGATATTCGCAAGAATCGAACTCAAGTGCGGAAAAGTCGCCAAAAAGCACGGAACTCAACAAAACGACACCGAAACGAACTCGGATGACAAAAAGTGCAGAATTAATCATTCTCAGAATGACGAAAAGGTCATGAGCGAGTCGTCAAAACGGACTCCGACCGAAAAAAAAATTTACCGGAAATCGAAAATTGCGGATATTACACCACGCGCCAGAAAAACGATTGAAATAACAACACTTGATTAACCTCGAAGGTTACGGCTAGAATCAAGTGATGAAGCTATATATGTAAAGATTACTACACTCTAAGTATTTTAATCTTACTCTCTCTATATGTCTTGATATTTTTCTCTAAGAAAAACAAGAACAAAGTGAAGAAGAAGATGACTTTGGAGAAAAACTTTTTCTCTCTCTATTTCTCTCACAACTCACGTAGGAATCAATTCACAATGAGAGATTGTCATCATCTTCATTTATTCAACTCCCCACTACTTGCAACAACTCATGCATGTGGGAATCAAACCACACCTCCACAATTATCATTCATTAAAGAATGGAGACATAAGTCCAAAAAGAAGGTGGCCAGAAATGGGAGGGCGGCCCATGGAGAAACGGATGAGTTTGGTCCGTTTCGGACTCCCAAGAGTCCAAACAGATAAACTCCGATTCCGTTTCGATGTATTTATATTGATTAATTAATACAATTAATTAAACATATCAAATACAAAATAATATAATTAATTTCTCCAAGAAATAATTATATTTATGAATTAAATTAATCACCCGGTAATTTATTTAATTCATTAGGCTGTAAATCAATTTATCCAATAAATCGGTTTAGACATCCAATATCCCAAATTAGATATCCAATATCTAATATTCATAATGAGAGAATTAGCTTGATTCATTCCATCGTCAATCCTATTGCGCGACTCGGTAGGTCCGTCTCAGTCAGCAATGGGAGGAACCAAAGAGTAGTAGCACCACCTAGCCAGCCTGGCGGCCTACACGGTACCCCAACTGAGAACGAATGATTGAGATCATTCAAGAACCAGTATACGTATAAACCCTTCTTTCAGATATCCTGATCAAGTTATGGGGTCACGGTCAGTCAAACCCTATCTGTACTTGACGCTATGCATGCGTTAATGCAAATCGAGATCATCGAGCTGTCATGTATCTAATACAACTAGCTCCAATACTTTGGCCAAAGACTTATGATCTCATCTGCCAATAACCGCATAGGACATATAACCAGCTCACTAATGGGAGAAAGAATTCTATCTTGGTATTCAGTAGGACCTGCTACTTGTACGTCAAGATGCACGTCGAGGTTGACCCCCGCCTTCCGGTTTATAGGGTCGAACTACTCTAATGAAAATCTTGATGTCACAAGCGCATCCCTACTAAATCCTTAAGTCGAAGGTTCACGAATACCTATCATAACCTTTCGATTCCGTAATTGACTGTCCCGGAGTGAAATCCGTGTGATGAATCGAGGGTGAGTCGGTTTGAGTATACTAATCCAATTAGCATACCTATAACGTGTGCTCCCACTAACCATTAGTGTTAGACAGGCACTCTCCATGTCAAAGAACACGTCATACAAGTCTTCCTATAAACTTAACGCCCAGTCAAGTTTCATCGACTTGCGAACGATTAAGTATTTGAGCTATAACCTTTCCAGTGCCGACCCCCTTATCCAATAAGGAGTGGAACGTTTTGCTCTCAAATACACAGACTATTTTCTATATGTTTATTTACGAGTTAGGAATGCCAGTAACTTCCAGTAAATAAAGAAACATTCATTTGCCTTATATAAATGGTTTACATAATAACAAGTACAATGCCCTCACTCAACATCCTCTGAGTGGCATTCGAGGGCATACTCCTAACAATCTCCCACTTGCACTCAATGCCACACACTATGTATCTAATACCCATGTTCTCGAGATGACGCTCCAAGCTAGTCTGGGAAAGTGGCTTGGTCAGTGGATCGGCGACGTTGTCGGCCGAGTCTACTCTGTGCAGCACAATGTACCCCTTGCGAACAAATTCTATTACGAGATGATACTTCCTCTCAATATGTTTGGTGCTGTTGTGAAACCTTGGCTCCTTGGCTGCGCTACAGCTCCGTCGTTGTCGCAGTACAGCGGAACAGGAAGCTTAGCACATGGTATCATTTGAAGTTCTCCCAGAAACTTCTTAATCCAGAACCCTTCCTTGGAAGCCTCCGAGGCTGCTTGATACTCAGCCTGACAAGTGGAATCAGCAGTAGCGCTTTGCTTGGCGCTACGCCAAGATACTGCTGCTCCATTAAGAGTAAATATGTAGCCAGAAGTAGACATCGAGTCGTCCTTCAGTCCTTGGAAGTCCGAATCAGTGTATCCCACCACATCCAATTCTCCACTGCCATACATAAGAACGATATCTCTAGTTCTTCTTAAGTACTTGAGAACGTTCTTTACAGCAGTCCAATGTTCCCTACCTGGGTTTGACTGAAACCTACTCACCACGCTTACTGCATGCGCAATGTCAGGTCTCGTACACAACATAGCATACATAAGGCTACCCACGGCCGAAGCATATGGTATATTACTCATTTCCTTTCGTTGTTCCTCACTTTGAGGACACATCTTCAAGGTGAGTTTTATTCCATGTCGTATCGGTAGGAACCCTCTTTTAGAATCATCTATCTTAAATCGCTTTAAGATCTTATCTATATAGAGGGCTTTGGAAAGGCCTATTGTTCTCTTTGTTCTATCCCGGTAGAGTCGAATTCCAAGAATATAGGTTGTTTCTCCCAAGTCTTTCATGGAGAAATTACTCGAAAGCCAAGCTTTTACAGAACTGAGCAATCCCACATCATTTCCTATTAGTAGAATATCATCCACATATAGTACTAAGAATGCGATCTTGCTCCCACTAACCTTCTTGTATACAAAAGGTTCCTCTTAATTTTGCACGAAGTCAAACTCTTTGACCGCCTCGTCAAAACGATGGTTCCAACTACGCGACGCTTGCTTCAGTCCATAAATGGAACGCTGAAGCTTGCACACTTTCTCAATATCGACTTCGGACACAAAGCCTTTAGGCTGCTCCATATAGATTTCCTCCTCGAGGAATCCATTAAGGAAAGCCGTCTGTACGTCCATTTTCCATATCTCATAATCATGGTAGGCAGCTATAGCAAGCATCATGCGAATAGACTTGATCATGGCTACGGGCGAGAAGGTATCGTGGTAATCGATCCCTTCCTTCTGGGTATAACCCTTTGCCACAAGCCTGGCCTTATAGGCATCAACCTTGCCATCACCATCAGTCTTTCTCTTGTAGATCCACTTGTTCCCAATAGGCACTATGCCCTTGGGGCGGTCTACTAGAGTCCAGACGTGATTGACATGCATCGAGTCTATCTCAGCTTCCATAGCTTCACGCCATTTCGCGGAGTCTACATCCACCATCACTTGGTCATAGGTCGTCGGATCGGTCTCTTGGCTATCACTTGGAACCTCATGGAGACCCAGCTCCTCCAAGTGCACAAGCCCATACCTCTCAGGTAAATGAGACATCCTACTAGACCTACGAGGTGGTTGTACTTGTATTTCAGAAAGTTCGGTTCCAGTTTCTTGCACAGGTGTCTCCCGAGCAATTTCATTGTATTCTTCTAAAGAAATACTTCTACCTGCTCCGCCTTCGTGAATGAATTCATTTTCCAGGAAGTGTGCTTGTAAAGCAACAATGATCTTTCGATCTTCGGGCATGTAGAATAGATATCCCATCATACCAAACGGGAATCCAATGAAACGTCCCTTCGCAGACCTAGCTTCCAACTTTTCCACCTTAGTCTTTTTGACATAGGCGGGACATCCCCAAATCCTAATATGATTAAGACTTGGTTTCCTTTCCTCCCACATCTCATGTGGAGTTTTAGGAACGGATTTGGAAGGACATCTGTTTAAGATATAAGCGGCAGTCAGGAGTGCATACCCCCACAGGTAAATTGGTAAGTCAGTATAGCCCAGCATGGAACGGACCATGTTCAACAAGGTCCGGTTCCTTCTTTCTGACACACCATTTAACTGAGGAGTACCTGGAGGTGTCACTTGTGAAACTGTTCCATGTTCCTTAAGGAACTCGTCAAACTCCGTACTCATATACTTGCCACCTTGGTCCGACCAAAGTGCTTTGATATGATTACCAGTTTGTTTGTCGACTAGGGCCTTGAATTCCTGGAATTTCTCAAAGGCCTCGGATTTATGTTTCATTAAGTATACATAACCATACCTAGTATGATCATCTGTAAACGTAATGAAATATTGATATCCGTCACGTGCTACTTCCAAAGCACCACAAACGTCAGTATGGATTAATCCCAGTTTATCAGTGGCTCTTTCAAAAGTCCCTGTGAAGTGGGACTTAGTCATTTTGCCTTTAAGGCAAGATTCACAAGTAGGAAAGGGATCCGATCCCAATGGACCCATAAGTCCATCGTTTTCCATCCTGTAAACCTTGGTCTGACCAACATGACCAAGTCTAAGATGCCATTTCAAAACTTGATTGGTTTCATCCCTACCACGTTTTCTAGTCATAGTATTCACAACTACTTTGTTGTTGAGATTTAGATGATACAATCCATTTAACAATGTAGCAGTACCCACTAGTTTATTTCTAAAATAAATTTTGCAGGAACCATCACCAATGAAAAATGAAAAACCTTTTCGGTCCATGACCGGAATGGATACAATGTTTTTGTGCCCCTTGGGCAAAACAAGTACATCTTCTAAAGTCAAAACAAAGCCGGATTCTAAACCCAAAAGAAGTGATCCTATGTCGGTCGCCTCGACACTATGCCCGCTTCCGACTGTGATCATAACTTCTCCAGCTCCAAGCTTCCTAATTTGTTCCAGATCCTGATTCACGGTACAAATATGAGAACTAGCACCAGAATCCAGTATCCAGGAAGTAGAAAATAGAGTAGCAGAACAATTTGTTTCCAAAATTAAAAGTTCTGTACCTGAAGTGCCATGAATAATCGGACAGTCTCTAGCCCAGTGGCCCAGCTCACCGCACTTGACACAAGCATCCTTCTTCTTATTCTTTGGAACCATCGGGGCCTTGCCCTTTCCCTTAAGGTCCTTAGCTTGCGGTCCAGTCCGCTTCTTGGTCTTTTTCTTCTTATTCTTAGACTTCCGAAGTCCAGAAGAAATCACAAGGGCAGACTCCTTCATTCGCGGAGTCTTCATCTGAGACAGAGCGGTCACCAGTTTGTTCATTAGCCCAGCTAAGTTACATGCAATCTCATTGCAGTTAAAGTTCATAACAAACTGTGAGAAGGAATCAGGAAGAGACTGTAGGATAAGGTCGGTTTGGAGAGAAGTATCCATTTTAAAATCAAGAGCCTCCAATCTCTCGATCATGGATATCATTTTGAGGACGTGTTCCCCAACCGTCTCACCTTCCTTCATCATTGCACCGAACAGTTGCTTGGATATCTCATATCTAGCAGTTCTGCTGTGCTCACCATAAAGCTCGGTTAAGTGAGATAGAATCTACCTAGCAGAAGTCATTTTCTCATGAGCTCTCTGAAGCTCATTAGACATGGAAGCCATCATATAATCACGGACTTTCACATCATCCTTAGCCCACTTTTCGTGGTTTTCAATCTCTTCCTGATTGGCTCGGGTCTGCACAGGAGGCGCCGGAATGTCCGTCTCCAAGATGTATCCCAGTGCCTCTATACTAAGGACAATCATCAGATTGCGGAGCCAATCCACAAAGTTAGGTCCCATTAAGGTGTTCTTTTCAAGCAGAATTGCGAGTGGATTCATTGTCATATTGAGATTTGAGTTTGCATTAAGTACGATAGATTAATTAGTGACTCATTTAATTATGTTCTGAGTATAGAATTAAGGTCTTTACTATTTTTGTTACCCAGCTCCCACTATTTTTATCGGAATAACACACTCCCATGTGAAATCCGAAAGTATCGTCGCTCTACTTCATAGTGGTGATCGAGTTCTTTATAAATCTTAATAGAGGGCAACCGAACAGGTTTCTAGTCTATTAATTTTCATAAAGCGGTGTCCAACACCAACCCATCTAATGGATGATTCGATCTTCCTTTTCCCCCTTTTTACTCCCCTCAGCCTATACGGTTTCTATGGTTCGTGAACAAGTTAAGTTTATACCATCGACGCAAATCAGTTTCACAATTGAATTTTATCCGGCAACCTATCAGGTTTCTAGGGATAAAATTTGCTCCAACCGAAGGCATCCAATGCGCTCCCGGTAATTTATCTGTCCTCCCCTAACGACTACCCCAATAACTCGGAAGCATAGCACATCCGATTTGGATTTCAATTTCCCGAAAACTCGATGGAGGGAAGGAAAACCTTGAAACCTTATAAACTTAATTATTTGTTGTGGGAGAATTATCGCGATTAACGTTACACTTTGCACATTAATCATTTAAGTGTGTTTGTGGCATTCATACAACATGAAACAACCATTCACAAGCTAGTTGCTACCAACATGTGGTTCATGGACCATTCCTAAAAAAAAACTTCGTAATCTAATTACAAGTCTTCGTCTTGAATCTTCGTCTTCTCGAAATGGATCTTCCTCCAGTCTTCGTCATTACATATAAATTTTACATTGAAAATTGCATCCTAGATACAAATATTTCTAGTAAAATAAATAGGCTCAAAAGGGCCTTTACAACCCAATCGAATAAAATCGAATGAATCAAAAACTAGGTCCATGAACCACATCACCATTCAAAAATAATGCATCCACCACATTAAATAAATGGCATTCATAATGAATCTGAATATTGATCAAATCAATATAAAACAATCCATCCAAAACGAATTAATCCAATTAATTCAAACAACCGTCAATTTTAACTTGTTCTGGACGAGAAAATATTTTATTAAATTAATTCCCCTAAGAATAAAATTACCATAATTAAATCTTAGTCAAATTAAATCCAATTTAATTTGTGGGAAATTAATTATCGAACGAAATATAAAAAATGGAGTTGGAAAACACGACCGGGTCAAGCCCGGGACACTGCCCAGCAGGCTGCCGAGCAGGGCCTGCACAGGGTGCCGAGAATGGCCGGAAGCCTGCCGACTGTGACTCGCCTCGCCGCTGCATCACGGTCATATAGGCAGATCATGAGGCGCTGCCTCAGCACCTCCAAGCCGCCGGTCCGTTTACGCTGCCTGCTTTTTTGCCCCGATTCCAAAAATAATATTTTTCTAATCTTTATATTACTCATTTAAATCTCAAAAGAAAAATAGATTTATATTGTAACATAAAATCATGAAAAATTAATTTTTAGATGAACAATAGAAAATCAACGATTAATACGATTATGATTCCAAATCATACACCATCTAATCAAGCATTCCAAATGTTAATACCGTATATACGATTGCACGAACTATGCTTCGATACCACTGTTGGGATTCGGTGCCTAAAACGAAGGCCCAGCGGAAGCGGTAAAATGAAAATTAATTCGATCCGAATCCTACGAGGATCGATCGAGCTACGTATATACGAATATCAAAAACGAATAGCAAGAGTCGTAAGAAACTAACCCTCGAAGTCCGTTGATTATATGGTAACCTTCTCTTGAGATATTCCCCAAGCTTTAGTTTGATCTCTATGAGTTCAATCCGCTCCAAGACCTTGAACGATCCAACGCCGAAAGCACCGCGTCTCTACTTGCCACGCGCCGGAAAAATGATCGGAATAACAACACTTGATTAACCTCGAAGGTTACGGCTAGAATCAAGTGATGAAGCTATATATGTAAAGATTACTACACTCTAAGTATTTTAATCTTACTCTATCTATATGTCTTGATATTTTTCTCTAAGAAAAACAAGAACAAAGTGAAGAAGAATATGACCTTGGAGAAAAACTTTTTCTCTCTCTATTTCTCTCACAACTCACGTAGGAATCAATTCACAATGAGAGATTGTCATCATCTTCATTTATTCAACTCCCCACTACTTGCAACAACTCGTGCATGTGGGAATCAAACCCCACCTCCACAATTATCATTCATTAAAGAATGGAGATATAAGTCTAAAAAGAAGGTGGCTAGAAATGGGGGGCGGCCCATGGAAAAACGAATGAGTTTGGTCCGTTTCAAACTCCCGAGAGTCCAAACAGATGAACTCCGATTCCGTTTCGATGTATTTATATTGATTAATTAATCCAATTAATTAAACATATCAAATACAAAATAATATAATTAATTTCTCCACAAAATAATTATATTTATGAATTAAATTAATCACCCAGTAATTTATTTAATTCATTAGGTCGTAAATGTAATACCCGTAATTTTGTTCCCCGGAAATTTTCTATTTTTGGCGGAAGTCTATTTTGGCGAATTGCTTGGGACCGTTTCGTCATCCTGAGAATGATTAATTCTACACTTTTTGTCATCCGCGTTCGTCTCGGTATCGTTCTGTTGAATTCCGTGCTCTTTAGCGACTTTTCCACGTAAGAGTTCGACTTTGTTAAATCACCATAAATTCTTGGAAACTCCAAAAATTCTGAATCTTGGCAATATTATAAAGCATCGAGTTAGCTTTCCATTGGTTCAAACGGTGAGTCAATCGGAGTCCGGACGAGGGAGTTATGGTCGAAATAGCTAAGTCACTCTCATTTTCCAGATTCGTCCAAAACTGCCTGTACCCGGTGCCGCGGCACACCTGGGCTGAGCCGCGGCACACTGCCGAGCCCTGGGAGCGAATTTTGGGTCTGTGCCGCGGCACACCTATACTGAGCCGCGGCACACACGTCAGTCAGCCCTATATCTGCGTTTTTCTGCGCGTTTCAACCGATATTTCTCATTTCTTCACCATCACACGAGAGGAAAGGCTTGAGAGAGGAAGGTTTCTCCATCTATCACTTGAGTGTGTGACTTCCTTCATCTATTTTCGATTTTTAAGCTCGGATCATCGATCTATCGAGTATTCTTCGAATCATAGTGCTTGGATCTTCAAGAGGTAATTTCTTCAACATCTTGGATTTCGATTTTGTATTGGGTAATGATGTTTTGGATGTTAAAATCATGGGGTATGAAGTGATATACGCATGATTATGGACTTGTTGGAGTATTCATCGGATTATTGAAAGATTTTTCAAGAACACTTCGAATTTTGTGTTGGAAATTGGGGATTTTGTTTGACTTCATCCTTTTAATCCGTAGTAATTTAGATTAGTGATGGATTGATGATGATTTAGGTGCATTCTATCATTTCCATCGTTATTCCACGGTTGGAGTGTATTGATTCGTCGTTTCGGTTGAGTTATTAGTCGACGCCTTGAAGGTGTCCGACAAAATGTCTAAGAGGGGGGTTTTGTGCGTTTTACGATTATTATTCATCGTACGATTGTTGATTTATCATTGATATGACTTAGGGACGAAATCCTTGTGAAGAACTCAAGTCGGAACCCTTCCGTTCGTTGTCTTCTTCGTGGTTCAAGCTTCCTGGTCGAACCGTATTCTTCGGGATCTTCGGTAACGTTTATTAAGGCAAGTATACCTTTATGATTGTACGTTCTCGACTTTGAAAGTATGAAATATTGATGGTATGATTATTTCTAGCCACTCCGGGACGGGCCTATGGTCCTTTGAGGGTTTTGTAGCCTCTAGTGCGATTCCATGGTTGATATGAACGAACCGTTTCTACGGCATTCATATGAAATAATGTTGGCATGTAATGAACGAACCGTTTTGACGGCATTCCTACATGTAACGGCGTATGATATGAACGAACCGTTTTTACGGCATTCACATACGTCTTGAGATTTTAGTCATTCCGGAATACTAGTCTTTTATTGATGAATTGACGGATATTGATGAATTGACGGATTACATTTACTTTATTGTCGAGGAGTATCATGTTTCATATTGTTATACTTGCACTAGCTATTCGACGGCTAACCCCTTTATGGGGGAAATACGTTTCATGTATTTCGAGTTCGGGAGAGCGGATGAGACGGGTATCGGGTCGGCATGAAGATGATGGGCAAGTGTGATCTTGTGTCTTGTCTCGGTTATTTTCTTGGATTCCTCCATTTAGTGTTGTTGTCTTGGAATGGATTTTTAATACTCGAGTATTGTATTTCGCCCTTGATGTTCCGAACTGTGTTGCCGAGGTATTGATTTGTGCAGTGATGTATATGGTTTCATTGGTTATGGTTTTGAATACCATTTGTATCGTCTTTCATTCTATTGTATGTAGACCTTATCGGTCAAGTTTATAGTTCCGCGTATGTTTAGCCTTGTGGGTCCCACGGTGGGGCTCACGGCACTGTAATATACCCTGAATAACTTGGGGGGTGTTACAGAATATGGTATCAGAGCTTAGGTTTATGGATACCTAGGCTGTCGGTCTTTTGGGTCGATTGAGTCGGCATTTGCCCACAGTATCACTACTCTGCCATCATCACAGTGCGACCGGTACTTGTAAGTCCTCTCACTCTTCTTGTATTCTTCGTAATCGTTTCGTTTATAGCTTGGTATTCTTGGAAATTGGTCACTTCGAGAATGTGCGATTCGGATTATACTTACGCATGTATGTGCCCTTCAGAATGTTGGCTGAAAGTAGGAAGAATCGTGGCCGTGGTCACGGACGTGAACTCTTCCTTGAGATTTTGTTAAGTTGCTAATTTCGATAATGGTGTGTATCGGTATTATGTTGAGACTTTGTTTAGGAGTCGCATGCTAGTATCACGGGAGATCTTCGACTTCGCGGACTTGTAAGTATGTTGTTCGAATTATTCGATAATTCTTGGTGAAATTGAATTCCCGTTGAAATGTTGTTTGTACGAGTGATTGTAAGTTTCGAGGACGAAACCTAGTTTTAAGGGGGGTAGAGTGTAATACCCCGATTTTCCGGATATATTTTTTTTTTTCGTTTATATATTGGATATCGTGGATGGTTAATTATGCTCGAGGACGTTGTGAACGTTTGAAAATGTTATTGAATTGAGTATATGTATTGATTTTCGTATGCTCGTATTTGGTATGTCATGACTTTGGACAGGAATTGTTGAAATTGGCTAAGAATGGAATTATTACGTACGTTAATAAGGTGAGATTACGTACGTAAGATTGGCATGGTTACGTACGTTAAGGCTAAGGTATTACGTACGTAACGAAGGCATCGGACAGAACCGAGTCCTGGTCGGCAGGTGGGACCCTGTTTCGGCACTTTCGGCGGAGGATGTTGACAGGTGAGTCAACGTACGTTTTACGTACGTTATACAGGACGTGTTACGTACGTTATACAGGACGTGTTACGTACGTAACACAACCATTGTACCGTAGCAAGTCAACTGGTATATTACGTACGTTTTATGGTATGGGTTACGTACGTAATGGACTGCACGGAATGAGACAGTGAGTTGGTTACGTACGTTATGGATATTGGATTACGTACGTTAAAGTTGTTACGTACGTTAAGAAAGGACACTTACGTACGTAATGAGAGTGCAATTTATATATTGAAGTGTTGCCTTTCATTTCTCTCACGATCCTTTGAGATATTTCTCTCCAAAACTCGTCCCTCTTTACTTTTAAGAGTGTTCTAAACGCTTTTAACATGATTGTGAGCTTGGAATCATGGAATTAGAGCTTGGTTATGGAACTATTGTTGATTCTTGAAGTGATTTCTTGTGTTATCCATATTCTATGAGGTTTATGTTGAAGGAAGATAATGATATGCTTTGAATATGTTGATTATGATTATGGAATCATAGAGATCTTGATGTTCTTGAGTCCATATGATGACTATGATGATTTAATGATTCTTGGAATGGAGTTCAATTATTCTTTCTTCGTGGTTCGTCCATACAAGGTAATCCTCGTATCCCTTTGATAGTGGCTCATTTTTTTTCTTTTTGGATTACTACTTGGGAGGGAGTATGTTGGGAATCGTGTATTTTGATGTTCGTCTTATTTCAATGAAAATGCATAAATTGGACTGTACTTTTATCCGCGGCGTGAGTATTTTTGAAATGGATTTTTGGTATTTTGCCAACTGAAATTTTATTTTGTAAAACCGATTCCCTAAACTGAGTTCTTGGCATTTTAACCTTGATCGTTTTGACGGTATTTGGAAAATGATTTTTTTTTAGTATTTGAAAAATATTACCACATCGCCTTTTTGACATTTTTGAAATGACGTGGAAAATTGTGCTTAGCCTGGTAAATCCTTGTGAGAAGGGTTTACGGCGTGTAATACTCCCGTAAGGTTTGGGGTGAAGATTGTAGTATTCGGATATTGTTGATGTCATTTTGGATATTCTTGGTCTATGGTATACATTTGGGAAGGAAGTACGGATAGAGGTATGTTTTGTGGTAATCGTACATAGAAGATTGTGTACGGGAAGGTATTCGGTATTGAGGTATTATATGGTATCGTGTGATAATGCTATACGAGATTTATTGGAATCGTAATAAGAGATTTCGGATGTTGATATGATTACTGAGATCTTCTTCATATGACGATAAGGGTTCTGTTGTGATTCTTGAGGTTGTATGAATGACATGATGAAGAAAATGGTAACATGGAGATATATACCTCGGATATGTTGTTCTGAACGTGATTTCGGATATTTCATGTTCTTGAAGAACTCTTGAATTATACGAGGTGATGAAAACTTTTAAGAAGTGTTGATGTTTTGAATATGAATATGGAATATTCATATCTAGAGCTAAACTATGTGTTGGAAATAATATTCGTATAGGAAATACGAATGTGATTATGAGCTTGATGAGACTATTATTCATCTCTGAATTTGGAAGCCCATACGTACGGAGCAAATATTCAAATCGAATGATTGGAGTGTTTGATAACCTTAAAATATGATTATCTATAATGCTGCACTAATTGGATGGTTAGAATTAACGATGATCATCGGAAAATTTTAACTACGGATTTACGAGAAGGGAACCTTGTCAATTCGTGTTTAAGAATTGAGTTTGGAACCGATAATATTTAGACCCTTATTATTGGTCCGAATTGATTGCTGATATGATCATCGGATTTCGGCTCGTATTGTGGACATGGATTCATGAGGGTCTGAGTTGGACAGTTCAGACTATGATTGGTCGAGATATGGTGAAACGATTGAGTTCGTGGTTTGGTGGTATTGATATTGGTCGTCATCGAACCGGTTGATTATCAATCCTTCGTTTTACAGTAAGATATGATGTTTGATCATATATTATGACTTTTGTGTTGCGGTTAAGGTTGAAGGGTTCGTAGATTAACTTGGTCGAGACTCGTAAGACGAAATCGACTGAATTGGTAACAGTTCGTTGTATTGATATCGAGGCAAGTTTTATACACGTACTAATCAATGAGACTAATGTTATTGTGTAGGCGTACGAATGTGTGTATCATTTCGAAACTTGGCCTCTTTATGATTGTATTGATATCAGGGGATCATTGATACGACGCCCGTCGGAAAATTATGCCAAATGTTACTGTTGGTTGTAAATGGCCGGTTCAAGGCATTACGATACTTGTTGGTAAAGTTGTTGTCGATAGCCGGTTCGCGGTATCGATGTATCGATGATTATTGTTCGCGATTAATGTCGTTCTGAGACATCGTTGAATCTTTGTCGTCGAATTGGAACTGTAGCTATGATGTTACGTTAACCGATTGGGGACGTTTGATATATCCTTTTGTCATCTCCGTTTCGGTGGTCGGTTTAAGACACCGGGACATCTATTCTATCGTATCATTGATTATCGATTGACCGTTCTAAGGTAATCGATATATTGAATTGGGATTATCAAAGATAATTCCCATCCGTTGTCAAAAATATTCTCATCCGTTGTATCATTGTTATCGATTGGCCATTCTACGGTAATCGTATTGAATTGGGACCGCCGAGGATAGTTCCCATCCGTTGAATTATTATTGTCGTGTTGGCCGATTCAAGGCAAGACACTATTATTCTTGTAAACTCGGTAATTTTGTGATCGTTGAAGGTTGAGGATTTTCCCGAATCGTTGTGTTGTGATCGTTGCTCGTATTAATCGGTCCTTAGGGAATTCGATCCCGTGATGGTTGTTTTGAATATCGTTGGTCGTGTCGATCTTTCATTATTCGTGTGTCATCGTTCACTTGGTGAGTCGTATGATCCGTATTGGATGTTTTATCCCTTGAGTTTCGTTGTCATGTTGTATCGTGGCATATCTGGAATCATGTCTGCGTGCCGATTGGTTATGTGTAGGATTTTTAGCCAGGCACTCGACGGTCATGCGTGGATATTTCCGCATTGGACCGTGCACACGAGACATAGTTCTTGAGGCTAATTAGGCACATTGTCACACGTATATTCTGGATTCCGTATACGGGGTGGACATGTGCACGGACATATTTCCGGATCGGGCGTACTGTGATGTCCCTCTTGAGCTTTATTGATTGATCGTTCGTAGTCCATGTTATATTGGATATGTCTGACGATTTGCGACTGGTTGTTCATACGCCGAGGGGTATGCCCGACAGTCACGTTTGCTTCTTTGAGATCTGTATTGTGATGATTTACTGACTTTGGTACATTCGGCTTTCAGGCCATTGTGATGTATCGGTATTTCCGTTGGAGCCTTCGGGCATTGTGAATTCGTATCTTTTTCGGCATTGGTTTGGTTTACCTTCGGGTAATGTATTGTTGTGTTCTATATTGATGATTCGCCGTTTGGGCGTAAGTTTCGGTTCTTGTGCATCTCGTTGAGCTTTTCCTGGCGAAATATTTCTTCTCCCTACCTGTTTTAAGTTTCGGGACGAAACTTCTTTTAAGGAGGGTAGAATGTAATACCCGTAATTTTGTTCCCCGGAAATTTTATATTTTTGGCGGAAGTCTATTTTGGCGACTTTATTGGGACCGTTTCGTCATCCTGAGAATGATTAATTCTACACTTTTTGTCATCCGAGTTCGTCTCGGTATCGTTCTGTTGAATTCCGTGCTCTTTAGCGACTTTTCCACGTAAGAGTTCGACTTTGTTAAATCACCATAAATTCTTGGAAACTCCAAAAATTCTGAATCTTGGCAATATTATAAAGCATCGAGTTAGCTTTCCATTGGTTCAAACGGTGAGTCAATCGGAGTCCGGACGAGGGAGTTATGGTCGAAATAGCTAAGTCACTCTCATTTTACAGATTCGTCCAAAACTGCCTGTACCCGGTGCCGCGGCACACCTGGGCTGAGCCGCGGCACACCGCGAGCCACAGGAGCGAATTTTGGGTCTGTGCCGCGGCACACCTATACCGAGCCGCGGCACACACGTCGACCACCCTATATCTGCGTTTTCTCGCGTTTCAACCGATATTTCTCATTTCTTCACCATCACACGAGAGGAAAGGCTTGAGAGAGGAAGGTTTCTCCATCTATCACTTGAGTGTGTGACTTCCTTCATCTATTTTCGATTTTTAAGCTCGGATCATCGATCTATCGAGTATTCTTCGAACCATAGTGCTTGGATCTTCAAGAGGTAATTTCTTCAACATCTTGGATTTCGATTTTGTATTGGGTAATGATGTTTTGGATGTTAAAATCATGGGGTATGAAGTGATATACGCATGATTATGGACTTGTTGGAGTATTCATCGGATTATTGAAAGATTTTTCAAGAACACTTGAATTTTGTGTTGGAAATTGGGGATTTTGTTTGACTTCATCCTTTTAATCCGTAGTAATTTAGATTAGTGATGGATTGATGATGATTTAGGTGCATTCTATCATTTCCATCGTTATTCCACGGTTGGAGTGTATTGATTCGTCGTTTCGGTTGAGTTATTAGTCGACGCCTTGAAGGTGTCCGACAAAATGTCTAAGAGGGGGGTTTTGTGCGTTGTACGATTATTATTCATCGTACGATTGTTGATTTATCATTGATATGACTTAGGGACGAAATCCTTGTGAAGAACTCAAGTCGGAACCCTTCCGTTCGTTGTCTTCTTCGTGGTTCAAGCTTCCCGGTCAAACCGTGTTCTTCGGGATCTTCGGTAACGTTTATTAAGGCAAGTATACCTTTATGATTGTACGTTCTCGACTTTGAAAGTATGAAATATTGATGGTATGATTATTTCTAGCCACTCCGGGACGGGCCTATGGTCCTCTGAGGGTTTCGTAGCCTCTGGTGCGATTCCATGGTTGATATGAACGAACCGTTTCTACGGCATTCATATGAAATAATGTTGGCATGTAATGAACGAACCGTTTTGACGGCATTCCTACATGTAACGGCGTATGATATGAACGAACCGTTTTTACGGCATTCACATACGTCTTGAGATTTTAGTCATTCCGGAATACTAGTCTTATATTGATGAATTGACGGATATTGATGAATTGACGGATTACATTTACTTTATTGTCGAGGAGTATCATGTTTCATATTGTTATACTTGCACTAGCTATTCGACGGCTAACCCCTTTATGGGGGAAATACGTTTCATGTATTTCAGGTTCCAGGAGAGCGGACAGACGGGTATCGGGTCGGCATGAAGATGATGGGCAAGTGTGATACTGTGTCTTGTCTCCGGTTATTTTCTTGGATTACTCCATTTAGTGTTGTTGTACTGGAATGGATTTTTAATACTCGAGTATTGTATTTCAGTTCCCTTGATGTTCCGGCCTGTGTTGCCGAGGTATTGATTTGTGCAGTGATGTATATGGTTTCATTGGTTATGGTTTTGAATACCATTTGTATCGTCTTTCATTCTATTGTATGTAGACCTTATCGGTCAAGTTTATAGTTCCGCGTATGTTTAGCCTTGTGGGTCCCACGGCGGGGCTCACGGCGCTGTAATATACCCTGAATAACTTGGGGGGTGTTACAGTAAATCAATTTATCCAATAAATCGATTTAGACATCCAATATCCCAAATTAGATATCCAATATCTAATATTCATAATGAGAGAATTAGCTTGATTCATTCCGTCGTCAATCCTATTGCGCGACTCGGTAGGTCCATCTCAGTCAGCAATGGGAGGAAGCAAAGAGTAGTAGCACCACCTAGCCAGCCTGGCGGCCTACACTGTACCCCAACTGAGAACGAATGATTGGGATCATTCAAGAACCATTCTGTCGTGAATACCAGTATACGTATAAACCCTTCTTTCAAATCTCCCAATCAAGTTATGGGGTCACGGTCAGTCAAACCTTATCTGTACTTGACGCTATGCATGCGTTAATGCAAATCGAGATCATCGAGCTGTCGTGTATCTAATACAACTAGCTTCAATGCTTTGGCCAAAGACTTATGATCTCATCTGCCAATAACCGCATAGGACATATAACCCGCTCACTAACGGGAGAAAGAATTCTATCTTGGTATTCAGTAGGACATGCTATTTGCCCGTCAAGATGCACGTCGAGGTTGACCCCCGCCTTCCGGTTTACAGGGTCGAACTACTCTAATGAAATTCTTGACGTCACAAGCACATCCCTACTAAATCCTCAAGTCGAAGGATCACGAATACGTATCATAACCTTTCGATTCCGTCATTGACTGTCCGGGAGTGAAATCCGTGTGACGAATCGAGGGTGAGTCGGTGCGAGTATACTAATCCAATTAGCATACCTATAACGTGTGCTCCCACTAACCATTAGTGTTGGACAGACACTCTCCATGTCAAAGAACACGTCATACAAGTCTTCATATAAACTTAACGCCCAGTCAAGTTTCATCGACTTGCGAACGATTAAGTATTTGAGCTATAACCTTTCCAGTGCCGACCCCCTTATCCAATAAGGAGTGGAACATTTTGCTCTCAAATACACGGACTAGTTTCTATATGTTTATTTACGAGTTAGGAATGCCAGTAACTTCCAGTAAATAAAGAAACATTCATTTGCCTTATATAAATGGTTTACATAGTAACAAGTACAATGCCCTCACTCAACATCCTCTGAGTGGCATTCGCGGGCATACTCCTAACATCTGTAACACCCCAAACTAGACGGCTATCACAGTGCCGTGGACCCCCAACTGGAACCCACCAGGCGAATGAAAAATAATGATTTAAATAATATAGCTGTAGTACCAAACCGCATTATATTATCAATTACTCCGATGAGGAGTTTCAAGTACAATACACCCAGGAATACTGAATACATATATATTTCATATGAAGATGAAATATACAACACTGAATTAAATGAAAGTCCAAATAGAAACTACAACGGAAAATATAGATGATGAAAACATGAATAACTGAAAGGATTGGGGGCCCCTACTAGTATCACTGGGACTCCTCGTCGTCGCCGTTCTATTCCCGTGCCTTTGCCCTGCCATGACCTAAAAACAACATCCCCAACGGGGTCAGTTATACAAAACAACAATTCTCATGAGTTGAACAGTTACAATAATCACATGTCTTAGTTATGAAATCAAGTCTGAAAGAGGGGCATCATAGTACGCCCGAATGGGATGTGCAAGTGCACAAGTAACTGAGTGTCCGGAACCCCGGATATACACATGCAAATTGACCTAATTAGTCTTACGGAGGCACGTTACCGTATGCACGGTCCAATGTGTCGGATTACCCGCATAACATATGACCATAGTGTGCCCGACTAAAAATTCCACACATATACCACCCGGCAACGAACACGATCCCGGAAGGTCACAAGAACAAGAGCGACCATGATGAATAACAATGAATCGAAATCCGACAAGGGCCAAGAATGACTCACCGGGGTGAAATGATAACACAATGAGTTGTAACGCTCCCAAAATTTGCCGGGACGCTACAGTGCCGTAAATCCCATGTGGGACCCACAAGGCAAGTTTTGAAAGAGTTTAAAAATTCATCATGAAATAAATTGCGGAAAGTAGTCTCATGATAGCGTAGGTACGAAATGAAATACTTTAAAGAAAAATAAGTCCGCGTACGCGGTTATTAAATAACGTGGAATGTTTTCAGAATTCAATTTAAGAAACCGATTAACAAGGCTTCTCCCCAACACTGCTCAAGCCTGAACAGAACCTTCGGGAACGTCCTGCACATATTCAACAAATTTGCCTGACACGACGAATCGTGCCAGCCAACCTAGGTCAGTCAATACGAACAAAATTCATTGATAGAATTAGATAAATCCACAATATAATGTTATTACTCGGTAAGGCCATACATTACAGAATATTCAACATTGTCTCATCTATCAGCATATAAACTCCCAAGGTCGCAACCAAGGGTCACAGAAGAATCTACACAGGAATACTCCAGGCGTGGGTACCATTTAGGTTTTATCCCGCAACACAGTTCCATATGGTATTTCAACATATAAACTCCCAAGGTCGCAATCAAGGGTCACGGAAGTATCTACTCAGGAATACTCCGGACAAGACAAGTAAAACGAGCACAATTTCACACATAGTGATGCACATTAAATTTTAGAATTTAATATAACATAGTCCGAGCAAGGGTTCACTCAATGAGAGTTACTCCCTTGATAACACAACGGCTCAAACGACCACACCTGAGAGCTCAACCTATTACATATTTGTCGATTAATACCTTATGGTGATAATGACGATTAGTGACAATTTTCCCGTCCCGTTAGGATTCTAAACCTAGTTTGATCATGATGTCGACAAATTTATAATTTAACGTGAATTACTAAGTTCCTCGATCCGCCAATTTATAATTTAACTTCTCTTTAAACAATAATGTTCTAGTACAACATTTATACGTTACGACTACCACTTATAGCCACCGTAATTTCATTAATTACTTTCGAAATTCTAGAATAGAACGACTAAGCACAAATCTCCCAGAATCCTAACGTATTTGATAACTTATCCGATTCGATAATCGTTAATTAATTCATTAAGGAATTACCAATGGGTTCACAATACAATAATCGGATTATACTCGCAATCCATAACAAGACGCTTCTATGGTGTTGGTGATTTACAAATTCGATTATGAGTTTTACAATCCACTTACGAGTACTACTACAATTCATTCAAAATACTAACTTGATAGGTTTCGATAACAATTGTGATTAGTTTTTCACCGGTCCGATCACTATCGAAAGTTCTAAACTACCCAAGGCATCCGAAATCTAGTACGACTCATCTAACAATACTGATATGAATTCAAGATTTGATAAACTTACCGTACTTGACACGAAACGAAGAAGAATGATGAAGGACGATGAAGAATGGAAGAACAACACCTTCAAAACCTTCTCCAGAGCTTGATCAATCCACTCTACTGCGGTAATACACGGCTAGGAAGGCTCAAAATTCGGTTTGGGGGGTTGGAGGATGATTTTCGGATGATAAGAAGTGTTCAAGGGTCATAGGAAATGAAAGAGGAAGTGTCATTTTCTAACATCAGGCTATCATCACGTACATAATGCATAAGGTTTTACGTACCTAACCTTCGTTACGTACGTTATCGCCTATGGGCACGTAAGTGTTTCTCAGGAGCAACTGCCCTAAATGTCATGCCCAATTACGTACATAATGTGTGGCTGACTTACGTACGTAATGATTAGTTGACTAGCCACGCGAGATTGAGAATCTCGTCCGAAGACTGCATTACGTACGTAAAGTCTAAACTTTAACGTACGTAATGTTATGAAAATAGCGTACGTAATGCTGCTCAAGTAACATATGTAATGCTCGTTCAACACACTAAGCTAATATTACGTTAAATCCTTATAACACGACTTCCCTTTAGACTCATCCAGCAATTTATCGGGGAACAAGACGTTGGCCACCGTCATATTCGCACCGACAATTCCTCAACAACATCAAGGTAAGTCACCGACATATCATCAACATCAGGGAATCACATCGCGACACAATTAAGTACTTTCAAGAATTTTCCTGCCACAACACGGTCTGAACATAATACGTATAAAAGTAAAAGCATCACGTTGGAGCACATTATTAATTATTAAAATGAGGTACAAGGTTTTAAACAGCATGGAATACTCGTGGTAATACATGAGTGATAGCTCAAATGAAACGATTGGAACCGTCATTCCTTGTGAATAGAATGATTAGTTTGATAATTACAAGTCTCAACATGATTGATATACTATGAATGAATTATATATATGAATGAACAACAACGAAAGGAATGATTATCCTTTTAACTGAGCAAGAATTAACTTGCCTCAATACCGGTGATGAAATGTCCTTCCCCGAACAAACGTCCTTAATGGAATTATCGGTCGCTCGAACAACCTTGAGTAACACAATTACCAATAATTCGCTTAATATACGTATCAATTATGAACATAACCAACTCAAGAAGTCGATACAACAAACCCAAACTCAATGGGGCATTTTGACAAACACGCCGTAGACAATCTTCAATTATTTACAACCAATCTCCATTGTATCGATACTAAGCCTCCAAGGCGTGATCCAATCCAACAAAACATCCTCAATACAATCAATAATCCAAAAGGAATACACAACTCGAGATTACGACAACATCTAATTGAAACCCCCAATTCCAAATCAACATTCAAAGTGTTCTTGAATAATCTTCCAACAATCCAATGGTAATTCATAAAAACTCATAATCATTCGTATATCCCTTCACATATCATGATTATAAAATCCAAAACATCATACTTCATCTCAAAATCAAAATCTAGGGTGTTGTGTCAAGATTTATTCACCTCGACAGGCGATCGACTACAAGGCCGAGCGACCGAGTCCACAACCAATCAAGCTATGGCGAACTCGCCTAAGCGAAGATACCAGGCCACCTTCGGGCATCTAGCGATCGACTCCCAAGGCGATCGCCCTTTGGCACCTAGCGATCGACCCTGGTGCCCGGCTAAGGACGACCGTCCTACGCCCCGAACAGAGACCATCGTCCGTCAAAGTCCACGAAGACTAGATCTTAAAGCAGCGCCCACATGCAGATCCGAGACAGGCGCCGCGTTTCATGGATCATTGACCACCAATAGCTGTCTCTGACAAGGGCGGCTTTACCTACCGACAAGCCCGCCGAAAGGTGCAAGGTGAGACCGCCCGTGACAGCGACTCAGATGCGTGCAGGCTTCTCATTGGACCGCACAGCTGGCTGCCAGCAACTCCTGCAGACTTTAAGGGAACCAGCCCATGTGCTAAAGACGATCGCCCGCTTATTATAATACAGCGGAGGCGATCGCCCGGCATATCCAAGTCCTATAAATAGAGAACCTCCTTCTACTAGAAAAAGGTTCCGCATTGAGTTCTGAATTCATTCACGAAAATACATATCAGCATACATACTTCTAAGCTCTTGGCTTCCTCTCCCGAATCTACCGCAGGACTTCTATCTCAGCACCTCTCAACCAGAAGACGGTCGGCAGAAGCCAGAAGTCTCCACAGTGCAGATTCAAAGAGACTCACAAGCCCAGGAGCTCAAATATACAGCAGCTACACACCGTGAGAGACTGTCGATCTCTCACCGCCGTCACAGCTCATCAACGTTGTTACAGGAACTCACAGAGCATCAAATCTGGTTCTTCCGGCAATCTACACGCTCACTAGCTAAGATAACTAGAAATCTTTACACTCATTGTAATAGATTCTAACATTAATACTTGTATCCCCGAATATTTGTATTAATAACATCTCGCGAGAGCATTCAAGTCCGGGACTAACAACCCCGGCAAATCTTGTGTTATTTGCTTTTCCCACGGAAGTGTTCTCGCATTTGTTTGCTATCCATCCATTCCAGTGATATCTATCTCCGGATAATATTTTGGGTAGGAACAATTGGCGCTAGAGGAAGGGTAGTCTACACCTTCATTTTTATTCCTACCATCCCGAAGAGCACTCACTGTTATCGGGGCATATACTTGAAGTGACACTCATTGCGCTTCAAAGAAAGCCTTTAGAATTATGACGTCCGCCTCCACATCGAAGAGAGCTGCTATCCGAACCACCGGACACCATATCCCGGCTCAATCCGAACCCCAGCCGACGACCGGGGGAAGCCACGGCAATGCGAGACTCTCGATCCCGCACCTGAGGGGTGGCCCCAACCTCTCACTCGACCAGTTCCAAATTGAGGAACAGATCGAGGAGGCTATGGATATCCTAAAGGAGCGACGGAGAGCATGCGCGTCGCCCGCAGTAACTCCCTCGGCTATCCGCCGCATGGGCAAACGGAAATTCAAAAGGCTACAGGGCGAGCGATCGTCAATAAGCCCCGATTCACGAGAAAAGGCTCTCGCACTACCGGACGGGTCCGTATTCAGTAGCTTGGGACGCGACCCATCATGGAGACCGGGGCATTCCAATCCCTATTACAAGACGATGGAATCCGAGTCCGCCACCAGGAGTTCGGCCTACCCGACTCCCATTCCGAACACCAGAGGATCAATACTTGATCGCCTCGGCTCCTGCTCGGAGCGCCGAGCCGCGGGTAGCCGGGCCACGGCGATGGCCGCTATGCAACGCCAGCTCGACGAGATGAAGGCACTCTTGGACACTGGGGCAATCACCAGCAGAAAGATCATCAGGCCGACCGAGCCACTCGCGGTCCACATCGAGCTCGCCCCCGTGCAACTAAGGATCGCTCCTCCCAAAACACCTCTGTACGAAGGGAGATCGGACCCAGAGACCCACCTAAGTAAATTCTGAATTTACATGACCGGGTGTGGGGCAACAGATGCAACCAAGTGCCGAATCTTCCCATTAACATTGGGCGAGCTGGCCCATAGGTGGTACGTCTCACTGCCACCACGATCGATCATATCCTTCGAGAAACTGGCGAATGACTTCACGTCATACTTCGCCACCAAGGTCTCCAGACCAGAAGGCCCCCACCACGTGATGAAAATTAGGCAGGGGGAAGATGAAACCGATGCAGATTACATCGACCGAGTGGACGAAATCATCCTCACCGGCGAACCCATCAGTGACGAGATCGCTCTCTATTCAGTCCTGGGGGGATTCTACGGACATTCACCCATGTTTAGACATCTCACCAAGGATATCCCCCCAACCTACGTGATCTTCCGTGCTAAGGCTGCTGACTTTCTGGCCAGGCAAAGGCTACTCGCCCTCCACCTAGGCGAGGAAACGCCTCCTCCTGCAAGAAAAGCGGCGATCACCAAAGCCAAGAATACGGTCGCCACGCCATCCGGCGGCCTCAGGGCCATCGAGGATGTGGAAGCCCATCTCCTCCACAAGTTCGATCGAACTTCGGCCCACATTTTCTATGCCATTAAGGGGCGCAAACTGCTAAACAAGCCAAAGGCAATAAGGTACCACGGTCATCTGGACCACAATCAATATTGTGCTTACCACAAGAGTCCCGGCCATAGCACAAACCAATGTCGCGACCTCCTCAAACAGCTCTGGAGATTGTTCGAGGAGGGAAAATTGGACAGTTTATTGGCTTAGCCAGAGCCCCACCAATCTCCCAACACGGTCGCCCGAGTCGAACGCGAACAGGCCGGAAAAACTCATACAAGCCGACCCCTCGATCAACCTCGGCAACCGTATCTACGTACTTCGATCGAGAGAAGGGAACTTCGGAAGTCTCTCCCCGATTTCCCACCTCATTGAACCAAAGGCTACTGCCTGAGCTAGCGCTTCAAAAAAGAGGATGATTCGCTCGCCCTCTAAAGTTCATCATCCGACATGTTGGACTAAGGCACGAAATTGCCTCCCCGCACAACGTACACCTTCGACGATCGACATCTAACATGACGATCCGAGGTAGAAGAGTGCAACCATGGTCCTGGTGGTCGATGGAACCGACTGCTTAGGCCATGCAAGGTTCCTTTGCGCTGAGATCGCCCGCCCTTCGTTTAAATACGAGGCGGGCATAGTCGAAGGACTCTCCAAACAAATTAGTGGACACGATCGCCCGCCCTTGAAGGTCCATCACTTAGCATGGCGGATCCTTCACGGACAATGCGATGCGTCCCTACCCCTGTCTCAACGTAAACCGTCGAGGATTGCCATCTAACATGACGATCCGAGGTAGAAAAGAGCTAACAAGCCACGGACGTGGAGTCGATTAATCCGACGACACCCCGCGCAAGGGCTCCTCAAGACCAAGACCGCACGGCCTTCATTTAAATACGAGGCGAGGTGCAGCCTAACGGAGGACCCTCACAATAAAATGAGTCACAAGACAGACAATGTCGCTCGTGCACAAGACATGGTCATGGAGATCGGTCCATCGAACTCCGCGATCGTGCACGGTTCCTCAAGTCCGATACGGACAGCCTTCCTCGAGGATTCGACAAAATTGAAGACCGCTCACTCAACGATTTATTTTCGTCCCCTTACTTTCACTAAATGAACAAAAACAAGGGGGAAGAGTGTGGAACTACCTATACAGCGATCGTCCATACTCAATTACATACGGAGATCGGCATTAGTCAGATGTTCGTGCAGCGATCGAATTTATTGTAAAAGTTATCTATTTGAGTTTATCAATTCACTTAGACATACTACACACGCAACAATCTATCCTCACACATTTGTACAAAGTCAAGCAAAAGACTCGAAAAAGCAATCATTCAAGTGATAAATCGAAGAACCGAATGTTCATTACATTACATGAAATCTCAAAGGTACATACATGGTCACCCGAAGGCCTAAATACTACAAAAGGAAAGCTATAAAACTACAAGGCAGAAATCTAAAGCAAGCAAGAATTAAGAGCCTCAGGCCCTCGCCTGGCCTTCGCCTTCAATCACCGGATCGGCCTGCGGCCCTTCGCCAGCTTCCGGAGCAGCCTCCCCGTCCTCCAGAGCATCGGGATGAACGAGGTTCGCCGGAGTCGTATACCAGGTCAAATCCACGCCAAGTTCCGAGAGATCCAAGATCGGCAAGGAGAAAGCAGGATGGAGATGATGCTCCAACGCATACGCCTTGAAGTTCTCAGCAAGAGGGACGACCTCCAACCCTCCTTTCTTAGAAGCTCGGATCGAGTCAGCGAACGCCATATAATAGGCGAACTCGCTGACAAACTCCAAGTTAAGAAAGGGATTGGTCTTGGTCGCCTCTACCTCCCCTTTCAGCTCCGCCATCGCCTGTTGCGCACCTTGGAGCTCAGCCTCCCTTGCAGCTGTCTTTTCCCTCGACTCCACCAGCTCGCTAGTAAGCCGAGCGATGGTCACCTTCAGTCGATCGGCCTCCATCTCAGCGGCCTTCTGCGAGCGTACGGCATCTGTCATCCGGTACCGAAATCAGTCAACCGTCACCCGAGACATCTCGGCATCCTTCCTCGCCAGCTCAAGCTCTTGGCTCGCCCGCTTAGCTGCGTCCAAGGAGTCCTTCTCCATTGCCACAATCTTGTCGGCGAACTCGGCATTCTCTTTCTGAGCACCCTCGAGATCCTCCTGCAGATGAGTAGTGGAAGGACGCCCCTCAAACTCCTGCACAGCCTGGGCAGCCATCGTCGCCGCCTGGAGAGTGAGAGCGAGAGCAGCTTGCATTGTACTCCCAGATCGCTGACGAGCGATCGCATCTAGATCGGTCGTCCAGGCCTTCGGTAATGCAGAAACGGCCCGGTTGACGTATAGCAGGACATCACAGGCCTGGCGAGGAGATCGACTCGCCAGAAAATCCTGCACCATCGGCGGACAAGATGGATCTAGGCTACAGATCGTGTATCAAAACAGCAAAGTTGGAACATCTCCCACGCAAATGACAAGTTCAACTCAGCAAGCCAAGTTTACCTCTCGGCTTTCTTGGGATCACGGCCGAAGTATGGTTTCCCACGGGGGGTCTCAGCATCGGCGATAGCCATCTCCCGCAAGAAAGTCGCAGAGGGCGCAGGTTCAGTCGCCGGAGGAACAACAGTGATCGTAGGCGCGGCGATCGGCACCTCACTGACAGGGGCAGAAACTGGAGTTTCTCCCGACCTCTGCCGTTTACGATTCGTCCGAAGCCCCTCCTCATGAACTTCCTCCTCAGCCACGATCAGCTCTACGTGAGGCTCCACCCCCGGAATGATAGGTAACGCCACAGGAGGAACCCGAGATGACTTCGTCTGGCGAACACGACCCAGAACTCCAGGGTTCGACATAGCTATCTCCGGTGGAGGCTCCAGAATGCGAGGAAAGCGAACCTCTGCAATAAGGACAATCGAGCCACAGTTAGTCATATTCCTCTAACAGGACGATCGCCCATCAAATGGAGATCGTAGAAATTCATACCTAAGACCGAGAGATGTATCGGAAAACGGAATAGGCGAGCGGACAACCAACGACTCTCCTTGTTGATCCGGATAGCATTCAAGTCGTCGTCCGACAAACTTCGTATCTGCTCCCAGATGACCAGGAAATCAAAAGGCAACTCGTCGATTGCCGGAATATGGAAACCTGCAAAAATGAAATCAAATTAGATCAGTTCAGAACATATCCAAACAAAGGGAGAGTCCGAACCCTTACCGGGATTTCTCTCCCGAAAGCCAGTGGGAATGTTCAGCTCGCCAGTGGGGTTGTCGCTCGCTGAGGCTTTCCAGGTACCGGCGACCCAGAACCACTTCGTCAGATCGCCCCGCACCTTGTTCGGGACTCAAGGATCACCCGACCGGATTGGCCTTGTATATGATAGCTTCCGACCGACCCTTTCTGAGCCGTCAGCTTGAACAAGTGGTTCATCTCCGACGGAGAAGGGAGGCGGTACAGTCGGTGACCGCCAAACAAGGTAAGAGTGCAGATAATCTGAATCCAGGCAGTCGGTGTTAGATGGAGCGGCGCCAAATTCCAAGCAGCCAGCAGATGGGAGACGGAGAACGATAAAGGAAATTGCAGCCCTGCCTCCATGATCGCTTCGTTCACAGTGACCATCCCCTCCAGAGGCTGATCGGCTCTCTCATTCTCGGCCGACACGAAGAGATCCACATCTGAAGGGATATGGAACCTCGTCCTCCAGACGGCCAGATCCCTCCTGGTCGCCGAACTCCTGATTTGGCCAAGAGACCATAAAGATCGCTGCGCAGCCCGAAATAGCGATCGCTTAGGAGGATGATAAGGGTTAGCGATCGAGTACTCCCGGAAATTGAATCGAGGAGACGGAGCATCCAACCTCTCCATAATCTCAGCAAAAGCCACGTAGGCCCGGCCGAAGGCGCTGTGCTGCTCCCAATAGGCCCTCACCGCCAGATCCCTCTCCATATGTGACCGTCGATGCTCTACCGCCGCCTCCCTAGCGACGTTGGCCTCATTAAATAGCGCCTCGGCTACCGCGGGATCGATTCCGGCGCAGATAGCTTCTGTGGCCGTCTCCAGGTGGAAATCTGCAGAAGATTCTCCCCAGACGGTAGAAGTCCCAGCGGCGGAGGAGGTGCCCACTCCCGACGAAGAAGGTATTCCAGACATTCTCAAATTCAAGATGAGGAGAAGAGGAGTATGTTCTTACCAAAGATGGAATCGACCGACGATCGGCAATCAGATCTTCAGAAAAATCTACAGCAAAATCCTTCTTTCTCCAGTAAAAGCACGTAAGAGTGAACACTGCAACTCTGCGCCCTTTTATAGGAGATGGCAGGGACTCGTGTGCAATTAAGGAGAATATCAGGGGTCGGAATGCAACCGTCGACAGGCGATCGACTACAAGGCCGAGCGACCGAGTCCACAATTAATCAAGCTATGGCGAACTCGCCTAAGCGAAGATACTAGGCCACCTTCGGGCATCTAGCGATCGACTCCCAATGCGATCGCCCTTTGGCACCTAGCGATCGACCCTGGTGCCCGGCTAAGGACGACCGTCCTACGCCCCGAATAGAGACCATCGTCCGTCAAAGTCCACGAAGACTGGATCTTAAAGCAGCGCCCATGTGCAGATCCGAGACAGGCGCCGCGTTTCATGGATCATTGACCACCAACAGCTGTCTCTGACAAGGGCGGCTTTACCTACCGACAAGCCCGCCGAAAGGTGCAAGGTGGGACTGCCCGTGACAGCGACTCAGACACGTGCATGCTTCTCATTGGACCGCACAGCTGGCTGCCAGCAACTCTTACAGACTTTAAGGGAACCAGCCCATGTGCTAAAGATGATCGCCCGCTTATTATAATACAGCGGAGGCGATTGCCCGGCATATCCAAGTCCTATAAATAGAGAACCTCCTTCTACTGGAAAAAGGTTCCGCATTGAGTTCCGAATTCATTCACGAAAATACATATCAGCATACATACTTCCAAGCTCTTGGCTTCCTCTCCCGAATCTACCGCAGGGCTTCTATCTCAGCACCTCTCAACCAGAAGACGGTCGGAAGAGGCCAGAAGTCTCCACAGTGCAGATTCAAAGAGACTCACAAGCCCAGGAGCTCAAATATACAGCAGCAACACGCCGTGAGAGACTGTCGATCTCTCACCGCCGTCACAGCTCATCAACGTTGTTACAAGAACTCATAGAGCATCAAATCGGGTTCTTCCGGCAATCTACACGCTCACTAGCAAAGATAACTAGAAATCTTTACACTCATTGTAATAGATTCTAACATTAATACTTGTATCCCCGAATATTTGTATTAATAACATCTCGCGAGAGCATTCAAGCCCGGGACTATCAACCTCGGCAAATCTTGTGTTATTTACTTTTCCCACGGAAGTGTTCTCGCATTTGTTTGCTATCCATCCATTCCAGCGATATCTATCTCCGGATAATATTTTGGGTAGCAACATAGGGTTTGAAGAAATTACCTAGGATTTAGGATGAAGAACCCAAGTAGATGTTGTTAATCTACACCAAGAACTCGAGGAGGATGATATCTCTAAGATTGAAGATGCCCAAATCGCCCAGAAATCGCCCGAGAATTGCCCACGGAGAGAATGAAGGAGAAAGGAGAGGAAAATGAACTCCTCTTCCAAAATCCCGCTGCTAAAAAGGGCTTGCTGACTCGCGTGCCGCGGCGCGGACTGAGTGTGCCGTGGCCCGCGGCTAAAATTCGCGAGCAGGAGCCCAGTCCGTGCCGCGGCATGGAATGCAGTGGGTCGTGGTGCACGGTACAGCCGTGCCAGGCTCGAATCCTACAAGGGGTGTGCCGCGGTGCACAATCCCTTGTGCCGCGGCGCAATCCCTTGTGCCGCAGTGCACACTGTTCGTGCCCAAAAAGTGACGAAAAACGACCCAGAAAGAGAATAAACGTAATAGAACCCAAAACTTTGGAATATTTGGGAATGATCCAACACGATACTCGATCGAAACACCAATAAAGGTTCACAAACTCCATAATAACATGAAATGGAATTGCGGGAACCCCAAAAGGGTGGGTCCGAGCAATGATTACGAGAATTGGTCCAAAGTAGTACTATCCGAACAATAAAGAGTAAATTCGAAATGATATGAACTCCAAGATCAACATCAACTTACTGAACAATTTCAACGAGTACAATAATATTCTCCTCTCGATTCTCAAGCATGGTTGAACGATGATCGATACTGATACACGACTCAAAGCACGCCGAACGGAAAACAGAAACAAATGATCATGAATGATGAATGATTATTAAAGAGAAAATTACTGAGTGATAATTACTGAATGATAATAAATGAATTCGCACCCGGGTATTACACCATATAGGTACCTAACCACTTCTTATAGCCATTTGTCTCCTTGATAGCCCAGGTTCGGAATGCCTTGATATCCTTCCCTCGTTTGTAGACCTATTGCCACTTGCACTCGATCCACCACTTGAGCAAATTGGGTCATATGGTTTGACAAAGCATGTCGGGAACATCAGGATAATCGTTTGCCTCCACAGTTCGCTCTTGATTATTGTTAACATATTCCCGTTGCTCGACAGGACTATGATTAGCCTTTTCGACCGAGAATCAAAAACAGAGGGTGAAGCTTCCATTCGAGCGTTTCCGCGTCTACGATCCCGATCTCGTCCACGACCTCCTCTCAATATACTGTAATCATACATACTCAATATACAAGGAATCATTCTAAAGTTTAATTATCGTAAAAGGCATAATATTAAAAGACAATAATTGAGTTTTTGGAAACTTACAACCACGGTTAGCATGAAAACGTAGGCGTTACAGTGATGTTATTCACAGCCGGTTCACCAAAAGATACATCTAGACCCTAATTTAACTCGACTACCAAGATATCCATAATTTTAGCTCTGATACCATATTCTGTAACACCCCCTAGATATTCAGGGTTATTACACCACCGTAAATCCTTTATGTAAACTTATACTAGGTGTTGGGAAAACAAAGACCCTGTATCGAAACAGCCGGGATACTCGAATCCCTGTATCGAATGTTATTTAGAGGTTTTGACATATATGCCAATCTGTATACAGTAAGGAAACTATGTCGAAGCTTTGAGGCTTTATTCTGTATCGAAGAACTGCCTCGAATCAGCATAAAGTGAAGCTCGTCAGTACAGCAAGTAGTCTTGTAAAAAGACCAAGTATGGAAACTGTCTCGATGCTCAAAATACAGTCATCTTCCATACAGTTCACAAAAGGACAAGAAGGAACACAAGTCAAGTCCCGTTGAACAAAGAAGTATTTAAATACTCAAGGATAAAGTATTTAAATACTGTCAGTCTTCAGATCTTCAGAATCCCGCGAAATCCGGATCATGTCATATTCCCGTTGAAGGAAATCTTATTCAAACGGATACATCTCAACGGATACTTTCTTCAGAGACTATATATATCCTATGAAGACATTGAAGATCAGTTACCGAAGTAACCTAATACTCAAGCTATCAAAGTTATCATCAGAGCAAACATATCTCCAAAGCATACTGCTATTAAGAACGAAAGAGATATACAGTGCTCAACATCAAGAATGTACCATCATCACCAAGAACTTGATATTCAAAGTTGCTGTTCTTACCTGGTTACCTACCTTTTACCTCTGTGTAAAAACCGAGCTCTGTGTGAACTCAACAAGTTATTCTGACCTGTGTGGGACGAATAAGGACGAAGCTTTGGAACTGTGTGTGAAGAAGCTAGTCAAGAAGATATCTTTAACCAATCTGTGTGAACGGTTGAAAGCGACATTCTTTGTATCAATCTGTGTGAACGATACAAGGATAGGTTTGTTTATAATTACGTAGTTGTGTATGCAGTAATTATAATAAACTTTTTACTCCTGTGTGGAGGACCAGTGGACGTAGAGGGGTTTACCTCGAACCACTTAAATTACTGTGTTATTTACCTTCAACTTTTACTGTTTTAAATTACTGTGATATATTAAGTATACACCAAATACTTCGTTGCTGTATCCATGGCAACTAACTGTATCCAAGACTTCCGCTACGCACTCAGATTTAGATTCCGTACAGTTTGTTGTTTAAACTATTTTCCAAACTGTATCGAGTATACTTAAGTGGCCAACAAGTGGTATCGGAGCGGTTGATTCTAAAAAGAATCAGTCGTATTTCTTTTTAACCGAATCAGATTCAAATCACTTATTTTCAAAACAGTCTCTTTCATTCCTATATTATCAGTATGGATACTTCTATGATTAACAAAGTCCCTATGTTCTCTATTAACGAATTTGACGACTGGAGAATTAGAATGGAAGCTCATCTTGAAGCAATGCACGAAGAGATGATTTTTGTTATACAGGATGGTCCGATCAAGATCATGAAGGTCAATCCAAGAAGGATTGAGGGCCAAGCCCATGCTGAAATGCTCGAGAAAGAACGCGAGCAATGGACAACAGATGAAAGGAAGCGAGCCAATCTCGACAACGTGGCTAAGAACGCGTTATTTGTCACTCTTGACAAAGGCACGTTCTCAAAGGTAAAGAGCTGCAAAACAACAAAGAAATCAGGATAAACTCAAGTTAATTTGTGAAGGAACTGAGCTCTCAAAAGAAAACAAGATTTCAAAACTTACTCAGCAATTTGAATCTTTTGAAATGAAACCAACGGAAACACTTGAGGAACTTGACCTCAGATTTACTGGTATTGTTGGTGAACTTGAAGCGTTGGGCAAGATTTACACCCAAAAGGAGAAGAACTTAAAAATTTTCAGATCTCTCCCATCCCGATGGGACATTAAGACCATAGCTATGCGTGTATCCTGTAATCTTAATGAAATATCCACTTTTGATCTCTTCTCTGACCTTAAAGCTTTTGAGTATGACATTGATGAAGAGAGAAAGTCAAGAATCTCCTTCAAAGGTCATGCCTCTCGGCCAGACGAACCGTTGACACAAAGATGCCTAGCTCGTCGAAGCCCGGTCACAAGAACGCTGACAGTGACGACTACATGCTTTCACAAGATGAAATGGCGCTTCTAATGCACAAATTCAAAAGTTCATCAAACACTGAAAGACTCCCTGTGCCCAAACTCATCAACAAGCTAAATACCGAAACATCATCCGGTGATGCTAACTCGTGTTATAATCACAGAAACTGTGCCATTATGCAAACAAATGTCCTCATCCCAAAGTCCAAAGATTGCCTGAGGCCGAGCAACAAGAGAGAGATGAAAGAAGACGTGCTTGGAAAGACAAGCTCAAGGCCCTGATTGGAGAATCAGAAGCCTCCCCCACACAATCCAAATCAGCAGAATGTCTTCAGGTGGTCACTGAAAGTGATTCATCTGACGACGAGTTCGATGATAAAGCATACATGTGCTTTATGGCCAAAGATGTTCCAGAAGGTGAAGATAGCGACGATGAGGTAAGTTCAACCTCAGTTATTCCATCAAATGCATCTCATACTTTCGAAAATATGATGAATGAATTTAAAAACATTCAAAAGGCCCATGAGACTCTAAAAACTGAGAATATACAGCTTCAATTATCAAATCTAGAGCTAAAAGATGAAAATGACTTGCTGAAAATAAATTATGAAAATATGTCTCTTGATTGTGAAACCAGCAAGGTCGATTTTGAAAAACTCATGGAGAGCAATCATCAACATGCTCATGAACTAAATGCGGTTAAAACCCATAATGAGAGCAAGACAAATGATTTGGTTCTACTACAAACCAAAATTACAACTCTCGAGAAACGAGAAACTGAACTTGAGACCATTCTGAAGTCTTTTGAAAAATCGTCCAAAAGAATGGAAGAAATTCTGAGCACTGGGCAACACGCTCATGATAAAAGTGGCTTAGGATACAGCTCATGTTCGAATAAAGGTAAAACTAGTACTGTGTTCGTCAAGAGTGTGGAACACATTCCAGAATCGGAAGATGCTCCTAGTCCCATAAAGGAACCTGCTGTACCGAGAAAACCGAAGGCTGCAATTCCGCCCCCACAACTCTACTATTCGAGACAGTGGAACCAACAACCACTCAGAAGGCGTAATCTACAGCATGCTCCACAAGCATATCATCACAACGCACTATTCGTAAAGAAAGCGGTATCCAACCACCAAAGACCCGCATGCCAGCATTCTCAAGAAAGGCGCCTAGGTATTGGATAGGAGCCCCGTTATCCCTCAAGACAAGAGATGCCGCTCAAGATCAACAAAGATAGGGAATCCAACTGGAGACCCAGAAGACAGGCTGTTAGGCCTAGGAAAATGGCTCCACCTCCTAGACGGCACTCGTACTGGAATAATAATAATAACCCTGAATTTTACCTGCATAGTAATTATCATGATTATAATAACTACGGATATGCCCCCGGTAGATATCGCAACACTGTACCGAGTACATCCTACAGTAAACCAATTGCTGTCAGGAAAATCTGGGTACCTAAAGGAACTAACATATATGGACCCAAAAATCAAAGGGGACCTAAATCTACCTAATTCCTTTGTTACAGGACATTCTAGAGGAGGATACCTGGTACTTCGATAGTGGATGCTCTCGTCACATGACTGGAGATAGGAGCAATCTATCTGATTTTGTAGAAGGTCGCGGTCCGAAAGTTCGCTTCGGTGATAAGTCTAAAGGAAGAACAAGAGGGAAAGGAAACCTACTTGTCGGGAAATTCAAGGTCACCGATGTTGCATATGTTGAAGGCTTACAGTATAATCTACTTAGTATTAGCCAGTTCTGTGATAAACAGTTCTCGGTGAAGTTCTATATGGATCGCTGTAGAGTCAAGAACACCCAAACCAAGGAAGTTGTGCTTACAAGAAGCAGATCAGGTAATATGTACATTGCTGACTGGAAGCCTATGAGCTCCTCAATTCCATGTTTTGTTTCCAAAGGCACTGCAGATCTTAGCTGGTTATGGCACAAGAGGATGTCTCACGTCAACTTCAAGACGATCAACAAGCTTTCAAGACAGGGTATGGTTAGAGGTTTGCCAGATGTGTCATTCAAGAAGGACAGCGTCTGCGGACCATGCTAGAAAGGCAAGCAAATCAAGTCAACCCTGAAAAGCAAATCCTACCTTTCAACCCAAAGAGTGTTGGAAATGCTACACATGGATCTCTACGGTCCTGTAGACCCAGTAAGTTTGGGAGGTAAGAAATATTGCATGGTTGTTGTTGATGATTATTCCAGGTATGCTTGGACGATCTTTCTTAGCAAGAAGAAGGAAACAACATCAAGGCTGCCCGAGCTCCTGAGGAAGTTGCAAAATGAAAAAGCGTCGAGTATCGTGTGCATTCGTTCCGACAGAGGTACTGAATTTACTAACCGCTTTATAGAGCAATACTGTTCGGAGAATGGAATACAGCACGAATACTCAGCTGCCCGTACACCTCAACAAAATGGTGTTGCCGAGCGAAAGAATAGGACGTTGAAAGAAGCAACAAGGACAATGATTGCCGCAAGCAAATTGCCACAAGCTTTAGGGTGAAGCAACCAATACAACGTGCTACACTCAAAACCGTATCATCAACAAGCACCACAACAAAACAAACTTATGAGGTATGGAATAACAAAACTCCATTAGTTTCGTATTTTCACATTTTGGATGCGGGTGTTATGTATTGAACAATGGGAAGGACCAACTTAGAACCTTTGATGAAAAATCGGATGAAGGAATATTCGTAGGATACTCTTCCATCAAAGAAAGCTTTAATCTTCAATAAAAGGAAGTCGACGATCGAGGAATCGGTTCATGTAGTGTTCGACAAACCACACCATGACCCTACAGAGTAGATGATATCACTCAGACATTCACCATCTATCTATCTTGGATCCACCTACACCCATAGAACCCGTAGTTGATTTAGAAATCAACCCCGCACTGTAAGAATCGATGTGGATGAAGTCGACAGCATGTCAAGCTGTACCCACGGAAACTTTCGATACAGTACGGGATCCTGAACTAGAACCCGACCGAAGATGGTTGAGAGATCACCCGCAAGAGCTGATCATTGGAAACATTAATGCAGGTGTTTCTACTCATAGGAGAATACAGAGTACACAAGGAAATGTACTTTGTGCACAAGAAGAATCTAATGCTGAAGTTTCACAGTTTCCTGAATGGAAATCTCAATCCGAACTGAGGAGACTCAATATGTGCACTATCGCTGTATTCTTAGCCCAATCCGAACTTGTTTCGACCATAGACGCTCTTAACAATTCTCATTGGATAACATCTATGTAAGAAGAGCTTAACGGTTTCGAAAGAAACAATGTATGGTATCTTGTACCCAGACCGACACACCAATCGGTTATAGGAACCAAATGGGTATTTCGAAACAAAAAGGATCGAAATGGACTTATCATAAGGAACAAATCCAGACTAGTAGCACAAGGCTATTGTCAGGAAGAAGGAATCGACTATGATGAAACCTTCGCCTCTGTAGCAAGACTAGAAGCCATTAGGATATTTTTAGCCTTTGCGGCCCATAAGAGTTTTATCGTATACCAAATGGACGTCAAGAGTGCTTTCCTGAATGGAGAGCTTGCAGAAGAAGTTTATGTTGAACAACCACCAGGGTTTGCCAACACAGACGGTATCGATCTAGTTTACAGGCTAAGGAAAGCGCTGTACGGACTTAAACAAGCCCCTAGAGCACAGTACGAAACCCCGTCCCAAGATTCTAACCAACAACGGATTTGAGAAAGGTGCTATGGACAAAACCTTGTTCAAGATACAGGAAGGTGATGACCTTCTAATGGTACAAATCTATGTCGATGATATTATTTTTGGTTCAACTAACCTTGCTCTATGTCAAAGGTTCTCACATCTCATGCAAAGTAAATTTGAAATGAGTATGATGGGGAACTTAGTTATTTCCTAGGTTTGCAGGTAAAGCATTTGCCTACAGTATATTCATCAACCAGAGAAATACAGAAGGAACTTCTCAACAAATTTGGAATGAACAATTCCAAATCCTCGCCGACCCCATGAGCACTTCCGTGCAAATTAGTGCCGATGAAGCCGAAGCCGTTTGACCAATCACTCTACAGAAGCTCATTGGTTCGCTCCGTACCTAACGGCTAGCAGCCCGATATCCAGCTTTGTTGGAGTGTGTGCGAGATACCAAGTTGCACCTAAGGAATCACACTTCAATACAAACAAACGAATCCTAAAGTACATTAAAGGAACAATGATGCAGACCGTGGTATCCTAAGGAAGGCGGATTCGATTTAGTGGATACAATGACTGGATCTCGGAGGTCGCAAGCTAGATAGAAGAGTACAAGTGGAACTTGTCACTTTCTCGGACCTAGACTCGTTTTTGGTTCAAGAAGAAGCAATTGGCTAACTCTCTTTCCACGGCTGAATCAGTACTATGTCATGGTAGCTGCCGTATGCAGATCCTTTGGATGCGGAACAATGTCCGATTATGGAATCGATGCTAGAGAGACTCCAATCATGTGTGATAGCACGAGTGCAATTGCAATCACGCACAACTCGCTTTGCACTCGCGCACTAAACATATCAACATGAAGCATCATTTTATCGGGAATCATGTCGAGAACAAGGATGTTCGCCGAAAAAGTCCATACGGACATCCAAATGGCCGACATTTTCACCAAGCCTCTCGACACGGCAAGATTCAACATGCTCGTAATGCACTGGGAATACTACAAATGCACTCGTAAGTAATTTAATGCTTTTACTCAACAATTGAGGGGAATGTCAGAAGACCCGTGAATACAGATTCAACATTAATTATCCGTACACTCGTAATCATCAATACAAGATCAGAGCGAACAAAGGCATATGAATCCTACAATGTGTGTGCAATAATTAAGGGGGAATATCAGTAGGACCCATGAATACAAAGATTAATCCAAATATTGCCGTATGGAATCAAAACCTATTAGTATTTTTAAGGGAAACGTCAGATCGACGCGGAGAACAGCACATGCTATAGGATTTCGATTCAGTATATAATATAATATTATTTCCTTTTAAAATAATTTTTGTCCACGTGCCCTGTGTTTTTATGTCAAACGTCATGTTCATTAAATGCCTTGCACGACATCTGGACAACTGAATCTCAAAAGCCGCGATGTTTTTAAATTGTTTATTATTTTTAAACCGCCGTTTTAGGCATTTAGGTATCAACCTATGTCAAGTGGGACCCACGTATTTTAAAACCTTTTAATGGATTAGCGTACGCTTACACTCAATCCATCTTGACCGTTGATTTGAAAACCGGTTCCCATCCCTTAAAATCTGACCATTCGTACTCTGCAAAACCCTATTTCGCCGCCCAAGTATAAAAGGACTGTATCTGCCATTAGAGACTCTTTACGCTTTCTGCAATTACAAGAGTTCTCAAGCAAATAGCCTACATATTTTTCTGCATATTCACTGCGAATTTCGACTGTTTTCTTCCACCTTCTTTTTAAGAAAACATCAATGGCTAGTCAATCTTCTTCCCCTGTTCTGAAGAAATCCTCCAACATCATTGATGGCCGGATCTTCTCCAAACCTGTCATCATAGAGCGTACTCTCTCGGAAACCAACGACTCAGAACCGATGGAGTATATCATTACTCGTCTTGAACAACAAGGTCTCTATCGCTTCGGGAGCAAAACCGCCGACAAATACGACGCCCATCTGGTTGAGGAATTCTACCTCAACGCCGCCGTCCGTTTTCTGTCACTGGCCCAGGGAGGACATGTTGCTGACATCACTGCAACAGTCCAAGGAGTGGTAATATGTATCAATCGAGATCTACTTCAGAGAATCTACAGGCTGCCCGCCGATGGCCTGACCATGGACCAACTTGAGACGTTCGGGTCTCAAGAGCTTATTACCAAGTTTTATGGACTATTTACAGGGTCCAAAGTGGTTGATATGGTGACAACTACTTGTCACAAGAAAAATTTTCTTCTACATTTCGTTTATCTTCATGACTTTTGCTCCAGGATCATTGAAAACCGAACCGGTGCGTTCGAGATGTGCACGAATTTAAGGTTCAGGATGATGGTAGCTATTTTGACCTGTGAAAAGGTCAATTGGTGCCAAATAATTCTGAAACGTCTTCAAGAAGAGGTGTGCAAACCTGCCACCCAAAAGAAATCCTTTGGTTTAATGCTGAACTACATTCTGACGAAGTGCGGACTGACGCAATCCGCCGACGCAAAGAAGAATAGCTCAAGGATTTACTTAGGAGGTGTCAAACCCACTGCTTATAACCAGAGCACCATGCATGCCAATCACCCGAGAACCTGGCACATGCCAATTTCTGCCAACCCAAGAGATGAAACCGTGAAGGTCCCACAAATGGAATCTTCAAAGAAGCGAAATCGATCTCACAGCAAGAAACACTCTGCTGGTGAGAAGTCCAAAAAGAGACTCAGGAGGCTCTCAAAAATCAAAGCCAAGCACTCCAAGAATGTCTCGCCTGTGGTGCAACCCACTGATGAAGAACCCCAGGACCCAACCCCTGTGGAAGAGGTGCCTACTGCATCGGCAGTAGATCCCGAGCCTTTGGCGGCTACGACGGATATAGAGACATCTGCCAACGCTCAAGACTTTAGCGAGTCGGCTGCCCATTCGGAGCCAAAAGCTACTTCTCCTCTGCGGGATCCCACACCCGTGCAGGATCCAATTTCCTTCGGGGCACCATCCCCTGCAAGGAGTCCATCTTCCGTACAGGATCCCATACCTATACAGGAATCCCTCAAAACAGCGTCTCCACGTTATTCAAGTCCCTCCCCGACTCGATCATAAATCGACACTTCTTTCGGTTCAAATTGAACACGCGTACGAAAGATTCCTGCAATGGAAAGGCTATAGGCTAGCTCCGCATTTATACACTGCATAACCGGAGCGAATGGAGCCACGAAGAGAGGTTCGTCTCCGAAGTAATCGACTCAATCAAATTGAGGCCCCGCTTCGATGGGACAACGCCTCTTGCAAGGATCTAATTGAAAGCCACCGCCGCACAATCGACGCCAAGAAAAGGAAAGAAGAAGTCGAGGATTCTCCCATTAATCCAAAAGATGACGACGATCATGACTCGAGACGACGACGACGATGCTCTACAAGGTGTCCGAGAATGAGCCGTGAAGAGGCTGAAGCTCGAGACGCCTCCTCCCGTAAATGACGAAGGGCCTTCTACCCAAGCCAATCCCCTTCGCCACGGCCGAGAACATTCCCGACCAAGAGGAATCATCCCTCCAATCGAGGAAGTTCAAGAAATTTTGGAACAGCACCCGAGCCTCGCGATCAAGAAGCTATTCCTCAAAACCAACAGAGGATTCACCTCTCCCGCATCCATATCTGCCAAGAACCTTCGCCACAGACGCTTCAACCAACCTGCCGAACCACGTGAAGCCGCTCCCGCCTTCAACAATGGAATCCGAGGACGGTACACAACCTGAGGATGTCCAACTTACTTCACGTCCATCCGTGAATGTAAGAAGGTTGAACGGCGCTGCAGACTTCGCCGAACCAGACTCTCCGATCTCTGCTGCACGAAAAGAGTGCCTGCGAGCTCTTGGCCTTCAGACTGTATTCATCCAAGATGCAGTAAACGCTCTATCTTCCGTTGAAAAGGCATCAATGGATGCACACTGCCGTCAAGAAATGACCACTCTTCAACACGAAGTATCTCGAGTCGCCGACGCATTCATCCTTTTGCCAAGTTTTCAAGCAAGCCTTGAAGATCATGGAAGATAAGCAGAGCAATCGCCAAGGAGGAAGCTACAAAGACAAGGATAGCTGAAGCCAAGACCGCCTGTGCAATGATTGAGAACAGCTCTCAACTGCGTGCTCACGACAAATGCATTCAAGATATGTCGCAGACTCTTTCCTCCCTCGTTGAAAGAATAACTAGCATCGAGACCAAACAGGACGCCGCACTTGAAATCCTGCAAAGTCTTGATGAAGCCAAAAAGGGGGAAGAGGCACGAGAAGCTGCAAGGAGAATAAGGCTGCAACAAGAAAGGGAATTTGAGGCTGCTCAGAATAGTATCACAGCCGAATTGAACAAGCTAGCACCTCAATCCCAAAGCTTTAAAATTTCAGGCTCCAGACCGGAATTCCATGATCCCAATGTCCCTTGGCAAACTCTTATTCAAAGACCTTCGGAAATTCGTCTGCCGACCAACCGCAACCCAACTGCCGACGAAGTGAATCGGAGGAAGAATGAACTGATGAGATATTTTGTCGACTCATCGTGAATCCGCCATCTTCAAAAATTATAAAACGTTAGCTAAGCGCGTATAAGTTTACGAAGATGCTAGAAGAAGGTAAACTCCCTCTCCAAATCGAAATGAAATCAAAACATAGAAGAGGAGATCGGGTCACCCATCCAGAAGATTGGATACTTGCCTTTGATCGTTTATATGAAGGAAGAGCGATATACCAGGAACGAGGCAATGATTCACTTCAAAACTGGTGGCGCGGCACTGAGAACGAACCCGGAAAAAGACCATGGAGGCATGCGGATTATAGATGAAGAGCTGAAATTTATGTACATTATTTTTGTTTTTGTAATTTCTATTCGAAACAGCAAACTTTGTACTCAATCATTTTGAATATCAATAAAAACCGTTTGTTTGTCTTGAAAGATTACAACTCGTAATCTACTGTGTTTATGCATGATTACTTAAATTGTTTGATAGGAATCTCAAGTTAGATAAACTTGATTGAAAAATAAGTTGTACGAACTAGTCTACGAACAGTTCATAATTTCAGTTGTAAACTTAGAATACATTGTAAGATTGTGCCTGCGCGCCAATCATGGCTTAAGTTGTAATAAATCTCAAACTGTATCGAACGTGCCTGCGAGCAGTTCATTATTGTAGACTAAGTCACTAAGTCAGACCTTTTGACAAAAGACCAAGAAATCTGCCAGAAGTCATCAAAGAAGAAATGCTTCATGAAGAAGGTTTTGGCATCATCAATAAGACTTGAAGAGTTAAGTAAGTTAGTCTTGGCAAATTGTCAAAAAGGGGGAAATTGTTGGGAAAACAAAGACCCTATATCGAAACAGCCGGGATACTCGAATCCCTGTATCGAATGTTATTTAGAGGTTTTGACATATATGCCAATCTGTATACAGTAAGGAAACTGTATCGAAGCTTTGAGGCTTTATTCTGTATCGAAGAACTGCCTCGAATCAGCATAAAGTGAAGCTCACAAGACAAACAAGTAGTCTTGTAAAAAGACCAAGTATGGAAACTGTCTCGATGCTCAAAATACAGTCATCTTCCATACAGTTCACAAAAGGACAAGAAGGAACACAAGTCAAGTCCCGTTGAACAAAGAAGTATTTAAATACTCAAGGATAAAGTATTTAAATACTGCCAGTCTTCAGATCTTCAGAATCCCGCGAAATCCGGATCATGTCATATTCCCGTTGAAGGAAATCTTATTCAAACGGATACATCTCAACGGATACTTTCTTCAGAGACTATATATATCCTATGAAGACATTGAAGATCAGTTACCGAAGTAACCTAATACTCAAGCTATCAAAGTTATCATCAGAGCAAACATATCTCCAAAGCATACTGCTATTAAGAACGAAAGAGATATACAGTGCTCAACATCAAGAACAGCCATCATCAGCTCAAGAACTTGATATTCAAAGCTGCTGTTCTTACCTGGTTACCTACCTTTTACCTCTGTGTAAAAACCGAGCTCTGTGTGAACTCAACAAGTTATTCTGACCTGTGTGGGACGAATAAGGACGAAGCTTTGGAACTGTGTGTGAAGAAGATAGTCAAGAAGATAGCTTTAACCAATCTGTGTGAACGGTTGAAAGCGACATTCTTTGTATCAATCTGTGTGAACGATACAAGGATAGGTTTGTTTATAATTACGTAGTTGTGTACGCAGTAATTATAATAAACTTTTTACTCCTGTGTGGAGGACCAGTGGACGTAGAGGGGTTTACCTCGAACCACTTAAATTACTGTGTTATTTACCTTCAGCTTTTACTGTTTTAAATTACTGTGATATATTAAGTATACACCAAATACTTCGTTGCTGTATCCACGGCAACTAACTGTATCTAAGACTTCCGCTACGCACTCAGATTTAGATTCCGTACAGTTTGTTGTTTAAACTATTTTCCAAACTGTATCCAGTATACTTAAGTGGCCAACACTAGGCTAATTGAATAAAACAAACACTTATCAATTACCAACAAAGAAGTTATCGTTACAAACCGAGTTTCTTAAAATAAATGATGATATTGAATGGAACTCAACAATACATAATCATAAATCAAACAACAAAACAACGTACTCGAGCACTTATTTAAAACGAACACAAACTGAAAGTACTTCCCCAAACTACTAACAATCACTGTGCACTCTCGTCATCATGTTGCCCCTGTGGTTGTTTTCCTGCTCCTGTGGATCCTGAACATAAAACACATATCCACCCTCGAAGGGGTTAGCAAAATGAAGCTAGTACAAATAATCATACAACAAGAGATTATTCGACAATTTACCAAAGAATAATAACAACTTACAAGCTCCTCATACGAGAAGACCTACAATGCATTACATTACATGACAATCTCAACATACACATGATAATCCATGATCCAGCATTTACTGCCTAGATCCCAAGATGATCCCGTCGGACCAACACGTGGTGGAAAACTCTTAGAATAATCCAGGGCATGCTAGCATAGATCCCAAGATGATCTCATTGGACCAACACGTAGTGGACAAACAACAATGACAAATATATGCACGAGAACTGAATGACACTAATACGAAAACATAATTAAAAGTACTTGCCTCAAAATGACGATAAGGGTTCAATAATTTTGACGAATGTCACCACACTCGAAGGATGTGCCTTCGATCAACCGATTGCCCAGACCTTAACTATCAAGGTAACACCATAATGACTAACGCTTTTAGATAATCGTATGATAACATTATCATTATATGTTCAATACACATTACGAACACAAATACGTGAGTTCCTTCAATACGTGTGTATAATTCAGCCCTGTTAATCATCATAACATTATGAATGAATCATCCAATGAATCTATGATTAACTTATCCGCCTTGATCGAAGAGTTAATCATATCTCTAATTATAATTTCAATTCCCAACTGTGGTAATTCCTTATCCGAGGGTTCTAACGGTGTAACATGTTTATTACCAACATGTTCATTACCTCATAATAATCAATATAGAAGGGTAAATCAATCGAGATTAATTATAAAAGGAATGATGATATTCTTAGTGATAAATCTTAACATTCATACTTATGATTTATCTACCAAGAGCAGCATCATTCTTGTAACACCCCCAGAGCCGATCGGGAATATTACAGCGCCGTGGGCCCTGAGATGCAACCCACAAGGCTGAAGGATATTTTCAAATCATTTAGAAAAGCCCAAGAGGCTAACAACGGTACTATCTTTAAAAATATTCGAAGACATTCTAAAACTCGTTTATTAAAACCGTCGTAAAATCTCATTTGAAACCACAAGGCCCAAAATGCCAAAACTCAACAGTTTAAAAACATACGTTAAGCTATCGCTTACACGTACCGACATAAAAGATTTAGAAAACGATTGCCAAAGTGACCTAAGTTACCAGATACCAAAAGGTCATTTAAAAATACTCACGCAACGGATAAAGACAAACAATTAAAATACTCTAGCAGCGGAATGCAACAACTGATCAGAAACTCAAAACACAAATACATGTCCTAGCCAGTATGCTCCGGGAAGCTCATCTCTTCACGACCGCTACAAGCTTGATAATCCAAGAACCTAAAAAGAAAGCCCACGACGGGGTCAGCCATAATATCCAACAATGATAACCATCACATCACGACAATAATTACATATCAATGGAAATACTAAGTAAGAATACGGCCAATGTAATCTTACCGTCGTAACTTTACGAAAATCGATGATTCGTATCCTTATCAACACAATAGGATAATACCGAAATATATGTACGGTATCTCAACAATACCCAAGGTTCTCAAAACATTATCATAACTCGCGATACGGAAGTTATACTAACTCTGGCCAATTCAATCCATCGGATAACGTCTACAATTCCAATACGATAATTGATTGTCCATCAAAGACAAGTACCAAGGAAATACGGAACATACCTCAAGATACGAAATACCATTACCATCAAGTCAGTCTAATCCGAGATCAGATCAACACAACATACGGACATGGTCCTAACAAAAGACCTACAAATGCATACTCATGTGACAACGTCAATATGATCACAACAATAACGAAAATGTATACTTATGGCAAACCCATAATATACATATGCACAACAACAATACATGGCAATCCGATGATCCAGCGTTCACTGCCTAGATCCCCCGATGATCCCGTCAGACCAACCCGAGGTGGAAAACCCGTCCGATGATCCAGCACACGCTAGTATAGATCCCCCGATGATCCCGTCGGACCAACACGAGGTGGACATATGACAACAATGCACAATTGCACAAAACAACAGTACACAATACACGACAACAACAATGCACAAATGCATGACAACAACGATACACAAATGTATCACGACATGATCGACACAAATGATAAAAATGATTAGAGTACTTGCCCCGAGTCCTTCAAGAACAATCTCAATGTCTAAACCATCACGAACCATTATCCTCAATACTCGATGGTCCAAAGTATCATGGATTGCAGATAATTCATATCTCCGTCTTTATCACAATATCTCCTCGATATACAAGTATACCAATAACAAAAGTAAATCATATACATTATAATTTAGATTCCCAAAACTTGAATATGATTTATAATCCCAAATCTCCTGTGATTACGATTAGAAACATTGCTATACGAATTATAAACCAATGAAACGGAAACCATTCATTAAATAGTATAAACTGAGCAAGTAATAACTTACCTTGATACCGATACAACGATGATGAAGCCGTCACTAATCTCATTGTCTTTGTCTACTAGCTCCTCGGCCCTGACCAACGTCATTCACGAACATACTCGAACACGACCGCAACGTACGGTTATAAACACCGATTAATAATCTCAACCTATTACAATAATCGATAAACAATTGATAAAACCAATTCACAAACCCAACGGCTTGACAATATCTCGATTAAACACTAGTCGGATCAATCCTACTCAAACCAGCACGAATTTACAACCACAACACAAAAATACTGCACTTTCTGCCTTCTTAGCGCACGTTAATCACCTAATGTAGCGTGCGCTAAGTTGTTCCCGTTAGCGCGCGCTAGGCAGTAAAAGTAGCATGCGCTAATACTGTACAGATGCATGTTTTTCAGATACCGATCAACTTATGGCGATTTCAAGAACACTAAGTGATTCTGAATCATGTTTATAACTATCAAAACAACGAAATCCGATATCCTTTAACATATAAACAATCATCCAACTTATAATCCAAGTTATATATCCATATATCATCTTCCTTAATATCAATACATGAAACATCAAGAACGTAACAACACTTCCTTAATCTTCCATTACAGAGAGTAATCATCGAAAATAACATCAACATCCGAAACTGAGGGGAAGGATTAATCCACTTATCTCAAGAAAACGAACAACACAATTCAAACCACAAGAATCATATCAATATCTTCATATCAACAATAACATCATCATAATCTGGTAATCCATATCATAATCATGCTTATAAACTTGTTTATATGATAATTATCAACTCAAGAACATCAACATTCAATCCAAAACGAAATCCAAAGATGAAGAGTGATTACCTTAATGAAGGAATGGATTGATTTCCAAGGTTGAATCCATTTCCCAGAATCACCAATGATTTCAAGAACAAAGCTTTAAATCCATGAGTTCTATCTTAATTTTGTTAAAGATCACCACCTCACCATGTTTTGGAACCTCAAGAATCTCCCAAAGCTCTCTCTATCGACTGAAGGTGAAGAATGGACGAAATGCTTCATAATACCAGTATGTCCCTTATATAGACTGCATTACTAGCGTGCGCTAAAACTTATGTTTAGCGTGCGCAACAGCTTTATCAGCCTTAGCGTGCGCTAACTGACCTTAGTTAGCGTGCGCTATCGCGGTCCAGAGACTAATGTCTGGCTTCGTACATGAGCTTACGTACGTATTGCCCATGCATTAGCGTACGTAACATACACTCTCTAGCGTATGCAAGTCCTTGCGTTTAGCGTGCGCTAATATCAGTTGACTCGTTTGTCTGTATGCTCCGAAGACTTGTCCACACGCCGAAAGTGCTGACGAAGATAAAATTCCTTTTTGTCCGATATACAGTTAGCGTGCGCTAATCAACATGCATTAGCGTGCGCTAGTACTACATTACAAACATTCGTTGACTTATCAGAACGTGCGCCGAAAGTAGCCTGGTCCACACGGAGATTCATTCCGATCTGACTGCATTAGCGTGCGTTATCTTATATCCGTAGCGTGCGCTAAACCTGTACGATAGCATGCGCTACTCATGATTATTAGCGTGCGCTAATAATGTTACACTTAGGCATTTTCAGCTATTCTTGTCCAACGTCTCGACATATCGGATATGTATACATGACGCACTATATCCTCTAATACAATTGTCGACCAAGTACGACAATTATACCGATACTGACATCTCAGTCCTTCATTTATTTTATCTATACTGTACAGATTCCACGCTGTACAATATAACTCGGATAAAATAATATTAAACAATAGTAATAGAAATTCCGGATATTACATACTACACCACTTAAAATAAGTTTCGTCCTTGAAACTTGCAATTCATCATAGAAAACAATAAAACCGTTCAACCAACATATTCCGGAACCATCACAACAACGATCAATCATCATCATTATGAATAACCAAAACAGTACACTTACAAATGCGTAAAGTCGACGATCTCCTAAGATACTAGCAAGTGACTTCACTGTAATGCCTCAATACGCTTACAATCACAATTCCATGAGCCTCAAAAATATATCCTCTTCGGGCGAAATAATCTATTCGTGTCGAATCCTGTCTGCCTGATCGCACAATCAAATCCCAATTCGGATACACATCAATAATACACGATACATCTGTGAAACAACTGCCCAAAACAACTACATAAATTCCGAAACATCGACACAAAATCTGAACGCACATACGATCACTATCAATGATCAACCAATAAATTAACCGAGAATATCATTTACATGATAACTCCAATACGACCAATCCAAAGGTCAAAACACAACTGAGAATATCATCAGCATGATAACCTCCAATATGAACAACCATAGGTCAAAACACAATCGAGAATACCATCATCATGATAAATTCCAATTTGACCAACGAACGATCAACGATAATCGAGAATACCTTCACACGGTAAGCTCGAACACGGTCAACACAGAACCACAAAAACAGATATATGAAGAAATAACATTCTCAAAACGACACACCAATCACATACAGTGGATCTCAATAAACATACCCGACTGGTGAACATACTCCTCGGCATATGAACAACCAATCACAAACCGATAAACATATCCAATCATAAGTGGAGTGGGAACGACCACTCAATATCCAAAGCAACCAACATGGGGTCACCATTTCCAAATCTACACTTACAAAGAAATCATTCAAAAATCATTATGGTAAAATCACGCTACTACCATACCAATGGAATCACATAGCACATATGTCCCGGTTTCACAAAATCCAAAGTTCCAAAATTACATCCTGTGCATAAATCTACAACACGCAGCATATTTCTCTTATCCGATAAATCAACCGATCATCCCTGGATAATCAAACTACCATACTGAAGTTCGAATCTCTATTCATCGTTCCATACTGACGTCTTATTTAGTTTGTGAGTCACACTTAGACTTCACCATGATATGAAAAATGTGTATGTATATCAATCACATTTTCAAAACCAGTTTGAAATCATATAGTCTTGTCAAGAAGACAAATTTTCGAAACTTCATTCAAAAATTTCAAAACTCAAAACATAAATTTTCGTAAGACCACGAAATCAATTTTCGAAAAATTACATCGGCTCGTTGGTGCCAAGTATTCGATAACAGTTTTCCTTCGAATCCACATGATTTCGAAGTTTAAAATGAAAAGTATGCAAATGTTCGACTACATCCATACTCCTGTATACCAATTCGATTCGTCACCAATATCCACTGATATTACATCGGAAAACCACACGATCGAGTTCAAAATCTCAGTATTTAAACTCCGACCAAAAACTCCTTTTTCCACACATGACTCGCAACGTCAACCATCAACCCATTCTGGATCACCTTAACTATGCTATGACAAAACATTGAAACAAATCCACACATCGAAAGAATTCCCGAGAAGTTTCGTTTGAACAAGTAAACTAAAACCGCGAAGGGCAGAAACGATATAGATAAGGATTGATAAAGTGTTTTACAATTCTCGGGAGTTTTAGAAAACAGAAAAGCTTTTTGAAACATTAGGGTCTCAGCCTGTATTTCATTCCGCATTACAAGAATTTTAAAAAGTAGAAAACTCTTTTGGACCCCAAGTCCTGAGTTACAAAACTATTTCAAAATCAATTGGGTCTCAGCCCAAAAATCATTTTCCATAAAACATTCGTGAAACATTCATTTTGGAAAGTATCATTTTTCAAATGCTCAAAAACAGTTCACACATCTCAAAATTTACTAACATGACTACATGTTCTCATCAATATACAATCTTTCTCCCAATTGCACAACTCCGTTCCAAAATTTGACCGACATATTGATTTCCAAAATAATAACTTCTCAAGATCATCAATCATATCCCAACTTTGTCACCTCATACTGTAACGCATAACATCTTTCTGAATCTCAAAGCATATCGACTTAGAATGGCAATAAATCTTATTGCAATTCAAAAATCCAAATACTTACAGATCGTGAAGACGACGATTCCGCGTGATATTGGCACATGTCTCAACTCTAGAAATTACTCGACACAGATATTTCCAAAACACACATTTTGCAAAATCAGTTCAACTTGAGAACACAACACATATCTTTCAAGAGAATCACGTTAGCACCATTTGGAAAAGTTTACAACAATCCCAGTACCACACTGATAAATCACATAACCCATAAGCCCCAGTGAACAACAAAAACTCACGGCTCTAGTATTAGTCAATTGACAACTCGAATGACGCGACCAAAACACGACCCAACTCGACCCAAATGCCTAGGTTTTCTCAACCTAAGCTCCGATACCATATTCTATAACAGCCCCAGAGCCGACCGGGAATATTACAGCGCCGTGGGGCCCGAGATGGAACCCACAAGGCTGAAGGATATTTTCAAAACATTTCCAAAAGCCCAAGAGGCTAACAACGGTACTATCTTTAAAAATATTCGAAGACGTTCTAAAACTCGTTTACCAAATCCGTCGTAAAATCTCATTTGAAACCACAAGGCCCAAAATGCCAAAACTCAACAGTTTAAAAACATACGTTAAGTTATCGCTTACACGTACCGATAGAAAAGATTTAGAAAACGATTGCCAAAGTGACCTAAGTTACCAGATACCAAAAGGTCATTTAAAAATACTCACGCAGCAGATAAAGACAAACAATTAAAATACTCTAGCAGCGGAATGCAACAAGTGATCAGAAACTCAAAACACAAATACATGTCCTAGCCAGTATCCTCCGGGAAGCTCATCTCTTCACGACCGCTACAAGCTTGATAATCCAAGAACCTAAAAAGAAAGCCCACGACGGGGTCAGCCATAATATCCAACAATGATAACCATCACATCACGACAATAATTACATATCAATGGAAATACAAAGAAAGAATACGACCAATGTAATGTTACCGTCGTAACTTTATGAAAATCCACGATTCGTATCCTTATCAACACAATAGGATAATACCGAAATATTTGTACGGTATCTCAATAATACCCAAGGTTCTCAAAACATTATCATAACTCGCGATACGGAAATTATACCAACTCTGGCCAATTCAATCCATCGGATAACGTCTACAATTCCAATACGATAATCGATTGTCCATCAAAGACAAGTACCAAGGAAATACGGAACATACCTTAAGATACAAAATACCATTACCATCAAGTCAGTCTAATCCGAGATCAGATCAACACAACATACGGACATGGTCCTAACACAAGACCTACAAATGCATACTCATGTGACAACGTCAATATGATCACAACAATAACGACAATATATACTTATGGCAAACCCATAATATACATATGAACAACAACAATACATGGCAATCTGATGATTTAGCGTTCACTGCCTAGATCCCCCGATGATCCCGTCAGACCAACCCGAGGTGGAAAACCCGTCCGATGATCCAGCGCACGCTAGCATAGATCCCCCGATGATCCCATCGGACCAACATGAGGTGGACATATGACAACAATGCACAACTGCACAAAACAACAGTACACAATACACGACAACAACAATGCACAAATGCATGACAACAACGATACACGAATGTATCACGACATGATCGACACAAATGATAAAAATGATTAGAGTACTTGCCCCGAGTCCTTCAAGAACAATCTCAATGTCTAAACCATCACGAACCATTATCCTCAATACTCGACGGTCCAAAGTATCACGGATTGCAGATAATTCATATCTCCATCTTTATCACAATATATCCTCGATATACAAGTATACCAATAACAAAAGTAAATCATATACATTATGATTTAGATTCCCAAAACTCGATTATGATTTATAATCCCAAATCTCCTGTGATTACGATTATAAACATTGCTATACGAATTATAAACGAATGAAATGGAAACCATTCATTAAATACTATAAAATGAGCAAGTAATAACTTACCTTGATACCGATACAACGATGATGAAGCCGTCACTAATCTCATTGTCTTTGTCTACTAGCTCCTCGGCCCTGACCAACGTCATTCTCGAACATACTCAAACACGACCGCAATGTACGGTTATAAACACCGATCTATAATCTCAACTTATTACAATAATCGATAAACAACAAGTTCGCAACCATCAACAATCGATAAAACCAATTCACAAACCCAACGGCTTGACAATATCTCGATTAAACACTAGTCGGATCAATCCTACTCAAACCAGCACGAATTTACAACCACAACACGAAAATACTACACTTTCTGCCTTCTTAGCGCACGTTAATCACCTAACGTAGCGTGCCCTAATACTGTACAAATGCATGTTTTTCAGATACCTATCAACTTATGACGATTTCAAGAACACTAAGTGATTCTGAATCATGTTTATAACTATCAAAACAACGAAATCCGATATCCTTTAACATATAAACAATCATCCAACTTATAATCCAAGTTATATATCCATATATCATCTTCCTTAATATCAATACATGAAACATCAAGAACGTAACAACACTTCCTTAATCTTCCATTACAGAGAGTAATCATCGAAAATAACATCAACATCCGAAACTGAGGGGAAGGATTAATCCACTTATCTCAAGAAAACGAACAACACAATTCAAACCACAAGAATCATATCAATATCTTCATATCAACAATAACATCATCATAATCCGGTAATCCATATCATAATCATGCTTATCAACTTGTTTATATGATAATTATCAACTCAAGAACATCAACATTCAATCCAAAATGAAATCCAAAGATGAAGAGTGATTACCTTAATGAAGGAATGTATTGATTTCCAAGGTTGAATCCGTTTCCCAGAATCACCAATGATTTCAAGAACAAAGCTTTAAATCCATGAGTTCTATCTTAATTTTGTTAAAGATCACCACCTCACCATGTTTGGGAACCTCAAGAATCTCCCAAAGCTCTCTCTATCGACTGAAGGTGAAGAATGGACGAAATGCTTCATAATACCAGTATGTCCCTTATATAGACTGCATTACTAGCGTGCGCTAAACCTTATGTTTAGCATGCGCAACAGCCTTATCAGCCTTAGCGTGCGCTAACTGACCTTAGTTAGCGTGCGCTATCGCGGTCCAGAGACTAATGTCTGGCTTCGTACATGAGCTTACGTACGTATTGCCCATGCATTAGCGTACGTAACTTACACTCTCTAGCGTATGCAAGTCCTTGCGTTTAGCGTGCGCTAATATCAGTTGACTCGTTTGTCTGTATGCTCCGAAGACTTGTCCACACGCCGAAAGTGCTGACGAAGATAAAATTCCTTTTTGTCCGATATACAGTTAGCGTGCGCTAATCAATATGCATTAGCGTGCGCTAGTACTACATTACAAACATTCGTTGAGTTATCAGAACGTGGGCCGAAAGTAGCCTGGTCCACACGCAGATTCCTTCCGATCTGACTGCATTAGCGTGCGTTATCTTATATCCGTAGCGTGCGCTAAACCTGTACGATAGCGTGCGCTACTCATGATTATTAGCGTGCGCTAATAATGTTACACTTAGCCATTTTCAGCTATTCTTGTACAACGTCTCAACATATCGGATATGTATACATGACGCACTATATCCTCTAATACAATTGTCGACCAAGTACGACAATTATACTGATACTGACACCTCAGTCCTTCATTTATTTTATCTATACTGTACAGATTCCACGCTGTACAATATAACTCGGATAAAATAATATTAAACAATAGTAATAGAAATTCCAGATATTACATACTACACCACTTAAAATAAGTTCTGTCCTTGAAACTTGCAATCCGTCATAGAAAACAAACAAACCGTTCAACCAACATATTCCGGAACCATCACAACAACGATCAATCATCATCATTAATGAATAACCAAAACACTACACTTACAAATGCGTAAAGTCGACGATCTCCTAAGATACTAGCAAGTGACTTCACTGTAAAACCTCAATACACTTACAATCACAATTCCATGAGTCTCAAAAATATATTCGTGTAGAATCCTGTCTGCCTGATCGCACAATCAAATCCCAATTCGGATACAAATCAATAATACACGATACATCTGTGAAACAACTGCCCAAAACAACTACATAAATTCCGAAACATCGACACAAAATCTGAACGCTCATACGATCACTATCAATGATCAACCAATAAATTAACCGAGGATATCATTGACATGATAACTCCAATACGACCAATCCAAAGGTCAAAACACAACTGAGAATATCATCAACATGATAACCTCCAATATGACCAACCATAGGTCATAACACAATCGAGAATATCATCATCATGATAAATTCCCATTTGACCAACGAACGATCAACTATAATTGAGAATACCTTCACACGGTAAGCTCGAACACAGTCAACACAAAACCACAAAAACAGATATATGAAGAAATAACATTCTCAAAACGACACACCAATCACATACAGTGGATCTCAATAAACATACCCGACTGGTGAACATACTCCTCGGCATATGAACAACCAATCACAAACCGATGAACATATCCAATCATAAGTGGAGTGGGAACGACCACTCAATATCCAAAGCAACCAGCATGGGGTCACCATTTCCAAATCTACACTTACAAAGAAATCATTCAAAAATCATTATGGTAAAATCACGCTACTACCATACCAATGGAATCACATAGCACATATGTCCCGGTTTCACAAAATCCAAAGTTCCAAAATTAGATCCTGTGCATGAATCTACAACACGCAGCATATTTATCTTATCCGATAAATCAACCGATCATCCCTGGATAACCAAACTACCATACTGAAGTTCGAATCTCTATTCATCGTTCCATACTGACGTCTTATTCAGTTCGTGAGTCACACTTAGACTTCACCATGATATGCAAAATGCGTATGTATATCAATCACATTTTCAAAACCAGTTTGAAATCATATAGTCTTGTCAAGAAGACAAATTTTCGAAAGTTCATTCAAAAATTTCAAAACTCAAAACATAAATTTTCGTAAGACCACGAAATCAATTTTCGAAAAATTACATCGGCTTGCTGGTGCCAAGTATTCGATAACAGTTTTCCTTCGAATCCACATGATTTCGAAGTTTAAAATGAAAAGTATGCAAATGTTCGACTACATCCATACTCCTGTATACCAATTCGATTCGTCACCAATTTCCACTGATATTACATCGGAAAACCACACGATCGAGGTCCAAAATCTCAGTATTTAAACTCCGACCAAAAACTCCTTTTTCCACACATGACTCGCAACGTCAACCATCAACCCATTCTAGATCACCTTAACTATGCTATGACAAAACATTGAAACAAATCCACACAGCGAAAGACTTCCCGAGAAGTTTCGTTTGAACAAGTAAACTAAAACCGCGAAAGGCAGAAACGAAATAGACAAGGATTGATAAAGTGTTTTACAATTCTCGGGAGTTTTAGAAAACAGAAAAGCTTTTTGAAACATTAGGGTCTCAGCCTGTATTTCATTCCGCATTACAAGAATTTTAAAAAGTAGAAAACTCTTTTGGACCCCAAGTCCTGAGTTACAAAACTATTTCAAAATCGATTGGGTCTCGGCCCAAAAATCATTTTCCGTAAAACATTCGTGAAACATTCATTTTGGAAAGTATCATTTTTCAAATGCTCAAAAATAGTTCATACATCTCAAAATGTACTAACATGACTATATGTTCTCATCAATCCACAATCTTTCTCCCAATTGCACAACTCCGTTCCAAAATTTGACCGACATATTGATTTCCAAAATCATAACTTCTTAAGATCATCAATCATATCCCAACTTTGTCACCTCATACTGTAACGCATAACATCTTTCTGAATCTCAAAGCATATCGACTTAGAATGGCAATAAATCTTATTGCAATTCAAAAATCCAAATACTTACAGATCGTGAAGCCGACGATTCCCCGTGATATTGGCACATGTCTCAACTCTAGAAATTACTCGACACGGATATTTCCAAAACACACATTTTGCAAAATCAGTTCAACTTGAGAACACAACAAATCTCTTTCAAGAGAATCACGTTAGCACCATTTGGAAAAGTTTACAACAATCCCAGTACCACACTGATAAATCACATAACCCATAAGCCTGAGTGAACAACAAAAACTCACGGCTCTAGTATTAGTCAATTGACAACTCGAATGACGCGACCAAAACACGACCCAACTCGACCCAAATGCCTAGGTTTTCTCAACCTAAGCTCCAATACCATATTCTGTAACACCCCCAGAGCCGACCGGGAATATTACAGCGCCGTGGGCCCCGAGATGGAACCCACAAGGCTGAAGAATATTTTCAAAACATTTCCAAAAGCCCAAGAGGCTAACAACGGTACTATCTTTAAAAATATTCGAAGACGTTCTAAAACTCGTTTACCAAATCCGTCGTAAAATCTCATTTGAAACCACAAGGCCCAAAATGCCAAAACTCAACAGTTTAAAAACATACGTTAAGCTATCGCTTACACGTACCGACAGAAAAGATTTAGAAAACGATTGCCAAAGTGACCTAAGTTACCAGATACCAAAAGGTCATTTAAAAATACTCACGCAGCGGATAAAGACAAACAATTAAAATACTCTAGCAGCGGAATGCAACAACTGATCAGAAACTCAAAACACAAATACATGTTCTAGCCAGTATCCTCCGGGAAGCTCATCTCTTCACGACCGCTACAAGCTTGATAATCCAAGAACCTAAAAAGAGAGCCCACGACGGGGTCAGCCATAATATCCAACAATGATAACCATCACATCAGGACAATAATTACATATCAATGGAAATACTAAGTAAGAATACGACCAATGTAATCTTACCGTCGTAACTTTATGAAAATCCACGATTCGTATCCTTATCAACATAATAGGATAATACCGAAATATTTGTACGGTATCTCAATAATACCCAAGGTTCTCAAAACATTATCATAACTCGCGATACGGAAATTATACCAACTCTGGCCAATTCAATCCATCGGATAATGTCTACAATTCCAATACGATAATCGATTGTCCATCAAAGACAAGTACCAAGGAAATACGAAACATACCTCCAGATACAAAATACCATTACCATCAAGTCAGTCTAATCCGAGATCAGATCAACACAACATACGGACATGGTCCTAACACAAGACCTACAAATGCATACTCATGTGACAACGTCAATATGATCACAACAATAACGACAATATATACTTATGGCAAACCCATAATATACATATGCACAAGAACAATACATGGCAATCTGATGATCTAGCGTTCACTGCCTAGATCCCCCGATGATCCCGTCAGACCAACCCGAGGTGGAAAACCCGTCCGATGATCCAGCGCATGCTAGCATAGATCCCCCGATGATCCCATCGGACCAACACGAGGTGGACATATGACAACAATGCACAACTGCAAAAAACAACAGTACACAATACACGACAACAACAATGCACAAATGCATGACAACAACGATACACGAATGTATCACGACATGATCGACACAAATGATAAAAATGATTAGAGTACTTGCCCCGAGTCCTTCAAGAACAATCTCAATGTCTAAACCATCACGGACCATTATCCTCAATACTCGACGATCCAAAGTATCACGGATTGCAGATAATTCATATCTCCATCTTTATCACAATATATCCTCGATATACAAGTATACCAATAACAAAAGTAAATCATATACATTATGATTTAGATTCCCAAAACTCGAATATGATTAATAATTCCAAATCTCCTGTGATTACGATTATAAACATTGCTATACGAATTATAAACGAATGAAACGGAAACCATTCATTAAATACTATAAAATGAGCAAGTAATAACTTACCTTGATACCGATACAACGATGATGAAGCCGTCACTAATATCATTGTCTTCGTCTACTAGATCCTCGGCCCTGACCAACGTCATTCTCGAACATACTCGAACACGACCGCAACGTACGGTTATAAACACCGATCAATAATCTCAACCTATTACAATAATCGATAAACAACAAGTTCGACAACCATCAACAATCGATAAAACTAATTCACAAACCCAACGGCTTGACAATATCTCGATTAAACACTAGTCGGATCAATCCTACTCAAACCAACACGAATTTACAACCACAACACGAAAATACTGTACTTTCTACCTTCTTAGCGCACGTTAATCACCTAACATAGTGTGCGCTAAGTTGTTCCCGTTAGCGCGCGCTAGGCAATAAACGTAGCGTGCGCTAATGCTGTACAGATGCATGTTTTTCAGATACCGATCAACTTATGGCGATTTCAAGAACACTAAGTGATTCTGAATCATGTTTATAACTATCAAAACAACGAAATCCAATATCCTTTAACATATAAACAATCATCCAACTTATAATCCAAGTTCTATATCCATATATCATCTTCCTTAATATCAATACATGAAACATCAAGAACGTAACAACACTTCCTTAATCTTCCATTACAGAGAGTAATCATCGACAATAACATCAACATCCAAAACTGAGGGGAAGGATTAATCCACTTATCTCAAGAAAATGAACAACACAATTCAAACCATAAGAATCATATCAATATCTTCATATCAACAATAACATCATCATAATCCGGTAATCCATATCATAATCATGCTTATCAACTTGTTTATATGATAATTATCAACTCAAGAACATCAACATTCAATCCAAAACGAAATCCAAAGATGAAGAGTGATTACCTTAATGAAGGAATGGATTGATTTCCAAGGTTGAATCCATTTCCCAGAATCACCAATGATTTCAAGAACAAAGCTTTAAATCCATGAGTTCTATCTTAATTTTGTTAAAGATCACCACCTCACCATGTTTTGGAACCTCAAGAATCTCCCAAAGCTCTCTCTATCGACTGAAGGTGAAGAATGGACGAAATGCTTCATAATACCAGTATGTCCCTTATATAGACTGCATTACTAGCGTGCGCTAAACCTTATGTTTAGCGTGCGCAACAACCTTATCAGCCTTAGCGTGCGCTAACTGACCTTAGTTAGCGTGCGCTATCGCGGTCCAGAGACTAATGTCTGGCTTCGTACATGAGCTTACGTACGTATTGCCCATGCATTAGCGTACGTAACTTACACTATCTAGCGTATGCAAGTCCTTGCGTTTAGCGTGCGCTAATATCAGTTGACTCATTTGTCTGTATGCTTCGAAGACTTCTCCACACGCCGAAAGTGCTTACGAAGATAAAATTCCTTTTTGTCCGATATACAGTTAGCGTGCGCTAATCAACATGTGTTAGCGTGCGCTAGTACTACATTACAAACATTCGTTGACTTATCAGAACGTGCGCCGAAAGTAGCCTGGTCCACACGCAGATTCCTTCCGATCTGACTGCATTAGCGTGCGTTATCTTATATCCGTAGCGTGCGCTAAACCTGTACGATAGCGTGCGCTACTCATGATTATTAGCGTGCGCTAATAATGTTACACTTAGCCATTTTCAGCTATTCTTGTCCAACGTCTCGACATATCGGATATGTATACATGACACACTATATCCTCTAATACAATTGTCGACCAAGTACGACAATTATACCGATACTGACATCTCAGTCCTTCATTTATTTTATCTATATTGTACAGATTCCACGCTGTACAATATAACTCGGATAAAATAATATTAAACAATAGTAATAGAAATTCCGGATATTACATACTATACCACTTAAAATAAGTTCCGTCCTTGAAACTTGCAATCCGTCATAGAAATCAAACAAACCGTTCAACCAACATATTCCGGAACCATCACAACAACGATCAATCATCATCATTAATGAATAACCAAAACAGTACACTTACAAATGCGTAAAGTCGACGATCTCCTAGGATACTAGCAAGTGACTTCACTGTAAAGCCTCAATACGCTTACAATCACAATTCCATTTGTCTCAAAAATATATCCTCTTCGGGCGAAATAATCTATTCGTGTCGAATCCTGTCTGCCTGATCGCACAATCAAATCCCAATTCGGATACAAATCAATAATACACGATACATCTGTGAAACAACTGCCCAAAACAACTACATAAATTCTGAAACATCGACACAAAATCTGAATGCTCATACGATCACTATCAATGATCAACCAATAAATTTACCGAGAATATCATTGACATGATAACTCCAATACGACCAATCCAAAGGTCAAAACACAACTGAGAATATCATCAACATGATAACCTCCAATATGACCAACCATAGGTCAAAACACAATCGAGAATATCATCATCATGATAAATTCCAATTTGACCAACGAACGATCAACGATAATCTAGAATACCTTCACACGGTAAGCTCGAACACGGTCAACACAGAACCACAAAAACAGATATATGAAGAAATAACATTCTCAAAACGACACACCAATCACATACAGTGGATCTCAATAAACATACCCGACTGGTGAACATACTCCTCGGCATACGAACAACCAATCACAAACCGATGAACATATCCAATCATAAGTGGAGTGGGAACGACCACTCAATATCCAAAGCAACCAGCATGGGGTCACCATTTCCAAATCTACACTTACAAAGAAATCATTCAAAAATCATTATGGTAAAATCACGCTACTACCATACCAATGGAATCACATAGCACATATGTCCCGGTTTCACAAAATCCAAAGTTCCAAAATTACATCCTGTGCATGAATCTACAACACGCAGCATATTTCTCTTATCCGATAAATCAACCGATCATCCCTGGATAACCAAACTACCATACTGAAGTTCGAATCTCTATTCATCGTTCCATACTGACGTCTTATTCAGTTCGTGAGTCACACTTAGACTTCACCATGATATGCAAAATGCGTATGTATATCAATCACATTTTCAAAACCAGTTTGAAATCATATAGTCTTGTCAAGAAGACAAATTTTCGAAAGTTCATTAAAAATTTTCAAAACTCAAAACATAAATTTTCGTAATACCACGAAATCAATTTTCGAAAAATTACATCGGCTCGCTGGTGCCAAGTATTCGATAACAGTTTTCCTTCGAATCCACATGATTTCGAAGTTTAAAATGAAAAGTATGCAAATGTTCGACTACATCCATACTCCTGTATACCAATTTGATTCGTCACCAATATCCACTGATATTACATCGGATAACCACACGATCGAGTTCCAAAATCTCAGTATTTAAACTCCGACCAAAAACTCCTTTTTCCACACATGACTCGCAACGTCAACCATCAACCCATTCTGGATCACCTTAACTATGCTATGATAAAACATTGAAACAAATCCACACAGCGAAAGACTTCCCGAGAAGTTTCGTTTGAACAAGTAAACTAAAACCGCGAAGGGCAGAAACGAAATAGGTAAGGATTGATAAAGTGTTTTACAATTCTCGGGAGTTTTAGAAAACAGAAAAGCTTTTTGAAACATTAGGGTCTCAGCCTGTATTTCATTCCGCATTACAAGAATTTTAAAAAGTAGAAAACTCTTTTGGACCCCAAGTCCTGAGTTACAAAACTATTTCAAAATCGATTGGGTCTCGGCCCAAAAATCATTTTCCGTAAAACATTCGTGAAACATTCATTTTGGAAAGTATCATTTTTCAAATGCTCAAAAACAGTTCACACATCTCAAAATGTACTAACATGACTACATGTTCTCATCAATCCACAATCTTTCTCCCAATTGCACAACTCCGTTCCAAAATTTGACCGACATATTGATTTCCAAAATCATAACTTCTCAAGATCATCAATCATATCCCAACTTTGTCACCTCATACTGTAACGCATAACATCTTTCTGAATCTCAAAGCATATCGACTTAGAATGGCAATAAATCTTATAGCAATTCAAAAATCCAAATACTTACAGATCGTGAATCCGACGATTCCCCGTGATATTGGCACATGTCTCAACTCTAGAAATTACTCGACACAGATATTTCCAAAACACACATTTTGCAAAATCAGTTCAACTTAAGAACACAACACATATCTTTCAAGAGAATCACGTTAGCACCGTTTGGAAAAGTTTACAACAATCCCAGTACCACACTGATAAATCACATAACCCATAAGCCCGAGTGAACAACAAAAACTCACGGCTCTAGTATTAGTCAATTGACAACTCGAATGACGCGACCAAAACACGACCCAACTCGACCCAAATGCCTAGGTTTTCTCAACCTAAGCTCCGATACCATATTCTATAACATCCCCAGAGCCGACCGGGAATATTACAGCGCCGTGGGCCCCGAGATGGAACCCACAAGGCTGAAGGATATTTTCAAAACATTTCCAAAAGCCCAAGAGGCTAACAACGGTACTATCTTTAAAAATATTCGAAGACGTTCTAAAACTCGTTTACCAAATCCGTCGTAAAATCTCATTTGAAACCACAAGGCCCAAAATGCCAAAACTCAACAGTTTAAAAACATACGTTAAGCTATCGCTTACACGTACCGACAGAAAAGATTTAGAAAACGATTGCCAAAGTGCCTAAGTTACCAGATACCAAAAGGTCATTTAAAAATACTCACGCAGCGGATAAAGACAAACAATTAAAATACCCTAGCAGCGGAATGCAACAACTGATCAGAAACTCAAAACACAAATACATGTCCTAGCCAGTATCCTCCGGGAAGCTCATCTCTTCACGACCGCTACAAGCTTGATAATCCAAGAACCTAAAAAGAAAGTCCACGACGGGGTCAGCCATAATATCCAACAATGATAACCATCACATCACGACAATAATTACATATCAATGGAAATACTAAGTAAGAATACGACCAATGTAATCTTACCGTCGTAACTTTATGAAAATCCACGATTCGTATCCTTATCAAAACAATAGGATAATACCAAAATATTTGTACGGTATCTCAATAATACCCAAGGTTCTCAAAATATTATCATAACTCGCGATACGGAAATTATACCAACTCTGGCCAATTCAATCCATCGGATAACGTCTACAATTCCAATACGATAATCGATTGTCCATCAAAGACAAGTACCAAGGAAATACGAAACATACCTCAAGATACAAAATACCATTACCATCAAGTCAGTCTAATCCGAGATCAGATCAACACAACATACGGACATGGTCCTAACACAAGACCTACAAATGCATACTCATATGACAACGTCAATATGATCACAACAATAACGACAATATATACTTATGGCAAACTCATAATATACATATGCACAACAACAATACATGGCAATCTGATGATCTAGCGTTTACTGCCTAGATCCCCCGATGATCCCGTCAGACCAACCCGAGGTGGAAAACCCATCCGATGATCCAGCGCAAGCTAGCATAGATCCCCCGATGATCCCATCGGACCAACACGAGGTGGACATATGACAACAATGCACAACTGCACAAAACAACAGTACACAATACACGACAACAACAATGCACAAATGCATGACAACAACGATACACGAATGTATCACGACATGATCGACACAAATGATAAAAATGATTAGAGTACTTGCCCCGAGTCCTTCAAGAACAATCTCAATGTCTAAACCATCACGAACCATTATCCTCAATACTTGACGGTCCAAAGTATCACGGATTGCAGATAATTCATATCTCCATCTTTATCACAATATATCCTCGATATACAAGTATACCAATAACAAAAGTAAATCATATACATTATGATTTAGATTCCCAAAACTCGAATATGATTTATAATCCCAAATCTCCTGTGATTACGATTATAAACATTGCTATACGAATTATAAACGAATGAAACGGAAACCATTCATTAAATACTATAAAATGAGCAAGTAATAACTTACCTTGATACCGATACAACGATGATGAAGCCGTGCGCTAATCAACATGCATTAGCGTGCGCTAGTACTACATTACAAACATTCGTTGACTTATTAGAACGTGCGCCGAAAGTAGCCTGGTCCACACGCAGATTCCTTCCGATCTGACTGCATTAGCGTGCGTTATCTTATATCCGTAGCGTGCGCTAAACCTGTACGATAGCGTGCGCTACTCATGATTATTAGCGTGCACTAATAATGTTACACTTAGCCATTTTCAGCTATTCTTGTCCAACGTCTCGACATATCGGATATGTATACATGACGCACTATATCCTCTAATACAATTGTCGACCAAGTACGACAATTATACCGATACTGACATCTCAGTCCTTCATTTATTTTATCTATACTGTACAGATTCCACGTTGTACAATATAACTCGGATAAAATAATATTAAACAATGGTAATAGAAATTCCAGATATTACATACTACACCACTTAAAATAAGTTCCGTCCTTGAAACTTGCAATCCGTCATAGAAAACAAACAAACCGTTCAACCAACATATTCCGGAACCATCACAACAACGATCAATCATCATCATTAATGAATAACCAAAACAGTACACTTACAAATGCGTAAAGTCGACGATCTCCTAAGATACTAGCAAGCGACTTCACTGTAAAGCCTCAATACGCTTACAATCACAATTCCATGAGTCTCAAAAATATATCCTCTTCGGGCGAAATAATCTATTCGTGTCGAATCCTGTCTGCCTGATCGCACAATCAAATCCCAATTCGGATACAAATCAATAATACACGATACATCTGGGAAACAACTGCCCAAAACAACTACATAAATTCTGAAACATCGACACAAAATCTGAACGCTCATACGATCACTATCAATGATCAACCAATAAATTAACCGAGAATATCATTGACATGATAACTCCAATACGACCAATCCAAAGGTCAAAACACAACTGAGAATATCATCAACATGATAACCTCCAATATGACCAACCATAGGTCAAAACACAATCGAGAATATCATCATCATGATAAATTCCAATTTGACCAACGAACGATCAACGATAATCGAGAATACCTTCACACGGTAAGCTCGAACACGGTCAAAACAGAACCACAAAAACAGATATATGAAGAAATAACATTCTCAAAACGACACACCAATCACATACAGTGGATCTCAATAAACATACCCGACTGGTGAACATACTCCTCGGCATACGAACAACCAATCACAAACCGATGAACATATCCAATCATAAGTTGAGTGGGAACGACCACTCAATATCCAAAGCAACCAGCATGGGGTCACCATTTCCAAATCTATCACGGTCCAGAGACTAATATCTGGCTTCGTAGATGAGCTTACGTACATAATGCCCATGCATTAGTGTACATAACTTACACTCTCTAGCGTACGCAAGTCCTTGCGTTTAGCGTGCGCTAATATCAGTTGACTCGTTTATCTGTATGCTCCGAAGACTGGTCCACACGCCGAAAGTGCTGAGGAGGATAAGATTCCTTTTTGTCTAATATACAGTTAGCATGCGCTAATCAACATGCATTAGCGTGCGCTAGTACTACATTACAAACATCCGTTGACTTATCAGAACGTGCGCCGAAAGTAGCCTGGTCCACACGCAGATTCCTTCCGATCTGACTGCATTAGCGTGCGTTATCTTATATCCGTAGCGTGCGCTAAACCTGTACGATAGCGTGCGCTACTCATGATTATTAGTGTGCGCTAATAATGTTACACTTAGCCATTTTCAGCTATTCTTGTCCAACGTCTCGACATATCGGATACATATACATGACGCACTATATCCTCTAATAGAATTGTCGACCAAGTACGACAATTATACCGATACTGACATCTCAGTCCTTCATTTATTTTATCTATACTGTACAGATTCCACGCTGTATAATATAACTCGGATAAAATAATATTAAACAATAGTAATAGAAATTCTGGATATTACAATTCTCAGGTCATTAATTGAATACTCCAACTCGTTATTATCAACCAAACATATACGCTTCATCTATTCGATAGTTCCCTATCCAGCACATGGTCGATGAACAAAGCCTAAACATCTTTCGAAGGGGACATTTTAACAAAAATTAGGTTTCTATGTTGGTTCACATTCAAACTTTGTACCTCATAGCATAAGAAAGCTTGGAAACTATAATCACATGCTATACCTCCTTTAACATCACAATGTAATGTCTTAATATGCTTGTTCCAAGTACTAAACGGATCACCATGATACTATGAACATATTTCAACAAAACTGACCACCATTCCAACCAAAACATGCATATATCGAAGCATAACTATGCACAAAAGTACTCCTCTCCAGAAATACATAAAACATCTCAGTTCAAAGGTAAGAATGAAGGTTTCGAATTACCTTAAAACACAAGTGAAGACGAACACAAGTGAAGAGCATTCCTTTAAAACCTTTAAGAATTGACGGAAGCATGCTTAATCTATGAACTCACACCAATTCCACGAGTTATGGATGTCTAGGAAGGAGTTTTAGTAGCTTAGAGGTGAGTTCAAGGTGAAAAATGATAGTATGGTTCGGGAGGAAATGAAAGAGGGTTGATGTCTTTAAATAGAATATTATCCTTAACGTACATTAATTACACAATGTTACATACGCCAGTACCTTAACATACGCTAACACACTACAATGGCGTACGCTATCAATTTACGTAGCTTACTGCCTCAAGTCCGTCCTATTCTTACGTACGTTGTTAAAAGGCTTATGTACGCTACTTAATCGAGTTAGCATACTTTATTCTTATGTCATATTGTATGCTAATAGTCATTGCCTTAACTTTTCCGAAAGTTGTCCAGGTTCATGCAGGAGAATCCGACAATATCCTTCATCCGGCTCTACCCGCCGACCCCGCCTTATTTGATCTTGACTTCCTCTTGCGTACGCTAGGTAGTTGTCTTTACGTACGTTAGTTTGATCCTTAGCATATGCTAGTATTCATTCAGGTACATACAATCATGAATACTGGATTACGGATAAGGAAATCTTACTTTAGTCCAATATATGAGATAATCATACACCTCAAGATTTAAATATAGATAAAATACACAACACATATCCGGGTATTGCAGGTCCATTCTGGCCCCATTATCCATAGCGGGTACGACTTTGATCCTCATGCCCTCCCCACCATCCTCCAAACCTCTCCCCATCTCCACCTAATTGGAGCAAATGAGCGGCGAGTCTCCACCAAACCCGCCTCACTCACATCTCTACATTTATATGAAGTTTTATCTTTTGACTCGTTTTTTTGTTTTATTTATATTTACTAAAACTTATTTTATAATATAATATAATATCCATGTGTTATAAACTGTAAGAATTGATTCTTGGGTTCTTTTGGAGATATTATTCTTAGAACTGAAACCTGGAACAAGTATGTGTATCGAAATGAGCAGGGCGATTATGATTTGATTCTTTGGTTCTTGGTTAAATAATCTCAGATCTAATCCCCTAGCCCTTGATTCCTCTATGTTGAACACAAAAATGATGGTGTGTATTTTCTATTTATAGATCGATTTTCAAAAAAAAAAAAATTGGGCATTTTGGGATTTCAAAGATATTTGGTGAGGAAGAAATCTAAGTGAGACTGAATTTCATAAATGGAAAACAAGTTTATGTCCTAGTTTTTGAATCATCATTAAATAAATTGTTCAACTTCTGACTTATTTATTTTTGAATATTTCATATAATTCGATTATATTCTAATTATTTTAATTTTTTGATATGTACAAGCTTAGCTCTAGGGTGATAATTATCATAAATGATCATTTTGGTACTTATTTCGCCTTCTTTAGTTTGTTGTGTTTGGGTAAAAACTACCTTCTATGATATATATATATATATATATATATATATTTGTATTTAAAATTTGAATGCCTTGTCATTCATTAACTTGGGAAAAAATAGGACATTTGTTTGTGATTAGCTAAGTGGTGGTTAAAAAAGTTGTCCTTGTGTTTAGGGGTTCTTTTTTGTCATAACATGACTGCCGTATGTATCGTATTCGACAACAATATTATCTATATCTTCTTACATATCAATCTGAGTACTTAACCGAATACGGATGTCGTTATTTATGTTTGTTCCCTATCCTAGATTGCGCACAAGGATACTGATGATTAAGTCATTTTATAGTGAATGTTATTTGTTAATGTAGTCCTACACGAGAAATCCAAGTCTATGAACAATGCTATTTGGTGTCACGTGTTTTAGAAATGGAGTAAGAAATTTTGTATAGGTGTCCTAATGAAGAAACTAGTGAAGCATGTTTGATTTGGATACCACAATAATCATCTGGTAAGTTGTTTTTGTGTATAGTATTTATTGGCATCTACATATGGGTGTGGTTTATGTAACTCGTGCTTTATTTCTAAGTGGTCTCTTTTTAATGCTTCAAAAGAATCCAACTGACATATGTGGTTTACATACGTATAAACCATTTGAACTAGTACCAAGTTGCCAACACTTTTGTGTTAATGAAATTTTCATACATATAATGAATTCTAAAGAATCAAGTATTTTTTTTGTAGAAGAGATCTTGTCAGCCGTATCGGGTTCGAATAATGCACAATGCTCATTCGAACTCCTAAAGAGGATCGATCAAGGATCGTATAGAGTCATCTAATTGCTTAGATTTAATTTCGTCATTCAAGGATGACGTTATTTCCATTACACTTACTCGTCCTTGAACTCTTTGTAACCATACTTCAATTTTTTCACAAATCAATTATTGTCGAATCTTGGTTGGTTTGTGAGGGCTTCCAGCATTTGAATAGACACGTGTTTATGACTCAAAGCGTCAGCTACTACATTTGCTTTGCTTGGGTGATAAATAATCTCCAGGCCATAGTCTTTAATTAATTCCAACCATCTCCTCGGTCGCTTATTTAAATCTTTCTGACTGAAAATGTATTTAAGACTCTTATCATCTATGAAGATCTGACAATGTGTTTTGTAAAAATATTATCGCCAGATTTTTAGTACGAAAACAACAGCTGCTAACTACTCCAAATCATGGGTTGGATAATTGATCTGGTATGGTTTTAACTGTCATGAGGCATAGGCGATCACCTTATCATTCTGCATTACTATGCAACCTAGACCCTGATTTGAAGCACCACTATAAACTATGAACCCTTCAGTTCCCTGTGGTAGCGTTAAGATTAGAGCTATTCATTCTCTTCTTGAGTTTGTCAAAACTAACTTGACACTTATCATTCCATTCGAACTTTTGGATTTTCTGCAATAATTGAGTAAGTGGGTGGGTAGTTTTGGGAAACCCCTCCACAAACCGACGATAGTAGCCAGCAAGTCCTAAGAAACTTCTCACCTGTTTCACATTCTTAGGAGACTCCCACTGTGTGATTGCCTCGACTTTCTGTGGATCTACTCGGACTCCTTCTGCTGATACTACATGACCAAGGAACATTAATTCCTTTATCCAGAATTCACATTTAGAAAGCTTTGCATACAACTAATAATTCTTCAAGATGTTCAAAGCAATTTGCAAATGTTCATCATGCTAGTTCGCACTTTTAGAGTTGATTAAGATGTCGTCGATTGAAAAAACTACGAATTTACCCAAGTACTCTATGAAGACTCCATTTGTTAATTGCATAAGCACAGCAGGTGCATTGGTGAGACCAAAGACATTACCTCAAATTCATAGTGCCCGTAGCGAGTTCTAAATGCCGACTTCGGAATGTCGATTTCTTTAATCCTCTATTGATGGCATCCCAAACTAAAATGGATCTTCGAGAACATTGTATCTCTTTGCAACTGGTCGAACAGATCATCAATCCGAGGCAATGGGTACTTATTCTTGATTATCACTTTGTTTAGCTCCCGATAGCCAATGCACAACCAAAGTGATCCATCTTTGTTTCGAACAAATATAACTGGTGCACCCCAGGGGAAAACACTTGGCTAGATATAACCTTTGTCCAACAGCTCTTCAAGTTGCTTCTTTAACTCATACATCTCGATGGGTGCCATTTGATATGGCGCCATCAAAATATGTGTGGCTCCCGGTTCTAACTCGATGGTAAACTCTACATCTTGTTCTAGAGGTAATCCAGGTAATTCATCAGGGAACGCATCCAAATTTTTGTTTTCAACAGGAATAGATGAAAGTTCTACTCTTCCTTCATCTTTCTCATTGCATAACACCAGTATCCAGCACAACCCTATTTGAACAATTTGATAACCTTCATTGCTTTAATCACTTTCCCTGAGCTCCCTGGTCCCCATCCTTCAAATAAATATTCAGAACCGTCCTCAGCTATCATCGAAATATTTATATTCTTGTAGTTCAGGATAGCTTCGTAATGGTTAAGCCAATCGTCTCTGAAAGCCAGGTCATCTCCTTGATGATCTACCACGATCAGATTTGAAGGCCAAGTCTTGCCTCTGGTTGATATAGGAAAATTTATAGCTTCTAAATTTCCCACAATCCTTTCCCCGCTTGGTAAACCTACAATATAATGCTCACATTCATGAAAACAAGAAATTTTCAAATGATTTACACAAGATAGTGATATAAACGAATGTGTAGCTCCTGTATTGAACAAAATAATAACTGGTTGCAAAAAAATCTGAACGGTACCTGATGCAACTGCCATACTCTGATTATTTGTCTTCCTCATTTCAAAAAGGCACGGAGAAATGGACCCAACACTCAATACTTGCTTCATGTCATACGTACCTATACCTCTCCTTAGACCAAAGTTCTGGTGTGGCTGACCACTATGCTGAGTTTAATTGACACTTGCTTCTTTCTGGGCCTGTTGTGAAGTATGAGCTCCAAAAGATCTAGCGACATCTCCACAAAATATCACACTGTGTCCTTCTTGTCCATATTCTTAACACGTCACAGAAGGAAATGAGCAGTCACGTTGGAAATACCCTGATCGATCATAGTTAAAATATTTCCTTGCTGCATCTGTATATTGATGCTGACCTGGAACTCTTCTGCCTCTGGATGAATATGTGGTCCTTCTGGATGTGTGAAAAGATGATTGGACTTTACATAGACTACTATTCTTGTTCTCTTAAAAATCACAATAGACTTTAACTATCGTTGTATCTCCGGTTTCATCCTCATGTCAAAATAGAACATCATTTCTGCATCGGTTCTGACCAGGTGTCGAACAAATGCCAGTTGCTTACAAAAGGTCTTAATCACTTCAGCCACGGGCAAGTCTAGAGGTTGAGTGGAGAAGAACTCTCGAACTTTAGCCTCTCTGATCGGACAGGGGAAATACTAAGCTTTCATCATTAGCTTGAATTCTCCCTAATCGACATAATGGTCTGTAGGTCAGATGGCCTCCCACCAATCGAACGCTTCTCTAGTCAGAAAATATTTGGTGATGCAGACTTTTCGGTCATCCGCGTAGTTGATTCCTGCAAACACTTTCTCCAATTCTCTCGGCCAGTTGTCCCATATAGGTACCTCACGAAAACCATCAAATTTTGGTGGGTGCATCTTAACCACTTTTTATAGCCATTTGTCTCCTTGATAGCCCAGGTTCGGAATGCGTTGATATCCTTCCCTCATTTGTAGTCCTATTGCCACTTGCACTCGATCCACCACTTGAGCAAATTGGGTCATTTGGTTGACCACTTTACGGAGCATGTAGGGAACATCAGGATAATCATTTTCCTCCACAACTCGCTCTTGGTTATTGTTAACATATTCCTGTTTCTCGACAGGACTATGATTAGCCTTTTCGACCGAGAATTAGAAACATAGGGTGAAGCTTCCCTTCGAGCGTTTCCGCGTCTATGACCGCGACCACGTCCACGACCTCCTCTCAATATACTGTAATCATACATACTCACTATACAAGGAACAATATCATTCTAAAGTTTAATTATCATAAAAGGCATAATATGAAAAGATAATAATTGAGTTTTTGGAAACTTACAACCACAGCTCGCATGAAGACGTAGGCGTTATAGTGATGTTATTCACGGCCGGTTCACAAAAAGATACATCTAGACCCTTATTTAACCCGACTGCCAAGATATCCATAATGTTAGCTCCGATACCATATTCTGTAACACCCCCTAGATATTCAGGGTTATTACAGCACACGTGGTGGACAAATAACAACGACACATATATGCACGAGAACTGAATGACACTAATACGGAAACATAATTAAAGTACTTGCCTCAAAATGACAATAAGGGTTCAATACATTCGACGAATGTCAATACACTCGAAGGACGTGCCTTCGATCAACCTCTTGCCCGGATCTTAGCTATCAAGGTAACACCATAATGACTAACGCTTTCAGATAATCGTATGATAACATTATCATTATATGTTCAATACATATTACGAACACAAATACGTGAGTTCCTTCAATACGTGTGTATAATTTAGCCCTCTTAATCATCATAACATTATGAATGAATCATCCAATGAAACTATGATTAGCTTATCCGCCCTGATCGAAGAGTTAATCATATCTCTAATTATAATTTCAGTTCCCAATTGTGGTAATTCCTTATCCGAGGGTTCTAACGGTCTAACATGTTTATTACCAACATGTTCATTACCTCATAATAATAATCATAGAAGGGTAAATCAATCGAGACTATTCTAAAAGGAATGATGATATTCTTAGTGATAAATCTTAACATTCATCCTTATGATTTATCTACCAAGAGCATCAGCATTCTCAGGTCATTAATTCAATACTCCAACTCATTATTATCAACCAAACATATACACTTCATCTATTCGACAGTTCCCTATCCAGCACATGATCGATGAACATAGCCTAAACACCTTTCAAAGGGGACATTTTAACAAAAATTAGATTTCTAGGTTGGTTTACATTCAAACTTTGTACCTTATAGCATAAGAAAGCTTGGAAACTATAATCACCTACTATACCTCCTTTAATATCACAACGTAAACTCTTAATATGCTTGTTCCAAGTATTAAATGGATCACCATGATACTATGAACATATTTCAACAAAACCGACCACCATTCCAACCAAAACATGCATATATTGAAGCATAACTATGTACAAAAGTACTCCACTCCAGAACAGCATAAAACATCTCAGTTCAAAGGTAAGAATGAAGGTTTCGAATTACCTTAAAACACAAGTGAAGACGAACACAAGTGAAGAGTGTTCCTTTAAAACCTTTAAGAATCGAAGGAAGCATGCTTAATCTATGAACTCACACCAATTCAACGAGTTATGGACATCTAGGAAGGAGTTTTAGTAGCTTAGAGGTGAGTTCAAGGTGAAAAATGATAGTATGGTTCGGGAGGAAATAAAAGAGGGTTGATGTCTTTAAATAGAATATTATCCTTAACGTACATTAATTACACAATGTTACGTACGCCAGTACCTTAACATACGCTAACACACTACAGTGGCGTACGCTATCAATTTACGTAGCTTACTGCCTCAAGTCCGTCCTATTCTTACGTACGTTGTTAAAAGGCTTATGTATGCTACTTAATCGAGTTAGCATACTTTATTCTTATGCCATGTCGTATGCTAATAGTCATTGTCTTAACTTTTTAGAAAGTTGTCCAGATTCATGCAGGAGAATCCGACAATATCCTTCATCCGGCTCCACCCACCGACCCCGCCTCATCTGATCTTGGCTGCCTCTTGTGTACGCTAGGTAGTTGTCTTTACGTACGTTAGTTTGACCCTTAGCGTATGCTAGTATTCATGCAGGTACATGCATGAATTAAAAACGTTTTTACAATACGATCATGAATACTGGATTACGGATAAGGAAATCTTACTTTAGTCCAATATATGACATAATCATACACCTTATGATTTAAATATAGATAAAATACACAACAGATATACGGGTATTGCAGGTCCATTCTGGCCCCATTATCCATGGCGGGTACGACTTTCATCCCCATGCCCTCCCCACCATCCACCAAACCTCCCCCATCTCCACCTAATTGGAGCGAATGAGGGGCGGGTCTCCACCACACCCGCCTCACTCACATCTCTACATTTATATGAAGTTTTATCTTTTGACTCGTTTTTTTGTTTAATTTTTATTTACTAAAACTTATTTTATAATATAATATAATATCCATATGTTATAAATTGTAAGAATTGATTCTTGGGTTCTTTTGGAGATATTATTCTTAGAACTGAAACATGGAACTAGTATGTATTGATTCACCGAAATGAGCAGGGCGATTATGATTTGATTCTTTGGTTCTTGGTTAAATAATCTCAGATCTAATCCCCTAGCCCTTGATGCCTCGAGAAGATAAGGTATGTTGAACACAAAAATTATGGTGTGTATTTTCTATTTATAGATCGATTTTCAAAAAAAATTGGGCGTTTTGGGATTTTCAAAGATATTTGGTGAGAGAGAAATCTAAGCAAGACTGAATTTCATAAATGGAAAACAGGTTTATGTCCTAGTTTTTGAATCATCATTAAATAAATTGTTCAACTTCCGGCTTATTTATTTTTGAATATTTCAGATAAGTCGATTATATTCTAATTATTTTAATTTTTTGATATGTACAAGCTTAGCTCTAGAGTGATAATTATCATAAATGATCATTTTGGTACTTATTTCGCCTTCTTCAGTTTGTTGTGTTCGGGTAAAAACTGGCTTTTATGATTTTTTATATATATTTGTATATTTGTATTTAAAATTTGAGTGCCTTGTCATTCATTAACTTGGGAAAAAAAATAGGACATTTTTTGTGATTAGCTAAGTGGTGGTTAAAAAAGTTATCCTTGTGTTTAGGGGTTCTTTTTTGTCACAACATGACTGGAGTATGTAACATATTCGACAACAATATTATCTATATCTTCTTACATATCAATCTGAGTACTTAACCAAATATGGATGTAGTTATTTATGTTTGTTCCCTATCCTGGAATGCGCACAAGGAGACTGTTGATTAAGTCATTTTATAGTGAATGTTATTTGTTAATGTAGGTCATCCTACACGAGAAATCCAAGTCCATTTGAACAATACTATTTGGTGTCACGTGTTTTAGAAATGGAGTAAGAAATTTTGTATAGGTGTCATAATGAAGAAACTAGTGAAGCATGTTTGATATGGATACCATAATAATCATCAGGTAAGTTGTTTTTGTGTATAGTATTTATTGGCATCTACATATGGGTGTGGTTTATGTGACTCATGCTTTATTTCTAAGTGGTCTCTTTTTAATGCTTCAAAAGAATCCAACTGACATATGTGGTTTACATACGTATAAACCATCTAAACTAATACCAAGTTGCCAACACTTTTGTGTTAATGAAATTTTCATACATATAATGAATTCTAAAGAATCTAGTATTTTTATTGTAGAAGAGATCTTGTCAGCCGTATCAGGTTCGAATGATGCACAATGCTTATTCGAACTCCTAAAGAGGATTGATCAAGGACCGTATAAATGAATAAATAAAATAATTAAAATCTTATCCTCGTAAACCCGACTTCTTTAACCTGATGATGACAAACACGAATCCAATCTGTGAAAATTTTGAAATTATAACTTCAAAAATACCGAACATCTTTACATTCACGCGTCGGAAAAATACCTAAAATAAAACTATCTTTCCAGTTTTCCAAGAACACGGCTATAGAAGATAAAGTAAGCCTTAACAAAATGAAAGCTAAGGCTAAAAAAAATCTTTCTCTCCTGTTTGTTTACGGCCTTGAGTTCTCTCATGTAGGTTGAAGGATGTGGTGTGTAGCTTGTTCTTTTATAACAATTTTTCATGACATTAACGCTTTAGTCAACCCTTCATTTTCTATTCCATCACATACCACAAGCATGTGCAAAAATCAAGTCTTCCAAAGACTTTGAATAGGAAAACAGGGGCGGCCATGTAGGTTGACTGGGTGGAAGCTTCCACTCAGTCCATGTTCGGAACCCTCATATATCTAGTCCATTAGATAGACATTTGATCCTTCACAATTGATTTATATTGATTAATTAATCCAATTAATTGATTATACCAAATATAATATAATTAATTTCTTCAAGAAATAATTAGACCTGATTAAATTAATTGCCAAGTAATTTATTTAGTTCAACTAATAATTTAATTAATCCAGTAAATTAAATTCAATTAGACATCCAATTTCCAACATTCATAAAGAAATAATAGGCTTAATTTAATCCATTATTTATCCTGTATGTGTGACTCTGTAGGTTCGTCTCAATCAGCAATTGGAGGATCCAAAGAGTGTGAGGAACACTTAGCCAGTCCGTGGCTCACACCGTAACCCAACTCAGAACGAAGGAAAGGAATCATTCCAAAATTTTTATGAATACTGTATATGTATAAACCATTCATCAAAATTTAGGGGCACGGTAAAGTCAAACTCTGCTTATACTTGACTCTATCTATGTGCATAGAACTCTTGTGTATTAAATACAATTAGCTCAGTTTCTTTGGCGAAAGAATCTTATTTGCCACTAACTACATAGGATATTATCTTGTTCACTTATAGAATAAAGAATCATTTCTTGGTATTCAGTAAAGACTGCTACTTGCCCATTAAGTTGCAGCCCGAGGTTGATCCCTACCGGCAGGTGATTGGATCGAGCTACACCAATGACTAGGGTGTTCAAAAATATCTGATATCCAATATCTGATCCGAAATATCCAAAAATCCAAAGTTCCGGATATCGGATAGTACTTTTCAGAAAAATCGAATATTCGGATATCCGAAATATCCGAAAAATCCTAAATTTTTTATTTTTTTATATTTTAAATAATAGAAAATATTCGGATATTCGGATATCCGATATCCATATCCGAAGTTTTTTTCGGATATTCGGATATCCGATATCCAAATCAGAATATTTTTTTTCGAATATATGGATATCCGAATAAAATTCATATTTTTTCCGGATATTCGGATATTCGATATTCGTATCTGAAATTTCAGATATCCGAAAATCGGATATCCGAAATTTCGGATACCGATATCGGATATCAAAATCTACTATCCGAACTTTTGGATATCCGAAGTTTCGGATATCCGAAAGTCCGGATATCCGGTTTTGAACACCCCTACCAATGACTAACTTATTAGACAAGCATATCTTCTACTGAGCCTCAAGTGAAAGGTTTACGCATACCTATCATAACCTTACGATTCCGTCATTGACTATCCTAGAGTGAAATCCATGTGTCTGAATCAAGGCGAGTCATATCTGAGTATACTAAATTAATTAGTATACCTATATCGAATGCTCCCACTACTCCTGACACATCCGAGATGGAGGAAGACCCTCATGTCAAAGCGCATGCTAATTACTTCACAATTTAAATTAATTATGGAGGCCAATTTGATTTTATTTAAAAAATAAATCAATTTAATCACTTAGTTATACAATTATCCAATTTATTTTATTGTTGGTTTTTATTGTTTTGGATGTATGGCATGTATGGATGTATGCGTGATATGTTTCTTTCATGTTAGGACGAGAAAATTAAAAACCTTAAGGCTAAAATAACTAAGGCTAAACTAACCAATTTCAGAAAATTATGGAAGCTTCTCCCAAGTCTTTCACGGAGAACATATTTGAAAGCTAAGCATACATAGAACTGGGCAATCCAACGTTGTTTTCTATTAGTAGAATGCCATTTACATATAGTACTAAGAATGCGATCTTGCTCCGACTAAACTTTCTGTAAACACAAGGTTCATTCTCATTTTGCACGAAGTCAAATTCTTTAATTGCTTCATCAAAATGATGATTCCAACTTCATAATGCCTGCTTCAGTCAATAAAAGGCACGCTACAGCTGTTGAAAATAGTGCCATAAGACATTTGATGTGCATGAATTTGTAAATTATCACATTTATAGGGTTACTTGATAACATCTATTTTTCTTATATGAGTATATTTTAATATTATAATAATCAATTAATAGTTATTCATGAATAATGAGATTATTCAAATGTCCCTCGTCCAACACGTAGAGTGAAGACTCAAGTGTTGGGTTGGTACCGCCACTACAAGGGGGTTTAATAGTGCGGAGTAGAGTTTTGAACTCTTTTCATGCGGAAGAAAAAATAAGAATAATGTAAAAGTGCGAAAATAAAATGACACAAGAAATTGTGAGAGGTTCAGCTATCCAAAAGCCTACGTCCCCTACCTAGTATTACCGACTCGGACTTTTCTCAAAACTTAAATGCACTTTATAGTTTAGTGCCAACTCTTTATAATAGCACTTTTGAGATTAGTGCCGTGTCACATCCCAAGACCGCTCTGCCGTAGCATGATATTGTCCACTCTGGGAACTCTCCTCTGAGCTAGCCCTCACGATTTTGTTTCTAGGATCCCGCGAGCAGCTTCCCAGGAGGTCACTCATGCTGAGACTACTCTCACCCGAGCACACTTAACTTCGGAGTTCCCATCTCCCCAAAGCCACTGGGCTCCCAAAAGGCCTCACGCTATTTGGAGGTGGGCATCACATATAAAGCACTTCGCCAGGATCGATAATATACCCGACTTTTCAAACTTCACCACATAACCATTTTCACCGAGAACGTATATGAATTATATGTCCTAAAACCATAATACCACAATCAAGTTACAGTCCCTCGATCCAGGTTGATCGGATTAGCACAACATAATCACAATACACATATAAGGGGACTTACAATCGAGACATTTTCCATCACGGGTCAATAGCTACATAATTTTGTTCAAATTTAATTTTGAAATAGACCACTCTGGTTCGAATAAAATATACGAACCTAGGTACCATTGAGTATTTCAACCCGTAGGGACTTACTACCTCGAGGAATTTTGTCTTATCTCATTGAGATCTAAAATCTCTAGTCCAATGTGTAGGATCTCGCGGTATTGGATTCGATTAATGAACACAGTTCGAAGGTCAAAGTACAAACAGGTTACCCTAGTCCATCGCGGAACCCAGATAGGATCGGGATAAAATCAATGGGAATGTTCCCAATGAACTATAGTTCACAAAAAGATCTCTTATCTCAATACAAGGTCCACACACTCAGAAAACGGACTAAAATGGGTCTAGAAAAAAAAATTAAGGATCAGAGAGACTTACAGCGCAGGTCACATGAGACGATGGCATCCAGTGATATTTCTCGACACAAACAACAACCGACAACATGATTTGACAAAACAAACCCATTAACCGAGGCTCCGATACCACTATCCGTAACAACCCTGTCCCGGGTCGGAACTATTACAGAGCCATGAATCAATTTCGGGGATCCACTAGGCAAGACCGGACTAACTCACATGCACACAAACACAACGACCAATCAGGTCAAAAAAAAACCAAACAACAAACGTCAACCATCCAGGTCGACGATACAACACATTCAACTCAACAGACAGATAACAACTCCAAGACAGTATCCAAACCCACACCCGGACATAACATCAACAATGACAGTTCTCGCGAGTACTACAAACTAAGACCAAAATACACGAATACAAGGCAACGACTACCCGAGGAAATATCACCACTGCTCGTCATCCTAGTGCCCCTCCTGCGCGTTCTCGCCAAGAAGATATGAACCTGAATACACAAAAAGGTATTGACTGTTTGGAATAGTGCTCTAGGACATTCGATGTGCCTAGATTTGTAATTGTCACATTTAAATAAGTTATCTGATATCATTTATTTCTCTTTGATTATTATAATGTGTGCATGTTTTAATATTATAATAATTGATAATAGTTATTCATGAATAATAAGATTATCCAAATGTCCTTGGTACAATCACGTTGAGTAGAGACTCAAGTGATTAATATACTAGTATAAGTTTGATTGATAATCTAGGATGATTATGCGTATGGTACGGATCAATCTTATGGGTATTGGTTGGAGAACTAATACTGGACAAACCCGCATTGAGATCACTGCATAAAAATGTCATAAGTGAATCTCAATATAACAGTATGTCAATAAATCCTTAAACCTGAGATTATCATCGAGTCCAACATGAAAACTGCTATGCCTTGACGTAATCCAACGTCATCTGAAATATGGTGATCATAAAGATTAGCGATCGGGATTAGTGGGCGTCATGTAGAGGCAATGAATAATCAAGATGGGGATTTGTCCCTCTCTTTAGTGAGAGAGATATCTACAGGGCCCCTCGATAAGTAGGACTGAAGGAAATGCATGGCCATGCTCAAATAAAGAGTCATTTGATTCAATCAGTCTACTTAAGATCGAGAAAGCATTTGAACATAAATAAGTATGACAGACTCCATGACTTAGTTCAAATATGATATCGCGTGACAAAGGGATTTCACACGTTAAAAGATTTAATGGACTATTAACTTATATTATTTGGGTACTCATAATGTCTGGCTAGAGGCCGCTTATGATTTATTATTTAATAAGGTATTAAATAATTGCCAACATAATATAAGCATTTTGGGTCGCACGTACGACAATTATAGACAAGTAGGAATAAATATCAACTGGGAATAATAAATTTAATATTGGATATTATATTTATGAGGAGATTAAATAATAAGTAATATATAATATTGGATATTATATATATTGTAATATTTAATAAGTTGTGGGGTAACTAAGCAAATACTAGAGTCTTGACTCTAGGGATTACTTAGTATAAATAAGGGATCTATGACAAGTAGTTGTCATAAGAAGACAACACCAAAAATCGCCTCCCCTGAATCTCTTAGAAAAATCGGCCATCTCCTTCTACAGTAGAATTTGCGGATCGGTCATCTAGTCCTCTTTCCTTAGTTGATCTTGATCAATAGTACAAACCTTTGAGTATGGAATTTGTGTTGTACTATTTATCAATATTATTAATAAGGATCTAGCAATCCAGCTTGTGGAATTTTTCATGTGTGGATCACCCAAAGAGGAAGGAGATATTCATCTGCTTCTAGTCCAGATCAAGATCTGTTCATCGGATTAAGGTAATTCGATTAACGCTTTAACCAAACAATTAAATTACTGCATGAGATCCTAAATTGGTTTTCAAATTAATTCTTCAACTGCGTTTTACTCTTGATTTATGTATTCTATTCATGGAAAACCCAACAGTGGTATCGGAGCTAACTTGCAAATAATTTAATTATTTATGTAGAACATATTTATATGTAAATTACGTTCTTGATCATGTTTATAAAATAGAGATCTTCTAAAACTATTTTTCTGGTTTAATTTGATTAAATCGGATCGTCAAAAATCAATTTTCTGGACTGTTTTTGCGATTTTCTGTCCATAACTATTCTGGAACAAATCTGCCAGGTCACCGGATCAGGTCGGGTCCGAATCCACGAGCTGTAAAATGTCAGCAAAATATTTGCTGAACGCGGGACTCGATCACGTATGTGTCGGATACCCCTGTCCGACTTATCATGTGGTCTGCAGTTTGTTTGTTAAATGGTACACAGATGTTTTATAAAATCCAAGAAATTATTTTTCAAAATATGAGAATAATAGTTCCGCAAAACCCGGGGATTCGATCCCGAGTCTTTCGCCTTTCATCCCGCACCACTTACCATCTCGGCCATGGATTGTTTTGGATATTTTCGCGGAACATTTTATTTGTAGATCAGTTTTAAGAGTCCAAAAAATACTCAAAATGATTTGTTGTGGAAAAGTTTCGAACCTGTGACGGATTTATGCACTGGGCATGCTGCCAGCCATCTCGGCTACTGTTCTATATTGTTGATTTATGACACAGATTTTATGGTATATATACGGTGTATGGCATGACCATAAATTGACTAATGTGATTGGATATATTTATTTCCTTATGGGTTGAGTTTACCGCCTGCGTGTCATTTAATTATAATTGGTTTTACGGCCTGCGAGTCGTCTATTTAAATTATTTAATTATTTTACAGCCTGCGTGTCGTTTGCACCTCTTGTAATTTAATTTACTAGTGTAGTATTAGAATTCATTAATGTACTGAAGACAAGAAGGACGAGAAGGACGGACTCGAGGAGCCAATTGATCGCGTATGATGTTCCAAGGAGTTGGAAGGTCAACGAAGACCAATTGCAACCTTTTAGATTGACCCTTGTGATTTTCATGTTGGCTCATGAAAATCACGTTAGGAATTATGGTCATGCTATACACGGTCCTATGCCTTTATTGTCATGTGATGCGATGCATGTTTAAATTTATGAATGTGTGTGATGCTATGTATGTTTAGATGTATGTTAGCAAACATAGACATTAACATAGGATAAAATTCCCTCGTTAAAAATTTTAAATTCCGTTCATTAGAAAAATACCTATCAATACTTCGATCATCTTGAGTGGGTCATGCCAAAGCTGGGCGCTCGGATTATCGTAGTAAGGTAAGATGGGTAATGGTGATACCTATGTGTTTTAATGAACTAAGAATTCAAAATAGTTTTGAACCTTAAGGTATAAGATGGGAATATAACATACTTGGGCATAAGATGGCAAATCCCATGAATATAATCTAAGAGTTACATATGATGTAATCTATAAAGAGTTATCCACCTAAAGTAGCTCAATTCTAGGCGTCATGCCAAAGCTGAGTTTAGGATTGTACAAAATAGGATCTTAGCCCACTAAAATTACAAATGTTGTAAAATTGAGGGTACTTTGTTTTAGTGGGAGTATTTTTCGAGAAATAAAATAGTGTGACCAAATACTTTGCATATTGAAGTTTGTAGATAATATAGAATGGTATTAAACAACACGTCCACCATTTCACTGCGATCCGTCCTTGAGAAGGACAAGCTCAAAGAAAATGGCAGCAACAATCTGGATTGGATACGGAGCTTGAGAATAGTTCTCAAGCAGCAAATAATGTTGTATGTTCTTGAGGAAGAAATTACCAATGTGCCTGCTGACAATGCTAATAAAGCAATGAAAGACAAATGGAAGAAATATTGTGATGATTCCATTGATTTCAGTTGTCTTATGTTGGCTACCATTTGTCCAGAACTTCAGAAGAATCTGGAAGAAATGGAAGCTTATGAGCTAAATCCTCACCTCAAGGAAACTTACTCGAAGCATGCTAGGCAAGAGAGGTATGAGACCTTTCAAGCCTTGTATGCTTGCAAGATGGTTGAGGGGACATCTGTCAGCGCTCATGTACTCAAGATGAAAGGATATATTGATCATCTAGATAGGCTTGCTTTTACACTTTCTAAGGAGCACTCCACGGATGTGATCCTAAACTCATTACACGATAGTTTCGGTCAGTTCATTATGAAATATAATATGAATGAGATGGAGAAGTCCATTGCTGAGTTGTATGGGATGCTTAAAACGGCTGAGCAGAATATTAAGAAGAAACTAAGCCACGTGATGATGGTCAGCAAAGGAAAGTCCTTTAATAACAAACGCAAGGGCAAAGGTAAGGAAAAATTTGCCAAATCTAAAAACCCTACTAAGCCGGTTTTCAAGGCTAAAGCTCCCAAAGATGGAAATTTCCATCATTGCAATAAACCAAGACACTGGAAAAGAAATTGCAAGGTTTACTTGGAAGACCTAAAGTGTACCAGGGGTAGTGAGACTGCCAAAGTTATATTTGTTATAGAAGTTAACTTATATACTTCTAACTTTTGGGTATTGGATACTGGATGTGGATCTCGCATTTGTACAAATGTGCAGGGGTTGAGAAGCAGTAGGGAGCTGAAGAAAGGGGAAGTGGATCTAAGAGTCGGCAATGGAGCAAGAGTTGCTGCACTAGCCATAGGAACTTATGATCTAGTTTTACCCAATGGGCTTTTGTTAGTTTTGAACAATTGTTATTATGTACCTATATGAATAGGAATATTATTTCAGTTTCTACATTAGATTGTGAAGAATATAGTTTTCTTATTAAGAATAAGATTATTCATATTTTGTTTGATGACTTGCTTTATGGTACTGCAAAGTTATTACTGGCCTTTACAATATTGATCTAGATGAGTCCGACACTTTGGAAGTCTATAACATTGCATCTAAGAAACCTAAGCTCAATGATTCTAATCCCACTTACTTATGGCATTGTCGAGTTGGTCACATAAACGAGAAACGTATTTCTAAACTCCATAATGACGGACATTTAGACTCTTTTGACTATGAATCATATGGGACATGCGAATCTTGTTTATTGGGCAAGATGACGAAGAATCCTTTCACCGGTCATGGAGAAAGCGCTAGTGATCTATTAGGCCTAATACATACTGATGTATGCGGACCTCTCAGCACTCATGCCAGAGGTGGATACCAATACTTAATTACATTTACTGATGATTTTAGCTGGTATGGATATGTTTATCTTATGAAGTATAAACATGAATCTTTAGAAATGTTCAAAATATTACAGAATGAAGTACAGAATCAACTTTGCAAGACAACTAAAGCCCTTCGATCGGATCGAGGTGGCGAATACTTGAGCCAAAAATTCGATGATCATCTTAGGAGTTGTTGAATTGTTTCACAACTTACTCCTCCCGGAACACCTCAGCATAACGGAGTGTCCGAGAGGAGGAATCGAACTTTATTAGATACGGTTCGATCCATGATGAGTCGAATAGAGCTTCCATTATCATTTTGGGGACAAGCCTTAGAAACGGCAGCATTTACCCTTAACCGTGTTCCATCTAAAGCAGTTGAAAAGACACCATTTGAGAAATAGAATGGTAAGAGACCAAATTGGTCTTTTCTAAAGATCTGGTGTTGCGAAGCATTCGTAAGGCACCAAGTGTTTGACAAACTGGTAGCTAGATATGAAAGATGTTTATTTGTGGGATATCCTAAGGAAACTAAAGGATATTACTTTTATAAGCCCGCAGAGAACAAAGTGTTTGTTGCTCGAAATGCTGTATTCTTAGAAAGGGAATTTATGTCCAAAAGAGACGGAGGAAATTTGATGATTTTTTGGGCAGTACAGGAGTTGGTGTTTCTAGGCTGCAATGCCATAGTTTTTCTGCTGTGAAGCTCCATCTCTCGATGAGTGGGACTAAAAGTTCCAAGTCGTCAGCTTTGACTCCTGGTAAAGCCAGGAGGTGTTTTAACTATAATATGTCGGGACATGTACGTGCACATTGTCCTTCTCCACCAGTAACGTGTCACAAGTGCAGACTCGAGGGACACCAGATTCAATTTTGCGAGTTGATCACTGAGTCTCCCGAGGCACAGACTTGAGCACCAATGTCAGGATCGATTCTGAGAGGTTCCTTAGAGGAGTAGTCTACCGGTTGTCTGTTATGTTATTTCCTGGTTTTGTTGTTTCGAATTTCGGGGACAAACTTCTTTATTTGGAAGTGGATCGAATTTTTAAACTTCTATATTTTCAAATATATCGACTCTTTTGTGTTCGTTGGTATTTTCTGAATTTGTTCTGTTTTTTGGCTTTGGTGTTCGAGCGAGTTCTGATACTGTTCGGATTAATCCGTTTATCGTTGTGATTTTTTTCCGAGTTCGGTTCAATTTCCGTTAATCTTATGTGAATTGAGCATCTTGTAGTTCTTGAAAGATCGTTTAATGTCTTCAGTTGAGGTGTAACTTTGGAGTGGTTGTACGATCGTTATTGTTTTGATCGTTGCCATTCAATCATTGTTGTTCGACTATTGTTGTTCGATTGTTATTGTCCGATTGCTATCGTTTGGTATCATATCGTGATCCTTGAACGTCTGAGCCATTTCGTAATTTTCCAGAGTCTCAAATGATTATCTTCTAAATCTTTGGGGCTACCGAAATTTCATTTTTGTTCAGCGTTAGACTTGTGTTTTTGTCGTGGTGCTGTTCGGATTAATATACCGTAGTAATTTTTGTTCATTGCGTTTTCTTATTGCTCTAGCATAGCGAATCGTGTTGTATCAGTTCTGTACTGCTTGGGGTTCATTGTGTGATGTTGGCAAAAGATAACGTGCTTTATCTGAGATTGCCTTGCGTAGACTGTATCATGTTTTAAGTTTCGGCACGAAACTTACTTTTAAGGGCGGTATAATGTAATACCTGAGATCTTCGCTCCAGTTTCGTTGCATTTTTCTGTGGGTTATCGGATTGGCGTTGTCCATGTCTTTGGAATATTGTGCCACGTTTGGGTGTGTCATGAGTGGACATGTACTTGACTCTATTTCAGATTGTTGCATGAGTTTTTGACTCATTGTGGTGTAGCGCACGCTATCGCTTGTGGTGTAGTGCGTGCTACTGTGTCATTGTTAACGCACGCTAAATGGCAGTTTAGAGGCAGTCCACGAGCTACTGGACTGGGACTGGAGTCTCGATAGCGCATACTAAAGTCGGTAGTTAGCGCACGCTATCGCCTGCTTAGCACATGCTATTTGTTTATTCTAGTGCACGCTACCTGGTAGGTACAGAACTGTCCAGAAGGCATTGGACTGGATTCGTGACTCATTTGCGCACGTTACGCATATTGGCTAGTGCAAGCTAACAGCATTCGTGCAGAAGATGCTGGAAGCATTGACCCCGTTAGCGCGTGCTAACGAGGTATGTTTAGCGCACGCTAATAACTGTCCAGTATAAATACTGGACAACAGCTTTTATTTCATCATTTCTCATTCTTCTTCGTCTCTTTCCGTTGGGGGTGAGTTCTTGGGGTGATTTTGGGCGATCTTCATCATCAAGCTTCATCTTGGGGTGGATTTGTGTATGTTCAACATCATCTAATCATCTTCTTTGCTCGAATCAAGGTATTCTCTCCTTAGAATCCTAATTTCTTGAATTTAGGGATTTTCCTTTGTTTTGTGATTCTTACCCGATCTCATCCGATCGGTTGTGTAATCTTTTTGTCCTGGTTGCGATATTCGGATTGGTAACTCGTTCATGATTTTATATCACTCGATATATGGCTATTGATTTCTTTGATAAACTCTTATATCCTTGTTGTTCTTCGTGTCGATTTGGATTTCGATTAGTGTTGTTAATTCGTGATGGTATTTTTCTCGTAGTATTCGTGGGGCTGTCGAGATTCTTAGTTGTTTTCGGAAGTTCGAGGGCTGCTCGACCTCATCCTTTCGTTGTTCCATTGCTCGTAGTTTCGAGGCAAGTATCTTGCCCATACACTTCGTGTTTCGTAGATGGATAGTTGGTAATTGATTATATGTGGAATTTGAATGTTTTAATGAACTTTCAAAAAGGATCGGTATATTCTCGATAAAAGGTTTTCCTTTAAAGATAACTCGTATGCTTCGTGAATAAATGTGTTTTCAGAATATGCGTATGTTGGAAGATGTTATAATCATATTTCGTGAATATAGTAGACCGTAATCACTTGTCAATGAATGTGTATTGATACGTGTACTTGTTCGGTGAATATGTGAAGTTTTGTGATATTAGTTGTTACTCCTTTGTAAGGAGATTGTGATGCTTAGTGTTGTTTGGTATTGGTATTTTCTTGTTGTTGTGTGATTGTTGCAAGTGAGGTGCCACCGGGTAAGATTGTTGAATCTCCGGGATCCGTCCTTGCTAGTACAAATCGGGCATGACCATGAGGTTATCCAATCGGGTATGTCTTGCGGGGACTCCGAGGTTCGTGGCTTGCTAGCCCGATGACGGAATAACTTGTGGGGTTATCCAATCCGGGTATGTCTTGCGGGGACTCCGAGGTTCGTAGCTTGTTAGCACGATGTCGGGATAACTTATGGTTGTGATTTGGTTGTATGACATACGTGTCATGGGTTGTCCAATCGGGTATGTCTCGCAGAGGCTCCAAGGTTCGTGGCTTGCTAGCCCGATGCCGGGATAATTATGAACTTATGTCCTGATTGTGGTTATGTGACTGTTGTCACTGTGATATGTGATATTGTACGGTTTCCATCGGGTTATTCACTCAGGTATGTTCTGTGGGAGCATATGAGGTTCGTGGCTTGTTAGCACGGGACGCGAATAATCCTTGGGAATATGTTGATATGTATGATTGGGTCGTGGACCCCATGTTTTGTGACCGGAGTGGTATGATTGGGTCGTGGACCCTGTGTGTTGTTATCATAATTGTATTTTGGGAAAATGACCTTTAGGATGTGTCCCTAAGTGGTTTCGAAAGGCTTGAGAATTCTTAAATCCCAAATGTTTTCAAAACTCTCGAGATCATCAATGTTTTGTAAGATGTATATCGGTTTTATTCCTACCTTTCATGATTTGAACTGTTTTGATCAAGTGATTTATCTCGGGAAGCATGTTCACGATTATTATGTTCTTGGAGTATGTTGTGTATGGCTTGGATTTGTATTTCATACTTGCACTAGCAAAACAGTGGAGTTTTGCTAACCCTCGAGTAATCGGGGGGTGGATGTCTGTGTTGCGTCCAGGTACTTACAAGTTATTGGGGAGCGAATCATATGATTAGTACGAAGAATGATGGAAGACAACGATACTAATCACGTGAAGACCATTGTTGAGTATTTTGGTAAAATCTGGTTGTTTTTTCTTTCCGTTATGGTGTTCTCCAGTCTTATGGGAATGTTGATGTATTCTGACCCCTGCATGGGTATGAATTGTGAGAAAGAGTTATGTATGTTTGATGTGTATGTTGTGGTAAAAGACCAAATCGGTCTAACGGTTCGTTATTTAGCCATGTTGGCATGTATTATGTTGTTGGGATTTTCTGTATTTAGCCTGGTAGATCCTCACAGAGAAGGTCTGCGGCGCTGGAATATTCCCGAGTGGCTTGGGGGTGTTACAGAATATGGTATCGGGGCCTAGGTTGCGGAAACCTAGGGTATCGGGTCGAGTTGTGTGTTGTCGAGTCTTGTCTTGTCAGATTTTGTCTGACTGAGTGATGTCGCGACACGTCGTCTGAGATGTCGGTCGTGATTAGTATCAAGACGCAGCCATCATCTTCGTGCGATCTGTGGATGTAAGTCTCCCTACTATGTTGTGTCTCATGTTACACGAGCTTGTGTGATTTTGTGTTATGATGTGGAGTTTAAATATGAATTGTGAATACGTAATCCATACTTGTTGGTTCTCGTATTGTGCTGGAATGAAGGGTGGTGCCGGTATATGTGTGTGTATATATATATATCTTTGTATAAATCGTTTTTACAGGAGTAATGGTTTTGGTGTGGTTACGTAAGGAAAGCTTATCAATGTGATATTTAAAAGCTCTAAATGTTTTTGGGCAGTCACGTAAATTTTATTTTAAAACATCCATCCAAGGGAGGAGAAAACTTGATTTTCGTATGATGATCTCAAGACCGATTTTTTTTTGATAATTCAAACTATTAATATTTCACTTTCCATCTTGTATTAGAAGTTTTCAAAACGCGATTTTTTTAAACTTAAATGAGGTCTACAAAATTTACTCAAGACGTAACTTTCGCTTCTAACTTTTCGGTTTCATGATTGTTAGTCAGAAGGTAAGTGGTGATGATGTTATCGTTGTTTGGGCAATAGTGCTCAGACATGTGATTAAAATGAGGTGTGAACGCTGAATCGTTCGGTATGTACTCGTTGTGTTAGTCCTCTTTACTGAGAGGTGGAATTTCGGTTTTGAATGTAAGTTGTCTTTTGAGGGTTGCTCGCAGGATAATGTAATCATGTGAATCGATGGCGTATGTATTTGTATGTTGTTTATTTATAACCTTCAATGTTGGTATTGTTCGGTATATGTTCATGAACGTGTTGCTGAACTAGAGCAGTTAGCGCATGCTATGTATGCAGCTAGCCCGCACTAATGTGGCATGGCTAGCACACGCTAAGTCCCTGTTGTGGCGCGCGCTAATCAGTCTGGATAGAAAGTTTGGAACTGCTTTTTGGCCATTAGGTCTAACTTTTGCGATCGTTAGACCGATCATCTGTGACTGTATTCTATGTGTGTTGTCTAATGATAACAATTGTTGTGTGTGATTATGTGTTATGATTTTTCGTTGTGCTAGGTGGTTACTTGTTAATATGCCGAGGGGCAGAGGTCGTGGCCGTAACCGTAGTACAGACGGCCACGGGGATCAAACGCGGGATCGAGAGAATGTTGACGGGAATTATATTAGTATTGGTGTTGCTACTATATTACAACAAGTAGCAATAGAGATGACTCAGTTAACCCATGAGATTCAACGTAGCATTGACGCGACTCAGAACGTCGGCATGAATCAATGGCTTCGAGAGGTAGTTCGTATGAATCCCCCTCGATTCGCTGGTGCCGCGGATGCGTTGGGCTGGGATGGTTGGCTTTTCCAACTTGGAAATATATTCGAGGCAGTCGATTGCCCCGAAGAGCGGAAGGTGCCTATCGCTCAGTACCTTCTTGATAGATATGGCGCTAATTGGTGGGAAGTTGTTCACGTGGGTGGAGTTCCAGGAATTTATGGAAGCTGAGTTTTGTCCGAAACCAACTACAGATCATAGGATTCGTGATTTTTACGTGGCAGAACCACATGATATATCGGTGTGGCAGGCTATCATCGACTATAGCAAACAACTCAGTTATGTGCGAAATCAGATGAGGACTGAAGAAGAGAAGATCCGTCATTTCAACATGTGGATGAAGTCGAAGATTCGCCAGTATATGGCGGGATTCACTTGCACTTCGTTGAGATATTATCAGGATCGAGCCTTAGCCTACGAGCTAGCTTAGTTATCATCGAAACGTGTGCCCAAGTTGAAGGAGCAGAGGAAATCTGATGATTTTTTGGGCAGTACAGACTAGTTGGTGTTTCTAGATTGCAACGCCGTAGTCTTTCTGTTGTGAAGCTCCATCACCCAATGAGTGGGACTAAAAGTTCCAAGTCGTCAGCTTTGACTCCTAGTAAAGCCAGGAGGTGTTTTAACTGTAATGTGTAGGGACATGTACGTGCACATTGTCCTTCTCCACCAGTAACGTGTCACAAGTGCAGACTCGAGGGACACCGGATTCAGTTTTGTGAGTTGATCACCGAGTCTCCCGAGGCATGGACTTGAGCATTTCAGGATCGACTCTGAGAGGTTCCTGAGAGGAGTAGTCTATCGGTTGTTTGTTATGTTATTTCCTGGTTTTGTTGTTTCGAATTTCGGGGGCAAACTTCTTTATTTAGAAGTGGATCGAATTTTTAAACTTCTATATTTTCAATTATATCGAGTCTTTTGTGTTCGTTGGTATTTTCTAAATTTGTTCTGTTCTTTGGCTTTGGTGTTCGAGCGAGTTCTAATACTGTTCGGATTAATTCGTTTATCGTTGTGATTTTTTTCCGAGTTCGGTTCAATTTTCATGAATCTTATGTGAATTGAGCATCTTGTAGTTCTTGCAAGATCGTTTATTGTCTTCAGTTGAGGTGTAACTTCGGAGTGGTTGTACGATCGTTATTGTTTTGATCGTTGCCATTCAATCATTGTTGTTCGACCATTGTTGTTCGATTGTTATTGTCCGATTGCTATCGTTTGGTATCATATCGTGATCCTTGAGCGTCTGAGCCATTTCGTAATTTTCCAGAGTCTCAAATGATTATCTTCTAAATCTTTGGGGCTACCGGAATTTCATTTTTGTTCAGCGTTAGACTTGTGTTTTTGTCGTGGTGATGTTCGGATTAATATACCATAGTTATTTTTGTTCATTGCGTTTTCTTATTGCTCTAGCATAGCGAATCGTGTTGTATCAGTTCTGTACTGCTTGGGGTTCGTTGTGTGCTGTTGGCAAAAGATAACGTACTTTATCTGAGATTGCCTTGCGTAGACTGTATCATGTTTTAAGTTTCGAGACGAAACTTACTTTTAAGGGCGGTATAATGTAATACCTGAGATCTTCGCTCCAGTTTCGTTGCATTTTTCTGCGGGTTATCGGATTGGCGTTGTCCATGTCTTTGGAATATTGTGCCACGTTTGGGTGTGTCGTGAGTGGACATGTACTTGACTCTATTTCAGATTGTTGCATGAGTTTTTGACTCATTGTGGTGTAGCGCACGCTATCGCTTGTGGTGTAGCGCGTGCTACTGTGTCATTGTTAACGCACGCTAAATGGCAGTTTAGAGGCAGTCCACGAGCTACTGGACTGGGACTGGAGTCTCGATAGCGCATACTAAAGTCAGTAGTTAGCGCACGCTATCGTCTGCTTAGCACATACTATTTGTTTATTCTAGCGCACGCTACCTGGTAGGTACAGAACTGTCCAGAAGCCATTGGACTGGATTCGTGACTCGTTAGCGCACGTTACGCATATTGGCTAGTGCAAGCTAACAGCATTCGGGCAGAAGGTGCTGGAAGCATTGACCCCGTTAGCGCGTGCTAACGAGGTATGTTTAGCGCACGCTAATATCTGTCCAGTATAAATACTTGACAACAGTTTTTATTTCGTCATTTCTCATTCTTCTTCGTCTCTTTCCATTGGGGGTGAGTTCTTGGGGTGATTTTGGGCGATCTTCATCATCAAGCTTCATCTTGGGGTGGATTTGTGTATGTTCAACATCATCTAATCATCTTCTTGTAGTATTCGTGGGGCTGTCGAGATTCTTGGTTGTTTTCGGAAGTTCGAGGGCTGCTCGGCCTCATCCTTTCGTTGTTCCATTGCTCGTAGTTTCGAGGCAAGTATCTTGCCCATACACTTCGTGTTTCGTAGATGGATAGTTGGTAATTGATTATATGTGGAATTTGAATGTTTTAATGAACTTTCAAAAAGGATCGGTATATTCTCGATAAAAGGTTTTCCTTTAAAGATAACTCGTATGCTTCGTGAATAAATGTGTTTTCGGAATATGCGTGTTAGTGTCGTATGTTGGAAGATGTTATAATCATATTTTGTGAATATAGTAGACCGTAATCACTTGTCAATGAATGTGTATTGATACGTGTACTTGTTCGGTGAATATGTGAAGTTTTGTGATATTAGTTGTTACTCCTTTGTAAGGAGATTGTGATGCTTAGTGTTGTTTGGTATTGGTATTTTCTTGTTGTTGTGTGATTGTTGCAAGTGAGGTGCCACCGGGTAAGATTGTTGAATCTCCGGGATCCGTCCTTGCTAGTACAAATCGGGCATGACCATGAGGTTATCCAATCGGGTATGTCTTGAGGGGACTCCGAGGTTCGTGGCTTGCTAGCCCGATGACAAAATAACTTGTGGGGTTATCCAATCCGGGTATGTCTTGCGGGGACTCCGAGGTTCGTAGCTTGTTAGCACGATGTCGGGATAACTTATGGTTGTGATTTGGTTGTATGACATACGTGTCATGGGTTGTCCAATCGGGTATGTCTCGCAAAGGCTCCGAGGTTCGTGGCTTGCTAGCCCGATGCCGGGATAATTATGAACTTATGTCCTGATTGTGGTTATGTGACTGTTGTCACTGTGATATGTGATATTATACAGTTTCCATCGGGTTATTCACTCAGGTATGTTCTGTGGGAGCATATGAGGTTCGTGGCTTGTTAGCACGGGACGCGAATAATCCTTGGGAATATGTTGATATGTATGATTGGGTCATGGACCCCATGTTTTGTGACTGGAATGGTATGATTGGGTCGTGGACCCTGTGTGTTGTTATCATAATTGTATTTTGGGAAAATGACCTTTAGGATGTGTCCCTAAGTGGTTTCGAAAGGCTTGAGAATTCTTAAATCCCAAATGTTTTCAAAACTATCGAGATCATAAATGTTTTGTAAGATGTATGTCGGTTTTCTTTCTACCTTTCATGATTTGAACTGTTTTGATCAAGTGATTTATCTCGGGAAGCATGTTCACGATTATTATGTTCTTGGAGTATGTTGTGTATGACTTGGATTTGTATTTTATACTTGCACTAGCAAAACAGTGGAGTTTTGCTAACCCTCGAGTAATCGGGGGTGGATGTCTGTGTTGCGTCCAGGTAGTTACAAGTTATTGGGGAGCGAATCATATGATCAGTACGAAGAATGATGGAAGACAACGATACTAATCACGTGAAGACCATTGTTGAGTATTTTGGTAAAATCTGGTTGTTTTTTCTTTCCGTTGTGGTGTTCTCCCGTCTTATGGGAATGTTGATGTATTCTGACCCCTGCATGGGTATGAATTGTGAGAAAGAGTTATGTATGTTTCATGTGTATGTTGTGGTAAAAGACCAAATCGGTCTAACGGTTCGTTATTTAGCCATGTTGGCATGTATTGTGTTGTTGGGATTTTCTGTATTTAGCCTAGTAGATCCTCACAGAGAGAGTCTGCCGCGCTGCAATATTTCCGAGTGGCTTGGGGGTGTTACAGAATATGGTATCGGGGCCTAGGTTGCGGAAACCTAGGCTATCGGGTCGAGTTGTGTGTTGTCGAGTCTTGTCTTGTCAGATTTTGTCTGACTGAGTCATGTCGCGACACGTCGTCTGAGATGTCGGTCGTGATTAGTATCAAGACGCAGCCATCATCTTCGTGCGATCTGTGGATGTAAGTCTCCCTACTATGTTGTGTCTCATGTTACATGAGCTTGTGTGATTTTGTGTTATGATGTGGAGTTTAAATGTGAATTGTGAATATGTAATCCATACTTGTTGGTTCTCGTATTGTGCTGGAATGAAGGGTGATGCCGGTATATATGTGTGTATATATATATATCTTTGTGTAAATTCTTTTTACAGGAGTAATGGTTTTGATGTGGTTACGCAAGGAAAGCTTATCAATATGATATTTAAAAGCTCTATATGTGTTTGGGGAGTCACGTAAATTTTATTTTAAAACAATCATCCAAGGGAGGAAAAAAGTTGATTTTCGTATGATGATCTCAAGACCGATTTTTTTTTTTAATAATTCAAACTATTAATATTTCACTTTCCATCTTGTATTATAAGTTTTCAAAACGCGATTTTTTTAAACTTAAATGAGGTCTACAAAATTTACTCAAGATGTAACTTTCGCTTCTAACTTTTCGGTTTCATGATTGTCAGTCAGAAGGTAAGTGGTGATGATGTTATCGTTGTTTGGGCAATAGTGCTCAGACATGTGATTAAAATGAGGTGTGAATGCTGAATCGTTTGCTATGTACTCGTTGTGTTAGTCCTCTTTACTGAGAGGTGGAATTTCGGTTTTGAATGTAAGTTGTCTTTTGAGGGTTGCTCGCAGGATGATGTAATCATGTGAATCGATGGCGTATGGATTCGTATGTTGTTTATTTATAACCTTCAATGTTGTTATTGTTCGGTAGATGTTCATGAACGTGTTGCTGAACTAGAGCATTTAGCACATGCTATGTATGAAGCTAGCGCGCACTAATGTGGCATGGCTAGCACACGCTAAGTCCCTGTTGTAGCGCGCGCTAATCAGTCTGGACAGAAAGTTTGGAACTGCTTTTTGGCCATTAGGTCTAACTTTTGCGATCGTTAGACCGATCATCTGTGACTGTATTCTATGTGTGTTGTCTAATGATAACAATTGTTGTGTGTGATTATGTGTTACGATTTTTCGTTGTGTTAGGTGGTTACCTGTTAATATGCCGAGGGGCAGAGGTCGTGGCCGTAACCGTGGTACAGATGGCCACGGGGATCAAACGCGGGATCGAGAGAATGTTGACGGGAATGATATTAGTATTGGTGTTGCTACTATATTACAACAAGTAGCAATAGAAATGACTCAGTTGACCCATGAGATCCAACGTAGCATTGACGCGACTCATAACGTCGATGTGAATCAATGGCTTCGAGAGGTAGTTCGTATGAATCCCCCTCGATTCGCTGGTTCCGCAGATGCGTTGGGCTGGGATGGTTGGCTTTTCCAACTGGGAAATATATTCGAGGCAGTCGATTGCCCCGAAGAGCGGAAGGTGCCTATCGCTCAGTACCTTCTTGATAGAGATGGCGCTAATTGGTAGGAAGCTGTTAAACCTCGTGATCATGTTGTCACGTGGGTGGAGTTCCAGGAATTTATGGAAGCTGAGTTTTGTCCGAAACCAACTACAGATCAGAGGATTCGTGATTTTTACTTGGCAGAACCACAGGATATATCGGTGTCGCAGGCTATCATCGACTATAGCAAACAACTCAGTTATGTGCGAGATCAGGTGAGGACTGAAGAAGAGAAAATCCGTCATTTCAACATGCGGATGAAGCCGAAGATTCGCCAGTATATGGCGGGATTCACTTGCACTTCGTTGAGAGATTATCAGGATCGAGCCTTAGCCTACGAGCTAGATTAGTTATCATCGAAACGTGTGCCCGAGTTGAAGGAACAGAGGAAATCTGATTATTTTTTGGGCAGTACAGAAGTTGGTGTTTTTAGATTGCAACGTCGTAGTCTTTCTGTTGTGAAGCTCCATCGCCCAATGAGTGGTACTAAAAGTTCCAAGTCGTCAGCTTTGACTCCTGGTAAAGCCAGGAGGTGTTTTAACTGTAATGTGTAGGGACATGTACGTGCACAATGTCCTTCTCCACCAGTAACGTGTCACAAGTGCAGACTCGAGGGACACCGGATTCAGTTTTGTGAGTTGATCACCGAGTCTCCCGAGGCATGGACTTGAGCATTTCAGGATCGAGTCTGAGAGGTTCATGAGAGATGTAGTCTACCGGTTGTTTGTTATATTATTTCCTGGTTTTGTTGTTTCAAATTTCGGGGGCAAACTTCTTTATTTGGAAGTGGATCGAATTTTTAAACTTCTGTATTTTCAATTATATTGACTCGTTTGTGTTAGTTGGTATTTTCTAAATTTATTCTGTTCTTTGTCTTTGGTGTTCGAGCGAGTTTTGATACTGTTCGGATTAATCCGTTTATCGTTGTGATTTTTTCCGAGTACGGTTCAATTTCCGTGAATCCTATGTGAATTGAGCATCTTGTAGTTCTTGCAAGATCGTTTAATGTCTTTAGTTGAGGTGTAACTTCGGAGTGGTTGTACGATCATTGTTGTTTTGATCGTTGCCATTTGATCATTGTTGTTCGACCGTTGTTGTTCGATTGTTATTGTCCGATTGCTATCGTTTGGTATCGTATCGTGATCCTTGAGCGTCTGAGCCATTTCGTAATTTTCCAGAGTCTCAGATGATTATCTTCTAAATCTTTGGGGCTACCGGAATTTCATTTTTGTTCAGCGTTAGACTTGTGTTTTGGTCGTGGTGCTGTTCGGATTAATATACCGTAGTGACTTTTGTTCATTCCGTTTTGTTATCGCTCTAGGGTAGCGAATGGTGTTGTATCAGTTCTGCACTGCTTGGGGTTCGTTGTGTACTGTCGGCAACAGATAACGTGCATTATTTGAGATTACCTTGCGTAGACTGTATCGGGACGAAACTTACTTTTAAGGGGGGTAAAATGTAATACTCGAGATCTTCGCTCCAGTTTCGTTGCGTTTTTCTGTGGGTTATCGGATTGGCGTTGTCCATGTCTTTGAAATGTTGTGCCACGTTTGGGTATGTCATGAGTGGACACGTACTTGATTCGTTTCAGATCGTTGCATGAGTTTTTGACTCATTGTGGTGTAGCGCACGCTATCGCTTGTGGTGTAGTGCGCGCTACTGTGTCATTCGGTATGTACTCGTTGTGTTAGTCCTCTTTACTGAGAGGTGGAATTTCGGTTTTGAATGTAAGTTGTCTTTTGAGGGTTGCTCGTAGGATGATGTAATCATGTGAATCGATGGCGTATGGATTCGTATGTTGTTTATTTATAACCTTCAATGTTGGTATTGTTCGGTATATGTTCATGAACGTGTTGCTGAACTAGAGCAGTTAGCGCATGCTATGTATGCAGCTAGCGCGCGCTAATGTGGCATGGCTAGCACACGATAAGTCCCTGTTGTAGCGCGCGCTAATCAGTCTGGACAGAAAGTTTGGAACTGCTTTTTGGCCATTAGGTCTAACTTTTGCGATCGTTAGACTGATCATCTGTGACTGTATTCTATGTGTGTTGTTTAATGATAACAATTGTTGTGTGTGATTATGTGTTATGATTTTTCGTTGTGCTAGGCGGTTACTTGTTAATATGCCGAGGGGCAGAGGTCGTGGTCATAACCGTGGTACAGATGGCCACGGGGATCAAACGCAGGATCGAGAGAATGTTGACGGGAATTATATTAGTATTCGTGTTGCTACTATATTACAACAAGTAGCAATAGAGATGACTCAGTTGACCCATGAGATTCAACGTAGCATTGACGCGACTCAGAACGTCGGCATGAATCAATGGCTTCGAGAGGTAGTTCGTATGAATCCCCCTCGATTCGCTGGTGCCGCAGATGCATTGGGATGGGATGGTTGGCTTTTCCAACTGGGAAATATATTCGAGGCAGTCGATTGCCCCGAAGAGCGGAAGGTGCCTATCGCTCAGTACCTTCTTGATAGAGATGGCGCTAATTGGTGGGAAGCTGTTCACGTGGGTGGAGTTCCAGGAATTTATGGAAGCTGAGTTTTGTCCGAAACCAACTACAGATCAGAGGATTCGTGATTTTTACTTGGCAGAACCACAGGATATATCGGTGTGGCAGGCTATCATCGACTATAGCAAACAACTCAGTTATGTGCGAAATCAGGTGAGGACTGAAGAAGAGAAGATCCGTCATTTCAACATGCGGATGAAGCCGAAGATTCGCCAGTATATGGCGGGATTCACTTGCACTTTGTTGAGAGATTCAGCATCGAGCCTTAGCCTACGAGCTAGCTTAGTTATCATCGAAACGTGTGCCCGAATTGAAGGAACAGAGGAAATCTGATGATTTTTTGGGCAGTACAGAAGTTGGTGTTTCTAGATTGCAACGTCGTAGTCTTTCTGTTGTGAAGCTCCATCACCCAATGAGTGGGACTAAAAGTTCCAAGTCGTCAGCTTTGACTCCTGGTAAAGCCAGGAGGTGTTTTAACTGTAATGTGTAGGGACATGTACGTGCACATTGTCCTTCTCCACCAGTAACGTGTCACAAGTGCAGACTCGAGGGACACCGGATTCAGTTTTGTGAGTTGATCACCGAGTCTCCCGAGGCATGGACTTGAGCATTTCAGGATCGACTATGAGAGGTTCCTGAGAGGAGTAGTCTATCGGTTGTTTGTTATGTTATTTCCTGGTTTTGTTGTTTCGAATTTCGGGGGCAAACTTCTTTATTTGGTAGTGGATCGAATTTTTAAACTTCTATATTTTCAATTATATCGAGTCTTTTGTGTTCGTTGGTATTTTCTAAATTTGTTCTGTTCTTTGGCTTTGGTGTTCGAGCGAGTTCTGATACTGTTCGGATTAATCCGTTTATCGTTGTGATTTTTTTCCGAGTTCGGTTCAATTTTCATGAATCCTATGTGAATTGAGCATCTTGTAGTTCTTGCAAGATCGTTTAATGTCTTCAGTTGAGGTGTAACTTCGGAGTGGTTGTACGATCGTTATTGTTTTGATCGTTGCCATTCAATCATTGTTGTTCGATTGTTATTGTCCGATTGCTATCGTTTGGTATCGTATCATGATCCTTGAGCGTCTGAGCCATTTCGTAATTTTCCAGAGTCTCAAATGATTATCTTCTAAATCTTTGGGGCTACCGGAATTTCATTTTTGTTCAGCGTTAGACTTGTGTTTTTGTCGTGGTGCTGTTCGGATTAATATACCATAGTTATTTTTGTTCATTGCGTTTTCTTATTGCTCTAGCATAGCGAATCGTGTTGTATCAGTTCTGTACTTCTTGGGGTTCGTTGTGTGCTATTGGCAAAAGATAACGTGCTTTATCTGAGATTGCCTTGCGTAGACTGTATCATGTTTTAAGTTTCGAGACGAAACTTACTTTTAAGGGCGGTATAATGTAATACCTGAGATCTTCGCTCCAGTTTCGTTGCATTTTTCTGCGGGTTATCGGATTGGCGTTGTCCATGTCTTTGGAATATTGTGCCACGTTTAGGTGTGTCATGAGTGGACATGTACTTGACTCTATTTCAGATTGTTGCATGAGTTTTTGACTCATTGTGGTGTAGCGCACGCTATCGCTTGTGGTGTAGCGCGTGCTACTGTGTCATTGTTAACGCACGCTAAATGGTAGTTTAGAGGCAGTCCACGAGCTACTGGACTGGGACTGGAGTCTCGATAGCGCATACTAAAGTCGGTAGTTAGCGCACGCTATCGTCTGCTTAGCACATGCTATTTGTTTATTCTAGCGCACGCTACCTGGTAGGTACAGAACTGTCCAGGAGCCATTGGACTGGATTCGTGACTCGTTAGCGCACATTACGCATATTGGCTAGTGCAAGCTAACAGCATTCGGGCAGAAGGTGCTGGAAGCATTGACCCCGTTAGCGCGTGCTAACGAGGTATGTTTAGCGCACGCTAATAACTGTCCAGTATAAATACTGGACAACAGCTTTTATTTCGTCATTTCTCATTCTTCTTCGTCTCTTTCCGTTGGGGGTGAGTTCTTGGGGTGATTTTGGGCGATCTTCATCATCAAGCTTCATCTTGGGGTGGATTTGGGTATGTTCAACATCATCTAATCATCTTCTTTGCTCGAATCAAGGTATTCTCTCCTTAGAATCCTAATTTCTTGAATTTGGGGATTTTCCTTTGTTTTGTGATTCTTACCCGATCTCATCCGATCGGTTGTGTAATCTTTTTGTCCTGGTTGCGATCTTCGGATTGGTAACTCGTTCATGATTTTATATCACTCGAGACATGGCTCTTGATTTCTTTGATAAACTCTTATATCCTTGTTGTTCTTCATGTCGATTTGGATTTCGATTAGTGTTGTTAATTCGTGATGGTATTGTTCTCGTAGTATTCGTGGGGCTGTCGAGATTCTTGGTTGTTTTTGGAAGTTCGAGGGCTGCTCGACCTCATCCTTTCATTGTTCCATTGCTCGTAGTTTCGAGGCAAGTATCTTACCCATACACTTCGTGTTTCGTAGATGGATAGTTGGTAATTGATTATATGTGGAATTTGAATGTTTTAATGAACTTTCAAAAAGGATCGGTATATTCTCGATAAAAGGTTTTCCTTTAAAGATAACTCGTATGCTTCGTGAATAAATGTGTTTTCGGAATATGCGTGTTAGTGTCGTATGTTGGAAGATGTTATAATCATATTTCGTGAATATAGTAGACCGTAATCACTTGTCAATGAATGTGTATTGATACGTGTACTTGTTCGGTGAATATGTGAAGTTTTGTGATATTAGTTGTTACTCCTTTGTAAGGAGATTGTGATGCTTAGTGTTGTTTGGTATTGGTATTTTCTTGTTGTTGTGTGATTGTTGCAAGTGAGGTGCCACCGGGTAAGATTGTTGAATCTCCGGGATCCGTCCTTGCTAGTACAAATCGGGCATGACCATGAGGTTATCCAATCGGGTATGTCTTGCGGGGACTCCGAGGTTCGTGGCTTGCTAGCCCGATGATGAAATAACTTGTGGGGTTATCCAATTCGGGTATGTCTTGCGGGGACTCCGAGGTTCATAGCTTGTTAGCACGATGTCGGGATAACTTATGGTTGTGATTTGGTTGTATGACATACGTGTCATGGGTTGTCCAATCGGGTATGTCTCGTAGAGGCTCCAAGGTTCGCGGCTTGCTAGCCCGATGCCGGGATAATTATGAACTTATGTCCTGATTGTGGTTATGTGACTGTTGTCACTGTGATATGTGATATTGTACGGTTTCCATCGGGTTATTTACTCAGGTATGTTCTGTGGGAGCATATGAGGTTCGTGGCTTGTTAGCACGGGACGCGAATAATCCTTGGGAATATGTTGATATGTATGATTGGGTCATGGACCCCATGTTTTATGACCGGAATGGTATGATTGGGTCGTGGACCCTCTGTGTTGTTATCATAATTGTATTTTGGGAAAATGACCTTTAGGATGTGTCCCTAAGTGGTTTCGAAAGGCTTGAGAATTCTTAAATCCCAAATGTTTTCAAAACTATCGAAATCATAAATGTTTTGTAAGATGTATGTCGGTTTTATTCCTACCTTTCATGATTTGAACTGTTTTGATCAAGTGATTTATCTCGGGAAGCATGTTCACGATTATTATGTTCTTGGAGTATGTTGTGTATGACTTGGATTTGTATTTTATACTTGTACTAGCAAAACAGTGGAGTTTTGCTAACCCTCGAGTAATCGCGGGGTAGATGTCTGTGTTGCGTCCAAGTACTTACAAGTTATTGGGGAGCGAATCACATGATCAGTACGAAGAATGATGGAAGACGACGATACTAATCACGTGAAGACCATTGTTGAGTATTTTGGTAAAGTCTGGTTGTTTTTTCTTTCCATTGTGGTGTTCTCCCGTCTTATGGGAATGTTGATGTATTCTGACCCCTGCATGGGTATGAATTGTGAGAAAGAGTTATGTATGTTTGATGTGTATGTTGTGGTAAAAGACCAAATCGGTCTAACGGTTTGTTATTTAGCCATGTTGGCATGTATTGTGTTGTTGGGATTTTCTGTATTTAGCCTAGTAGATCCTCACAGAGAGAGTCTGCGGCGCTGGAATATTCCCGAGTGGCTTGGGGGTGTTACAGAATATGGTATCGGGGCCTAGGTTGCGGAAACCTAGGCTATCGGGTCGAGTTGTGTGTTGTCGAGTCTTGTCTTGTCAGATTTTGTCTGACTGAGTCATGTCGCGACACGTCGTCTGAGATGTCGGTCGTGATTAGTATCAAGACGCAGCCATGATCTTCGTGCGATCTGTGGATGTAAGTCTCCCTACTATGTGTAGTCTCATGTTACACGAGCTTGTGTGATTTTGTGTTATGATGTGGAGTTTAAATGTGAACTGTGAATATGTAATCCATACTTGTTGGTTCTCGTATTGTGCTGGAATGAAGGGTGATGCCGGTATATATGTGTATATATATATATATATATATATCTTTGTGTAAATTGTTTTTACAGGAGTAATGGTTTTGGTGTGGTTACGCAAGGAAAGCTTATCAATGTGATATTTAAAAGCTCTAAATGTTTTTGGGGAGTCACGTAAATTTTATTTTAAAACAATCATCCAAGGGAGGAAAAAAGTTGATTTTCGTATGATGATCTCAAGACCGATTTTTTTTCTTGATAATTCAAACTATTAATATTTCACTTTCCATCTTGTATTATAAGTTTTCAAAACGCGATTTTTTAAAGCTTAAATGAGGTCTACAAAATTTACTCAAGATGTAACTTTCGCTTCTAACTTTTCGGTTTCATGATTGTCAGTCAGAAGGTAAGTGGTGATGATGTTATCGTTGTTTGGGCAATAGTGCTCAGACATGTGATTAAAATGAGGTGTGAATGCTGAATCGTTCGGTATGTACTCGTTGTGTTAGTCCTCTTTACTGAGAGGTGGAATTTCGGTTTTGAATGTAAGTTGTCTTTTGAGGGTTGCTCGCAGGATGATGTAATCATGTGAATCGATGGCGTATGGATTCGTATGTTGTTTATTTATATCCTTCAATGTTGGTATTGTTCGGTATATGTTCATGAACGTGTTGCTGAACTAGAGCAGTTAGCGCATGCTATGTATGCAGCTAGCGCGCACTAATGTGGCATGGCTAGCACACGCTAAGTCCCTGTTGTGGCGCGCGCTAATCAGTCTGGACAGAAAGTTTGGAACTGCTTTTTGGCCATTAGGTCTAACTTTTGCGATCGTTAGACCGATCATCTGTGACTGTATTCTATGTGTGTTGTCTAATGATAACAATTGTTGTGTGTGATTATGTGTTATGATTTTTCGTTGTGTTAGGTGGTTACTTGTTAATATGCCGAGGGGCAGAGGTCGTGGCCGTAACCGTGGTACAGATGGCCACGGGGATCAAACGCGGGATCGAGAGAATGTTGACGGGAATGATATTAGTATTGGTTTTGCTGCTATATTACAACAAGTAGCAATAGAGATGACTCAGTTGACCCATGAGATTCAACGTAGCATTGACGCGTCTCAGAACTTCGACGTGAATCAATGGCTTCGAGAGGTAGTTCGTATGAATCCCCCTCGATTCGCTGGTTCCGCAGATGCGTTGGGCTGGGATGGTTGGCTTTTCCAACTGGGAAATATATTCGAGGCAATCGATTGCCCCGAAGAGCGGAAGGTGCCTATCGCTCAGTACCTTCTTGATAGAGATGGCGCTAATTGGTGGGAAGCTGTTAAACCTCGTGATCATGTTGTCACGTGGGTGGAGTTCCAGGAATTTATGGAAGCTGAGTTTTGTCCGAAACCAACTACAGATCAGAGGATTCGTGATTTTTACTTGGCAGAACCACAGGATATATCGGTGTCTCAGGCTATCATCGACTATAGCAAACAACTCAGTTATGTGCGAGATCAGGTGAGGACTTAAGAAGAGAAAATCCGTCATTTCAACATGCGGATGAAGCCGAAGATTCGCCAGTATATGGCGGGATTCACTTGCACTTCGTTGAGAGATTATTAGGATCGAGCCTTAGCCTACGAGCTAGCTTAGTTATCATCGAAACGTGTGCCCGAGTTGAAGGAACAGAGGAAATCTGATGATTTTTTGGGCAGTACAGAAGTTGGTGTTTCTAGATTGCAGCGCCGTAGTCTTTCTGTTGTGAAGCTCCATCGCCCAATGAGTGGGACTAAAAGTTCCAAGTCGTCAGCTTTGACTCCTGGTAAAGCCAGGAGGTGTTTTAACTGTAATGTGTAGGGACATGTACGTGCACATTGTCCTTCTCCACCAGTAACGTGTCACAAGTGCAGACTCGAGGGACACCGGATTCAGTTTTGTGAGTTGATCACCGAGTCTCCCGAGGCATGGACTTGAGCATTACAGGATCGACTCTGAGAGGTTCCTGAGAGATGTAGTCTACCGATTGTTTGTTATGTTATTTCCTGGTTTTGTTGTTTCAAATTTCGGGGGCAAACTTCTTTATTTGGAAGTGGATCGAATTTTTAAACTTCTGTATTTTCAATTATATTGACTCGTTTGTGTTCGTTGGTATTTTCTAAATTTGTTCTGTTCTTTGTCTTTGGTGTTCGAGCGAGTTTTGATACTGTTCGGATTAATCCGTTTATCGTTGTGATTTTTTTCCGAGTTCAGTTCAATTTCCGTGAATCCTATGTGAATTGAGCATCTTGTAGTTCTTGCAAGATCGTTTAATGTCTTTAGTTGAGGTGTAACTTCGGAGTGGTTGACGATCGTTGTTGTTTTGATCGTTGCCATTTAATCATTGTTGTTCGACCGTTGTTGTTCGATTGTTATTGTCCGATTGCTATCGTTTGGTATCGTATCGTGATCCTTGAGCGTCTGAGCCATTTTGTAATTTTCCAGTCTCAAATGATTATCTTCTAAATCTTTGGGGCTACCGGAATTTCATTTTTGTTCAGCGTTAGACTTGTGTTTTGGTCGTGGTGATGTTCGGATTAATATACCGTAGTGACTTTTGTTCATTCCGTTTTATTATCGTTCTAGCGTAGCGAATCGTGTTGTATCAGTTCTGTACTGCTTTGGGTTCGTTGTGTACTGTCGGCAACAGATAACGTGCGTTATTTGAGATTGCCTTACGTAGACTGTATCGTGTTTTAAGTTTCGGGACGAAACTTACTTTTAAGGGGGGTAATATGTAATAGTCGAGATCTTCGCTCCAGTTTCGTTGCGTTTTTCTGCGGGTTATCGGATTGGCGTTGTCCATGTCTTTGAAATGTTGTGCCACGTTTAGGTATGTCATGAGTGGACACGTACTTGATTCCGTTTCAGATCGTTGCATGAGTTTTTGACTCATTGTGGTGTAGCGCACGCTATCGCTTGTGGTGTAGCGCGCGCTACTGTGTCATTATTAGCGCACGCTGTCGGGTGTGTAGCGCACGCTGACTGGCAGTCCAGAGGCACCAGGATCTACTGGACTGGGACTGCAGTCTTGATAGCGCACGCTAAAGTCGGTAGATAGCGCACGCTATCGTCTGCTTATCGCATGCTATTTGTTTATTCTAGCGCACGCTACCTGGTAGGTACAGAACTGTCCATAAGCCACTGGACTGTATTCATGACTCGTTAGCGCATGCTACGCATATTAGATAGCGCACGCTAACAGCATTCGGGAAGAGGGTGCTGGAAGCGTTGCCCTCGTTAGCGCGCGTTAACGAGGTATGTTTAGCGCATGCTAATAACTTTTCAGTATAAATACTGGACAACAGCTTTTATTTCATCATTTCTCATTCTTCTTCGTCCCTTTCCGTCGGGGGCATGTTCTTGGGTGATTTTGGGCGATCTTCATCATCAAGATTCATCTTGGGGTGGATTTGTGTATGTTCAACATCATCTAATAATCTTCTTTGCTCGAATCAAGGTATTCTCTCCTTAGATCCCTAATTTCGTGAATTTGGGGGTTTTCCTTGGTTTTGTGATTCGTACCCGATCTCATTCGATCGGTTATGTAATCTTGTTGTCGTGGTTGCGATCTTCGGATTGGTAACTCGTTCATGATTTTATATCACTCGAAACATGGCTTTTGATTCCTTTGAGAAACTCTTAGATCCTTGTTGTTCTTACTGTCGATTCGGATTCCGATTAGTGTTGTTAATTCGTGATGGTATTGTTCTTGTAGTATTCGTGCGGATGTCGAGGGCTGCTCGGCCTCATCCATTCGTTGTTCCGTTGCTCGTAGTTTTGAGGTAAGTATCTTGCCCATACACTTCATGTTTCGTTGACCTAATAGTTAGTAATTGATTATATGTGGAATTTGAATTTTTTAATGAACTTTCAAAAAGGATCGGTATATTCTCGATAAAAGGTTTTCCTTCAAAGATAACTCGTATGCTTCGTGAATTAATGTGTTTTCAGAATATGCGTGTTAGTGTCTTATGTTGGAAGATGTTATAATCATATTTCGTGAATATAGTAGACCGTAATCACTTGTCAAGGAATGTGTATTGATACGGGTACTTGTTCGATGAATATGTGACGTTGTGTGATATTAGTTGTTACTCCTTTGTAAGGAGGTTGTGATGCTTAGTGTTGTTTGGTATTGGTATTTTCTTCTTGTTGTGTGATTGTTTCAAGTGAGGTGCCACCGGGTAAGATTGTTGAATCTCCGGGATCCGTCCTTGCTAGTACGGATCGGGTGTGACCTTGAGGTTTTCCAATCGGGTATGTCTTGCGGTGAATCCGAGGTTTGTGGCTTGCTAGCCCGATGCCGGGATAACTTGTGGGGTTATCCAATCCGGGTATGTCTTGCGGTGACTCCGAGGTTCGTAGCTTGTTAGCGCGATGCCGGGATAACTTATGGTTGTGGTTTGGATGTATAACACACGTGTCATGGGTTGTCTAATCGGGTATGTCTTGCGGAGGCTGCGAGGTTCGTGTATTGCTAGCCCGATGTCGGGATAATTATGAACGTATGTCCTGATTGTGGTTATGTGACTATTGTCACTGTGATATTGTACGGTTTCCATCGGGTTATTCACTCGGGTATGATATGTGGGAGCATCTGAGGTTCGTGGCTTGCTAGCACGGGACGCGAATAATCCTTGGGAATATGTTGATATGCATGATTGGGTCGTGGACCCCGTGTTTTGTGACCGTAATGGTATGATTGAGTCGTGGACCCCGTGTGTTGTTATCATAATTGTATTTTTGGAAAATGACCTTTGGGCTGTGTCCCTAAGTGGTTTCGAAAGGCTTGAGAATTCTTAAATCCCAAATGTTTTCAAAACTCCCGAGATCATAAATGTTTTGTAAGAAGTATATTGGTTTTATTCCTACCTTTCATTATTTGAACTATTTTGATCAAGTGATTTATCTCGGGAAGCATGTTCACGATTATTATCTTCGTGGAGTATGTTGTGTATGGCTTGTATTTGTATTTTATACTTGCTCTAGCAATACTGTGGAGTTTTGCTAACCCCCGAGTAAACGGGGGGTGGGTGTCTGTGTTGCGTCCAGGTACTTGAAGGTTATTGGGGAGCGAATCACATGATCAGTACGAAGGATGATGGAAGACGACGATACTAATCACATGAAGACCAGTGTTGAGTATTTTGGTAAAGGCTTGTTGTTTTGTCTTTCCATTGTGGTGTTCTCCCGTCTTATGGGAGTGTTGATGTATTCTGACCCCTGCGTGGGTATGAATTGTCAGAAAGAGTTATGTTTGTTTGATGTGTATGTTGTGGTAAAAGACTAAATTGGTCTAACGGTTCGTTATTTAGCCATGTCGGCATGTATTGCGTTGTTGGGATTTTCTGTATTTAGCCTGGTAGATCCTCACGGAAAGGGTCTGCGGCGCTGTAATATTCTCGAGTGGCTTGGGGGTGTTACACTCAACAATTAGTTGAAGAGCACGTTCAAAGTACACAAGTCCCTCGCAGATCTGATAGGATACGATATGAACCTGAGAGATATGGTTATCTCGTGACAGAGGATGATGACGCATCGCTCATAGATGATGAGCCTAGCAGATATACAGAATCTGCTTCAGGACCAGAGTCCGAGGAATGGCTAGAAGCCATGAAGTCAGAGATGCAGTCCATGTATGACAATCAAGTTTGGAACTTGATAGATCCACCTGAGGGTGTTAAAACCATTGGGTGCAAATGGGTCTACAAAAGGAAGAAAGACATGGACGATAATCTACAAGCTTATAAAGCTAGACTAGTGGCAAAAGGTTATATATAGATTCATGGTGTTGACTATGATGAGACTTTTTCGCCAGTAGTCATGCTTAAATCAATTAAAATTTTATTTGCCATTGCTGCATACTATGATTATGAAATATGGCAAATGGATGTCAAAACAGCATTCCTTAATGGAAACTTACTCGAGGATGTACACATGAAACAACCTGAGGGTTTTGTTCATCCAGAAAATTCTAAAAAGGTTTGCAAGCTTCAAAGATCCATTTATGGGTTGAAGCAGGCTTCTTGAAGCTGGAACCTTCGCTTTGATGAAACTGTCAAAGAGTTTGGGTTTATTCAAAATGAAGATGAACCATGTGTGTACAAGAAGGTTAGTCGGAGCATAGTTGTTTTCTTAGTTTTATATGTAGATGACATATTACTCATTGGAAATGACATACCCACCTTGCACACAATCAAGACTTGGTTGGGAAGTTGTTTCTCAATGAAAGACTTAGGAGAAGATGCTTACATTCTTAAGATAAAAATCTATAGAGATAGATCAAAGAGATTGATTGGTCTGAGTCAATGTACCTACATTAATAAAATATTGAAGAGGTTCAATATACGAGACTCCAAGAGAGGACTCTTGCCAATGTCACGTGGCATTCATCTGAGTGAGACTCAGAGTCCTTCGACTCCTGATGAGTGAGCACGTATGAGCAAGATACCATATGCTTCGGCTATTGGATCGATCATGTATGCCATGATTTGTACTCGACCAGATATATCGTTTGCCTTTAGCATGACAAGTCGATACCAATCGAATCCACGTGAAAGTCACTGGACAGCAGTGAAAACCATCCTAAAGTACTTAAGAAGAACTAAGGATGCTTTCCTAATATATGGAGGGGTGGGAAACAAACTGGCTGTAAATGGTTACACCGATGCAAGTTTCAAAACCGACAGAGATGATTTTAAATCGCAAACTGGTTATGTCTTTGTTTTGAATGGAGGTGCTGTGAGTTGGAAGAGTTCCAAGCAAAGCACAGTTACTGATTATAACAGAAGTTGAGTACCTGGCAACATCGGATGCAGCTAAAGAAGCCGTATGGATCAAGAAGTTCGTTACCAAACTAGGAGTGGTACCAACTAGAGCTGCAAACGGTTCGGACTCGAGTCGAGTACACCCGAACTCGAGTCGGGTTTTTTATTTTTTGAATTCGGGTCGAGTTATCACGAGTCGAGTCGGGCAGCGCATGAGGCTGTCGAGTTCGACCCGCTGGGGTACACTCGGGTCACCCAAGTAGCACCTCGAGTCGGGCGGGTCGGGTAGGATTCGGGTCGAATCGGGTTGTACCTATTTTTTTGACATTTTCTGGATATTTTTCTGTAAAACTCAAATCTTTTTATTCTACAAAAAAATACTTTTACATAAACATCAAACAAGAAAAGAAAATCATAAAAGAAAATCATAACGTTAAAAAATAAAAGCAAAGGAAAAAAACCAACATAAAATTAGGAAAAAATTATCAAGAACAAGAAGTAACTAAGAAGCGCAGAACAAAAAAAATAACAGTCCAGTACAAAATCCGGGTAGGATTCAGGTCGAGCCGAACCCGGGTATAAAATTCGAACACTCCGACCGGGTAGTCGAGTACACCCGACCCGACTCGACTACAAAAACGAGTTGAGAGATCGCGCCGAACTCGACCCGAGTCGAGCCCAAAAATCCGAGTCGAGCCCAAAAATCCGAGTCGGACCCTGGTCGAACCCGGGTATACCCGACCGGTTCTGCAGCCCTAGTACCAACCATCCAGGGACTCATAAGCCTCTATTGTGACAATAATGGTGCTATTGCACAAGCTAGAGAGCCCAGTTCCCATCATAATTCCAAACATATACTCAGAAAATATCACCTAGTCATAGAGATCGTCAGACGAGGAGATATTGCAATATGCAAAGTAGCAACGAAAGAGAATGTTGCATATCCACTTACCAAGCCTCTCTCACAAGGAAAGCATATTGAGCATGCTAGAGCAATAGGACTAAAAGTCATGAATGAATGGTCCTTGTGCAAGTGGGAGATTGTTGGGAATAGTGCCCTAGGACATTCGATGTGCTTAGATTTGTAATTGTCAAATTTAAATAAAGTTTTTGATATCATTTATTTCTCGTTGATTATTATAATGTGTGCATTTTTAATATTATAATGATCGAATAATAGTTATTCACGAATAATGAGATTATTCAAATGTCCCTGGTACAATCGCGTTGAGTAGAGACTCAAGTGATTAATATACTAGTATAAGTTTGATTGATAATCATCGGATGATTACGCGTATGGTACGGATCAATCTTATGGGTATTGGTTGGAGAACTAATATTGGACAGACGCGCATTGAGATCACTGCATGGAAATATCATAAGTGAATCTCAATATAACAGTATGTCAATAAATCATTGAACCTGAGATTATCATAGAGCCCAACATGATAACTGCTATGCCTTGACGTAATCCAACGTCATCTGAAACATGGTGATCATAAAAGGTTAACGATCGGGATTAGTGGGAGTCATGTAGAGGGCAATTAATAATCAAGATGGGGATTTGTCCCTCTCTTTACTGAGAGAGATATCTGCTGGGCCCCTCGATAAGTAGGACTGAAGGAAATGCATGGTCATGCTCAAATGAAGAGTCATTTGATTCAATGAGTCTACTTAAGATCGAGAAAGCATTTGAACATAAATAAGTACGACATACTCCATGACTTAGTTCAAATATGATATCGCGTGACAAAGAGATTTGACACATTAAAAGGTTTAGTGGACTATTAACTTATATTATTTGGGTAATCATAATGTCTTGCTAGAGGCCGCTTATGATTTATTATTTAATAAGGTATTAAATAATTGCCAATAAAATATAAGCCTTTTGGGTCGCACGTACGACAATTATAGACAAGTAGGAATAAATATCAACTGGAAATAATAAATATAATATTGGATATTATATTTATGAGGAGATTAAATAATAAGTAATATATAATATTGGATATTATATATATTGTATTATTTAATAAGTTGAGGGGTAACTAAGCAAATACTAGAGTCTTGACTCTAGAGATTATTTAGTATAAATAAGGGATCCATGACAAGGAGTTGTCATAAGAAGACAACACCAAAAATCGCCCCCTAATCTCTTAGAAAAATCAGCCATCTCCTTCTACAGTAGAATTTGCGGATCGGTCATCTAGTCCTCTTCCCTTAGTTGATATCGATCAATAGTACAAACCTTTGAGTATGGAATTTGTGTTGTACTATTTATCAATATTATTCATAAGGATCTAGCAATCCAGCTTGTGGAATTTTTCATGTGTGGATCACCCAAAGAGGAAGGAGGTATTCATCCGCTTCTAGTCCGGATCAAGATCTGTGTAACACCCCAAACTAGGCGGATATTACAGTGCCGTGGACCCCCGACTGGGACCCACCAGGCGAATGAAAACTGATGAATTAAATAATATAATTGTAGTACCGAACCACATTATATTACCAAATACTCTGATGAGGAGCTTAAGTACAATACACCAGGACAATACAGAATACTAGTATATTTTATATGAAGATAAAATACACCACTCTGAATAAATAAACATCTCAAACGGAATTTGCAGCGGAAATACAAATGAAGAGAAATAAGAATGACTGAAATGACTGAAATGACTAAAATGACTGAGATGACCGGAATGACTGGGGCCCCCTACTAGTATCACTGGGACTCCTCGCCGTCAACATGCTCTTCCCGTGCCTTTTGCCTTGCCGTGACCTGAAAACAGAATCCCCCAATGGGGTCGGTTATACAGAACAACAATCCTCAAGGGTTGAAAATACACAATCATGATATATCTTTAGTTATGAAATATCCTTAGTTATGAATTACGCTGAAGAAGAGCATCATAGTACGCCCGTAGTGTTCTGTGCAAGTGTACAAGATGGATGACCGGACACACCCGTCCCTGTACCTAATTAGTCTCACGGAGGTAATCGTTGCCATGTGCACAGTCCAATGTATCGATCCCAATACATGACCATCGCATGCTCGACTAAAAATTCTACACATCCGCACCCGGCCACGCAATATGAACCCATAAGGTCATATGAACGAGAATGACCATAATGAAAACCAACGAATAATAATTCGACAAAGTCAAGAATGACTCACCGAGATGAAAATAATAGTGAAGTGATTGATAGCTCAATGAAATGATTCGAACCGTCGTTCCTCGTGAATGAAGTGATTATTCGACAATTACAAGTCTCAATACGGTTAATTCAATGATGAATGAGTTATGATTATGAATGAACAACAACAAAAGGAATGAATATCCTTTTAACCGAGTAAGAATTAACTTACACAACACTAGTGACAATTATCCTTTCACGAACAACGTCCTAATTGAGATATCGGTCGCTCGAACAACCTTGAATAACACAATTACCAATAATCCGTTCAACATACGAATCAAACACGAATATAACGAACTCAAAACGTCGATACGACTAAACCAAGTTTATTGGGGCATTATATCGAACACTTTGTGGCCAAACTTCGATTGTTTACAACCAAACCTCAATAATACCAACAACAAATCCCCTAGAAGTATTTCAAACCAACAAAACATCTTCAATACGATCAATAATCCAATATGAATATTCAAATTCGTGATTACAACAACGATTAATCGAAAACCCCCAAATCCAACTCAATATTCAAAGTGTTCTTGAATAATCCTTCAATAATCCAATGAATAATCAAACATATCCATAATCATGCGTATATCACTTCATACAACATAATCTTAACATCCAAAACATCATATCTCAATACAAAGTCGAAATCCAAGATGTTGAAAAAATTACCTCTTGAAGATCCAAGCACTTTGATCCGAAGAACACGCATTAGATCGACTATCCGGGCTTCACGATCGAAAGGAGATGAAGAAAACTATGTACTCAAGTGATAGATGATGGAAAGTCTCTCCCTCAATCCCTCTCCGTCGGAACAAGGTGGAAGAAATGGGAAAAATGGGTTGATCCTCTCAAAAAAAACGTAATTATAGTGCAGCCTGCACTGTGTGCCGCGGCCCGGCCGAAGTGTGCCGCGGCACAGGGCCAAAATCTGCCCCCAGTGCTCGGCAGCATGCCGCGGCCCGGAAGAGAGTGCCGCGGCAGTTACTCGGCAGTGTGCCTCGGCCCTGTCAGCATGAGCCGCGGCCCCCGGTACAGACGGGTCGGCCAAAAATTGCAACATGAGTGTTCCGCGGCCCGGACGAGTGTGCCACGGCAGTGACTCGGCAGTGTGCCGCGGCCCTGCCGGCATGAGACGCGGCCCCCGGTACAGCCGGCTCGGCCGAAATTGCAACATGTGTGTGCCGCGGCGCACACTCCCTTGTGCCGTGGCCCACACCCCCCTTGGGTCCTAAAATGATGAAAAATGACCCGGGAAGAGAGTAAAAGCAATAGGAATCAATATTTGGGAAACAATAACACGAAATGGAAGTGCGGAAACTCCAAAACGGTGTTTCCAAGCAATGATTACAAGGGTTCAGCCAACAAAAACACAATTTGAACAATGAGGAGATTTGAAATGACATGAACTCCAACGTCAACATCGACTAATGAATCAATTACAACAATCAAGATAATACTCTTGTCTCGATTCCCGAGTAAGGTAGAAACAATGAATAATATCGATACACAACTCGAAGTTATTCCGAACGGTGAACACGGATGAATGATTATTAACAATTGAAAAATTACATAGTGACAATTACCGAATGAAATTACTGAATGATAATGACTGAATTACAATCGGGTATTACATACACCCCCCCCCCCTTAAAAGAGTTTCATCCCCGAAACTAAGGGTCAAACAACTCGGGATAACTCTCCCGCATACTATCCTCGGTTTCCCAAGTAGCCTCTTCGACTCCGTGTCTAGACCACTGAATTTTAACCAAAGGAATTGCCTTATTCCTCAACTGTTTGATTCGCCGCTCTAAGACTCGTATGGGACGCTCTTCATACGAATGATCATCTGCGATCTCGATTTCGTCGAACTGAAGTATGTGACTCGGGTCGGCAACATATTTCCGGAGCTGAGAGACGTGAAACACATTATGAATTCGGCTCAACGCCGGAGGTAAAGCCAATCGATAAGCTAGCTCGCCTACTCGTTCCAAAATCTCAAACGGTACAATAAATCTTGGACTCAACTTTCCCCGCTTCCCGAAACAGAAGATACCTCGACTCGGGAATACCTTGACCAACACGTGGTCACCTGTCTCGAACTCTAATGGTCGGCGACGATTGTCTGCATAAGATTTCTGTCGACTCTGAGCAGTCAACAAACGACTCCTGATCAAAGCTACCTTCTCACGGGCGGCTATAAGCATATCGGGCTTGGTGCCGATTGATTGTGATAAGTCGTCCCAACACAAAGGTGATCGACAACGACGACCGTACAAGGCTTCGTAAGGTGCCATCTTAATCAAAGTATGCCAACTATTAATATACGTGAACTCGATCAATGGTAGTTGGGCTTCCCAATCGTCTTTCCAATCGAGGACGCATGCCCTCAACATGTCCTCTAATGTCTGAATAGTCCTCTCTGATTGCCCATCGGACTGAGGATGAAAGGCGGTACTGGGATTAAGCTGAGTTCCCATAGCACGATGAACTAATTTCCAAAAATGAGACACAAACCGTCCGTCACGATCAGAAATGATACTTTTAAGAGTACTGTGCAGTCTCACTATCTCTTTGATGAACAGCTGGGCAAGTCTCTCAGGACCCCACGTATCCTAAATCTCAAGGAAATGAGCTGATTTAGTTAAGCGGTCCACAATCACCCAGATCGTATTCATGCCACGACGACTCGTCGGCAAACTCGTGATGAAATCCATATAAATGTCTGTAACACCCCAAAGCGGCTATTACAGTGCCGTGAATCCCACACCGGGACTCACCAGGCGATATCCAAAACAATTTAAATAAATAATATTTGTGATACCGAACCACAATGAATAGTCATTACTCCGTTTAGGAGTTTATCAAAATATGGCCAACGGCCTTACAATACACAGGATCCAAAAACAAGTATAAACCATATGGAGATGGAAAATACTTCAAATGTCAAATACAACCAAATAGCAATTTAAAAGGAACAGGAAATAACGCAACACGGTTTAACATAACCGGACAACAAGATGAGGGGCCCCCTGAACTAGTATCCTCCGAATCCTTCGCCGTCGACATGCTCTTCCCGTGCCTTGCCGTTGCCTCGACCTAAAATACAATACAAGTATTTCGCCCAACACAGGGTCAGATATACATGATAATCAATTCTTCTGACATATAAAATTCACATATATAGATTTCAAAGAAATCATTCCGACTATCAATCATACCCCTCGGGCGTATGAAACGAACAGTCACAAGCATCCAATACTATGGACGATTTACGGTATGGCTCAAAGATGGACATCACAGTACGCCCGATCCGGAAATGTGTCCGTGCACATGTCCGCCCCGTATATGGACTCCAGAATATACGTAGGACAATGTACCTAATTAGCCTCACGAAACTACGTCCGGTGTACACGATCAACGCGGAATAATATCCGCCGATGACTATATGTGCTGGCTAAAAATCCTACACAATAACCAATCGGAGCAGATATGATTCCGGATATGTCACGATACAACATGACAACGAAAACTCAACAAATCACATATCAGATTAAGGATAAATAGAAACTCACCGTAGTGAAAATAATGACAACGAGATAAATGATTCAAAGCAGCGTGCCTTGGGAATGCAACCCATGAAGAAAAGCGGAATAACGTCGAGGACAATATCGGATCACGACAAACATTTAATGAACAATTCATACATATTAAATATATAACCATCAAGAATCTAATCATCATTATAACCAAGCAAGATAACTTGCCTTAATACGGAGACGAGAATAGTCCTCTTCTTATCGGAGCAGAGCAACGGTCCTCGACAAGTTTTACTCGAACAAACAACCTTAAACGAAATACATTTTACTCAAAACATATTCGTATAATATCAATATAGGATTAGTAAGACGTCAACCTACAATCCTTTAAAATAGTTTGTTACTACCAATTATTGAAGCCTTATGCCAGGAGTCCTTCTAATCATCATTACAATCATAAGGATCGGTTTACAATATTGACCGAATGTTCGCATGGTTCATCATAAGCAAGAGTTCTAACAAGGGTATGTTGAATAACCAATTACGATGTTAAGATCATCTTATGATGATTAAACTTTCCAAAACATTAAAAGGTTGAAAGGTAAAATCTGCACATTATGATTATTCTCCTCTCATTTAAATTGACTTAAAACTAACAACAAGTTCATAAGTTCTGAGATTACACCATACTTATGAAGGTTATCAAGGTCTATGTTTCTGGAGGATTCATTAACATGATGGTGAATTTACCATTTATCTAGTATGATGATCAAACATTCAAAGTTCTCAACACCTTAGATTCATGAAAAGTTATTGTTGTAATTATCAAGACCCTTATCAATCTTCAAGGACTTGATGCAACTGAATAGATATGCTTTGTTAAAGCTTCTAAGGTTTCTGAACTAGATCATCTAATCTCATATTTAACATCATCAAGTTCTTCTCAAGGTAAATAAATACCTAAAATGGTGTTTAAATCACTTTATGATTTTAAGTTCTTGATTAAATCCAGTTATGAAGAAGCTAACCGATCCATCAAAGTCCTACTGAGCTAAATTCGTCCAGAAGGTGAGTGATGACAATTACAACATGATTAAAATCACTATATCATCAAGAACACCTCTATTTCAAACCCTTATTTAACATATTCATCAAAAGTGCTTAAAGAGTTTAATTATAACCATGTTTTACTCGCTTAATCTACTCTAGGTGAAGTATAATTCGTCATTAATAATCAATATAAGAAAATAATGCAAAGAAGAAAACACACCAACCTCCAGAAATGAAGAATAACTTCAATGCTATGAGAGAATATATTCCAAGCTTAAAAACAACTCCAAATCTCCGAGAAAATGAGCTCCACTCCGAGATTTAAGGCTTAGAAACAAGTTGGTGAAGGTTTATATCGTTTTTAGAGTGCAGAGGGATGATATGTGAAGAGAGAAATTCGGTTTGGGTCGTGAAGAAATGAAAAACAGGCTGGTCCTATAAATAGACTGTGCAGACTTAGCGCACGCTATCCGGACAGTTTAGCGTACGCTAATGCCCTTACGTACGCTATCCGGTCGATATTACGTACGTAAGCGGCTTACAGTGGCTACTGTCTTGAATAATCGCAGGCCGTTAGCGCACGCTAATGAAGAATGGGTTACGCACGCTAATAAAAGTAGATTCTCACCGACATGACAGCTCAGACTTAGATCGCATGCATGCTAACGGTTAAAAGGGTTCACGTGCTGAAGTCAACTGCTGCCAGATTCCCTCTTAGCGTACGCAACCGAGGAAACCTTACGCACGCTAATGCACAGGATTAGCGTACGCTAATCTTACTGTGTAACGTGCGCTACATCAACAGAAAAATCCGAAAATACAACTCTCTAATTATCATCGAATCATCACATTTGGAATGAATTAACAACGATATGATATTCAGATCTATAATACCACGACATAATACTAAATGCAACGATTCACGATAATCAGATTATCCGAATAATACAATGACAGGTAAAAATGAAAAGTTACGGTCGGATATTACATACTATCCCCCTTAAAAAGAGTTTCGTCCCCGAAACTAAGGGGTAAATAACTCGGGGTATCTTGCTCGCATACTATCCTCGGTCTCCCACGTAGCCTCCTCGACTCCGTGTCGTGACCACTGAACTTTCAATCGGGGAATCGCCTTGTTCCGCAATTGCTTGATCCTCCTCTCGAGTATCCGTACAGGACGCTCCTCGTATGAATGATCCTCTGCTAAATCAATATCTTCGAATTGAAGTACGTGGCTCGGATCAGCAACATATTTCCTCAGCTGGGATACATGAAACACGTTGTGAATCTTACTCAAGGTCGGTGGCAAGGCTAGTCGATAGGCCAGATCACCTACACGCTCCAGAACCTCAAACGGCCCAATGTACCTTGGGCTCAGCTTGCCCCTCTTCCCGAAACGAAAAACACCTCGAGTAGGAGACACCTTCATTAACACATGGTCACCAACCTCGAACTCAAGTGGTCGTCGACGATGGTCAGCATAAGACTTCTGTCGACTTTGAGTCGTTAACAACCGACTCTTAATCAAAGTGATCTTCTCACGGGCGGCTAACAACATATCGGGTTCCGTACCCAGAGATTCGGCGATTCGTCCCAACACAAGGGGGACCTACAGCGACGGCCATACAATGCCTCATACGGTGCCATTTGAATCGAAGCGTGCCAACTATTATTATACGTGAATTCCACCAAAGGCAGCTGGGCTTCCCAATCGTTCTTCCAATCAAGAGCACATGCTCTCAACATATCTTCTAGAGTCTGGATCGTTCTTTCCGACTGACCATCAGTCTGTGGATGGAAAGCCGTCTTGAAATTCAGCGTGTGCCCATCGCACGATGAGCGCCTTCAGTGTGACACAAATCGCGTCACGGTTACGATACAATGCTTTTGGGTACCGTGTAGTCTCACAATTTCCTTAATAAGCATTTGGGCAATCTCTCGGGGCCCCACGTGTCCTTAATTTCCAAGAAGTGGGCTGATTTGGTCGGACGGTCCACAATCACCCAAATCGTATTCATTAAATCGGACGACTCGTCGGTAAGCTAGTGATAAAATCCATAGATATGTCCTCCCATTTCCATTCGGGAATCGGGAGCGGTTTCAACATTCTGCGGTCGTGGTGCTCAATCTTAACCTGGCCGAAGTCAAACACCTCAAGCAGATTCGGCAACCTCACGCTTCATATTCCCCACCAATAATTCATTTCAAATCCTTATACATCTTGCTAGAGCCCGGGTGAATAGAGTACGGGGTAGCGTGGGCTTCTCTCATGATAGAGTTCCTCAACTCTTCGTCAGCGGGTATACAAACTCGATTTCTAAAACGTATCAATCCATCCTCGTGGATCACGAATCCAGGGGCTTTCCCCTGGGTCACTTCATCCCGAACCCGAGATAAGAATGGGTCCGTAATTTGCTTCAATTTGATCATATCATCGAGAGACGAAGAAATCTCAAGGGTGCAAAGTTGTCCCTGAACACGTTGTAACCAAACTTCAATTTCTGGCCTCATAAGGTCCAACTGCAATTCCCTCTGTCTTTGTTAAACGACTCAAGATTCGCTCCTGCACTGTCTTACGGCTCAATGCGTCGGCAACCACATTTGCTTTACCCGGATGATAAAGGATCTCGATATCATAGTCCTTGATTAATTCTAGCCACCTTCTCTGCCTCATGTTCAACTCCTTTTGAGTAAAAATGTACTTTAGGCTCTTGTGGTCCGTAAAGATGTGGCAGGTAACTCCGTAAAGATAGTGACGCCAGATTTTCAAAGCAAACACCACGGCTGCTAACTCCAAGTCATGGGTCGGATAGTTAACTTCATAGGGTCGCAATTGTCTCGATGCATAGGCGATTACTTTCCCTTCCTGCATTAGTACACATCCCAGACCCTGTCTCGACGCGTCACTATACACCACAAATCCTTCCGTTCCCTTTGGTAAGACCAAAACAGGTGCCGAAATCAATCGACTCTTGAGTTCTTCAAAACTTTGCTGACATGCTTCTGACCACAAATACTTCTTGTCCTTCCGCAGTAAGTTAGTCATCGGTTGCGAAATTTTAGAGAATCCCTCCACGAATCGTCGGTAGTAACCTGCTAGGCCGAGGAAACTACGAACTTCCTTCACGTTCTTCGGTGGTAGCCAATCTCGAATGGCTTCCGTCTTTTGTGGGTCCACTCTCACCCCTTCGGCTGATATCACATGCCCGAGAAAGACAACCTCACGCATCCAGAATTCACACTTAGAAAATTTCCCATAAAGTTGTTCCGTCTCAATGTATCGAGAATTTCTTTGGAGGTGACTCTCGTGCTCCTCGTGGTCGCGAGTAAATCAGAATGTCGTCAATGAAAAGCGACTACAAAGCGATCCGGATAGTTAATAAAAACTCGATTCATCAACTCCATGAATCTGCCGGTGCATTAGTCGGTCAAAGGCATCACCACGAACTCATAATGCCCATAGCGATGCGGAATCTGTCTTGAAATGTCGACTCTCGAATCCTCAAGCTGATAACCGGATCTCAAGTCGATCTTAGAAAACACGGCGGCTCCACGAAGTTGGTCCAATAAATCATCAATACGAGGCAAGGGATACTTGTTCTTGATGGTTACCCTGTTCGACTCACGGTAATCAATACATAAGCGTAGAGATCCATCTTTCTTCCGTCACGAATAACCGGTGCTCCCGAGGGGACGCACTAGGTCGAATATAGCCTTTGTCACCAACTCCTCAAGTGGTTCTTCAATTCTTGCATCTCGGTCGGAGCCATACGATGCGGTGCTTTTGAGAGCGGGCGTGCACAGTTCTAACTCAAAAATAAACTCCACGTCACGATGAGGAGGTAAGCCTGGCAACTCGTCTGGAAATACATCGGGGTAATCTCGGACTATCGGAATGTCGGCCAATTCAACTGGTCGATCTTCTGTTTTGGTCATGTAGCACCAATAACCAATACACCCTTGATTAAGCAGTTTCACTGCTTTCATTGCACTGATGACTCTCCCAGAACGACTGGGATTATCACCTCGAAAAATACACTCGAATCCATCATCAGAAGTGACGGTAACCATCCGCTTGCGGACACTGAGTATTGCATCGTGACGATCCATCCAATCGATGCCCAAGATTATATCATCCTTAGGTAGATCGACTACAATCAGATTTGACAACCACTCACGGTCGTTCAAATGAATCGGACAGTCCAGGACTTCACGATTTCCAATAATTCTTCTACCATCAGGTAGACCAATCACGTAGGGTTCTGGCCCGATAACATGGTCTAGAGGCAAACGACTTAAACAAGAAGAAGATATAAAGGAGTGTGAAGCACCGGTATCAAAAAGAACACATACAGGCTGGGAGTGAATCTCGAGTATACCTGAAATTATGCTGGCCTCGGGATCATCAGCTTTCTTCATCTCGTAAATTCTGGGTTTCGCAGTACCGGCACCAGGTGTACCGCTTTGATTTCCACGGCCCATTCCCCTATTCGCTCCGGTGGTCTGATAGGAAGCGGACGGAGGCGTCCGGTTTTGAACAGAAGATTGAACTGGAGCATGAGACGCCACTGGATCATGTCCGGGCCCACTCCTGTAAAAACGAGCACGGTGACCATTCTTCCCACAAGTATGGCATGTGATGGCAGGCTTTGGGCAATTGAAGTTGATATGCCCCTGGCCCCCACAGTTGTGGCACATCGCGGAAGAGGGAACCGCTCGAGAGTGCGATCCGGCGGGCTTTGACGCCATGGGTGGTCGATCAGAAGGGTTTGGCAATGGTAGGGCTTCTGAATGTCCCCGATTACTCTCGGTCAGTTACGGTTCTTGGACCTTTTGTTGTTGGGGTGTGGTTGTTTCTTGGAAATCTCCTTCGCGGTGAGTTCGTACTCGAGCCTTCTCGATGAACTCGTAAGGTAGTACGGTGGTGATTCAACAACTGCATTCTCATTCGGGGTTTAAGCCTCTTGAGAAAATATTTGATCTTGTCGGCCTCTGTTCGGATAATTGTCGTGGCAAACGGAAGGAGTGCCTGGAATTTCGCAGCAACAGATCATACCTCATCGTCTTCAGATGGGTCGGGTTTCAAAAGTTCCGAAAGTTTGGCCTCACGGAGTGGCCACGGATAATGTGATCTAGCATGAGGTTTTAAATTCCTCCCATGTGCAACCACCATCAATCGCCTTACCGAAAGCCACCGTGTATGAGCGCCTTTGCTAAGATAATACGCGGCCACCGAGACGCGATTCTCTTCCGGGCGATCCACCATATGGAAAAGATTCTCAAAATGCTCGATCCAATGCACAATGTCAGCAGGCTCAGAGGAGCCTTCAAAAGCCGGTGGTCGCTGGCGAGAGATGTCGTTGATAATTCGGCTAACGGGTCCGCCAATCACAGGAGGAGGATGAGCCCCCTGCTGCTGGCCAGTAGCGGCCCTCTGCATAGCTTCCATCAGTTGACCCATCTGGGTCATCTGTGTCATCATGCCCTGCATTACGACGTAAGGATCGACACGCGCATCTCCGCGCCCACTGTGGTGCGATTGTTCCCTAGAAGGTGAACCACTATCTGCGGAACTCTGATCCGCATTCGCGCGTCTATTGGCTCAAGGTATCGGGATTCGGCCCCTTCCGCGGCCTCGTCCCCCTCTGCCACGACCCCTCAGGTTTCTTTCCATACTGAAAGAATCAATCATAATGGTAACTATAAGTACAGTTCAAGATACCAAAATTTATGCTAAGTTAATAGCGACAAAGAATCACATATTCAAGGAAAACGGTTAGCGATACCACAATCGTTGCACCGAATATCATATCAGTGTCAAGTCGAACAATTTCAATTGTATAATAAATTCAGCATTTACCTCGGATTATCAATCAGATAAATCCTGTCACAATTCCTCGAAATAACATGATCAACAAAGAGACCCATACTGATATCAATATCATGCCAGTAATTAAACCATGGCTCATAAAGTACATACCGCATTTGGCTCGTAGGGTCAGGCGCTTGCACGGGTCACACGTGACACGAAGGTCTCTTGATACTAGTTCATTTCTCAATGACTCATAAAAAAAAACGACGCGCGCTCTGATACCATCTTCTGTAACACCCCAAAGCGGCTATTACAGTGCCGTGAATCCCACACCGGGACTCACCAGGCGATATCCAAAACAATTTAAATAAATAATATTTGTGATACCGAACCACAATGAATAGTCATTACTCCGTTTAGGAGTTTATCAAAATATGGCCAACGGCCTTACAATACACAGGATCCAAAAACAAGTATAAACCATATGGAGATGGAAAATACTTCAAATGTCAAATACAACCAAATAGCAATTTAAAAGGAACAGGAAATAACGCAACACGGTTTAACATAACCGGACAACAAGATGAGGGGGCCCCTGAACTAGTATCCTCCGAATTATTCGCCGTCGACATGCTCTTCCCGTGCCTTGCCCTTGCCTCGACCTAAAATACAATACAAGTATTTCGCCCAACACAGGGTCAGATATACATGATAATCAATTCTTCTGACATATAAAATTCACATATATAGATTTCAAAGAAATCATTCCGACTATCAATCATACCCCTCGGGCGTATGAAACGAACAGTCACAAGCATCCAATACTATGGACGATTTACGGTATGGCTCAAAGATGGAACAGTACGCCCGATCCGGAAATGTGTCCGTGCACATGTCCGCCCCGTATATGGAATCCAGAATATACGTAGGACAATGTACCTAATTAGCCTCACGAAACTACGTCCCGTGTGCACAGTCCAACGCGGAATAATATCCGCCGATGACTATATGTGCCTGGCTAAAAATCCTACACAATAACCAATCGGACGCAGATATGATTCGGATATGTCACGATACAACATGACAACGAAAACTCAACAAATCACATATCCGATTAAGGATCAAGAAAAACTCACCGTAGTGAAAATAAGGCCAACGAGATCAATGATTCAAAGCAGCGTACTTGGGAATGCAACCCATGAAGAAAACGGAATAACGTCAAGGACAATATCAGATCACGACAAACATTTCATGAACAATTCATACATATGAAAGATATAACCATCAGAAGAATCTAATCATCATTATAACCAAGCAAGATAACTTGCCTTAATACGGAGACGAGAATAGTCCTCTTCTTATCGGAACGAACGAACGGTCCTCGACAAGTTTTACTCGAACAAACAACCTTAAACGAAATACATTTTACTCAAAACATATTCGTATAATATCAATATAGGATTAGTAAGACGTCAACCTACAATCCTTTAAAATAGTTTGTTACTACCAATTATTGAAGCCTTATGCCAGGAGTCCTTCTAATCATCATTACAATCATAAGGATCGGTTTACAATATTGACCGAATGTTCGCATGGTTCATCATAAGCAAGAGTTCTAACAAGGGTATGTTGAATAACCAATTATGATGTTAAGATCATCTTATGATGATTAAACTTTCCAAAACATTAAAAGGTTGAAAGGTAAAATCTGCACATTATGATTATTCTCCTCTCATTTAAATTGACTTAAAACTAACAACAAGTTCATAAGTTCTGAGATTACACCATACTTATGAAGGTTATCAAGATCTATGTTTACAAGGCTGGAGGATTCATTAACATGATGGTGAATTTACCATTTATCTAGTATGATGATCAAACATTCAAAGTTCTCAACACCTTAGATTCATGAAAAGTTATTGTTGTAATTATCAAGACCCTTATCAATCTTCAAGGACTTGATGCAACTGAATAGATATGCTTTGTTAAAGCTTCTAAGGTTTCTGAACTAGATCATCTAATCTCATATTTAACATCATCAAGTTCTTCTCAAGGTAAATAAATACCTAAAATGGTGTTTAAATCACTTTATGATTTTAAGTTCTTGATTAAATCCAGTTATGAAGAAGCTAACCGATCCATCAAAGTCCTCTTGAGCTAAATTCGTCGTAAGGTGAGTGATGACAATTACAACATGATTAAAATCACTATATCATCAAGAACACCTCTATTTCAAACCCTTATTTAACATATTCATCAAAAGTGCTTAAAGAGTTTAATTATAACCATGTTTTACTTGCTTAATCTACTCTAGGTGAAGTATAATTCGTCATTAATAATCAATATAAGAAAATAATGCAAAGAAGAAAACACACCAACCTCCAGAAATGAAGAATAACTTCAATGCTATGAGAGAATATATTCCAAGCTTAAAAACAACTCCAAATCTCCAAGAAAATGAGCTCCACTCCGAGATTTAAGGCTTAGAAACAAGTTGGTGAAGGTTTATATCGTTTTAGAGTGCGAGGGATGATATGTGAAGAGAGAAATTCGGTTTGGGTCGTGAAGAAATGAAAAAGCAGTGGTCCTATAAATAGGCATGCGAGACTTAGCGCCGCTATCCGGACGATTTAGCGTACGCTAATGCCCTTACGTCGCTATCCGGTCGATATTACGTACGTAAGCGGCTTACGGTGGCTCTTGTCTTGAATAATCGCAGCCGTTAGCGCACGCTAATGAAGAATGGGTTACGCACGCTAATAAAAGTAGATTCTCACCGACATGACACTCGGACTTAGATCGCATGCATGCTAACGGTTAAAAGGGTTCACGTCTTTGAAGTCAGCTTTGCCCGATTCCCTCTTAGCGTACGCAACCGAGGAAACCTTACGCACGCTAATGCACAGGATTAGCGTACGCTAATCTTACTGTGTAACGTGCGCTACATCAACAGAAAAATCCGAAAATACAACTCTCTAATTATCATCGAATCATCACATTTGGAATGAATTAACAACGATATGATATTCAGATCTATAATACCACGACATAATACTAAATGCAACGATTCACGATAATCAGATTATCCGAATAATACAATGACAGGTAAAAATGAAAAGTTACGGTCGGATATTACAATGTCTTCCCACTTCCATTCTGGAATAGGGAGAGGTTTCAGCATACCCGCCGGTCGCTGATGTTCAATCTTGACTTGTTGACAGGTTAAGCATCTCGAAACAAATTCTGCGACTTCTCGCTTCATATTACTCCACCAGTAATTTTGTTTCAAGTCCTTGTACATCTTGCTAGACCCCGGATGAACAGAATAAGGGGTAGCATGAGCTTCTCTCAAAATCGAGTTTTTCAACTCGTCATTCTCCGGTACGCACAACCGATTCTTAAATCTCAAAAGTCCATTCTCGTGGACCACGAATCCAGGGGATTTCCCCTGAGCCACATCCTCACGGATGCGTAACAAGGATGGCTCTGAACCCTGATTCTCTCTGATTGCCTCCTCAAGTGGCGATGAAATCTCTAACATGCAAAGTTGCCCTTGTACTCGCTGAAGCCAGACCTTGATCTCGGGTCTAAGGAATTCCTGCTGAAGCTCCTTTTGAACTGTTAAACGAGCAAGAATTTGCTCCTAAATGGACTTACGACTCAAGGCATCGGCGACAACGTTCGCCTTGCCCGGGTGGTAAAGGATCTCGATATCATAATCTTTGATTAGTTCCAACCACCGCCTCTGTCGCATATTTAACTCCTTCTGAGTAAATATATACTTCAAACGCTTGTGACCGGTGAAAATCTGACAGGTAACGCCATAAAGTTAATGACGCCAAATTTTCAACGCAAAAACCACGGCTGCTAGCTCCAGGTCGCGGGTCGGATAATTAACCTCGTAAGGTTTCAATTGCCGCGAAGCATAGGCAATAACCTTCCCATTCTGCATGAGTACACATCCGAGACCCTGCCCGGACGCATCACTATAAACCACAAATTCTTCGTCCCTTGCGGCAAGGAAAGTACAGGTGCTGAAATTAACCGGCTCTTGAGTTCCTCAAAACTCCGTTGACACGCGTCGGACCACGTGTATTTCTTATCCTTTCGCAAAAGGTTCGTCATTGGTTGAGCGATTTTAGAAAATCCTTCCACAAACCGCCGATAATAACCGGCTAATCCGAGAAAGCTTCGGATTTCCTTAACATTCTTCGGAGGTAACCAATCTTGGATAGCCTTCGTCTTCTGAGGATCAACACGCACTCCATCTGATGAAATTACATGCCCGAGAAAAGTCACTTCGGACATCCAGAACTCACATTTGGAAAACTTTTCATAAAGTTGCTCTCGTCTTAACACGTCGAGAACCTGATGAAGATGAACCTCGTGTTCCTCTCGGTCACGAGAATAAATCAAAATGTCATCGATGAAGACAACAACGAACTGATCTAAAAAGTCGATGAAAATCCGATTCATTAACTCCATGAATACCGCAGGTGCATTAGTTAGCCCGAACGGCATAACTACGAACTCATAATGACCATAGTGTGTACGAAATGCTGTCCTTGTGATATCCGACTCTCGAATTCGCAACTGATGATATCAAGATCTTAGGTCGATCTTGGAAAATATTGAAGCTCCCTGAAGTTGATCTAAGAGATCATCAATACGGGGTAAGGGATACTTATTCTTGATTGTCACCCTGTTCAACTCCCGATAATCCATACACAAACGAAATGAACCATCCTTCTTCTTGACAAACAACACTGGTGCTCCCCACAGGGACGCACTCGGTCGGATATAACCTTTCTTGAACAATTCCTCAGGTTGATTCTTCAACTCCTGCATTTCGGTCGGGGCCATCCGGTACGGTGCCTTCGATATTGGAGATGTACCAGGCTCCAACTCAATTGTGAATTCCACATCTCTCTGTGGAGACAAACCAGGTAACTCGTCTGGAAATACGTCGGCATATTCTCTCACTACCGTAATATCCGCCAACATTATTGACGATTTCTCGGTTTTAGTCATATAGCACCAATAACCAATACACCCCTGATTGAGTAATCTCACTGCTTTCATCAAATTAATAACTCTTTCGGAACAGCTGGGATTACCTCCCTGAAACACACATTCGACCCCATCGTCTGAAATGATAGTGACCATACGCTTACGGACACGAAGGATAGCATCATGACGATCCATCCAATCAATACCCAGGATGACGTCATCTCTCGGCAAATCTACCACGATTAGGTCCGCTGGCCATACACGGCCATGAAGCTGAATCGGACAATTCTGAATCTCACGATTTCCAATAATTCGTCTACCATCAGGTAGACCAATGACATAAGGCTCACAACTAGTAGCACTACCCAGACGTAGTCTACTCAAACATAACTCGAAAATTAATGAATGCGATGCACCAGTATCAAAAAGGGTACACACAGGTTGAGATAGAATATCGAGTGTACCTGAGATCATCCGGGCCTCTGGCTCATCGGTCTTCTTCATCTCATAAATCCGGGGCTTGCTAGTCCCGGCACCAGATGCTCCCGTCTGGTGGCTAAAGACTCCACCTTTATTCACTCCTGTCGTCTTGAGCAGCCTTGGTAGTGGCTTTGATTTTGAGCAATTGTTGTTTGGGGCACAGGATGGCCGGAGTAGGTTTGGAGTCCCTACGGCAAAAACGGGCCTTATGCCCAGCAATCCCACAGTTATGACACGTGACAGTCTGTCTCGGACACTTGGTGCTGACATGACCAAGATCCCCACAGTTAAAACAGGTGATGGCCGAACTGGCCGCTCGTGACTAATATTCCGCGGGTTTAGGCGTCACAGGAGGTCGCTCAGAAAAAGTAGAGCCCGCACGAGGTTTATTGTAGGTTGTCTGACCGCCTTCAGACTGATTACGATTCTTGGACTTCTTGCTAGCAGATGAAGGTTGCTGCTTAGCAATCTCCTTAGCAGTAAGCTCATAGGTAAGAGCTTTCTCAATGAATTTGGCCAACGTGGTGCAATTATGATTAAGTAACTACATCCGTATACGGGGTTTCAATCTCTTGCTGAAATACTTAATCTTATCCGGCTCGGAGTGAATGATAGATGAGGCGAACTGAAGAAGTTCCTGAAATTTCTCGGCAATGGCGAGAACATCCTCGTCTGCTGAGGGGTCGGGAGTGAGTAATTCTGACAGCTTGGCCTCTCTGAGTGGGGCCGGATAATACCTCTCCATCATGAGAGTCTTGAATTGATCCCAAGTACATAATCCGTCGGTGGGCTTCAACGATAACCACCAAGAATGAGCGCTCTTACCCAGGTAGTAAGCCGCAACTGAAACTTTGTGTCCTTCGGGACACTCTACCATAACAAATAACTTCTTGAAATGTTCGAGCCAATGAACAATATTCGCCGGCTCAGATGAGCCTTCAAAAGCAGGTGGCCTTTGGCGAGAGATGTCGCCGATGATACTGCTCACATTCCTCTCTTGCCTCTGAGGTGGCGACGGAGGAGCCTGTTGATTTTGATTAGCTGAGTTATGCATCGTCTCCATCAGTTGTGCCATCTGGGTCATTTGGGCCATCATGCCCTGCATAAAAGCGAGTGGGTCAACCCGAACACCTTCTGACTGAGCTGTGCCTCGGGTACGACTCCCCGATAGTGAATGATCACGTCCAGGTGAATGAGTGGCAGCATCGCTGCTCGATGAATTAGCATTATTTCTCGTGTTCGCACGTGTATTCACACGAGCTCTCGGGATTCGGCCCGCACCGCGGCCTCGTCCTCCGCGTCCTCTGCCTGCTCTCTCCATACTGAAGTAGGAAAGTCACATGATAATTATATTTCCCGCATGAATATCACGTTATGATTATGTCATGAGATGATGAAAATGATCATACACGCTCTAACACAGTGATTACATGAATGATTAACTGAGGCGACATGATTATCTGGCGACAGAATCCCCCAACGGGGTCAGTTACACAGAACAACAATCCTCAAGGGTTGAAAATACACAATCATGATATATCTTTAGTTATGAAATATCCTTAGTTATGAATTACGCTGAAGAAGAGCATCATAGTACGCCCGTAGTGTTCTGTGCAAGTGTACAAGACGGATGACCGGACACACCCGTCCATGTACCTAATTAGTCTCACGGAGGTAATCGTTACCGTGTGCACAGTCCAATGTATCGATCCCAATACATGACCATCGCGTGCTCGACTAAAAATTCCACACATCCGCACCCAGCCACGCAATATGAACCCAGAAGGTCATATGAACGAGAATGACCATAATGAAAACCAACGAATAATAATTCGACAAAGTCAAGAATGACTCACCGAGATGAAAATAATAGTGAAGTGATTGATAGCTCAATGAAATGATTGGAACCGTCGTTCCTCGTGAATGAAGTGATTATTCGACAATTACAAGTCTCAATACGGTTAATTCAATGATGAATGAGTTATGATTATGAATGAACAACAACAAAAGGAATGAATATCCTTTTAACCGAGTAAGAATTAACTTACACAACACTGGTGACAATTATCCTTCCACGAACAACGTCCTAATTGAGATATCGGTCGCTCGAACAACCTTGAATAACACAATTACCAACAATCCGTTCAACATACGAATCAAACACGAATATAACGAACTCAAAATGTCGATACGACTAAACCAAGTTCATTGGGGCATTATATCGAACACTTTGTGGCCAAACTTCGATTGTTTACAACCAAACCTCAATAATACCAACATCAAATCCCCAAGAAGTGTTTCAAACCAACAAAACATCTTCAATACGATCAATAATCCAATATGAATATTCAAATTCGTGATTACAACAACGATTAATCGAAAACCCCCAAATCCAACTCAATATTCAAAGTGTTCTTCAATAATCCAATGAATAATCAAACATATCCATAATCATGCGTATATCACTTCATACAACATGATCTTAACATCCAAAACATCATATCTCAATACAAAATCGAAATCCAAGATGTTGAAAAAATTACCTCTTGAAGATCCAAGCACTTTGATCCGAAGAACACACGTTAGATCGACTATCTGGGCTTCATCATCGAAAGGAGATGAAGAAAACCAAGTACTCAAGTGATAGATGATGGAAAGTCTCTCCCTCAATCCCTCTCTCTCGGAACAAGGTGGAAGAAATTCGAAAAATGGGTTGATCCTCTCAAAAAAACGCAATTATAGTGCAGCCTGCACTGTGTGCCGCGGCCCGGCCGAAGTGTGTCGCGGCACAGGGCCAAAATCTGCCCCCAGTACTCGGCAGCGTGCCGCGGCCCGGACGAGAGTGCCGCGGCAGTGACTCGGCAGTGTGTCGCGGCCCTGTCGACATGAGCCGCGGCCCCCGGTATAGACGGGTCGGCCAAAAATTGCAACATGAGTGTGCCGCGGCCCGGACGAGTGTGCCGCGGTAGTGACTCGGCAGTGTGCCACGGCCCTACCGGGATGAGCTGCGGCCCCCGGTACAGCCGGGTCGGCCGAAATTGCAACATGTGTGTGCCGCGGCGCACACTCCCTTGTGCCGCAGCCCACACCCCCCTTGGGTCCTAAAATGATGAAAAATGACCCGGAAAGAGAGTAAAAGCAATAGGAATCAATATTTGGGAAACAATAACACAAAATGGAAGTGCGGAAACACCAAAACGGTGTTTCCAAGCAATGATTACAAGGGTTCGCCCAACAAAAACACAATTTGAACAATGAGGAGATTTGAAATGACATGAACTCCAACGTCAACATCGACTAATGAATCAATTACAACAATCGAGATAATACTCTTGTCTCGATTCCCGAGTAAGGTAGAAACAATGAACAATATCGATACACAACTCGAAGTTATTCCGAACGGTGAACACGGATGAATTATTATTAACAATTGAAAAATTACATAGTGACAATTACCGAATGAAAATACTGAATGATAATGACTGAATTACAACCGGGTATTACAATCTGTTCGTCGGATTAAGGTAATTCAATTAACCTTTTAATCAAACAATTAAATTACTGCATGAGATCCTAAATTGGTTTTCATATTAATTCTTCCGCTGCGTTTTACTCTTGATTTATGTATTCGATGCATGGAAAACGCAACATTCACCCTCAAATGGGTCAGCAAACAGCCGGTGCAAGTACAATGATTCATGAATATGTCCTACAAGTGAACCAAACAACAAAACCTACCATCATCACTTATATTCCGGAATATATTACAACAACCAACATGAAACAACCTCACGAGCTATACTGGCCCTGTACCTCACGCGACATACACACCCCAGGAGTCCTCGTCAGGCCCTCTCTGGTTGTATAGCCCAACCAAGTGATCCGTAGAAATTGCAGTCTAATGGATCCCAGGAGACCCTCGCTGGTTTTACTAGGCTCACACACACTCAGTGACCACATGTCACAAACCACAAAAATCACCACTTTCTGAAATCACATTTTCTGAAATTACAACATTTCACAAAAAACAATTTTTTGCACATTTTCATTACACGAAGTACATCACAACGTAATCAAAGTACTTTCCTAGCATTCCGACGAATGAAAAAGTTCGAAAGGGAAATGGATTGAGCGATTAGCCAAGCCTTCAACATAAAACGGATAATACTATATAATTAACGGATTAAGATTTATATAACTATTCGAACTCTACTTTATAACTTAACCGAGTTTGTTAGGAGACATAGTTATGGATATACTCCGCATGTTATCGGGGTGTAAGAAGATTGTGTTTCAAATTAGGAACCATTTGGAAGTCGTTTGACCCATTTTGGATTGAAACCAAGAAGGCTATACACTTTATAAAGATAATATTAAACTATTAGGGTCAATTGAAAATTCAGAAAAGTTCAATCAAGTCCAACTTTATTTCTAATTCCCAAATGGCATAGCCCTAGCCTTTATATTTTTCACCCCAAAACTTTATACGACTATCTAATAGTCGTTTTAACATCTCACGTACATCGTAACCTCACTGGGAGCTTCTTTAACATCGACTAATACTATTTTAACACGCAAAAACACACCTATACCCCAAATAGACAAGGCCCGTACCCATACCCATTTTCTTTACACACATCAGTATACACACAACAACACACACCAGCACACAACACACACACACACACACACCCGCACACACAAACACACAGACCCGCGCACACAGATACAGACCAGCACACACACACACAACACACACATAAACACACACGCACACCCACACATCACACACACGCACACACATAGTACACACACACGCACGCATACCATAATACCTAACCCAAAACTAACAACTAAAACTAGAAAAATGATGCTCCTCAGAAGAGCTTCCTAGCGGTATAAAGAGTTCCGAAATCCAGCAGCCCGAAGGGCCATACAGGGACCCGACATCGAGGGACGGTTTCGCCCCATTCCAGCTATTCCGACCTCGGTTTGGAAAACTCGGTAGATATTTGTGACCTACTCGCTAAAACGATCAAAGCGGTGTATTGATTGCGAAGTTTTACCGAAAAAATATTCCTTGGCGGCGGAACCCTTCTCGGCTCTCTCTTCTCTCCTCTCCTTTTTCTTCTTTCTTTTTTTTTTTTTTGTTTTCTTCCAGGGTCGTTCGCGAACCTTCTTCCTTTCTTATCTCTTTTTTTTTCTTTTTTTCTTTTCTTTGTGTGGCGGCTATGTCATATATATATATATATGAATGGTATATGTATATATGTATATTTATACATTACTAATTATATAGGTAAAAGCATATATACATATAATACTATAATTATCCGGATTATTATTTCTATCTCAACCCGATGAATGTTGATACGACGGTGATGTACAGAATATTATATATATATATAGTAACACTCCGCAATTACAGAAATTCAAGTTCGTTACTCTAAACAATGCGGCGCGACATAGTTCTCAACTCCGACATAATAACCGAATTTATTCGACGGTTCACAGAATATAAAATTATTTGCGATTGAAGAATAAAATTATTCATGGGTGTGACTTATAACCCGAGTATATTTCAACAACCTCTTCCCATTTCAAGTTTCAAGGATGAAACTTCTAGTAACTATATTGGTTGTGAACTATTATATTATTTTATAAGGCACTGATAACGTGATCTTCCGTGTGACACCAATACACTATATTATCTACAATATAAAATAAATAGACATTATATTTGCATAATCGTAACATGAATAAATATGCAAAACATGTGATTAGATGTAATTGATATTCTCACAACATTTACATGGAACTAAGGTAATATAAGCATAAAGTGTGCTTTCCAGTATACTACCCTAACGTAGCGTACATTACTTCATCAAGATAACGTCTGCAATACTTAATCCAGAATTGTCTAGTGGCTTATAGCTCTTCCATTGCGTACGCTAATCCTATTGATTACGTACGTTATGATCCCCTCAGATAGCCGTTTGGTTTGTTGACCTTATAGATGTCATCAATCGTCCAATTTGGAATTCAATTTCAAATACATAGCGGCCGTTAACAAGCTTCCTTAGGTATGTTACTCAGAAGATGACCGTCCAACACGTTGACCTTCTGGAAACTGCACAACAATTTATTTTCAAACATAGCGTACGTTATGCATAGTCCTTTGGGTACGTTATGTATGTCTTGTAACGTAGGTTGTCTTGCTACGTAAACCTACATAATATTAACACTTTCCACAAGTATGCATAAGTTATTATTACGTACGTTATGCTATATGGCTAACGTACATTATCCTTCTGAGAATTTAACTTGATATTGAATTGAATTGCAAGTGTAATATTTAGTTAATGATTATTTTGTATTTGTGAACATCATCGAAATATGTGTGATAAAAATATTAATCCAACAATCTCCCTTTTTTGATGATGAGAAAATAATTATAAACGCGTGTATATTTTGAACTAAAAATTTGAGGGCTCGATAAATTATTTGAAAAACTTCCCCAGAGAGTAACTGGCCCTAAGTTTAGTGATAAGTTTGAAACATTTATTTCTCCCCTTTTTTGTTATTAACAAAAAAATAGAAAGAGGATAGTGATAATATTCAATAATTATGTTGAAGCGATAATCTGCCAAAAAATATCTCAAAACAAAATCACAGTTAGTCAAACGCAACAATAAATTGAGCAAGATATAAACAAAATACCAATATAATAAGAAAATTATCCAAGCAAAGCATCATAATATCCAAATAAAAAATAAAACATCAAATCAAGTGCAAAAACAAAATAGAATGTATGAGAATGTCGGTCAAAACAAGACATCGAGAAAATCATCAATATGAGGAAAGTTGTTATCCACAGAGTATACAATAAACAACTTGTAAAGTAAGAATACAATAAGTTGTATGATTTTCGAAGTTAATTGCGTAGCGGAAGTCTGATAGTAAGTTGCTGTAAATACAGCAACTGGATATTCTCCTGTTTGCTTGATGCACACATGGGTTTCACAATGCATACTTATAAATCACAGTTATATGAAATCAGTAAGGACAGAAAGTAAATAACACATAGAATTAAGTGGTTCGAGGTAAACCCATATGTCCACTGTGTTGGGATTCGCACACCAAAATCGAAGGGCTCAGCGGAAGCGAAAAACAAGAAGTTTAACACGAACCCCTCAAGAGGATCGGTTCAAGCTACGTATATATGAATATAAAATGAACAAAGGGGAAGATATGATATCATACCCTTGTAGTCCGTTGATTTAAATCGTTGAGAAGATGATGTCCCTTACGAATCCAATCCGCAACAAGCTCTTGGATGATCCAACGCCGAAAGCACCGCGTCTCTACTTTCTACGCGCCGGAGAAACAATCGGAACGACTTCCACTTTGTTGTCCTCTAAGGACACGGCTAGAACAAAGTGATAGGAGCATTTAATATTGTCTAAACACTCTAAGTGTATGGATATATATTTTTCCTCTCTTTTTCTGTCAATTTTTCTCGAAGAAAAATATGAAGATGATGACAATGGTGATTGAAGAATGAAGAAGACAACTAAAGTCTCTCTCTCTCTCTCTCTCTTAACGAGAATGAACCGTATGGTACCAATAAGAGAGGGAGGAGAAGACTTTTATTAACATGTCTTCACATTCATTCACCTAACCTTGTTCCCTTAAAAATAAACATCTAATATTTATTAATACATCACAAGATGCCTTTGATTTAAAAAATCAAAAGTCTTTCACCATGAAGTTGAAAGAAACATCTTGTCAAGATGTGGGGGGGGCATATTGAAAGAGTTAGGGAGTTCGGTTTATTTCGGACTCCCGAAAGTCCAATCCGATAACTCCATTCCATCTCGATGTATTATATCAATCAATTATATCAAATACAATATATAATTCATTTCTCTAAGAAATAATTATACATGTGAATCAAATTAATCACCCAGTAATTTATTGAATTCATTAGGCCGTAAATTAATTTATCCAATAAATTAATTTAGACATCTAATGTCCCAAAATTAATTAGACATCCAATATCCAATAAATTAGATATCCAATATATAATATTAATTTAAGAGAGAATAAGCTCGATTCATTACGTCGTGAATCCTGTTGCGCGACTCGGTAGGTCTGTCTCAGTTAGCAATGGGAGGAACCAAAGAGTAGTAGCACCACTTAGCCAACTTGGCGGCCTACACTGTACCCTAACTGAGACGAATGATGGGGATCATTCCAAAAACTTCCTTTCGTGAATACCAGTATACGTATAAACCCTTCTCTCATCAGTCCCGATCAAGTTCTAGGGTCACGGTCAGTCAAACCCTATTTGTACTTGACGCTATGCTCGAGTTAATGCAAATCGAGATCACTGAGCTCTTGTGTATCTAATACAACTAGCTCCAATGCTTTGGCCAAAGACTTATGATATCATCTGGCTAATAACTGCATAGGACATATACCTGTTCACTTATAGGAAAAAGAATCCTATCTTGGTATTTAGTAGAACCTGCTACTTGCCCATCAAGATGCATGTCGAGGTTGACCCCCACCTTTTGGTTTTCTAGGTCGAACTACTCTAGTGAAAATCTTAACGTCACAAGCACATCCCTACTAACTCCTCAAGTCGAAGGTTCACGAATACCTATAACAACCTTTTGATTCCGTCATTGACTGTCCCGGAGTGAATTCCGTGTGACGAATCGAGGGTGAGTCGGTTCGATTATACTAATCTCATTAGCATACCTATAATGTGTGCTCGCACTAACTGTTAGTAATGACAGGCTCTCGACAAGTCAAAGAACACGTTATACAAGTCTTCATATAAACTTAACGCCCAGTCAAGTTTCATCGACTTGCGAACGATTAAGTATTTGAACCATAAACCTTTCCAGTGCCGATCCCCTTATCCAATAAGAAGTGGAATGTTTTGCTCTCAAATACAAGGACTAGTTTCTGTATATATATTTAAGAGTTAGGAATACCATTGACTTTCAGTAAATAAAGAAACATTCAATTACCTTCTGATAATAATTTACATAACAACAAGTACGATGCCCTCACTCTAACATCCTCTGAGTGGCATTCGAGGGCATACTCCTAACAATCTCCCACTTGCACTCAATGCCACACACTATGGTATCTAATACCCATGTTCTCCAGATGACGATCCAAGCTAATCTGAGTAAGTGGCTTAGTCAGTGGATCTGCGACGTTGTCGGCTGAGTCTACTCTATGCAGCACAATCTATCCTTTGCGAACAAATTCTCTTACGAGATGATACTTCCTCTCACTGTGTTTTGCACTTTTGTGAAACCTCGGCTCCTTAGCCTGTGCTACAGCTCCGTCGTTGTCGCATAAAAGCGGAACAGGCAGCTCAGCACATGGTGTCACTTGAAGTTCACCCAGAAACTTCTTAATCCAAAACCATTCCTTAGAAGCCTCCGAGGCTGCTTGATACTCAGCCTGACAGGTGGAATTCTCAGTCACGCTTTTCTTGGTGCTACGCCAAGATACTGCTCCTCCATTAAGAGTAAATATGTAGCCAAAAGTAGACATCACATCATCTTTCTGTCCATGGAAGTCTGAATAAGTGAAGCCCATCACATTCAGTTCTCCACCACCATATATAAGAACTAGATCTCTAGTCCTTCTCAAGTACTTGAGAATGTTCTTTACGGTAGTTCAATATTCCCTAACTGGGTTTGCCTGAAACCTACTTACCACGCTCACAGTGTGCGCAATGTCAGGTCTCGTACACAACATTGCATACATAAGGCTACCCACGGACGAAACATATGGTATATTACTCATTTCTTACTGTTGTTCCTCAATTTGAGGACACATCTTCGAGGAGAGTTTTATTCCATGTCGCATCGGTAGGAACCCTCTATTAGAATCATCAATGTTAAATGGCTTTAAGATCTTATCTATATAGAGGGCTTGGGAAAGACCTATCATTCTCTTTGCTCTGTACCGGTAGAGCCGAATACCAAGAATATACGTAGCTTCTCCCAAGTCTTTCATGAAGAACCTACTCGAAAGCCAAGCTTTTATAGAACTGAGAATTCCCACATCATTTCCTATTAGTAGAATGTCATCTACATATAGTACTAAGAATGCGATCTTGCTCCCACTAACCCTCTTGTATACACAAGGTTCCTCTTCATTTTGCATGAAGTCAAGCTCTTTGACTGCCTTGTCAAAACGAAGGTTCCAACTACGCAAAGCTTGCTTCAGTCCATAAATGGAATGGTGAAGCTTGCACACCTTATGAATATCGACCTCGAACACAAAGCCTTTAGGCTGCACCATATAGATTTTCTCCTCGGGGAATCCATTAAGGAAAGATGTCTTTACGTCCATCTGTAATATCTCATAGTCGTGGTAAGCATCTATACAAGCATCATGTGAATAGACTTGATCATATCTACGGGCAAGAAGGTATCGTGGTAATCGATCCCTTCTTTCTGGGTATAACCCTTTGCCACCAGCCTGGCCTTAAAGGTGTCAACCTTGCCATCCCCATTAATTTTTCTCTTGTAGATCCAGTTGTTCCCAATAGGCACTATGCCCTTGGGGCGGTCTACTAGAGTCCACACCTGATTGACATGCATCGAGTCTATCTCATCTTCCATATATTCACATCATTTCGTGGAGTCTACATCCACCATCGCTTGGTTATAAGTCGTTGGGTCGGTCTCTTGGTTATCATCTGGAACCTAATGGAGACCCAACTCCTCTAAGTGCATAAAACCATACCTCTCAGGTAAATGAGACACCCTACTAGACCTACGAGGTGGTTGTACTTGTGTTTCAGAAGGTTCGGTTCCAACTTCTTAATCATATTATATTCTTCCAAAGAGATACTTCTACCTACTCCGCCTTCCTGAATGAACTCATCTTCCAGGAAGTGTGCCTGCAAAGCAACAATGAAATTTCGATCTTCGGGCATGTAGAATAGATAACCCATTGTCCCAGATGGGAATCCAATGAAACGTCCCTTCACGGACCTAGCTTCTAGTTTCTCCACATTAGTCTTCTTGACATAGGCGGGACATACCCAAATCCTAATATGATTAAGACTTGGTTTCCTACCCTCCCACATCTCATGTGGAGTCTTAGGAATGGATTTGGAAGGACATCTATTCAATATATAAACAACAGTAAGGTGCGAATAACTCCATAGGTAAATCGGTAAGTCGGTGTAGCTAAGCATGGACCGAACCATGTCCAACAAGGTTTGGTTCCTTCTTTCCGACACACCATTTAACTGAGGAGTTCCTGGAGTGTGAGTTGTGACACTATTCCATGTCCCTTAATGAACTTGTCAAACTCTAAACTCATACTCGCCACCTCGGTCTGACCGAAGTACTTTGATATGACTCCCAGTTTGTTTTTCAACTAGGTCCTTAATTTCCCGGAATTTCTCTAAGGCCTCAGATTTGTGTTTCATTTAGTACACATAACCATACCTAGTATGATCATCCATAAACGTAATGAAGTACTGATATCCGTCACGTGATGCTTCCAAAGCACCACATACGTCAGTATGGACTAATCCAAGTTTATCAGCGGCTCTTTCAAAAGTCCCTGTGAAGGGGGACTTAGTCATTTTGCCTTTAAAGCAAGATTCACAAGTTGGAAAAAGATCTGATCCCAATGGACCCATAAGTCCATCCTTTTCCATTTTTTAACCTTGGTCTGACCAACATGACCAAGTCTAAGATTCCATTTCAAAACTTGATTAGTATCATCCCTACCACGCTTTCTAGCCATAGTGTTCACAACGACTTTGTTACTTATGTTTAGATGATACATTCCATTTAACAATGTGGCAGTGCCTAACCAATGAATAATGAAAAGCCTCTCCGATCCATGACCAGAATAGATACAATGTTCTTATGCCCCTTGGTCAATACAAGTACATCATCTAAAGTTAAAACAAAGCCGGATTCCAAACCCAAAAGAAGTGATTCTATATCGGTTGCTTCGACACTATGTCCGCTTCCGACAGTAATCATCACTTCCCCAGCTCCAAGTTTCCTACTTTGTTCCAGATCCTAATTCATGGTATAAATGTTAGAACTAGCACCTGAATTCAGTATCCAAGAAATAGAAAATACAGTAGCAGAACAATTCGTTTCCAAAACTAGAAGTTCTGTACCTGAAGCGCCATGAAGGATCGGACAGTCTCTTGCCCAGTGGCCCAGCTCACCGCATTTGGGACATTCATCTGACTTCACCTTCTTGCTCTTAGGAACCATAGGGGCCTAGCCCTTACCCTTAAAGTCCTTGCTTCGTGGACCCATCTGCTTCTTGGTCTTTTTCTTCTTATTCTTGGACCTCCGAGATCCAGAAGAAATCACAAGAGCAGACTCCTTTATCGGCGGAGTCTTCATCTAAGACTGAGCGGTTACATGTTTGTTCATTAACCCTGCTAAATTGAAAGCAATCTCATTGCAGTGGAAGGCCATAACAAACTATGAGAAGGAATCAGGAAGAGACTGCAGGATAAGGTCGGTCTGGAGAGAAGCATGCTTCCTAAAATCAAGAGCCTCCAATCTCTCGATCATAGAGATCATTTTGAGGACGTGGTCCCTAACTTTCTCACCTTCCTTCATCCTGGCACCGAACAGTTGCTTGGATATCTCATATCTAGCAGTTCGACTGTGCTCACCATAAAGCTCGGTTAAGTGAGATAAAATCTGCCTAGCAGAAGTCATTTTCTCATGAGCTCTCTGAAGCTCATTAGACATAGGGGCCATCATATTGCCACAGATTCTAATGTCATCCTTAACCCACTTTTCGTGGTTTTCAACATATTCCTGACTGGATCTGATCCGCACCGGAGCCATCGGAATGTCCACCTCCAAGACGTATCCCAGCGCCTCCATACTGAGGACTATCATCAGGTTGCAGAGCCAATCTACAAAGTTAGGCCCATTTAAGGTGTTCTTTTCAAGTATAATTGTAAACGGGTTCATAGTGATTTTGAGAGTTGATATTTTGTTTGTCTGCATTAAGTACGACAGATTGATTAGTGACTCGTTCAATTATGATCTTAGTTTAGAATTAAGGTCTTTTCTATTCTTTTAACCCAACTCCCACTTCTTTTATAGGAATAACACACTGCCTTGTGAAATCCGGAAGTATTTGTTCGCATTACTTCATAGTGGTGATCGAGTTCTTTATAAATTTTAATAGAGGGCAACCGAACAGGTTTCTAGTCTATTAATCTTCATAAAGTGGTGTCCAACACCAACCCATTTAATGGATGATTTGATCTTTTTTTTCCCCTTGTTCACTCCCCTCAACCTATACGGTTTATATAGTTCATGAACAAGTTAAGTTTACACCATCGACGCTTATTAGTTTCGCAATTTAATCTTATCCGGCAAACTAACAGGTTTCTAGGGATAAAATTTGCTCCAACCGAAGGCATCCAATGTACTCTCGGAATTCATCGACCCGCCCTGAACGACTACCCCGATAACTCGGAAGCATAGCACATCCGGTTTCGATTTCAATTTTCCAAGAGCTCGACGGAGGGAAGCAAAAACCTTGAAATCTTTTAAACTTAATATTTTGACGTGTGAGAATTTTCGCGATTAATGTTACACTTTGCACATTAATTCATTTAAGCGCGTTTGTAGCATTCATACCATATGAGTAAAACATACACAACCGAATACAATGATTGAATATGAGTGACAAACGATCATTAATGAGTGAAAATTACTGAGTGACAATTACAGAATGATAAGTACTGAATGATAATGACTGAATTACAACTGGGTATTACATACACCCCCCTTAAAAGAGTTTCGTCCCCAAAACTAAGGGTCAAACAACTCGGGATAACTCTCCCGCATACTATCCTCGGTTTCCCAAGTAGCCTGTTCGACTCCATGTCTAGACCACTGAATTATAACTAAAGGAATCGTCTTGTTCCTCAACTGTTTGATTCGCCGCTCCAAGACTCGTATAAGACGCTCCTCATATGAATGATCATCGGCGATCTCGATTTTATCGAACCGAAGTATGTGGTTCGAGTCGGCAACATACTTCCGTAACTGAGATACGTGAAATACATTATGAATTCGGCTCAACGCCGGAGGTAGAGCCAATCGATAAGCTAACTCACCTACTCAATCCAAAATCTCAAACGGTCCAATGAATCTCGGACTCAACTTTCCCCTCTTCCCAAAATGGAAAATACCACGACTCTGGGATACCTTGACCAAAACATGGTCACCTGTCTCGAATTCTAATGGTCGACGATGATTATCTGCATATGATTTCTGTCGACTCTGAGCGGTCAACAAACGACTCCTGATCAAAGCTACCTTCTCACGGGCGGCTATAAGCATATCGGGCTCGGTGCCGATTGATTCTGATAAGTCGTCCCAACACAAAGGAGATCGACAATGACGACCGTACAAGGCCTCGTAAGGTGCCATCTTAATCGAAGCATGCCAACTATTATTATACGTGAACTCGATCAATGGTAGTTGGGCTTCCCAATCGTCTTTCCAATCGAGGACGCATGCCCTCAACATGTCCTCCAATGTCTGAATAGTCCTCTCTGATTATCCGTCGGACTGAGGATGAAAAGCTGTGCTAAAATTAAGTTGAGTTCCCATGGCACGATGAACTGATTTCCAAAAATGAGACACAAATCGCCCGTCACGATCAGAAACGATACTCTTAGGAGTGTCGTGCAATCTCACTATTTCTTTGATGAACAACTGGGCAAGTCTCTCGGGACCCCAAGTATCCTTAATCTCGAGAAAATGAGCTGACTTAGTTAGACGATCCACAATTACCCAGATTGTATTCATGCCACGGCGACTCGTCGGAAAACTCGTGATGAAGTCCATTGAAATATCCTCCCATTTCCACTCCGGAATAGGGAGCGGTTTCAGCATACCTGTCGGTCGCTGATTTTCTATCTTGACTTGTTGACAGGTGAGACATCTCGAAACAAACTCGGCGACTTCACGCTTAATATTACTCCACCAGTAATTTTGTTTCAAGTCTTTGTACATCTTGCTGGACCCCGGATGAATAGAGTAAGGGGTAGCATGGGCTTCTCTCAAAATCGAGTTTTTCAACTCGTCATTCGCCGGTACACATAACCGATTCTTAAATCTCAAGAGTCCATCCTCGTGGACCACAAAGCCAGGGGCTTTCCCCTGTGTCACATCCTCTCGAATGCGTAACAGAAATGGGTCCGGAACCTGATTCACCCTGATCGCCTTTTCAAGTGGCGATAAAATCTCCAGCATACAAAGTTGTCCCTGAACACGCTGTAACCAAACCACAATCTTATGCCTAAGTAATTCATGCTGAAGTTCCTTCTGAACTGTTAATCGAGCAAGCATCTGCTCCTGAACGGACTTACGACTCAAGGCGTCGGCGACAACGTTCGCCTTGCCCGGGTGGTAAAGTATCTCAATATCATAATCTTTGATTAGTTCCAACCACCGTCTCTGTCGCATATTTAACTCCTTCTGAGTAAATATTTATTTTAAACTCTTATGATCGGTGAATATCAGACAGGTAATGCCATAAAGATAATGACGCCAAATCTTCAATGTGAATACCACTGCTGCTAGCTCCAGGTCGTGGGTCGGATAATTAACCTCTTAAGGTCTCAATTGCCGTGAAGCATAAGCAATCACTTTCCCGTTCTGCATGAGTACACATCCGAGACCCTGTCCGGACGCATCATTATAAACCACAAATCCTTCCATCCCTTGCGGTAAAGAAAGGACAGGTGCTGAAATTAACCGGCTCTTGAGTTCCTCAAAACTCCGCTGACACGCGTCGGACCACGTGTATTTCTCATCCTTTCGCAAAATGGTTCGCCATTGGTTGGGCGATTTTAGAAAATCCTTCCACAAACCACCGATAATAACCGGCTAATCCGAGAAAGCTTCGGATTTCCTTAACATTCTTCGGAGGTTACCAATCTCGGATAGCCTCCGTCTTCTGAGGGTCGACACGAACTCCATCTGATGAAATTACATGTCCGATAAACGTAACTTCGGACATCCAGAACTCACATTTGGAAAACTTCCCAAAAAGTTGCTCTCGTCTCAACACGTCGAGCACTTGATGAAGGTGAAACTCGTGCTCCTCCCGGTCACGAGAATAAATTAAAATGTCATCAATAAAGACAACCACGAACTGATCCAAATAGTCGATGAAAACCCGATTCATTAACTCCATGAATACCGCAGGTGCATAAGTTAACCCAAACGGTATTATCACGAATTCATAATGACCATAGCGTGTTCGAAACGCCGTCCTCGCGATATCCGACTCTCGAATGCACAACCGGTGATATTCAGATCTTAAGTCGATCTTGGAAAATACTGATGCTCCCTGAAGTTGATCTAAGAGATCATCAATACGGGGTAGATACTTATTCTTGATCGTCACCCTGTTCAACTCCCGATAATTAATACACACACGAAACGAACCATCCTTATTCTTAACAAACAACACTGGTGCTCCCCACGGGGATGCACTCGGTCGGATATAACCCTTCTCGGTCAAATCCTCTAATTGATTCTTTAATTCCTGCATTTTGGTCGGGGCCATCCGGTACGGTGCCTTCGATAATGGGGACGTACCAGGCTCCAACTCTATCGTGAATTCCATATCCCTCAGTGGAGGTAAAACAGGTAGCTCGTCTGGGAGTACATCGTCAAACGATAACAATGATACCACGAATGGTTGAACACCTCGATTGCCTTAGAACGGCCAATCGATGAAAATGATACAATAAATGATTGAACACCTCGACTGCCTTAGAACGGCCAATCGATGACAATGATACAATGAATGATTGAACACCTCGATTGCCTTAGAATGGCCAATCGACGACAATGATATAAGGAATGATGGAACATCTCGATCGCCTTAGAATGGTCAATCGATGACAATGATATAAGGAATGATGGAACATCTCGATCGCCTTAGAATGGTCAATCGATGACAATGATATATAATGAATGATAGAACATCCCTGGTTGAGTAATTTACTGCTTTCATCATATTAATGATTCTTCCGGAACAATGGGGATCACCTCCCTGAAACTCCAACGACGAAAATGATAGTGACCATACGCTTACGAACATTGAGAATGGTATCATGACGATCCATCCCACTAATACCCAATATTACATCGTCCTTAGGTAAATCCACCACGATTAGGTCCACCAACCACTCGCGGTCATTAAGCTTAAATCGGTCAGTTCTTAACCTCATGATTTTCGAAAAAATTTCTTTTACCGCCAGGTAGACCAATGATATAAGGTCCACAATTAATCGGACTAACCAAGTGAAGTCTATTCAAACATGATTCGGAAATGAATGAATGCGGTGCACCAGTATCAAAAAGGGTACATATAGGTTGAGCTAAAATTACGAGTATACCTAAGATCGTTCGGGCCTCCGGATCGTCGGTCCTCTTCATCTCGTGAATCCGGGACTTGCCGGCCCCCGAACCGGACGCTCTCGTCTGATAAATATGAGCTCCGCCTTTATTCGCTTCCGTCATCTTAAACGACGCTGACAGAGCAGTCTGATTCTGAACAACTGACTGCTTTGGGGCCTGAGATGACGCCGGAGTAGGTTTGGAGTCCCTTCGGCAAAAACGGGACTTATGCCCAGCAATCCCACAGTTATGGCACGTGATAGACGGTTTCAGACACTTAGTGCCGTAATGACCCGGCGCTCCACGGTTGAAACAGGTGATGGCTGATCTGACCGCTCGGGGCTGAGATCCCGCAAGATTAGATGTCGTAGGTCGCTCAAAAATGTTAGGGTCCGCACGAGGATTCTTGAAGGTAGACTGACCGCCTTCGGACTGATTACGCGCCGTTGATTTCTTGCTGACAAATGAAGGTTGTTGCTCAGCAATTTCCTTAACAGCAGGCTCACACGGGAGACTTCTCTCGATTAATTCGGCCAGAGTGGCGCAATGATGATTGAGTAATTGCATATGGGTCATCATGACCTGCATAAAAGTGAGTGGATCAACCTGAACATCTTCCGATCGAGCGGAGTCCTGGGTACGGTTTCCCGACAGTGAGCGATTATTCCCTGGGTTTCGGCCTGCACCGCGGCCTCTCCCCGTGCATCCCCTGATAGCTCTCTCCATACTGAAGTAGAAAGGTCGCATGATAATCATATATCTCGTATGAGTACCGCATTATGATTTACGTCATGAAATGATGAAAATGAGCATACGCGCTCTAACACAGTGATTATATGAATGATTAACTGAGGTGACATGATTATCTGATGATATTCTTGAAATGATTATCTTGAATAAGTTAGCAAGATTAATGATATGATCTTCAAGATTAACAACTGAGTAATGAAATAAATTGAGTGATTAATGAGTTAACATGATCAACATGATTAAAATGAAAATGATGTTTGAGGATTGTTAACTAGTGAATTATGAATGAATGATTATTGCCAGAAATTATACCATGGCGTTAGAAGTCTTACAGTTCTTTCGGTCTGATGGGCTCGGCATTTGCACAGGTCACACGTGACGCGAAAGTCCAATGATACTAGTCTGATGACGATGATTTCTAATGAGACATGACTCGGAAGGTAGTATTCAAAACCACGCTCCAATACCAACTCTGTAACACCCCAAACTAGGCGGATATTACAGTGCCGTGGACCCCCGACTGGGACCCACCAGGCGAGTGAAAATGAATGAAATACACATGGTAAATGTAGTACAGAACCACATTACATCATTAATTACTCCGATGAGGAGTTTCATACAACACACCCAAGATAATATAGAATACGTGTATATTTTATATGAAGATAAAACATACGACACTGAATAAAATGAGTATTCAAATGGAAGTTTGCAGCGGAAATAAAATATAGAAAACACGAGTGAATGAAAAGGACTGGGCCCCCTACTAGTATCATTGGGACTCCTCGCCGTCAACGTTCTATTCCCGTGCTTTTGCCTTGCCATGACCTGAAAACAAAATCCCCCAACGGGGTCAGTTACACAGAACAACAATCCTCAAGAGTTGAATAAACACAATCATATATGTTGTATAAACCACAAGTTTGATCAAAATCTCAAACCGTCGAACACATGCGATCAAAAGTGAATCGGTCAGATTATAACTCAATCCTGTTGAAAACATACGCAATCAAACATGTTGTATGAATCAACTAATGGTACGGATCAAAGGGTGGCGCCACACTACGCCCGGGATGGAAATGTGTCCGTGCACAAGCCACCAACGAGTATCGATCGAATACACGTGTGGTCTTGTACCTAATCAGTCTCACGAAGTGATCTTCTCGTGTGCACAGTCCAATGTGAGGCCAACAACCAACACACGACTTAATATGTGCCCGACATGAAAATCCTACACATATCAACCGGCACGCCAGTATGACCCGGAATGCCACGAGATAACAAAAGTGACATCGAAATCAATAATGACTCCCCGAGATGAAATGAAAGTGAAATGAATGATAGCTCAATGAAATGATTGGAACCGCGTTCCTTGTGGTCAAGTGATTAATTGACAATTACAAGTCTCAATACGGTTAATACATTATGAATGAACTATAATTATGAATGAACAACAACAAAAGGAATGAATATCCTTTTAACCGAGTAAGAATTAACTTACACAACACCGATGAAGTATGTCCTTCCACGAACAACGCCCTAAATGAAATGTCGGTCGAACAACCTTAAATAACAATACCAACAATGCTCAATATACGAATCAAACACGATTATAACCGACTCAAACATCGATACAACAATATCCAAACTCATTGAGGCATTCTAGCGAACACTTAGCAACAAACATCCTTTGATAATATCCAAATCCCGAATATATCAAAACCAACTCCAAAATAAGTATTTCAAACCAATAAAACAACTTCAATGATATCAATAACCCCATAGGAATCCATAATTCGAGTTAACGACAACATCTAATCGAAAACCCCAAAAATATCAAAGTCAACCCCAAAGTGTTCTTGAATCAAACCACAAACAATTCATGAAATCCAAAATATATGCCATTAAATCCGTAGGAACACATTTATCTAAGGTAGATAATCCATATCTAACATATTCCAACAACAATCCAAGTTCATATGAAGAAAACGGAAGGAAAACCCCAAATATCCGAATTTCTAGATTCAATAAATCATTACCTTTGATTTGATGTGTTGGGGATGATGAAATGATGATTACTCCAGATTATAAGCTTGATTATGATGATAGATGATTGCACCTCGAAGAACACTCTCCAATTCCTCCAAAATCGCCTAAAACCGCCGAAGAAACGAAGAGAAATGACAAAAGACGTTAAAGGACTGGACTGTCCTATATATAGAAAATCCCAGTTAGCGTGCGCTAGCTCTTGTGCATAGCGTGCGCTAACGGGTGTACTGGGTAGTCCAATACCCTCTGTTCACAACGGTAGCGTGCGCTACGTACCTCTTGTAGCGTGCGCTACGACCATGTACTTAGCGTGCACTAACTCAAAATGTTAGCGTGCGCTAACGAATTATCTGATGCCCAATACTGGAGTCCAGAACCTTCTGTCCTCTGACCTGATCGCGGTAACGTGTGCTACAATCAATATTTAGCGTGCGCTACTACACCATTTGCGTACGCTAAAACCACTCGTAGCGTGCGCTATGAATTAATCTCGTTCAGTCCCGTAGCCACTGGACTCAACCTGATCCGACCTTAGCGCGCGCTACACCGACTGTATAGCGTGCGCTACACCGACCTAATAGCGCTCTACTTACCATTCGTAGCGTGCGCTACTTACAATCTCAATCAAAGGCCTTCCGGATCGCTCATTAACTACACTATCGTGCGCTAGTGTTGAGAGGTAGCGTGCGCTACCCGTACTCAATTAGCGCACGCTAAAGAGAGTACGTAGCGTGCGCTACTCCTCACACACAGCACACTATGAAGAGGACAACGGTGATAAACACGGCACGAAACTCCATCTAGGTTGATGATGAATGACGATACAATTACTCTGAACAATGAATACAATGATTGAATATGAGTGACAAACGATCCTTAATGAGTGAAAATTACTGAGTGACAATTAGAGAATGATAAGTACTGAATGATAATGACTTAATTACAACCAGGTATTACAGGCGAACTCGCTTTTGACTTTGCGATCGTCTGGGAGAAGATACGGAGTCTTCCTGACGATCGTATAGACGCCCGCCAAATTAACAACGAAGCCTGCTGGGTGGTTGCTCATTGCTTCGCTACCCTCGCCATCTAAAGGTTCCAGGTACGAGCTTTAGGCGATCTTCTTTGACCAGCCGATCGTCTTGACTGAGGAAGATTACTAACTTTGTCGCTTGTTTTCTTTTGCAGAAATTCGTTTCCCTTGTTTCCCAAAGCCTCCTGCTGCGATTGCCATGTCTAATCCGGGGGTCATGAACCGTCTTCGCCAAGGGAAAAAGGTGAGCTAAGCTCCTTCTGCTCCGCCGCAACCGACCACGGAGGCAAGACCTCTCCAGGAGCCTGTTGTCGAAGGGCGAGAGCCTCGGGAGGAGGAGCAACTTCGGCTTATCCGTAAGAAACGGAGGACTGTGGAGTCCTCAGCCCATGTTACTGCAGACAAGTCGTCGATCTCTGTGCCTCCGATTTCCGCGATTCCTCCGGTGGAGGGGTCCACGCCATCTTCGGCTTTTCTTCAGTCAATGGCGACTGCTGAGGCCGAGACTTTGCGTAGCAGGCCGTTGTTCGGCCGTGACCCAGAGAAGGTCGAGAGGTAAGCCTGGTCGTTTTGCCAAGTTATGAAACTTGTGTAGGAAACACACTTAACTCTTTTGTCCTTTGTGCAGGATCCGCCATTCCGACCCGAATTGCTCGCAGATGGTGTTGGACTTCCTGTCGAGCAAAGCTCCTCGCGAGGTCAGCGATATCCCTTCCTACGTTGCTCGGGCTACCGCTTCCCTCCCAAAGGCCTGGACAACCGATCTGGACGCGATCGCGCGCCGGCGATCTGCTGATGCGATGCAGGCTACTTTTGCGCTGGCCCTCCAGACGGCGACGATGGCTGCCCAGGCCGTGCGGGACTATGAGGGGCGGCCGTCCACTGCCCGTCTCCATGCGGACCTCGAAGCCGCACGGAGACAAAACATTTAGTTTGTCGATCGGCTCGCGGCTATGGAGAAGAGCTCCGCGGAGGCGGCTAAGCAGGCGAAGCAGGATGTTGACGGGGCGCGGGCGACGACTGGCCGGATGCGGGACCAAATGACAGAAGCCCGCAGGTCGCACGCGGCCGCGCAGAAGGAGGCCGACCAGCTTAAGGTTACTGTCGCCCGACTAACCAGCGAGCTTGCATCCTCGAAGGAAGAGGTGGCCACCAAAACTGCCGAGCTTGAGGGCGCTTGCCAAATGGTTGCGGAGTTGAAGGAAAAGCTGAAGGCGATTGAGGCCGATCCCTTCGTTAACGTGGAGTACGTCAGTGAGTTCGCCTATTACATGGCTTATGTTGACGCCATCCGCGCCGCTAAGAAGGGAGGGCTCGAGGTCGGCCCTTTGGCTGAAAATTTCAAAGCCTATGCGCTGGAGCATCCTCTGCAGCCTGACTTCACCGTGCCGATCCTCGACCTTTCCGCGGATCTCGGAATCGACTTGAGATGGTACCCGCTGCCGGACAACCTTGTTCATCCGGGTGCCTTGGAGGATGGGGGTTCAGAGCCTGCAGCTGGCGATGGAACGGGCGCCGATCCTTGAGCATTTCTGCTTTTTACTTGTAATTTTTGTAGCTTTCGTTGTACTTTAGCCTTCGGGCGACTGTGTTTGTATTCGTATTCCAAGTAATGAAATGAATATTTGCTTCTCTGATTTCTTTCTTGAATGATGGTCTTTCTGTGTTTTTAGCATGACTTTATACAAGTGTTTGAGAAACTATCGTTGTGTGTACAGCTCCAAGTGAATTGATAAACTCATATTGATAACTTTTAAAACAAAGTCGATCGCTGCACATACATCTTAACAATGCCGATCGTCGTACATGTATTTGAGTAAAGACGATCGTGGTATACATATCTCCGCTCTTCCCCTTGTTTTTGTTTACTTAGTGAAAGTAAGGGGACGAAAATAAATCGTTTAGTGAGCGGTCTTCAATTTTGCATATTCCTCGAGGAAGGCCGACCATCCCGGCTTAGAGGAACCGTGCACAGTCATGGAGTTCGATGGAACCGACCTCCGCGACGGTGTCTTGTCGCGAGCGACATTCCGTCGATGGCAAACTTCTCGCGACTCACTTAATTGTGAGAGTCCTCCGTAGGCTGCGCCCGCCTCGAATTTAAACAAAGGGCGAGCGGTCTTGGTCTGGAGGAGTCTCAGACGGGGCGTCGTCGGATTAATCGACTCCACGACCGCGGCTTGTTAGCACTTTTCTACCTCAGACCGTCATGTTAGATGACGATCCTAGACGGTATACGTTGTTATGGGGGGAGGGACGCGTCGCATTGTCTGGATCCACCATGTTAGGTGATGGATCTTTGAGGGCGGGCGAACGTGTCCATAGATCTGTTTTGGAGGGTCCTTTGGCTACGCCCGCCTCGTATTTAAACGAAGGGCGAGCGATTGTTGCTCAAAGGAACCTTGCACGGTCATAGAGAACGGTTTCATCGTCCTCCACAACCATGTAGGCACTTTTCTACCTCGGACCGTCATGTCAGATGGCGATCCTCGACGGTATACGTTGTGCTGAGGGAGGCAATCGCTTGCCTAGGTCCATCATATTAGATGACGAACTTTAGAGGGCGAGCGAGTCATCCTCTTTTTCGAGGTGTTGCTCAGGCAGTAGCCTTTTCGATTTGACGTGGTGGGAATTGGGGAAAGACTTCCGAAGTTCCCCTCTTGATTGAAACATATAGATCCGGCCGCCGAGGTTGATCGGGTGGTCGACTCGTATGAGTCTTCCGGACTGTCGCGTTCGACTTCGCGACCGGTTTGAGAGATTGACAGGGCTCCGGCTAAGCCAATAGCCTGTTCAGCTTGCCCTCCTCGAACAATCTCCAGAGTTGTCTGAGGAGGTCGCGGCATTGGTTGGTGCTATGACCGGGACTCTTGTGGTAAGCACAAAATTTAATGTGGTCCAGATGACCGTTGTCGCTTATCTCCTTTGGCTTGCTAGCTTTCCCCGCCCCTTGATGGCGTAAAAAATATGAGCTGGAGTTCGGTTGAACTTGTGGAGGAGATGGGCTTCCACCTCCTCGAAGGCCTTGAAATCACCGGGTGGTTTGGCGACCGCCTTGTTGGATTTGGCGATCGCCGCCCTTTGGATGGGAGGCGGCGTCTCCTCACCTAGGTGAAGGGTGAGGAGCCTCTGCCTGGCCAGAAAATCGGCAGCCTTGGCGCGGAAGATCGCATAGGTCGGAGGGATGTTCTTCGTGAGGTGCCTAAACATGGGTGAATGACCGTAGAATCCCCCCAGGACCGAGTAGAGGGCGAGCTCGTCGCTTATGGGCTCGCCGGTGAGGACTATTTCATCCACCCGGTCGATGTAATTTGCATCGGACTCGTCTTCCCCCTACCTGATTTTCATCATGCGGTGGGGGCCTTCTAGTCTGGCGACCTTGGCGGCGAAGTATGTCGTGAAGTCAATCGCCAGTTTCTCAAAGGAATTGAGCGATCGCGGTGGCAGTGAGACGTACCACTTATGGGCAGTTCGCCCTACGTTAACGGGAATGTTCGGCACTTGGTCGCATCTGATGCCCCACACCCGGTCATGTAGATCCGGAACTTGCTCAAGTGGATCTCGGGGTCCGATCTCCCCTCATACAAAGGTGTTTGAGGAGGAGCAATCCTTGGTTGCACGGGGGAGCTCGATGTGGACCGCGAGTGGATCACTAGATCCGATGATCTTTCTACTGGCACTTGCCCCAGTTTCCATGAGCGTTTTCATATTGTCGAGCTGGCATTGCATAGCGGCCATCGCCGTGGCCTGGCTGCTCGCGGCTAGGCGCTCGGAGCGGGAGCCGAGGCAATCAAGTACTGATCCCCTAGCTCCGCTGTCGATGATGTCCTTGCCGCGGGGCTCGATTCTTCGGCGGATGGGGGCCAAACGGCTGACCTATTTTTGGTTGGGAGTTGGGTATGCCGAACTCCTGGTGACGGATTCGGACTCCGTCGTCTCGAGGTTGGGGTCAGAATGCCCCGGTCGCCACGATGGATCGCTTCCCAGGCGGCTGAATATGGAACCGTCCCGCCTTGCGAGAGCCTTTCCTCGTGAATCGGGGCTTTCTGACGATCGCTCGACAAGTAACCCCTTGAGTTTCCGCTTGCCCGCGCGGCGGATGGCCGAGGGGGTTATGGCGGGCGCTTCGCATGCTCTCTGTCGCTCCCTTAGGATGGCCATAGCCTCCTCAATCTGTTCCGCGGTTTGGAACTGGTCGAGCGAGAGGCCGGTCCGTCCCTCGGGCGGGATCGAGAGTCTCGTGTCGCCGCGGCTACCCTCTGCCGTAGGCCGGGCTCGGATTGAGCCGGAAGATGACGTCCGCGGATCAAGAGTGGCTTTCTTTGTGGTGGCGTGACGTCATCATTCTGAAGGTTTTTATTTGAAGAACAGTGAGTGTCTCTTCAAGTATATGCTTTAGAGAACAGTGAGTGTTCTTCGAAACGGTCCGAATGAAAATGAAGGTAGATCGAGACCCTTCTTCTAGTGCCAATTGTTGTTACCCAAAATATTATTCGGAAGGGATTGCTGGAATGGATGAGTAACAAACAAATGCGAGAGCACTTCCGTGGGAAAGTAAATAATACAAGATTTGTCGGGGTTGTTAGTCCCGGGCTTGAATGCTCTCGCAAGATATTATTAATACGAATACTTGGGAGTACAAATATTAATGTTAGAGTACAATTACAATGAGTGTAAAGATCCTAGTTATCTAGCTCTTGAGTGCTGATGATTGCCGGAAGAACCAGAGATGATGCTCTGTGAGTTCTTGTAACGACGATGGAGTGCTGTGTTTACTGCAAGAAATCGACTGTCTCTCACTGTGTGGATTAGCTGAACACTCGTGTGGGAATAATTCCTTAACTTCTGAACCGAACCTCCTTCCAGTTGCTGGAGGTTCCCTATTTATAGGAGTGGAGGTAGTTGGGCGATCGCCTATGCTGTATTATAATAAGCGGGCGATCGTCTTTAGCACATGGGTTGGTCTCCTCAGAGTCCGCAGCAGCTGCTGGCAGCCGGTTGCACGAACCAATGAGAAGACAACACGCGTCCGGAATCGCTGTCTTGGGAGGTCCCACCTAGGACCTTTCGGCGGGTCTGTCGGTAGGTGGGATTGTCCTTGTCGTGGACAGCTGTTGATGGGCTGGAGTTAAATATCCTTATTCTGCGGCACCATTCGCGGATCTGCACGTGGGTCATCACTCCGAGGCCCGGTCTTCGTAGATAATGACGGACGATGGCCTTACACGTGGCAAAGGACGGTCGTCATTGGTCGGGCACCAGAGTCGATCGCTAGATGCCAAGAGGCGATCGCCCTAGACGTCGATCGCTCGATACCTGATCTCGGTCTGGACTCTTCGCTTGGCAAGTCTGCCTTGGATTATTTGATGCTGGCTCGGTCGCTCGGCACCTATGCCGATCGCCGTCGAGGCGTGTAAATCGCCGCACAACAAGAGGTATGGCTATCTGCATCAAGAGAAACTTGGTCCTCATGAGATGAGCGAAAGTGGCCAAGAGAATGATCCCTCTACTTATGACCAGGCGATGGTAGATGTGGACTCCAAAAAGTGGCAAGAGGCTATAGAAGCTGAGATAGACTCTATGCATGTTAATCAGGTCTGGACTCTAGTGGATCGTCGTAAGGGCATAGTGCCTATTTAGAATAAATGAATCTACAAGAGACAGACTGATGGAGATGGCAAGGCTTATACCTATAGGGATAGGCTTGTTGCGAAGGGTTATTACCAAAGATAGGGAATCGATTACTTCGAGACCTTTTCGCATGTAGCCATGATAAAGTCTATTCGCATGATGCTTGCCAAAGAAGCCCATTTTCATTATGAAATATAGCAAATGGATGTGAAAATGGCATTTCTAAAAGCATACCTCGAGGAGTAGATCTATATGGAATAGCCTAATGGATTCATATATTAGGCCAATATTCATAAAATATACAAGCTTCAGCCTGCCATCTATCGACTGATGGAGGCTTCGTAAAGTTGGAATCTTCATTTTGATGAGACAGTCAAAGAGTTTGATTTAGTCAAAAACAAAGAGGATCCATGTATTTACATGAAGGTTAGTGGGAGCAAAATTGCGTTCGTTGTATGATATGTGGATGACATTCTACTTATAGGAAACAATGTAGGAATGCTCAGTTATGTGAAAGCTTGGCTTTCTAGTAAGTTCTCAGTGAAAGACTTGGAAGAAGCCACCTATATTATAGGTATTCGTCTCTACTGTGATAAAGAGAAGAGAATGATTGATACGGATCCTGACCCAGAACCCGACCCACCTGAGAGTGTGCATGGCAGAATGGGCTCAACTAAAAGTGGCTAAGTGCCGTCCGGGTTAAAAGAGAGCTGCCCAATCCAATCCTTTATTTTAGTTCATTCAATTTAGTAGTTTATTTGTTTCCTTTATTTTTGGGATATTTTCCTTATATGTCGGTTCTTTTTTTTTCCAAGTTATCTATTCCTATTTAAGTTTGTAACCAAGGATGGATTGGCAGATTTGATTTAATAAAGAAACATATTTGTTTGAACGGTTTGTTCATCACACCGCTCGGTTGGCCGACGGTATTATCCATCGTTAGGGTTTCTAACGATCCGCTTATACGAATCCGTATCAAGTGGTATCAGCAGCTCGGGTTACTTAGGATGTCTGCGATTGGGAGAGATCGTCGTCAGCCCAACCGTCGATTCGCCGCCGGAGGCAACGGTTATGAACAACGTGATCCCCGCGATATTGTTGAGATTTGAACGTCTTCAACGACGGGTTCGTGAATTAGAACTCAGTCATGACGATCGGAGGAGCGCTTACGCCATCAATCCGTCATCTGGACCGACGAAGACGACGGCTACAATGTCTTCGGTCGCCGTAATCGCTCACCACCAGCCCCACCACCAGTCGATCACCTCCGCGCACTAGGCGTTCGAACCGAAATTCCAGAGTTTGAAGGACGTCTCCAGCCGGACGATTTTCTGGATTGGCTCCAAACTGTGGAACGCATATTCGACCTACGGGACATACCCGAACACCTCAAGGTAAAACTCGTTGCGATTAAATTAAAAAAATATGCATCATTGAGGTGGGAAAATTTGCGGACCAACGTTACGTAAAGGAAAACATAAAATCGAAACGTGGGACAAGATGAGGAGACTGTTAAAGGACAAGTTCTTACCGTGAATCATCGTCAAGATGCTTTTCTTTCGTATCAAAGCGTCAAACAAAACTCCATGTCTGTGGAGGCTTTTATTACTGAATTCGAACAAGCAAGGCTGAGATGCGGTATAGAAGAAGAAGAGGAACAGGTAATTGCACGTTTTTTAGGCGTTTTACGATCGGAAATATCAGACGTTGTACATTTACAACAGTTTTGGTCCTTCAACGATGTTTGTCGATTGGCACAACGGGTAGAAAAACAACTTGAAGCAAACAAAAAAACTACCACTCGCCCTATGGCCTATAACCGCACACCTGCTTCCTCCTCCGAACCTCGAGTCAGCCCAATCAAAGCTGACTCCACATCAGTTACAACTTCGATCACGGGTACCTCGTCAAATACCCTTCGTTGCTTTAAATGCCAAGGCCTTGGACACTTAAAGCGCGACTGCCCGAATAAACAAATTCTTGCCTTCGTTGATGACACCATACCAACGTATGATGATGAGGAAGACGATACTAACGATGAACCAGGGGAGATCCTTTACCCCGATCGGGGTGAAGCACTTATTTTGCAGCGAGCCTTGAACGTCTCATTCGCCGATCCAACGGATGACACCAAGTGGCTTCGTAATAATATTTTTCGCACCAAGTGTACCGCAAAAGGGAAAGTTTGCACCGTCATCATTGACGGGGGAAGTTGCGAGAATATGGTCTCCACTACTGCGGTGGAGAAATTGGGGTTACAAATGCAGAACCATCCCGACCCGTACCAGTTGACTTGGCTAAAAAAAGGCAACCTTGTGAAGGTAGACCATCGATGCTTGGTCCAATTTTCGATAGGCAACAAGTACACGGATGAAATATGGTGCGAGGTTATACCAATGGACGCGTGTCACATTCTTTTGGGTCGTCCTTGGCAGTATGACAGGCGTGCGAAACACGACGGATTTCGTAATACCTACACATTCAAAAAAGATGGTATTAATATTACTTTAGCTCCACTTGATCCCCGTGAGGCACCACCAGATGTAACTCTAGCTTCGAAGTCGGAATTCGTCGGCTTTACTCGAGCAAGCTCCACCCCCCTTGTGTTTGGCTTACTGGTTGTCGAAGAAAACCAAACAGCACCACCCCCACCGCCGGAAGTACAGCCCCTCCTCACCGAGTTCGCGGATCTTTTCCCCGAAGATATTCCAGCCGGGTTACCTCTCGTCCGTGAAATACAACATTGTATCGACTTCTTGCCCGGAGCGAGCATTCCAAACAAACCCGCTTATCGCATGAACCCAAAAGAGTTTAATGAACTACACCGTCAAGTCATCGAACTACTTGAGAAAGGCCTTATTCGAGAAAGCATGAGTCCCTGCGCTGTACCCGCCCTATTAGTTCCTAAACCGGGGGGAGCATATCGAATGTGTATTGATAGCAGGGCAGTAAATAAAATCACCATAAAATACAGATTTCCGATTCCCAGGTTTGACGACTTGCTCGATCATCTACACGGCTCCAAAATATTTTCAAAGATCGACTTACGAAGTGGCTATCATCAAATTCGCATAAGACCCGGAGATGAATGGAAAACCGCGTTTAAAACGAGAGACGGCTTGTATGAATGGATGGTAATGTCGTTCGGGTTATCTAATGCACCAAGCACTTTTATGCGCCTTATGAACCACATTTTCAAACCATTTATTGGTAAGTGCGTGGTGGTATATTTTGACGATATACTTATTTTCAGCACCAACCTGGAACAACATGTACAACATTTGCGGGACGTCTTTTCTGTTTTGAGGGAACAGAAGCTCTATGCCAACAAAAAGAAGTGTCATTTTTTGACACCAGAAGTTATATTCTTGGGCTATATTGTTTCAGCCAAGGGTGTTCGCATGGATGAGGCAAAAATTAATGCAATCACATCATGGCCGGCCCCAACATCACTCCATGATGTGCGCAGTTTCCATGGTTTAGCTTCTTTTTACCGGCGTTTTATTCGGCACTTCAGCACAATAGTAGCTCCAATCACAGAATGCTTGAAAAGTAGCAAGTTCGTTTGGTCCAAAGCCGCGCAACAAGCTTTTGAAAAGCTTAAACTCGAGGTAACACAGGCCCCAGTTCTCGCATTACCTAACTTTGACCATGTTTTTCAGGTAGAGTGCGACGCATCCGGGTTAGGCATCGGCGGCGTTTTAAGCCAACAAAACAGACCAATTGCTTTCTTTAGTGAAAAGTTATGTGACTCCCGGCGCCGGTATAGTACTTACGATAAAGAATTTTATGCCATTATCCGGAGTCTAGAGTATTGGCGACATTATCTACTACCCGGGGAATTTGTTTTATACTCGGATCATCAAGCACTAAAATTTATTCAGGGGCAAGCAAAATTAAATCCGAGGCACGCCAAGTGGGTTGAGACATTGCAAGATTTCTCGTTTGTCATCCGTCACAAAGCAGGGTCCGCTAACTCCGTCGCGGATGCTCTTAGCCGACGTCCAGCTCTCATGACTTCCATGAATTTTCAGGTTATTGGGTTTGACTCGTTGTCACATTTATACCAAGATGATCCAGATTTTCAGGCCGTGTGGACAGCTACGGCCACCGGCGCTAGTGGCGATTCGAGTCAGAACAACGGCCTTCTTTACACAGGCCCCCGTTTATGTGTTCCTTGTTCGTCTTTTCGGGAGGCAATCATACTGGAGTATCACCCAGGGGCTTTAGCAGGGCATTTTGGCGAGACAAAACAATAGCATTAATCAAAGACCGGTTCTTTTGGCCACGTATCGCAAAGACGTCACTAAAGTCTTAAAAGATGTCGCATATGCCACGTCGCAAAAACCCCTCATACGAATCAGGGGTTGTACACACCGCTACCGACGCCAGATGGACCTTGGGAAGATGTTAGTCTAGATTTTGTTTTGGGGCTACCATTAACACAACGAAAGAAAGACTCTATTATGGTGGTTGTCGATCGCTTCTCAAAGATGGCACATTTTCTTCCCTGTGCCAAATGTTTCGATGCCTCCCAGGTTGCCCGACTTTACTTCGCAGAAATCATCCGCTTACATGGGGTCCCTCGTTCTATTACATCAGACAGAGACGTGAAATTTGTTAGTCACTTTTGGAGGACCCTCTGGAAATGCATGGGGGCAAAACTACAGTTTAGTAGTTCACATCATCCTCAGACGGATGGCCAGACGGAAGTGAGGAATCGGAGTCTTGGTAATCTTCTTCGCAGCTTGGTAGGCGCAAATCCAAAACAGTGGGATCAAGTTTTACCGCAGGCATAATTTTCATACAACAGGTCCAATCACAGCTCAACGGGCCGCAGTCCGTTTTTTGTCGTGTATGGGCGCAATCCTTTTACACCTCTCGATTTGGCTCCTTTTCCATCGAATAATGATTTTTGTGCTGATGGAGACCAAAGGGCTACTCAAATTAAGGCTCTGCATGAACAGGTTCGTACCCAAATTGTTAAGCATAATCTTCAATACCAGGCGCGCGCTAACAAACACCGGCGCAAAGTTGTTTTTAAGGAGGGTGATCTCGTGTGGATCCATCTGAGCCGTGACAGGTTTCCTCAAGGGCGTTTTGGAAAACTTCATCCTCGGGCTGATGGACCGTTTCGTGTGTTGAAACGAATAAATGATAATGCGTATAAAATCGATCTTCCGGCCATTACGAGTTTTACGCCACGTTTAATGTTGCTGATTTGGCTCCTTACACGCGGATGATGATGACTCGAGGGCGAGTCCTTTTTAGAGGGGGAGGATGATACGGATCGACCCGAACCCGACCCACGAGAGTGTGCATGGCGAATGGGCTCAACTAAAAGTGGCTAAGTGCCGTCCGGGTTAAAGAGAGAGCCGCCAATCGATCCTTTATTTTAGTTCATTCAATTTAGTAGTTTATTTGTTTCCTTTATTTTTGGGATATTTTCCTTATATGTCGGTTCTTTTTTTTCCAAGTTATCTTTTCCTATTTAAGTTTGTAACCAAGGATGGATTGGCAGATTTGATTTAATAAAGAAACATATTTGTTTGAACGGTTTGTTCATCACACCGCTCGGTTGGCCGACGGTATTATCCATCGTTAGGGTTTCTAACGATCCGCTTATACGAATCCGTATCAATGATAGTTCTTTCCCAAGCCCTCTATATAGAAAAGATCCTGAAGCGATTTAGGATGGAAAATTCTAAAAGAGGGTTCCTACTTATGCGACGTGGCATAAAACTTTGATTAGAGATGTGTCTTCAAAGTGAGGAAGACAGAAAGAAAAGGAGCAAGGTACCATATGATTCGCCAGGGGGAAGCCTCATGTACGCTATGATATACACTAGACCTGATATTGCATATGTTGTGAGTGTAGTAAGTCGGTTTCAGTCAAATCGAGGCAGGAACATTTGACTGCTGTAAAGAACATTCTTAAGAATCTGAAGAGGACTAAAGACTTGGTTCTTACATACTACGGTGGAGAATTTAAAATAATGGGTTATACGGACTCAAATTTTTTGGGAGACATGTAAAGAACCTAAAATGATGTCCACATCAGGATATATCTTTACTCTGAATGGTGGAGCAGTGTCTTGGAGAAATGCAAAGCAAAGTGCGACTGTGATTTCCATGTCAAGCTGAATACCAGTCATCCACATAGGCTGTTAAAGAGGCGTTTTAGATTTAGAAGTTCACTGAGGAACTTCAAGTGACAACGACGGAGCTGTTGCGCAGGCTAGGGAGCCTAGGGTTCACCCCAACACCAATAACATTGAGAGAAAGTGTCATTTGGTTATACAAATGGTTCAGAAAGCGAACATTACACTTTAGATAATAGACACAACAAATAATGTTGCTGATTTGCTGACCAAGCCACTATTATAGAAGGTCTTGGAGAGACATCTTAAGAGTATGGGTATTAGATACCATAGTTTGTGGCATTGAGTGCAAGTGCGAGATTGTTAGGAATATGCACTTAAATGTCACTCAGAGGATGAGAGACTAAGAGCACTTGTTGTAATTATGAATATTAAATTAAACAAGACATTTATTATTCCTATTTTATTGTATATCACTGGCATTGTGATTTGATATATAGAATAATAGTCCTTGCATCTGAGAGCAAATATTAAACTCCTTATGGAGATAAGGAGATAGGCACTGGAAGTGTTTATGGCTCGAATGCTTAACTGGTTCGCAAGTCTATAAAACTTAACTGGGCAGTAAGTTTAGACAAGACTTGTATGATGTGTACTTTGACATCTAGAGTGCATGTCTTCACTAAGCGTTAGTGGAATCACACGTTATAGGAATGCTAGTGAGATTAGTATACTCGCACTCGACTCACCTCAATTCGGTCACATGGATTTCACCCTGGGATTGTCAATGACTGAATCAAAAGGTTCTGATAGGTATAAGTGAACCTTTGACTTGATGTTTAAGTAGGAGATGTACTTGTGACATTAAGTTAGTAATGAAAGTAGTTCGATCCAATCGCCGGTTGGTTGTATCAACCTCGAAGTGCAATGTAATAGACAAGTAGCAGTCTCTATTGAATACCAAGATAGGATTCTTTCTCCTGTAAGTGAGCAGATAAATGTCCTATGCGGTTAATGTCGAATGAGATCATAAGTCTTTGGACAAAGCATTTAGAGCTAGTTGTATTTGATACACCAAAACACACCTCACCTCACTCCAAGATATGTTATATTTTATACACCAAGTATTGAACACCATTAATCATGTCTTAACAAAGATAAGTGAAGAAACTTTAAACCGAGATCACCAAGCTCTCGTGTATCAAATACAACTAGCTCTAAATGCTTTGGCTAAAGACTTACGATCTCATTTGCCATTAACCGCATAGGACATTTATCTGCTCACTTACAGGAGAAAGAATCCTATCTTGGTATTCAGTAGATACTACTACTTGCCCACTACGTTGCACTTCGAGGTTGATCCCATCAACCGGCGATTGGATTGGACTACTCTATTGACTAACTTAATGTCACAAGTACATCTCCTACTAAAACCTCAAGTTCAAGGTTCACGTATACCTATCACAAACTTTTGATATAGTCATTGACAGTCCCTGATTGAAATCCATGTTATCGAATCGAGGTGAGTCGAGTTCGAGTATATTAATCCCATTAGCATACCTATAACGTGTGCTCCCACTAACCCTTAGTGGAGACATGCACTCTACATGTCAAAGTACACGTTATACAAGACTTGTCTAGACTTAATGCCCAGTTAAGTTTTATCGACTTGCGAACTGTTTAAGCAATCGAGCCCTAAACACTTCTAGTGTCTATCTCTTTATCTCCATAAGGAGTGGAATGTTTGCTCTCAAATGCAAGGACTATTATTCTATATACCAAATCACAATGACAGTGATTTAAAATAATATAGAAATAACAAATGCCTTGTTTAATTTAATATTCATAATTACAATACAACGCCCTCACTATCTCATCCTCTGTGGCATTCTAGGGTTGGCGTAAGACTCTCCATGAGAAATGTAAAGGGGCCCGACTCATTTGAAATTAAAGCTATAACTAGACTTCAATGTGGCGGAAGTTCCTGGTTTCTTCCCTGAATGTAGGAAGTGCCAAGTGTTAAGAAAATAAAAAAATATTGCTCGTCTTAAAAAGTAATCCGCGGTTGTGCATTATTCAAAGCCTTATTTCTGTCGGTTCTACATTTTTATCTACTTAACTCTTACCCCAAGTTACCAATCAGCTGAACAACCAGCCTAAACGAGGTCAACCCATCATTGGAGGGTTGTGACCAAATTTATTGGCTTATTCCCTCGATCTATGTGAATAACTCTATGGAGTTTTCACAAGGCTGAGTCATTATTTTGACTGTTGGAATTTGGTGCCTAAAATGAAGGCGCGCCGGAAGCAAAAAAACAATTTAACCGAACCCCTAAACAGGACCAATCGTGCATCGTATATATGAATATAAATGGACAATAGTTAAGATATTATAACATACTGTTGTAGTCCTTTGATTGAATGATGATGTTGATGTCGATGACCACAAAGCCGATTTGGTAAGTCCTTGATGATCGAAGTGCCAAAAATACCGCATCTCTACTAGCCATATACCGAGAGATTATCGGAATAACTACTCAATCAATTATCCTCTAAGGATGCGGCTAGAAAAGAGTAGTAGGAACTTTTTTTATCAAGAATGTGATCACTCTAGGTGATATATTTTTTGTTCTTGATTTTTATCTCTTAAGAATGTGATCCCTCTAAGTGATATATGTTTTTCTTCTTGATTTTATTTCTCTCTCGAAGAGTATAAGAAGATGAACAAAATCAAATCTCTGTTAGGAATACTTTTGAGATTTTGATGATGTCATCACTCTATTCAAATTTTATTTCAAATGTATGCTTAAAGTACTTGGCATTGTAAAGAAGAACCAAATACGTATCTTCTATAGGCCTTTAAAAGATTAGGCTAAGTATTGATCATGTTGATCATATAGAATATTAGCTAAGTATAGAACAACCTAAAAGCAGTCGGGCAAAATATCAGCTGAGCTTGACCAGATAAAACTATCCGCCGGGTTTTAGTCAAAACAAATCTCATCTAAGTTTGACCAGATGAAACATTAGTCGGGTTTCAATCAAGACAAAATATCAGCCAGGTTTGACCAAGGCAGAACATCAACCAAGCTTTTATCAAGACAGAAATATCAGCCAAGTTTTGGACATCAGTTATGCCCACGTCAACAAATGGTGAAAATTTAACAATGACGACAAGTCACATGTGGACGTAAATCCAAATAGACAAAGTGATTGATTCCCGGAATTTAAGGAATAGAATATTTGTCGAGATTCGCATCCTGAAGACTTTCCAAATATAGTAATCAAAGAAAAGTGGTGCAACAATCCTACATCTTCAAACGGTCGGATTTGAAGAAAGATACAAAGCCGTGCAAAGAGATGAAAAGCTAAATAATGAAGTCCACTCTCCAACGGACGAATTTGTTCCAAGATGCAACGGTTATGAAGAGCTCAAAGATCGTACTATAAATATTTGAAGAACACTTGAGCAGAATATGATGTGAACTATACTTACAAGCAATCAAAGCAAATGAAATCAATATACATCTGTAGCATCGTGAAGAGCAAGATCATAAAGTATCATATACAGAGAAGCTCTCAAGTTTGAGAAGACAAACACTCTTGTCTTAAAAGTTCGAGTACGGGGTACTTTCTTGAACGATATTCTTGAGAGTAAGAGGTTGTACGGCATCCAAGGGTTCTTGATTGGAAGGTGATAGGCAACTTGCGAGTTGTTGAGGCATCCAAGGGTTTTACAGCTGCACTGTATTACTGCTGTGTTTTCAAAAACAGTTATTTAGCAAAAAGATTTTACCAGTCTATTCACCCCCCCTCCTCTAGAATTGTACCTGACGTCCTGTGACCTACAAGTGGTATCAGAGAGGTTAGTTCAAAACACCAGATCCAAATATACTTGAGTATATTTTTTATCTCTCATTAATAATGGAACACATGCAACACATGCACTCTAGACTTCCTGTGTTCTCTGTTGATAAATATGATCTTTGGAATATAAGAATGCAGGCACATTTATCATCCATGCATGACGCATGTGGTGTATAATAGAAGATGGACCATTCACCTTTTTGAAGGATAATTCAGATGAAGAAATTGCAGCTGGAAAACCAAAGCATATTCCCAAGAAAAGAACATAGCTGACCACCAAAGAAAGAAAGCTGGCCAACCTTGACAACCGACCTAGAGATATTCTATATCAAAATCTTGATACATCCACCATCGTGAAAATCAAGTATTGTAAAAATGCCAAGGAGATATCGGACACATTAGCTGTAATGTGTGAAGGAACTGAGCTGATCAAGAAAAATAATTGTCAATAGACACTCAAAAGTTTGACAATTTCAAAATTAAGAATGGAGAGACCATAGACAAAGTGGGCACCAAATTCACTGAAATCATTAATGCAATCAACTCTCTTGGTAAAACTTATGGCAACCGAGAGATGACACTAAAAGCTCTCAGGTCTCTCACCCCATAATGGAACATGAAGGCAGTAGCCATGAGGGATTCAAAGGATCTCAACAAAGTAAAGATCCAAGATCTATTTTTAGACCTCAAGGCCTTTGAGTTCGAGTTGCCTTGCTCATCATCCAGTGAGCCAGCAGAAAAAGGAATTGCTTTTGCAGCCGAGTCCTCTGCAAAGAACCTAGATGAAGTCAATCCTCCAAGTCCTCTGAATTTTGAGGAAGAAATGGCATTCATTATGCAAGGTTCAGTATTCATGAAGAATTACTAAAAGTACAAAAAGAACTACAAGGAGAATCCCAAGAAAAATCAAAAAGCTGGGAACTGGAAAGTGGAATGCTATAACTGTCAAAAGATAGGAAACATCCAGTTTGACTGCCCTGACCGTAAGAAGGATGAAGAAAAGAAGGACACGGGCAGAAAAGAAGACAACAGGAAAGCTCTAATTGGAGAAGATCAGATACAAGAGCTTGTAGAATCAAGCTGTGGATTCTTCTATGATGATGATGATAATTACAACTGCCTAATGGCCAACCTAGCTGATGAATATGTAACATCTAAACCTCAAACTTCAGAATATGTCAGCTCAGACATGTCAGAAGATATTGATATACACAAATCTTTAAAGCAATTGTTAAAAAATTTTGAAATTGTAAAAACTACACACCTGACTGTGACAGTTGAGAATACACAATTGAAAAATGAGAAAAGGCAGCTGAAAAATGACTTGGACAAACTCAGCCAAGAGTCAGCCACAATTGGAAACAACAGAGCTGAGTTTGAAAAACTATCTGATATTAATTCAAAAAACTTAGCTGAAATTAATATAGCCACAACTGAGATTAACAGGCTAACTATTTTAAATAATGAAAAATCAACTGCACTAGCTCATATTCAAACTGAGTTTTGAAAACTAACACAGTTGAGCAATATACAAGCAAAGGAGATAACATCTCTGAAAGCATCTATAACCTTAAATGGATTGTGCATAAATCAGAGACCACTTTATTTAAAACCAGACTTTAGATATGACCCCAATACTTCCTCAAATTCAAAAACCACTTTTATTAAGGGAGAAACACTTATCCAGACTGCTGAGCCTGTCAACAAACCTGTATTTAAAAATAGGCACGAACACTGTCATCAGTTTAGGCAGCAGCCAAGATTTTCAAGGAAGCAACCTAGACAAAAGACTAGGCAAATGCCAAAACAGCATCAATAGTCAAGACATTATTCTGCTTACTATCAAAAACTCCCTCAAAACAAAATATCAAAATGGGAGAGGAAAATGAAAACCTCAAAGTAATCCAAGCTTTCAAAATTACCAGGTATGGAGACCCAAAAACTTTTATCATAGGTCTCGACCAAGATTTAACAAAGGCTCATACCAAACAAATTATCAGTCATATCCTATATATAATCCAAATCAGGGATATATACCCAAACACTATGCACCTTATAAGAATGACCAATATTATTTTCAAACACCAAGAGAAACCAATTCTCTAGGAAATTCACTAATCCTAAAAGACCAACTCAAATTTGGGTACCTAAATCCCCTTTTGTCCGATTGCAGAAAAGATGGAAGGATTACCATCAAGTCACCTCTAATTCAATAGTAGGAGGTGAAGAATGGTTTGTGGACTCTGAGTGCTCAAGGCATATGACAGGAAACAAGAAGATTCTATCAAACTACACCAAAGAAAGAGGTCCAGAGGTAACCTTTGGGGATAGCTCAAGTGGACAAACCAAAGGTTATGGAAAGCTGCACAGAGGGAACATTGTCATTTCCGAAGTGCAGTATATCAAAGGACTAAAATACAATCTCCTAAGCATAAGCCAGTTCTGTGATGAGAACAACCTAGTAGTTTTCACTAAATGGAAATGCATGGTTATTGATCTCCTAACTGGAGAAGTGAAGCTACAAGGATATAGAATAAGGGATGTCTACCAGGTAGATTGGAAAACAGGCACACCCAATACATGTTTCATATCCAGAACAATAGCTGAAAATGGATGGCTCTGGCACAAGAGACTATGTCATCTGAATGTCAAAGCTCTCAACAAAATAAGCTCACAAAAGTTGGTCAGAGGGCTTCAGAAGAAATCTTCAAGAAGGAGACTCTCTGTGTGTATGCCCGAAGGGAAAGCAAACAAAGGCTTCTTTCAAATCAGGTCAGCCTACTACTCTTACCAGCAGAATTCTGGACCTACTTCACATAGATCTATTTGCTCATATCAAACCAAGAACTCTAAGTGGAAGGAAACATGCATTAGTAGTTGTGGATGACTACTCAAGATACACGTGTATAGTTTTTCTCTACAAGAAGAATGAAACTCTAACCAAGCCACCTGAACGTTTGAGGAGAAGTCAGAATGAGAAATCCTTATCGATATCAGATCAGACAAAGGAGGATAATTTCTCAACAAATACATAACTGAATATTATGATCAGAATAGGATTCAACATGAAGTATCAGCTGCAAGAACGCCTCAACAAAATGGTGTAGATGAAGAAAAGAACAGAACTCTCAAGAAAGCAGCCAGGATAATGATTGCTGAGACTCATCTTCCTAAAAGGTTCTGGACTGAATCTGTCAACACAGCATGCCATACTCAGGACATAAGTATGATAGTATGGAGACTTGCAAATCAGGGATATAGACCTAGATACTATGCACCTTATAGGAGTAACCAACATCATTTTCAAAACACCAGGAGAAACCAATTCTCTAGGAAATTCACTAATCTTAAGGAACCACTCAAATCTGGGTACCCAAATCTCTTCTTGTCTGATTGCAGAAGAAATGAAAAGACTACTGTGTTGCAACCACAGAGTCATCAGCAAGGATTGAAGAATGGCTTGTAAACTCAAAGTGGTTCAAGCACATGTCTGGGAGCAAAAAGAGTGTCAGTATAGACTAAACAAAGAGGCCCATATGTGACAGTTGGGAAGAGCACATGTGGACAAACTAAAAGTATAGAAAGCTGCAAGAGAAAACATTGTCATCCCAAAAGATGGAGCTCTTGTTAGGAATAAAAGCAAAGCTGGTAGCAAAAGGTTATGCTCAGTGTGAAGAAATAGATTTTGATGAAACATATGCACCAGCAGCAAGAAATCAAGTGCCTAGCTGAAAATCTGAAGGTGGAGAAAGTTAGATGATCAGGAAAAGTGAGCTGAAGATAACTCAGCCATGATTGGAAAAGTTAGGTGATCAGGAAAGTTAGCTGAACACAAAACGTGAGCTGAAGAAAAACTCAGCCATGGTTCAAAAAAGTTAACTGATCAGATGCACAGACGAGAAAAGTTAGCTTATCAGAAGCACAGACGAAAAAAGTTAGTTGATCAGAAGCACAGACGAGAAAGATAGCTGATGTAAAACTCAACACAGACGAGAAAGGTTAGCTGATCAAAAGCACAAACGAGGGATGTCAACTGATCAGAAGCACAGACGAGAAATGTTAGCTGATCAAAACCACAGCCATGATGCAAAAAGTTAGCTGATTATAATCACAGCTAGGACATCTGAAGCAAGGAGTCAAAATTGCAGCTATATCAGAAGTCAAAAAGTCAACCAGCTACGTTTCTAATTTTTTTTTTGAATATTTATATCACATGTGGATTAAAATGCATGTCCCCACTAACTCAACGTCTAGATCACGTTGTCCAATCATGACACATGAACCGCTGTTCTTGCAATTAATTATTATTTTGTAAAAAAACCGACACCAGAATAACTATTTAAGACGATTGAAATTACTTCATCAAAACTTATCGTCTTCAAAGTCCTTCAAAGCAAGAACCTTAATTTTTCCAGAAAAGCAAAAATCAAGAATTTCACTGCACTAAAAATCTTCAAAAAATTGCAAAGTTGAACGCAACAACCTATTTCAAGAACATCAACCTGAGGATGGTGAAAGAACAATCATATCCAATATCGTCGTGGACTTTATCGGACTTCTGGAGGCAAACAACTCCATGTTGATGTCGGACTTGATCTTGCGTATGAAGAAGATTGACATCTATCACTTCCTGGACATTAACCCATCAGAACTGTTCAAGGAGGTCGTCGTTTGTTTCTACAAGGAAGCCCAAGTTATAGAGAGGGGAATTCAAAGCTCAATCTTTGGAGAACCGGTCTTCATAACCAAACAAACTATCACAACTACCTTCAAGCTGGAGAACCGGGGTATTGCAATTGAAGCCCTAAAGCAGAACCCTGTGGACATATGACAGTGGATAAAGCTACCTAAACAGCCAATGAAGATGAAGTTCACAGCGAGAAGGTCAGATGCCCAAAAAAAATTTAGATACATGATGGACATCACCAACAAGATTGTTATGGACATGTCAGGAAGATGTCCTCCAAATACATGAGGACAAATACATTGTCATGGGGGCTATGATGCAAAAAGAGAGGATTAATTGGACTGATTACATCTATAGGCAATTAGTCAGAGAAGTCAACAAGGTCAACTGGGATTTCAAGAACAAGAAGTTTACACAGAAACTTGCCTTTGGCATCCAGATAAGCTGGAATTCCTAGGAAAGGAAAGGCAGAACCATTTCATAGCAACAAAAGACTCGGTCACTTGGAGCAAACTGCACTAGAGAAGCATGCAAACAAGCAACCAAGAGTCCTGGAGTTACTTCAACCTCATCCTACAAAGGAGCAACAGAGTCAGAAGAAGTTGAAGGTCAATCAATTACAGCCATCCCAACTGCAGCTGAGATCTCCCCACCTGCTCTTGACCCTAAGTGAAACAACCGCAGCTGTCGTTGTGTCAATAAGTTAGTTACAGCTGAGGAAACCACAGCTGCAGCTGAGGAAACCACAACTGCAGCTGAGGAAACCACAGATGTACCTGAAGAGACCAAAGTTGCACCTGTCATTGAAGTTAGCAAAGACAGTGATGACCTCCCTCTTGCCGGGATCTTCAAAAAGAGTCACCTAAAAAGGATATCAAAAGACCTTCATCACCTGTGTCCACCAAAAGACAGAAAGGTTTGGTAGACTACCCATCTGAATCTTCATATCATGCACCTAAAGCATCATCAGTTGCACCTGCAACACCACTTCTCACAACTCCTGCAGATCAGTCCTTAGACTGATCGTCATTCAAGAAGAAGAGGTGGTTGAAGAACCATTACCTGAGCTTCCAAGCATCCCTAAAGAAGAATTTGAATAAATTCTTGAGGAACCAAAAGTTAACTACAACTTCAACCTCAAGGAAAATAACCCTTTTAACTTCAGCCAAACACAGCTCAGTAAAGCAACACATCAGTAAAATCTCAATTTTTACTGTTTACAAAGACTAGAAGAGATTGAAAGCTCTTAGCTTTAATGCTCTTAAAGACATGGTGGGAAGGAGCGGATGGTACTACACCTTACAACAGAACAACTCATTCAGGTGTTCCGTAAAGAAACTGATATGAGCTTCTTGTTGAATAAACATCAAATCCAAATAGACCAATTCATTCTACTTATCATGGAAGGGGTAGCCCAAGGAAAGAAGTTTGATGATGGATATGAGGACAATGAGATTGCTAAAGTTGAAAAGAAAAAGTGAAAAGAATATAATTGAAAAGGATAATGAAGTCAGAGAGGAAATAGAAAAAGAAAATGTTGAAAAAAAAAGTAGAAGAAAAAGAAGCTGAAGAGGAAGAAAGAAAAAAAAAGAAAAAGAGCATACATTATAAGAAAATGATGCACCAGCTCAAGTTCAGCTCAACCATTACGGGCTGAAAAATCAGAGAAGCAGAGGGAACAATCTGGAAAATCCCCTTCGACTTAAAATGACCAGATCTTTTGAGTACGGCTCAACGAGGAAATAAGACCATACTTTTCGTGGATGAAGTATTTTTTATAACAGATAATTTGATAATTTAATTATTTTTTAATTAAATTATATCAACACCACCTAACTATTATGACACGGTTTATCTCTATTATATATAATGCAGTACCATATAATGGAAAATGATGGGTACAGCAAAAAAACCACTACACAATAACACAGTAAACCACCTTCCCACAATTTCACTCCCTCAGCTTATTCCTCCGCCCTCCAAAACAAAACGAACAAAACAAACAAGCATCCCTGCTGTTTTATATGCGAAAACTTATAAAATTACGATAATGATAATTACCACCAAATACAATGCAGAAGCAACATGAATTAGGAATTAGGGGATTCCTATGATCCCTTGTGAACATTGTACCTATGGAATCAAAATCATCATCGGATGTATCGAGACCTAGCTGCATGCCTATTGTAAGACATCACATGAGCCAAAATAACCACAACCCGCTGTTGAAACCCCTTCATTTAGTTCTCGTGAAGAGCCTTCATGAGATACAATCTGCTCAAGCTTTGTCCAGCAACTCTGCAAGGCAGCAAAATCAAAGATCTTTTAGCACAAAATTAAATGTACCACGTTTGAAGATGTTTGGGTAAACTCGCTGGTAATAGATTTAATAAGCTCACATTTGTGTTTTATGCTCAAAAGTCATTATCTTTATTTTACAGATAAGTTCGTGGTCGGGGACGTGAACAAAATACGGTTGTTAAAACCTGAAATAAGTTAGCACCTCACTTTTTCTAGTTGATCTTCCTTATAAAATCATAAATTATAGTTTAACAGCTCACGACCACATGTTAAAAAAAAAATCCGACAACTCCCAGGACAGCCTAAAACCTTAAAAACAATATAAGATGTCTTAAAGAGCTTATAATCTTAACCAAAAATCTACGTAATATTATCTTATTCTTGCTGGAATGAAGTTATAAAATTACAAGCAGCAGCAATAAATAATATAGGCAAGGCATCAACTGTCTTTAGATTAATCATTTACAGTATGATTCCAGCCTATGACAAGTAACTTGACTCCAAAAACAGAGAAAAATATATCACTTGCAGAACCTGAGCAGAGATGTTCATGTCCTACTTATCCTATATAAGCTTGACAAATATAATTCAAGACGAAGAAAATAGATCACAAGAGCTACTATGCGCGCGCACACACACACACACACACACACACACACACACACGGGAAAAAAATCATGCAAAGAAAACACAAATCCCCTGCAGCCCGTTGCAGACTTCATGTATTGACAAGAAACTTGCAGATTTTGTATGCCGACGAGTAACTGACTAATCTAAACAAGATGGTAGTTGCACACAAGTTATTGTGCGTGAAAGTAACTGCAAAGTTCTCAGAAACAAGTGCTATAGATCGAAAACATACCCATTGATCTGATCACAGTAGTTGGCAATTTGATTTGTTATCAGAAAACTATCCAATCTCGACGGTTCAAGGATAGGCTTGAAGATTGGGTTTGATGGATCCTCCTCAGGCAACGGTTCTTCCCCGGCATTCTTCCGAGCCAGGTTTTCAGCCCTACATGCACCAAGCCAACCCATGTATAAATCAACAGTGTTACAGTAATGAAAGAAAACCAGGCACATTATGCACTGACATAACTGATCCAAAATATATCAAAAGTTAGTTACCACAAAAATATTCACTTTTTAAGCTTGAGTATTTTCGGTAATTGACTCTAAAATCAAACATACAGACCACTTTGGCCTACACCAGAACAAGTTTCAGAAAAGTGGGGAAAAACAAGGGAAGAAAACAACAAACTCTACTCATTCAAAGATACAGAGAAAAGAAATAAATTCTTGTGCAAAGATGAAGATCCTCCTCGACAGAATAAAGAGAAGAAATGTGATACAACAAGAATAGCAGGAGCAACCACAACCACTTAAAAACTTACGAAAACTAGGAATAATGCCAAAATCAACTTATGGCAGATAGTTACCTTCTTTTCTGAAGCCATGTCTGCTGCTGAGCTTGTTGACGAGAAAGATTCCTGTAGTAGTATTGAAACTGGAAAACAGAAGGTTTCAGTATGCCATACGCCATCACCGTGGTCTATGTGCAAGCAAAAGAAAATACTAACCTTTTGCTGTTCCATTGACAAGTCATCCATGCATTCAATCAGAAACTCCACATTACTCTCTAAAAATGGACTAGTTGACAATTGCAACCTTTCAGAATCACACTATCACACAATAACATACTAAAGTTACACACTTCACTCACATCAATAATAAAAAGGACCACCAAATAAAAGTGCAAGGACCTGTGTGATGGGAGTATCAGCCTCAAGCTCAGTCATAAAAGCACTGATAAGAGCAGAATTTGAAACCTTGATCTGTCGATAAGAACAAAAGTTCAGCATAATACTAATATCTAGCCATCTATCCCGCACTAATAATAAGAAAACATTCAGCAACAAAGGCCAAATTTCTCCACAAAAAGAACAAGCAAAGACACACTAATACTGATTTCATCAAATAGGCCGAGTGCAATGCATGGAATAATGAACATACCCATGAAAAAAAAAAAGAAATTGGATCATTCTGACATGTCTGATTATATACATGTATACGAGTCATGAATCGAGCTTCTTTTCATCTAGGGATAATATACAAAATAATGTTACTACCGATCTGAAAATCCGAGTCCTGAAGTGGGGATGATTTCCATGTAATTTATGCAGAGGGACCATTACCCATAAAAGGTTTCCGCAGTATAATCCCACTCACTTCCATGGTATTTACTAGAAAAAAAAAGGTGAATGCTCAAAAGAAAAACGAGAGGAGGGGATCTTAGAGCTGCTTCAGATAAATGAAGTGACAACCTAAGAAGCAGGATTTAATAAGGTCATCAGCAATAGAAAATCAGGAGCTTACAGGGATCTCTTCAAAGATTTCCACCCAAGAAAGATTCTTCTCTCTCAACCTGAAAAAACATGCCCACATTGACTCATTTATAAACTACTCAAAACTAATAAAGAGATTTCATTAACCAATATAATTAAGGGAGATTCCATATGCAAAACCATACTTTTCTCCAGTGAAGTTATTACTTCGGTAAAGTTCCATGAATGAATCAGAAAGCTTCAACGCCTTCAGCGCTAGGACACCTTGGTTAGATCTTGATGGATCATAAATTACGCAGACACACCGTCTAATATTTTCCTGCAACCAAAAGAATCATGCAGGTTAAATACATAAAACCAACTATTACCACAAAATTCATTAACCATGCATAAACAGTGGTATCGCTGCAAATTACGTTGCAGGCAAAGACCTATTAGCATGGGTGATCAGGAGTTGGCAATTAGTTCAGAAACCTTGGTAGGCCCATACTTTGCCATCTGGATTGATCATTTAGATATCATACATAGAAACAAACTAATAAGCACACACAATATAAATCTCTAAAAGAGAAATCGAGCATAGCAATTCATTTCACGATAAATAGGCGTAATAACCATCCTGACAAATTTACAATCACAACTTTGATGATCAAACGTGAAGTAGTGCTGCTTCACTTATTTCCAGACCAGCTAAAAATAGCAAAAATTGTCATTAGGTCATATTGCCTAAGTATGAATTTTTATTTCTCAGTATCTGCAAGTATGAGTTGGTATCCTCTTCAATAGTTCGCGACAAGCCAGCCTCAAACTCCAGAAAAGGAGCTTCAAAAAAGCCAAGTTGTTTTACTGCTGAAAAGTTGAGGAAATATTTCCAAACTCAGAATTATAGCTCCTTAGTTAACACAAATATTATTCAAGCAGATCTTTCGCTTCAGTATCAACTTTCTCATCGGGAAATGGACCAGGACATTACTACAGAATGTACTAAGGGTATGTTTGGATGCATTAGATTGTTGATAATCTAGCTGAAAACCAATAATCTAGATTATATCATGATAATCTAGCTGTAGTATGATAATTTAGATTATTGTATTTAAAAGTGTTTGGCAAAACTAGCTATCATACAAGCTGAAATTTATAAAATGACATAAAGGTACATCTTTTTACAAATATTTATTAAGGGTAAAATCGGAATGAAAAAATAAAATTTGTATATTATATATATATATATATATATATATTAAGGGAAAAATCGGAATGAAAAAATAAAATCCGGCAGCTTTGGGTTGAAAGCTATATTGGAAAGCGTTTGAATTTAATCTAGATTAAGATTATAATCTAGATTAAATTAGCACCATCCAAACAAGATTTTGAAGGTCAAATTAGATTATTTGACCAACTTTAATCTAGATTAAGATTATAATCTAGATTAAGTGGTCATCCAAACATACCCCAAGTCTAAGAGAATACCTGGTAATTCATAAAAGTCTCTATCAATTCCACAGTCTGGAACGATCCAAACAAAGTTGATTGATACCTGGATGATCATTATAAGAAATCTGTAAGGAAAAAAAGCACCCAGAAAAACACTCGATAAATGACATGCAGCTTAACATGGTACAACTTATTGGCTTCCGACGAAAATCTTGGAAAGACGCTTACATCATCATCATCTGCACCTTAATCCCAACAATGTTGGGGTTGGTGGCACAAATAACATAGTGGCAATTAATGATCAAAATTAGTTAGCACCGCAAAAAGCAAAGTAGCATAGTTTTACACCTGACAAAAAGATGCTTATGCACAAAAGCTAAAAGGATAGGAAAAAAAAAAGAACCGCACCTCATTAGAATATTTAAGCTATTTACATCAGCAATAACCCAGCAGTCCATGGTTCATAGTAGTTTTTTAAAGACTGAAAATCTAAAGCTAAAATGAGTATTTAATCAGTCAAAGTGGCTCCTATTAGAAACAAATTCAAAAAATCACTAAAGCTGGTAATACTCATTGATGACGACCACTAGCACTAAGTTATAACATCTGATTAGTCAGCTTGGTTGAACCCAGACAATGAGAGTACGCCACAAAACAGAAAAAAGGTAATTTATACTCCTTATTCTTCAGAAGTAAAGTTTTGGACTTCACCAATTAAGGAGTTTTTCTTTTGTCAATACTAACCCTAGTTAATGAAGTATGGATATCTATAATTAATGAAGAGTGGAGAATATGATATTTTCGAGTTAATTAAGGGTATAAATGGAATTAAGAGAGAAAAATATGTAAAATTTCATTTATTTTGAATATAGTTAGAAAAGCCAAACCTTCAATTACTAAGAATAGGAGCGAATATGGAATCTACTTATGAGGTTTAACTTAGAGCTGAAACTATGCAGAAAGTGAAGTATAGAAACCGTGTGGCAGATTATGCATGGGATAAGGTAACTAACTTGGTCAGTTTATATTGTAATTTGCAACTTAAGATGAAAAAGCAAAAAAATCAACATATTCCAAGTTGAAGAAAAACATAAGTCATTCACGGACTAAATATTAAACTATTCAAGTCATTTGCTCAGAAAATTGTCGCCCAGCATCATGCGGACAACTAGGATAGATCGTGGCCAGTAATAGGACGGTATTACTTGTAATATCCGCAATTTTCGATTTTCGGTAAATTTCTTTTTTCGGCCGGAGTCCGTTTTGACGACTCGCTCATGACCGTTTAGTCATTCTGAGAATGATTAATTCTACACTTTTTGTCATCCGAGTTCGTTTCGGTGTTGTTTTGTTGAGTTCCGTGCTTTTTAGCGACTTTTCCGCACTTGAGTTCGATTCTTGCGAATCTCGTCCGAAGCTAACTTTGAGTTTCCCGCAAGTCCGTTTAACTTTGTTAGACGTGTTGTGAACTTCGGTTTGGTTATTCGATCACGTATCGTGATTTCCGGGCGTTTTGGGCCATTTTGTAATTTCTTGAAAGTTACGGGTATCTGTATCTGTAATTGTTTATCTCGACCCGTTTCTTGGTCGCGTATGATTAATTATGGTATTACGTTTTCATTTCGAGTCGTTGATGTCGTCCGCGAACTTTTCGTCGTGTCCGTTCCGTGCGTTTTCGGAAATCGAGGCGTCGGGGTCGTGGCGGGTGGCGGTGGCCGGACCGGTGCGGCATCGTCGGAAGTCTTGGGCACTGCCGGCGAGCACGGCGAGAACCGCGTAAGCGCACGCCTTCTGGCCGGAGCCAGCTTAGCTCTTCAGCGATGTAGCGCCTTGTCGAGTCGGCAGGCGTCGCTATCGGGCCCGGGCGAGGGATTACGAGGTTCGAATCGGTCGGGATCGGCGAGTAGCGCCGCGCTCTGTCGGTCGTGGCGCACGCTAACGGCGAGGGTAGCGCACGCTTTGGCCGACCGACTAGCGTTACGGGATGAGTTTGTTAGTCCGGTGGCTCTTGGGCCAGTCGCTAAGCGCGCGCAGCTTCGGCCGTTGCGCACGCTAGCCCGAGTCGGGCGGACGAGTCATGGTCGGCGGGTGTCGGTGGTGCGGGTCATGCGGGCCATGGCGAGAGTGCTCGGCGTCTTGGCCGATAGCACACGCTAGGCCGGGAAGGCTAGCGCACGCTAGTTCCGGCCCAGTATAAAAATGACAGACCAGCGACTTTCTGAGTCATTTTTCATTTCATTTCCCTTCGGTCCGAGGCTGGGGTTTTGGAGGAGACGAAACCATGTTGTTGGACAACAAATCCATGAAGTTTCTGAGTTTATATCACCGATCAATCATCCTATAACATCCTTCGATGCAGCGAATCAAGGTTAGATCTTTAGAACCCTACTTTTGGGTAGATTTGGGGGTTTTCGCGTTTTTGTCCGATTCGTTCCGTTTTGTCGATTAATTTATGATGAATAGGATTAATCTTGTTGGTATTCTTAGTTTCCCTACGGATTCATGGTATATTTCGTGATTTTTACGGAATCGAGAGGGTTTGGTTGTGGTCCGCCCTCGTTGTTGTTTATATGCGAATATACATGAATCGTAGGCGGGTTTTCGGGTGTATTCCGATTCCGTATTCATTTAGAAATGGTTGTGATTGTATTCTTCGAATCGTTAGGTTCGGTTTCGTTGGTTCCTAGCGTTCGTCGGTGACTTTCCTTTCCGTTCGTTGCGTCGTCAATAATTCAAGACAAGTATCTTATTATACGACTTGTATCTTGTGAATAGTAATTACGTATGATATGTATAACGATTTTGCTTGCCTCCGAAAATATGTTCCGTTTCAGTTGGTTGTGTTTTCCGAAATTTGAAGGCTTTGTGATAATAGTGATATATTGGTATACGTGTTAGGCGTTGTGCCATTTGTGCAGGATTGCGATGTACATATGAGATGGTTGTACACGTGTTTGTTCAATGTATTGTGTACCGAATGTGTGTTGTGTTGGTTAAGAGTCGTCGTGATGATCATGATGTTTGTGTTGTTTTGGTTTACATGCTTGATTGTACATTTCGGCGTAATGTGGAATGACTTGACATTTAATGATTATGAATTGTGTCGAGTCGATGTGTGTGTGATCCAGGTAGGGTCTGACGAGGCCTCTGGAGTTCGGTACATGATGTGTACGAACAAAGTGTGTGAACCAGTAGGGTCGACGAGGCCTCGGAGTCGGTACATGACGTGTACGGACAAGGTGTGTGATCCGGTAGGGTCCGACGAGGCCTCCGGAGTTCGGTACATGATGTGTACAAACGATCTTGTAGTCGGGTAGGGTCCGTTGAGGCCTCTGAGTTCGGTACATGATGTGTACGAAGCAGTGTGTGTGGTCGGGTAAGGTCGTCGAGGCCTCGGAGTTCGGTACATGATGTGTACGAACGGTGTGTGTGGTCGGGTAAGGTCCGTCGAGGCCTCCGAGTTCGGTACATGATGTGTACGAACAATGATCGTGTAGCGATGATCGTTCGGGTAACATTTTAAATATGGATCTCGGACTCATAATGATATATTATTTGGTGTGCTTTGAAAGCGAGAATCGGGCTAAGGCCCTATTGTTTACGAAAAGGTTTTGTAAATTGGGACTCGAGGTCCAAAAGATTTTACGCTTTAAAAATCCCAGATGATGTGTTCCTTTTCAAATATCGCTTACTTGAGTTCGAAATTCTAAAACTTCTCGGGAACATTTTGATAATGGATTTAGTATTAAATTCGTAGTTGCTATTTGCTTGTTACATTTCGTATGGTTTGATACTTGCACTAGTAAAACAATGGAGTTTTACTAACCCCGAGTATTCGGGGTGGATGTCTGCTTTGCGTCGGTACATGCAGATTCGAGGGGATCACAGATTGGCACAAGAGGATGACGAGCTGGGATACTAATCATGAGTCGAGAGTTGTTTTATTTTCATTGTGTTGTCGAGTTGATTTGTCTTAGATGTATTGTATTTCGACCCCTGCGTGGGTAATGTTGTTAGTCAGTCTTGTTGATAGAGTTGTGTGACCTCATCGGTCTGTGTGTTTATGTGTAAGTGACCTTAACGGTCTGTATTATTATATTGTTTGACCCTGGTCGGGCAAGCATTTGGTTGTTTATGGACGTTTAGCCTGGTAGATCCTTGCGGAAAGGGTTTACGGCGTGTAATATTCCCATACAGTTTTGGGGATGTTACATTTATGGTATCGGAGCTTAGGTTGCGGAAACCTAGGCTGTCGGGTCGAGTCAAGTCGTGATTGTCGAGTAATGTGTTGTCTTGTCGTTCGAGTCGTCAGGTGACAAGTTGATTTGTGCGTAGTCACAACGTGTCGGTTATGTTATCGGACGAGATTAGTATCGTGGGCGACCGTCACCTCCGTGCGACCTGTGGATGTAAGTCTCCTCTTTTATGCGTAATACCTGTGTATCTCGATTTTATCTTAGTGAGCTAATTGCGGCGCATAATTTTATTTACATAGTATTGTGTAATATAGTTGTGTTTAATATTCGTGGCACATAGTATGTGTGTAGAACTGGACACGTTATTGTTTTATCTTTGAACCACCGGGTGGGGTGGTATGTTGTGAAAGTTGTAAACCTTGATGGGTTTCGAAAAGATACCGACGGAAGAGTTGTGAGAAACTCCGATGAATGATTTTCTTTGTGTGCTTAAACTTGATACCACGAGATGCATTTGATTGAATTGGCGACCACAGTTGCCATTGGAGTATGTGGTTTTAAATTATTTGTTTTGGAACGTTGTAATTTTGTCCGCTATGGGTAAGTTTGAGAATGTTTTCCGAAGGACTTTACGCTTGAGAATTTTTGTAAAAATCAATTTTTGGAAAATATTTTGGTGGTGCGGTCAAACCACGGCCTATGTGGATTTTTTTAAAATTTGTTAAAATTTGACAAATGGGCGTGTATTTTCAAATGACACAATCAGACGGTATTTGAAAAATGTGTTTTGAAGTACTTTAGACATTGTAAAATATTACCGTCGTTTTGGTTATGAACTAAAGGATTTTGGAAAATTTTTATTTTTCAGAACGATTTTTGGTTTTCGGAATTTTAATCTTCATATTTCCACGTGTTGGGGCTATGTGGTTGTGATAAGTTTGTGGTGTTGTTGTGCTCACGAGAATGTTTCGATGTTTTCTAAATGTTGAGATACATGGTTTTATTGAGCAATCGAGGTATTAAAAGTGTTTTCAAAAATTTCATTTCACCAAATTTTTCAAACTTAAGAATTTTAAAATTTTATCATTTGAATAATACCCCGGAAATACTTTATTTCATTGCTAGTGTGTGGTCCTTACGATATGTGTGTGGTTTTGACCGTGTTTGATTTGATAAAATCCAAACATCTCTGTTAATGTGACTGTGTGAATTATTTTTTTTTAATGAAGTTCTAGAATTACAGTGTTAGTTCGTGCACATGTGTAATGACTTGGGGTTGATGTTATATCGTGCTGCTATTTATCGTCCTATGTTGACGTTGTGATGTTTATTTGGTTGTGTTATTCTGATTGATCGTCCGTTCAGTATGCCGAGAGGTCGAGGCGGAGGACGTGGTCGTAGGGTTGACATTGGCGCCGCCACGATCCTTCGTCAGTGGGTCGATTACCGCGCATGTGAATCGGGCCGTACACCGTGACGGGATTCAGATGAGGATAACGGAGCTAGTAAGTGGTTACGAGATGTGATGAGAATGCACCCGCCCGTTTTGTAGGTTCTTCTGACTCGTTAAGTCGAGAATTGGCTCTTCCAAATGGGAGAACATTTGATGTCGTAGCTTGCCCGATGGGAGAAGAGTGCCTATCGCTCAATACCTACTCGACAGGAAGGCTGCAGATCGTGGGAGGCCGTAGCGCTGGTAGTGATCGTACCGCTACTTGGACCGAATTCAAAGCGCCATGGAGGCCGAGTATTGTCCGCCGCTGTTAAAGAGCGTAGGATTGTCGAGTTTTTCTCGGCTACGCCCGAGACGTGTCGATATCGAGCGATAGTCGATTATAATCGGCACCGTGTTATGTTCGGGATCGGGTGAAAAGTGAGGCGAGATAAGGTTCGTTATTTCGATATGCGTATGAAACCTCGGATTCGGCGGTGTATGGCTCCTTTTATGTGTACAACCTTGAAGGACTATCGAGATCGAGCCTTAGCATTTGAAATGGCTATAATGTCTACCGAGTCCGTATCGGTAGCGAAGAAGCGAAGATCTCCGTTGACGATCGGAAGTAAGGGAATTGGGATTCCCACACCTCAACCTTCGTATCGGTAGAGCATGGGACCTTCTCGGTCGCCTAGAGAATCCAAAGGACCCAAGACGGTGTCTTTGAGTTCAGTAATGCTCCTAGGTGTTTCAACCGTAACGTCTTAGGCCATGAACGCGCGCATTGTAAGAAACCGCCGTGACTTGTTATAATTGTGGACACGAGGGCATCGAGTTCAAGATCGCGAGATTGTTCCCTAGATGATAAGGGACCGAGTACCATTCCTACTTAGGAGGGCGCGATGTCCAGGATAGTGTTTTTGGTACTAGTCGCGGATTGTTTCTCGAGTAGAGGTGTATATTGCGACTTTAATAAGTTTGGAACTTGTTAAATGATATTCTGTTTTGAATAAGTTCCTGTATAGTTGTTGAACATACAGAGGCATGACAGCGGACCGCGGGGTCATGATCATGGTATTTTATTATGTGTCGTTATATTTTGTTTCGTATCATTGTGATGACCTTAATTAAAGTTTCGGGACGGAACTTATTTTTTTGTATGATAGGATGTAATATCCAGTATTCTCGTTTTACATTATCTTGAATTTTTTTTTGTGTTTTGACGTCGGACATTTCCTTGTTGATGAGTAACGGAGTGATTTCTATCATTATACTCTATTTGTTTCTTTCGCATAGCCGTTCTAGTCGGGTGCGGCTTGTTGTCGCGTGCGTTTCTTGATTTAATGTGTGCATGTGATGTGACGTAAATTGCTCGTTATTGTTTCAAATCCTAGGCAGCGACGTTGTGTTGGTCGTCGTGGAGTGTGTTTTCACACCGTATATTCGGTTGCGTTGTTTGTAACATTTCGCCGTTGGGCGTTAGTTACGCGTTTCTTGTGTATCTCGTTGTGTTTTTTACGGGGATATTGCTTCTCCTACTTGTTTTAAGTTTCGGACGAAACTTCTTTTAGGAGGGTAGAATGTAATATCCGCAATTTTCGATTTTCGGTAAATTTCTTTTTTAGGAGTCCGTTTGACGACTCGCTCATGACCGCTTCGTCATTCGAGAATGATTAATTCTACACTTTCTGTCATCCGAGTTCGTTTCGGTGTTGTTTTGTTGAGTTCCGTGCTTTTTAGCGACTTTTCCGCACTTGAGTTCGATTCTTGCGAATCTCGTCCGAAACTGCTGTTTCGAGTTTCCCGCAAGTCCGTTTAACTTTGTTAGACGTGTTGTGAACTTCAATTTGGTTATTCGATCACGTATCGTGATTTCCGGGCGTTTTGGGCCATTTTGTAATTTCTTGAAAGTTACGGGTATCCGTATCTGTAATTGTTATCTCGACCCGTTTCTTGGTCGCGTATGATTAATTATGGTATTACGTTTTCATTTCGAGTCGTTGATGTCGTCCGCGAACTTTTCGTCGTGTCCGTTCCGTGCGTTTTCGGAAATCGAGGCGTCGGGTCGTGGCGGCCGAGCAATGGCGGCCGGGCAGGTGCGGCACTTGTCGGAAGTCTTGGGCCGAGCAAGAACCGCAGAAGCCGCGTAGCGCACGCTTCTGGCCGGGCCAGGCTGCCAGCTTCAGCGATGTAGCGCGCTGTCGAGTCGGCCAGACGCTATCGGGCCCGGCGAGAGGGATTACGAGGTTCGAATCGGTCGGGATCGGCGGGTAGCGCCACGCTTGGCCGTGGCGCACGCTATCGGCGAGGGTAGCGCCGCGTCGGCCGACTAGCGTGCGTTACGGATGAGTTTGTTAGTCCATGGCTCTTTGGGCCAGTCGGCTAGCGCGCAGCTTCGGCCGTTGCGCACGCTAGCGGAGCTCGGGCGGTCGAGTCATGGTCGGCGATTGTCGGTGGTGCCGGTCATGCGGGCCATGGCCGAGAGTGCTCGGCCGTCTTGGCCGATAAGCGCACGCTAGTCGGAAGGCTAGCGCACGCTAGTTCCCCATTATAAAAATGATGCACTGACTTTCTCGGTCATTTTTCATTTCATTTCCCTTGGTCAGTGGGGTTTTGGAGGAGACGAAACCATGTTGTTGGACAACAAATCCATGAAGTTTCGAGTTTATATCACCGATCAATCATCCTATAACATCCTTCGATGCAAATAATCAAGGTTAGATCTTTAGAACCCTACTTTTGGGTAGATTTGGGGGTTTTCGCGTTTTTGTCCGATTCGTTCCGTTTTGTCGATTAATTCATGATGAATAGGATTAATCTTGTTGGTATTCTTAGTTTCCCTACGGATTCATGGTATATTTCGTGATTTTTACGGAATCGAGAGGGTTTGGTTGTGGTCCGCCCTCGTTGTTGTTTATATGCGAATATACATGAATCGTAGGCGGGTTTTCTGGTGTATTCCGATTCCGTATTCATTTAGAAATGGTTGTGATTGTATTCTTCGAATCGTTAGGTTCGGTTTCGTTGGTTCCTAGCGTTCGTCGGTGACTTTCCTTTCCGTTCGTTGCGTCGTCAATAATTCAAGGCAAGTATCTTATTATACGACTTGTATCTTGTGAATAGTAATTACGTATGATATGTATAACGATTTTGCTTGCCTCGTAAATATGTTCCGTTTCGATTGGTTGTGTTTTAGAAATTTGAAGGCTTTGTGATAATAGTGATATATTGGTATACGTGTTAGGCGTTGTGCCATTTGTGCAGGATTGCGATGTACATATGAGATGGTTGTACACGTGTTTGTTCAATGTATTGTGTACCGAATGTGTGTTGTGTTGGTTAAGAGTCGTCGTGATGATCATGATGTTTGTGTTGTTTTGGTTTACATGCTTGATTGTACATTTCGGCGTAATGTGGAATGACTTGACATTTAATGATTATGAATCGTGTCGAGTCGATGTGTGTGTGATCCGGGTAGGGTCGACTAGGCCTCTGGAGTTCGGTACATGATGTGTACGAACAAAGTGTGTGAACCAGTAGGGTCCGACGAGGCCTCTGGAGTCCGGTACATGACGTGTACGGACAAGGTGTGTGATCCAGTAGGGTCCGACGAGGCCTCTGGAGTTCGGTACATGATGTGTACGAACGATCTTTAGCCGGGTAGGGTCGTTGAGGCCTCGGAGTTCGGTACATGATGTGTACGAGCGGTGTGTGGTCGGGTAAGGTCGTTGAGGCCTCGGAGTTCGGTACATGATGTGTACGAACGGTGTGTGTGGTCGGGTAAGGTCCGTCGAGGCCTCCGAGTTCGGTACATGATGTGTACGAACAATGATCGTGTAGCGATGATCGTTCGGGTAACATTTTAAATATGAATCTCGGACTCATAATGATATATTATTTGGTGTGCTTTGAAACGAGAATCGGGCTAAGGCCCTATTGTTTACGAAAAGGTTTTGTAAATTGGGACTCGAGGTCCAAAAGATTTTCTCGCTTTAAAAATCCCGAGATGATGTGTTCCTTTTCAAATATCGCTTACTTGAGTTCGAAATTCTAAAACTTCTAGGGAACATTTTGATAATGGATTTCGTATTAAATTCGTAGTTGCTATTTGCTTGTTACATTTCGTATGGTTTGATACTTGCACTAGTAAAGCGGTGGAGTTTTACTAACCCCCAAGTATTCGGGGTGGATGTGCATTTTGCGTCGGTACATGCGATTCGGGGAGCGATCACGGGATCGCACAAGAGGATGACGAGCAGCGATACTAATCATGACTCGACAGTTTTTATATTTTCATTGTGTTGTCGAGTTGATTTCGATCTTAGATGTATTGTATTTCGACCCCTGCGTGGGTAATGTTGTTAGTCAGTCTTGTTGATAGAGTTGTGTGACCTCATCGGTCTGTGTGTTTATGTGTAAGTGACCTTAACGGTCTGTATTATTATATTGTTTGACCCTGGCCGGGCAAGCATTTGGTTGTTTATGGACGTTTAGCCTGGTAGATCCTTGCGGAAAGGGTTTACGGCGTGTAATATTCCCATACAGTTTTGGGGATGTTACATTACTAAGCTGATCAAAAGTGCTGTTTAATCAACATTTGGCGACTAAGAAAAGTAAATGACATGTGTACATAACATGCTAAGCTGTATATTGAATATGCTGGTTTGGGCATTTCCATACTGCATATTCAAAACGAGCCCCATTCGATTGAGATTTGAAACAGCAAGTTCAGATTATTAGTATTAATAGATGAATCTAGTGCAAAACTAATGAACCTTTCTGCTCCTACAGTAATGTTTATAAATTATTTCTTTAATCTATAGGTGTATCTAATACAATAAACTCTTATATTGATTTCATACACCTACAAAGGAATATGAGCTTAGATCATAAATCATAACAGTTTCATTCTTGTTTCCTTGTCGAGACTTTTGAAAAAGTGCTTATTTTCACCGAGGTGATTCCAAAACTAGACACATAAATACACCACCCTTACAAATTCCAACAACTTCTAAAAATGGAAGATTACATTGGCTTTTTTCATATCATATTTTAGGATGTGGTTAAGTTATCAAGGGTGAGGCCTCAAGCGCCTCCCAAGCCCAAAGGCGGGCGATGTGGTGACGCGTGCGCCTCAGTTGGCCTTTTACCTGCACATCGGTGCGCCTTTTATCTGCGCCTCTCAAAACCATAAGTGGTTTTTGTCTGTTTTCTTTTTGTTTTGTTGAATATTTTTTAAGGTTGTTTTTTGTGGTTTCAACACTCTATTTTTGTTAACTTTTATATTTTTTGATAATAGTTAAATGTTCTTTTCATTGTGTGTTTACCAGTTTTATAATTTAATCTATTTTATTCTCATTTTGTTGAATACTTTTGAAGGTTGTCTTTTGTTGTTTCAACACTTTATTTTGGTTAACTTTTATGTTTTTGAGGATGGTTAAATTTTCTTGCAATTATGTGTTCATCAGTTTTATAATTTAATCTATTTTATTTTTTTACTTTTTTTTAGCACCTCGTATCTGTCAAGCACTCACCCAGCCTTGTGCCTGAGACAACCGGAGCACTTATCGCCTTGGTGCGCCTCTCGCCTTTAACAAATATGGATTTGGCATAGCTCTGACTAGCCAACAAGAGCAATTTTTAGCCCTTCTGTTACTATTACTTTTCGGATTTGACATAGATTATACTTTTAGGATTTGGCATAGACCACTAATTTTAAGCCCCTGCTGTTACTTGCTTAATTATACAGCACATAATTGCAAAAATGCAGTGTTTCGTAATTTCCCATTTTTAACATAAAATGGCAACAGATGATACTAATAACTATATGTTACTGCTTTTATCGCATAGTACACAATTCAATCATTTGACGAGAAGACTTGCAGAAAATTGATCAAGCCGCTAGGAGGAAGTGATGATACACCAGTTATGGGTAAGGTAGACACATCAATGATGAAATGGAGAACTGTAAGCACATGTATATTAAACAAACACTACGCAAGAAAATTCCACAAAAGTCTCTCTTCTAGCATTCTCCCTACAGCTATCCACATTGTTATCCTTCTAGTACTCAATCAACACAATCCGACAGTTGGATCTACATCTCAAGTCGCTTCGACAATCGAAGAATCTTTTTTGTCAATTACAATTAATCTAAGACTTTTTTATTTGCTTTTTTCTCTACTTTTTTCCCTCTTTTTTTCCTTTTATGTTATTTATGTAACGATCATTGACGGTTTCAAAGTTTGATTCATGTTAGCCGACCCCAAATCATTTTGGGACTAAGGCTTAGATGTTGTACAATTAATCTAAGAAGCACGGGTGTGGGGGTGCGGGTGCGTAGTACGGGGATACGGGGATTCGATAAATTTGAAAATATGGGGATTCGGGTGCGGGAGGATGCAGCATATATAAATATATTTTAAAAAATAGTATATATATATATATATATATGTAAAGATAACAAATTCAAGTTGTCTAAACGGCTTTTTTTGTGAGAGAGCTGGGAAGAGAGAATGAGAGAACTTGAGAGAGCGGCATTTTCTTTTTAGTGATAATAGGGTTTTTTTGGTGCTAAGACCCTTTTCCCTTTATGGGCTTAAATCTCGTTTCCCATTTTTATTTCTTGGGCCCAGTAACAATTTCGTTTTTGTAGTATGGGTTTTTTTTAAAATTACAAAAGCGGACGCTTTTTCTGAAAGACATGAAAGGTGCACGCTAAACCAGTAAACCCTAAAGCGTGCGCTCCATCTACAAAGGCGGTCGCGTTCCTTGCAGCCCGCCTTTCTTCACACGCCTCGTGGCGTTTTCCCAGAAAAGCGCTCCTGTGCAGTGCTTTTTCAAACACTAGTCAATACCCTTCCCACACCCCTGCTCCATAATACGGGGATACGCCACGTGGCGCACCCCGTACGCACCCCGGCAAATCCCCGCACTCCCGCGAATCCCATATGCAATACGGCAGCTAACTGAAGAATCCCTACTTCCTAGCAATTAATCAATTCGTTCATGTTACTCATTAAATATTCACATTTTTTCCAATTAAAAACAATCCAGCTAGTTAACATCTACACTATAGAACTCTGTGCAAATATTTTCAGTGAAACGTCATCTGAAGGTAAATATCACCTGTATCTTAGAGCAAAACTCGAACTCCAAATGTTCAAGAGTAATGCCATCAAGAAGGATTGTGTGTACAATTTGAAGTTAATGGTAAAAAACAGACATTTAAGAGTTGTACTTGGTAATTAAAACAAAACATGCTGTCAACAGTAAATATAGACACATGACTAAAAGACACTACTACAGTTTCTGTGCTAGGTTACCTAAAAGACATGTTTCATTGCATAGAAAATTTAGGGGTGATAAGGTGAGGTGTGATAGGGTTGGGTCTGACGGCAAGGAGAGTACTTACCAGCCCACAGTGTTGTTATCAACATTGACCTCTCTCAGGCATCTCATCATTTCAAGCTGATAATTAGCACCCTCTGCTTCAATCTCCTCATCTTCTTCACGAATCTGTAGCACAATATTTTAAAAAGTTGCAACAATCATGTACCAACCATAGTGTAAAATTCCAATTCTTAACCAAGAGTCAGGTAAGTAGCAGCAGCAATTTGTCTACCGGGAATGAGAAACAATTGGTGACTTCGAGAACACTACCCACATCCAACCCAAGCAGCTGCCCAGTAACTAGGGCCGGCGAGAACTCCTTGCAGTGCTTTATAATTTTCAGTATAACCTGTATCATGTATATACAATTGTTCGGAAACATGAGACACTGACTACCTATCACACAGATAAACGTGGCCTTGGGTCCAAAACGAAAAACAAGCAGACTAATAAGTAGCAAACCGCATTGCATTAAATATTCAAATTTTATCCGAATAACGAAATTTAAAGTTCAGAGAAAAATAAGAAGTAACCCTCCGGTCTACGAACTTTGTGCATGTTAAAAAATGTTCCCCACACCCCAATTTATGAAACTGACGAATAGCTACTAAGGTTTTCCCCACCACCCCATAGTCTTAGATCAGTCCTATCCAGTAAAAAGGAAGAAGAAAAAGAAGAAGAAGAAGCTTTTTAAAAGGAGAGATCGCCTGAAATAATGTGCATATCCAAAAAGAAACTCTGAGCAATCGGGAGAATACTCTTCGAAAACAAGTAGGCTCTGCAGTAAAGCTTACCAGTCCTTCAATTTGAACGACTCTGAGAGGGGGCGTGGCCTCCTCCGTAACTGCCACTTGCAAAAAAGATCGCGCAGCAGCTGATTTGAACAAATCCACTAAAATTCGTCAAGCATTCAACAAAAATAAATTGATAAATAGCTGAAGTAAGAGATCGCACTGTTCGCCATGATAAGGGTAGAGAGAGAACGAGAAGAGAGAGGCAAGTACGAATGTTGTTCTGCGTTGCGAAAGCAGCTGAATCCGATGCCTGAAACAATTCAGCTCAGCAAAACCCTAATCTTCGTGGACTCCTATATAGTCGAGTAGGATGCGTTCCTGGGACACGTTTGGGAAATTAATTATGTGCGATATAAAAGTGGTACTTGTATTTTGGACTTGTTTGGATTGTTATTGTTGAGATAAACGAATAATTTATTTACTTCTAACGAATGATAAAAATGCGAACTAAAAAAATAATAATGTAGATTAATTAAATAGCAGTGTGAATTAATAAAATATAACTTATTAAGTAAAAACATTTGCTTTGAAGAGAAAATATGTTTGGAAGCACATAAAGATGAAAAAATAAAAATAAAAATAGGCTAACTAATCATTAACAAATAAATTCCTTATAAATGGATTTTTCACGAGGTTCAAATAAAATTCTCTTGCGAAACATTTTCTTATTGGTTCATATCAGGAAAATGGAAAATAATGAAGAGGAGAAAGAAAAGGAAAATTGGGTGTATCCATAATTTGCTTGGTTCAAACCATGAAAGAGAAATAATTATTCCTAATCTCCTTTGTGACTATTAGAGGTGACCATGGGCCGGGTCGGGCCGAACCGGTTAACTTCAGCTTGGTGACTCCATGTATTTAGGCACGCCACTGGCCAGGCTGTGGCCCACAGCCCGCCCGCCCGGGCCGTCGTGGGCCAGTGTGGCAGGCAGCTTGGAAGTGTAAAAAAAAATTCATAAAAATCAATTTGTAAAAATCTGTTTTCACTTTTTAAAATAAATTAATTAATATTAATTAAAAAATCAATTTACAAAAATCATTTTGAATTAAGAAAAAATGTAAAACTTAGTAAAAAAAAACTGTTTCAATCTGTTTAAAAAAATTCATTTTGAATTTTTAAGATATGTTAACATTAAATTAAATGGGGAGAAAAGGGAAAAAAATTGGACTTGGACTTAATTTGTAAAAATTAGATTATTTTTTGAAATTTAATCTAATTTCTAAAATTAAGTTGCCTACGTATCCTAAGGAATCAAAGTCCACGTAGTTCTTTTTACTTACCTCTTTACTTACCTGGAACTTAAAGGTAGATGATGTGCTCAATCGTCGTGTTGGCCACTCCCTGAAGCTCCCGATTCGGATGAAGAATCCATCATCATCCTCGTTGTGTTCGTCTTCTTCTTCCGTCCGTCCTTGTTGACGTTTTTCTGCTTGTTCCCAATCTTTTCTACAGACCAGAATCTTCACAACGTCGGGCGATAAAGATGTCCGTTTATCTGTTATAACTCTTCTACCTGCACTAAAAGCAGACTCCGAATCAATTGTAGAGGCTGGAACGACAAGGAGATCCCTTGCAATTCTAGTCAATATAGGATATTGTTCTTCACGTAATTTCCACCAAAATCTCAAAATCAGCATCAAGCTCATGTGAACACGTAAAATACTCATTTAAGATTTGACTAGAAGAAGTTGAAGAATTGGAGCTTGATGACGATTTTGATTTTTTGAAAAGAATTGAAGATGTAAATTGATCAAATCTACCTTTATTTTTTGAAGTTGACTGAGAGGCTAGAACCTCCGGTTTATATTTTTTAATGTACAAATCAACTAATGAAGTTAATATTTTGACGCACTCATTTACGTACTCCTCACTATCAAAAGAAGTATCACCTAATGCATTATAATAATAATCAATAAGATTATCGAGTGCTTCTTTTTTCACACCCGGGTCAAGAAGACATCCAACACCATATATGTAAGGAAATTGTGATAAATATTCTAACCATTTTTCTGTCATTGTAGAAATAACTTGAGATAATGTATATTATTTTTGTGTTCACTTAAAGAACTAACAATTTTACAACATTCTAAAATAACCAAATGCACATTAGGTTCATAAACATAAGAAAATAAATATGTAGAATTATTATAAGTACGTAATATACTATGAACGATCGTAGCAAGTGTAATACCCGTAATTTCGATTTCCGGTAATTTCTTTTTTTTTTCGGCGAAAGTCCGTTTTGACGACTCGCTCATGACCGTTTCGTCATTTCGAGATTGATTAATTCTGCACTTTTTGTCATCCGAGCTCGTTTCGGTGTCGTTTTGTTGAGTTCCGTGCTTTTTAGCGGTTTTTCCGCACTTGAGTCCGATTCTTGCGAATCTCGTCCGAAACTGCTGTTTCGAGTTTCCCGCAAGTCCGTTTAACTTTGTTAGACGTGTTGTGAACTTTGGTTTGGTTATTCGATCACGTATCGTGATTTCCGGGCGTTTTGGGCCGTTTTCGTAATTTCCCAAAGTTTGGGGTAATTACTTTCCGTTGTCGAATTTCGAGCCTTCGGGTGGTCGGAATCGTGTGTTCTCTTAGTGCTCGGATTCGTCTTTGCGAGTACTTCGTAACCGTATCTTCGATTCGTACTCAGGTTCGGGTTTCGGGGTCGTTCGGGCCGTCGGAATTGGTCCCGGCCGAGCCATGGCCGGGCATGCTCGGGCCAGGCCAGCCCTGGCCGAGTAACGTACGTTAGTGCTCGGCCGTTACGTACGTAAGGGCCGGTTACGTACGTAAGGCCCTGGCCGGTACGTACGTAGCGGGCCGGCAGTTTTGGGGCAGTGACTCGGTTACGTACGTAACCCTTGGCCGGTTACGTACGTAACCCGGCCGGCAGTCAGCCTATAAAAGGCCTGGCAGCGTTTTTCTTCAGCCATTTCTCATTCTTTTTCTTCCCGTACGCGGCTGTGGGTGTGTGAATCATCTAGAGATGTTGTTGGACGATGAATACATGAAGTCTTGGAGTTCATATCATCAATAATCCATCCTATAACGTCCTCCGATCTACCGAATCAGGTCAGATTTCCTAGAAATCTAGTTTTGGGGAATTTGGGTATTTTGGTTGTTTTCGTCCGATTAATCCGATTTAACTTAGGATTATGATAGATTGATGATTATTTAGATGTATTATATCATTTCTCTTGTTATTCCATGGTTGGATCGTATCGATTCGTTGTTTTGGTCGAGTTCTTAGTCGACGCCTTGAAGGTGTCCGACAAAATGTCATAGAGGGGTTTTCGGGCGTTCTTCGATTATTCTTCCTCGTATGATCGATGATTTATTGATTATATGTTGTTAGGGTCGAATTCTTGTGAAGAACTCGAGTCGGAACCCTCCGTTCGTTGTCTTCTTGGGGTCCGAGCTTCCCGGTTGAATCGTGTTCTTGGAGTGTTCGGTAGCGGTCATTAAGTCGAGCTTTCCCGTTGCTCGCGTGCGTTGGACTTGAGGCGAGTATCTCGTCTATATTCTTTATACTTTGAGAATGTGATGTGTCGTGAATTTAACGTGGACTCGTTAGTGACGGTATATTTAACCGTAACTTACTTTAAATGAAGATGTGATTTTATGAAGGTAATTACCAACGTAAACTTTAGTTTCAAGAATAATGATAACTACCTCTTCATGTTATTTTGTGATTAAAATAAATACTAGAAATGAGTAGTTAATCAAGAATTGTGGAATCGCGTAATACTTGTATTATTTGCTCGTTGGCCTTTTCCTGAATGATGGTTTCTGTGGATGTTGTGACCTTGTTGAAGTTATGATGCGTTAACCTATGTGTTACGTGGTTGCGGTTGTGGTGAATATTATACCTTTGTTATTGTGTATAGTAGAGAGTTGAGATGTTATCCGGTAGGGGTCCCATCGAGGCCTCCGGAGGCGCGTGCTTGCGAGTACGGCCGGACGTGCGTTGTGACCATAAGGTTATCAATTCGGGTAGGTCTGGGAGGGCTCGAGAATCGACACTTGCGAGTGCGATGTCATGATAACTTATGGGCATACTTGAATGATGTTATCGGGTAGGGTCCGTCGAGGCCTCGGAGGCGCGTGCTTGCGAGTACGGCCGATGTTACGATTTGACCATAAGGTTATCTAATCGGGTAGGTCCGGAGAGGGCTCCGAGAATCGTCACTTGCGAGTGCGATGTCAAGATAACTTATGGGTGTGTTCGAGTTTATTCTTGATGACTAATCCGGTGGGACCTTCGGGGCCACGAGACGTTTTACCGTTGATTTGATATCTCCGAATTGTTTATGTTTGAATCTTGAATCCCGATTATATTGGTGAATATGGTTTTGATCTTGAGGTTTGAGTTGAGAATAAAATCATTTGTATGATTTTGAAAGAAAACCTTTGAAAAGGAAAAATATTCATATTTCAGATTTTACACCGAGACCCCCGAAGTCTCTAAATAATCTCTTACAGTGATTTCTGGAGTAATCCCCATGGTTTGTTTTAAAGGAATAAATTTTCAAAAGACTTTAGACTCGGGGATCGTGTTACTACCTTGTCGAAATGTTATTTTCATAACGGTTGTATTCTTGATGTATAATTGTATAGCTTGGTTACTTGCTAGCGATTCCATCGCTAACCCCTCGTTGGGGATTTTGTTATTTATTCCAGTGTTACTTTGGAGAGTGAGCAACCACAGGATTGGCTCGGAGGATGATGCAATGCAGCGATACTAGTCACAATTGTAGTCTGTCGTCTGTCAGTGATATGTCAGTTTGAGTTCTTGTCATCCTTGAGGGGATGGACATTTTATGTACTATGTGATCGAGTTGTATTTTAGTTTCATCAGATGTATGGTTATGCTGTGTTTTGAGAGACCTAATCGGTCTACGGTATTATGTTTTGGTCAAGTTGACCGCATGTGGGTTTTGATTTGTAGTCTCCCGCCTGGTAGCTCCTTGTGGAAAGGGGTCTACGGCGTGTAATATCCCTGAGCGGATTGGGGGTGTTACATAAATGGTATCGGAGCTTAGGTTTGCGAAAACCTAGGCAGTTGGGTCTAGTTGGGTCTTGTCGAGTCGTGTCTTGTCGGAGTCGTGTCTTGTCGTGTCACCCCGGTTAGCATTTGTGAACAAGCGAGATCATTGCGATCCGTTGTGATCAATTGTGGTTCGTTGTGATTAGTATCGTGTTGCAGCCATTATCTCCGTGCGGCCTGTGGACGTAAGTCTCCTCCTTTATGTGAGGTACCTGTATTTCATGTTTTTACGTGTGCGAATTAAATGTGATGTGTGTCCTTATTTACACGGTGTTGTGTTAGGGAGTTGTATTCGATGCTTGTGATGCACGGTATATAGATATGACTGGACGTATTGATGTTTTGACTTTGAACCGCCGTGTGGGGTGGTATGTTGTGAAAATTGTGAACCTTGATGGTTTCGAAAGTGTGCCGACAGTTGATTCGGTGAAAAGCTCAAATGATAGTCTTGATATATGTTTTAACTTGATGCACCCGAAATGTGTTTGGTTGAATTTGTGATTTTGTTTGTCGTTTGAGCAGGTGATTTTTAGTTCGATCACTTTGTCTGGACTATCGTAATTATTCCGCTGCGGGTAGATTTGAGAATATATTTTTGAGGGGCCATAAGGGTCGGAACATTTTTGTGAAAGTTGATTTTGAAAATATATTTATGGTTCGATTAAACCAAGAAATTTCGTATGAATTTTGAAATCGGTCGAGTTTTGTGAGTTAATCCTGTATTTTCAAATGACACCATCAAAGATATGAGGAAAAATGTATATTAATGTATTTCTGCACCTTGCAAAATATTACCGTCACCTTCGGTTGAGACCAAAAGAATTTTGAAAAATTTCATTATATGTTTGTTATGTTGTTTTGCCGTCGGAAATTTTTTTTTACAAGACCTTTGTTACAATTCTATAGGTGATCATTTTCGTTGCTCAATCTCTATCGACCTAATCATATGGTCCGTCTCAGGACGATCGTGAACCCTAACTGCGATATCGTATTGCACTTAGTTGCTTCACCTGTGTGGATATTATTGACGTATTATATATATTGTCACAATTCTTGTTAGCAAATTATGAGTGTACGCCCGATACAATGATTTCATAGTTCGGTTTAATTTTGTTGTTTCTTTGACGTTATCCTGATGTGGTAATTCGAATGTTTTGTACATGGTTTTCAAAACGAGACAGATATGATAATAGATTCATAGTTTTGATCAAACTTTTCTTTTCTAAAATTCGCTTGAGAAATTTTTCAAATTCAGAATTTTAAAGTGCTATCATTTGGACAAGCACCTTTAAAAAAAAAAAAATTGTTTTTAAAATATTACCCATATTCGACCACGATGATATGTTTGTGGTTTTGACCGTGATAAACTTGGTAAAGGTCGTATGTTATGTTAACATGGCTAAGTGAATGATTTATGAATTTGAATTATTTAGTTGCAGTGATAGTTCATGTATTCGTGTTACAACTCGAAATTAGTATTTTATTGTGTTATTGTTGGTTGCTCTATATTGATTTTGTGGTGGTTGTTTTTTTGTTCTAATCGGTTGTGCATTCTGTATGCCGAGATGTCGAGTTCGTGGTAACTCTCCTCGCGAACATTATCGTTCTACTGGTAATGGAATTAGTACTTTTGTTGCTACTGTTCTCCAACAGTGGCGGACCGGATGACACATTTAGCTCGGGTGGTTCAGCGTAACCATACTGCGAATGAGGATGTTGGATCGACTCGGTGGCTTAGAGAAGTGGTTCGTATGCGTCCCCCTCGCTGCGGGAGCGGGTGATACTTTGGGCTGGGACGGTTGGCTTATCCAATGGAGAAGATTTTCAAGGCGATTGGTTGTCCCGAGGAGCGGAGGATTCCTATCGCTCGGTTCCTTCTCGTTGATGACGCCGCTAATCGGTGGGAGGCCGTTGAGCCTCAAGATCATCGTTACTTGGGAAGAGTTCAAGAAGTTGATGGAAGCGGAGTTTTGCCCGAGACCGATCCGAGAGCAGAGGATCCGAGATTTTTACCTAGCTGAGCCACAGGATGTACCCGTGTCGCAGGCTATTGTCGATTATAGTGGACAGCTCGCCTTTGTGAAGAATCAGGTGAGGACCGAGGAGGACAAGATCCGTCATTTTGATATGCGGATGAGACCAGAGATTCGACAGTACATGTCGGGTTTCACTTGTGCTACCTTGAGAGAGTATCAGAATCGAGCCATGGCGTACGAGATGGCATCGTTATCTACTGGGCCTTCGCATGAGTCGAAGAGACAGAGGACGTCTGGAGATTTTTCGGACGGTGCAAGAGATGGAAATTCTTCTCATCGAGTTTCGCGTAGTCGTACGGCGAAACCTTCAATTTCTTCGTTTGGTGGAACCAAGAGTTCCAAGTTGTCTTCTTTGACTCCTAGTCAGACTGGGAGGTGCTTTAACTGCAATGTTGTCGGTCATGTGCAAGCTAATTGTCCTTCGCATCGGAGTACTTGTTATAATTGTGGACTCGAGGGCCACAGAGTTCAGTATTGTGAATTATTCCATGAAGTTTCCCAGAATCGTGTTTCGGCATCGGTATCGGGATCGGTTCGTCGGGACCGTTGAGATTTTTTCGGCCGTGCTTTGTTGTTTGTGACTTCACTTTTTTTTTAGTTTAAGTTTAGGGACGAAACTTTTTTTTAGAGGGGTAGAATGTAATACCCGTAATTTCGATTTCCGGTAATTTCTTTTTTTTTTTCGGCGAAAGTCCGTTTTGACGACTCGCTCATGACCGTTTCGTCATTTCGAGATTGATTAATTCTGCACTTTTTGTCATCCGAGCTCGTTTCGGTGTCGTTTTGTTGAGTTCCGTGCTTTTTAGCGGTTTTTCCGCACTTGAGTTCGATTCTTGCGAATCTCGTCCGAAACTGCTGTTTCGAGTTTCCCGCAAGTCCGTTTAACTTTGTTAGACGTGTTGTGAACTTCGGTTTGGTTATTCGATCACGTATCGTGATTTCCGGGCGTTTTGGGCCGTTTTCGTAATTTTCCAAAGTTTGGGGTAATTACTTTCCGTTGTCGAATTTCGAGCCTTCGGGTGGTCGGAATCGTGTGTTCTCTTAGTGCTCGGAGTCGTCTTTGCGAGTACTTCGTAACCGTATCTTCGATTCGTACTCGGTTCGGTTTCGGTCGTTCGCGTCGAATTGGTCGGTCGAGCCATGGCCGGCATGCTCGGGCCAGCCACTGGCCGAGTAACGCACGTTAGTGCTCGGCCGTTACGCACGTAAGGGCCGATTACGTCACGTAGCGGGCCGGCGCTTTGGGGCGATGACTGTTACGTAACCCTTGGCCGGCCTTACGTACGTAACCCACGGCAATCGGCTATAAAAGGCCTGCGGCGTTTTCTTGACCATTTCTCATTCTTTTTCTTCCCGTACGCGGTTGTGGGTGTGTGAATCATCTAGAGATGTTGTTGGACGATGAATACATGAAGTCTTGGAGTTCATATCATCAATAATCCATCCTATAACGTCCTCCGATCTACCGACCAGTCGATTTCCTAGAAATCTAGTTTTGGGAATTTGGGTATTTTGGTTGTTTTCGTCCGATTAATCCGATTTAACTTAGGATTATGATAGATTGATGATTATTTAGATGTATTATATCATTTCTCTTGTTATTCCATGGTTGGATCGTATCGATTCGTTGTTTTGGTCGAGTTCTTAGTCGACGCCTTGAAGGTGTCCGACAAAATGTCATAGAGGGGTTTTCGGGCGTTCTTCGATTATTCTTCCTCGTATGATCGATGATTTATTGATTATATGTTGTTAGGGTCGAATTCTTGTGAAGAACTCGAGTCGGAACCCTCCCGTTCGTTGTCTTCTTCGGGGTCCGAGCTTCCCGGTAGAATCGTGTTCTTGAGTGTTCGGTAGCGGTCATTAAGTCGAGCTTTCCGTTGCTCGCGTGCGTTGGACTTGAGGCGAGTATCTCGTCTATATTCTTTATACTTTGAGAATGTGATGTGTCGTGAATTTAACGTGGACTCGTTAGTGACGGTATATTTAACCGTAACTTACTTTAAATGAAGATGTGATTTTATGAAGGTAATTACCAACGTAAACTTTAGTTTCAAGAATAATGATAACTACCTCTTCATGTTATTTTGTGATTAAAATAAATACTAGAAATGAGTAGTTAATCAAGAATTGTGGAATCGCGTAATACTTGTATTATTTGCTCGTTGGCCTTTTTCCTGAATGATGGTTTGCTGTGGATGTTGTGACCTTGTTGAAGTTATGATGCGTTAACCTATGTGTTACGTGGTTGCGGTTGTGGTGAATATTATACCTTTGTTATTGTGTATAGTAGAGAGTTGAGATGTTATCCGGGTAGGGGTCCCATCGAGGCCACCGGAGGCGCGTGCTTGCGAGTACGGCCAGACGTACGTTGTGACCATAAGGTTATCAATTCGGGTAGGTCTGGGGAGGGCTCCGAGAATCGACACTTGCGAGTGCGATGTCATGATAACTTATGGGCATACTTGAATGATGTTATCCGGGTAGGGTCCGTCGAGGCCTCCGGAGGCGCGTGCTTGCGAGTACGGCCAGATGTTACGATTTGACCATAAGGTTATCTAATCGGGTAGGTCTGGAGAGGGCTCCGAGAATCGTCACTTGCGAGTGCGATGTCAAGATAACTTATGGGTGTGTTCGAGTTTATTCTTGATGACTAATCCGGGTGGGACCCTTCGGGGCCACGGAGACGTTTTGACTGTTGATTTGATATCTCTGAATTGTTTATGTTTGAATCTTGAATCCCGATTATATTGGTGAATATGGTTTTGATCTTGAGGTTTGAGTTGAGAATAAAATACACTGAGACCCCCGAAGTCTCTAAATAATCTCTTACAGTGATTTCTGGAGTAATCCCCATGGTTTGTTTTAAAGGAATAAATTTTCAAAAGACTTTAGACTCGGGGATCGTGTTACTACCTTGTCGAAATGTTATTTTCATAACGGTTGTATTCTTGATGTATAATTGTATAGCTTGGTTACTTGCTAGCGATTCCATCGCTAACCCCTCGTTGGGGATTTTGTTATTTATTCCGGTGTTACGATGGAGAGTGAGCAACCACAGGATTGGCTCGGAGGATGATGCAATGCAGCGATACTAGTCACAATTGTAGTCTGTCGTCTGTCAGTGATATGTCAGTTTGAGTTCTTGTCATCCTTGAGGGGATGGACATTTTATGTACTATGTGATCGAGTTGTATTTTAGTTTCATCAGATGTATGGTTATGCTGTGTTTTGAGAGACCTAATCGGTCTACGGTATTATGTTTTGGTCAAGTTGACCGCATGTGGGTTTTGATTTGTAGTCTCCCGCCTGGTAGCTCCTTGTGGAAAGGGGTCTACGGCGTGTAATATCCCTGAGCGGATTGGGGGTGTTACATAAATGGTATCGGAGCTTAGGTTTGCGAAAACCTAGGCAGTTGGGTCTAGTTGGGTCTAGTTGGGTCTTGTCGAGTCGTGTCTTGTCGGAGTCGTGTCTTGTCGTGTCACCCGGGTGAGCAGTTGTGAACAAGCGAGATCATTGCGATCCGTTGTGATCAATTGTGGTTCGTTGTGATTAGTATCGTGTTGCAGCCATTATCTCCGTGCGGCCTGTGGACGTAAGTCTCCTCCTTTATGTGAGGTACCTGTATTTCATGTTTTTACGTGTGCGAATTAAATGTGATGTGTGTCCTTATTTACACGGTGTTGTGTTAGGGAGTTGTATTCGATGCTTGTGATGCACGGTATATAGATATGACTGGACGTATTGATGTTTTGACTTTGAACCGCCGTGTGGGGTGGTATGTTGTGAAAATTGTGAACCTTGATGGGTTTCGAAAGTGTGCCGACAGTTGATTCGGTGAAAAGCTCAAATGATAGTCTTGATATATGTTTTAACTTGATGCACCCTAAATGTGTTTGGTTGAATTTGTGATTTTGTTTGTCGTTTGAGCAGGTGATTTTTAGTTCGATCACTTTGTCTGGACTATCGTAATTATTCCGCTGCGGGTAGATTTGAGAATATATTTTTGAGGGGCCATAAGGGTCGGAACATTTTTGTGAAAGTTGATTTTGAAAATATATTTATGGTTCGATTAAACCAGCAGCCCGTATGAATTTTGAAATCGGTCGAGTTTTGACAGAGTTAATCCTGTATTTTCAAATGACACCATCAGGCGATATGAGGAAAAATGTATATTAATGTATTTCGGGCATTGCAAAATATTACCGTCACCTTCGGTTGAGACCAAAAGAATTTTGAAAAATTTCTGTTATATGTTTGTTATGTGGTTTTGCCCGTCGGAATTTTTTTTTTTACAGTACCTTTGCTGTTACAATTCTATAGGTGATCATTTTCTGTTGCTCAATCTCTATCGACCTAATCATATGGTCCGTCTGTGACGATCGTGAACCCTAACTGCGATATCAGTATTGCACTTAGTTGCTTCACCTGTGTGGATATTATTGACGTATTATATATATTGTCACAATTCTTGTTAGCAAATTATGAGTGTACGCCCAGATACAATGATTTCATAGTTCGGTTAAATTTTGTTGTTTCTTTGACGTTATCCGGATGTGGTAATTCAGAATGTTTTGTACATGGTTTTCAAAACGAGACAGATATGATAATAGATTCATAGTTTTGATCAAACTTTTCTTTTCTAAAATTCGCTCAAAGAAATTTTTCAAATTCAGGAATTTTAAAGTGCTATCATTTGGACAAGCACCTTAAAAAAAAAATTGTTTTTAAAATATTACCCATATTCGACCCTGATGATATGTTTGTGGTTTTGACCGTGATAAACTTGGTAAAGGTCGTATGTTATGTTAACATGGCTAAGTGAATGATTTATGAATTTGAATTCATCGTTGCGGTGATAGTTCATGTATTCGTGTTACAACTCGAAATGAGTATTTTATTGTGTTATTGTTGGTTGCTCTATATTGATTATGTGGTGGTTGTTTTGTTGTTCTAAACGGTTGTCCATTCGATGCCGAGAGGTCGAGGTCGTGGTAACCCTCCGCGCGACCGTGATCGTACTACCAGAATGGAATTAGTATCGGTGTTGCTACCGTGCTCCAACAGTGGCACCGGATGACACATTTAGCTCGGGTGGTTCGGCGTAACCATACCGCGAATGAGGATGTTGGATCGACTCGGTGGCTTAGAGAAGTGGTTCAGATGCGTCCCCTCGCTTTGCAGGAGCGGGTGATACTTTGGGTCGGGACGGTTGGCTTATCCAATTGGAGAAGATTTTCAAGGCGATTGGTTGTCCCGAGGAGCGAGGATTCCTATCGCTCGCTTCCTTCTCGTTGATGACGCCGCTAATCGGTGGGAGGCCGTTGAGCCTCAAGATCATCTTGTTACTTGGGAAGAGTTCAAGAAGTTGATGGAAGGAGTTTTGCCCGAGACCGATCCGAGAGCAGAGGATCCGAGATTTTTACCTAGCCGAGCCACAGGATGTACCGTGTCGCAGCTATTGTCGATTATAGTCGGCACTCGCCTTTGTGAAGAATCGGTGAGGACCGAGGAGGACAAGATCCGTCATTTTGATATGCGGATGAGACCAGAGATTCGACAAGACATGTCGGGTTTCACTTGTGCTACCTTGAGAGAGTATCGAATCGAGCCATGGCGTACGAGATGGCATCGTTATCTACTGGGCCTTCGCATGAGTCGAAGAGACAGAGGACGTCTGGAGATTTTTCGGACGGTGCAAGAGATGGAAATTCTTCTCATCGAGTTTCGCGTAGTCGTACGGCGAAACCTTCAATTTCTTCGTTTGGTGGAACCAAGAGTTCCAAGTTGTCTTCTTTGACTCCTAGTCAGACTGGGAGGTGCTTTAACCGCAATGTTGTCGGTCATGTGCAAGCTAATTGTCCTTCGCATGGAGTACTTGTTATAATTGTGGACTCGAGGGCCACAGAGTTCAGTATTGTGAATTATTCCATGAAGTTTCCCAGAATCGTGTTTCGGCATCGGTATCGGGATCGGTTCGTCGGGACCGTTGAGATTTTTTCGGCCGTGCTTTGTTGTTTGTGACTTCACTTTTTTTTAGTTTAAGTTTCGGGACGAAACTTTTTTTTAGAGGGGTAGAATGTAATACCCGTAATTTCGATTTCCGGTAATTTCTTTTTTTTCGGCGAAAGTCCGTTTTGACGACTCGATCATGACCGTTTCGTCATTTCGAGATTGATTAATTCTGCACTTTTTGTCATCCGAGCTCGTTTCGGTGTCGTTTTGTTGAGTTCCGTGCTTTTTAGCGGTTTTTCCGCACTTGAGTTCGATTCTTGCGAATCTCGTCCGAAACTGCTGTTTCGAGTTTCCCGCAAGTCCGTTTAACTTTGTTAGACGTGTTGTGAACTTCGGTTTGGTTATTCGATCACGTATCGTGATTTCCGGGCGTTTTGGGCCGTTTTCGTAATTTCCCAAAGTTTGGGGTAATTACTTTCCGTTGTCGAATTTCGAGCCTTCGGGTGGTCGGAATCGTGTGTTCTCTTAGTGCTCGGATTCGTCTTTGCGAGTTCTTCGTAACCGTATCTTCGATTCGCACTCGAGTTCGGGTTTCGGGTCGTTCGGGCCGTCGGAATTGGTCGGTCGAGCCATGGCCGGCATGCTCGGGCCAGCCACCGGCCGAGTAACGACGTTAGTGCTCGGCCGTTACGCACGTAAGGGCCGTTACGCACGTAAGGCCCCGGCCGGTACGCACGTAGCGGGCCGGCGATTTGGGGCGATGACTCGGTTACGTCGTAACCCTTGGGCTTACGTCGTAACCCACGGCAATGCCTATAAAAGGCCTGGCGGCGTTTTCTTCACCATTTCTCATTCTTTTTCTTCCCGTACGCGGCCGTGGGTGTGTGAATCATCTAGAGATGTTGTTGGACGATGAATACATGAAGTCTTGGAGTTCATATTATCAATAATCCATCCTATAACGTCCTCCGATCTACTGACCGCCGATTTCCTAGAAATCTAGTTTTGGGGAATTTGGGTATTTTGGTTGTTTTCGTCCGATTAATCCGATTTAACTTAGGATTATGATAGATTGATGATTATTTAGATGTATTATATCATTTCTCTTGTTATTCCATGGTTGGATCGTATCGATTCGTTGTTTTGGTCGAGTTCTTAGTCGACGCCTTGAAGGTGTCCGACAAAATGTCATAGAGGGGTTTTCGGGCGTTCTTCGATTATTCTTCCTCGTATGATCAATGATTTATTGATTATATGTTGTTAGGGTCGAATTCTTGTGAAGAACTCGAGTCGGAACCCTCCCGTTCGTTGTCTTCTTCGGGGTCCGAGCTTCCCGGTTGAATCGTGTTCTTCGGAGTGTTCGGTAGCGGTCATTAAGTCGAGCTTTCCGTTGCTCCTCGTGCTTTTGACTTGAGGCGAGTATCTAGTCTATATTCTTTATACTTTGAGAATGTGATGTGTCGTGAATTTAACGTGGACTCGTTAGTGACGGTATATTTAACCGTAACTTACTTTAAATGAAGATGTGATTTTATGAAGGTAATTACCAACGTAAACTTTAGTTTCAAGAATAATGATAACTACCTCTTCATGTTATTTTGTGATTAAAATAAATACTAGAAATGAGTAGTTAATCAAGAATTGTGGAATCGCGTAATACTTGTATTATTTGCTCGTTGGCCTTTTTCTGAATGATGGTTTCTTTGTGGATGTTGTGACCTTGTTGAAGTTATGATGCGTTAACCTATGTGTTACGTGGTTGCGGTTGTGGTGAATATAATACCTTTGTTATTGTGTATAGTAGAGAGTTGAGATGTTATCCGGGTAGGGGTCCCATCGAGGCCACCGGAGGCGCGTGCTTGCGAGTACGGGCGTACGTTGTGACCATAAGGTTATCAATTCGGGTAGGTCTGGGGAGGGCTCCGAGAATCGACACTTGCGAGTGCGATGTCATGATAACTTATGGGCATACTTGAATGATGTTATCCGGGTAGGGTCCGTCGAGGCCTCCGGAGGCGCGTGCTTGCGAGTACGGCCAGATGTTACGATTTGACCATAAGGTTATCTAATCGGGTAGGTCTGGAGAGGGCTCCGAGAATCGTCACTTGCGAGTGCGATGTCAAGATAACTTATGGGTGTGTTCGAGTTTATTCTTGATGACTAATCCGGGTGGGACCCTTCGGGGCCACGGAGACGTTTTGACTGTTGATTTGATATCTGTGAATTGTTTATGTTTGAATCTTGAATCCCGATTATATTGGTGAATATGGTTTTGATCTTGAGGTTTGAGTTGAGAATAAAATCATTTGTATGATTTTGAAAGAAAACCTTTGAAAAGGAAAAATATTCATATTTCAGGATTTTACACTGAGACCCCCGAAGTCTCTAAATAATCTCTTACAGTGATTTCTGGAGTAATCCCCATGGTTTGTTTTAAAGGAATAAATTTTCAAAAGACTTTAGACTCGGGGATCGTGTTACTACCTTGTCGAAATGTTATTTTCATAACGGTTGTATTCTTGATGTATAATTGTATAGCTTGGTTACTTGCTAGCGATTCCATCGCTAACCACTCGTTGGGGATTTTGTTATTTATTCCGTGTGTTCATTCGAGAGTGAGCAACCACAGGATTGGCTCGGAGGATGATGCAATGCAGCGATACTAGTCACAATTGTAGTCTGTCGTCTGTCAGTGATATGTCAGTTTGAGTTCTTGTCATCCTTGAGGGGATGGACATTTTATGTACTATGTGATCGAGTTGTATTTTAGTTTCATCAGATGTATGGTTATGCTGTGTTTTGAGAGACCTAATCGGTCTACGGTATTATGTTTTGGTCAAGTTGACCGCATGTGGGTTTTGATTTGTAGTCTCCCGCCTGGTAGCTCCTTGTGGAAAGAGGTCTACGACGTGTAATATCCCTGAGCGGATTGGGGGTGTTACAGCAAGTTCCCAATGAGCCTCAGTTATGAGGTCTTGCTCGGCTAAATGTTTTGGATCAGAGTTATATAATTGAGTAATAATTTCCTTATAAGGAATAGCATCATCAAGCAATTTAAAAGTAGAGTTCCAACGGGTAGGTGTGTCAATGCTCCATTTTTTTGGTTTCAAATTACGTTCCTTACATAGATGTTTATAATATCTCCTAATATGTTGACTCAGTCTTAGCCATTTAATTATTTTCTAATAGGATTTAAAAGGGGTGAAATCATATCAATTCCTTTTTTAGCTGACAAATTCAAGGCATGGGCACAACATCTAATATGCATAAAAATACCATTTGCAAGTAAAGGTAATTCGTCCAACAAATATTCCATACATTTATTATTCGCGGCCGCATTATCGAGAGAAAGAGAAAGCACTTTATCAAATATATTAAATTCCTTACAACATTCAATTATTCTATCTTTTAGATTTTTAGCGGTATGTGATTCTTCCATAATATCAAAAGCAATAATACGTTTTTCTATTACATATTCAGTTCCAATCCAATGAACGGTAATGCAAAGATAAGGTTCACCAGTTGGAGAAGTCCAACAATCACTAGTAAGACATATACAACCTTCAAATCTTTTAAAAAATTCAATTAATTGAGCACGTTGAATATAATATTGTTGTTGAATATGCCGTTTAAGAGTATTCCTTGGTATTCTCCGATATGCCGGTTGCATTAAAGTCCTAGTTATAATTTCTAAATTTTCACTTTAACCATGACTTAAAGGCAGTTCATCAAGAGTAACATATTTAGCAAATCCGTCAATTAATCTTTGTTGATTGTAAACGAAAGGCATACCTCCACCGGGCGCTTTTGAGAAATAGCCGGATAGTTGAGATTGATCATCCGAACGTTCTTGATCATGATTATCCTTAGTCAAACCATGGTCATTTGCCAAATGACGAGCTAGTGTTCCGGTTCCGGTACCAATTTTCCAAGAAAAAGTAGTAGTTTTCTTTTGATTTTTGCATACAAGACATATCATTTTACAATGTGTTGGTATGGTACCGATAGCCCTCTCATAAAATGCCAAAACCCATGATTTTTTATTTTTATTTGAAGCTTCGGCCGTAGGTTCGGATGGAGGTGGCATGGTAGACGTAGTAGAGTCTTGAGAGAGATTGTGAACTAATAACAATTTATAATAATAAGTACTAAATAAATAAACTCTACTAAATATAAAAAATATTACAAAGTAGAAGTAGTAAACTTACCGAAATGCAAGTTGGTTTCATTGTCGCCGGTTCCTTCATGATGAACGTTCCTTGATCCGTCCGCCATAGTATTATACAATTATATAAAGGTACTTAACAAAAAATAATAATGCAAGATTACAATTTGTGAAAATTACTTGAGAATTGTGAACTTGAGAATTAAGAAGAAGAGTGAATAATGGTGTGGAAAAATGGTTAAGATGTGTTGATATTTATAAGATGAATTTTTCAAAAAAAAAAAACAATTGAAGGCTGGCTGGCTGACCGTTGGTTTGCAACGGCTATGTGAACCAAGTTGGTTCAACCAACCAATAGATTGGTACCACATGGCCAGCCAACCATTTAAATTTAAATGGTGGGCTTTGGGGTGGGCTGGAGGTGGGTTGGGGCCGGGCTAGGGGTGGGCCGGGCTGGGGCCGGGCTGGGGGCCGGGCCGGTCTGGGCTCGGAGGTGGGCCGAGTCGGGCTGGGTCTGGGCTGGAGATTTCGGGACCGGGACCGACCGGATGACCAGGGGGGCTGGGCTCGGTCTCGGGCCGGGCTGGCCCGGTCGGCCCCTGGGCCTAGAAAATCCGGGCTGGGCTGGGCTGGGCTGGGCCGGCCTGGCCCACTGGCCACCTCTAGTGACTATTTGGTTCAGGGGTGTCGGACGGTTATCAAGTGGTGGTGGTTGTGATGGTGGTCGTGGTGGTAGTGGTGGCAGTGCAGAGATGGTGGTGGTGGTTGTAATGCCCGGTCTTTCATATGCATGATTTATTATAACCTCAAGTGCAACGTTAGGATTTTTGCATTCCTAAGTAATAAAATTATGACTAATGGGATAAGTTTAGATCTATTTACACGTTTTTAATTCAGAGTTTGGACGTTCGGTTATTTGGTTGGGATTATCTTTCGGATATTGATTTTATGTTTCGATAGACAGAATCGTGATTCTGTCGCCTTTTATATACACTATTTTTTAGGAATGTCAACTTTATCCGTACCCGATCCTATCCGTCGGATAAACCCGAAATCGGGTCGGTATCGGCCGAACCGAAATTTTATGATCGGGTACGGGTAGGGTATGGGTATAGTATATTACCCGATTACCCGACCCAATTACCCGACCCGCATACCCGTTTGAATTATATAAATATATTATTATTATATGTTAAACATAAATATTATTTTATATTATATATTATGTATATTGTTATATAACATATTATATTTAGATATTTATTATACTAAATTGAGTTTATTAATTACATTATATGTATATATGATGTATATTAAAAAATATTTATATTCTTAAATATAGGGTATACGGGTACCCGAATACCCATTGGGTACCCGATTACCCGATGGGCAATACCCAAACCCGATCCAAATCAAATAGGGTAGGGTATGGAGGAGGCATACATGTACCCTACCCGACCCATTGACATTCCTACTATTTTTACGTTACGAGTATGATTTTCGAAAGTTTACTTTTTGAGTTTTCGAGTATATTACATGTCGACTCGTTTTTCGGATAATTCGCATTCCGTAAATCGCGGAACTTTTCTCCGATTTTAAGCTGTAAGTTCGACACGATAATTTAAGTATATGACATATATTCAATACCCGAGTAATTTTATCTGCGGAGGAGCGAAACGTAAAATATTATTCGATCGATTTATGATGACATCCAGGGTTAACCTAGTATATAAAGGGACATAACACTTTTCACTCCACTTCACCTTCTCCCTTTCATTTTTCACACCTTGGCCGCCCCTCAACCCCCCCCCCCCCCCACCCCCAAGTGAAGAACTCCATTGTTCTTCTTTAAGAACTCAAGTTACAAGCTCCATTTGTGTTCCAAACTTGAATCCAAGTTCATATTCAAGTAAGTTAACCTCTCCTCTTCATTTCTATCCAAGTAGAAATACGTTTTACCTAACTTTAAAATTTGGAAATTTATGAAGGAATGTAGGTTTGATGTTTTAATCCCTTGTATGTTGTTTCTAAGTTGACTAAGGTACTTCAGAGTGTTTAGACTAAGTTTTCATCATGCTTTGATTTTCATGTCTTGGCCGAAAATCTTAGGGTTTTATAACCCAATCATTTGTTGTTTTTCTTATGATTTTCTTACACAATATATTGCTACATGATGATATGATGCTATGATGAATTTATGGGATTTTTATAAAATGTTAGGTACTTTGGAAAGTAAGGGAGAATCATGCTTAGTTCTTGATATGTTGATATAAGTTCAAAAGTAACTTGATAATTGTGATGATGTATGAAAGGAGTACATAATATATTTTTACTAGATTTTTATAAAATGTTTTATAAATTTATTTGAAATCAAAGGCATGAAGTTGAAAGTATGTAAAATATTAAAGTTGATGTAGTTAAAGAGCATGTTATGTATTGAGGATTTTAAAATCATGTTTAGGTCATTTTCATGTTAGAACCAAAACTTTGATTATCAACATGAGTACAAATTAAATGTGTTGTTTGATGTTGGTGATATTTGATGTTGATGATACTTGATGTTAATGTTGTTTGAATGTTTAATGTTGGAAAATAAAAATGAGTTAGTAGTCATTTTTCAAAAGAAAAGATTATATGGAGTTTGTTGTGTCGAGAAGTTTGTATGTCGACTCATATATGTGTTATAAGTATGATATGCATGATTATAGTTTACATGTTTAGGGTTTTCGTTGCTAGAAACGAGCTCTAGATTAATATGACGTTTTTCTCATTTTCGCTGAAAATTGGCAGTTTAGATACACTTCACGGAAACAGCCATAACTTTTCCACGGTTAATATTTTTGAGATCCGTAAAATGGACATGAAATTAGACTTCAGTGACTTTCCACTAGTATAAGATATACTATCTAGTTCTTACAGTCCAATTACAGAATTCTAATTCTTTCCAGCCTTTGTGCATATTATGTTTTTGACTATGTTAAGTGTTTGATGATGGTTTTCGAACCAAGGAATGTGTAACGGAATCAAGTGTCGATTACCGTGGTTAGTATCTTTATATGTTATATGGTCAGTTAGGTTCTCTAATAGAATCATAGCTTTTATTATTAGACTTAAGTCGAATGCATATCCCTAAAGTCCAAACATGTAGATCGAGTTTGTTGTCCGCTATACTTCATTAAGCTCGATCGACCGCTAAACTTAGTTGTTTTCGATGAAAGGTGGAGCAGCAGATTGAAGCGTAAGAAAGAGCCGAGAATCGTTTTTCTTGCGTTATTACTTGTCTAGGTGGGCTTTCTACACGAAATAATTATGGTGGACTTTCTATATGAAAATGATTTGAGTTTTGCTCTATTTTGATGAAATGTTTTACAATCAAATTATGATGCATAAAAACTTTTATGTGGATTCTTACGAACCTATCACTGTTGGCTTGCCAACTTATGAAATGATCGGATCCTGAGATAGACAAAGGTTGCTGGTCAGGGTTAGTGTACACAGTACTCGGCATTGTGAGCTCTCTTCGGAGTGGCCGATCTCGGGAGTAACGTCATGAGGTGGCCATCTTCCCCGACGTAAATTATGGATATGGTGAATCTGATGATATATGAAATGAAATGAAATCATTTAGTAAACATGGGCTTTTCTTAAAACCCCCGTGTGTTGCTTCTTATATGCATGATGACAAATACGAAAGTATGTTTTATGTTTTGGCAATATGTTCACGGAGTACGTTGTACTCAGCCCTGTATATGTTTTAAAATGTGCAGGTTGAGCAGGGGATGTGACAGAGGGTGTTGAGTGGAAGTCTGTTGTCTACAAACGATGTTAAGCCCTGGTTACATATCTTCATATATGTAACCAACCATATTTTCCGCTGCAAACACTCTTTACGATTTTATTTTCTAAGTCACGTCGTTTGTAATGTACTATGGAGCCTTTTCTAAACTTCAAGGCTAATATTATTACTATGTATTCTTACCTTGGATTCTAAGTCGTTCCTATGGGATTGATTCCCTTTCGTGATGCCTTGATAGGTTATTCGTGGACTTCACCCATACTCCTTATGAAACATATGTTTCCCCCTTTCTTCCCCGTTTCTTAATTCCTACCCCGGGTCACGCCCTGACTGTGCCGTCTTTAGGGATAAAGGGTCATGACAGTGGTGGTGCGATGGTGTTGATGGCGGTGATGATGGTGGCAATATCAGTACTGGTGGCTGTGGTGGTGGTTGTAGTGTTAATGGTGAGATGATTGTGGTGGTGGTACTGATGTTGGTGGGATTTGTAGAGCGAAATGAGGTAATCTCAACCCGAGAGGTTAGGGAATGGAAATGGAGAATTTGGGAGAAAACTGATACTAAAAAATGGAAAAACATAAGATACTAATATTAAAGGGAAACAATGGTGTTCATCCCTTTCCTAATACCCTAACCAAACGCCCCTTACGAGAATTCTCTCACCTCATGGTTGAAGAACCGTATAGATTTTTGGATTACTTCCGATTTGAGTCCCTCCTCGAGTTTGGAATTATTTAAAAGGCTCCATAATTATGAACTTGGCCCAATAATCCTTGTAATTTATTATCATCTTCATCGTTTTTAGCCCTAATTTTATATACTCAACAAAAACAATTTAATTATTTTAAAACTCGTAACGCCACTTGAAATAGATGGAAAAATCTAACATAAAGTTAATTATATAAGATAAATATCCAACTTCATAGGAGAAAATTAGAACCATAAACAGCGCAACATTCATTGGGGACAGTCGATCTTCACTTTTGATATATTTCTAAGAATCAATTATCATTTTTTTACAGTCATAAACACTTAAAGAGCACAAACATACAACAAATCAATCGATTGAGCAAACAATCACCACAAATACATATAGAACTGGTTATATTACAAGTGCTGATTAGAGTGCTTACATTGGCTAAACTGCACATGAACAGTCATGACCTCAAGAACAATCAAAAAGTTATAAAAAGCTAGGAATGATGATGTTGTATGCCCTCGAATGCCACTATGGGGATAAGAGAGTTAGGGCATTTATATATGATTACGAACTTATGTTGTATTAATAAAAGTCAGTTATTATTCTTTATTTATTGTATATCATTGGCATTCTTGATTTGGTAAATAAATAGAAATAATATCTGTACATTTGAGTAGAAATATTTCGCTCCTAATGAGATAAGGAGTCTGGCACTGGAAGTATTTAGAACTCAAATTGCTTAACTTATCCGCAAGTCGATGGAACTTAATGGGGCATTAAGTTTCGAAAGACTTGTATATCGTATGCTTGGACATGTGCATGTCTTCACTCCTAGTAGTGGGAGCATTATAGGTCTACTAATTTAATTAGTATACTCGGATATGACTCGCTTCAATTCAGTCACATGGATTTCACTCTAGGATAGTCAATGATTAAATTGTAAGGTTATGATAGGTATGCATGAACCTTTCACTTGAGGGTTCAGTAGAAGATGGGCTTGTTTCATTAAGTTAGTCAATAGAGTAGTTCGATCCAATCACCTGTCGGTGGGGATCAACCTCGATGTGCAACTTAATGGGCAAGTAACAGTCTTTATCGAATATAAAGAAATGATTCTCTCTCCTGTAAGTGAACAAGATAATGTCCTATGCGGTTAGTGGCAAATAAGATAAAAAGTCTTTGGTCAGAGCAACTGAGCTAGTTATATTTGATACACGAGAGCTCTATGATCTTGATTTGCATTATCACATTCATAGGGTCAAGTATAAGTAGGATTTGACTTTACTAGTCGCGTGATATGAGGCAAACGACTTGAGGTAATGTCAATGTGGAAGCCGCCATCATTCTTCAACAGGTGGTGACCCAATTGGCGCAGATGAATCAGAATGTGCAATGTAATGAACCTCCGTGGGGATACCAAAGCTAGTGAGTGGCTACGAGATGTGATGAAGATGCATCCACCTCGTTTTGCAGGTTCTTCTGATTTGATAGGTTGGGAAAATTGGCTATTACAGTTGGGGAGGACGTTCGACATTGTAGCCTGTCCTGATGAGAGGAGGGTACCCATTGCTCAGTATCTCCTCGACAAAGAAGCTGCAGACTGGTGGGAGGCCGTAGTGCCTGGTGATCGTACATCCACTTGGGTTGAATTCAAGACTCACATGGAGGCCGAATATTGTCTGCCGCCTATTCGAGAGTGCAAGATTGCTAAGTTTTTCTCACTACGACCCGGGATGTGTCGATATCTCAGGCTATAGTCGATTATAGTCGGCAGTTGTGTTATGTTCGGGATCAAGTGAAAAATGAAGCGGACAAAGTTCGTTATTTCGATATGCATATGAAACCTCGTGTTCGGCAGTGTATGGCTTCTTTCATGTGTACCACTCTGAAAGTTTATCAAGATCGAGCCTTGGCATTTGAGATGACTTTATTGTCAGCGGAGCCTACAACTGAGACAAAGAAGCCGACGATTTCTGATGATTTATCGAGAAGTATGGGGACTGGGATTCATAAACCTCAACCCTCGCATCAATCAGTTGTGGTGCCTTCTAGGTCAGTTGGAAGATCTAAGAGATCCAGGTCGGTATCGCTAACTGTTGGTAATTTGCTTAGGTGCTTTAACTATAATGTTCCGCCACGAGCGTGCGAAATGTAAGAAGCCGCCAGTGACCTGTTATAATTGTGGACGCGAGGGGCATCGAGTTTAGTACTGTAAGATGGTATCTGGTACAATCGCTACTCAAACTTTGGCGTCAGTGTCGTGATCGACACATTAAGATCATTGATGATCAATTTTCTTGCTTTTGGTTTGTTTTCTTGATTGGGGTTCGTTTTAAGTTTCGGGACGAAACTTATTTTTAGTGGGGTAGTATGTAATACCTGAGATTTTCGTTTTCAGTTATTTTGAATTATGTCATTTTGTGTCGGTTATTTTGTTCCGTTGATGATTATTTGGAATTCTTCTGTTGTGTACGGTATGATGTACCGTGTTGTAGTTTCATCGAGTACAACTTGGCACTGCATCAGTCATATTGATCTTGTACTTATGTGTGTGACACTGTATGTTGTTTCTCTTCATATGATGGTTCTCGTCGTGAGATTCGTCGGGTAGTCGCGGCGTTGTACTGACTTCAGACTGTGCGGTTGTCAGAACCTGTTACGTACGCTAACAATGCATTGCGTACATAACTGGTGTTGGATAACATATGTTATGTGTTTATGTTACGTACGTTATCATACCTATTGGTTGGGGCAGTATCCCCTAGATAGGCTTTAGCGTACGCTACATGGGTCATATAGCGTATGTTATGGATTGATTGCGTACGTAACATTGGAGGTGTTACGTACGTTAACCTACGTATGGATTGGGGCAGTGGGCTTTGAGTAGAGCATTACGTACGTAACATTTTCCTGTTACGTACGTAAGGGCCATTACATACGCTAAGCATGCAGTATTGCGTACGTAACGTGCTGCGGCCTATATATAGGCAGGCAACAGATTTCATTTCCCGTTTTTCACCATTTCTTCTCCTTCTCTTCTTGCGGTCGACAGGACTGGTTTGAGAGGCTAGGGTTGGTCAAGATTTCATCATCCATCAACATATTTGAGTTCCTAGCAAGGATTAACATCACTTAATCCATCGTTCTTTGTCGGATCGAAGGTAATGTTCTTCAGTCCCTATAATTGACTTTTTAGGATTTTGTTCTAGATTTCTATTTTAGTTCGATTTTTACGAATCGGTTGGTGTTATATGATGTTAGTAATCGTGTTCTATGGATTGTATATCCATATTTTGAGTTGTTTAACTCGATTGACGATTTGAGTGTTCTTGGGAATTATTGAACATTTAACGTTCGGTTAAATGTTTCAATGAGTCTCCTTCGGGGGTTGGACGTGTTTTCCATCGTATTTGGTCGTTTTATGCGTAGTAATTGTGTCATCGTTGTTTTCTCGCGTAGGGCGTAGGCTTTTGAGGCTTTCCGGTTGAGCCGTGTTCTTTGGAGGATTTGCATCGATTATTGAGGCAAGTATCTTGTCCATATATTTCGTGTTTCTAGATGTAATAACTGGTAATCAACTACGTGTGTTATTTGAGTACTCATCATGAACTTTCTAAAGGATTGATATAATCTCATTAACGATTCTCTTTCACAGCGCTTGAGTGTTTTGTGAATAAATGAGTTTTTTTGGATACGTTGTATTGTGGTTGTAATTTGAATTACATTGACTTCATGTTGTATGGTTATACAATCTCTTTTCACTTGTTAAGGGTTGTGTGTTAGAATGTGTAAATTTTTGGTGAGTGCATAATATTGTGTTGTATTGCTTGTTGACTCCTTTGTAAGGAGGTAGTGCTAGTTGGTGTTGTTCGAGAAGTTTATCTCCTTATGGTATGTGAACGTGGTGTTGTTGATATGCGTTGTGGGTTGTTGTATTGATATGTGGAACCAGGTAGGGTCCGGCGGGGCCTCTGGAGTTGTTTACTTGATGAGTACGAACAGTTAATATGTGTACCAGGTAGGGTCTGACGGGGCCTCTGGAGTTCGGTACTTGATGAGTACGAATAATATATGTGTGTAATACCAGGTAGGGTCGGTTGGGGCCTATGGAATTTGTTACTTGATGAGTACGAACCATATGTGTATAATGCCAAGTAGGGTTGGTTGGGGCCTCTGGAATTCGTTAATTGATGAGTACGAATAATATTTTGTTGTCGGATTGCATGACCCGTGAATATATTATAGTTGGCGAGAACTGAATAAATCTTTGGGCTGTGACCCTAAGTGATTTTTGAAAAGATAAGGACTCTTTAATCCAAAATGTTTTTCCTCTAAAAACTCTCGAGATTTATAAAACTCTTTACAAATCGTTTATTTGCCTTATTACTGCCCTTCGTGGCATCGAATTATTTTGCTCAAATGAGATATCTCGGGAAGTCTTTCGTTGTGTTTGATTGGTTGACTATTTAGAATTATTATATTCTTGGAATATGATGTGTATGGCTCGTAATTGCACTTTATACTTGCATTAGCAAAATTCCAGTTTGCTAACCCCCGAGTAATCGGGGGGTAGATGCTTGTTATTGCATTCAGGTACGTGCAGGTTCTTGAGGAGCAAAACACAGGATCGGTACGAAGGATGATGGAAGGCAAATGATACTAATCACAGGAAGGACAGTACTTGGGTACTGTTGGTCGAATTGTATTTTTCTTTTCTGCTATAGTGTTTCCCCATCGTATGAGAGTGTCGTTGTATTGTGACCCCTGTGTGGGCATGAGTTTTGAACCAGTGATATATGGGGTCTAAGTTGTATGTTATTGACGAAAGATCAAATCGGTCTACTATTTTATGTTAGGAGTATGCCCTCGAATGCCACTCAGAGGATATTGAATGAGGGCATTGCACTTGTAATTATGTAAATCATATATATAAGGCAAATAAATGTTTCTTTATTTACTGGTAGTTACTGACATTCCTAACTCGTAAATAAACATATAGAAACTAGTCCGTGTATTTGAGAGCAAAACGTTCCACTCCTTATTGGATAAGGGGTCGCACCTTGAACGGTTATAGCTCAAATACTTAATCGTTCGCAAGTCGATGAAACTTGACTGGGCGTTAAGTTTATGTGAAGACTTGTATGACGTGTTCTTTGACATGGAGAGTGCCTGTCGAACGCTAATGGTTAGTGGGAGCACACGTTATAGGTATGCTAATTGGATTAGTATACTCGAACCGACTCACCCTCGATTCGTCACACGGATTTCACTCCGGGACAGTCAATGACGGAATCGAAAGGTTGTGATAGGTATTCGTGAACCTTCGACTTGAGGATTTAGTAGGGATGTGCTTGTGACGTCAAGATTTTCATTAGAGTAGTTCGACCCTGTAAATCGGAAGGCGGGGGTCAACCTCGACGTGCATCTTGACGGGCAAGTAGCAGGTCCTACTGAATACCAAGATAGAATTCTTTCTCCTGTTAGTGAACGGGTTATATGTCCTATGCGGTTATTGGCAGATGAGATCATAAGTCTTTGGCCAAAGCATTGGAGCTAGCTGTATTAGATACACGAGAGCTCGATGATCTCGATTTGCATTAAAACATGCATAGCGTCAAGTACAGATGGGGTTTGACTGACCGTGACCCCATAACTTGATCGGGACATTTGGAAGAAGGGTTTATACATTTGCTGGTATTCACGACAGAATGGTTCTTGAATGATCCCAATCATTCGTTCTCAGTTGGGGTACAGAGTAGGCCGCCAGGCTGGCTAGGTGGTGCTACTACTCTTTGGTTCCTCCCATTGCTGACTGAGACGGACCTACCGAGTCGCGCATTAGGATTTACGACGGAATGAATCGAGCTTAATCTCTCATTATGAATATTAGATATTGGATATCTAATTGGGACATTGGATGTCTAAATCGATTTTGGATAAATTGATTTACGGCTTAATGGATTAAATAAATTACTGGGTGATTAATTTAATTCGTGAATATAATTATTTCTTGGAGAAATTAATTATGTTATCATGTATTTGATATGATTAATTGATTGGATTAATTAATCGATATAAACACATCGGAACGGAATCGGAGTTTATCTGTTTGGACTCTCGGGAGTCCGAAACGAACCGAACTCGTCCGATTTCTTCTAGAGGCCGGCCCCCACCTTAATTTCCTACCTTGATCATAGTCTTGTTTTCTTGTTGGAAGACTTTTGACATTTGAGATTTCATATCTCTTATATTAAGGGAAAAGGAGATATTGTGGGTGACTTTATCTTGTGAATAAATTTTGAAGACCAAAATAAAAGCCTCATTCTCTTCTCATTTTGAACTCACGGCAACTTCATATTAGTGAGAGGGAAGAGAATTTTTTTTTGTGTTCTTCCATTCATTCACTTCTTCTTCATTTTTCTTGGAGAAAATTGAGAGAAAATTATTGAGAGATATATTATACACTTGGAGTGTAATAATAAAATCTTCATCACTTGATTCTAGCCATAGCCTTAGAGGTTAATCAAGTGTTGTTATTCCGATCGTTTTTCCGGCGCGTGGCAAGTAGAGACGCGGTGCTTTCGGCGTTGGATTGTTCAAGAGCTTGGGGAATAGCTCAAGAGAAGGTTATCCATTTAATCAACGGACTACGAGGGTATGTTTCTCGTATATCTTGTATTTCGTTTTTGATATTCGTATATACGTAGCTCGATCGATCCTCGTAGGGATTCGGATCGAATTAATTTTCGTTTTACCGCTTCCGCTGGGCCTTCATTTTAGGCACCGAGTTCCAACAGTGGTATCGAAGCGTAGGTCTTGCGATCGTATATACGATATTGGCATTTGGAATGCTCGATTAGATGGTGAATGATTTGGAATCATTTTAGTCATAATTGTGGTATATGTTTTTACGTTCGTTGTAGTTATATTTTTCGTAAGTTTATGTCTAAATATAAATCTTAATTTCTTGGAAATATGATTTATATTGAAGATATGAATGTTGGAGAATATAGATATTGGATATCCGGTCGAAAAACTAGCCCCAAAATGCCGTTGGACGGTCCGGGAGGGGTCCGGGAGCAGGAGGCCGCGCCCGGGGCTCGGGGCCGCGGCACGTGGTCTGCAGCCCGGCCCAGGCAGCCACATCAGATGTGCAGCCGCGCCCAGCTCCAGGCCGCGCCTGTGGCTGCTGGGCAGCCGGCCGGCAGCTGCCGAGCGTGACTCGGCCATGCCAGGCCTGTCTGCCGGCATGCTGCCGGCAGTGACTCGGCCATGGCAGGCCTTTTTCGCCCCGGCTCGATTTTTTCGTGTATTCTTGAAAATTAATCTCCCTCATGTTAAATTGGATTTAATATGATTAAAATGATTTATGGTATTTCATTTTATAAGGAAATTTGATTAATTGGAATATTTATGGTCGACCGAATTATTTTGAAAGTTATCATATTACCAATTGTGTGAATCGATTGGATCGGTTCGTATTGTTGATTAGATCAATGTATCTCTACGCTTTCCATTTATATAGTATTTATTGGATGAATGCTTTTTGAATGGGGATGTGGTTCGTGGACTTAGTTTTGAATCGTTCGTTTTATTCGATTGGGTTGTAAAGGCCGTTTTGAGCCTATTTATTTTACTAGAAATATTTGTATCTAGGATGCAATTTTCAATGTAAAATTTATATGTAATGACGAAGACCGGAGGAAGATCCATTTCGAGAAGACGAAGATTCAAGACGAAGACTTGTAATTAGATTACAGAGTTTTTGTTTTCTAGGAACGGTCCATGAACCACATGTTGGTAGCAACTAGGTTGTGAATGGTTGTTTCATATTGTATGAATGCCACAAACGCGCTTAAACGATTAATGTGCAAAGTGTAACGCTAATCGCGAAAATTCTCCCACGATAAATTATTAAGTTTATAAGGTTTCAAGGTTTTCCTTCCCTCCATCGAGTTTTCGGGAAATTGAAATCCAAACCGGATGTGCTATGCTTCCGAGTTATCGGGGTAGTCGTTCGGGGAGGACGGATAAATCACCGAGAGCGCATTGTATGCCTTCGGTTGGAGCAAATTTTATCCCTAGAAACCTGATAGGTTGCCGGATAAGATTCAATTGTGAAACTGATTTGCGTCAATGGTATAAACTTAACTTGTTCACGAACCATAGAAACCGTATAGGTTGAGGGGAGTGAACAAGGGGAAAAAGAAGATCGAATCATCCATTAGATGGGTTGGTGTTGGACACCACTTTATGAAAATTAATAGACTAGAAACCTGTTCGGTTGCCCTCTATTAAGATTTATAAAGAACTCGATCACCACTATGAAGTAGAGCGACGATACTTCCGGATTTCACATGGGAGTGTGTTATTCCGATAAAAATAGTAGGAGTTGGGTAACAAGAATAGAAAAGACCTTAATTCTTGACACGCTTTTTGTGTAACTATCGCAAGTGCACGATATCGTATCAAGTAGTAAAGTGGACTTTTTGAGTCCGGTTTATCGATCCCACAAGGAAGTTATGTTATAATTTGAATTATACACTATTAGTCTATTTTTATAGATACTTAAGATTAGTGAAACACACAATTAAAAAGTTTGGTTTAATAATTGCAAAGAAATTGCAATAATAGTTCTAATATTATAAGGAAATAAAAAGATAGCAATAATAATAGATTGATTATCGATAAAATGAAATAGTTGGGATTACAAACTTAGTTCGTCATTAGTTATAAAAGATGTATTGGAGATCATAAGATGAATTTACTTATTATGTTGTGTAGATTCGATTTTCCTTAAAAAGACGGTTTCTCTTTCGAACTATAAAACGCCCCTTACATATTGAATCAATCCACTATATTTCTATGTTGATTGGCTTCAATACATAGCATTAGGAATTGTGAAAATAACTCAATGAATCATCTAAGGACTAGGGGTATATTTCTATCCCCTAGAACAACTTAGAGTGAAGATCATTTGATCTAATCAAACATATTTTCTTTCGAAACATATGAAGATCATAAATATCTTCATTAATTGGCCAAATAAATAAAGATTGTTAAAACAATGAAAATCACACACAATAATAAGTAATTCATAATATATCTTTATACAAACATAAATAACATGACTAACCTTGTTTATAATCCCAACTTAAGAAACTTAGCCCATAAAGGGTTTATTACACATATTACAAGCTTTGGTGGTCATTCTTAGTTGAATCAAGAGAAAGAATTGATCCTAACTCCCTTAGTAGATAAAGGAGATAGAAACAATAAACTCTCTGAACAACATATGTTGTACCACACTAACTAAGATCACTCAAGAACACAAGTGTGTTCTTCACACAAAAAGAAAAGTTTACAAGAAAAATGGAAAATTATAAGATGAATGGTGAATGATGAAGGATCTAAGGGGTCTATTTATACACCTAAAGTCATCTAATAGCTCCAAAACTACAAGATTATTACATTATATCGGATCAATGCCACCATCCCCTCAATAATACACAAAAGTATAAAAATTAGACAAATCATAGCAATCACAAGAGTTACGGCCGTAACATTCGGGAGTTACGGCCGTAATCGAGGTGACTTACGGCCGTAACTTCACGAATGTTACGGCCGTAACGTGGCTTCGTAAATTTGCTCATTTGAAGCTTTGATAGTTACGTTTTCAGCCCGATTCCCTCGACTTTGCGTTTTTGCCCCAGATCTTCTTCTGATGATAACTTTTGATATATAACTCGATTTTGAATCCGAAAGACTGCCGAATTCGTCTCGGAAAGCCCTACAACATGAATATATCAAAATTCAATAAAGAGAATATTTATTAAACATGTTGTTTCTTGAGTAATTCGATTATTTAATCCGATCATCATCCAATAAAAATAAAATTATTAAAACTAATAAATTAAAAGCAAAAACGAGTAGACTAGCTCAATTATGGGTGAATTTTATCGATACAAACCATGGATAAGTGTACAAAAATGACACTTATCACACCCAAACTTTAATTCTTGCTAGTCCCGAGCAAGACTCATTATTATACACACTCCAAAAATAAAAATAAAATAAAAAAAAAAAAAAATAAGAAAATTAATACACACATAAATTAAAATATAAAAAGAGAAAAGGAGATCAAAATGCCATTAATAAACAACAACCCGACTTTATACAGTAGATAGAAATGAATCAAGATTCAAAATAAATCTACTAATATTTTTGAAGTTAAAACACGGTTTTTATTTTGTAATTCCAAAATGTAAGGTTTTCCCCCCAAAAGGTTGATTATTTCTTTCCCACTCGTGATACACACGACTCCCTTTAATGGTTGCTCTCGATCACTCGTTTATTTTTCGACTCAATATGAAGAAGAATTTCATTGGCGTCATCAAATATTGTGATTTTTACAAAATTGAGTGTATTGAAATTCAGCTGCTAATTAATTCAAATCTGCTCATAAACTACATCCCTTTTAGTGATAGCTTTCACACCGTTATTTGCTAACGTGTAGCTCTTTTCACTAACACAATTTCTATCTCATTTTTTTTTTTCGTAAAAAGGTGATAGCTTTCACACCGTTATTTGCTAACGTGTAGCTCTTTTCACCAATTTTTCTGAGACGGCAGCTACGCACCAACAATGGTTAGTCCTTTATTTTTTTTGCAAAATTTTAAGACTTCCAAAATTAGGCAGCTGTTGCTGCTCAACACTTCTCCTTTTCGTCATTTATTTTTTTAGGTGATAGCTTTCACACCGTTATTTGCTAACGTGTAGCTCTTTTCACCAATGACTCCTTTTTTTTAGGGAATAGAATTTTTGCAGAAAATCATTTAGTTAAGCATGAAAAATCAAAAACTCCACAAATTAAGTAAATTTAGCTTTATTTTTCTTCAAACAATTGATTCTTCTTTTCTCAAGGTAACGAATGACTCGATTTTATATGATAATTACAAGGCTTGGAAAGAGAGATTAAGGCTCAAAAAATTTTGGAATATACAATTTTTTTTTTTTTTTACCGGTTAAAACGATTTTAGAAGTTTGTATATAGCTAATTTATGGTGTTATGGCCAGATCTAAAAATCTCAAAAAAATCAAAATACTATAGATATATATATAAATATATATATATATAAAAAAAAATTAAGGCAAATAACCAAATCAATCAAAACACACCAAAATTATTAAACAAACCACACCAAAATTACAACACACCAAAATACTAAAACAAACCACCCCCAAACTTGAAAATAAAACTGTCCTCAGTTTAAAAATAAAATAAAAATCAATGCAGAAAAGCAGAATACTCCCTGTTAAGAAAGTTGATGTCTGAGCCTAACGCCTTTTAGAATCTGCAAGAGAATAAATATACGAGGCACACACAAAAGAAAATAAAATATACTCGTAAGTATAACATAATTTTTTAGATGCGCATCAAGAAAGTCCGAAGAGTCGCCTTACGCTGCCATCAAAGTTTTTATAAAAGCAAAACACGAAATAAAAATTACAAAGAATACATAAATCGCGAATAGATGCGCGTCAAGAGATCAAGAAGAAACTCCTTAAGCCGCCATCATTTAGCACGATTATTACACACGATGTAAAGTAAAAATACAAGAGGTCCGTCATGGGTTATCAAAGGGAGAGGAATGAATCTACTTTTCGTTTTCTCACGGTAAAATCTTCTACCTGCATAATTTTAGCTAGAGTGGATCTGGTTGAGGAACAAATTCATTGAGTTTTTCGATTAGTTCTTCTCGTGTTGTTGCAACGACTATGATTCGCTTTGCACGCTCGGAAATAAATCCCTTTTCAGCAGAGTAGTCGATGAAAGACAGGAAACCATCAAAGAAACCATTGACATTAAGCACTCCTATTGGTTTTGATGAACATTTAGTCGGGCTCGTAACCACATGAAAAAGTTCCTCAAGTGTGCCAAAACCACGGGAAGGGCGATAAAGGCGCTGAATTATTTATCATGTGAGTTATGCGATCTTGCATATTCACAGATCTAAACTCATCTCCAATAGTTGACCGTAATTTTACTTTCACCAGAGGTTTTGGGATTACTCCCAACACTCTTACTCCTTCCATATAGGCGACAGAGCTCGCCCCATTAATCCTAGACTTCCTCCTCCGTAAACTACATGAATGCATTTTTCTCCTAAGGTACGACCCAAGTTGTGGGCTGCTTCAGTGAAGCATGCCTCTTTTCCAGAACTAGATCCACCAAAAATGCAGACTGTGTAAAATTTTTTTGTTGAAGATGATGACTCCATTTTTGAAAAGAAAAAAAAAAAAATTTTAGAGAGAAACAGAGAAAAGTGCAAGTTTGAGGGATGAATGAAAGAAACCAGTAGAAAGTTTATTTATAGAAGAAAAAGAAGGTAAAAATTGTTTAACAAGTTTGTGATTGCGTTTGATTGTGCTTCAACTACTCAATAGAATAATGAAAGCTTTTATCGCGTATCACATTTTTTATTCAGAAAATCTCACCACACGACAAAAATAAAAGATACTTACGCGTATGTACAGTAGTTGTGATTGTGGCTCACATCTTCCTCTGATTTTACGTTCAGAAACGGCCTAAACGCCTTCTATGAGTCGGGGAGAAGCTTCCCATCCAATTTTCTTACAAATTGGCAAACAGGGTCTTTTAACGTCAGATTCCCAAGACGTTGTTCATATTCTGGTTTGAATTTATTCCACAAACATTGAATTCCGTAATACACAAGTCCACTAGGATGCGTGTCAAGAGAAATTTCGATGTTATCTAAATTCTCCTTATTCAGACCATCATTAATGAACTGAATTTTATCTTCTCTGTTTGTAGATGGAATTCCTAAAGATCGACATTTTGCATTACAGTTCCATCTAGCACATTTATAGCAAACGGCTAGAATCTTTGCTCGTCGTTTCTTGGCATATGAACTTTTTCCAAGCCCTGGTAAAAATCTAGTTGGTGTTTCTGTGAATTCACCTTCTATTCTTACTTTGGCTTCGATAATGAATCTTATGTCAAAAGGTATGCTTTTATTCGTAAGCAACCTCATCCTTTCAAGCCTTGTCTTATAAATTTTTAAAATTGCATTTTTGCTTAGAAAGGGAAATCTTTTTTCAATTTTAAACAATGTTTCATCCATGATAAAAAAACAAAAATAAAAAGACAATGAAAATAATTAAAAAAAAAAATATATACAAATATCAGTTGTTGTGGGAAACTGAAAAATCCGACTTTAATAGTCACGGAGTACCGTTATCCGCCACTTGACCGGACAAACACAATTTAGTACTAAGTTACAACGTCGAGAAATTTGTACCTACAAAAATAGTTTATAATGTAAGATTTCAAATATAACTTATACTTCCCCAAGAACGGCGCCAAAACTTGACACGCTTTTTGTGTAACTATCGCAAGTGCACGATATCGTATCAAGTAGTAAAGTGGACTTTTTGAGTCCGGTTTATCGATCCCACAAGGAAGTTATGTTATAATTTGAATTATACACTATTAGTCTATTTTTATAGATACTTAAGATTAGTGAAACACACAATTAAAAAGTTTGGTTTAATAATTGCAAAGAAATTGCAATAATAGTTCTAATATTATAAGGAAATAAAAAGATAGCAATAATAATAGATTGATTATCGATAAAATGAAATAGTTGGGATTACAAACTTAGTTCGTCATTAGTTATAAAAGATGTATTGGAGATCATAAGATGAATTTACTTATTATGTTGTGTAGATTCGATTTTCCTTAAAAAGACGGTTTCTCTTTCGAACTATAAAACGCCCCTTACATATTGAATCAATCCACTATATTTCTATGTTGATTGGCTTCAATACATAGCATTAGGAATTGTGAAAATAACTCAATGAATCATCTAAGGACTAGGGGTATATTTCTATCCCCTAGAACAACTTAGAGTGAAGATTATTTGATCTAATCAAACATATTTTCTTTCGAAACATATGAAGATCATAAATATCTTCATTAATTGGCCAAATAAATAAAGATTGTTAAAACAATGAAAATCACACACAATAATAAGTAATTCATAATATATCTTTATACAAACATAAATAACATGACTAACCTTGTTTATAATCCCAACTTAAGAAACTTAGCCCATAAAGGGTTTATTACACATATTACAAGCTTTGGTGGTCATTCTTAGTTGAATCAAGAGAAAGAATTGATCCTAACTCCTTAGTAGATAAAGGAGATAGAAACAATAAACTCTCTCGAACAACATATGTTGTACCACACTAACTAAGATCACTCAAGAACACAAGTGTGTTCTTCACACAAAAAGAAAAGTTTACAAGAAAAATGGAAAATTATAAGATGAATGGTGAATGATGAAGGATCTAAGGGGTCTATTTATACACCTAAAGTCATCTAATAGCTCCAAAACTACAGCATTATTACATTATATCGGATCAATGCCACCATCCCCTCAATAATACACAAAAAGTATAAAAATTAGACAAATCATAGCAATCACAAGAGTTACTACGTAACATTCAGGAGTTACGGCCGTAATCGAGGTGACTTACGGCCGTAACTTCCTGAATGTTACGGCCGTAACGTGGCTTCATAAATTTGCTCATTTGAAGCTTTGATAGTTACGTTTTCAGCCAGAATTCCCTCGGACTTTGCGTTTTTGCCCCAGATCTTCTTCGGATGATAACTTTTGATATATAACTCTGATTTTGAATCCGGAAAGACTGCCGAATTCGTCTCGGAAAGCCCTACAACATGAATATATCAAAATTCAATAAAGAGAATATTTATTAAACATGTTGTTTCTTGAGTAATTCAGTTATTTAATCCGATCATCATCCAATAAAAATAAAATTATTAAAACTAATAAATTAAAAGCAAAAAACGAGTAGACTAGCTCAATTATGGGTGAATTTTATCGATACAAACCATGGATAAGTGTACAAAAATGACACTTATCAATTCTATACTCAGAACATAATATAACAAGTCACTAATTAATCTGTTATGCTTAATGCAGACATAACTCAATATGACAATGAATCCACTCGTAATTCTACTCGAAAAGAACACCTTAATGGGACCTAACTTTGTGGATTGGCTCCGCAATCTGATGATTGTCCTCAATATAGAGGCACTGGGATATGTCTTGGAGACGGACATTCCGGCGCCTCCTGTGCGGACCCGAGCCAATCAGGAAGAGATTGAAAACCACGAAAAGTAGGTTAAGGATGACGTGAAAGTCCGTGCTTATATGATGGCTTCCATGTCTAATGAGCTTCAGAGAGCTCATGAAAAAATGACTTATGCTAGGCAGATTCTATCTCACTTAACTGAACTTTATGGTGAGCACAGCAGAACTGCTAGATATGAGATATCCAAGCAACTGTTCGGTGAAAGGATGAAGGAAGGTGAGAAGGTTGGGTAACACGTCCTCAAAATGATATCCATGATCGAGAGATTGAAGGCTCTTGATTTTAAAATGGATACTTCTCTCCAAACCGACCTTATCCTACATTCTCTCCCTGATTCCTTCTCACAGTTTGTTATGAACTTCAACTGCAATGAGATTGCATGTAATTTAGCTGGGCTAATGAACAAACTTGTGACCGCTCAGTCTCAGATGAAGACTCCGCGGATGAAGGAGTCTGCTCTTGTGATTTCTTCTGGACCTCGGAGGACTAAGAACAAGAAGAAAAAGACCAAGAAGCAAACTGTACCACAAGTTAAGGACCTTAAGGGTAAGGGCAAGGCCCCGATGGTTCCGAAGAACAAGAAGAAGAAGGATGCTTGTCTCAAGTGCGGTAAGCTGGGCCACTGGGCTAGAGACTGTCCGATTCTTCATGGCACTTCAGGTACAGAACTTTTAGTTTTGGAAATAAATTGTTCGCCATCGTATTTTCTACTTCGGATACCGGATTCTCGTGCTAGTTCTCATATTTGTACCGTGAATCGGGATCGGAACAAAGTAGGAAGCTTGGAGCCGGAGAAGTTATGATCACGGTCGGAAGCGGGCATAGTGTCGAGGCGACCACATAGGATCACTTCTTTTAGGTTTAGAATCCGGCTTTGTTTTGACTTTAAAAGATGTACTTGTTTTGCCCAAGGGGCACAAAACATTGTATCCATTCGGTCATGGACCGAAAAGGCTTTTCATTTTTCATTGGTGATGGTTCTGCAAAATTTATTTTAGAAATAAACTAGTGGTACTGCTACATTGTTGAATGGATTGTATCATCTAAATCTCAGCAACAAAGTAGTTGTGAATACTATGACTAGAAAACATGGTAGGGATGAAACCAGTCAAGTTTTGAAATGGCATCTTAGACTTGGTCATGTTGGTCAGACCAAGGTTTACAAGATGGAAAAAGATGGACTTATGGGTCCATTGGGATCGGATCCCTTTCCTACTTGTGAATCTTGCCTTAAAGGCAAAATGACTAAGTCCCCCTTCACAGGACATTTGAAAGAGCCACTGATAAACTGGGATTAATCCATACCGACGTATGTGGTGCTTTGGAAGCAGCACGTGATGGATATCAATATTTCATTACGTTTACGGATGATCATACTAGGTATGGTTATGTATACTTAATGAAACATATATCCGAGGCCTTTGAGAAATTCCAGGAATTCAAGGCCCTAGTCGAGAAACAAACTGGTAATCATATCAAAGCACTTCGGTCGGACCGAGGTGGCGAGTATATGAGTACGGAGTTTGACGAGTTCCTTAAGGAACATGAAATAGTTTCACAACTAACACCTCCAGGTACTCCTCAATTAAATGGTGTGTCAGAAAGAAGGAACCGGACCTTGTTGAACATGGTCCGTTCCATGTTGGGATATACTGACTTGCCGATTTACCTGTGGGGGTATGCACTCTTGACTGCCGCTTATATCTTGAACAGATGTCCTTCCAAATCCGTTCCTAAAACTCCACATGAGATGTGGGAGGGCAGGAAACCAAGTCTTAATCATATTAGGATTTGGGGATGTCCCGCCTATGTCAAGAAGACTAAGGTGGAAAAGTTGGAAGGTAGGTCTGCAAAGGGACGTTTCATTGGATTCCCATCTGGGACGATGGGATATCTATTCTACATGCCCGAAGATCGAAGGATCGTTGTTGATTTACAAGCACACTTCCTGGAAGATGAGTTCATTCAGGAAGGCGGAGCAGGTAGAAGTATTTCTTTAGAAGAATACAATGAAACTCCTCGAGAGACACCTGTGCAAGAAACTGGAACCGAACTTTCTGAAACACAAGTACAACCACCTCGTAGGTCTAGTAGGGTGTCTCATTTACCTGAGAGGTATGGGCTTGTGCACTTGGAGGAGCTGGGTCTCCATGAGGTTCCAAGTGATAGCCAAGAGACCGACCCAACAACCTATGACCAAGCGATGGTGGATGTAGACTCCGCAAAATGGCGTGAAGCTATGGAAGCTGAGATAGACTCGATGCATGTCAATCAGGTCTGGACTCTAGTAGACCGCCCCAAGGGCATAGTGCCTATTGGGAACAAGTGGATCTACAAGAGAAAGACTGATGGTGATGGCAAGGTTGACGCCTATAAGGCCAGGCTTGTGGCAAAGGGTTATACCCAGAAGGAAGGGATCGATTACCACGATACCTTCTCGCCCGTAGCCATGATCAAGTCTATTCGCATGATGCTTGCTATAGCTGCCTACCACGATTATGAGATATGGCAAATGGACGTAAAGACAGCTTTCCTTAATGGATTCCTCGAGGAGGAAATCTATATGGAGCAGCCTAAAGGCTTTGTGTCCGAAGTCGATATTCAGAAAGTGTGCAAGCTTCAGCATTCCATTTATGGACTGAAGCAAGCGTCGCGTAGTTGGAACCTTCGTTTTGACGAGGCAGTCAAAGAGTTTGACTTCGTGCAAAATGAGGAGGAACCTTGTGTATACAAGAGGGTTAGTGGGAGCAAGATCGCATTCTTAGTACTATATGTAGATGACATTCTACTAATAGGAAATGATGTGGGAATGCTCAGTTATGTGAAAGCTCGGATTTTGAGTAATTTCTCCATGAAAGACTTGGGAGAAGCTACCTATATTCTTGGTATTCGACTCTACAGGGATAGAGCGAAGAGAACAATAGGTCTTTCCCAAGCCCTCTATATAGATAAAATCTTAAAGCGATTTAAAATGGATGATTCTAAAAGAGGGTTCCTACCGATGCAACATGGAATAAAACTTTCTTTGAAGATGTGTCCTCAAAGTGAGGAACAACGAAAGGAAATGAGTAATATACCATATGCTTCGGCCGTGGGTAGCCTTATGTATGCTATGTTGTGTACAAGACCTGACATCGCGCATGCTGTAAGCGTGGTGAGTAGGTTTCAGGCAAACCCAGGTAGGGAACATTGGACTGCCGTAAAGAACGTTCTCAAGTACTTGAGAAGGACTAGAGATATGGTTCTGATGTATGGTGGTGGAGAATTGGATGTGGTGGGATTCACTGATTCGGACTTCCAAGGACTGAAGGACGACTCGATGTCCACTTCTGGCTACATATTTACTCTTAATGGAGGAGCAGTATCTTGGCATAGTGCCAAGCAAAGCGCGACTGCTGATTCCACCTGTCAGGCTGAGTATCAAGCAGCCTCGGAGGCTTCCAAGGAAGGGTTCTAGATTAAGATGTTTCTGGAAGAACTTCAAGTGATACCATGTGCTGAGCTGCCTGTTCCGCTGTACTGCGACAACGACGGAGCTGTAGCGTAGGCCAAGGAGCTGAGGTTTCACAACAGCACCAAACATATTGAGAGGAAGTATCATCTCGTAAGAGAATTTGTTCGCAAGGGATACATTGTGCTGCACAGAGTTGACTCGGCCGACAACGTCGCCGATCCACTGACCAAGCCACTTTCTCAGACTAGCTTGGAGCGTCATCTGGAGAACATGGGTATTAGATACCATAGTGTGTGGAATTGAGTGCAAGTGGGAGATTGTTAGGAGTATGCCCTAGAATGCCACTCAGAGGATATTGAGTGAGGGCATTGCACTTGTAATTATGTAAATCATTTATATAAGGCAAATAAATGTTTCTTTATTTACTGGTAGTTACTGACATTCCTAACTCGTAAATAAACATATAGAAACTAGTCCGTGTATTTGAGAGCAAAACGTTCCACTCCTTATTGGATAAGGGGGTCGGCACTGGAAAGGTTATAGCTCAAATACTTAATCGTTCGCAAGTCGATGAAACTTGACTGGGCGTTAAGTTTATGTGAAGACTTTTATGACGTGTTCTTTGACATGGAGAGTGCCTGTCGAACGCTAATGGTAAGTGGGAGCACACGTTATAGGTATGCTAATTGGATTAGTATACTCGAACCGACTCACCCTCGATTCGTCACACGGATTTCACTCCGGGACAGTCAATGATGGAATCGAAAGGTTGTGATAGGTATTCGTGAACCTTCGACTTGAGGATTTAGTAGGGATGTGCTTGTGATGTCAAGATTTTCATTAGAGTAGTTCGACCCTGTAAATCAGAAGGCGGGGGTCAACCTCGACGTGCATCTTGACGGGCAAGTAGCAGGTCCTACTGAATACCAAGATAGAATTCTTTCTCCTGTTAGTGAACGGGTTATATGTCCTATGCGGTTATTGGCAGATGAGATCATAAGTCTTTGGCCAAAGCATTGGATCTAGCCGTATTAGATACACGAGAGCTCGATGATCTCGATTTGCATTAACGCATGCATAGCGTCAAGTACAGATGGGGTTTGACTGACCGTGACCCCATAACTTGATCGGGACATTTGGAAGAAGGGTTTATACGTTTGCTGGTATTCACGACAGAATGGTTCTTGAATGATCCCAATCATTCGTTCTCAGTTGGGGTACAGTGTAGGCCGCTAGGCTGGCTAAGTGGTGCTACTACTCTTTGGTTCCTCCCATTGCTGACTGAGACGGACCTACCGAGTCGCGCATTAGGATTTACTACGGAATGAATCGAGCTTAATCTCTCATTATGAATATTAGATATTGGATATCTAATTTGGGACATTGGATATCTAAATCGATTTATTGGATAAATTGATTTACGGCTTAATGGATTAAATAAATTACTGGGTGATTAATTTAATTCGTGAATATAATTATTTCTTGGAGAAATTAATTATGTTATCATGTATTTGATATGATTAATTGATTGGATTAATTAATCGATATAAATACATCGGAACGGAATCGGAGTTTATCTGTTTGGACTCTTGGGAGTCCGAAACGAACCGAACTCGTCCGATTTCTTCTAGAGGCCGGCCCCCACCTTAATTTCCTACCTTGATCATAGTCTTGTTTTCTTGTTGGAAGACTTGACATTTGAGATTTCATATCTCTTATATTAAGGGAAAAGGAGATATTGTGGGTGACTTTATCTTGTGAATAAATTTTGAAGACCAAAATAAAAGCCTCATTCTCTTCTCATTTTGAACTCACGGCAGCTTCATATTAGTGAGAGGGAAGAGAAATTTTTTTGTGTTCTTCCATTCATTCACTTCTTCTTCATTTTTCTTGGAGAAAATTGAGAGAAAATTATTGAGAGATATATTATACACTTGGAGTGTAATAATAAAAGCTTCATCACTTAATTCTAGCCGTAGCCTTAGAGGTTAATCAAGTGTTGTCATTCCGGTCGTTTTTCCGGCGCGTGGCAAGTAGAGACGCGGTGCTTTCGGCGTTGGATCGTTCAAGAGCTTGGCTCAATCCTGTTGAAAACATACGCAATCAAACATGTTGTATGAATCAACTAATGGTACGGATCAAAGGGTGGCGCCACACTACGCCCGGGATGGAAATGTGTCCGTGCACAAGCCACCAACGAGTATCGATCGAATACACGTGTGGTCTTGTACCTAATCAGTCTCACGAAGTGATCTTCTCGTGTGCACAGTCCAATGTGAGGCCAACAACCAACACACGACTTAATATGTGCCCGACATGAAAATCCTACACATATCAACCGGCACGCCAGTATGACCCGGAATGCCACGAGATAACAAAAGTGACATCGAAATCAATAATGACTCCCCGAGATGAAATGAAAGTGAAATGAATGATAGCTCAATGAAATGATTGGAACCGTCGTTCCTTGTGACTGAAGTGATTAATTGACAATTACAAGTCTCAATACGGTTAATACATTATGAATGAACTATAATTATGAATGAACAACAACAAAAGGAATGAATATCCTTTTAACCGAGTAAGAATTAACTTACACAACACCGATGAAGTATGTCCTTCCACGAACAACGTCCTAAATGAAATGTCGGTCGCTCGAACAACCTTAAATAACAATACCAACAATGCTCAATATACGAATCAAACACGATTATAACCGACTCAAACATCGATACAACAATATCCAAACTCATTGAGGCATTCTAGCGAACACTTAGCAACAAACATCCTTTGATAATATCCAAATCCCGAATATATCAAAACCAACTCCAAAATAAGTATTTCAAACCAATAAAACAACTTCAATGATATCAATAACCCCATAGGAATCCATAATTCGAGTTAACGACAACATCTAATCGAAAACCCCAAAAATATCAAAGTCAACCCCAAAGTGTTCTTGAATCAAACCACAAACAATTCATGAAATCCAAAATATATGCCATTAAATCCGTAGGAACACATTTATCTAAGGTAGATAATCCATATCTAACATATTCCAACAACAATCCAAGTTCATATGAAGAAAACGGAAGGAAAACCCCAAATATCCGAATTTCTAGATTCAATAAATCATTACCTTTGATTTGATGTGTTGGGGATGATGAAATGATGATTACTCCAGATTATAAGCTTGATTATGATGATAGATGATTGCACCTCGAAGAACACTCTCCAATTCCTCCAAAATCGCCTAAAACCGCCGAAGAAACGAAGAGAAATGACAAAAGACGTTAAAGGACTGGACTGTCCTATATATAGAAAATCCCAGTTAGCGTGCGCTAGCTCTTGTGCATAGCGTGCGCTAACGGGTGTACTGGGTAGTCCAATACCCTCTGTTCACAACGGTAGCGTGCGCTACGTACCTCTTGTAGCGTGCGCTACGACCATGTACTTAGCGTGCACTAACTCAAAATGTTAGCGTGCGCTAACGAATTATCTGATGCCCAATACTGGAGTCCAGAACCTTCTGTCCTCTGACCTGATCGCGGTAACGTGTGCTACAATCAATATTTAGCGTGCGCTACTACACCATTTGCGTACGCTAAAACCACTCGTAGCGTGCGCTATGAATTAATCTCGTTCAGTCCCGTAGCCACTGGACTCAACCTGATCCGACCTTAGCGCGCGCTACACCGACTGTATAGCGTGCGCTACACCGACCTAATAGCGCGCTCTACTTACCATTCGTAGCGTGCGCTACTTACAATCTCAACTGCAGTCCAGTGCCTTCTGGACTGCCTGCTGAACTACACTAGCGTGCGCTAGTGTTGAGAGGTAGCGTGCGCTACCCGTACTCAATTAGCGCACGCTAAAGAGAGTACGTAGCGTGCGCTACTCCTCACACACAGCACACTATGAAGAGGACAACGGTGATAAACACGGCACGAAACTCCATCTAGGTTGATGATGAATGACGATACAATTACTCTGAACAATGAATACAATGATTGAATATGAGTGACAAACGATCCTTAATGAGTGAAAATTACTGAGTGACAATTAGAGAATGATAAGTACTGAATGATAATGACTTAATTACAACCAGGTATTACAGGCGACCTCGCTTTTGACTTTGCGATCGTCTGGGAGAAGATACGGAGTCTTCCTGACGATCGTATAGACGCCCGCCAAATTAACAACGAAGCCTGCTGGGTGGTTGCTCGGCTGTTTCGCTACCCTCGCCATCTAAAGGTTCCAGGTACGAGCTTTAGGCGATCTTCTTTGACCAGCCAATCGTCTTGACTGAGGAAGATTACTAACTTTGTCGCTTGTTTTCTTTTGCAGAAATTCGTTTCCCTTGTTTCCCAAAGCCTCCTGCTGCGATTGCCATGTCTAATCCGGGGGTCATGAACCGTCTTCGCCAAGGGAAAAAGGTGAGCTAAGCTCCTTCTGCTCCGCCGCAACCGACCACGGAGGCAAGACCTCTCCAGGAGCCTGTTGTCGAAGGGCGAGAGCCTCGGGAGGAGGAGCAACTTCGGCTTATCCGTAAGAAACGGAGGACTGTGGAGTCCTCAGCCCATGTTACTGCAGACAAGTCGTCGATCTCTGTGCCTCCGATTTCCGCGATTCCTCCGGTGGAGGGGTCCACGCCATCTTCGGCTTTTCTTCAGTCAATGGCGACTGCTGAGGCCGAGACTTTGCGTAGCAGGCCGTTGTTCGGCCGTGACCCGAAGAAGGTCGAGAGGTAAGCACAGTCGTTTTGCCAAGTTATGAAACTTGTGTAGGAAACACACTTAACTCTTTTGTCCTTTGTGCAGGATCCGCCATTCCGACCCGAATTGCTCGCAGATGGTGTTGGACTTCCTGTCGAGCAAAGCTCCTCGCGAGGTCAGCGATATCCCTTCCTACGTTGCTCGGGCTACCGCTTCCCTCCCAAAGGCCTGGACAACCGATCTGGACGCGATCGCGCGCCGGCGATCTGCTGATGCGATGCAGGCTACTTTTGCGCTGGCCCTCCAGACGGCGACGATGGCTGCCCAGGCCGTGCGGGACTATGAGGGGCGGCCGTCCACTGCCCGTCTCCATGCGGACCTCGAAGCCGCACGGAGACAAAACATTTAGTTTGTCGATCGGCTCGCGGCTATGGAGAAGAGCTCCGCGGAGGCGGCTAAGCAGGCGAAGCAGGATGTTGACGGGGCGCGGGCGACGACTGACCGGATGTGGGACCAAATGACAGAAGCCCGCAGGTCGTACGCGGCCGCGCAGAAGGAGGCCGACCAGCTTAAGGTTACTGTCGCCCGACTAACCAGCGAGCTTGCATCCTCGAAGGAAGAGGTGGCCACCAAAACTGCCGAGCTTGAGGGCGCTTGCCAAATGGTTGCGGAGTTGAAGGAAAAGCTGAAGGCGATTGAGGCCGATCCCTTCGTTAACGTGGAGTACGTCAGTGAGTTCGCCTATTACATGGCTTATGTTGACGCCATCCGCACCGCTAAGAAGGGAGGGCTCGAGGTCGGCCCTTTGGCTGAAAATTTCAAAGCCTATGCGCTGGAGCATCCTCTGCAGCCTGACTTCACCGTGCCGATCCTCGACCTTTCCGCGGATCTCGGAATCGACTTGAGATGGTACCCGCTGCCGGACAACCTTGTTCATCCGGGTGCCTTGGAGGATGGGGGTTCAGAGCCTGCAGCTGGCAATGGAACGGGCGCCGATCCTTGAGCATTTCTGCTTTTTACTTGTAATTTTTGTAGCTTTCGTTGTACTTTAGCCTTCGGGCGACTGTGTTTGTATTCGTATTCCAAGTAATGAAATGAATATTTGCTTCTCTGATTTCTTTCTTGAATGATGGTCTTTCTGTGTTTTTAGCATGACTTTATACAAGTGTTTGAGAAACTATCGTTGTGTGTACAGCTCCAAGTGAATTGATAAACTCATATTGATAACTTTTAAAACAAAGTCGATCGCTGCACATACATCTTAACAATGCCGATCGTCGTACATGTATTTGAGTAAAGACGATCGTGGTATACATATCTCCGCTCTTCCCCCTTGTTTTTGTTTACTTAGTGAAAGTAAGGGGACGAAAATAAATCGTTTAGTGAGCGGTCTTCAATTTTGCATATTCCTCGAGGAAGGCCGACCATCCCGGCTTAGAGGAACCGTGCACAGTCATGGAGTTCGATGGAACCGACCTCCGCGACGGTGTCTTGTGCGCGAGCGACATTCCGTCTGATGGCAAACTTCTCGCGACTCACTTAATTGTGAGAGTTCTCCGTAGGCTGCGCCCGCCTCGTATTTAAACAAAGGGCGAGCGGTCTTGGTCTGGAGGAGTCCTTGCACGGGGCGTCGTCGGATTAATCGACTCCACGACCGCGGCTTGTTAGCACTTTTCTACCTCAGACCGTCATGTTAGATGACGATCCTAGACGGTATACGTTGTTATGGGGGGAGGGACGCGTCGCATTGTCTGGATCCACCATGTTAGGTGATGGATCTTTGAGGGCGGGCGAACGTGTCCATAGATCTGTTTTGGAGGGTCCTTTGGCTACGCCCGCCTCGTATTTAAACGAAGGGCGAGCGATTGTTGCTCAAAGGAACCTTGCACGGTCATAGAGAACGGTTTCATCGTCCTCCACAACCATGTAGGCACTTTTCTACCTCGGACCGTCATGTCAGATGGCGATCCTCGACGGTATACGTTGTGCTGAGGGAGGCAATCGCTTGCCTAGGTCCATCATATTAGATGACGAACTTTAGAGGGCGAGCGAGTCATCCTCTTTTTCGAGGTGTTGCTCAGGCAGTAGCCTTTTCGATTTGACGTGGTGGGAATTGGGGAAAGACTTCCGAAGTTCCCCTCTTGATTGAAACATATAGATCCGGCCGCCGAGGTTGATCGGGTGGTCGACTCGTATGAGTCTTCCGGCCTATCGCGTTCGACTTCGCGACCGGTCTGAGAGATTGACAGGGCTCCGGCTAAGCCAATAGCCTGTTCAGCTTGCCCTCCTCGAACAATCTCCAGAGTTGTCTGAGGAGGTCGCGGCATTGGTTGGTGCTGTGACCGGGACTCTTGTGGTAAGCACAAAATTTAATGTGGTCCAGATGACCGTTGTCGCTTATCTCCTTTGGCTTGCTAGCTTTCCCCGCCCCTTGATGGCGTAAAAAATATGAGCTGGAGTTCGGTTGAACTTGTGGAGGAGATGGGCTTCCACCTCCTCGAAGGCCTTGAAATCACCGGGTGGTTTGGCGACCGCCTTGTTGGATTTGGCGACCGCCGCCCTTTGGATGGGAGGCGGCGTCTCCTCACCTAGGTGAAGGGTGAGGAGCCTCTGCCTGGCCAGAAAATCGGCAGCCTTGGCGCGGAAGATCGCATAGGTCGGAGGGATGTTCTTCGTGAGGTGCCTAAACATGGGTGAATGACCGTAGAATCCCCCCAGGACCGAGTAGAGGGCGAGCTCGTCGCTTATGGGCTCGCCGGTGAGGACTATTTCATCCACCCGGTCGATGTAATTTGCATCGGACTCGTCTTCCCCCTACCTGATTTTCATCATGCGGTGGGGGCCTTCTAGTCTGGCGACCTTGGCGGCGAAGTATGTCGTGAAGTCAATCGCCAGTTTCTCAAAGGAATTGAGCGATCGCGGTGGCAGTGAGACGTACCACTTATGGGCAGTTCGCCCTATGTTAACGGGAATGTTCGGCACTTGGTCGCATCTGATGCCCCACACCCGGTCATGTAGATCCGGAACTTGCTCAAGTGGATCTCGGGGTCCGATCTCCCCTCATACAAAGGTGTTTGAGGAGGAGCGATCCTTGGTTGCACGGGGGAGCTCGATGTGGACCGCGAGTGGATCACTAGATCCGATGATCTTTCTACTGGCACTTGCCCCAGTTTCCATGAGCGTTTTCATATTGTCGAGCTGGCATTGCATAGCGGCCATCGCCGTGGCCTGGCTGCTCGCGGCTAGGCGCTCGGAGCGGGAGCCGAGGCAATCAAGTACTGATCCCCTAGCTCCGCTGTCGATGATGTCCTTGCCGCGGGGCTCGATTCTTCGGCGGATGGGGGCCAAACGGCTGACCTATTTTTGGTTGGGAGTTGGGTATGCCGAACTCCTGGTGACGGATTCGGACTCCGTCGTCTCGAGGTTGGGGTCAGAATGCCCCGGTCGCCACGATGGATCGCTTCCCAGGCGGCTGAATATGGAACCGTCCCGCCTTGCGAGAGCCTTTCCTCGTGAATCGGGGCTTTCTGACGATCGCTCGACAAGTAACCCCTTGAGTTTCCGCTTGCCCGCGCGGCGGATGGCCGAGGGGGTTATGGCGGGCGCTTCGCATGCTCTCTGTCGCTCCCTTAGGATGGCCATAGCCTCCTCAATCTGTTCCGCGGTTTGGAACTGGTCGAGCGAGAGGCTGGTCCGTCCCTCAGGGGCGGGATCGAGAGTCTCGTGTCGCCGCGGCTACCCTCTGCCGTAGGCTGGGGCTCGGATTGAGCCGGAAGATGACGTCCGGCGGATCGAAGAGTGGCTTTCTTCGCTGTGGTGGCAGACGTCATCATTCTGAAGGTTTTTATTTGAAGAACAGTGAGTGTCTCTTCAAGTATATGCTTTAGAGAACAGTGAGTGTTCTTCGAAACGGTCCGAATGAAAATGAAGGTAGATCGAGACCCTTCTTCTAGTGCCAATTGTTGTTACCCAAAATATTATTCGGAACGGATTGCTGGAATGGATGAGTAACAAACAAATGCGAGAGCACTTCCGTGGGAAAGTAAATAATACAAGATTTGTCGGGGTTGTTAGTCCCGGGCTTGAATGCTCTCGCAAGATATTATTAATACGAATACTTGGGAGTACAAATATTAATGTTAGAGTACAATTACAATGAGTGTAAAGATCCTAGTTATCTAGCTCTTGAGTGCTGATGATTGCCGGAAGAACCAGAGATGATGCTCTGTGAGTTCTTGTAACGACGATGGAGTGCTGTGTTTACTGCAAGAAATCGACTGTCTCTCACTGTGTGGATTAGCTGAACACTCGTGTGGGAATAATTCCTTAACTTCTGAACCGAACCTCCTTCCAGTTGCTGGAGGTTCCCTATTTATAGGAGTGGAGGTAGTTGGGCGATCGCCTATGCTGTATTATAATAAGCGGGCGATCGTCTTTAGCACATGGGTTGGTCTCCTCAGAGTCCGCAGCAGCTGCTGGCAGCCGGTTGCACGAACCAATGAGAAGACAACACGCGTCCGGAATCGCTGTCTTGGGAGGTCCCACCTAGGACCTTTCGGCGGGTCTGTCGGTAGGTGGGATTGTCCTTGTCGTGGACAGTTGTTGATGGGCTGGAGTTAAATATCCTTATTCTGCGGCACCATTCGCGGATCTGCACGTGGGTCATCACTCCAAGGCCCGGTCTTCGTAGATAATGACGGACGATGGCCTTACACGTGGCAAAGGACGGTCGTCATTGGTCGGGCACCAGAGTCGATCGCTAGATGCCAAGAGGCGATCGCCCTAGACGTCGATCGCTCGATACCTGATCTCGGTCTGGACTCTTCGCTTGGCAAGTCTCGCTGATTATTTGATGTCTTTCTGGCCGCCGGCACCTATGCCGATCGCCGTCGAGGCGTGTAAATCGCCGCACAACAAGAGGTATGGCTATCTGCATCAAGAGAAACTTGGTCCTCATGAGATGAGCGAAAGTGGCCAAGAGAATGATCCCTCTACTTATGACCAGGCGATGGTAGATGTGGACTCCAAAAAGTGGCAAGAGGCTATAGAAGCTGAGATAGACTCTATGCATGTTAATCAGGTCTGGACTCTAGTGGATCGTCGTAAGGGCATAGTGCCTATTTAGAATAAATGAATCTACAAGAGACAGACTGATGGAGATGGCAAGGCTTATACCTATAGGGATAGGCTTGTTGCGAAGGGTTATTACCAAAGATAGGGAATCGATTACTTCGAGACCTTTTCGCATGTAGCCATGATAAAGTCTATTCGCATGATGCTTGCCAAAGAAGCCCATTTTCATTATGAAATATAGCAAATGGATGTGAAAATGGCATTTCTAAAAGCATACCTCGAGGAGTAGATCTATATGGAATAGCCTAATGGATTCATATATGAGGCCAATATTCATAAAATATACAAGCTTCAGCCTGCCATCTATCGACTGATGGAGGCTTCGTAAAGTTGGAATCTTCATTTTGATGAGACAGTCAAAGAGTTTGATTTAGTCAAAAACAAAGAGGATCCATGTATTTACATGAAGGTTAGTGGGAGCAAAATTGCGTTCGTTGTATGATATGTGGATGACATTCTACTTATAGGAAACAATGTAGGAATGCTCAGTTATGTGAAAGCTTGGCTTTCTAGTAAGTTCTCAGTGAAAGACTTGGAAGAAGCCACCTATATTATAGGTATTCGTCTCTACTGTGATAAAGAGAAGAGAATGATTGATACGGTTCCTGACCCAGAACCCGACCCACCTGAGAGTGTGCATGGCAGAATGGGCTCAACTAAAAGTGGCTAAGTGCCGTCCGGGTTAAAAGAGAGCTGCCCAATCCAATCCTTTATTTTAGTTCATTCAATTTAGTAGTTTATTTGTTTCCTTTATTTTTGGGATATTTTCCTTATATGTCGGTTCTTTTTTTTCCAAGTTATCTATTCCTATTTAAGTTTGTAACCAAGGATGGATTGGCAGATTTGATTTAATAAAGAAACATATTTGTTTGAACGGTTTGTTCATCACACCGCTCGGTTGGCCGACGGTATTATCCATCGTTAGGGTTTCTAACGATCCGCTTATACGAATCCGTATCAAGTGGTATCAGCAGCTCGGGTTACTTAGGATGTCTGCGATTGGGAGAGATCGTCGTCAGCCCAACCGTCGATTCTCCGCCGGAGGCAACGGTTATGAACAACGTGATCCCCGCGATATTGCTGAGATTTGAACGTCTTCAACGACGGGTTCGTGAATTAGAACTCAGTCATGACGATCGGAGGAGCGTTTCTGCTACCGAATCCGTCATCTGGACCGACGAAGACGACGGCTACAATGTCTTCGGTCGCCGTAATCGCTCACCACCAGCCCCACCACCAGTCGATCACCTCCGCGCACTAGGCGTTCGAACCGAAATTCCATAGTTTGAAGGACGTCTCCAGCCGGACGATTTTCTGGATTGGCTCCAAACTGTGGAACGCATATTCGACCTACGGGACATACCCGAACACCTCAAGGTAAAACTCGTTGCGATCAAATTAAAAAAATATGCATCATTGTGGTGGGAAAATTTGCAGCACCAACGTTACCAGAAAGGAAAACATAAAATCGAAACGTGGGACAAGATGAGGAGACTGTTAAAGGACAAGTTCTTACCCGTGAATCATCGTCAAGATGCTTTTCTTTCGTATCAAAGCGTCAAACAAAACTCCATGTCTGTGGAGGCTTTTATTACTGAATTCGAACAAGCAAGGCTGAGATGCGGTATAGAAGAAGAAGAGGAACAGGTAATTGCACGTTTTTTAGGCGTTTTACGATCGGAAATATCAGACGTTGTACATTTACAACAGTTTTGGTCCTTCAACGATGTTTGTCGATTGGCACAACGGGTAGAAAAACAACTTGAAGCAAACAAAAAAACTACCACTCGCCCTATGGCCTATAACCGCACACCTGCTTCCTCCTCCGAACCTCGAGTCAGCCCAATCAAAGCTGACTCCACATCAGTTACAACTTCGATCACGGGTACCTCGTCAAATACCCTTCGTTGCTTTAAATGCCAAGGCCTTGGACACTTGAAGCGCGACTGCCCGAATAAACAAAGTTATTACTTGTCTAGGTGGGCTTTCTACACGAAATAATTATGGTGGACTTTCTATATGAAAATGATTTGAGTTTTGCTCTATTTTGATGAAATGTTTTACAATCAAATTATGATGCATAAAAACTTTTATGTGGATTCTTACGAACCTATCACTGTTGGCTTGCCAACTTATGAAATGATCGGATCCTGAGATAGACAAAGGTTGCTGGTCAGGGTTAGTGTACACAGTACTCGGCATTGTGAGCTCTCTTCGGAGTGGCCGATCTCGGGGAGTAACGTTCGCGGGAGGTGGCCATCTTCCCCGACGTAAATTATGGATATGGTGAATCTGATGATATATGAAATGAAATGAAATCATTTAGTAAACATGGGCTTTTCTTAAAACCCCCGTGTGTTGCTTCTTATATGCATGATGACAAATACGAAAGTATGTTTTATGTTTTGGCAATATGTTCACGGAGTACGTTGTACTCAGCCCTGTATATGTTTTAAAATGTGCAGGTTGAGCAGGGGATGTGACAGAGGGTGTTGAGTGGAAGTTTGTTGTCTACAAACGATGTTAAGCCCTGGTTACATATCTTCATATATGTAACCAACCATATTTTCCGCTGCAAACACTCTTTACGATTTTATTTTCTAAGTCACGTCGTTTGTAATGTACTATGGAGCCTTTTCTAAACTTCAAGGCTAATATTATTACTATGTATTCTTACCTTGGATTCTAAGTCGTTCCTATGGGATTGATTCCCTTTCGTGATGCCTTGATAGGTTATTCGTGGACTTCACCCATACTCCTTATGAAACATATGTTTCCCCCTTTCTTCCCCGTTTCTTAATTCCTACCCCGGGTCACGCCCTGACTGTGCCGTCTTTAGGGATAAAGGGTCATGACAGTGGTGGTGCGATGGTGTTGATGGCGGTGATGATGGTGGCAATATCAGTACTGGTGGCTGTGGTGGTGGTTGTAGTGTTAATGGTGAGATGATTGTGGTGGTGGTACTGATGTTGGTGGGATTTGTAGAGCGAAATGAGGTAATCTCAACCCGAGAGGTTAGGGAATGGAAATGGAGAATTTGGGAGAAAACTGATACTAAAAAATGGAAAAACATAAGATACTAATATAAAAAAGGGAAACAATGGTGTTCATCCCTTTCCTAATACCCTAACCAAACGCCCCTTACGGGAATTCTCTCACCTCATGGTTGAAGAACCGTATAGATTTTTGGATTACTTCCGATTTGAGTCCCTCCTCGAGTTTGGAATTATTTAAAAGGCTCCATAATTATGAACTTGGCCCAATAATCCTTGTAATTTATTATCATCTTCATCGTTTTTAGCCCTAATTTTATATACTCAACAAAAACAATTTAATTATTATAAAACTCGTAACGCCACTTGAAATAGATGGAAAAATCTAACATAAAGTTAATTATATAAGATAAATATCCAACTTCATAGGAGAAAATTAGAACCATAAACAGCGCAACATTCATTGGGGACAGTCGATCTTCACTTTTGATATATTTCTAAGAATCAATCATCATTTTTTTACAGTCATAAACACTTAAAGAGCACAAACATACAACAAATCAATCGATTGAGCAAACAATCACCACAAATACATATAGAACTGGTTATATTACAAGTGCTGATTAGAGTGCTTACATTGGCTAAACTGCACATGAACAGTCATGACCTCAAGAACAATCAGAAAGTTATAAAAAGCTAGGAATGATGATGTTGTATGCCCTCGAATGCCACTATGGGGATAAGAGAGTTAGGGCATTTATATATGATTACGAACTTATGTTGTATTAATAAAAGTCAGTTATTATTCTTTATTTATTGTATATCATTGGCATTCTTGATTTGGTAAATAAATAGAAATAATATCTGTACATTTGAGTAGAAATATTTCGCTCCTAATGAGATAAGGAGTCTGGCACTGGAAGTATTTAGAACTCAAATTGCTTAACTTATCCGCAAGTCGATGGAACTTAATGGGGCATTAAGTTTCAGTAAAGACTTGTATATCGTATGCTTGGACATGTGCATGTCTTCACTCCGGAGTAGTGGGAGCATTATAGGTCTACTAATTTAATTAGTATACTCGGATATGACTCGCTTCAATTCAGTCACATGGATTTCACTCTAGGATAGTCAATGATTAAATCGTAAGGTTATGATAGGTATGCATGAACCTTTCACTTGAGGGTTCAGTAGAAGATGGGCTTGTTTCATTAAGTTAGTCAATAGAGTAGTTCGATCCAATCACCTGTCGGTGGGGATCAACCTCGATGTGCAACTTAATGGGCAAGTAACAGTCTTTATCGAATATAAAGAAATGATTCTCTCTCCTGTAAGTGAACAAGATAATGTCCTATGCGGTTAGTGGCAAATAAGATAAAAAGTCTTTGGTCAGAGCAACTGAGCTAGTTATATTTGATACACGAGAGCTCTATGATCTTGATTTGCATTATCACATTCATAGGGTCAAGTATAAGTAGGATTTGACTTTACTAGTCGCGTGATATGAGGCAAACGACTTGAGGTAATGTCAATGTGGAAGCCGCCATCATTCTTCAACAGGTGGTGACCCAATTGGCGCAGATGAATCAGAATGTGCAACAGAATGAACCTCCACGTGGGGATACCAAAGCTAGTGAGTGGCTACGAGATGTGATGAAGATGCATCCACCTCGTTTTGCAGGTTCTTCTGATTTGATAGGTTGGGAAAATTGGCTATTACAGTTGGGGAGGACGTTCGACATTGTAGCCTGTCCTGATGAGAGGAGGGTACCCATTGCTCAGTATCTCCTCGACAAAGAAGCTGCAGACTGGTGGGAGGCCGTAGTGCCTGGTGATCGTACATCCACTTGGGTTGAATTCAAGACTGTCATGGAGGCCGAATATTGTCTGCCGCCTATTCGAGAGTGCAAGATTGCTAAGTTTTTCTCAGCTACGACCCAGGATGTGTCGATATCTCAGGCTATAGTCGATTATAGTCGGCAGTTGTGTTATGTTCGGGATCAAGTGAAAAATGAAGCGGACAAAGTTCGTTATTTCGATATGCATATGAAACCTCGTGTTCGGCAGTGTATGGCTTCTTTCATGTGTACCACTCTGAAAGTTTATCAAGATCGAGCCTTGGCATTTGAGATGACTTTATTGTCAGCGGAGCCTACAACTGAGACAAAGAAGCCGACGATTTCTGATGATTTATCGAGAAGTATGGGGACTGGGATTCATAAACCTCAACCCTCGCATCAATCAGTTGTGGTGCCTTCTAGGTCAGTTGGAAGATCTAAGAGATCCAGGTCGGTATCGCTAACTGTTGGTAATTTGCTTAGGTGCTTTAACTATAATGTTCCGGGCCACGAGCGTGCGAAATGTAAGAAGCCGCCAGTGACCTGTTATAATTGTGGACGCGAGGGGCATCGAGTTTAGTACTGTAAGATGGTATCTGGTACAATCGCTACTCAAACTTTGGCGTCAGTGTCGTGATCGACACATTAAGATCATTGATGATCAATTTTCTTGCTTTTGGTTTGTTTTCTTGATTGGGGTTCGTTTTAAGTTTCGGGACGAAACTTATTTTTAGTGGGGTAGTATGTAATACCTGAGATTTTCGTTTTCAGTTATTTTGAATTATGTCATTTTGTGTCGGTTATTTTGTTCCGTTGATGATTATTTGGAATTCTTCTGTTGTGTATGGTATGATGTACCGTGTTGTAGTTTCATCGAGTACAACTTGGCACTGCATCAGTCATATTGATCTTGTACTTATGTGTGTGACACTGTATGTTGTTTCTCTTCATATGATGGTTCTCGTCGTGAGATTCGTCGGGTAGTCGCGGCGTTATCGACTTGGTCGTGCGGTTGTCAGAACCTGTTACGTACGCTAACAATGCATTGCGTACATAACTGGTGTTGGATAACATATGTTATGTGTTTATGTTACGTACGTTATCATACCTATTGGTTGGGGCAGTATCCCCTAGAGAGGCTTTAGCGTACGCTACATGGGTCATATAGCGTATGTTATGGATTGATTGCGTACGTAACATTGGAGGTGTTACGTACGTTAACCTACGTATGGATTGGGGCAGTGGGCTTTGAGTAGAGCATTACGTACGTAACATTTTCCTGTTACGTACGTAAGGGCCATTACATACGCTAAGCATGCAGTATTGCGTACGTAACGTGCTGCGGCCTATATATAGGCAGGCAACAGATTTCATTTCCCGTTTTTCACCATTTCTTCTCCTTCTCTTCTTGCGGTCGACAGGACTGGTTTGAGAGGCTAGGGTTGGTCAAGATTTCATCATCCATCAACATATTTGAGTTCCTAGCAAGGATTAACATCACTTAATCCATCGTTCTTTGTCGGATCGAATGTAATGTTCTTGATCCCTATAATTGACTTTTTAGGATTTTGTTCTAGATTTCTATTTTAGTTCGATTTTTACGAATCGGTTGGTGTTATATGATGTTAGTAATCGTGTTCTATGGATTGTATATCCATATTTTGAGTTGTTTAACTCGATTGACGATTTGAGTGTTCTTGGGAATTATTGAACATTTAACGTTCGGTTAAATGTTTCAATGAGTCTCCTTCGGGGGTTGGACGTGTTTTCCATCGTATTTGGTCGTTTTATGCGTAGTAATTGTGTCATCGTTGTTTTCTCGCGTAGGGCGTAGGCTTTTGAGGCTTTCCGGTTGAGCCGTGTTCTTTAGAGGATTTGCATCGATTATTGAGGCAAGTATCTTGTCCATATATTTCGTGTTTCTAGATGTAATAACTGGTAATCAACTACGTGTGTTATTTGAGTACTCATCATGAACTTTCTAAAGGATTGATATAATCTCATTAACGATTCTCTTTCACAGCGCTTGAGTGTTTTGTGAATAAATGAGTTTTTTGGATACGTTGTATTGTGGTTGTAATTTGAATTACATTGACTTCATGTTGTATGGTTATACAATCTCTTTTCACTTGTTAAGGGTTGTGTGTTAGAATGTGTAAATTTTTGGTGAGTGCATAATATTGTGTTGTATTGCTTGTTGACTCCTTTGTAAGGAGGTAGTGCTAGTTGGTGTTGTTCGAGAAGTTTATCTCCTTATGGTATGTGAATGTGGTGTTGTTGATATGCGTTGTGGGTTGTTGTATTGATATGTGGAACCAGGTAGGGTCCGGCGGGGCCTCTGGAGTTCTTTACTTGATGAGTACGAACAGTTAATATGTGTACCAGGTAGGGTCTGACGGGGCCTCTGGAGTTCGGTACTTGATGAGTACGAATAATATATGTGTGTAATACCAGGTAGGGTCGGTTGGGGCCTATGGAATTTGTTACTTGATGAGTACGAACCATATGTGTATAATGCCAAGTAGGGTTGGTTGGGGCCTCTGGAATTCGTTAATTGATGAGTACGAATAATATTTTGTTGTCGGATTGCATGACCCGTGAATATATTATAGTTGGCGAGAACTGAATAAATCTTTGGGCTGTGACCCTAAGTGATTTTTGAAAAGATAAGGACTCTTTAATCCAAAATGTTTTTCTTCTAAAAACTCTCGAGATTTATAAAACTCTTTACAAATCGTTTATTTGCCTTATTACTGCCCTTCGTGGCATCGAATTATTTTGCTCAAATGAGATATCTCGGGAAGTCTTTCGTTGTGTTTGATTGGTTGACTATTTAGAATTATTATATTCTTGGAATATGATGTGTATGGCTCGTAATTGCACTTTATACTTGCATTAGCAAAATTCCAGTTTGCTAACCCCCGAGTAATCGGGGGGTAGATGCTTGTTATTGCATTCAGGTACGTGCAGGTTCTTGAGGAGCAAAACACAGGATCGGTACGAAGGATGATGGAAGGCAAATGATACTAATCACAGGAAGGACAGTACTTGGGTACTGTTGGTCGAATTGTATTTTTCTTTTCTGCTATAGTGTTTCCCCATCGTATGAGAGTGTCGTTGTATTGTGACCCCTGTGTGGGCATGAGTTTTGAACCAGTGATATATGGGGTCTAAGTTGTATGTTATTGACGAAAGATCAAATCGGTCTACTATTTTATGTTAGGAGTATGCCCTCGAATGCCACTCAGAGGATATTGAATGAGGGCATTGCACTTGTAATTATGTAAATCATATATATAAGGCAAATAAATGTTTCTTTATTTACTGGTAGTTACTGACATTCCTAACTCGTAAATAAACATATAGAAACTAGTCCGTGTATTTGAGAGCAAAACGTTCCACTCCTTATTGGATAAGGGGGTCGGCACTGGAAAGGTTATAGCTCAAATACTTAATCGTTCGCAAGTCGATGAAACTTGACTGGGCGTTAAGTTTATGTGAAGACTTGTATGACGTGTTCTTTGACATGGAGAGTGCCTGTCGAACGCTAATGGTTAGTGGGAGCACACGTTATAGGTATGCTAATTGGATTAGTATACTCGAACCGACTCACCCTCGATTCGTCACACGGATTTCACTCCGGGACGATCAATGACGGAATCGAAAGGTTGTGATATGTATTCGTGAACCTTCGAGTTGAGGATTTATTAGGGATGTGGTTTTGAATTCAAGTTTTTCATTTGAGTAGTTCTACCCTGTAAACCGGAAGGCGGGGTCAACCTCGGCGTGCATCTTGACGGCAAGTAGCGAGTCCTACCGAATACCAAGATAGAATTCTTTCTCCCGTTAGTGAACGGGTTATATGTCCTATGCGGTTATCGAGATGAGATCATAAGTCTTTGGCCAAAGCATTGGAGCTAGGCGTATTAGATACACGAGAGCTCGATGATCTCGATTTGCATTAAAACATGCATAGCGTCAAGCATGATGGGGTTTGGTGACCGTGACCCCATAACTTGATCGGGACATTTGGAAGAAGGGTTTATACATTTCTTTGGTATTCACGACAGAATGGTTCTTGAATGATCCCAATCATTCGTTCTCGGTTGGGTCTGAGTAGGCCGCCAGGCTGGCTAGGTGGTGCTACTACTCTTTGGTTCCTCCCATTGCTGACTGAGACGGACCTACCGAGTCGCGCATTAGGATTTACGACGGAATGAATCGAGCTTAATCTCTCATTATGAATATTAGATATTGGATATCTAATTGGGACAATGGATGTCTAAATCGATTTTGGATAAATTGATTTACGGCTTAATGGATTAAATAAATTACTGGGTGATTAATTTAATTCGTGAATATAATTATTTCTTGGAGAAATTAATTATGTTATCATGTATTTGATATGATTAATTGATTGGATTAATTAATCGATATAAACACATCGGAACGGAATCGGAGTTTATCTGTTTGGACTCTCGGGAGTCCGAAACGAACCGAACTCGTCCGATTTCTTCTAGAGGCCGGCCCCCACCTTAATTTCCTACCTTGATCATAGTCTTGTTTTCTTGTTGGAAGACTTTTGACATTTGAGATTTCATATCTCTTATATTAAGGGAAAAGGAGATATTGTGGGTGACTTTATCTTGTGAATAAATTTTGAAGACCAAAATAAAAGCCTCATTCTCTTCTCATTTTGAACTCACGGCAACTTCATATTAGTGAGAGGGAAGAGAATTTTTTTTGTGTTCTTCCATTCATTCACTTCTTCTTCATTTTTCTTGGAGAAAATTGAGAGAAAATTATTGAGAGATATATTATACACTTGGAGTGTAATAATAAAAGCTTCATCACTTGATTCTAGCCATAGCCTTAGAGGTTAATCAAGTGTTGTTATTCCGATCGTTTTTCCGGCGCGTGGCAAGTAGAGACGCGGTGCTTTCGGCGTTGGATTGTTCAAGAGCTTGGGGAATAGCTCAAGAGAAGGTTATCCATTTAATCAACGGACTACGAGGGTATGTTTCTCGTATATCTTGTATTTCGTTTTTGATATTCGTATATACGTAGCTCGATCGATCCTCGTAGGGATTCGGATCGAATTAATTTTCGTTTTACCGCTTCCGCTGGGCCTTCATTTTAGGCACCGAGTTCCAACAGTGGTATCGAAGCGTAGGTCTTGCGATCGTATATACGATATTGGCATTTGGAATGCTCGATTAGATGGTGAATGATTTGGAATCATTTTAGTCATAATTGTGGTATATGTTTTTACGTTCGTTGTAGTTATATTTTTCGTAAGTTTATGTCTAAATATAAATCTTAATTTCTTGGAAATATGATTTATATTGAAGATATGAATGTTGGAGAATATAGATATTGGATATCCGGTCGAAAAACTAGCCCCAAAATGCCGTTGGACGGTCCGGGAGGGGTCCGGGAGCAGGAGGCCGCGGCCCAGGGCTCGGGGGCCGCGGCACGTGCAGTTGCCGGCACAGGCAGCATCTTGTGTGCCGCGGCCCAGCTCCAGGGGCCACGGCCCGTGGTGGCTGGCGGCCGGCCGCCGAGCGTGACTTCGCCATGCCAGTGCTGTCACTGGCATCTTGCCGGCATGACTCGGCCATGGCGAGCCTTTTTCGCCCGGCTCGATTTTTCGTGTATTCTTGAAAATTAATCTCCCTCATGTTAAATTGGATTTAATATGATTAAAATGATTTATGGTATTTCATTTTATAAGGAAATTTGATTAATTGGAATATTTATGGTCGACCGAATTATTTTGAAAGTTATCATATTACCAATTGTGTGAATCGATTGGATCGGTTCGTATTGTTGATTAGATCAATGTATCTCTACGCTTTCCATTTATATAGTATTTATTGGATGAATGCTTTTTGAATGGGGATGTGGTTCGTGGACTTAGTTTTGAATCGTTCGTTTTATTCGATTGGGTTGTAAAGGCCGTTTTGAGCCTATTTATTTTACTAGAAATATTTGTATCTAGGATGCAATTTTCAATGTAAAATTTATATGTAATGACGAAGACCGGAGGAAGATCCATTTCGAGAAGACGAAGATTCAAGACGAAGACTTGTAATTAGATTACAGAGTTTTTGTTTTCTAGGAACGGTCCATGAACCACATGTTGGTAGCAACTAGGTTGTGAATGGTTGTTTCATATTGTATGAATGCCACAAACGCGCTTAAACGATTAATGTGCAAAGTGTAACGCTAATCGCGAAAATTCTCCCACGATAAATTATTAAGTTTATAAGGTTTCAAGGTTTTCCTTCCCTCCATCGAGTTTTCGGGAAATTGAAATCCAAACCGGATGTGCTATGCTTCCGAGTTATTGGGGTAGTCGTTCGGGGAGGACGGATAAATCACCGAGAGCGCATTGTATGCCTTCGGTTGGAGCAAATTTTATCCCTAGAAACCTGATAGGTTGCCGGATAAGATTCAATTGTGAAACTGATTTGCGTCAATGGTATAAACTTAACTTGTTCACGAACCATAGAAACCGTATAGGTTGAGGGGAGTGAACAAGGGGAAAAAGAAGATCGAATCATCCATTAGATAGGTTGGTGTTGGACACCACTTTATGAAAATTAATAGACTAGAAACCTGTTCGGTTGCCCTCTATTAAGATTTATAAAGAACTCGATCACCACTATGAAGTAGAGCGACGATACTTCCGGATTTCACATGGGAGTGTGTTATTCCGATAAAAATAGTAGGAGTTGGGTAACAAGAATAGAAAAGACCTTAATTCTATACTCAGAACATAATATAACAAGTCACTAATTAATCTGTTATGCTTAATGCAGACATAACTCAATATGACAATGAATCCACTCGTAATTCTACTCGAAAAGAACACCTTAATGGGACCTAACTTTGTGGATTGGCTCCGCAATCTGATGATTGTCCTCAATATAGAGGCACTGGGATATGTCTTGGAGACGGACATTCCGGCGCCTCCTGTGCGGACCCGAGCCAATCAGGAAGAGATTGAAAACCACGAAAAGTAGGTTAAGGATGACGTGAAAGTCCGTGCTTATATGATGGCTTCCATGTCTAATGAGCTTCAGAGAGCTCATGAGAAAATGACTTATGCTAGGCAGATTCTATCTCACTTAACTGAACTTTATGGTGAGCACAGCAGAACTGCTAGATATGAGATATCCAAGCAACTGTTCGGTGAAAGGATGAAGGAAGGTGAGAAGGTTGGGTAACACGTCCTCAAAATGATATCCATGATCGAGAGATTGAAGGCTCTTGATTTTAAAATGGATACTTCTCTCCAAACCGACCTTATCCTACATTCTCTCCCTGATTCCTTCTCACAGTTTGTTATGAACTTCAACTGCAATGAGATTGCATGTAATTTAGCTGGGCTAATGAACAAACTTGTGACCGCTCAGTCTCAGATGAAGACTCCGCGGATGAAGGAGTCTGCTCTTGTGATTTCTTCTGGACCTCGGAGGACTAAGAACAAGAAGAAAAAGACCAAGAAGCAAACTGTACCACAAGTTAAGGACCTTAAGGGTAAGGGCAAGGCCCCGATGGTTCCGAAGAACAAGAAGAAGAAGGATGCTTGTCTCAAGTGCGGTGAGCTGGGCCACTGGGCTAGAGACTGTCCGATTCTTCATGGCACTTCAGGTACAGAACTTTTAGTTTTGGAAATAAATTGTTCTGCTACTGTATTTTCTACTTCCTGGATACTGGATTCTGGTGCTAGTTCTCATATTTGTACCGTGAATAAGGATCTGGAACAAAGTAGGAAGCTTGGAGCTGGAGAAGTTATGATCACAGTCGGAAGCGGGCATAGTGTCGAGGCGACCGACATAGGATCACTTCTTTTAGGTTTAGAATCCGGCTTTGTTTTGACTTTAAAAGATGTACTTGTTTTGCCCAAGGGGCACAAAAACATTGTATCCATTCCGGTCATGGACCGAAAAGGCTTTTCATTTTTCATTGGTGATGGTTCCTGCAAAATTTATTTTAGAAATAAACTAGTGGGTACTGCTACATTGTTGAATGGATTGTATCATCTAAATCTCAGCAACAAAGTAGTTGTGAATACTATGACTAGAAAACATGGTAGGGATGAAACCAGTCAAGTTTTGAAATGGCATCTTAGACTTGGTCATGTTGGTCAGACCAAGGTTTAAAAGATGGAAAAAGATGGACTTATGGGTCCATTGGGATCGGATCCCTTTCCTACTTGTGAATCTTGCCTTAAAGGCAAAATGACTAAGTCCCCCTTCACAGGACATTTGAAAGAGCCACTGATAAACTGGGATTAATCCATACCGACGTATGTGGTGCTTTGGAAGCAGCACGTGATGGATATCAATATTTCATTACGTTTACGGATGATCATACTAGGTATGGTTATGTATACTTAATGAAACATATATCCGAGGCCTTTGAGAAATTCCAGGAATTCAAGGCCCTAGTCGAGAAACAAACTGGTAATCATATCAAAGCACTTCGGTCGGACCGAGGTGGCGAGTATATGAGTACGGAGTTTGACGAGTTCCTTAAGGAACATGAAATAGTTTCACAACTAACACCTCCAGGTACTCCTCAATTAAATGGTGTGTCAGAAAGAAGGAACCGGACCTTGTTGAACATGGTCCGTTCCATGTTGGGATATACTGACTTGCCGATTTACCTGTGGGGGTATGCACTCTTGACTGCCGCTTATATCTTGAACAGATGTCCTTCCAAATCCGTTCCTAAAACTCCACATGAGATGTGGGAGGGCAGGAAACCAAGTCTTAATCATATTAGGATTTGGGGATGTCCCGCCTATGTCAAGAAGACTAAGGTGGAAAAGTTGGAAGGTAGGTCTGCAAAGGGACGTTTCATTGGATTCCCATCTGGGACGATGGGATATCTATTCTACATGCCCGAAGATCGAAGGATCGTTGTTGATTTACAAGCACACTTCCTGGAAGATGAGTTCATTCAGGAAGGCGGAGCAGGTAGAAGTATTTTATTAGAAGAATACAATGAAACTCCTCGAGAGACACACTGCAAGAAAGCTGGAACCGAACTTTCTGAAACACAAGTACAACCACCTCGTAGGTCTAGTAGGGTGTCTCATTTACCTGAGAGGTATGGGCTTGTGCACTTGGAGGAGCTGGGTCTCCATGAGGTTCCAAGTGATAGCCAAGAGACCGACCCAACAACCTATGACCAAGCGATGGTGGATGTAGACTCCGCGAAATGGCGTGAAGCTATGGAAGCTGAGATAGACTCGATGCATGTCAATCAGGTCTGGACTCTAGTAGACCGCCCCAAGGGCATAGTGCCTATTGGGAACAAGTGGATCTACAAGAGAAAGACTGATGGTGATGGCAAGGTTGACGCCTATAAGGCCAGGCTTGTGGCAAAGGGTTATACCCAAAAGGAAGGGATCGATTACCACGATACCTTCTCGCCCGTAGCCATGATCAAGTCTATTCGCATGATGATTGCTATAGCTGCCTACCACGATTATGAGATATGGCAAATGGACGTAAAGACAGCTTTCCTTAATGGATTCCTCGAGGAGGAAATCTATATGGAGCAGCCTAAAGGCTTTGTGTCCGAAGTCGATATTCAGAAAGTGTGCAAGCTTCAGCATTCCATTTATGGACTGAAGCAAGCGTCGCGTAGTTGGAACCTTCGTTTTGACGAGGCAGTCAAAGAGTTTGACTTCGTGCAAAATGAGGAGGAACCTTGTGTATACAAGAGGGTTAGTGGGAGCAAGATCGCATTCTTAGTACTATATGTAGATGACATTCTACTAATAGGAAATGATGTGGGAATGCTCAGTTATGTGAAAGCTCGGCTTTTGAGTAATTTCTCCATGAAAGACTTGGGAGAAGCTACCTATATTCTTGGTATTCGACTCTACAGGGATAGAGCGAAGAGAACAATAGGTCTTTCCCAAGCCCTCTATATAGATAAAATCTTAAAGCGATTTAAGATGGATGATTCTAAAAGAGGGTTCCTACCGATGCAACATGGAATAAAACTTTCTTTGAAGATGTGTCCTCAAAGTGAGGAACAACGAAAGGAAATGAGTAATATACCATATGCTTCGGCCGTGGGTAGCCTTATGTATGCTATGTTGTGTACAAGACCTGACATCGCGCATGCTGTAAGCGTGGTGAGTAGGTTTCAGGCAAACCCAGGTAGAGACCATTGGACAGCAGTAAAGAACGTTATCAAGTAAAAGATAAGGACTAGAGATATGGTTCTTATGTATGGAGGTGGAGAATTGGATGTGGTGGGATTCACTGATTCGGACTTCCAAGGACTGAAGGACGACTCGATGTCCACTTCTGGCTACATATTTACTCTTAATGGAGGAGCAGTATCTTGGCATAGTGCCAAGCAAAGCGCGACTGCTGATTCCACCTGTCAGGCTGAGTATCAAGCAGCCTCGGAGGCTTCCAAGGAAGGGTTCTAGATTAAGATGTTTCTGGAAGAACTTCAAGTGATACCATGTCTTTGAGCTGTTCATTCATCTTTGCGACAACGACGGAGCTGTAGCGTAGGCCAAGGAGCTGAGGTTTCACAACAGCACCAAACATATTGAGAGGAAGTATCATCTCGTAAGAGAATTTGTTCGCAAGGGATACATTGTGCTGCACAGAGTTGACTCGGCCGACAACGTCGCCGATCCACTGACCAAGCCACTTTCTCAGACTAGCTTGGAGCGTCATCTGGAGAACATGGGTATTAGATACCATAGTGTGTGGAATTGAGTGCAAGTGGGAGATTGTTAGGAGTATGCCCTAGAATGCCACTGAGAGGATATTGAGTGAGGGCATTGCACTTGTAATTATGTAAATCATTTATATAAGGCAAATAAATGTTTCTTTATTTACTGGTAGTTACTGACATTCCTAACTCGTAAATAAACATATAGAAACTAGTCCGTGTATTTGAGAGCAAAACGTTCCACTCCTTATTGGATAAGGGGGTCGGCACTGGAAAGGTTATAGCTCAAATACTTAATCGTTCGCAAGTCGATGAAACTTGACTGGGCGTTAAGTTTATGTGAAGACTTTTATGACATGTTCTTTGACATGGAGAGTGCCTGTCGAACGCTAATGGTTAAGTGGGAGCACACGTTATAGGTATGCTAATTGGATTAGTATACTCGAACCGACTCACCCTCGATTCGTCACACGGATTTCACTCCGGGACAGTCAATGACGGAATCGAAAGGTTGTGATAGGTATTCGTGAACCTTCGACTTGAGGATTTAGTAGGGATGTGCTTGTGATGTCAAGATTTTCATTAGAGTAGTTCGACCACCTTAAATCGGAAGGCGGGGTCAACCTCGACGTGCATCTTGACGGCAAGTAGCGAGTCTACCGAATACCAAGATAGAATTCTTTCTCCTGTTAGTGAACGGGTTATATGTCCTATGCGGTTATTGGCAGATGAGATCATAAGTCTTTGGCCAAAGCATTGGATCTAGCCGTATTAGATACACGAGAGCTCGATGATCTCGATTTGCATTAACGCATGCATAGCGTCAAGTACGGATGGGGTTTGGTGACCGTGACCCCATAACTTGATCGGGACATTTGGAAGAAGGGTTTATACGTTTCTTTGGTATTCACGACGAGAATGGTTCTTGAATGATCCCAATCATTCGTTCTCGGTTAAGTGCAGTGTAGGCCGCTAAATTTGGCTAAGTGGTGCTACTACTCTTTGGTTCCTCCCATTCCGATCGAGACGGACCTACCGAGTCGCGCATTAGGATTTACTACGGAATGAATCGAGCTTAATCTCTCATTATGAATATTAGATATTGGATATCTAATTTGGGACATTGGATATCTAAATCGATTTATTGGATAAATTGATTAACGGCTTAATGGATTAAATAAATTCTTGGGTGATTAATTTAATTCGTGAATATAAATATTTCTTGGAGAAATTAATTATGTTATCATGAATTTGATATGATTAATTGATTGGATTAATTAATCGATATAAATACATCGGAACGGAATCGGAGTTTATCTGTTTGGACTCTTGGGAGTCCGAAACGAACCGAACTCGTCCGATTTCTTCTAGAGGCCGGCCCCCACCTTAATTTCCTACCTTGATCATAGTCTTGTTTTCTTGTTGGAAGACTTGACATTTGAGATTTCATATCTCTTATATTAAGGGAAAAGGAGATATTGTGGGTGACTTTATCTTGTGAATAAATTTTGAAGACCAAAATAAAAGCCTCATTCTCTTCTCATTTTGAACTCACGGCAGCTTCATATTAGTGAGAGGGAAGAGAAATTTTTTTGTGTTCTTCCATTCATTCACTTCTTCTTCATTTTTCTTGGAGAAAATTGAGAGAAAATTATTGAGAGATATATTATACACTTGGAGTGTAATAATAAAAGCTTCATCACTTAATTCTAGCCGTAGCCTTAGAGGTTAATCAAGTGTTGTCATTCCGGTCGTTTTTCCGGCGCGTGGCAAGTAGAGACGCGATGCTTTCGGCGTTGGATCGTTCAAGAGCTTGGGGAATAGCTCAAGAGAAGGTTATCCATTTAATCAACGGACTACGAGGGTATGTTTCTCGTATCTCTTGTATTTCGTTTTTGATATTCGTATATACGTAGCTCGATCGATCCTCGTAGGGATTCGGATCCTAATTAATTTTCATTTTACCGCTTCTGCTGGGCCTTCGTTTTAGGCACTGAATTCCAACATTTTATATATAGCCACGTTGGCATTTGTTGTGTTGTCATATTTTGTAATGTTTATCCTGGTAGATCTTTGTGAAAAGGGTCTACGGCATGTGATATTCTCGAATGATTTATGGGTGTGTTAAATTTATGGTATCAGAGCTTAGGTTGTGGAAACCTAGGCTATCAGGTATTGTTGAGTCTTGTCTTGTCGGATTGTGTCTGACTGAGTCGTTTCACGACGCATCGTCTGAGGTGTCAGTCGTGATTAGTATTGTAGTGCAGCCATCATCTTCGTGCGACATGTGGATGAAAGTCTCCTCTTTTATATCTCGTGTTCAGTATCCTTGTTTATATGTGCGTTATAAGATGGAATTCGTATTCAATACTTGTGGTATATTACGTGTGTAATGGGCTAGATATATGATGGATTGGACACTGAGTGGTGTAGTGTGTTATGAAATTCTAAACATTGATATGTTTTGGAAAGTGTATCGATGATATAGGTCGTTGAGAAGCTCAGATAGATGGTTTGGCATTTGCCTGAAATTAGAGTTCCCGAGTTGTGTTGGTTGAAAGTAGTGATTGGGAATGTCATATAGGCATATATAGGTTTGAGAATCGATGGTATTTGGCTAATTGTTGTTATGTGCAACCAATGTGTTTCTGTTGATAATTATATTCGCTGCGTGCGTGTTTGGAAATGATTCCCTAAAATTTCATAGACCTGAGTGTATTGTGGAAAATCAGTTTTCGAAAATGTTTTGACGTGCGGTCAAATGGCGGCTTAATGTGGATTTTAGAAAGTGGTATGAGGTTTGGCGAGCCAGCCTTGTATTTTCAAATGGAAACTGGTGTCGGTATTTGTAAAATGTGTTTTGAAGTATTTTACATAACTGTCAAAATGTTACCGCTGTTGATCCATTGTCGTGTTTGAAAGGGATTTTGAAAACGAGTTTTAACTTATCAGTTTTATTTTCAAACTCGATTATACGATTTTAAAATCTTTCACGCCATAACATTTTTATTTTTAAAACAAAAATGCAATATTTTTTTTTCTTTCGCAAAATAAATAGTGAAAGATAAAAAATCTTACTCGGTTTAAACTCTGAATTCAAACTTGGAATATTTTATGAGATGAGTCAGTTAGCGCACGCTAATTTCGTCATCAGCGCACGCTAACGAACTTGGACAGAACATTTGATTATTTCAACTCATTAACACACGTTAATCATAGGCCTAGCCCGCGCCTAGCCCACATGCTGCAGTGTGTGCGTTACGTGAGTACCCTATTGTCATATTACCATTTTTACTGAAAAAATTCGGGTGAGTACCCAATTGCTATGTTGCATGGTCTGAATTTGCTTGTGAATTTTCTATGTTATTCCGATGTGAAAATTATCAGTGATTGTTATCCCAATGTGAATGTTGATATGTGGTAGTATTCTGTGCGAGTATGAGTGGTTACCCACCCGAGGATGGTTCGGCGAAACCTATGGGGGTCGATGCTAAGGGGCATGGCCGCGGATTACCTTATGTGTTGTTCATAGTAATAATGCTGAGTGGCAGCATGAGGTTACGTTGTGTGTTGATTATTGTGATTATTGATGATGTTGGTCCCAAAGAAATTGATCTTTTGGAATGTTGTTTTCAAAGAGAGATGGTTAGGACTTATGATTCATGGCTTTAGTAAAAAAACCCGAGGTATCAAAAGTATTTCAAATTTTATTTCGGGTGAATATACGAACTTTGAGATTTTCAACAGATAGTGTTTAAACGAATACCTTGTGGAGTTTAATAAGAGTGTGATCTATGATTGATTACCATAATGTGTAGTGTTACAATCGTATTTGTATCGGTAATGTTCACAAGTTTCCTGTTGATATGGCTATATGATTCGTGGGTTATGACTGTAAGTCCCATTTATTACAGTTATAGCCCTTGTATTCGTATAATTATCCAGAATGGATATCTTCGTCGTGTTGATACTCGTTGCCTTTTGTTGATATGTTGTGCTAAGTTGGCACCTTGCTATATTATTTTGCGATGTTGTGTTTCATGGTATTGAGCGTTTGTCTGTTTAGAATGCCGAGAGGTCGAGGCCGAGGTAGTGGTCGTGATCATAGACATGAGCGTGTTGAAGTGACTCGTTCGTTGTCGAGCGTTAATCCCTACAGTACATATGATCTGGATAACCAGCCGCGTGATCTGAGGCAAACGACTGGAGGTAATGTTAATATAGAAGCCACCATTCTTCAGTAGGTGGCCGCCCAATTGGCGCAGATGAATCAGAATGTGCAACGGAATGAACCTCCACATGGGGATAACAAAGCTAGTGAGTGGCTACGAGATGTGATGAAGATGCGTCCACCTCGTTTTGCAGGTTCTTCTGATTTTGATAGGTTGGGAAAATTGGCTATTCCAGTTGGGAAGGACGTTCGACGTTGTAGCCTGTCCTGATGAGAGGAGGGTACCCATTGCTCAGTATTTCCTCGATAGAGAAGCTGCAGACTGGTGGGAGGCCGTAGCGCCTGGTGATCGTACATGTAATATCCGACTGTAACTTTTCATTTTTACCTGTCATTGTATTATTCGGATAATCTGATTATCATGAATCGTTGCATTTAGTATTATGTTGAGGTATTATAGATTTGAATTTCATATCGTTGTTAATTCATTTCATATGTGATGATTCGAGGTTAATTAGAGAGTTGCATTTTCGAATTTTTCTATTGATGTAGCGTACGCTACATAGTACGATTAACGTACGCTAATCCTGTGTCTTAGCGTGCGTAATGTTTCCTCTGTTGCGTACGCTAAGAGGGAATCTGGCATCAGTTGACTTCAGCACGTGAACTCCTTATCCGTTGGCATGCATGTGAGTAAGGTCTGAGCTGTCATGTCGGCTAGAGTCAACTTTTATTAGCGTGCGTAACCCATTTCTCATTAGCGTGCGCTAACGACCTGCGAAATTCAAGACAGTAGCCACTGTAAGCCGCTTACGTACGTAAAATCGACCGGTTAGCGTACGTAAGTGTATTAGCGTACGCTAAACTGTTCCGATAGCGTGCGCTAAGTATATACGGTCTATTTATAGGACCAGCCTGTTTTTCATTTCTTCACAACTCTAAACCGATTCTCTCTCGATATATCGTCCCTCTGCACTCCCAAACCGATATCAACCTTCACCAACTTGCTTCTAAGCCTTAAATCTTGGAGTGGAGCTCATTTCCTTGAAGATTAGGAGGTGTTCTTGAGCTTGGAGTATATTTTCTCATAGCATTGAAGTTGTTCTTCATTTTTTGGAGGTAGGTGTACCTTCCTCTCTGCATTATTTTCATATGTTGATGTTAATAACGAATTATACTTCACCTAGAGTAGATTAATCAAGTAAAACATAGTTTTAATCCTACCTTTTTAAAACTTTTGATGAATATGATAAATGAGGGTTTGAGATGGATGTGTTCTTGATGATATAGTGATTCTAACCGCGTTGTGACTATCATGCTCATCCTGTTGGACGAATTTAGCTCAGTAAAATACCTTTGGATCAGTTAACTTCACCATATTTGGATTTAACTAATAGAGTTGTTATCATAAAGTGATTAAACACCATTTTAAGTTTTCACTTACCTTGGGAAGAACTTGGCCATGTTAGTGGTAGAAGGATGTCTTCTTACTCAGATTTCTTAAGAATCATATTCTCCTTATGTTTAGCTCAGCAAGATTTTGAATGGTTAAGGATAATTGTGAAACCAACACAACAACTTTTCATTAATCTAATGTGTTGGGAACTTAGTTTGTTTTGATCATCATACTAGATAGATGGTGAATTCATCATAATGTTAATGAATCTTCCAGCCTTGTAAACAAAGATTTTGATAACCCTCATGGATATGGTGTAATCTCAGAACTAATAAACTTGTTGTTAGCTTAATAGTCAATTTAGATGAGAGGAGAATGATCATAAATGTGCAGATTTTACCTTTCAACGTTTTAATGTTTTGGAAAGTTTAATCATCATAAGATGATCTTAACATCATAATTGGTTATTCAACATACCCTTGATAGAACTCTTGTTTATGGTGAACCATGCGAACATTCGGTAAGTATTGTAAACCGATTTTTATGGTTGTAATGATGTTAGAAGAACTCCTGACATAAGGCTTCGATAATTGGAAGTAGCAAACTATTCTAAAGGATTGTAGGATGACGTCTTATTAATCCTATATTGATAATTATACGAATATGTTATTGAGTAAAATGTATTTCGTTTAAGGTTGATTGTTCGAGTAAACAATACTAGTCGAGGACCGTTCGTTCGTTCCGACAAGAAGAGGACTATTCTCGTCTCCGTATTGAGGTAAGTTATGTTGCTTGGTTATAATGATGATTAGATTCTTGTGATGGTTATATGTTTTATGTGTATGAAATGTTTATGAAATGCTTGTCGTGACTTGACATTGTCCTTGACGTTGTTCCGTTTCATCATGGGTGTTGCATCCCCAAACACGTCACTTTGAATCGTTGATCTCGTTGATCTTTATTTTCACTTCGGTGAGTTTCCTTGATCCTTAATCGGATATGTATTTCGTTGAACTTCGTTGTCATGTTGTATCGTGACATTTCCGGAATCATATCTGCGTGCCGATTGGATATTGTGTAGGATTTTTAGCCGGGCACTTGTATAGTCATACGTGGATATTTCCGTATTGGACTGTGCACACGAGACGTAGTTCGTGAGGCTAATTAGGTACATTGTCACACGTATATTCTGGATTCCGTATACGGGGTGGACATGTACACGGACACATTTCCGGATCGGGCGTACTGTGATGTCCATCTTGAGCTATATTGTTAATCGTTCATAGTCCATGTATGATTGGATGTGTTCGATGTTTTGTGACTGATTGTTTCATACGCCCGAGGGGTATGATTAATAGTCGGAATGATTTTCTTGAGATCTATATATGTGAATTGTATAATGTCGGAAGAATTGATTATCATGTATATCTGACCCTGTGTTATGGGCGAAATACTTGTATTGTATTTTAGGTCGAGGCAAAGGCAAAACACGGGAAGAGCATGCTGACGGCGAAGGGTTCGAAGGATACTAGTTCGGGGCCCCCACATCTTTTGTTGGCCGGTTATGTTAAACCGTGTTATGTTATTTTATTTCCTGCTTCATTAGATTGCTATCTGGTTGTATTAACATTTGAAGTATTTTCCATCTCCATATGGTTTATACTTGTTTTTCGGATCCTGTGTATTATAAGGCCGTTGGCCATATTTTTGATAAACTCCTAATCGGAGTAACGACTATTCATTGTGGTTCGGTATCACAAATAATGTTTATTTAATCTGTTTTGGATATCGCCTGGTGGGTCCCAGTGTGGGGTCCACAGCACTGTAATAGCCGCCTTTTGGGGTGTTACAGAAGATGGTATGAGAGATAGGTTTCCTTTTTTTTTTATGAGTCATTGAGAAATGAACTAGTATCAAGAGACCTTCGTGTCACGTGTGACCTGTGCAAGCGCCTGACCCTACGAGCCAAAAACGGTATGTACTTTATGAGCCATGATTTAATTACTGGCATGATATTGATATCAGTGTGGGTCTCCTTTTTGATCATGTTATTTCGAGGAATTGTGACAGGATTTATCTGATTGATAATCCGAGGTAAATGCTGAATTGATTATATAATTGAAATTGTTCGACTTGACACCGATATAATATTCGGTGCGACATTTGTGGTATCGATAACCGTTTTCCTTGAATATGTGATTCCTTGTTGCTATTAACTTAGCATGAATTTTAGTATCTTGAACTGTACTTATGGTTATCACAATGATTGATTCTTTCAGTATGGAAAGAAACCTGAGAGGTCGTGGCACAGGGGGACGAGGCCGCGGAAGGGGCCGAATCCCGATACCTCGAGCCAACAGACGCACGAATGCGGATCAGAGTTCCGCAAACAGTGGTTCACCTTCTAGGGAACAATCGCACCATAGTGGGCGCGGGGATGCGCGTGTCGATCCTTACGTCGTAATGCAGGGCATGATGACACAGATGACCCAGATGGGTCAACTAATGGAAGCTATGGAGAGGGCCACTACTGGCCAGCAGCAGGGGGCTCATCCTCCTCCCGTGATTGGCGGACCCGTGAGTCGGATTATCAGCGACATCTCTCGCCAGCGACCACCGACTTTTGAAGGCTCCTATGAGCCTGCTGACATTGTGCATTGGATCGAGCATTTTGAGAAACTTTTCCAGATGGTGGACTGCCCGGAAGAGAATCGCGTTTCGGTAGCCGCATATTATCTTAGCAAAGGCGCTCATACCTGGTGGCTTTCAGTAAGGCCAACTGATGGTGTTTATACTTGGGAGGAATTTAAAAACCTCATGCTAGACCGTTACTATCCAGGGCCACTCCGTGAGGCCAAGCTGTCGGAACTATTGAACCCCGACCCGTCTGAAGACGATGATGTATTATCTGTTGCTGAGAAATTCCAGGCACTCCTTCCTTTCGCCACGACAATTATCCGAACAGAGGCCGATAAGATCAAATACTTTCTCAAGAGGCTTAAACCCCGAATGAGAATGCAGCTGTTGAATCACCACTGTACTACCTTACCAGAGTTCATCGAGAAAGCTCTGGAGTACGAACTCACCGCGAAGGAGATTTCCAAGAAACAACCACAGTCCAACAACAAAAGGTCCAGGAACCAGAACCAGACTGAGAGTAACCGGGGGACATTCAGGAAGCCCAAGTCATTGCCAAACCCTTCTGATCGACCACCCATGGCATCGAAGCCAGCTGGATTGCACTCTCGAGCGGTCCCCTCATCTGTTGTGTGCTATAACTGCGGAGACCAGGGGCATTTCAGCTCCAAATGCCCGAAGCCTGCCGTCACATGCCATACTTGTGGCAAGATTGGTCACCGTGCTCGTCTTTGCGAGGTGGGCGGACACGAACGATGGCGTCTCATGCCCAGTTCGGTCCTGTCGAGCGGACGCCTCGTCCGCTTCCTATCGAGACCACCAAGGCGAATAGGGGAATGGGCCGTGGGAATCGAGTGGTATACAGTGCGGAGCTGCGAAACCCGAGTTTACGAGATGAAGAAAGCTGACGATCCCGAGGCCAGCATGATTTCAGGTATACTCGAGATCCACTCCCAGCCTGTGTGTGTTCTTTTTGATACCGGTGCTTCACACTCCTTTATATATTCTTCTTGTTTAAGTCGTTTGCCTCTAGACCATGTTATCAATTGTGAGCCTTACGTGATTGGTCTACCTGATGGTAGAAGAATTATTGGAAATCGTGAAGTCGAGGGTGTCAGGTCGTTTGAACGACCGTGAGTGGTTGTCAAATCTGATTGTAGTCGATTTACCTAAGGATGATATAATCTTGGGTATTGATTGGATGGATCGTCATGATGCAATACTCAGTGTCCGCAGGCGAATGGTAACCGTCACTTCCGATGATGGTTTCGAGTGTATTTTTCGAGGTGATAATCCCAGTCGTTCTGGGAGAGTCATCAGCGCTATGAAAGCAGTGAAACTGCTTAATCAAGGGTGTATTGGTTTTTGGTGCTACATGACCAAAACAGCAGATCGACCAGTTGAATTGGCCGACATTCTGGTAGTCCGAGACTACCCAGATGTATTTCCAGACGAGTTGCCAGGCTTACCTCCTCATCGTGACGTGGAGTTTATTATTGAGTTAGAACCAGGTACGTCCCCGCTCTCAAAAGCACCATACCATATGGCTCCGACTGAGATGCAAGAATTAAAGAACCAGCTTGAGGAGTTGACTAACAAGGGCTATATTCGACCTAGTGCGTCCCCTTGGGGAGCACCAGTGTTATTTGTACGAAAGAAAGATGGATCTCTGCGCTTATGTATTGATTACCGTGAGCTGAACAGGGTAACCATCAAAAACAAGTATCCCTTGCCTCGTATTGATGATTTATTGGACCAACTTCAGGGAGCTGCCGTGTTTTCTAAGATCGACTTGAGATCTGGTTATCATCAGTTGAGGATTCGAGAGTCTGACATTTCGAAGACAGCATTCCGTACTCGCTATGGGCATTATGAGTTTGTGGTGATGCCATTTAGACTGACTAATGCACCGGCGGTATTCATGGAGTTGATGAATCGAGTTTTTATTAACTATATGGATCGCTTTGTAGTCATTTTTATTGACGACATTCTCATTTACTCTCGTGACCACGAAGAGCACGAGCATCACCTCCACCAAGTTCTCGATACATTGAGGCGGGAACAGCTTTATGGGAAATTTTCTAAGTGTGAATTTTGGATGCCTGAGGTTATCTTTCTCAGGCATGTGATATCAGCCGAAGGGGTGAGGGTGGACCCACAAAAGACGGAAGCCATTCGAGATTGGCTACCACCGAAGAACGTGAAGGAAGTTCGTAGTTTCCTCGGCCTAGCAGGTTACTACCGACGGTTCGTAGAAGGATTTTCTAAAATTGCGCAACCGATGACTAACTTACTGCGAAAGGACAAGAAGTATTTGTGGTCAGAAACATGTCAGCAAAGTTTTGATGAGCTCAAGAGTCGATTGATTTCGGCACCTGTTTTGGTCTTACCAAAAGGAACGGAAGGATTTGTGGTGTATAGTGACGCGTCGAGACAGGGTCTGGGATGTGTACTAATGCAGGAAGGGAAAGTGATTGCCTATGCATCGAGACAATTGCGACCCTATGAAGTTAACTATCCAACCCATGACTTGGAGTTAGCAGTCGTGGTGTTTGCTTTGAAAATCTGGCATCACTATCTTTATGGAGTTACCTGCCAAATCTTTACAGACCACAAGAGCCTAAAGTACATTTTTACTCAGAAGGAGTTGAACATGAGACAGAGAAGGTGGCTAGAGTTAATCAAGGACTATGATATCGAGATCCTTTACCATCCGGGTAAAGCAAATGTGGTCGCCGATGCTTTGAGCCGTAAAACAGTGCAGGAGCAGATGCTGAGCCGTTTGACAGCACAGAGAGAGTTGCAGTTGGACCTTATGAGGTCAGAAATTGAAGTTTGGTTACAGCGTGTTCAGGGACAACTTTACACCCTTGAGATTTCTTCGTCTCTTGATGATATGATCAAATCGAAGCAAATTACGGACCCATTCTTATCTCGAGTTCGGGATGAAGTAACCCGAGGGAAAGCCCCTGGATTCGTGATCCACGAGGATGGATTGATACGTTTTAGAAATCGAGTTTGTGTACCCGTTGACGAAGAGTTGAGAAACTCTATCATGAGAGAAGCCCATGCTACCCCGTACTCTATTCACCCGGGATCTAGCAAGATGTATAAGGATTTGAAGCAGAATTATTGGTGGGGGAATATGAAACGTGAGGTTGCCGAATTTGTTTCGAGACGTTTAACCTGCCAGCAGGTTAAGATTGAGCACCAGCGACCCGCAGGAATGCTGAAACCTCTCACGATTCCTGAGCGGAAATGGGAGGATGTTGCGATATTTCCTACACGCAAGTGCACGTCATCGTTTACAAGTAATAAAGTGATAAGTAGAGTATCGTTCCCACGAGGATTGAATCTCTAACTACCGACGTTTTCGTATTCCAATTTTATTTGAACTATCGAAGTTGGGTTTTTGGATTAATAACTAACAGAATTAATAAAAGACTAAACAGAAAACGATAGCTTGAATAAAAGGAATCAAATGATAAATAAGTCTAGAGTTCTGAATCCACCTTAATTTATCCGAATTTAATCTTGATTATCCGTAATAAATAATTTTCCCAATTTATTGAAGGCGGAGATTGCTAAAATATTCTACCGCCTCTCCCGAGGTCAATAGATTTATCTAACGTCGACTAACGCACTCTATCCCTAGGTGAATTATCTCGTCGCTAGGCAAAAAGCATGAAATCTCCTAAAGGCCACGTAGTTCCTATGAGTATATTCCTATCTCACAGAATAAAACGGTCCTCACCAATAGTTCCTCACCAAATCTCCTCTCCCGATTCGAAGTGAATGATTAAATCAATACAACTATTGGCCAGATAATTGCAAGCATTAAACATAATTGGGAAAACTCAATAAAAAGGTAATAAATTGGATAATCTCAATCAATTCGTCAAAATAAAGGTTTCATCAAAACCCTAGATTAGGGCTTTAGCCTGACATACTAAAAACTGAAAATGCAGAAGGAATAAACGAAAGCATAAAATTCAAACGCAGATAAAGCCCGGATTCCTTCGTTCTTCAGCTCCCGCCTTCTGCCCTTGAATTCCTCTGCTTTCCTCCTCTTCTCAGTCTCCAGCTTCAGCTCTCCTAGGTTTAGATTCAATAGTTCCAAGATAATTAAATTAGGCTCTTAAGCCCTATTTATAGCTCAGCACTTCCATAAATCGCGTCCGTATTAGTCGGTTGAAAACTGGCTTCGAAACGGCCCGAAATCCGCGCAGACGTACCAAACCCGCTAAGTGTGCCGCGGCTCATCAACTGTGCGCGGCACATCGCCAAAATCGAATACAGGCGTAATTAAATCCTTCTGTGCCGCGGCTCACATGGGCTGTGCCGCGGCACAGAGTACAACCTACTCTGCCCTTCGGCTGGTGTCTTCCTTTGCCGCGGCTCACTTCCTTGTGCCGCGGCTCATAGTCCAGTTTTGCCGTTTTCGCCCGTTTTGCCTCGTTTAAGCTTCCGGACTTCAATTTCCTGTCAATCATACAAAATTAAGGCATTAAAGGCTCATTTAGATGATTTCACACTCCAAAATACTACAAAATAATGATAAATAAGCGTATAAAAATACGCCTAACAAATACCCCCAAACTTAAGCCTTTGCTTGTCCTCAAGCAAAAAGAATTAAAGTCAATAAAAGAATGTCGTGAATCATCGTGCAACTCATAGTGTTCAACCTAATCAATACTATCCTGCCATTCTCTCTAAATAATACGAGTGTCATAAAAGCGAGCTGCACTCAGAATAGTGATACCGCAAAGTAATCAAGTTCAGTCCTAATCATTTTTTCATGAAGAAAACTCAGCTCAAAGATTAACAAAACATGAGTCGAATCGACCGTCAATATGAAAGGCTAAAATAGACAAGCTAGTTCGTCCCGTTCCACAGTCTAAAGGCACAATTTTTCACGAGTCTCCTAACAACTAAACCTCGGACAGTGTCCCCTTATATAAATATGCTCAAGAATTCGATTCGAGTTGACCACTAGGTTAGGATCTCGGGATGTTTCATCGGGATAATCCTAGGGTGGAACTTCCATTCTCATGTATTAGGAAACCGTTTGACGTAAAATACACTCATGGGGCACATGGATACTTCTAGTTACTAAGTTCCCGTCTACAGCGGAGAAACAACTCGAATACAAAATTTCCGCATGTCCTAATCAAGGTTGCCGTTTGACGCGAGAGTAAACAGCGGGTCACGCGAATACCCCCGGTTACTAGACTTCCTATCATAGGCACATGTGAAATATCTAAATCAATAGTCTAATCAGGGTCGTCGTTTTACGCGAGAGTAAACAACGGGTCACGCGAATACCCCCGGTTACTAGACTTCCCTTCATAGAACACATTATCTCGACTTTTAGAGAAAAACTGCCCGACTCTAAACTCAATTTAAGTGCCAACACGACTAAAGAAACAGTACGACTCACTATCCGGAAAATGTAGCCAAACGTATTGATGGGGATTTAAAAACAAGTATGTATCGTCTCTTATCTGCCAAGTCCTCTACAATCACGAAAAATTTCGGACCTCATTGAATACTAAGCGAATGAAATAATCGACTACAACTCGACTAAAACTCGCCCGCTTCTTCAGAGAGAAGGACAGTGTCGTAACATCAGTATCACACATAATAGAAGCACGAAAATACACGAATAAAGAAAAACTACGGCAAGCAAGGCTATCTAAAAAAAATTTTCGCAAAGAAAGAAAAGTGCAACAAAATATAATGTACAAAGAAGAAAATAGAGTATAGCAATGAATGCAGATCAATGTAAATCCCCCAAACTTAGGACGTACATTGACCTCAATGGACAAAAAAATGAAATGCAAGAAAAGTAAAGGTCAAGTACTCCCCTCCATCTGCTCAGAGCCGGTGCCGGCATCGTCCGGTGAGGAGGGTGGTGTGGCTGGCCGGGCGGGCGCAGAAATGGCCCGTCGGGATGCATGATGTGGGCCGTCCATGCGGCGAGGTGCTCGATGATAAGCCTCCCTCGCGGCAAGACGCCTCTCCGCTCGTCGGGCGGCCGGCGGGCCTGCTCTCTCATCTCGGCTCTGGCGGCAGCAACAACACTCTCCCGCGCCGCCCGCTGCTCCTCTCGCAAGGCAGCCATCCAGCTCTCTCTCTCTCTCCTCATCTCATCTCTCTCTCTCCTCAACTCCTCCCTATCTCTCCGCAGCTCCTCCCTATGCTCTTCTCTCTGTCTCCTCATATCCTCCCGCAGCCCATCAAACAGCTCCTCCAACCTTGCTCTGTCGGGCTGCGGTCCGGCCTCTCCGTGCGTCAACAAAAGTGGCTCGGGGGATCCCTCGTGAGCCTCCTCAAGCAAAAATCCTCGCCCCCGAGCGTGTGCCGGCGCTCCACCCCACTGCTCAAAGTGCGATATGATGCGGTGGTCGATCGGGGCCTGTGGGGCAAGCATCGGCTCGTCGACTGACCATGTCAGCCCCGACTGCCGGCATAAAGCGCAGATGAGGGAGGGGTGCTTCAACCCCGTCTTCGCCCCCCCCCTGGATACTCTGGAAGATAGATCGGACCAGAATGGGGGCCACATCGAAGCGCAGCCCGGAGGTGATAGCAAAAAGTATCCGGGCGCGGGAGAGAAAAACTGTACGGATCTGGGAGGTGGGATCAATGCGGGCACAAATAAAGTAAAGCCAGGCTCGCCCGAGCCGGCTGAGGCGCGAGCTCCTGAAGTGAAAAGTAGATGAGCTCTGTGCTCGCTGCTCCCAGTCGGTACCGGGCTGTGCAATCGTCTCAAGCAGGGCCTCCTTAGTGAGGCCGGTCATCACGCGGTCATAGGCTGTCTCGTCCACCGCCGGAAACCCAAAAAGCCTCCGAATAGTGTTGGGTACCGATTCGGATATTTGCGCCGTTTGCGGAAGCGTAAATAAAAAGTGCGGAAAATAAATGACGCAAGGATTTATAGAGGTTCGGCTATAAACGAGCCTACGTCCTCTCTCGGTATCTTTTTCTATAGGATCAAGATAAAAACCTCTACGCCTCTCTTCTATCGGTCGAGGTATAACCGTTTACAATCACGTCTTCTATTGGTCCGTGATAAACCACTCGTACTTGTCTTTGCGTCGGTCCAAGTTAAACCGTTTTCCTTTTCTATCGGACAAGGAATCAACCGCTCTAGCTTTCTATGGGTACTAGATAAACCTCACTTAGATATCGATTGCGATTCTAATAATGCCGGATCCTTGATCCTAATAGCACCGAATCCAATCGTATCTTTTCTTTTACCACTCGTGTATGTTTTCGTGAATTCTCACTCAAACACTTACAATTAAGCTCAATATCAACAACAAGAATGTGTATAATAATATCACAAGTATAGGCAATTTGCTCAAGGTTGTTGTACTCAAACAATACCATAGGGATGGTATTTATAGGCTCCATCTTCAAACTAGCCGTTAGTGCTGCACACCGCATTACGTACGCTATCACATTCATATTACGTCGTAAGCTTCATTACGACGTTAACCTTCCCGTGTTACGTCGTTAGCCTAGTCGATTTGATCCGGTGAGTTTCGTCATTTCGGGTTACGTACGCTAGCATAGACCTCGTTACGTACGTTAACATTACATCACTGATGACGTCATATATCCGTTGCATGCTTTTCTGACTTTGACTTCTCCAACGTTCACTTGTTTGAACTCCTTTACGTACGTTATACAACCTTCGTTACGTACGTTAGCTTGCCCATATTACGTACGTTAATGATCACATATTACGTACGTTAGCTATGTGTTTTTCCAGCTTTTTGCACTTCGTTTTCCTTTGATGCTTGCTTCGTCTCTTCGTTGTTTTGTTTTGCTTATCAACATTAATCATCAAAACACTTTTAATTTATGTATGGAACAAAATGTTCCAACAATCTCCCCCTTTTTGATGATTACAAAACAACACTTCGTCAATGGGATTTTCCTGCAAAAATACAAATATATGTATATCTTTACAGACCAAAGTTTTCGACTTTGTCCGTTTCGTTAGAATCTTCTCCCATTACTTTTTCGACTCCATCTTTTCTTATCTCCATTTTTAAATTTTCATCGTCTTTTCGACGTCTCCGCATTTTTATTTTTCTGTCATTTTCGACTTCTCCTTTTCATTTATCGATTTTCTCCCCCTTTTTGTTTTCATCAAAAAGTGGATAAAATATCAATTGAAATATGTGATACCAAAATGTAGAATATGCATGATACTAATTTATGATAAATAAATGCATAAAGGGTAAAAACTCCCCCTGAAAACATTATCTCCCCAAAAAAAATACTCCCCCTGAGTAAAATACAAAAATCAATTTTTGGGGATCCAACCTATAGTTGGTTTTTGTTTGGAAACATAGACGGTATTTGAAACCATTGTTCCTTTAGGAACCCAAATTTTCTTAATTTTTATCGTCCGTCTCGGGCTTTTGCAACTTGAAATATGATGCCCGATTTTCAAACACTTTTCGCAATGGGGTATTTTAAAATTAACGGATTCGTTTTTCGAACGTCGTTTGAATCCTAACCCCTCTTTATTCAAAGTAAATTTTTGAACACCAAGCATTTGTTCAAATTTCTCGTTTCCGCACGAGAATTTCTTTGTCAAAGATTTAAGCTCGGTTTGGATTTTAGCGAGATCATTCTTCAAAATATTTTCATTTTCAATACACTTTGAATGATCAATTTCGACAAATTTTCCCTTTTCGATAATTTTGGAATTTTCAATTTCCAAAGATTTAATTTTAGACTTAAGGGATTTAATTTCCGATAATGCATTTTGAAAATCCGTATGAAGTAATTCAAATGCATCAAAAAGTTCGTCACGGGAGGATGTACTAACCTGACTTTCGACGTCACTGTCGTCGAACGAACTCCGGGCCATGAGAGCGAGATTATTTTGATTGATGAAATCATCGTCTTCATCTTCATCGCTCCATGTTGCTACGAGAACCTCCTTCTTGGGTTTGACACGGCAATTTTTAGCAAAGTGGCCTGGTTTACCACATTGTCGACAGGAGTTGTCGAACTTCTTCGTTTCGCTCGAGATATCCTTCTTCCTCCGGTTTAATAAGGTTTGGAATTTATTAATATTCTTGGCATAATATGCCGCTTCTTCGTCGCTTTCCTCCACCGGGATTTCTTCTTTCTTCCTCGATATCTTAGCCTTCATGGCTAACGATTTTCTTTCGGTTTCGGCTTGACACTTCGTGATTTTAACACGATCTCATAATTAATTAGCGAACCAACGAGGGCGCTAAAATCGAGTGTGTTGAGATCTTTGGATTCCATAATTGCGGTCACGGTGCCGTCCCATTCGCTAGGTAGTGATCGTAAAATTTTCTTAACTTTTTCACTACTAGACAATGGTTTACCGAATGAAGCAAGTCCATTTGTGATGACCGAAAATCGGTCGAGCATATTGGTGATGGACTCGTCACCTTTCATCATGAATAACTCGTAGTCATGGAGAAGCATATTTATCTTCGTCTCCTTGACTTGAGTCGTCCCTTCGTGTGTGATTTCTAGAATTTTCCATATTTCTTTCGCACTCTCACACGATGAGATTCGATTGACCTCTTCCGGATTTAAGGCACAAAATAAGAGTTGAGTAGCCTTACAATTTAGATGGTCATTTTTCCAATCGGCATCGTCGTATTCTTCAAAAGTTTTGAGCGTACCGTCGGATTTGATAGGAACTTTTGGGCCAAGGCAAATAATCTTCCAAATTTCGATGTCGTATGCTCGGATGAATATCGACATCTTCTTCTTCCACGTCAAATAATTTGAGCCATCAAAGAATGGTGGTCGGTTGAGAGCAAGGCCTTCGACGGGAGCTATTTGAAAAGCCATTGGATCTTTTCTCCTCGGATGTTAAGCCGCGTATTGGAGTACGGCTCCGATACCAATTGTTGGGTACCGATTCGGATATTTGCGCCGTTTGCGGAAGCGTAAATAAAAAGTGCGGAAAATAAATGACGCAAGGATTTATAGAGGTTCGGCTATAAACGAGCCTACGTCCTCTCTCGGTATCTTTTTCTATAGGATCAAGATAAAAACCTCTACGCCTCTCTTCTATCGGTCGAGGTATAACCGTTTACAATCACGTCTTCTATTGGTCCGTGATAAACCACTCGTACTTGTCTTTGCGTCGGTCCAAGTTAAACCGTTTTCCTTTTCTATCGGACAAGGAATCAACCGCTCTAGCTTTCTATGGGTACTAGATAAACCTCACTTAGATATCGATTGCGATTCTAATAATGCCGGATCCTTGATCCTAATAGCACCGAATCCAATCGTATCTTTTCTTTTACCACTCGTGTATGTTTTCGTGAATTCTCACTCAAACACTTACAATTAAGCTCAATATCAACAACAAGAATGTGTATAATAATATCACAAGTATAGGCAATTTGCTCAAGGTTGTTGTACTCAAACAATACCATAGGGATGGTATTTATAGGCTCCATCTTCAAACTAGCCGTTAGCTGCTGCACACTGCATTACGTACGCTATCACATTCATATTACGTACGTAAGCTTCATTACGTACGTTAACCTTCCCAGGTTACGTACGTTAGCCTAGTCCAGTTTCAGTCCAGTGAGTTTCGTCATTTCGGGTTACGTACGCTAGCATAGACCTCGTTACGTACGTTAACATTACATCACTGATGACGTCATATATCCGTTGCATGCTTTTCTGACTTTGACTTCTCCAACGTTCACTTGTTTGAACTCCTTTACGTACGTTATACAACCTTCGTTACGTACGTTAGCTTGCCCATATTACGTACGTTAATGATCACATATTACGTACGTTAGCTATGTGTTTTTCCAGCTTTTTGCACTTCGTTTTCCTTTGATGCTTGCTTCGTCTCTTCGTTGTTTTGTTTTGCTTATCAACATTAATCATCAAAACACTTTTAATTTATGTATGGAACAAAATGTTCCAACAAATAGCAGTCGGGGAGAAATCAACTGTGACCCCTCGGACGTCGACCTGAGTCCGGGACTCTAAAGATGGCAACGAATGCCCTGCCCGGATGTGCTTCAGCAGAGCGCTGGCATAAAACTCCTGGACGATCGAAATGATGGCCGCTCGGGAGGTGCGGTAAATCTAGCCCATCCCATCTCGTCAATCATCATGAGCAACTCCCCGTCCTGAGGAGCTGGAGTAAAACCTCTCTCGGGAATAAGTGGACGCGGACGGATCTTTTCGTTGAATATCTTGTGGATCTCGGGGTCCGAAAATTGGTGCCCCTCCGCCTCGGCCCGACCCCGAGAGGTCTCCCCTCGCGTAGGGGATGACTCGGTCCTAGCACACTTGGTCAGCTTCTTCGTGCGCGCCATAATCAGTCCTGAGAAGCACAGCACGAGGGTTTATTTACGCAAAAATAATAATGATGATATATGCGTGGCTAAAGACATCAAACCAGAAATTCCGACATTAAGACTCTAGCGCATACGAGAGAGAAAGATGAATTTGGACTTAAACCTCTCAACTGGATGTACGGGTTGGGCTTGCTGTAAATTGAAAACGTATACGTTGCACGAAACTTCAAAACAATTGCTTTTTCAAAGAAAATTTTCATTTGGGCAATTTATCAGACACCTTGAGGGCGCATGTTTACTTGAAGAATAAACATAGTTCTAGCTCGATTCAGCCCCCAAAAACAGAAATACAATTCAATCATGAACAACTTAACACAATCAACTCATTGATATTCCAATTTAATCAAGAAAATTCGATAAAACCACCCTGTTATTCTCTACACTCACAAAACTATTTGAAGGAGCAATAAACATATTCCACTTATCAAACACATACAAAACTTCCAAATATAAACCATAAGCAAGTAAAGTCGCAAGATCGAAACATACCTTTTTGAAGATTGCAAGAGAAAAATCGCAGGGAATAATTGAAGGAAAACTTCGGCCGGGCGCGCTGGGGAGGGAAGAATGAAAGTAGAAAACGTACCTGGAAATGCCGGCCGCTCGCGTGTTATATGCTACCTGCCCTTTCGGGTTCCGCAAAGTGTGCCGCAGCACATCTAAAGTGAGCCGCGGCACAAGGTACAGTCCCTATGACCTGTGTTCTCATTTTTTCGTGTGCCGCGGCTCAAATTCCGTATGCCGCGGCTCATTGCTCAAGTGTGCCGCGGCTCATTTATGCCATGCCGCGGCACAAAGTACAGTCGGTTTTGCCTTCCCTGGCGATTGATGTGTGCCGCGGCTCACAATAACTGTGCCGCGGCTCATACTCCAGTTTCTCCCCTGGGACTTTCCTGCACAGAATTTTGAAAAGAAGACATTAGAAACGAGAGGAAGAAGCAAATAGAAGCACAAAAATGATGAAAAATAAGAATTACGAATACAAGAAAAAAAATAAAATAAAGAAATGCAAAAATCTACAGCTACGAGCTCGGGTTGCCTCCCGAGAAGCGCTAAGTTTATAGTCTTCAGCCGGACCTATTGAACACGTTAGTTCGCTTTTCGCAAACTCCATTTGGCTTCCGCCCCGTTTATCGAACCGTTTATATTTTGGTTAAAATTATGACCATTGGTCATCAGCGGTTCGATTCTCGGTTCGGTAATCAAATGTTGTTTGCGAAGAGGTTTCGACTTGAAAAACTTCCCAAAACACCCGGTTTCTCCATGACTAATTTTTCTCTTGGCTTTCGGCTCACTCTCCTCCTTCACAAACGAACTCACAACTGCAGCAGATTTTTCTTCATGGTCGAGAAACGCCACTAGTTCTACATCCTTCTTCAAACTTGGGCCATTTAACACAAAATCTGAATTTTCCCAACGACGATTTTTTCGATGCTTTCCTCTTTCACAAACATCCACACCCTCACTTTGTGATCCTTTATCAGCACTTCCGGGACACGGGAACGATTTGAATACTTGAAAAGTAACTTCCTCGTCTTGGACCCTCAGAGTTAGCTCTCCCTTTTCCACGTCTATAAGGGTTCGGCCCGTCGCTAGAAATGGTCGTCCCAAGATGATCGGAATATTGTCATCTTCCTCCATGTCTAGTACGATGAAGTCACTGGAAAGATGAACTTGTCAACCTTAACTAATACATCCTCGATCACTCCCTCGGATACTTTATCGATCGGTCCGCCAATTGTAATGAGACTGTGGTTGGCTTAGCTTCCCCAATATTCAGCTTTTGAAAAATCGATAGAGGCATGAGGTTGATACTTGCACCAAGATCGCATAGTGCCTTATCAAACGAAAGATTCCCCATGGTGCACGGTATGTTAAAGCTTCCCGGATCTTTCAATTTAGGTGGGAGCTTCTTTTGAAGAATTGCACTGCACTCCTCTGTCAAGGCAACCATTTCAAACTCCTCAAGCTTTCTCTTCTTCGATAATATCTCTTTCATGAATTTGACATAACTCGGCATCTGCTCCAATGCGTCAGCGAACGGAATATTTATGTGAAGCTTTTTGAACACCTCAAGGAACTTAGAAAATTGTTTGTCCGCCCTCCTTTGCTGTAGTCTCTGCGGAAACGGAATGGGGGGAACACATGTCTTTGAGTTATCCGGCTGAACTTCCTTCGACTCCTCTAGCTTTAATTCCATCTCTTCCTCAATCACCTTCTTCTCTTTACCCAGCTCGGGCTGATCTAGCACATCTCTCCCGCTTCTCAAGCTAATTGCATTTAGACTCTCTCGAGGATTTGTCTCGTGGTACTCGGCAATGCTCCCTCGGACGAGCCGTCAATACATTAGCGATTTGGCCCAATTTGGACCTCTAAATTCGAATGGAAGCGAATGATTTTGTAACGTAGCTTCCGTCAAGTCATAAATTGACTCGTATTTGCCAATTTTGCAAGTGCTTCCTCGAGAGACACTTTAGGAGCGGGAGGGGGCCGCCGTTGATTCCGAGTGAAAGGGCTGATGTGCGTTATCCGTTTCTCCATGAAAAGTTGGGGTGATTGCGCCACCCCGGATTATAAGTATTAGTACGGGTTATTGGTCGATTCCCATTTCCTACGAATTGAGCCTGCTCCATCGATTTTGCTCGACGGATTTCCAAATTGACACTCCGCTTTCGGGTGTGATCCGTTACACCAATTACACGTCTCAATGGTAACGGGGCTGGTGCGTGCGAAAAGTTCTGGAGTCATGTGTCAAAGCGGCGACTTGAGTGACAAGGTGGAAATCGGATCATTGCTCGAAACTTCCATTACCCTCTTCGGTGTCAATCTTTCTGTGGCCATTGGTAAGCGTTTTCAGCCATATCTTCCAAAAGCACGTGAGCCTCGGCCATAGATTTTCCCATGAATGTTCCTCAGGTCGCATCCACTAAAGTGCGTGTAGAAGCACTCAAACCACCATAAAATGTATGCGGTGAAGCCAATCAGAATGCCGTGATGAGGGCATCTTCGAAGCAATTCTTTATATCGCTCCCACGCCTCGTGGAGCGATTCCATATCGAACTGGGCAAAAGTAGTTATCTCGTTTCTCAACCGCGCCGTCTTAGCTGGTGGGAAAAATTTTGCAAGGAAGGCTTGCACTAACCTCTCCCATGTTGTAATCGACCCGTGTAAGGAATTCAACCAGAATTTTGCTTTATCCCTCAAAGAAAAAGGGAAAAGCCTCAATCGGATGGCATCGTCGGTGACACCATTTGTTTTGAAAGTGTCGCATATCTCAAGGAACGAAGCAATGTGGGCATTCGGGTCGTCCTTCGGCAGTCCACAGAATGGGCTCGCCTGCACCATCTGAATAATGGCGGGCTTGATCTCAAAATTATTAGCTTGGATGGTGGGACGCCGAATTCCCGAAAAATTTGCGTTGGCTTGCGGCATGGCATAATCCCGAAGAGCGAGTTCCGGTTGAACTTGCCGCACTTGGTTGTCTCCTCCTTGGATTTCAATATTTTCGGCCATCTTGACCGTCGTCTGCAACTCTCTTTTCTCCTTTTTATTCCTTCTTAGCGTGCGCTCGAGCTCGGTGTCCAAAGGTAGTAAGCCTTCGTTACCGAGTCTTCTCATGCACTACACGAAAGGTCCTGAAAGGAAAAACGAATAAACAAAATTAAAAAAATAAAAATAAAACGTTCAAATTAAGACTGGAAATACTTAAGTCGATATTAGAAAAATTTCAATCCCCGGCAACGGCACCAAAAACTTGTTGCGATATTTCCTACACGCAAGTGCACGTCATCGTTTACAAGTAATAAAGTGATAAGTAGAGTATCGTTCCCACGAGGATTGAATCTCTAACTACCGACGTTTTCGTATTCCAATTTTATTTGAACTATCGAAGTTGGGTTTTTGGATTAATAACTAACAGAATTAATAAAAGACTAAACAGAAAACGATAGCTTGAATAAAAGGAATCAAATGATAAATAAGTCTAGAGTTCTGAATCCACCTTAATTTATCCGAATTTAATCTTGATTATCCGTAATAAATAATTTTCCCAATTTATTGAAGGCGGAGATTGCTAAAATATTCTACCGCCTCTCTCGAGGTCAATAGATTTATCTAACGTCGACTAACGCACTCTATCCCTAGGTGAATTATCTCGTCGCTAGGCAAAAAGCATGAAATCTCCTAAAGGCCACGTAGTTCCTATGAGTATATTCCTATCTCACAGAATAAAACGGTCCTCACCAATAGTTCCTCACCAAATCTCCTCTCCCGATTCGAAGTGAATGATTAAATCAATACAACTATTGGCGGATAATTGCAAGCATTAAACATAATTGGGAAAACTCAATAAAAAGGTAATAAATTGGATAATCTCAATCAATTCGTCAAAATAAAGGTTTCATCAAAACCCTAGATTAGGGCTTTAGCCTGACATACTAAAAACTGAAAATGCAGAAGGAATAAACGAAAGCATAAAATTCAAACGCAGATAAAGCCCGGAATCCTCCGTTCTTGACTCATATACGCCTTGAATTCCCTCTTTCCTCCTCTTCTCGATCTCGGCTTGACTCTCTAGGTTTAGATTCAATAGTTCCAAGATAATTAAATTAGGCTCTTAAGCCCTATTTATAGCTCAGCACTTCCATAAATCGCGTCCGTATTAGTCGGTTGAAAATCGGCCAAACGGCCGAAATCCGCAGACGTACCAAACCCGCTAAGTGTGCCGCGGCTCATCAACTGTGCCGCGGCACATCGCCAAAATCAATACACAGGCGTAATTAAATCCTTACGTGCGCGGCTCATGGGCGTGCCGCGGCACGAGTACACTACTCGCCCTTGGTGGTGTCTTCCTTTGCCGCGGCTCACTTCCTTGTGCCGCGGCTCATAGTCCAGTTTTGCCGTTTTCGCCCGTTTTGCCTCGTTTAAGCTTCCGGACTTCAATTTCCTGTCAATCATACAAAATTAAGGCATTAAAGGCTCATTTAGATGATTTCACACTCCAAAATACTACAAAATAATGATAAATAAGCGTATAAAAATACGCCTAACAGAGGACATATCTATGGATTTTATTACTAGCTTGCCGACGAGTCATAGAGGAATGAATACGATTTGGGTGATTGTGGACCGTCTAACCAAATCAGCCCACTTCTTGGAGATTAAGGACACGTGGGGTCCCGAGAGATTGGCCCAGCTGTTTATTAAGGAAATTGTGAGATTACACAGTACCCCCAAGAGTATTGTATTAGACCGTGACGGGCGATTCGTGTCACACTTCTGAAAGGCAGTTCATTGTGCAATGGGCACGCAGTTGAATTTCAGTACGGCTTTTCATCCACAGACCGATGGTCAGTCTGAGAGAACCATCCAGACTCTAGAGGACATGTTGAGAGCATGTGCTCTTGATTGGAAGGACGATTGGGAAGCCCAGCTGCCTTTGGTGGAATTCACTTATAATAATAGTTGGCACGCTTCGATTCAGATGGCACCGTATGAGGCATTGTATGGCCGTCGCTATAGGTCCCCTTTGTGTTGGGATGAACTGTCAGAATCTCTGGGTACGGAACCCGATATGTTATTAGCAACTCGGGAGAAGATCACTTTGATTAGGAGTCGGTTGCTAACGGCTCAAAGTCGACAGAAGTCTTATGCTGACCACCGTCGACGACCACTTGAGTTCGAGGTTGGTGACCATGTGTTAATGAAGGTGTCTCCTACCCGAGGTGTTTTTCGTTTCGGGAAGAGGGGCAAGCTGAGCCCGAGGTACATTGGGCCATTTGAGGTTTTGGAGCGTGTAGGTGATCTGGCCTATCGACTAGCTTTACCGCCGACTTTGAGTAAGATTCACAACGTGTTTCATGTCTCCCAGTTGAGAAAATATGTTGCTGATCCGAGCCATGTACTTCAGTTCGAAGAGATTGAATTAGCAGAGGATCATTCGTACGAGGAGCGCCCTGTGCGGATACTCGAGAGGAGGATCAAGCAGTTACGGAACAATACGATTCCCCTACTGAAGGTTCAGTGGTCACGACACGGAGTCGAGGAGGCTACGTGGGAGACCGAGGATAGTATGCGAGCGAGATACCCTGAGTTATTTACCCCTTAGTTTCGAGGACGAAACTCTTTTTAAGGGGGAGAGTATGTAATATCCGACTGTAACTTTTCATTTTTACCTGTCATTGTATTATTCGGATAATCTGATTATCATGAATCATTGCATTTAGTATTATGTTGAGGTATTATAGATTTAAATTTCATATCGTTGTTAATTCATTTCATATGTGATGATTCGAGGTTAATTAGAGAGTTGCATTTTTAAATTTTTCTGTTGATGTAGCGTACGCTACATAGTACGATTAACGTACGCTAATCCTGTGTCTTAGCGTGCATAATGTTTCCTCTGTTGCGTACGCTAAGAGGGAATCTGGCATCAGTTGACTTCAGCACGTGAACTCCTTAGTTGTTGGCATGCATGTGAGTAAGGTCTAAGCTGTCATGTCGGCTAGAGTCAACTTTTATTAGCGTGCGTAACCCATTTCTCATTAGCGTGCGCTAACGACCTGCAAAATTCAAGACAGTAGCCACTGTAAGCTGCTTACGTACGTAAAATCGATCGGTTAGCGTACGTAAGTGTATTAGCATACGCTAAACTGTTCCGATAGCGTGCGCTAAGTATATACAGTCTATTTATAGTACAAGTCTGTTTTTCATTTCCTCACAGCTCTAAACCGATTCTCTCTCCATATATCGTCCCTCTGCACTCCCAAACCGATATCAACCTTCACCAACTTGCTTCTAAGCCTTAAATCTTGGAGTGGAGCTCATTTCCTTGGAGATTAGGAGGTGTTCTTGAGCTTGGAGTATATTTTCTCATAGCATTGAAGTTGTTCTTCATTTTTTGGAGGTAGGCGTACCTTCCTCTCTGCATTAGTTTCATATGTTGATGTTAATAACGAATTATACTTCACCTAGAGTAGATTAATCAAGTAAAACATAGTTTTAATCCAACCTTTTTAAAACTTTTGATGAATATGATAAATGAGGGTTTGAGATAGATGTGTTCTTGATGATATAGTGATTCTAACCGCGTTGTGACTATCATGCTCATCCTGTTGGACGAATTTAGCTCAGTAAAATACCTTTGGATCAGTTAACTTCACCATATTTGGATTTAACTAATAGAGTTGTTATCATAAAGTGATTAAACACCATTTTAAGTTTTCACTTACCTTGGGAAGAACTTGGCCATGTTAGTGGTAGAAGGATGTCTTCTTACTCAGATTTCTTAAGAATCATATTCTCCTTATGTTTAGCTCAGCAAGATTTTGAATGGTTAAGGATAATTGTGAAACCAACACAACAACTTTTCATTAATCTAATGTGTTGGGAACTTAGTTTGTTTTGATCATCATACTAGATAGATGGTGAATTCATCATAATGTTAATGAATCTTCAAGCCTTGTAAACAAAGATTTTGATAACCCTCATGGATATGGTGTAATCTCAGAACTAATAAACTTGTTGTTAGCTTAATAGTCAATTTAGATGAGAGGAGAATGATCATAAATGTGCAGATTTTACCTTTCAACGTTTTAATGTTTTGGAAAGTTTAATCATCATAAGATGATCTTAACATCATAATTGGTTATTCAACATACCCTTGATAGAACTCTTGTTTATCGTGAACCATGCGAACATTCGGTAAGTATTGTAAACCGATTTTTATGGTTGTAATGATGTTAGAAGAACTCCTGACATAAGGCTTCGATAATTGGAAGTAGCAAACTATTCTAAAGGATTGTAGGATGACGTCTTATTAATCCTATATTGATAATTATACGAATATGTTATTGAGTAAAATGTATTTCGTTTAAGGTTGATTGTTCGAGTAAACAATATTAGTCGAGGACCGTTCGTTCGTTCCGACAAGAAGAGGACTATTCTCGTCTCCGTATTGAGGCAAGTTATCTTGCTTGGTTATAATGATGATTAGATTCTTGTGATGGTTATATATTTCATGTGTATGAAATATTTATGAAATGCTTGTCGTGATTTGACATTATCCTTGACGTTGTTCCGTTTCATCATGGGTGTTGCATCCCCAAACACGTCACTTTGAATCGTTGATCTCGTTGATCTTTATTTTCACTTCGCTGAGTTTCCTTGATCCTTAATCGGATATGTATTTCGTTGAACTTCGTTGTCATGTTGTATCGTGACATTTCCGGAATCATATCTGCGTGCCGATTGGATATTGTGTAGGATTTTTAGCCGGGCACTTGTATAGTCATACGTGGATGTTTCCGTATTGGACTGTGCACACGAGACGTAGTTCGTGAGGCTAATTAGGTACATTGTCACACGTATATTCCGGATTCCGTATACGGGGTGGACATGTACACGGACACATTTTCGGATCGGGCGTACTGTGATGTCCATCTTGAGCTATATTGTTAATCGTTCATAGTCCATGTATGATTGGATGTGTTCGATGTTTTGTGACTGATTGTTTCATACGCCCGAGGGGTATGATTAATAGTCGGAATGATTTTCTTGAGATCTATATATGTGAATTGTATAATGTCGGAAGAATTGATTATCATGTATATCTGACCCTGTGTTATGGGCGAAATACTTGTATTGTATTTTAGGTCGAGGCAAAGGCAAAACACGGGAAGAGCATGCTGACGGCGAAGGGTTCGAAGGATACTAGTTCGGGGCCCCCACATCTTTTGTTGTCCGGTTATGTTAAACCGTGTTATGTTATTTTATTTCCTGCTTCATTAGATTGCTATCTGGTTGTATTAACATTTGAAGTATTTTCCATCTCCATATGGTTTATACTTGTTTTTCGGATCCTGTGTATTATAAGGCCGTTGGCCATATTTTTGATAAACTCCTAATCGGAGTAACGACTATTCATTGTGGTTCGGTATCACAAATAATGTTTATTTAATCTGTTTTGGATATCGCCTGGTGGGTCCCAGTGTGGGGTCCACGGCACTGTAATAGCCGTCTTTTGGGGTGTTACAGTACATCCACTTGGGTTGAATTCAAGAATGCCATGGAGGCCGAATATTGTCCGACGCCTATTCGGGAGCGCAGGATTATTGAGTTTTTCTCAGCTACGCCCCAGGATGTGTCGATATCTTAGGCTATAGTCGATTATAATCGGCAGCTGAGTGGACAAAGTTCGTTATTTCGATATGCATATGAAACATCGTGTTCGGCAGTGTATGACTCCTTTCATGTGTACCACTCTGAAAGGTTATCAAGATCGAGCCTTGGCATTTGAGATGGCTTTATTGTCGTCGGTGGAGCCTACAACTGAGACAAAGAAGCTGAAGATTTCTAATGATTTATCGAGAAGTATAGGGAATGGGATTCCTAAACCTAAACCCTCGCATCAATCAATTGCGTCTCCTTCTAGGTTAGTTGGAAGATCTAAGAGTTCCAGGTCGGTATCGCTAACTGTTGGTAATTTGCCTAGGTGCTTTAACTATAATGTTCCGGGCCAGGAGCATGCGAATTGTAAGAAGCCGCCAGTGACTTGTTATAATTATGGACGCGAGAGGAATCGAGTTCAGTACTGCGAGATGGTATCTGGTACAATTGCTACTCAAACTTTGGCGCCAGTGTCGGGATCAACTCATTAAGATCATTGATGATCAATTTTCTTGCTTTTGGTTTGTTTTCATGATTGGGGTTCGTTTTAAGTTTCGGGATGAAACTTATTTTTAGTGGGGTAGTATGTAATACCCAAGATTTTTGTTTTCCGTTATTTTGAATTATTTGTCGTTTTGTGCTGTTTATTTTGTTCCGTTGATGATTATTTGGAATTCTCCTGTTGTGTACGGTATGATGTACCATGTTGTAGTTTTCATCGATACAACTTGGCGCCGCATCAGTCATCTTGATCTTGTACTTGTACGTGTGACACTTTATGTTGTTTCTCTTCGTATGATGGTTCTCGTTGTGAACCGTTGGAGCTTCACTGTCATGTTGGGAATCGTGAGATTCGTCGTGTAGTCGCATCATTGTATCGACTTCAGACTGTGCGGTTGTCAGAACATGTTACGTATGCTAACAGTGCATTGCGTACGTAACTAGTGTTAGATAACATATGTTATGTGTTTAGGTTACGTACATTATCATACCTGTCGGTTGGGGCAGTAGCCTCTGGAGAGGCTTTAGCGTACGGTACATGGCTCATATTGCGTACGTTATCGATTGATTACATACGTAACATTGGAGGTGTTACGTACATTAACCTACATATGGATTAGGGCAGTGGGCTTTGAGTAGAGCATTACGTACGTAACATTTGCCTGTTACGTACGTAAGGGCCATTACGTATGCTAAGCATGCAGTATTGCATACGTAAGCATGCAGTATTGCGTACGTAACATGCAGTATAGGCAGGCAGCAGATTTCATTTCGCATTTTTCACCATTTCTTTCTCCTTCTCTTCTTGCGATCAACGTGACTAGTTTGAGAGGCTAGGGTTGGTCGAGATTTCATCATCCATCAACGTATTTGAGTTCCTAGCAAGGATTAACATCACCGAATCCATTGTTCTTCGTCGGATTGAAGGTAATGTTCTTCAACCCCTAGAATTGACTTTTTAGGATTTTGTTCTTGATTTCTATTCTAGTCCAATTTTGACAAATCGATTGGTGTTACATGATGTTATTAATTGTGTTCTATAGATTGTATATCCATATTTCGAGTTGTTTAACTCGATTGACGATTTCAGTGTTCTTGGAAATTATTGAACATTTAGCGTTCGATTAAATGTTTCAATGAGTCTCCTTCGGGTGTTGGACGTGTTTTTCATCGTATTTGGTCGTTCTATGGGTAGTAATTGTGTCATCGTTGTTTTCTCGTGGGGTTGTAGGTTCTTGAGGCTTTCCAGTTGAGCCGTGTTCTTCGGAGGATTCACATCGATTATTGAGGCAAGTATCTTGTCCATACAGTTTGTGTTTCGTAGATGTAATAATTGGTAATCAACTACGTGTGTTATTTGAGTACTCATCATGAACTTTCTAAATGATTGATATAATCTCATTAATGATTCTCTTTCACAGTGCTTGAGTGTTCTGAGAATAAATGAGTTTTTTTTGGATACGTTGTATTGTGGTTGTAATTTGAATTCCATTGACTTCATGTTGTGTGGTTATAAAAGCTCTTTTCACTTGTAAAGGGTTGTATGTTAGAATGTGTAAATGTTTGTGTGTGTGTGTGTAATGTTGTGTTGTATTGTTTGTTGACTCCTTTGTAAGGAGGTAGTGCTAGTTGGTGTTGTTCGATAAGTTTATCTCCTTGTGGTATGTGAACGCGGTGTTGTTGATATGTGTTGCGAGTTGTTGTATTGATCTGTGGGACCAGGTAGGGTCCGACGGGGCCTCTGGAGTTCGTTACTTGATGAGTACGAAAAGTTAATATGTGTACCAGGTAGGGTCCGACGGGGCCACTGGAGTTCGGTACTTGATGAGTACGAACAATATATGTGTGTAATGCCAGGTAGGGTCGGTTGGGGCCTCTGGAGTTCGTTACTTGATGAGTACGAACCGTATGTGTGTAATGCCAGGTAGGGTCGGTTGGGGCCTCTGGAATTCGTTAATTGATGAGTACGAATAATATTTTGTTGTCGGATTGCATGACCCGTGAATATATTCTAGTTGGCGAGAACTGAATAAATCTTTGGGTTGTGACCCTAAGTGATTTTTGAAAAGACAAGGACTCTTTAATCCCAAATGGTTTTCCTCTAAAAACTCCCGAGATCTGTAAAACGATTTACAAATCGTTTACTTGCCTTATTACTGCCCTTCGTGGCATCGGATTATTTTGCTAAATGAGATATCTCGAGAAGTCTTTCGTTGTGTTTGATTAGTTGATTATTTTGGATTATTATATTCTTGGAATATGATGTGTATGGCTCGAAATTGCACTTTATACTTGCACTAGCAAAATTCCAGTTTGCTAAACCCCGAGTAATGGGGAGTGGCTGCCTTGCATTCAGGTACGTGCAGGTTCTTGAGGACCAAAACACAGGATCGTAGGAAGGATGATGGAAGGCAAATGATACTAATCACAAGAAGGACAGTACTTGGGTACGGTTGGTCGAATTATATTTTTCTTTTCTGCTGCAGTGTTTCCACTACGTCATAGATAGCCTACAAAAATCCTGAAACTGTGTCGCCATAGACCTGATTTAGTGTTGCCTTAGCCCCGAAAAGGGCAAAGGTAACACCAAAAGTGTGTTGTGTTCTTAGTAGTTTCCTTTGACCACAACAGCAACATGCGAACTGCCTAAGGTAACACCCTATTCTCATGTTACCATAGGATCCTATGGCAACATACTTGGCACCCTATTGCAACATTTCATTTGTGTTGCAATAGATGTTATAATTTCATAAAATAGATACCAGATTGTGTGGAGCATGGGGCCCACCTGTGGGCCCATATTGTGGAAACGTGGTTCTATCTAATGCAACACCAGATAATAACAACTGCAACTCAATGTGTATTGCAAAATATTAACCAATTTCAACACACTAACTACTTATTGCAACACCTCAAATGAACAAAATAAAAATATAGTATTTAAATAGTGAGAATCAATTTTTTAATACCAAACCATAAAATTAATAAGTTATATATCCTCATTCATAAGAGTATAAGTTATTGATACAATTTTGCTTAAAAAGACTAAAATGTCCTCCAAAAAGGTGTTGATGTTGACTTTCCTTTTTTACCTTTTAGTGATAGATTTAAGGGTATTAATGTCTGTTGGTATCAAAAACTTATACTCTTATGAATGGGGATATATAACTTGTTACTTTTATGGTTTGGTATTATAAAAGATAGAACCCATTTAAATATTGCATTTCCCATAAAAAAACAATTCTGCATCATTAACCTAACTATAATTAAACCAACAAGTACATTAATCCACCAAAAACATCAATCAATCCACTACATCAACCAACATCAACCAAATACACAAATGGATGAAAATTGTTCAAAAGAGAAGAACAAATGGATGACATCTAAGAGCTAGGGCCTCCTGTAACTGGAGTGTTATATTCTTGCGTAATTGGAGTGCCATCTTCTCGCGTAATTGGAGTGCCATATTCTCGTGTGTCACCAAAAAGTGTTGCACCAATATCAATTTTCAAGTCAGGGTTGACTTCACCTAATTTTTTCAGAATCCATGTCAGGTTGTGCTGGACCTTCTAATTCACCTTGGCATCCATTTCTTCATTGACCCTGCCATGTCCTGACAAGTGTACAGACACAGTGTGAATTACTGCAATGTCCTAACTTTTTTCATACTGTCGAATTTAATGTCTACATAAAGGATTGTCCAAAATTAATCAAATCAGTCCTTATGTTCTATTTATATACTTATTAATCAAAGGATTATATACTTTATAATATTCCTAATCCAATCCTATTTTTCTGTTCTATTTATAGCTTTCTTGTCAAAATACAATTCAGAAATACAATATCAAAATGCAACAAAAAGAAAGTCCAGAAGTGCATCTACCTCTAGAAGTTCTGGTTTCTGCTGAAGCACATAACTGCAGGGGAGACAGTTGTGCGTTCAATCTTTGACAAGTTTCATGCACTTAAGGAAGACAAGATCAGGAGTACTAGTAAAGAGGTTGCGTTACAGCATTCGTTGGTATCAACAACATTATAACATCTCAAATTGCTGATATCTATTCGTTGAATATAACGACAATGTATTGATGGTATCAACAAGTCTGTCCATATCCTTGGAGGAGGAGGCTGTTGAACCTCAATTCTTCATATTGTTCTAAAAACCACGTACATGCCAAAATGAACTTTTTTTTGAACTTGTTTATTATTGGTAGAGGTTATGATTTTCATGAAAATATAACAGTATCATCATGGTTATGATTTTCAGAACTTGGTACAGGTTTTCCAACCCCAGCTCCCCAAGCGACAAGGGGAGTATCAGTATTTGAAGGATGCCCATCTCCATGGCTTCATGTCACACAAAATATTTAAAATTCTTGTGTCAGCATGCATTTGGCTTATAAAAAATAAATATGATTAAACATACGCATATCAACCTTTATCACTCATCCCATGATCGGCAGTAAACACGTATGCTGTCAAATTGTCCTTGAAATAACTCTGGACAAGATTGTAAACCCTTTCAGCAATATGGTCAACAACCTTAACATTATTGAGATATATAGGTCACTAGGGTCGATGAGCATGACCATTCGAGTAGCAGCCAAGCAGGTGCAGAAATATGACAAGATTATCTTGTTGAAGAAGTTGCTTCAGTTTTGCATCACTGTTGGACCTGTTCAAAAGGCTTTGGAATTGATCCAGTGACCATTCATCCAAAAACGAAGCATCTGCATGAATACAGCATACCAAGTAAAAGACATCATTCCTGAACTTACACAAGATAGGGCGAATAGTTGTATTATGAACCTTGTGTGGGTATGAGTTTTGAACCAGGGATATATGGGGTATAAGTTGTATGTTATTGATGAAAGACCAAATCGGTCTATTGTTTTATATGTAGCCACGCTGGCATTTGTTGTGTTGTCATATTTTGTGATGTTTAGACTGGTAGATCGTGAAAAGGGTATACGGCGTATGATATTCCCGGATGATTTCTGAGGGTGTTACAGGATGTCTAATTGAATTTAATTTATTTAAATCGGTCAACTGAACTAAATAAATTATTGGGTAATTAATTTAATTCTTATAGAATTATTTCTTGGAGAAATTAATTATATTGTATTTGGTATAATTAATTAATTGAATTAATTAATTGATAAAATATATTGAGACGGATAAAGGTTTATCTAACAGAGTAGATACACAAGGGTCCCGAACACGGACTGAGTGGAAGCTTCCACCCACTCAACCTACATGGTCGCCCCTTTTTCTATTAAAAGTCTTTGGAAGACTTGATTTTGCACATGCTTGTAGCATGTGATGGAATTGAAAATGAAGTGTTGACTAAGGCTTTAATGTGGTGAAGACTTGTTATAAAAGAACAAGCTACACACCCCATCCTTCAACCTACAGGAGAAAACTTGTAACACTCCTAAGATACTCAATGTATGTCACAGCACTGTGAATCCATATTTGGGATCCAACAGGCTATTTACCCAACATGAACACATATCAACCTTTCTGATTGATGAAACCAACACATTAATTAATGAGGAATACCATAACAACGACCCGGTACTACCGGTAATTATTCCGAATCAAACATCATAACACAAAGAGCAGGAACAAATTCCAAGAATAACACAATCTAACAAAAACTCATAGAATACTTGAGTACTGTCTAACAAGAAAGTCATGATTCAAAATAAAACAATAGTTTTAAAAGAGACGACTGGATGACTCAACACAATATCACGCTTTGCCTTCGTCCTCGTACTGCCCCAGTACTCGCTCATCCAAGCGCTTGAATCTTGAAATTCTTCAAATATATTTCCCCCATTTAAGAGGTTAGCATTTGAATGGCTAGTGCAAGTAAATACATATGAACCACTACAACATTCAAGTACAAGCATGAAAGTTTAAAAAGCCGAGATTATGATTTTGATAAATGCAATTATCTAAAATATCATCAATCATATAATCAAGCATATGATTAACCGTAGACCAAGACGGAGGTCACTAACCCCCCCGGGGCCCCATCGGACACTCCTTAAGTGGTTAACCCAACAATTCGTGAGGTTACTGACTCCTCTGAGGCCCCGTCAGAGCCTCCCGGAGTGAACCTAAACACACATACATCTCACATGCATTATTTATCACGTTAAGTTTGAGACATGACGAATAATTATGACATAATAATCGATTGTGGTTGGGAAGAATCGGAGACTCCGAACCTAGACGATCCCTAAAGCAACTATCAATAACCACAAAAAGGAAATCGAAACTGAAATTCATCCGATTACCCCGCCTACAAATTATGTATTTCATCAATTCAACATATAGAAGGCGGAACCAAACCCTCTCGATTTCTCAAAATTCAGAAACTACACTATATTTCGTAGGAAAAACATTTATCGGGGGTAGATAATTCATACACATCATGATTCTATGAATAATTCGAAAAGGAACAAAGGAAAATAGCAAAAACCCTTAAATCCCGTAAGTTAGGGTTCTGGACATTTACCTCAAACTGAAATTGAAAAGAAGGATTTGTTTATGTTATCCACGCCAATAACTCGAACGTGATGATATATGGTGATCGATTGGAGCTTCAGAGTGCAGAAATTGCCTAAATCGCCTAACCCTCGACTTCCATAGCAAAGAGAAAAAAAGGGATATTCTGTTCTGAAATAGAACAACCCGTTGTTTAATATAGTGGGCTCATTACATCCATCATAATATGGCCATTACGATCGTAATGCATCCCCTCATATGGTCGTAACATACTGCAAGTTACAGTTGTAACTTGCTGACAGTAGGTTTCATCCTGCTATCCGGTCAGTCCCGAACGGGCCCCAAATGCGAAGATCCCAGAAATGTGATGAAGTGCTTACGAAGAGTTCCCAACGATGAGTCTAAACGCTATTCAGACATGCTATTCCAACCATTCGAGAGTACCAAAAAAGAATACGAATACAAACGCCCAAAACTTTGAGAAATTACAAAACAGCCCAATATATCTGAAAATTACAATTCAAGATCGAAATACCAAAGATCAAAATATGACTAAATATATTAAAAGAACTTATAGGAACAATGAAACGACAGTTCAAACAAGATTTACAAGAATCAAACCAAAACACGATAAAGTCACAACTTACTTGAATTCGTTAAAAACAACTTCGAAACTCGTTCGAATGACAAAAAGTGCAGAACAACATAATTTCAAAATATCGAAAAGAGTACAAGCGATTCATCAGAAAAAGAAAAATGTCAAAAATAGAAATTACTAAAAATAGAAAATTCTCTAACATTACATTTCCCCCCACTAAGAACAAGTTTCGTCCAGAAACTTGAGAAATGAATAACTCCGGATATTTTGCACGCATGCTATATTCGGTTTCCCAAGTTGCTTCTCCTACTCCATACCTCAACCACTGCACTTTAACCAACATAATGATTTTGTGCCGAAGTTGTTCCTCATAATGTTCAAGGATATTCACCGGTCTCTTTTCGAACATGACATCATCCGTTATCTCAATGTCCCCATAATCAATGATATGACTCGGGTCTGAGACATACTTCCTCAGTTGAGAAATGTGAAATACGTTATGAACGTGACATAAATCTAGAGGTAACACCAAGCAATAAGCCAATTCACCTACTCTGTCTAAAATCTCAAACGATCCGATATACTTCGGAATAAGCTTCCCTTTCTTGCCTAAGTGGAGGAATCCTTTTGTTGGTGACACTTTGAGCAAAATGTGGCCTCTCGAACTCTAAAGGTCGACGACGAACATCAGCATATGATTTATGTCGACTTTGAGCAGTCCACAATATGTCTCGAATGATAGGAATCTTTCCCTTAGTCAACATATCCGGCTCCATCCCAACTAACTCTGAGGCCTCATTTCAATAAAGTGGAGATCTACACCGCCTACCATACATGGTCTCTGTTTAGTATATTTTGAGTAATATTTTTATTAGTATTTTATATATATAATTGTGTGTTATGTGACAATTTATTCATTTTACCATATATTTATATTATTTCATTTTATTAGAATTTTCTATAATTTTTTGTCATTTTAGGATAATTAATTGGAATTAAATTATATCTGCAGGTTAACCAACCGGTACAAGACAGATCAATTGGTTCAAGGGCGTTATTTTTAAAAAAATTCAAATATAGTCACGGCTGGTCTCATTTTATTCGTCTCATCGAGACGATCGTTTTAAAAAAAATTCATCCGAATCCGAGTTCGTATGAAGAAGTTATGACCGTTCGAAGGACAATTAAATAGACGGACCATATTGTGCCACGTGTCAACACTCGATTGGACCGGAAATTCAACTCTCTGCTGATGTCATCCATGACATCAGCATTAATTGACAGCCGTGTATTATTGGGGGTGGGATTTTAATATGTTAAAAATTACTCCCTCCGTCCACGATCAATATTCCCCAACTTTTTGAGTTTGGGTTTTAAGAAATGTTAGGTGAGTGTGATGTGAGTGGAGTTGGGTCCACATTAAAAGTAATTTAATGTTAATTAAGTTGGTTAAATAATTTAATATGTAGGTCAGCGTGGTAAAATGTGTAAATATATAAAAATTATAAGGATATTTTAGTAAATTGTATTGTGGGGTAGTGTTTAAAAATAGAAAGGGAACATTTTTTGTGGACATACCAAAATGGCAAAAAGGGAACATTGATTGTGGACGGAGGGAGTATTATTTTATTAATTTTGTAGTAGTATAAATAGGGGATGAATGTGTAGTGTTAAAGGAGAAAAAAAAAGGAGAAAAAATAGAGAGATATTATTGTAAGGGAGAGAAATAAAAATAGTGTGTAATAAAATTATATTTGAGTAATAATATTATGGAATATTTATTTATTTGTGTTGTTATTATGAGTGAGTAATTTTCTTTTACTGGGTTATGATGAAACCATGTCTATATTATTATTAATATTTATATAATAATTCCAAATAAATGTTTTCAACGATTATGATTTTCGCTTCAATAAGGGAATATTATTTCATCAATTATATCATGTATTTTTTATAGTTATAAATTCTCCCTTGCTTTGTGATTATTGATATTAGTTAATTTCTTTGATTATTTGTTTTCCATTAAATTGGATACATATAATGCTTAGAAATTATATTTTTTAAGCGAAGGAAAATCTATATTTGAATTATAATTTTGTACTTATTGTCAAATCTATAGGGAAATAGTGAGATTGATTTCAGAATCTATTCCCTGAATTTCTTGGAATTAAAATATAAAATAAATAATAAATAGACATTGGTGGACTCTAAACCCTAGTAAATTATTTAAAATCAATTTACCGAAAATCTACTTAAAATTACTGTTATTTGTTGCAATTATTATAACTATTAAAAAATCAAATTATTTGGGACTAGGTTAGAATTTAATATAATTTGGTTCAAAACGATAGGACTATATTTACTTCACTATCATAGTCCTCCCTGTGGAATCGACCTTGCACCGCATATCTACATCAAACAAATCGTGCGCTTGCGAGTATTAGACTAAAGAATCAACCAACAACAAGTTTTTGACGCCGTTGCCGGAGAGGCGCAAACGAAGTATAAGAAGACTGTCGTCACCAAGTTAGTTAAATTCTTCTACTAGTTATTTATTTTACTGCTTTTCTTTATTATTATCTGTCTTTTTAATATCCGTTTTATATTGTGTTAGTATAAATAATAGTTAGTAGTAGAATTTATTTTCTTTTTACGTTCATAAAAAAATTCTGAAAAGTAATAAAAACTTATAATAATAAATATAAAATATAATTAATTATAAAAAATAAAAGCTATTGTTCATTTTCGTAAAAATAATAATAAAAAAATAAAAAAAATAAAAAAGTCCAAAAATATATAAAAATATAAAAAATCTGAAAAAATTTAAAAAAATCAGAACTTATTTATTTTTGTTTTAAAAAAAAAGATCTGGAAAATAAAACAAAAAGTTTTAGACTTTAAGGTAATATTTTTATAATTTTGGAATATTAATATTAAAAAATCATATTTTTTAATTTAAATTCGAAAAAAAAATTAAAAAATAATAAAAGTAAATTTAAATAATCTGGAATATTATTTTCTGTAATAAATAAAAATCTGAATTATTTATTTTATTTTTAAAAAGTAAAATCTGCTAGTTTTATTAAAAATTACTTTTCAGAAAAATCTAAAAAAAATCAGATTAAGAATTAATAATTTAAATAATCTGGAATATATATAATAAAAAAAATCTGAACTTTAAATTTTTTTAATAAAAACAGATTTTTTTAAAAAAAATAAATTACAATACTTTAATAAAAAGGGAAAATACTAAAAAAATTAAAAACATGAAAATTTATATAAAAAAAAAAACAGAAACGAAAATTTGTAAAAAAAAAACTATTTTTATTGTTTGCATAAATAAAATAAAAGTTTGTAATTTTTATTTTTTTCTAAAAAAATCTGAATTTTTTTTTTGTGAAAAAATAAATAATATATCTGGATATATATATATATATTAGCTCAATATTATTAGTCTAAAAATATAATAAAATTATAATAAATATATAAAAATATAAAAACTAAAAAAATATAAAATATAAAAAACAAAAAAAATCAGATTTTTTTTAATTTTTATATCTTGTCTTTAGTTTTAATAGAATTTTGTAATGGTAAATTTAGATTGTGTTTTTAGTTGTTATTTTCTATTTACAGTATTCTTAGACATTTAGTTTAGTTGCAATATTTCTCATCGTACAACTTAATTTATCAATAGATATTGCTTCCGTAGATCAATTAGTAAATTTATTCCTTCGCAATCTATTACATCCTATAATTTTAGTAATAATTATAATAATTATCATTATTATTAATAATAATAAAAATATAAAAAAACTCATAATAATAATTAAAACAATAAAATCCTTTAAAAGATTCAACAAGGGATTGATATTTTTCACTCACTACTTTGTTCGATTTGAATAGAGAAAAGCTAAATATCAATCTTGTACAAACTGATTTTGAAAATCGATTGAATTTTGGCAAAAAGGCCTCTGTTGTACATGCCGAAGAAAGTTGGATTTTAAGTGCGACCATTGTGACGCCTCAAACGATCTGGAAGTTCGATCGACTATCATAATTTGGTTTGTATGCAAAGTTAAGAAAATTGAAATATCGGTGAATGCAAGTTTGGCAACGAAATAATAAAGGTCGATTAACGAGAAGAAGATTGTCCTTAGCTAAAACTGAAGTTCAACAAACAAAACCGATACCAAAAATAGCGAAATCGAAAATCGGAATAATCAAGTCACAAGAGAGAAGACTTTAATAGAATATTTTTCTCCAGTGAGTGCTAATTCTCCTTCTTGCATAGTGTTTCCTACGACTAATGCAACTCATTTCGAACTTAAACCATCAATAATTCAACTTCTTCCATCTTTTTACGGTTTGGAAAGAGAAGATCCATATATGCATGTCAAGGAATTTCTCGACATTTGTTCTACTTTTCGATTCCAAAATTTCTCTGATGAATCTATCAAACTTAGACTATTTTCATTTTCTCTCAAAGATAAAGCAAAATTCTGGCTAAATTCTCTTCAAGCAAGAACAATTACTAGTTGGGACCAACTAGTGAATAAATTTCTCGCAAAATTTTTTCCAATGTCAAAAACTGATAGTCTTAGAAGAGAAATATCAGAATTTTTCCAAAAATAAAATGAAGAATTTTATGAGTGTTGGGAAAGATTTAATGATTTAATTCTTAAGTGTCCCCATCATGGTTTTGAAATATGGCGTTTGGTAAAATATTTTTATGACGGTTTAACTCCAAACAATCGCCAATTAATCCAATCAATGCATGGTGGAAAATTTCTTCACCTTATTGGAGACGAAGCTTGGAATGCACTAGAAAATATGTCAATTAATTCACAACAATGGAATTCACTCGACTCTAGAGCCAAATTGATGCATACGACCCCAAAAAAAGGTGGAATTTACGAGGTTAAACAAGATGTTGAAATAAAATCTACTATAGGTGATTTAGTACGAAAAGTGGATGCCTTAGTCTTGAAGCAATCCATCCCCTCGTCAAACTCAAAACATGAATTTTGCGTTTCATGTGCGGAATCATTTCATTCATCTCAATCTTGTCCCTCTTGTCCACAAAATCAAGAAATTTTTAATGAAGAAGTCAATGTGTTACATTCATATGGAAAATCTTCGGAAAGTCCATTTGCTCCAACTTATAATCCAAATTGGAGGAATCATCCAAATTTTTCATGGAAGCAAAATATGCCTCCAATGAATCAAGGAGGACATCAAATGAATATGCCAAATCAACAAAATGTCTGTCCTAATCAATATCCTCCAAATACTTATCAGTATCCTTCTATAGTGCCAAAAAAACCATCTTTGGAAGATACGTTGCAACAATTCATGCAATCTACTCAACAAATGTTCCAATCAACTCAGCAAGCTGTACGATCAAACTCACAGGCTATTTCTAAGCTTGAAACAAAAATTGGTCAACTTGCAACAACTTTAGTTGAAAGAGAAAAGGGAAAATTTTCGAGTCAATCCATCCCTATCCTAAAGGACAATATGAAGTAAACTCTTTTAACGCAGAAGTTCAATTCATAACTACCCTAAGAAGCGAAAAAGAAATACAAAAGCCTGACTATGATCCGGAAGAAAAATCAAATGAACCACAAGTTTCAAAATCAAAAGATTCTAAAGAAAAAGAAAAGCCTTACGTTCTAAAAGCTCCATTTCCTGAAAGACTTATTCCAAAAGATAAAAGTGCGCAATACAAAGATATAATGGAAATATTTAAACAAGTTCGAATAAATATTCCATTCCTTGATGCTATTAAACAAGTGCCTGCTTATTCTAAGTTCTTGAAAGATCTTTTCACTGTAAAAAGAAGAACAAATGTTCCAAGAAAGGCATTTTTAGCTGAACATGTTAGCTCAATAATCCAAAATAAAACTCCCGTTAAGTATAAAGATCCTGGTAGTCCTACAATAGCTTGTGTCATTAGAGATCACATCATTAAACGAGTCTTGCTTGATTTAGGAGCCAGTGTGAATTTATTACCATATTCTGTTTATACACAACTTGGATTAGGGGAGCTAAAATCAACATCTGTGATACTTCAACTAGCTGATAGATCTATAAAAATACCTCGAGGAATCGTAGAGGATGTTCTGATTCAAGTAGATAAATTCTACTTTCCTGTTGATTTTATAGTCATAGGCACTGAACCTATTGAGAATACCAAAGATCAAATCCCTGTCATTTTAGGAAGGCCATTTTTAGCTACTTCAAATGCATTAATTAACTGTAGAAATGGCATCATAAAATTTTCTTTTGGAAATATGACTGTTGAACTAAATATGTTTAACATTTCTCAACAACATGATGATTATGATGATGTCTGTGAGGTAAATATGATAGAGAGTATGGGTCCTTATTTCTTTCCAAAAATGGACGATGATGATCTTTTTGAAAGCCGTCTTGCTCATTTTGGCTTAGATTTTGACATCGACAATTCAATTAATGAAGTAAATTCTTTACTAGAGTCTATACCATTATTGGATAATGATAAATAGAAAGCTAAAACTGAACCACTTGAGAGTCAAATGAATAAAGAAGTACCTATTGAGGATTCAAAGATAGAGCTCAATCCATTACCTGAATCTCTAAAATATGCATTTTTAGGACCATTAGAAACCCTGCCTGTCATCATAGCATCTGATTTAGATGAAGAACGAGAAGATAAATTAATCAATGTCCCTAAAGAACATAAAGAAGCAATAGGCTGGACCATCTCCGATATTAAAGGTATTAGTCCTTCTATATGCATGCATCGAATTCACCTTGAAGAAAATGCGAAAATTTCCCGAGAATTTCAAAGAAGACTAAATCCTAATTTGAAAGAAGTTGTAAGAGCTGAAATAATCAAACTCTTAGATGTAGGGATCATCTACCCTATTTCTGACAGCTCTTGGGTTAGTCCTGTTCATATAGTTCCAAAGAAATCTGGCATAACTGTAATCACGAATGAAGAAAATGAACTTGTTCCAACCAGAATTAAAACTGGATGGAGAGTCTGTATTGATTACAGAAAATTGAACTTTGTTACAAGAAAAGATCACTTTCCACTTCCTTTTATTGATCAAATGATAGAAAGGTTAGCCGGTCATGCTTATTATTGTTTTCTTGATGGATATTCCGGCTATAACTAAATTCCCATTGCTCCTGAAGATCAAGAAAAAACCACCTTTACCTATCCTTTCAGCACTTTTGCTTACCGACGAATGCCATTTGGTTTGTGCAATGCACCTGCTACTTTTCAGCAGTGTATGATGAGTATTTTCTCTGACATGGTTGAGCAGTTTTTGGAAATTTTTATAGATGATTTTTCTGTATTCGGGTCTAGCTTTGATGAATGTTTACACCACTTAACCCTAGTGTTGGTTAGGTGTAAGGAGAATAATCTTGTCCTAAACTGGGAAAAATATCATTTTATGGTTAAAAAAGGGATTGTCTTAGGACATGTGATTTCTAAAAAAGGAATTGAGGTGGACAAATCTAAAGTTGATTTAATATCCAGTCTTCCACCCCCACGAACGATTAAAAAAATTCGGTCATTCTTAGGCCATGCTGGGTTTTACCGTCGATTTATCAAAGATTTTAGCAAAATCTCAAGGCTATTATGTAACTTACTTTCAAAAGACACACCTTTCGTATTTGATGATCATTGTCTAAAAGCTTTTAAGACACTCAAATCTATGTTGAGCTCTGCACCTATCATCAAATCTCCAAACTGGAATCTTCCTTTTGAAATAATGTGTGATGCATCCGACTATGCCGTCGGTGTAGTATTGGGTCAAAGAGAAAATAAATTGCCAACTGTAATATATTATGCAAGTAGAACTCTAAATGATGCCCCATTAAATAATTCTACAACTGAAAAAGAATTGCTTGCAGTCGTTTTTGCCTTAGACAAATTTTGACCTTACTTGATTGGTTCGAAAGTCATAATTTACTCCGATCATGCTGCATTAAAATATCTTCTTTCTAAGAAAGATGCTAAACCTCGCTTGATCCGTTGTATTCTATTGTTACAAGAGTTTAACTTAGAAATTCGAGATAAAAAAGGTGCTGAAAATGTTGTTGCTGATCATTTGTCTAGGCTAATCGTGAATTTTACTGATAAAGAACTTCCCATTAATGAAACTTTCCCTGATGAACAACTCATGTCTGTTTCTCAAATACCTTGGTATGCCGACATTGTCAATTACCTTGTTACTGGTAACATGCCATCTCATTGGAATAACCAAGATAAAACAAAATTTTTAAACGAAGTAAAAAAATTCTTTTGGGATGATCCATATTTGTTCAAATATTGTCATGATCAAATCATTAGGAGATGTGTGCCAGAACATGAACAACAAAATATCATTTCCTTTTGTCATGATCATGCATGTGGAGGTCATTTTAGTTCAAAGAAAACAACTGCTAAAATTCTGCACTGTGGTTTTTATTGGCCAACACTTTTCAAAGATACACATTCATATTGCAGCACATGTGATAGATGTCAAAGATTAGGTCGAATTTCTAAACGAAATATGATGCCTTTAAACCCAATTTTAATTATTGAAATATTTGATGTTTGGGGCATAGATTTTATGGGACCTTTTCCAATTTCTTTTGTCAATCTTTACATCCTTGTGGCCGTCGATTATGTTTCAAAATGGGTAGAAGCAATTGCTTGCAAAACAAATGACCACAAAGTCGTGGTAAAAATTTTGAAAGAAAATATTTTTTCCAGATTTGGAACACCACGAGCAATTATAAGTGATGGAGGAAAACATTTTTGTAACCAATTTTTGAATCATTTATTTAAAAAATATGGTGTTACACATAAAGTTGTTACTCCTTATCACCCTCAAACAAGTGGACAAGTTGAAATTTCAAATAGAGAAATCAAACATATTCTTGAAAAAAATGCTAATCCTACAAGGAAAGATTGGTCTTTGCGATTGAATGATGCATTGTGGGCTTACCGTACTGCTTTTAAAACTCCCATCGGAATGTCTCCATTTAGGCTTGTCTTTGGAAAACCATGTCATTTGCCTGTTGAATTGGAACATAGAGCATACTGGGCCATAAAACGATTAAATTTTTCATTAGACATGGCTGGAATTCATAGGAAACTTCAACTAAATGAATTGGAAGAAATCAGAAATGATGCTTACGATTGTGCAAGGAAATTTAAGGACAAAATGAAATTTTTTCATGATAAACACATTTTGAGAAAAACTTTTTCTCCTGGTCAAAAAGTCCTTCTTTTTAACTCTAGTTTGTTATTATTTCCAGGCAAGTTGTGTTCACGATGGTCTGGTCCATTTATTATTCATACGGTCTATCCTCACGGAGCTGTAGAAATTGAAAATCCAAAAAATGGTAATATTTTTAAAGTGAATGGTCAACGGTTAAAACCATATTTGGAATTAAAATCATTTGAGGTAGAAGAGGTTCTTCTTAAAGACCCCGATATTGTGAATTAATACTCCATTGTGTTTGCCCGGTCAAGTGGCGGATAACAGTACTCTGTGGCTAGTAAAGTCGGATTTTTCAGTTTCCCACAATAACTGATTTTGTAGATATTTTTTTTTATTTTTAATTATGGAACAAACTTTGAAAACAATTGAAAAAAGATTTTCCTTTCTTAGTAAAAAAGTCATTTTGAAACTTTACCAAGCCAGACTTGAAAGGATGAGGTTGCTTATGAATAATGGCATACCTTTTGATACTCGATTCATTATTGAAGCCAAAGTGAGAATAGCGGGTGAATTCACGGAAACACTAACTAGATTTTTACCAGGGCTTGGAAAAAGTTCATATGCCAAGAAACGACGAGCAAAGAAAATCGCCGTTTGCTACAAATGTGCTAGGTGGAATTGTGATTCAAGATGTCGATCTTTAGGAATTCCTTCCACAAACAGAGAAGATAAAATTCAGTTCATCAAGGATGGTCTGAATAAGGAGAATTTAGATGATATCGAAATTTCTCTTGACACGCATCCTAGTGGACTCGTACATTACGGGATTCGATGTTTGTGGAATAAATTCAAACCAGAATATGAACAACGTCTTGGGAATCTGACGTTAAAAGACCCTGTTTGCCAATTTGTAAGAAAATTAGATGGGAAGCTTCTTCCCGACTCATAGAAGGCGTTTAAGCCGTTTCTGAACGTAAAATCAGAGGAAGATGTGAGCCACAATCACAACTACTGTACATACACGTGAGTATATTTACTTTTTGTCGTTTTTTTTAGATTTTCTGAATAAAAAATGTGATACGCGATAAATACATTCATTATTCTATTGAGTAGTTGAAGCGCAATTAACGCGGTCACATATTTGATAAATCTTTTTACTTTATTTTGCATCTATAAATAAACATTGCAATTGTTTCTTTTCTGCATCTCTCAAACTTGTATTCTTTTCATTTTCTCTCTAAGTAATTTTCTTTTGAAAAAAATGGAATCATCATCTTCCACAAAAAGATTTAACTCCATCTGCATTTTTGGTGGAGCTAGTCATGGGAAAGAGGCTTGCTTTACTGAAGCAGCCCACAACTTGGGTCGTACCTTAGGAGAAAAATGCATTCATGTAGTTTACGGAGGAGGAAGTCTAGGATTAATGGGACGTGCTGCTGCTTCTGCATATATGGAAGGAGTAAAAGTGTTGGGAATCATTCCAAAATCTCTGGCTGAAAGTAAAATCACCGGAGAAACCATTGGAGATGAGTTCAGAGCTATGAATATGCAAGACCGCATAACTCACATGATAAATAATGCTGATGACTTTATCACCCTTCCCGATGGTTTTGGCACTCTTGAGGAACTTTTTCATGTGGTTACCAGAGCCCAGCTAAATGTTCATACGAAACCAATAGGTCTGCTAAATGTCAATGGTTTCTTCGATGGTTTACTATCTTTCATCAACTATTCTTCTGAAAAAGCTTTTATTTTTGAGCGTGCCAAACGAATCATATTTGTTGCAACAACACCAGAAGAGCTGATCAAAAAACTTATTGCATTTGTTCATGAACCAGACCCAGCTCTAGCTAATATTGTTTGGATGGAAGATTTCACTGTGCTGAAATGCAAAATTGACATTCCTTTCCCTCTGATATCCCACTTCATTCCTCGTGTTGTCTTTACTTTTTAGCGGGTGTAAAAATCATGAAAATAATGGAAGCTTAAGGAGTTTTCTTTTCGATCTCTTGACGCGCATCTATCCACGATTTATGTATTGTTATTTCTATTACTGCACTTTTTCTTGTTTGTTTTTAATAAAAGCATTGATGGCAGCGTAAGGCGACTCTTCGGACTCTCTTGAAGCGCATCTAGGTTGTTTGTCTTATACTTCTGGGTATATATATTTTCTTTTGTTGTTTTGCCAACTTATTTCTTGCAGGTCCAAAAAAAGGCTTGAGCGAAGCGTCGTCTTCCATAAACAGGGAAGCCTTATTTAAACCCTTACTCCATTGTTCTTTTTACACAATAAGGATATTGTTTATCATTAAGTATGGGGGAAGGTGTATATCTATATCTATATCTATATCTATATCTATATCTATATATACATATATATATATATATATATATATATATATATAAAGAGGTTGAAAATCACGGCACCATTTTCTTGAGAAAACGTTAGTGAAAAAATAATTTTTGGGATGTTTCACTGGTTTTGATAATGGATTTGGATGAAGGTGTATGGGATTCAGTACACAACACCCTTTTTGTGAGTTTTGAGCCTTAGAGCAATCCTTATATATATGCTCTATATTTTTTGTTGTGTGGTCAAACATATTGTGTTCATTCTAGAACTTGCTCATTTATACATTTCGAGACTACATTCATAAACTCTTGCATTAAGATGATAAAGGCAATTAGGATTAACCCCTTGTTGGCTTATATTTTCCCACCCATTATATTTTATCCTTAGAAGCCTCATTGAACCTGAGCCTATTTCTTTGATCAAGCACATTACTTTAGCCATTATCCATTCTTGTTGATGACTCATCCATTTGCACCCTCTAGTCAAAGATCTAATTGTGAACTAGATGTGTGACAAATAGGGACCAATGTTCATAAGAGTATTGTGGAGATTAAGAGCTTTTGTTGAAAGTGAAAGGGTGTGAAGTACATTGGAGTATTGAACCGAATAAAAAAAATAAAAATAAAGGCCAAAAAAAAAACGGCCTGAAAGAAAAAAAAAGCGGGAGGTCAAGTGCGAAAATCATCACTATATATACATAAAATAGCACTTGAACTATCCCTTGAGTGATACATAATTCCTTCCAGAAGATCCATTGCATACGTTTTCTTACACAAGAGTATGACCTTACCTGATGAATATTCAATTACCATGTACAGAATAACTTGGGGATGATGGTTTGAGAGTTTTCATTACAGAAGGGGGGTGTTGATTGTTATTTGTAGGATTTGTTATGCATCTAAATTCACAATTGATCTTGGCTAGCAAACCTCATAATTTTCCCTTTATCCTACCCATACCTAAAGCCACGTTACAATCAAAAGAAAAGACCTTTTGATTTATGCATGAGTTTATTTTTAAGTAGTGGAGATTTGATTTTTGACCAAACATATGGTAATGACACATTATGCTTTGATATGAGTGAACTCTTCTCGAATATCCCGTATATACACTTGAGTGAAGAGTGATATCCACTGTGAGGGTATTAGATCTTTTAGCATTCGATTCTCAATGAAGTTGTTAGAATTTGGTGCGGCATCCTATTTTTCTCTGATCTCACTTGGGTCATAATCACTTGTTCTCTCTTGATATTGGTTTTCTCATGATTTTTTTCAGCATATGAATATTATAACTCGGGTATAAGATTTGCCCGAGGACATGCAAAAGATAAGTGTGTGGGAATTTGTTTAGTATATTTTGAGTAATATTTTTATTAGTATTTTATATATATAATTGTGTGTTATGTGATAATTTATTCGTTTTACCATATATTTATATTATTTCATTTTGTTAGAATTTTCTATAATTTTGTGTCATTTTAGGATAATTAATTGGAATTAAATTATATCTGCAGGTTAACCAACCGGTACAAGACAGATCAATTGGTTCAAGGGCGATATTTTTACAAAATTCAAATATAGTCACGACTGGTCTCATTTTATTCGTCTCGTCGAGACGATCGTTTTAAAAAAAACTTCATCCGAATCCAAGTTCGTATGAAGAAGTTATGACCGTTCGAAGGACAATTAAATAGACGGACCATATTGTGCCACGTGTCAACATCCGATTGGACTGGAAATTCAACTCTCTGCTGATGTCATCCATGACATCAGCATTAATTGGCAGCCGTGTATTATTGGGGGTGGGATTTTAATATGTTAAGAATTATTATTTTATTAATTTTGTAGTAGTATAAATAGGGGATGAATGTGTAGTGTTAAGGGAGAGAAAAAAAAGGAGAAAAAATAGAGAGATATTATTGTAAGGGAGAGAAATAAAAATAGTGTGTAATAAAATTATATTTGAGTAATAATATTATGGAATATTTATTTATTTGTGTTGTTATTATGAGTGAGTAATTTTCTTTTACTGGGGTTATGATGAAACCATGTCTATATTATTATTAATATTTATATAATAATTCCAAATAAATGTTTTTAACGATTACGATTTTCGCTTCAATAGGGGAATATTATTTCATCAATTATATCACGTATTTTTGATAGTTATAAATTCCCCCTTGCTTTGTGATTATTGATATTAGTTAATTTCTTTAATTATTTGTTTTCCATTAAATTGGATATATATAATGCTTAGAAATTATATTTTTTAAGCGAAGGAAAATCAATATTTGAATTATAATTTTGTACTTATTGTCAAATCTATAGGAAAATAGTGAGATTGATTTCAGAATCTATTCCCTGAATTTCTTGGAATTAAAATATAAATAAAATAATAAATAGATATTGGTGGACTCTAAACCCTAGTAAATTATTTAAAATCAATTTACCTAAAATCTACTTTTTACTGTTATTTGTTGCAATTATTATAACCATTAAAAAATCAAATTATTTGGGACTAGGTTAGAATTTAATATAATTTGGTTCAAAACGATAGGACTATATTTACTTCACTATCATAGACCTCCCTATGGAATCGACCTTGCACCGCATATCTACATCAAACAAATCGTGCGCTTGCGAGTATTAGACTAAAGAATCAACCAACAACAGTCTCAAAAGGTGTCATTTTGATCGATGTATGCCTCTTATTATTGTATGTAAACTCGATCAAGGGCAAATGGAGTTCCCAGTCGCTACTCTAGTCTAAAGCGCATGCCCATAGCATATCTTCCAACATTTGAATTATCCGCTCGGTCTGACCGTTTGACTGTGGATGAAAAGACGTACTCAGTCTCAACTTGATACCCCAGGCCTGATGGACCGACTGCCAAAAATTCGATATAAAATGGCCACCCTGATCAGAAATGATAATCTTAGGCGTACTGTGCAGTCTCACAATCTCCGCTATAAATACTCCAGCCAACCTCTTTGATCCCCAAGTACCCTTGATGCCTAGGAAGTGTACGAATTTGGCTAAAAGATTAACGATCACCCAAATCATATTAATTTCGGCTTTAATCCACGGCATCCCCATGGTAAAGTCCATGGAGATATCTTCTCACTTTCGCTTTGGAATAAGAAGTAGTTTCAACAGCCCAACTAGCCGTTGATGCTCGTTTTTGACTTGATGGAAAGTCAAGCACCATAATACGAACTCTGCGACATCATTCTTCATATTATTCCACCAAAAATTCTTCTTAAGATCTTTGTACATCTTACTCGTTCCTGTATGGATTGAGTAAGGCATTGTATGAGACTCTCAGAGTATTCTCTGTCTCCACTCCAAGTCATTCGGAACACAGAGCCTGCTCTGGAACCTCAAAATACTGTCCTCATGGACCATAAAACCAGGGGCTTTCCCATTAACCCCATCCGCCTTCACTTGTTGATCATCGGGTCACTCCACTACTTGCCTTTGATGTCATCAACTAAGGATGAAGTGATCTCGAGAGTACAGAACTATCGTTGCACTTGTTGAAGCCACACCTCGATCCCCTGCTCAATCAACTCTTGTCGAATCTTCACTTGAGGTGTGAGAACATCAAGCATCTAAGTAATACCGGCTTCTACCTCAACACATCCGCAACAACGTTGGCTTTTCCCGAGTGGTAAAGGATAAGTCATAACTTTTAATCAACTCCAACCGATGGTGTTGTCTCATATTCATCTCCTTCTGGTTGGAAATATAATATAAGCTCTTATGGTAAGTATAAACACGACACGAAGAGCCATATAAAATAGTGGTGCCAAAAATTTAGTGCGAACACGACCACGACCAACTCCAAGTCGTGAGTAGGATAATTTATCTCATACGAGTTCAACTGTTGTCATGCAAAAGCTATCGTCTTATAGTGCTGCATGAGTACGCATACGAGTCCTGGCCCGAAGCGTCACTATAAGCTGAAAACCCATTATTCCCTTGAGGCAAGGCTAGACCCAGCGCTGTAGTCAAACACCTTTTCAGATCCTCGAAACTCCGTTTCCTCTCGTCATTCCACTCGAACTTTTCGGACTTATTGATTAATTGTGTAAGCAGTCGATCAAGTTTGGAGAACCCCTCTGCGAACCGATGATAATACCCAGTGAGATCCCAAAAGCTATGAATTCTTTTCACATTCTTAGGCGATGACCAATCTAGCACTCCCGCGATCTTTCGAGGATCTACACGAACCCCTTCAGCCGAAATTACATGTCCGAGAAATATAACTTCCTTCAACCAAAATTCACATTCGGAGAACTTCACATAAAGACACTGAGCTCTCAAAATATCAAACACTAATCGCAAATGCTGAGCATGCTCCTCCTCATCACGAGAATATATCAGGATGTCGTCGATAAAGAGGACTACACATTTATCGAGATACTCAACAATTATCTTATTCATCAACTGAATAAATACTGTCGGGACATTGGTTAGCCCAAAAGGCATAACCACAAACTCATAATGTTTGTACCTCGTCTGAAAGGCAGTCTTCGGAATGTTGGACTCCTTCACTCGAAGTTAATAGTATCCCGATCTCAAATCAATCTCCGAGAATACCGTAGCTATGTAACTGATAAAACAAATTATCAATGCGAGGTAAGGGGTATTTATTCTCGATGGCCACAATTTAGTTCGTGATAATCGATACATAAACATAATGAGCCATCCTTCTTCCTTATGAATAAGACTGGCGCACGCCAAGGTGAGGCGCTAGGTCTAATATACCCCTTCTATAACAACTCTTCTAACTAACTCTTTAACTCCTATACTTCCAAAGGTGCCATGCGATACATTAGCCTTATAAATTGGGGATGCATTTGGTTCTAAGTTCACTGCGTACTCAACCTCGCATTCCGGTGGTAGTCCCAGCAAATCACCTGAAAAAACATCCGTATATTCGTCTACCACAAGAATATAGAAAAATTCAGCTCCCCCGTCCTCCACTATCATGGCGTAACACCGATAATTTATACAACCTTTCTTAAGGAGTTTCGCCGCCTTCATGGTGCATTATAAGTTTCTGACCCCTACTCCTGCGTCCCACAAATGAATGTTTGGTGCCTTCCTCAGCCAACATCGAAATACTCTCGTGCAATAATTCATTATCGCTCTATGTCTATAAATCCAGTCACTAAGGAGGATAAAATCCTCATCGATTATATCCACGATAATTAAATTCGAAAGCCAAACTCTCTCCATGATTCTCACTGGACAATCTCTAATCTCCCAATCTTCGACAATTCTATCCCCACTAGGTTTTAACAATAAAAGGCTCACAAGCAGACAAGTAACCGACGCACACAATCCAAAGAGATGAAAGAATCTGAAGCACATGAATTGAAAAGCACTCTAACTTGATGAGAGAGAACATGAACAGTACTTGTGGGCACTATAGCCTCTGGATAATGAGCCCTCTCTATCTTATAAATACACGGCTGGGCCAAACCAGCACTAGAGGCTCCCTATCTAATGGGCTGACCCCATCACCTGCCTCGGTCGAAACTCTAAGTGGATGACCCACAAATGGCTTCTGATTAACACTTGGTTCTCCCGGCACAGAAGCAGAAGCCTGATCCCAAGTGTCTCCTCTCCTTCGATACAAAACTCGGCTTTATGACCCGCTTGGCCACAATTATGACACCTCAATGTAGGTAAGCTGCAATCATGGTTAATATGGCCATGTTAGCCGTAAATAAAACATGTCACAATGTGATTGGAGACATATTATAGGCTAGTGCTTCGACTTGATACTCCTTCAGTGTAGTGAAAGCAAATCCTTCCATGTAGAGTTGAATCTTTGGCTTCATCCGCATGTCAAAGTGGCGGATTTTGTCTAGTATTCTCTCACTTTTCCCTTCACATAATTGAGCTGTCGCTTGTATTCAATTATTGCCTTAGACACGAGAAATATCCTGGGGTTTAGTCTTGAAGAAGGCTCGGATTCTGGCCTCCTGAACATGCTATGGGCAATACTTGGCCTCCATCAACTCTTTAAACTCGTCCTAAGTAGCAACATTATCTTGGGGTTCGACTGCCTACCACCAGCTGGTAGCCTCTCTCGTCAGGAAGTACTGAGAAATTGGCACCTTATGTGCCTCTGGACAATCACCACGACAAAAACCTTATTCATCTCATTAATATAGCTTTCCTAGCCAATTAGATCCTTAGTACAATGAATTGTAAAGGGCGCATTTAGATCACATCTTGTATTCGTGGTATTAATCACAGGAGGCGGGTCGTTGTGTTGAACTCTGGGTTAAGAGAGCCATTTGGTTCGCCACTTGCCGCAATAGGTTGCAACACCAATATCTGCATTATTCCCTACGGAGTTCCCCTGACTGACCGACTGGTACTGATGTATTGGGATAAACTGAATTCGACAAAGTAGGAGTAGTCGAACCAGCATTACAACTGAAGGATATATCCACCCCACTGACTACGCCACGCCCTTGACCGCATCGGGGACGCGTCCGCATCCTCTACCAGCCGACATTCTAAATAAGGGAAATAGAAAAAATACATGAGTACAATTCAAAATATAACCGTCAAGGTGAACGATTCCCCACATTACGAAGTCAAAAGACAAGGCAATTAAGACAATAAGGAAGATAAGATAACTCACGAGCACCAGTTGTACTAATATAATGGCAACACAATGATACTGTGCACTTAAATAGACGCGACTAGACCTCAAAGACCAATAGCCTAAGTATCCATTATTGGGATTCAGGACTAAAATCGAAGGGGCAGCAGAATAATATATTTGATCTAATAAATAAATCCCTGACAAGATCGTTCAAGCATCGTATATACTAATATAATAATTCAAAGTATGCATTTAGAAATTATACCCTTGAAGACTGATCTGAATCAAGAAGTAGTCCGCCAGACGAAAGAAGAACTATACATTTATGTAGGACCAATAGCAAGATCACGAGCAAAAGCGATAAAGAATTCATTGGGACTGCTCATGCAAAATAATTTCAATTAGATCAATGACCATAAATATAATAACATCTTTATTTGTGTCATTGAAGCCATCATATGTTAGATCAAAAGTGTTGATGTCATCAATCCAAACGATAAGCCTAACTAAAGCAGCTTTCATAATTCACATATATCTCCTACATACAATGTCCAATTAAGTTCTTATTTGCACCATAGAAAATCTAAGAGAAGGTCCTAACATTCTTATGTTCATCATGACATCAAAATCAGATATTTGCAATGGTAAAAATACGGTACAAATGAGAACAAGCATTGAAACTTTTAGACACGATACACCTTCGTATTTTTGTCATAACTTTCACGTCCGATATCCTATTAAGCGATTCAAGTGGATTTGGAAAGTTAAGAGGCAGTACTACAATCATCTAGAAGACACCAAAATGAAAATTGGAACTTTAAGAGCCTTTATGCCACTAAATCGACACCAGCATATTTTTATTAACTTTGATTTCTTATTTTTAAAACTTAAGTCTTGGTCTTTGATTTTTGTCCCCTAAAAATGTGTTGACTCCTTAACTTATGAGTTTATTAGTCATTGATCAGATTTTAGGGGCTTTGAATGTTGAATTTATTGTAACACCCCAAACTAGGCGGATATTACAGTGCCGTGGACCCCCGACTCGGAACCACCAGGCGAATGAAAACTGATGAATTAAATGATATAATTGTAGTACCGAACCACATTATATTACCAAATACTCCGATGAGGAGCTTAAGTACAATACACCAGGACAATACATAATACTAGTATATTTTATATGAAGATAAAATACACCACCCTGAATAAATAAACATCTCAAACGGAAATTTGCAGCGGAAATACAGATGAAGAGAAATAAGAATGACTGAAATGACTGAAATAACCGGAATGACTAGGGTCCCATACTAGTATCACTGGGACTCCTCGCCGTCAACATGCTCCTCCCGTGCCTTTGCCTTGCCGTGACCTGAAAACAAAATTCCCCCAACGGGGTCAGTTACACAGAACAACAATCCTCAAGGGTTGAAAATACACAATCATGATATATCTGAAGTTATGAAATATCCTTAGTTATGAATTACGCTGAAGAGGAGTATCATAGTACGCCCGTAATGTTCTGTGCAAGTGTACAAGACGAATGACCGGACACACCCTTCCTTGTACCTAATTAGTCTCACGGAGGTAAGCGTTACTGTGTGCACGGTCCAATGTATCGGTGAACCCAATACATGACCATTGTGTGCTCGACTAAAAATTCCACACAACCACACCCGGCCATGAAATATGAACCCAGAAGGTGATATGAACGAGAATGACCACAATGAATATCAATGAATAATAATTCGACAAGGCCAAGAATGACTCACTGAGATGAAAATAATAGTGACGTGATTGATAACTCAATGAAATGATTGGAACCATCGTTCCTCGTGAATGGATTGATTATTCGACAATTACAAGTCTCAAAACGGTTAATACAATGATGAATGAGTATGATTATGAATGAACAACAACAAAAGGAATGAATATCCTTTTAACCGAGTAAGAATCAACTTACACAACACCGGTGACAAATATCCTTCCACGAACAACGTCCTAATTGAGATATCGGTCGCTCGAACAACCTTGAATAATATAATTACCAACAATCCGTTCAATATACAAATCAAACACGAATATAACGAACTCAAAACGTCGATACGATTAAACCAAGTTCATTGGGGCATTATATCGAACACTTTGTGGCCAAACTTTGATTGTTTATAACCAAGCCTCAATAATACCAACATCAAATCCCCAAGAAGTGTTTCAAACCAACAAAACATCTTCAATACGATCAATAATCCATTATGAATATCCAAAATCGTGATTACAACAGCGATTAATCGAAAAACCCCAAATCCAACTCAATATTCAAAGTGTTCTTGAATAATCCTTCAATAATCTAATGAATAATCAAACATGTCCATAATCATGCGTATATCACTTCATACAACACGATCTTAACATCCAAAACATCATATCTCAACACAAAAACGAAATCCAAGAGGTTTGATGAATATTACCTTTGAAGATCCAAGTACTTTAATCCGATGGACTCGCGTTAGATCGACTATTCGGGCTTCACGATCGAAAGGAAATGAAGAAAATCAAACCCTCAAGTGATGGATGATGAAAAGTTTCTCCCCTCAAGCTCTCTCTCTCGATGAAGGTGAAGAAGTGATGAAAAAAATGAGTTGAATCGCACAAAAATCGCAATTATAGTCTTGATCGCCTTGTGTCTGTGGCCGGCCGAAGTGTGCCGCGGCACGGGGCCAAAATAGCCCCGGCCCAGCGGCGTGCGCGGCCGGGCAGCGTGCCGCGCGATGACTTCAGCGGTGCCGCGGCCCCGTCGGCATGTGCCGCGGCCCACAGTACAGAGGGGTTGGCCGATGAGTTGCAACACGAGTGTGCCGCGGCCCGGACGAGTGTGCCGCAGCCCGGACGAGTGTGCCGCGGCCCGGACGAGTGTGCCGCGGCAGTGACTCGGCAGTGTGCCGCGGCCCTGCCGGCATGTGCCGCGGGTCACAGTACAGGCTGCTCGGCCAAAAACTGGAAAATGTGTGTGCCGCGGCCCACACCCCCCTTGAGTCCTAAAATGATGAAAAATGATCCGGGAAGAGAATAAAAGCAATAGGAATCAATATTTGGGAAACAATAACATGAAATGGAAGTACATAAACCCCAAAACGGTGGTTCCAAGCCATGATTACAAGGATTCGCCCAACAAAACACAATTCGAACAATGAGGAGATTAGAAATGACATGAACTCCAACGTCAACAACGACTAATGAATCAATAACCACGATCAAGATAATACTCTTGTCTCGATTCCTGAGTAAGGTTGAAAAAAATGAACAATATCGATACACAACTCGAAGTTATTCCGAACGGTGAACACGGATGAATGATTATAATGAGTGAAAAATTACATAGTGACAATTACCGAATGAAATTACTGAATGATAATGACTGAATTACAATTGGGTATTACATACACCCCCCCTTAAAAGAGCTTTGTCCCCGAAACTAAGGGTCAAACAACTCGGGATAACTCTCCCGCATGCTATCCTCGGTTTCCCAAGTAGCCTCTTAGACTCCGTGTCTAGGCCACTGAATTTTAACCAAAGGAATCGCCTTATTCCTCAACTGTTTGATTCGCCGCTCTAAGACTCGTATGGGACGCTCTTCATACGAATGATCATCTGCGATCTCGATTTCGTCGAACTGAAGTATGTGACTCGGGTCGGCAACATACTTCCGCAACTGAGAGACGTGAAACATATTATGAATTCGGCTCAACGCCGGAGGTAAGGCCAAACGATAAGCTAGCTCGCCTACTCGTTCCAAAATCTCAAACGGTCCAATAAATCTCGGACTCAACTTCCCCCATTTTCCGAAATGGAAAATACCTCGACTCGGGGACACTTTAACCAAAACGTGGTCACCTGTCTCGAACTCTAGTGGTCGACGACGATTGTCTGCATAAGATTTCTGTCGTCTCTGAGCGGTCAACAAACGACTCCTGATCAAAGCTACCTTCTCACGGGCGGCTATAAGCATATCGGGCTCGGTGCCGATTGATTCTGATAAGTCGTCCCAATACAAAGGAGATCGACAACGACGACCGTACAAGACCTCGTAAGGTGCCATCTTAATCGAAGCATGCCAACTATTATTATATGTGAACTCGATCAATGGTAGTTGGGCTTCCCAATCGTCTTTCCAATCGAGGACGCATGCCCTCAACATGTCCTCTAATGTCTGAATAGTTCTCTCTGATTGTCCGTCGGACTGAGGGTGAAAAGATGTGCTGAAATTAAGCTGAGTTCCCATAGCACGATGAACTGATTTCCAAAAATGAGACACAAAACCGTCCGTGACGATCGAAAATGATACTCTTAGGAGTACCGTGCAGTCTGACTATCTTTTTGATGAATAACTGGGCAAGTCTCTCGGGACCCCAAGTATCCTTAATCTCAAGGAAATGAGCTGATTTAGTTAAGCGGTCCACAATCACCAGATCGTATTCATTCCACGACGACTCGTCGACAAACTCGTGATGAAATCCATAGAAATGTCTTCCCACTTCCATTCTGGAATAGGGAGTGGTTTCAGCATACCCGCCGGTCGCTGATGTTCAATCTTGACTTGTTGGCAGGTTAAGCATCTCGAAACAAATTCTGCGACTTCTCGCTTGATATTACTCCACCAGTAATTTTGTTTCAAGTCCTTGTACATCTTGCTAGACCCCGGATGAACAGAATAAGGGGTAGCATGAGCTTCTCTCAAAATCGAGTTTTTCAACTCGTCATTCGCCGGTATGCACAACCGATTCTTAAATCGCAAAAGTCCATCTTCGTGGGCCACAAAGCCAGGGGCTTTCCCCTGAGCCACATCCTCCCGGATGCACAACAGTGATGGGTCTAAACCCTGATTCTCTCTGATTGCCTCCTCAAGTGACGATGAAATCTCTAACATGCAAAGTTGCCCTTGTACTCGCTGAAGCCAGACCTCGATCTCGGGTCTAAGGAATTCCTCAAGCTCCTTCGAATCAAGAACGAGCAAGCATCTGCTCCTAAACGGACTTACGACTCAAGGCGTCGGCGACAATGTTCGCCTTGCCCGGGTGGTAAAGGATCTCGATATCATAATCTTTGATTAGTTCCAACCACCGTCTCTGTCGCATATTTAACTCCTTCTGAGTAAATATATACTTCAAACTCTTATGATCGGTGAAAATCTGACAGGTGACGCCATAAAGGTAATGACGCCAAATCTTCAACGCGAAAACCACGGCTGCTAACTCGAGGTCGTGGGTCAGATAATTAACCTCGTAAGGTCTCAATTGCCGTGAAGCATAGGCAGTAACCTTCCCATTCTGCATGAGTACACATCCGAGACCCTGCCTGGATGCATCACTATAAACCACAAATCCTTCCATCTCTTGCGGCAAGGAAAGTACAGGTGCTGAAATTAACCGGCTCTTGAGTTCCTCAAAACTCCGTTGACACGCGTCGGACCATGTGTATTTCTTATCCTTTCGCAAAAGGTTCGTCATTGGTTGAGCGATTTTAGAAAATCCTTCCATAAACCGCCGATAATAACTGGCTAACCCGAGAAAGCTTCGGATTTCCTTAACATTCTTCGGAGTTAACCAATCTTGGATAGCCTCCATCTTCTGAGGATCAACACGCACTCCATCTGATGAAATTACATGCCCGAGAAAAGTCACTTCGGACATCCAGAACTCACACTTGGAAAACTTTCCTTAAAGTTGCTCCCGTCTTAACACGTCGAGAACCTGATGAAGATGAACCTCGTGTTCCTCTCAGTCACGAGAATAAATCAAAATGTCATCGATGAAGACAACAACAAACTGATCCAAAAAGTCGATGAAAACCCGATTCATTAACTCCATGAATACTGCAGGGGCATTAGTTAGCCCAAACGGCATAACTACGAACTCATAATGACCATAGCGTGTTCGAAATGCCGTCCTCACGATATCCGACTCTCGAATCCACAACTGATGATATCCAGATCTTAAGTCGATCTTGGAAAATACTGAAGCTCCCTGAAGTTGATCCAAAAGATCATCGATACGGGGTAAAGGATACTTATTCTTGATTGTCACCCTGTTCAACTCCCGATAATCAATACACAAGCGAAATGAACCATCCTTCTTCTGGACAAACAACACTGGTGCTCCCCACGGGGACGCACTCGGATGGATATAACCTTTCTCGAACAACTCCTCAAGTTGGTTCTTTAAGTCCTGCATTTCGGTCGGGGCCATCCGGTACGGTGCCTTCGATATCGGGGACGTACCGGGATCCAACTCAATCGTGAATTCCACATCTCTCTGTGGAGGCAAACCAGGTAACTCGTCTGGAAAAACAACGGCATATTCCCTCACTACCGGAATATCTGTCAACATTACTGATGATTTCTCGGTTTTGGTCATATAGCACCAATAACCAACACACCCCTGATTGAGTAATTTCCCTGTTTTCATCAAGTTAATGACCTTACCAGAACAGTCGGGATTATCTCCCTGAAAAACACATTCAACCCCATTGTCTGAAATGATAGTGACCATACGCTTACGGACACTAATGATGGCATCGTGACGATACATCCAATCAATACCTAAAATGACGTCGTCTCTCGGTAAATCTACCACGATCAGGTCCGCTGGCCATACACGGCCATGAAGCTGAATCGGACAATTCTGAATCTCACGATTTCCAATAATTCGTCTACCATCAGGTAGACCAATGACATAAGGCTCATAACTAATAGCACTACCCAGACGTAGTCTACTCAAACATGACTCGGAAATGAATGAATGCGATGCACCAGTATCAAAAAGGGTACACACAGGTTGAGATAGAATATCGAGTGTACCTGCGATGATCCGGGCCTCTGGATCATCAGTCTTCTTCATCTCATAAATCCGGGGCTTGCTAGTCTCAGCACCGGACGCTCCTGTCTGATGGCTAAAGGCTCCACCTTTATTCGCTCCTATCGTCTTGAACGACGCAGATTGAGTGGCATGATTTTGAACAGCTGATTGCTTCAGGGCCTGAGATGACGCCGGAGTAGGTTTGGAGTCCCTACGGCAAAAACGGGCCTTATGCCCAGCAATTCCACAGTTATGACACGTGATAGTCTGTCTCGGACACTTGGTGCTGAGATGACCAAGATCCCCACAGTTAAAACAGGTGATGGCCGAACCGGCCGCTCGTGACTGAGATTCCGCGGGTTTAGGCGTCACAGGAGGTCGCTCAGAAAAAGTAGAGCCCACCCGAGGTTTCTTGAAAGTGGCCTGACTGCCGTCAAACTGATTACGATTCTTGGACTTCTTGCTAGCAGATGAAGGTTGTTGCTTAGCAATCTCCTTAGCGGTAAGCTCATACATAAGAGCTTTCTCGATGAATTCAGCCAGAGTGGTGCAATGATGATTAAGCAACTGTAGTCTCATACGAGGTTTCAGCCTCTTGCTGAAATACTTAATCTTATCCGTCTCGGAATGAATGATAGATGAGGCGAACGGAAGGAGTTCCTGAAATTTCTCGACAATGGCGAGAACATCCTCGTCTGCTGAGGGGTCGGAAGTGAGTAATTCTGACAGCTTGGCCTCTCTGAGTGGGTCCGGATAATACCTCTCCATCATGAGAGTCTTGAATTGCTCCCAAGTACATGATCCATCGGTGGGCTTCAACGATAACCACCAAGAATGAGCGCTCTTACCCAGGTAGTAAGCCGCAATTGAAACTTTGTGTCCTTCGGGACACTCTACCATAGAAAATAACTTCTCGAAATGTTCGAGCCAATGAACAATGTCTGCCGGCTCAGATGAGCCTTCAAAAGTAGGTGGCCTCTGGCGGGAGATGTCGCCGATGATACTTCTCACACTCCTCTCTTGCCTCTGAGGTGGCGGCGGAGGAGCTTATTGATTTTGATTAGCTGAGTTATGCATCGTCTCTATTAGTTGTGCCATCTGCGTCATTTGGGCCATCATGCCCTGCATAATGTAACACCCCCAATATATTCGGGAATATTACAGCGCCGTAAATCCTTTACATAAGGATTTACAAGGCTGAAGAATTGAACAAGTATAAAAAGGTACTGACGAATGGAAATAACGGAATTACAGTACATTAGTTCTGACCAAAATACGGAAATAGTCCAGTTGTCCAACAGAACTCAATATTACATCACCAAATTCAAATCACCACAAACTACTTCGTACTCGAGTACTTATTGAAATGACGAATAAACGAAAGATAAATAAACCCGGTCGGGACATCACTCTGCACCCTCGTCATCATACAGTTCCAGTGGTTGTTTCCCCGCTCTCCTGGATCCTGAACACAAACAAAATGTTCACCCCCGAAGGGGTTAGCACAACGATGCTAGTACAAGTACCACAACATATTATTCATATCTCACGGTGAATAATAACGTAAACGACAAAATACCAACGAGTCTTCTCCTACGAGAAACTCAAACATAACATATACAACTGATAATCACAACATGATATCAATACATACACATGGTAATTCCATCGATCCAGCGTTCACTGCCTAGAACCCACGATGATCCCGTCAGACCAACCCGTGGTGGAAAAACCCGTCCGATGATCCAGTATGCGCTAGCATAGATCCCCGATGATCCCGTCGGACCAACACGAGGTGGACACACAATAACGACATACATGCACGACAATATGTATAACAACAATACATAAAACAATTAAGGTACTTGCCTCGATTTGAAGACAATAACAATACTTCCACGAAAATGAACACTCGAAGGTCGTCCTCCTCAATCAATCACGTAACGAGACCAAACCTTAACAAAAGAAATGATATAGGATTTATCTCACGTCGTATGAATGTTAAACAATTCGATTAACGGTCAAAAGTTCATAAGCGCAATGCGCCGAATAGCTTAGCGCACGCTAAGTACTGCGTAGCGTGCGTTACGTGCATCGATAGCGCACGCAAACAACAAAGCCTAGCGCACGCTAACGATGCATGGTCGGTACCTCGCGACCAGCCAATTGACTCGTCGATGGTCTAGCGTGCGTTACGTACCAAACGTAGCGCACGCTAACAAGCTGCCGATAGCGTCGTTACATTGCATAGCATAGCGTGCGCTATCTATGCATGGCGGTTCTTGGTGAGCGATGGCTGTTCTTGCCATGTTTGAAACAACGAAATCTTGCGTGATAATTCATGTTACTTCCATGAATACTATGTCTACACCCTCATGAATGATTATACGGATAAAGACAACTTGATTCAAGGATATGCATGCCAATATAAAACCATATTCTTTTCCGACTTCAAATCTTCATACGATAATACGAAAAACTAAATGGTTGATATCAACACCTCTATATCACCATATTATCCTCTTCAAGTTGATAAACGTCCTATATATACTAGATAAATCCTTCCATGATCAAACCTTTAGATTTATCTAACAATAAGGATGTTAATGTCTAGTCCAAGATTACTATGAAATCATCTATTAGATTCGGTTAACCAATGATAGAAGCTTCTCTTCACATATCCAGTGTACTAAGATTCGAATCATGATGATTATAATCAAGGTATTCCAGGCTTATACAACTCACTATTCCAAACATGATATACTTGGATAATTCATCTATGAAAATCCATATCTTGTTAACATGATCATCCAAATCGTTAGAATCCAACTCTAAGTCTGGAGATAGATTGAACATACCTTAAAATGACGAAATCACTGAACCGTAAGGTAGAATCCAACTCTGGTTGGTTGTATGCCCTTCCAAGGTGCTATTCCACTTCCATGAACATTCCACGTGGTAACCAATGTATAAACATCAACAATATGTGTTCTAAGTGTATAAGAGTATTTCTACAACTCTCTGAACTCTCAAGATTGAGGAAAGTGCGAAAGAAATGCAAGCCAACACGGTTGATGTCCCATTTATAATTTTCTGCATTATTGATAAGTTAGCGCACGCTACTAAGCATCCCTTAGCGTGCGCTAATAATGGTTGACTTCAGATTTTGTCCGGGTGCGTCAGTGGGAATCTCATCCGGACCCATGTCCCGGCTGGCGCATGTGTTATCCGTCCCGCTCAATAATTGAGCTCTTAGTGCACGTTACTACTACCTGTGTAGCGTACGCTAATAGTGGCCCGATAGCGCGCGTTAAGATACATTCTTAGCGTGCACTATCACAAGGTTGTTTGAGCAATTATACATGTTTCTATACTTATGCATAATGATATTAATGCACTAAATATCACACTCCAATAATCAAAATCATCAATCCGAAATAATACATGGTTGCATACAGATGAAATACACTGTAATAAATCTGGATATTACATACTCTCCTACTAAAAAGGAGTTTCGTCCCGAAACTCAAGACGAAAATAACTCGGGATATCTAAACTTCATATCAGCTTCCGTTTCCCAAGTGGCTTCTTCCGTTCCATGACGTGACCACTGAACTTTGACCAAAACGATTGACTTGTTCCTCAGTTGCTTAACTCGACTCTCGAGTATCTTGACTGGTCTTTCTTCAAACGTCCCATCCTGTTCGACTTCGATCTCGCCGAAATCGATGATATGACTGGGATCTGGTATATATCTCCGCAACTGGGATACGTGGAACACGTTATGAACATGACACAATGACGGCGGTAATGCTAATCTGTATGCCAACTCTCCAACTCTCTCGAGGATCTCAAATGGTCCGATATATCTCGGACTCAGCTTTCCTTTCCTACCGAAACGAAAGATTCCCCGGGTAGGAGAAACCTTCAAAAGTACGTGATCTCCAGTACTGAACTCCAATGGACGGCGGCGTACGTCCGCATAGGATTTCTGGCGACTCTGGGCAGTCAGCAGCCTTTCACGAATTAAGGCTATCTTCTCTCGAGTCTGCTCGATCAACTCGTTACATTCGATCAAGTCTGATGAATCATCCCAGCATAGGGGCGATCTGCATCTCCTTCCGTATAATGCCTCAAACGGTGCCATCTTAATGGAAGCATGCCAACTATTGTTATAAGTAAATTCAATCAACGGTAGATGAACTTCCCAATCGTTTGACCAATCGAAAGCACAGGCCCTTAGCATGTCTTCCACCGTTTGTATAGTTCTCTCAGATTGTCCGTCAGACTGCGGGTGATAAGCTGTACTGAAGTTCAATTCGGTCCCCAAGGCCTTATGAACTGCCTTCCAAAAGTGAGACACAAAACGGCCGTCTCGATCAGAAACAATGGTCTTCGGCGTACCATGTAATCGAACTATCTCTGAAATAAAGACTCGTGCCAACCTCTCTGGTCCCCACGTATCCTTAATGCCTAGAAAATGAGCCGATTTGGTTAAACGATCAACTATCACCCAAATCATGTTCATTCTGTCTCACAGTTTTCGGCATATTAGTGATGAAGTCCATCGATATGTCCTCCCACTTCCATTCGGGAATCGGGAGCGGCTTCAACATTCCAAAGAGCCGTTGATTCTCGATCTTAACTCGACAAGTCAAGCATTTCAAACATAGTCCGCTACGTCTTTCTTCATGTTGCCCCACCGTAAGTTACGCTTCAAGTCCTTATACATTTCTTGGTGCCCGGGTGGATAGAATAGGGCGAACCATGAGCTTCCTTCATAATCGTCTGTTTCAGAACATCAACATCGGGAACGCAGAGTCGGTTCTGAAATCTCAAAACTCCATCGTCATGAATTATGAATCCGGGGGCCTTTCCTTGGATCACTTCATCATGTAACCGAATCATCAGAGGATCATCTGCCTGTCTAGATTTGATTTCTTCGGTTAATGACGAAGTTATCTCCATCACGCATACCGTCCTTGGACTCTTTGTAACCACACTTCAATCCCTTCACGAATCATCTCTCGTTGAAGGCTAAGTTGGGATGTCAGCGTTTCCAGCATCTGAATAGAGACAGGCTTGCGGCTAAGTGCATCGGCCACTACATTTGCTTTGCCTGGATGATATAAAATCTCCAAGTCATAGTCCTTAATCAGTTCTAACCATCTTCTTTGCCGCATGTTCAACTCTTTACATCAATATGTATTTGAGACTCTTATGATCCGTAAAGATCTGACAGTGAGTCCCGTACAGATAATGCCTCCAAATCTTCAAGGCAAAAACCACTGCTGCTAGTTCCAAATCATGTGTCGGGTAATTTACTTCATAAGGTTTCAGTTGTCGCGACGCATAAGCGATCACCTTATCGTTCTGCATCAACACACACCCAAGTCCTTGGTTCGAAGCATCACTGTAAACTATGAATCCCTCAGTTCCCTGCGGAAGTGATAGAATCGATCTTTGTCGTCAATCTCTTCTTCAATTCATCAAAGCTAATCTGACACAATTCATTCCACTCAAACTTTTGAGTTTTCTGAAGGAGTCGAGTAAGTGGGTGGGAGATTTTAGAAAACCCTTCCACGAATCGACGATAGTATCCAGCAAGTCCTAAGAAGCTTCGGACCTCTTTCACGTTCTTTGGAGGCTTCCAATCCAATATTGCCTCGATCTTCTGAGGATCCACTCGGACTCCTCTAGCTGACACCACATGGCCGAGGAACATTACTTCTTTTAGCCAAAATTCACACTTAGATAGTTTGGCGTTCAATTGCTCGTTTCTCAAAAGCTCCAATACAATCCGCAAATCCGCGCATGTTCTTCAGACTCTTAGAATATACCAGATGTCGTCAATAAACACGACCACAAATTTATCCAAAATTCAATGAACACATGGTTCATCAATTGCATAAATACAAAGTGCGTTAGTGAGACCAAACGGCATCACCACAAACTCATAATGCCGTAGCGAGTTACGAACGCGATTTGAACATCGATTCCTTAATCCTCAGCTGATGGTATCCTGATCTCAGATCAATTTTAGAAAATACTGTTGCCCCTTGCAACTGGTCAAATAGATCATCAATCCGTGGCAACGGATACTTGTTCTTAATCGTCATCTTGTTCAGCTCTCGATAGTCAATACACAGTCGGAGCGATCCATCCTTCTTTCGGACAAAAAGAACTGGCGCTCCCCAGGGTGAAATGCTTGGCTGAATATAGCCCTTCTCCAGTAACTCCTCCACCTGCTTCTTCAGTTCGTACATCTCAGTAGGTGCCATACGATACGGCGCCTTAGAAATTGGTGTCGCTCCAGGTTCCAGCTCAATAGTAAATTCCACATCCCTTCGTGGAGGTAGTCCAGGTAACTCGTCAGGAAACACATCTGGAAATTCGTTCACAACAGGAATGGATGAAAGTTCCACAATTTCTTCTTCTTTCTTCATTGCGTAGCACCAGTACGATCTGACCTTGTTTTAACAATTTGTGACTTTCATCGCCTTGATCAACTTTCACGAGCTTCTGGTTTCCATCCTCAACAGAATCTCGGAACCATCGTCGGCCGATCGGCGAGATATTCCTCCTTCGGTAGTTCACTATTGCTCCTTATCGATTTAGCGTATCGTCTCCGAGTTTTAGGTCTTCTCCTTGTATTTCTATCACAATCGATTTGAGAGCCACTCTCGCCTCCAAATGATACAGGAAATTTCTAGTTTCTAAATTTCCGACAATCCTCTTTCCACTCGGTAAACCAACAACATAAGGTTCACAAGCATGAAAACCGGAAATATTCAAACGATTTACACAAGACAAAGATATGAAAGAATGTGTAGCTCTGTATCGAATAAAACGCTAGCTGGTGGGAAAGGATGCGGGCCGATTGCGATGCGGCAAAGGCATCACGATCGCTTGTCCTCCTCATCTCGCATGCACGTGGGGAGCGGTCCGGCACTCGATGTCCCCTTTCGGTCCCATTGTCCTCTGCCTCGCCGCGGCCAAAATTGAGGCATCGAACACTTTGCTTTGCGTCGTGGAATCTTGGCCTCCTTCGACGGGTAGGTGTGGTGTACGGGCTCTAAAAGACTTTGCAGCCTCTTCACAAAACACCGCCCGATGTCCCTCTCGTCCACAATCAAAACAAATCACGGCGGGAAGGGGCAATTCCGTCGATAGTGCCCCGTCTGGGCACAGTTAAAGCATTTCTGGTAACATCGGTAAGAGTTGATGTCGCCCCAAGTTCCGCTCCTAGTGGGTGCGGAGGTTTCCTGAAAAGAGTGAAAGGACGACTGGGCCTTACGGGCCCCACTGTTCTTGTGCTCGTAAAAGTACCAGAGACTTTACATTTCTTGGTTTCCGCAAATTTCTCCATGGCCGCTTCCTTGATCTCATATGCCAACGCCTTATCCTGGTATTGGCGGAGTGTGGTACATTCAAATCCGGACATGTACCTCGAACTTCAGTTTCATTCTCATATGGAAATGGATCATCATTTCGCATACATTACGACCGGATGTCGAACAAATGCCACTGTTGGTTAAACGTCTTGATCGCCTGGGATACGGCACATCGGAAGGCCGAGCGGAGAAAAACTCCCGAACTTTGGCTTCCCTCACGGGACGAGGGCAATCTTGAGCTTCCATCATCATTCTAAACTCTGTCAATCGGCGTCATGGTCTACAGGCCGGATGGCTTCCCACCATTCGGACGCTTCCCCTATCGTAAAATATTGAGCGATAGAGGCTTTCCGGTCGTCTGGGCGGTTGATTCCGGCAAAGATTTTCTCTAGCTCCTTTAACCAATGATCCCTGTGGGAGTCTCGAAATACCGTCGAATTTGGGTGGTTGCATCTTTGCCACTTCTTGCAGCCACCGGTCACCTCGATTTCCCATATCCGGGATCCTTGCATCTCTCTCCCTGCCGTAGTCCACCGCCACTTGCATTCGGTCCACGACACAGGCGAACCGAGTCATCTGGTTCACCACTTGACGAAGGATCTCTGCAAGCAGATCTGGTTCATTATTAATAGATTGTTGCGGCTCGCCGAGCTATGGCCCGGCCTTTGGTTAGAAGGCGACGCCTCCCTTCGGCATTTCTTCGTCGCGTCCACGACCGCGACCACGTCCACGTCCGCCTCTCAACATACCGTAAGCATAAATACTCAATATACAGAAAACAACATCGTTCTAATATCCGAGTATAAAGAGATACAATATGCAAAGAACGAGATAGAGTTTAGGAACTTACAACCACTGTTCGCATGAAGACGTGGCGGTGCGGTGATGTCATTCACGGCCGGTTACCCCAAAAGACATAAATGACCCCTATTTTAACCCAACGGCCAAGATATCCATAATCTTAGCTCCGATACCATATTCTGTAACACCCCCAATATATTCGGGAATATTACAGCGCCGTAAATCCTTTACATAAGGATTTACAAGGCTGAAGAATTGAACAAGTATAAAAGGTCTTGTGAATGGAAATAACGGAATTACAGTACATTAGTTCTGACCAAAATACGGAAATAGTCCAGTTGTCCAACAGAACTCAATATTACATCACCAAATTCAAATCACCACAAACTACTTCGTACTCGAGTACTTATTGAAATGACGAATAAATGAAAGATAAATAAACCCGGTCGGGACATCACTCTGCACCCTCGTCATCATACAGTTCCAGTGGTTGTTTCCCCGCTCTCCTGGATCCTGAACACAAACAAAATGTTCACCCCCGAAGGGGTTAGCACAACGATGCTAGTACAAGTACCACAACATATTATTCATATCTCACGGTGAATAATAATAACGTAAACGACAAAATACCAACGAGTCTTCTCCTACGAGAAACTCAAACATAACATATACAACTGATAATCACAACATGATATCAATACATACACATGGTAATTCCATCGATCCAGCGTTCACTGCCTAGAACCCACGATGATCCCGTCAGACCAACCCGTGGTGGAAAAACCCGTCCGATGATCCGGTATGCGCTAGCATAGATCCCCGATGATCCGTCGGACCAACACGAGGTGGACACACAATAACGACATACATGCACGACAATATGTATAACAACAATACATAAAACAATTAAGGTACTTGCCTCGATTTGAAGACAATAACAATACTTCCACGAAAATGAACACTCGAAGGTCGTCCTCCTCAATCAATCACGTAACGAGACCAAACCTTAACAAAAGAAATGATATAGGATTTATCTCACGTCGTATGAATGTTAAACAATTCGATTAACGGTCAAAAGTTCATAAACCGCAATCCGCCCGAATAGCTTAGCGCCGCGCTAAGTACTCGTAGCGTGCGTTACGTGCATCGATAGCGCACGCAAACAACAAAGCCTAGCGCACGCTAACGATGCATGGTCGGTACCTCACCGACCAGCCAATTGACTCGTCGATGGTCTAGCGTGCGTTACGTACCAAACGTAGCGCACGCTAACAATCGCCGATAGCGACGTTACATTGCATAGCATAGCGTGCGCTATCTATGCATGGCGCTTACGGTGAGCAAGAAACTGTTCTTGCCATGTTTGAAACAACGAAATCTTGCGTGATAATTCATGTTACTTCCATGAATACTATGTCTACACCCTCATGAATGATTATACGGATAAAGACAACTTCGGATTCAAGGATATGCATGCCAATATAAAACCATATTCTTTTCCGACTTCAAATCTTCATACGATAATACGAAAAACTAAATGGTTGATATCAACACCTCTATATCAGTCCATATTATCCTACTGAAGTTGATAAACGTCCTATATATACTAGATAAATCCTTCCATGATCAAACCTTTAGATTTATCTAACAATAAGGATGTTAATGTCTAGTCCGAGATTACTATGAAATCATCTATTAGATTCGGTTAACCAATGATAGAAGCTTCTCTTCACATATCCAGTGTACTAAGATTCGAATCATGATGATTATAATCAAGGTATTCCAGGCTTATACAACTCACTATTCCAAACATGATATACTTGGATAATTCATCTATGAAAATCCATATCTTGTTAACATGATCATCCAAATCGTTAGAATCCAACTCTAAGTCTGGAGATAGATTGAACATACCTTAAAATGACGAAATCACTGAACCGTAAGGTAGAATCCAACTCTGGTTGGTTGTATGCCCTTCCAAGGTGCTATTCCACTTCCATGAACATTCCACGTGGTAACCAATGTATAAACATCAACAATATGTGTTCTAAGTGTATAAGAGTATTTCTACAACTCTCTGAACTCTCAAGATTGAGGAAAGTGCGAAAGAAATGCAAGCCAACACGGTTGATGTCCCATTTATAATTTTCTGCATTATTGATAAGTTAGCGCACGCTACTAAGCATCCCTTAGCGTGCGCTAATAATGGTTGACTTCAGATTTTGTCCGGGTGCGTCAGCGGGAATCTCATCCGGACCCATGTCCCGGCTGGCGCATGTGTTATCCGTCCCGCTCAATAATTGAGCTCTTAGCGCACGTTACTACTACCTGTGTAGCGTACGCTAATAGTGGCCCGATAGCGCGCGTTAAGATACATTCTTAGCGTGCGCTATCACAAGGTTGTTTGAGCAATTATACATGTTTCTATACTTATGCATAATGATATTAATGCACTAAATATCACACTCCAATAATCAAAATCATCAATCCGAAATAATACATGGTTGCATACAGATGAAATACACTGTAATAAATCCGGATATTACACATAAAAGCGAGTGGGTCAACCCGAACACCTTTTGACTGAGCTGTTCCCCGGGTACGACTCCCCGATAGTGAATGATCACGTCCAAGTGAATTAGTGGCTGCGTCGCTGCTCGATGAATTAGCATTATTCCTTGCGTTCGCACGTGTATTCACACGAGCTCTCGGGATTCGGCCCGCACCACGACCTCATCCTCTGCGTCCTCTTCTTGCTCTCTCCATACTGAAGTAGGAAAGTCACATGATGATTATATTCCCCGTATAAATATCACGTTATGATTATGACATGAGATGATGAAAATGAGCATACACGCTCTAACACAGTGATTACATGAATGATTAACTGAGGTGACATGATTATCTGATGAAATTATTGAAATGATTATCTTGAACAAGTTAACAAGATTAATGATATGATCTTCCAGATCAACAACCGAGTAATAAAATAAATTGAGTGATTAATGAGTTAACATGACCGTCCTGGTCAAAATGAAAATGATGATTGAGGATTGTTAACTGATGAATTATGAATGAATGATTATTGCCAGAAATTATACCATGGCGTTAGAAATCTTACAGTTCTTTCGGTCTGATTGGCTCGGCATCTGCACAGGTCACATGTGACGCGAAAGTCCAATGATACTAGTCCGATGATGATGATTTCAAATGAGACATGACTCGGAAGGTAGTATTCAAAACCACGCTCCGATACCAACTCTGTAACACCCCAAACTAGGCGGATATTACAGTGCCGTGGACCCCCGACTGGGACCCACCAGGCGAATGAAAACTGATGAATTAAGTAATATAATTGTAGTACCGAACCACATTATATTACCAAATACTCCGATGAGGAGCTTAAGTACAATACACCAGGACAATACAGAATACTAGTATATTTTATATGAAGATAAAATACACCACCCTGAATAAATAAACATCTCAAACGGAAATTTGCAGCGGAAATACAAATGAAGAGAAATAAGAATGACTGAAATGACTGAAATAACCGGAATGACTGGGGCCCCCTACTAGTATCACTGGGAATCCTCGCCGTCAACATGCTCCTCCCGTGCCTTTGCCTTGCCGTGACCTGAAAACAAAATTCCCCCAACAGGGTCAGTTACACAGAACAACAATCCTCAAGGGTTGAAAATACATAATCATGATATATCTGAAGTTATGAAATATCCTTAGTTATGAATTACGCTGAAGAGGAGTATCATAGTACGCCCGTAATGTTCTGTGCAAGTGTACAAGACGAATGATCAGACACACCCGTCCTTGTACCTAATTAGTCTCACAGAGGTAAGCGTTACCGTGTGCACGGTCCAATGTATCGGTGAACCCAATACATGACCATTGTGTGCCCGACTAAAAATTCCACACAACCACACCCGGCCACGCAATATGAACCCAGAAGGTCATATGAACGAGAATGACCACAATGAATATCAATGAATAATAATTCGACAAGGCCAAGAATGACTCACCGAGATGAAAATAATAGTGACGTGATTGATAACTCAATGAAATGATTAGAACCGTCGTTCCTCGTGAATGAAGTGATTATTCGACAATTACAAGTCTCAAAACGGTTAATACAATGATGAATGAGTATGATTATGAATGAACAACAACAAAAGGAATGAATATCCTTTTAACCGAGTAAGAATCAACTTACACAACACCGGTGACAAATATCCTTCCACGAACAACGTCCTAATTGAGATATCGGTCGCTCGAACAACCTTGAATCATACAATTACCAACAATCCGTTCAATATACAAATCAAACACGAATATAACGAACTCAAAACGTCGATACGATTAAACCAAGTTCATTGGGGCATTATATCGAACACTTTGTGGCCAAACTTCGATTGTTTATAACCAAGCCTCAATAATACCAACATCAAATCCCCAAGAAGTGTTTCAAACCAACATAACATCTTCAATACGATCAATAATCCATTATGAATATCCAAAATCGTGATTACAACAACGATTAATCGAAACCCCCAAAATCCAACTCAATATTCAAAGTGTTCTTGAATAATCCTTCAATAATCCAATGAATAATCAAACATGTCCATAATCATGCGTATATCACTTCATACAACACGATCTTAACATCCAAAACATCATATCTCAACACAAAAACGAAATCCAAGAGGTTTGATGAATATTACCTTTGAAGATCCAAGTACTTTAATCCAATGGAATCACGTTAGATCGACTATCCGGGCTTCACGATCGAAAGGAAATGAAGAAAATCAAACCCTCAAGTGATGGATGATGAAAAGTTTCTCCCCTCACGCTCTCTCTCTCGATGAAGGTGAAGAAGTGATGAAAAAAATGAGTTGAATCGCACAAAAATCGCAATTATAGTCTTGATTGCCGTGTGCCTTGCACGAGGCCAAAAATGACCCCAGCGATCGGCAGCGTGCCGCGGCCCGGACGAGTGTGCCGCGGCAGTGACTCGGCAATGTGCCGCGGCCCCGTCGGCATGTGCCGCGGCCCACGGTATAGAGGGGTTGGCCGATGAGTTGCAACACGAGTGTGCCGCGGCCCGGACGAGTGTGCCGTGGCAGTGACTCGACAGTGTGCCGCGGCCCTGCCGGCATGTGCCGCGGCTCACAGTACAGGCTGCTCGACCAAAAAATGGAAAATGTGTGTGCCGCGGCGCACACTCCTTGTGCCGCGGCCCACACCCCCCTTGAGTCCTAAAATGATGAAAAATGATCCGGGAAGAGAATAAAAGCAATATGAATCAATATTTGGAAAACAATAACATGAAATGGAAGTACGTAAACCCCAAAACTGTGGTTCCAAGCCATGATTACAAGGATTCGCCCAACAAAACACAATTCGAACAATGGGGAGATTAGAAATGACATGAACTCCAACGTCAACAACGACTAATGAATCAATAACCACGATCAAGATAATAATCTTGTCTCGATTCCCGAGTAAGGTTGAAAAAAATGAACAGTATCGATACACAACTCGAAGTTATTCCGAACGGTGAACACGGATGAATGATTATAACGAGTGAAAAATTACATAGTGACAATTACCGAATGAAATTACTGAATGATAATGACTGAATTACAACCGGGTATTACATTTATAATTTCTTAGTCTTCATAAGTTTTATTTTATATTTTTATATTGTAATAGTTGTAGGAATGTTGACTATAAATAGCCCTCATTTCTATTTGTAAGGACACCTTGAAATTTATCAAAATTATGAGTGTTTGTGTTAACAATGTTTCTTCTTGTTTTGTTGAGATTGTCTCCAAAATATAAATCGTGATTTCAATTCACTTATCGAGATGTTAGAAACCTCGTGGCGTGTTTGAATCACACATTCGGGTTTTCTATGGCACGTCACGTAGAGGGCTTGAAATAAAGCAACCATTTTCTTAATATTTCGAACGATCTTGGGAACTAAAATCATACTAGCGATAACGGTTACCACGACACGTCGTGTGGGGTCACATCAGTTGGCTTCAGAGCTTGGTTTTTTCCATTACTAAGTGGTATCATCTATTTTCCTTCATTTTTATAATCTTCTTCTCTTACCATCCTATCATTTCTTTCTATCTTCTAAACCTTTCGTCTTCTTAATATATATATAAAAAAATCACGACAATCGGTTCTACCATCACACTGATCACAAAAAAATATATATAATATTTGATATAAATCATCACGTGTAAGCCACGGGAATTATAATCCTTAGCCTTTGGGCGTTTGGTTAATTAAGCTTGTGTGGTTGAATATCTAAAAAAATATACAAAAATAATACAAAAAAAGAAAATACAAAAAAAAGGAGAGTATACAAAAAAATATTTATATATATATAAATATATATATATATATATATATATATATATAAATATATATATATATATATATATATATATATATATATATATATATATATATATATACATACCACCACAGTGAAATATAAAAATAAACATAAAGCTGGAGGATGGATTACCGCCCATGTCAAATTAAAACTTGTCACAATACTCGTCTTTATAATCGCCTTGTAAGTTGTGGAATATTTATATAAAGCCGAGTGATAAAAGACAAGAACCATGTAGAAAAAAATCTAAAAGAGTGATACACGAGTGTTGAGTGATCGAGCGATACACGTGGGGATTTTGTGAGGATCAATGTGTGTGTATAAAAAAAGGCAAAAAAAGAGAAAAAAAGGGACAAAAGAAGAAAAAAAAGAGCCAGAAAAAAAGAAAAAAAAGGCAAAAAAAAAAAACAGAGCAAAAAAAAAACGCAAATAAAAAAGCAAAAAAAAAGAAAACAAAAAATATCGAAATCCTATATTGAGAAAAATGAAAGAAACGAAGCCCTTCAAAACATCCAAGAAATGCTCACCTAATTAATTACAAGATAAGATCGAGAAGATGAAGCGATTAAAAATTTACAAAAAATAAAGAGGACGAGCACCACCGTAGAAGAAGGAACCCGTGTTCCATCTCATATAGAGGGTACGAGGACGAAACATTCGAGGATGAAACTTACCAAAATTGAGGAGGACATGGTCGAGGAGGTCGGACAGAACAAGGTAGACAATATGAAAGGGAAGGACAAAACGAGGAAGACCGAAGTATGGGAAATACAAAAATAAAAATCCCAGCCTTCGAAGGGCGAAGCGATCCGGAAACATACCTTGATAGGGAAAGGAAGTTGGAAACTATATTTGACATCCACAATTATGACAGTACTAAAAAAATGAGGTTAGTAACCAAATTTTCCGAATATGCCAGCACTTAGTGGGACCAACTTGTGATGGATAGAAGGAGGAACAGAGAGAGGCCAATTAATAGTTGGCAGGAATTAAAGATTATAATGCATAAAAGATTTGTTCCTATTTATTATCATAAGAAACTATTTTCTCCTCTTCAATCCTTAAAACAAGGTCCAAGGAGCATCGAAGATTTCCGAAAGAAAATGCCGATGTGAGGGAGTCGAGGGAGGCCACAAGCAAGATTTCTACATGGCATGAGGGCAGAGATCTCTAAAGAAGTTGATAAATAATATTATGTTGAGTTCGAGGACATGGTATATGCAGCAATCAAAATTGAGAGGAACTTGTGAAGGGGAGGAAACAATACTTACTCCACGGGGTACACAACTCCTTAGAAGCCTCAAACAGAAAATCGAGACATATCCAAGAGCAGTTTTGATAGAATAATTGTGAAGGGAAAGTTTGAGGTGGGGAGTGATAGTCGAACAAAACCCAAAGTCAAATCTACATCCGTAGAAAACACAAACATGATAAATAGGGACATCAAGTGTTTCCAATGCCACAGGCGAGGACACATTGCATCCCAATGTGCTAATGAGCAATGATACTTAGGGAGGTTGGAGAATATGAAACAGATGATGAACAGGAGGAAGAAAGGAAAGAAGAAAGTGATGAAGGGGAGCTAGAATTTGCACCCGCGCTTGTCATTAGGAGGGTGTTGAATGTGAAGGCAAAGAAGGAAGAGAGCAAGGAACAACGAGAAAATCTTTTTCACACTAGATGTTTTGTGAAAAATAAAAATTATAGTGTAATCATTGATAATGGAAGTTGCACCAATATGGGTAGTGCGATGCTAGTCGAGGGGTTAGAATTACCAACGAGGCGACATCTTAAGCCTTATAGACTTCATTGGCAAAATGATTGCTGAGAGGTTCGGGTGAATAAACAGGTACTCATAACCATCACGATTGGAAAATACCAAGACGATATTCTTTGTGATGTTGTACCAATGTATGCTTGCCATATTCTGTTGGGTAGACCACGACATTACGATCGAGATGCCCAACTTAGCGGGAAGAAAAATTGCTACTCATTTGAGAAAGATGGGAGGAAGATCACATTAGTTCTCATGACGAAAATACAAGTCTATGAAGATCAAATTCGACTCCAAAAAGAAGTTGAAGAAAAAGAAAAAGAAAAACAAAAAAAAAAAGAAAAAGAAAAAGAAAAAGAAAAAGAAAAAGAAAAACACAAAGAAAAAGAAAAAGGAAATGAAAAAGAAAAGAAAGAAAAAGAAAATAAATCGTTAAAGAAGTTTAGGAGGGACAACCCACATATTTACTTCTTACCAAATGAATTTGCACTCTTGATGATGATAAAAACCGAAATATTCCGAGTATTATAAATATTCTATTGCAGGACTTTAATGATGTTTTTCCGGATGATCTACCACCCAGTTTGCCGCCAAAAAGAGAGATCGAGCACTAAATCAACTTTGTGCCAGGAGCCGTTATTCCAAACCGACCGGCGTACCAAAATAATTCTGAAGAAACTAAGGAGATTCAGCGGCAAGTCGAGGAGTTATTAAGTATTGGGTACATCCGAGAAAGTTTGAGTCCTCGTGCCGTTTCGGTAATTGTCGTACCAAAAAAAGATGAGACTTGGAGAATGTGCATCGACTGCCAAGCGGTGAACAATATCACAGTAAAGTATCGACATCCAATTCCAAAGTTAGATGATATATTGGACGAATTACATGGTTCACGTGTGTTTAGTACAATTGATTTAATGAAAGGTTATCACCAAATTCGTAGGAAAGAAGGGAATGAATAGAAAATGGTCTTTAAAATTAAATACAGGTTATATAAATGGTTGGTAATGCCTTTTGGTCTTACAAATGTACTGAGCACTTTTATGCGTCAAATGAATCATGTTTTGCGTGCTTATATTGGAAAATTTGTTTTCATATACTTTGATGATATTCTCATTTATAGCAAGAGTATAGACGAACATGTTGAACATTTAAGATTGGTTTTAATTACCTTGAGAAAGGAACAATTATATGCTAGTCTTAAGAAATGTACTTTTTGCATGAGTGAGGTTATATTCCTTAGCTATGTAGTTAGTATTGATGGCATAAAAGTTGATGAGAAAAGATAAGGGCCATACGATAATGGCCTAGACCGACTAATGCAGTTTAGGTAAGAAGCTTTCATGGTTGAGCAGGTTTTTATAGATACTCTGTTAAAGATTTTAGCACGATTGCAACCCGTTAAATGAACTTGTAAAGAAACATGCTAAATTTCATTGGGGTGATGATCGAGAAAATTGTTAGGAATATGCCATCGAATGCCACTCAGGGGATGAGAGAGAAGGGGCATTATACTTGTAATTATGGAATTATCAATAAAAGGCAATATAATTCATTCATTGTTTATTGTATTTCAATTGCATTCTTATTTTTGTAAACACTGAAGTGAAGTCCTTGTAAATAAGAGCGAACATTCCACTCTCATTATCGCATAAGAGATAAGTGCACTCGAAGTGTTTAGGGCTTATTACATAAACCGTTCGCAAGTCGATAAACTTAATTGGACATTAAGTTTTGAGTAAGACTTGTATAACTGATGCTAGGACATGTGCATGTCTTGATAGCATAGTTATAGGTATATTGGTGGGACCAGTATACTCGCACACGACTCATACTTGATTCAGTCACACGGTAATCACTCTTGGAGAGTCGATGACGAATCGAAAGGTTGTGATAGTATACGTGGACCTTTGACTTGAGGGTTCAGTAAGAGATGTGCCTGTGACATTTAGTTTGTCATTAGAGTAGTTAGACTCATTTGCTTAATCGCTGGGTCAACCTCGAAGTGCGGATTATACGGGCAGGTAGCAGCCTTTACTGTACGCCAAGAAAGGATTCTATCTCCTGTTACTGAGCAGGCGAATGTCCTATACTGTTAATAGCAAATAAGATCATAAGTCTTTGGCCAAAGCATTCTGATCTAGTCGTATTGGATACACTAGTAATCAGCCGGTCTTGATTTGCATAAACATATGTACAGTGTCTAGTCAATAGTAGGGTTTGACTTTGCCGTGACCCGAAGACTTGACTGGGACATCTGATGAAGGGTCTATACGTATATGGTATTTGCGACATAATGGTCCTGGAATGATCCCTTCATTCGTTCTCAGTCAGGGTTTACAGTGCGGCCTGCTAGGCTGGCTAAGTGCTGCCCGCACTCATTGGTTCCTCCCAATGCCGATTGAGACGGACCCACAGAGTCACGCATCAGGATCATTGATGGATAAATATGAATTTATTATCTCTCTATTAATATTAGATATTGAATATCTAATTATGATTTATTGGATAAATAAAATAGCGGTCTTATGAATTGAAATTAAGTTACTGGGTGAATAACTTAATTTATAAATTATATTTCTTAGAGAAATATATTTGTATTTGATATAATTAATTAATTGGATTAATTAATTAGTATAAATACATTGGAGTGTATTTAACAGAGCCGTTTGACGAACGTCCGGTACACAACTGAGTGACTCGCCCCATTTCCTCCTACCTTCCATGTGGCCACACCTCCCCCTCTCTTTTGTCATGGCGTGTCTTTGTTTTTTAAAGTGTTATGACATGTTACTTAAGCATACTTCCAAATTGATATGATTTGGTGATCTTATCAAATCAATTTTATATCTTCATTAGGTAACATGATCTTTTATAAAACAAAACATATCAACACCTCGTTCTCACTTCAAACTCACGGCCGAGAGCTGTAGGTCACAAGTCGTCAGAAATAAGTCTAGAGGGGGGGTGGATAGACTTATTGAAACTCTTTTCCAAGTAGGAATTAAGAAATTTCTCAGCTGATGGTACAGATGACATAGAGTCGTCTGTAGACAATATAAGTGCGGAAGTCAGCTGATAACGAATACAGAAAATAAACAATGAAACACTAAGTATGAATGCAGCAGTTAAGTATGATGAAAACAGTAAAGCACGCAGGTAATTTATAGTGGTCTCAGAGGTGGGGTAATCCTCTACTAATCCACTTTTCTCCAAACCAGTTGGAGATGAATCAACTATAATTTTCAACCAGTGATAAAGATTATAGTGATTCTACTACTTAGCTACAACAACTTCCAACCAGTGAAAATCCTGTCATTGCAACTTCTTCCTAACTGCCTAGCACCACTTGATCTTCAAATCCTTGGATGCCTATCAGTCGCACAACTTCAACCAGTAAAGTACCCCGATCTCAAGTTTTAATACAAGAGTGTTTGTCTTGTCCAAATAAGAGCTTCTTAGTATATGAACTGTGAATTCTGCTCTTCACGATGCTAAAGATTTCTTGATTGCTTGATTGCTTTAATTGCTTGAGAGTATAGTTCGCATCGTACTTTGCTCTTTCAAATCTTCATATATTTATAGCTTGTCAATCCTTAGAGCTTTTCTTCATAACTATTGCAAATCTGTAATAAATCCATCCGTTGGAGAAGTAGACTTCTTTGTTTTTCTTTCTAAACGTTGCAAGGCTGGATTCCCTTATTTTAATCCATTTCCGACCGTTGTGAAGACTTTCACGTTGAAGCGCCAAATCTTTTGATTTTAATATGTTTAAAGTCTTCAGAGGTGGGTCTTGATGAATTATTTAATTCATATCCTTCCGGGAATCTCTCCAATCTGTCCCTTATCGCCCGTATGTGACTCCCCATAATTATTGACTTTTCAACGCATGCTGACGTGGACAGGTTTACTTGGCTGATTACTTAGACATGACTTATCAGATCTCTTTAAGTCATTATGTCTGATGTGCAGTCAAACTTATCTATCGTTGAACTTCTCTGATGTCCTGACGAGACTTCTCTGATCTGACGACTTGTCTGAAGTCTTCTGACCTGATGAACTTGACTGATCTTGATGGCCAAACTTCAGATGACTTGGGCTCCGTCTGATCACTTGACTGCAGTCTGGTCAAACTTCTCTGATAAAATTGATGACCAGTACTTCTCTGATTTTCACTTGACTGTGACTCGGCTTTCTGCAGTGTTTGGTCAATCTTCTCTGATGTACTTATCTGCACTTTATACTTAGCTGATTTTAAGCCTAACTTAAATGGCCTATAGAAGATACTCATTTGGTTCTTCTTTACATTTTGCCAAGTATCTAACTTAACATAATTTGGCCTATGGAAGATACTCATTTGGTTCTTCCTTACATTTGCCAAGTAATAAGCATACATTTGAATAAGCAAGTACAATGATGACATCAACAAAATATAACAAGTATTCCTAATAAATTCCCCCTATTTTGATGATGGCAAAACTTTAAGCAAATTATTCAAATGAAGAACAGGTCTGCACATAATCAAGTGCAAGACACAAACTAAAATCAGTCTTGTTTTGAGATAACCAGAGGTTGTCATTCAAATGACTGCTATATAATTTTTTGAGTTGATTATAAATATATAGCTTTTGAATGATCAAACAAACACAGAAGATTACAAGTACTTCTAAAAATTACATGAAAAATACAAGTACAATAAAATATCCTATCTGCCCATGCCTCTCCAGACAGTTTGCTTAGGAGGCCTATATAACTTAGCTCCAATTGGCCTCTTACAGACAGGTTCAAGTCCGTACTTCCTTTTTATGATCTGCGAGGCAAAGTTCTGCTCGTCTGAGGCTGAGAACCTATTCTTTTCACATAGTGCTCTAATTTCTTCCTGCAAAGCTTGCTCATCCAGTTCATCACCCCAATCGAGTAGGAGGCTCTTCTGCTCTGAATGGAGGGATCATAGGGTAAGCATCCTAGTTGGCTGCATATTTTAGTTGGATCTTCTAAAGGGTTGGCCATCTGGTGTTCATATAATTGATCAAAATCTGTTAGAGTGAGCTTTCTTTGTCCTGGAGTATCTCCCAGAGATAGTACTTCTCTGTAGATTCCTTCTTGGCATCCACCCAAACAGTCATAAACTCTGTAGGTAAGAACTCTTCAATGTACCACAGTTGTTTGACCCTCTCATTCGAATCTACACTCCTCTCCTTGCCTGGTTCTTGTTTTCTTCAGCGCAGGCTGGTCTTCAGCTTGATTCGGGGTAGCTACTTCCTTCCTCTTTGGGCTTGATGTCCCGGCTTCAAGTGAGGGGATATCTTGCCTTTTCTTAGATCTGAGTTCCTGATTAGCTGCCTCAGCTTGTTTCTGACCTGTTACTTCCCTCACTTCCCCCTGCTTACTTCCTTCCCCTTTTTTGCCAGCATAAACTAGCATAATCAATTGCTGCTCAACTCTTACCATCCAGTCTGACATGCCAAGAGGCATCCTGGAGTTTGTGGGAGGAGGAGGTACACCTCTCTGTAGTAAGGTGTCTAGCTTGGTGTTTAGCGTGTGAGCCATATGCAGGGCAGGTTTGATTTATGTGGCAAGCAACTCCCCAACAGTCTCTTTGACAATTCTTCTGATCAGGTCAACCACCGCAGGTGAGGTGGGTGTTGCCTGAGGGTAATGCTCACCTGAGCTTTATGTGCCTGCAGGTAGGTTTGCAGTTGACCTACCGATCTGAAGACTCCTGTCTGCAGGTGGCTGATCAGATGGGGTTTGGTCTGGTGTCCCCAATCTCTCTTCTTCTTCATCTGAGCTGGGGTTTTAAAAGGCAGGTGCCCCATGCTCATCTTGTCTGACTTCATCCTTGTCTTCTTTTTCTTCTTCAGCCTCCTTTTATTCTTCCTTCTCTTCCTCTTAATCATCATCATCATCTTCTTCTTTTTCTTCTTGATCAACTTCTTCTTCTCCTTCTTTTTCTTCTTCTTCTTCTTCTACCAACTCTCCTGTCTTCTTTTGCTCTTCTTCACCAGATTGTTTTTCAACTACAATGTTTTCTTCTTTTTCTTTTTCTTCTTCCTCCTGTCTCACTTCTTCTCCTTTTTCTTCAACTATAATTTTTTCTTCTTGCTTTTTCTTCTCAGATACTTCTTTTTCAACTTCTTCAATTCTTATGCTCTTCTCTCCACTCCCACTCCCATCACCAAGAATAGTGCCATCCAGGACACTTTCCATTAAAAGAAAAACACATTTGTCCATATTTGTTTTGAAATTGGACAAAAACCAATTTGGTTTGAGCATTAAAAAGATATCAGTCTCATGACAGAAATTCATGAGAAGCTGCTCTGTAGCTTGGGGAAGATCCCAACTACTATTTTCTACAAGAGTTTGTAATTGTGAGAATGGAAGTGATTTAAAGTATTTCCATTCGTCATAGACATTAATGAAAGACACTTGAAGGGCTTTTTGTTTTACCTCTTGGAGCTGTTCCACAATTAGCTCCAAAGGATTGGTGTCAAGCAAGTTTAGAGAATATCCTACCTCAGGAATGTTGATCACAAGACCAGCTTCCTCTTCCTCAGTTATGTCTGGCAGGGTGAGTAGAGGAACCACTTCAGCAACAAGATTTGATTGGACAGGGATAGGGACAGGTGAAGGGATGATCTGCAGGGGCAGGTTCAGGTGCAGATAGGTGATCTGGCTGCTCTTCCTCCTCAAAAATTAGACGCTTGGGCCTCTTGGGGTAGGGTTCAGGTGAAGATTGGATCAAATATGGCTCTCCCGGGGCTGGTCCCCTTCTCTTGAAACGTAGAGCTAGTGGATTGTTGTCTGAGTCTGAATCAGACTGATCTGCAGGTAAGTCGCGGGCTGCAGCTTGGTCTCCATCAGAATCGTCTGAGCTTGAGGTATATCTGTAGGGTGTAGGCTTAATAGGCATTTCCTCCAGTATTTTGGCTGCTTTCCTTACACTGCCCAATCTTCTCAAAGTTTCTTGTCTAGGTGACCAAGTCTTTTGTTGATGTGGAAGGGGTTTGCATTTCCCTTCGCAAGGCCTAAATGCTCCAGAATCCAACTGACCTGTGTCCCAAAGGCCAATTTGGTCTTGAACCTCTTCTCATCAGCTAGCCATTGGACTTTATTCACTTCACGAACCAATTGTCTGTAGATGTAGTCTACCCAGTCAATTGACTCAGACTGAATTAGGGCTCCCATAATCGTAAATTTGGCTGATGACAGCTGATCGTAGCTGCTAGCCATACCCATCACTATCTTGTTGGTAATATCCATCACATAGCGATATTCCTTCCGCAGCTCACTCCTCTTGGCAGTTAACTTCAATTTTGATGGCTGGTCAATAGCCTTGATCTTCATCCAGATGTCGGCTGCGTTATGCTTCAATGACTCTACGGCTATGCCTTGAGATTTCATCCCAAAAGCCTCTCCGACTGTATGCGGAGTAATTGTTACTGCTTCTCCGAAAACCGAGCTCTTGATGCCCGATTCCAGCACTTCAGCCTCCTTAGAAACGTGATAACCGCCTCTTTGAAGAGAGATTTACGACTGATGCTCAGGAATGGGTAAATCCCATTCATCTTCATGGATCTGATAATGTCATACATGTCGTTGTCCAGATTTGATTCGAACAGCCCCTCGAAATCGACCACCAGACTAAAAATAATTTGGTCCTTCACAGCCTTCAGATTCACTCCGTCGAAGTATGATTCCATTTCTGCACAAGAAATTTGTTTCTGAGTGTATTGAAAGTTCGAAAGTTTTTTTGCTTTTGAAAAATAGGGTTTGAGTTCTTTGAAGAAGGTAAAGTTGTGAAATGATTTTCCCCGTCTTTAAATAAAAAAGTGAAGAGACGTTTAGAATTTAATATTCATTTATTTAAGCGGTGGTCCAGCTTTTGAGATTTGAAAAGTGACGGTTGGGTTTAATTGGTCATTGTGGATGTTGGCCACTAAGTATACTGGATACAGTTTGGGAAGTAGTTTAAACAACAAACTGTACTGATTTTAAATCTGAGTGCGTAGCGGAAGTCTTAAATACAGTAAGTTGCTATGGATACAGCAACTCGATGTGCAGTGTATACTTAAATAATCACAGTAATTAAAACAAGTAAGGCAGAAGGTAAATAACAAAATATTTAAAGTGGTTCGAGGTAAACCCCTCTACGTCCACTGATCCTCCACACAAGAGTAAAAAGTTTATTATAATTACTACGTACACAACTACGTAATTATAACAACACACAATCAATATATCGTTCACACAGATTGATATAAAGATCTTAGCTTCAACTGTTCACACAGATTGGTTTTGAGCTAATGCTTTGACTTGCTTCTTCACACACAGTTCTGAAGCTTCGTCTTCTTCGATGCAATTCCTTCACACATAGTTCTGGAGAAGCAGCGATTACTCAGTCTACACAGGGCTGATCTGGGTTTGTTCAAAGTATAGAACAGGGTATGAACAACAGCTTTGACTTTAAGAGCTTCTAGCTGATGAAGTGTTGTTCAAGATGATGAGCACTGTATATCTCTTAGATCTGAGTTGCAGTAATCTTTGGAGATATGTTTTGCTCTGATGAATATATTAATATCTTTGTTACTTGGGTAACTGATCTTCAATGCCTTGATGAGATATATATAGTCTTCTGGAACATATATCCATTGGGATAAATCCGTTGAGCAAGATTCCGTTCCAATGGGATGAAAAGCACGATCCGGATTTAGCGGGATTTTGAAGATCTGTTGACTGACAGTATTTAAATACTTTATCCTTGAGTATTTAAATACTTCTTCATCAACGGGACTTGACATCTGAAGATTCCTTCTTTGTCCTGTTGAGAGCTGTATGGAAGATCACTGTATTGGGGATTCAAGACAGTTTCCATACTTGGTCTTTATAAGACTTCTTTGCTGTACTGAAAGGTTCCACTATATGCTGGATTCGAGACAGGTCTTCGATACAGGTTGACACTTCAACTCTTCGATACAGTTTCCTTACTGTATTGAGGATTGGCATATATGTCAAAACCTCTTATAAACACCATTCGATACAGGGATTGAATATCCCGGCTGTTTCGATACAGGGTATATGTTTTCCCAACAATTTCCCCCTTTTTGACAATTTGCCAAGACTATGATGCCAAAACCTTCTTCATGAAGCGAATTACTTTCTTTGATGATTTCTGGCAGATTTCTTGGTCTTCTATCAAATGGTCTGTCTTTCAGCAACTTAGTCTAATTCATGAACTGCTCGCAGGCGAGTTCGATACAGCTAAGAATTTTTTACAACTTAAGCTTATGATTGGCGCGCAGGCACAATCTTACAATGTATTCTAAATGCATACAACTGAAATTATGAACTGTTCATAGACAAGTTCGTACAGCTTAATTTTCAAACAAGTTTCTATACTTGTGATTGTTATCTCAACAATTTAAGTTATGTAATCATGTATCAACACAGTAGATTATGAGTTGTAACCTTTCAAGACAAACAAACACTTTTATTGATATTCCAAAAAAAATAGAGTACATGGTTTGCTGTTTCGAAGGAAAAATTACAAACAAAAAATTTACAAGGGTTTCAGCTCCTATAGTCCGCATGTCTCTATGGATTTTTCCCTGGATCATTCTCGGTTCCACACCACCAGTTCTGTAAGGAATCATTTCCTCGATCTTGGTATATAGCTCTACCTTCATAGGATCTGTCAAAGGCAAGAATCCAGTCTTCTAGATGGGTGATCCAATCTCCTCTTCTGTGCTTGGATTTCATATCTAGCTGGAGAGGGAGTTTTCCTTCTTCTGGCATCTTCATGAATTTGTCTACAGCCTCCGCTAATGTCTTATAGCTTTTGAAGATGGCGGATTCCCTGATGAGTTTAACAAAGTATCTCATCAGTTCATTCTTCCTTCATTGCTTCACCTCTTCGGCAGTTGGATGACGGTTGTTTGGCAGACGAATTTCAGAAGGTCTTTGGATTAAGCTTTGCCACGGGACATTTGGATCATGAAACTCAGGTCGGGAGCTTGAAATCTTAAAGCTCTGAGAGGGAGGGGCTAGCTTGTTCAATTCAGCAGTAATGCTGTCTTGAGCAGCATTAAATTCCCTTTCGTGCTGTAACCTTATTCTCCTAGCAGCTTCTCTCGCTTCTTTCCCCTTTTTGGCGTCATCAAGACGTCCTAGGATCTCCAGTGCGGCATCCTGTTTCGTCTCAATGTTTGACATTCTTTCTACAAGGGTGGAAAGCACCTCCGACATATCCTTGATACTTTTGTTGTAGGCTCTCAAGTGAGAAGTGGTTTCAATCATAGCAGTTGGGGTCTTGGCCTCAGAAATGCGCGTTTGGATGTCTCTTCCCTTAGGAGTTGATCTTGTTTTTCTTACATGATCTTCAGGGCTTGCTTGAAGACTTCTGGCAATAAAGTGAAGGCTTCTACTACGCGAGAGACTTCATGCTGTAAAGTAGTCATCTCTTCGAAAGCAGAGGTGTGCATCCAGTTAAGAGATTTTTCAACTGAGTACAGGGAATTGACTGCATCCTGGATGAATACAATTTGAAGACCAAGAGCACACAGACATTCTTTCCTAGCGGCTGTGCTTGGAGAATCTGGTTTGGCAAAATCTTCGGATCCATTCAACCTCCTCAGATTCACGGTTGGGCGTGAATTGAGTTGGACATTCTCAGGTACATTACCGTGCTCGGATTCCACAGTTGATGGGGCGAGAACAGCATTTTCGGGTTCGGCGACATGGGGTGCTGTGTCCTCCTATTGCGAAGGTATGTCTGTAGACATGGATACAGGAGGGACTGATTCCTCCTGTTGTCTCTGAGTGACAACTTCTTCTTCTTGAGCGGCGGCAGGCTCGGGTGCCTGTTCCAAAACTATTTCTTCTTCCTCGACTTGAGGGACTGATTTCTCATCGTCAGGAATGTTCTCTTGCTGAGGCGAAGGGGGCTCACTTCGAGTTGACGGCCCTTCGTCATCCTTGGGTTGAGGGGCATCTCTATCTTGAGCCTCCTCACGACTCATTCTCAGACTAGCTTGAAAAGCATCGTCATCGTCGTCTGAGTCATCGCCATCTTTTGGATTTTGGGGAGAGTCCTCTCACATATCTTTTCATTTCCTCCTTGCATCATATTTTTTCAGTAAATGGCTTTCAATCAGTTCCTTGCAGTAAAGATTGTCCCATTGGATCGGGGCTTCAACCTGTGTTGAGTCCGTCACTTCCAATACAAATTTTTCTTCGTGGCTCCATTCGCTCCAGTTGTATAATGTGTCATACGGAGCTAGCCTGTAGATTTTCCATTTAAGGAATCTTTCATAAGCATGGTCAATCTGCACAGAGAGAAGAGTTTTGTTGATAATGGTGTCCGGGGAGGGACTGCGTACAACGTCTGAATCTGCTGTAGCGAGGGGTTCCTCCACATGTGTGGGATCCTGTAGGGAAGTGGGATTCCTTACAGGGGATGGTGCCCTGAAGGAATATTGATCCTGTACGGGTGTTGAATCCCACATAGGAGAAGTAGCTTTTGGCTCTAAAGGGGCAGCCGACTCGCTAGAGTCTTCTAAGTTGGCAGATATCCGTTCATCCATCCGCCAAAGGCTCAGGATCTACTGTCGATACAGTAGCGGGCACCTCTTCCACAGGGGTTGGGCCCTGGGGTAGTTTTTCAGTGGGTTGCGCCATGGTGGAAACTTATTCGGAGGTCTTGGTGGATTTAGCTTTAGAAAACATCGCAGCTTTTGAGATTCAGTTGTCTAGATGTCGTGTAAGGCATTTAATGTAAATGACGTTTGACATAAAAACAGGGCACGTGGACAAAAATCATTTTAAAATGAAATAATATAATATAATATATATACTGAATCGAAATTCTATAGTATGTGCTGTATTCGCGACGATACAGCGTTCCCCCTTAAAAGGTACATACAGGTTTTAAATTCCATATAACAACTTGTGGATTAATGCTGTATTCATGGGTCCTACTGTATTCCACCTTAATGCACATGTCAGCTGTAGGATAATTCATATGTCTTTGTTCCCTACAGTGCTGTATTGAAGGCTCTAAATGTACAAATAATTAACGGTGGATACTGTATTCTTGGGTCTTACAGCATTCCCCCTCAATTGTTGAGTAAAAACAGTAAATTACTTACAGGGAGTTGGGCTGTAGCATTCTCAGTTCTTGTCTAAGCATGTTGAATCTTGCTGTGTCGAGAGGCTTGGTGAAGATGTCGGCCAACTGAATATCTGTATGAACTTTTTCAAGCCGAACAACCTTGTTCTTGACATGATTCCTTATAAAATGATGCTTCATGTTGATATGCTTAGTGCGCGAGTGCAGGACAGGATTGTGTGTTATTGCAATTGCACTCGTGCTATCACACATGATTGGAGTCTCTCTGGATTCAATTCCATAATGTGACAACTGTTGCTGCATCCAAAGGATCTGCATACAGCAACTACCAGCAGCATAGTATTCTGATTCAGCCGTGGAAAGTGAGTTATCCAATTGCTTCTTACTGAACCATGAAACGAGTCTAGGTCCAAGAAAGTGACAAGTTCCACTTGTACTCTTCCTATCTAGCTTGCAGCCTCCGAGATCCGAGTCGCTGTATCCAACTAAATCGAATCCGCCTTCTTTAGGATACCATAGTCCTACATCAACTGTTCCTTTAATGTACTTCAGGATTCGTTTAGTTGTATTGAAGTGTGATTCCTTAAGTGCTACTTGATATCTCGCACACACTCCAACAGCAAACTGGATATCGGGTCTGCTAGCCGTTAGGTACAGGAGCGAACCAATGAGCTTCCTGTAGAGTGATTGGTCAAACGGCTTTCCGGATTCATCAGCACTAATTTGCACAGAAGTGCTCATGGGGGTTGACGATGATTTGGAAGTGTTCATTCCAAATTTATTGAGAAGCTCCTTGCTGTATTTTTCCTGGTTGATGAAAATACCTGTAGGCAACTGCTTTACCTGCAAACCTAGGAAATAAATAAGTTCTCCCATCATACTCATTTCAAATTTACTTTGCATGAGATGAGAGAACCTTTGACACAAAGCAAGGTTAGTTGAACCAAAAATTATATCATCTACATAGATGTGCACCATAAGAAGGTCATCACCTTCCTGTATTTTGAACAAGGTTTTGTCCACAACACCTTTCTCAAATCCATTGTCAGTTAGATACTGGGACAAGGTCTCATACCAGGCTCTAGGGGCTTGTTTAAGTCCATACAGTGCTTTCCTTAGCCTGTATACTAGGTCGATACCGTCTGTGTTGGAAAACCCTGGTGGTTGTTCAACATAAACTTCTTCGGCAAGGTCTCCATTTAGGAATGCACTCTTGATGTCCATTTGGTATACAATAAAGCTCTTATGGGCGGCAAAGGCTAAGAATATCCTAATGGCTTCTAGTCTGGCTATAGGGGCGAAGGTTTCATCATAGTCTATGCCTTCTTCCTGACTATAGCCTTGTGCGACTAGTCTGGATTTGTTCCTTATAATAAGTCTATTTCGATCCTTTTTATTTCGAAAGACCCATTTGGTTCCTATAACCGATTGATGTGTAGGTCTGGGTACAAGATACCATACATTGTTTCTTTCGAAACCGTTAAGTTCTTCTTCCATAGAGGTTATCCAATGAGAATTATTAAGAGCGTCTATGGTCGAAACAGGTTCGGACTGGGCTAAGAATACTGCGATAGTGCACATATTGAGTCTTCTAAGCTCGGATTGAGATTTCCATTCAGGGAACGGTGATATCTCAGTATCTAGTTCTTCTTGTGTACAAAGTACATATCCTTGTGTACTCTGTATTCTCCTACGAGTAGAAACACCAGCATTTATATTTCCAATGATCAGCTCTTGCGGGTGATCTCTCAACCATCTTCGGTCGGGTTCTAATTCGGGGTCCCGTACTGTATCGAGAGTTTCTGTAGATGCAGCTTCAGCTTGTATAGCGTCGGCTTCATCCACGTTGATTCCTACAGCTGCGGGGTTGATTTCTAGATCAACGACAGGTTCTATGGGAGTTGGAGGATCCAAGATAGAGAGATGTTGGATGTTCTGAGTAATATCATCTACTCCTGTAGGGTCATGGTGAGGTTCATCGAACACTACATGAACTGATCCCTCGATCGTCAGCTTCCTTTTATCAAAGATCCTATAAGCTTTGCTGATGGAGGAGTATCCTACAAATATTCCTTCATCTGATTTCTCATCAAAGGTTCTAAGTTGATCCTTCCCATTATTCAACACATAACACCTGCATCCAAAAATGTGAAAATATGAAACTAACGGAGTTTTGTTGTTCCATACCTCATATGCTGTTTTGTTGTGGTGCTTGTTGACGATACAACGGTTTTGAGTGTAGCTTGCTGTATTGGTTGCTTCACCCCAGAAACGCTGTGGCAACTTGCTTGCGGCGATCATTGTCCTTGTTGCTTCTTTCAGCGTCCTATTCTTTCGCTCGGCAACACCATTTTGTTGAGGTGTATGGGCAGCTGAGTATTCGTGTTGTATCCCATTTTCCGAATAGTATTGCTCTATAAAGCGGTTAGTAAATTCTATACCTCTGTCGGAACGAATGGACACGATACTCAATGCCTTTTCATTTTGCAACTTTCTCTGGAGCTCGAGCAGCTTTGATGTTGTTTCCTTCTTCTTGCTTAGGAAAATTGTCCAAGCATACCTGGAGTAATCATCATCAACAACAAGACATTAGTTCTTACCTCCTAAACTTACTGGGTCTACAGGACCGTAGAGATCCATATGTAGCATTTCCAACACTCTTTGGGTTGAAAGGTAGGATATGCTCTTCAGGGTTGACTTGATTTGCTTGCCTTTCTGACACGGTCCGCAGACGCTGTCCTTCTTGAATGACATGTTTGGCAATCCTCTTACCATTCCTTGTCTTGAGAGCTTGTTGATCGTCTTGAAGTTGATGTGAGACATCCCCTTGTGCCATAACCAGCTAAGATCTGCAGTGCCTTTGGCAACAAAGCATGGAATTGAGGAGCTCATAGGCTTCCAGTCAGCAATATACATGTTACCTGATCTGCTTCCTGTAAGCACAACTTCTTTGGTCTGGATGTTCTTGACTCTACAGCAATCTATATAGAATTTCACCGAGAACTGTTTATCATAGAACTGGCTAATACTAAGTAGATTGTACTGTAAGCCTTCAACATATGCAACATCGGTGACTTTGAATTTTTTGACAAGTAGGTTTCCTTTCCCTCTTGTTCTTCCTTTAGATTTATCACTGAAACGAACTTTTGGACCGCGACCTTATACAAAATCTGATAGCTTTCTTCTATCTCCGGTCATGTGCCGAGAGCATCCACTATCAAAGTACCAGGTATCCTCCTCTAGGATGTCCTGTATGCAAAGAGATTAAGTAGATTTAGGTCCCCTTTGATTTTTGGGTCCATATATGTTAGTTCCTCTAGGTACCCAAGTTTTCCTGGCAGCAATTAGTTTACTATAGGGCACACTCGGTACAGTGTTGCGATATCTACGTGGGGCATATCCGTAGTCGTTATAACCATGATAATTATTATGCATGTAAAATTCAGGGTTATTATTATTAATCCAGTACAAGTGTCGTCTTAGAGGTGGAGCCATTTTCTTTGGCCTAACAGCTTGCCTTCTGGGTTTCCAGTTGGATTCCCAACGCTGTTGTTGATACTGAGCGGACACCTACTGTCTTGAGGAATAACGGGGCTCTTGTATCCAATACCTCGGCGTGTCAGACCGATAGATCGCCGCAAGCGGCCTTTGGTATTTGGATGCAGTCTTCCTTCTGGACGGCTGTTGGCGCTGTTGATATGCTCGGGGAGCATGCTGTTGAGTGTGCCTTTCAGGTCTGAATGGATGGTGATTCCGCTGTCTGGAATAGGATTGTGGTGGCGGAATGGGAGCCTTTGCTGTTCGCTGTGCAACAGGTTCCTTCACGGGACTTGAAACTTCTTTCGAAACAGGAATGTGTTCCACACTCTTGACGAACACTATACTAGTTTTCCCTTTGTTTGAACATGAGCTGTATCCTAAGCCACTTTTATCATGAGCATGTTTCCCAGTGCTCAGAACTTCTTCCATTATTTTGGACGATTTCTCGAACGATTTCAGAGTGGTCTCAAGTTCAATTTCTCGTTTTTCGAGAGTTGTGACTTTGGCTTGAAGTAGAACCAAATCATTTGTCTTGCTCTCGTTGTGAGTTTTAACCTCACTTAGTTCATGAGCAAGTTGATGATTGCTCTCCATGAGTTTTTCAAAATCGACTTTGCTGGTTTCACAGTCAAGAGACATATTTTCATAATTTATCTTCAGCAAGTCATTTTCATCTTTCAGCTCTAGGTTAGACAAATTGAGTCAGTATATTCTCATTTTTCAATGTCTCATGGGCCTTTTGAATGTTTTTAAACTCATTCATCACGTTTTCAAAAGTATGAGATGCATTTGATGGAATAGCTGAGGTTGAGCTTACCTCATCATCGCTATATTCACCTTCCGGAATGTCTTTGGCCATAAAGCACATATATGCTTTATCATCGAACTCATCGTCAGATGAATCACTTTCAGTGACCACCTGAAGACATTCTTCTGATTTGGATGGTGTGGGGGAGGCTTCTGATTCTCCAATCAGGGCCTTGAGCTTGTTTTTCCAAGCACGTCTTCTTTCATCTCTCTCTTGTTGCTCGGGCTCCGGCAACCATTGAACTTTGGGATGAGGACATTTATTTGCATAATGCCCTGGTTTCCTGCAATTATAGCATAGGTTAGCATCACCGGATGAAGTTTCGGTACTTACCTTGTGGACAAGTTTGGGCCTGTAGGGAGTCTTTCCAGACTGCTTGATGAACTTTTTGAATTTGTGCATGAGAAGCGCCATTTCATCTTGAGACAGGATGTCGTCGTCACTGTCAGCATTCTTGTGACTAGGCTTCGACGAGCTGGGCATGCTATGTCGACGATTCGATACAGCGGCTAATGCTGTGACCTTTGAAGGAGATTCTTCAGCTTTCTCTCTTTTGTCAATATCATACTCAAAAGCTTTGAGGTCAGAGAAGAGATCAAATGTAGATATTTCATTAAGATTGCAAGATACACGCATAGCTGTGGTCTTAATGTCTCATCGGGCAGGGAGAGATCTGAAGATTTTTAAATTCTTCTCTTTTTGGGTATAAATTTTGCCCAAAGCTTCAAGTTCACCAACAATACCAGTGAATCTGAGGTCAAGTTCCTCAAGTGTCTCAGTTGGTTTCATTTCAAAAGATTCAAATTGCTGAGTCAGTTTTAAAATTTTGTTTTCTTTTGAGAGCTCAGTTCCCTCACAAATCATCTTGAGTTTATCCCAGATTTCCTTGGCTGATTTACAGCTCTTTACCTTCGAGAACGTGCCTTTGTCAATAGTGACAAATAATGCGTTCTTAGCCACATTGTCGAGGTTGGCTCGCTTTCTTTCATCTGTGGTCCATTGCTCGCGTTCCTTCTCGAGCATCTCAGCATGGGCTTGGCCTTCAATCCTTGCGGCCGTGTTTACCTTCATGATCTTGATAGGGCCATCCTGTATCACAAAAATCATTTCTTCGTGCATTGCTGCAAGATGAGCCTCCATCCTAATTCTCCAATCATCAAATTCGTTAATAGAGAACATAGGCACTTTGTTGATCATAGATGTATCCATGTGAAAATAAAGAAATGAAAGAGACTGTTTTAAAGAGTAAGTGATTTTGGATCTGATTCGGTTAAAAATACGACTGATTCTTTTTAGAATCAACCTCTCCGATACCACTTGTTGGCCACTAAGTATACTGGATACAGTTTGGGAAGTAGTTTAAACAACAAACTGTATTGATTTTAAATCTGAGTGCGTAGCGGAAGTCTTAAATACAGTAAGTTGCTGTGGATACAACAACTCGATGTGCAGTGTATACTTAAATAATCACAGTAATTAAAACAAGTAAGGCAGAAGGTAAATAACAAAATATTTAAAGTGGTTCGAGGTAAACCCCTCGACGTCCACTGGTCCTCCATACATGAGTAAAAAGTTTATTATAATTACTACGTACACAACTACGTAATTATAACAACACACAAACAATATATCGTTCACACAGATTGATATAAAGATTTTAGCTTCAACCGTTCACACAGATTGGTTTTGAGCTAATGCTTTGACTTGCTTCTTCACAAACAATTCTGAAGCTTCGTCTTATTCGATGCAATTCCTTCACACACAGTTCTGGAGAAGCAGCGATTACTCAGTACACATAGGGCTGATCTGGGTTTGTTCAAAGTATAGAACAGAGTATGAACAACAACTTTGACTTTAAGAGCTTCTAGCTGATGAAGTGTTGTTCAAGATGATGAGCACTGTATATCTCTTAGATCTGAGTTGCAGTAAGCTTTGGAGATATGTTTTGCTCTGATGAATATATTAATAGCTTCGTTACTTGGGTAACTGATCTTCAATGCCTTGATGAGATATATATAGTCTTCTGGAAAATATACCCGTTGGGATAAATCCGTTGAGCAAGATTCCGTTCCAACGGGATGAAAAGCACGATCCGAATTTAGTGGGATTTTGAAGATCTGTTGACTGACAATATTTAAATACTTTATCCTTGAGTATTTAAATACTTCTTCATCAACGGGACTTGACTTCTGAAGATTCCTTCTTTGTCCTGTTGAGAGATGTATGGAAGATCACTGTATTGGGCATTCGAGACAGTTTCCATACTTGGTGTTTATAAGACTTCTTTGCTGTACTGAAAGGTTCCACTATATGCTGGATTTGAGATAGGTCTTCGATACAGGTTGACACTTCAACTCTTCTATATAGTTTCCTTACTGTATTGAGGATTGGCATATATGTCAAAACCTCTTATCAACACAATTCGATACAGGGACTGAATATCTCGGCTGTTTCGATACAGGGTATATGTTTTCCCAACAGTGGAGGTCGTGTGATCGTGTAGTTGCCATGTGTAGATAAATAATAATTTAATATTTAAGAGTCGATCAGGGAGAGAGAACTTAGCTGGTTGACCGTTTGACTTGTTTGACTGATCTGCATCAGGTGAATTGTATCGCCTGTAGTCTCGATCAGCTAGGTTTCTTCATCTAGACTTCGTCTTCTTGTCTGATCTGCTCAACTAGCTTTCTCGTATGTACTAGATTCCCAATCTAGTAATCTAAATTCCCTTCTCAGCTCCAAAAACCTTTCTTCTGGTAAAGGTTTGGTGAATATGTCAGCAATCTGGTATTCTATGTTGACTCTTTCTACTCTGACTCTCTTGTTAAGCACGTGGTCTCTTATGGAATGATGTTTAACATCAATGTGCTTCGTCATTGAGTGCAATACTGGATTGTTGGTTATAGCGATCACACTGTTGTTATCACACCATATTGGGACTTCATTTGCAATGATGTTGTAGTCCCTTAGCTGTTGTCTGATCCATAGAATCTGAGCACAACAGCTACCTGCAGCTAGGTATTCTGACTCTATTGTTGATATAGAGTTAGATACCTGCTTCTTGCTAAACCAGGATATCAGTCTGGTTCCTAGGAATTGGCACGTTCTACTGGTGCTCTTCCTATTAATTTTGCATCCTGCGAAGTCTGCATCTGAGTATCTTGATAGCTCAAAATTATCATCCTTAGGATACCATAGTCCAACATTGACTGTAGATTTAAGGTATTTGATTATCCTCTTAGCTGCATCCTGGTGAGACTGCTTTGGCTTGGATCGAAATCTAGCACATACTCCCACGGCATAAGATATGTCTGGTATGCTTGCAGTCAGATAAATGAGTGATCCAATAAGTCCTCTGTAATGGGTTGGATCCACCGATATGCCTCTTTCATCTGCATCTAGATGTGTGCTTGTGCTCATAGGGATTCTTGCTGGTTTGGCTGATTCCATTCCAAATCTCTTGATTAAATCTTTGGTATATTTGGCTTTATTGAGGAAAATTCCATTTTCCATCTGTTTGACTTGCAAACCTAGGAAGAAATTTAGGTTTCCCATCATGCTCATCTCAAATTCTCCTTGCATGAGATTTGAGAATTTTTCACACACCTCCGGGTTGGTTGAGCCAAATATGATATCATCCACATATATTTGCACTAATAATATGTGGCCTTCATGCTCCACTCTGAATAGAGTCTTGTCTACTTTTCCTTTGCTGAAACCATTCTTATCTAGAAACACAGAGAGTATTTCATACTATGCTCTTGGTTCCTGCTTAAGTCCATATAGAGCTTTTAAAAGCTTGTAGACTTCGTCTCCTTTGACAAATCCAGGGGGTTTCTCCACATCGACTTCTTCTTCTAGAATTCCATTTAGAAAGGCACTCTTCACATCCATTTGGTAGACTTCAAAATCCTTGAATACAGCATATGCAAGGAATAGTATGATGGCTTCTAATCTTGCAACAGGTGCATAGGTTTCATCAAAATCTATTCCTTCACATTGCGCATAGACTTTAGCAACAAGTCTGGCTTTATTCCTAACAACAGCTCCATCTTCATCGCATTTGTTCTTGTACACCCATTTGGTGCCAATAACCTTCTTGTGATCTGGTCTGTCTGTTAGTTCCCAAACATTGTTCCTTTCCATCTAGTTGAGCTCTTCTTGCATTGAATTGATCCATGGGTAGTCTTCCAAGGCTTGTTCTATAGTCTTGGGTTCTATTTGAGACATAAAGCATAAAAACATTGCCATTCCTGCTGGTAGAGTGGACTGTCTGGTCTTGACTCCATCAATTAGGTTTCCAATGATTTGTTGAATGGGGTGATCTCTAAGCCATTTGGGGATTTCTTCTTCGTCTTCAGGGTTTCCCCCCTGTAGAGTTGCTTTGGTGGACTTCTTCTCTTTCTACATCAGCTTGGTTCTGACTTCCTTGGTCTGCAACTGGATCAGCTATGGTTTTGTCATCTGTAGGTGGGCATCCTGTCTGATCTGCAGATGCGTCTTTATCAGCTACAGATGGGTCTTCATCAGCAGCAACTGGATCAGGTAGATGTTGAGGTCCTATCTGATCTGCAGTTGGGTCTTCAGGCTGATCTACAGATGAGTCCATCATTCATGTATCATGGATGATGACTTCTTCTAGGGTTGCAGATTTGAGTTTATTCTCAATTAATTTCACCTGTTTCCTGTACTCAGCAGTAGATTCATCAAATACCACATGAGGTGTTTGCTCCACAGCTAAGGTTCTTTTGTTAAAAACTCTATATGCCTTGCTTCTTTGTGAATATCCCATAAAGAGACCATCATCATTTTTAGCATCAAAGGCATTTAGTTGTGTTTTACCATTGTTGTGGATGAAACACAATCAAAAATATAAAAATATGCAACAGTTGGTGTTCTGCCATTCCAAACCTCATAGGGAGTTTTGCCATGTCTCCCTACAATCATACTCATATTCTGAGTGTGACATGCTGTGTTGACAGCTTCAGCCCAGAACCTCTTGGGCAGGTTTGCTTCTGCAATCATGGACCTGGCTACTTCCATCAAGGTTCTGTTTCTTCTTTCGGCAATACCATTCTGCTGTGGAGTCCTGGCTGCAGAGAGCTCATGCTGGATCCCATTCTGATCACTGTAATCAGTGATTGCCTTGTTGAGAAATTCTCCTTCTCTATCTGATCTGATCTTGATGATTGAGAGAGATTTCTCATTCTGGATCCTTCTCAGCAGCTCAGGCAGCTTTGTCAAGGTTTCACTCTTCTTATATAGAAAGACAATCCATGTGTACCTTGAGTAGTCATCTACTACTACTAGAGCATGCTTTCTTCCACTTAGGGTCCTTGGCTTGATAGGACCAAATAGATCCATGTGAAGTAGTTCTAAGATCCTTGTTGTGAGAGTGGTAGGTTGGACTGGCTTGAATGACGCTCTGGTCTGCTTCCCTTTTTGACATGCATTACAGAGAGCTTCCTTTCTGAAAACTTCTTCTGGAAGTCCTCTGACCAGCTTCTGAGAACTAATCTTGTTAATGGCTTTGAAGTTTAGGTGACATAGTCTCTTGTGCCATAGCCATACATTTTCTGCTATTGTCTTGGATAGAAAGCAGGTGTTGGGAGTTCCTGTTTTCCAATCTATCATATAGACATCTATCCTTCTGAATCCTTGTAGCTTCACTTCTCCAGATAAAATATCTATCACCATACATTTCCAAATAGTGAAGACTACTAGATTCTTCTCATCACAAAATTGGTTTATGCTCAAAAGGTTGTATTTGAGCCCTTTGACATAATAAACTTTTGATATAGTGATGTTTCCTCTGTGCAGCTCTCCAAAGCCTTTAGTCTGACCTCTAGAGCTATCTCCAAAGGTTACGTCTGTACCACTTTCCTTGGTCTAATCTGTCAGCACCTTCTTGTTCCCAATCATGTGCCTTGAGCATCCAGAATCTACAAACTATTCTTCACCTCCTATATTTGAATTTGTGGAGATGTGGTAGTAGTCCTTCCACCTTTTCTGCAATCAGACAAGCAGAGATTTAGGTACCTAAATCTGTATGGGTCCTCAGGGGTTAGATGGTTTCCTGGAGAATTGATTTCTCTTGGATTAGGAAAGTTATGGTGGTTGCCCCTAAAAGGTGTGTAAGATCTTGGCTTATATCCTCAGTTAGGATTATGTACTGGATATGCCTCATAAAATTGGTGGTGTGGGCCATTCCTAAATCTTGGCTGAGACCATTTATAAAATCTTTGAGGTCTCCACACTTGTTCATTTTGAAAATTTGGATAACCTTGAGATTTCCATTTGCCCCTCCCATTTTGAAATCTGTTTTTGGGGAGTCTTTGATAATAATGGGCATGTTGTATGGGCTACTGCTTCTGCCTTGGTCATTGTCTAGTCTCATGTCTTGGTGGCTGCCTTGTATACCTTGGCTGCAACCTAGACTTGTGACTTGGCTGCTGCCTATTTTGAGACACCGGTTTGTAATTAGGCTCAGCATACGGGACAAGTGTTTCTCCCTTGATGAAAGTGGTTTTAGAACTAGAAGGAGTGTTAAGGTCATATCCAAGGTCTGATCTGGAATATAGTGGCCTTTTGTTTATACACAATTCGTCCAAAGTTAGAGACGCCTTCGGGGAGGTTCTTTCCTTCGCCTGAGTTTTGCTTAGCTGAGTCAGTTTAGTAAACTCAGCTTTGACATGAGCAAGTGCAGCTGATTTTTTACTATTCAAAACAGTTAATCGTTTTATCTCAGCTGTGGTGATATCAGCCTGGTTTTAAAATTGTCTGCAGCCTGTTTTTCAATATCAGATTTGATTTTATTCAACTCTAGACTGAGTTTTTCAAAATCATTTTTCAGCTGCCTATTCTCATCTTGCAGCTGGGTCTTCTCGGCTGATACAGACAGGTGTGCAGATTTTAATTTCTCAAAATCCTTGAGAAGTTGATTTACAGATTCATGCAAGTCCATGTCTTGTGACATGTATGAACTATTATTTGAATTAGAGGGTTTAGATGTTACCTCTTCATCAACTAGGTTGGCCATCAGAGAGTCATATTCCTCATCATCATCAGAGAAGAATCTGCTGCTTGATTCCACTTTCTCTTGGTCTTCTCTAATGAGGGATTTCCTTCGGTCTTCTTTTCTGCTCACCTTCTTCTTGCTCTCGTCCTTCTTAATATTAGGACAGTCGATTTGAATGTGTCCTGTCTTATGACAGTTATAGCATTCGACCTTCCAGCTTCCGGCTTTTTGGTTTCTCCTTGGATTCTCCTTATAATTCTTCTTATATTTGGAGTAATTCTTTCAGAAATTGCTGAATCTTTGCATTATAAACGCCATCTTTTCCTCAAAATCGAGTGGATTTGGAGGTTTGACATCAGATAGGTTCTTGGCGAGGGACTTGACTGCAAATGCTATTCCCTTCTCCGCAGGCTCATTTGATGATGAACTTGGGAGTTCGAATTCATAAGCCTTCGGGTCAGAGAATAGTTCTTGAATCCTTATTTTATTGAGGTCTTTGCATTCCCTCATGGCCACTGCCTTCATGCTCCATTCGGGGCTTAGTGATCTTAACACCTTCAAGGCCATATCCCTGTTGCCATAAGTTTTTCCAAGAGAGTTTATTTCGTTGATGATAAATGTGAGCCTTGTGTCCACTTGGTCTATTGATTCTACGGTCTTCATCTTGAAGTTGTCAAACTTCTGGGTAGCGATTGACAACTTGTTTTCTTTTATCAGCTCTGTACCTTCACACATCACGGCAAGGGTATCCCAAGTTTCTTTGGCATTTTTTTAATTCTTGATCTTGACCATGGTTGACTTGTCAAGAGTTTGATATAGCACATCTCTGGCCCGGTTGTCAAGGTTGGCCAGCTTTCTTTCTTCTGGGCTCATCTATGTTCTTTTCTTGGGATTCTTTGCTGGTTTCCCTGCTGCTATCTCCTCGGGAGTGTTGTCCTTCTCGAATATGAAAGGACCATCTTTGATAATGCACCACATGTCGTCATGGATAGAAGATAAGTGTGCCTGCATCCTTATCTTCCAAAGATCATACTCGTCAACTGAAAACACGGGTAATCTAGAGTGCATGTGTTCTATTCTAAATGAGAGATAAAAAATATATGCAAGATATATGGATCTGGTTCTGGAAATAAATGAACCAACCTCTATGATACCACTTGTAGGTCACAAGTCGTCAGAAAATAAGTCTAGATGGGGGGGGGGGGGGTGAATAGACTTATTGAAACTTTTTTCCAAGTAGGAATTAAGTAATTTCTCAGCTGATGGTACAGATGACTTAGAGTCGTCTGTAGATAATATGAGTGCGGAAGTCAGATGATGACGAATACAGAAATATAAACAATGAAACACTAAGTATGAATGCAGCAGTTAAGTATGATGAAAACAGTAAAACACGCAGGCAATTTATAGTGGTCTCAGAGGTGGGGTAATCCTCTATTAATCCACTTTTCTCCAAACCAGTTGGAGATGAATCCACTATAATTTTCAACCAGTGATAAAGATTAAAGTGATTCTACTACTTAGCTACAACAACTTCCAACCAGTGTAAATCCTGCCATTGCAACTTCTTCCTGACTGCCTAGCACCACTTGATCTTCAAATCCTTAGATGCCTATCAGTCGCGGAACTTCAACCAGTGAAGTACCCCAATCTCAAGTTTTAAGACAAGAGTGTTTGTCTTCTCCAACTAAGAGCTTCTTAGTATATGAATTGTGAATTCTGCTCTTTGGAAGAATACAGTGAAACTCCTCAGGAGACACTTGTACAAGAAATTAGAACCGAACCTTCTGAAACACAAGTACAACCACATTGTCTAGTCCGATAGATGCACCTTGATACATATCAACATATATTAATATAATTAATTAATCCAATTAATTAATTATATTAAATATTATTTCTCTAAGAACTAAAATGAAAAAATAATTACCCAGTAATTTATTTAATTCAGAAGACCGATTTAATTTATCCAATAAAAAATTAGACATCTAATGTAAGTCACATCTAAGAGAGAATAAGCTAAATATAAGTCTATTCCTGTGCCGCGACTATGTAGGTTCGTCTCAATTAGCATTGGAAGGATCTAAAGAGTATTAGCACCACATAGCCAGTCTCGTGGCCTATACGTAATCAAATTGAGAACAAATGATAGGGATCATTCCAAAAAACCCTTACGTTATGAATACCATATACGTATAAACCGTTGATATTGAGTTTGGTACCGCCGCTAGAAGGGGGGTTGAATAGTGCGATTAAGAGTAATGAACTCTTTTTGTGCGGAAGCAATAAATAAGTGCGGAATATAAATGACACAGAGATTTATAGAGGTTCGGCAACATGCCTACGTCCTCTATCCTTTACTATCTTTTTCTATAGGTTCAAGATAAACCTTTCCGTATTGTCTTTGATCGGTCCGAGGTAAACCGTTACAATATTGTCTTTTTGTCGGTCCAATATAAACCGTTTTCCTTTTCTATAGGAGAAGGAAACAACATTTCTAACTTTCTATTGGTACTAGAAAACATCGCTTGTATTTATATTATGATTCTAATAATGTCGGATCCACGATCCTAATAATATTGAATCAAATCTACAATCCTTTCTTCCCCCTCGTATATAATTGAGTGAATTCAGCACTCAAACGCTTATCAATTAAGCTCGATTACAACAACAATAATGAATACAATAATCTCAGATATATATATATAGAAGTTCCTTGAAGTTGTTGTTATGTTTAATACCAAATGCATTGGTATTTATAGGCTTGAGAGCCTAACTAGCCGTTACTGCCTGCTCCTATTTAGCATGCGTTATACTGTGTGCTTAGCGCGTGCTAAGCATTGTCGCGTATGTTAACTTGTATGGTTATGTGCGTTAATGTCTGTTCAAACCAGTCTAGTAGCTTCTACCTATTTCACTTGCGTACGTTAACTTTCACCTGTAACGTACATTAATGTCCATGTATCCATTACATTTAGTTGACCTTCCAGAATCAATCCAACATATTGATTTATTTGAATTCGTAATTCAAACTTCCATAGCTTGCGTTAATATCACTATCTTATGTATGTTAACTTGCCTTCATAGCGTGTGTTAAACTTCTGCACTAGCGTGCGTTATCTCTGTAACACCTCCAGAAATCATCCGGGAATATCACACGCCGTAGACCCTTCTCACAAGGATCTACCAGGCTAAACACTACAAAACCACCAACTGTTGAACGGCCGGGGTCGAACAAGCTAAGGACATGTACCGATGAGGTCACACAACTAAATCAAACTAAGATAAATTCCTTACAACACATGCCCACGCAGGGTCCAAATACAAAACGATATCGCACATCAGAAGATAGAGAATAACTCAATAATACAACGATATCAAACTGAACTCCTCAACTCTTGATTAGCATCGCAACCCATCATATTCCATGCTGATCCTGTGACTGCTCCTACGAACCAAGCATACCTGAAATTCATGAAACGCATTTACCCTATTTGAGGGGTTAGCAATTCGAATTTGCTAGTACAAGTATCATAACCATACGAAATGTAGCAAGCAAACAACAATCACGGATCAGATAAAGACAACCATTCAATAATTATTCCCGAGAGATTTTGGTGTTTAGAAAATAAAGTACTTGAAGCATTTGAACATAGAATAATCATCTCGGGAATTTTTGGAATAGAAAACCTTTAGGACATCGGCTCATAAGTTTTAAGAATCATTTCAAAATGTTAGGGTCTTAACACAAATCTCATTTCAAATCTCAATAGTTTTAAAATACGAAAACATTTCCACAAATCTCTTGGGTCTCAGCCCAATCATTCCATTTTCGTAAAACTTCGCTTTCAAAAACTTTGTTCATCAAAATATGTTCTCGACTCCGTGATCTACTGTCAAGATTCACCGTGGGTTCATTAACCCACACGGTCTTAACCAAACACAACAATCACAAATATCAATCTCGACTCCGTGATCCACTGTCACGAATCACCATAGGTTCAACAACCCATACGGTCTTTACCAAACACAACATCACAATATCAGTCCCGACTCCGCGATCCACTATCACCAGTCACCGTAGGCCCCGTCGAACCCATACGGTTGGACGTATTGTGCCCTGACCCCATGATGTTCTGTCAGGTGTCATCGTAGGCCTCATTAGACCCGCTCGATTGGACCATAACACTACATACTAAGTTCCGATCCTATGGTCTACTACCATGAATCCTCGTAGGTCCCATCGAACCCACACGAGTGAACTTAGTATTACAACATACAACATTCACGTTTACATTTCTTCAATAGTGGACACGATCAATCAATCACATTAATCACCGCAACATTACACATCCATCATACATAACACAATTTCAACAAGCCAACCATCATCATCAACGACACACAACCAACATATCTCATGATCAATACACAACATGGTACACAACCATGTGGACTACCAATACAACACAATTATCACAATCCAACACAGTTCCACAACATTACACATAGCAAAATAACACAAACATCACCAAGCATTCATAACAAGTAATTCATAAGCAATTCATATGGACTAGGTTTACGAAGATAAACCAAATCATCACAACCCAACACGTAATCACTATTTACATGATACAAGTCGTATAAGCAAGATACTTGCCTCGATAATTGACATGCGAATCCTCCAAAGAACACGGTCGTTCGGAGAATTCCAGAACTCCAATGAAAATAACGAATGAAAGGGTTCACGGCCAGCTCTTCGCAGGGAACTCGATCCTAATATCCTTTCATTAATCAAACAACAATCACACGAGGAAAAACATCATAGAACGCTCGAATTCCATCTACGACATTTTACCGGACACCTCGAAAGCATCGGTTAGGAACTCAATAGAATGACGAATTGCTAGCAATTAAACCGTGAAAAAACAACGAAAATGGTAGAATACAACTAGAATATTGATAATCCTTCAATAATGTAAACTAATTTGGATTAAATGGACGAAATCAATCAAAGCCACCAATTTCCCCAAAACTACATTTTTAGGAAATCTTACCCTGATTCAGTCGATCGGAGGAGATTAAAGGATCATTAAACCATTGTTAGGAACTCAAAAACCTTGTGGATCAATAGTTTTACTCCATGTTCTCCAAGTCTTGGCCGCGGAGGGGATGAGTTGGGTGAGAAAATGGGCGAAGAACTCTTCTGCCTGATCATTTATATACACCTGCATGACGCACGAGCAGACACGCACGGGAAGCTGGTCGTGCGCAACTCGTGCGCCAAGAACCTGCCGATAAGCTTCCGTACATGCACGAGCATGGTGCTCGGGAGTCCGGTCGTGCGCCTGGTCATGCGCACACATGGTATGGACTCTGCCGCACAGCACGAGCACCACACACGAGCACCGGCTCGTGTGCGCCTGCTCCAGGCAGTTAGTATTGTCATATGAGTATGCATTTGTAGGTCTTGTATTAGGACCATGTCCGTATGTTGTGCTGATCTGATCTTGGATTAGACTGACGTGATTTTGTCGTGGCATTTCATATCTTGAGGTATGTTCTGTATTTTTTTTGGTATTTGTCTTTTGAAGGACAATCGATTATCGTGTTGGAATTTGATGATGTTACCCTATGGATCGAAGTGGTCAGAGCTGGTATATTATCGTATTACGAGTTATGATGATATTTTGAGAATCTTGGGTATTGCTTGAGGTACCGTATGGATATATGTTTGAGTTTATTAGTTAATCGATATTTCGAGATGTGAAATGCGATAATGGTTAGTTTGATGAGAATTATTACGAGTTTGGTAAAGTTATGGTGGTAGGATTACATTGGTCGTATTCTTACTTAGTACTTTCATTGGTATGTAATTATTGACGTGATGCGATTGTTATCATTGTTGGATATTATGGCTGACCCCGTCGTGGGATTTCCTTTTAGGTTCTTGGGATATCGAGCTTGTAGCGGTCGTGAAGTGATGAGTTTCCCGGAGGATATTGGCTATGGCTTGTGTTTTGTGAATCGAGTCTTTTGATTATGTGTTGTATTCCGCTGCTAGAGTATTTTAAATCCATTTCTAGGACTCCACATGAGATGTGTAGAGGTAGGAAACTAAGTCTTAATCACATTAGGATTTGGCGATACATGCTTATGTCAAGAAGACTAAAGTAGAGAAATTGGAAGCTAGGTCTTTGAAACGTCGTTTCATAAGATACCCAGGGGATTCCATGGGATATCTATTATACATGCATGAAGATCATAGGATCATCGTTGCTATACAAGCACACTTCCTGGAAGATCAGTTTATTCAGGAAGGAGGCGCAGGTAGAAATATTTCTTTGGAAGAAATAAAAGAAACACCAAATGAGACAACTGTGCAAGATATTAGAACTGAACCTTCTGGAATACAAACATAACCTCGCAAGTCTCATAGAATTTCTCAATTACATGAGAGGTATGTCTGTCTGCATCAAGAGGAACTGGGTGTCCATGAGATGATAGAAAGTAGTTACGAGAATGACCCTTCTACATACAACCAAGCGATGGTAGATGTTGACTCCGCAGAGTGGCAAGAAGCTATGGAAGCTAAGATAGACTCAAGGCATGCTAATCAGATCTGGACTTTAGTAGATCGTCCTAAGGGCATAGTGCCTATTGGAAACAAATGGATCTATAAAAGAAAGACTGATGGAGATGGCAAGGTTGATACCTATAAGGCTAGGCTTGTGGCAAAGGGTTATTCCCAAAGAGAAGGAATCGATTATTTCGAGACATTCTCGTCTGTAGCTATTATTAAGTCTATTCACATGATGCTTGCCATAGTAGCTCACTTAGATTATGAAATATGGTAAATAGATGTGAAAATGGCATTCCTAAATGGATTCCTCTACGAGAAGTTTACATGGAGCAGGCTAAGGGATTCATATTTAAAACCAATATTCATAAAGTATGCAAACTTCAGCGTGCCATTTATGGACTGAAGCAAGCTTCGCGGAGTTGGAATCTTCGTTTCAAAGAGACAGTCAAATATTTTATCCAAAACTAAGAGGAACCCTGTATTTACAAGAAGGTTAGTGGGAGAAAAATTGCGTTCTTAATACTATATGTAGATGACATTCTACTTATAGGAAACGATGTATGAGTACTCAGTTCTATGAAAGCTTGGCTTTCCAAAGAGTTCTCAATGAAAGACTTGGGAGAAGCAACCTATATTCTGGGTATTCGCCTCTACCGGGATAGAGCGGAAAGAATGTTAGGTCTTTCCCAAGCCCTCTATATAGAGAAGATCCTGAAGCGATTAAGGATGAAAGATTCGAAAAGAGGGTTCCTTCCTATGCAACATCATGCAAAACTTTCCTGATAGATGTGTCCTCAAAGTGAGGAAGGCAGAAAGAAAATGAGTAAGGTGCCCTATGCTTCGGCAGTAGGTAGCCTCATATACACTATGATTTGCACTAGACCGGACATTGCCTATGCTGTGAGCCTAGTAAGTTGGTTTCACTCAAATCTGGGACAGGAACATTAGACAGCTGTAAAGAACATTCTTAAGTACCTAAGGAGGAATAAAGACTTGGTTCTTACGTACGGCGATGGAGAACTTAGAGTGATGGGTTATACAGGCTCAGATTTTTTGGGGGACATGGATGCTCAAATGTCCACATCAGGGTATATCTTTACTCTGAATGGTGGGGCAGTTTCTTGGAGAAGTGCTAAGCAAAGATCGACTGCTATCTCTACATGTCAAGCCGAATATCAGGCAGCCACGAAGGCTGCTAAAGAAGCTTTTTGGATTAAGAAGTTCACTGGGAACTTCAAGGGATTCCTAACATACAGAAGCCCGTGATGCTGTTTTGTGACAACGACGGAGCTGTTGCACAGGCTAAAGGAGCCTAGGGATCACCACACTACCAAACATATTGTGAGAAAATATCATTTTGTTAGAGAAATGGTTCAGGAAGGGAACATTACACTGCAGAGAATAGACACAACCAATAACGTTGCTGATCCGTGTACCAAGCCACTATCTCAGAAGGTCTTTGAGAGACATCGGGAGAGTATGGGTATTAGATACCATAGTTTTTGGCACTGAGTGCAAGTGGGAGATTGTTAGGAATATTCCCTCAAATACCACTCAGAGGATGAGAGAGTGAGAGCATTTGTGTTGTAATTATGAATATTATATTAAATAAGGCAATTATTATTTCTATATGATTGTATATCACTGGCATTGTGATTTTGTAAAACCACACAAAAAAATCATGTAAGTGTTAGACTTAGTATATATAGTTGTAAGATATCATTGTAACACCCCCAAAACCATCCGGGATATTACAGCGCCGTAGGTCCCGTGCCGGAACCCACCAGACTAATAACCATTTACAAAACCAATTCAAAAACACCAAAAGGCCGATGACGGTAATATTTTAAATACTCAAATATTTTCAAAAACGAAATTCTGAAATACCGTCATAAAATACCATTTGAAAATACAAGGCGAAGTGCCAAATCTCAACAGTTTAAAATATACGTTAAGCCACAACTTAAACGTACCGATAAAATAATTTGGGAAAAAGAGTTTGACGAAAATAACCCAAGTTCGCAAAATGCCAAAAAGGCCCTTTTAAAATACACACACGAGTTGGTAAAAATACCAAAGAGCTATTTTGAAATATACACACGCAATGGATATATACGATTCAAAATACACATTTGCAATGGAAATAAATAACCTAAAAGAATACTCAATTCTCCGAAAACAAGCCACAGCCAGTATCACATCGGGAAGCTCATCCCTTCACGACCGCTACTAGCTCGATCTCCGAGTACCTAAAAATAAAGCCCACGACGGGGTCAGCCACAATACTCAATAATGATATCGATCACATCATCATAAATAATTACATACCAATGTAATAATACTGTAAGAATACTACCAACGTAATCTTACCGTTATAACCTTACCAATCCATAATAATCCAATCCTTACCATAATCCACATTTCGCATCCTCAAATGACGAAATGAACTCAACAATAATTATCTGTACTGTATTCCAAAAATACCAATAATCCTCAAAACATCATCAAAACTCATAAGTGCGGTAATAATCCAGTCTGTGCCAAATCCTGTCCGTCGGATTACACAATCAAATCTCAACATGTATAAACCAATAATACACAACATATCTGTAGATCAACTACCACATGATAATGATAACAAATCCTGAAACATCGACATATAGTCCGAATGCTCATACGATCAATAACAATGATCAACCAATACATCACTGAGAATATCATCGACATGATAACTCCAATACGACCAACGAAGGATCAACGATGACTGAGAGTACCCTCAACAAGGTAAACTCCAAACACGATCAACAAAGGATCAACTATAACTGAGAATACCCTCAACAAGGTAGACTCCAAATGATCAACAATAATGGATCTCAAGAAATAACTCTGACTGTCGAACATACCCCTCGGGCGTATGAACAACCAGTCACAAACCGTCGAACATACCCAACCATAAATGGAGGATGAACGACCAAACAATATGGCTCAAAGATGGACGCCATAGTACGCTCGATCCGGAAATGTGTCCGTGCACAAGCCACCCCGGGTATTGATCACATACACGTGTGGTCTTGTACCTAATTAGCCTCACGAACTACGTCTCGTGTGCACGGTTCAATGTGGAAATATCAACACATAACCATCATGTGCCCGGCTAAAAATCCTACACAATAACCAATCGGCACGCAGATATGACTCCAGATATGTCACGATGCAACATGACAACGAAACTCAAAGAAACACATATCCAATAAGGATCAAAAGAGTCACCGAAGTGAACAACAACAGACTGACAATGAAAAGTCGACACGACTAATCAATATCCAAAACATCAATCCTGGGATCATCATCCCCAAATGAATGACCAAAACATCTACGATCTCAATACAATAGTCCTGGGATCAACATCCCTCAACGAATAACCGATACGAAACTCACTACACGAAACCTCAACATATACAACAACTCAACATACTAATTATCCACATGATTGAAGAAATACTTAGATTACCTCAAAGCCTTGGACCATATCCATCAACATCCCCCAATGAGACGATCAACACAACCATTAATACCAACAATAGTCCTTTCTAACAACATTGCTATATGAATTATAAATGAAATGAAAACGAAACCATTCACCAAATATTATAAACTGAACAAGTATAAACTTGCCTCGATACCGATACCACGAAGTCGTTACCAAAATCCATTGCCTTCATCCACGAGCTCTTCAGCCCCGAACAAGCAATATACGAACTCTTCGACCACAACCGCAACACAACGGTCATAATCCACGATCAAAACATATCAACCTATTGCAATAACCGATTAACACACATTCGATAAAAATCAATAACCGACAACCAAATCAATCGATCACGAATTCAAAACCACAATACGATTCCACAATCCGAATATCATATCCATAATCTATTTAAACCAACAAGGGTCTAACATTACCGATTCCAAATTCAATCTTAAAAACAACTACAAGTTTCCTCCTTGTATAATCATAATAAAATCCAATTACCGATTATCATCATCAATCCGGACAATCCGATCAATTCAACATTATAGATAACCATATTCCAAAGGTTTCAAATAATTCCATTATCCGAATTGAACACTTATTCAATAAGTATGAATTTCCAAATTCAAACATGGATAATAATTCTCATCAAACTCGAAATCATATTCGTATTCCTATACGAATATTGTACCAAATACATAACCTAGTTCTAAATGTGAATATTCCATATTCATATCCAAAACACCAACACTTTAAAACGTATTCATCAAATCAATGATCAATTCATCTCGACATTAAGGATTTTATAACATATTCGATTCCAACTTCAACTCCAAATACGAAGACAAAACTCCTTCTTGTTCATACTTGTAAATTCGTAGAAAACAATTTACCGATTATTATCGTGAATAATCACATTCCAAAATTATCCGAAATCCTTCCAAAATCATAACATGTAACTCAAGAGTTCTTTAAGAACACGAATTATCCAAATTCACGTTCATAATCCGTAAAACAACATAACCCGATGTTTTCTAATATCTAAACAACCCTTAATCATAATTCAAGGTGTATATAATCATGTTCTTCAACATATGATCTTTTTAACATCAAAAATCGAAGCAATACTACCAAGAATATCAAGAATATTATGATTCCATAATCATAACAACATAATCAAGACATAATCCACATATCATCATCTTCCTTCAACATACACCTCATATAACCTCAAGAATCGAAACAACATCATCTTAATCATCTTCATACGAATCATTTATCAATAACAACATCAAAAATCCGAAATGAAAAGGAGGATTATCCAACATACCTCTTAGAAGATGGACTACACAAGAAATCACTTCAAGAATAATCAATAACTCCATATCCAAGCTCCAAATCCAAGCCCTCAAGCTCAAAATCGAATTAGAAGAGCCAAAATATCCCTCTCTCAATGTTTAGAGATGAAAACGAAGAGAAATGCTGAAGTGAAATGAAATGACGGCCATTCCTTATATAAACTCCCCGCTCGTTACGTACGTAACATTCCCAAGTTAACGTACGTAACACCTCTTACGTACGCTATCTTGTCCTGGTTAGCGTACGTAATGCCATCCCGCACCTTACCGCCTCAAAACATGAACTTCCTTACGTCGTAACCCATGCCATATAACGTCGTAATATACCGGTTGACTTGCTACAGTACAATGGTCGTGTTACGTACGTAACACGTCCTGTATAACGTACGTAACACGTACGTTGACTCACCTGTCAACATCCTCCGCCGAAAGTTGCCGACACAGGGTCCCACCTGCCGACCACGACTCGATCGTCTGATTCCCATGTTACGTACGTAATGTCTCGGCCATAACGTACGTAACTCTACCAATTTAACGTACGTAAGCTTCAACACATAACGTACATAATGGATTCCATACTTAGCCATTTTCAACAATTCCTGTCCAACGTCTCGACATAACAAATACGAACATACGACATACTGAATACACATACTGAATCCAAAGATATTCTCATACGGTATACCTGATATCCGAATCAGTTCAACCTGATACAACATATCCTGAATATATCTGTCAATCAAACACGATAATCACACCAGTATAACTGTCTCGGTTCTCAATTTATTTTATCCATACTGTATAGATACCAAACTATACAGTATATCTCAGATAAAATAACGCGAAAAATTTATACTGAAAATCCGGGTATTACATACTACCCCCCTTAAAATAAGTTTCGTCCTCGAAACTTGCGACCTATCACCAACAACAGATAAATCCAAAACTTTCCAACTCATCATGAAAACAATCAATCGTCGCCACAGCGAATAACCAAAACGGTATACTTACAGGTGCGTGAAGCCGATGATCTCCCGTGATACTAGCACACGACTCCCACACGAAGTCTCAACACAATCAAAACACACGAATATCACAAATAGCAGTTTGAAAAGAATCTCAAAAATTTTGGAAACTCCAAAAATCGATTTGACTCAAAAGTCAGAAAACTCATTTTCAAAAAGCCACGCTACTACCGTACCGGTAGAGCCACATAACACACACGCCTGGGTTTCACAAAACCCAAGCTCCGATACCATCTTCTGTAACACCCCCAAAACCATCCGAGATATTACAGCGCCGTAGGTCCCGTGCCGGAACCCACCAGGCTAATAACCATTTACAAAACCAATTCAAAAACACCAAAAGGCCGATGACGGTAATATTTTAAATACTCAAATATTTTCAAAAACGAAATTCTGAAATACCGTCATAAAATACCATTTGAAAATACAAGGCGAAGTGCCAAATCTCAACAGTTTAAAATATACGTTAAGCCACAACTTAAACGTACCGATAAAATAATTTGGGAAAAAGAGTTTGACGAAAATAACCCAAGTTCGCAAAATGCCAAAAAGGCCCTTTTAAAATACACACACGAGTTGGTAAAAATACCAAAGAGCTATTTTGAAATATACACACGCAGCGGATATATACAGTTCAAAATACACATTTGCAGCGGAAATAAATAACCGGAAAAGAATACTCAATTCTCCGAAAACAAGCCACAACCAGTATCACATCGGGAAGCTCATCCCTTCACGACCGCTACTAGCTCGATCTCCGAGTACCTAAAAATAAAGCCCACGACGGGGTCAGCCACAATACTCAATAATGATATCGATCACATCATCATAAATAATTACATACCAATGTAATAATACTGTAAGAATACTACCAACGTAATCTTACCGTTATAACCTTACCAATCCATAATAATCCAATCCTTACCATAATCCACATTTCGCATCCTCAAATGACGAAATGAACTCAACAATAATTATCTCTTGTATTCCAAAAATACCAATAATCCTCAAAACATCATCAAAACTCATAAGTGCGGTAATAATCCAGTCTGTGCCAAATCCTGTCCGTCGGATTACACAATCAAATCTCAACATGTATAAACCAATAATACACAACATATCTGTAGATCAACTACCACATGATAATGATAACAAATCCTGAAACATCGACATATAGTCCGAATGCTCATACGATCAATAACAATGATCAACCAATACATCACTGAGAATATCATCGACATGATAACTCCAATACGACCAACGAAGGATCAGCGATGACTGAGAGTACCCTCAACAAGGTAAACTCCAAACACGATCAACAAAGGATCAACTATAACTAAGAATACCCTCAACAAGGTAGACTCCAAATGATCAACTATAATGGATCTCAAGAAATAACTCTGACTGTCGAACATACCCCTCGGGCGTATGAACAACCAGTCACAAACCGTCGAACATACCCAACCATAAATGGAGGATGAACGACCAAACAATATGGCTCAAAGATGGACGCCATAGTACGCCCGATCCGGAAATGTGTCCGTGCACAAGCCACCCCGGGTATTGATCACATACACGTGTGGTCTTGTACCTAATTAGCCTCACGAACTACGTCTCGTGTGCACGGTTCAATGTGGAAATATCAACACATAACCATCATGTGCCCGGCTAAAAATCCTACACAATAACCAATCGGCACGCAGATATGACTCCAGATATGTCACGATGCAACATGACAACGAAACTCAAAGAAACACATATCCAATAAGGATCAAAAGACTCACCGAAGTGAACAACAACAGACTGACAATGAAAAGTCGACACGACTAATCAATATCCAAAACATCAATCCTGGGATCATCATCCCCAAATGAATGACCAAAACATCTACGATCTCAATACAATAGTCCTGGGATCAACATCCCTCAACGAATAACCGATACGAAACTCACTACACGAAACCTCAACATATACAACAACTCAACATACTAATTATCCACATGATTGAAGAAATACTTAGATTACCTCAAAGCCTTGGACCATATCCATCAACATCCCCCAATGAGACGATCAACACAACCATTAATACCAACAATAGTCCTTTCTAACAATATTGCTATATGAATTATAAATGAAATGAAAACGAAACCATTCACCAAATATTATAAACTGAACAAGTATAAACTTGCCTCGATACCGATACCACGAAGTCGTTACCAAAATCCATTGCCTTCATCCACGAGCTCTTCAGCCCCGAACAAGCAATATACGAACTCTTCGACCACAACCGCAACACAACGGTCATAATCCACGATCAAAACATATCAACCTATTGCAATAACCGATTAACACACATTCGATAAAAATCAATAACCGACAACCAAATCAATCGATCACGAATTCAAAACCACAATACGATTCCACAATCCGAATATCATATCCATAATCTATTTAAACCAACAAGGGTCTAACATTACCGATTCCAAATTCAATCTTAAAAACAACTACAAGTTTCCTCCTTGTATAATCATAATAAAATCCAATTACCGATTATCATCATCAATCCGGACAATCCGATCAATTCAACATTATAGATAACCATATTCCAAAGGTTTCAAATAATTCCATTATCCGAATTGAACACTTATTCAATAAGTATGAATTTCCAAATTCAAACATGGATAATAATTCTCATCAAACTCGAAATCATATTCGTATTCCTATACGAATATTGTACCAAATACATAACTTAGTTCTAAATGTGAATATTCCATATTCATATCCAAAACACCAACACTTTAAAACGTATTCATCAAATCAATGATCAATTCATCTCGACATTAAGGATTTTATAACATATTCGATTCCAACTTCAACTCCAAATACGAAGACAAAACTCCTTCTTGTTCATACTTGTAAATTAGAAAACAATTTACCGATTATTATCGTGAATAATCACATTCCAAAATTATCCGAAATCCTTCCAAAATCATAACATGTAACTCAAGAGTTCTTTAAGAACACGAATTATCCAAATTCACGTTCATAATCCGTAAAACAACATAACCCGATGTTTTCTAATATCTAAACAACCCTTAATCATAATTCAAGGTGTATATAATCATGTTCTTCAACATATGATCTTTTTAACATCAAAAATCGAAGCAATACTACCAAGAATATCAAGAATATTATGATTCCATAATCATAACAACATAATCAAGACATAATCCACATATCATCATCTTCCTTCAACATACACCTCATATAACCTCAAGAATCGAAACAACATCATCTTAATCATCTTCATACGAATCATTTATCAATAACAACATCAAAAATCCGAAATGAAAAGGAGGATTATCCAACATACCTCTTAGAAGATGGACTACACAAGAAATCACTTCAAGAATAATCAATAAATCCATATCCAAGCTCCAAATCCAAGCCCTCAAGCTCAAAATCGAATTAGAAGAGCCAAAATATCCCTCTCTCAATGTTTAGAGATGAAAAACGAAGAGAAATGCTGAAGTGAAATGAAATGACGGCCATTCCTTATATAAACTCCCCGCTCGTTACGTACGTAACATTCCCAAGTTAACGTACGTAACACCTCTTACGTACGCTATCTTGTCCTGGTTAGCGTACGTAATGCCATCCCAGACCTTACTGCCTCAAAACATGAACTTCCTTACGTACGTAACCCATGCCATATAACGTACGTAATATACCAGTTGACTTGCTACAGTACAATGGTCGTGTTACGTACGTAACACGTCCTGTATAACGTACGTAACACGTACGTTGACTCACCTGTCAACATCCTCCGCCGAAAGTTGCCGACACAGGGTCCCACCTGCCGACCACGACTCGATCGTCTGATTCCCATGTTACGTACGTAATGTCTCGGCCATAACGTACCTAACTCTACCAATTTAACGTACGTAAGCTTCAACACATAACGTACGTAATGGCTTCCATACTTAGCCATTTTCAGCAATTCCTGTCCAACGTCTCGACATAACAAATACGAACATACGACATACTGAATACACATACTAAATCCAAAGATATTCTCATACGGTATACCTGATATCCGAATCAGTTCAACCTGATACAACATATCCTGAATATATCTGTCAATCAAACACGATAATCACACCAGTATAACTGTCTCGGTTCTCAATTTATTTTATCCATACTGTATAGATACCAAACTATACAGTATATCTCAGATAAAATAACGCGAAAAATTTATACTGAAAATCCGGGTATTACAATCATCTCATTGTTATGAATAAATTTTGTTACGAACCCCTTGATGTTTCGATCGATTAATTGTTAATCGCCCAAATTTAAATTTTATTAAACATTTAGCACACATGTTATTAAATAACATACTAAAATAACTAATGGGCCAAGACTTAAAACATAAACTTAATATATTGGGCTCAACCCATCATACTTTACAACTAACTAACTAGCCCAACCCAACTAATTAAATTACCAACTATTACAATTATAATCATACTTTTAAATTAACAAAAAAAAAGATGATACACACACACACACATATAGGCGGCCGTGGGAGGGGGGGGGGGGAAGAGGAGGAATTCTAGAGTCTTCATGCAAGACTATTGACACATGTTCCCATTTCACTTCCCAACCCTCATTATCCTAACTTTAAATACTTACACATTAACCTAACCACCCTTTACACTTACAACAACAACAAAAAATCTGTATTGAGAGACTAGATATAGAGGAGAGGGCCGAACCAAGAGGAAGAAGGAGGAGGAAGAAGAAAATTCAAGCAAAAAAAATAGGTAATTCTTTTCCCACATTTCCTTTTGTAAATTATAGTTACTACCATCCTAATCTAACTAAATCTTAAAACATGCAAACAAAATATATATCTTGGATGCATTAATCGGCCAAACCATATAGAGTAAGAGGGGAGATCGCTTTTCCACTTACGGGACCTAGAATCGACTACTTTCGGCAAAAAAATCGAGGTGGGTGAAACTCTTCAAACTTTTAAATTAATAACTCTTGTTTTTACTTGTGATGCATGTTTTATATATGAAAGTTCTTCATATATAATATTGAAAAATTTGTGAAAAACTTCATGTTAGAATTTATGCTATAAAATTTATATTAAAAATACATATATATCGTTTTCTTCATGAACTATGATTTTAAAGTTATGAAAAATATAGAGCATGCACCAATATGAATTTATTATATGAATGCATGTTTTAAATATGTATTATATGATTATTTTAACATGCAATACGATTTTAGTGAATTTAAATGACATCCGTTGGTAGTCGGATTCCGATTATGTGAAAAATTGAAATTTCCTGATTTTTTCGTAATTTTTTGTAAAATCTATCAAAAATCTGGAACTTGTGTTATATGACTAAGATATGGTATGTGGATAAATTACTTGTGGCCAAAACATGACTTGAAATGAGTAAACAGAACTTTTGGGCATAATTCGTAAATCCTTAAAGTTTGGGTACTAAACTGAAATTTATGAAAATAAAACATTCTGGACCTTGGACAATACATATTATATCATGTATGGTCTTTTCGTAAAATTTCAAGTGATTCGAAGTTCGATATCTAAACTTATTAGTCCAAATTGTAATTTTAAAACAATTTTGGGGTCAAATGCAAGAAAACAAAAATTCTGGACCAAGTCCGAATTTTTCTAGAATTTTCACAAATATGGAATTCCAGGTTCATCATGAGTCATCTCGTAAAGTTTCCTTAAATTCCGAGCTAAATTCATAGCTCTATAAGCCTCGGAATGATTTTCTTAAGTTTTGGGGTGATACCGTAATTTCTGGAAATTTCAGTCCCGAAACTGGAAATTTCCGAATTTTCCCTTAAATCTGGAGTCGAGGAAGTATTTTTGGATTCCTCATGAATTTCATAACCATCCTATTTCGTTTCATACTCCAAACACTTAGGCTCAAACCTAAGGATAAAAACGTCATTTCGACCTATTTCAGAAAACCCTCGTTTTGTTTCGTCGAACCTACCCATTTAATATATCTGAACTAAACCCAACAAACCGATAATAAAAATTTTGAGAGTATTTTCAAATTATATACAAGTCCTGTACCGTATTATCGTGCCACAAATATAAGTAACCATATTCCATACTTAATCAAAAGACGCTATTAACCTCACTGGCCGAATGTTTACGTGATAATTGTGAAATGCATCAATTTGATAAATGTAACTATCCGGGAACTAAGTGCTATACAAACAAAGTGCCACGGACGGATCCGCCTCTAACTCTATCGGGACAAAGTGTCACGTCGACGGACGGGGGCCACCTCTTGAGCTGATACGAAACAAAGAGCCGACTTACAATCCGGGGGCCACCTCTTGAGTTGTTTGAGCCACCTCTAGAGTCCCAAATCGAGTCGGGATGGTTAGACCGAGTCTTGGATCGAGTAGCGCGGCTGCGGTTCATGAACAAGGCTACCGTTGTTTCCTATTCCCATAACCGAGGAACGGAGTGTTCCGAGGGACCTCGGTCGTAGACTTGGGGTATAATTGCGATTATGGTGTGATCTGGATATTGACCCACAGCTAAGGACATACCGAGCCCAGATAAGAGATAAGGAAGCACACGCTAAGTGTGAGAGGGAAGGCTCAGCTATTGGGGCGACGGCCTATATTGCTAGGAGTAATAAGGAGAGTCTAGAATCCAAAGTCCACATCGGAAGGATTCGAAACTAGATTGACTGATCGACTGATTGACTGACTGCTTGACTTGACATCCGTCCACGGGGACATGATTATAATATTACAACTACATAATGATTATTATTTTTTATAAAATTCCGATGTAATTGTAACTGTTTCCACTTTCTCATAATTGATAAAATTATGCATCACTTATAAAATTTCAAAGAAAAGAGCCACACTCACACACGAATACCCACTAACTGAGACCTTTTGTCTCACCCCACCGTTTTCCCTTTTAAAACCAGAGAATGAGCCACCAACCGAAGATGAAGCGAGAAAGAGACTAAATAGAAGACCGCCATCAAGACATAGAATTTCTGTTGTTATTCCAACTTGTAATAATTATTTATGCTTCGTACTTAACTCGTTTGGTATTTTTCCGCTGCAAACTTATGATCAGTGTAATTTTTATTTTCAGCTTTTGTCACGACGAATCTTAGAACATAGAGTTAAGATTTTTGTTTTGAAATATTATCCAATCGTGATTTTTCTTCCGCTATTTATTGTTGCACTTTGATTAATTGATCGACCGATGCATCGTGCCCTCATCCTTCCCGATGTTGGGGGCATGACAGAAGTGGTATCGGAGCCCGCTTTGTGAGAAGGACACTTACAACGGACTAACCAGAATAATATTCTTCGGACATAGATGGGAATTCCACCTAGGATGAAGTGAACCATAGGACTGAGACCTAAAGCAGATTTCTCGAGTCAATTCTGTAATACCCGAGATTTCTATGTAATTGGAACTTGTGATATTGTAATAATTGTACTTTTGTCTGAGTACTATTCTCCGTATTTCATAGTCCGATGTTATCGAGCGTTTAATTTCATGATTGTGATTTAAAGATTGTAAATCTGCGCATGTAGCGCACGCTACCGGCTATGTTTAGCGTGCGCTAGCGTGGATTCATAGCGCACGCTACTGAGGGTCATTAGCGCACGCTATGCGTGGTCAATGTGATGGGGACGTGCGGTAGGTGAGATCTGGCCGGGGGACCCCTGTCGGATAGTGTCGGGATGTACCTGGACGGCTTTCGGGGAAAAGCCGAGTCAATGCCTTAGCGCACGCTACAGGTATATGCGTAGCGCACGCTAAAATGATGAGTACAGTTTAGTCAGTGAGCCGTTAGCGCACGCTACGAACAGGATCTAGCGCGCGCTAATAGCTATTTATTATAAATAGGACAGCATCCTATTCGTGATTTCAGTTCTCTCTACTCCCATTACCCGAATTCCTACACTTAGAACATAACTCCCTTCATCCTAAACACTTCATATCAACACCCTAGTTCGTGATTGAAGATCGTGTATCATTGGAGATTGGTGTTCAAGCTTTCGGTGTTGGATTGCTTCAACTTCCTCCGTGTTCTTCACTACTTTGAGGTAGGTGATTCTTCACCGATGTTAGTAATGTTTTTAAGGACGTTTGATCATGTTTGATGGCAAGTTATTTCGTTTATAATCGGTCATCACATGTTAGAAGGATACTTTTGACGTATCGGCACCATTTATCGTATGAACCTTTGAACCATCTCAGTTTATGGACTCCTAAGCGTTTTTCAAATCGATTTATGATCAGTAATCGGAGATTACCTAGTTCGTATATTTTACGTAGAGAATCATATGTTTTGGGACTTGGAATAATCGGAACTTAGAATATTTCTTGAAGATCTTAGAAAAGATATGATGTTGAGTTGATTATCCGTATATTTGTACCTCATGATCATGGAACTTCCACAAACCTTTTTAGCATGACATGATCGAGGATGACTTGTATTATCACGGTAGAATTCATGAGTTCTTCACTATTCAACCCAGTTTTCGGTTTGCAGTATTCTGCCATGCGGGGTTAGCACACGCTAACATGTATGAGTTAACGTGCGCTATCGGGGTTCAGTTAGCGTACGATACGTACATAACGTACGTTATGTATCGGCCGGTTCATACAGTCAGTTCGTAACTAGCGCACGCTAGTCTTAAACGATAGCGTACGCTAACAGGCCTGCTTAGCGCATGTTACGTAGAGTACGTAGCGCACGCTAAGCAGTCCAGGCAGATTGGTTATTTTGAGCTTTTCGGCCGTAGACCGAATTGTTAGGCCATCGTTCGAATTGAGATGATTTGTATATCGTTACTTTTGTTAAGGTTCGAGCTTGTTACGTTGATCGAAGGAGGCGGCCTTCGAGTGTGTCGAGAACAGTGAAGTGTTTCGTCCTTGCCATTTTCGAGGCAAGTATCATATGTCGAGTTTGATTTATCATGCTTGTGGTTTTGTTCATATTGTTGAATATGAGATGTATTTCTGGAAATTCTCGTGATATTCGTTGTTGTTTGTTCGTATTGATGAACATATTGAAATGCATATGTGTAGGCATAATTGATTGATTATGGTATAAATGATCCGAGGGGGGTCATGAGGATCTATGCTGAGGGCGTTGGATCGAATGTCCACCATGCGTTGGTCCGACGGGATCATCATGGGGATCTATGCTGAGGGCGCTGGATCGTTGGATGGGTTTTCCACCATGCGTTGGTCCGACGGGATCATCATGGGGATCTATGCTGAGGGCGCTGGATCGCTGGATTACCATGTATTGTGTTGATGGAATTTTGAGGATTCGCATCGTTGGATTCCGGTGGCGGAAGTCCGTTTTGCATGTTTTATGATGCATTGATGATTTATTGTATGATGATACTTGTACTAGCATTGTTTTGCTAACCCCTTCGGGGGTGGACATTGTTTTGATGTTCAGGTATCCGAGGAGCGGGGAGGCAACCACAGTACCGACAGGATGATGAAATGGCTCAGTGATGTGATTGATGTTATGGTTATTGTGATTTGTCTTTTTGGTTCGTTTAGTACTCGAGTACGTCTGTTTTAATAAAGTCAATTCGATATGGTTGTATAAGTTAACTCATTTGATCGGTTGAATCAAATCTGTATTGGAACTTCAGTTGTTCGATTGTATTGTTTTTACACTCCTTCTAAATTAGCCTTGTAAATCCTTATCTAAAGGGTTTACGACGCTGTAATTATTCTGAATATCTCGGGGTGTTACAGAATATGGTATCGGAGCTAAGATTTATGGATATCTTGGCAGTCGGGTTAGTTGGGTCTGTTTACGTTATTGATTATTGGTCGTTCGTAACATCACTGCTGAGCCAGCATCGTCAAGTGGACTATGGTTGTAAGTTTCCTAATCTCGAATACTACTGTTTTATTTAATTCACGTCTTGTAAACATTAATGGATGTACTTTGAGAAAGTTTGTCCTGGATATTGAGTATTTATGTTTACAGTATGTTGAGAGGAGGTCGTGGACGCGGACGCGGTCGTGGACGCGGACGTGGAAATGCGAGGCAAGAAGAGTCGGTATCTACTCCAGAGATAGCCGCTAGTCGAACGGATTCACATTCCGGGGACGGCGAGGATCGGCAAATAATAATGCAGATCCTAACGTGCCGGGAGTGCTTCAGCAGGTGGTTGCCCAGATAAACCAGTTTGCTCAAGTTGTGGATCGCATGCAGACGGCGATGGGACAGCAGAATAACGTGGATAATCGGGGAGATAAATGGCTTACCAAGGTGGTCAAATTGCATCCTCCGAAATTTGACGCCTTCACGAGACGCTTTCGTGGGATCATTGGCTGAAGGAATTAGAGAAGATTTTTGCGGGGATTAACTGTCCCAACGATAGGAAGGTTCCGGTCGCCCAGTATCTTTTGATCGGGGAGGCTTTCGACTGGTGGGAGGCCATTCGACCGGAGGAGCACAATGTTGACTGGACGGAATTCAAATTGATGATGGAGGCGCAATATTGTCCTCGCCCAGTTAGAGAAGCCCGAGTTCGGGAGTTTTTCTCACCACAAAATTCGGAAGTATCTGTGACGGACGTGATTAAGACTTTTAATCACCAGCTGACTTATGTGCGCCACTTGGTCAGGACAGAGGCGGAGAAGATTTTCCATTTTGACATGCGAATGAAGCCGGAAATTCAGCAGTATATGTCCGGGTTTGAATGTACCACTTTGCGACAGTATCAGGATAAGGCATTGGCCTATGATATGAAGGAGGCAGCAGTAGAGAAATCGACGGAAGCAAAGAAACAGAAGGTGTCTGGCAACTTCACGGAGGATAAGGGTAGCGGGCCTCGCAGGGGTCAGTCCTCTTTTCATTCATCCAGGAGACCTCCGCATCCTTCTCGAGGTGGAAAGAAGTTCCGGGCAGCACCGACTGTTTCAGACGCAGGAAAGAAGTGTTACAACTGTGGCAAAGCGGGACATGTTCAACGTGATTGTTTCGCTACCGTGTGACTGCTTTCGAAAGTGCGGACAGAAGGACATCGCGCGACATTTTGTGGGAATGCGAACCGATCTTTTGGTACTGCACTCACTCCAGCTCAAGGAGACGAGTGTGAACCAGACGCAAAGAAAGTGGATTTCAGCAGCGTAACGCCGGGAAGAGAGAGACATCCAAGGCCGGGTCCGTTCCTCCACGCTGCATTTAAATGAGGAAATCGATGATCGAACACAACCTGTTGCATCGTGCGATTCGCATCCTTTTGCAACCAGTTAGTGTCTTGTTCGATTCGGGAGCTACGCATTCTTTTATATCTTTGAACTGTGTTAATCGTTTGAAAATCTCGTGCTTGTATAATTGTGAACCTTATGTTGTGGGATTACCGAGCGGAGAGAAAATTGTGGGAACACTAGAAGCTAGGGATTTCCCAGTATCTATAGAAGGAAGAGAATGGCCATCGAATCTCATTGTAATTGACATCTACGGTGACGATTTAATTCTCGGAGATGATTGGCTCAGCCGCTATGGAGCTGTTCTGAATTACCGAGAGAGAGTCATTTCCATCATTGCTGATGACGGATCTGAACACTTATTCCGAGGATGGAGACCAGGAAGCTCGGGAAAATTGATCAAGGCAATGAAAGCTGTGAAACTACTGAAGCAGGGATGTCACGGACTTTGGTGCTATGCCATGAGGAAAGAGGAAGGAGTAGAGCTCTCGTCTATTTCAGTTGTGAATGAGTTCTCAGATATATTTCCTGACGAACTACCTGGGTTACCCCCGCAGATGGAAGTGGAATTCACTATCGAATTAGAGCCTGGAGCAGCCCCTATTTCCAGAGCACCATACCGCATGGCGCCAACCGAGATGTATGAACTCAAGAAACAACTAGAGGAATTGTTACAGAAGGGTTATATTCAACCGAGCGTTTCTCTTTGGGGAGCGCCCGTTCTCTTTGTCCGGAAGAAAGACGGATCCCTCCGACTGTGTATTGATTACATGGAGCTCAACAAGATGACAATCAAGAATAAATATCCTATACCTCGGATCGACGACTTGTTTGATCAACTGCAAGGAGCAAGGGTATTCTCGAAGATTGACTTGCGATCAGGATACCACCAGTTGAGAATAAAGGAATCGGATATACCGAAATCTGCTTTCAGATCCCGGTATGGGCATTATGAATTCGTAGTGATGCCGTTTGGACTTACCAATGCTCCTGCAGTATTCATGCAATTGATGAATCGGGTATTCTTGGAATACTTGGATAAATTTGTGGTCGTCTTCATTGATGACATTTTGATATATTCGAAGGACTCAGAGGAACATGCCGAGCATTTACGTGTGGTTTTAAGCACCCTGAGGAAGGAACAGCTGTATGCAAAATTTTCAAAATGCGAGTTCTGGCTTAAGGAAGTAACCTTCCTTGGGCATGTGATATCAGCCGACGGAGTTCAGGTGGACCCGAAGAAAGTCGAAGCAATCTTGGATTGGGAAGCTCCTAAGAACGTGAAAGAAGTCCGAAGCTTCTTAGGACTTGCTGGATATTATCGCCGCTTTGTAGAGGGATTTTCCAAAATTGCTCGTCCGCTCACTCAGCTGTTACAGAAAACTCAAAAGTTCATGTGGAATGAGAAGTGCCAGGCTGGTTTTGACGAACTTAAGAGGAGGGTGACGACAGCACCTATATTAGCGCTGCCAGAGGGAACTGATGGATTTATGGTATACAGCGACGCTTCGAATCGAGTGCAGGTTGTGTATTGATGCAGAAGGATAAAGTGATTGCTTATGCTTCTCGGCAATTGAAACAGTATGAGGTTAATTACCCGACTCATGACCTGGAGTTAGCAGCTGTGGTCTTTGCCTTGAAAATTTGGCGACATTATTTGTACGGCACTCATTGTCAGATCTTTACAGATCATAAGAGCCTCAAGTACATCTTCAGTCAGAAAGAATTAAACATGAGGCAGAGAAGGTGGCTGGAATTGATCAAGGATTACGACTTGGAGATTCTCTATCATCCGGGGAAAGCAAACGTAGTAGCTGATGCTTTGAGCCGTAAACTGCTTTCTCGAGTGTTGGAAGCACTTACATCCCAAACCAGTATTCAACGAGAACTGATCCGCGAGGGGATTGAGGTATGGGCACCAGGAATCCAAGGGCGACTTTATGTGATGGAACTGACTTCATCATTAGTCGAAGAGATCAAGTCTAAACAATTGAACGATTCTCTGATCCTTCGATTATGTGATGAAGTAAAAGAAGGAAAAGCCCCAGGATTCGTGATACAAGACGATGGAGTTCTGAGATTTCAGAGTCGACTTTGCGTTCCCGATGATGATGATTTGAGACGGACAATTTTGAAAGAAGCTCATAGCGCGCCCTATTCTATTCACCCAGGCAGTAGTAAGATGTATAAGGATCTAAAGCAAAACTTCTGGTGGGGGAATATGAAGAAGGACATAGCAGAGTACGTTCCGAAGTGTTTGACGTGTCAGCAGGTTAAGATTGAACATCAGCGACCTGCCGGAATGTTAAAACCGCTCCCGATCCCTGAGTGGAAGTGGGAGGATGTCTCGATGGATTTCATCACTAGTATGCCGAGGACTAGAACGGGAATGAACATGATTTAGGTTGTAGTTGATCGACTAACCAAGTCGGCTCATTTCCTGGGAATTAAAGATACATGGAGGCCCGAGATATTGGCACGAAAATTTATTGCGGAGATAGTCAGATTGCACGGGACGCCGAAGACCATTATTTCGGATCAAGATGGTCGTTTCGTGTCGCACTTCTGGAAAGCAGTTCACCAGGCTCTAGGGACTGAGCTCAACTTTAGCACAACTTATCATCCTCAAACGGACGGTCAGTCCGAAAGGACTATTCAAACTGTAGAAGACATGCTTAGAGCTTGTGCTTTGGATTGGTCAACTGATTGGGAAGTTCATTTGCCATTAGTCGAATTCACCAATAATAATAGTTGGCATGCTTCAATTAAGATGGCACCATTTGAAGCTTTGTACGGGAGAAGATGCCGATCACCCCTATGTTGGGATGATTCTTCGGATCTGATCGGGACGGAACCAGAATTGATTATTCAGACTCAAGAGAAGATAGCTTTGATTCGAGAGAGACTGTTGACTGCCCAGAGTCGACAGAAGTCTTATGCAGATGTACGTCGTCGCCCTCTAGAGTTCGACGCAGGAGACCATGTACTATTGAAGGTGTCTCCTACACGAGGGATTTTCCGTTTTGGGAGGAGAGGCAAGCTTAGTCCGAGATATATCGGACCATTCGAGATCCTCGAGAGAGTGGGAGATTTGGCATACAAGTTAGCCTTACCGCCATCGCTGAGTCACGTTCACAATGTGTTTCACGTATCCCAACTCCGGAAGGATGTACCGGACCCCAGTCACGTCATTGATTTCGACGAGATCGAAATAGCCATTGATGGCACCTTCGAAGAAAGACCAATCAAGATACTTGAGAGCCGGATCAAACAATTGAGGAATAAACCAATACACTTGGTTAAAGTACAATGGTCACGACATGGAGTCGAAGAGGCCACTTGGGAAACGGAGGACAGTATAAAGACTAGATATCCGGAGTTGTTTTCATCTTAAGTTTCGGGACGAAACTTCTTTTTAGGGAGGAAGGATGTAATACCCGAGATTTCTATGTAATTGGAACTTGTGATATTGTAATAATTGTACTTTTGTCTGAGTACTATTCTCCGTATTTCATAGTCCGATGTTGATTTAAAGATTGTAAATCTGCGCATGTAGCGCACGCTACCGGCTATGTTTAGCGTGCGCTAGCGTGGATTCATAGCGCACGCTACTGAGGGTCATTAGCGCACGCTATGCGTGGTCAATGTGATGGGGACGTGCGGTAGGTGAGATCTGGCCGAGGGACCCCTGTCGGATAGTGTCGGGATGTACCTGGACGGCTTTCGGGGAAAAGCCGAGTCAACGCCTTAGCGCACGCTACAGGTATATGCGTAGCGCACGCTAAAGTGCTGAGTACAGTTTAGTCAGTGAGCCATTAGCGCACGCTACGAACAGGATCTAGCGCGCGCTAATAGCTATTTATTATAAATAGGACAGCATCCTATTCGTGATTTCAGTTCTCTCTACTCCCATTACCCGAATTCCTACACTTAGAACATAACTCCCTTCATCCTAAACACTTCATATCAACACCCTAGTTCGTGATTGAAGATCGTGTATCATTGGAGATTGGTGTTCAAGCTTTCGGTGTTGGATTGCTTCAACTTCCTCCGTGTTCTTCACTACTTTGAGGTAGGTGATTCTTCACCGATGTTAGTAATGTTTTTAAGGATGTTTGATCATGTTTGATGGCAAGTTATTTTGTTTATAATCGGTCATCACATGTTAGAAGGATACTTTTGACGTATCGGCACCATTTATCGTATGAACCTTTGAACCATCTCAGTTTATGGACTCCTAAGCGTTTTTCAAATCGATTTATGATCAGTAATCGGAGATTACCTAGTTCGTATATTTTACGTAGAGAATCATATGTTTTGGGACTTGGAATAATCGGAACTTAGAATATTTCTTGAAGATCTTAGAAAACATATGATGTTGAGTTGATTATCCGTATATTTGTACCTCATGATCATGGAACTTCCACAAACCATTTTAGCATGACATGATCGAGGATGACTTGTATTATCACGGTAGAATTCATGAGTTCTTCACTATTCAACCCAGTTTTCGGTTTGCAGTATTCTGCCATGCAGGGTTAGCGCACGCTAACATGTATGAGTTAACGTGCGCTATCGAGGTTCAGTTAGCGTACGATACGTACGTAGCGTACGTTATGTATTGGCCGGTTTATACAGTCAGTTCGTAACTAGCGCACGCTAGTCTTAAACGATAGCGTATGCTAACAGGCCTGCTTAGCGCACGTTACGTAGAGTACGTAGCGCATGCTAAGCAGTCCAGGCAGATTGGTTATTTTGAGCTTTTCGGCCGTAGACCGAATTGTTAGGCCATCGTTCGAATTGAGATGATTTGTATATCGTTACTTTTGTTAAGGTTCGAGATTGTTACGTTGATCGAAGGAGGCGGCCTTCGAGTGTGTCGAGAACAGTGAAGTGTTTCGTCCTTGCCATTTTTGAGGCAAGTATCATATGTCGAGTTTGATTTATCATGCTTGTGGTTTTGTTCATATTGTTGAATATGAGATGTATTTCTGGAAATTCTCGTGATATTCGTTGTTGTTTGTTCGTATTGATGAACATATTGAAATGCATATGTGTATGCATAATTGATTGATTATGGTATAAATGATCTGAGGGGGGTCATGAGGATCTATGCTGAGGGCGCTGGATCGAATGTCCACCATGCGTTGGTCCGACGGGATCATCATGAGGATCTATGCTGAGGGCGCTGGATCGTTGGACGGGTTTTCCACCATGCGTTCGTCCGACGGGATCATCATGGGGATATATGCTGAGGGCGCTGGATCGCTGGATTACCATGTATTGTGTTGATGGAATCGTGAGGATTCGCATCGTTGGATTCCGGTGGCGGAAGTCCGTTTTGCATGTTTTATGATGCATTGATGATTTATTGTATGATGATACTTGTACTAGCATTGTTTTGCTAACCCCTTCGGGGGTGGACATTGTTTTGATGTTCAGGTAGCCGAGGAGCGGGGAGGCAACCACAGTACCGACAGGATGATGAAATGGCTCAGTGATGTGATTGATGTTATGGTTATTGTGATTTGTCTTTTTGGTTCGTTTAGTACTCGATTACGTCTGTTTTAATAAAGTCAATTCGATATGGTTGTATAAGTTAACTCATTTGATCGGTTGAATCAAATCTGTATTGGAACTTCAGTTGTTCGATTGTATTGTTTTTACACTCCTTCTAAATTAGCCTTGTAAATCCTTATCTAAAGGGTTTACGGCGCTGTAATTATTCCGAATATCTCGGGGTGTTACAAATTCTCATAAAGATCTGTTTCGACTTGTCATTATTCACTTGGAATATGTATAGTCAAATTCAAATTTCCTAAGTCATTGGCCAAGGTACTTATCCACGACATTTCCCCGACTGAATCAATCCTTCTATTGAACTGTTGAAACGGATATAGATTATTTCACTTATCTATTTCTCAAAGTCATATCACTATTCATTCGAATTTGATGAAGTTCCTTTAAACTCCACTAAACCTCACTACTTTTCTAAAATGGGGTATTATTATTTCTTGGTTGCTAGTGTCGTATAAGAATATTTGTTGAATCATTAAGTTCATTGCCTTAATGATTATTCATGCTTAATAGAGCCTTTTATTGGATAATAGATTTTCCGAGATAATGACTTAGTTTCATTTTATTAACTAGATGGACCCCACAGATAACAAGGTTGTGACTCAGGAAAACGAGGATACGCCTACTCCGCCGGCGATGATCACTGAAGATCAGCTTCGACAGGCACTGGCTCAGATTGAGAGCGTTACGAGACCCCTCGCGGATGCGGTGACCTTGACTGACACCCATGAGATACAGACCCAGTCTTTGAGGGAGGCTATCGCACGTATGCATCAGGACGCGTCGCCATTCCACAGTTAGAGGAACGAACTACTTGAACCACTAGAGCGTATGAGACCGGAGTACTTGGAGCTAGAGCGTAAAGTGGAATCCCTGGGGAGTCAGCTACGCCTAAAGGATCGGACTATTGCCCAGCTTCACATAACCAAATTCTTCCAGATGAATATGATCAAAATGCTGGAGAAAACGATCCGTTCCACACGTCGCGAGCATGAAGAGTTCCAGATGGTGGCCATGAAGAAATTAGCTATGGTGATGCTACTATTCCCATACTCCATGACTGAGGTAGGGGAGGCATTACATGCTCCACCGACGGACCCTACGCATTTTGAGGAGGATTCGGAGGAGGACTTCGAGAAGGATCCGAAGGAGGACCCAGAGGAGGACCCCGAGGAGGATGTGAGGATGGGTTCCGGAGAGTACTAGAGACTTGGTTATGAAATTATGTTATTTATTTCTATTTGATATTTTCCTAGAATGTGAGACTAAACAACTAAATTTCGTATTTTGGTGTGTTACGGTTGTGTATTAACGATAAACTTGTTTGAATATGACGATCTTGATTAATAGAATAATGTAGTTATAGCAACGATTATCATTTGATATGCCCTCAGTTAGTTTTATATATTAACTTGATTCATTAACAAATCTTTAATAACAACAACTAACTTTTATCACATTATACCAACTATCTTTACATATTTATGTTATAATCACATTATCTACAAATTATTAGTGTTCAATCGTGCACTTAATTCTGCATAACAACATAGAATACTAATAATTCCACATAAAACCGTAAATACTTACACATTCCCTAACTTATAATAGATGGCTGACCGAAGACGTGGATGCCCTCGCATGAATCGTGACGAGTAGCATCAACGCGATGATTGCTCAGGCTCTCCTCCCTGAGGAGGAAATGGGAACGATGCCATGGCGGAAGCCCTCGCTAAATTGACAAACTTCCTACAACAACAGACTGAAAACAACGGGAACAACAATGAAACTCATGATCGCACCTTGGAAAGAATCTTACGCTTCAACCCGCCTACCTTTGACGGGGAACCCGACGATATCAAAGCTGAACTCTGGCTGGGGAGAATTGAGGGAATTTTCAACGCCCTTCAGTATACTGATGAACAACGGATATCACTAGCTACATTCCGACTCGAGGCCGCAGCTTATGACTGGTGGAGGAGTGTAAACGAGCATTGGATGAGAGAAAACCGTGTCAGGACATGGTCTAACTTCCTGAATGACTTTCGAACTCAATACGTGTCAGCAGCAGCCAGAGAAGCTAGACGAGACGAGTTCTACCACTTGAAGCAAGGAGCCATGACAGTCGCTCAATATCAAGCCTAGTTTAATAAGTTACCTAAATACGCACCCGGATTGGTAACAACTGAGGAAGACAAGCTGTAAAAATTCACTAGAGGACTGAGGCAGTCGCTTCAACAGAGCCTCTTAACTGTTCAACTAACGACACTTGCCGAAGCTGTGGTAAGCTGCCACTCGGATCGAAAGCGGAACAACAACAAAGCCGTTTCTCCAACAATACTAAGTGGCCTGCTACCCGACCAACATCAAGGCCACCACAGAAGTTTAAGAGGACGGGAGCTCAGGGGAGTCCAAGCGGAGCAAAATCACCAGTTCTCACCAAACCAACAGCGCCATGCACCCACTGTGGTAGGAAATGACATAAGTCAGATTTGTGTTGGAGGAAGCTCGGAAAGTGCCTACGTTGCGGCAGTTCAGATCATCAAATTCGAGAATACCCAGATATGGACCCCCTAACCAGCTACTGCAGCTAAGCCAGGAAACAACTGAGGGAAAGCCCCAGCACGAGTATTTTCTCTAACTGTCCAGGAGGCACCGGAAAACAACGATGTGGTGGAAGGTACAATCCTGATATCTAATCAACTTGCACGAACACTTATAGATCCAGGATCGTCCCACTCGTTTGTTGCCCCGCATTTTTCTAAGAAACTTGATAGACCGTTAGGATCCTTACCATTATGCCTAGAAGTATCTACCCCGATGGGAGTTGGTCAGCTAGTGAATAAAGTCCATTCTGCATGTGATGTGATCATCAATGGTAACTATTACTCTGCCGATTTAGTAGTGCTTCCAATATTGGAGTATGGAGTCATCCTAGGAATGGATTAGCTGTCCAAACACTACGCACAATTGGATTGTCATTCTAAGATAGTTAGGTTTTGCGAACCTAACAAGACAATTGTGGAATTAATTGGAGACGCTAGAGTCAACCTAGCACCTATAATATCAGCTATCAAGGCTAGGAAAGCAGCTTCCAAAGGGGCAACTGGATTTTTAGCCTTCATCATTAAAAATCCCAAGAGTAAGTCGGGCATAAAAACCATACGTGTAGTATCCGAATACCCTGACGTATTTCCCGAAGAATTAACCTCCCTACCACCTGGCAGAGAGGTTGAATTCAATATCGAAATCATGCCTGGGAAGGCACCCATTGCAAAGGCACCATACTGAATGGCACCACTGGAGCTGCAAGAGTTGAAGGTCCAACTGCAGAAGTTACTCGACGTGGGTTTTGTACAACCCAGTGTATCACCTTGGGGAGCTCTGGTATTGTTTGTCAAAAATAAGGACGGAACATTGAGGCTTTGCATAGATTACCGTGAACTCAACAGTGTTACAGTTAAAAATAAGTATCCTCTCTCGAGGATAGATGAGTTGTTTAAACAACTCCAAGGAGCTACGGTGTATTTCAAGTTCGATCTTCAACATGGATACTACTAGTTTAAAATTAAGAATGAAGATGTTCCTAAAACTGCATTCCAATCTAGATATAGCCACTACGAGTTTGTAGTGATGCCTTTTGGACTCACGAATGCTCCTGCGACATTTATGGATTTAATGCACAGAGTATTTCAACCCTATCTCGACCAATTCATAGTAATTTTCATCGAGGACATACTCGTGTACTCTAAGTCGGAAAAAGATCATGAGATACATCTTAGACTAGTGTTGGATACACTAAGGCGGCACAAGTTGTACGCCAAGTACAGCAAGTGTGAATTTTGGCTGAGGGAAGTGGCGTTTCTGGGCCACATTATTTCTGGAGAAGGGATTGCAGTATATCTATCTAAATAGAAACTATTATGGACTTGGTGCCGTACTGATGCAGAATGGTAAAGTTATCGCATATGCTTCGAGGCAACTCAAGATGCACGAGAAGAATTATCCAACGCACGACCTCGAACTTGCTGCAATAGTATTCGCCTTAAAGAAATGGCGACATCATTTATACGGCGTTGAATTCACCATGTTTACGTATTATAAAAGTCTCAAGTACATATTTTCTCAAAAGGAACTTAATCGTCGACACAGAAGATGGGTAGAACTTTTAGAAGATTACCATTGTGAAATTCAACACCACCTAGGGAAAGCGAATGTCATGGCCGATGCCCTAAGTAGAAAGGCTAGAGTGGCCTGACGCATGGTCCGAGAATGGCAAGTTCTAGCGGAACTGAGCTACCTGAAACCCATTCATGAAGGTGCTCGTTTAAATTGTGCCAACCACACAGTTAAATCGAATCTATTGGACGATATTCGATTAGCCCAAGAGAGAGATCCAAAACTTCAAGAGTTTAAGGACAAGATCGATAAGGGCGAGAAACCCAGTTTACAATTACCAAGGATGGAATTGTAAGGTTTAAGGGACGTTTATGCATACCTCACGATGGGAAGCTCAAAAGACGAATTCTCGAGGAATCTCATTGCTCGAGATATACGATACACCCAGGAGGTAACAAGATGTACCGAGACTTTAAGAAACACTTTTGGTGGGTGAACATGAAGAACCAAGTGGCAGAATTCATGGCGCAATGCCTTACATGTCAGAGAGTCAAAGCTGAACATCAGCAACCCTCAGGACTACTACAGCCACTAGAAGTCCCTGAATGGAAATGGGAAATGGTAACTATGGATTTTATCAAGGATTTGCCGACCACAAGGGGAGGCTATAACACCATTTGGGTGATCGGAGACAGATTAACAAAATCATCACATTTCGTGCCGGCTAAAAAGGACGACAGTCTGCAAAAGCTGGCTAGGATTTATATTAGAGAAATCGTTCGTCTCCATGGAGTGCCTGCGGACATAGTATCAGATAGAGATCCTAGATTCGTATCTCATTTTTGGAAAGTCTTTCATAAGGAATTAGGAACTTCCTTAAGCTTCAGCACAAGTGCGCATCCCCAGACCGACGGGCAATCTGAGCGAACCATCCAGACCCTTAAAGATATGCTACACGCTGTGTATTAGACTTTGAAGGAAATTGGGATTATCATCTACCATTGGCCGAGTTTGCATATAACAATAGCTACCAAGCGACAATCGGAATGGCACCTTACGAAGCTCTGTATGGGAGAAAGTGTCGATCCCCACTCCATTGGGAAATTGATGACCATTGGACGCTGAAGACTCAACGATCAGAACCTTCAATAATGAGTACAGATTTGATGAAGGAATCCGTAGATAAAGTACGACTAATCAAGGATAGGATCCGCACAGCGCAGAGCAGACATAAGAGTTACGCCAATCAATGTCGTAAGGATCTAGAATTTGAAGTAGGAGATCAAGTCTTCCTGAAGCTAACTCCGTGGAAGAGTTTAATAGCGTCAAGAAAAGGAGGAAAGCTGAGCCCCCGATACGTCGGGCCATTCAAAATCACGAAAAGAATCGGACGATTGGCGTACCGGCTGGAGTTACCATACAATCTGGCTGGAATGCATGACGTTTTCCATGTCTCGAGGTTAAAAAAGTATCATCCAGACCCGACGCACATTCTTACTTCTGACATCCCGCCGATCAAAGATAACTTGTCTTATGAAGAGAAGCCAATCAAGATCTTCGATCGGCAAGTGCGCGAATTGAGGAAGAAGCGAATTCCCTTAGTCAAGGCCATCAGGTCGAATCAAAATAGAGAGGAAGATGCTACGTGGGAGACTGAAGAAGAGATGAAGAAATCCTATCCCGAACTATTTGGGAAGGAATTTGGGTACCAAATTCTTTGAAGGAGGGGAGGATGTAAAACCCCACAAAAAAATCATGGAAGTGTTAGACTTGGTATATATAGTTGTAAGATATCATCTCATTGTTATGAATAAATTTTGTTATGAACCCCTTGATGTTTCGATCGATTAATTGTTAATCGCCCAAATTTTAATTTTATTAAACATTTAGCACACATATTAATTAAATAACATACTAAAATAACTAATGAGCCAAGACCTAAAACATAAACTTAATAGATTGGGCTCAACCCAACATACTTTACAACTAACTAACTAGCCCAACCCAACTAATTAAATTACCAACTATTACAATTATAATCATACTTTTAAATTAACAAAAAAAAAGATGATACACACACACACACATATGGGCGGCCAGGGGGGGGGGGGAGGAGGAATTCTAGAGTCTTCATGCAAGACTCTTGACACATGTTCCCATTTCACTTCCCAACCCTCATTATCCTAACTTTAAATACTTACACATTAACCTAACCACCCTTTACACTTACAACAACAAAAAATCTGCATTAGGAGAGGGCCGAACCAAGTGGAAGAAGGAGGAAGAAGAAGAAAATTCAAGAAAAAAAAATAGGTAATTCTTTTCCCACATTTCCTTTTGTAAATTATAGTTACTACCATCCTAATCTAAATAAATCTTAAATCATGCAAACAAAACATATATCTTGGATGCATGAATCGGCCAAACAATATAGAGTGAGAGGGGAGATCGTTTTTCCACTTACGGGACCTAGAATCGACTACTTTCGGCAAAAAATCGAGGTGGGTGAAACTCTTCAAACTTTTAAATTAATAACTCTTGTTTTTGCTTGTGATGCATGTTTTAAATCTGAAAGTTCTTCATATATAATATTGAAAAATTTGTGAAAAACTTCATGTTAGAATTTATGCTATAAAATTTATATTAAAAATACACACATATATATATATATATATCATTTTCTTCATGAACTATTATTTTAAAGTTATGAAAAATATAGAGCATGCACCAATATGAATTTCTTATATGAATGCATGTTTTAAATATATATTATATGATTATTTAATATGCAATACGATTTTAGTGAATTTAAATGACATCCGATTTGGTAGTCGGATTCCGATTATGTGAAAAATTAAAATTTCATGACTTCTTCGTAATTTCTTGTAAACTCTATAAAAAATCTGGAACTTGTGTTATATTACTAAGATATGGTATGTGGATAAATTATTTGTGGCCAAACCGGGACTTGAAACGAGTAAACGGAACTTTTGGGCATAATTCGTAAATTCTTAAAGATTGGGTACTAAACTGAATTTTACGAAAATAAAACATTCTGGACCTTGTAAAGTATATATTATATCATGTATGGTCTGTTTGTAAATTTTCAAGTGATTCGGAGTTCGATATCTAAACTTGTTAGTCCAAATTGCAATTTTAAAACAATTTTGGGGGTCAAATGCAAGAAAACAAAAATTCGGGACTAAGTCCGAATTTTTCTGTAATTTTCACAAACTGGACTTCCAGATTCATCACGAGTCATCTCGTAAAGTTTCGTTAAATTCCGAGCTAAATTCATAGCTCTATAAGCCTCGGAACGATTTTCTTAAGTTTTGGGGCGATACCGTAATTTCTGGAAATTTCAGTCCCAAAACTGGAAATTTCCGAATTTTCCCTTAAATCTGGAGTCGAAGAAGTATTTTTGGCTTCCTCAAAAATTTTCATAACCATCCGATTTCATTTCATACTCCAAACGCTTAGGCTCAAACCTAAGGGTAAAAACGTCCTTCCGACCTATTTCGGAAAACCCTCGTTTCGTTTCGTCGAACCTACCCATTTAATATATCTGACCTAAACCAACAAACCATTAATAAAAAATTTGAGAGTATTTTCAAATTATATACAAGTCCTGTCCCGTATTATCGTGCCACAAATATAAGTAACCATATTCCATACTTAATCAAAAGACGCTATTAACCTCACTGACCGAATGTTTATGTGATAATTGTGAAATGCATCAATTTGATAACTGTGACTGTCCGGAAACTAAGTGCTATACAAACAAAGTGCCACGGACGGGTTCCCCTCTAACTCTATCGGGACAAAGTGCCATGTCGACAGACGAGGGCCACCTCTTGAGCTCATACGAAACATAGAGCCGATCTGCAATCCGGGGGCCACCTCTTGAGTTGTAGATCCACCTATAGAGTCCCAAATTGAGTCGGGATAGTTAGACCGAGTCTTGAACAAGGCTACCGTTGTTTCGAGCAGCGCGGCTTCGGTTCATGAAGAAGGCTACCGTTGTTTTCGATTCCCATAACCGAGGAACGGAGTGTTCCGAGGGACCTGGGTCGTAGACTTGGGGTATAATCGCGATTATGATGTGATCCGGGTATTGACCCACATCTAAGGACATACCTAGCCCAGATAAGAGATAAGGAAGCACACGCTAAGTGTGAGAGTGAAGGCTCAGCTATTGGGGCGACGGTCCAAATCTTGGGGCGACGACCTATATTGCTAGGAGTAATAAGAAGAGTCTAGAATCCAAAGTCCACATCGGCAGGATTCGAAACTGGATTGACTGATCGACTGATTGACTGACTACTTGACTTGACATCCGTCCACGGGGATAGGATTATAATATTACAACTACATAATAATTATTATTTTTTATAAAATTCCGATGTAATTGTAACTGTTTCCACTTTCTCATAATTGATAAAATTATGCATCACTTAAAAATTTTCAAAAAAAAGAGCCACACTCGCACACGAACACCCACTCACTAATACCTTTTGTCTCACCCCACCGTTTTCCCTTTTAAAACCAGAGAATGAGCCACCAGCCGAAGATGAAGAAGTTTTCGAGGAAGAGACTGAATAGAAGACCGCCATCAAGACTTAGAATTTCTGTTGTTATTATGCTTCGTACTTAACTCGTTTGGTATTTTTTTCACTGCAAACTTATGATCAGTGTAATTTTTATTTTCAGCTTTTATCACAACGAATCTTAGAACATCGGGTTAAGATTGTTGTTTTGAAATATTATCCAATCGTTATTTTGCTTCCGCTATTTATTGTTGCACTTTGATTAATTGATCGACCGATGCATCACGCCCTCATCCTTCCCGATGTTGGGGGCATGATAGAATTGGTATATAGAATAATAGTCCTTGCATTCGAGAGAAAACATTCTACTCCTTATGGAGATAAGAAAATAGGCACTGGAAGTGTTTAGAGCTCGAATGCTTAACTAGTTCGCAAGTCGATAAAACTTAATTGGGCATTAAGTTTAACTAAGATTTGTACAACGTGTACTTTGACATGTAGAGTTCCTGTCTTCACTAAGAGTTAGTGGGAGCACACATTATAGGTATGCTAATGAGATTAGTAGTCGAACATGAATCACCTCGATTCGGTCACATAGATATTACTCAGGGTTTGTCAATGACTGAATCGAAAGGTTGTGATAGGTATACATGGACCTTTGACTTGAGGTTTCAGTAGGAGATGTACTTGTGACATTAAGTTAGTCATTAGAGTAGTTCGATTCAATCGCCGGTTGGTGGGGTCAACCTCGAAATGCAACTTAGTGGGCAAATAGCAGTCTCTACTGAATACCAAGATAGAATTCTTTCTCCTGTAAGTGAGCAGGTAAATGTACTATGCGGTTAATGGCAAATAAGATCATAAGTCTTTGGCCAAAGCATTTAGAGCTAGTCGTATTTGATATAAGAGAACTCGATGATCTCGGTTTGCATTAACAAACACATAGAGTCATTTTACAATAGGGTTTGACTTTACTGTGACCCTAATAATTGACCGGGACATATGATTGAAAGGTTTATACATATACGGTATTCACGACATAATTGTTCTTAATGATCCCTTCATTCGTTCTCAATCGGGGTTTACAGTGCAGCCCGCTAGGCTGGTTAAGTGCTGCCTGCACTCATGCCTCCCAATACCGGCTGATACGGACCTACAGAGTCGCGCATCAGGATCGTTGACGGATAAATATGAATTTATCATCTCTCTATTAATATTAGCTATTGGGTATCTAATTATTATTTCTTGAAAAAATCAAATAGCGGTCTAATGAATTGAAATTAAATTATTGGGTAATTAATTTAATTCATAAGTAATATTTCTTATAGAAATATATTTGTATTTGATATAATTAATTAATTGGATTAATTAATTAGTACAAATATATTGGTGATGAAATGGAGTGTATTTAACGGAGTCTTTTGACGAACGTCCGGTACACGAGCCGAGTGACTCGGCCTGTTTCCTATCACCTTCATAATAGCCGCCCCCTCCCTCTCATTTGTCATGGTGTGGTGTTTGTTTATTGTATGTGACAAGGCATGTTACTTAAGATACTTCCAAAATGGAATTATAAGACTTATCTTATCAAATCATTTTGATATCTTACCTTTCATCACTTAGTCTTATATAATGAAACATAAGAGCACCACAACCATGATACATTATATACGGCCAAGAGTGGTAGAGGAGAAGGAAGAGTTTTTTTTAACTGTTTTCTTCATCTTTGAGGTGGAAGAGAAGTAAGAAAAATTTGAGAGAAAATCCCTATGATAACTTCCTAGCCGTGTTCTTGAAGAACGGAGTTTCATTGAATTTTCCGGTCAACATCCAACACATGTGAAGTAGAAACACTCGGCATGTTTGGTGTTTTGATCATTCATCAAGGAAGAATGAATTGGATTCGTGTTTGTGTAGCTAACCAAAAAAGGCTTGCTCGGTTTTTTCCTTCGAAGATTATATTATCAATGGACTACAAGGGTAAGTATTCTTTGATTCTCATCTTCGTTATTTTTATTTTCATTTATACGATGCTTGTATGATCCATTTTGGTGTTTGGTTTTATGCAGTTAGATCGGTTTTATTTTCTGCTGAGTATCTCATTTTTATCACCGAAATCCCAACACATATTACTCCACCAATAATTACTTTTCACATCCTTGTACATTTTACTCGTACCAGGGTGGAGAGAATATGGTGTATTACGAGCTTCTCTCAGTATAGCCTGTCTAAGATCTGCGTCTGATGGAACGCATAGTCTGCCTCAGAATCTCAAAACTCTGTCATCCTGAATCATAAATCCAAGAGCTTTTCCCCTAATCACATCCTCTCTTAGCTGGACTAGTAACGGATCCTCTAATTATTTTGCTTTAATGTCATCAATCAAAGATGACGTGATCTCTAAAGTGCATAATTGGCCCTGAACTTTCTGAAGCGAAATCTCTATATATTGTCCAATTATATCTCGACGGATCTCTGGTTGAGACGTAAGTACCTCCAGCATTTGAAGTGTTGACAGCTTCCGACTCAACGCGTCCGCTACCACATTAGCTTTCCCTGGATGGTATAGTATATCAAGATCGTAATACTTGATCAGTTCTAACCATCGAAGATGTCTAATATTTAGCTCCTTCTGGCTAAATATACATTTTAGGCTCTTGTGATCTGTTGTTACCCAAAATATTATTCGGAAGGGATTGCTGGAATGGATGAGTAACAAACAAAATGCGAGAGCACGTCCGTGGGAAGGTAAATGACACAAGATTTGCCGGGGTTGTTAGTCCCGGGCTTGAATGCTCTCGCGAGATATTATTAATACGAATACTTGGGAGTACAAATATTAATGTTAAAGTACAATTAAAATGAGTGTAAAGACCCTAGTTATCTAGCTCTTGAGTGCTGATGATTGCCGGAAGAACCAGAGATGATGCTCTGTGAGTTCTTGTAACAACGATGGAGTGTTGTGTTTTTAGCTGAGTTTGTGAACTTCCGTAAGAAACTACAGTTTTGTGTGAACTTCTGAACCTTTTTCCAGTTACTGGAGGTCTCCTATTTATAGGAGTGGAGGTAGCTGGGCGATCGCCTCTGCTGTATTATAATAAGCGAGCGATCATCTTTAGCACATGGGTTGGTCTCCTTAGAGTCCGCAGCAGTAGCTGGCAGCAACCAATGAGAAGACAACACGCTTCTGGAGTCACTATCTTGGGAGGCCCCACCTAGGATCTTTCGGCGGGTCTGTCGGTAGGTGAGGCAGTCCTTGTCGTTGACAGCTGTTGATGGGCTGGAGTCAAAGATCCTTATTCTGCGGCGCCATTTGCGAATCTACACGTGGGTCCTCGCTCTGAGATCCGGTCTTCGTAGATATGACGGATGATGGCCTTATATGTGGCATAGGACGTTCGTCCTTGGTCGGGCACCAGAGTCGATCGCTAGGTGCCAAGGGGCGATCCCCCTGGACGTCGATTGCTCGGTACCTGATCTCGGTCTGGACTCTTTGCTTGGCAAGTCTGCCTTGGATTATTTGATGCTGGCTTGGTCGCTCAGCCCTTAGGCCGATCGCTGTCGAGGCGTATAAATTGCCGCACAACAATTGCCCCCCAGCTCGCTCCGATGTTGAAGACATGGGGTTAGGTGGTTCTACTGGCGATCGCTTGACTTAGACGAGCGACTCAGCTTTTTACAGAACAGACGATCGTCTCTCGAATGGACTGATTTTGAATTTAGATGACCTGGTCGATCGCTGAAATGAGCGGGAAATGACAGCGGTTTTGAAGATGTTACCGGGGCACGTGTCGGGCTCCTATTGGGGGAGTCCGACGATTTTGTCAGGCTATCCTTTGGCGTGCCCTCGAAACGGCGTGCACACGGAATTCGAGGGCAGCATTAAATACGGCCTATCTGACGGTTGCACTTCGATCCTCGGGACTCCGCTTATTTGCCCAGAAGCCCCCGCTCCTGCCTATAAAAAGGACCGGGGTTACAAGGTGAAAAACCTTATGCATTTCTGCCTGAGAAGAAGACATAGCCGAATTCCTTTGAAGCTTCGTGTGACGATCGTCGATCGACTCAGACTCTTTAGGTAAGAACAAAAAACTTCTTCTCCCTCCTTTCTCTTTGAAACTGTCCGGAGGAAGACCAAATGCGCATGAGGCGGGTAGTACCTCCACCGCCGGGGCTTTGACCACCCGGGGTGAACCTTCTGCGGAATTCCATGTGGACACCGCCGCTGAGGCCATCTGCGCCGGGATTGAGCCTGCGGAGATCGAAGAACATTTTAATGAGGCTGACGTGGCCAAGATGGTGGAGGCCGAGCGGATCTATTCACTAAAACGGGAGGAGGCGGGTACGACGGCGCATTGGGAGCGAACCAGCGCGTTCGGCCAAGCCTTCACAGAATTTGCCGAACTCATGGAGAGATTGGCCAGTCCACTCCCCAAATTTAACTTTAGGGAATACTCGATCGCCCATCCTTATGAGCCTGTAAGGCGAACGTTGTTCCGGGCTACTCGCCGCTCTCCGTGGACCCTTAGACAGATCGGGAGCTCGACGACCAGGAAGGATTTGGACCGTTGGAGGGCGAGGTTCCATGTTCCTTCTGATGTTTGCCTCTACGTGCCTGCTGAGAACGAGCGAGCTGATCAACCTCCCGAGGGCATGGTCGCCGTCAACGAGGCGATAATGGAGGCTGGACTGTGATTCCCATTGCCGTTTGCTGTCTCCTATCTGTTGTCCGCCTGGAACGTGGCGCTGCTTCAATTGACGCTGAACGTCTGGCTGCAGATCATTTGCACCTTCGCCGTTGGAGATAAACCATCTCTTCAAGTTGACGGTTCAAAAAGGCACTGTCGGCAGCTATCACATCCAAGCTCGCTCAGGCCGGGTGATCCTTGGGGTCCCGAACAAAGTAAGGGGCGATCCGTCGAAGTGGTTCTAGGTCGGAGGTGCGTGGAAGTCGGCAGCGAGCGACAACCCGACCGACGAGTTGGATATTCCCACCAGCTTTCGGAAGAGGATTCCGAGTAAGGATTTAGACTCTCCCTTTGTTCGGATACATTCTGACCTGATCTGATTTTGGCCTCCTTTTTGCAGGTGTAATTGTTCCAGCGGCAGACAACCTCGCTTTTGATTTCGCGATCGTTTGGGAGAAGATACGGAGTCTTCCTCACGACCATATAGACGCCCGCCAAATTAACAATGAAGCCTGCTGGTTGGCTGCTCGGCTATTTTGCTACCCTCGCTATTTAAAGGTTCCAGGTACGAACTTTCGCGATCTTCTTTCACCAGCCGATCGTCTTGACTGAGAAAGATTACTAACTTTTTCGTTTGTTTTCTTTTGCAGAAATTCGTTTCCCTTGTTTCCCAGAGCCTCCTGCTACGATTGCCATGTCTAATCCGGGGGTCATGAACCGTCTTCGCCAAGGGAAAAGGTGACCCGAGCTCCTTCTGCTCTGCCACAACCGACCCCGGAGGCAAGACCTCTCCAGGAGCCTGTCTTCGAAGGGCAGGAGCCTCGGGAGGAGGAGCAACTTCGGCTTATCCGTACGAAATGGAGGGTTGTGGAGCCCTCGGCCCCTGTTACTGCTGACGAGCCTCCGATCTCCGTGCCTCCACTTTCCGCGGTTCCTCTGGTGGAGGGGTCCACGCCATCTTCGGCTTTCCTTCAGTCCATGGTGACTGCTGAGGCTGAGACGCGTGGCAGGCCGTTCTTCGGTCGTGACCCAGAGAAGGTCGAGAGGTAAGCCTGGTCGTTTTGCCAAGTTATGAAACTTGTGTAGGAAACACACTTAACTCTTTTGCCATTTGTGCAGGATCCGCCATTCCGACCCGAATTGCTCGCCGATGGTGCTGGACTTCCTGTCGAGCAAAGCTCCTCGCGAGGTCAGCGATATCCCTTCCTATGTTGCTCGGGCTACCGCTTCCCTCTTGAAGGCCTGGACGACCGATCTGGATGCGACCGTGCGTCGGCGGTCTGCTGACGCAATGCAGGCTACTTTTGCGCTAGCCCTCCAGATGGCGACGATGGCTGCTCAAGCCGTGAGGGACTTTGAGGGGCGGCCGTCCACCGCTAGTCTCCATGTGGACCTCGACGCCGCAAGGAAACAAAACATTGAGTTCGCCGATCGGCTCGCGGCTATGGAGAAGAGCTCCGTGGAGCGGCTAAACAGGCAAGGCAGGATGTTGACCGGGCGCGGGCAGCGACTAACCGGATGAGAGACCAGATGACTGAAGCCCGTAGGTCGCACGCGGCCGCGCATAAGGAGGCCGATCAGCTGAAGGTGACCGCGACCAGCGAGCTGACCTCCTCGAAGGAGGTGGCCGCCAAAACTGCCGAGCTCGAGGGCGTGAGCCAAACGGTTGCGGAGATGAAGGAAAAGCTGAAGGCGACTGAGGCCAATCCCTTCGTTAACGTGGAGTACGTCAGTGAATTCGCCTATTACATGACTTATGCTGACGCCGTCCGCGCCGCTAAGAAGGGAGGGCTCGAGGTCGGCCCTTTGGCTTAAAATTTCAAAGCCTATGCTCTACAGCCTGACTTCACCGTGCCGATCCTCGACCTTTCCGCGGATCTCGGAATCGACTTGAGCTGGTACCCACTGCCGGACAACCTTGTTCATCTGGGTGCCTCAGAGGATGGGGGTCCAGAGCCTGCTGCTGGCGATGGAACGGGCGCCGATCCTTGAGCTTTTCTGCTTTTTACTTGTAATTTTTGTAGCTTTCATTGTACTTTTGCCTTCGGGAAACCGTGTTTGTATTTGTATTACGAGTGATGAAATAAATACTTGCTTTTCTGATTTCTTGCTTTGTATGATTGTCTTTCTGAGTCTTTTGCATGGGGCATCGTAGGATTAATCGACTCCACGACCGCGGCTTGATAACACTTTTCTACCTCGGATCGTCATGTTAGATGGCGATCCACGATGATATATGTTGTGACGGGGGGAGGGATGCGTCGCATTGTCTGGGTCCACCATGTTAGATGATGTACCTTAGAGGGCGGGCGAACGTGTCCACAGATCTGTTTTGGAGGGTCCTTTGGCTATGCCCGCCTCGTATTTAAACGAAGGGTGAGCGATCGCTGCCCAAAGGAACCTTGCATGGTAACAGAGAACGGTTCCATCGTCCTCCACAACCATGTCAGCACTCTTCTACCTCGGACCCTCGTGTTATATGGCAATCCTCGATGGTATACGTTGTGCAAGGGGAGGCGATCGCTTGCCTAGGTCCTTCATGTTGATGACGAACTTTAGAGGGCGAACGAGTCATCCTCTGATTTGTTTTGGAGGGTCCTTCGGCTACGCCCGCCTCGTATTTAAACGAAGGGCGAGCGATCGCTGCCCAAAGGAACCTTGCATGGACGGATCGTCGGTTTCGTCGACCTTCGCGACCATGGCGGCACTCTTCTACCTCGGACCGTCATGTTAGATGGCGATCCTCGACGGTATACGTTGTGCTGGGGGACGCGATCACCTGCCTAGTTCCGTTATGTTAGATGACGAACTTTAGAGGGCGAGTGAGTCATCCTCTTTTTCGAGGCATTGCTCAGGCAGTAGCCTTTGGTGTGACGTGGTGGGAATCGGGGAAAGACTTCCGAAGTTTCCACCTCTTGATTGAATAATATAGATCCGGCCGCCGAGGTTGATCAGGGGGTCGACTCGTATGAGTCTTCTGGCCTGTCGCGTTCGACTCTGGCGACCGGTTTGGGAGATTGACGGGGCTCCGACTAAGCCAATAAACTGTCCAGCTTCCCCTCCTCGAACAATCTCCAGAGTTGTCTGAGGAGGTCGCGGCATTGGTTGGTGCTGTGACCGGGACTCTTGTGGTAAGCACAATATTTATTGTGGTCCAGATGAACGTTGTCCCTTATCGCCTTGGGCTTGCTTAGAGGTTCGCGCCCATTGATGGCATAAAAAATATGAGCCGAAGTTCGATTGAACTTGTGGAGGAGATGGGCTTCCACCTCCCCGAAGGACTTGAAATCACTGGGTGGCTTGGCGACCGCCTTGTTGGATTTGGTGATCACCGTCTTTTGGATGGGAGGCGGCGTCTCCTCACCTAGGAGAAGGTGAGGAGCCTCTGCCTGGCTAGAAAATCGGCAGTCTTGGCGCGAAAGATCGCGTAGGTCGGAGGGATGTTCTTTGTGAGGTGTCTGAACATGGGTGAATGACCATAGAATCCCCCCAGGACCGAGTAGAGTGCGAGCTCGTCGCTAATGGACTCGCCGGTGAGGACTATTTCATCCACCCGGTCGATATAATCCGCATCGAACTCATCTTCCCCTACCTGATTTTCATCATGCGGTGGGGGCCTTCTGGCCTGGCGACCTTGGCGGCGAAGTATGACGTGAAGTCGCTCGCCAGTTTCTCAAAGGAATTGATTGATCGCGGTGGCATTGAGACGTACCACCTATGGGCCAGATAGCCCAATGTTAATGGGAATATGCGGCACCTGGTCACATCTGACGCCCCACATCCGATCATGTAGATCCAGAACTTGCTCAAGTCGGTCTCGGGGTCCGATCTCCCCTCATACAAAGGCGTTTGAGGAGGAGCGATCTTTGGTTGCACGGGGGCAAGCTCGATGTGGACCGCGAGTGGCTCACTCGGTCCGATGATCTTTATACTGGCGCCTGCCCCAGTTTCCATGAGCCCTTTCATCTCGTCGAGATGGCATTGCATAGCGGCCATCGCCGTGGCCTGGCTGCTCGTGGCTAGGCGCTCGGAGCGGGAGCCGAGGTGACTAAGTACTGATCCCCTGGCTCCACTGTTGACGATGTCTTTGCCGCGGGGCTCGATTCTTCGGCGGATGGGAGCCAAACGGCTGACCTGTTTTTGATCGGGAGTTGGGTATGCTGAACTCCTAGTAACGGATTCGGACTCCATCGTCTCGTGGTTAGGGCCAGAATGCCCCAGTCGCCATGATGGATCGCTTCCTAGGAGGCTGAATACGGAACCGTCCAGCCTTGCGAGAGCCTTTCCTCGTGAATCGGGGCTTTCTGACGATCGCTCGACAAGTAACCCCTTGAGTTTCCGCTTGCCCGCGTGGTGGATGGCCGAGGGGGTTATGGCGGGCGCTTCGCATGCTCTCTGTCGCTCCCTTAGGATGGCCATAGCCTCCTCGATCTGTTCCGCAGTTTGGAACTGGTCGAGTGAGAGGCTGGGGCCATCCCTCAGGGGAGGGATCGAGAGTCTCGCATCACCGCGGCTACCCTATGCCGTAGGTTGGGGCTCGGATTGAGCCGGAATATGACGTCCGGCGGATCGGAGAGTGGCTCTCTTCGCTGTGGTAGCAGACGTCATGATTCTGAAGGTTTTTCTTTGAAGAACAGTGAGTGTTTCTTCAAGTATATGCCCCGGAAAACAGTGAGTGTTCTTCGAAACGGTCGGAATGAAAATGAAGGTAGGTCGAGCCGCCCTTCTTCTAGCGCCAAATGTTGTTACCCAAAATATTATTCGGAAGGTATTGCTGGAATAGATGAGTAACAAACAAAATGCGAGAGCACGTCCGTGGGAAGGTAAATAACACAAGATTTGCCGGTATTGTTAGTCCCGGGCTTGAATGCTCTCGCGAGATATTATTAATACTAATACTTGGGAGTACAAATATTAATGTTAGAGTACCATTACAATGAATATAAAGACCCTAGTTATCTAGCTCTTGAGTGCTGATGATTGCCGGAAGAACCAGAGATGATGCTCTGTGAGTTCTTGTAACAACGATGGAGTGCTGCGTTTTTAGCTGAGTTTGTGAACTTCTGTAAGAAACAACAGTTTTGTGTGAACTTCTGAAGCTTTTTCCAGTTGCTGGAGGTCTCCTATTTATAGGAGTGGAGGTAGCTAGGCGATTGCCTCTGCTGTATTATAATAAGCGGGCGATCATCTTTAGCACATGTGTTGGTCTCCTTAGAGTCCGCAGCAGCAGTTGGCTGCCAGATTCACGAACCAATGAGAAGACAACACGCGTCCGGAGCCACTGTCTTGGGAGGCCCCACCTAGGACCTTTCGGCGGGTCTGTCAGTAGGTGAGGCAGTCCTTGTCATTGACAGATGTTGATGGGCTGGAGTCAAAGATCCTTATTCAGTGGCGCCATTCGCGGATCTGCACTTGGGTCCTCGCTCCGAGATCCGGTCTTCGTAGATATGACGGATGATGACCTCATATGTGGCATAAGACGGTCGTCCTTGGTCGGGCACCAGAGTCGATTATTAGGTGCCAAGAGGCGATCGCCCTGGACGTCTATCGCTCGGTGCCTGATCTTGGTCTGGACTCTTTGCTTGGCAAGTCTGCCTTGGATTATTTGATGCTGGTTTGGTCGCTCGGCACTTAGGCCAAACGCCGTCGAGGCGTATAAATCGCCGCACAACATGATCCATGTAAATCTTACACGAAGAACCATAAAGATAATGTCTCCAAATCTTCAGAGCAAAAACGACTGCTGCTAACTCCAAATCATGAGTAGGGTAATTCATCTCATATGGTTTCAATTGTCGGGAAGCATAAGATATCACTCTACCTCTCTGCATTAAAACACAACCCAAACCAAGCCCTAAAGCATCACTATAGACTTCAAAATCATCGGTACCTTGAGGTAATGCTAACAATGGCGCCGAGGTTAACCATCTCTTCAGCTCATCAAAGCTATTCTGCCTCTCGATATTCCATTCGAACTTCTGGGATTTATGGATCAACTGAGTAAGTGGTCGAGTGATCTTCGAAAACCCCTCGACAAACCTACGGTAATATCCAGCAAGTCCCGGGAAACTGCGTGTCTATTTCAAATTCTTGGGCGGCTCCCATTCAAGAATTTCTGCTATCTTCTGGGATCCACTCGAACTCCATCATCCGAAATTTTATGCCCAAGGAATGTTACTTCCTTAATCCAAAACTCACACTTAGAAAACTTTGCATATAGTTGCTCCGTTCTCAAAGTGTTTAATACAATGTGAAGTTGTTCTACATGATCTCCTTCATTCCGTGAGTAGATAAGGATGTCATCAATGAAGACAACCACGAACTTATCAAGATAATCAATAAAGACTTTGTTCATCAGTTTCATAAACACAGCATGAGCATTAGTTAACCCAAACGGCATAACTACAAACTCGTAGTGGCCATATCGAGTACGAAAAGTGGTCTTCGGGATGTCGGAATCCCGAAGCCTCAGCTGATAATACCAGAGCGCAAATCAATGTTAGAGAAAATAGTAGCACCCTGAAGCTGGTCCAACAAGTCATTATTCGGGGTAATGGATACTTGTTCTTGATAGTCAGCTTATTCAACTCCCGATAATCAATACACAGACGGAACGATCCATCCTTCTTCTTAACAAAAAGAACTGGTGCACCCCAAGGTGATGCACTCGGTCGAATATACCCTTTTGACAAGAAGTTCGCCCAATTGTTTCTTCAGTTCTACTATCTCGGTAGGTTCCATATGATACGGCGCACGAGAAATAGGTGCTGTGCTCGGTTCAAGATCAGTGGAAAATTCTACATCTCTAGATGGAGGTAATCCCGGAAGATCATCCGAAAACACATCGGGATACTGATTCACAACTGGAATCAACGATAGATCAATTTCACCATCATTAGTGCTCATAGCATAACACCAATACCCAATACAATCTTGTTTCAACAATTTCATCGCTTTGACGGCTGGAATCATCCTGCTTGAACTACCCGATTTACGACCGACAAAAGTATGCTCGACACCATCTTCTGTTACTATTGAAATAGTTTGCATCCGATAGTTCATAATGTCACCGTGCCGACTCAACCAATCATCTCCGAGGATCACGTCCTCTCCCTTCAGATCTACCACAATGAGGGCTGAAGGCTAATCCCGACTCCAAATATATACAGGGCAATCCTTAACCTCTAGGTTACCAGTCAAATGTTCCCCACTAGGAGTGCTTACTACAAATGGTTCACACTCAATCAAGCAATCAAGACGTAAACGTTTCACACAATCAAGAGCAATGAACGAATAAGTAGCTCCTGAATTAAATAATATTGATACAAGCTGAGAAAATATTTGCGTAGTACCTGCAGTTACTGGAGCCTCTGTGTTGTCCGTGCATCTCATCTAGTACATTCGAAGCTGTACCGAACCCATACTCGATGCAGCTTGACGATCTGACCGGCCTCAGCCTCTACCTCGACCCAAAGTCGGTTGTGGCTGACTAGCTGTAACCCCCGGGTTCACACTCGGAGTTGGTGCCAAATTCTGATATTTAGCAAACCTGGTGGCAGCCTCACAATAAACAGCCCGATGACTGGTCTGCCCGCACGTAAAACAGGTCACGGGAGGAAGTGGACACTCTCAAGATAGATGACCCGTTTGATTGAAATTATAACATTGCCCTCTACTAAATGCAGAAGACTGGCCTGGTCAGAAACTTGGAGCACTACTGGCTTGATGAACTGACTTCCCGGTAGTGGAATGAGAAATCTGAAATTTACGAAATCCACTACCCTTACTTCCTGAAAAACCACTAGTCGTCTTCAGCTTCTTGCTTTTGGTGCCCGATCTTGATGCTGAAATAACCATCTCGATGGCCAATGCATGATCCTGGTATACTTTCAAAATCGCACATCTGAAGCCTGCCATAGCCTCTCGAATCTGGGTTTCATCCTCAAGTCAAAGTAATGGATCATATCCACTTCGGTCTTTACCGGCTCACAAACATGATTCAGTTGTTGATTATATGTGATGATAGCTTCAGTGATAGGTACATCATGTGGAGTTGCAGTAAAGAAGTCTGCAATCCATTTCTCTTTAACTGGCCAAGGGCAGTACTCCTCTTCTGCCCAGCCCTAATAACGTACGCTACGGAAGAATTAATGTGCGCTAAAAAGTCATATTAGCGCACGCTATCGACCTACTAGCGTGCGCTACCTATACGTCTCCAGAGTCCAGAAACATTCTGCCTCTACTGTCCGGCTTAAATAGCATGTGTTACCACTTATTTAACGTGTTCTAACAAGCTATGTAGCGCACGCTAGCGTACCGCATAACGTGCGCTAACTGTTCAATCCTGTTCGGAGTCCAGCCCTTACTGGAGTACCGAATTAGCACGCGTTACCAAACATATCTAGCATGTGCTAATCCACCACCATAGCGTGCACTAATCTATAGACTTAGTATGCGCTAAACTTCCCATGCACAACACAACTATCTGAGCCAAATGAAACATTACACCGTAGTTCTCGACAAAACAACAAAATGAAAATTATAACATTATCAGAAAATGTGTATATTACAATAAAGATCTTTTAAATATATGCCGTAAGGATATGTCTCGGGAACCTATAGATGGATCTAAAAAGGCCCATTTCCCTCAAAACAAAAATTTCGACAATACATGTCGAAGATGTAGTATCCCAGGATACTTTGCAAAAGATTGCCCGTGATTCTGCTCCTGTTAACCCATCCAAACCTCCATATAAAGTTCAAAAAGAAGTAAGTATATGTCGCCACATGGAGTGAATATGAGGATGATGAGGAATAACACGAGCGAAGCAACCTAGCTCTCATGGCTCGAAAAACAGCCGATAATGACACAAAAAGTGAGGTAAGTAATTCTTCTCATGAAGAACTTCTTGATGCATTTGAATCTTTAAGTGATAAATTTGAAAAGGTTTGTAAAATAAATAAATATATGAAAAAGAAAAAAAAATTCTTGAAGATGAAAATGTTAAAAACCTAAATAAAGACAGAGAAATTATAGTCGATCATTCCTGCTATCTTGAAACTGAGAAAAATGTAAGAGATGTTCTATACAAAACACAAAAAGAACTTAAAGTTAATATCAAAAAATTCTCTTGTGGTAATGATAAATTTGAACAACTTTATCTCTTCAAAGATTTCCTTTATCAAAATAAGGGATTGGATATAATTCTTTTCCAATGAAAAAATCCTTAGATAAAACTTCAACGGACTCGGAAAAATTAAAAACAGGAATCGCATCATGTCCCAAATGCCTGAAAATAGGACATACCGAAACTTTTTGTACTAGGCCTAGACAAACTATCAAAGTCAAACAGATATGGGTACCTAAAGGGAAAATAGTTCCAAACAAAGTATACATGTCTAATGCTACAGGACCCAAACTAGATTGGGAACCTATAAAATGAAAGAAATTTAATTTTGTAGGTATAAAGCAAGGACGACTGTACCATCAAATAAATGATATATTGATAGCGGATGATCTAAGCACACGAGTGGAAACGAGCATCGCTTCACAGAGCTCGAGAAAGAAGAACGAGGATTTGTCACTTTTGGTGATAATAAAAAGGGTAAAATCAAAGGTACATGTAAGAAAGGTAAGAAACCCTTACCAATTATTGATAATGTTCTTTTTGTCGATGGCCTAATTCATAATTTACTTAGCGTTTCCCAATTACGTGATACAAGACTAAAATTAGTGTTTGAAACCACTCATTCCACTGCAATGAGAAATGATAATATAATATTTATGGATTAAAGTATGAAAATATTTATATTGTGGATCTTCAAGATGAATCATTCTTTAATGGAAACTGTTTAATTTCATACGAAGGAAAAGCTATGATTTGGCATCGAAAATTTGGTCGCGCCTCTCTACATTTAATTTCAAAATTAGCTAAAAATGATATTGTTCGTGTTCTACCAAAATTAAATTTTAGAAAAGAGCACATTTGTGAAGCTTGTATTAAAGGTAAACATGCTAGATGATCATTTAAAACAAAAATAGAAATATCCACTAGCCAAATTCTTGAATTAATTCATATGGACTTAATAGGACCATCTCAGCATACTAGCTTGTGTGGTAATCTTTATACTTTAGTTATTGTAGATGATTTTTCCCGATTTACGTGGGTAAAATTTTTAGCAAACAAAAGCGATGCGTTTAATAAATTTGTTAAGTGGTGTAAACTAGCACAGAAAGAAAAGAACTTGCCAATTATCTCTTTTAGAATCGATCATGGTGGATAATTCAACTCTAATGACTTTGAATAATGGTGTGACAAGTATGGCATTGGTCATAATTTTTCGGCACCCCGGACACCTCAACAAAATGGAATTGTCGAGAGGAAAAATCATACTCCGTAAGAAATGAGCCAGACAATGCTTAATGAATATGGGCTTTCTAATATTTTTGGGCCGAAGCTCTCAACACCGCATGTTAGGTCACGAGCCGAGTTTACATTCGGAGAAATAAGATGTTGACGCCAATGAAATATTCAAAGGCAAAAAGCCTAATTTATCTTATTTTCATCCATTTGGTTGTAAAGTTTTCATCCCCAACAATGGTAAAGATAATTTGGGAATTCGATTCTAAATCTGATATTGGCATATTTCTTGGATATTCACTAAACAATAAAGCTTATCGAATTTTAAACAATTAAATTTGATGATTAAGTTTTACACCCAAATTAGTGATACTATCCTTCTCGCTCAGGAGCTTCTTCATGGTTATGGGCAGAAGGGGATGCCTAGTCGGTGTGTCTTTAAGGTTGACCTTATGAAAGCTTACGACACTGCTGGGTGGGATTTTTGTTTATTGCTTTGCAGTGTATGGGTTTTCATCATACTTTCATTGCCTGGGTCAGAGAGTGTATCACTACTCCGGCCCATTCTATCTCCTTGAATGGGGATGCTGAGGGTATGTTTAGAGGCCATAGGGGTCTGAGGCAGGGTGACCCTATTTCTCTGTATCTGTTTGTTATTGTTATGGAGGTCCTTCATGGTATTATCGCCAATGTGATTGCTCATACTTAGGAGTTCTTTTCTATAATCCTGATGAGGTCTCTATTGTTGTTATTAAGAAGAGTATTGAGATCATCACCTCCTTTTCTGGCTTACGAGCCAACCCGAGTAAGAGTAATATCTTTATTTCAGCGACTGCTCAGGTGCAGGGGATTCAACTTTAGAAGTTGTTAGGGTTTCAGTTGGGTCAGCTTCGTGTGAGGTATTTGGGAGTCCCGTTGATTTCGTCGAAGCTGACGGTAGCTATGTGTTCCCCTTTGATTGAGAGGATTGATGGTAGGCTGATTACTTGGGCTAGTACTGCACTATCCATGGCAAGCCAGTTCCAGCTTATTCGCTCTATATTATCTACTTTGCATATTTATTGGGCTGGTATTTTTATTTTGCCTAAGGGTGTTCTCTCTTTGATAGAGAAATGCATCAGACGTTTCCTTTGGAGAGGTTCTCATGATTCAGGCCATGCCAAGGTGGGTTGGACTAAGGTTTGCTTGGACGTGGATTGTGGGGGCCTTGGCATTATCCAGTTGAGACTCCAGAATCAGGCTTTGATGACCCATCATATTTGGGCTCTGCTCACGGGTTATAACCGCTCTGTTTGGGTTAATTGGCTTCGGACTTTTAGGTTGCAGCAGTGTTCTTTTTGGGATATTCCTGTTCCTTCTTCTTCAACTTGGTATTGGAAACAACTTCTGAAACTGCATCCCCTAGTTATGGGAGCATTTCAGTACTTTATTGGTGATGGCTCGTCTTTTTTCTTGTGGTCGGACCCCTGGCATTCCATGGGTGTGGTTAGAACTTCTGTTCCTAGAGCCCTTCTGTGGACCAGCATTGATGTGTGTGCTCGGCTTGATACGATTATTTCTGAGGGTTATTGGCAGTGGCTGGTGGTCGATAGACCTGAGATTCTGCATATTAGATCTGCTATTCCGTCTGTTTTTGGGGGTCAGGATCGCATATCATGGAGACTGCATAGTTCGGGTAAGTATTCATTCTCTTCTGCTATGCGGTTCCTCAGAGGTTTCTCGTCCCCTGTTCCATGGGCCCCACTCATGCACGGACTGGGGAAGATTCCTAAGCACTCTTTCATCCTCTGGTTGGCTATTCAGGAGCTATTATCGACTATGGATAAGCCTTGGCTTCTACAGTTCGATGGTATTTGTGTCCTTTGTGGTATGGCGACAGAGACTCATTCTCATTTATTCTTTCAGTGCCCTGATTATAGTCGATGTATTTCTATTGCTAGGAGGGTGGTCCGCTTTTGTTGGTCCCACTCTGTGTGGAGTTCGGGGTTGTTGTGGGCGGCTAGGAGGTGGAGCGTTAAGCACGTGGTCAATGTGGGTTACCGTACTTTCCTAGCTGCTTTGATCTATTTGATTTGGCAGGAGAGGAATGGGAGGAGATTTGGTCAGAGATGTCGGGATCCTCACACAGTTACTTTTTAGGGGATCGGTCTCGTTCGTGACATTATTTCTCAAATATGGACCGATCGGTCTCTATCTACTCTGGTTGTTAGATAGATTTGGAGGATAGCTTGGTAGTCAGTTATCATTGTAGCTTTTGTAGCCTTTGTTGCTATGTCGGTTATGTATTGATAGATTTGATCATTTGTAATGTCGTTTGGTGGACCATTCTACATGGTTGCTGTGGTACTGGCCAACCTTTTAGTCCACTCTTATTTATTTTATGCAATTGACTTTTCCCAAAAAAGGTTGTGTTTGATGATGATGCAGGTATAATTCCAGCAAACAAGGTTTCAGAAGCATCAAAAGAGTTGGAGACGCTTGACATAAATTCTGAGAAACTTGAAGGAAATCCATAAAATCTTCCTAAAGAGTGGACAAATGTGAAATATCATTCTTTTGAACAAGTTCTTGCTGAAATCAGTGAAGGTGTACAAACAAGGAGAAATATAAATGATTTTTTAAGTAATTTTACATTTATTTCTCTTATGGAACCAACGAATCTTAGAGATGCAATAAATGACGAAAGTTTGGTCATTGCTATGCAAGAAGAATGTAATCAATTTAAAAGAAACAAAGTATGGGAATTGGTTTCGGCACCCACAGATAAAACGATCATCGGAACTAAATGGATTCATATAGTGAAGACAGATGATAACGGTCTTCCGGTTAATAAAAAATTCAGACTAGTCGCTCAAGGAAACAGTCAAGAGGAAGGACTAGACTACAAAGAGACTTTTGCACCGGTTACTCGTCTTGAGGCTATTCGTCTTCTTTGTGCATTTGCTTTGTATAAAAAGATTAAGCTTCATCAAATGGATGGAAAAAGCACTTTTCCAAACGGAGTTATTCAAGAAGAAGTCTATGTCAAGCAACCACCGAGATTTGAAGAATTTTGGTAATGTTATGCTTATTTGTCAAATATATGTCGATGATATTATATTTGGTGCTACTAACGATTCTCTGTCCCAGGAATTTGCAAATCTCACGAAAGGAGAGTTTAAAATGAGCATGACGGGTGAATTGAAATTCTATCCTGAACTTCAAATAAAGCAACTCGAAGACGGAATATGAATTCATCAAACAAAGTTTGTCAACGAGCTATTAAAGAAATTCAAGATGGAAGGATGCAAGGAAATTTTTACATCTATCTCATCCATCCTGAAACTTGATAAAGATGAGAATGGTAAACCCATCGACCAAAAACAATATGGAGGTATGATCGGATCTTTACTTTATCTAACTATCTCTAGACCCGACATTATGATTGCAACCTGTCTATGTGTTAAATTTCAAGCTAATCCAAAAGAATCCCATTTAACTACTTGCAAAAGAATTTTCCGATATTTAAAAGGAACTACTAGTTTAGGATTATGGTATCCATCAAGCATGATTTAGAATTATTTCGCGTATAGTGATGCTAATTTTGGTGGATGTAAAAATTGACAGAAAGAGTACCAGTGGGACTTGTCATTTTATAGGTTCATGCTTGATATCTTGGGGTAGTAAGAAACAGACTAGTGTGGCTACTTCCACAGCTGAAGTCGAATATATGGCTGCTGAAAGTGCGTGTGCACAAGTACTATGGATTAAAAATCAATTACAAGATTATGGCATTACTCTTAAAAATATAGTTATTTTTGTGATAATACAAGTGCCATAAATTTGAGCAAAAATCCCATTTTACATAGTAGGACAAAACACATTGAAGTTCGTCATCATTTTATTCGTGATCATATCCAAAATGGGAATGTTCGTCTCCAATTTGTAGGAACAAATGAACAATTGGCAGATACTTTTACAAATTACCCTAAGAATCATTTAATTTTATATGGATAAAATGGGACATGTTGATCATTTTTACATATATAGCAAAATGTTCATGAAAAATGGACAGAAATCATCAGAAGAAATTAAATGTCCTTTTGGTCAATCTAACGGCCACTATACATTCATCATATGGCCGTAATCAGTTATTCTGATTCCAAAACGGTAAAGGAATTAATGTCCGATATGCACAATGACTACGTACACTACACAATACCGAAATAAGGGCAGTAACACTGGAACCCCCATTACGACCGCTATGTTTTCATATAATGCACGTTATGGTTGCTACATTACAGCCGCAACCAAACATAACGTTCGTTACGTGATATTTCTAGAATGATATAATCCTGATCGACTGTCATTTTTTCATTATCCCATAACCTTAACCCTAAAATTACGATTACTCCTCTTCAAAAACCTCCCAAAACTCAAACAAAATCTCTCAATCCTTTCCAAAAATCATGGCAAGCACCCGATCAGGAAAGAAAAGAAGAGGAGATTCATCTGCAAATACATCGTGAATCCCTAATTGGAGAAGGTATTCAAAGAAATTCTCATTGATGAAGAGGTAACTTCAAGCCATCACTTTGATTTTGAATCATTGAAGAGTATTGGAGTTAACATTGAAGAATTCTTTGATATTTTGGGAATACAAAAATTCATAATTTTTGCTCGACCCGTGTTTGAGCACTTGGTTAAGGAATTTTATGCAAATTTTTCTATTAACTACAACTCGGATGGTTTTGTCGTTATTCATTCGTTAGTCCGTGGTACACCAGTAAACTTTGATGTCGTGAAGATTTCGAAATGGTTTATCTTACCTAATGAAGGTGTGTTGTGCACCGGTAATTTTGCTTCGAATAATGATGATGTTAATTATGACTTTTCTGATTAAGATGACGGAAATTTGAATGAAATCATTGTTCATGAGTACCTCAAAACTTAGACTATACTTGAGGTAAATTCTGACATTTGAAAATAACGATTTTGGCTTAAATATCCATCTACTTCATGATGTAATCACTTGAAGCTTAATGCCCACGGACAATGTACAACAGAAACTCATGGACACTGATATGGAAATCATCTATCATTTGTTGAAGGACAAACAGGTCAATTTCGCCAAAGTCGTCATGAAATGGTTTGTAGAGAAAGGTATGATTTTTCACAATAGAGGCTATGTTAAGAAAAATCGGTAAAGGAAATCAGGAATGTCTTTTGGTTCCATTTTGACAGAGATTTTCAAAAGAGAAAGTGTTGATTTGACTGGGCTTCATGGAATGGCTACCCCAAGGGGAACATGGTTCGTGAAGGAACTATACGGTCTATGAGATACATACAGATGAGGAACATGGGGTTGAGTTTATTTTTCATATATAAGAGATGGCGATTCTCTAGTCGATGGTGGTACCTTACCTCATATTGAGGATATGATAATGACTAGAGGGTTTCAGGCCGAGAGGCCCCGTCTCCATGCTCCTATATCCCAGACCAGTTCATCTGGAGGAGACAGAGCAAATTCGTCTTCATCTCAGATGGATGTTCGCATGGGACGACTTGAGAAAGATGTTAAGGAGATGAATCTAAGAGTTCAAAGGTCAGATACCATGACTGAAAACATCTTTACTCACTTCGGGATTCCCTTACCCCCCAGCTTTCAGACTCCAACCTTGATTAGATGACTTTTCTAGAATAAATATTCCTGTTTTGATAATAGCCAAACGTACAGCAAAGAAGTCTTAAGTAGTCAGAGTATCGCTAAGTATGGCAGCTACTAGGAATCTCCATACAGACCATCCATACAGCAAGAGATATTCTACAAGAGTCCATCCTACAGAGCTTACATCATACAACAGAAGTTATAGTACGTTGGATACAACAGTCAGACTGAATGTGTTTTACTTAGGAAAAGTAAAACACATCCAACATGACTGAATAGAAAAAGCTTTAAATTGTTGTAAAATAAACATTATTTATTCATAAAATATTTTAAAGCAGTATTTATTGCTGATAGGACAACATTTAATGCGGCCGGAGAGAGACAAGCCTGAACGCACTGAAGAGCATTTAATGTGAAGTCAAAAATAATGTCTGAAGCATTAAATGCGAGCTGCCTTTAATTCAAACATTCAGCAGCCGCCAATCAGAGACGTCAACATCTCACCAACCAACCAACTACTACATTTATAACGGATCTATTTCCAAGGTTATAAATAGCCCCAAGCAAGAGGACATTGCATACACCCAAGATTATTCACTCTAGCGCATACATCTGACAGATAGCTCTGACAATTTTAGCTATTAAAGAACACTATATTTCGTGAGCATACAACAGTATCAAGCGAATAAATATACTAAGTCCTCAACGTAAACAACATAACATATAGATAACGCTCGTAAAATATATAGCTACTATTTGGAATCATTGTACCACCTTTCACCATTGAGATCAACATTAGCCCTGTATGGACTAAGTTCCTTGCACATTTCGACCTGTGTTGGAAGAATAGCATTGAAGATGAAGCTTCGATCTATGTGAGAAGAAGCGAGTCGAAAGAGCTTGAAGACAATCTGTGTGAACAGCTAAAGCTATAGTCCCTGCATCAATCTGTGTGAACGATACTCAGATAGGTTTAGTTAAAGTCACGTAGTTATGTACCTAGTGATTTTAATAAACTCTTTACTCTTGTGTGGAGGACCAGTGGATGTAGATGGGTTTACCTCGAGCCAATTAATACTCTGTGTTATTTACTTTACGTCCTTACTATTTTCATATAACTGTGATTTATTGTATACATTGTGAAAACTCTCTGTGCATCAAGCAAACAGGAGAATACCTAGTTGTTGTATTTACATCAACTTACTATCATACTTCTGCTACGCAATTAACTTCGAAAATCATACAACTTATTGTATTCTTACCTTCCAAGCTGTTTACTGGTATACTCTGTGGCCAACAAGTGGTATCCGGACGGTTGATTCTAAAAAGAATCAGTCGATTTTTAACTGAATTAGATCCATAAATCACTAGCTTTGACAACTTTATTTTATAGTTTGAACATCCTATGTATAAGATGGACTCATCTATGATAAACAAGTCTCCTATGTTTTCCATTAACGAATTTGATGACTGTAGAATCAGGATGGAAGCCCATCTTGCAGCCATGCACAAAGAAAAGATTTATGTCATCCTAGAAGGACCTATCAAGATTTTGTAGGTTAACACAGCCCCAAGAATGGAAGGGCAACCGTATGCCGAGATGCTAGAGAAACAGCGCGATCAGTGGACGACTTGTGAGCGCAAGCGTGCCAACCTGGACAACATCACCAAGAATGCGCTATTTGTCACCCTCGACAAAAGCACATTCTCCAAGGTAAAGAGCTGTCAGACAGCAAAGCAAATCTGGGAGAAACTCAAGCTTATTTACGAGGGTACTGAGCTCTCAAAAGAAAAAAAAATTTCTGGACTTACTGAGCAGTTTGAATCTCTCGAAATGAAATCTTCCGAAATGATCGGTGAACTTGAAGCATTGGGTAAAATGTATACCCCAAAGGGGAAAAATTTAAAAATATTTAGATCAATCCCAACCCGATAGGACATTAAGACTACAACTATGCGTGTATCCGATAATCTAAGCGATATCTCTACTTTTGATCTTTTCTCTGACCTCAAAGCTTTTGAGCATGATATTAACAGGAGAGATAAGACAGAAGAGTCACCTGCCAAGACTACAGCACTGGCTGCTGTATCTGACAGGAGACACAACTCCGCACCCAGCACATCCAAATCGGCACACAAAACTGCAGACAGCGTCGATGACATCGTGTCGCAAGATGAAGTGGCCCTACTCATGCACAAGTTTAAAAAGTTAATCAAACAGTCTGGAAAGACTCCATATATGCCCAAGCCTTTTCACAAGGTAAGCTATGAATCTCCTTCATCTGGTGATTCTAACTTACGCTATAACTATAGGAAACCAGGACATTATGCAAATAAGTGTCCACATCCAAAAGTGCAAAAGTTTCCAGAAGCTGAGCAACAGGAAAAGGATGAAAGAAGGCTTGTCTAGAAAAATAAGCTCAAAGCCCTGATCGGTGAATCAGAAGCCTTGCCCATGTCGAACAAGACCGAGGAGTTCCTTCAGGCAATCACTGACATGGACTCCTCCGATGACGAAATCGAGGATAAAGCATATATGTGCTTTGTGGCTAAAGAAATACAGGATGATGATGACAGCGATGATGAAGTAAGTTCGAATTCGACTATTCCCATAAATGCATCACATACTTTTGAAAATATAATGAATAAATTCAAAAACATTCAAATAGCCCATGAGACACTCAAATGAGAAAACATACAGCTCGAAATTTCAAACTTGGAGATGAAAGATGAAAATGAGTTGTTGAAGAACAACTATGAAAATATGTCTCTTGATTGCGAAAACAACAAAGTCACCTTTGAAAAACTCATGGAAAGCAATCATCAATGTTGAAGCATTAATCCCACATCGGGAAAATACAAGCCTTGCAATCAATATATAAAGATCCTGGACTACTCCTCTCATTGCCAATTGGTTTTGAGATGGAACTCCAGACTTTAACATGGTATCGGAGCAGGCTTTCATGTGCGAGCCCAACGGCCCACGATGTTGTAGCTCCGCGCCACCCGAGTTAAAAAAAAAAAAAGTCCACGCTGTAAGCCTTGGCTCCAGCTACGCGTGAGGAGGCGTGTTGAAGCATTAATCCCACATCGGGAAAATACAAGCCTTGCAATCAATATATAAAGATCCTGGACTACTCCTCTCATTGCCAATTGGTTTTGAGATGGAACTCCAGACTTTAACAATCAACTTGCCAAAGATCCAAATGAGGCAAAGTCTCATAATGAGAGCAAGGAAAATGATTATGTTTTACTCGAATCAAGGACAACAACACAATCAAATAAATGGTACATTGATACTGGATGTTCTAACCACATGAGTGGAAACGAGCATATTTTTACGCAGCACAATAAGGAAGATCAAGGATGTGTCACCTTTGGTGATAACAAAAAGGGTAAAATCAAAGGCACAGGTAAACAGGTAAGAATTCTGTACCAACTATAGAGAATGTTCTTTTTGTTGATGGCCTTTGTCATAATCCTCTCAGTGTTTCCCAATTATGTGATACTGGACACAAATTAATTTTTGAAATCGCCCATTGCACTGCAATGAGAAAAGATCAAATTGTTTTTATTGGACTTAGATATGGTAATATTTATATTGTTGATCTTCAAGATGAATCATCATTCAATGAAAAATGTTTAATCACATACGATGAAAACGCCACTATTTGGCATCGAAAATTACGGCACGCCTCTTTACCGCTTATTTCAAAATTAGCCAGAAATGATATTATCCATGGTCTACCAAAACTAAATTTCAGAAAAGACCACATTTGTGAAGACTGTATTAAAGGGAAACATGCAAGAGGATCGTTTAAACCCAAAATGAAAATTTCCACTAGTCGTATTCTTGAATTAATTCATATGGATTTAATTGGACCATCTCGGCATGCTAGCTTTAATGGTAAACTTCATACAATGGTGCTTGTTGATTATTTCTCAAGATTTACTTCGGTAAAATTTTTAGCAAATAAAAACGATGCTTTTAATGAATTTGTTAAGTGGTGCAAGCTTATTCAGAAAGAAAAAGATTTGTCAGTTATCGCCATCAGAACCGATCACGATGGAGAATTCGACTCAAATGATTTTGAAGATTGGTGCGATATTGTTGGGCACAATTTTTCAGCACCCCGAACACCCCAACAAAATGAAGTTGTCGAGAGGAAAAATCGCTCTCTAGAAGAAATTATTCGAACGATGCTTAATGAGTACGGGATACCAAAGTATTTCTTGGCTGAAGCTGTCAATACAACCTGTTATGTGATAAATCATGTTTATCTTCGGAGAAACAAGATGATGACTCCATACGAAATATTCAAAGGTAAAAAACCAAATTTATTTTATTTTCATCTGTTTGGTTGTAAAGTCTTTATTCACAACAATGGTAAGGATACTCTGGGCAAATTTGATTCTAAATCTGATATTGGTATTTTCCTTGGATATTCACTCAATAGTAAAGCTTATCGTGTTTTTAACTTATAAGAGGCTCGGTAGAAGAGTTAATTCATATAAAATTCGATAATACAGCTTTACCCCCGAGAAAGGTTGTTTTTGATGATGATGCAGGTATATTTCCAGCAAAATAAGTGTCTGAAGCATTGAAGGAATTGGAGAAGCTTCACATCAACTCGGAAAAGCATGAGGAAAATCCGATAATCTTCCTAAGGAATGGGCAAATGTAAAAGATCATCCTATGGAGCAAATTCTTGGTAAAATCAGTGAAGGTGTGCGAACAAGAAGAAATGTGAATGATTGCTTGAATAATATTGCTGAAGCCATTAATGAAAAAAATTGGGCGGTAGCTACGCAAGAAGATCTCAATAAATTCAAGAGAAATAAAGTATGGGAATTGGTTCCGGCACTGGTAGGCAAAACTGTCTTCGGTACAAAATGGCTTCATAAAGTAAAAACAGATGATAATGGCCTCCTAGTTAAAAATAAATCAAGATTGGTCACTCAAGGATACAACCAAGAGGAAGGATTGGATTATCACTACTAAAAAAAGACATTCAACATCGCTCGTTTAACATCGGTTTTGTAAAAACCGACGTTAAAAAAGACGCGGTGGCATAATTGAAAATTTTAAAACAAATTAACATCAGTTATGCTAAAAACCGATGTTAAATTAACAATTAACATGGGTTTTTAAAAAAACCGATGTTAAATTAATCCATTTCACATCGGTTTTTCGAAACCGATGTTAATTTTTAAATAAAGTTTTGATTTTTTTAAAAAAATTCCAGATTTTTTAAAAAATTTAACATCGGTTATACTAAAACCGATGTTAACTTAAAGTTAACATCGGTTTTTAAAAAACCGATGTTAAACAATGTTAATTTTTAATTTAACATCGTTTTTAGAAAAACCAATGTTAATTTTTAATTTAATTAAAAAACCGATGTTAAACAATGTTAATTTTTAAGTTAACATCGGTTTTTAGAAAAACCGATGTTAATTTTTAATTTAACATCGGTTTTTTGTATAACCGATGTTAAATTTTTAAAAAATCTGGATTTTTTAAAAAAATAGAAACTTTATTTTTTAAAAAAAATCCAGAATATTAATATTAAAGATTGGATGTTTATATTTATTGTTCAAAAATAAAAGGTAAAATTTGGAAGTTTTTATTTAAAGTTCGAAAATATAAAATAAACATTAGTTCGAAAATAAAAAATAAAAATCGGATGTTTTTATTTAAAGTTCGAAAATAGAAAATAAAAATCGGATGTTTTTATTTAATGTTTTGAAAAAAAAGTGGAATATTATTTTCCATAAATAAATAAAAACTGAATTATTATATATATTTTTAAAAACCTCCTAGTTTTTGTAATTTTTTTTACTTTTCATAAAAAACTATTTTATATTTTTACAAAAAATCTAAAAATAAAAAAAATAATATTAAATATTAATTATAAATCAGATCCAGATTTTTTAATTTATTATTTTTTATTTTCGAGCTTTAAATAAAAATATCCGATTTTTAATATTAATATTCTAGATTTTTTTAAAAAAATAAATTTTCGATTTTTTAATATATATATTAAATTATCTTATATTTATATAAATTTATAAATGTATATAGTATATAAATATAACACATAGCAAAAAATATACAAGAAGTTCATGTGGCGGCATGGTAATATCACACTTCCACAAGCAAGATGTGGTGAGTTCGAAACCCACCAACACGAAATTTAATGGTATTTGTTTTAGGTTGGTGGGGCTTGGTGCGGGGGGCTGGTGCGGGTGGTTGGGGCGAGTATCTGGGTTGGGGCCGGGTTGGGCTAGCTGGGTTAGCTGCGGTCCGATAAAATTTTAAAATCGCGAAATTTAACATCGTTTGTCCCATAACCGATGTTAAATATCGCGATGTTAAAATTAACATCGGTTTCTAATAACCGATGTTAAATGTCCAAAAAACCCGATGTTAAATGTCTGTTTTGTAGTAGTGTATGAAGAAACTTTTGCTTATGTTTCCCGTCTTAAGGCTATTCGCCTGTTATGCGCCTCTGCTTCGTATAAAAAGATAAAACGTCATCAAATAGATGTGAAAAGCGCATTTCTAAATAGTGTTATCCAGGAGAATGTCTATGTCAAGTAACCACATGGATTTGAAGATTATGATCATCTAGATCATGTTTACAAGCTCCATAAAGCTATATATGGATTAAAACAAGCTCCGAGAGCATGGTATGAACATTTAAGCACATTTATTATTTCAAATGGGTATACTAGAGGTCACGTTGATAATACTCTATTTATTAAGAATTTTGGTCAAGTATGCTTATATGTCAAATATATGTCGACGATATAGTATTTGGTGCTACTAACGATTCTCTGTCCCAAGAGTTTTCAAATCTTATGAAAGCAGAATTCGAAATGAGCATGATGGGTGAGTTAAAATTCTTTCCCGGACTCCAAATTTAAAAACTCGAAGAAGGAGTATTCATTTATCAAACCAAGTACGTTAATGAGCTTCTAAAGAAATTTAAGATAGAAGGGTGCAAAGAAAACTCTACACCTATGTCCTCCACTCTTAAACTCGACAAGGATGAGAAAGGTACATCTGTTGATCAAAAACAATATCGAGGTATGATTGGCTCATTACTTTACTTAGATGCCTCTAGACTCGATATTATATGTTTGCTACATGTCTTTGTGCTAGATTCCAATCTAACCCCAAGGAATCTCATCTTATTGCTTGCAAACGCATTTTCTGGTATTTAAAAGGTACTACTGGTTTAGGACTTTGGTATCCACCAAACATTGATTACGAACTTTTTGCCTATAATGATGCTGATTTGGGTGGATGTAAAATTGATAGAAAAAGTACAAGTTGAACATGTTATTTCATGAGTTCATGTTTATATTCATGGGGGAGTAAGAAACAGACTAGTGTGGCTACTTTCATAGCCGAAGCAGAATATGTGGCTGCAGGAAGTGCATGTGCACAAGTTTTGTGGATTAAAAACCAGTTACAAGATTATGGCATTTCTCTTAAAATACTCCTAATTCTTGTGATAATACGAATGCCATAAATTTAAGCAAAAACCCCATTTTGCATAGTAGGACAAAACATATTGAAATTCGTCACCATTTTATTTGTGAACATGCCCAAAACGGGAATGTTCGTCTCCAATTTGTTGGGACTAATGAACAATTAGCATATATTTTTACAAAACCGTTACCCGAAGAATCATATAATTTTATTAGGCTAAATTTGGGAATGGGACATATTGATCATCTTTAAAATTTTGCATCATATATATATCAAAATGGTCATAAAAATCAGAAAGAAATCATCAGAGGATTAGTACTATTCATTTGGTCAACATTATGGCCGCTATGGATAGTGCATTACGGCCGCTATCAATTGCTTTCAGTTATCTTTCTCAGGACAATATTACGTATGCTATACCAATGGAATATGTATGTTAAGGTTGACTACGTACGTTACGAGAGCAATTTTACGTACATAATATAAAATTCAGATTTTGGACAGAAGCCACTGGACTAGATGTTACAGTCGTTATTACCATATTTAACGTACGTTAAAGGACTTTACATCCATTATTCATTCACATTTACGTACATTATATTTCTATGGATTGGGGCAAAAGCTACTGGAGCATTCATTACGTACGTTGTACTAACGTATAACGCAGGTTACACCAGCTTCATAACATACGTAACATCACATAACGTATGTTATATCATTCTCCCCGTTTCTTAAAACCCGTCTGTCCCTCATTTTCTTTAAAAACCCTAAACTCCCAAATCTTCTCCCGCGACTCAGTTCATTAATTTCACCATACTATTATGTGAGCTTTATTCGAAATATTTCTTTAGAGATACATTCATTGTAACTGATACAAGAAGAATTGTGCTAACAATCTTTGATATATATACTTGTATCACTGTGAGCTATTTGCTTGAAAGACGAGTAAGTGTACTTGCAAAATCTTTGTATTTTAGAGAGGTTATCTTGTACTCGATAAACAAGATATAGTGGTCTGTCTTGAGCCAAGAAATCAAGAAATTAAAGTTAAGCCCTAAGCTAGAAAGTGCTATTGTAATAGAGTTGGCACTGAACTATAAAGTGCATTCAGTTGAGAAGAAAAGTCCTAGTGGATACACTAGGTAGGGGATATAGACTTTTTGATAGCCGAACATCTCAAATAATTTCTTGTATTCTTTCCTTTCCGCACTTGTTTTACTCCGATTAATCGCTTCCGCACTAAAAGAGTTCATTACTCTTCCAACCACTATTCAACCCCCCTTTCTAGTGGCGGTACCAATCCAACATACTCATCAATTGAGGCGGAATGCTGTAAGACCCAAGAATACAGTATCCACTTTGATTAACTGTACACTCAGAACAAGTCAAATCTTACTGTAGGAAAAAGAAGGCATAAAACCTTCCTACAGCTGACATGTGCATTAATTAAGGGGGAATATAGTATGACCCATAAATATATTATTAATCCAAAAATTGCTGTAAGAATTGAATACTATATGTACGTTTTAAGGGAAAACGCTGTAATTCGCGGATACAGCACATACACTGTAGGATATTAATTAATATTATAACAATATTCTATTCATACAGAAACTGTTTTAAGTCCACGTGCCCCCATTCTAAATTTCAAACATCTTATTCTTTAATGTTTTAAAGACACCTGGACTTTATTGCCTCAAATACCGCGATTTTAAAATTTCAAACCGCTGTTTCATGCAATAAGGGAAGACGAACAGTCAGAAATGGGACCGGTCATCATTTCAAAACTGATGGATAAGACGTACAGGTTACTTTGAATCCATCTTATACGTTCTTTAAATGACAGTTCCCATCCCTTAATTCTGACCGTTCACCGTTCAACCCTAATCTTCCCTGCACCCTATAAAAGGACTATATTTTGTTCCCTTAGACTCTTTATGCTTTCAGCAAATTAAATGAGTCTTAAGGAACAAGTCTACATACTTTCTGTTTTTTCTGTGCAATTCCCTGTTACTTCACACATTTTCTTCTACAAAATGTCGACTTCACATACATCTTCCCTTTCAATGAAGAAGAAGGAGACTATTATCGATGGGCATATCTTCACTAGATCCGTGATGATGGAGAGAATCAATCTAGAAGATGACGTAGGCATGGAAGTGGTTGATTCCAGAGTGAAACAACAAGGGCTGTATCGCCTTGCAAGCCATCATGCCTGCAAAGAACATACTGGAAACAGACTGTGTTTCTATTAGGTAGGAAAGCAGATGCTTACAATGACCAGATTGTGGAGGAGTTCTACCGGGACGCCTCTTTGAAATACTCATTTTAGAAGAGAGGCGGTGAGATTTCTGAAATTATCACGACTGTTCAAGGGATTGAGATGTCTCTGAACAAAGAGCTTTTAGAGAAGATTCTATAGGCTGTCGTCTGACGGACTAAAAATTGAGAAGTTGGAGACCTTCGGGTCGGAAAGCCGTCTGACAACATACTGGAAACTATTCACCGGCGACTCCATGGGTACAAATGTCCACCCCTCATGCCACAAGAAGAACTTTACCCTACCTTACGTCTAACTGCATGATTTTTGCTGCCAGGTTGTTGAAAACCGGACCGGAGCATTTGAGATGTGCACTAACCTGCGTTTGAGAATGATGGTGGTCATCATGTCGGTAGAGAAAGTGAATTGATGCCAGATTATGTTGAAAAAAATTTAAGAAGAGGCTGCTAAGCCTGAATCTACCAAGAAATCGTTTGGCCTCATCCTAAATTACATTCTCACTCGTTGCAAAGTGAAGCTGTCAGCGGATGCCAAGAATATTGGCACTGGAAAGTTTATATGTGGGATTAAACCTACCGTTTCAACAAATCAACACTCCTTGCTAAGAGGCCCCACCCTCGCAGCATGCCCATTTCAAGTTACCTGAGGGACGTTACTTCGAGGATCTCAGGCGAGGAAAATAAGAGGAAGAGAAGCATTCCCGACAGCAGTTCGCCTCAAGCTGTCGAGAAGAAGAGAAAGAAGACCAAAAAGTCTTCTAAGGCTGAGCCTACAGTGACTGCAGCGATAGTTGAGAGGTTCCTGTCGCTGAAACAATCCCACAGGGCACAACCCCTCTAGAAGAAACAGTTGCTGCCAAAAACGCAGATACTATGCCTGTGGCGGCTATGACGGATGATTAACTATTTGCCAAATTGGAAGGTTCTAGTGAATCGCTGCCCCTTCAAAGCCGAAAGCAGCTACTCCAAACAGGGTACCCACCCCTGTAAGGAGTCCCTCTCCCCACAGGGTACCAACTCCTATTCGGGATCCCTCTCCACAATAGGTCCCATACCTGTTGCAGATCCCAACCGGACAGTAGAACCCACTACTGTACGGAGTCCCTCCCCCACTGACATCATTAATAACACCCTCCTCTAGGTCCAAATCGAGGAAGCGTATGAATGCTTCAAGGTCTGGAAAGCCTACAGGGTCGCCTATTATGACACCCTGTACCACTGGGACGACTGGAAGGATGAGGAGTTATTCGCATTGGAGGTCAAGGACACCTGAAATGTCGAATTCCTGATCCGCTGGGAGGATCACTTTTGCCGCGAGCTCATCTCCGACTACTTCATGCCAAAAGAGAAGGCTAGAATAAAAGGGAAGCCACTGTCTGGGGACAAAGCTCCATCTCCCAGCCACCACTCCAACCCTGACTCAGACGATGACGACGATGCTCTACAGGCAGGTCTACGGATCAGCTGCAAAGAGGCCATGGAAAGAGAAATGGCCAAGCTTCAAAACCAATAGGGTCAGTGGACATCTGACAAACAACAGTCCTCCAGTCCCTCCAATCATCTCCGAAGAGCAAGCTACTTCCGTACTGGAAGCCCATCCTGTACAGGAAACTGAAGACGCCGCCCACGTCATTCGTCAAGAGGAATCAGTCTCTCTTTCGGAACACGCGGAAGCTGAAAGTCGGTAGGAGGATTCAGTCCCTCCAGTAGTTCCAACTACAAAAACTCAATCAAGACAGGAGGAATCAGTGCCTTCTGTCTCCCAGACTGAACCTACATCACATCCTTCCAGAGCCCCTGCTCCCGAAGACCCTACTTTCCTATATCTATCAACTCCAAATCTGATTCTGATGACGGCTTTCTGAACAGATCATTCGAACAGAAAACTCGAAGACAGTCTCTCTGTATCTATAGAAAGTTCTAACATTATCAAAAAGGGGGAAATTGTTAGGATAAATATTCCTGTTTTGATAATAGCCAAATGTACAACAAATAAGTCTTAAGAAGTCAGAATATCGATAAGTATGGAAGTTGTTAGGAATCTCCACACAGACAGTCCATACAACAATAGATCTTCTACATATTCCATCCTACAGAGCTTACATCATACATCAGAAGTTATAGTACGTTGGGTACAACAGTCAGACTGAAGGTGTTTTACTTAGGAAAAGTAAAATACATCCAATAGGACTGAATTGAAAAAGCTTTAAACCATTGTGAAATAAAAGTTATTTACTCGTAAAGTATTCACAGTTAAAGCAGCATTTATTGCTTATAGGCCAACATTTAATGCGGCCGGAAAGAGACAAGTCTGGACGCACTGAAGAGCATTTAATGCGAAGTCAAAAAGAATGTCTGAAATATTAAATGCGAGCTGCCTTTAATGCAAACATTCAGCATCCACCAATCATAGATGTCAACATCTCACCAACCATCCAACAGCTACATTTATAATGGATCTATTTCCTATAAATAGCCCCAAGCAATAGGACATTGTTTACACCCAAGATTATTGAATCTCACGCATACATCTGACAGATAGCTCTGACAATTTTAGCTATTAAAGAGCGGTATATTTCATGAGCATACAACAGTATCAAGTGAAGAATCAACTAAGTACTCAACATAAACATCACAACATACAAGTGACACTCGTAAAAGATATAGCTGTTGTTTAGAATTATTATACAATCTTTCACCATTGACATCAACATTAGACCTGTGTGGACTAAGTTCCTTGCGTATTCGGACCTGTGTGGGAAGAATAGAATTAAAGATGAAGCTTCAATCTGTATGAGAAGAAGCGAGTCGAAAGATTTTGAAGCCAATATGTGTCAACGGCCAAAGCTACAGTCCTTGTATCAATCTGTATCAATCTTAAAGTCATGTAGTTGTGTATGTAGTGATTTAATAAACTCTTTACTCCTGTGTGGAGGACCAGTGGATGTAGAAGGGTTTAGCTCGAACCACTTAATTCTATGTGTTATTTACTTTCCTTCCTTACTGTTTTCATATAAATGTGATTTATAAGTATACATTGTGAAAACCCTGTGTGCATCAAGCAAACAGGAGAATACTCAGTTGCTGTATTTACAACAACTTACTACCATGCTTCCGCTACACATTTAACTTAAAATATCATACAGGTTATTGTATTATTACCTTCCAAGTTGTTTACTGTATACTCTGTGGCCAACAAGTAGTATTCGAGTGGTTGATTCTAAAATGAATCAGTCGATTTTTAACTGAATCAGATCCACAAATCACTAGCTTTTGAAAACTTTGTTTTATACTTTGATCATCCTATGTATAAGATGGACTCATATATGATAAAGAAGGTTCCTATATTTTCCATTAACGAATTTGATGACTGGAGAATCAGGATGGAAGCCCATCTTGCAACCATGCACGAAGAAATTATTTATGTTATTCTGGAAGGACCTATCAAGATTTTCAAGGTCAACATAGCCCCAAGAATAGAAGGGCAATCGTATGCCGAGATGCTCAAGAAAGAGCACGATCAGTGGATGACTGATGAGTGCAAGCCTGGCAACCTGGACAACATCGCCAAGAATGCGCTATTTCTCACTCTGGACAAAGGCACATTCTCTAAGGTAAAGAGCTGGCAGACAGCCAAGCAAATCTGGGAGAAACTGAAGCTTATTTGCTAGGGTACTGTGCTCTCAAAAGAAAAGAAAATTTCTAAACTTACTCAGCAGTTGGAATCTTTCGAAATGGAATCTTCTGAAACGCTTGAGGAGCTTGACCTCTGATTCACTGGTATTTTCGGTGAACTTGAAGCATTGGGTAAAGTGTATGCCCAAGAGGAGAAAAATTTAAATAATTTTAGATCAATCCCTGCCCGATGGAACATTAAGACTACAACTATGCATGTATCCTGTAATCTAAACGATATCTCTACTTTTGATCTCTTCTGTGACCTCAAAGCTTTTGAGTATGATATTGACAGGAGAGAGAAGACAGAAGAGTTACCTGCCAAGACTACATCACTGGCTGCTGTATCTAACAAGAGACACAGCTCTGCACCCAGCACATCCAAATTGGCACACCAAACTGCAGACAACGATGATGACATCCTGTCGCAAGATGAAATAGCCCTGCTAATACACAAGTTCAAAAAGTTTATCACAGTCTGGGAAGACTCCATACAGGCCCAAGCCTTTTCACAAAGTAAGTTCTGAATCTCCTTCACCTAGTGATTCTAACTTATGTTATAACTGTAGGAAACCCAGACATTATGCAAATAAGTCTCCACATCCAAAAGTGTAAAGGTTGTCAGAAGCTGAGCAACAGGAAAAGGATGAAAGAAGGCGTGTCTAGAAAACAATCTCAAGGCCCTGATTGGTGAATCAAAAGCCTCGCCAGCGTCGAACAAGACCGATGAGTGCCTTCAGGCAATCACTCACAGTGACTCCTCCGACGATAATACAGGATGATGATGACAGCGATGATGAAGTAAGTTCGAATTCAACTATTCCCATAAATGCATCGCATACTTTTGAAAATATGATGAATGAATTCAAAAACACTCAAAAATCCTATGAGACACTCAAACGAGAAAACATACAGCTCGAAATTTCAAACCTTGAGATGAAGGATGAAAATGACTTGCTGAAGAACAACTATGAAAATATGTCTCTTGATTGCAAAAACAACAAAGTCACCTTTGAAAAACTCATGGAAAGGAATCATCAACTTGCCAACAATCTAAATGAGGCAAAGTCTCATAATGAGAGCAAGATAAATGATTATGCTTTACTCGAAGCTAAAGTAAAAACCCTCGAGAAACGACAAGGAGTATTAGAGACCATCCTGAAATCATTCGAAAAATCTTTTAGACGGATGGAAGATATTCTAAGCACTGGGCAACATGCCCATGATTAACGTATCTTAGGATATGACTCGTTCTCCCATAAAGGAAAAACTAGTACGGTGTTCTCCAGGGGAGTGGAACCCATTCCTATACCCGAAGAGACTCCAAGTCCCACAAAGGTTACAACTTCCCTCTTCATACAGCAAAGGCTATGATTCCGTCCCCAAGTTCATGTCACAGACAGCAGAAACCTCAGCCTCCGAGACCTATAAGACGTGATCAATAGTATGCTCCCCGAGCATATCAACAAAGCCAGCAGCTAGTGCGGCTAGATATTGGATACAGGAGCCTTGTTATCCATCTAGAAAGCAGGCCGCCACGCAGTATCAACAACAACTCTAGGATCCAACTGGGGACCCGGAAGGCAAGCTGTAAGGTCGAAGAAAATGGTCCCCCCTTAAAGATGGCAATCATATTGGAATCAAAACCCTAGATTTTACGTGCATGCTAATCAAGATTTCAATGACTACATGCCTGCCCCACGTAGACATCGCAAGACTGGACCAAAAGTAACCTACAACAAACCAATTGCTGTTAGGCAAATTTGGGTACCTAAAGGCACTAACTGTAATATCCGGATTTATTACAGTGTATTTCATCTGTATTCAAACCATGTATTATTCGGATTGGTGATTTTGATTATTGGAGTATGATATTTCATGCATTAATATCATTATACATAAGTATAGAAATTTGCAAAATTGCTCAAGCAACCTCGTGATAGCGCACGCTAAGAATGTATCTTAACGCGCGCTATCGGGCCATTATTAGCGCACGCTATGCAGGTATGAGTAACGTGCGCTAAGGACTCAATTATTGAGCGGGACAGCTAGCTCATGCGCCCGGTGACATGGGTCGGATAAGATTCCCAGCGCACCGGACAAATTCTGAAGTCAACCATTATTAGCGCACGCTAAGGAATGCTTAGTAGCGTGCGCTAACTTGTCAATAATGCAGAATATTATAAATGGGACAACAACCGCTTGGGCTTTCATTTTCCTTCGTCTATACTTCATCTTTGAGAGTCCAGAGAGCAAGAATCTCCCTTCTAAATACTTAGAACATTTATGAGTGAGCATTGAATGATTAAGTATCACTTGGGAGTGATCATTGAAGAGAAGTAACACCTTGGAGTGGCACATAACCAACCGGAGTCGGATTATACCTTGTGGTTCAGTGATTTCGGCATATTAAGGTATGTTCAACATATCACCAGTCTTAGATTTGTATTTCCAATAGATATGATGATCATGTTAACGAGATATTGAATTTCATTAGTGAATTATTTCAACAACATCATGTTTAGAAGATTGGAATGTCTACAATTACGATATTATTGTTGGAACCCCGTAGTTGGAATCCTAGTACTTCAAATGATGAGAGAAATATTCTGAAGTTAACAATCCGTATGATTTATGTTATCTTTGTGATCATGATTTGGAAAAGATGTTATAAGAACTTAAAGGTAGAATCATCTTAGGAAATATCCTTTCGTATAAGTCGGAATTGTTAGTTCACCTCGAGATGAAGTCTGAATATGTATGATGATAGTAGAATCTAATACATCAACCGGAGATCACCAACTTTGCATGAGAATTGTAATCAAGATGGATTATGGTGTCATGATGATTATACGTATATTTGCATCTTGAAGTTGATATTATCCTGGAGATCATTCATAAGAGTATGAACATGGTATTCATGGAAGTAACATGAATTATCACGCAAGATTTCATTGTCTCGATCATGGCGAGAACAGTTTACTGCTCAGCAGTAAACTGCCATGCAGAGATAGGGCACGCTATGTTATGCAGTTTAACGTGCGCTATCGAGCACTAGTTAGCGTGCGCTATGTTTGGTACGTAACGTACACTAGACCATCAGACGAGTCAGTTGGCTGATCAGTGAAGTACTGTCCATGCATCGTTAGCGTGCGCTAGGCTTTGTTGTTTGCGTGCGCTATCGGGAAGACGTAACGCACGCTACACAGAATACCTAGCGTGCGCTAAGCTATTCGGGCAGATTGCAGTTTATGAACTTTTGACCGTTAATCGAATTGTTAAACATTTGTACGACGTGAGATAAATCCTATATCATTTCTTTTGTTAAGGTTTGGTCTCGTTACGTGATTGATTGAGGAGGACGATCTTCGAGTATTCATTTTTCGTGGAAGTATTGTTATTGTCTTCAAATCGAGGCAAGTACCTTAATCGTTTTATGTATTGTTGTTATACATATTGTCATACATGAATGTCGTTATTGTGTGTCCACCTCGTGTTGGTCCGACGGGATCATTGGGGGATCTATGCTAGCGTGCGCTGGATCATCGGACGGGTTTTTCCACCACGGGTTGGTCTGACGGGATCATCGTGGGTTCTAGGCAGTGAACGCTGGATCGATGGAATTACCATGTGTATGTATTGATATCATGTTGTGATTATCAGTTGTGTATGTTATGTTTGAGTTTCTCGTAGGAGAAGACTCATTGGTATTTTGTCGTTCACGTTATTGTTATTCACCGTGAGATATGAATAATATGTTGTGGTACTTGTACTAGCATCGTTGTGCTAACCCCTTCGGGGGTGAACATTTTGTTTGTGTTCAGGATCCAGGAGAGCGGGGAAACAACCACTGGAACTGTATGACGACGAGGGTGCAGAGTGATGTCCCGACCGGGTTTATTTATCTGTTGTTTATTCGTTATTTCAATAAGTACTCGAGTACGAAGCCGGTTGTGATGTTTTGAATTTGGTGATGTATTATTGAGTTCTGTTGAACAATTGTACTATTCCTGTATTGGGTCAGAACTGATGTACTTTAATTCCGTTATTTCCATTCATTAGTACCTTTTTATACTTGTTCAATTCTTCAGCCTTGTAAATCCTTATGTAAAGGATTTACGGCGCTGTAATATTCCCGAATATATCGGGGGTGTTACAGAATATGGTATCAGAGCTAAGATTATGGATATCTTGGCCGTTGGGTTAAAATAGGGGTCATTTATGTCTTTTGGGGTAACCGGCCGTGAATGACATCACTGCACTGCCTACGTCTTCATGCGAACAGTGGTTGTAAGTTCCTAAACTCTATCTCGTTCTTTACATATTGTATCTCTTTATACTCGAATATTAGAACGATGTTGTTTCCTGTATATTGAGTATTTATGCTTACAGTATGTTGAGAGGCGGACGTGGACGTGGTCGCGGTCGTGGACGCGGACGAAGAAATGCCGAAAGGGAGGCGTCGCCTTCTAACCAGCCGGGCCATAGCTCGGCAAGCAACAATCTATTAATAATGAACCGAGATCTGCTGTGCAGAGATCCTTTGTCAAGTGGTGAACCAGATGACTCGGTTCGCCCAGTCGTGGACCGAATGCAAGTGGCGGTGGGACTACGGCAGGGAGAAAGACAGCAAGGGATCCCGGACATGGGAAATCGAGGTGACCGGTGGTCGCAAGAGGTGGCGAAGATGCAACCACCCAAATTCGACGGTATTTCGAGACTCCCACCGGGATCATTGGTTAAAGGAGCTGGAGAAAATCTTTGCCGGAATCAATCGCCAGGGCAATAGGAGAGCCTCTATCGCTCAATATTTTCTCGATAGGGAAGCGTCCGAATGGTGGGAAGCCATCCGGCGGTAGACCATGATGCCGATTGACAGAGTTTAGATTGATGATGGAAGCTCGATTGCCCTCGTCCCGTGAGGGAAGCCAAAGTTCGGAGTTTTCTCCGCTCGGCCTTCCGATGTGCCGTATCCTGTGCGATCAAGACGTTTAACCAGCAGCTGGCATTTGTTCGACATCTGGTCAGAACAGATGCAGAAATGATGACTCATTTCGATATGAGAATGAAACCAGAAGTTCAGAGGTACATGTCCGGATTCAAATGTACCACACTCCGCCAATACCAGGATAAGGCGTTGGCATATGAGATCAAGGAAGCAGCCATGGAGAAATTTTCAGAATCCAAGAAACAGAAAGTCTCTGGTACTTTTACAGAGCACAAGAACAGTGGGGCCCGTAAGGCCCAGTCATCCTTCCATTCTTTCAAGAAACCTCCGCACCCAGTTAGGAGCGGAAAGAATTTCGGGACGACATCAACTATTACTGATGTTACTAGGAAATGCTTTAACTGCGCCCAGACGGGGCACTATCGACGGAATTGCCCCCTTCCTGCCGTGACTTGTTTTGATTTTGGACGAGAGGGACATCGGGCGGTGTTTTGTGAAGAGGCTGCAAAGTCTTTCAGAGCCCATACACCACAGCCAGTCCAGAAGGAGGCGGTATTCCACGAGCAGCGGCAAAGTGTTCAGATGCCTCGGAATTTTGGCCGCGGGCGAGCGAGGACAATGGGACCGAAAGGGGACATCGAGTGCCGGATCTGCTCCCCACGTCATGCGAGATGAGGAGGACAGACGATCAAGATCTTCTTTGTCGCATCGTGCTGTTGAGATCCTTTCCCGGCCGATTAGCGTTTTATTCGATACAGGAGCTACACATTCTTTCATATCTTTGTCTTGTGTAAATCGTTTGAATATTTCCGGTTTTCATGCTTGTGAACCTTATGTGGTTGGTTTACCGAGTGGAGAGAGGATTGTCGGGAATTTAGAAACTAGAAATTTCCCTGTATCATTTGGAGGCAGAGAGTGGCTCTCAAATCTGATCGTGATCGAAATGCAAGGAGATGACCTGATACTCGGAGACGATTGGCTTAATCGGTACGGAGCAATTGTAAACTACCGAAGGAGGAATATCTCGCTGGTCGCTGACGATGGTTCCGAGATTCTGTTTGAGGGATGGAAACCGGGAAGCTCAGGAAAGTTGATCAAGGCGATGAAAGCTGTCAAATTGTTGAAACAGGGCTGTACCGGGTACTGGTGTTACGCAATGAAGAAGGAAGAAGAAATTGTGGAACTTTCATCCATTCCTGTTGTGAACGAATTTCCAGATGTATTTCCTGACGAGTTACCTGGGCTACCTCCACGAAGGGATGTAGAATTTACTATTGAACTGGAACCTGGAGCGACACCAATTTCTAAGGCGCCGTATCGTATGGCACCTACTGAGATGTACGAACTGAAGAAGCAGCTGGAGGAGTTACTGGACAAGGGCTATATTCAGCCAAGCGTTTCACCCTGGGGAGCGCCAGTCCTTTTTGTCCGAAAGAAGGATGGATCACTCCGACTGTGTATTGACTATCGAGAGCTGAACTAGATGACGATTAAGAACAAGTATCCGTTGCCACGGATTGATGATCTATTTGACCAGTTGCAAGGGGCAACGGTATTTTCTAAAATTGATCTGAGATCAGGATACCATCAGCTGAGGATTAAGGAATCTGATGTTCCGAAATCAGCGTTCAGAACTCGCTACGGGCATTGTGAGTTTGTGGTGATGCCGTTTGGTCTCACTAACGCACCTGTTGTATTTATGCAATTGATGAACCGTGTGTTCATTGAATTTTTGGATAAATTTGTAGTCGTGTTTATTGATGACATTCAGGTGTATTCTAAGAGTCCGGAAGAACATGCGCAGCATTTGCGGATTGTATTGGCACTTTTGAGAAACGAACAATTGTACGCCAAACTTTCTAAGTGTGAATTCTGGCTAAAGGAAGTAATGTTCCTCGGCCATGTAGTGTCAGCTGAAGGAGTCCGAGTAGATCCTCAGAAGATCGAAGCAATTATGGATTGGGAACCTCCAAAGAACGTGAAAGAAGTCCGAAGCTTCTTAGGACTTGCTGGATACTATCGTCGATTCGTGGAAGGGTTTTCTAAAGTCTCCCGCCCACTTACTCGACTTCTGCAAAAAACTCAAAAGTTTGAGTGGAATGAATTATGTCAGATTAGCTTTGATGAATTAAATAAGAGATTGACGATGGCACCAATTCTATCACTTCCGCAAGGAACTGAAGGATTCATAGTTTACAGTGATGCTTCGAACCAAGGACTTGGATGCGTATTGATGCAAAATGATAAGGTGATCGCTTATGCGTCGCGACAACTGAAACCTTATGAAGTGAATTACCCGACACATGATTTGGAGCTAGCAGCAGTGGTTTTTGCCTTGAAGATCTGGAGGCATTATCTGCAGACGGACTCACCATCGGATCTTTACGGATCATAAGAGTCTCAAGTACATATTTAGTCAGAAAGAGTTGAACATGCGGCAAAGAAGATGGTTGGAACTGATTAAGGACTATGACTTGGAGATTTTATATCATCCAGGCAAAGCAAATGTAGTGGCCGATGCACTTAGCCGCAAACCTGTCTCTATTCAGATGCTGGAGACGCTGACATCCCAACTTAGCCTTCAACGAGAGATGATTCGTGAAGGGATTGAAGTGTGGTTACAAAGAGTCCAAGGACAGCTGTGCGTGATGGAGATAACTTCGTCATTAACCAAAGAAATCAAATCTAGACAGGCAGATGATCCTCTGATGATTCGGTTACATGATGAAGTGATCCAAGGAAAGGCCCCCGGATTCATAATTCATGACGATGGAGTTTTGAGATTTCAGAACCGACTCTGCGTTCCCGATGTTGATGTTCTGAAACAGAGGATTATGAAGGAAGCTCATGGTTCGCCCTATTCTATCCACCCGGGCACCAGTAAAATGTATAAGGACTTGAAGCAGAACTTCTGGTGGGGCAACATGAAGAAAGACGTAGCGGACTATGTTTCGAAATGCTTGACTTGTCAGCAGGTTAAGATCGAGCATCAACGGCCTGCTGGAATGTTGAAGCCGCTCCCGATTCCTGAATGGAAGTGGGAGGACATATCGATGGACTTCATCACTAATATGCCGAAAACCAGGACAGGAATGAACATGATTTGGGTGATAGTTGATCGTTTAACCAAATCGGCTCACTTTCTAGGCATTAAGGATACGTGGGGACCAGAGAGGTTGGCACGAGTCTTTATTTCGGAGATAGTTCGATTGCATGGTACGCCGAAAACCTTTGTTTCTGATCGAGACGGTCGTTTTGTGTCTCACTTTTGTAAAGCAGTTCATAAGGCATTGGGGACCGGATTGAACTTGATCTGACTTATCACCCGCAATCGATGGACGATCCGAGAGAACTATACAAACGGTGGAAGACATGCTAAGGGCCTGTGCCTTAGATTGGTCAAACGATTGGGAAGTTCATCTACCGTTGATTGAATTTACTTACAACAATAGTTGGCATGCTTCCATTAAGATGGCACCATTTGAGGCATTATACGGAAGGAGATGCAGATCGCCCCTATGCTGGGACGATTCATCGGACTTGATCGGAACAGAACCAGAGTTGATCGAGCAGACTCGAGATAAGATAGCCTTAATTCGTGAAAGGCCGCCCGCAGTCGCCAAATCCTATGCGGACGCCGCCGCCCATTGGAGTTCAGTATTGGAGATCACGTACTTTTGAAGGTTTCTCCTACTCGGGGAATCTTTCGTTTCGGAAGGAAAGGAAAGCTGAGTCCGAGATATATCGGACCATTTGAGATCCTCGAGAGAGTTGGGGAGTTGGCATACAGATTAGCATTGCCGCCGTCATTGTGCCATGTTCATAACGTGTTCCACGTATCCCGATTCGAGATATATACGAGATCCTACCATATCATTGATTTCGGTGAGATCGAAGTCGCACAAGATGGGATGTTTGAAGAAAGACCGGTCAAGATACTCGAGAGTCGAGTTAAGCAACTGAGGAACAAACCAATCGTTTTGGTCAAAGTTCAGTGGTCACGTCACGGAATGGAAGAAGCCACTTGGGAAACGGAAGCTGATATGAAGTCTAGATATCCCGAGTTATTTTCGTCTTGAGTTTCGGGACGAAACTCCTTTTTAGTAGGAGAGTATGTAATATCCGGATTTATTACAGTGTATTTCATCTGTATTCAAACCATGTATTATTCGGATTGGTGATTTTGATTATTGGAGTATGATATTTCATGCATTAATATCATTATACATAAGTATAGAAATTTGCAAAATTGCTCAAGCAACCTCGTGATAGCGCACGCTAAGAATGTATCTTAACGCGCGCTATCGGGCCATTATTAGCGCACGCTATGCAGGTATGAGTAACGTGCGCTAAGGACTCAATTATTGAGCGGGACAACTAGCTCATGCGCCAGCAGGACATGGGTCCGGATAAGATTCCCGCTGACGCACCCGGACAAATTCTGAAGTCAACCATTATTAGCGCACGCTAAGGAATGCTTAGTAGCGTGCGCTAACTTGTCAATAATACAGAATATTATAAATGGGACAACAACCGCTTGGGCTTTCATTTTCCTTCGTCTATACTTCATCTTTGAGAGTCCAGAGAGCAAGAATCTCCCTTCTAAATACTTAGAACATTTATGAGTGAGCATTGAATGATTAAGTATCACTTGGGAGTGATCATTGAAGAGAAGTAACACCTTGGAGTGGCACATAACCAACCGGAGTCGGATTATACCTTGTGGTTCAGTGATTTCGGCATATTAAGGTATGTTCAACCTATCACCAGTCTTAGATTTGGATTTCCAATAGATATGATGATCATGTTAACGAGATATTGAATTTCATTAGTGAATTATTTCAACAACATCATGTTTAGAAGATTGGAATGTCTACAATTACGATATTATTGTTGGAACCCCGTAGTTGGAATCCTAGTACTTCAAATGATGAGAAAAATATTCTGAAGTTAACAATCCGTATGATTTATGTTATCTTTGTGATCATGATTTGGAAAAGATGTTATAAGAACTTAAAGGTAGAATCATCTTAGGAAATATCCTTTCGTATAAGTCGGAATTGTTAGTTCACCTCGAGATGAAGTCTGAATATGTATGATGATAGTAGAATCTAATACATCAACCGGAGATCACCAACTTTGCATGAGAATTGTAATCAAGATGGATTATGGTGTCATGATGATTATACGTATATTTGCATCTTGAAGTTGATATTATCCTGGAGATCATTCATAAGAGTATGAACATGGTATTCATGGAAGTAACATGAATTATCACGCAAGATTTCATTGTCTCGATCATGGCGAGAACAGCTTTTCGCTCAAGAATCGCGATGCAGAGATAGCGCACGCTATGTTATGCAGATTAACGTGCGCTATCGAGCACTAGTTAGCGTGCGCTACGTTTGGTACGTAACGTACACTAGACCATCAGACGAGTCAGTTGGCTGATCAGTGAAGTACTGTCCATGCATCGTTAGCGTGCGCTAGGCTTTGTTGTTTGCGTGCGCTATCGGGAAGACGTAACGCACGCTACACAGAATACCTAGCGTGCGCTAAGCTATTCGGGCAGATTGCAGTTTATGAACTTTTGACCGTTAATCGAATTTTTAAACATTTGTACGACGTGAGATAAATCCTATATCATTTCTTTTGTTAAGGTTTGGTCTCGTTACGTGATTGATTGAGGAGGACGATCTTCGAGTATTCATTTTTCGTGGAAGTATTGTTATTGTCTTCAAATCGAGGCAAGTACCTTAATCGTTTTATGTATTGTTGTTATACATATTGTCATACATGAATGTCGTTATTGTGTGTCCACCTCGTGTTGGTCCGACGGGATCATCGAGGGATCTATGCTAGCGTGCGCTGGATCATCGGACGGGTTTTTCCACCACGGGTTGGTCTGACGGGATCATCGTGGGTTCTAGGCAGTGAACGCTGGATCGATGGAATTACCATGTGTATGTATTGATATCATGTTGTGATTATCAGTTGTGTATGTTATGTTTGAGTTTCTCGTAGGAGAAGACTCATTGGTATTTTGTCGTTCACGTTATTGTTATTCACCGTGAGATATGAATAATATGTTGTGGTACTTGTACTAGCATCGTTGTGCTAACCCCTTCGGGGGTGAACATTTTGTTTGTGTTCAGGATCCAGGAGAGCGGGGAAACAACCACTGGAACTGTATGACGACGAGGGTGCAGAGTGATGTCCCGACCGGGTTTATTTATCTGTTGTTTATTCGTTATTTCAATAAGTACTCGAGTACGAATCCGGTTGTGATGTTTTGAATTTGGTGATGTATTATTGAGTTCTGTTGAACAATTGTACTATTCCTGTATTGGGTCAGAACTGATGTACTTTAATTCCGTTATTTCCATTCATTAGTACCTTTTTATACTTGTTCAATTCTTCAGCCTTGTAAATCCTTATGTAAAGGATTTACGGCGCTGTAATATTCCCGAATATATCGGGGGTGTTACACTAACATACATGGACCCAATAATCAAAGGGGACCTAAATCTACTTAAATTCTTTGCTTATAGGATATCAAAGAAAAGGACATCTGATAATTTGACAGCGGATGTTCTCGGCACATGACAGGAGATATCAGCAAGCTGTCAGATTATGTAGAAGGTTGCAGTCCAAAGGTGCGCTTCGGTGACAAGTCTAAAGGAAGAACAAGAGGGAAGGGAACCCTGCTTGTAGGAAAATTCAAAGTCACTGACATAGCCTATGTTGAAGGCCTACGGTACAATCTACTTAGTATTAGCCAGTTCTGTGACAAACAGTTCTCGGTCAAATTCTATATAGCTCACTGTAGACTGAACGACATCATGACTAAGGAAATCGTCCTCACATGAAGCAGATCAGGTGATATGTATATTTCTGACTGGAAGCCTACGAGCTCCACTATTCCATGTTTTGTTTCCAAAGGCACTGCAGATCAAAACTAGGTATGGCACAAGAGGACGTCTCTTATCAACTTCAAGACGATCAACAAACTCGCTAGATAGGGAATGGTCAGAGGTTTGCCCGCTGTATCATTCCATAAAGACAGCGTCTGTAGATTCTGTCAGAAAGGCAAACAAGTTAAAACCACCCTAAAAAGCAAGTCATACGTGTCCACCCATAGGTTTCTGGATTTTCTACACATAGACCTCTACGGACCTGTAGACCCTGTAAGTTTGGGAGGTAAGAAATATTGTCTGGTTATTGTTAATGATTTTTCCAGGTACTCTTGGACAATTTTTCTAAGCAAGAAGAAAGAAACCATGATGAAGTTGCCATAGCACCTGAGAAAGCTACATAATGAGAAAGGGTTGAGTATCATGTCCATTTGTTTGGAGAGAGGCAATACTGTTCGGACAATGAAATACAGCATGAATACTCATCAGCCTGGACTCCTCAACAGAGTTGCCGAACGAAAGAATAGGACGCTCAAAGAAGCAAGCAAATTGCCGCAGAGGTTTTGGGAGAAGCAAAAAATACATCGTGCTACACACAAAACCAATGTATCATCAACAAGCATCACAACAAAACAGCCTATGAGGTATGGAACAATAAAAATCCATTGGTTGCATACTTTCACATTTTTTGATGTAGTGTTATGTTTTGAACAACGAAATGGATCAACTCAAGACCTTCGACAAAAAGTCGGATGAAGGGATATTCGTAGGATATTCCCCTGTCAGTAAAGCTTTCAGGGAGCTGACAATAGAGGAATCTGTCAATGTAGTGTTCGATGAACCTCATTATGATCCTACAGGAGTAAAAGACATAACCTAGACCATCCAAACTCTCTCTACAGATGATCTACAAACTCTAATAGAGCCTGTCGTGGACTTAGAAATCAATCATGCCGCTATACGATCAAAGCAGTCGAAGTTGATGATGTACAAGCTGAATCCGAGACTCCAGCACCACAAGATACAGCACGGGACGCCGAAATAGAACCTGATAGGAGATGGCTAAGAGATCACCCTCATGAGTTGATTGTAGGTGATATTGATGCTGGTGTAACCACCCGTAGAAGAATACAGACTATACAAGGTACTGTATTGTGTGTGCAAGAAGAAACCGATGCTCAGAAATCTTCATTTCTGTATAGAATTCTCAAGCCGAACTTAAGAGACTATCTATGTGCACTCTATCTATATTCTTATCCCAATCCAAACCTGCTTCAACTAATGAAGCTCTAAATAATTCACATTGGATCACTTCTATAGAAGAAGAGCTAAATGGTTTCGAAAGAAACAATGTCTGGTATCTAGTACCCAGGCCAGACCATCAAGCTGTAATTGGAACTAAATGGGTATTTAGAAATAAAAAGGATGAGCATGGACTTGTAATCAGGAACAAATCCCGTATAGTTGCACAAGGCTACAAACAGGAAGAAGGCATAGACTATGATGAAACATTTTCTCCTGTAGACAGACTAGAAGCCATTAGGATATTCCTAGCATTTGTCGCTCATAAGAACTTTATGGTATATCAAATGGATGTTAAGGGTGCATTCTTAAATGGAGATCTTGTCGAAGAAGACTATGTTGAACAACCACCGGGGGTCAACATTGAAGGCAGAGACCTAGTATACAGACTACGTAAAGCTCTGTATGGACTTAAGCATGCACCTAGAGCATGGTATGAAACCCTGTCCCTGTACCTAATCAACAATGGGTTTGAGAAAGGTGCCGTGGACAAGACTCTCTTTAAGATACATGAGGGAGATGACCTTTGAGTGGTGCAAATATATGTCGACGATATTATATTTGGTTCTACTAACCTTGCTTTATGTCAAAGGCTCTCTCATCTCATGCAAAGTAAATTTGAAATGAGTACGATGGGAGAACATAGTTATTTTCTAGGATTGCAGGTCAAGCAACTACCTACAGGAATCTTCATCAACAGGAAAATTACAGTAATGAGCTGCTCAACAAATTTGGGATGAACAACTCCAAATCCTCATCAACTCCCATGATCACTTCCATGAAAATTAGTGCTGATGAAGCTGGAAAGACGGTTGATCAATCACTCTACATGAAGCTTGTAGGCTCACTCCTATACCTAACTACTAGTAGGCCCGATATCCAGTTTGTTGTAGGTGTATGTGCTAGGTATCAGGTAGCACCTAAGGAGTCACACTTCACCACAGCCAAATGAATCCTTAACTACGTGAAAGGAACAATCGACGTAGGATTGTGGTATCCTAAGGAAGGTGGATTCAATTTGGTAGGCTACAGCGACTCGGATCTCAGAGGCTGTAAGTTGGATAGGAAGAGTACAAGCGATACTTGTCACTTTCTTGGACCTAGACTTGTGTCATGGTCCAGTAAGAAGCAATTGGCCAACTCGCTTTCTACAGCTGAGTCGGAATATTATGCCGCTGAAAGTTGTTGTATGCAGATTCTCTAGATGCAACAGCAGCTACAGGATTATGGAATTAGTGCCAAAGAGACGCCAATCATATGCGATAGCACGAGTGCAATTGCAATCACGCACAAGCCTGTATTGCACTCGCGAACTAAGAATATTAATATGAAGCATCACTTCATCAGGAATCATGTTGAGAATAAAGATGTTCGGATCGAGAATATTCATACAGACATTTAGTTGGCTGACATCTTTACAGAAACTCTCGGCACAACCAGATTCTGCATGCTTCGCCAAGAATTGGGAATGCTGTAGGTTTTTATATTTTACTCATCAATTGCGGGGGAATGCTGTAAGACCCAAGAATACAGTATCCACTTTGATTAACTGTACAGTCGGAACAAGTCAAATCTTACTCTAGGAAAAAGGATGCATAAAACCTTCCTACAGCTGACGTGTGCTAGTGTTTCCATATTTTAACCGGAACTGGCGGTTCCGGCCGGGACCGGCCCATGGTCAACGGTTCCGACCCAGACCGTTGAACACGGGCCGGTTCTGGAACCGGAACCAGTATGACGCATGGTCCGGTTACGGGCCGCAATTTCTGGGCCTGTGAACCGGAGGGCCGAACCGACGGTTCGGCCTAGAACCGACAGTTTTGGCTAATTTTATTTTTTTTTCATTTCAAATTCAGATTTCTCCCAACTCCCACCCAATTTTATCTATAAATACTCCCCCTTCTTCCACCTTTAAAACCACCCCATTGTGTTAACAATTATACACTCTATTCTCTTCTACTTCTAATTCTCCTCCATTCTTTATGTGCTATTGTTCTTGTTAAATTGCTCTTGCTCTATAATTCTACTATACTAAACACTATATACTATACTTAATACTAAATACTATTTACTATACCAAGTACTAAATACTATCCACTATACTATATACTATCTAATATACTAAGTACTAAATAATATCTACTATACTATATACTATCTACTATACTAAATACTAAATACTAGGGGTGGGTTGTGGTGAGAATGATACTTAAGCTAAGAAATAAGAATGAATTTGATCCATAGATCTTGATTAAATGGATGATCTAGATTTATTCTCACAAAAAGTATGCATAGAATGTAATATTCTAGTGCATCGATATTTTGATGCATATAATGCAGAGTTTTTATGCATTACAAGTTTGATGCATGAAATGCATATATTGCATGCATAAGCCAATCTGGACCGTACATCACACAAAGATCAATGATTCAGATTTATTCTCAATTCACAACATAAAAACCATTCTCATATGATCCTAAATCCTAAATCCTAAATACTATATACTATACTACATATTACTACCTACTATACTAAATACTAAATACTATCTACTATACTAAGTACTAAATACTATCTACTATACTTTATACTATCTACTATACTAAGTACTAAATACAATCTACTATACTATATATTTCCATTACACTAGCACTACACACACTTGCTTTACTTTATTGTTCTTGCTTTACATTATATTACTACTAACTAGTAACTGCTAAATACTATATAGTACTATATATTTCAATTATACTAGCACTATACACACTCTTGCTTTATATTATTCTTCTATACTCTTCTCTACTTGTTTATTAGTATAGTGAATTAGTTAGTATTGGTTAGTTTACTTATTCAGTTTTAAAGATTGTATCCTTGTAACATTTCTTTTGTAAATATATAGAATCATAGAAATCAATAAAGATATCAATTTTTATGCATTATTTTGATTATAAATATTTTAGAACTATTTTTACTTTATTGCATTCACTAGTGGAAAAATACCATTTTATATCGCACTTTCTAGATCGGTTGTAATATAACCGATTTAAAAAGTGATTGGGTTTCATTTTACATCGGTTATTAAGGAACCGATTTAGTATATCACTTTTTAAAATCGGTTATATTGGACCCAATTTAAAACATCAGTCTTTCATATCGGTTACTCAGAAACCGATATAGTATATACATATTTGACATCGGTTAATAAAGAACCGATGTCATATAACAACACATTATAAACGGGATCTTAAGGACATTAACCTTCTCCCCCGTTTATTCCTTTCTCCCTTCACTGCGTCTCCCCCGTTTATTCCCTTCTCCTTCACATCTCCCCGCGATTTATCTCCTCCCATTCATTAACCTTCTCCCCCGGATACTCCATTTCTCCTTCACTGTTCAACCGGCACGACTGGAGCGAGCTTGCGATTCATCTCCTGAAAAAAATATTGCGCCGGTTAGCTTCCTTCCAGTCAAATAGGGACGAGCTGCGATTCGATACTAGCTTGCTTAGAAAGCGCCTAGCCCTCGTCCGTTAAAGCTTCTTGAATATCGGTATGTTTCATATCAATATGGATTTTGGTTTCTCCATTTTTTTTGTCATAATATTAGGTTTGAGATTTTGTTTTCTCCGTTTTTCATATCATACTTCCACCTTTTAGGAATATCGTTGCTTTATAGCTCATTATCATGGTGAACAATGATGATGATTTTGATGATCATGGTTTGATTGTTGCTCAAATGCTGTTTGCTAATGCCTTTGACATTAGTCTTCATGGTCAACTTAGATAGCATTTCTAGTAGGTATTATAAGTGTGGCACGTCATTCTTATGAAAGTTTAGGTTTGAGCACAGTTGGTGTATTTGTTTTCGCCTAGTTTTGGGTTTAGATGTGAGATTCACTCACATTCGTTATACTTAATTGTTTTTTGGAGTAATAATTTTACCGGGGAAACCTTTTACCGAAAGAGTCATGTTTAAACCGTAAACCAAAATTACAAATGTAAAACCATATAGCAAATGTAAGAACAAGGAAGATTTCCCACTATTAAATGACACAAAATTACCAAAATATGAACTTTAGGCATAGTAAAATTGGTTCAGCTTATTAAATGAGTGCAAATTCAGGTTGGTTTATTAATTGTAGGGAGTCTTATGTCTAAGTTCATTACATGGTTCATCACTTTGCTTTTACCCCACTCAGAACTCTCTACTCATAGTCTTCCACTTATGTATCATCTTTCTCCTAGCCTCCCTCCTCGACATTTTTGTTAGAATTTGGGTGTGTGTGAGTGCTAATAATCCTGATATATTCTCTAAGTTGTGTTGATATCACTTTCAGATTGAAGTATTTCATCCCTATATGCATCGGGTATCACGAAATCCTCAATTGGATAATACAGAGAACTACAATTTGTTTCTAAGGCACGAGAAATCAAAGTAATACACAAAAAGTTGTGTTCTGGAAGAGATCAATTCTGGTGTATATAACCCAACCAAAAGTTAGTTATATTCTGTTAAAAATGGTTGGCGGGAAGAGTCACACATGTTGATGAAAAGGTGTGTCATTGTCTGTTAAGAAAATCAATAGCAGCTAATAAAGTTATATATACATATAACTTGTGGGTACAATGATCAATGATCGATGTGTGATGGAAAATCATCATGAATAAGTCAAAGTGTGTAGACGATATGTTACGATAAAAGTTCAAAAGAAATGAATAAATGTATCGTTATATATAGATCGTTAAAAATTAACTATAGTTACGCGAATTATATAACGTATATATAAGTTAATTTTATCAAGTTTTTACATCAAATATATGTACATATATATATATAAAACATTCTTATTATTTTTATAAAATATTATTATCCCATTTGTATGGGACGGATGTTAAATGAATATATTAACAGCGGTTGTATGGGACGGATGTTAAATGAATTATCCCGTTTACTTACAACTTATGAGGGAAAATAACCAACAAAGAATGCGAGAAAATAACCCATTGATATTAATGTGTACAAGAGAAAGTAATTTTTAAAATTATTAAGATTAGCTTAAATATAAAGTCCATACACTTGAAAGCCTCATCAAAAATTCAGACCGCTAAATATCTTTTTGGATATTGTAAAGTTTTATCAGTGAGATTGTTGGATATTTCTTGTAATGCCCGGATAAATGGTGTATTTACCTTGTACTCGACCTTGTATGATCTTGACTTCATGATGTTATAAATCGTAGATTGGTTTCCCGTATTTGTGCCCTTATGTTTTTATATATCTTCAACATTGCATGCATGATTCTGCACGTACTTACGTACGTTAACAGGCATCTATAACGTACGCTAAGGATGCAGTATTACGTACGTTATCTGATGTTCTTAACGTACGTAAGCTAAGTCAACTTGGGATCGGATAAGGGTCGGCGTGTGGGGGCCGAGGAAGGGGCCGGGGTAGATTCGTGTGATTTCTGCGTGAACCTGAACATAGGTGTTACGTATGCTATGGTGCATGTTTTACGTACGTTAAGTACATGGATATTACGTACGTAAATCCCATGTGATTACGTACGTAAGAAAATGGCGAAATCAGGCAGTGAGGTCTGGTCAGACGATTACGTACGCTAAGGCTTGGGTATAACGTACGTTAAGTTTGTTACGTACGTAAGGGTAATCGCATAACGTACGTAATGCCCAGGAATCTATTTATAGAACCCGACCCTCACTTCATTTCCCACTTTTGCTTTGGCCGATTTTTGTGCTCTTGAGACTATCCTTCACCTCATATCCCTCATATCATCATCTACCTCCGATTTTTGGAATCCTAGACCGTGTGAGTTGGTGATCAAGCTTCCGGTGAAGAGTTTATTGAAGATTTTCTTTATTCTTACATATCTTAAGGCATGTTACGATTCACCAAGCTAGAGTTTACATTCGTAGCTATACTTTGATCTTATTTTGAAAATCATTGGACTAGTTAATGATCTTTTGAGTCCAGCACCATATTTTGGAGTTTAGAACCGGATTATACCTTGTCTTTATTCCGTTATTTAGAGTATTGATTTAGCCTCGGTGGATGAAAACCTTAACATGTAGCATCCTTAATTCGTGGGAGTAATAAGCATGATTTCCGCTAGATTTTTTGAACCCTTTTTATGTTCCATTGGAGTAATTCATGTATGTTAGAAGAATTTGTTGTGACAATGTCCTCCATGTTCTTGAGGTAATATATATATCGACCAGGTCCTTGAACTTAAACCGAATCACCGTAGTGTCGTTTTCCATGCGTAATATTTAAGCATGCTTGTCGTCTTGAGTAATATTGGGGGTAGAATCATCATATCCGATCACATGAGGATTTGGTATTCATTTCCTTAATTAAAACACGAAACCTTCAATACCTTGTAAAACAGTGAACTTTTAAACTACGGTACTTCATATTCGAAATGATCGTTCAGCCCTCATGTAGTGCCTTATCGTTTCCGGTTCAGTTCTTACCTAGTGTTCTAACCATGAACCAACCTTACGTAACTACCTTACGATTTTAATATAAGTATTCGGTGATCGTACGCTAGTATCGAATGGTGTGTTAAGTTCCTTGTATCTCTTTTTGAACAAGGTCCGAGCCTTGCATAGGGGTCGATCTTGGGGCGGTGACATACGGACGCGTGATGTTTGTTGGAGTATTTCATTCTTGCTATTTTCAAGGCAAGTATCATTTGTTGAGTTGATTTATATTGGAACTTCGATCATGCATATGGTTTTGTTCATGTTGTCAAATATGAGATTTATTTCTGTAAATTCTCGTGGTATTCGTTGTTAATCGTTCGTATTGATGAAAATATTGAAATGCATATATGTATGCATAATTGATTGGTTTATGGTATAAATGATCCGAGGGGGTCATGAGGATCTATGCTGAGGGCGCTGGATCGAGTGTCCACCATGCGTTGGTCCGACGGGATCATCATGGGGATCTATGCTGAGGGCGCTGGATCGCTGGACGGGTTTTCCACCATGCGTTGGTCCGACGGGATCATCATGGGGATATATACCAAGGGCGCTGGATCGCTGGATTACCCTGTATTGTGTTGATGGAATCGTGAGGATTCACATCGTTGGATTCCGATGACGGAAGTCCGTTTTGCATGATTTATGATTCACTGATGATTTCTGTATTATGATACTTGTACTAGCATTGTTTCGCTAACCCCTTCGGGGGTGGACATTGTTTTGATGTTCAGGTAGCCGAGGAGCGGGGAAGCAACCACGATCTGACGGAGACGATGAAATGGCTCAGTGATGTGGTCGATGTTTATTGTTTTTGGGATTTGTCTTCTTGGTTCACCTTAGTACTCGAGTACATGTGTTTTAATAATGTCATGTTCGATATGGTTGTAAAAGTTAACTCTTTGGATCAGTTGAATAAGTTATATGTTTTGAACTTCAGTTGTACAGTTGGATTATATTTACTTTTCTTTTAATTAGCCTTGTAAATCCTTACTTAAAGGGTTTACGGCGCTGTAATTATTCCGAATATCTCGGGGTGTTACAGAATATGGTATCAGAGCTAAGATTCATGGATATCTTGGCAGTCGGGTTGGTTGGGTCTGTTTACGTTATTTGATTATTGGTCATTTGTAACATCACTGCTGAGCCAGCATCGTCGTGTGGACCGTGGTTGTAAGTTTCCTAATCTAAAAAAAAAACTACTGTTGTATTTAATTCATGTCTTGTGAACATTGATGGACTTTATTTTAGAAAGTTTGCCCTGGATATTGAGTATTTGTGTTTACAGTATGTTGAGAGGAGGTCGTGGACGCGGACGTGGTCGTGGATGCGGACGTGGGAATGCGAGACAGGAAGATTCGGTGTCTACTCCAGAAATATCTGCTAGTCGAACCGATTCCCATTCTGGAGGACACCAAGGATCAGCAAATAATAATGCAGATCCTAATGTGCCAGGAGTGCTTCAGCAGGTGGTTGCTCAGATAAACCAGTTCGCTCAAGTTGTTGATCGCATGCAGACGGCGATGGGACAACAGCATAACGTGGATAATCGGGGAGACAAATGGCTTACCGAGGTGGTCAAATTGCACCCTCCGAAATTTGACGGTTCTGCTGAGACGTTTTCTTGGGACCACTGGCTGAAAGAGTTGGAAAAGATTTTTGCGGGGATTAACTGTCCCAACGACAGAAAGGTTCCAGTCGCCCAGTATCTTCTGACGGGGGAGGCTTTCGATTGGTGGGAGGCTATTCGACCTGAGGAGCATAATGTTGACTGGACGGAGTTCAAATTAATGATGGAAGCGCAGTATTGTCCTCGCCCAGTTAGGGAGTCCCGAGTCCGGGAATTTTTCTCCCCACAAAATTCAAAAGCATCTGTGACAGACGTGATTAAGACTTTTAATCACCAGTTGACTTATGTGCGCCACTTGGTCAGGACCGAGGCAGAGAGGATTTTTCATTTTGACATGCGAATGAAGCCGGAAATTCAGCAGTATATGTCCAGATTTGAATGTACCACTTTACGACAGTATCAGGACAAAGCTCTGGCCTATGATATGAAAGAGGCAGCAGTAGAAAAATCAACGGAAGCAAAGAAGCAGAAAGTGTCTGGAAACTTCACGGAGAATAAGAGTAGTGGGCCTCTGCATCCTTCTCGAGGTGGAAAGAAGTTCCGGGCAGCACCAACCGTTTCAGACGCAGGGAAGAAATGTTATAACTGTGGCAAAGCGGGGCATGTTCGACGTGACTGTTTCACGCCTGCTGTGACCTGTTTCAAGTGTGGACAGGAAGGGCATCGCGCAACATTCTGTGGGAATGCGACTCGATCTTTTGGTACTCGCACTCCTGTACCGGTTCCGAAGGACACGAGTGTAAACCAGACGCAACAAAGTGGGTTCCAGCAGCAGAATGCTGGGAAAAGAGAGGCATCCAGTGCTGGGTCCGTTCCTCCGCGTATTTACGAGATGAAGAAGTCAGACGAGCAGAACACATTTGCATCGAGTACGATTCAGATCCTTTTGCAACCAGTTAGTGTCTTATTCGATTCAGGAGCTACGCATTCTTTCATATCTTTGAACTGTGTTAATCGTTTGAAAATCTCGTGCTTGTATGATTGTGAACCTTATGTTGTGGGATTACCGAGCGGAGAGAAACTTGTGGGAACCCTAGAAACTAGATATTTTCCAGTGACTATAGGAGGGAGAGATTGGCTATCAAATCTTATTGTAGTCGACATCCTTGGCGACGATTTGATTCTCGGAGATGATTGGCTCAATCGTTATGGAGCTATTTTGAATTACTGAAAGAGAGTCATTTCTATCATTTCCGATGACGGGTCTGAACATTTATTTAAGGGGTGGAGACCGGGAAGCTCAGGAAAATTAATCAAAGCGATGAAAGCAGCGAGATTGCTGAAGCAGGGTTGTTACGGATATTGGTGTTATGCCATGAAGAAAGAAGAAGGAGTAGAGCTCTCATCTATTCCAGTTGTGAATGAATTCTCAGATGTATTCCCTGACGAACTACCTGGGTTACCTCCGCAGAGAGAAGTGGAGTTCACTATCGAACTAGAGCCTGGAGCCGCTCCTATTTCCAGAGCACCATACCGCATGGCGCCAACCGAGATGTATGAACTAAAGAAGCAATTGGAAGAATTATTGCAGAAGGGTTACATTCAACCTAGCGTTTCTCCTTGGGGAGCACCCGTTCTCTTTGTCCGGAAGAAAGATGGATCCCTCCGATTATGTATTGATTACAGGGAATTGAACAAAGTGACGATCAAGAACAAGTATCCTATACCTCGGATCGACGACTTATTTGATCAACTGCAAGGGGCAAGGGTATTCTCAAAGATTGATTTGCGATCAGGATACCATCAGTTGAGAATTGAGAAATCGGATATACCAAAGTCTGCTTTCAGGTCCCGGTACGGGCACTATGAATTTATAGTGTTGCCATTTGGACTTACCAATGCTGCTGCGGTGTTCATGCAATTGATGAATCGGGTATTCTTAGAATACTTGGATAAATTTGTGGTCGCCTTCATTGATGACATCTTGATATACTCGAGAGACACAGAGGAGCATGCTGAGCATTTGCGCGTGATTTTGAGCATCTTGAGGAAGGAACAGCTATATGCAAAGCTTTCCAAATGAGAGTTCTGGCTTAGGGAACTAACTTTCCTTGGGCATGTGATATCAGCTGATGGAGTTCAGGTGGACCCGAAGAAAGTCGAAGCAATCTTGGAATGGGAAGCTCCTAATAACGTGAAATAAGTCCGGAGTTTCTTAGTGTAATATCCGCAATTTCGAATTTCGGTAATTTTCTTTTTTTCGGCGGAAGTCCGTTTTGACGGCTCGATCATGACCGCTTCGCATTCCGAGAATGATTAATTCTGCACTTTTTGTCATCCGAGTTCGTTTCGGTGTTGTTTTGTTGAGTTCCGTGTCCTTAATCGACTTTTTCACGTGGGAGTTCGACTTTGTAAAGTCACCATTAATTCTTGGAAACTCAAAAAATTCTGAATCTTTGCAATATTATAGAGCATCAAGTTATATTTCCAATGGTTCAAACGGTGAGTCAATCGGAGTTCAGACGAAGGAGTTATGGTCGATATAGCTAAGACTACACGCTGTGCCTTTTTCGTGTTGGAGTGGACTGTACCGTGTGCCGCGGCACACTTCAGCTGTGCCGCGGCACTAAGCTGATTCCTGGGCGTTTTTTTGGTCCCTGGGCCGCGGCACACTCATCCTGTGCCGCGGCACACGGGCTTTTTCTGCGTTTTTTAGCAGATTTTCGAGGAGAAACATTCATTTTCTCCTCTCTTCTTCCTCCTCCCATTCTAGGCGATTCTAAGGGCGATTTTGGGCGATTTGAGTGCTCCCAAACTTGTAGAGATCATCCACCTCAAGTCTTGTTGTAGATTTTCGACCTCTACTTGAATTATTCATCCAAATCAAGGTATTTTGGCTTGAACCCTTGTTTTTGTAGATTTGGGGATTTTCCTTTTTTATTTCGATTCCAATCCGTTTTTAATCAATTAATTGTTGTATAAACGTTGTTTTGAACTTGTTCTACAGATTGGATACTCGTATCTTTGGTTCGTTCGACCCGAGGGGTGATTTCTTTGTTCTTGAAGGGTCTTGAACATTTAATGTTCGATTAAATGTTCGAATGAGTTCCCTTTGATAGTTTGTTAGGATTTCCGTTGTTTTTGGCCTTGATTCTCGTCGTAATCATGTTTTATTATTCCTTACGGAGGATTATAGGTGCTCGATGATTCCGATGTTGAATTCCGTTGGTGATTGATGATTCATGTGGTGTTTTCCCGTAGTAATCTCGGTGCTATCGCGTTCTAGATAGTGTTCGGGAATTTGAGGGCTACCCGGCCGTATCCATTCATTTTTCCATTGATCGTGATATTGAGGCAAGTACCTTGCCCATACTATTCTTGTTTTATGGATATGATAATTACTGATCGTCTAAATGTGGTTGTTTGGTCGTTTGAATTGAACTTTCAAAAGATTCGGTTTAGCCTTGTTAAAGGCTTGCTTTCAAAACGCGTGTGTTTTGTGAATGGTGTGTCTTGTAAATGACTATGTGAATCCTATGGATATATTTGGTGTTGATGATGCACTTGGTATTTGCGTGTGGACGTATATTATTTCATTTCGGTGCGTGGTGGTTTGACGTGGTGTTTTGCTAAGTGTTTGATGCCTCTGAGTGAATTGTTTGGATATCATTGTTGCATTGTGTTATTTGTGTGAATGTGTGGATATGGTTGAAGGTCTACGGTGACACATGGCACGTGATCATGTGGTCAGGATGCAACAAGTGATTGATCCAACCGTGAGAGCCTGAGTTAATCTACGGTGGCACATGGCATGCGATCATGTGGCCAGGATGCAACAAGCGATTGATCCAACCGTGAGATGTGTGTGATTTGTTTCGCTAGCCAGCTTGGGAGGGTCCTTCGAGGCCTCGAGTGGGATTTGTGGCTTCGTCCCGGTCCTAGGCGATGCGCGTGCGTGATTACGTTGTGTTGATTTTTATGTCCGTCGAGGACACGTGATGTTGGGCTCGGGCCCTGTGAATTGTTGTCTGTTTTCTATTTGCGAAAACAAAACCTTTGGGCTGTGACCCCTATTGATTTTTGGAAAGATAAGGATTTGAAAATCCTAAGTTGTTTTCTATCAAAACTCTCGATGGCATTTAAACGGTTTTATAAATTGTTTTCCCTTGATTTGTGACCTTTCGGTTTTAGAATATTTTACCAAACTCTTGCCTCGGGAAGTGCTTTTCGTTACGTTTGGATTTTTGAGGATTCCTGGTTATTGTTATTCGTGGAATGTGAATTGTATGGCTCGTATTTTTGCACTTGTACTTGCACTAGCAAAATAGTGGAGTTTTGCTAACCCCCGAGTATTCGGGGGGTGGATGTCTATTTTTGCATTCAGGTTTTGGAGCATAGCACAGGGTCGGCACGAAGGATGATGAAAGATGAACGATACTAATCACACGAGGTTCCGTTGATGTCGTATTGGTCCAGTTGTATTTTCTTTTCCGCTGCGGTATCTTTTTCCCGTTGTACGGGAGTTTATTGTATTTTGACCCCTGCGTGGGTATGGAATTATAATTGAGTTGTATGTTATTATTGAAAGACCAAGTCGGTCTACTGAGTCATTTTAGCCTTAAAGGCGATGTTTAGATGTTTGATTTTAGTTATCAGCCTGGTAGATCCTCGAGGAGAGGGTCTACGGCGTGTAATATCCCTGAGTGGATTGGGGGTGTTACATAAATGGTATTGAAGCTTAGGTTGTGGAAACCTAGGTTGTCGGGTCAGTGGTGTCTGTTGAGTTTTGTCTCGTCGGATTTTGTCTGACTGAGTCGTGTCGCGACGCGTCGTCTGAGTTTGTTGGTCGTGATTAGTATCGTGGGCGATCATCATCTTCGTGCGACCTGTGCATGTAAGTCTCCCTTCTTTGTGTTGTGCCTCGTGTGACACAAGCTATTTTTGTGATTATTTGTTAAGTGATGGAATCCTCTTATGGATTTTGATTTCTTGATATGTGGTTATTTGACCCTCATATTTCGTTCATATGAGGAGTAGTGTTGCTGGATTCTGCATGTCTGACTTTATTTCTTTTATCCGCTGCGTGAGTTCTTTTGTAATGGCTTTCGGTATTTTACCGATTGAGTTTTATTTCAAAAACCGATTCCTTTAACCGAGTTTTGGCATTATGGCCTTGATCGCTTTGGCGAAATTCTTATGATGGTATTTAGTATTTTATAAATGGATTTTGTGAGTTTTTGAAATATTACCGTCATCGGCCTTTTTGACTTTGTAAATGATTTTTAGCCTGGTGAGTTCCGGCGCGGGACCCACGGCGCTATGATGTTTTGTGTAATTACCTGAAATTTTTGGGCATTTTAGCCCATTGAATTATCTTGGAAAAACTTCAGTATCTTAGAAAATAAATTTCGAGACGTACTTTTAAAATGAATTGTTTTCTCGCGGTACTTCCAAGGTGCCACAATATGTTTCAAAATTCTTCTACCTCGAGGACCAAAATGTTTTGAGATATTTCAATGTTTTATAAAGACTTTTACTTAGACCCGAGGGTCGAATATTCTGAAAGCTTTTCACTAAAAGAAAGTGTCCTCATTTTTATCAAATGCGAAATGGTTTTCCAAAGTCTCGATAACGATGTTTCACGTTTTTACTTTTTTGGAAAGGTGATACTCAAGATCGACCGGTGTTTTTCTAAATTATTTTCCAAAGGTGGTTTTCATTTTTTTTAAAAACCTATCAATTCCCATTTGTGTTTGGGAATGTATGTATGATGTTCGCGTTGTCGTAATGGTGTTTGCTCCCGAGTATGATCGAGTTGGTGGCATGAACGTTGAGGCGTTGCCACGTATTTGTTGTACTAGCCCTCTGTGAGAGGTGTGAACTGGTATTTAATGGTTGTCGTCTCGTGGTGGATTGCGTGTGCCACACGAGTGTGAGATGTTGAAGCTTGGGTTTGTACGTTGGTGTACATATGTGATTGTTTCATGAGGATTGTAATTATGTGCTGGTTATTGTTCGGGCCGTTAAGGTCGCCGAACGATACCGTCGTCGCTGTAGTGTTTGTGTGTGTATTACTTTACAATGATAATCGTTGTATATGATATGTGTTATGATTCCTTGTTGTGCTGAGTTGGCATCTCCGGTATGTTATTTTGCGGTGTTATGTTCCATTGTATCTAGCATTTGTATTTTCGGTATGCCGAGCCGAGGCATTTCAACCGTGATGTGCCGGGGGAATGTACGTGCAATTTGTCCTTCTCACAAGAACACATTTCGAGTGTGGACTCGAGGGTCACCGAATTCAGTTTTGTGAATTGGCTACCGAGACTTTCGGAGTTCGCGCTTGCCAAAGATATCGAATCGGCTTTGAGAGGCCTTTGAAGGATGTTTCGCCGATTGCACATTGTGTCGTCTCCTTAATTTCGTTGTTGTGAGTTTCGGGGACGACACTTCTTTTAGAAGAGGTCGAATATAATACCCGTATTATTTTTGGCTTCTATATTTTCTCTTTCTCCAGTCTATCGATACGCTCATATTCGTTGATACTTTCTGAACTTGTTCTGTATTTCGGTTTCATCGTCCGAACGAGCTGTGATCTTGTTTTGGGTCGATCTGGTTATCGCTGTAACTTTTCCGAGTTCTGTTCGATTCTTGTGAACCTTGTTCGGAAGTAGCATCTTTTGATTCTACTAATTCTTTTATTCGAAGTGGATCGGATTTGGAACTTCTGTATTTTCGACTCTGTCGACTCGTTTATGTTCGTTGGCATTTTCTGAGCTTGTCCTGCCCCTTGCTTTTGTTGATCGAACGAGGTTGGTATTATTTCGGAATTACTCGTTCGTCGTTGTGACTTTTCAATTGTTATTCCCTTTCCTGTGGATCTTATGTGAGTGTGCATCTTGTTGTTTTCACCGGGTCATGTTTTGTCTCGAGTCGAGATGTGAACCTCGGAGTTGTCGGTTGAACCTTGTTGTTCTTCGTGATCCGAACATGATCGTTCGATTTTTGTTGTCTCGATCTTTGTGGTTTGATCGTTTGATTGTTCGGTTTTTGTTGATCTCGTTTCGTGATTGTTGAACATTCAGACTCCTTCGTAATTCCCTTAAGTTCGGGAAATTAGTCTCGTTTTCGATCTTCCAACCCTTGGGTGGTGGAATTCCGTATTTGTTCAGCGATTGGCTCGCGTTTTGATTGATGTACTGTTGGGTTGGTCAATCATATTGATTTTCGTTCGTTATGTTTTGTGATTGTTCGGATAATTGACTTGACTATATTATCCATTTAATGACGCTTGTCATTTGTTGGTTTTATTGTATCCCTAACGGCGATGTTGTGTTGGTCGTCGTGGAGCGTGTTTTCACGCCGTATGTCTCTTTGCGTTTCTTGCAGCGTTTCGCCGCTGGGCGCGAGTTTTCTATTTTTGTGTATCTCGTCGAGTTTTCCTGGCGGGTATATTGCTCCCCCCTACTTGTTTTAAGTTTCGGGACGAAACTTCTTTTAAGGAGGGTAGAATGTAATATCCGAAATTTCGAATTTCGGTAATTTTCTTTTTTTCAGCGTAAGTCCGTTTTGACGGCTCACTCATGACCGTTTCGTCATTCCGAGAATGATTAATTCTGCACTTTTTGTCATCCGAGTTCGTTTCGGTGTTGTTTTGTTGAGTTCCGTGTCCTTAATCGACTTTTTCACGTGGGAGTTCGACTTTGTAAAGTCACTATTAATTCTTGGAAACTCCAAAAATTCTGAATCTTTGCAATATTATAGAGCATCAAGTTAGCTTTCCAATGGTTCAAACGGTGAGTCAATCGGAGTTCAGACGAAGGAGTTATGGTCGATATAGCTAAGACTACATGTTGTACCTTTTTCGTGTTGGAGTGGACTGTACCGTGTGCCGTGGCACACTTCAGCTGTGCCGCGGCACTAAGCTGATTCCTGGGCGTTTTTTTTGGCCCTGGGCCGCGGCACACTCGTCCTGTGCCGCGGCACACGGGCTTTTTCTGCGTTTTTTAGCAGATTTTCGAGGAGAAACATTCATTTTCTCCTCTCTTCTTCCTCCTCCCATTCTAGGCGATTCTAAGGGCGATTTTGAGCGATTTGAGTGCTCCCAAACTTGTAGAGATCATCCACCTCAAGTCTTGTTGTAGATTTTCGACCTCTACTTGAATCATTCATCCAAATCAAGGTATTTTGGCTTGAACCCTTGTTTTTGTAGATTTGGGGATTTTCCTTTTTGATTTCGATTCCAATCCATTTTTAATCAATTAATTGTTGTATAAACGTTGTTTTGAACTTGTTATACGGATTGGATACTCATATCTTTGGTTCGTTCGACCCGAGGGGTGATTTCTTTGTTCTTGAAGGGTCTTGAACATTTAATGTTCGATTAAATGTTCGAATGAGTTCCCTTTGATAGTTTGTTAGGATTTCCGTTGTTTTTGGCCTTGATTCTCGTCGTAATCATGTTTTATTATTCCTTACGGAGGATTATAGGTGCTCGATGATTCCGATGTTGAATTCCGTTGGTGATTGATGATTCATGTGGTGTTTTCCTGTAGTAATCTCGGTGCTATCGCGTTCTAGATAGTGTTCGGGAATTTGAGGGCTACCCGGCCGTATCCGTTCATTTTTCCATTGCTCGTGATATTGAGGCAAGTACCTTGCCCATACTATTCTTGTTTTATGTATATGATAATTAGTGATCGTCTAAATGTGGTTGTTTGGTCGTTTGAATTGAACTTTCAAAAGATTCGGTTTAGCCTTGTTAAAGGCTTGCTTTCAAAACGCGTGTGTTTTGTGAATGGTGTGTCTTGTAAATGAATATGTGAATCCTATGGATATATTTGGTGTTGATGATGCACTTGGTATTTGCGTGTGGACGTATATTATTTCATTTCGGTGCGTGGTGGTTTGACGTGGTGTTTTGCTAAGTGTTTGATGCCTCTGAGTGAATTGTTTGGATATCTTTGTTGCATTGTGTTATTTGTGTGAATGTGTGGATATGGTTGAAGGTCTACGGTGACACATGGCACGTGATCATGTGGTCAGGATGCAACAAGTGATTGATCAAACCGTGAGAGCCTGAGATAATCTACGATGGCACATGGCATGCGATCATGTGGCCAGGATGCAACAAGCGATTGATCCAACCGTGAGATGTGTGTGATTTGTTTTGCTAGCCAGCTCGGGAGGGTCCTTCGAGGCCTCGAGTGGGATTTGTGGCTTCGTCCCGGTCCTAGGCGATGCGCGTGCGTGATTACGTTGTGTTGATTTTTATGTCCGTCGAGGACACGTGATGTTGGGCTCGTGCCCTGTGAATTGTTGTCTGTTTTCTATTTGCGAAAACAAAACCTTTGGGCTGTGACCCCTGTTGAATTTTGGAAAGATAAGGATTTGAAAATCCTAAGTTGTTTTCTATCAAAACTCTCGATGGCATTTAAACGGTTTTATAAATTGTTTTTCCTTGATTTGTGACCTTTCGGTTTTAGAATATTTTACCAAACTCTTGCCTCGGGAAGTGCTTTTCGTTACGTTTGGATTTTTGAGGATTCCTGGTTATTGTTATTCGTGGAATGTGAATTGTATGGCTCGTATTTTTGCACTTGTACTTGCACTAGCAAAACAGTGGAGTTTTGCTAACCCCCGAGTATTCGGGAGGTGGATGTCTATTTTTGCATTCAGGTTTTGGAGCATAGCACAGGGTCGGCACGAAGGATGATGAAAGATGAACGATACTAATCACACGAGGTTCCGTTGATGTCGTATTGGTCCAGTTGTATTTTCTTTTCCGCTGCGGTATCTTTTTCCCGTTGTACGGGAGTTTATTGTATTTTGACCCCTGCGTGGGTATGGAATTATAATTGAGTTGTATGTTATTATTGAAAGACCAAGTCGGTCTACTGAGTCATTTTAGCCTTAAAGGCGATGTTTAGATGTTTGATTTTAGTTATCAGCCTGGTAGATCCTCGAGGAGAGGGTCTACGGCGTGTAATATCCCTGAGTGGATTGGGGGTGTTACACTTAGGACTTGCGGGATATTATCGCCGTTTTGTTGAGGGATTTTCCAAAATTGCTCGTCCGCTCACTCAGCTGTTACAGAAGACTCAAAAGTTCACGTGGGATGAGAAATGCCAGGCTGGTTTTGATGAACTTAAGAAGAGACTGACGACAGCACCTATATTAGCGTTACCAGATGGGACGGATGGATTCATGGTATACAGCGATGCTTCAAATCAGTGCAGGATGTGTGTTGATGCAGAGGGATAAGGTGATCGCCTATGCTTCTCGGGCACTAAACCGTACGAAGTTAATTACCCGACTCATGATCTGGAGCTAGCAGCTGTGGTCTTTGCTCTGAAAATTTGGCGACATTACTTATACGGCACTCGTTGTCAGATCTTCACCGATCACAAGAGCCTCAAATATATTTTCAGTCAGAAGGAATTAAATATGAGGCAGAGAAGGTGGCTGGAATTGATCAAGGATTACGATTTGGAAATCCTTTATCATCAAGGCAAAGCAAACGTGGTAGCTGATGCACTAAGCCGAAAACCTGTTTCTCTTCGAGTATTGGAAGCGTTTACATCCCAAACCAACATTCACCGAGAGCTAATCCGTGAAGGAATTGAAGTGTGGTCGCAAGGAGTCCAAGGGCAATTGTGCGTGATGGAACTAACTTCGTCATTGGTTGAAGAAGTCAAATCTAAGCAGTTGGATGACTCTCTGATTCTTCGATTGTGTGACAAGTGAACAAAAGGAAAGCCCCAGGATTCGTGGTACAAGATGATGGAGTTCTGAGATTTCAGAGTCGACTTTGCGTTCCCAATGATGATGATCTGAGACATACAATTCTGAAAGCAGCTCATAGCGCGCCCTATTCTATTCACCCGGGCAGTAGCAAAATGTATAAGGATCTAAAACACAACTTCTGGTGGGGAAACATGAAGAAAGACGTAGCAGAGTACGTTTCGAAGTGTTTGACTTGTCAACAGGTTAAGATTGAACATCAGCGACCTGCCGGAATGTTAAAACCGCTTCCGATTCCTGAGTGGAAGTGGGAGGATATCTCGATGGATTTCATCACCAATATGCCAAGGACCAAGACGGGAATAAACATGATTTGGGTTATAGTTGATCGACTAACCAAGTCGGCTCATTTCCTAGGAATTAAAGACACTTGGGGACCCGAGAGATTGGCGCGAGTATTTATTGCAGAGATAGTCAGATTGCATGGGACGCCGAAGACCATTATTTCGGATCGAGATGTCCGTTTCGTGTCGTACTTCTGGAAGGCAGTTCACAGGGCTTTGGGGACCGAGCTAAACTTTAGCACGGCTTATCATCCTCAGACGGACGGTCAGTCCGAAAGGACTATACAAATAGTAGAAGACATGCTTAGAGCTTGTGCTTTGGATTGGTCAACTGATTGGGAAGTCCATTTGCCATTGATTGAATTCACCTACAATAATAGTTGGCATGCTTCTATTAATAAGGCACCGTTTGAAGCTTTGAACGGGAGAAGATGTCGATCACCCCTGTGCTGGGATGATTCTTCGGATATGATCGGGACGGAACTGGAATTAATAATTCAGACTCAAGAGAAGATAGCTCTGATTCGGGAAAGACTGTTGACTGCCCAGAGTCGACAGAAGTCTTATGCAGATGTACGTCATCGCCCTCTAGAGTTCGACATTGGAGACCACGTACTGTTGAAGGTGTCTCCTACACGAGGGATTTTCCGTTTTGGGAGGAAAGGCAAGCTACGTCCGAGATATATCGGACCATTTGAGATCCTCGAGAGAGTTGGGGATTTAGCATACAGGTTGGCCTTACCGCCATCGTTGAGTCACGTTCACAGTGTGTTTCACGTATCCCAATTGCGGAAGTATGCACCAGATCCCAATCATATTATTGATTTCGACGAGATAGAGATAGCTAATGACGGCACCTTCGAAGAGAGACCAATCAAGATACTCGAGAGTCGAGTCAAGCAGTTGAGGAATAAACCGATCTCCTTGGTAAAAGTTCAGTGGTCTCGACATGGAGTCGAAGAAGCAACTTGGGAGACGGAGGAGAGTATGAAGTCGAGATACCCGGAATTATTTTCGTTTTAAGTTTCGGGCCGAAACTTCTTTTTAGAGGGGTAGTATGTAATGCCCGGATAAATGGTGTATTTACCTTGTACTCGACCTTGTATGATCTTGACTTCATGATGTTATAAATCGTAGATTGGTTTCCCGTATTTGTGCCCTTATGTTTTTATATATCTTCAACATTGCATGCATGATTCTGCACGTACTTACGTACGTTAACAGGCGTCCATAACGTATGCTAAGGATGCAGTAATACGTACGTTATCTAATGTTCTTAACGTACGTAAGCTAAGTCAACTTGGGATCGGATAAGGGTCGGCGTGTGGGGGCCGAGAAAGGGGCCGGGGTAGATTCGTGTGATTTCTGCGTGAACCTGGACATAGGTGCTACGTACGCTATGGTGCATGTTTTACGTACGTTAAGTACATGGATATTACGTACGTAAATCCCGTGTGATTACGTACGTAAGAAAATGGCGAAATCAGGCAGTGAGGTCTGGTCAGACGATTACATACGCTAAGGCTTGGGTATAACGTACGTTAAGTTTGTTACGTACGTAAGGGTAATCGCATAACGTATGTAATGCCCAGGAATCTATTTATAGAACCCGACCCTCACTTCATTTCCCACTTTTGCTTTGGCCAATTTTTGTGCTCTTGAGACTATCCTTCACCTCATATCCCTCATATCATCATCTACCTCTGATTTTTGGAATCCTAGACCGTGTGAGTTGGTGATCAAGCTTCCGATGAAGAGTTTATTGAAGATTTTCTTTATTCTTACATCTCTTAAGGTATGTTACGATTCACCAAGCTAGAGTTTACATTCGTAGCTATACTTTGATCTTATTTTGGAAATCATTGGACTAGTTAATGATCTTTTGAGTCCAGCACCATATTTTGGAGTTTAGAACCCGATTATACCTTGTCTTTCTTCCGTTATTTAGAGTATTGATTTAGCCTCGGTGGATGAAAACCTTAACATGTAGCATACTTAATTCGTGGGAGTAATAAGCATGATTTCCGCTAGATTTTCGGAACCCTTTTTATGTTCCATTGGAGTAATTCATGTATGTTAGAAGAATTTGTTGTGACAATGTCCTCCATGTTCTTGAGGTAATATATATATCGACCAGGTCCTTGAACTTAAACCGAATCACCGTAGTGTCGTTTTTCTTGCGTGATATTTGAGCATGCTTGTCGTCTTGAGTAATATTGGGGGTAGAATCATCATAGCCGATCACATGAGGATTTGGTATTCATTTCCTTAATTAAAACACGAAACCTTCAATACCTTGTAAAACAGTGAACTTTTAAACTACGGTACTTCACATTCGAAATGATCGTTCAGCCCTCATGTAGTGCCGTATCATTTCCGGTTCAGTTCTTACCTAGTGTTCTAACCGTGAACCAACCTTACGTCACTACCTTACGATTTTAATATAAGTATTCGGTGATCGTACGCTAGTATCGAATGGTGTGTTAAGTTCCTTGTATCTCTTTTTGAACAAGGTCCGAGCCTTGCATAGGGGTCGATCGTGGGGCGGTGACATACGGACGCGTGACGTTTGTTGGAGTATTTCATTCTTTCCATTTTCGAGGCAAGTATTATTTGTTGAGTTGATTTATATTGGAACTTCGATCATGCATATGGTTTTGTTCATGTTCTCAAATATGAGATTTATTTCTGTAAATTCTCGTGGTATTCGTTGTTAATCGTTCGTATTGATGAAAATATTGAAATGCATATATGTATGCATAATTGATTGGTCTATGGTATAAATGATCCGAGGGGGTCATGAGGATCTATGCTGAGGGCGCTGGATCGAGTGTCCACCATGCGTTGGTCCGACGGGATCATCATGGGGATCTATGCTGAGGGCGCTGGATCGCTGGATGGGTTTTCCACCATGCGTTGGTCCGATGGGATCATCATGGGGATCTATACCAAGGGCGCTGGATCGCTGGATTACCCTGTATTGTGTTGATGGAATCGTGAGGATTCACATCGTTGGATTCCGATGACGGAAGTCCGTTTTGCATGATTTATGATTCACTGATGATTTCTGTATTATGATACTTGTACTAGCATTGTTTTTCTAACCCCTTCGGGGGTGGAAATTGTTTTGATGTTCAGGTAGTCAAGGACCGGGGAAGCAACCACAGTACCGACAGGACGATGAAATGACTCAGTGATGTGGTCGATGTTTATTTTTTTGGGATTTGTCTTCTTGGTTCACCATAGTACTCGAGTACGTGTGTTTTAATAATGTTATGTTCGATATGGTTGTAAAAGTTAACTCTTTGGATAAGTTGAATAAGTTCTATGTTTTGAACTTCAGTTGTACAGTTGGATTATATTTACTTTTCTTTTAATTAGCCTTACAAATCCTTACTTAAAGGGTTTATGGCGCTGTAATTATTCCGAATATCTCGGGGTGTTACATTTCTTACCTTGAACCCTCTCATAAACTAATGTCGTGTGAACTCTATTCTCAATTAGGTAATTATGGATCGTAGTTGGATAAATGTTGCACGAACAAGTAATGAATATGAGAATGGTGTGGATGAATTTTTGGATTTTGCTAGGAGACATGTTCCAAACAATAATGGGAGGTTTTACTGTCCGTGTGTCAACTGTTTGAATGATAGATGATTATGTTTTGAAGAAATCAGAGAACACGTCCTCTGTGATGGTTTCAACAGGAGTTACACACGATGGATATGGCATGGTGAATTTGAAATGCCAAGTGTATCCCGAAATGAAGAAGTTGATGAGAATATGTATGATCGACTAGAAGACATGATCAATGATGTTGGCGCGGAGGCCTTTGAGCAAGCACATGCATACAAGACATGTGAGACCTTGTCCGCTGATGCAGATAAGCCTTTGTACAACAATTGTACAAAGTTTTCACGGTTGTCTTCCGTATTGAAATTGTTCACGTTGAAGGCATCTCATGGGTGGAGTGACAAAAGTGTCACAGAGTTACTTTATTTGTTAAAACATATGCTTCCGGAGGATAATGAATTACCAGATTCTAACTATAAGGCGAGGAAAATCTTGTCCCCATTGGGCATGGGGTATAAGAAGATTGACGCATGTCCTAATGATTGTATTTTGTACCGAAATGAGTACAAAAGTTTTCATGCCTGTCCAGTATGCGGGACTTCACGTTTCAAAAACGACGGTAAAGGCGATGCTAGTTCTAATGTTGGTAATAAAAAACCACCTGCAAAGGTGTTATGGTATCTCCCAATAATACCAAGATTCAAACGCTTGTTTGCTAGTGCAAAGGAGGCAAAAAACTTGAGATGGCATGAAGACGAGAGGATAACTGATGGGAAGCTCCGACACCTGGGTGATTCGCCTCAATGGAAGAAAATTAATAAGTTGTTTCCTTCATTTGGCAATGAGCCAAGAAACCTGAGATCGACTTTGTGCGATGGTATGAACCCATTCGCAATCTTAGCGAAGCACAATGCATGGCCGGTTCTATTGGCCATTTACAATCTTTCTCCTTTATTGTGTATGAAACGCAAGTACATTATGTTGTCTATGATGATTTCTGGTCCAAAGCAACCAGGAAATGATATAGATGTCTACTTGCAGCCGTTGATTGAAGACTTGCAAATGTTGTGGGAGGAAGGTGTTGATGTATTTGATGCGTATAAAAATGAAACTTTTAAGATGCGTGCAATGGTGTTCTGCACAATTAATGACTTACCAGCATATGGAAACTTGTCTGGTTATAGTGTTAAGGGGCATAAAGCATGCCCTATATGTGAAGAAGGCACATGCTACCATCAGCTTGAGCACGGAAGGAAGACCGTATACCTTGGTAGTCGAAGATTTCTCAAGTCGGACCATCCTTATCGTAGATTGAAGAAAGCTTTCAACGGTGAGCAAGAGTTTAAAGCTGCTCCACAAGCATTAAGTTCACAGGAAGTGTATGAGCGAGTGAAAGATATTAATGTGACACTTGGTAAGATGCAAAAGCCTGTTGAGAGAAGCTCATGGAAAAAGAGATCTATCTTTTTTGAGCTTCCGTACTGGAAAGAGCTTGAAGTGAAACACTATATTGATGTGATGCATGTGGAGAAAAACGTTTGTGATAGTCTTACAGGAACACTTCTCAACATACAAGGGAAGACTAAGGATAACATGAATGCGTGAAAGGATATGGTTGATATGCGAATACGAAAGGAGTTAGCTCCAAGATCAGCGGTAAGAGAACTTATCTACCACCAGCTTGTCATACATTATCTAAAAAGGAGAAAAGAAGTTTTTGTGAGTGCTTACGTTGCATAAAAGTTCCTCAAGGTTATTCTTCGAATGTTAAGAGGTTGGTGTCAATGAAGGACCTGAAATTGGTAGGCTTAAAGTCTCATGACCATCATGTGTTGATGCAACAACTTTTACCTGTGGCTATTCGAGGTATACTCCCAAAGAAATTAAGACATACCATAAGTAGATTGTGTTTCTTCTTCAATGTTATTTGTATGAAGGTGATTGACCCTCGGGTATTGGATGATCTTGAGAATGAAGCTGCAATTATTTTATGTCAGCTTGAAATGTATTTCCCACCTTCTTTTTTCGATATTATGGTACATTTAATCATTCATCTAGTGAGGAGATACGATTATGTGGACTTGTGCATTTACGATGGATGTATCCATTTGAGCGATACATGAAAATACTTAAGGGGTATGTGAAAAATCATCGTAGGCCGGAAGCCTCTATTGTTGAAAGATATGTTGCAGAAGAGGATATTGAATTTTGTATCGAATATTTATCTGAAACGAAATCTGTTGGGATTCCTAAGTCTCGCCACGATGGTAGAGGTCTTGGAAAGGGAACACATGGGGGAAAAATGAAGAGTGTTGATCGTGAAGAGATGCTACGAGCACATCTATACATCCTAACAAACACTCCTGAAGTTCAACCTTACTTAGACGCACATAAGGCACTCATAAAAGAACAAAATCCTCGAAAATCTGAAATGTGGTTGGTGAATGAGCATAACAAGACATTCTTATCTTGGTTCAAGGATCATGTTGCAAATGATCACTCAGTTCCGGATATAGTTACATGGTTAGCTGGTGGACCGAACTTTGATGTCATATGTTGACGCGGATACGACATAAACGGGTATTCCTTCTACACAAAAGACAAAGATGAGAAGAGTACTATGCAGAATAGTGGGGTTACAATAGTGTCTGAATCAATGCATTTCTCTAGCGCAAAAGATAGAAACCCGTTGTGTGCAAATAGCTCTTATTTTAGAATTATTGAAGATATATGGGAGGTTGACTATATTAAATTTACCGTTCCTGTTTTCAAATGTAAATGGGTTGATGGTAATATCGGTGTGAAGGTAGATGAGTTAGGATTTACATTGCTTGATTTTAGTAAAGTGGGCTACAAAAATGAGCCATTTGTCATGGCATGCCAAGCAAAGCAAGTATTTTTTGTCACCGACCCGAGTAATAAGAACTGGTCAGTTGTCCTTCAAAGTAAAAGGAAAATATATGGTGATGATACGGATGAAGAAGATATCTCTGAGATCCCTTCATTTTCATCAAGGCTACCTAACGTAAATGAAGAAGATGAATTTGATTGTGTTCATGCCGCAAGAAACGATCATCGGGAAGGGATAAGGGAGAACACACCAATTTATTAGCTTGTTATTCAGTTTTTTTTTTGGTGTCATTTTTTTTTTTGGGATTGGTAATTTACTTTTCAAAGTTTGTTCGTTTGGTTTAAGATTTCTGGAAATCAAGATTTTTGGGTGTCATTCCAATCTAACACTTTTATTTGCTTTTCCTGCAAAATGTTTGTCCAAAAACCACAAAAACACATAAAGATGCATATAGTACTGCTATTATCAATAAAGATTTTGGTATGCATAAAATTGTACCCATAATCAAGTAATTGGGGCTGTTTTGTAATATATACAAAATTTCTAAAATTTGGTAATATATAAAAAATATGGGGCTGTTTTGAAGTTTGGGGCTGTTTTGTAATATATACAAAATTTCTAGAAATTGGGGCTATTTTGTAATATATACAAAATCGGCCTGTTTTGAAGTTTGGGGCTGTTTTGAAGTTTAGGGCTGTTTTGTAGAGCCAAATTCTGTAGAAAACAAATCATTCACTTAGCGAAAAGAAAGAAAAAGAAGGGTCGATCCTTCACTTAAATTGTTATAACATATTCATGGTGGATAATAGTATTCCCCGAAGTTAAATCTGGAACTGTATATCAAACTTTACTTGATTTCAGTTTTCTATTTCTTGCTTCCTTTATATATGTAGGGTATTTCTTTGGCAAACCAAGTGGATCCAAAACCCTTATCCCAACCAGATACTGATGTGCTGAAACTAATGTGGTTTGCCGCGGTTGATATTAAAGAACCCATTCATGTAGATATTGAGGCCGAGATAATTGGTGAGAAAAGGGAGTTGTTTATTTGTCAACAGGATATCATCGAGTTGTTGCAAAATCAAAAGCTTTGCGTGTCTATCTTGCAATTCTACAATAAGTATGTTATTTATCTTTCAACATATAACACACTCTTAAATGTAATAATGTATATATTTACTTCTTCAAATGTTTGTCCTGTAGCGAATTTTTTAAATTGACAAAAAATTCAATATTATTGTAGGTATCTTCACAACATGTTGAAATTGTTGGGTAGAGACGAGAAATATGGATTCATGTGCCCACTCACCATTCAAAGCACTGGCAATAATAGACAAGACATAGCAGCATACATTAGGACAAGAATTACAGCAGGAGATTTTGATTATTTCCTTGCACCGTACTTTGCCGAGTAAGTAACACTAGTTTAAGTGAAATAGAAAACCTTCAGTTTTTCTAGTGCTTCTCAAAAGATTCATTATGTTTATTTTGTTTCCTGCTTTACTTTCTCCCTTTCTAAACTCTACTTTTTATTTTTATTTCCATGACTCGCAAAGTACTTGAAATATTGGTCAAGTTCGTTATATTTGTATCAGATTTAGGAACTTATCACATATCAGGAAACAAACAACTAGACAATTATGGTTAGTTTTGACAATATCATCCAACAGTACTTCTGGCTGTTTGAATAATTATGTGGATTTATTGCAGGGATCATTGGCAATTGATTGTTCTTTGCCCGAAACAGAATGTCGTCGCCTGGTTCTGCTCCCTAGGGAGAAAGCCCAAGAAGGACTTGATCAACAAGATTGATCAACAAGTTATTTGCACTTACTAAATCGGTTAAATAACCGATGTAAAATGTATTTTCTACATTGGTTAAATAACCGATCTTAAATGTGTCGATTTTTTACATCGGCTGGATCTTTAACGGTTCGAGACCCGATTTAAAAGACCTATTTTAACCGATTTAAAATGTGTTTTTTCTAGTAGTGATTTCAAATTTTCAATATTTCAAATTTTCAACACAAGTAATTTAATTTCAAAAAAAAGAAGTCATAAAAACATTTCAAGTTAATATAAATTACATAAAAAAACACAACATAAAGAATTTTCAAATTTCTAAATTATCTACAAGTTATTATATTTTTATTAAATTAACTTAAGTAATTTCAAAATTTCAACACTTGTAAATTAAAAAATTTAGAAATTTCAACACATATCATTTAATTTAGAAAAAAGAAGATATAAACAATATTACAAGTTATTGTAAATTACATAAAAAAATACAACAAACAAAACTACACAATTCATTTAATTTCATACAAAAAATAAAAATAATAATAATAAAGCGAAGAACCGTCGTTTCGGCCCGGGAACCGCCGATTTTTGTCCCGGCCCTGAACCGCCGATTTCGTGCCCGGAAAGAGGCCCTTCTGAAGAATATCCGGTACGGTTACGGTTCACCTTTCTGGTGAACCAGAACCGCCGGTTCAGGCCCAGAACCGGCGGTTCACGGCCCGATGGCAACACTAACGTGTGCATTACTTAAGGGGAAATACAACACGACCCGTGAATAAAGTATTAATCCAAAAATTGCTGAAAGAATTGTATCTTGTATGTACCATATAAGGGGGAACGCTGTATTTTTGCGGATACAACACATACACTTTAGGATACCAATTAATATTATAACAATATTCTGTTCATACATAAACCGCTTTAAGTCCACATGCCCATTCCAAATTTCAAATGCCTTATCCTTTAATGGTTTTAAAGACACCTGGACTTTATTGCCTCGAATACCGCGATTTTAAAATTTCAAACCGTCGTTTCATGCAATAAGGAAAGAAGAACTGTCAGAAGTGGGACTGATCATCATTTTTCAAAAATGATGGATTAGACGTACAAGTTACTCCGAATCGATCATGTACGTTCTTTAAATGACAGTTCCCATCCCTTAAATCTGACCGTTCAATGTTTAACCCTAATCTTCCCTGCACCCTATAAATGGAATATACTTTGGTCCCTTAGACTCTTTACGCTTTCAGCAAATTAAACGAGTCTTAAGCAAATAGTCTACATACTTTCTGCAATTTTCTGCATTTTTCTGTGTAATTCCCTATTACTTTACACATTTTCTTATGCAAATTGTCGACCTCACAGACATCTTCCCTTTCAATAAAGAATAAGGAGACTATCATCGATGGGCGTATCTTTGCCAGATCCGTGCTGATGGAGAGAATCAATCTAGAAGATGACGTAGGCATGGAAGTGGTTGTTTCACTTTGGAAACAACAAGGGCTGTATCGCCTTGCAAGCCTGGATGCTTATGATGAGCAGATTATGGAGGAGTTCGACCTGGACGCCTCTTTCCAATACTAATCTCAGAGGAGAGTGTTGTTACCCAAAATATTATCCGGAGATAGTATTGCTGGAATGATCGAGTAACAAACAAATGCGAGAACACTTCCATGAGCAAATAGATAACACAAGATTTGTCGGGGTTGTTAATCCCGGGCTTGAATGCTCTCGCGAGATGTTATTAATAAATATACTGTCGAATACAAATATTAATGTTAGAATCTATTACAAGGAGTGTAAAGACTTCTAGTTATCTAGGCTTTAGAGCGCGTAGATTGCCGGGAGAACCAGATAGATAAATCTGTGAGTTCTTGCTTGGGATATATGATGAATATGTATGAATATCACTACGAATGTATAAGTGGTTGCCAAAAGAGCCTTTGATTCTCTCTTTTGTGTGTATTTTGCACTGAATTCGTAGCAAATTCGCCTCTCTTTCGCCATAGCAGTGAGTTCTCTATTTATAGGGGACAAGGTAGTTGGGATTCCTCAGGCGATCGCGGGCGACCGCTGTTTTCTATATTAAAATAAGACGGCCGATCGTCCCGTCACATGGGCCTGTTCCCTTGAGGTCCGAGGTTGCTGCTGGAGGCCAGCTGGGCGAACCAATGGGAAGCCAGCACGCGTCTCGAGTCGCTGTCCGGGGAGGACCCACTTTGTACCTTTCGGCGGCCTTGTCAGTAGGTGTGGTAGGTGACAGGCTGGGGTCAATGGTCCTATCTGTTGGTATCCTTTGAAGATCCGCACGTGGGCCACCATCCAAGATTCGGTCTTCGGCGACTTTGACTGATGCTGGATCCATGCGTGGCACGAGATGATCGCCACTGGTTCGCTCATTAAAGACGATCGTCAGACATCAAAAGACGATCGCTAGGTACCAAAAGACGGTCGCCGTATAGTGCCGAACTCCAGGCGTTTGTCCAGAGTATGTCTTCCATGGTTGGCTTCTCTGATTGTGATAGCGATCGCCTATCGAGGCGTATTAATCGCCGCACAACAATTGCCCCCCAGCTCGCCTCGATGTTGAAAACACGGGGTGAGGTGGCACTGTTGGCGATCGCCAATGTTTAAACGATCAGCCGATCTGAATTCAAATCTGGACAACCTTCTTTCGCGTCGGGAGCAGCGGGAAATGAAGGCGGGCTTTCTAAAGTGGCAGGGACATGCGTCGCGCCGCTGTTGGGGGAGTCCGACGGTTTTGTCGGACTTGTCGGCTGGCATGCCCTCGAAAAGACGCGTATGCGGGATTCGAGGGCGGCATTTAATGCGTCCCCACGTGACGGTTGCGATCCAGCCCTCGAGGTTTCTCCTATTTGCATTTAGACCCTCGTCTCCATCTATAAAAGGGCCTGTGCTTCTTCTCCTTCACTTTTTACGCGTCCTTTGCATCCATAGCCGAAATTCTGCAGAAATTTCTGGAGCTTCTTGTGCCGATCTCCTTCTTTTCTCTAGGTAAGAAAAATTAATCTTCTCTCTCCCTTTACTTTCTAATATGTTGGGAGGATCCAGAACCTTCGAGACCGGAAGTTCTTCCGCTGCCGCAGCATCGCCTGAACGGGAGGAGATTCCCATTGGAGTGGATATGGAGACGGCCGTTGAAGCTATTCGTGCGGGGATTGCACCCGCAGAACTCGAAGAACTTTTCAACGAGGCCGAAGTGGCGAGGACGGCGGCAACGGCGGAGCAGGGGGGCTCGCCGGTGGACGAGGATGATTTGGTGCGGGAGGCCTGGGAACGAGAGAGTAGATTCGGCCCCGCCTATGTAGCTTTTGCTCAGATGATGGAAGCGATCGCCGGACCCTGTCCGGAATTCAATTTCGAAGCCTACTCCGCCGCTCACCCTTACGAACATGTGAAGCGGACGGTCTTTCAGGCCGCCGTCCCATCTCCGTGGACTCTTGGAAAGATCCGGAGTACGGTGACCAAGAAATACCTGAGCCGTTCGAGGGCCAAATATCACATCCCCTCTGACGTTTCCTTGCACGTGCCTTCAGAGAATGAGCGTGCCGACCAACCGCCCAAGGATATGGTTGCTATCAGCGAGATGATTATGGAGGCGGGTCTGCGATTCCCGCTGCCATTCGCCGTCTCCTACTTGCTGATCGCCTGGAATTTGGCACCTCTTCAACTGACGCCGAACGCTTGGCTACAGATCATCTGCACGTTGACCCTGTTTGGTGGTCACCGGTTGTTCCGCCTCCTTACTGCGCTGGAGATGAATTATCTGTTTAAACTGCCCGCGCAGAAAGGGTCAATCGGCAGCAATCATATCCAAGGTCGAATCGGGAGAGTGGTCCTTGGCGTGCCGAATAAGACCAGGGGTGACCTGGCTAAATGGTGCTGGGTCGGCGGGGCGTGGCGATCGGCATCGACTGACAGGCCGAATGAGGAGTTGGAGATCCCCACCACTTTCCGGGAGAGGAATCCGAGTAAGGATATTAACTCTCCCTTTGATTGAGCTTGTCTTAGACTGATCTAATTTTGTTTTCTTTTTGCAGGACCTCTCGTTCCAGCGATCGACGACCTTCCATTCGATTTCTTGATTGTTTGGGAGCAGATCCGTGCCTTGCCGAACTCCTTTATTGACGTTCGCTCGCTAGGTACCGAAGCTCATCGGTTGGGGGCTCGATTGTTCTGCTTCCCCCGTCACTTGAAAGTTCCAGGTATGAGCTTAAGTGGTGCTTCCTTGCTTGACGATCGTCTCCAGGAGGTCGTTTTGTTTTGTCTAACTTGTTTGTATCTCTTCTTTGACAGAGGTTTATTTTCCCCGATTTGCCGAACCACCGCCAGAGATCGCTATGTCAAACCCGGGACTCATCGGTCGCCTTCACTTGGGTAAGCAGACTGGTTTCGTTCCCGCGACGACGTCTCGCCCTGCTCCGGTGACGAGGCCTGCCGAGGTGCCAGTCGCCGAGCCGGTGGTTCAGGGAGAGGAACAGCTTTAGCGCCGCAAGAGGCGGAGGTCGGAGGAGTCCCCGTCGATTTATGAGGCGGATGTATCCATTCTTGAGCCTCCGGTCGTTGCGGCTCCTATCTCTGCCATCCCGATGATGGAGCGATCAGGCCCTAGGCCCTCGGTCCCCGGCTCCCGGTCATCTGGCGGCTCGGCAAAGAAGGTGGCGATCGCCGAGGCGGAAACCTCTCGGGGCAAGCCTTATTTTGGACGCGATCCCGATCTGGTCAACAGGTAAGAAAGGATCAAAAATTTCTGAGTTAGGCATTCTGGGCAGGTTATAGGCTAACTCTTTGGTTTCTTTGGTTCGCGCTGCAGGGTTCGTCTCGCCGACCCGGACGTTGCTCCCATGGTGCTGGACTTTCTGTCGAGTAAGGCTCCGCAACAGTCCCTCGAAGTCCCTGCCTACGTCCGCCAGGCTATCACCTCTCTGCCCAACGATTGGACGACCGATCTTGATGCGATCGCTCGTCGGCGATTTGGAGACGCCATGCAGGCGACCGTTGCCCTGGCTCTCCAGACGGCGACGATGGCCGTCCAAGCTGCTAGGGATTTTGAGGGGCGAACCTCCACTGCTCATCTCCATAGCGACCTCGAGGCCTCCCGGAACAAAAATATCGAGTTTGTCAACCGGATCCAGTCTATGGAGAAGGAGTATGAGGAGACGGCCAAAAGGGCTAAGCAGGACGTGGACCGATTGAAGCAGGAGCTGAGCCGCTCTAAGGAGGCTGCCGATCGGTCCCGTGATAAGGAGAAGGAAACCCGCCAGAAGCTCGCGGCTTCGCAGGAGGAGGCGGCCGGGCTGAAGGTGATGGTGGATCGGCTCAGCGGTGAGCTGGAGGCGGCGAAAAAGGAGCTGGAGAAAGCCAAGGGTGAGAATGCCGCCAAGGTGGTCGAGCTGGCGGAGGCCGAGAAGACGGCCGCAGATTTGAAGGGGCAGCTGAAAGCGATCGAGGTCGATCCCTACCTCAACGTTGAGCTCATCGGTGAATTCGCTTATTATGTGGCCTATGCTGACGCTGTTCGAGCCGCTAAAAAGGCAGGGATCGAGATCGGTCCCCTGATGGAGAGCTTCAAATCCTATGCCCTCGAGCATCCTCTGCATCCAGAGTTCTCCTTGCCGATCCTTGACTTTGTCGACTTCGGGATCGACTTGAGTTGGTATACTAGTAAACTCATTCATCCCGAGGCCGATGGGGGAGCCCAAGCCGATCCGCAACCCGAGGGCGATGACCAGCCGGCGGGGCCTTGAGAGGCATTTTTGTTTTCCACTGTAACTTGTACTTTTTTGTAATGTCTTCGGGCCCCGTAATGTACGAAACTTGTGTTATGAATAAAATGTTCCTCTTTTCATACTGTCTCTTTACACGCGATTGCCTTTGAATGTTTGCGTGCAATTTTTACAAGTACGTGTATGATTGCTTTCGACGTTTTGTTCATCCGACCGATTGTCTGAGTGTTGAAAGCATTGATATGTTTTGAATCGGAATTCTTACTTGTAATTTTTGTCGGACGACCCCGATCATCCTGCGTATGTTTGAGCGAAGCCGATCATGTGTGGTTCCTCTTTGTTCGATCGTATTTAAGATTAGCTCGACCTATCTCTGCCCCCTTGTTTTTATTCACTTATTGTAAGTAAGGAAACAAAAACTAGTTTGTCTGGCGAGCTATCTTCATTTTGCCGATTCTGAAGAATCATGTACGGTTGGGGTGTTCGATGGACCGACCTCCCCAATCGTGTCTTTGTGTGCGAGGGATATTGTGTATCCCGCGACTCACTTTTTGTGAGGGTCCTCCGTTAGGCTACGCCTGCCTTGTGTTAAAACGAAAGGCGGGCGATCTCGGTCTGGAGGAGTCCTTGCGCGGGGTGTCGTCGGCTTATTCGACTCCACGTCCGCGGCTTGTTAGCTCTGCTTCCACCTCGGCCCGCCATGAAGATGGCGACCCTCGACGGTGCATGTTGAGACGGGGGTAGTGGCACGTCGCGTTGTCCGGGTTCACCATGTTAAATGATGTACCTTGAGGACGTGCGATCGTGTCTACTGATTGTTTTGGAGGGTCCTTCGGCTACGCCGGCCTCGTAGTTAAACGAAGGGCAGGCGATCTCAGCCCAAAGGAACCTTGCATGGGCGAAGCTGTCGGTTCCATCGACCTCCAGGACCATGGCTGCATTGATTTTACCTCGGATCGTCGTGATCAACGATCGTCGGCGGTATGCGATATGCCTGGTGTGGCGATCGCCAGAATAGATGGGGTAGGAAAAAATCTCATTATATTTCTTGTACATCACTGAAATTGAATACAAAATTATCACTAGTAGTATTTTTTCAGATGCACGGCGTTCCAGGGGTATTGATCCGGAGTACCGTCAGGATGTTCCAGTTCGTAGGCTCCTTTAGCTAGCCATCTGGATACTCTGAAAGGTCCTTCCCAGTTCGGACCGAAAACGCCTGTGTGGGTTTGGATCTTCTTGAGGACGAGATCACCCACTTGAAACCTCCTTTTGTGGATTGTGTTCTTCATTTCTGAAGTCCGCCGTCGTTCTTCGAGCATGTCTAGGTCGATTCGTCGGGCCACATCGTTGTCGGTCGTTATCTCCTGCTCGGTTCGATGGCTGAGGACGGCGATCTCTGAAGGGATCACCGCTTCTGTTCCGAAGGCAAGGGCGAATGGGGTTTCGCCGGTTGAATTGCCGGTCGTCGTTTGGTAGGACCACAGAACGTCTGGGAGCTCGCTCGCCCATCGTCCTTGCCTGGATTCGAGTCGCGCTTTAATCGTGTGTTTGAGGATCTTATTCACTACCTCTACCTGCCCGTTCGTCTGAGGGTGATAGGGCGCTGAGAATAACCTTTTGATTCCCCACTTTTCACAGAATTGCATAACTTCTAAGCCGTCGAACTGTTTTCCGTTGTCGGAGATGATGGCCTGGGGCAGACCGAATCGGCATACGACGTTTTTCCATATAAACTTGATCACTTGCTCTTGGCCGATCTTGTTGAGCGGTTCGGCCTCAGCCCATTTGGTGAAATAGTCGACCCCTACGATGGCGAACTTACAGCCCCCTGGAGCCGTCGGTAAGGGACCTATAAGGTCGATGCCCCATTGCGCAAATGGCCAAGGGCTATACATGGAGGTGAGCTGTTCGGGTGATAGTTTAATGTTGGGGCCCATTATCTGACACCTATGGCACGATCTGGCATAGGCGATCGCATCTTTCCGAAGTGATGGCCAGAAAAACCCTCGTCTGGTTGTCTTATGGATGAGGGCTCGCCCGCCCGCACGGTTTCCACAAATCCCGTCATGGATCTCAGCTAAAACGAGCCGACCTTCCTCCGGTGTGATACACTTGAGGAGGGGAAGGCTGAAGGCTCGCTTGTAAAGCCGGTCGTCCAATAGGGTATATCTGGTCGCACGAAGCTGGAGTTGGCGAGCTTTAACACGGTCGTCAGGGACCGTTCCGTCCTTTAAGTATTTGATGAACGGAGTCATCCAGTTCTCCTCGGCGATGGCGACCGAGGTAACCAGGCCTCTGTCGATCGCCGGCCTTGTTGACTTTGTGATTTGGATATTGGAGAAGTCGGCTACCCCATCCGATGATGCTAGTTTGGAAAGAGCATCGGCCTGGGAGTTGTGCTCTCTCGGGACTTGTTCGATTAGTACTTCTTCGAATTTTGTGCACATTTCGGCGACCAGCTCTTGGTATTTGACCATCTCACATTGCAGCGCCTCATATTCTCCCTTGACTTGGTTCACGACCAAAAGGGAGTCCATGAAGATATGGAGGCGACGAACATCTAGGGCAAGGGCTAGATCGAGCCCGCCTACCAAAGCTTCGTATTCGGCTTCATTGTTGGTCGCACGAAAACCGAAACGCACAGCATTTGTGAAACTCTGACCGTCGGGGCTGATGAGGATAATCCACCTTTGCTCTCGGGTGGTGCCGAGCCATCCACATATAACTTCCAGTGCGGGTCGGTCGACTGGTTGGGCGTGGGGAACGTTAATTCCACCACGAAGTCCGCCAGAGCTTGGCCCTTGATCGCCGTGCGAGGAGCGTAAGTGATACCATATTGGGCGATCTCCAGCGACCACTTGAGGAGTCGCCCGTTGGTGTCCGGTCGGTGCAGGACTTGTCTTAGAGGTAGAGTTGTTAGGACTTCCACTTGGTGATCGAAGAAGTAAGCCCTCAGCTTACGAACACTCATGACAAGGACGTAGGCGATCTTCTCCAACGGTGTATAACGTGTCTCAGCGTCGTGGAGCGCCTGGCTAACATAGTAGATTGGCAAGTGGGCTTGTCCCTCCGCTCGCACCAGAACATCACTTAGTGCGACCTCCGAGGCTGCCAGGTAAAGGAATAGTTTCTCACCGGGGATCGGCTTTGCCAGGATCTGGGGGTTAGATAGATATTCCTTTATCTTGGCGAACGCTATCTGGATTTCCTTCGTCCATGCGAACTTCTTGTTCTTGATGGTCGCGAAGAAAGGCTTGCTTTTATCGCCTAGCTGTGATATGAAACGGTTGAGGGCGGCTAGACAACCTGTGAGGCGTTGCACCTGCTTGATGTTTCGCGGTTCCTGCATGTCAAGGATCGCCTGTATCTTGGTGGGGTTCGCCTCGATCCCCCTTTGGCTCACGATGTGCCCCAGGAATTTTCCGGAACCTACTCCGAAGTTGCATTTCTTGGGATTCAGTTTCATGTTAAACTTCTCAAGGATGGCGAACGTCTCGGCGAGATCGTTGAGGTGATCTTCCTTCTTGAGGCTTTTGACTACGATATCATCAATGTAGACCTCCATGGTCTTGCCGATCTGATTAGCGAACATTCTGTTGACTAGTCACTGGTAGGTCGCCCCTGCGTTTTTCAAGCCGAACGGCATTCGGACCCAAAAGTATACGTCTTTTTCCGTGTGGAAAGATGTGTGTTTTATGTCTTCCCCCGCCATTGGGATTTGATGATATCCGGCGAAGGCATCCATAAATGACATCATTTCGCAACCTGCCGTACTATCGACCAAGTGATCAATATGAGGCATCAGGAAGTGATCTTTTGGACATGCCGCGTTGAGGTCGGTGAAGTCAATGCATAACCTCCAGGAGCCAGTTGGCTTTTTGACGAGCACTGCGTTGGCGACCCATTGTGGTTCGTCTGTGGCTACTCCGATCAATTTGTTGTTGAGTAACTTCTGGACTTCTATGTCGAGCGCCGCGTATTTCTCGGGGCCGAACTTCCTACGCTTCTGGTGAACAGGCATCATTGCTCGGTCGATCTTTAGTTAATGGCAAGCGTGTTCGGGACTTATGCCAACCATATCTTGATGCGACCAGGCAAAGACTCCGATGTTCCTACGTAGCAAGTTGATCAGATCTCCCTTTAATTCGTGGTCGATGCTTGCGCCGATCTGTACTTCCCATTCTGGATGAACTGGATCCATCGTAATGCTTTCCAACTCTTCGACAGGGACGGTCGCCTCTCATTTGGAGCGATCTCCGGACTCGGTCCTTGGATCGATGTCGAGACTTGGATCGAAACCGATCCTTGGCTCGATGTCGTCCGTCAATTGGTGAGAGATGGCGTCCCCTGAGTCGGGTTGGTACGATGTGTTTGGCTCGTCGATCTCCATGGGTTGATCGTCGATCGCTTCAATGTTACATATAGTATGGGAAGTATTGAAAGAAGTAACAACATAGGAGTAATTCAAACATATTTTTGCCATTAGCTGATCTCCTTTTACAGTACCGACCGTCCCATCGGCAGTGGGGAATTTGATACAGTAAAAGAAAGATGATGCGACCGCCTCAAAGGTTTCTAAAAAGGGGCGACCTAGGAACCCATTATAGATGCTGGGCCTATCTATGATTACAAAACTTAGGTTCCTAGTAATCCTAACCTTGGGATCATAAAATCATACTAGCTCGACGGAGAGCTTGATCCTCCCGTAGGCTTGGACTGTGTTGTCGCCGAACCCTTGGAGCACGGTGTCGAAAGGCTTGATGAATTTGATTAAGTTGCCGAGTTGGTCTAGGGCGGATTTGAATATGATGTTGCAGAAACTCCCATTGTCGACCAGCACGCGATCGACCATCTTCCCAAGGATACAAGCGGAGATCACTAGTGCATCCTCTTTGGGACATTGCACTCCCTCCCTGTCCTTGTTGGAAAAGGTAATGAGCGCGTCTTTAGAGATGGTCGGCTCCGGAGGTACCACAACATGGACTTCGGCGAATGCCCTCAGCTCGGCTTTTCGCTTTCTGTTTGACAGGGTGGAAACCGGGAAAAGGCCACCGAGGCTTCCACCTCCTGCTTGAAGCATGTTGATCCGACCGCCAGGGTTGATCGGAGGGATCGACTCATCAGAGTACTCCGGCTCATGCTCGATTCTGGCGATCGGATTAGGAGTAATTCTTTCGCTTGATCGGCGCTCGCGCCCCCCGGCTCTTTTCGTCTTGGGTTCTGGCTTGGTGATCAAATTGTCTAGTTTGCCTTCCTCAAACAGTCGCCAGAGCTGTCTGAGGAGGTCGCGGCATTGGCTGGTGTTGTGGCCGGGACTCTTATGATAGGCACAAAATTTGCTACGGTCTAGGTGACCGTCGTTCCTTATCGGCTTTGGTTTGGAAAGCCACTCGCGACCCTTGATTGCATTGAAGATGTGGGCCGGAGATAAGTTGAGGTTGTGGAGAAGGTGGACCTCTACAACCTCGAAGGCTTTGAACTCGCCAGGCGGCTTGGCGACCGCCTTTCTGGGCTTGGCGACCGCCTTCTTCTGGACATGGGACGGTGCTTTTCCTTCTTCGGACGGTCCCTCGTCTAAGCGGAGTGAGAGCATCCTCTGCCTGGCCAGGAAACCGGCGGCTTTGCCGCGGAAGACCGAGTAGGTCGGGGGGATATCCTTTGTGAGGTGCCTGAACATGGGAGAGCGTCCGTGGAATCCGCTCATGAATGAGTTGAGAGCGAGCTCGTCGCTGATGGGCTCGCCGGTGAGGACTATCTCGTCTACCCGGTCGATGTAATCTTCATCTGACTCGTCCTTCCCCTGCTTGATTTTCATCATGCGGTGGGGGCCTTCAGGGCGAGCGACTTTGGCGGCGAAGTACGTCGTGAAGTCTTCCGCCAGCTTCTCAAAGCAGTTGATTGAGCGAGGTGGTAGTGAGACGTACCATCTGTGGGCGAGGTCGCCCAGAGTTAACGAGAACATTCGACACTTCGTCGCGTCTGATGCTCCGCATCCGGTCATATAGATCCGGAATTTGCTCAAGTGGGTCTCCGGATCTGATCTCCCCTCATATAGAGGTGTTTGTGGGGGATTGATCATTGGTTGGACTGGGGCGAGCTCGATCTTACTCGTGAGTGGTTCGCTTGATCCAATGATCGATCTCCTGGCACCTGCCCCATTTTCCAGGAGCGCCTTCATCTCGTCGAGCTGACGTTGCATGGCGGCCATCGCCGTCGCCTGACTACTCGCCGAGTGGCTCTCAGAGCGCGAACCAAGGCGATCGTGTACTGATCCCCTAGCCCCGTGGTGAATGACGAGCTCCCTGCCAGTGGGTTCCTTCCTCGGGCGAGCAGGGGCTCGCTGACCGACCTGTCTCTTGGGAGTCGGATATGCCGAACTCCTGGTAAAGGATTTGGATACCGATGTCTCCCGGCTGGGGCCTGAGTGCCCAGGTCGCCATGAGGGATCGCTCCCCAGGCGGCTGAAGACGGAATCGTCCCGCCTTACGAGAGACTTCTCCTATGGCTCGGGGCTTTCTGTCGATTTCTCGACATAGATCCCTTTGTGCTTTCGTTTGCTTGCCCAGCGGATGGTTGACGGAGTAATGGTGTGCGAGACGTTGGCCTTCTGTCGCTCCCTGAGGATGGCTATAGCCTCCTCAATCTGTTCCGTGGTATGGAACTGATCGAGTGAGAGGCTAGAACCATCCCTCGGAGGCGGGAGTGAGAGCCTGGTATCGCCACGGTCGCCTTCTGCCGTGGGCTGGGATTCGGTCCGGGCCGGAACGAGATTTCCGGCGGATCTTAGGGTGGCTCTCTTGGAGGTCGTCGCAGATGTCATTTTCTGAAGGTTTTTCTATTGAAGAACAGCGAGTGTTTCTTCAAGTATATGTCCGGAGAATAGTGAGTGTTCTTCGAGACAGTAGGAATAAAAACGACGGTCCCCTCCTTCTAGCGCCAATTGTTGTTACCCAAAATATTATCCGGAGATAGTATTGCTGGAATGATCGAGTAACAAACAAATGCGAGAACACTTCCGTTAGAAAATAGATAACACAAGATTTGTCGGGGTTGTTAATCCCGGGCTTGAATGCTCTCGCGAGATGTTATTAATAAATATACTGTCGAGTACAAATATTAATGTTAGAATCTATTACAAGGAGTGTAAAGACTTCTAGTTATCTAGGCTTTAGAGCGCGTAGATTGCCGGGAGAACCAGATAGATAAATCTGTGAGTTCTTGCTTGGGATATATGATGAATATGTATGAATATCACTATGAATGTATAAGTGGTTGCCAAAAGAGCCTTTGATTCTCTCTTTTGTGTGTATTTTGCACTGAATTCGTAGCAAATTCGCCTCTCTTTGGCCATAGCAGTGAGTTCTCTATTTATAGGGGACAAGGAAGTTGGGATTCCTCAGGCGATCGCGGGCGACCGCCGTTTTCTATATTAAAATAAGACGGCCGATCGTCTCGTCACGTGGGCCTGTTCCCTTGAGGTCTGAGGTTGCTGCTGGAGGCCAGCTGGCCGAACCAATGGGAAGCCAGCACGCTTCTCGAGTCGCTGTCCGGGGAGGACCCACTTTGTACCTTTCGGCGGCCTTGTCAGTAGGTGTGGTAGGTGACAGGCTGGGGTCAATGGTCCTATCTGTCGGTATCCTTTGAAGATCCGCACGTGGGCTACCGTCCAAGATTCGGTCTTCGGCGACTTTGACGGATGCTGGATCCATGCGTGGCACGAGATGATCGCCTCTGGTTCGCTCATTAAAGACGATCGTCAGACATCAAAAGACGATCTCTAGGTACCAAAAGACGGTCGCCGTATAGTGCCGAACTCCAGGCGTTTGTCCAGAGTATGTCTTCCATGGTTGGCTTCTCTGATTGTGATAGCGATCGCCTATCGAGGCGTATTAATCGCCGCACAACAGATAGGAGAGGATATTATGAAATTATCACGACTGTTCAAGGGATTGAGATCTCTCTGAATAAAGAGCTTTTGGAGAAGATCTATTGGCTGCCGTATGATAGCCTGAAGATGGAGGAGTTAGAGACCTTCGGGTCGGAAAGCCTAATGACAGTATACTGGAAACTATTCACCGGCGACTCCATGGGTATAAATGTCCACCCCTCATGCCACAAGAAGAACTTTACCCTACCTTACGTCTACCTACACAATTTTTGCTGTCGAGTTGTTGAAAATTGGACCGGAGCATTTGAGATGTGCACTAACCTGTGCTTCAGAATGATGGTGGCCAATCATATCTGGAGAGAAAGTGAATTGGTGCCAGACTGTGTTGAAAAGAATTCAGGAAGAGGTTGTTAAGCCTGAATCTGCCAAGAAATCACTTGGCCTCATCTTAAATTACAATCTCACTCATTGTGGAGTGAAGCTGTCAGCGGATGCCAGAAAGATTCGCATTGGAAAGTTCATAGGTGAAATCAAACCTACCGTCTTCAACAAATCACCACTCCTTGCTAAGAGGCCCCACCCTCGAAGCATGCCCATTTCAAGTGACCCGAGGGACGTCACTTTGAGGATCTCGAGCGAGGAGAAGAAGAGGAAAAGAAGCGTTCCCGACAGCAGTTCGCCTCAAGCTGTCGCGAAGAAAAGAAAGAAGACCAAAAAGTCTTCTATGGCTGAGCCTACAGTGACTGCAGCGGTCGTTGTAGAGGTTCCTTCCGTTCCTGTCGCTGAAACAATCCCACAGGGCACAACCCCTCTAGAAGAATAGTTGCTGCCAAAAACGCAGATACTATGCGTGTGGCGGCTATGACGGATGATTAACTATTTGCGAAATTGGAAGGTTCTAGTGAATCGCTGCCCCTTCAAAGCCGAAAGCCGCTACTCCAAACAGGGTACCCACCCCTGTAAGGAGTCTCTCTCCCCACAGGGTACCAACCCCTATTCGGGATCCCTCTCCACAATAGGTCCTATACCTGTTGCAGATCCCAACTAGACAGTAGAACTCACTACTGTATGGAGTCCTTCCCCCACTGACATCATTAATAACACCCTCCTCCAGGTCCAAATCGAGGAATCTTACGAACGCTTCAAGGTTTGGAAAGACTACAGGGTCGCCCCTTACGACACCCTGTGCCACTGTGATGACTGGAAGGATGAAGAGTTATTTGCATTGGAGGTCACTAACACCCAAAATGTCAAAGTCTTGATCTGCTGGGAGGATCACTTTTGCCGCGATCTCATCTCCGACTACTTCACGGCAAAAGAGAAGGCCAGACTAAAAGGAAAGTCATAGTCCTGTGACAAAGCTCCATCATCCAGCCACCACTCCGACCCTGACTCAGACAACGACGATGATGCTCTACAGGCAGGTCTACAGATCAGCTGTGAAGAGGCCAGGAAAAGATAAATGGCCAAGCTTCAAAACCAACAGGGTCAGGGGACATCTGACAAACAACAGTCCCCACCCCCACAGCAAGCAGCTCAAGAACAACAACAAGAGTAATCAGTCCATCCCATCATTTCTGAAGAGCAAGCTACTCATGTACAGGAAGCCCATCCTATACAGGAAACTGAAGATGCCGCCCACGTCATTCGTCAAGAGGAATCAGTATCTCTTTCGGAACATGCGTAAGATGAAAGTCAGCAGGAGGATTCGGTCCCTCCTGTAATACCGACTACAAAAACTTAACTAAGACAGCAGGAATCAGTCCCTTCTGTCTCCCAGACTGAACCTACATCATATCCTTCCATAGCCCCTGCTCCCAAAGCCCCTACATATCCTATCTCTATCAGCTCCAAATCTGATTCTGATGACGGCATTCTGCATAAAGACAGACGACGAAGAACCTGTCATCATGTGGTTCTTCGATAGCTTGAAGAACCTGAAGATTCAAAGATTGCGTGTCCTGGCTCCCCGCGTACCGAAGCCCGCACCAGTCTACAAACAGTGTTTATGCAGTATGCCGTCCAGACACTATATGATATTGGTAAAGAACTTGACTGGATGTGCGAGACTGCACAGGACGAGCTCCCTAAGCTAAAATCTGCAATTAATGATGTGGAAGATGCGTTCCGCCTGATGCCAAAAGCATTGTGGCAAATGCTGAACCAACTTAAACAGCATCAGGAGTGAGTCGTGAGGCAAGAACAAGAGAAGCTCAGAGTTACCGAGGCTAAGATGGTCGCGTCCCTTGAGTATACTAGCTCCAGACTATCTGATCACGACCACAACATCGATGATTTGGCTTTAGTAGTTAGGAAGATGGTTGACAGTGTCAATTATCTCAAGACACAATAGGCCGAATCTATGAAGATCCTTCAAGAGATTCACGGACAGTTTTCATATATTGATGATGCCAAAAAGGGGGAAGAGTCCAGAGAAGCTGCTCGAAAATGGAGGATGGAAAAAGAGAGATATAGAGGCTGCGCTGGAAGAAAATGTTGCGACTGCTATCGGACGATTGGCCGGACCTGGGCCTGGTCAAGCTACAAGAGGATACAGGGGGACTGGTTCTCGACCTGAGTTCTAGGATCCCAACTTCCCATGGAAGAATAATGTGCGTAAGTCTTTTGAGATTTTGCTGCCAACTGACCGACAACCTTCAACAGATGATATGAAGAATTGGAAGAAAAATGAACTGATGAGATACTTTTGTACTCTCATCAGGGAGTCCACCATATTCCACAAGTTCAAAACTCTGGAGGATGCCGCCAATGAATTATCAAGGCTATTGGCAGAAGGAAAGCTCCCCGTACAGCTGATGATGAAATCCATGCACCAAAAGGGTGAACTGGTCACCCATCCGGAAGACTGGATCCTTGTCTACGATCAATACCCTGAAGGAAGACGTATATATAGGATCGAGGCAATGACTCCTTAGTCAACTGGTGGAGAGGAACTGTAAATGATCCTGACCAGAGGCCTTGGAGGCATTCTCAGTATAGGAACTAGCCTCTGCTAATTTTACGCTGTATTTTTTTTCTATTGTATGCTTGCTGATGAAGTATGTATCTTTGTATTATTATATTTCAAGACTTCTAATTATCCCCATCATCAATAAAATTTGATTTCTTGAAAGATTACAACTTGTAATCTATTATTACTGTTTTTACTGTATTGATTACGAAGCATTATTATATTTCAGCAAGTACAAACTTGTTAATTCACAAGCTGTAAGAACTTATTTGCGAACAGTTCATAGATTAAGTTGTATACAATCTAGATTTCACTTTGTAAGATTGTGCCTACGCGCTAATCATAAGTTAAGTTATAATACACTTAGTCATGTCGGATTTTCATTTTAGAACTTGCCTGTGAGCAGTTCAAAATTCTAGACTAAGTTACGAAGAACAGATCATTCAAACAGAAAACTCGAAGACAGCCTCTCTGTATGTATAGGAAGTTCTAACATTATCAAAAAGGGAGAAATTGTTAGGATAAATATTCCTGTTTTGATTAGGGCTGTCAAAATTCGTTTTTTTTTTGCAGGAACCGAACCCGAACCGAATTGTGTAATTCGGGTTCAGTTCCATATTTTTTTCATTCGGAACCGGACACAACTCGAACCGAAATTTTCGGTTCGGTTCCGATAATATTACGGTTTCATTTTTTTTATGTCTATATGAATCTATTCATCTGTTTCAATCTAAAAAATTCAATTTTAAACAATAATAGTCTTTAAAAACAAATTTTGACTCCAATTTAAATTTCTAAACAACAATAATTCAATTAAAAACAAGATAGTGAAGATATAATATTGAATGTTTAGTTGATACAATCAAAATATCAAACAAAATGAAGCAACAAAAGAGTAACTTGAACATCAATAAATTAAGTAAGACGGTATACTTCTAGGATTTTTTTTTATTTTTCTTTATAAATTAACTAATGTTAATAAAAAAAAAGGTAAATAGGTAATTTCGGGTTTTTGTGATTTTTTTTTGCAGGAACCGAACCCGAACCGAATTTCTAAATTCGGGTTCGGTTCCAAAAAAATAAATAATTTCAACACCCAGGAACCGAACCGAACCGAGAATTTCGGTTCGGTTCCGGTCGGTTCCACGGGTTTCGGTTGAAAATTCCCAGCCCTAGTTTTGATAATTGCCAAACGTACAACAAATAAGTCTTAAGAAGTCAGAATATCGCTAAGTATGGAAGTTGTTAGGAATCTCCATACAAATCATCCACATAGCAAGAGATCTTCTACAGAGTCCATCATAAAAAGCTTACATCATACAACAGAAGTTATAGTAAGTTGGATACAGCAGTCAGACTGAAGGTGTTTTACATAGGAAAAGTAAAACACATCCAACAAGACTGAATAGAAAAAGCTTTAAACCATTGTGAAATAAACATTGTTAATTCATAAAGTATTCACAGTTAAAGCAGCATTTATTGCTGATCGGACTGCATTTAATGCGGCCGGAGAGAGACAATTCTGAATGCACTGAACAGCATTTAATGTGAAGTTAAAAAGAATATCTGAAACATTAAATGCAAACTGCCTTTAATTCAAAAATTCAACAACCACCAATCAGAGACGTCAACATCTCACCAACCAGCCAACAACTACATTTATAATGGATGTATTTCCAAGGTTATAAATAGCCCTAAGCAAGAGGACATTGCTTACAGCCGAGATTATTCACTCTCGCGCATACATCTGACAGATAGCTCTCATAATTTTAGCTATTAAAGAGCAGTATATTTCGTGAGCATACAGCAGTATCAAGCGAAGAAATATACTAAGTCCTCAACGTGAACAGTGCAACATACAACTAACTCTCGTAAAAGATATAGCTGCTGTTTGAAATCATTGTACCACCTTTCACCGTTGAGATCAACATTAGCCCTGTGCGCACTACGTTCATTGCGTATTCTGACCTGTGTGGGAAGAATAACATTGAAGATGAAGCTTCAATCTGTATGAGAAGAAGCGAGTCGAAAGAGCTTGAAGAAAATATGTGTGAATGGATAAAGATACAGTCCATGTATCAATTTGTGTGAACGATATAGAGATAGGTTTGGTTAAAGTCACGTAGTTGTGTACGTAGTGATTTTAATAAACTCTTTACTCCTGTGTGGAGGACCATTGTGTTAGGAGTATGCCCTCGAATACCACTCAGAGGATGTTAGAGTGAGGGCATCGTACTTGTTGTTATGTAAATTATTATCACAAGGTAATTGAATGTTTCTTTATTTTCTGAAAGTCATTGGTATACCTGACTCGTAAATATATATAGAAACTAGTCCTTGTATTTGAGAGCAAAACATTCCACTCCTTATTGGATAATGGTATCGGCACTGGAAAGGTTTATAGATCAAATACTCAATCGTTCGCAAATTGATGAAACTTGTCGGGGCGTTAAGTTTATGTGAAGACTTGTATAACGTGTTCTTTGACTTGTAGAGTGCCCGTCGTCACTAACAGTTAGTGGAAGTACACGTTATAGGTATGCTAATGAGATTAGTATACTCGAACTGTCTCACCCTCAATTCGTCACACGAAATTCACTCCAGGACAGTCAATGAAGGAATCGAAAGGTTGTGATAGGTATTCGTGAACCTTCTACTTGAAGATTTAGTAGGGATGTGCTTGTGACGTTAAGGTTTTCATTAGAGTAGTTCGACCCAGAAAACCGGAAGGTGGGGGTCAACCTCGAATGCATCTTAACGGGCAAGTAGCAGGTTCTACTAAATACCAAGATAGGATTTTTTTCTCCTGTAAGTGAACAGGTATATGTCCTATGCAGTTATTGGCAGATGAGATCATTAGTCTTTGTCCAAAGCATTGGAGCTAGTTGTATTAGATACACAAGAGATCAGTGATCTCAATTTGCATTAACTCGAACATAGCATCAAGTACAAATAGGGTTTGACTGATGGTGACTCTAAAACTTGGTCGGGACTGATGAGAGAAGGGTTTATACATATACTGGTATTCACGATATAAAGGTTTTGGAATGATCCCCATCATTCGTTCTCAGTTAGGGTACAATGTAGGCGGCCAGGCTGGCTAGGTGGTGCTACTACTCTTTGGTTCCTCCCATTTCTAACTGAGACGGACCTACCGAGTCGCGCAACAAGATTGATGACGGAATGAATCGATCTTATTCTCTCTTAAATGAATATTAGATATTGGATATCTAATTTATTGGACATTGGATGTTTAATTAATTTTGGGACATTATATGTCTAAATTAATTTATTGTATAAATTAATTTACGGCCTAATGAATTAAATAAATTACTAGGTGATGAATTTGATTCACATGTATAATTATTTCTTAGAGAAATAAATTATATATTGTATTTGATATAATTAATTGGATTAATTGATTGATATAAATACATCAAGACGGAATGGAGTTTATCGGATTGGACTTGCGGGAGTCCGAAATGAACCGAACTCCCTAACTCTTTCAATATGGCCTCCCCTAACACATCTTGACAAGATGTTGTTTCTTCCACCTTTCATGGTGGAAGACTTTTGATTCCTTAAATCAAAGGCATTTTGTGATGTATGAATATATATTATATGTTTATTGTTAATGGGACAAGGTTAGGTTAATGAATATGAAGACATGTTAATAAAAGTCTTCTTCTCTCTCTCTCTCTTATTGTACCATATGGTTCATTCTCATTAAAAGAGAGAGAGAGAAAGAGACTTCAGTTGTCTTCTCATTCTTCAATCACCATTATCATCATCTTTATATTTTTCTTAGAGAAAAATTGAGAGAAAAAGAGAGAGGAAAAATATATATATCCATACACTTAGAGTGTTATAGATAATATTAAAAGCTCCTATCACGTTGTTCTAGCTATGTCCTCAGAGGACAACAAAGTGGAAGTCGTTCCGATCGTTCCTCCGGTGCGTGGCAAGTAGAGACGCGGTGCTTTCAGCGTTGAATCATCCAAGAGCTTTTTGCGGATTGGATTCGTAAGGGACAACATCTTCTCAATGATTTAAATCGTATCTTCCTCTTTGTTCGTTTTATATTCATATATACGTAGCTTGAATCGATCCTCTTGAGGGATTCGTCTTAAACTTCTTTTTTTGCTTCCGATACGCCCTTCGTTTTGGTGTGCGAATCCCAATAGTGGTATTAGAGCGAGGCATTCGATCGTATATACGATATTAGCATTTCGAATGCTTGGTTGACTGATTTATGCTTTGGAATCATAAATATTTAATCGTTATATATGTTTGTTTGTTCGTTGTAGTTGTGATATTTCGTAAATTCATATCAAAATATTAATCTTGTATTTCTTGGAAAGATGATTCAAATTGAAGATATGAAAGCCGAAAAATAATGATATTGGATATACGGTTGAATATCAAGCCCCGAATTGCCGTTGAACGGAACCGAGAGCAATGCTGATTTTGGCTAGGCCAAAATGGGTGCTGCCGTGCGGTCTGCCCTCTTGGGATCGCGGTCTGGGCTTTGGATCGCGATCCAGTGTGGTCGGATCACGATCCGAGCACTGTCCCAGCACTGTCCTAGCTCGTTTTCCATCCGTTTCAGAAAAATTAATCCCCCGCATCTTATATTGGATATAATTTGATTAAAATGGAATACGGTATTTTATTTTAAAGTGAGAAACTTGATTTGTTGGAATGGTTTTGATTGACCGAATTACAATTGAACGTTTTTCCGTTTTATTAATGTTTATTGGATGAATGCTTGTGAATGGTGATGTAGTTCATGGACTTAGTTTTGAATCGATTTTTTTTTATTGGGTTGTAAAGGCCGTTTTGAGCCTATTTATTTTACTAGAGAAATGTGTATTTAGAATGCAATTTCAATGTAAAGTTTATATGTAATTATGAACACCGGAAGAAGACCCGTTCGAGAAGACGAAGGTTCAAGACCAAAGACATGTAACTAGATTACGATGTTTTGTTCTAGGAACGGTCCATGAACTACATGTTGGTAGTAAACTAAAGGGTTTAACTTGTGAAACCATGTAACTTTACGATACTTACATTTTATACCCTAATCTTAAAATATTTGCACTATAATCCCTAAACTTATATAATTATCATTATGAACCTTAAACTATTAATTATTGTCACGTTTGATTAAATGATCACTTTGGATATTAATGACTAATGTTCCTAAATATAGAAACCTTATAAATATGGAAACTTAATATTTATAGAAGTATACTAGAATGAGTAACCTAATTCAAATTGAACTTAAAGTAATACTTCGTATTTAATTCGTATAGATTCCGTGAAGCGGGAGTGATCCATCTCGTATGACCTTTCTTTCCTTTTGCTTGCTTTGAATAAGGTACAGATATTTTGACCTTATCCCTTAAGGTTTCTCATAATTCGTTCACAACGGTTTGATATTAGTTTTGATTATGATGCCTTTGATCTGAGTCTTCTTATTATGACTTTCTAATTTGATCTATGCCTTTGCTATGCTCCCTTAGATTTGTAAACCTTTGATTATGAACATTTGATATGAACCTTTGATATGAACTTTGATATGATATGACATTTGAACCCTTCAGTTTGATACCCGAGCCAAGTTCGTTTCCTAGCCATGAAGGTAACATGGCCGTGTCATTGATGCACTAATGGCACGACTCTAGTGTGGTCGAGTGATGTTCCACACCGTCCCATTTTGTTATGATATGTGCACTTTATATTTGTTATGGCCAATACGATTGTTCGGGGGCGTATGGATGCATCCTAGGTTCGATTTGTATTTGATTGGATATGACATGATTTTGATATGATATGATATGTTCGGTGATTGATGCTTGTGTGTAATACACGTCTTTCACATGTTCGGGAGTTAGATACTCCATGGTTACTATGATATTGATTTGATTTGTGTTAGGGCTCGTGGTAGATTACCGACCTTTCCTTACTTTTGATATCTATTTGTTTATATCTCATGATTTTCCAAATGCACCGTACTTTATAAGTTCGTTCCTTATATTTTGGTTTCGTTTATATATGTGTGTTCACTGGGATTTTTAAGCTCAGCCGCATTTTCCTTTTCCTGCGGCAGGTATCTAAGCTAGGAGCTGGGGTTGCTTTGGGGTTGAGAGTTGAGCTTGTGGAGACTTTACCCTAGTCATCTTAGATTTATTTTGCTATTGTTATAACATTGTCTAGACTTGGATGATTTTTTATTCATCCCTTTGGAGTATTTCTTTTCGTTGAACTTATGTTTTGGTTTAAGTCATTTCGACTTAACTCCTTTTGATTATTTATGTTTAAGACTTCCGCTGTTCATTATATTCATTATCTATGATTTGATATGTCACCATAATGTGATGACTCTACCCTCATCGGGTTGGGGTGTTGTAATTATGGTATCGGAGCCTTAGGTTCGACCTGTAGAGCTTAGGCTATGACTTGCGAGGATTTGGGTAGACATTAGGTTTCCTTCTGCGTATTTTCCTTTCATACTTCATCTTTATGTGACCTTACAAATCGTTTTGATGATCATTCAGATGGTGTATACGCGTAGAAATCCTAATGGGGATGATATCCCTGACTTCGAGGCTATGATATCCGCTGCTTTGGCTAATGCTCTCCCGAATCTCTCTGCTGAATTGAAGACCAGAATCATCGATGACATCAGAAATGGTGCTGGTTCGTCGGGTGGCGGTGCTCCACCTATCGGGATGCATGGTTGGATTGAAAAGTTCACAAAGCTTAAGCCTCTTTCTTTCCGATCTGCTGCCACCCCCACAGAGGCAGAAGATTGGTTCACACATATGGAGAAGTTGTTCAAGGTCTTGGGTTGTGGTGATGAATTCAAGACGCGTTTGGCTGCCTTCAAGTTGGAAGGTGATGCGTTGAATTGGTGGAAGGCGTATGGTCTGGCTAAGGGAGAGAACTTTGCTGACATTATGCATGGAATACTTTTTGTGACATCTTCTATAAGCAGTACTTTCCTTTCTCCGAGCAGCAAAGGTATTAGCGCGAGTATGGGGCTATTCATCCGTTGGATCGGGAATCGTCTGGAGAGTATATGCAGAGGTTTCTCAGGTTAGCTAGTTTTGTTGGACCAATTGCGGGTGATGCTCATAGGTAGGCTAGGCACTTTAAGTGGGGGCTGAAGAAGTGGATATTAGACCGGATCGTGAATACTGATTACACCGATGTTGCACTATTAGCGGATGTGGCCCGCAATATTGAGTTACTTCATGCTGATAGGGGTGCGAACAAAAGGGACAGGGATGGTGATCGTATTAACTACAGGGGTCGTCAGGACAAGGGTCATGAGCATAGGGGTCGTCAGGACCAGGGTGTTGAGCACAGGGGTCTCCAGGATCGGGGTTTTGATCAGAGGTGACAGGAGTACAGGGGTCAGGATCAGAGGATTACTGGTAGGAGTGGGAATGACCGTCAGGGTCATGGAAACAACAACCAGCGTCAGTACAGGGATGAGTCGACTCGGGGTTCTCATCAGGGTCGTTCTTCAGGTTCTTCGGGTCAGAGGAGGCCTACTGAGACCTTACCTCCTCCAACTATCTGTGCTACTTGCGGAAAGCCTCACCCGGGCGTTTGTCACAAAGCTACTGGAGGATGTTTCACTTGCGGGTCCACTAATCACAAAGTGAGGCATTGTCCCTAGGAGAAACGGATTACATCAGTGAACTCCGCTAAGCCAGCTCCTACTATGGGTCGTGTTTATGCTACGACACGTGATCAGGCAGCAAACTCATCAGGTACTATTATCGGCATTCTTTACATTGGCGATCGTACAGTGTTTGCATTATTTGATACCGGTGCCATACACTCTATTATATCTGTTGCATTTGCCAAGAAACTTAATATGACCCCAACACCACTAACAAATCGTATATCCATCTCAACACCAATGAAAAACCATGTACTCATTGAACATGAATATGTGAATTGTCCCTTATGGTTTGATGACTGCATTCATCTGGCGAATTTGCTCCCTATTTATATGATCGATTTTGATGTGATTTTGGGCATGGATTGGTTGGCTTCGCATAGAGCTACCATTGATTGCCATGCCAGAAATGTGATCTTCGACGACTTGCATCAGCCTGATTTTATTTATCATAGTTCTCAACCTCTTAAATCTGCTAAAATTATTTCTGCTATGAAGGCACGAACTTTGATTTCCCATGGTTGCCAAGGTTTTCTGGCTTCTATTAAAGATACATCTTTGAAGAGTCCTAGTATTGAAAGTCTTCCTGTGGTACGAGAGTTTCCCGACATTTTCCCCGACGAACTTCCTAGTATACCTCGTGCTAGGGAAGTTGATTTTGGCATAGAGTTGATCCCAGGTGCTGAACCTATTTCCAAAGCTTTATACCGTATGGCGCCCTTAGAGTTGAAGGAGTTTAAGGAACAGTTACAGGAACTCTTGGAGAATGGTTTCATCCGACCCATTGTTTCTCCTTGGGGTGCAACTGTTTTGTTTATTAAGAAGAAGGATGGAAGTATGTGACTGTGTATCGACTATCGTGAGCTTAACCGTATCACTATCCGTAATCATTATCCTCTTCCGCGTATCGATGATCTGTTTGATCAATTGCAAGGGGATAAGTTCTTTTCGAAAATGTATTTGAGGTCCGATTATCACCAATTACGTGTGAAGGAGCAAGATGTTCCTAAGATGGCGTTCCGTACCCGATATGGTCACTACGAGTTTTAGTTATGCCCTTTGGTTTGACAAACGCTCCCGTTGTATTTATGGATCTTATGAATCGCGTATTCCACGAGTATCTCGACAAGTTCATTATTGTTTTCATCGAAGACATCCTTGTTTATTCCAAGACTAAAGGAGATCATGAGCAACATCTCCGGATTGTTTTGGAGACTCTTCGGCAGCAGAAGTTGTATGCCAAGTTTTCGAAGTGTGAGTTTTGGCTAAAGAAAGTTGCATTCCTTGGTCATATTGTATCCGTAGATAGCATCACCATGGATCCATCTAAGGTTGAGGCTATCACCAAGTGGCCGAGACCTACTACTGTGACTGAGGTTAGGAGTTTTCTGGGACTTGCTGGCTACTATCGACGTTTTGTTGAGGGTTTCTCACGGTTGGCGTTACCTTTGACGCAACTGACGAGGAAGGGTGAGAAGTTTTTTTGGATGGAGGAACGCGAGCAGAGTTTCGAAGAGTTGAAACAGAGATTGGTGTCGGCTCCTATTTTGACTCTTCCATCTGGTTCTGGGGGCTATCAGATTTATAGTCACGCATTGAAGAAGGGTTTAGGCTGTGTCCTTATGCAGCATGGTAAGGTGATTGCTTATGCTTCGAGGCAATTAAAACCTTATGAAGAGAATTATCCTGCTCATGATCTAGAGTTGGCTGCGGTGATTTTTGCTTTGAAGATTTGGACACACTACTTGTATGGCGAATCGTGTGATATCTTTACTGACCACAAGAGTCTAAAGTATATCTTCACCCAGAAGGAACTTAAAATGAGACAAAAAAGGTGGTTGGAATTCCTTAAGGATTATGATACGAATATTCAATACCATCCGGGTAAGGCGAATGTTGTTGCCGATGCGCTTAGCTGGAAGTCTGGTATGATTGCTAGTTTAGAGATTGAGCCAAGGGTTCTTCATGATTTAGAATTTTTGGATGTTGAATTTTGTGTACGAGGTTATGACGGATATTGGGCTAGTATGAAGATAGAATCTAATCTTATACTACGGATTAAGGAAGCTCAAAAGGATGATGGTGAGCTTTGGGTTGTGGTTCAGAATGTTCAGGAGGGTAAGTAGTCGGAGTTCAGGGTAGATGACTCTGGTGTGGTACGGTTTGAAAATCGACTTTGTGTTCCTAATGATCCTGATTTGCATGAGGCTGTGTTGTCAGAGGCCCATAGTTCCCCATTCACTATCCATCCTGGTTCTACCAAGATGTACAGGGATCTTAAGCAACACTTTTGGTGGAACGGCATGAAACAGGATGTAGCCTTGTATGTTGCTAGATGTATGACTTGCCAGTAGGTAAAAATCGAACATCAGAGGGCTAGTGGTTTGCTGCAACCATTAGATATCCCCACTTGGAAGTGGGATGAGATTTCCATGGACTTTGTTACTAGTTTGCCTCTTACTCGGAAAAGACATGATGCAATTTGGGTAGTCGTCGATCGTCTAACCAAATCTGCCCATTTCTTACCTATTCGTATGGATTTTTGTGTTAGTAGATTGGCAGAAAGTTTTCAACAGGAGATTGTTAGACTTCATGTTACTCCGACATCTATCGTGTCAGACAGAGATCCGCGGTTTACTTCTCGTTTTTGGAAAAGCCTACATAAAGCTTAGGGTACACGTCTTAAGTTTAGCACGGCTTTTCATCCACAGACAGATGGTCAGTCAGAAAGGACCATTCAAACTTTAGAAGACATGTTGAGGGCATGTGCTTTGGAGTGGACGGGAAGTTGGGACGAATACTTGTGCTTGGTGGAGTTTGCCTATAATAATAGTTGGCATGCTACCATCAAGGTAGCACCGTATGAGCTTTTATATGGGATGAAATGTAGAGCACCCATTTGTTGGGACGAGGTAGGTGAACGTGTGATCGAGGGGCCAGAACTTATTGAGATCACTAATGAGAAAGTGGTTGTAGCCAAGGAGAAGCTGAAAGAGGCTCGCACTCGACAGAAGAGTTATGCTGATAAGCGTCGACGTGACTTGTAGTTTCAGGTTGGGGATCGTGTATTTCTGAAAGTATCGCCGTTCAGAGGTGTGAAACGTTTTGGGGTCAAAGGGAAGCTTAGTCCTCGATTCATTAGACCATTCGAGATTCTTGAACGTATTGGGGAGGTTTCTTATCGTTTGGCTCTACCTCCTCAGTTATCACATGTTCATAATGTATTCCATGTATATCTGCTGAGGGGATACAATTATCATCCTTTGCATGTGGCATCTTATCCGTTTGATCAGATTCAACCTGATATGTCTCTTCCAGAAGAACCTGAAGCTATTTTGGATCGACAAGATCGAGTCATGAGAAACAAAGTCATTCCGTTTGTTAAAATTCTTTGGAAGAATCACCCAGAGCATGAAGCTACCTGGGAAACCGAGGAATCGATACGAACCAGTTATCCTCATTTCTTGCCATAGTCTGGTATGTCTTCATTCCGTTTTCATTTCAATTTTCGAGGACGAAAATTTTCTTTTAGAGGGGAAGAATTGTAATACCCGAAAATTTTTAAACTTATTAAATACCTAAAATACCCTCTAATTTGAAACTTTTGGAAGACGATTAAATAACCTAAAACATTTAATTATATTTAACCTATGCATTATAAATACTAATGCTTGAACATTTCACAACTTTACTAACCTTTAAGACTTATGATAATTAAAAGTTACAACCATATACATGTGTATTAGGTATCACACACCTAATATGTTCCTTTTGGGCTGAGTATATTAAGTTGATTTCAAGTGTTATAAAGATAAACAAGCCCAAGTCCATTATTGAAACTAAATAAGGAATGAGATATCACAATCCCATATGTCACGACATTCCTTGATTTTCCTCTATCTCATCACTCGTTTCCCTCCTCTCTTCTCATGACACGTTAAATACATATATAACACACACAAATCAAAACCCTAAGAATACATATACAATACATCGGCTGCTACCACTCTTCTTGGTTCTTCTCGTTCAAAAGCAAAGGCTGCAGGGGTGTCTTGATCGTGATCTAAGTTTCGATTGGAGTTTGCTTGTGTTCGGCTCATTTGTAGGCTGCTATTCGATCTTGTTTTGTCTCTCCTTTGTGTCACGCTACAAGGGTAACAAATCCAAACCTTGTTCAATTCCTCTTCCTTTTCATATTTGATCATGTCGTAGGGTAAAAAGAATTAGGGTTTATGTGGATGTTTTGATTGGGACAGTTTTGATAGTCGAACTTGTATGCATCACACAACGAGTTTCATAAATGTTATATTCGGGATTTTTGCTCTAAACCTCAGCTTAGTGTCTTAGTAAAGTATTCCAATTAGTTTGGATGGATTTGAGTTTGATTTAGTCCGATTTTTGAATTTTATGAGACGATATGTCAAAACTGTATTTACAGAATATTAGAGTCGTTTTGAGAAGGGTGAATCTTAATGATACCCAAGTGTTTTTCTGAGTTTCTTGAGTCCAAAACTAATTTTAAAGAGTTTACTAACTGATCCAATTGGTTTGTAGTAATTTCGAGTTGTTTTGGTCGTGTTTTTTGATTTTTGTGTGTTTAAGTATTGAATCTGAAATTCGGGAGTCTGAAATCAGTCCACTTTGTCGATTTTTTATTCAAAAACTTTAATGAGTTTGGCCATGAAACTTTCCAGTATGTAACTTCTATATGATTTGTAATAAAATGAATTTTTGGGAATTTTTCCTGGATGTGTTGTAGGTCGTTGAGGCGAATACTTTTTGGATACAACTGTAGGTCAGTTTTCTGAATAGTCTGAGTTTGAGTATTTTTCGTTAGGGTTAAACTAATCAATAAATTCTGGGAATATTCATATGGGTTCTAAAGTCATTTAAGTACCTGTGTGAATTTTTGTGAATTTTAATTCTGAGTTCTGATGTGGTTTAAATTCGTCAAGTTGTGACATGTGCATAGTTAAAAGCTGATAAAAAGGTTAAAAGGCTAAATAAGGGTTATGTGTGTATTATTAAACTTACGGGTTGAACTTATCATCTTCTAAACTAAAGGGATTAACTTGTAAAACCATGTAACTTTATGATACTTACATTATATACCCTAATCTTACAATATTTGCACTATAAACCCTAAACTTATATGATTATCATTATGAACCTTAAACTATTAATTATTGTCACGTTTGATTAAATGATCACTTTGGATATTAATGACTAATGTTCCTAAATTTGGAAACCTTCTAAATATGGAAACTTACTATTTATAGAAGTATACTAAAATGAGTAACCTAATTCAACTTGAAATTTAAGTAATACTTGGTATTTAATTCGTATAGGTTCCGTGAAGCGGGAGTGATCCATCTCGTGTGACCTTTCTTTCCTTTTGCTTGCTTTGAATAAGGTACAGATATTCTGACCTTATCCCTTAAGGTTTCTCATGATTCGTTCACAACGGTTTGATATTAGTTTTGATTATGATGTCTTTGATCCGAGTCTTCTTATTATGACTTTCTTATTTGATCTATGCCTTTGCTATGCTCCCTTAGATTTGTAAACCTTTGATTATGAACATTTGATATGAACCTTTGATATGAAGTTTGATATGATATGACAATTGAACCCTTCAGTTTGATACCCGAGCCAAGTTCATTTCCTAGCCATGAAGGTAACATGGCCTTGTCATTGATGCACCAATGGCACGACTCTAGTGTGGTCGAGTGATGTTCCACAACGTCCCATTTTGTTATGATATGTGCACTTTATATTTGTTATGGCCAATACGATTGTTCTGGGGCGTATGGATGCATCCTAGGTTCGATTTGTATTTGATTTGATATGATATGATATGTTTGGTGATTGATGCTTGTGTGCAATACACGTCTTTCACATGTTCGGGAGTTAGCTACTCCATGGTTACTATGATATTGATTTGATTTGTGTTCGGGCTCGTGGTAGATTACTGACCTTTCCTTACTTTTGATATCCATTTGTTTATATCTCATGCTTTTCCCAATGCACCGTGCTTTATAAGTTCGTTCCTTATCTTTTGGTTTCTTTTATATATGTCTGTTCACTGGGATTTTTAAGCTCAGCCGCATTTTCCTTTTTCTGCGGCAGGTATCTAAGCTAGGAGGTGGGGTTGCTTTGGGGTTGAGAGTTGAGCTTGTGAAGACTTTACCCTAGTCATCTTAGATTTATTTTGCTATTGTTATGACATTGTCAAGACTTGGATGATTTGTTATTCATCCCTTTGGAGTATTTCTTTTCGTTGAACTTATGTTTTGGTTTAAGTCATTTCGACTTAACTCCTTTTGATTATTTATGTTTAAGACTTCCGTTGATCATTATGTTCATTATCTATGCTTTGATATGTCACCATAATGTGATGCCTCTACCCTCGTCGGGTTGGGGTGTTGCATGGTGGCCATCATGTCAGGAGAGAAGGTGAACTGGTGTCAAATTCTGATGAAAAGAATTTAGGAAGAGGCCGCTAAACCTGAATCTACAAAGAAATCCTTTAGCCTCATCCTGAACTATATTCTCACTCACTGTGGAGTGAAACAGTCTGATGATGCTAAGAAAATTAGCATAGGGAAGTTTATTGGTGGGATGAAACCCACTGTGTTCAACAAATCTCCCGTGCTTGCCAAGAGGCCCCACCCCCGGAGCATGCCAATCTCAAGTGACCCGAGGGATGTCACTGTGAGGATCTCGAGCGAGGAGAAGAAGAGGAAGAGAAGTGTTTCTGACAGCCGTTTGCATAATGTTGTCAAGAAGAAGAAGAAGAAGAAGAAGAAGAAGAAGAAGACCAAGAAGTCTTCAATGGCTGAGGCTACAGTGACTACAGCGGTCACTGTAGATGTTCCTTCAGCTCCTGTAGCTGAACCAATCCCACACGGCGCAACCCTTATGGAAGAAACAGTTGCTGCAAAAACAGCAGATCGTGAGCCTCTGGCAGCTATGGCAAATGACCAACTATTTGCCAAGATGGAGGGTTCCGGTGAGTCGGCTGCCCCCTTAGAGCCAAAAGCCGTTATTCCAAATAGGGTACCCACCCCTGTATGGAGTCCCACTCCCCACAGGGTACCATCCCTTGTTCGGGATCCCTCTCCACTACAGGCTCACATACCTACTGAGGGTCCCACCCGTACGATAGACCCAACTATTGTACGGAGTCCTACCCCAACTGACAGTATAAATAATACTCTCATCCAGGTTTAAATAGAGGAAGAATTTGAATCCTTCAAAATCCGGATGTCTAACAGGATCGCACCGTACGACATCTTGTATCACTGAGCCGACTGGAAGGATGAATAATTATTTGCTCTGGAGGTCACGGACACCCAGAACGTCAAAGTCCTGATCCGCTCCGATGATCACTTGCCGCGAGCTAATCTCAAACTTCTACACGGAAAAAGAGTGTAGGTCACAAGTCATCCACGAATAAGTCTATAGGGGGGTGAATAGACTTATTGAAACTTTTAAACTCTTTTTCTCAAAGAGTAAGTTTCTTCAGCTGATAGATATACAAATGACTTAGAGTCGTTTGTTCTCAATACGTGCGGAAGACAACTGATGACGAATACAAAACAACTAATGAAACACTTAACAATGAATGCAGCAGTTAAAGTATGATGCTATAAAACTGTAAAATACGCAGGCAGATATAGTGGTCTCATAGGTGGGGTAATCTTATACTAATCCACTTTTCTCCAAACCAGTTGGAGATGAATTCACTATAATTGTCAACCAGTGATAAAGATTACAGTGATTCAACTAAATTACAGCAGCTTCCAACCAGTGGAAATACTTGCCGTTGCAATACCCTTGACTACCTTGCACCTATTGATCCTCGATCCTTGGATGCCTTTACAGTCTCGAACTTCAACCAGTGAAGTACCCCGAACTCAGAATTTAAGACACGAGTTTTTGTCTTCTCCAACTAAGAGCTTCTTCAAGTATGAACTTTTGAGAACTGCTCTTTTCTCGATGCTATAGTTCGCTTTTAGATTGCTTTGATTGCTTTGAGAGTATGTTTCCACCGATGTTGTATATAATTGTAGGTAATGCTCAGCTTCAAATCTTCGGATATATATAGGTCACGATGTTTGAGCAATTCCTTCATAGCCATTGCAAAACTTTTCAACAAATCCGTCCGTTAGAGAGGTAGACTTCATTGTTTTCTTTCTGAACGTTGCAAGGCCGTTGTGAAGACTTTGCATGTCAGGCACCGAATCTTTTGAATATAAAAGATTAAAAGTCTTCAGTGGTAGGCCTGGATGAATTATTCAATTCATATCCTTGCGGGAATCTCTTCAATTTGTCTCTTCACGTTGTATGTGACTTTCCGTAATAATCGACTTTTCAACGTATGCTGACGTGGACTTGGAGTACTTGGCTGATCTCAAGTAGGCTGATGTACAGTCAACTCCTCTGCAGTCTAGACTTCTCTGATGGTGACTGATTGGGACTCGCCTGGTCAGATGGCTTGTCTGAGGTCACTTGACTGCAGTCTGGTCAAACATCCCTGATGATTTTTGTTGACCAGAACTTCTCTGACTTAACTCGGTTGTACCTCTCTGATGAACTCAGCTGTTCTTTAGTACTTAGCCGATTTTAGCCTAACTTATTTTGGCTTATAGAAGATACTCATTTGGTTCTTCTTTACATTTTGCCAAGTATTAAACTTAACATAATTTGGCCTATGGAAGATACTCATTTGGTTCTTCCTTACATTTTTGCCAAGTAATAAATATTTGAATTATATTAATGACATCATCAAAATCTAACAAGTATTCCTAACAAATTTCCCCTATTTTGATGATGGCAAAACTATAAGAAAACATTCAAATGAACAAGTCTGCACTTGAGTGCAAGACACAAACTAAAATCAGTCTAGTTTTGAGACAACTAGAAATTGTCATTCAAAAGACTATTTATAAAATTTCTGTATTGATTACAAATACATGTCTGAAAGCATTTACAGAAAATTTTACAAGTACAAAATAAAATCATCTGCCTCTGCCTCTGCCTCTTCGAATAGGCTGCTTGGTAGGCCTGAATGGTTTGGCTCCAATTGGTCTTAATTCAACAGGAACAAGACCATACTTTCTTCTTACGACTAGAGCTACAAAGTCTTGCTCTTCTTGAGATGAGAACTTATTCTCAACACATAATTTCTTTATCTTCTTCTAGAGAGCTAGTTCATTCAACTCATTATTCTCCAAAGTGGGAGGATCTTTCGGCCTGAAAGTAGGGATCATGGGATATGCATTGCATGCTTCTGCATGTTTTAGAAGGATGGTCTAGAGTTGTGGATATGCTTCCTCCATGAAATTGATGAAAATCTGCTGTGGGAAGCAGTTACTATCCTGGAGTATTTCCCAGATATAGTAATCTTTGTTGAACCTTTTCTTTGCTGATCCCCACATAACTAAAGCTTCGGGAGGTATAAAATCTTCAACGTACCACAACTCTTTTCCTTTCCATTCCAGAGTAGGCTCGAATCCTCCTCTGTTCCGCCTTCTTTTGCCTGCAGGCTGATCATCAGCCTGTTCTGATTCTATAGCTTCTCCCTTCCTCTTAGCTGAGGATGTCCCAGCAGTGATCAACTCAACATCCTGCCTCCTCTTAGTTCTCATCTCTTCCCTTATTTCTCCTTGAATGCTGCCTTCCCCCTGAATCCTTTCTTCCCCCTTTTTGCCAGCATCAACCAAAGTGGTCAACTGCTGCTCCATTCAATGCATCCAGTCAGACATGCCAAAAGGCATTCTGTTATTTGTAGGAGGAGGAGGTTGGGGAACTTCACGCTGCAGCAAAGTATCGATTTTTGCGTTGATAGATCAGAGATCAGGGGTGACCTGAGAAGCAAGTAATTCTCCAATAGTGTCCTTAACAATTTGTCTTATCAGCTCGGTCATCGCAGGTGAAATCTGTGATGTTGGTGGAGAGTACTCGCCTGAGCCCTCTGCTCCTGCAGGTAGGCGTGCAGATGACCTACCTGACTGCAGACTCCTGTCTGCAGCTGGTATTCCAGATGGGGTCTGTTCAGGGGTCCCCGATCTGGAATCTTCAGCCAGGTCTGCATCTAGGCTGTATACCGGGCAGGTACCCCTGCCTTGTCTATAGCTTCTCTTTCAGGCTCTTTTTCTAGCTCTTTCTCTTTTTCTTCTTCTTTCTTTTCTAACTCCTCTCCTTTTTCTTTTTCTTCCTCCTTATCATCCTGATTTTCTTTCTCAGCTTCCTTATCTCCTCCTTCATCTTTGTCATCATCATCATCATTGTCATCATCATTCTCATCATTTTTATCTTTCTCATCATCTTCTTCATCATCATCCTCCTTTTCTTCTCCATCCTCCTGTTCAACTTCTCCTTCTTCTTCTTCTTCTTTATCTATTAATTCCACTGTTTTTTCAACTTCTTCTTCTCTAGTTTCTTTTTCAACTAAAATATTTTCTTCTTCCTTTTCTCCCTGTATCTCTTCTTCATCATCAATCACAATAATTTCTTCTTCTACTTCTCCATTTACTTCTTCTATTCTTATTTCCTTTTCTTCTTCCTTCTCATCTTCTTTTCCAAAAGATCCATCAAAAATGTTGTACATGATAGAGTGGATGAATTGGTCCATGTTGGTTTTGAAATTTGACATGAACCAATTCTCCTGAAGAATCAAAACTGTGTCTGATACTTTGCAAAAGTGTATCTGCACATCCTCTGTGGCTTGGGGATATCCCCACCACTGGTTTCAACATAGGCTTGAAGTTCAGTAAAAGACAGTGATTTAAAACCTTTCCACTCTTCAAAAATGTGAATAAAGGAGTGTTTTAGAGCTTGTGGTTTGACTAACTGTAATTGCTCTAGGGATAAGTTGAAAAGATTGTTGTCCAGCAGGTGAAAAGTGTAATTAGCCTCAGGGATGGAAATAATTAAACCTGCTTCCTCCTCTTCTGAAATGAATGATGGAGTGAGGAGGGAACAATCTGAGTCTCCAGGCTGCCCGGAGAAGGCTGGTCCTCTAGGTGGATAGGCGACCTGGCTGTAGGACTGGGATATTGTTCTGGCTGCTCCTCTTAGCTGAACTCCAATCGCCTGGGCCTTTTAGGTGAGGGTTCTGGTGATGAATGCATGAATGATGGATCACCAGGGGCTGGTCCCCGTCTTTTGAATCGAACAGAAATCGGCGTGTCGTCTGACTCTGAATCCGACTTGGCTGCAGGAGGGTTGTTGTCTGCAGGTTGGTCCGACTCGTCTGATGAAGATTATCTGTAGTAGGTCCTTGAGTCAGACAACTCCTTTATCATCTGGGCTGCTCTTCTATTGTTTCCGAGCTTCCTCAAAGTCTCTTGGTCCAGATGACCAACTCTATTGTTGATGTGGAAGTGGTCAGTACTTCCCTTCACCAAACCCATCTTCTCCAAGATCCAACTTAGCTGCGTTCCAAACGCCAGCTTGGATCTGAATTTCTTTTCTGCAACAAGCCATTCGGCCTTGTTGACCTCGCGAATCAATTGTCTGAAAATGTTGTCAGACCAGTCAATTGGTTCGTCCTGAATAAGTGCTCCCAACACTGTGAATTTTGCCGACAACAGTTGGTCGTAACTGCTGGCCATACCCATAAAAATTTTGTTGGTGATATCCAACACATATCGATACGCCCTTTTGATTTCGCTCCTTTTGGCGGTGAGCTTTAGTTTCGCCGGATGGTCGTCTGCCTTAATCTTCATCCAGGTGTCGGCTGCCGTCTGCTTGAGGGTCTCGACCGCTATGCCACGATGCTTCATACCAAAAATTTTCCGAATAGATTCCGGGGATATGCCAACTTGAATTCCGCCGATATAGCTCCTAATTCCTGCTTCAATCACACAGGCTTCGCGGTAAAAGGTGATTACGTCCTCCTTGTACAGATGTTTGGGGCTGATATCCAGAAATGGGTAGATCCCATTTAGCTTCATCGAACGAATAAGGTCAAGGACGTCGTAATTTTCAAGATTTGATTCCAAGAACCCTTCAAAATCAACGACCAGTGAGATGATGATCTGGTCCTTGACAGCCTTCATGTTTACTCCTTCAAAGTAAGCTTCCATTTCTGCAAATGTAGAGAATTTCTGAGTGTATTTAGAGTTCAAAAGATTTTTCGCTTCTGTAAATTAGGGTTTATGAAAGACTGGTAAAGATAAAGTGAAGGGTTTTTCCGTCCTTAAAAAAAAAATGAAACGGTATTGGAATTAAATAATCTTTTATTTTAACTCAGTGGACCGCCTTTTGAGATTCCTTTTAAATTTCAAATTTTAATCGGTGGTCCAGGTTTTGATTTTAAAATTGGACGGTTGGATTTTAATTGGTCACCGTGAAGGTCGATTTGACCTGTGATTGCCACGTGTATTTAAAGCATATAGTATTATGCCACTTGTGATCCAAAATTAATATAATATTTTCATACAAATAGCAGACATTAATTTAATATTTAGAAGTCGGTCAAGATTAGAAAACTTAGCTGGTTGACCGTTGACTGCTCTGCATCAGGTGAGTTGACTCCTTTGTCTTCTCGCCTGAGATTTGATTAGCTAGGTTTTTTCGTCTGTCCTTCGTCTTCAGGTAGGTTCTGATTCCTTCAATCAGCTAAGTCCGTCCTTCGTCTGATCTGCTTCAGCTGGATTTTTCTTCTGTACTAGATTCCCAATCTAGTAGACCAAGTTCTCTGCTCAGCTCCAAAAACCTTTCTTCTAGCAAAGGTTTGGTAAAGATATCAGCAATTTGATAGTTTGTGCTGACTCTTTCAACTCTGACTCTCTTGTTAAGCACGTGATCTCTAATGAAGTGGTGCTTAACATCAATGTGCTTGGTCCTTGAATGCAAAACCGGATTGTTGGTTATTGCAATAGCACGGTTGTTATCACACCAGATAGGGACTTCATTGGCAATGATATTGTAGTCCCTTAGCTGCTGTCTGATCCATAAGATCTGGGCACAGCAACTACCTGCAGCTAGGTATTCTGACTCTGTGGTGGAGATAGAGTTAGAAACCTGCTTTTTACTAAACCAGGATATTAGTCTGGTTCATAGGAATTGGCACATTCCACTAGTGCTCTTCCTATTAATTTTGCATCCTGCGAAATCTGCATCTGAATATCCTGACAACTTGAAGTTATTGTCCTTTGGATACCATAGTCCAACATTGGCAGTAGACTTAAGGTATTTAATTATTCTCTTGGCTGCATCTTGGTGCGACTTCTTAGGCTTGGATTGAAATCACGCACAAACTCCTACGGCATAAGATATGTCCGGCCTGCTTGCAGTGAGGTATAATAATGATCCAATAAGTCCTCTGTAGTTGGTTGAATCCACTGACATGCCTCCCTCATCTGCATCTAGGTGAGTACTTGTGCTCATAGAGATTCTTGCTGGCTTGGCGGATTCCATTCCAAATATTTTGATTAGATCTCTGGTAAATTTGGCGTGATTGATGAAAATTCCATTTTCCATCTGCTTAACTTGTAATCCAAGAAAGAAGTTAAGCTTTCCCATCATACTCATCTCAAACTCTCCTTGCATGAGGTTTGAGAATTTCTCGCACAGCTCTGGGTTGGTTGAGCCAAATATAATATCATCCACATATATCTAAATTATCAATATATGGCCTTCGTGCTCCACTCTGAATAAGGTCTTGTCTACCTTTCCTTTGCAGAAACCGTTCTTCTCAAGAAATACGTATAGGGTTTCATACCAAGCTCTTGGTGCTTGCTTAAGTCCATATAGAGCTTTCAGCAGCTTGTAGACTTTGTCTCATTTGACAAATCCTGGGGGCTGCTCCACGTAAACTTCTTCTTCTAGGATGCCATTTAGAAATGCACTCTTTACATCCATCTGGTAGACTTCGAAATCCTTGAATGCAGCATATGCAAGGAATAGTCTGATGGCTTATAGTCTTGCAACTGGTGCATAGGTTTCATCAAAATCTATTCATCACACTGTGCATAACCTTTAGCAACAAGTCTGGCTTTATTCCTAACAACAGATCCGTCTTCGTCACTCTTGTTTTTGTACACCCATTTGGTACCAATAACCTTCTTGTGATCTGGTCTGTCTGTTAGTACCCAAAGGTTGTTCCTTTCCATCTGCTCAAGTTCTTCTTGCATGGCATTTATCCAAGAATAATCCTCCAAGGCTTGTTCTGTTGTCTTGGGTTCTATCTGTGACATGAAGCAATAGAACATCGCCATTCCTGCGGGTAGGGTAGATTGTCTTGTTTTAACTCCATCAGTCAGCTTCCCAATAATTTGTTGGATTGGATGGTCTTTCAGCCACTTGGGAATATCATCTTCTTCAGGGTCTGTTCCCCCTGTAGAATTGCTCTCGTGAATTTCCTCTCTGTCTGCATCAGCCTGGATCTGGTCTCCTTGGTCTGCAACTGGATCAGCTACCGTATTGTCATCTTCAGGTTGGGATCTGTTCTGATCTGCAGATGAGTCTTTATCAGTTATAGCTGGGTCTTCATCAGCGGCAACTGGATCAGGTAGGTTTGGTGTTCCTATGTGATCTGCAGTTGGGTCTTCAGCAGCTACAGTTGGGTCATCGGGCTAATCTGCAGCTGAGTCCACCATTCCTGTGTCATGTACAATGACTTCTTCGAGGGTTGCTGATTTGAGCTTATTCTCAATTAGCTCAACTTTCTTGCTGTACTCAACAGTAGATTCATCAAATACAACATGGGGTGTTTCCTCCATAACTAAGGTTCTTTTATTAAAAACTCTATATGCCTTGCTTCTTTGTGAGTATACCATAAAGAGACCATCATCAGTTTTAGCATCAAAGGCATTTAGTTGTGTTTTACCGTTGTTGTGGATGAAACACTTACAACCAAAAACATGAAAGTAAGCAACAGTAGGAGTTCTGTTATTCCAAACCTCATAGGGAGTTTTGCCATGTCTCCCTACTATCATACTACTGTTCTGAGTATGGAAAGCTGTGTTGACAGCTTCAGCCCAGAACCTCTTGGGCAGGTCCGCTTCTGCAATCATGGACCTGGCTGCTTCCTTGAGGGTTCTGTTTCTTCTTTCAGCAACGCCATTCTGCTGGGGGGTCCTGGCTGCAGAGAGCTCATGCTGGATCCCATTCTGATCGCTGTAATCAGTGATCGCCTTGTTGAGAAACTCTCCTCCCCTATCTGATCTGATCTTGATGATGGAGAGGGATTTCTCATTCTCGATCCTTCTCAGCAGCTCAGGTAGCTTGGTCAAGGTTTCACTTTTCTTATACAAGAAGATAATCCAAGTGTACCTTGAATAATCATCCACTACTACTAGTGCATGTTTTCTGCCACTTAAAGTCCTCGGCTTGATAGGACCAAATAGATCCATATGGAGTAGATATAAGATCCTTGTTGTGAGGGTTGTAGGCTGGACTGGCTTGAATGATGCTCTGGTCTGCTTTCCTTTCTGACATGCATCACAAATAGCTTCCTTCCTGAACGCTTCCTCTGGGAGTCCTCTGACCAGCTTTTGAGAGCTAATCTTGTTGATGACTTTGAAGTTTAGGTGACATAATATTTTGTGCCACAGCCATCCGTTCTCAGCTATTGTCTTAGATAGAAAACAGGTGTTGCGAGTTCCTGTGTTCCAATCTATCATATAGACATCTCTCCTTCTGAATCCTTGTAGCTTCACCTCTCCAGATAGGATATCTATCACCATACATTTCCAAATGGTGAAGACTACTAGATTCTTCTCATCGCAAAACTGGCTTATGCCCAGGAGATTATATTTGAGCCCTTTGACATAGTGAACTTTGGATATCACAATATTTCCTCGGTGCAGCTCTCCAAAGCCCTTTGTTTGACCTCTAGAGCTATCTCCAAAAGTTACATCAGGACCTATTTCTTTGGTGTATTTAGACAGCATCTTCTTGTTCCCGGTCATGTGCCTTGAGCATCCAGAATTTACAAACCATTCTTCACCTCCAAAGTTTGAATTTGTGGAGATGTGGTTGTAGTCGTTCCACCTTTTCTGCAATCAAACAAGTAGAGATTTAGGTACCCAAGTCTGTGTGGGTCCTCTAGGGTTAGCTGGTTTCCTGGAGAATTGATTTCTCCTTGGATTGTGAAAATTGTTATTATTATTACCCTTATACGGTATGTAAGTTCTAGGTCTGTATCTCCTGTTGGGATTTTATACCAGATATTCCTCAAAATATTGATAGTGTGGGCCATTTCTAAACCTTGGCTGAGACCATTTATTAAATCTTTGAGGTCTCCACACTTGTTCATTTTGGAAATTAGGATAACCTTGAGGTTTCCATCTGCCCCTCCCATTTTGAAATCTGTTTTTGTGGAGTTGTTGATAATAGTAGGCATGTTGTCTGGGCTGCTGCTTCTGCCTGGGCCATTGCCTAGTCGCTTGTCTAGGTGGCTGCTTTGTGAACCCTGGCTGCAGCCTAGACTTGTGACTTGGCTGTTGCCTATTTTTAAATATCGGTTTGTATGTAGGCTCAGCAGTCGAGACAATTGTTTCTCCCTTGACAAACGTGGTTTTAGAACTAGAGGGAGTGTGAGGATCATATCCAAGGCCTGATCTGGAATATAGTGGCCTTTTATTAGTACACAATTTGTCCAGAGTTAAAGACGCTTTCAGGGAGGTTATTTCCTGCGCCTGAGTCTTATTTACCTGAGTCAGCTTAGTAAATTCGGCCTTCACATGAGCAAGTGCAGCTGATTTTTCTCCAATTAAAATAGTTAGTCGATTTATCTCAGCTGTAGTGGCATCAGCCTGGTTTTTCAAATTAGCTGCAGCCTGGTTTTCAAAATCAGTTTTGGCTTTATTTAATTCTAAACTGAGTTTTTCAAAATCATTTTTCAGCTGCCTATTCTCATCTTGCAGCTGAGTCTTCTCGGCTGATACAGATAGGTGTGCAGATTTAAGTGTCTCAAAATCTTTAAGTAGCTGATTTACAGATTCGTGCAGATCCATATCTTGTGACATGGCTGAGCTATTATTTGAACCAGAGGGTTTTGATGTTACCTCTTCATCAGCTAGGTTGTCCATCAGACAATCATACTCTTCATCATCATTTGAGAAGAAACCGCTGCTAGACTCTATACGCTCTTGATCTTCTCCGATGAGGGCCTTCCTTCTATCTTCTTTTCTGCTCACCTCCTTCTTGCTCTCGTCCTTCTTAAGATCAGGACAGTCGATTTGAATGTGTCCTGTCTTATGACAGTTGTAGCACTCCACCTTCCAGCTTCCAGCTTTCTGGTTCCTTCTGGGATTCTCCTTATAATTCTTTTTGTATTTGGAGTAGTTCTTCCGGAAGTTACTGAACCTCTGCATTATGAACGCCGTCTCTTCCTCAAAATCTAATGGATTTGGAGGCTTTACATCAGATAAGCTCTTGGCGGGGGATTCAGTTGCAAAGGCTATTCCCTTCTCTGCAGGCTCGATTGAGGATGAACTTGGGAGTTCGAACTCATAAGCCTTTAGGTCGGAGAACAACTCTTGGATCTTTATATTATTAAGATCCTTGGATTCTCTCATGGCCACTACCTTCATGCTCCATTCAGGATTGAGAGATCTTAGAACCTTCAGTGCCATTTCCCTGTTGCCATAAGATTTGCCGAGGGAGTTGATCTCATTGATAATCTCAGTGAACCTTGTGTCCACTTGGTCTATAGATTCGCCATTCTTCATTTTGAAGTTGTCAAATTTTTGAATAGCAATTGACAACTTGTTTTCCTTGATCAGCTCCGTTCCCTCACACATTAAGGCTAATGTGTCCCAGATTTCTTTTGCATTCTTGCAATTCTTGATCTTGACCATGGTGGATTTGTCAAGAGTTTGATACAGCACATCTCTGGCCCGGTTGTCAAGGTTGGCCAGCTTTCTTTCTTCGGGAGTCAGCTCTGTCCTCTTCTTTTGGATCTTATCTGGCTTCCCTGTTGCGATCTCCTCGGGAGTGTTATCTTTCTCAAAGGTGTAAGGACCGTCCTATATGATACACCACATGTCATCATGGATTGAAGATAAGTGTGCCTGCATCTTTATCTTCCAAAGATCATACTCGTCAACTGAAAACACAGGTAGTCTAGAATGCATGTGTTCCATTGTATAATGAGAGTAAAATATATCTCTGATATATATCTGGTTCGTGAACTAAATGAACCAACCTCTCTTATACCACTTGTAGTTCACAAGTCGTCCAAGAATAAGTCTAGAGGGGGTGGGGGTGAATAGACTTATTGAAACTCTTAAACTCTTTTTCTCAAAGAGTAAGTTTCTTCAGCTGATAGATATACAAATGACTTAGAGTCGTTTGTTCTCAATACGTGCGGAAGACAGCTAATGACGAATACAAAACAACTAATGAAACACTTAACAATGAATGCAACAGTAAAAGTATGATGCTATAAAACAGTAAAATACGCAGGCAGATATAGTGGTCTCAGAGGTGGGGTAATCCTCTACTAATCCACTTTTTTCCAAACCAGTTGGAGATGAATTCACTATAATTGTCAACCAGTGATAAAGATTACAGTGATTCAAATAAATTACAACAGCTTCCAACCAGTGGAAATCCTTGCCGTTACAATACCCTTGACTGCCTTGCACCTCTTGATCCTCGATCCTTGGATGCCTTTACAGTCTCGAACTTCAACCAGTGAAGTACCCCGAACTCAGAATTTAAGACACGAGTTTTTGTCTTCTCCAACTAAGAGCTTCTTCAAGTATGAACCTTTGAGAACTGCTCTTTTCTCGATGCTATAGTTCGCTTTTAGATTGCTTTGATTGCTTTGAGAGTATGTTTGCACCAATGTTGTATATAATTGTAGGTAATGATTAGCTTCAAATCTTCGGATATATATAGGTCACGATCTCTGAGCAATTCCTTCATAGCCGTTGCAAATCTTTTCAACAAATCCGTCCGTTGGAGAGGTAGACTTCATTGTTTTCTTTCTGAACGTTGCAAGGCTGGATTCCCATAATTTAATCCATCTTCGGAACGTTGTGAAGACTTTGTATGTGAGGCGCCGAATCTTTTAAATATAAAAGATTAAAAGTCTTCAGTGGTAGGCCTCGATGAATTATTCAGTTCATATCCTTGCGGGAATCTCTTCAATTTGTCTCTTCACGTTGCATGTGACTTTTCGTAATAATTGACTTTTCAACGTATGCTGACGTGGACTTGGAGTACTTGGCTGATCTCAAGTAGGCTGATGTACAGTCAACTCCTCTGCAGTATAGACTTCTCTGATGGTGACTGATTGGGACTCGCCTGGTCAGATGGCTTGTCTGAGGTCACTTGACTGCAGTCTGGTCAAACATCCATGATGATTTTTGTTGACCATAACTTCTCTGATTTAACTCGGTTGTACCTCTCTGATGAACTCAGCTGTTCTTTAGTACTTAGACGATTTTAGCCTAACTTATTTTGGCCTACAGAAGATACTCATTTGGTTCTTCTTTACATTTTGCCAAGTATTAAACTTAACATAATTTGGCCTATGGAAGATACTCATTTGGTTCTTCCTTACATTTTTGCCAAGTAATAAACATTTGAATTATATTAATGACATCATCAAAATCTAACAAGTATTCCTAACAAAGAGAAGGCTAGAGTCAAAGGGAAGTCACAGTCCAGTGACAAGGCTCCTTCACCAAGCCACCACTCCGAACCTGACTCGGATGACGACTACAATGCCCTACAGGCCGGTCTAAAGATCAGCCGCGAAGAGGCCAGGGAAGGTGACACTACTACAAAACAGACATTTAACATCGGTTTTTTTGGACATTTAACATCGGTTTTGGAACCGACTTTAAATGTTGCGATGTTAAAATTAACATCGGTTTCTAATAACCGATGTTAAACTTCGATTTAACATCGGTTGTTATAACAACCGATGTTAATTTTAATATCGCGATATTTAACATCGGTTCTGGGACAACCGATGTTAAAGTTCGCGATTTTAAAATTTTATCGGACATGCTAACCCAAATAGCCCAACCTACCCCAACCTGGACACTCGCCCCAACCACTGCACTTCCCGCACCAAGCCCCACCAACCTACAACAAATACCATTAAATTTCGTTGATGGTGGGTTTTGAACTCACCACCACTTGCTTGTGGAAGTGTGATATTACCACTCCGCCAGATGAACTTCTTGTATATTTTTTGCTATGTGTTATATTTATATACTATATACATTTATAAATTTATATAAATATAAGATAATTTAATATATATATATATATATATATTAACAAATCGAAAATTTATTATTTTAAAAAATCTAGAATATTAATATTAAAAGTCGGATGTTTTTATTTAAAGCTCGAAAATAAAAAATAAAAAATTTAAAAATATGGATCTGATTTATAATTAATATTTAATCTGTTTTTTTTTATTTTCAGATGTTTTGTAAAAATATAAAATAGTTTTTTATGAAAAGAAAAAAAATTACAAAAACAAAAACTAGCAGGTTTTTGAAAATATATATAATAATTCAGTTTGTATTTATTTATGGAAAATAATATTCCACTTTTTTTCAAAACTTTAAATAAAAACATCCGGTTTTTATTTTCTATTTTCGAACTTTAAATAAAAATATCCGATTTTTATTTATTATTTTCGAACTAATATTTATTTTTTATTTTCGAACTTTAAATAAAAACTTCCAATTTTTAACTTTTATTTTTGAATAATAAATATAAACATCCAATTTTTAATATTAATGTTCCGGGTTTTTTAAAAAAAAATAAAGTTTCTATTTTTTTAAAAATAGTTCCAGATTTTTTAAAAAATTTAACATCGGTTATACTAAAACCGATGTTAAATTACAAATTAACATCGGTTTTTCCAGATTTTTTAAAAAATTTAAAATCGGTTATACTAAAACCGATGTTAAACTACAAATTAACATCGGGTTTTCTAAAAATCGATGTTAAATTAAAAATTAACATTGTTTAACATCGGTTTTTTTAAAAACCGATGTTAATTTGTAATTTAACATCGGTTTTAGTATAATCGATGTTAAATTTTTTAAAAAATCTGGAACTTTTTTTAAAAAAATCGAAACTTTATTTAAAAATTATGTACGTTGTTAAACGAGCGATGTTGAATGTCTTTTTTGTAGTAGTGTGAGATGGCCAAACTCTAACACCAACAGGGTCAGGGGACTTCTGACAGGCAATAGTCCCCTCCCCCCGCAACAGGAAGTTGCTCAAGAAAAAAACCGGAGGAATCAGTCCCCCTAGCATCTCTGAAGAGCAAGCTGCTCCCGAACAGGATGCCCATCCTGTCCACCAACTTGAAGATGCCGCCCGCCCCATCTGCCAAGAGGATTCAGTCCCTCTTCCAGATCAGGTGGAAGCTGAGATTCGACAGGAGGATTCAGTCCCTCATGTACTTCCAACTACAGACGATCAACCCAGACGGGATGACTCAGTCCCTTCTGTCTCCGAGACTGAACCTACAACACCATATTCCGAAGCCCCTGCTTCTGAAGCTCTTGCTCCAGATGCCCCTGCATCTCCCACACCTCTTAGCTCAATATCAGATTTTGGTGACAGTTTTCTGCCCGAGGACAGACCACAAAGACCCCGTCATCATGTGGTTCTTCGTCAACTTGGAGAACCTAAGGATTCCAAAATTGTGCACCCTGTCTCCCCTCGCACTGAAGCCCACATAGAGCAACTCTATGCAATTGGTCGTCAAACTGTGTTCTTGCATGACGCTGTCAAGGCCCTCTACGATGTTGAAAAAAACTCGACTGGAAGCGTGAGACTGCACAGGACGAGCTCCCTAAGCTGAAATCAGCTATCAACACTCTGTAAGACGCATTCTGCCTGATACCTACAGAATTATGGCAGGCGCTCAACCAAATAAAACAGCATCAGGAGTGGATCTTGCGGCAGGAACAAGAAAAGCTAAGAGTTTTCGAGGCCAAAATGGTTGCCGCCCTTCAACATAACCGCACCAGACTTACTGAGCATGATCATAAGATTGATGATCTATGCTTATTGGTCGGTACTCTAGTTCAAAGCGTCAATGATCAGAAGACCAAACATGACGAGTCTATGAAGCTCCTACAGGAGATTCATACCAAGGTATCAAATATTGATGATGCTGAAAAGGGGATGAGTCTAGAGAGGCTGCCCGGAGATGGAGATGGGAGAGAGAGAGATGGATGCAGTGCTGGAAGAGAGCATTGCTGCTGCAATTGGTCAACTAGCCGCAACCGGGTCAAGTCAAGCTGCAAAGGAATACAGGGTAACTGGCTCTCGACCTGAGTTCCGGGATCCCAACATCCCATGGAAGAACAATGTGTGAAAGCCATCCGATATTCTGCTGCCCACTGACCGACAGCCTTCAGCCGATGATCTGAAGAGTTAGAAGAAAAATGAACTAATGAGATACTTCTGTAAGCTCATCAGGGAGTCTGCTCTATTCAACCAATTCAAGAGGCTGGAGGATGCCGTAAATAAATTCTCAAGGCTTTTAGCTGTGTTGAAATATTCTATTCCATATAATCATAAATTGGTTTTAATGATGAATTATCATTCAATCCAAAACAACAAAGGAATCAATAAGACGAAGCCAAAACAACGAAGGAGTCAAAGACATTTGAAACAGACCTAAAAAGTCACCTGATGACTTAGCGCACGCTACATAGAAATATTAGCGCACGCTAAGTGAGTCACCTGATGTCTCACGTGAAGTGTCACCTGATGGGTAACATACGCAACACAGTGGAAACAACGCACGCTAAATGACTGAGTTAGCACACGCTACAGATGAAGGCTAATGCATGCTAACGAAGGAATAGATCAAACGGTCATTTGTGATGTATGCAGTGACGAACAGGTAGCGCACACTATGAAGAATACTTAGTGCACGCTAAGTTTGAATTATGTTCGTTGGACAGAAGACTTTCAGCATTCAGAGAGTTGCAAAAGAAGACCAGATAGCGCACGCTAAAAATATATGTTAAAGCACGCTAACGATAGAGGCAGTAGCCACTGGACTAAACCGAACAACAGTTAACATATGTAATCCATGCATATTAACGTACGCAATAGGAAATAGCGCACGCTATTGAAGAGTATTAGCGCACGCTAAGGACGACAGCTAGTAGCGGCTAGTCGAGGCTTTGTTCCTATAAATACCAAGCCATTTGGTATCATTCAATACAACAACTTCAAGCAAATCACATATTGATCAGATATAATGTATACATCTTTGTTGTTGTAATTGTGCTTAATTCATAAGTGTTTGAGTGTTCATACATGAAAACATACATGAGAGGAAAGATACGGATTGTAGATTGATTCGGTGTTATTAGGATCATTGATCCAACATTATTAGAATCATATCTACATCCAAGTGAGGTTTGTCTAGTACCAATAGAAAGCTAGATAGGTTGCTTCCTTGTCCGATAGAAAAGGAAAACGGTTTATCTTGGACCGACATAAAGACTAGAGTGTAACGGTTTATCTCGGACCGATAGAAGATGAGATTGTATGGTTTATCTTGGACCGATAGAAGACAAGATTGTAATGGTATCCCTCGGGCCGATTGAAGACGAGGCATAGAGGTTGATCTTAAAGCCTAAAGAAAAAGATACGAAGAGAGGAAGTAGTCACGTTTGGCCGAACCTCTATAAATCTTGTGTCGTTTACTTTACGAAAGTTAATTACGCTTCCGCAACGCAAAAGAGTTTGAAAACCCTATTATACTTCGCGTTAATTTCAAACGGCGAAGGTAACAAAATTTTCCAACAATTGGCATCGGAGCGGTTTCTCTTGAAAGCAGCTTAACATCCGAGGAGAAGAAGATCCTATGGCGTTTCAATTTACCCGTGTCGAAGGTCTTGCTTTAAATCGACCTCTATTTTTAGACGGATCGAATTACATGACTTGGAAGAAAAAGATGTCGATCTTCACTCGTGCCTATGATATAGAAATATGGAAGATCATCTGCCTTGTCCCAAAAGTTTCAACCAAATTCGACGGGTCAGTTAAGAGCTTCGAAGAGTACAATGATGAGGATTGGAAGAACAATCATCTAAATTTTAAGGCCACTCAACTTTTATATTGTGCCTTAAATACAGAGGAGGTCAACCGTATTTCTTCGTACGAAAGTGCAAAAGAAATCTGGAAAATTCTTGAAATCACACACGAGGGAACAACTCAAGTCAAGGAGACGAAGATTAATATGCTTCTCCATAACTACGAGTTATTCATGATGAAGGGTGGCGAGTCCATCACCAACATGTTCGACCAATTTTCGGTCATCACCAATGGACTTGCATCGTTCGGGAAACCGCTATCGAGTTGTGAAAAAGTCAAGAAAAGCTTACGATCACTACCTAGCGAATGGGACGGCACCATTACGGCGATCATGGAATCTAAAGATCTCAACATGATCGACTTTAGCGCCCTTGTAGGTTCGCTAATAAATTATGAGATTGTACTAAAATCCCGGAACGCCAAACCAAAACCGAAAGAAAGAACCATAGCTTTGAATGCTAAGATGTCAATAAAAGAAGAAATCCCAGTGGACGAAGATGATGAAGAATCGGCATATTATGCCAAAAATATTAATAAGTATCAAGACTTATTGAACCGAAAAAAGAAGGACATCAAATCAGGCGAATCTAAGAAATTCGACAACAACTGTCGAAACTGTGGTAAACCAGGCCACTTTGCTAAAAATTTTCGAGGCTCAAATCCTAAGAAAGAAGTTCTTATAGCCACATGAAGTGACAAAGAGGAAGACAATGAATATATTCAAAATAACCTCGCACTCATGGCAAGGAGTTCATTCGACGAAAGCGACGTCGAAAGCCAGGTTAGTACCTCATCTCACGACGAACTTTTTGAAGCATTCGAACTTTTACATACCGATTTTCAAAATGCTTTACTCGATAATAAATCCCTCAAATCGAAAATTAAAATGTTGGAAATTGAAATTTCCAAAATAAAAGAAAAAGGGGAAGTTTTAGGACCCGATCATTCTAAATGCCTTGACGTTGAAAATAAATTAAAGGATGATCTTTTGAAAGTTCAAAACGAACTTAAGAATTTAACAAACAAATTTTCTTGCGGAAATGACTTATTTGAACAAATGCTTTCCTTTCAAAAATACTCTTTAAATAAACAGGGCTAAGGATTCAAACCACATAATAAAATCGAATCCTTAAACTTTAAAATACCCCATTGTGACAAATGTTTAAAACTTGGGCATCACATTTCGAATTGCAAAAGCCCACGACGGACGATAAAAATTAAGAAAATTTGGATTCCTAAAGGAACCACAATACCGAATATCGTCTATATTTCAAAAGAAAAACCAATTCTCGGTTGGATCCCCAGAAATAAAAATTAATATATTTCCATCAATTGGTATTTTGATATTGTATATTTTTAACAACAGATATTTAACTCAGGGGGAGTTACTATTTTTTTTAAATGGGGAAATCTATTTTTCAGGGGGAGTTTTACCCGTAAATTGTCATACATTATTAATCGATTTTCTATATTTATTATTGCACGTTTTGATTATGACAAAAGGGGGGAGAGAGTATGAGGAGAGAGTATGAGAAAGGGGGAGAATGTCGATGAAAATGATGGGAAAAGTAGAATACGAGTCATGGAAGAATGAGGAGAAAAATAAAAACAATTACAGATCATGAAAGGAGGAGAAAAGACGAAGAAAGTCGAGAAGTCGAAAAAAAAAGAAGTTGAAAAATCAGAAGTAGTTGAAAAGGAGAAAAGAAAAGATGGTGAGAAGAAAACTAACGAAACGGACAAAGACGAAAACTTTGATTCGTAAATTGTTTTAATTTGGCAGGTATAAAAATCCCATCGAAGGTTGTTGTTTTGTCATCATCAGAAAGGGGGTGATTGTTGGAATATTCTATTCCATATAATCATAAATTGGTTTTGATGGTGAATTGTCGTTCAATCCAAAACAACAAAGGAAGCAATAAGACGAAGACAAAAAAAGGAAGGAGTCGTAGACATTCGAAACAGACCTGAAAGTCACCTGACGACTTAGCGCATGCTAAATAAAAAGATTAATGCACACTAAGAGAGTCACCTGATGTCTCACTTGAAGAGTCACCTGATGGATAACGTACGCAACACAGTGGAAACAACGCACGCTAAATGACTGAGTTAGCGCATGCTACAGATGAAGGCTAACTCACGCTAATGAAGGAATATATCCGTTGTAAAGAATTTCAACACGGAGATCAAACGGTCATTTGTGACGTATGCAGTGACGAACAGGTAGCGCACGCTATGAAGAATACTTAGCGCACGCTAAGTTTTAATTATGTCCGTTGGACAGAAGACTTTCAACATTCATACCGTTGCAAAGGAAGACCAGATAGCGCATGCTAAAAAGATATGATAGCGCATGCTAACGATAGAGACAGTAGCCACTAGACTAAACCGAACAACAGTTAACGTACGTAATCCATGCATATTAACGTACGCAACAGGTAATAGTGCATGCTATTGAAGAGCATTAGTGCACGCTAAAGACGACAGCCAGTAACGGCTAGTTGAGGCTTTGTGCCTATAAATACCAAGTCATTTGGTATCACTCAATACAACAACTTCAAGTAAATCACATATTGATCACATATAATTGTATACATCTTTGTTGTTGTAATTGTGCTTAATTGATAAGTGTTTGAGTGTTCATACACGAAAACATACACGAGAGGAAAGATACGGATTGTAGATTGATTCAGTGTTATTAGGATCATTGATCCGGCATTATTAGAATCTTATCTAAATCGAAGTGAGGTTTTTCTTGTACCAATAGAAAGCTAGAGAGGATGCTTCCTTGTCCGATAGAAAAGTAAAACGTTTTATCTTGTACCGACATAAAGACAAGAGTATAACGGTTTATCTAGAACCGATTGAAGACGAGATTGTACGGTTTATCTTGGACCGATATAAGACAAGATTGTAACGGTATTTGTCGAACAGATAGAAGATGAGGCGTAAAGGTTGATCTTAAGCCTAAGAAAAAAGATATGAAGAGAGGACGTAGGCACGTTTGGCAGAAACTCTATAAATCTTGTGTCGTTTACTTTCCGCAAGTTAATTACGCTTCCGCAACGCAAAAGAGTTTGAAAACTTTATTATACTTCGCGTAAATTTCAAACGGCGAAGTTACCAAAATTTTCTAACAAGCTGAAGGAAGGCTCCCTCTGCAAATGCTGATGAAATCCAAGCACCAGAAAGGTGAACGGATCACCCATCCGGAAGACTGGATCCTTGCTTACGATCAATCCCCTGAAGGAAGAAGAATTTATCGGGATCGAGGCAAGGACTCCCTAGTCAACTGGTGGAAAAGAACTGTAAATGATCCTGACCGGAGGCCTTAGAGGCACTCTCAATGATTCAAACCAAGTTCTTTCTTCCGTACGCTTACCAATGCAGTATGGAGCTGTCTATTTATTTATGTTCCAAGAACTTGTAATTTTTCCATGTTTATCAATATAACTTGGTTTCTTGAAAGATTACAGCTCGTAATCTACGGTTGCTGTTTTTACTGTTTGATTACGTAGTTTTGTTTGTTAACACTCAAAGCTGTAAGAGCTTTTCTACGAACAGTTCATAGATTAAGTTATATGCAATTTATATTTTACCCTGTAAGATTGTGCCTACGCGCCAATTATAACATCAGTTATAATACACTTAAGTCATGTAGGATTTTTCATTTCAGAACTTGCCTGCGAGCAGTTAAAATTTCTAGACTAAGTTATGAAGATCAGATCAATCGAAAGAAGACCTGAAGACGGCCTCTCTGTATCCATAAAAAGGTATCTAGAGGAAGTTTTGGCATTATCAAAAAGGGGAAAATTATTGGGACAAACAATCATGTTTTGATAATTGCCAACATACAGCAAAGAAGTCTCAAAGAAGTCAGGATGTTGTTAAGTATGGAAGCTGTTAGGATTATCCATACAACCCTTCCATACAGTAAAGAGATCTTCTACAGAGTCCATCCTACAGCGCCTACTTCATAGAGCAAGAGAAATGGTATGTTGAATACAGCCGTAAGACTGTATGTGTTTTACTTGTGAAAAATAAAACATTTCCAACAGGATTAAATGGAATATGCTTTAAACCGTTGTGATAAACATTGTTTATTCATAAAGTATTCACGGTTAAAAGTAGCATTTATTGCTGATAGGACAACATTTAATACGGCTGGAGAGAGACAAGTCTGAATGCTCTGAAGAGCATTTAATGCAAAGACAGAAAAGATGTGATCTGCTTTAATTCAAACATACAGCATCCGCCAATCAGAGACGTCAACATCTCACCAATCAGCAACAACTACATTTATACTGGATATATTTCCAAGGTTATAAATACTGTAATATCCGGTATTTTTCTTTCCCTTGTATTTTCATTTTTGGTATATTTCTCGGTCATAGTGACCCTCATGTATCTTTCAGTATGTTCTTCCTGTCAACTGTTGAATTTGTATTCTCGTTATTGTTCGTTGTTTCAACTTTCCTCATATGAGTTCGACTTTGTTAGATCACCATTAATTTTTGGTGACTCCAAAAATTATAAATCTTTGCAATATTATAGATCATCGAGTTAGCTTTCCAATGGTTCAAACGGTGAGTCAATCGGAGTCCGGACGAGAGAGTTATGGTCGTTTCAGTTTTTGGCCGAGCACTCCCAGGAGCCTTTCGGCCGATAGGGGGGCCGATAGACTCTACTGCCGGCACTCTGTATGGGTATCGGTTGGGCCTATCGGCCGATAGGCCGGCCGATATGTAAATTTCTTCACCTTCGAACTTCCAGTAGCCTTTCGGCCGAAAAGGGGGGGTCGATAGACTCTACTGCCGGCATCCCGTAGGGGTATCGGTTGGGCCTATCGGCCGATAGGCCGGCCGATAGGTTCTGCTGTGTTGCACTATAAATGTGGTTTTGAGCGTGAACAGCTCATTCTTTCCCATTTTTTCCACCGAGTCGCGAGAGAGAGAGTTAGAGAGGGAGAGAGTTCTTCATCCGGGGGTCGATTTTCATCATTTCTTTTCGGTTGTGAGGCTCGGATAATCAATCTAACGCGCGTTCTACGGATCTTAGTACTCGAATCTTCCAAGGTAATGCTCTAAAACCCTATTTCGATTAATTTTGGGGTTTTGGGTTTTTCTTCCGATTCGTTCCGTTTCGTTGGTGGATTCATGATGTATACGATTGATATTGTTAGTATCTTTAGTTTTCCTACGGATTCATGGATATTTTGTGGATTTTTATGGAATCGAGAGGGTTTGGTTGTGGTCCGCCCTCGTTGTTATTTTTGTATGAATATACATGAATCGTAGGCGGGTTTCCGGGTGTATTCCTTTTCCGTAATCGTCTAGAGTTGGTTGTGATTGTGTTGTTCGAATCGTTAGGTTCATCCGTCGGTTCCTCACGGTCGTGCTTGATTCTTCCGAACCGTTCGCGTCACCGTCTATTAATCGAGGCAAGTATCCTTATGAACTTACAATCTTGGCATAGTAGTTTTGTATGAGAAATTTGTGTGTGTGTGTATGCTCACTACGGGTTAGACTCGACGGGGTCTCGGTAGGGGTCCACGGAGGTGTGGATCGACGAGCTTTGCTTTTAACCACTACGGGTTAGATCCGACGGGGTCTCGGTAGGGGTCCACGGAGGTGTGGATCGACGGTTAATTGTGGTGCATTTTACAAATGTGATTTGATATTGGCATTTCCGGAAATGAGTGCTTTGAACGGTTTTCTTTATTGCATGCATTACTATATGTGTAAGATGTAAGTTGTTCATCTGGTTACTTGTACTAGCGTAATTGCTAACCCTCTGGGACCCGTTTTGGGGAAATTCGTTTTATGAATTTGGTCGGGTTCATCGGGACGAGCGGGCGCTGACCGATACGGATGATGGCCATGCGTGATGATTGTGCATAAGAGATGTCTTAATGTCTTGTTGTCTTTTCATCTTTTATGGCTTTTGAACTAATAGCCGTACTCGAGTACTTAAGAGTTCTTGTTCGTCCGTTGTATTGTTGTGTTTATGTTGTGTTGGATGATGATGTTCTATTGACCGGTTGAACCGGTGGATTGTTCTGCTTTGCGTCTTTATGACGTGGTGTTATCTTATCGTTTCGTGAGTCGTTGTGTATGATCTTTGTTCGGCTGGTGGGTCCCATATAGGGATTCACGGCGGCACTGTAATATACCTCGGATATCCTGGGGTGTTACGAGAAAATGGTATCGAGCTCTAGGTTTATGGATACCTAGGCTTGTCGGTTTATTGGGTCTTGTGGTGTTTGTTTTGCACATCATCGTCACGCCGCCATGATTCCTACTACCAAAGTGTCCGTAAGTTTTCCTTCCTCTATTCATTATTTCCTTGCATCGTACCTTTGATTCTCGACTTGTGATTGTTCTTCTCTCGTACTTACCCTCGTATGGCTTTTGCTACTTATTTAACTCCGTATGGATGCCGAAGAGGTCGTGGTCGCGGTCGTGGTCGTGGACGCGGCCGGACGTGGGGCACGGGGGCGGCCACGTCACGGTCTTCGGAGCCGGCAGACGGCGACCGTCATAGCCATGCTTCTTCTCAGGAGCGTGCCGATCTTGGTATCGCGGCCGTTATGCAACAGATGGTGAACCAAATGGCGGCGATAGCTCAGGCGGTTCAGAACCCGGATCACCCCCACGCTAATCGGGGAGGAGCGGACCGTTGGCTCCAAGATGTCATCAAGATGCATCCTCCTCAGTTTTCGGGAGCTTCGGACCCGATGGGCTGGGAAGGGTGGATTAAGGAGATATCTAAGGTCTTCGTTGCCACTAACTGTCCCGAGGAACGTAGAGTCCCTATTGCTCAATACTTTCTCACGGGGGACGCTACGGATTGGTGGGAGGCCGTTGGGCCCAAAGACCATGCTGCTTCGTGGGCTGAGTTTCAAGAGTTGATGGAGACCGAATATTGCCCGTGGCCAGTCAGACAGGCTCGGGTACATGCTTTTTATGATGCTCAACCACGGGATATCCCCGTAGCTCAAGCCATTGCCGATTTTAATAAGGAGTTGGGTTATGTGAAGACCCAAGTTGTCGAGGAGAGTGACAAGATTTTCCATTTCTCCAGACGGATGAAGTTGCCGATTCGGGACTATATGTCGGGGCTCGTATGCACTACATTGAAGGATTATCAGAGTAGGGCCCTTGCTTATGATATGTCGGTGACGGCAAGTGAGGCGGCCCGCGAGAGTAAGAAGCGAAGTCCGCTGGGAACTTTTCGGGCCACAAGAGTGGGGGTCGGCAGAGATCCCAATCTGCTACCTTCCCCGCCGGCGGTGGTCCAAATTGCCTACTGGGGTCCTCGTGGAACTACCAGGCCCCTTTCCGTGATGTGAAGTGTTTCAATTGTGGTCGACGGCCACATCGCCGCACTTGTTTGAGCCCTTTGTTGACGTGTAATCAATGTGGCCACCGGCCACAAGGCCGTCAGGCCGAGAGGGAGAAAATTCTTGGTGCCCGGCTTCCATTCCAGCGCCTAGGGAACCAAGTGTGAATCGAGATCGTTTGCTCCTCGGTCTCCGCCGAGTGCTAGTCGGGAAGAGGTCGGGTTCAGCCCTCTAAGGGGGAGCTTCTAGTGTTGGCTCCGCCCACCCGCGTGTCTATGAGATGCGGAGATCCGATGATCCAGGCTACCGTAGCGGCAGTACCGTTTATATTCTTTCTCATCCTGTCGGTGTGCTTTTCGATTGCGGTGCTACGCATTCGTTTATATCTCTGGATTGTGTGCGCCGTTTGAGTCTCGACCGTTTGACACCTTGTGAGCCCTTCATCGTTAAGCTTCCTAGCGGTGATAGGATCGTTGGTGATCAGGAGGTTCGAGACTGTTCTGTGCTTATTTGTGAGAGGACTTGGCCCTCTAATCTTATTGTTGTGAGTATCGAGGGTGAGGATTTGATCCTTGGTGATGACTGGCTCGAGCGGCATGGTGCGATCATGAACTACCGCACGAGAGTCATCACTATGTTAGCCGAGGACGGCACCGAGCACTTTTTCGCGGGGCGAAAGAGGGGAAGCCAGAAACTCGTTATTAACGCCTTGAAGGCGATGAAACTCCTGCGTAAGGGATGTATCGGTTATTGGTGCTATGCCTTGAAGGCGGGGGATGGTGGAGTCGAGCTTTCGTCGATTCCAATCGTTAATGAATTCCCTGATGTTTTTCCCGACGAGTTACCGGATTGCCACCGGATCGTGAGGTCGAGTTCGCTATAGAGTTAGAGCCGGTGCGGCTCCTATTTCAAGGCACCCTATCGCATGGCACCTTCAGAGATGTCCGAGTTGAAGAAGCGATTGAGTGAGCTTCTTGAGTCGGGGTATGTTCGACCGAGCGCCTCGCCTTGGGGCGCACCGGTCCTGTTTGTGCGGAAGAAGGATGGTTCGCTACGTTTGTGTATCGACTATCGCGAACTAAACAAGGTGACCATCAAGAACAAGTATCCTTTGCCGAGGATTGATGACTTGTTCGACCGATGCGAGGAGCTGCGGTATTCTCGAAGATCGATTTGAGATCGGGTACTATCGGCTCCGGGTGAGGGAGTCCATGTACCAAAACGGCTTTTCGGACGAGATACGGACATTATGAGTTTGTAGTTATGCCTTTCGGGTTAACTAACGCTACGGCGTGTTCATGCGGTTGATGAACAAAGTCTTTATCGAGTATTTGGATAAGTGTGTCGTCGTCTTCATTGACGATATTCTTATTTATTCGAGGAACGAGGAAGAGCATGCCCATCATTTGCGGATAGTGTTAGACATTTTGAGGGCCGAGCAACTCTATGCGAAGTTCTCGAAATGTGAGTTCGCCGAAGGAAGTGATGTTTTTGGGTCACGTGATTTCACCGAGGGGGTTCGTGTAGATCCGCGAAAATTGAGGCGGTGTTGGATTGGGCATCGCCACAAATGTGAAGGAGGTCCGTAGTTTCTTGGGTTTGGTGGCTACTACCGTAGGTTTGTCGAGGGTTTCTAAATCGGCCCGACCACTTACACAGCTTGCTCCAAACCGAGAAGTTAAATGCGGACCGATGAGAGGCGATCGAGTTTTGAGGAGTCAAGAAGCGGTTGACTTCAGCCCGGTTTTGGCATTGCCATGTGGCAACGAGGGTTTCGCCGCTTTTAGCGATGCTTCGGTCGTGGTCTTGGGTGCGTATTGATGCGGACGGCAAGACCATTGCCTATGCGCCGAGACAGCTTGAGGCCGTATGAGCTTAACTACCCTACTCACGATTTGGAGTTAGCGGCGGTTGTCTTTGCACTCAAGATTTGGCGTCACTATCTTTTCGGCTCTGCATGTCGATTTTTACCGATCATAAAGTCTCAAGTACATATTTACTCGAGAGTTGAATATGAGGCGAGGAGGTGGTTAGAGTTGATTAAGGATTATGACCTCGAAATCCTTTATCATCCGGTAAGGCGAATGTCGTGGCCGACGCCTTGAGTCGAAACCGATTGCGTTGCGAACGCTTGAGGTCCTTACGCCTCGCCCCGAGCTTCGGCGGGCTTTGATCGGGTTAGATGTTGAGGTTTTGCCGCTGGATCTGTCGGCAACTTTGTGCCTTAGAAATTTCGCTGCCTTTGATCGATGAAATTAAATCAAGCAATTAGAGGATCCGATGATTACTCAAATCCGAGAGAACGTCCTTAAAGGAAAGTCTCCCGGGTTTGTGATTCACGAGGATGGCGTTTTGAGATTCCAGTCGGCTTTGTGTGCCGAACGACTCGAGTTGAGGCGAGTATTTTACGGGAGGCCCATGCTACACCTTATTCCGTTCATCCCTGTACGAGTAAGATGTACAAGGACACGAGGAGGAACTTCTCGTGGAATGATATGAAGGAGGAAGTCGCACGCTTGTGGCGAGATGTTTGACTTGCCAGGTCAAAATCGAGCATCGGACCGGGTCAAGTTATTGCGATCACTTCGTCCGGAATGGAAATGGGAAGATATATCGATGGATTTCGTTACGAGTTTGCCGAGATCGAGGTCGGGCATGAATATGGTATGGGTGATTGTTGATCGCCCGACCAAGTCGGCACATTTTCCGGGCATCAAGGACACTTGGGGCCCGAGAAGTTAGCTCGTGTGTTTATTGCGCGAGATCGTGAGACTTCACGGTACTCGAAGTCTATTGTTTCGGATCGTGACGGCCGCTTTGTATCGCACTTCCGCAAAGTGCATAAGGCGTTAGGTACCCGGTTGCGTTTGAGTACCTCTTTTCATCCCCGCCGATGGATAATGAACGCACTATCCGGACATTCGAGGACATGTTGCGTGCTTGTGCCCTCGATGGAGTAGTGATCGAGGAGCATTTGCCATTGATCGAATTCACGTACAACAATAGTTGGCACGCGTCGATTCGGATGGCACCGTATGAGGCACGTTATGGGCGACGATGTCGATCGCCGAGGTGTTGGAATGAGGCGTCCGATTTAGTCGGGACCGAGCCGGAGGTCGGTTTAGAGACGAGGCGGAAGAGAGAGTTAAGTCGAGAACGGATGTTGATCGCCCGAGTCGGCGAAGTCATATGCCGGCGTCCGTCGTCGACCTTGGAATTCGAGGTGGGAGACCACGTTTTGCTAAAGGTGTCGCCGACGAAGGGAGTTTTTCGCTTGGGAAGAAAGGAAAGCCGAGCCCGAGATTTATTGGACCCTTTGAGATTCTCGAGCGAGTCGGTGAATTAGCGTACCGTTTGGCGTTACCTCCACCTTGAGTCATGTTCATAGCATTTTTCATGTTTCCCGATTGAGGAAATATGTTCCGATCCTAGTCACGTCATCGATTATGGCGAGGTTGATATTGTCAAGATATTACTTTTGAGGAGCGTCCTTTGAAGATTTTGGAGCATCGTGAGAAACGACTAAGGCATAAGACCATCCCTTTGGTCAAAGTTCGTGGTCGAGACACGGTGTCGAGGAGGCAACTTGGGAAACCGAGGATAGCATGCGTGCTAGGTACCCGAGTTGTTTGTTTCTTAAGTTTCGGACGAAACTTATTTTTAGAGGGGTAGAATGTAATATCCGGTATTTTTCTTTCCCTTGTATTTTCATTTTGGTATAATTCTCGGTCATAGTGACCCTCTTGTATCTTTTAGTATGTTCTTCCTCACAACCGTTGAATTTGTATTCTCGTTATTGTTCGTTGTTTCAACTTTCCTCATATGAGTTCGACTTTGTTAGATCACCATTAATTTTTGGTGACTCCAAAAATTATAAATCTTTGCAATATTATAGATCATCGAGTTAGCTTTCCAATGGTTCAAACGGTGAGTCAATCGGAGTCCGGACGAGATAGTTATGGTCGTTTCGGCTTTTGGCCGAGCACTCCCGGGAGCCTTTCGGCCGATAGGGGGCCGATAGACTCTCTGCCGGCACTGTATCGGTATAGGTTGGGCAAATCGGCCGATATGCCGGCCGAAATCTAAATTTCATCACCTTCGAACTTCCGGTAGCCTTTCGGCCGAAAAGGGGGTCGATAGACTCTCTGCCGGCATCCCGTAGGGGTATCGGTTGGGCTATCGGCCGATAGGCCGGCCGATAGGTTCTGCTGTGTTGCACTATAAATGTGGTTTTGAGCGTGAATGCTCATTCTTTCACATTTTTTTCCACCGAGTCGGGTGAGAGTGAGATTTCGAGGGGGAGTGTTCTTCATCCGGGTGTCGATTTTCATCATTTCTTTTCGGTTGTGAGGCTCGGATAATCAATCTAACGCGTTTTCTACGGATCTTAGTACTCGAATCTTCCAAGGTAATGCTCTAAAACCCTATTTCGATTAATTTGGGGTTTTGGGTTTTTCTTCCGATTCGCCCGCTTCGTTGGTGGATTCATGATGTATACGATTGATATTGTTAGTATCTTTAGTTTTCCTACGGATTCATGGATATTTTGTGGATTTTTATGGAATCGAGAGGGTTTGGTTGTGGTCCGCCCGTTGTTATTTTTGTATGAATATACATGAATCGTAGGCGGGTTTCCGGTGTATTCCTTTTCCGTAATCGTCTAGAGTTGGTTGTGATTTTGTTGTTCGATTCGTTAGGTTCATCCGTCGGTTCCTACCGGTCGTTCTTGATTCTTCCGCTCCGTTCGCCACCGTCTATTAATCGAGGCAAGTATCCTTATGAACTTACAATCTTGGCATAGTAGTTTTGTATGAGAAATTTGTGTGTGTGTGTATGCTCACTACGGGTTAGACTCGACGGGGTCTCGGTAGGGGTCCACGGAGGTGTGGATCGACGAGCTTTGCTTTTAACCACTACGGGTTAGATCCGACGGTCTCGGTAGGGGTCCACGGAGGTGTGGATCGACGGTTAATTGTGGTGCATTTTACAAATGTGATTTGATATTGGCATTTCCTAAATGAGTGCTTTAACGGTTTTCTTTATTGCATGCATTACTATATGTGTAAGATGTAAGTTGTTCATCCGGTTACTTGTACTAGCGTAATTGCTAACCCCTCCGGGACCCGTTTGGGGAAATTCGTTTTATGAATTTCAGTCGTTCATCGGACGAGCGGCGCTGACCAAGATACGGATGATGGCCATGCGTGATGATTGTGCATAAGAGATGTCTTAATGTCTTGTTGTCTTTTCATCTTTTATGGCTTTTGAACTAATAGCTGTACTCGAGTACTTAAGAGTTCTTGTTCGTCCAGATTGTATTGTTGTGTTTATGTTGTGTTGGATGATGATGTTCTATTGACCGGTTGAACCGGGTGGATTGTTCTGTTTTGCGTCTTTATGACGTGGTGTTATCTTATCGTTTCTGTGAGTCGTTGTGTATGATGCTGTTCAGCCTGGTGGGTCCCATATAGGGATTCACGGCGCTGTAATATACCTCGGATATCCTGGGGGTGTTAGAGATACCCCCAAGCAAGAGGATATTAAACACTCAAGTTATTCATCGTGCATACTCTGATATTAAAAAGCATTTTATTTTGTGAGCATACAATAGTATCCAAGCGAAGAAATATACTAATTCCTCAATGCAAACAGCATAGCATATAGCGAAGTTTATCAAAGATATAGCTGCTGTTTGGAATTGTTCTACCCTTACCGTTGAGATTATCATTAGCCCTGATGGACTAAAGATCCATACATGTTCTGACCTATGTGGGAATAATATCATTAAAGACGACGCTTAAATCTGTGTGAGAAGAAGCCAGTCGAAAGAACTCAAGCCAATCTATGTGAACGGCCTAAAGCTACATCCCTGTATCAATCTGTGTGAACGATACAGAGACAGATTTAGTTAAAGTCATGTAGTTGTGTACGTAGTGATTTTAATAAACTCTTTACTCCTGTGTGGAGGACCAGTGGACGTAGAGGGGTTTACCTCGAACCACTTTAAACTGTATGTTATTTACCTTCTATCTTTACTGTTTTCATTCTACTATGATTTATTAAGTATACATTGTTAAACCCTGCACGCATCAAACAAACAGGAGAACACCCAGTTACTGTATTTACAGCAACTCACTAAACAGACTTCCGCTGTGCAATTAACTTCGAAAATCATACATCTTATTGTATCTTTGTCATCTAAGTTGTTTATTGTATACTCTGTGGCCAACACAGTGAGTCGGATGCCCCTATGGATCCAATATTCACCCCTCTTAACAGGGCTCCTACCCCTGTACGGAGTCTCTCTCCCAACATGGAATCCAACCGTGTCAAGGATCCCTCTACTCAACAGGCTCCCATACCTGTAGAGGATCCCAACATAATAATAGAACCCTATAATGTTCAGAGTCCGTCCCTCATAAAAATAATCAGTCAAACACTCCTTAAAGTCCAGATCGACGAGGCATTTGAACACTTCAAGGCTTGGAAAGCATACAAGGTCACCCCATACGACTCCCTATATAACTGGGAAGACTGGAAGGAGGGAGAGTCGTTTATTTTGGAAGTCATGAACGCCCAAAACGTCGAGGTCCTGATCCCTTTTTCCATGAGCTGATCACATCCTACTTTGTGGCGAAGGAAAAGGCCCGACTGAAAGGGAAGTCTCAGTCCGATGACAAGACTCAGAGCGCTAGCCATCACTCAAATCCTGATTCAAATGGAGATGATGACCTTCAGACAGGTCTGAGGATGAGCTGCAAGGATGCTCGCGAGAAAGAATTTTCCAAGTCCAAGGCCACCGAGGGCCAAGGGACTTTTGATGAACCAAAACCATCATCTCCTGCCTAGGAGGAATCAGTCCCTCCGACTGGAGAAGATGGATCTTGCGACGTCCAACAGAATGATTCAGTCCCTTCTAAGGAACAGGCGGAAGCTGAGACCCAGTAGGAGGTATTAGTCCCTCATATATCCCATGCTACAGAAATTGAGAAGAGACAGGAGGAATCAGTCCCCTGTCTCCCCAACAGCACCAATAGCGGAACCATCCGAGGTTCCCGCTCCTCAATAGGTATCCACTCTTATCCCTATAAGACCCCGATCTGGATTAGGAGAGGATTTCTAGGATGACGAAGAACCTCAGAAGCCCCACCATAATTTCGTTCTCAAACAACTTGGAGAGCCATCTGACTCCAAAATCGCTCACCCACACTCTCCCTGCACCGAAGCCACAATCGAGAAGCTCCAGCAAATCGGTCGCCAAACCGTATTCTTATAGGATGCTTTCAAAGCCCATCATGATGTCGGCAGGGAGCTTGAATGGATACGAGAGACTGCTCAGGATGAACCCCTAAAGCTGCAAAAGGTCCGGGTAAGATGTCGAAGAGGCATTACACCTCATGCAAAATGCCTTATGGCAGGCCCTCAATCAGCTGAAACAGCATCAGGAGCGAATCCTGAAGCAAGAGAAAGAGAAACTACATGTTGCAGAAGCCAAAACAGTTGCCGTCCTCGAGTTCATTCGATCAAAACTCACTGCTCATGATTAGAAAATTGATGACCTTACAGCAGGAGTTGGGAGTCTAGTGGACTCAGTCAAAGATCTTAAAGACAAGCAGTCCAAATGGTTGGATATTCTTAGGGATATTCACGGTAAGGTTTCTGAGCTTGATAAACCCAAAAAGGAGAAAGAGGTTAGAGAGGATGGAAGGACGTGGAGAATGGAAAAGGAAAAGGAGATGGAGGCCATCCTAGATGACAGTGTTGCCACTGCAATCGGAAGACTAGCCGGACCCGAGTCAGGTCAAGGAGATAGAGGATACAGGGTAACTGGTTCTCGTCCCGAGTTCTAAGATCCCAACTTTCCCTGGAATTACACTGTGCAGAAGCCCGCTGAGACTCAACTCCAGCAGAAAGACAGCCATCAGTTGAAGAGTTGAAGGCAGGGAAGAACAATAAACTGATGAGATATTTTTGCACCCTTATCAGGGAATCAGACATGTTCAATCACTTCAAGATGCGGGAAGATGTTGTCAGGGAGTTCTCAAGGCTCTTATCAAAAGGAAAGCTCGCTCTAAAATCAAGCTAAAATCTAAGATTCAGAAGGGTGATCGGCTAACCCACCCAGAAGACTGGATTCTCTCCTACGATGTATTCCACGAAGGAAGGAACATCTACAGGGACTCTCTAGTCAACTGGTGGAAGAGAACCGAGCATGTCCCTTCTCTTAAGACTTGAAGCATCAGTACTATAGGGGATAACTTCCGATAGCTGTACTTATATCTTCCTTTATGTTCTCCGATGTAATTTGTTTTCAATTCCAACAGCATTGTAATCTAAGTATCAATAAAAATACCTTTTATCTCGAAAGATTACAGCTCGTGATCTACTATTACTACTTTGATTACGATTTATATTGAAAGGTTCTTATTATGTCTAAAACCCTGATAAGTCTCAAGTTGTAAGAAGTTGTCTGCGAACAGTTCATAGAATAACTTGTATTCAAATAGGATTACTTAGTGTAAGGTTGTGCCTACAAGCTAATTATAATTTAAGTTGTCATACACTTATTCCTCTAGGATTTACAATTTTAGAACTTGCCTACGAGAAGTTCAAATTCTTAGTCTAAGTCTCGAAGATCAAATCATTCGACAGAAGACTTGAAGACAATCTCTCTTTATTAGAATTTGGGCATTATAAAAAAGGAGGAAATTGTTGGGAGAAATCCTCTTGATGTTTTGATAAATGCCTCATACAGCCAAGAATCATCAAGTCAAAATATCAGCTATATAGACGCTATTAGGAAAATAACAAATGCTATATACAACCTGTTTGTACAGCCTGTTCATATAATACAAGATCATACAGCTTAGCATTTAGGATACAACAAAATGAGATGTTGGCTACACCAAACAATGTTGTAGGTGTTTTACTTATGAAAAATAAAACATAAAACCAAAAGGACCGAAGAAATTTTAAACCGTTGTGAATCAAATATTCTTTATTCATAAAGTATACATAGTTAAAGTATATTTAATGCTGATAAGAGAGCATTTAATGCAGCCGAAGAGATTACATATAGAAGAGCATTTAATGCGGGTCAAAGACAATATCTGAAGCATTAAATGCGAATCGCATTTAATTCAAAATATTCTGAAGCCGCCAACTAGAGGTGTCCCAATCTCACTAACAGGCCAATGGATTTATAACGGATCTAATTTCCAAGGTTATAAATAGCCCCAAGCAAGAGGACATTGCTCACTCTGATGATTTACATAATTCGCACACGAACAACATTTGAACATCAAGCTTACAAGAGCATTATATTTCTTCAAGCATACGACATCTCAAGAGAAGAAATATACAAATCCCCAACACATAAAACCCATCTACAACGAAATCCATCAAGCCTACAACTGCTGTTTGAACTCGTGATAACACAATATTTCTGTTAAGTTACTTAGCCCCGTGTGGACTAAGCAAAGCTATATCTGACCTTTGTGGCACGAATAACATTAAGGATGAAGGTTCAATGTGTGAGACGATACAGCGACAAGTTTAATTAAAATCATATAATTATGTATGTTGTGATTTTAATAAACTATTTACTCCTGTGTGGAGGACCATTGGACGTGGAGGGATTCACCTTGAACCACTTTAAACCGCATGTCATTACTTACTGTCTTTACTGTTTTCTCTTTGCCTGTGTGATTTTGAGTTTGTTCGGAGTCAAGGAGCTCGTAAACAAAGCCAATGGAATTGGTAACGGCTTCACTATCATCGTATTGATATCGAGGCAAGTTTATACTTGTTCAGTTCATGATGTTTATTGAATGATTTTGATTACATTTTATTTATGGTTCACATAGCAATGATATTATAAATGTGAATTGTGGAGATAATGATTTGTATGTTGTACTTTGGTTTTTATTTAATCATAATGTATATGACTTACACATGTTATTAGTATACTTACGTATGTGAAGATGGAGATATGGTTATCTGCGGCCGGTGTTATGAAATATTGGGTACCGAGGATGGTCTATCGCGGTTGTTTTGATATCGAGTTAATGGTTTATTGATACTGAATGGACTGTACGTCATTTGCAGTTATTCGATTCTTCGTTTATTCTTTCAGGGAAATTTGTGTTAGGAATATGCCCTCGAATGCCATTCAGAGAATGAGCGAGTGAGAGCATTGTATTCTAATTATGAACATCAATTTAATAAGGCATTTATTATTACTATATTGTTGTATATCATTGGCATCGTGAATTGGTATATAAAATTATAATTCTTGCATTTGAGAGCAAACATTCCACTCTTTATGAAGATAAGGAGATAGGCACTGGAAGTGTTTAAGGCTAAATGCTTAACTGGTTCGCAAGTCGATTAAACTTTTAGGAATATGCCCCGAATGCCACTCAGTGGATGAGAGAGAAGGGGCATTGTACTTGTACTTATGGAATAATTAATAAAAGACAATATGATTCATTCATTATTTATTTTGTTTCAAATGCATTCTTGATTTGGTAAACATTTAAGTGAAGTCCATGTAATAAGAGGAAACATTCCACTCTCGTTATCAGATAAGAGAAAATGCACTGGAAGTGTTTAAAGCTTATTTACGTAAACCGTTTACAAGTCGATAAACTTAATTGGGCATTAAGTTTTGAGTAAGACTTGTATAACTGATGCTAGGACATGTGCATGTCTTGATAGCATAGTTATAAGTATACTGGTGGGACCATTGTACTCGAACACGACTCATACTTGATTCAGTCACACGGTATTCACTCTTAGAGAGTCGATGACAAATCGAAAGGTTGTGATAGTATATGTGGACCTTTGACTTGAGGGTTCAGTAAGAGATGTGCCTGTGATGTTTAATTTGTCATTAGAGTAGTTAGACTCATTTGCTTAATCGTTGGGTCAACCTCGAGGTGCGGACTATACAGGCAGGTAGCAGTCTTTACTGTACGCCAAGAAAGGATTCTATCTCCTATTAGTGAGCAGGCGAATGTCCTATACGGTTAATGGCAAGTAAGATCATAAGTCTTTGGCCAAAGCATTCTGATCTAGTCGTACTGGATATACTAGTAATCAGTCGGTCTTCATTTGCATTAACACATGTATAGTGTCTAGTCAAGAGTAGGGTTTGACTTTACCGTGACCCGAAGACTTGACCGGTACATCTGATGAAGGGTCTGTATGTATATGGTATTCACGACATAATGGTTCTAGAATGATCCCTTCATTCGTTCTTAGTCGGGGTTTACAGTGCGGCCCGCTGCTGGCTAAGTGTTGCCCGCACTCTTGGTTCCTCCCAATGCCGGTTGAGACGGACCTATAGAGTCGTGCATCAGGATTGTTGACGGATAAATATGAATTTTTTATCTCTCTATTAATATTGAATATTAGATATCTAATTATGATTTATTGATTAAATCAAACGGCGGTCTTATGAATTGAAATCAAGTTACTAGGTAATTAATTTAATTCATAAATAATATTTCTTAGATAAATATATTTGTATTTGATATAATTAATTAATTGGATTAATTAATTAATATAAATACATTAGTGATAAAATAGAGTGTATTAAACAATGTCAATTGACGAACGTCCGGTACACGAGCCGAGTGACTCGACCCGCTTCATGGAAGACCCCTTAAAAGCCGTCCCCCTCTCATTTTGTCTTGGTGTGGTGTTTTATCATGATGTAGATGTGCATGTTATCTTCACTAGCTTCCAAAATATTAGGTGATATGTTCTTATCATATCATTCTCATATCTTTACTTTCATCATGCTAGTCTTATATATGAAGACAAAACAACACCATACATACACATCTTGGTTCGGCCAAGAGCTATTAGTAAGAGGGAGAGAAATTGTTTTTCATCTTGTCCTTCATCTTTGACATAAGAAATAAGCAAGAAAAACTAAAGAGAAAATTCCTATGATAACTTCCTGGCCGTGTTCTTGAAGAATGGAGTTTCATTGAATTTTTCCGGGCAATATGCGACGCGTGTGAAGTAGAGACCTTGTACATTCGGTGTTTGGGATGAAGGGATTTCGTGCTCGTTCTCGGGTTCGTGATCATCATCAACTTATGAAGATATTATCTAAGGCTTCAAAGGTATGGGACTTTGATCAATTGTCTTTGTTTGTTTTATTTTTTGTATATACGTTACTTGCTCGATCCTATTTGGGATTCTTTATATTGAGTTTTATTATTCCGCTGGATACTCGATTTTGTATCCAGAATCCTAACGGTGGTATCAGAACGAGGTCAATAATACCGTATATACGATTATATGTACATTTTTAATGCTATTTGATAATCTTTATGATTTAGTATCATAATTGGTATAATCAAAGATATTTAATTATTCGTTGTAACATCACATTTTGGAAACGAGCTGAAAAAACGAGAAAAAAGCGGGTTGCGGTGCCGCCGAAGACGGCCCGGCCTCTTGCCAGTGCCGAGACTCTCGGCCGGACAACCGAGAGTGACCGAGCCATGGCTCGGCCATGTGGCTCTCGGGTTTTTGGCCCGATTTTATATCGGGCCGCGGGCTGGGTTTGATACCGGATTGTCCGGGACTCCGTTTTGAGTTTATTTTTCATTGTAATTATTTCTCAAATTTTAAATTGGATTTAATTTGACTTAAATAAATAATTAGAATATTTCTGTTAAGGGAAATAAATTAAACGGGAATATTATTTTGGTCGGATTGCTTCGAACGTATTAAAATGATGATTATTAGTATTAATTAGATTAATATTGTTAAAATTGAATAGATTAATTTTTATATTAATTAGATTAATATATTAATTAATTATTTAATTTTAATACCACTTAATATTAATTGGATTAATATTTTAGAAATTGAATAGATTAATTTCGTATATTAATTGTATTAATATATTAAATTAATTATTTAATTTTATTGCCATTACATGTTGAATGGAATGCCTTATGTGATGGTGATATAGCTCGTGGACATAGTTTTTGACTAATTCGATTCGATTGGGTTGTAAAGGCCATTTTGAGCATATTTGTTTTTACTAGAAAATTTGTATAATAGGATGCATTTTTCAATGATGTAATTATTTATTTGGCTATGACGAAGATCGAAGACAACCGACCGAGGAAATGAAGAATCGAGACTGTAATTTTTATTTTCTTTATTGGGACATTCGCTTGGCCCAGTACTTAGGAAAATGTCCATGAGCTATATGTTATTAGTAACTATGTTGCTATTTACTGTTTTTCATTTTGAATGATTGACAAATATAAATGCGCTTATAAACATATTAATGTGAAAAGTGTAACATTAATCGCGAAATTTTCCCGACAACAAACAGACTAAGTTTGAAAAGGTTACCTACCCTCCATCAAACTCGTAGAAAATTGATACCCGAGCCGGTGTGCTATGCTTTAGAGTTATCAGGGTAGTACATTTGGTAGAGGTTGATAAATTCTTGAGTGCATTATATGCCTCCAGTTTGTGATAAACTTCATCCCTAGAAACCTGATAGGTTTCCGGGCGAGATTCAATAGTCAGACTGATAGACATTGTTGGTTAACAGCTTAGATAGTCTGGATTGCCAAGAAACATGATAGGTTGAAGGCATGAAGACTAGGGGTAAAAGAAGATCGAATCATCCATTGGACGGGTTGGTGTTGGACACCACTTTACAGAAATTAATAGGCAAGAAACATGACAGGTTGCATCTGTTAAAATTTGTAAAAAACTCGATCACCACTAAGAAGTCGATCTAACCATCAGTTCCGGGTTATAACATGGGATTGTGCAATTCCGATAAAATTAGTGGGAGCTGAGACAAGAATTATACAAGCCCTTAAATTCTATACTCGGTCATAATAAAACAAGTCACTAATTCAATCTTGTCTAAATCAAGGCAGAGAAACGAAACAATATCTCTCTAAAATGGCAAAGAACCCACTTGCAATACTACTTGAAAATAATCTCCTGACTGGACCCAACTTCGTTGACTGGTTGCGGAATTTGATGATTGTACTCAGCATTGGAGTCTCTGGGATACGTCTTAGAGGCGGACATTCCACCGAATCCAGTCCGGACTAGGGGTAATCACGAAGAAATTGACGTCCATGAAAAATGGGTCAAGGATGATTTGCTGGTCCATGGTTTTATGATGGGGTCAATGACTAGTGAGTTACAGAGAGTGCATGATAAAATGACTTCTACTAGGCAAATTCTCGCACACTTGACTGAGCTTTATGGAGAGCACAGTAGGACTGCTAGATATGAGATATCAAATCAGTTATTCAGTGCTAGGATGAAAGAAGGGGAGAAATTGGGAGACCACGTCCTCAAAATGATCTCTATGATTGAGAGGCTCGAGGTTCTCAACTTTCACATGGATTTATCCCTCCAAATTGATCTCATCCTTCAATCTCTACCTGATTCCTTCACGCAGTTTGTAATGAATTTCAACGATAATGAAATTTCATACACATTAGCTAGCCTAATGAACAAACTAGTGACGGCACAGTCTAACATGAAGACTAAGCCGAGAAAGACTGCTCTTGTGATTTCTTCTGGGTCTCGGAGGTCCAAGAACAAGAAGAAAAAGACCTACTTGTAGTATAAACCCAAGAAAGCAGTGCAGAAAGGCAAGGGCAAGCCCCTAAAGATTCAAAAGGTAGGCGGTCCCAAACCTACGGACAAATGTCTTGAATGCGGTGAGCTGGGCCACTGGCGTAGGACTTGTCCCAAGATCAATGGCGCATCAGGTAAGGAACTTTTTGTTTTTGAAACCAATTATTCCGCTACCGTATATACTGCTTCATGGATTCTGGATTCAGGTGCTACTTCTCATATTTGTACTATGAATCAAGATCTGGAACAAAGTAGGCACCTTGAGGATGGGGAAGTGATGGCCACTGTTGGGAGCGGACAAAGTGTCGAGGCAACCGATATTGGATCACTCCTACTGGGTTTGGAATCCAGTTTTATTTTGACGTTAGATGAAGTACTGGTTTTGCCCAAGAGGCATAAAAACATTGTATCCATTCCAGTCCTGGACCGAAAAGGATTTTTTTTATTCATTGGGAATGGTAGTTGTAAAATTTATTTTCAAAATAAATTGGTTGGCACAACTACATTGTTGAACGATTTATATCATCTAAACTTACAAAATAAATCAGCAGTGAACACTATAACTAGTAAACGTGGCAAGCATGATACTAATCATACTCTTAAGTGGCCCCTAGACTTGATCACGTTGATCAGAACAAGGTTCACAAAATGGAGAAAGATGGACTTTTAAGTACATTAGGTGAAGAACCCTATCCAACTTGTGAATCATAAGTCCCACTGAACAGGGACATTTGAAAAGGGCTGCTGAGAAACTTGGGTTGATACATGCTGATGTTTGTGGTGCTTTAGAAGCAGCACGAGACGGATATCAATATTTCTTAATGTTCACAGATGATCATACTGGGTATGGTATTGTGTACTTGATGAAACATAAATCCGAAGCCTTTACTAAATTCAAGGAATTTAAGGCCCTAGTTGAAAAACAGACTGGATGTCATGTCAAGGCACTTCGGTCAGACCGAGGTGGCGAGTATATGAACACTGAGTTTGATGAGTTCCTTAAGGAACATGGAATAATTTCACAATTTACGCCGCCGGGAACCCCACGGTTAAATGATATTTCAGAAAGGAGAAATCGGACTTTGTTGGACATGGTCCGCTCCATGTTGAATTACAATGATTTACCAATTTACCTGTGGGGGTACGCCTTACTTACCACTGCCTATATCCTTAATAGATGTCCTTCTAAATCTGTTCCTATCACTCCGCATGAGATGTGGAAGGGTAAGAAACCAAGTCTTAATCACATAAGGATTTGGGGATGTCCAGCCTATGTTAAAAAGGCTAAGGTGGACAAACTCGAAGCAAGGTCCATCAAGGGACATTTCATTGGATACCTAGAGGACTCGATGTGTTATCTATTCTACATGCCAGAAGACCATAGGGTCGTTGTGGCTTTACAAGCGCACTTCCTTGAGGATGAATTCATTCAGGAAGAGGTGGCTCAGGTAGAAATGTCTCTTTGGAAGAGCACCAAGAAAGTCCTGAGGTGACATCTGATCAGGGATTATGAACCGAACCTATTGTGACACAACCTCCACTGCGAAGGTCTGATAGTGTGTCTCACTTACCTGAGAGGTATAGCTATACACATATCAAGGAACTGGGTCTCCACGACATACCTGATAGCCGTGAGGACGAACCTGTCACCTATGACCAAGCGATAGTGAATGTGGACTCCAATAAATGGAAAGAAGCTATAGAAGCTGAGATAGACTCGATGCATGCTAATCAGGTCTGGACTCTAGTAGATTTACCAACTGGCATGAAGCCTATTGGAAGTAAATGGATCTATAAGAGAAACACTGATGGGGTGGCAAGGTTGACGCCTATATGGCCAGGCTTGTGGCAAAGGGTTATACCTAAAGGGAAGGGATCAATTATCATGATACCTTCTCGCCCGTAGCTATGATCAAGTCGATTCGCATGATGCTTGCCATTGCTGCCCGTTACGATTATGAAATATGGCAAATGAACGTCAAAATGGTTTTTCAAAATGGATACCTCGAGGAAGAAATCTACATGGAACAGCCTAAGGGTTTTGTGTCCAAAGCTAATATTCATAAGGTGTGTAAGTGTAATACCCATACTTTTTACTAAATTATTGACCTTGCCGTTCTTTCACTTTTGTCGCTCTGTAAACACTTATTGAGATGTTGTCGATGTTGATTCTAGAGTTTCGTGCCTTTTGGATCATGTTCGTATTGTTTTGACCTTACAGTGGTGTTTTGAGACAGGCAGATAGCGTACGCTATACCTAAGCTAACGCACGCTATTCCTGTTGAGTAGCGCACGCTAGCGTTGGGTATTATCACACGCTAACGGTCTGGGCTTGGCAGAGGCAATAGCTAATTCTACCCTTTGGACTAGAAGTTAGCGCACGCTAGGCAGTAGCTAGCGCACGCTATTCGCGTTCAGTAGCGCGCGCTAACATCGACCGTAGCGCATGCTAATGAGCTGAGTCGGCAGAGGTAGTGAGGTATTTCTACTTTTTGTACTAACAGGTAATGCACGCTAGGCCTTAGCCAGCACACGCTATAGGTGTTGCGTAGCGCGCGCTAGTGCCCAGTCGTAGCGGACGCTATCGGAGTTGGGCAGTGAACTGGAATTTCTACAGGATACCAGTTAACGCACGCTAAGGTGTGGTAGCGCGCGCTAACGTCCCAGGACAAGAGACACTGGACTACCGGGTGACTCCTTTAGCGCACGCTAACCCTTAGTTTTAGCGCGTGCTAATCTATCGCTGTATATAAGGGGCAGTCAACCCTTGCTCTCGTCATTTTGCATCCTTTTCACTCATTCCGATGGGAGAGCACGGGAAAGAGCGATTTGAGGCGGTCCTTCTCCAACTATCATCATCTTTGGTTGAATAACAAAGATTACACAACTTCTAATCCATTTCTATCTTCCAAATCAAGTTAGATTCCTTAAAACCCTATTTTTGGGAATTTTTGTGGATTTTCTTAGATTCGTCCGACTTATCCATTTTGGAGCTTGAGATCTTTGAGATTATGATGTATCTACCCCGTACCCATGTTTCCCCTATGATTATATGCTTGGTTTTGTACCTTGTTCGGACTTGAGAGCGTTTGGGTGATTTTCAAACCTCTAGGTGATTATCCTTGTAGTTTCGTGAATCGTAGGCGAGTTTCGGGAGTTTCTTCATGTGATTTGAGTATGGATTATTGATTATCATATTTCTTACGAATCGTTTAGGTGCCAGAAGTGCATTCTTGGACCTACCGAACTTATACTCTTTTCCTTTCGATTCTCGATGTCTCAAAGGCAAGTATATGTTTATGATTGTATGTTCTCAACTTTGAAAGTAAGTTATATGAATTGTATGATGGCATATATCCACTTTGGGATGGGCCGACGAGTCCTATGAGGGTTCCGTAGCCTCTGGTGCGGTTCCGTGGATATTTTGGGTTAACCACTTTGGGACGGACCGACGGGTCCTCTGAGGGTTCCGTATGCTCTGGTGCGGTTCCGCAGTTAATCATGTATATATTGAATGTGATGTTGTGGGATTTAGTTATTCCAGAATACTAGTTTTGCATTGATGAGATGATTATTACATTTACTTTATTGTCGAGAAGTATTGTTTTCCATATTTGATATACATGTACTAGCTATTCGACGGCTAACCCCTTTATGGGGGAAATACCTTTTATGTATTTCAGGATCTAGGAGAGTGGATAGGCATGTACCGGGTCAGCATGAAGATGATGGTCAAGTGTGATGCTGTGTCTTGTCACTGATTATGTTTCGTATTTCCACATTTCAGTGTTGTTGTACTTGAACATCTTTTGAGTACTCGAGTACTGTTTTTGGTTTCCTTGATGTTTCGGCCTGCATTGCCATGGTATTGATTCGTGATGTGTTGTATTCGGATTTATTGGATATTGTTTTGAATACCATTTTTATGGTCTTTCATTTGATTGTACTTGGACCTTATCGGTCAAAGTTCATAGTTCCGCATATAAATAGCCTTGTGGGTCCCACGGTGGGGCTCACGGTGCTGTAATATACCCTGAATAACTTGGGGGTGTTACAGAATATGGTATCAGAGCTTAGGTTTATGGATACCTAGGCTGTCGGTCTCTTGGATCGATTGAGTCATCGTTTGTCTACAGTATCACTACTTTGCCATCATCACAGTGCGATCGGTACTTGTAAGACCTCTTACTCTCCTAGTGTTTCCTTAATCGCTTTGCTTCTGATTTGGTATTTTCCTAGTGTTTCCTAGTGTTTCCTTAATCGCTTTGCTTCTGCGGATAGGGGACAGAGGCGAGGCCGTGGTCGTGGATGCAGATGACGACGTGGCGCGGCCGCTTCCCTCAGTTCCATTACCGGGTCGACCACCCCTAGTTTATCTAACTCAGTACATCCTCATACCGAGGGTCAACATGACCAGTCGACCAGCCAAGGGAATAACACAGATATTGGAGTTGCGAATGTCCTTCAACAATTGGCTAACCAGAATCCTAGCCCAATCCGTTTAGCTGAATAATCCAAACCCGACAGCGGATGCCTTGCTTCAGAATGTGATTCGTATGCACCCTCCGCAGTTCGGTGGTGCTACAGACCCGATGGGTTGGGAGAATTGGTTTGCAGAGTTAGAGAAAATGTTTGAAGCGGTTGATTGTTCGGAAGGGAGGAAGATACCGATTGCTCAGTACTTCCTTACCAAGGAAGCCGCGACTTGGTAGAAGGTTATCAAGCCACAGGATCACGTTGCTATGTGAGGAGAGTTTAAAGAGTTACTTAAGGCCGAGTTTTGTCCTTGGCCAGTGCAAGAAGGCAGAATTCGAGCCTTTTTCGAGGCTAAGCCGCAGAACAATCCAGTCTCACAAGCGATAGTGGAGTACAACCAACAACTGATCCACGTGAAGAATCAAGTGCGGGATGAGCGTGACTGTAACACCCAAAACTAGACGGATATTACAGTGCCGTGGACTCCCGACTGGGACCCACCAGGCGATTGAAAATTAATTAATTAAATAATATAATTGTAGTATCGAACCACAATATATCATCAATCACTCAGATGAGGAGTTTCAGTACAATACACCCAAGATAATACCGAATACATGTATATTTTATATGAAGATAAAATATACAACACTGAATGAAATGAATATCCAAACGGAAGTCTGCAGCGGAAATAAAATAAAGAAAACACGAGTGAATAAAAAGGACTGGGGCCCCCTACTAGTATCACTGGGACTCCTCGCTGTCAACGTTCTCTTCCCGTGCCTTAGCCTTGCCATGACCTGAAAACAATATTCCCCAACGGGGTCAGTTACACAGAACAACAACGAAAGGAATGAATATCCTTTTAACCGAGTAAGAATTAACTTACACAACCGGTGAAGAATGTCCTTCCTCGAACAACGTCCAAAAAGGGATGTCAGTCGCTCGAACAACCTTGAATGACAATTACCAACAATGCTCAATATACGAATCAAACACGATTATAACTGACTCATACATCGATGCAACAATATCCAAACTCATTGAGGCATTCTAGCGAACACTTAGCAAACACACATCCTTTGATAATATCTAATCCCGAATATATCGAAATCAACTCCAAAATGATTATTTCAAACCAACAAAACACCTCCAATAATATCAATTATCTCATATAAATCCACAAATCGAGTTAACGACAACATCTAATCAAAAACCCCCAAATATCAAAGTCAACTAAATTGTGTTCTTAAATCAAACCCCAACAATTCATGAAATCCGAAATATACATTGAATAATCCGTAGGAAAACAATTATCCAAGGTAGATAATCCATATCTAACATATTCCAACAACAATCCAAGCTTACACGAAGAAATCGGAAGGAAAAACCCAAAAATCCGAAATACTAGATCCAAGAGGTTATTACCTTGATTATGATGATTGAAGATGATGAAATGATGATTAATCCAACTCAAAAGCTTGAAGATGATGATAGGTGATAGTAGTTCGAAGAACACTCTCCAAATCGTCCAAAATCGCCCGGAATCGCCCAAAAACGAAGTGAGAAATGAAAATGACGAAGAAAAGGCTGAACTGTCCTATTTATAGTAATCCGAGTTTAGCGCGCGCTAGCTCCAGATCTTAGCGTGCGCTAACGGGTGTTTTGGGTAGTTCAGTACCCACTGTCCAAAAATGGTAGCGTGCTCTATGTACCTTTTTGTAGCGTGCACAACGGCTGTACCCTTAGCGTGCGCTAACTTAAAAATCTTATGCCCATTAACTGAAGTCCAGACTTACTGTCCTCTGACCTGCTCGCGGTAGCGTGCGCTACAATCAATATTTAGCGTGCGCTACTACACCGGTTGCGTACGCTAGAAACCACTCATAGCGTGCACTATGAATTAATCGGATTCATTCCAGTACCCACTGGATTCTGCCTGTCCGACCTTAGCGCACGCTACACCAAATGTATAACGTGCACTACTACAAACCACTAGCGTGCGCTACTTACCATTCGTAGCGTGCGCTACTTATAACTCACCTGCAGTCCAGTACCTTCTGGACTGTCAGCCTGAACAACATTAGCGTGCCCTAATGCTGAGTGGTAGCGTGCGTTACCTATACTTAATTAGCGTGCGCTAAAGAGAGTACGTAGCGTGCGCTACTCCTCACACACAGCCCACAACAAAGATGACAATGATGATACGCTCGACCCGACTATCCAATCGGGTTGAATGATGAATAAAACTGATACGTGATACCAATATACTCTGAACGGTGAATACAATGAATGAATATGAATGATGAATGATCATTAATGAGTGAAATTTACTGAGTAACAATTACTGAACGATAAATACTGAATGATAATGACTGAATTACAACCGGGTATTACATACACCCCCCCTTAAAGTAGTTCGTCCCCAAAACTAAGGGTCAAACAACTCGGGATGACTCTCCCGCATACTATCCTTGGTTTTCCAAGTAGCCTCTTCGACTCCATATCTAGACCACTGAATTTTTACCAAAGGAATCGTCTTGTTCCTCAACTATTTGATTCGCCGCTCTAAGACTCGTATAGGACGCTCCTCATACGAATGATCATCAGCGATCTCGATTTCGTCAAACTTAAGTATGTGACTCGGTTTGGCAACATACTTCTGTAACTGAGATACGTGAAACACATTATGAATTCGGCTCAACGTCGGAGGTAAGGCCAATCGATAAGCTAGCACGCCTACTCGATCTAAAATCTCAAATGGTCTAATGTATCTTGAACTCAACTTTCCCCTCTTCCCAAAACGGAAGATACCTCGACTCGTGGATACTTTGACCAAAACATGGTCACCTATCTCGAACTCTAAAGGCCGAAGACGGTTATCTGCATAAGATTTCTGTCGACTTTGAGCGGTCAACAAATGACTCCTGATCAAAGCAACCTTCTCACGGGTGGCTATAAGCATATCGGGCTCGGTGCCGATTGATTCTGATAAGTCATCCCAACATAAAAGAGATCGACAACGACGACCGTACAAGGCCTCGTAAGGTGACATCTTAATCGAAACATGCCAACTATTATTGTACGTGAACTCGATCAACGGTAGTTGGGCTTCCCAATCATCTTTCCAATCGAGAACACATGCCCTCAACATGTCCTCCAAAGTCTGAATAGTCCTCTCTGATTGTCCGTCGGACTGAGGATGAAAAGCTGTACTGAGATTAAGCTGAGTTCCCATAGCACGATGAACTGATTTCCAAAAATGAGATAGGAACCGTCCGTCAGGATCGGAAACGATACTTTCAGGAGTACCGTGCAGTCTCACTATTTCTTTGATGAACAATTGGGTAAGTCTCTCGGGACCCCACGTATCCTTAATCTCAAGGAAATGAGCTGATTTAGTTAAGCGGTCCACAATTACCCAGATTGTATTCATGCCACGACAACTCGTCGGCAAACTCATGATGAAGTCCATTGAAATATCTTCCCACTTCCACTCTGGAATAGGGAGAGGTTTCAGCATACCCACCGGTCGCTGATGCTCTATCTTGACTTGCTGACAGGTCAAACATCTCGAAACAAATTCCGCGAATTCTCGCTTCATATTACTCCACCAGTAATTTTGTTTCAAGTCTTTATACATCTTGCTAGACCCTGGATGAACGGAATAAGGGGTAGCATGAGCTTCTCTCAAAATCGAGTTTTTCAACTCATCATTCGCCGGTACACACAACCAATTCTTAAATCGCAGAAGTCCATCCTCGTGGACCACAAATCCAGGGGCTTTCCCCTAAGTCACATCATCTCGAATGCGTAACATAAATGGGTCCGAACCCTGATCCTCCCTGATCGCCTCCTCAAGTGGCAATGAAATCTCCAACGTACAAAGTTGCCCTTGTACTCGGTGTAACCAGACCTCGATCTCGGGTCTCAGAAATTCCTGCTGAAGTTCCTTCTGAACTGTTAATCGAGCAAGCATATGCTCCTTAACGGACTTACGACTCAAGGCATCGGCGACAACGTTCGCCTTGCCCGGGTGGTAAAGTATCTCAATATCATAATCTTTGATTAGTTCCAACCACCGTCTCTGTCGCATATTTAACTCCTTCTGAGTAAATATAAACTTTAAACTCTTATGATCGGTGAATATCTGACAGGTAACGCCATAAAGATAATGACGCCAAATCTTCAATGCGAATACCACGGTTGCTAGCTCCAGGTCGTGGGTCGGATAATTAACCTCGTAAGGTCTCAATTGCCGTGAAGCATAAGCAATAACCTTCCCGTTCTGCATTAGTACACATCCGAGACCCTGCCCGGACGCATCACTATAAACCACGAATCCCTTCATCCCTTGCGGTAGAGAAAGAACGGGTGTTGAAATTAACCGGCTCTTGAGTTCCTCAAAACTCTGTTGACACGCGTCGGACCTCGTGTATTCTTATCTTTCCTTAAAAGGTTCGTTATGGGTTGAGCGATTTTAGAAAATCCTTCCACAAATCACGGATAATAACCAGCTAACCCGAGGAAACTTCGGATTTCCTTAACATTATTCGGAGGTTACTAATCTCGGATAGCCTCCGTCTTCTGAGGGTCGACACGAACTCCGTCTGATGAAATTACATGTCCGAGAAACGTCACTTCGGACATCCAGAATTCACATTTGAAAAACTTTCCAAAAAGTTGCTCTCGTCTCAACACGTCGAGCACCTGATGAAGGTGAAACTCGTGCTCCTCCCGGTCATGAGAATAAATTAAAATGTCATCAATAAACACAAGCACGAACTAGTCCAAATAGTCAATGAAAACCCGATTCATTAACTCCATAAATACCGCAGGTGCATTAGTTAAACCAAACGGCATTACCACAATGTCATAATGACCATAACGTGTTCGAAACGCCGTCCTTGCGATATCCGACTCTCGAATTTGCAACTGATGATATCCAGATCTTAAGTCGATCTTGCAAAATACTGAAGCTCCCTAAAGTTGATCCAAAAGATCATCGATACGGGGTAGAGGATACTTATTCTTGATCTTCACCCGGTTCAATTCCCAGTAATCAATACATAAGCGGAACGAACCATCCTTCTTCTTGACAAATAACACTGGTGCTCCCCACGGGGACGCACCCGGTCGAATATAACCCTTCTCGGTCAAATCCTCTAATTGATTCTTCAACTCCTGCATTTCGGTTGGGGCCATCCGGTACGGTGCCTTCGATATCGGGGACGTACCGGGCTCCAACTCAATCGTGAATTCCACATCTCTCTGTGGAGGTAAACCAGGTAACTCGTCTGGAAATACATCGGCATATTCTCTCACTACAAGAATATCCGTCAACATTACTGATGGTTTCTCAGTCTTGTTCATATAGAACCAATAACCGACACACCTCTGATTGAGTAATCTCACTGCTTTCATCAAGTTGATGACTCTCCCAGAACAGCTGGGATTACCTCCCTGAAATACACATTCGACCCCATCGTCTGAAATGATAGTGACCATACGCTTACGGACACTAACGACGACATCGTGATGATCCATCCAATCAATACCCAAAATGACATCGTCTCTTGGTAAATCTACCATGATTAGGTCGGCTAACCAATCACGGCCATGAAGCTGAATCGAACAATCCTTAATCTCATGATTCCCGATAATTCTTCTACCATCAGGTAGACCAATGACATAAGGCTCACAACTAGTAGCATTACCAAGACGTAGTCTACTCAAACATGACTCGGAAATGAATGAATGCGATGCACCAGTATCAAAAAGGGTACTCACAGGTTGAGATAGAATATCAAGTGTACCTAAGATCATCCAGGCCTCTGGATCGTCGGTCTTCTTCATCTCATAAATTCGGGGATTGCCGGCCCCCGAACCGGACGCTCCCGTCTGATAGCTCTTGGCTCCGCCTTTATTTGCTCCTGTCGTCTTAAATGATGCGCACTGAGTGGCCTGATTCTGCAACGCTGAATGTCTCAGGGCCTGAGATGACGCCGGAGTAGGTTTAGAGTCTCTTCGGCAAAAACGGGCCTTATGCCCAGAAATCCCATAGTTATGGGACGTGACAGTCTGCCTCGGGCACTTGGTGCTGAAATGACCTTGTTCTTCACAGTTGAAACAGGTGATGGCCGAACTGGCAGCTCGTGACTGAGATTCCGCGGGTCTAGGCACCATAGGAGGTCGCTCAGAAAAAGTAGAGCCCGCACGAGGTTTCTTGAAAGTGGCCTGACTGCCATCAGACTGATTACGATTCTTGGACTTCTTGCCAGCAGATGAAGGTTGTTGATTAGCAATCTCCTTAGCAGTAAGCTCATATGTAAGAGCTTTCTCAATGAATTCGGCTAGAGTGGTGCAATTGTGATTAAGCAAATGCATCCGCATATCAGGCTTCAACCTTTTGCTGAAGTATTTGATCTTGTCCGCCTCAGAGTGAATAATGGACGAGGCGAAAGGAAGTAGCTCCTGAAATTTCTCGGCAATGGCGAGAACATCATCGTCCACTGAGAGGTCGCGAGTGAGTAATTCTGACAACTTGGCCTCCCTGAGTTGGGCCGGATAATACCTCTCCATCATAAGAGTCCTGAATTGATCCCATGTACAAGATCTATCGGTGGGCTTCAACGATAACCACTATGAATGTACGCCCTTACCAAGATAGTAAGCCGCAACTGAAACTTTGTGTCCCTCAGGACAGTCCACCATAGCAAACAGTTTTTCGAAATGCTCAAGCCAATGAATGATATCCGCCGGCTCAGATGAGCCCTCAAAAGTAGGTGGCCTCTGGGGAGAGATGTCGCCAATGATACTGCTTACACCCCTCTCTTGCCTCCAAGGTGGCGGCTGTAGCACACCCGCACTAACTACCTAACTTACACTATCTTATATCATATTAGTACTTATAAATTATGGTGAAATTTCGACAGAGTTTCCCCTAAAGTAGTACCTATCCCAAACCTGTGACATAAAAACCAACACAAGTACCATACAGAGACATCTAGTCTCAATCCGAATCAAACTCATGACATCAATATCCCCGTAGCTATAACTACAAGAGATTAGTAAACCACAAAACTTCGAGCTTCTCAAATTACTTATTTATTTTACATTACGATATTTAAACAACCTCACAGGTTAAACAAACATACTAAGTGAACTTAAAGTACCCATCACACCATCAACGACACTCGAACCTATGAGTACATTACTCAATACATATTTATAAAGTAAGGTTCACAAACAAGAACGAAAGTATGTTAAGCCCGTGGTTAAGCCCGACAGGTCGTCATCCATGTACGTCGACCCTCAGCAACAGTGTAACTCCAACTCATCCAGCGAGGGAACATACTCAAGCATCAGAATTACCTACAATGCATAAACTACGTGAGCTAAAGCCCAATAAGTAGAAATCATGCATGTTATGTATCATGTCTGATGCAACATATGATATATGATTATCAATGAGAATCTCTCAAAATTATTTTCTTATCCTTGTGCCCGTTGAACCACGTACTAAGCACCGGAATGAACTCAACATCATATCATATCATGAGGCATGCATCTACCATGCCAGACATATAAGGCATGCATCTACCACACCAAATATATCGTGAGAACACGCATCTACCATGTCTCACACATGATATAAGCACGCATCTACCGTGCTAAACATATCGTAAAAGCATGCATCTACCATGCCTCGGTGCTCTAGCAGCGGCCAACAAAACATTTTTCTTTTCTTTCTTTCCATGATCGTACCATGCATGCAGACACTAGTGAGTATCCTGTTATGCATGCATGTGAAGATGCTAATGGATGTTATGATCATGTAAGGTGCAACCAAACACTTTAATCATAGCACAGATCAATCATCCAATACAATACACTCTCAAGATATCATCAAGTTTACAAACAATACTATGTTTATGCATTGTAGTTGCAGATGGATTTCTACTTACCTTGATCGGGTAATACCCTTACGTTTATACCAATAGGGGGTGGTTGGGATGATATATCTTCAGAACCTGTTTCAAGGAATGTGTTTCAAGGATTTACATACCACACGCAAGGTTTAGCTCTCTTTATATCGAAAGGGTTTACCACTTCGCATAACCGGTGTTCTATGTACTTTATGTCGGTTTATCGATGTATACCAGCGCATTAACCAATCAATTTTGGACTTATAATTCCTTAATAAATCTATTAGTCTCTGTTTATAAAGTTCATTCAACTCTCACAACTTAAAATTTCAAGGTTTTATAACAAACACTTGATTAAGAGAGTTTATCAAAGTCTTGTCATAATCAGATTTTGTTTTGCTTATAACCACTATAATATAAGTTGAATTTGCACCAATTTTTGATATAATATCCCTAAGATACTTAAGAATAAGTATACTGAAACTCCTGACCCTGAAACATACGGATCAAGTAACATATACTATTAATTCCAAAAGGTGGCAGAATTGGTTCCTTTATCGCCTTAGTGAGTTTTAAGACTCATAAATCCATATTTAACACAAGGGTTTGCCATGGATGAATTCTTAACATCATTATAACATGTATAAGAACATATACAAGCTCTCACACCTTCGAAATAGCTAAGAAACATAGCAAGAATAAGGAAGAAACAAAGGAAACTCACCTTGATTGTCAAAGGAATTGAGGTGTTGATGTTTTTGATGATTTCTTCTTGAATTTTTGGTGATTTTTCGAAGTGTGAAGCTTCTTGATAATGTTCAGACTGTAAATGAGGGTTGAGGGTCGGATTTATCCATCAACCAAGTGTCTTAAGTCGGTTATGAAGGTGAAATGTCCAAAATACCCTAGAATGACTACTAGAGACTAGGTTTGAAATAATTGATCGATTCAAGTAGTTATGATCCGGTTCTTGGAGTGTTTGAACCGGTTCCTAGTAGATATTGACCTCATTTAGGGCATGGATGGTCTTTAAAATGGTTTAGTAGAAGTTTAGGGTGTATTTTTATTGCTTAAACTCGATTACCACTGCGAACAATGTTGAAAATGCTAGTGAAGGACTTTATTGTCAAACTTTCTAAAACTTCACAAATGAGACACTGTAGGTAAGAATGGAAGAAATCATTTATAAAAATATAATTAATATGATAAACTAAAAGATAAGTTCCATTCCTACCGCAGTTGGAATGAATGAGGTATAGACAGATCACAGTATTTTACAAACGTTATCAGATACAATCATAAATTGTATCCTATTAGGCATTGACAAGAGTCAAAGGCACTTGACGCGTGTTAGTTTATTGAATGATGGTTATCCACTTGAATCGTCAATTTAAAGTGACCCACTACACGCGCTGTCTAAAATCTCGAGGTAAGCTAGTTAACCTCCGATAGACACGTCAGTGACACCTTTATAACTTCGAGGCTTACCACGTGTACTTAGAGTTTTATAAGATCTTTACACATATTTTATTTTCGTATTAGAAATACTATGAATAACATAACTTAGTCCCGTAACATATACCACGATTGTGTTTTAGACATGAGTTCAAATGTTTAGCACATTCCTATGTGTGAAATTAACTATAAGATCAACTGGACCATGAAACATCAAGTAATCCAAATAACACATAATTAACAAGTTATGTATGAATCATATTGATCAAGTGAGTAATGTTAGGCTCGGGTATCACATCCTCCCCTCCTTATAAAATTTCGTCCCCGAAATTTAACTTACCTGAAAAGATCAGGGTATTTAGCCCTCATTTCATCTTCTCTCTCCCAAGTGGCTTCTTCTACGAGTTGATTTCTCCACAACACTTTGACTAGTGGCACCTCTTTATTTCTGAGTTTCTTTACTTCTCTTAGTAAGATTTGTACCGGTATCTCCTTGTAACTCAAATCTGCCTCCATCTCAACTGGTTCATTCTTGAGAATGTGGGATGGATTCGCAATGTATTTTCTTAGTAGAGAAACGTGAAATACATTGTGTATCTGAGACATTGATGATGACAACTCTAGTCGATAAGCCACTTCACCAACCCGCTCAGTAATAGGAAATGGCCCAATGTATCTTGGACTCAGTTTTCCTTTCTTACCAAATCTCATTATTCCCTTCATTGGAGAAACCTTCAGGAATACACAATCACCCACGACAAATTCCAGTGCTCTCCTTACGTATCTCGCATAACTCTTTTTATGCGCTTTGAGTCGTTCTCATTCTTTCTCCGATTAGTGAAAGCGCCTGTCATTTCTTGAATCATATCAGGACCTAAAACTCTTCCTTCACCAACCTCATCCCAATGTACTGGTGATCGACACTTCCGGCCATACAAAGCTTCATAAGGAGCCATTCCAATTGTACTCTGATAACTGTTATTGTAGGAGAATTCAATTATGGGTAAATGTTTGATCCAATGGCCTTGAAAGTCCATAACACATGATCTGAGCATATCTTCAAGAGTTTGTATAGTTCTTTCTGATTGCCCATCCGACTGTGGATGATAAGCAGTGCTGAAAGACAAGTGGGTACCCAATGCTCTATGCAGGCTCTTCCAAAAAGCTGATACAAATCATGAATCTCTATCCGATACAATAGATAATGGAACCCCATGTAGCCTCACTATTTCCTGTATATAGAGTTGAGCATAACGATCAATGGAGTACGTCGTACAAACTGGGAGAAAGTGAGCAGATTTTGTCAATCTATCAACTATAACCCAGATAGAATTGTGTCCTTTAACCGTTCTTGGTAAACCTATCACAAAATCCATCGTAATGTCCTCCCACTTCCATTTTGGAACAAATAGAGGTTTCAAGGTTCCTGCTGGTCTTTGATTCTCAGCTTTTACCTGTTGACATGTTAGGCATTGCTCCACATATTGTGCAATATTTTCTTTCATACCTGGCCACCAATAGTGTAGTTTCAAGTCTCTATACATTTTGGTTGCTCCTGGATGTACTGAATATCGTGTTGAGTGCGCCTCTAGTAATATTTCTTTGCAAACATCTTCAAAATTAGGCACACATAAACGATTTCTAAATCGAATAATACCATCTTCTGACAATTGGAAATCTGACGAGGTTCCTAATTTAATGTTCTTCTTTATTTTCTCTAACTCTTGATCCTCTTTCTGGCCTTGCTGAATTCTATCTATTAAAGTAGGTCGAAGGGTTAGTGCTGACAATTTTGCTTCTAGCCATCCATGTTGGATAATTTCCACATCCATATTCATCAAATCGTGTAATTCTGGCTTCTGGATCAAAGTCATGGCCGCAATGGATTGTGCTGATTTTCTGCTTAGGGCATCTGCTACGACATTAGCTTTACCAGGGTGGTAGTTGATGACACAATCATAGTCTTTAACAAGTTCCAACCATCTCCGCTGTCTCATATTTAATTCTTTCTGAGTAAAGAAATATTTCAGGCTCTTGTGATCAGTATAAATTTCACAACGTTCTCCATATAGGTAATGCCTCCATATTTTAAGTGCAAACACCACTGCAGCAAGTTCTAAATCATGTGTCGGCTAGTTCTTTTCATACTCCTTCAGTTGTCTAGATGCATATGCTATTACTTTACCATTCTGCATTAATACACAACCCAGACCATTCTTTGAAGCATCACTGTAGACTTTAAAACCTCCAGTTCCCATTGGAATGGTCAAGATCGGTGCTGATGTCAGCCGCCTCTTCAATTCTTGAAAGCTTTGCTCGCATGATTCTGTCCACTTGAAGGGAACATTCTTTCTAGTCAGTTGTGTTAATGGAGAGGCAATCTTGGAGAATCCCTCTACGAATCGACGGCAATATCCAGCTAGACCAAGAAAGTTGCGTACTTATGTAGAATTTGTGGGTTGCGGCCAGTTATTGATTGCTTCAACTTTGCTTGGGTCTACTGAAATCCCTGCTCCGGATATAACATGCCCCAAGAATACCACTCAGTCTAACCAGAATTCACACTTTTTAAACTTAGCATATAATTGTTTCTGTTTTAAGACTTCTAAAACTTTCCTTAGATGCACTGTATGGTCTTCTTTGGTCTTCGAATATATGAGAATATCATCAATAAACACGATAACAAACTTATCCAGGAAGTCTTTAAACACTCTATTCATTAAATCCATAAATCTTTCTTTGGGGCATTTGTTAGGCCAACGGCATCACCAAAAACTCATAGTGTCCGTACCTGCATCTTGAATCTTGTTTTTGGGATGTCCTCTTCCTTTATCTTCAATTGATGGTACCACGATCGCAGATCAATTTTGGAAAAGATAGATGCGCCTTGAAGTTGATCAAACAAGTCATCAATTCGAGGTAAAGGATACTTGTTCTTGATCGTAACTTTGTTGAGCTCTCGATAGTCTATACACATCCTCAAGGAACCATCCTTCTTACGAACAAACAATATTGGCGCTCCCCATGGTGAATAACTAGGCCTAATGAGGCCTTTATCTAACAACTCTTGCAACCGGGTCTTTAATTCCTTTAATTCATTTGGTGCCATTACGTATGGTGACTTTGATATTGGTGTCGTTCCCGGTGTAAGTTAATCACAAACTCTATTTCACGATCTGGTGGCGTCGGTAGATCATCAGGAAACACTTCAGGGTATTGTTTCACCACTGGTACTTCATTGACGTTCGAGAAATCTTGTTTTTCAATGCTCATTACACTAACTACATAGCCTTCACAACCACTGTTTAATAAACGTTGTGCCTTCATTGCTGAGATTACTAGAAATCTTAAATTCTTACTAACCCCGACAAAATAAAAAGGTTCTTCCCCAGGTGGTTGCAGTGTCACAATCTTTCTCCGATAGTCAACAGTAGCATGATATTTTGATAACCAATCCATACCCAAGATTATGTCATAGTCATTCATGTCCAACACGATTAAATCAGCATAGAGTTCCCTATTTTCGATAGGAATACTACACGCTCGTATGATCTTATTTGTTTGTTTTGGATCTCCAGAGGGGGTAACTATATTATAACCTACCTCAATTGTTTCTGGTACTCTACCCAGCCTTCTCACATACTCGGTAGATGCAAATGAATGTGTAGCACCAGGATCAAATAATACCGATGCTGAAATAACAAAGATAAGAAGGTTACCTGTGATAATAGATGGATTAGCTTCAGCATCTTCTCTGGTTATAGTGTAAACTCTAGTTGGTACCCTTTCCTGTGCTTTAGCTTTTGTCTTGTTTGGGCAAACGTTCGCCATATGTCCAGGTTGTCCACATGAAAAGCATACTTTAGAACCCAATAAGCAAACTCCACTATGTTGTTTTCCACAATTAGGGCATGCCGGTAATGGTACAAAGGGTCTACCCTCTTCAGACTTCATGCGCTTACTTGGTCCTTGTTCCTGCCCCTTTTTAGATGGAAAATCAGCCTCTGGATTCTGCGATTGAGGTGGCCTCTTCTTTTCATTCTTAAACCAGCGTTGGCCTTGTCGTTGGGCAACTTGCCGCCGAACCTCTTGTGCTTGTCGAATCCTCAGTTCTGCCTGTTCTGCGACCAATGCTCTCTCAAGTCTCAGCAATTATTGAATAAGTCATCCCTTGAATTCCTGCCATGCTGACATCTCTGTATAGCTCTGGTCTCAAGCCTTCAAGGAACCTCTCCACTTTCAGTGCTTCCGTGCTAACCATATGCTCAGCAAACCTAGACAGCATTTCGAACTTACAGATGTAGTCTGAAACTATCATGCTTCCTTGTTTCAACTGTATAAATTCGTTCATCTTCATTGCACGAACAGGAGCTGTAAAGTACTTATTTCTGAAGAGTTCCTTGAACTTAGCCCAAGTCATTGTTGCCACATTTTCAATAGCGCTTATCGTATCCCACCAATGACCTGCACTGCCCCGTAACATGAAGGATGCACAAAGTACCTTGTTCTCTTCAGAGACCTTACTATACTGGAACATGTTTTCTATAGTCCTTAGCCAATCTTCATACCGTAGGATCCACTGCGCTCTCAAATGTCGGTGGATTCAACTTCCTGAACCTTCCTCCATCTAATTCAACTTGTTCTACTCGAGGTGGCGGTCGATTCCTGTCATCTCCCTGCTGTCCTCGCATGTCTCTTTGTTGGATGAGTTGTTGGATTTGTTGAGATTGCCTTTCTACTAGTTCAGTAAATCGACCAATGATCAGATCATGATCAGATCTTGTGGATGTCATTTCTGGGTCTTGTGTTCTACCCCCATCACTGCCTTCATTTCTTGTTCTCGGCATTATTCTCTATTTATGACTGAGCCCTATATCATATGGTCAATATAATTCATGAAATATGAGTGCACACAAATAAAATAACACTTACTGGATTTGTTGTGCTCCACATGCTCTGAGCTCGTGTACATGGACAGTCTACAGGGCACAAACCGGGCTCCGATACCACCTGTAGCACACCCGCACTAACTACCTAACTTACACTATCTTATATCATATTAGTACTTATAAATTATGGTGAAATTTCGACAGAGTTTCCCCTAAAGTAGTACCTATCCCAAACCTGTGACATAAAAACCAACACAAGTACCATACAGAGACATCTAGTCTCAATCCGAATCAAACTCATGACATCAATATCCCCGTAGCTATAACTACAAGAGATTAGTAAACCACAAAACTTCGAGCTTCTCAAATTACTTATTTATTTTACATTACGGTATTTAAACAACCTCACAGGTTAAACAAACATACTAAGTGAACTTAAAGTACCCATCACACCATCAACGACACTCGAACCTATGAGTACATTACTCAATACATATTTATAAAGTAAGGTTCACAAACAAGAACGAAAGTATGTTAAGCCCATGGTTAAGCCCGACAGGTCGTCATCCATGTACGTCGACCCTCAGCAACAGTGTAACTCCAACTCATCCAGCGAGGGAACATACTCAAGCATCAGAATTACCTACAATGCATAAACTACGTGAGCTAAAGCCCAATAAGTAGAAATCATGCATGTTATGTATCATGTCTGATGCAACATATGATATATGATTATCAATGACAATCTCTCAAAATCATTTTCTTATCCTTGGGCCCGTTGAACCACGTACTAAGCACCGGAATGAACTCAACATCATATCATATCATGAGGCATGCATCTACCATGCTAGACATATAAGGCATGCATCTACCACACCAAATATATCGTGAGAACACGCATCTACCATGTCTCACACATGATATAAGCACGCATCTACCGTGCTAAACATATCGTAAAAGCATGCATCTATCATGCCTCGGTGCTCTAGCAGCGGCCAACAAAACATTTTTCTTTTCTTTCTTTCCATGATCGTACCATGCATGCAGACACTAGTGAGTATCCTATTATGCATGCATGTGAAGATGCTAATGGATGTTATGATCATGTAAGGTGCAACCAAACACTTTAATCATAGCACAGATCAATCATCCAATACAATACACTCTCAAGATATCATCAAGCTTACAAACAATACTATGTTTATGCATTGTAGTTGCAGATGGATTTCTACTTACCTTGATCGGGTAATACCCTTACGTTTATACTAATAGGGGGTGGTTGGGATGATATATCTTCAGAACCTGTTTCAAGGAATGTGTTTCAAGGATTTACATACCACACGCAAGGTTTAACTCTCTTTATATCGAAAGGGTTTACCACTTCGCATAACCGGTGTTCTATGTACTTTATGTCGGTTTATCGATGTATACCAGCCCATTAACCAATCAATTTTGGACTTATAATTCCTTAATAAATCTATTAGTCTCTATTTATAAAGTTCATTCAACTCTCACAACTTAAAATTTCAAGGTTTTATAACAAACACTTGATTAAGAGAGTTTATCAAAGTCTTGTCATAATCAGATTTTGTTTTGCTTATAACCACTATAATATAAGTTGAATTTGCACCAATTTTTGATATAATATCCCTAAGATACTTAAGAATAAGTATACTGAAACTCCTGACCCTGAAACATACGGATCAAGTAACATATACTATTAATTCCAAAAGGTGGCAGAATTGGTTCCTTTATCGCCTTAGTGAGTTTTAAGACTCATAAATCCATATTTAACACAAGGGTTTGCCATGGATGAATTCTTAACATCATTATAACATGTATAAGAACATATACAAGCTCTCACACCTTCGAAATAGCTAAGAAACATAGCAAGAATAAGGAAGAAACAAAGGAAACTCACCTTGATTGTCAAAGGAATTGAGGTGTTGATGTTTTTGATGATTTCTTCTTGAATTTTTGGTGATTTTTCGAAGTGTGAAGCTTCTTGATAATGTTCAGACTGTAAATGAGGGTTGAGGGTCGGATTTATCCATCAACCAAGTGTCTTAAGTCGGTTATGAAGGTGAAATGTCCAAAATACCCTCGAATGACTACTAGAGACTAGGTTTGAAATAATTGATCGATTCAAGTAGTTATGATCCGGTTCTTGGAGTGTTTGAACCGGTTCCTAGTATATATTGACCTAATTTAGGGCATGGATGGTCTTTAAAATGGTTTAGTAGAAGTTTAGGGTGTATTTTTATTGCTTAAACTCGATTACCACTGCGAACAATGTTGAAAATGCTAGTGAAGGACTTTATTGTCAAACTTTCTAAAACTTCACAAATGAGACACTGTAGGTAAGAATGGAAGAAATCATTTATAAAAATATAATTAATATGATAAACTAAAAGATAAGTTCCATTCCTACCGCAGTTGGAATGAATGAGGTATAGACAGATCACAGTATTTTACAAACGTTATCAGATACAATCATAAATTGTATCCTATTAGGCATTGACAAGAGTCAAAGGCACTTGACGCGTGTTAGTTTATTGAATGATGGTTATCCACTTGAATCGTCAATTTAAAGTGACCCACTACACGCGCCGACTAAAATCTCGAGGTAAGCTAGTTAACCTCCGATAGACACGTCAGTGACACCTTTATAACTTCTAGGCTTACCACGTGTACTTAGAGTTTTATAAGATCTTTACACATATTTTATTTTCGTATTAGAAATACTATGAATAACATAACTTAGTCCCGTAACATATACCACGATTGTGTTTTAGACATGAGTTCAAATGTTTAGCACATTCCTATGTGTGAAATTAACTATAAGATCAACTGGACCATGAAACATCAAGTAATCCAAATAACACATAATTAACAAGTTATGCATGAATCATATTGATCAAGTGAGTAATGTTAGGCTCGGGTATCACAGCGGCGGAGGAGCCTGTTGATTTTGAGTAGTTGAGTTATGCATCGTCTCCATCAGTTGTGCCATTTGAGTCATTTGGGCCATCATGCCCTGCACAAAAGCGAGTGGATCAACCCGAACACCCTCTGACTGAGCTGTGTCCCGGGTACGACTCCCTGATAGTGAATGATTACATCCAGGTGAATGAGTGGCAACGTCACTGCTCGATGAATTAGCGTTATTCCTTGCATTAGCGCATATATTCACATGAGCTCTCGGGTTGCGGACCACACCACGGCCCCTTCCCCCGCGTCCTCTGCCAGCTCTTTCCATACTGAAGTGGAAAGTCATATGATGATTATATATCTCGCATGAATATCAAATTATGATTATATAATGAAATGATAAAAATGAGCATACGCATTCCAACACAATGATTACATGAATGATCAACTGAAGTGACGTGATTATCATATGAAATTCTTCAAATGATCATCTTGAACAAGTTAATAAGATTAATGATATGATCCTCAAGATCAACAACTGAACAATGAAATGAATTCACTGATTAATGAATCAACATGATCGACTTGATCACAAATGAAAATGATGAATGAGGATTGTTGACTGTTGAATGATGAATGAGTGATTCTTATTGCCAGAAATTATACCATGGCGTCAGAAATCTTACTGTTCTTTGGTCTGAGGGGCTCGGCTCTTGCACAGGTCACACGTGACGCGAAAGTCCAATGATACTAGTCCGATGAACGATGATTTAAAATGAGACATGACTCGGAAGGTAGTATTCAAAACCACGCTCTGATATCAACTCTGTAACACCCCAAACTAGGCGGATATTACAGTGCTGTGGACCCCCGACTGGGACCCACCAGGCGATTGAAAATTAATGAATTAAATAATATAATTGTAGTACCGAACCACAATATATCATCAATCACTCTGATGAGGAGTTTCAGTACAACACACCCAAGACAATACCGAATACATGTATATTTTATATGAAGATAAAATATACAACACTGAATGAAATGAATATCCAAACGGAAGTCTGCAGCGGAAATAAAATAAAGAAAACACGAGTGAATGAAAAGGACTGGGCCCCCCTACTAGTATCACTGGGACTCCTCGCCATCAACGTTCTCTTCCCGTTCCTTAGCCTTGCCATGACCTGAAAACAATATTCCCCAACGGGGTCAGTTACACAGAACAACAACGAAAGGAATGAATATCCTTTTAACCGAGTAAGAATTAACTTACACAACCGTTGAAGAATGTCCTTCCTCGAACAACATCCAAAAAGGTATGTCGGTCGCTCGAACAACCTTGAATGACAATTACCAACAATGCTCAATATACGAATCAAACACGATTATAACTGACTCAAACGTCGATACAACAATATCCAAACTCATTGAGGCATTCTAGCGAACACTTAGCAAACACACATCCTTTGATAATATCCGATCCCGAATATATCGAAATCAACTCTAAAATGAGTATTTCAAACCAATAAAACACCTCCAATGATATCAATAATCCCACAGAAATCCACAAATCGAGTTAACGACAACATCTAATCAAAAACCTCCAAATATCAAAGTCAACTCAAATGTGTTCTTGAATCAAACCCCAACAATTCATGAAATCCGAAATATACACTGTATAATATGTAGGAAAACATTTATCCAAGGTAGATAATCCATATCTAACATATTCCAACAATAAAAGTTTACACGAAGAAATCGGAAGGAAAAACCCAAAAATCCGAAATACTAGATCCAAGAGGTTATTACCTTGATTATGATGTTTGAAGATGATGAAATGATGATTAATCCAACTCAAAAGCTTGAAGATGATGATAGGTGATAGTAGTTCGGAGAACGCTCTCCAAATCGTCCAAAATTTCCCAGAATCGCCCAAAAACGAAGTGAGAAATGAAAATGACGAAGAAAGGGCTCAACTATCCTATTTATAGTAATCCCAGTTTAGCGCACGCTAGCTCCAGATCTTAGCGTGCATTAACGGATGTTTTGGGTAGTTCAGTACCACTGTCCGAAAATGGTAGCGTGCGCTACGTACCTTTTTGTAGCGTGCGCAACGGTTGTACCCTTAGCGTGCGCTAACCCCAATATGTTAGCGTGCGCTAACTTAAAAATCTGATGCCCAGTAACTGAAGTCCAGTCTTACTGTCCCCTGACCTGCTCGCGGTAGCGTGCGCTACAATCAATATTTAGCATGCGCTACTACACTGGTTGCGTACGCTAAAAACCACTCATAGCGTGCGCTATGAATTAATCCGATTCATGCCAGTACCCACTGGACTCTGCCTGTCCGACCTTAGCACGCGCTACACCAAATGTATAACGTGCGCTACTACAAACCACTAGCGCGCACTACTTACCATTCGTAGCGTGCGCTACTTATAACTCACCTGCAGTCCAGTACCTTCTGTACTATCAGCCTAAACAACATTAGTGTGCGCTAATTCTGGGTGGTAGTGTGCGCTACCTGTACTCAATTAGCGCGCGCTAAAGAGAGTACGTAGCGTGCGCTACTCCTCACACACAGCCCACAACAAAGATGACAATGATGATACGCTCGGCCCGACTATCCAACCGGGTTGAATGATGAATAAAACTGATACGTGATACCAATATACTCTGAACGGTGAATACAATGAATGAATATGAACGATGAATGATCATCAATGAGTTAAATTTACAGAGTGACAATTACTGAATGATAAATATTGAATGATAATGACTGAATTACAATCGGGTATTACACTGACAAGTTCCGTTACTTTGATATGCGAATGAATATGGATTTATGGTGCTACATGGCTGGGTTTTCGTGTACTAACTTGAAGGAATACCAAGAATGTAATACCCGTAATTTTGTTTCCCGGAAATTTTCTATTTTTGGCGGAAGTCCGTTTTTGACAACTTCCTTGGGACCGTTTCGTCATCCCGAGAATGATTAATTCTATACTTTTTGTCATACGAGTTCGTTTCGGTATCGTTCTGTTGAATTCCGTGTTCTTTAGCGACTTTCCCACGTATGAGTTCGACTTTGTTAAATCACCATAAATTCTTGGAAACTCTAAAAATTCTGAATCTTCGCAATATTATAAAACATCGAGTTAGCTTTCCAATGGTTCAAGCGGTGAGTCAATCGGAGTCCGGACGAGGGAGTTATGGTCGAAATAGCTAAGTCACTCTCATTCTCCAGATTCGGCCAAAACCACCTGTACCCGGTGCCGCGGCACACCTGGGCTGAGCCGCGGCACACTGGTGTGGCATTCTCAGCCAAAACCCGCTTTGTACCGGTGCCGCGGCACACCTGATCTGAGCCGCGGCACCTTTGCGAAACACAGGAACAATTTTAGGCTCGTGCGGCACACCTATCTTTGAGCCGCGGCACACAATGCGGTCAATCGCATAATTCGGCTTTTATGCGAGATTTCAGCCTTTTCCTTCATTTCTTCCTTCCTGGCGAGAGAGAGTTGAGGAGGAGCTCTTTTCATAGCTATCACTTGTGTGTTGAAGATTTACCACTTTCAATCGGTTGGGAAGCCCGGATAGTCGATCTATCGCGTATTCCTTGGATCATAGAGCTTGGATATTCAAGAGGTAATTTCTTCGACATCTTGACTTCTCGTTTTTGTGTGGGTATTGACGTTTTGGATGATAAAACCATGGTGTATGAGGTGATATATGCGTGATGATGGACATGATTGGGTATTCATCGGATTTTTGAAAGATTATTCAAGAACACTTTGAATTTTGTGTTGGAAATTGGGGATTTTGTTTGACTTCATCCTTTTAATCCGTAGTAATTTAGATTAGTGATGGATTGATGATGATTTAGGTGTATTCTATCATTCCCATCGTTATTCCTTGGTTGGAGTGTATTGATTCGTCGTTTTGGTTGAGTTATTAGTCGACGCCTTCAAGGTGTCCGACAAAAGGTCTAGGAGGGGGGGGGTTTGTGCGTTGTACGATTATTATTCATCGTACGATTGTTGATTTATCATTGATATGACTTAGGGACGACGTCCTTGTGAAGAACTCAAGTCGGAACCCTTCCGTTCGTTGTCTTCTTCGTGGTTCAAGCTTCCCGGTCGAACCGTGTCCTTCGGGATCTTCGGTAACGTTTATTAAGGCAAGTATACATTTATGATTGTACGTTCTCGACTTTGAAAGTATGAAATATTGATGATATGATTATTTCTAGCCACTCCGGGACGGGCCTATGGTCCTCTGAGGGTTTCGTAGCCTCTGGTGCGATTCCATGGTTGATATGAACGAACCGTTTCTACGGCATTCATATGAAATAATGTTGGCATGTAATGAACGAACCGTTTTGACGGCATTCCTACATGTAACGGCGTATGATATGAATGAACCGTTTTTACGGCATTCACATACGTCTTGAGATTTTAGTCATTCCGGAATACTAGTCTTATATTGATGAATTGACGGATATTGATGAATTGACGGATTACATTTGCTTTATTGTCGAGGAGTATCATGTTTCATATTGTTATACTTGCACTAGCTATTCGACGGCTAACCCCTTTATGGGGGAAATACGTTTCATGTATTTCAGGTTCCAGGAGATCGGACAGGCCAGTGCAGGTCGGCTCGGCATGAAGATGATGGGCAAGTGTGATACTGTGTCTTGTCTCCGGTTATTTTCTTGGATTCCTCCATTCAGTGTTGTTGTACTGGAATGGATTTTTAATACTCGAGTATTGTATTTCAGTTTCCTTGATGTTCCGGCCTGTGTCGCCGAGGTATTGATTTGTGCAGTGATGTATATGGTTTCATTGGTTATGGTTTTTGAATACCATTTGTATCGTCTTTCCTTCTATTGTATGTAGACCTTATCGGTCAAGTGTATAGTTTCGCGTATGTTTAGCCTTGTGTGTCCCACGGCGGGGCTCACAGCGCTGTAATATACCCTGAATAACTCGTCCCTCTTTACTTTTAAGAGTGTTCTAAACACTTTTAACATGATTGTGAGCTTGGAGTCATGGAATTAGAGCTTGGTTATGGAACTATTATTGATTCTTGAAGTGATTTCTTGTGTTATCCATATTCTATGAGGTTTATGTTGAAGGAAGATAATGATATGCTTTGAATATGTTGATTATGATTATGGAATCATAGAGATCTTGATGTTCTTGAGGCCATATGATGACTATGATGATTTAATGATTCTTGGAATGGAGTTCAATTATTCTTTCCTCGTGGTTCGTCCATACAAGGTAATCCTCGTATCCCTTTGATAGTGGCTCATTTTTTTTCTTTTTGGATTACTACTTGGGAGGGAGTATGTTGGGAATCGTGTATTTTGATGTTCGTCTTATTTCAATGAAAATGCTTAAATTGTCTTGTACTTTTATCCATGGCGTGAGTATTTTTGAAATGGATTTTGGTATTTTGCCAATGGAATTTTATTTTGTAAAACCGATTCCCTAAAGCGAGTTTTGGCATTTTAACCTTGATCGCTTTGACGGTATTTGGAAAACGATTTTTTTAGTATTCGAAAAATATTACCGTCATCGATCTTTTTGACTTTTTTAAATGACGTGGAAAATTGTGCTTAGCACAGTAAATCCTTGTGAGAAGGGTTTACGGCGTGTAATACTCCCGTAAGGTTTTGGGGTGAAGATTGTAGTATTCGGATATTGTTGATGTCATTTTGGATATTCTTGGTCTATGGTATACATTTCGGAAGGAAGTTCGGATAGAGGTATGTTTTGTGGTAATCGTACATAGAAGATTGTGTACGGGAAGGTATTCGGTATTGAGGTATTATATGGTATCATGTGATAATGCTATACGAGATTTATTGGAATCGTAATAAGAGATTTCGGATGATGATATGATTATTGAGATCTTCTTCATATGACGATAAGGGTTCCATTGTGATTCTTGAGGTTGTATGAATGACATGATGAAGAAAATGGTAACATGGAGATATATACCTCGGATATGTTGTTACGACGTGATTTCGGATATTTCATGTTCTTGAAGAACTCTTGAATTATACGAGGTGATGAAAATTTTTAAGAAGTGTTGATGTTTTGAATATGAATATGGAATATTCATATCTAGAGCTAAACTATGTGTTGGAAATAATATTTGTATAGGAAATACGAATGTGATTATGAGCTTGATGAGACTATTATTCATCTCGAATTTGGAAGCCCATACGTACGGAGCAAATATTCAAATCGAATGATTGGAGTGTTTGATAACCTTAAAATATGATTATCTATAATCTTTGAACTAATTGGATTGTAAGAATTAACGATGATAATCGGACAATTTAAACTACTGAATAAAGAGAAGGTAAACTTGTCAATTCATGTATAAGAATTGAGTTTGGAACCGATAATATTTAGACCCTTATTATTGGTCGAATTGATTGCGATATGATCATCGGATTTCGGCTCGTAATGTGGACATGGATTCGTGAGGGTCTGAGTTGGACAGTTCAGACTATGATTGGTCGAGATATGGTGAAACGATTGAGTTCGTGGTTTGGTGGTATTGATATTGGTCGTCATCGAACCGGTTGATTATCAATCCTTCGTTTTACAGTAAGACATGATGTTTGATCATAGATTATGACTTTTGTGTTGCGGTTAAGGTTGAAGGGTTCGTAGATTAACTTGGTCGAGACTCGTAAGACGAAATCGACTGAATTGGTAACAGTTCGTTGTATTGATATCGAGGCAAGTTTTATACTCGTACTAATCAATGAGACTAATGTTATTGTGTAGGCGTACGAATGTGTGTATCATTTCGGGACTTGGCCTCTTTATGATTGTATTGATATCAGGGGATCATTGATACGACGCCCGTCGGAAAATTATGCCAAATGTTACTGTTGGTTGTAAATGGCCGGTTCAAGGCATTACGATACTTGTTGGTAAAGTTCTTTGTCGATAGCGGTTCGCGGTATCGATGTATCGATTATTATTGTTCGCGATTAATGTCGTTACGAGACATCGTTGAATCTTTGTCGTCAAATTGGGCTGTTGCTATGATGTTGCGTTAACCGATCGGGGCGTTTGATATATCCTTTTGTCATCTCCGTTTCGGTGGTTGGTTTAAGACACCGACTTCTATTCTATCGTATCATTGATTATCGATTGACCGCTCTAAGGTAATCGATATATTGAATTGGGATTATCAAAGATAATTCCCATCCGTTGTCAAAAATATTCTCATCCGTTGTATCATTGTTATCGATTGGCCATTCTACGGTAATCAGTATTGAATTGGGACCGCCGAGGATAGTTCCCATCCGTTGAATTATTATTGTCGTGTTGGCGATTCAAGGCAAGACACTATTATTCTTGTAAACTCGGTAATTTTGTGATCGTTGAAGGTTGAGGATTTTCCCGAATCATTGTGTTGTGATCGTTGCTCGTATTAATCGGTCCTTAGGGAATTCTGATCCCAGGATGGTTGTTTTGAATATCGTTGGTCGTATCGATCTTTCATTATTCGTGTGTCATCGTTCACTTGGTGAGTCGTATGATCCGTATTGGATGTTTTATCCCTTGAGTTTCGTTGTCATGTTGTATCGTGGCATATATGGAATCATGTCTGCGTGCCGATTGGTTATGTGTAGGATTTTTAGCCAGGCACTCAATGGTCATGCGTGGATATTTCCGCATTGGACCGTGCACACGAGACGTAGTTCTTGAGGCTAATTAGGTACATTGTCACACGTATATTCTGGATTCCGTATACGGGGTGGACATGTGCACGAACACATTTCCGGATCGGGCGTACTGTGATGTCCCTCTTGAGCTTTATTGATTGATCGTTCGTAGTCCATGTTGTATTGAATATGTCCGACGATTTGCGACTGGTTGTTCATACGCCGAGGGGTATGCCCGACAGTCACGTTTGCTTCTTTGAGATCTGTATTGTGATGATTTACAGCTTTGGGCATTCGGCTTTCGAGCCATTGTGATGTATCGGTATTTCCGTTGGAGCCTTCGGGCATTGTGAATTCGTATCTTTTCGGCATTGGTTTGGTTTACCTTCGGGTAATGTATTGTTGTGTTCTATATTGATTATTCGCCGTTTGGGCGTAAGTTTGACTCTTGTGTATCTCGTTGAGTTTTCTGGCGAAATATTTCTTCTCCTGCTGTTTTAAGTTTCGGACGAAACTTCTTTTAAGGAGGGTAGAATGTAATACCGTAATTTTGTTTCCCGGAAATTTTCTATTTTTGGCGGAAGTCCGTTTTTGACAACTTGCTTGGGACCGTTTCGTCATCCCGAGAATGATTAATTCTACACTTTTTGTCATCCGAGTTCGTTTCGGTATCGTTCTGTTGAATTCCGTGTTCTTTAGCGACTTTCCCACGTATGAGTTCGACTTTGTTAAATCACCATAAATTCTTGGAAACTCCAAAAATTCTGAATCTTGGCAATATTATAAAACATCGAGTTAGATTTCCAATGGTTCAAGCGGTGAGTCAATCGGAGTCCGGACGAGGGAGTTATGGTCGAAATAGCTAAGTCACTCTCATTCTCTAGATTCGGCCAAAACCACCTGTACCCGGTGCCGCGGCACACCTGGGCTGAGCCGCGGCACACTGGTGTGGCATTCTCAGCCAAAACCCGCTGTGCCGGTGCCGCAAAGACACTGAAGCCGAGCCGCGGCACCTGCGAAACACAGGAACAATTTTTAGGCCTGTGCCGCGGCACACCTATGCTGAGCCGCGGCACACAATGCGGTCAACTGCATAATTCGGCTTTTTAAGCGAGATTTCAGCCTTTTCCTTCATTTCTTCCTTCCGCTGGCGAGAGAGAGAGTTGAGGGAGGAGCTCTTTTCATAGCTATCACTTGTGTGTTGAAGATTTACCACTTTCAATCGGTTGGGAAGCCCGGATAGTCGATCTATCGCGTATTCCTTGGATCATAGAGCTTGGATATTCAAGAGGTAATTTCTTCGACATCTTGACTTCTCGTTTTTGTGTGGGTATTGACGTTTTGGATGATAAAACCATGGTGTATGAGGTGATATATGCGTGATGATGGACATGATTGGGTATTCATCGGATTTTTGAAAGATTATTCAAGAACACTTTGAATTTTGTGTTGGAAATTGGGGATTTTGTTTGACTTCATCCTTTTAATCCGTAGTAATTTAGATTAGTGATGGATTGATGATGATTTAGGTGTATTCTATCATTCCCATAGTTATTCCTTGGTTGGAGTGTATTGATTCGTCGTTTTGGTTGAGTTATTAGTCGACGCCTTCAAGGTGTCCGACAAAAGGTCTAGGAGGGGGGGGTTTGTGCGTTGTACGATTATTATTCATCGTACGATTGTTGATTTATCATTGATATGACTTAGGGACGACGTTGTGAAGAACTCAAGTCGGAACCCTTCCGTTCGTTGTCTTCTTCGTGGTTCAAGCTTCCCGGTCGAACCGTGTCCTTCGGGATCTTCGGTAACGTTTATTAAGGCAAGTATACATTTATGATTGTACGTTCTCGACTTTGAAAGTATGAAATATTGATGATATGATTATTTCTAGCCACTCCGGGACGGGCCTATGGTCCTCTGAGGGTTTCGTAGCCTCTGGTGCGATTCCATGGTTGATATGAACGAACCGTTTCTACGGCATTCATATGAAATAATGTTGGCATGTAATGAACGAACCGTTTTGACGGCATTCCTACATGTAACGGCGTATGATATGAACGAACCGTTTTTACGGCATTCACATACGTCTTGAGATTTTAGTCATTCCGAATACTAGTCTTATATTGATGAATTGACGGATATTGATGAATTGACGGATTACATTTGCTTTATTGTCGAGGAGTATCATGTTTCATATTGTTATACTTGCACTAGCTATTCGACGGCTAACCCCTTTATGGGGGAAATACGTTTCATGTATTTCAGGTTCCAGGAGATCGGACAGACGGGTGCAGGTCGGCATGAAGATGATGGGCAAGTGTGATCATGTCTTGTCTCCGGTTATTTTCTTGGATTCCTCCATTCAGTGTTGTTGTACTGGAATGGATTTTTAATACTCGAGTATTGTATTTCAGTTTCCTTGATGTTCCGGCCTGTGTCGCCGAGGTATTGATTTGTGCAGTGATGTATATGGTTTCATTGGTTATGGTTTTTGAATACCATTTGTATCGTCTTTCCTTCTATTGTATGTAAACCTTATCGGTCAAGTGTATAGTTTCGCGTATGTTTAGCCTTGTGTGTCCCACGGCGGGGCTCACGGCGCTGTAATATACCCTGAATAACTTGGGGGTGTTACAAAGACAGGGATTTCGCCTATGACATGTTGAGTCCCCACATTGGTACCACAGAAGAATCGAAGAAGCAGAAGATCGCTGGTAACTTTTCTGGCTCTAAAGGTGGCAACTTATAGAGACCTCCGACGACTAGCTGTTCTGCCGGGCAGTCTTCATGTTCTGTTAGAGGTAAAAAGAGTTTTTGTTCTGCTCCGGGCACCTCAACTCGCCCGGTAACCTATTTTAATTGTGGTCGTCCAGGCCACATCAATATGGAGTGCAACTTCCCACCGCTGAAGTGTCACACTTGTGGACAGATGGGGCATAGGGCAGCTTATTGCCCCGAACAAGATCAGACTTTGGACACTCGGGCTTCGGCCCCACCACCTATAGATCAGAGTATGAATCAGCGGCAACCAGTTAATCAATCACAGCAGTTACGGCAGAGGCCGTGGACGGAGTCAGAACGCTAGAGGGGGAGATTCTAGCATCGGTTCGGCACACCCACGAGTCTACGAGATGCGTCGATCAGACAAACACGATGCGGCGGTGGCCTCAGGTACCATTTATATCCTATCTCATCCAGTTCGTGTACTTTTTGATTCGAGTGCTACACATTCTTTCATCTCCTTGGAGTGTGTACGCCATTTGAATATAACTTGTATGACTGCTTGCGACCCTTTCATTGTGAAATTACCTAGCGGGGATAGAATTGTGGGGAATCGGGAGATTAGAGATTTTCTGGTGAATATATCCGGTATGGATTGGTTGTCGAACTTGATTATGGTTGATATGGAAGGCGAGGATATGATCCTCGGCGAGGATTGGCTTGATAGTCACCAAGCGATTATGAATTACCGCACTAAGGTTATCACTATGATGACTAAAGATGATTTCGAGTACTCATTTATGGGACGTAAACCGGGCCAACCTAAGTTGCTTCTCAGCACCATGAAGGCCGTAAAACTTTTGAATAAAGGCTGCACGAGCTATTGGTGTTATGCTTTGAATACGGAAGGGAACGAAGTCGATTTCTATTCGATTCCAGTTGTTAATGAGTATCCCGATGTTTTTCCGGACGACCTCCTAGGACTACTGCCGGATCGAGAGATAGAATTTTCTATGAACTTAGAGCCTAATGCGCCTCCGATTTCTGAGGCGCTCGGATGGCACCTTTCGAGATGCAAGAATTAAAGAGTCAGCTGGGAGAACTATTGGAAAAAGGTACATGTGTAATATCCGGGATCTGTACTACTGTTGTTTAATGTTATTTTATCCGAGTTATGTTGTACAGTGCGGAATCTGTACAGTATGGATAAAATAATTGAAGGACTGAGACATCTGTATTAGTATAATTGTCGTACTTGGTCGATAATTGCATTTGAGGATATAGTGTGTTGTGTATACGTATTCGGTATATTGAGATGACGAGCAAGATTAGTGTAAATGGCTAAGTATAGAAGCCATTGCGTACATTAAGCATATGAGCTTACGTACGTTAATCCCCAACAGTTACATACGTTAACGTGAGGTCTTTACGTACGTTTAAGTATCAGTGAGATATAGTTGGTTGATCAGAGAGGACTTTATCACGCGTAGCGTACGTTAAGCATAAGAGTTTACGTACGCTAAGACACAGACATAACGGACATTACGTAGTGTACATAATGTACATTATGAAGAGAATCGGACAGGATCAGGCTATGACCGACAAGTAGGTCCCGTGGTCGACAGCTTTCGGCGCAGAACGTGGACAGATGAGTCAATGTCGTGTATTACATATGTTATGAACTACACATTACGTACGCTAAATGTATATTTACTGTAGCAAGTCAACGTATGTATTACGTATGTTATGGCCTATGCATTACGTACGTAAGCGATCGAACGAAATAAGGCAATGAGCTCTGGAATGATGTTATGTACGATATGTAGGACCTATAGCGTACGTAAGGAAGAATTACGTACGTTAATGTTGATTGGTAACATACGTAATGAGCGCCGTAGATTATAAATTAAGGTTCGGTCTTTCATTTCATCACGAGAAGAAATCGATGCTTTTCCCTCAACTTCGTCCCTCTGAGTATGGTAGTGAAGATAAACCTCTTCTATCTTGGATATAAGCTTGGAAACATGAATTTGAGGCTTAGATATGAAGATATCAATGATCCTTGAGGTGTTTGATGTTGTTGTTCATGTTCTTGAGGTATGTTTATGAACTCTACACCTTGAATTCGGATTTTGATGTTATTGTTGATGAATGATTAGTATGAAGATGAGTATGGTGTTGTTGTTGAGATTCTTGAAGTTATGTGAATTGTATGTTGAAGAATACGATAATATATGACTTGAATTATAAGTTGGATGATTATCTACATGTTAAAGGATATCGAATTATGTTGTTTTGATGGCTATGAACATGGTTTAGAATCACTTAGTGTTCTTGAAGAACTTTTGATAAATAGAGCATAGCAAGACGATTGTTTGTTGAATTATCGATATTTTTAGATATGAAGATGGAATGTTCGTTAAGTCATGTTGATTGACGATAGATTAATGGTATATAACAAGGTGAGCATGCTAATGAGACGGAACCTGGAAATATGGTGATTAATCTTCGAATATGATTTCCTTTTCATTCGTATCCGTAATCGCATTGTGGTTGTGAATTCGTAATTGTTTGAGTGGGATTGTTCGGACTTGCAGTTAATCGAGCTATTGTGGAACCATTAGGTTTGTTGATTGGATTGTTGTTTCTTATCGAACTTGTTGTTTATCGAATTATTGTAATAGGTTGAGATTATTGATCGGTGATTATAACCGTGTATTGTGGTCGAGATGTCGCGGATCGTTTTGGTCGGGGCCGAGGAACTTGTAGACGACGGTAAGGAATTAGTAACAGCTTCATCGGTATCGAGGCAAGTTATTACCAGCTCAGTTTATAATATTTAATGAATGGTTTCAGTTTCATTCGTTTATAATTCGTATAGTGATGATTATAATTGTAAACTCTGGAGATTGGGGTTGTACGTTGTTTTCTGAATTTGGGAATTAAATCATAATGTATATGATTTACATTTACTATGGGTATACTTGGGTATCAAGGGTACATCGTGGTAAATACGAGGATATGAATTATATATAGTCCGTGTGTTGTGTCGAGAATTATTCGTCTCAACAGGCGATCGCCTCAGAGACCGGGCGACCGAGCCAGAGCCTAGCAGCCGAGGCAGATTGGTCGACCAAAAGGTCCCAGGACAAATCCCGGTGCCGAGCGATCGACATCTAAGGCGATCGTCTCTCGGTACTTGGCGATCAACCCCTGGTGACCGACCGATCGACCCCTGGTGACCAACCGATGATGACCGCCTCATGCCGCTCGAAGCCATCGATCGTCCAGTCGGCGAAAGCCGAACCTCAAAACAGCACCCACGTGCAGTTCCGAGGCAAGATCTGCATTTCGTGGATCATTGACCACAGCCTGTCAGCATCTTTCCACCAGCAGACAGACCCGCCGAAAGGTATCAGTGGGACGGCTCGTGACAGCAACTCAGGATGCGTGCTGGCTCCTCATTGGACCGCACAGATGGCTGCCAGCAGCAGCCGCAGGCTTTAAGGCAGACAGCCCATGTGACATAGAGACGATCGCCCATTATTATATTACATGAAAGGAGATCGCCCGCCAGTAAACAGGGCATCTCAGCCCCTATAAATAGAAGGCTGCCTCCACTTGGAAAACATCTCGACTCTCTAAACTCTCGAATTCTCGGCTGCCTCACATCCAGTTCAGAAGTTCATAATCCCAGCATATAACTTGGCTTTCTAACTCTCGACAACAGCTATCTCTTGGTTCTTCCTTCTCTCTCAGCACCTCTTACACGAAAGACGGTCGGCAGAGACGAATCAGGCAAAGCTTCGCTCAAGAGCTAGATAATAGGATCTTTTACACTCTTTGTAATTAGATTATTACATTAATACTTGTATCCCCGAATATTTGTATTAATAACATCTCGCGAGAGCATTCAAGCCTGGGCCTAACAAACCCAGCAAAACTTGTGTATTTTGCACCCCCACGGACGTGCTCTCGCAATTTGCTGTTGCTCGACCGTTCCAGCAATATCTATCTTCGAATAATATTTCGGGCAACAACATCGCTAGAAGAAGGGCTTGAACCTTCGATTTTTATTCCTACCGTCTCGAAGAACACTCACTGTTCTCTGGGGCATATACCTGAAGAAGCACTCACTGTTCTTCAGAGAAAAGCCTTCAGAATCATGACTTCTGCCTCCACGTCGAAGAAAGCTGCTGGCAGATCCGCCAGACGCCTCATTCTGTCTCAATCTGAGTCGCAGCCCATGGTGTAGGGTAGCCGCCGCGGTCCGAGACTCTCGATCCCGCCCCCGAGGAATGGCCCAAGCCTCTCGCTTGATCAGTTCCAAACCGCGGAACAGATCGAAGGAGCCCTGGCCACCCTACGGGAGCGACGGAGAGTTCTCGATGCGCCACCTGCTTTAACCCCCTCGGCCATCCGCTGCATGACCAAACGGAAGTTCAAGGCGTTACTGACCGAGCAATCGCCAGGAGGCTCCCATTCGCAAGAAGAGGCGCTCGCTAGACGGGGCACCTCTGTTTTCGATCGTCTAAGCAGCAACACGTCTTGGCGACCGGGGCAGTCCGGCCCCAGCCACGAGACGACGGAGCTCGAGTCCGTCACCAGGAGTTCGGCGTATCCGACTCCCATTTGGATCCTCCTGACCGAAGAACCGAGGTCGGCAACAGCGGAGTCAGGAGATCGGTACACAATCGCCTCGGCTCCCGCTCCGAAAGCCGACCCACGAGCGACCAACTGCAGTGATGGCCACGATGCAGCGCCAGCTCGATGACATGAAGGTGCTCCTGGAATTTCGGACAAGCGCCAAGAGCAAGATCGCCCGGCCGAGCGAGCCGCTCGCGGTCCACATCGAGCTCGCCCCCGTGCAGCGTAAGATCGCTCATCCGCAAACACCTTTGTACGAGGGGAGGTCGGACCCCGAGACTCACCTAAGCAAGTTCTGCATCTATATGACCGGGTGTGGGGCATCAGACGCGACCAGGTGCCGAATGTTCCCGCTAACGTTGGGCGACCTAGCCCACAGATGGTACATCTCATTGCCCCCGCGATCCGTGAACTCCTTTGATCAACTGGCGAATAGCTTCACAGCTTACTTCGCCGCCAAGGTCGCTCGGTCGGAAGGTCCCCATCGCATGATGCAAATCAGGCATGGAGAAGAAGAGTCCGACGCGGAATACATCGACCGGGTGGACGAGATCATCCTCAATGGTGAGCCCGTAAGCGACGAGATCGCCCTATACTCGATCCTAGGGGGATTCCATGGTCTTTCGCCTATGTTTAGTCATCTTACGAAGGACCATCCCCCAACCTACGCGATCTTCCGCGCTAAAGCCGCAGACTTTCTGGCCAGGCAAAGGTTTCTTCTTAGCCTATGAGCATCGCGATCGGCGCCCAAACGACGATCTCCAGTCTTCCAGCCCGATCGCCAATATCAAGCTACATCACCAAAACTGGAGGACTCGCTCGCCATCTACAGTACATCATCTAACATGTTGGACTAAGGCATGAGATCGCCTCCCCCGCACAACGTACACCATCGAAGGTCGGCATTTGACATGACGATCTGAGGTGGAAGAGTGCAGCCATGGTCCTGGTGGTCGACGGAACCGACTGCTTAGGCCATGCAAGGTTCCTTTGGGCTGAGATCGCTCGCCCTTTGTTTAAATACGAGGCGGGCGTAGTCGAAGGACCCTCCAAGTTAATCAGTGGACACGATCGCCCGCCCTCAAAGGTTCATCATCTAACATGGTGAACCTGGACAATGCGACGCGTCACTACCCCCGTCTCAACGTATACCGTCGAGGATTGCCATCTAACATGACGATCCGAGGTAGAAAAGAGCTAACTAGCCGCGGACGTGGAGTCGATTCATCCGATGACGCCCCGCGCAAGGACTCCTCTAGACCAAGACCGCACGCCATTCGTTTAAATACGAGGCGAGGCGCATCCTAACAGAGGACCCTCACAATAAAATGAGTCACGAGACAGACAATGTCGCTCGTGCACAAGACTTGGTCATGGAGTCGGTCCATCGAACTCCGCGACTGTGCACGATTCCTCAACGACGAAGCAATCAAATTTCTACGAGGGATCGGAAAAATTATTTATTGCAGGTACAAGACCGAAGATAGATAGCCAATCGACCAGATCGACCAAGTCCAAAACCAAAGTCCGCTCATCGGATCGCCCGTCTTCATCCTACACGATCGCCAGCAAGAACCACCTCACCCCATGTCTTCAACATCGGAGCAAGCTGAGGGGCAATTGTTGTGTCGAGAATTATTCGTCTCGACAGGCGATCGCCTCAGAGACCGGGCGACCGAGCCAGAGCCTAGCAGCCGAGGCAGATTGGTCGACCAAAAGGTCCCAGGACAAATCTCGGTGCCGAGCGATCGACATCTAAGGCGATCGTCTCTCGGTACTTGGCGATCGACCCCTGGTGACCGACCGATCGACCCCTGGTGACCAACCGATGACGACCGCCTCATGCCGCTCGAAGACATCGATCGTCCAGTCGGCGAAAGCTGAACCTCAAACCAGCACCCACGTGTAGTTTCGAGACAAGATCCGCATTTCGTGGATCATTGACCACAGCTGTCAGCATCTTTCCACCAGCCGACAGACCCGCCGAAAGATGTCAGTGGGACCGCCCGTGATAGCAACTCAGGACGCATGCTGGCTCTTCATTGGACCGCACAGCTGGCTGTCAGCAGCAGCCGCAGGCTTTAAGGCAGACAACCCATGTGATATAAAGACGATCGCCCATTATTATATTACATGAAAGGCGATCGCCCGCCAGTAAACAGGGCATCTCAGTCCCTATAAATAGAAGGCTGCCTGCACCTGGAAAACCTCTCGACTCTCTAAACTCTCGGATTCTCGGCTGCCTCACATCCAGTTCAGAAGTTCATAATCCCAGCATACAACTTGGCTTTCTAACTCTCGGCAACAGCTATCTCTCGGTTCTTCCTTCTCTCTCAGCACCTGTTACACGAAAGACGGTCGGCAGAGATGAATCAGGCAAAGCTTCACTCAAGAGCTACATAATAGGATCTTTTACACTCTTTGTAATTAGATTCTTACATTAATACTTGTATCCCCGAATATTTGTATTAATAACATCTCGCGAGAGCATTCAAGCCTGAGCCTAACAAACCCAGCAAATCTTGTGTATTTTGCACCCCCACGGACGTGCTCTCGCAATTTCTTGTTGCTCGACCGTTCCAACAATATCTATCTTCGGATAATATTTCGAGCAACAACATCGTGGTATTTGAATCATCGAACATCGAGGATAATCGTCGGTGATGGTTTCAACATTAAGATTGCTCCCGAAGGACTCGGGGCAAGTATCTTAATTTGATTTTGGTTTAATGTTGATGATTTTGATCATGCATATTGTCAATCATGTTGTTGAACATGAGGTCGTCCTAGTTGATTTGTCATAATGTCATTCATGTTATTGATTCATATGTTTTTCATGTTGATGAACATATTAATTTGCATATGTGTATGCATAGTGTATTGTGTATGTTGTATTGATCCGATGGAATCGTGTGATCTATGCTGAGGGCACTGGATCAGATGTCCACCTCGTGTTGGCCCGACGGGATCATCTTGGGATCTATGCTGAGGGCGCTGGATCATTGGGCGGGTTTTCCACCTCGTGTTAGTCCCACGGGATCATCTTGGGATCTATGCTGAGGGCGCTGGATCATTGGTTTATCCTGTGTTGTGTTGATGGAAGCATGTGGATTCTCATCATTGGTTTTACCATGTGTTATTGTTTGCATATGTATATTTTTGGTTATCCACCTCGTGTTGATCTAGTAGGATCATCTTGGGATCTATGCTGTGTGCGCTGGATCATTGGATTTCCATTGAGTATACCTTGTTATCATTGTGAACATATTGACGTTGTCATATGAGTATCCATTCGTAGGCCTTGTGTTAGGACCATGTCCGTATGTTGTACTGATCTGATCTCGGATTAGACTGACGTGATTGTCGTGGTATTTCTTATCTTGAGGTATGCTCCGTATTTCCCTTGGTATTTGTCTTTAATGGACAATCGATTATCGTGCTGGGGTTTGATGATGATATCCAATGGATCGAATTGGTCAGAGTTAGTAGATTTCGTAACAGTCAGTTATGATGATGTTTTGAGATCCTTGGGTATTGTGTGAGATATAGTACATATGTTTAGGTATGAGTTTATCGTTTTGTTGAGGATACGAGATGTGAATTTTGGTAAAGTTATGGTGGTAAGATCACACTGGTAGTATTCTTACCTAGTATCTCATTGGTACGTAATTATTGATGTGATGTAACCGTTATCATTGTTGAGTATTATGGCTGACCCCGTCGTGGGCTTTCTTTTTAGGTACTTGGAGTATCGAACTCGCATCTTTCATGAAGAGATGAGCTTCCAGGAGGATACTGGCTAGGGCATGTATTTGTGTTTTGAGTTTCCTGATCAGTTGTTGTATTCCGCTGCTAGAGTATTTTTAATTGTTTGTCTTTTCCACCGCATGAGTATTTTGAAATGGCCTTTTGGTATCTGGTAACTTAAGGTACTTGGAAATGGTTTTCTAAACTATTTTGTCGGTACGTGTAAGCGATAGCTTAACGTATATTTTTAAACAGTTGAGTTTTGGCATTTCGGGCCTTGTAGTTTCAAATGAGATTTTACGATGGTTTTGATAAATATATTTTACAAGTCTTCGAATGTTTTTAAAAGATAGTACCGTTGTTAGCCTCTTAGGCGTTTGTGAATATTTGCGAAAATGTCTTTCATCCAAGGGGTTCTATCAGGCTTCTGAAGCCAGAGGTAAGGACAACCGAGGAGGAGGAGCGAGTTCATATTTGGCTCTTCCTCGAGTCGTCAAGATCGAAGAGATAGATGATTTGGAGGATATCGATGTTGGGTACGTTTGAGATGTAGCCTTGATTTGTATTTTTCTTGTTTTTTGGATTGATGTTTGACTCAGTCTGTATTGTAGTATTGATCTACCTTGTAATGATAGTAATTGAGAATCTTGATATTTGAGGTCGTTTGATGCATTTTTCTTTCCTTTTGGTGTTGTACCCGAGATTTCGTGATAATCTGGGTAAACCTTGTGGTGATTCGATACGTCAAGTCGTGAGGACTTGAGCGCACGATCGATATGGTCCTAAGGACTATGTCTGTGTTATTTTCTTTGCGTGGCGTGAGGCAGTGTTTGCATGGGCGTCTGATGCTGACGAGAATGGGGAAGTGTACACCGATGATTGTAGACATGTACAATGGGCGGATCCCGCTGGGTGTGTATGTCGGTGTTACGAGTCATGCGGTTGGTACGACTTTTTGGCTTGTCTCTAGCGGAGGAGTCATGATTCGACTGATCTCGCACTTGGTTGAGTATTTTTTTTATCACTTGATTTCACCGTGTTCAGGCAGAGGAGAAGCGGGGACCCGAGGGGTTTGCCCAGTTGCTCAGGCGAAGTGGTTCGCGGTGAGGAGTATTCCTGGAGATGTTGTTTTCAGATCCTAATGGATAATTCATATCCCGAGTTGTTTACCCTTAGTTTCGGGGACGAAACTCGTTTTAAGGGGGGGTATGTAATATCCGGGGGTAATTTTTTTTCGTTTCACTGTTGTGTTGTACGTATTCATTTAGAATTGTACAAGTGTTGTTGTATTTGACTGATACAAGGTATATAGTATTGGGATATTTCGGAATCGAAATATTTATACTTGTCGTCGGTTTTGTTTTCGTCATTGGATGTTGCTTGGTGAGTGTGGAAATTTTTGGCTAAGTATATTAGCCATAGTGTACGCTATATGTATAGCATTACGTACGTTACGGTCGGAGTGTTATGTACGTTAAGCAATGTTGGTTACGTATGTAACACAGGGTATCAAATCAGATCTATCTTTCGGCGTGTGGGACCAGGCCAGGCTGGATTCGTGGAGTTCGATTGGGACAAGCTGGTTAACACACATTATGTACGCTATACCTTGTGGTTAATGTACGTAATGCTTAGGCTGTTTACGTGCGTAATTTTGCTAACGTACGTAATGGGTACCCCGTTTTGAGGCAGTGAGTTTTGGACTACGTAGCGTACGCTGCGTAGAGGCGATAACGTACGTTAAAGGCGTAACGTACATTAAGGTGGCGCTCTAGCGGCCGTAATTAGCTTTTCAGATTATATATCTTAGTTTCGTACTTCATTTCTTCACGAACCATTTTCTCTCCCTAGAATCGTCCCTCTAGACTTGTTCTTGATACTTAGTCTCTTCCAACTTGATTTGGAGCTTCATAACTTGGATTGAAGCTTAGGAACTTGGAGTTTGGAGTGTTTCTTGATGGTTTGAGGTTGTTCTTCACTTCTTCAAGAGGTATGTCATTAATCTGGTGTTGAACTCGAGATTATGATGTTGTTATTGTTGGTTACTTCGTGTTTTGATGATTTGTTGGAGGATAGTATGGTTCTTCATAGTTTTGATGAACTTATTATGAAGAACATGATGCTATGGCTTTAGTTTGATTGTGTTCTTGATGTTTTAAGAATACTTGGAGGTTAAAATCATGTCTAGGAAGAGTTATGTTAAGATTTTTTAGATGATTAATATAGCATTGGGATGATTATTGTTGTTGGTTGTGTTCTTGAGAGATTATAACCATTTTAGTAAGGATTTATGATGAATTAGGAGGTGATTATCATAATTCTGAAATGGTTAAGTTAATCTTGTTGATTAATCCGAATTCATGATGAATTGGTGGTTGATTATTGTTTAGACATTATGTTAGTAGGGGTTGATGATGTTCTTGAGGTATTGATGAGGATATAGGTGATATTATCATTTTGAGTTGATTGATTTGATGTTGGTCTTGATAATCCTTGTTGAATTGTTTTTCACAAGTGTTAAGGACATAATGATCATGTTAATTGATCATTGAGGTGTTAGAGGATATTAGAATTGATAGTTGAGAACTATGATATTCGTTTGTGGAGTTTAACCGATTCGTGATTGGATCGGGATTAGCTTTGGTGCTGTTTTCTATTGATTTTTGTGTTATTGAATGAATTGTATTTCATTCAAGGTTGTTCGAGTGCTTGTGATCGTCGGAGGATGCCGTTCGTCGTTTCGTGGGAGGACGTTGATCGTGGAAGGACTTTATCGCCTTCGGTTTGAGGCAAGTTTTATACTTGTACTAGTCAATGAGATTAATGTTATCATATATGTGCATGAATGTGTTGGATCATTTCGAGATGTAGTCTCTTCATGATATGTTGATGTCAGGGAATTGGTTGATACAAAACCCTTCGGTAAATATGCCAACATTGTTGATTGATCGTCTTGTTGTCATTGTTATTTGTTAATGGCCGGTTCAAGGCATTGAGATACTTGTTGGATTATGTTGTTGTCGGTAGCCGGTTTGCGGTATGGATGTATCGATGGTTATTGTTGACTGATGTTCCATTGAGATATCTTTGTGATCATTGTTATTGATATCGTTGTTTTTCTGTTGTATTGGCCGTCTGAAGGCGTTGACGTAATCGATTATCATCACTGTTTCTGGTGGTCGATTAAAGGCACCGGGACATCTGTTCTAACTGTATCGTTGTTATTGATTGGTCATTCTAAGGTAATTAATGTATTGAATTGGGACTGTCGAAGACATTTTCCATCCGTTGAGTCATTGTTATCGATTGGTCGTTCTAAGATAATCGAGGTATTGAATTGGAACTGTCGAAGACATTTCCCATCCGTTGAGACATTGCTATCAATTGTTCGTTTTAAGATAATCGAGGTATTGAATTGGGACTGTCGAGGATAGTTCCCATTCGTTGAGTCGTTATTATCAATTGGTCGTTCTAAGATAATCGAGGTATTGAATTGGTACTGTCAAGGATAGTTCCCATCCGTTGAGTCGTTGTGATCGATTGGCCATTCCAAGGCAGTCTAGGTATTTGAATTGGGACCACGGAGGACGGTGCCCATCCGTGATTTATTGTTGTCGTGTTGGCCGACTCAAGGCAACACCCTATTATTCTTGTGAATTCGGTAATCTTGGGATCATTGCCATTTGTGATTAATGGTGTTTCGGAGGCTAGTCTCGGCTAGTGCTCGATGGGTAAGTTTGGGACATGAACCTTCACGGTTGGTTTCCCAACACCTGCAGTTCAGTAGGTCACGGTCATGTTGATGATCTCATTGTGGGTAAGTTTGGGGCTTGAAACTTCGCGATTGGTTTCACAACACCTACAGTTTAGTAGGTCACGGTCATGTTGATGATCTCATTATGGGTAAGTTTGGGGCTTGAACATTCGCGGTTGGTTTCCCAACACCTACAGTTCAGTAGGTCACGGTCATTGGGTGATCTCATTATGGGTAAGTCTGGGGCTTAAACCTTCACGGTTGGTTTCCCAGCACCTGCAATTCAGCAGGCCACGGTCATTGGATGATCTCATTGTGATACAACTTCGTGTCGTGGCTTCGGCCCTTAGATGATATAGCTTCGGGCTGAGTGGCTTTTTGGCCATTATGATGATTGGCAGCTTCGGCTGAGTGGCTTTCAGGCCACCGTGATATTTTGGCAGCTTCGGCTGAGGGCTTTCAGGCCATTGTGATGTATTGGTATTTCCGTTGGAGCCTTCGGGCATTGTGACTCGTATTTATTTCAGCTCTGGTTTGGTTTAACTTTAGGTAATTCAGTGTTGTGTTCTATGATGATGATTCGCCGTTGGGCACTTTTGTACTAACCTGTTGAGCAGGTACTGATCGTATGTCGTGGGCATAGTTGTGAGCATCTCGTATTACCATTGTTGTACCATTTATTTCCGCCTTTGGATGCATATCATGTTGTATATGTATTTGATATTCATTATCTGGATGACTGACCCCATGGGGGCGGAACATGTTTTCATTTTTTAGGTGCTTGCGAGGAGAGAGTTAAGATACAGGGGCATGATGATGGCGACGGGGCATTCGAGCGATACTAGTCCGAGATGTTTCGGTGTTCATGTCGGTCAGACAGTTTGGAGTACTCCAGTTTCATCAGTTGTTGTCATTTGTATTATCTGAGCAAGGCTCGTGGATGTTGTTGTATTTTCATTTTGGCCATGTAGGCTTATTTTTGTCGTTGAAATTCTATATTGGATTAATATGTCAGATATCATAGTAGGGACTGTGATTTCCCCCTTTGGTCAGTTGTTGTGTTTTAGACGTGTTCGCCTGGTGGATCTCCTAGTGTGGGGTCCACGGCACTGGAATAACCCAATGGGATTTGGGGGCGTTACAATTTTATCTTTAATTTGGTCCATTTCTCTTTCTGTTTTTTGTATACTTTATAGAGTTGAGATTACAAGTGAACATAAATTCATATTTTCAAATTTTGAGAAAATGATCGAATATGCTTTGAGAAGTGATATTTGGATATCGACTGAATAATAAAACTTAATTTTTCTCGGTGTGAAACAGACTTGTATGGAAGAAAGAACTAGAACTTCAAGAAATTTTGGTTGTGATCTTGATGGTATGGATAACTAGAAAATCGAAAAAAATGAGCCGGATATCTATGGTTCGTTTCTTATGTAATTTATAGAAAATAACTATAAGAATCAAACCAAATATATTTGGATGGTTTTGCTTCTGGTATTTTAATTTTTTAGAAAAACCAGACCGATCCTCAAGCCTATAGGGGATAGTTTCTAAGGAGAGTATGAAGTTTATATAATGGCATGTGGTAATTAGTAAGTTTTAAAGGTATACAGTAGGAAAAATCAACAACTTTGTAAGTGTAAGAAAACTGCAAGAAACTAAAGAGAATACAAAGAGAATAGAGAGAATATAGAGAAGATATTTCTCTTGGAATCAATTTTCATTAAGAAATAAAACCCTATTTTTAGGAAAACTTCACAGGTCACAAACGTGATTATATAATTTTATCAGGGGCATAATAGTCATTCACATGTTATAATATATTATCTTATTACGGACTTCGAGAAGTGTGCATTTCAACACTCCCCCTTAAATGACTATTTATGTAAATGTATGGTGAACTAGTTTGAAGAAAAAAATAATACGAGAAAAACTTTCAAACTGTTTGTAGTCGAGCTTGTAACGATCATATCTTGATGCATCATAATATTGCTAGGAAGACTCTGTGGGATAAAACTTCAGCAATCTGCAATCTCGTAAATTTGCTCCCCCTTATCTTGATAGTTCTTGTATGAGTATTCCTGTGCCGTCTCAGTAAAACTTCGTGAGACAAAAACTGAGTGAATCTGTCATGTATATCATTCGATGTTGGAGTATCCATATGTTGCCTCATTAAAACCTTATCAAGAAAACCCAGTGGGAAAAACTTGATCGAATGAAAAAGAGTACAACTACTCCTTCTGTTTTCACATCTTTGAGGAATAATTTTGAGCTTTATAGTGTTCCTCATTATGCCATGAATATTCTTCATTAAAACTTTATTAGGAAAAACCCAATGGGAAAAATCCGAATGAAGGGAAAAGAGTACATTATTCATACTAATACGCCATTCATGTTGCCTCAGTGAAAACCTTGCTAGGAAAACCCAATAGGACAAAACCTCAGTCAAGGAAAAAAAGAGTGCAACATGTATATACACATATGCCCCAGGCATTTCAATAATCCTCCAAAGATTAGTATCATATTCAGTGCAGTTTGTAATATCGAACTCATGTTCTTTGCAATATATTCTGAATCTCTTTTGGAGACTCCATATTAGTTGTGATTTAGCTGCCTCGTTAAAAACCTTGCTAGGAAAACCCAGTGGGATAAAACCTCAGTCAAGGAAAAGAGCACAGAATATAATTTCCTTTTACAACACCTTACTTTGAGTGATTGCACGCACTGATAATATGTTTAAAATCTCTTCAGGAGTCACTTTCAGTAATCCCATTGTTTCATTTTATTATAAGGGCATATATTCAATTCCGATGGATTTCAATATCCTCATTTCCAATATCCATATTTCACAATCATGGATTTCAATATCTTCATTTCATTCATAGCGCTATATTGTGTCGACACATTTCAACATTTATTTCCCCAAAGCAACATAACTTGTCGAGATATCTAATTATTTTCCTTTATAGTTATGTATATATACTTCAAAAATATATGCCTCATTTAATCATTTGATTTAATTTATATTCGGGAAATTATTATGCATTTATCAAAGCAGTTGTAGTTGGTACCACAGATTAATAATATATCATGCATCTTTGAACTTCAAGTTCATGTTTCAGTTGTGAGGATATATTGTGATGCATTTCACATATTTCCAACTAATAATACTCCCCATCATGCTAAGAGATTTTTTGAGCACCAAACTGATAGTCCAGTATCTCAGTATTCATCTTTAGTCATGGGAGTTCATATATTATGTTCTCGATATTGGCTGGAGGACTTCGAATAGTATGCCAATTGATATCCCTTGTATGCGCATATCTTGGTCCTTTCTAGGATCTATTCAAGTTTATCTGGGATATATTACTAGATTTATCTTATCTGGAATATGTGCTCAAACTGTGAGAAAATCATCTCGTAAATTTTCGATTATGAGTCATATACAGATGTGACTATCTAGTGGATCCATAATATCTAGTAGTTCACATGTAGATGAAGCGGGCTCATACTCTCCCTAAATATATTCCAATTTTATTAGGAATTCGTTCCCAATACTAGCTAGTGGTGATATTAATCGCGAATAAATATTTGAAGACATGATGTGTCTATATCACCATATAGATATTTTACCGATATATCACATCATCTCTCGGTGCCATTATTGCATATCATTATCAACATGGAGTCGCCGCTCCCACATGTCACATTATATTCATCATTCAAATATAGAACCGTAGTTCATACGCTTCAGGATATGAATTATTCAAACGCAGAGTCAAATCTCATATGCGTAATTACAATCCATAAATAGATTATCATTGTATTCACGATCACCCATACTGAGGATTTGATTATCATAATGGATTCAATGCTTTTGAATCTTCATAATATTACCCATCTCTCCCAATGAATATCATAAAAAGAATTTATCGAGCTCGACTCGAAAGATTAAGGGTGCTAATGAGAAATGGCATCCCAGAAGATATTCGAAGGTTTATTGTAACACCCTCAAGATTTACCGGGGCGTTACAGTGCTGTGAATCCCATGTGGGACCCACAAGGATATTTTAAAGATTATATAAACTCCTTTAAATAATTATTAAGAAAGTGATTCCACGATGATACAAATACGAAAACGAAATACTTTAGGAAATAAATTGGCAAATACGGTTATTACATAATTTTAGAATTTTCAAGAGTTTAATTCAAAAGAAACGAAATAACAAGACTCCTTCCCAACACTCCTGCACATATTCAACAAATTTGCCTAGCACGACGAATCGTGCCAGCCAACCTAGTCAGACAGTATAATTAAAATTCATCGATAGAATAAGATAAATCAGCGGAACAATATCATAATTTGATTTGGCAAAAAGTTCACAGAACACTCAACATTTTCTTTTCTACCAACACATAAACTCCCACGGTCGCAACCAAGGGTCACGGAAGTATCTACACAGGAATACTCCGGACATGGGTACCATTCAGGTTTTATCCCTCAACACATTTCCGTACGGGTACCATACAGATTTTACCCCCAACACATCGGCCCATCAATATCAAATTTCTAAGGAAGGTGAAAACACAAAACTCACAAATAACGAAATAAAATCAATCTCTGAATTTAAACTAACATAGTCCGAGCAAGATATCACTTGCCTTAATTCCGACGAGGTAATTCCCTTCCTGCGAACAATAGATCGAACGACCACTATTAATCGAGAGCTCAACCTAATTACATATTCGTGATTAGTACCTCGTAAAAATGATGAATAACAACGATTCCCCCCCTTCCTGATTGATTTCTTATCCTAGTTCAACTCCTAACGTTGGGACCATGATTCTACGATTGATAATAAGGCGAACTACTTACAATTCTCAATTCCTTGATTATCAATTTATCACAACATGATAACCACAATACTCCTTATAATATCTATCCAATACGACTACAACTACAATCAAAATTATCAATTTTCTAACTACTTTAGTTAAAATTTCACAACTTCAGGGTAGAATGGTTGAGCATAATTCTAGAATAATCCTCGTTTATATGATTGTTTATCTAATTCGGTATTTTGATAACTAATTCATCTTTAACAATTTCAACGAGTTTAACAAACAATAATCGGACAACTTAACACAATCTATTACATAAATAACCAAATTGCATTGGCAAAATAGGTTTAGTCATAAGGTTACAATCCAATATACAATTTTCACAACAAGATATATGAATTGCTGGTCTGAGATAGGCTTCGATTAAGGTTCGTGCTAGTTTCAATGGTTTGATTCTCTTCAAGAGTACAAAACTTCCTAAAACAACCGAAATCCGATACGACATAGCTAACAATACCAAAATAGGTTCAATGATTTGCTAGGCTTACCTCAAATGACGAAGAACGATGAAGAACAACGAAGAAGGACGAAGAATGGGAAAAAACACCTTCAAAACCTTCTCCGAAACATGACCAATCCAGTCTACTATGATAATATTCGGAATAGGGGGGGTGGGAGTTGATCAAAGTGGCTGGAGGATGTTTTGAGAGAGAGAGAGAGAGAGAGAGAGTGTGTGATTTGGTTCCGTTAGAAATGAAAGAGGAGGTGCTATTTTATAACATCCGATTACATTTAACGTATGCTACGCCTCATACATTACGTACGTAAGGCCTTAACATATGTTATCCCATTGCTTTAAAGTACGTAAGTATGGATCATAGGCTACTGCCCTAAATGGCCCCATTTTTACGTACGTAATGTCGCAGTAGTGTACGTTAGGGTTTATGACTATCATACGTTATGGTCAGTTGACTTTATTGTCTTGTCGGAAGATTCTTGTAGTCCTGACCAAGCGTAATTGGAGATTCTTGTCGGAAGACCAGAGGAGGGCTTACGTACGTAACATATACATAATAACGTATGTAGTGCACTGCGTGTAGCGTACATAATATATACAATCTAATGTACGTAATACACTCTGTGTAGCGTACGTAATTCCTACATCTAGCGTACGCAATATATATTAATTCACTTAATCATTTTATCATATATAACCACACAGCGTGACTTCCTTTAGACTCGTCAAGCAATTTCCTCAGGGAACAAGACGCTGGCCACCGTCATATTCGCACTGGTATTTGCTCAACGACATCAGGGTCTATCACAATGAAATCGTCAATATCACACAATTATATCATAATAACATTTCATAAATGTGGACAATGTTTGTTCGCAACAATACAGTTTAAACACAACGTGTAAAAGTTCAAGCATCGTGGATTGGAATGTAATATATGTGACACCCCCATAATTTACGGAGATATTACAGCGCCATAGATTCTTTTTGGAGAACCTATCAGGCTTTGACCGACATAAAAATGCATTAACAAACAACGAAACGGAGACATTGACACACTTAAAACCAAAATCAACTTCAATACGACATACATCACGAAACAACTCAATACATAGGATCATAACTGATACAACCATCACAACTGATCCACAACATCAACAACAACCAACAACAATATAATATATAATACATGACAGTACCCGCGCGAGTACAAAACCAAAATACCACTCTGACCACGACAAAACGACCATAGACTCAACATAACACATGATATCAATACTGTCCACCAAGCTCGTTCCCACCCTGTGCTGGCTCATCTACTGGACCTGTACCTGAATACAAAACAAGTATATTCACCCCCGAAGAGGTCAGCAAACAGCCGGTGCAAGTACAATGATTCCAAAATATGTACTACAAGTGAATAAACAACAGAAATCACAGTGCCAGCACATATATTCCAGAATACAAATCATCATCACAAAACAACCTCCCGATCTGTACTGGCCCTATACCTCATGCGAGATACACACCCCAGGGAGTCCTCGTCAGGCCCTCTCTGGTTGTACAACTCCACCGAGTGATCCGTAGGGAACGCGGCCTAGAGGATCCCAAGGGATCGTCACTGGTTTTAACTCGGTTCACACATGCTCAGAAACCACATGGCACAAACTACTTTCTGAAATCATCAGTTTTCACAAAATCACATTTTCACGTATTCACACGAAGTACATTAAACGTAATCAAAGTACTTGCCTCGATTGGAACGACACAAGAAACAATGAACGGAAGGACGTACGGTCCGAACTTTCCTTAACAATTCAATTTTAACATAATACTATATCAAATACAATACTATGGAAGTTGAGAAGAAGCACCCTAAGTTCTACCCTTAGGGACAACCGATCGAACATTACGGAGGTAGCAAGGGTCATACTCAAGAACGGATGAAAACTCGGAATTAAATCCGTAAGCGTTGAGGAAAAACAAAGGATTATGATTACAAAATCATTATCTAGCACAAATCAGAGCTAAAAACGGTTTTAAAAGATGAAAATCCGACAAATCCCCAAATTCCCGAAAACTAGGGTTAAGATGAATTTACCTTGATTCGGACGATAAAAGTTTATGAGATGTTGTTAGCTTGATACTAGGAACTCAAAAACGTAGTTGGGTGATGAAATCCGACCAAAATCTGCACTATCTTATGCTCAAGATCGCCCAACCGCCGGAGAAGAAGGGGGGAATGGTGAAAATGACAAATTCTAGAACATGCAGGCCTATTTATACTGGCCGCTATTAGCGTGCGCTACGGCCCAAGTATAGCGTGCGCTAACACTATGTTGGCAGTCCATAACCTTCTGTCTGACTTCGCTAGTGTGCGCTACACATATGTTAGCATGCGCTATATACCGGCACCAGCGCGCGCTGCTCCAATATTAGCGTGCGCTGACTGCTTGTGTTCAGACTCCAAAAACATTCTGTCCTTACTGCCAGGCCCAAATAGTGTGCGTTACCAACACATCTAACGTGCGCTAATACACCTTAATAGCATATGCTAGTCTACTTTTAGCATGCGCTAATGACCCATTCTAGAATCTAGAAAGCCTACTGTCCAGTTGGCCTAATGTGCGCTACTAACAATAGTAGCGTACGCTACGGATACATGGTTAGCATGCACTTGTAATGTAGTCTAACGTGCGCTAACTGCTACTTCCCAGCATTAAAATCACGAAGTCCGGTTAGAACAATCACAACCCGAATATAAGAGAAATCGACATCAACATTCCTATACCATCACCAATATACACACGTTTCCAAATGCCAAACGATACAACATGGAAATTACAAATCAAATTCTCAACAGAATACGTCTAAAATAGCTTACATAATTAATAAAATACACGGATATTACATCCTTACCCCCTAAAAAGAAGTTTCATCCCGAAACATAAGATTCGAATAGTCCAGGGCATCGAGCACGCATACTATCTTTAGTTTCCCACGTGGCTTCCTCAATTCCATGTTTAGACCATTGAACCTTTACTAACGGAATCGCCTTCAATCGCATCTGTTTCACTCGTCGCTCCAATATGACTACCGGTTGCTCTTCAAACGTAACATCATCATTTACCTCAATCTCTTCATAATCAATAATGTGGTTAGGATCGGAAATATACTTACGTAATTATGAAACATGGAATGCATTATGAACGTGACTAAGTGTTGGAGGTAACGCTAGTCGATAAGCCACATCACCTACTCTGTCCACGATCTCAAAAGGACCAATATAACGAGGACTAAGCTTCCCTTTCTTACCAAACCGAAGGACTCCATGAGTCGAAGATACTTTCAACAAAACATGATCTCCTGCCTAAAACTCTAACGGTCGACGTCGAATGTCGGCATATGACTTTTGTCGACTCTGGGTGGTCAATAACTTTTGTCGAATAACATCAACCTTCTCCCTCATTTGAATTAACAAATATGGCTCTACTCCAAGTAACTCGTACGGTTCATCCCAACAAAGTGGCGATCTGCACCGTCTTCCATATAGTGCCTCATATGGAGCCATACCAATTGAACTATGCCAACTGTTATTATACGCGAACTCAATTAATAATCTCCCAATCATCTTTCCAATCCAACACACAAGCTCTCAACATGTCTTCCACAGTATGGATAGTTCTCTCCAATTGTCCATCCGTTTGAGGATGATATGCGGTACTAAAATTGAATTCAGTACCGAGTGCTCGATGTACTGCTTGCCAGAAATGTGATACAAAGCATCTACCACGATCCGAAACAATACTCTTTGGGGTACCATGGAGTGTCACAATATCTGCAATGAACAAACGGGCCAATCTCTCTGGTCACAAGTATCTCTAATGCCCAGAAAATGTGCTTATTTGGTTAGTCGATCAACGATTACCCAAATCATATTCATCCCAGTTCGCGTTCTTGGAATTCCCATAATAAAATCCATCGCGATATCTTCCCACTTCCATTCCAGAATCGGTAACGGTTGCAATTTTACGGCAAGTCTATGATGTTCAGCTTTAACTTGTTGACAAGTTAAACATTTCGATACATATTCCGTTACATCCCTCTTCAAATTCGGCCACCAATTTTTTTTTTCTTCAAATCCTTATACATTTTAGTCGTACCCGGATGAATCGAGTACGGAGTAGAACGTGCCTCGTTCACAATCACTTGCTTAAGATCATCCCGATTAGGTACACAAGTTCTACCTCAAAATCGAAGAACTCCGTCCTCGTCGATTAGGAATCCAGGAGCCTTTCCTTTACTGACATCTTACCGAAGATGTATAAATAAAGGATCATCTAACTGTTTGGACTTAATATCTTCAATCACGGAGGGTCTGATCTCAAGGAAACGTAATTGTCCTTGAGTTACTTGAGGCCAAACTTCAATCCCCAAATCAATTAACTCTCGTCTGAGCTTCTATTTAATGGTAAGTAATTCTAATCTCTGCAACATGATTGACTTACGGCTCAAAGCATCGGCGACGCCATTCGCTTTACTTGGATGGTAAAGAATGTCAAGATCATAATCTTTAATCAGTTCCAACCATCGCCGCTAAAGCATATTAAGATCTTTCTGAGTAAAAATATATTTCAGGCTCTTATGATCCGTATACACTCGACAAGAAGAACCATATAAATAATGTCTCCAGATCTTCAACACAAACACAACAGCGTCTAAATTAAGATCATGGGTAGGATAATTCATCTCATAAGGCTTCAATTGTCGAGATGAATGCGCAATTACCCTCTCATTTTGCATCAATACACATCCCAATCCTTGTTTTGAAGCATCACTATAAATAACAAAACCCTCTGTTCCATGTGGTAAGGCTAGAATCGGTGACGTAGTCAACCGCTTCTTCAACTCATCAAAACTCTTCTGACACTCATCACTCCACTCAAACTTATGAGTTTTCTGTAATATCTGATTGAGTGGTCGACTAATTTTCGAGAATCCTTTGACAAATCGACAATAATAACCGGCTAATCCCAGAAAACTCCAAACTTCCTTGACATTTCGCGGGGGTTCCCAAGCTAAAACTGCTTCAATCTTCTGAGGATCTACCCGATCACCCTCGGCCGATATAATATGACCAAGAAAAGCAACATCTTTCAGCCTGAAACCGCACTTAGAAAATTTAGCATAAAGCTTATCAGACCTCAGAATATTCAGCAATATTCTCATGTGTTCGGCATGCTCTGATTCGCTCTTGGAATAGATTAAGATATCATCAATAAACACCACCACAAATTTATCGAGATATTCAATAAAGGTATTGTTCATAAGCTGCATAAACACTGCTGGAGCATTAGTCAAACCGAAAGGGATAACCACGAATTCATAATGCCCATATCTCGTTCGAAATGCAGTCTTCGGAATATCCGAATCCTGAATTTGCAATTGATAATATCTCGATCTCAAGTCAATCTTTGAGAAAATTGTAGCTCCTTGCAATTGATCAAATAGATCATCAGTTCTTGGCAACGGATAATTGTTCTTGATAGTGAGTTTATTCAACTCACGATAATCAATACATAACCGTAAAGATCCATACATCTTCCGAACCAATAACACCGGCGCTCCCCAAGGGGAAGCACTTGGTCGAATATAACCCTTGTCCAACAATTCACTCAGTTGCTTCTTCAACTCTTGAATTTCCAATGGGACCATTTGGTACGGTGCCTTAGATACTGGTTCCGCACTAGGCTCTAGTTCGATAGTAAACTCCAGAACACGGTGCGGCGGAAATCCGGGCAAATCACCTGGAAATATGTCTGGAAATTCATTCACCACTGGAATAGAAGATAACTGAACTCCGCCAGTTTCTGTCTTCATTGCATAACACCAATAACCGGTACAGCCTTGAATGAACAACTTCATCGTCTTCATGGCTTGGATAATCTTCCCAGAAGTACCAGGTTTTTGCCCTTCAAAAAACGTGTTCCGTACCATCCGACGCAACTATCGAAATTATTTTCCGACGATAACCACCACTGCCCCCTGACGATTTAACCAATCATCACCCAGAATCAAGTCTTCTCCCTTTGTTTCAATCACAATTAAATCGGATGGCCAATCTCTGCCGCCAATGGTTACAGGACAATTGACAATCTCTCGATCCCCAACTATCCTTTCCCCACTCCGCAGTCAAACAATAAAAGGTTCACACGCAGAGATGCCATCAAGACCCAAAGGACTCACATAAGACAATGATATAAAGGAATGAGTAGCTCCAGAGCATCTTGTATTTTTCATATGTAAGTGATATAGAGTGAGAAAGAACTTAGAGTTCATTCAAAAGTCTTCATCTTCTTCTTCATCTTGTTCTTGGTGGTTCTTAGGGAAAAATAAAAAAATCAATAGAGAGATCATAGATTATATACTTAGAGTATTATAATATTGATAAACAATCTTCTACAACCTTGTTCTAGCCATATCCTTGGAGAATAACGAGGTTTAGTCATTCCGGTCGTTTCTCCGGCGCGTGGCAAGTAGAGACGCGGTCCTTTCGGCGTTGGATCATCCAAGATCTTGGAGCAAATTGGATCATAGGGAATTCAACTAAAGCTTGGGGAATAGCTCAAGAGAAGGACACCATTTAATCAACGACTACAAGGGTATGTTTCTCGTGTCTCTTTTGTTTCATTTTTAATATGCGTATATACGTAGCTCGATCGATCCTCGTAGGGATTCGGATTGAATTAATTTTCATTTTATCACTTCCGCTGGGCCTTTGTTTTAGGCACCGAATCCCAACAATATTATCGGAGCGTAGGTCTTGCGATCGTATATATGATATTATCATTTGTAATGCTTGATTAGATGGTGAATGATTTGGAATCATTTATAGTCATAATCGTGGTGTATGTTTTTTGTTCGTTGTAGTTGTATTTTTCGTAAGTTTATGTCTAAATATAAATCTTTATTTTCTGGGAAATGTGATTTATATTTAAGATATGAAAGTTGGAAAATATTGATATTGGATATCTGGTCGAAAATCTAGCTCCGAATCGTCTTCGGACGACTTTTCGGATAAGGGGCAGGAAGCTGCCGGGCTGACCCGACCGTGTGAGGCGACATAGGTCGTGCCAGCCGACCAGTCTCAGCAGATTTTCGGGATGACCCGAGCGTGCCATTCGGCACGGGCCGTGTCTAGCCGGCAGGGTGTCGAGACAACCCGACCGTGTCATTTGACACGGCCGTGTCTGGCAGGCCAGCTTTAGAAGCTATCGGGGTAACACGACCGTGCCATTCGGCATGGGCCATGTCTGTCCGGCAGACTGCCGATGGTGACTCGGCCGTGGCATGCCATTTTCGCCCCGGCTTGATTTTTTCATGTATTCCAGAAAATTAATCTCCCGCATGTTAAATTGGATTTAATATTATTAAAATGATTTGTGATATTTCATTTTATAAGGGAAATTTGATTAATTGGAATATTTGTGGGTGACCGAATACTTTGAACGTTTCCATATTACCGATTGTGTGAATTGGTTGGATCGATTCTATTTATTGTTTGTATGTTGATTAGATCAATGTATCTCTACACAATCGGTTTATATAGTATTTATTGGATGAATGCTTTCGAATGGAGATGTGGTTCATGGACTATGTTTTGAATCGTTCGGTTTTATTCGATTGGGCTGTAAAGGCCGTTTTGAGCCTATTTATTTTACTAGAAATATTTGTATTTAGGATGCAATTTTTCAATGTAAAATTTATATGTAATGACGAAGACCGGAGGAAGATCCGTTTCGAGAAGATGGAGATTCAAGACGAAGACTTGTAATTAGATTATGGAGTTTTTGTTTTCTAAAAACGGTCCATGAACTACATGTTGGTAGCAACTAGGTTGTGAATGGTTGTTCATATTGTATGAATGCTACAAACGCGCTTAAATGGATTATTGTGCAAAGTGTAACGTTAATCGCGAAAATTTTCCCACGACAAATTATTAAGTTTATAAGGTTTCAAGGTTTTCCTTCCCTCCATTGAGCTTTTGGGAAACTGAAATCCAAACCGAATATGCTATGCTTCCGAATTATCGGGGTAGTCATTTGGGGAGGATGGATAAATTACCGGGAGCGAATTGGATGCCTTCGGTTGGAGCAAATTTTATCCCTAGAAACCTGATAGGTTGCCGGATAAGATTCAATTGTGAAACTGATTTGCGTCGATGGTATAAACTTATCTTTTTCACGAACCATAGAAATCGTATAGGTTGAGGGGAGTGAACAAGGGGAAAAGGAAGATCGTATCATCCATTAGATGGGTTGGTGTTGGACGCCACTTTATGAAAATTAATAGACTAAAAACCTGTTCGGTTTCCCTCTATTAAGATTTATAAAGACGATCACCATTATGAAGTAGTGCGAACGATACTTCCGGATTTCACATGGGAGTGTGTTATTCCGATAAAAATAGTGGGAGCTCGGTAACAAGAATAGAAAAGGCCTTAATTATATACTCAGATCATAATTGAACGAGTCACTAATTGATCTATCATACTTAATGCAGACATAACTCTCAATATGACAATGAACCTACTCGCAATTATACTTGAAAAGAACACCTTGATCGGACCTAACTTTGTGTATTAGCTCCGCAATCTGATGATAGTCCTCAGTATAGAGGCACTGGGATACGTCTTGGAGACGACATTCTGGCTCCTCCAGTGCAGACCAGAGCCAATCAAGAAGAGATTGAAAACCACGAAAAGTGGGTTAAGGATGACGTAAAAGTCCGTGCATACATGATGGTTTCTATGTCTAATGAGCTTCAGAGAGCTCATGAGAAAATGACTTCTGCTAGGCAGATTCTATCTCACTTAACTAAGCTTTATGGTGAGCAAAGTCGAACTGCTAGATATGAGATATCCAAGCAACTGTTCGGTGCAAGGATGAAGGAAGGTGAGAAGGTTGGGGATCACGTCCTCAAAATGATATCTATGATCGAGAGATTGGAGGCTCTTGATTTTAAGATGGATGCTTCTCTTCTAACCGACCTTATCCTACAGTCTCTCGCTGATTCCTTCTCACAGTTTGTTATGAACTTCAATTGCAATAAGATTGCATGTAACTTAGCAGGGCTAATGAACAAACTCATGACCGCTCAGTCTCAGATGAAGACTCCGCGGATGAAGGAGTCTTCCCTTGTGATTTCTTCTGGATCTCGGAGGTCCAAGAATAAGAAGAAAAATAACAAGAAGTGAACGGGCCCACAAGTCAAGGACCTCAAGGGTAAGGGCAAGGCCACGATGGTTCCGAAGAGCAAGGAGAAGGACGCTTGGGCTAGAGACTGTCCCATTCTTCATGGCACTTCAGACACAGAACTTTTAGTTTTGGAAACAAATTGTTTTGCTACTGTATTTTCTACTTCTTGGATACTAGATTCAGGTGCTAGTTCTAATATTAGTACCATGAATTAGGATCTGGAACAAAGTAGGAAGCTTGGAGCTGGGGAAGTGATGATCACTGTCGGAAGCGGGAATAGTGTCGAAGCAACTGACATAGGATCACTTCTTTTGGGTTTAGAATCCGCCTTTGTTTTAACTTTAGAAGATGTACTTGTTTTGCCCAAGTGGCATCAGAACATTGTATCCATTCCGGTCATGGATCGGAAAGGCATTCCCTTTTTCATTGGTGATAGTTCCTACAAAATTTATTTCAGAAATAAACTCATAGGCACTACTACATTGATAAATGGATTGTATCATCTAAACCTTAGTAACAAAGTCATTGTTAATACTAAGACTAGGAAGCGTGGTAGGGATGAAACTAATCAAGTTTTGAAATGGCATCTTAGACTTGGTCATGTTGGTCAGACCAAGGTTTACAGAATGGAAAAAGATGGAGTGATGGGTCCATTGGGATCGGATCCCTTTCCTACTTGTGAATCTTGCCTTAAAGGCAAAATGACTAAGGGCCCCTTCACAGGGAATTTTGAAAGAGCTGCTGATAAACTAGGATTAATCTATACCGACGTATGTGGTGCTTTGGAAGCAGCACGTGACGGATATCAGTACTTCAATAAGTTTACAGATGATCATACTAGGTATGGTTATGTATACTTAATGAAACATAAATCTGAGGCCTTTGAGAAATTCCAGGAATTCAAGGCCCTAGTCGAAAAACAAACAGGTAATCATATCAAAGCACTTCGATCGGACCGAGGTGGCGAGTATATGAGTGTGGAGTTTGACGAGTTCCTAAAGGAACATGGAATAGTATCACAACTAACACCTCCAGGTATGCCTCAGTTAAATGGTGTGTCAGAAAGAAGGAACCGGACCTTGTTGAACATGGTCCGTTCTATGCTGGGCTATACTGACTTACCGATTTACCTGTGGGGGTATACACTCCTGACTGCCGCTTATATCTTGAACAGATGTCCTTCCAAATCCATTCCTAAAACTCCACATGAAATGTGGGAGGGCAGGAAACCAAGTCTTAATCACATTAGGATTTGGGGATGTCCCGCCTATGTCATGTAGACTCGATGGGTTATCTATTCTACATGCCCGAAGATCGAAAGATTGTTGTTGCTTTGTAAACACACTTCCTGGAAGATAAGTTCATTCAGGAAGGCGGAGCAGGTAGAAGTATTTCTTTGGAAGAATACAATGAAACACCTCAGGAGACACCTGTACAAGAAATTGAACTGAACCTTCTGAAACGCAAGTACAACCACCTCGTAGGTCTAGTAGGGTGTCTCATTTACCTGAGAGGTATGGCCTTGTACACTTGGAGGAGCTGGGTCTCCATGAGGTTCCAAGTGATAGCCAAGAGACTGACCCAACGACCTATGACCAAGCGATGGTGGATGTAGACTCCATGAAATGGACTGTAGCAGTCTTCATGTAGTTGGGATCTTCGTTATGACGAAGCAGTTAAAAAGTTTGACTTCGTGCAAAATGAAGAGGAACCTTGTGTATACAAGAGTGTTAGTGGGAGCAAAATCGCATTCTTAGTACTATATGTAGATGACATTCTACAATTAGGAAACGATGTGGGAATGCTCAGTTCTGTGAAAGCTTGGCTTTTCGAGTAATTTATACATGAAAGACTTGGGAGAAAAAACCTATATTATTGGGATTCGACTCTACTCGGATAGAGCAAAGAGAATGGTATTTCTTTCCAAGCCCTCTATGTAGATAAAGTCTTAAAGCGATTTAAGATGGATGATTCTAAAAGAGGGTTCCTTCCGATGCGACATGGAATAAAACTCTCCTCGAAGATGTGTCCTCAAAGTGAGGAACAACTAAAGGACATGAGTAATATACCATATGCATCGGCTGTGGGTAGCCTTATGCATGCTATGTTTGTGTACGAGACCTGACGTTGCGCATGCTGTGAGCGTGGTAAGTAGGTTTCAGGTAAACCCAGGTAGGGAACATTGGACTGCCGTAAAGAACGTTCTCAAGTACTTGAAAAGGACTAGAGATATGGTTCTTATGTATGGAGGTAGAGAACTGAATGTGATGGGATTCACTGATTCGGATTTCTAAGGATAGAAAGACGATTCGATGTCTACTTCTGGCTATTTAATCTTAATAGAGAAGCAGTATCTTGGCACAGCGCCAAGTATAGCACGACTGCTGGTTCCACCTGTTAGGCTGATTATAAAGCGGCCTCGGAGGCCTCCAAAGGAAGGATTTAAAAGTTACTGGGTAAACTTCACGTGACATCTTATGCTGTGCTGCGAGAGTGGTAGCACAGGCCTAGGAGTCGAGGTTTCATAACAGTACCAAACATATTTAGAGAGAGTATCATCTCATGAGAGAATTTGTTCGCAAAGGGATACATTGTACTGCATAGAGTAGAGTCAGCCGATAACGTCACTGATCCACTGACTAAGCCACTTTCTCAGATTAAGCTAGGAGCGTCATCTGGAGAACATGGGTATTAGATACCATAATGTGTGGCATTGAGTGCAAGTGGGAGATTGTTAGCAGTATGCCGTGGAATGCCACTCAGAGGATGTTGAGTGAGGGCATTGTACTTGTTATTATGTATATCATTAATATAAGGCAATGGATGTTTCTTTATCTACTGGTAGTTACTGGCGTTCCTGACTCGTAAATATATATATAGAAACTAGTCTGTGTATTTTAGAGCAAAACATTTCACTCCTTATTGGATAAGGGGTCGGCACTGGAAAGGTTTATAGCTCAAATACTTAACCGTTCGCAAGTCGATGAAACTTGAGTGGGCGTTAAGTTTATGTGAAGACTTGTATGACATGTTCTTTGATATGGAGAGTGCATGTCGAACACTAATGGTTAGTGGGAGCACACGTTATAGGTATGCTAATTGGATTAGTATACTCGAACCGACTCACCTTCGATTCGTCACACGGTTTTCACTCCGGGACAGTCAATGACGGAATCGAAAGGTTGTGATAGGTATTCGTGAACCTTCAACTTGAGGATTTAGTAGGGATGTGCTTGTAAATATTTTCATTAGAGTAGTTCGACCCTGTAAACTAGAAGGCGGGGGTCAACCTCGACGTGCATCTTGATGGGCAAGTAGCAGCTCCTACTGAATACCAAGATAGAATTCTTTCTCCCGTTAGTGAGCGGGTTATATGTCATATGCGGTTATTGGCAGATGAGATCATAAGTCTTTAGCCAAAGCATTGGAGCTAGTTATATTGGATACACGAGAGCTCGATGATCTCGATTTGCATTAACACATGCATAGAGTCAAGTACAGGTAGGGTTTGACTGGCCGTGACCCTATAACTTGATCGGGGCATTTGAAAGAAGGGTTTATACGTATACTGGTATTCACGACAGAATGGTTCTTGAATGATCCCAATCATTCGTTCTCAGTTGGGGTACAGTGTAGGTCGCCAGGCTGGCTAGGTGGTGCTAATACTATTTGGTTCCTCCCATTGCTGACTGAGACGAACCTACCGAGTCGTGCAATAGGATTGACGACGGAATGAATCAAGCTAATTCTCTCATTATGAATATTGGATATTGGATATCTAAATTTGGGACATTAGATGTTTAAATTGATTTATTGGATAAATTAATTTACGGCCTAATGAATTAAATAAATTATTGGGTGATTAACTTAATTCATAAATATAATTATTTCTTGGAGAAATTAATTATGTTATTTTGTATTTGATATGATTAATTAACTGGATTAATTAATTATATAAATACATCGGAACGGAATCGGAGTTTATCTGTTTGGACTCACGGGAGTCCGAAACGAACCAAACTCGTCCGTTTTTCCATCAACCCCCCCCCCCCCCACTTTCCACCTTACTTCCCTTTGTCTTTTTGTTCCCATTGTTAAATGGATGATAAAGACTTGTGGGGCAATGATTCATGTGATATGAGTTGTGTTGTTTTGGTGGAAGGTGAATAAAGAATTAAAATGAAGACTTGTGATCTCAATCAATCACTTCACTTGTGTGCATCTTGTATTTTTCATACGTAAGTTATAGAGAGAGAAAGAGTGAGAAAGAACTTAGAGTTCATTCAAAAGTCTTCATCTTCTTCTTCATCTTGTTCTTGGTGGTTCTTAGAGAAAATCAACAAATCAATAGATAGATCATAGAGTATATACTTAGAGTGTTATAATCTTGATAAACAAGCTTTTACAACCTTGTTCTAGCCGTATCCTTGGAGGATAATGAGGTTTAGTCGTTCCGGTCGTTTCTCCAGTGCGTGGCAAGTAGAGACGCAGTCCTTTCGGCGTATGATCATCCAAGAGCTTGGAGCAAATTGGATCTTAAGGAATTCAACTAAAGCTTGGGGAATAGCTCAATATAAGGACACCATTTATTCAACGACTATAAGGGTATGTGTCTCGTGTCTCTTGTGTTTCGTTTTTAATATTCGTATATACGTAACTCGATCGATCCTCGTAGGGATTCAGATCAAATTACTTTTTGTTTTACCACTTCCGCTGGGCCTTCGTTTTAAGCACCGAATCCCAACAAAAGGTTAGCGATCGGAATTAGTGGGAGTCATGTAGAGGGCAATGAATAATCAAGATGGGGATTTGTCTATCTCTTTAGGGAGAGAGATATCTACTAGGTCCCTCGGTAAGTAGGACTGAAGGAAATGCATGGCCATGCTCAAATGAAGAGTCATTTGATTCAATCAGTCTACTTAAGATCGAGAAAGCATTCGAACATAATAAGTATGATAGTTTCCATGACTTAGTTCCAATATGATATCGCGCGACAAGGAGATTTGACACGTTAAATATTTTAATGAACTATAAACTTATATTATTTGGGTAGTCAAAATGTCTTGCTAGAGACCGATTATGATTTATCATTTAATAAGGCATTAAATGATTGCCAACATAATATAATCATTTTGCGTCACACATACGGCAATTAAAGATAAGTAAGAATAATTAATAGATATAATATTAGATATTATATTTATCGAGAAACTGAATAATGAGTAATATATAAAATAAGATATTATATATTATATTATTTAATTATATCAATTGGGGAAGGTAAATATAATACTAGATATTATATTCATTAAAGGATTAAATAATAAGTAATATATAATATAAGATATTATATATATATATATTATATTATTTAATAAGTTAAGGGGTAACAAACAAATAATAGAATTTTAACTCTAGGGTTTATTTAGTATAAATAAAGGGTCTGTACAAGGAGTTGTCACAAGAGAAACAACACAAAAATTGACCCCTCATCTCTACTAAAATCGGCCGAAATTATTTCTGTCTAAGGAGTCCAGTTTGGCCATCCTGTCTTCTTTCCTTAGTTGATTTTGATAAACAGTACAATCCTTCTAGCAAGAAACCATCTGTTGTACTGTTTATCAACATATTCGTAAAGACCTAGCAATTCGAATTGTGCAAATTGTCCGTGTTTGGATCACCGGAAGAGGAAGGCGATTTCCATTAGCTTCTGGTATGAATTTAGATCTGTTCTTCGGACTAAAGTAATTCGACGAAATCTTTATTATCAATTGAATTACTGCATAAAGATCCTCATTTGGGTTTTCGATAGTTATTTCCGCTGCGTTTTTGCTCAAATTTATTGTAGTTGATACACGTAAAATTCAACAGTGGTATCGGAGCCAACTTGCAAGTAATTGCTTATATAATTCATACTTATACATTTTGAATAAATGTATTGTGTTCTTGATTTTATTTATGAAATAGCGATTTTATAAATAAAATTGTCAGATTATATTTATTAAATCGGATCGTCATAAATCAAATTTTTGGAATGTTTTTCAAAATTTTCTGTCTAGAACAGTTCTGGAACAGCACTGCCGCAATGGATCGGATCAGGTCGGATCCGGTCGGGTCGGACCTGGACCCGCGTGTATGATGAATCAAATTTCTGGTTGTTGAAGGGAAAATAACTTGAGACAGAAGGTAGGGCAAAAGTGTTGTATTATTCCATCAATGAGATCCCTTTAAATATGGTGAAGTACATACAAACAGGCCTTAGCCAAACCCTCACTAGGAAAGCCCATAAACTAACAGACTTAGGCACACAATGGGTATTATTTCTTTAACACTCCCCCTTGTGCCTAGTCTACAAACGCATATCATGTTGCCTCGTTAAAACCTCGTCAAGCAAAAACCCAGTGGGAAAAATGTCTTGATCGTAGGGAAAAGAGTACAACATCTAGACACATCAAGTTTAGACTCCGTCCTTTGAATCTATCCTCTCATATGATCATTACATTTGATCATAGCGCTACTAAGGTGACCATTCCATCGATCCCTAAAATCGTGCATCTTGTTACCTCGTTAAAAACCTTTCCAAGTGATAAAAACCCTGTGGGAAAAATGATCCTTGGAAGGAAAAGAGTGTAACGTACGGTGTGGATGTAAGACTCCCCCTCAAGTCTACATCTCCCCCTAATTTGTACATCAATCAAGTAGTCGTTGTCTCATTAAAAACTTCGCCAAGTAACAAAACCCAGTAGGAGAAAATGAACCTTGGTCAAAGAAAAGAGTACAACACATGTGATTAAGTTTCTTTATAAATCACCATTTCCTTGTGATCTTTACGTCGATCTCGGAAGTTGGAAAACTCTACAGCTCCCCCTAATGCTTACATTCATATATCGTTGCCTCGTTAAAAACCTTGCCAAGTAACAAAACCCAGTGGGAAAAATAAACCTTGGTCTAAGGAAAAGAGTGCAACCTATGTGAGTATGTTCCCTTACATCTCACATATTTCCCGTTATGATCATTTCATCAATCAAGAGGATTTACAAGTTACATCATGTTTATAAATGTAAGTATGCTCATCAGTGGCAGTACTTAACTGCTAGTTCCTCACAAGTGTAGAATGATAGTTCTTAATCATGTACACTCACAGACTGATTCATGCAAAGCAATAATCTTGTCGTGATTCGGGGAGGTAGCCAAAAGGGGTTTGCTTAGCTGATTTCCAAAACATAAGCAATTCATACCAACACATACTTTGTGGTAGTTGCTTTGGCACCAGCATTTGCTTTTTCGTAAGCAGCTTCCTTTGCCTGCTTGTAGGGAAAGAATAGTCCCAAGTCAATGGTTTCTTTTAAGTATCAGAAGATATTCTTGATACCATTCCATTGATGTTGCGTCGATGCTGAACTAAATCTAGTCAGCGGATTAACTGAAGAGTGATAGCAGGTCGTGCACATTGAGCTAAGTATAATAATACGCGATTACACTTAAGTAGCGAATTTCAGCTCCCAAAGCTCTTCGTCACTTTCGTTTAGACGAAATGGATCTTTCCTTTGCATCCAAATGTTCGACCTATCATGGGGTGCTAGTCGGGTTTACCTTGTCCATGTTAAAGTGCCTGAGAAACTTCTGGACATAGGAAGACCGGTGGAATAAATGTCCACAAACTCAATGTTTCGACAGAACCGAGTTTTCCCAAGATCTTTCATCTCAAACTCAGATTTTCAGTATCCGGTGGTTTCTCTTATTTCATCAACACCGATTATGTTCACTTCATCGACATACATTGCGATGTGAATCCGGATCTTATTTGTGAAGATGTAGGGACACATTTCATCATTCTTATATCCCTTCCTAATCAAGTATTCACTTGGACGGTTATACCACATCCTTAAGGATTGCTTTAAACCGTAAAGTGAGCGTTTCAAATGAACTGAATACGCACTCCGTGGTCTGGAGTTACTTGATTTGGGTAGTGAAATGCCATGGGGAAATTCCGTATATATATCCGTATCTAGATCCCCATAGAGATACGTAGTAACCACATCTGTTAGGAGTATGCCCTCGAATGCCACTCAGAGGTTGATGAGTGAGGGCATTGTACTTGTTATTATGTAAACCATTTATATAAGGCAAATGAATGTTTCTTTATTTACTGGTAGTTACTGGCATTCCTAACTCGTAAATAAACATATAGAAACTAGTCCGTGTATTTGAGATCAAAATGTTCCATTCCTTATTGGATAAGGGGGTCGGCACTGGAAAGGTTATAGCTCAAATACTTAATCGTTCGCAAGTCGATGAAACTTGACTGGACGTTAAGTTTATGTGAAGACTTGTATGACGTGTTCTTTGACATGAAGAGTGCCTGTCGAACACTAATGGTTAGTGGGAGCACACGTTATAGGTATGCTAATTGGATTAGTATACTCGAACCGACTCACCCTCGATTCGTCACACGGATTTCACTCCGGGACAGTCAATGATGGAATCGAAAGGTTGTGATAGGTATTCGTGAACCTTCGACTTGAGGATTTAGTAGGGATGTGCTTGTGACGTCAAGATTTTCATTAGAGTAATTCGACCCTATAACCGGAAGGCGGGGGTCAACCTCGACGTGCATCTTTACGGGCAAGTAGCAGGTCCTACTGAATACCAAGATAGAATTCTTTCTCCTGTTAGTGAACGGGTTATATGTCCTATGCTGTTATTGGCAGATGAGATCATAAGTCTTTGGCCAAAGCATTGGAGCTAGTTGTATTAGATACACGACAGTTCGATGATCTCGATCTACATTAACGCATGCATAGCGTCAAGTACAGATAGGGTTTGACTGACCGTGACCCTATAACTTGATCGGGACATTTGAAAGAAGGGATTATATGTTTACTGGTATTTAAAACAGAATGGTTCTTGAATGATCCCAATCATTCGTTCTCAGTTAGGGTACAGTGTAGGCCGCCAGGCTGGCTAGGTGGTGCTACTTGTAATACCCGGTTGTAATTCAGTCATTATCATTCAGTAATTTCATTCGGTGATTGTCACTCAGTGGATTTTCACTCATTTATAATCATTCATCAATCATGTTCATTCACTCGTGTTCACCGTTCGGAAAAACTTCGAGTTGTGTATCATTATTGTCCATTGTTTCAACTTTCCGCATATGAGTTCGACTTTGTTAGATCACCATTAATTTTTGGTAACTCCAAAAATTCTGAATCTTTGCAATATTATAGAGCATCGAGTTATCTTTCCAATGGTTCGAACGGTGAGTCAATCGGAGTCCGGACAAGAGAGTTATGGTCGTTTTAGCTCACCCGCTCATTTTTTTCAGTTTTTGGCCGATCACTGCCGACCGAACTCGGCCGTGTCGTCCGACACGGCCCGTGCTGTACTCGTCCGGAAATGCCGAAGTCTCTGCCCACAGGACTCGACCGTGTCGCCTGGCACGGCCGAGTCGAACTCTTCCGGATAAACCAGAACCGACTGCCCAGACGCCCGACCGTGTTCCAAGACACAGTCGAGTCATGCCGAGTCGCTGTCGGACAGGTCACTATCGGAAGGCCCTTCGCGCCGCGACCGTGTCAAGCAGGACACGGTCGAGTCCTTGCCGGCCAGTTGCGCACCGCGACCATGCCGATCGGCACGGGCCGTGTCCGGCAGACAGTCAACCCCTATAATTTCGTTTTTTTTTTAGCATTTCAGCTCATTTCTTCATTCTTTCACCTTCATACGCGAGAGAGGGTCTTGAGGGAGAGATTTCTTCATCAATTATCATTTGAGTGTGTATTTTTCATCATCTTCAATCATTTGGGAAGCTTGGATACTCGATTAAACTCGTGTTCTTCGGATCGAAGTGGTTGGATCTTCAAGAGGTAATTTCTTCAACATCTAGGATTTCGATTTTGTGTTGAGATATGATGTTTTGGACATTATAATCATGTTATATGAAGGGATATGTATATGATTATGAGTTTGTATAAGGATTCATTGGATTATTGAGGGATTATTCAAGAACACTTTGAATATCGAGTTGGATTTGGTGATTTTCGACTAATTGTTGTTATAATCACGTTTTTGGATATTCATAACGGATTATTGATCGTATTGGAGATGTTTTGTTGATTTGAAACACTTCTTGGGGATTTGAGGTTGGTATTGTTGAGGTTTAGTTGTAATCAATCGAAGTTGGCCTCAAAGTGTTCGATATAATGCCCCATTGAACTTGGTTAAATCGTATCGACGTTTTGAGTTCGTTATATTCGTGTTTAATTCGTATATTGATCGGATTGTTGGTAATTGTATTGAATTAAGGTTGTTCGTGCGACCGACACTTCATTTAGGACATTTGTTCGTGGAAGGACTTTCTTCATCGGTATTGTGTAAGTTAATTCTTACTCGGTTAAAAGGATATTCATCCCTTTTGTTGTTGATCATTCATAATCATAACTCATGCGCTCTTTGACAAGTTAATTACTCTAAAGGCAGTAAAGTGGCACAGAATTTTGGAAAATTATGCACTAGTAGTAAGCCTGCTACGCTGGCTGGACCACTGGACATACCTACATACGGACTGCAGACAGACAGATACGAATTCTGCCCTACGGCATAGAATTCTGAAATTACGTAAAAGAAGAAAAAGCTAATCTATCAGCTTGTATTAATCATATTGAGACTTGTAATTGTTGAACAATCACTTCATTAACGGGAACGGCGGTTCCAACCATTCCATTGAAATTATCCATCACTTCATTATTACTCTCATCTCGGTGAGTCATTCTTAACTTTGTCACATTATTATTTATTCTTTGATATTCATTACGGTCATTCTCGTTCATATGACCTTCTGGGTTCATATTGCGTGGCCGGGTGCAGATGTGTGGAATTTTTAGTCGGGCACGTTATGGCCATGTATTGGGAGTGATACATTGGACTGTGCACACGGTAACGTTTACCTCCGTGAGACTAATTAGGTACAAGGACGGGTGTGTCCGGACATCCGTCTTGTACACTTGCACAGAACACTACGGGCGTACTATGATACCCCTCTTCAGCGTAATTCATAACTAAAGATATTTCATAACTTCAGATATAATCATGATTGTGTATTTTCAACCCTTGAGGATTGTTGTTCTTTGTAACTGACCCCGTTTGGGGATTTTGTTTTTCAGTCTTGGCAAGGCAAAAGTACGGGAGAACACGCGACGTCGAGGAGTCCAGTGATACTAGTAGGGGCCCGATCTTTCAGATTATTCATGTTATTGTCCTTTATTTTACACTCTGAGACTTTCATTTTGAATACTCGTTTCATTCGGTGTTGTGTATTTTATCTTCATATAAAATACACTAGTATTCAGTATTGTCTGGTGTGTTGTAACTAAACTCCTCATCGGAGTAATTATTGTTGTAATGTAGTTCGGTACTACATTTATCTTGTGTAATTCATTCATTTTCATTTGCACAGTGGGTCCCGGTTGGGGATCTACAGACCGTAATATCCGCCTAGTTTGGGGTGTTACTGAGTTGGTATCAGAGCGTGGTTTTGAATACTACCTTCCGAGTCATGTCTCATTTGAAATAATCGTCATCTGACTAGTATCATTGGACTTTCTCGTCACGTGTGACTGTGCAAATGCCGAGCCAATCGATGGAAGAACTGTAAGATTTCTAACGCCATGGTATAATTTCTGGCAATAGTCATTCATTCATCATTCATCATTTAACAATCCTCAAACATCATCATTCATTATGATCAGGACGATCATATTAACTCATTAATCACTTAATTCATTTCAATACTCAGTTAATGATCAGGACGATCATATTAACTCATTAATCACTTAATTCATTTCATTACTCAGTTAATGATCAGGACGATCATGTTAACTCATTAATTACTCACTTCATTTCATTACTCAGTTGTCAATCTGGATGATCATATTATCAATCTTGTTAAGTTATTCAAGATAATCATTTTAAGAATTTCATCAGATAATCATGTAACTTCAGTAAATCATTCATATAATCACTAAGTTAGAGCATGTATACTCATTTTCATCATCTCATGACATAATCATAACGTGCTAATCATGCGGGAAATATAATCATTATGCGACCTTCCTACTTCAGTATGGAGAGAGCTGTCAGGGGATGCATGGGGAGAGGCCGCGGTGAGGACCGAAACCCGAGAAGTAATCACTCGCTGCCGAGAAATCGTGCCCAGGACTCGGCTCGATCAGAAGATGTTCGAGTTGATCCACTCACTTTTATGCAGGCCATGATAACCCATGTGCAGTTGCTCAATCATCATTGCACCACTCTGACCGGATTAATCGAGAGAACTCTCCCGTACGAGCCAACTGCTAAGGAAAGTGCTGAACAACAACCTTCATTTGTCAGCAAGAAATCAACGAAGCGTAATCAACCCGAAGGCGGTCAATCAACCTGCAAGAAGCCTCGTGTGAGTCCTATCATTTCTGAGCGACCTCCTACGGCGCATAATCGTGCGGGATCTCATTCCCGAGCGGCCAGTTCGGCCATCACCTGTTTCAATTGTGGAACGCCAGGTCATTTCAGCACTGAGTGTCTGAAACCGTCTATCACGTGCTATAATTGTGGGAATTTCGGGAATAAGGCCCGTTTTTGCCGAAAGGACTCCAAGTCGGCTCCGGCGGCATCTCAGGCCCCGAAGCAACCAGCGTTTCAGAATCAGATTGCTTTGTCATTGTCGTTTAAGGCAATGGAAGCAAATAGAGTTGGAGCTCGTCTTTATCAGACGGGAGCGTCCGGTCCGGGGGCCGACAAGTCCCAGATTCATATGATGAGGAAGATCGACGATCCGGTGGCCCGAATGATTTCAGATATACTCGTAATTTTATTTCAACTTGTGTGTACCTTTTGATGCTGGTACACCGCATCCTTTCATTTTCAAGTCATGCTTGAATAGACTTATTTCGGGATAGTTCTATTGCTTGTGGACCTCATACCATCGGTCTACCTGACGATGGAAGAATTTTCGGAATCATACCGAATTAAGCTTAATGACCGCGATTGGTTGATGGATCTAATCGTGGTGAACTTATCTTCGGACGATGTAATTTTCGGTATTAGTTGGTTTGATCGTCTTGATACTATCCTCAGTATTTGTTAGCGTTTGGTCGCTATCTTTCCGTCGTTGGTTGTCGAATGTGTGCTTCAGGAAAGTAATCCCAGTTGTTCCAGAAGAAGTATTATAATGACGAAAGCAGAGAAACTCCGCAATCGAACTATTCAATCATTCATTGTATCATTCTCATCGATTGGTCTTTTCTAAGACAATCGAGTCATTCTATCATTCATTGTATCATTTTCATCGATTGGCCTTTCTAAGGCAATCGAGTTATTCAATCATTCATTGCATCATTTCCATCGATTGGCCTTTCTAGGGCAATCGATTTATTCAATCATTCATTGCATCATTTTCATCGATTGGCCTTTCAAAGGCAATCGAGTTATTAAACATTCATTGTACCATCTTCATCGATTGGCCTTTCTAAGGCAATCGAGTTGTTCAATCATTATTGGTATCTCTTTTTATCGACTGACCATTCTAGGGCAATCGAAATGTTCAATCATTCGTGGTATCATTGTCATCGATTGACGATGTATTTCGCATTTGAGTTATCTGGTTGCCTTCACATAGAGTAGGGAATTCGGAGTGAGTTGGAGCCGTCGTCCCTTTATCGAAGGCACCGTATCGGATGGCCACGACTGAATGCAAGAGTTGAAGATTCAACTTGAGGAGTAGTTCGAGAAAGGTTATCTCCGACCGATTGCGTCCCCGTGAGGAGCACCAGTGTGATCTGTCAAGGAGAAGGATGGCTCGTCTCGTGTGTGTATTAATTACCAGGAGTTGAACAGGGTGATGATCAAGAGTAGTATCCCTTACCCCGTATTGATGATCTTTTAGATCAACTTCAGGGAGCCTCAGTATTTTCCAGGATCGACTTAAGATCTGGATATCACCAGTTGCGGATTTGAGAGTCGGATATCGCGAGGACAGCGTTTCGTACATGCTATGGTCATTATGAGTTCGTAGTTATGCCGTTCGGGCTAACTATTGCACCTGCGGTATTCATGGAGTTAATGAATTGATTTTTCATCGACTTTTTGGATCAGTTTGTTGTTGTCTCCATCGATGACATTTTGATTTATTCTCGTGATCGAGAGGAACACGAGGTACGTCTTCATCAGGTTCTCGACGTGTTAAGACACGAGTAATTTTATGGAAAGTTTTCTTAATGTGAGTTCTGGATGTCCGAAGTGACTTTTCTCGGGCATGTAATTTCATCTGCCAGAGTTCGTGTCGACCCTCAGAAGACGGAGGCTATCCGAGATTGGCAACCTCCGAAAGATGTTAAGGAAATCCAAAGTTTCCTCGGATTAGCTGGTTATAAAGCCGTGGTTTTTGCGTTGGAAATTTGGAGTCGTTACCTTTATGGCGTCACCTGTCAGATCTTCACTGATCACAATAGTTGAAGTATATATTCACTCAGAAGGAGTTAAATATGCGACAAAGATGGTGGTTGGAACTACTCAAAGATTATGATATCGAGATCCTTTACCACCCGGGCAAGGCGAACATTGTCACCGACGCCTTGAGTCGTAAGACCGTTCAGGAGCAGATGCGTGCTCGTTTATCAGTTCAGAAGGAGCTACAACAGGAATTCCTTAGACCCGAGGTCGAGGTCTGGCTTCAGCGAGTTCAGGGACAGCTTTGTATGTTAGAGATTTCATCATCTCTTGAGGATGCAATCAGGGAGAATCAGGGTTCAGACCCAGCATTGTTGCGCATTCGTGAGGATGTGGCTCAGGGGAAATCCCCTGGATTCGTGATCCACGAGGATGGACTTTTGAGATTTAAGAATCGGATGTGTGTACCGGCGAATGATGAGTTGAAAAACTCGATTTTGAGAGAAGCTCATGCTACCCCTTATTCTGTTCATCCGGGGTCTAGCAAGATGTATAAGGACTTGAAACAAAATTACTGGTGGAGTAATATGAAGCGAGAAGTCGCAGAATTTGTTTCGAGATGCTTAACCTGTCAACAAGTCAAGATTGAACATCAGCGACCGGCGGGTATGCTGAAACCTCTCCCTATTCCGGAGTGGAAGTGGGAAGACATTTCTATGGATTTCATCACGAGTTTGCCGACGAGTCGTCGTGACATGAATACGATCTGGGTGATTGTGGACCGCTTCACTAAATCAGCTCATTTCCTTGAGATCAAGGATACGTGGGGTCCCGAGAGACTGGATCAGTTGTTCATCAAGGAGATAGTGAGACTGCACGGTACTCCTAAGAGTATTGTTTCCGATCGTGACGGACGATTTGTATCCCTTTTTTGGAAATCAATTCATCGTGCTATGGGAACTCAGCTTAGTCTCAGTACTGCTTTTCATCCTCAGTCCGACGGACAATCAGAGAGAACTATTCAGACATTAGAGGACATGTTGAGGGCATGCGTCCTCGATTGGAAGGACGATTGGGAAGCCCAACTACCACTGATCGAGTTCACGTATAATAATAGTTGGCATGCCTCCATTAAGATGGTACCTTACGAGGCCTTGTACGGTCGTCGTTGTCGATCTCCTTTGTGTTGGGATGACTTGTCAGAATCAATCGGTACCGAGCCCGATATGCTTATAGCCGCCCGGGAGAAGGTAACTTTGATCAAGAGTCGTATGTTGACAGCTCAGAGTTGACAGAAATCATATGCAGATAATCGTCGTCGACCACTAGAGTTCGAGACGGGTGACCACGTTTTGGTCAAGGTATCCCCGAGTCGAGATATTTTCCGTTTCGGAAAACGGGGGAAGTTGAGTCCGAGATTTATTGGACCGTTTGAAATTTTGGATCGAGTAGGCGAGTTAGCTTATCGATTGGCTTTACCTCCGGCTTTGAACCGAATTCATAATGTGTTTCATGTCTCTCAGTTGCGGAAGTATGTCTCCGACCCGAGTCACATACTTCAGTTCGACGAAATCGAGATCGCCGATGACCATTCATATGAGGAGCGTCCTATACGAGTCTTAGAGCGGTGAATCAAACAGTTGAGAAATAAGTCGATTACTTTGGTCAAGATTCAGTGGTCTAGACACGGAGTCGAAGAGGCTACTTGGGAAACCGAGGATAGTATGCGGGAGAGTTATCCCGAGTTGTTTGACCCTTAGTTTCGGGGACGAAACTCTTTTAAGGGGGGGTGTATGTAATACCCGGTTGTAATTCAGTCATTATCACTCAGTAATTTAATTCGGTGATTGTCACTCAGTGGGTTTTCACTCATTTATAATCATTCATCAATCATGTTCATTCACTCGTGTTCACCGTTCGGAAAAACTTCGAGTTGTGTATCGTTATTGTCCATTGTTTCAACTTTCCGCATATGAGTTCGACTTTGTTAGATCACCATTAATTTTTGGTAACTCCAAAAATTCTTAATCTTTGCAATATTATAGAGCATCGAGTTAGCTTTCCAATGGTTCGAACGGTGAGTCAATCGGAGTCCGGACGAGAGAGTTATGGTCATTTTAGCTCACCCGCTCATTTTTTTCAGTTTTTGGCCGATCACTGCCGACCGAACTCGGCCGTGTCGTCCGACACGGCCCGTGCTGTACTCGTCCGGAAATGCCGAAGTCTCTGCCCACAGGACTCGACCGTGTCGCCTGGCACGGCCGAGTCGAACTCTTCCGGATAAGCCAGAACCGACTGCCCAGACGCCCGACCGTGTACCAGGACACGGTCGAGTCATGCCGAGTCGTTGTCGGACAGGTCACTGTCGGAAGGCCCTTCGCGCCGCGACCGTGTCAAGCAGGACACGGTCGAGTCCCTGCCGGCCAGTTGCGCGCCGCGACCGTGCCGATCGGCACGGACCGTGTCCGGCAGACAGCCAACCCCTATAATTTTGTTTTTTTAGCATTTCAGCTCATTTCTTCATTCTTTCACCTTCATACGCGAGAGAGGGTCTTGAGGGAGAGATTTATTCATCAATTATCATTTGAGTGTGTATTTTTCATCATCTTCAATCATTTGGGAAGCTTGGATACTCGATTAAACTCGTGTTCTTCGGATCGAAGTGGTTGGATCTTCAAGAGGTAATTTCTTCAACATCTTGGATTTCGATTTTGTGTTGAGATATGATGTTTTGGACGTTATAATCATGTTATATGAAGGGATATGTATATTATTATGAGTTTGTATAAGGATTCATTGGATTATTGAGGGATTATTCAAGAACACTTTGAATATCGAGTTGGATTTGGGGATTGTCGACTAATTGTTGTTATAATCACGTTTTTGGATATTCATAACGGATTATTGATCGTATTGGAGATGTTTTGTTGGTTTGAAACACTTCTTGTGGATTTGAGGTTGGTATTGTTGAGGTTTAGTTGTAATCAATCGAAGTTGGCCTCAAAGTGTTCGATATAATGCCCCATTGAACTTGGTTAAATCGTATCGACGTTTTGAGTTCGTTATATTCGTGTTTAATTCGTATATTGATCGGATTGTTCGTAATTGTATTGAATTAAGGTTGTTCGTGCGACCGACACTTCATTTAGGACATTTGTTCGTGGAAGGACTTTCTTCATCGGTATTGTGTAAGTTAATTCTTACTCGGTTAAAAGGATATTCATCCCGTTTGTTGTTGATCATTCATAATCATAACTCATTCATCATTGTATTAATCATATTGAGACTTGTAATTGTTGAACAATCACTTCATTAACGGGAACGGCGGTTCCAACCATTCCATTGAAATTATCCATCACTTCATTATTACTCTCATCTCGGTGAGTCATTCTTAACTTTGTCAGATTATTATTTATTCTTTAATATTCATTACGGTCATTCTCGTTCATATGACCTTCTGGGTTCATATTGCGTGGCCGGGTGCAGATGTGTGGAATTTTTAGTCGGGCACGTTATGGCCATGTATTGGGAGTGATACATTGGACTGTGCACACGGTAACGTTTACCTCCGTGAGACTAATTAGGTACAAGGACGGGTGTGTCCGGACATCCGTCTTGTACACTTGCACAGAACACTACGGGCGTACTATGATACCCCTCTTCAGCGTAATTCATAACTAAAGATATTTCATAACTTCAGATATAATCATGATTGTGTATTTTCAACCCTTGAGGATTGTTGTTCTTTGTAACTGACCCCGTTTGGGGATTTTGTTTTTCAGGTCTTGGCAAGGCAAAAGTACGGGGAGAACACGCTGACGTCGAGGAGTCCCAGTGATACTAGTAGGTGACCCGATCTTTCAGTTATTCATGTTATTGTCCTTTATTTTCCGCTGCAGACTTTCATTTTGAATACTCCGTTTCATTCAGTGTTGTGTATTTTATCTTCATATAAAATACACTAGTATTCAATCTTGTCTGGTGTGTTGTAACTAAACTCCTCATCGGAGTAATTATTGTTGTAATGTAGTTCGGTACTACATTTATCTTGTGTAATTCATTCATTTTCATTTGCCTGGTGGGTCCCAGTTGGGGATCTACGGCACTGTAATATCCACCTAGTTTGGGGTGTTACACTACTACTCTTTGGTTCCTCCCATTGCTGACTGAGACGGACCTACCGAGTCGCGCATTAGGATTGATGACGGAATGAATCAAGCTAATTCTCTCATTGTGTGTATTAGATATTGGATATCTAAATTTGGGACATTAGATGTCTAAATCGATTTATTGGATAAATTGATTTACGGCCTAATGAATTAAATATATCACTGGGTGATTAATTTAATTCATGGATATAATTATTTCTTGGAGAAATTAATTATGTTATAATGTATTTGATATGATGAAATTAATTGGATTAATTAAACTATACAAATACATCGGGACGGAATTGGAGTTTATCTGTTTGGACTCTCGGGAGTCCGAAACGGACCAAACTCATCCGTTTCGCCATGCCCCCCCTCGCCCCCCATTTCTAGCCACCTTCTTTTTGGGCTAATGTCTCCATTCTTTTATGAATGATAATTGTGGAGGTAGGGTTAGATTCCCACATGCATGAGTTGTTAAAGGTAGTGGGGAGTTGAATAAATGAAGATGATGACAATCACTCATTGAGACAAGCTTCCATGCGTGAGTTGTGAAGAGAATAGAGAGAGAAAAGTTTTTTCTCCAAGTCATCTTCTTCTTCAAGCTTGTTCCTGTTTTCTTAGAGGAAAATATCAAGACATAAAAAGAGAGTAAGATTAAAACACTTAAGAGTGTAGTAATCTTTACATATATAGCTTCATCACTTAGCTCTAGCCGTATCCTCATAGGATAGCAAGGTGATCGTTGTTCCGGTTGTTTCTCCGGTGCGTGGCAAGTAGAGACGCGGTGCTTTCGGCGTTGGATCGCTCAAGGGCTTGAAGCGGAATAGATTCGTAGAGATCCAGCAAAGCTTGGGGAATAGCTCAAGAGAAGGTTATCCATCTAATCAGCGGACTACAAGGGTGAGTTTCTATGTCTCTTGTGAATTCGTTTTTTGATATTCGTATATACATAGCTCGATCGATCCTCGTAGGGATTCGGATCGAATTAATTTTCGTTTTACCGCTTCCGCTGGTCCTTCGTTTTAGGCACCGAATCCCAACAGTGGTATCGGAGCGTAGGTCTTGCGATCGTATATACGATATTGGCATTTGGAATGCTCGATTAGATGGTGAATGATTTGGAATTATTTTAGTCATAATCGTGGTATATGTTTTTCGTTCATTATAGTTGTATTTTTCGTAAGTTTATGTCTAAATATAAATCTTCTATTTCTTGGAAATATGATTTATATTGAAGATATGAATGTTGGAGAATATAGATATTCAATATCCGGTTGAAAAACTAGCCCCGAATTACCGTTGGATGGTCCGGGGGTGGTCCGAAAGCAGGGGGCCGCGGCCCAGTGCTGTTGCAACCGGCATGGGCAGGCACTGTACTGGGGGCCGCTGGGCAGGAAACACGGGCCGTGCCTGGACGGAAGCTGCCGAGCGTGATTCGGTCATGCCAGGCCTATCTGCCGACAGGATGCCGAGGGTGACTCGGTCATGGCAAGCCATTTTCGCCCCGGCTCGATTTTTCCATGTATTCTTAAAAATTAATCTCCCGCATGTTAAATTGGATTTAATATGATTAAAATGATTTATGGTATTTCATTTTATAAGGGAAAATTGATTTATTGGAATACTTGTGATCGACCGAATTATTTTGAACGTTTTCATATTACCGATTGTGTGAATCGAATTTATCGGTTCGTTTTGTTGATTGGATTAATGTATCTCTATGTTTTCCATTTATTTAGTATTTATTGGATGAATGCTTTTGAATGGTGATGTGGTTCATGGACTTAGTTTTCGAATCGTTCGGTTTATTCGATTGGGTTGTAAAGGCCGTTTTGAGCCTATTTATTTTACTAGAAAAATTTGTATCTAGGATGCAATTTTCAATGTAAAATTTATATGTAATGACGAAGACCGGAGGAAGATCCATTTCAAGAAGATGAAGATTCAAGACGAAGACTTGTAATTAGATTACGGAGTTTTTGTTTTCTAGGAACGGTCAATGAACCACATGTTGGTAGCAACTAGGTTGTGAATGGTTGTTTCATATTGTATGAATGCCACAAACGCGCTTAACCGATTAATATGCAAAGTGTAACGTTAATCGCGAAAATTATCCCACGATAAATTATTAAGTTTATAAGGTTTCAAGGTTTTCTTCCCTCCATCGAGTTTTCGGGAAATTGAAATCCAAACCGGATGTGCTATGCTGCCGAATTATCGGGGTAGTCATTCGGGGAGGATGGATAAATTACCGGGAGCGCATTGGATGCCTTCGGTTGGAGCAAATTTTATCCCTAGAAACCTGATAGGTTACCGGATGAGATTCAATTGTGAAACTGATTTGCGTCGATGGTATAAACTTAACTTGTTCACGAACCATAGAAACCGTATAGGTTGAGGGGAGTGAACAAGGGGAAAAAGAAGATCGAATCATCCATTAGATGGGTTGGTGTTGGACACCACTTTATGAAAATTAATAGACTAGAAACTTGTTCGGTTGCTCTCTATTAAGATTTATAAAGAACTCGATCACCACTATGAAGTAGAGCGACGATACTTCCCAATTTCACATGGGAGTGTGTTATTCCGATAAAAATAGTGGGAGCTGGGTAACAAGAATAGAAAAGACCTTAATTTTATACTCAGAACATAATTGAATGAGTCACTAATTAATCTATCGTACTTAATGCAGACTCAAATCTCAATATGACAATGAATCCACTCGCAATTCTGCTCGAAAAGAACACCTTAATGGGACCTAACTTTGTGGATTAGCTCCACAATCTGATGATTGTCCTCAGTATAGAGGCACTGGGATACGTCTTGGAGATGGACATTGCGGCGCCTCCTATGTGGACCCGAGCCAATCAGGAAGATATTGAAAACCACGAAAAGTGGGTTAAGGATGACGTGAAAGTCCGTGCTTATATGATGGCTTCCATGTCTAATGAGCTTCAGAGAGCTCATGAGAAAATGACTTCTGCTAGGCAGATTTTATCTCACTTAACCGAGCTTTATGGTGAGCATAGCAGAACTGCTAGATATGAGATATCCAAGCAACTATTTGGTGCAAGGATGAATGAAGGTGAGAAGGTTGGGGAACACGTCCTCAAAATGATATCCATGATCGAGAGATTGGAGGCTCTTGATTTTAAAATGGATACTTCTCTCCAAACCGACCTTATCCTACAGTCTCTCCCTGATTCCTTCTCACAGTTTGTTATGAACTTCAACTGGAATGAGATTGCATGTAATTTAGCTGGGCTAATGAACAAACTTGTGACCGCTCAATCTCAGATGAAGACTCCACGGATGAAGGAGTCTGCTCTTGTGATTTCTTCTGGAACTCGGAGGTCTAAGAATAAGAAGAAAAAGACCAAGAAGCGGACTGGACCGCAAGCTAAGGACCTTAAGGGAAAGGGCAAGGCCCCGATGGTTCCGAAGAACAAGAAGAAGAAGGATGCTTGTCTCAAGTGCGGTGAGCTGGGCCACTGGGCTAGAGACTGTCCGATTCTTCATGGAACTTCAGGTACAGAACTTTTAGTTTTGGAAACAAATTGTTAACTCTTGTATTTTCTACTTCCTCGATACTGGATTCTGGTGCTAGTTCTCATATTTGTACCGTGAATCAGGATCTGGAACAAAGTAGGAAGCTTGGAGCTGGAGAAGTTATGATCACAGTCGGAAGCGGGCATAGTGTCGAGGCGACCGACATAGGACCACTTCTTTTGGGTTTAGAATCCGGCTTTGTTCTGACTTTAGAAGATGTACTTGTTTTGCCCAAGGGGCACAAAAACATTGTATCCATTCCGGTCATGGACCGAAAAGGCTTTTCATTTTTCATTGGTGATGGTTCCTGCAAAATTTATTTTAGAAATAAACTAGTCGGTACTGCTACATTGTTGAATGGATTGTATCATCTAAATCTCAGCAACAAAGTAGTTGTGAATACTATGACTAGAAAACGTGGTAGGGATGAAACCAATCAAGTTATGAAATGGCATCTTAGACTTGGTCATGTTGGTCAGACCAAGGTTTACAAGATGGAAAAGGATGGACTTATGGGTCCATTGGGATCGGATTTCTTTCCTCCTTGTGAATCTTGCCTTAAAGGCAAAATGACTAAGTCCCCATTCACAGGGACTTTTGAAAGAGCCACTGATAAACTGGGATTAATCCATACTGACATTTGTGGTGCTTTGGAAGCAGCACGTGACGGATATCAATATTTCATTACGTTTACAGATGATCATACTAGGTATGGTTATGTATACTTAATGAAACATAAATCCGAGGCCTTTGAGAAACTCCAGGAATTCAAGGCCCTAGTCGAGAAACAAACTGGTAATCATATCAAAGCACTTCGGTCGGACCGAGGTGGCGAGTATATGAGTATGGAGTTTGACGAGTTCCTTAAGGAACATGGAATAGTTTCACAACTAACACCTCAAGGTACTCCTCAGTTAAATGGTGTGTCAGAAAGAAGGAACCGGGCCTTGTTGAACATGGTCTGTTCCATGCTGGGCTATACTGACTTGCCGATTTACGTGTGGGGGTATGCACTCCTGACTGCCGCTTACATCTTGAACAGATGTCCTTCCAAATCCGTTCCTAAAACTCCACATGAGATGTGGGAGGGCAGGAAACCAAGTCTTAATCACATTAGGATTTGGGGATGTCCCGCTTATGTCAAGAAGACTAAGGTGGAAAAGTTGGAAGCTAGGTCCGCGAAGGGATGTTTTATTGGATTCCCATCTGGGACGATGGGATATCTATTCTACATGCCCGAAGATCGAAAGATCGTTGTTGCTTTACAAGCACACTTCCTGGAAGATGAGTTCATTCAGGAAGGCGGAGCAGGTAGAAGTATTTCGTTAGAAGAATACAATGAAACTCCTCGGGAGACACCTGTGCAAGAAACTGGAACTGAACTTTCTGAAACACAAGTACAACCACCTCGTAGGTCTAGTAGGGTGTCTCATTTACCTGAGAGGTATGGGCTTGTGCACTTGGAGGAGCTGGGTCTCCATGAGGTTCCAAGTGATAGCCAAGAGACCGACCCGATGACCTATGACCAAGCGATGGTGGATGTAGAATCCGCAAAATGGCGTGAAGCTATGGAAGCTAAGATAGACTCGATGCATGTGAATTAGGTCTGGACTCTAGTAGACCGCCCCAAGGGCATAGTGCCCATTGGGAACAAGTGGATCTACAAGAGAAAGACTGATGGTGATGGCAATGTTGACGCCTATAAGGCCAGGCTTGTGGCAAAGGGTTATACCCAAAAGGAAGGGATCGATTACCACGATACCTTCTCACCCGTAGCCATGATCAAGTCTATTCGCATGATGCTTGCTATAGCTGCCTACCACGATTATGAGATATGGCAAATGGACGTAAAGACGGATTTCCTTAATGGATTCCTCTAGGAAGAAATCTATATGGAGCAGCCTAAAGGCTTTGTGTCCGAAGTCGATATTCAGAAAGTGTGCAAGCTTCAGCGTTCCATTTATGTACTGAAGCAAGCGTCGCGTAGTTGGAACCTTCGTTTTTACGAGGCGATCAAAGAGTTTGACTTCGTACAAAATGAAGAGGAACCTTGTGTATACAAGAGGGTTAGTGGGAGCAAGATCGCATTCTTAGTACTATATGTAGATGACATTCTACTAATAGGAAATGATGTGGGAATGCTCAGTTCTGTGAAAGCTTGGCTTTCGAGTAATTTCTCCATGAAATACTTGGGAGAAGCTACCTATATTCTTGGAATTCGACTCTACCGGGATAGAGCGAAGAGAACAATAGGCCTTTCCCAAGTTCTCTATATAGATAAGATCTTACAGCGATTTAAGATGGATGATTCTAAAAGAGGGTTCCTACCGATGCGACATGGAATAAAACTCACCTTGAAGATGTGTCCTCAAAGTGAGGAACAACGAAAGGAAATGAGTAATATACCATATGCTTCGGCCATGGGTAGCCTTATGTATGCTATGTTGTGTACGAGACCTGACATTGCGCATGCAGTAAGCGTGGTGAGTAGGTTTCAGGCAAACCCAGGTAGGGAAAATTGGACTGCTGTAAAGGACGTTCTCAAGTACTTAAGAAGGACTAGAGATATGGTTCTAATGTATGGCGGTGGAGAATTGGATGTGGTGGGATTCACTGATTCGGACTTCCAAGGACTGAAGGACGATTCGATGTCTACTTCTAGCTACATATTTACTCTTAATGGAGAAGCAGTATCTTGGCGTAGCGCCAAGCAAAGCGCGACTACTGATTCCACCTGTCAGGCTGAGTATCAAGCAGCCTCGAAGGCTTCCAAGGAAGGGTTCTGGATTAAGAAGTTTCTGGGAGAACTTCAAGTGATACCATATCCGAGTTTGCACATTACTGTATCTTTGCGACAATGACGGAGTCAGAGCATGTGCCAAGGAGCCGAGGTTTCACAACAGCACCAAACATATTGAGAGGAAGTATCATCTCGTAAGAGAATTTGTTCGCAAAGGATACATTGTATTGCACAGAGTAGACTCGGCCGACAACATCGCTGATCCACTGACCAAGCCACTTTCTCAGACTAGCTTGGAGCGTCATCTGGAGAACATGGCTATTAGATACCATAGTGTGTGGCATTGAGTGCAAGTGGGAGATTGTTAGGAGTATGCCCTCGAATGCCACTCACAGGTTGATGAATGAGGGCATTGTACTTGTTATTATGTAAACCATTTATATAAGGCAAATGAATGTTTCTTTATTTACTGGTAGTTACTGGCATTTCTAACTCGTAAATAAACATATAGAAACTAGTCCGTGTATTTGAGAGCAAAATGTTCCAGTCCTTATTGGATAAGGGGGTCGGCACTGGAAAGGTTATAGCTCAAATACTTGATCGTTCGCAAGTCGATGAAACTTGACTGGGCGTTAAGTTTATGTGAAGACTTGTATGACGTGTTCTTTGACATGGAGAGTGCCTGTCGAACACTAATGGTTAGTGGGAGCACACGTTATAGGTATGATAATTGGATTAGTATACTCGAACCGACTCACCCTCGATTCGTCACACGGATTTCACTCTGGGACAGTCAATGACGGAATCGAAAGGTTGTGATAGGTATTCGTGAACCTTCGACTTGAGGATTTAGTAGGGATGTGCTTGTGACGTCAAGATTTTCATTAGAGTAGTTCGACCCTGTAAACAGGAAGGCAGGGGTCAACCTCAACATGCATCTTGACGGGCAAGTAGCAGGTCCTACTGAATACCAAGATTGGATTCTTTCTCCTGTTAGTGAACAGGTTATATGTCCTATGCGGTTATTAGCATATGAGATCATAAGTCTTTGGCCAAAGCATTGGAGCTAGTTGTATTAGATACATGACAGATCGATGATCTCGATTTGCATTAACGCATGCATATCGTCAAGTACAGATAGGGTTTGACTGACCGTGACCCTATAACTTGATCGGGACATTTGAAAGAAGGGTTTATACGTTTACTGGTATTCACGAAAGAATGGTTCTTGAATGATCCCAATCATTCATTCTCAGTTGGGGTACAGTGTAGGCCGCCAGGCTGGCTAAGTGGTGCTACTACACTTTGGTTCCTCCCATTGCTGACTGAGACGGACCTACCGAGTCGCGCATTAGGATTGACGACGGAATGAATCAAGCTAATTCTCTCATTATGTGCATTATATATTGGATAAATTGATTTACGGCCTAATGAATTAAATATATCACTGGTGTTGTTGCCCGAAATATTTATTCGAAGATTAAATACTGCTGGAATGGACGGACAACAAACAAGGTTGCGGGAGCACTTCCGAGGGGGTGTAAATAACACAAGATTTGCCGGGTTTGTTAGGCCCAGGCTTGAATGCTCTCGCAAGATGTTATTAATACAAATATTCGTGGATACAAGTATTAATGTGAGATTCTAAGTACAATGAGTGTAAAAAGATCCTGTTAATCCAGCTCTTGAGCGAAGCTTGGTGTTCTTGCTCTCGGCCGATCGTCTTCTGTGTGAGAGAGGCTGATAGAGAAGAAGGAACCGAGAGATAGTTGTTGCCAAGAGTAGGAGAAAGCCAAGTTGTGAGTATTGCTTGGAGAGATGGACTTCATAGAGCAAAAGTTCGATGGGAATCCGAGAGCTGTCCAAGTGCAGGGAGCCTTCTATTTATAGGGGCTGAGATGTCTTGTCTTCTGGCGGGCGATCGCCTTTCAGCCAATATAATAATGGGGTGATCGTCTTTAAGTCACACGGGCTGTCGGCCTAAAGTCCAAGGCAGCTGCTGGCAGCCAGCTGTGCGGTCCAATGAGGAGCCAGCACGCGTCCGGGGTCACTGTCACGGGCGGTCCTACTGACACCTTTCGGCGGGCCTGTCGGCTGGTGAAAAGATGCTGACAGGCTGTGGTCAACGATCCGTGAAATGCAGATCTTGTCTCGGCACTGCACGTGGGGTCTGTCCTGGGCTTCGGCCTTTGCCAACTGGATGACCATCGACTTCGAGCGACATGAGGCAATCGTCATTAGCTGATCACCAGGGGACGGCATCGGTCGGTCAGCAAGGGTCAATCGCCAAGTTCCCGGAGATGATCGTCTGCTAGTCGGCCACCAGGAGTCGATCGCCATATACCGAGAGATAATCGTCTTAGATGTCGATCGCTCGGCATCGGGACTTGTCCTGGGACCTTCGGTCGGCCGATCTATCTTGGCTGCTAGGCTGTGGCACGGTCGCCCGATCTCTGAGGAGGTCGCCCGATCAATGAGGCGATCGCCGGTCGAAGAGTATAATTCTCGACACAACAATTGCCCCCCAGCTTGCTCCGATGTTGAAGACATGGGGCGATGTGGTTCTTGCTGGCGATCGTGTAAGATGAGGACGGGCGATCCGTTGAGCTGACTTTGGATTCAGACTTGGGCGATCTGGTCGATTGGCTAGCTATCTTTCGGTCTTGTACCTGCAAAAAACAACATTGGCCGATCCCCCTCAGAAACTTGATGGTTTCGTCGTTTGAGGAATCGTGCACAGTCGCGGAGTTCGATGGACCGACTCCATGACCGTGTCTTGTGCGCGAACGACATTGAGTGTCTCGTGACTCATTTTATTGTGAGGGTCCTCTGTTAGGCTGCGCCTCGCCTCGTATTTAAACGAAGGGCGTGCGGTCTTGGTCTAGAGGAGTCCTTGCGCGGGGCAGCGTCGGATTACTCAACTCCACTTCCGCGGCTTGTTAGCTCTGCTTCCACCTCGGCCCGCCATGAAGATGGCGAACCTCGACGGTGTACGTTGAGACGTGGGTAGTGACGCGTCGCATTATCCGGGTTCACCATGTTAGATGATGAACCTTTTAGGGCGGGCGATTGTGTCCACTGATTAGTTTTGGAGGGCCCTCAGACTACGCCGGCCTCGTATTTAAACGAAGGGCGGGCGATCTTGGCCCAAAGGGACCTTGCATGGCCGAAGCAGCCGGTTCCATCGACTACCAGGACCATGGCTGTATGCTGTGCGGTGGAGGCGATCTCGTGCCGTAGTCCACCATGTTAGATGATGAACTGTCGATGGCGAACAAGTCCTACGGTTTTGGTGATGTTGCTTGATAATGGCGATCGGGCTAGAAGACTGGTGATCATCGTTTAGCTGCTGATCGCATTATTCATAAGTTGATATCGGCGATCGGGCTGGAGATCGTCACCCGGGCGCCGATCGCGCTGCTCAAAGGCTGAGAAGAAACCTTTGCCTGGCAAGAAAGTCCGCGGCTTTAGCTCGGAAGATCGCGTAGGTTGAGGGTTGGTGCTTCGTAAGATGCCTGAACATAGGCGAAAGACCATGAAATCCTCCTAGGACCGCGTAGAGGGCGATCTCATCGCTTACGGGCTCGCCGTTGAGGATGATCTCGTCTACCCGGTCGATGTAATCCGATGCGAAGGGGACCTTCTGGCCGAGCGACCTTGTTGGCGAAGTACGATGTGAAGACGTTCGCCAGTTGGTTAAAGGAGACGATGGACCGAGGAGGCAATGAGGTGTACCTCCTGTGAGCAAGGTCTTCCAGCGTCAGAGGGAACATTCGGCACCTGGTCGCGTCAGATGCCCCACACCCGGTCATGTAGATGTTGAACTTGCTCAGGTGTGTTTCGGGGTCCGATCGCCCCTCGTACAAGGGTGTTTGAGGAGGAGCGATCTTGTGCTGCATGGGGGCGAGCTCGATGTGGAGCGCGAGCGGCTCGCTCGGCTCGGCGATCTTGCTTTTGGCGCCTGCCCCAGATTCTAGGAGCGCCTTCATGTCGTCGAGCTGGCGTTGCATCGCGGCCATCGCCGTGGCTCGATCGCTCATGGATCGGGTTTGGGAGCGGGAGCCGAGGCGATCATGTACCGATCTCCTGACTCCGCTGCTGCCGACCTCGGCTATTTGGCGAAGCGGAGCCAGACGGCTGGGCTGACTTCTGGGAGTCGGATAGGCTGAGCTCCTGGTGACGGACTCAAACTCCGTCGTCTCATGGCTGGGGCCGGACTGCCCCGGTCGCCAAGATGGGTCGCTGCCGAGGCGATCGAAAACTGAGGTGCCTCGGCTGGCGAGCGCCTGTCCTTGCGAACGGGAGCCTCCTGGCGATCGCTCGGTCAGCAACGCCTTGAACTTACGTTTGGTCTTCCGACGGATGGCCGAGGGGGTGATAGCAGGAGGCGCGTCGAGATCACTCCGTCGCTCCTGTAGGACGGCCATGGCCTCATCGATCTGTTCCGCAGTTCGGAACTGATCGAGCGAGAGGCTTGGGCCGCCCGTCAGGGGCGGGATCAAGCGTCTCGGACCGCGGCGGCTACCCTCCGCCATCGGCTGTGGCTCGGACTGAGATGGAACGAGGCGTCTGGCGGGCTGGCCAGTGGCTTTCTTCGATGCGGAGGTGGAAGACATGATTCTGAAAGCTTTCTCTGAAGAACAGTGAGTGTTTCTTTAGGTATATGCCCCGGAGAACAGTGAGTGTTCTTCGAGATGGTAGGAATAAAAATTGAGGGTTAGATCCCCTTTCTCTAGCGCCAATTGTTGTTGCCCGAAATATTTATCCGAAGATTAAATACTGCTGGAATGGACGGACAACAAACAAGGTTGTTGGAGCACTTCCGCGGGGCTGTAAATAACACAAGATTTTCCGGGTTTGTTAGGCCTGGGCTTGAATGCTCGCGCGAGATGTTATTAATACAAATATTCGTGGATACAAGTATTAATGTGAGAATCTAAGTACAATGAGTGTAAAAAGATCCTGTTAATCCATCTCTTGAGCGAAGCTTGGTGTTCTTGCTCTCGGCCGATCGTCTTCTGTGTGAGAGAGGCTGAGAGAGAAGAAGGAACCGAGAGATAGATGTTGCCAAGAGTAGGAGAAAGCCAAGTTGTGAGTATTGCTTGGAGAGATGGACTTCAGAGATAAAAAGTTCGATGGGAATCCGAGAGCTGTCCAAGTGCAGGGAGCCTTCTATTTATAGGGGCTGAGATGCCTTGTTTTCTGGCGGGCGATCGCCTTTCGGCCAATATAATAATGGGTCGATCGTCTTTAAGTCACACGGGCTGTCAGCCTAAAGTCCAAGGCAGCTGCTGGCAGCCAGCTGTGCGGTCCAATGAGGAGCCAGCACGCGTCCGGGGTCATTGTCACGGGCGGTCCTACTGACACCTTTCGGCGGGCCTGTCGGCTGGTGGAAAGATGCTGACAGGCTGTGGTCAACGATCCGTGAAATGCGGATCTTGTCTCGGCACTACACGTGGGGTATGTCTTGGGCTTCGGCCTTTGCCGACTGGATGACCATCGGCTTCGAGTGACACGAGGCGATTGTCATTAGCTGATCACCAGGGGACAGCATCGGTCGGTCACCAAGGGTCGATCGCCAAGTGCCGGGAGATGATCTTCTGCTAGTCGGCCACCAGGAGTCGATCTCCAAGTACCGAGAGATGATCGTCTTAGATGTCGATCGCTCGGCACCAGGACTTGTCCTGGGACCTTCGGTCGGCCAATCTATCTTGGCTGCCGGGCTAAGCCTAGGTCGCCTGGTCGCTGGTCGGCAGTTCGGCCTCGGCTGCTCGGCAGTGGCACGGTCACCCGATCTCTGAGGAGGTTGCCCGATCAATGAGGCGATCGCCGGTCGAAGAGTATAATTCTCGACACAACAACTGGTGATTAATTTAATTCATGGATATAATTATTTCTTGGAGAAATTAATTATGTTATAATGTATTTGATATGATGAAATTAATTGGACTAATTAAACTATACAAATACATCGGGACGGAATTGGAGTTTATCTGTTTAGACTCTCGGGAGTCCGAAACGGACCGAACTCATCCGTTTCTCCATGGGCCCCCCCCCCCATTTCTAGCCACCTTTTTTTTGGACTTATGTCTCCATTCTTTTATGAATGATAATTGTGGAGGTGGGGTTAGATTCCCACATGCATGAGTTGTCAAAGGTAGTGGGGAGTTGAATAAATGAAGATGATGACAATCACTCATTGAGACAAGCTTCCATATGTGAGTTGTGAAGAGAATAGAGAGAGAAAAGTTTTTTTCTCTAAGTTATCTTCTTCTTCAAGCTTGTTCTTGTTTTCTTAGAGAAAAATATCAAGACATAAAGAGAAAGTAAGATTAAAATACTTAGAGTGTAGTAATCTTTACATATATAGCTTCATCACTTAGCTCTAGCCGTATCCTCGGAGGATAGCAAGGTGATCGTTGTTTCGGTCGTTTCTCCGGTGCGTGACAAGTAGAGACGCGGTGCTTTTGGCATTGGATCGTTCAAGGTCTTGAAGCGGAATAGATTCGTAGAGATCAAGCAAAGCTTGGGGAATAGCTCAAGAGAAGGTTATCCATCTAATCAACGGACTACAAGGGTGAGTTTCTATATCTCTTGTGAATTCGTTTTTTGATATTCGTATATACGTAGCTCGATCGATCCTCATAGGAATTCGGATCTAATTAATTTTCGTTTTACCACTTCCGCTGGGCCTTCGTTTTAGGCACCGAATCCCAACAATTCATACCAACACATACTTTGTGGTAGTTGCTTCGGCACCAGCATTTACTTTAGCATTTGCTTTTTCGTCAGCAGCTTCCTTGGCCTGCTTGTAGGGAAAGAATAGTTCCAAGTCAATGGTTTCTTTTAAGTATCAGAAGATATTCTTGATACCATTCCATTGATGTTGCGTCGATGCTGAACTAAATCTAGTCAGCGGATTAACTAAGGAGTGATAGCAAGTCGTGTACATTGTGCTAAGTACAATAATACGCGATTACACTCAAGTAGGGAATTTCAGCTCCCAAAGCTCTTCGTCACTTTCATTTAGACGAAATGGATCTTTCCTTTGCTTCCAAATGTTCGACCTATCATGGGGTGCTAGTCGGGTTTACCTTGTCCATGTTAAAGTGCCTGAGAAACTTCTGGACATAGGAAGACCGGTGGAATAAATGTCCACAAACTCAATGTTTCGACAGAACCGAGTTTTCCCAAGATCTTTCATCTCAAACTCAGATTTTCAGTATCCGGTGGTTTCTCTTATTTCATCAAGACCGATTATGTTAATGTCATCGACATACATTGCGATGTGAATCCGGATCTTATTTGTGAAGACGCAGGGACACATTTCATCATTCTTATATCCTTTCCTAATCAAGTATTCACTTGGACAGTTATACCACATCCTTAAGGATTGCTTTAAACTGTAAAGTGAGAATTTCAAACGAACTGAATACGCACTCCGTGGTATGGAGTTACTTGATTTGGGTAGTGAAATGCCATAGGGCACTTCCGTATATATCTCCGTATCTAGATCCTCATAGAGATACGTAGTAGCCACATCTATTGGCTGCATTTCCAGTCCCTCGGAGATTACTAAGCTAATCAAATAGCGGAACATATACGTGGGAGTACATTTCCTCGTAACCAATTCCAAGGCGTTGTGAGAAGCATTACTTCGTGAACCTTGTACATTAGGACTCTACTATTCTCACTATGATTTACGACAAAGGTTCGATTATGTCCTTCAGGCTTTACACTTGGTTAGGTTAGCACTACCTACACCAAATACCTGTCTCTTTGTCGGAGAATCTAGTTCTACCTGGAATATTTTTCTTATAGGCCAATCATCTCTATATTGATTTCATCCAACCGAGCGAGGTTCGACATCATCGTACTTTATGATTCATGATATGTCATCAAAGTGGGTGGTTGATCAGGCCACACCCTCATAATTTCATCGAGATTCTCGATTTTCTGAATCATATCTTCGGGGCGTCCCCCACTTCATGACTCATGGACATAATAAAATCAAGCATGATCTCATGAAACGAGTTCATTGATGGTTAACATGTAATTTTGTGCCATACTCTACCTCTTTCTTGGGTGAGTATTTAGTCGAACCATGTGGCTTCCACCCATTCCTTCGCACGGAGCCACGGCCTCAACCACACCTCCACCAAGTGCGGTTGCATCACCCGGTTCATTGGTGATGCGCCCCTTGGAGGGGACTTCTAACCTTACAGGCACATTTGCAGCTGTAATGTGAGATCTTGTCACTTGAACGATATCAGTAAATGCATCAGGCATCGAATCTGCTACATCCTGAAGATCGAGTGTTCTTTATGCTTTGTGCTTCACGGTAACATTGTGAAGTTCGGGGATCATAATGAGACATAGTGGAGACACACCACGACAATTCCTATCATTCCCCGAGAAATTATGTTTTCTCTCCTCCCCCTAACGACGGGAAGGTTGTCTCATTAAAGTGACAATCCGCAAATCGTGTGGTAAAGAGATCACTGTGAAGGTTTCAAATAGCGGATAAACGTCTGGAGATTCTTATCCAACGTGAATACTTAATCGTTTCTAAAGACCGATGCACTGTGGGGCGCAGAAGGCACATATAATGCATAACCAAATATGCGCAATTGTCACTGAAGTCCGTCTGGGTCCAAAATACAAAAATCAGGCTATCTAGTTACCAACTAGTACGCATAAAGTAATTGGTTAGCAAAAGGTCTAAATGAACGACTTAAGTAAAGTTGCATGCAATATTGCATTATCCCAAGCAAATATATGCAAATTGGTGCGCATAACCAATTACATAATCACCATACATATTCTTTCGACGGTGGTTTATGTGAGACCTTTGCATATGCACATGGGACGAGATACTATTCATTAATCTCTATCATGCAATAAACATCAAGTACTTTTTGATGTGAACTCTCCAATATCATCGAGTCCTTTAGATATGATAAGGGAGGTGAGTCCTTATAAATTATTTTGGAAGTTCTGCAGCAGTTTGAGTGGACAGGAGAGCGACATATGACCAACATGTTGGAGAATCCATCAAAACCATAAATACATAAATGGTCCGCATATTAGGTGGATGGATCGACAAATATCTCTTTATATTCAGCGTAAGAATGCAATGTTTGCTTTTGTTTCTTTAGCATAAGAAGGTGTCGCTCCTACTTTGGCTAAAGAGCAGCCTTTGCAACACTAACTGGTGGGCATTTGATATGCATCTGGTACTTTGGATGACATAACACGATTAACATCAACATTGTTCTTTATGTCGAGTTGTTGCCACATTTTCACTCGAAAAGTAATGATGTTCGTACAGGTTCTTTAGTATACATATCATCATACTTCGACCAGGATGACCTAGTCTATCTTGTCAAAGCCTATATGAGTCTATGTCCCAAAGCACATTGTTGGTGACAACATAGGATTTTAAAAACCTAATAATAGTGTGGTACATCCACTAGATCGACTCATCAGTTATTCTAAAATGCATTTACGTCCACATTCATTAGAATTAATAAAAAAACTCTATTCCATTCTGATAGTGAGTTTCAATCTGGAAACCATTGCTACGTATATTATTGAAGTCAAGTAAGGTTCGAAGGGCTCTAGGTGCATACAGGGTATTGGTAACTTGTAATTGAGTGCCATTTAGGCATCAAAAATTAAGCATTATCTCGCCCTTTGATGAGTTGGGATGACCCAATCATTGTAGTTATCGAGGTTTGGTATGCGACTTATTCAATGAATACAAGCCTAATTCTAAGAACATTCAAGTTCTACTCGATTCATTCCTTAGAAAAGATTGAAATATCGAACCATAAGCATTCAAGCAATATTCAGTACTTCGAAATAAAGCTAAGAATATAATGTAAGCAATAATAATATCTTGTTCTAGAAAAACAAAGTTTCATCACACCATTACTGAAAATAAAACATCGATAAAATCGTTCTGAGGTAACAATGCCAAATGTAAACGATAAAGTAAACATAATGATGACATTCAGTCATAAAGGGGTCCCTCTAATGACTGTGACATGTATGGCTCATTGCGATTATCGGTGACTGTGAAATTGACGTCGGGGGACTCGTCGAGAGCATCTTCCTCCATATAGTGATCCTCCCGTTCTTTGGACTCTCTATATTTCTTGTAATGTGCTGCGACTTGCTTACTTGCATGGCAGTTCTTGTACCAATGTCCAGCATCTCCACATCGATAGCACGGTTCATCGCCAACTCTGACTTTAGGAGCGTCAAGAGGGGTAGGTTCTTTATACTTTTCTTGGATAGTAGAGCCAGGAGCACCAAGTCTTCTCATTACATTGGAAGAGCCCCCACGTCCTCGACCACGTCCTCGACCATTACGCCCTTTTCCACGTTGTGGTTTGGGGTTGCCATGACCAGTCCCCTGTACATTGGGGTTCTTTCCACCTTTCACATAATTGGCCTCGGGAATTTTCTTTGTCCCAACGGGCCTGGCATTATTGCTCACTAACACTTCATTATGCCTCTCAGCCACTTGTAGTAGGTTGATAAGCTTATTGAAGGTAGTGATGCGTTTGTTGTCATACTCCAGCTTATACTAGTTCGCTAGTATAAGAACAGAAGTAGGAAAAGTGGAAAGGGTTTTCTGAATCATATCATCTTCTGTGATGTCCTTTCCACAGAAATTAAGGGCGTCTTCAGACGGAGCATATCTTTGTTGAAATCGTTGATCCGTTTATAATCAAGCAAGCGGATTTCATTCCACTGCACGGTCAACTCTGGGAGCAAGGTATTGTGGATGTTCCCAAAACGGCCCTTAAGGGCATCCCACAGTTCTTTCGGGGATTTCAACTGCAGATATTCCCACCTTAGGCTCGGGTCGATATGTCGCCTAAGGAACATTAATGCACTAGCTTTGGTTTTGTCAGACGGTACTTCGCCTGCTTTTTCAAAGATAGTAGCACTATAGTCCTTAGCGATAAAAGTGGTCTCTACGACAGAAACCCATCTATGGTACTCAAGTCCTTCTGAGTCCAAGATGTCAAATTCAGGACCAGTTGGATCAGCCATCTTGAGACAAGAAAAAAAAAAGGAAAATGAATTTTCACAGTATATCATGAGTACTTTCCATGATAAAATTTTCAATAATGTGGAGGGTTATTATTTTTCAGAACCAAGATATGGTCAAAATTACTTTCGATGCTATTGGGTTTTTACCGATGAAATTACTTTATCACGGTTCGAGTTGATATAGATAGTATAAATAAGTCCTCTATGTTCTACTAATGATGAACTTAATATAAATGCTATAACTAACAATGCATGCAAAATATATATATAACTATAGGTATAATCACATAGCCCTATGAATATATCTATACACGTATAAATGCAGTCAAAGAGGTATCTTATGCCGCGATAATTATTAATTCAACGTGAATTTATTTTAATTCAAGTTGCTTAAGCAATTTATTTTAATTTAGTTAAAATTATGAATGCATCATGCTTTTGGTTTAATTAAGCATAAATAAATTGCAGAGTATAAATATGCAATCAATAGTAATTAAAAACATATAAATTCGCACATTGCAGATAGTAGGGTTCGTATTTGTGTACTTTGTTTCGTGAATAGGAGCAGAAAATCTGGACTGGAAAAAAACGGGATTGCTGGCGAGTCGGGCTGAGTCAGCAACCGGGTCTGGATCGCGGGCCGAGTGCTGGACTGCAGGCACGGGTCGGGCTGGACAGACGGGCCAGAGGCTGGACGAGCGAACAGGCTGGTCTGAACGGGCAGCGTGGGTCGGCGATGGGTCAGCGAACAGACTGAGAACGGACGGTCGCGTGGGTCGACGGTGGTAGGCGACCGAACGGAGATGGAGTTGCAGGCGGTGACTCTGGAAGTCGGAGGTCCGATCTGTGCAGGCGAGTTGAGAAGGAGATGACCGACGATCGGGTTCGCGAATCTGGGCGGAGATTCGTGTGGTTCGCGAATCTGGGCGATTGAAATCGGAGCAGAGGTCTGGCGGCGATTTCAGGTTGGAGGTCGGCGGCGGCTTCGGGGGGGGGGTGTGCGGCGTCGGAGTCGATGGTTGAGTTCCGATGACCGATCGGGGAAGGAAGGTGACCGGTCGGTTTGCAGGGTGGGGTGGCGGCGGTGGACTGCTGCTGCTAGGGTTTTTTTTTCGATTTTTCGTTTTTTTTTTCGGAATTTTTCAGAAAATCAAGAGAAGAAATTCGTGCTCAACCGGGAACTTCGTGCTGATAATGTGTTGAAGGGAAAATAACTTGAGACAGAAAGTAGGGCAAAAGTGTTATATTATTCCATCAATGAGATCCCTTTAAATAGGGTGAAGTACATACAAACAGTCTGTACAGCACTGTCGCAATGGATCGGATTAGGTCGGATCCGGTCGGGTCGGACCTGGACCCACGTGTATGATGAATCAAAACAAAATGTTTTGATGAAACTGGGATTCGACCCCAGGTTATGTGGAACCGATTCGACTGCCACGTCAACTCCGCTGAATTGCTTTTTTGTCGCAATGGACAGCACTGTCGCAATGGATCGGGTTAGGTCGGATCCGGTCGGGTCGGACCTGGACCCACGTGTATGATGAATCAAAACAAAATGTTTTGATGAAACTGGGATTCGACCCTAGGTTATGTGGAACCGATTCGACTGCTACGCCAACTCCGCTGAATTGCTTTTTTGTACTCAAATTCACGTCTGTTGTATTTATTATCTGCTACTAAAATTTAAAGGAAAATATAGTGCATCGAAAAGGTTTCGAACCCAGGTTAGTCTGGTTGAAAGGCTGCTCCCCGACATCTCGCCTACAGTTCCAGATTTTTGACTTGTGACACATAATTTATTTAATGTTTGATTGTTAGACAATTTCAAAGTAGAATATTTTAATTAATTACGTGATAATTAGTTATGGTATGTGTGTGGTGTATGGCATGACCAATATGATTGAATGTTTCAATTTAATATTAGATTGGTTTAAACGGGCTACGTGTCGTTTATATATAATTATTTTTTACAGCCTGCGAGTCGTCTATAAATTTATTATTTTATTTACGGCATGCGTGTCGTTTGCCCTCTTGTAATTTACTTTAATAGTATAGTATAGTTTTTATTAATGTAATAAAGACGAGAAGGAGATGAAGGACAGACTCGAGGAGCCAATTGATCGTGTATGACATTTCAAGGAGTTGGAAGATTAATGAAGACCAATTATACCCTTTAGATTGACATTTGTGATTTTCATGTTGGCTCATGAAAATCACGTTAGGATTATGGTCATGCTATACATGGTCATATGCTTTATTAAGTCATGTGATGCTATGTATGTTTAAATTTATGCATGTATGTGATGCGATGTATGTTAGCCAACATAGACACGAAATAGAGAATAAAACCCCTCGTTAAAATTTTAAATGCCGTTAAATTAAAACACCTATCAAGACTTCGATCATCTTGAGCAGGTCATGTCAAAGCTGGGTGCTCGGTTTCTCTTAGTAAGGTAGGATAGGTAATGGTGATACCTATGTGTTTTAATAAACTAAGAATTCAAAATAATTTTAAACCTTAAGACATAAGATGAGATTATAACATGCTTGGGTGTCAGATGCCAAATCCCATAAGTATCATCTAAGAGGTACATATGATGTAATCGATAAAGAGTTATCCACCTAAAGTAGCTCAATTCTAGGCGTCATGCCAAAACTGAGTTTACAATTGTGCAAAATGGGGTCTTAGCCCACTAAAACAACAAAAATTGAGGGTATTTTATTTTAGTGGGATTATTTTTCAAGAAATAGAAATGTGACTGAATACTTTGCATAATGAACTTTGTAGATAATAGAATGGCATCAAACAACACATCCACCATTTCACTGCGATCCGTCCTTGAGAAGGACAAGCTCAAAGAAAACGGAAGCAACTATCTGGATAGGATCCAGAGCTTTGAGAATAGTTATCAAGCAAGAAAGAAAGTTGATCGTTCTTGAGGAAGAAATTCTCGATGAGCCTACTGACAATGAAAACAATGGAAGAAAAGACAAATGGAAGAAATATTGTGATGATTCCATTGATATCAATTGTCTTATGTTGGCTACCATTTGTCCAGAACTTCAAAAGAATCTGGAAGAAATGGAAGCATATGAGCTTAATGCTCACCTCAAGGAGACTTTCTCAAAACACGCTCGACAAGAGAGGTACGAGACCTTTCAAGCTTTGTATGCTTGCAATATTGTTGAGTAAACATCTGTTAGCGCTCACGTACTCAAGATGAAAAGATACATTGATCATCTTAATAGGCTTGGTTTTCCACTTTCTAAGTAGCACTCCATGGATGTGATCCAAAACTCATTACCCGATAGTTTTGGTCAGTTCATTATGAACTATAATATAAATGAGATGGAGTAGTCCATTGCTGAGCTGCATGGATGCTTAAAATAGCTGAGAATATTAAGAAGAAATCAAGCCACGTACTAATGGTCATCAAATGGAATTTCTTCAAGAACAAAGGCAAGGGTAAAGGTAAACCAAAAGTTGCCAAAGCTAAAGACCCAACTAATCCAATTTTCAAGGCATAGGCTCTCAAAGTTGAAAATTGCCATCATTACTATCAACCCGGACACTGGAAGAGAAATTGCAAGGTTTACTTGGAAGAGCTAAAGCGTTCCAAGGATAGTGAGACTACCACATGTATATTTGTTATAGAAGTTAACTTATCTACTTCTAACTCTTGGGTATTGGATACTGTATGTGGAACTCATATTTGTACAAATGTGCAGGGGATGAGAAGCAGTAGAGAGCTGAAGAAAGGGGAAGTGGATTTAAGAGTCAGCAATGGTGCAAGAGTTGCTACACTAGCCATTGGAACTTATGATCTAGTTTTAAATAATTACTATTATGTTCCTGCTATGATAGGAATATTATTTCAGTTTCTACATTAGATTATGAAAGTTACAGTTTTCTTTTTAAGAATAAGATTACTCGTAATTTGTTTGATGACTTTCTTTATGTTATTGAAAAGTTATATACTGACATTTACCATATTGATCTAGATGAGTCCATTACATTGGATGTTTATAACATTGCAACCAAGAAATGTAAGCTCAACGATTCTAATCCGACTTACTTATGTCACTATCAGCTTGGCCACATAAATGAAAAATGCATTTCTAAATTCCATCACGATGGACTTTTAAACTCCTTTGACAATGAGTCATATGAGACATGCGAGTCTTATTAATTGGGAAAGATGATGAAGAATCCTTTCATTAGTCATGGAGAAAAGACTAGTGATCTATTAGGCCTAGTACATATCGATGTATGCGGACCTCTTAGCACTCATGCCATAGGGGGGTACCAACACTTCATCACTTTTATCGATGATTTTAGTCGGTATGGATATGTTTCTCTTATGAAGCATAGACATGAATTTTTTGAAATGTTCAAAATATTCCAGAGTGAAGTACAAAATCAACATGGAAAGACAATTAAATCCCTTTGATCGGATCGAAGTGGTGAATTCTTGATCCAAGAATTCGATGATCATCTTAGGAGTTATGTAATTATTTCAGAACTTTCTCCTCATGGAACACCTCAACATAACGGCGTGTCTGAAAGGAGGAATCAAACTTTATTTGATATAGTTTGATCTATGATGAGCCGAACGGAGCTTCCATTATCATTTTGGGGCCACGCCTTAGAAACAACAACATTCAACCTTAATCGTGTTCCATCTAAAGCAGTTGAAAATACACCATCCGAGAAATGGAATGGTAAGAGACCAAACTTGTCTTTTCTAAAGATCAGGGGTTGCAAGGCATTTGTAAGATGCCAAGTGTTTGACAAATTGGTGGCTAGATCTGAAATATGTTTATTTGTGGTATATCTTACTGAAGCTAAAGGATACTACTTTTAAGCCCGCAGAGAACAAAGTGTTTGTTGCTTGAAATGCTGTCTTCTTAGAAAGGGAATTTATTTCCAAAAGAGACAGTGGGAGAAAATTAATACTCGAGGAAACTCAAGAACCATAAGAAGACATTGCTTCGCCGATGGAAACTGAACAAGCTCAATAATTAGTTGAGGATTCAGTTCAAATTACACAAGTTCCTCGCTTATGTGATAGGGTGCGACATGAACCTAATAGAAATGGGTATCTCGTGACAGAGAATGTTCACGCATCTCTCATAGATGATGAGCCTAGTACCTATACGGAAGCTGTTGTAGGACCAAATTCCGAGGAATGTCTAGAGGCCATGAATTCAGAGATGCAGAACATATACGCCAATCAAGTTTGGAACTTGATAGATCCACCTGAGGGTGTAAAAACCATTGGGTGCAAATGGGTCTTCAAAAAGAAGAAAGACATGGACGACAATATGCAAGCCTATAAATCTAGACTAGTAGTTGCAAAAGGTTATAAACAGACCCATGGTGTTGACTATGATGAGACCTTTTCACCAGTAGTCATGCTTAAACCGATTGGAATTTCATTTGCTATTGCCACATACTATGATTATGAGATATGGAAAATGAATGTCAAAACAGTGTTTCTTAATGGAAACTTACTCGAGGATGTGTACATGACACAACCTGAGGGTTTTGTTCATCCAGAAAATTCTAAAAAAGTTTGCAAGCTTCAAAGATTCATTTATGGGTTGAAGCAGGCTTCTTAGAGATGGAATCTTCATTTTGATGAAAATGTCAGAGTTTGGGTTTATTCAAAATGAATATGAACCATGTGTGTATAATAAGGTTAGTGGGATCATCTTTGTCTTCCTAGTCTTATATGTAGATAAAATATTACACATTGAAATGACATCCCCACTTTGAAGACAGTCAAGACTTGGTTGGGAAGTTGTTTCTCTATGGAAGACTCAGGATAAGCTACTTATATTCTTGGGATAAAAGTCTATAAAGATAGATCATGGTCTGAGTTAGAGTACATAGATATTGAAGAGGTTCAATATGCAGGACTCCTGCCAATGTCACATGTCATTTAGCTGAGTGCGACTCAGAGTCTTCCGACTCCTGATGAGCGAGCCCGCATGAGCAAGATTCTATATTCTTCAGCTATTGGATCGATCATGTATGCCATTATTTTTACTCGACCAGATGTTTACCCTTAGCATGTCAAATCGATACCAATCAAATCCAGGTGAAATTCACTGGACATCAGTGAAAACCATCTTAAAGTACTTAAGAGGAACTAAGGGTGCGTTCCTAATTTATGGAAATGTGGGAGACGAGATGGCTATAAATGGTTATGCCGATGCAAGTTTCAAAACCGACAAAGAAGGTTTTAAATTGCAAACAGGTTATGTGTTTGTATTGAATGGAGGTGCTGTGAGTTGGAAGAGTTCTAAGCAAAGCATGATTGCTGATTCTGTAACATAAGATGAGTACCTGGTAGCATCAGATGTAGCTAAGGAAGTCGTATGGATCAAGAGGTTTGTTAGTGAACTAGGAGTGATGCCGAATGTCCAGGGTCCCATAAGCCTTTATTGTGGCAATAATGGTGCTATTGCACAAGCTAAAGAGCCTAGGTCCCATCATAATTCCAAATATATACTAAGGAAATATCACCTAGTCAGATAGATCGCCAGACGAGGAGATATTATAATATGCAAAGTAGCAACGAAAGAGTATGTTGCTGACCACTTACCAAGCCTCTCTCACAAGGAAAGCATGAAGAGCATGCTAGATCGATAGGTCTGAAAGTCACGAATGAATGGTCCTAGTGTAAGTGGGAGAATGTTGTGAATAGTGCCCTAGGACATTCGATGTGCCTAGATTTGTAATTGTCACATTTAAATAAAGTTGTTTGATATTATCTATTTCTCGTTGATTATCTAATATATGCATATTTTAATAATCAAATAATAGTTATTCACGAATAATAAAATTATTCATATATCCTTGGTCCAATCACGTAGAGTGGAGAATCAAGTGATTAATATGTTAGTATTAATATGATTGATAATCATCGGATGATTATGCGTATGGTATGGATCAAACTTATGGGTATTGGTTGGAAAACACAATACTGGACAAACCCACATTGAGATCACTGCATGAAAATATCATAAGTGAATCTCAATATAACAATATGTCAATACATTCTTGAACGTGAGATTATCATAGGGTCCAACATGATAACTGCTATGCCTTGACGTAATCCAACGTCATCTGAAACATAGTGATCATAAAGGTTAGCGATCGGTATCAGTGGGGGTCATGTCAGGGCACTGAATAATCAAGATTAGATTTCTCCCTCTCTTTAGGAAAGAAATATCTGCTGGGCCCCTCGATAAATAGGACTGAAGGAAATGCACGGTCATGCTCAAATTAAGAGTCATTTGATACAATTAGTCTACCTAAGATCGAAAAAGTATTTGAACATATTAAGTATGACAGTTTTTATGACTTAGTTCAAATATGATATCGCGCGAAAAAGGGGTTTAACACGTTAAATGGTTATTTGGACTATAAACTTATTATTTGGGTAGTCATAATGTCTTGCTAGAGACCGCTTATGATTTATCATTCAATAAAGCATTAAATAATTGCCAACATAATATGAGTTTTTTGGGTTACACGTACAACAATTAAAGACAAGCAAGAATAATTAATATATATAATATTGGATATTATATTTATTAAGAAATTAAATAATGAGTAATATATAATAGGATATTATATATTATATTATTTAAGTATATCAATTGGTAAAGGTAAATATAATATTGGATAATATATTTATTAGAAGATTAAATAATAAGTAAAATATAACATAAGATATTATATATATTGTATTATTTAATAAGTTAAGGGGTAACTAAGCAATACTAGAGTTTTAACTCTAGAGTTTACTTAGTATAAATAAATGGTCTTGGACAAGGAGTTTTCACAAGAGAAATGACACAAAGATCGACCCCTCTCCTCTTCTCAAATTGGCCGAAATTATTTTTGTTCAAGGAGTCCGGTTCGGCCATGCTCCCTTCTTTCCTTAGTTGATTTTGATCAACAGTAAAATCCTTCTAGTAAGGAACCATTTGTTGTATTATTTATCACCATTATCTGTAAGGATCTAGCAATCTGGCTTGTACAAATTGTTCGTGTATGAATCAACCGAAAGAGAAAGACGATTTTCATCAGCTTCTGTTCTGGATGTAGATATGTTATTCAGATTAAGGTAATTCGACGAACTCTTTATTAAATCCATTAAATTATTGCATGAAGATCCTCTTCTGGATTTTTTAATTATTTCGCTGTGTTTTTGTTCAAATTTATTGTATTGATACACGTAAAACCCAACATTGTGGGTATGTGTTGGGTGATATGCATTAAGCAGATATGGCACGTCACTGACTTGTGTGTTGCAATTGAATGTTGGTGCTTAAATACTAATTGTCTCAGTCTCATGTCTTCTTGTGTGAAGTTGTGTTGGTGTTGCAAGTATGTGTTACGGGCTGAATAGGTAGGACATGCTACCATCTTTGGTGATGGCATTCGATATCAACTCGATTATGTATAAGGTATAGTAGTGTCCGTGTGGGATCTATGATTGTATGTGCTGTGTTGGCTTGCCTTGAACATTGTGGTATTATTTAGTTGTATGGATCTAATTATTGTCTTGGTATCGATGTGACATAATGCACTTATGTAATACTAATGTTCAGTATTGCATGTACTTATAATTATGGTTGTGAGCGTGATTTGTTTTGGAACTGTTGATGCATTGATTATGTGATTGCTAACTGCTATGACCGAAATATAACATTTGATCCAATTTTGCGGAACCAATTGAATCTGTAGACTGCTTGGCATGAAACAGGCATGGTGATTTCTAGCTGTTTCAGGGTTGTGAGTCTGACATTGTCTGATAGACTGTGGGATGCAGTGACACGGAAGCCATGAATGCCAGTAATATATTTTTAGGTGTAAGGGATTGAAGGACCTATAACATACCATAGACTATGGGGATATGGAACTGAATTATTTTTCTTTCCAACCAGTAGCTAGTAGGCAGGCAAGTAGGTTCAGCTTCTGCTTCCTTCCGAAGCATGGCACTGGAGGAATAGACAAGAAATGGTATCGTGTTTGATGAATGTGATGAACCAGGACTATGGTCATATGAACTATTGTAACATGTAGAAGCCAAAGGCTTACTTGTGATACTTTTGGGTCGCGGACCTTTGAGTAATTTTGATGTGAAAATAATTAAGATACATAGTTTTTGGAAAAAATAAAATTTAAAAAAACTCTAGTTTTAAAGAACAAAGCTCCCGAGGTTTCAAATAATTTTCAAACTATTTTAATTGTTTTCAAAAATGATAAACCGCTTTATCACTATTTTACAAAACTAGAAACATCTCTAGAATTCTTTCAAAATAATCTTATAATGGATGAATTATGTATTGAATGACAATTCATTGTTGTTGTTTAGTTCTATTATTTGCGATATGTTTTGGCGTCACTATGTGACTGTGTTGTGAGGAAATCCCTCACACTATGCCGCAAGTGCACGGTGTCAACAAGTAATAAAGTGATAAGTAAGATATCGTTTCCACGGTGACTGATTTCACTAAGTACCAAAATATAGTCAACTCGTAATTTTATTTGAAGAACAATTATATAGAATTTATTTCTAAACTAATTGCAGAAAAATAAATAATAGTAATAATAAAAATAATAATAATAAGGGCGTAGGATTATGATTTTCACCTCAAACAATCAGGAATGATGTTTATTAAATTCAATTCACTTTTAATCAATTAATTGTAAGCGAGGAATTCCTAGATTATTCTAAAGCCTCTCCCAAGGTCGATAGAAAATACTAATAATTATTAACTCGATATATTCCTATTCGAATTATATAATTAATAGCTAGAACAGTTCATGAATCCCCACAATAAAAAGGCTTCACAATTCCCATGAGTATATCCCTATCTCACGACAATCATGATTTTTTCTCACAAGAACTATGCCTAAATTTCATCTCCCGAATCCATAAAGACATTCAAATCAATTCAAATGTTGGTCAGACAATTAAAAGGGATTAAGAACAATGAGAAAAATCCAACTCAATACAAATAACGAGTGAATTGAAATAAAAATAGATAACTCAAACTGTCATGTAATCGGCTACAATCACAATCCTACACAATCCTACTCGAACAGATCTAGAAAATAAGATGCAGAAAAATTAAGAAAACCCGTAAGGGATTCGTGGTCTTGTCGTCGCCCACAAATCTCTACGTTTCCGCTCTCCCCGGATTCTTGTGTTCTTCGATCCCGTCCTATGATGTCTTCATTCTCTCTTTTTCTGACCTTCAATGTTTATTTATAGCTATCCTTAGCCTCCAAAACGCGTCCCGAAATTAGGTTGAGAACAGGCTCCAAAAAATGGCCCAGAAACGCGGCAAATTCATCAAAACCGCCCCGTGGGCCGCTGCTCACTTAATCTGTGCCGCGGCCCCAACATTCAGTGCCCCATGCCTGGGCGCTACATTTTCTTCCTGGGCCGCGGTTCAGCATCCTTGTGTCGCGGCCCCCGGTACAGTTCGCTCGGCATCTGCTAGTCACCTGCGTGTGCCGCGGCTCAGCATATGGGTGCCGCGGCCCCAGGCCAAAAATTGTCGTTTCAGCCCGTTTTTCACCGTTTGAGCTTCCAGACTCCAATTTTCTACAAAACATATAAAGATAGTGCATTAAAAGCTCATTTATGCAGATTTAGGCTCAAAATGGATATAAAATAATAATAAATAAGCGCATAAAAATACGCCTAACAAATACCCCCAACCTTGAGGCTTTGCTTGTCCTCAAGCAAAAAGAATCAATTTCAAATAAAAAAATATCGTGAATGATCGTGCAAATCCATAGTGCTCAACTTAATCAATACTACCCTGAAAATCTCAAAGAATAATATGAGTATCGTAATAGTGAGTCATATCAAGGACACTGATTCCACAAAGTAACCATTTTTAGTGCTAATCGATCGTTCATGAGGAAAATCAAGCTCAAAGATTAACAAGCGTGAATTTAACCGACCGCCAATACGAAGGGTTAGAGTAAACAAGCCAACTCGCCAAGTCCCACAGTCCAGTGGCAAAATTTAAGAGTTTCATCATCAAAATTACTCCTCGGACAGCATTCCCTTATGTATGATATGTAACACCCCCCAGATCCGAACGAGAATATTACAGCGCCGTGGGCCCCGAGATGGAACCCACAAGGCAGAAGGAAATTTTCGCAAACATTTACAAATGCCCAAGAGGCTAACGACGGTATTATCTATTAAAAACATTCGAAGATTTATAAAACTCATTTATCAAACCGTCGTAAAAACTCATTTGAAACCACAAGGCCCAAAATGCCAAAACTCAACAGTTTAAAAACACATACGTTAAGCTATCGCTTACACGTACCGACAGAATAGATTTAGAAAATGATTGCCAAAGTAACCTAAGTTACCAGATACCAAAAGGTCATTTAAAAATACTCATGCAGCGGATAAAGACAAACAATTAAAATACTCTAGCAATGAATACAACAAGCGATCGAAACTCAAAACACAAATACATGCCCTTGCCAAGTATCCTCAGGAAGTTCATCTCTCCACGACCGCTACAAGCTTGATAATCCAAGAACCTAAAAAGAAAGCCCACGGCGGTCACCATAATATCAACAATGATAACCATCACATCTCATCAATAATTACATATCAATGGAAATACTAAGTAAGAATGCGACCAATGTAATCTTACGTCGTAACTTTACGAGAATCCACGATTCGTATCCTTAACAACACATTAAAATAATACCAAAATATCTGTACGGTATCTCAACAATACTCAAGGTTCTCAAAACATTATCATAACTCGCAATACGGAAATTATACCAACTCTGGCCAATTCAATCCATCGGATAACATCGACAATTCCAATACGATAATCGATTGTCCATCAAAGACAAGTACCAAGGAAATACGGAACATACCTCAAGATACGAAATATCATTACCATCACGTCAGTCTAATCCGAGATCAGATCAACACAACATACGGACATGGTCCTAACACAAGACCTACAAATGCATACTCATATGACAACGTCAATATGATCACAACAATAATGACAATGTATACTTATGGCCACCCATAATATACATATGCACAATAACAACAACATATGGTAATCCAACGATCCAGCGCACACAGCTATAGATTCCCATGATGATCCCATCGGACCAACGCATGGTGGCATTACATCCAGCGATCCAGCGCACACAGCTATAGATTCCCATGATGATCCCGTCGGACCAACGCATGGTGGACATATGACAACAATGCACAACTGCACAAAACAACAGTGCACAATACACGACAACAACAATGCACAAATGCATGACAACAACGATACATGAATGTATCACAACATGATCGACTCAAATGATAAAAATGATTAGAGTACTTGCCCCGAGTCCTTCAAGAATGATCTCAATGCCTAAACCATCACGAACCATTATCCTCAATACTCGACGGTCCAAAGTATCACGGATTGCAGATAATTCATATCTCCGTTTTATCACGATATATCCTCGATATACAATTATACCAATAACAAAAGCAAATCATATACATTATGATTTAGATTCCCAAAACTCGAATATGATTTATAATCTCAAGTCTCCTGTGATTACGATTATAAACATTGTTATACGAATTATAAACGAATGAAACGGAAACCATTCATTAAATACTATAAACTGAGTAAGTGATAACTTACTTCGATACCGATACAATGACGAGGAAGCTGTTACCAAATCCATTGCCATCATCTACAAGTTCCTCGGTCCCGACCAAAGCAATCAACGAACATTCTCGAGCTCGACCGCAACACACGGTTGTAATTACTGATCAATATTCTCAACCTATTACAGTAATCGATAGACAACAAGTTCGACAACAATTAACAATCGATAAAACCAATTTACAAACCCAACAGCTCGACAATATCTCGATTAAATACTAGTCGGATCAATCCTACTCAAACCAGCACGAATTTACAACCACAACACGAAAATACTGCACTTTATGCCTTCTTAGCGCACGTTAATCACCTAACGTAGCGTGCGCTAAGTTTCTCCCGTTAGCGCGCTAGCGAAAGCGTGGCGTGCGCTAATGCCGCATGCATGCATGTTTTTCAGATACCGATCAACTTATGGCGATTTCAAGAACACCAAGTGATTCTGAATCATGTTCAAAGCTATCAAAACAACGAAATCCGATATCCTTTAACATATAAACAATCATCCAACTTATAATCCAAGTTCTATATCCATATATCATCTTCCTCAATATCAACGTCATGAAACATTAAGAACGTAACAACACTTTCATAATCTATCATTACAGGGAGTAATCATCGAAAATAACATCAACATCCGAAACTTAGAGAAGGATTAATCCACTTATCTCAAGAAAAGCGAACAACACTATTCAAACCACAAGAATCATATCAATATCTTCATGTCAACAATAACATCATCATAATCCATTAATCCATCTCATAATCATGCTTATCAACTTGTTTATGTAATAATCATCAACTCAAGAACATCAACATTCAATCCAAAACGAAATCCAAAGATGAAGAGTAATTACCTCTTTGAAGGAATGGATTGAATCCCAAGGTTGAATCCGTTTTCAATCACTTCCAAGTTTCAAATGTTGTTAGGAATGATCAACTCAAGTGTTTGGGACCTCAACTTCTCTCTAAGACCTCTCTCTATCGTCTGAAGGTGAAAGAAAGGACGAAATGCTTCATAATACCCGTTTGTCCCTTATATAGAATACATTACTAGCGTGCGCTAAACCTTATGTTTAGCGTGCACTACGGCCTTAGCGTGCGCTAACTGACCTTTGTTAGCGTGCGCTATTGCAGTCCAGAGGCAACTGTCTTACTGCATGAAGTGATTTACGTACGAAATGCCCATGCAATAGCGTACGTAAATGCCTCTATTTAGCGTACGCAAGTGTCTTACCTTAGCGTGCGCTACTCATAGTTGACTCGTTTGTCTGTATGCTCCGAAGACTGGTCCACACGCCGAAAGTGCTGACGAGGATAAGATTCCTTTTTGTCCGATATACAGTTAGCGTGCGCTAATCAACATGCATTAGCGTGCGCTAACACTACATTACAACATCCGTTGACTTATCATAACGTGCGCCGAAAGTGGCCTGGTCCACACGCAGATTCCTTCCGATCTGACTGCATTAGCGTGCGTTATCTCATATCCGTAGCGTGCGCTAAACCTGCACGATAGCGTGCACTACTCCTGATTATTAGCGTGCGCTAATAATGTTACACTTAGCCATTTTCAGCTATTCTTGTCCAATCGTCTCAACATACAGAATACGAACATACGGCATACTGAATACATATACTTCTTACATCCAATTGTCGACCAAGTACGACAATTATACCAATACAGATGTCTTGATCCTTCAATTATTTTACCCATACTGTACAGATTCCACGCTGTACAACATAACTCGGATAAAATAATCTTAAACAACAAGAGGGAAATTCCGGATATTACATACTACACCACTTAAAATAAGTTTCGTCTCGAAACTTGCAATCCGTCATAAAAACAAACAAATCGTTCAACCAAAATATCCCGAAACCATCACGACAACGATCAATCATCATTATTACCGAATAACCAAAATAGCATACTTACATATGCACCAAGTCGACGCTCTCCTGAGATGCTAGCAAGTGACTTCACTGTAAAGCTTCAACACGCTTACGATCACAATTCCATGGATCTCAACAAAAATATAACATCTTCGGAAGAAATAATCTATCCGTTTCAAATCCTGTCTGCTTGATTACACAATCAAGTCCAAATCCTGATAAAAATCAATAATACACGATACATCTGTGAAACAACTGCCCAACACAATGGCAACGAATCCCGAAATATCAACACAAAATCTGAACGCTCAGATGATCACCGGAATGATCAACTCATAAATTAATCGAGAATATCATTGACATGATGAACTCTAATATGACCAATCCAAAGGTCGAAACGCAATCGAGAATATCATCACCATGATAAACTCCAACACGGTCAACACATAACCACGGAAACCGATATAGAGTTCTCAAAACGACACACCAATCACATACAGTGGATCTCAACGAAACACAACCGACTGGTGAACATTCCCCTAGGCATACGAACAACAAATCGCAAATCGACGAACATACCAATTCATACAAGGAGTGGGAACGACCACTCAATATCCAAAACAACCGATGGGGTCACCATCCCCAAATTTACACTTACAAAGAAATCAATCAAAGATCACTATGTTAAAATTGCGCTACTACTGCACCAATGGAATCACATAGCACATATGTTCCGGTTTCACAATGTCCCAAGTTTCCAAAATAATATTATGTGCATGAATCTACAACACGCAACATATTTCTCTTATCCGATAACTCAACCGATCATCATAGGATAATCAAACCGCCATACTAAAGTTTGAATCTCTTTTCCTCGTACCATCGATGTCTTATCCAGTTCGTGAATCTCATTGAACTTCACCACGATTTGCATTATGCATTAAATGCGTATGTACATCAATCACATTTTCAAAACCAGTTTGAAATCATATAATCTTGTCAAGGAGACAAATTTTCGAAAGTTCTTTCAAAAATTTCAAAACTCAAAACATAAATTTTTGTAAGACCACCAAATCAATTCTCGAAAAATAAAGCGGCTCACCGGTGCCAAGTATTTGATAACATTTCCTTCGAATCCACACGATTTCGTAGTTTTAAAATGAAAACTATGCAAATGATTGACCACATCCGTACTCCTATATACCAATCCGGCTCGTCACAAATCCCACCGATATTCCATCGAAAACTACACGATAGAATCCAAAATCTCAATGTATAAACTTCGACAAAAACTCCTTTTCCACATATGACTCGCAATGTCAATCATTTTCCATCCTGGATCACCTCAATTATGCTATGACAATGCATTGAAACAAATCAACACAAGAAAAGACTTCCGAGAAGTTTCTTTTGAACAAGTAATCCGAACCCGAAAGGCGAGGCGAGACATAGATAAACGATTGATAAAGTGTTTTACAAGTCTCGGGAGTTTTTAAGAAAACAGAAAAGTCTTTTGAAATATTAGGGTCTCAGCCCGTATCTCGTTCCGCATTACAAGAAGTTTAAAAAGTAGGAAACTCTTTTCGGACCCCAAGTCCTGAGTTATAAAACAATTTCAAAAATCTATTAGGTCTCGGCCCAAAATCGTTTACGGTAAAACATTTGTAAAACATTCATTTTGAAAAGTATCATTTTCAAATGCTCAAAAACAGTTCATATATCTCAAGATGAACTAACATGATTACATGTTCTCCTGAACAATCCACAATATTTCTTTCAAATGCAAAACTCCGTTCCAAAACTTAATCGACATATTGATTTCCAAAATCATAACTTCTCAAGATCACCAATCCTGCCCCAACTCGGTCATCTTATACTGTAACGCATAATATCTTTCTGAACCTCAGAACATATCAACTTAGAACGACAATAAATCTCAATGCAATTCAAAAATCTAATACTTACAGATCGTGAAGCCGACGATTCCCCGTGATACTGGCACATGTCTCGACTCAAGAAAATACTCGACACAGATATTTTCAAAACACACTTTTTGCAAAATCAGTTCAACTCGAGAAAACAACACAGCTCTATCTGAAGAAACACGTTAATACTATTTGGAAAAGTTTATAACAAGACCAGTACTACACTGGCAAATCGCACAACGCATAAGCCCGAGTGAACAACAAAACTCACGGCTCCAATATTTTCCAATCGACAACTCAAATGACGCAGCGAAACACGACCCAACTCAACCCGATTGCCAGGTTTTCTCAACCTAAGCTCGATACCATATTCGTAACACCCCCGGATCCGAGCAGGAATATTACGGGCCGTGGGCCCCGAGATGGAACCCACAAGGCAGAAGGAAATTTTCGCAAACATTTACAAATGCCTAAGAGGCTAACGACGGTATTATCTATTAAAAACATTCGAAGATTTATAAAACTCATTTATCAAACCGTCGTAAAAACTCATTTGAAACCACAAGGCCCAAAATGCCAAAACTCAACAGTTTAAAAACACATACGTTAAGCTATCGCTTACACGTACCGACAGAATAGATTTAGAAAATGATTGCCAAAGTAACCTAAGTTACCAGATACCAAAAGGTCATTTAAAAATACTCATGCAGCGGATAAAGACAAACAATTAAAATACTCTAGCAGCGGAATACAACAACTGATCAGAAACTCAAAACACAAATACATGCCCTTGCCAGTATCCTCCGGGAAGTTCATCTCTCCACGACCGCTACAAGCTTGATAATCCAAGAACCTAAAAAGAAAGCCCACGACGGGGTCAGCCATAATATCCAACAATGATAACCATCACATCTCATCAATAATTACATATCAATGGAAATACTAAGTAAGAATGCGACCAATGTAATCTTACCGTCGTAACTTTACGAGAATCCACGATTCGTATCCTTAACAACACATTAAAATAATACCAAAATATCTGTACGGTATCTCAACAATACTCAAGGTTCTCAAAACATTATCATAACTCGCAATATGGAAATTATACCAACTCTGGCCAATTCAATCCATCGGATAACATCGACAATTCCAATACGATAATCGATTGTCCATCAAAGACAAGTACCAAGGAAATACGGAACATACCTCAAGATACGAAATATCATTACCATCACGTCAGTCTAATCCGAGATCAGATCAACACAACATACGGACATGGTCCTAACACAAGACCTACAAATGCATACTCATATGACAACGTCAATATGATCACAACAATAATGACAATGTATACTTATGGCCACCCATAATATACATATGCACAATAACAACAACATATGGTAATCCAACGATTCAGCGCACACAGCTATAGATTCCCATGATGATCCCATCGGACCAACGTATGGTGGCATTACCTGTCCAGCGATCCAGCGCACACAGCTATAGATTCCCATGATGATCCCGTCGGACCAACGCATGGTGGACATATGACAACAATGCACAACTGCACAAAACAACAGTGCACAATACACGACAACAACAATGCACAAATGCATGACAACAACGATACACGAATGTATCACAACATGATCGACTCAAATGATAAAAATGATTAGAGTACTTGCCCCGAGTCCTTCAAGAATGATCTCAATGCCTAAACCATCACGAACCATTATCCTCAATACTCGACGGTCCAAAGTATCACGGATTGCAGATAATTCATATCTCCGTTTTTATCACGATATATCCTCGATATACAATTATACCAATAACAAAAGCAAATCATATACATTATGATTTAGATTCCCAAAACTCGAATATGATTTATAATCTCAAGTCTCCTGTGATTACGATTATAAACATTGTTATATGAATTATAAACGAATGAAACGGAAACCATTCATTAAATACTATAAACTGAGTAAGTAATAACTTACTTCGATACCGATGATAGCGAGGAAGTCATTACCAAATCAATTGCCATCATCTACAAGTTCCTCGGTCCCGACCAAAGCAATCAACGAACATTCTCGAGCTCGACCGCAACACACGGTTGTAATTACTGATCAATATTCTCAACCTATTACAGTAATCGATAGACAACAAGTTCGACAACAATTAACAATCGATAAAACCAATTTACAAACCCAACGGCTCGACAATATCTCGATTAAATACTAGTCGGATCAATCCTACTCAAACCATCACGAATTTACAACCACAACACGAAAATACTGCACTTTCTGCCTTCTTAGCGCACGTTAATCACCTAACGTAGCGTGCGCTAAGTTTCTCCCGTTAGCGCGCGCTAGGCAGTAAACGTAGCGTGCGCTAATGCTGTACAGATGCATGTTTTTCAGATACCGATCAACTTATGGCGATTTCAAGAACACCAAGTGATTCTGAATCATGTTCAAAGCTATCAAAACAACGAAATCCGATATCCTTTAACATATAAACAATCATCCAACTTATAATCCAAGTTCTATATCCATATATCATCTTCCTCAATATCAACGTCATGAAACATTAAGAACGTAACAACACTTTCATAATCTATCATTACAGGAGTAATCATCGAAAATAACATCAACATCCGAAACTTAGGAGAAGGATTAATCCACTTATCTCAAGAAAACGAACAACACTATTCAAACCACAAGAATCATATCAATATCTTCATGTCAACAATAACATCATCATAATCCGGTAATCCATCTCATAATCATGCTTATCAACTTGTTTATGTAATAATCATCAACTCAAGAACATCAACATTCAATCCAAAACGAAATCCAAAGATGAAGAGTAATGACCTCTTTGAAGGAATGGATTGAATCCCAAGGTTGAATCCGTTTTCAATCACTTCCAAGTTTCAAATGTTGTTAGGAATGATCAACTCAAGTGTTTGGGACCTCAACTTCTCTCTAAGACCTCTCTCTATCGTCTGAAGGTGAAAGAAAGGACGAAATGCTTCATAATACCCGTTTGTCCCTTATATAGAATACATTACTAGCGTGCGCTAAACCTTATGTTTAGCGTGCACTACGGCCTTAGCGTGCGCTAACTGACCTTTGTTAGCGTGCGCTATCGCAGTCCAGAGGCAACTGTCTTACTGCATGAAGTGATTTACGTACGAAATGCCCATGCAATAGCGTACGTAAATGCCTCTATTTAGCGTACGCAAGTGTCTTACCTTAGCGTGCGCTACTCATAGTTGACTCGTTTGTCTGTATGCTCCGAAGACTGGTCCACACGCCGAAAGTGCTGACGAGGATAAGATTCCTTTTTATCCGATATACAGTTAGCGTGCGCTAATCAACATGCATTAGCGTGCGCTAACACTACATTACAACATCCGTTGACTTATCATAACGTGCGCCGAAAGTGGCCTGGTCCACACGCAGATTCCTTCCGATCTGACTGCATTAGCGTGCGTTATCTCATATCCGTAGCGTGCGCTAAACCTGCACGATAGCGTGCGCTACTCCTGATTATTAGCGTGCGCTAATAATGTTACACTTAGCCATTTTCAGCTATTCTTGTCCAATCGTCTCAACATACAGAATACGAACATACGGCATACTGAATACATATACTTCTTACATCCAATTGTCGACCAAGTACGACAATTATACCAATACAGATGTCTTGGTCCTTCAATTATTTTACCCATACTGTACAGATTCCACGCTGTACAACATAACTCGGATAAAATAATCTTAAACAACAGTAGTGGAAATTCCAGATATTACATGATACTCATAATGATTCGAGTTAACCACTAGGTTCGGATCTCGGGATGTTTTATCGGGATAATCCTAGGGTGGATTTCCATTCTCATGTATTGGGGAACCGTTTGACGTAAAAGACACTCATGGAGCACATGGATGCTTCTAGTTACTAAGTCCCCCTCTACAGCGGATAAAAAACTCGAATAGCTATTCCCGCACGTCCAATTCAAGGTTGATGTTTTATGCGGAAGTAAACAACGGGTCGCGTGAATACCCCCGGTTACTAGGCTTCCCATCATCGGCAAATACGATATTTCTAAACCATTAGTCTATTCAGGGTTGTCGTTTTACGCGAGAGTAAACAACGGGTCACGTGAATACCCCCGGTTACTAGACTTCCCATCATAGAACATGTATAATATCTCGACTTTTTGGAAAAAACTGTCTGACTCTAAACTCAATTTAAGTGCCAACAAGACTCATGTTATTGGCCGACTAGCTACGCGAAAAGTATAACCAAACGTATAGACGGCGATTTGAAAACACGTATGTCTCCTTTCTTATATGCTAAGATTTCTACAAAAACGAAAAATTTTGGACCTAAATGAATACTCAACAGAAACAGATATCGTTGACTGCAACTCGACCAAAAGTCAACCGTTTCTTCAAAAAGAAATCAGTATCGTAACATCAGTTTCACACACGAAAGCATGAAAAATTCACGAAAAATTCACGTTTTTTGGCAAAAACCATCAACAGCATGCAAGAAAAATAAAGCAATGATGAAATCGCAATTTATAACCAAGAAAAATTAAGAAAATATCACATGCTTCAATTTATTCCACTACACATAAAATCATCAACAATAAAACTCATGTGAAAATAAAAGAGATAAGGGAAAAGAATCTTATTCCAAATGTCTTCTTGTACGCCAGCACATGTCTGAGTGAAATCGTCTGTCAATCCATACTTCAAACAATCCCCAACATCACCAGGGACCCCCAAACTTAGTCTCTAGTCATGAAATAACTATAGACATTACGTCAATAAAGACTAGAATATGAAGGATAATAACTCATTGGGGTTATATAAAAAATATTAGAGAAATAAGGTCCAACAAGAATACACGAATCCAAACGAAATAACAAACAAAGTAAAAAAAACAAATTATTAACGAAAAATCAAATAAAAACAACTAACTAGAAAACAAGTAAAAATGATGGGTTGCCTCCCATCAAACGCTCTATTTTACGTCTTGTGCATGACGTGGCAAATAAAAAAATTAACGTGGCTTCTTTCTAGGGAGATTGCCAAATACCCCCTTCTTGCAATCTATAAGCCTCTTATTCCACAAGGGAGACTTTGGTTCGTGCCTGGTTGCCAAAAATAATGAGTAAGAATAATTATGCGGACAACCATAAAATAATGAAAGAATATAATAATTATAAGGTATGAAAAAATAAGCAGAGTTCGAATGGGTAAATAATAAAGACATCATGAACAACCTCATTAGAACTCCAAGAATCAGCCTCAACAAAATCAAAAGTAATGGGGTCAATCTCTCCCAATATGGATTTAGGAAAAATTATGCGTGGCACCGTTAACAAAATTTTAGGCACAAAAGTGTTCACCTTATTATTCGAAGTTTGATGACAAATTAATGAAATTTCTTTGGAAACATCATCAATGGTAACTTCTTCTACAAACTCATCACACTTTATGTAATTATCAGGTGCGGGGGGATCGACCCTAACACTCAGCATGTCTTTCTTCTCAACCTCCCCCTCTACTTCACTACTAAATCGATGAGCTGGAAAATAACCATATTGAATCTCAAGACCACGACTTGCACATTCTCGCTCAAGAGGGGTACTATCAGGATTTTTGAGAGCGTCTACACAATGTTCAAACATGGTCTTTTTTTCGGGAGAGGGGGCTGACTGACCCTATTAGGCAAATTATTAAGATCATCGAAATTTATGAAATTCCAAGGGTCACGATAATTAAAGGAAAACATAATGAAAAAAATAAAAATATAGAGACTAAAGAAAAAAACTTCAAATTAAAATTAGAGTCGCTTGGTAATGATATTAGCGAAAAATCAGTCCCCGACAATGGCGCTAAAAACCTTTTGTGAGGAAATCCCTCACACTATGCCGCAAGTGCACGGTGTCAACAAGTAATAAAGTGATAAGTAAGATATCGTTCCCACGAGGACTGATTTCACTAAGTACCAAAATATAGTCAACTCGTAATTTTATTTGAAGAACAATTATATAGAATTTATTTCTAAACTAATTGCAGAAAAATAAATAATAGTAATAATAAAAATAATAATAATAATAAGGGCGTAGGATTATGATTTTCACCTTAAATAATTAGGAATGATGTTTATTTAATTCAATTCACTTTTAATCAATTAAGTGTAAGCCAGGAATTCCTAAATTATTCTAAAGCCTCTCCCAAGGTCGATAGAAAATACTAATAATTATTACCTCGATATATTCCTATTCGAATTAGATAATTAATAGCTAAACAGTTCATGAATCCCCACAATAAAAAGGCTGCACAATTACCATGAGTATATCCCTATTTCACGACAATCATGATTTTTCTCACAAGAACTATGCCTAAATTTCATCTCCCGAATCCATAAAGACATTCAAATCAATTCAACCGTTGGCCGGACAATTAAAAGGGATTAAGAAAAATGAGAAAAATCCAACTCAATACGAATACCGAGTGAATTGAAATAAAAATAGATAACTCAAACCGTCATGTAATCGGCTACAATCACAATCCTACTCGAACAGATCTAGAAAATAAGATGCAGAAAAATTAAGAAAACCCGTAAGGGATCCGTGGTCTTGTCGTCGCCCACAAATCTCTTCGTTTCCGCTCTCCCCGGATTCTTGTGTTCTTCGATCCCGTCCTATGATGTCTTCATTCCCTCTTTTTCTGACCTTCAATGTTTATTTATAGCTATCCTTAGCCTCCAAAACGCGTCCCGAAATTAGGTTGAGAACAGGCTCTAAAAAACGGCACAGAAACGCGGCAAATTCATCAAAACCGCCCCGTGGGCCGCGGCTCACTTAATCTGTGCCGCGGCCCCAACTTTCAGTGCCCCATGCCTGGGCGCTACATTTTCTTCCTGGGCCGCGTTTCAGCATCCTTGTGCCGCGGCCCCCGGTACAGTTCGCTCGACGTCCTGCTAGTCACCTGCGTGTGCCGCGGCTCAGCATATGGGTGTCGCGGCCCCAGGCCAAAAATTGTTGTTTCGGCCCGTTTTTCACCGTTTGAGCTTCCGGACTCCAATTTTCTACAAAACATATAAAGATAGTGCATTAAAAGCTCATTTATGCAGATTTAGGCTCAAAATGGTTATAAAATAATGATAAATAAGTGCATAAAAATACGCCTATGATTTGTATGGCATGTAATGAGATCTATTGCGACAAATGTTCTTTATGGTCAATGATGTAAAATATGTTTTATATGCTCGTAGTAGTTGCACCGGTATTTTCTGACCTCTTCAAGGATGAATACATTTTGCGTGTGTCCAGGTACATCAATGTGATGAGCAATCACAGGATCGACCTAGAGACAGTGAACCGCAGTGATACTACGCATTCAGAGTCAGAGTGTTCTCCCAACTGTCATTGAATATTCTCCGAGGTTATGTAGGTTGAGCCCATGTTTTTGCATTGTCATTACTTCCCAATTTTGTAATCAAAATGCATCGAAGTTGTATAATCTCGTTTTAGTCGACTATGTTGGTCAAATAATTTCATTTATTGAACATTATTGGTCCAGTGTTATAATGTGATTAGCCTGGTGAGTCCTTAAAGAAGGATTTATGATGCTGTAATATTTCTCAAATATCTCGGGGGATTACATATACTATGTTAGTAATGTTAATTATTTTGTACTTGATGTTTATTTATTTGTTACCATCTGTTCATTTTTTTCTTACCATAATGGTCACTGATTTTCTTGATGGTTGGAAATTTTCGAATGGTGTTAATTATTTTTCACTAAATATGTATGTGTATTTGTTTGTAACAGAGTAATCGATAGTTTAAAATATTTATCAAATTTTCACTAGAAAATCATTTAGATAGATGTTTATTAATAAATTTTGTAATGAATATTGTTAACCAACGGTGTGTTTGGGAGTTATAATTATGGCGGAAAATTCAATTATGACATGATTTATATATGTTTGAGATCTTTGAAATTGGCCCCCTGATTAATGGAGCCCACAAAAATACTGCATTCAAGAGAGAATGGATTACACATGCCGAGGTGTTATTAATTAGTACCAAAGAATCCTAAATATCAAAACTACATTTTTGACCTTACTGTTGAAATGCGTACTTCTCGAGGTGCGTAATAAGATAATATATTATAATATGTGAACCGTGATGAAATTATGTAATTACGTTTGTGCCATCTGTAGTTTTCCTATAAACATGGCTTCATTTCTTAATGAAAATTGATTCCAAGAGAAATACCTTCTCCATATTTTCTCTATTCTCTTGGTATTCTCTTTAGTTTCTTGTAGTTTTCTAACACGTTATCAGCAGACGCTAGCCATGAGTAATATGAAGAGAGTGTGCTCTACAGTTGCACATTATAGATGATCCTCTGTATCAGAAATCCAATTATTACATGTAAACAATTTATCTTTTCAAATCAAACTCTCTAATCACATATGCAAGCCGCAGACTATTCCACACTTACTCATTCAATACTCCACAAAAGGGCATCTCAGTGCCATAATCAATAATCCTTATCACATTTATTTCCTCAATTTCTATATTTTGCACGACAATAATTGATTTTCAGATGGAGAAAAGATTCTCGAATACGTGCTGGTGCCGGTGGGGCTTTTAGTAATGGTCGTTTATTAGATGTGGCTGCTCCGCCAGATCATCCGTCGTCCCACCACCACTGTTCTCGGCATCAATGCCGCCAACCCTAGCCTCTGGGTTCACGCCATGATGGAGTTGCATTAACTTTGACGACCGATTTCCGGCAAACTACCGGGCAAAATTTTTGTGCCATATACCAATATGATCACCTTGTCATGAGCTTCGATTCTCAGCTATCAAATTCTAACTGGTGGAGGACAGCTATTTGCACGCGTGAGGTATTTTTCTTCTCTCTATTTCGTGTCAACAATTCAACACATATGTGTTGATTTACATAACATAACAAAAAATGATATAGAGCAAAATAAGTAAAATGAAGAAGACAACATCTTCTCTGGAAAGCAAATTTCAGGAGTATAAAATATTACAATAAAATAAAATATATTCTTCTTCTTAATTCATTAAATCTTATACTTAGATTTTCTCAATTATAATAAGTATACATTATCATAATTAATTTTTCTTGATACCATTGTGATCTACTTTACGAGATCTTCAATTCGACACCAATATTGATATATATTAATAATTTTTTAATATATATTATTATCAAAATTCATTACAATATATAAATTAGTATCCTGATTCATAAATTTGAAAGGACTTATAGGGATACATACCTTTGCATTATGAAATTTGATAAAATAGTCTGTAAAATGTCACGCTCCAGCCAGACGGCATTGTCGCTGACGTCTGACGACGTTCAATGTGTCAATAATTTGACCTATAACCGTATACCTTGATGATAAAGAAACTCATTGGAATCTATATACTATATATTATTATGCTTGTGTGGATTACCCCAAGCTATATATATATTATATATTATTATCATGCTTGAGTGGTATGACCCCAAGCTATATATTATATACTATTATTATGCTTGAGTGGTATGACCCCAAGCTATGTACCATATATATTGTTGTTGCTCGAAATATTATCCGAAGATAGATATTGCTGGAATGGTCGAGCAAGAGCAAATTGCGAGAGCACGTCCGTGGGAATGGAAATAACACAAGATTTGCCGGGTTTGTTAGGCCCAGGCTTGAATGCTCTCGCGCGATGTTATTAATACAAATATTTGGGGATACAAGTATTAATGTAAGAATCTAAATACAATGAGTGTAAAAGACCCTATTTATCTAGATCTTGAGCGAAGCTCTGCGTGTTTCATCTCCGCCGACCGTCTTTCATGTAAGAGGTGCTGAGAGAGAAGAAATGCCGAGAGATAGCTATTGCCAAGAGTAAGAAAGCCAAGTTGTGAGTTGAACTTGTTAGGAAGCAGCCGTGAAGTCGAGAATTTTCCAAGTGCAGGCAGCCTTCTATTTATAGGAGCTGAGATGCTCTGTTTCCTGGCGGGCGATCGCCTTTTACGTAATATAATAAGGGGCGATCGTCTTGATGTCACATGGGCTATCTGCCTTAAAGCCTGCGGCGGCTGCTGGCAGCTAACTGCGCGGTCCAATGAGGAGCCGGCACGCGTCCTGAGTTGCTGTCACAGGCGGTCCCACTGGCACCTTTCGGCTGGTTTGTCGGTCGGTGGAAAGATGCTGACAGGCTGTGGTCAACGACCCATGTGCTGCGGCGCCTTTTCTGAATCTGCATGTGGGACTCTGTCCTGAGTTTCGTCCTTTGCCGACTGGACGGGCGATGGCTTTGCGTGGCATGAGGCGGTCGTCATATGGTCGGTCACCAGGGGTCGATCGCCAAGTACCGAGAGACGATCGCCTTAGATGTCGATCGCTCGGCACCGGGACTTGTCCTGGGAGCTTCGGTCGGCCAGTCTGCCTTGGCTGCTGGACTCTAGCTCGTTCGCCCGGTCTCTGAGGCGATCGCCTGTTGAGATGTATAATTCTCGACACAACAATTGCCCCCCAGCTTGCTCCGATGTTGAAGACATGGGGTGAGGTGGTCCTTGCTGGCGATTGTGTAGGATGAATACGGGCGACCCGTTGAGCGGACTATGGTTTCGGACTTGGGCGATCTGGTCGATTGGCTAGCTATCTTCGGTCTTCTACCTGCAATAAACAATTTTGCCGATCCCCCTTAGAAACTTGATAGTTTCGTCGTTGGGGAATCGTGCACAGTCGCAGAGTTCGATGGACCAAATCCATGACCATGTCTTGTGCGCGAGCGACATTGTCTGTCTCGTGACTCATTTTATTGTGAGGGTCCTCTGTTAGGCTGTGCCTCGCCTCGTATTTAAACAAAGGGCGTGCGGTCTTGGTCTAGAGGAGTCCTTGCGTGGGGCGTCGTCGGATGAATCGAATCCACGTCTGCGGCTAGTTAGCTCTTTTCTACCTCGGATCGTCATGTTGGATGGCAATCCTCGACGGTATACGTTGATACGGGGGTAGTGACGCGTCGCATTTGTCCGGGTTCGCCATGTTAGATGATGAACCTTTGAGGACGGGCGATCGTGTCCACTGATTTGCTTGGAGGGTCCTTCGACTACGCCCGCCTCGTATTTAATCGAAGGGCGAGCGATCTCAGCCCAAAGGAACCTTGCATGGCCTAAGCAGTCGGTTCCATCGACCACCAGGACCATGGCTGCACTCTTCTACCTCGGATCGTCACGTTGGATGACGATCGTCGACGGTGTACGTTGTGCGGGGGAGGCGATCTCGTGCCTTAATCCAACATGTTAGATGATGAACTGTAGAGGGCGATCGAGTCCTCCATTTTGGTGATGTAGCTTGATATCGGCGATCGGGCTGGAAGACTGGAGATCATCGTTTGGGCGCCGATCGTGCTGCTCATAGGCTAAGAAGAAACCTTTACCTGGCCAGAAAGTCTGTGGCTTTAGTGCGGAAGATCGCGTAGGTCACGGGATGGTCCTTCGTAAGGTGCCTGAACATAGGCGAATGACCATGGAATCCCCCTAAGACCGAGTAGAGGGCGATCTCATCGCTTACGGGCGCGCCGTTGAGGATGATCTCGTCTACCCGGTCGATGTAGTCTGCATCGGATTATTCTTCTCCCTGCCTGATTTGCATCATGCTATGGGGACCTTCCGGCCGAGCGATCTTGGCGGCGATGTAAGCTGTGAAGCTGTTCGCCAGTTGGTCGAAGGAATTGACGGATCGCAACGGCAATGAGGTGTACCATCTGTGGGCAAGGTCGTACAACGTCAGTGGGAACATTCGGCATCTGGTTGCGTCGGATGCCCCACACCCGGTCATGTAGATGCAGAACTTGCTTAGGTGAGTCTCGGGGTCCGATCTCCCCTCGTACAAAGGTGTTTGTGGAGGAGCGATCCTTTATTGCATGGGAGCGAGCTCGATGTGGACCGCGAGCGGCTCGCTCGGCCCGGAAATCTTGTTACTGGCGCCTGCCCCAGATTCTAGGAGCGCTTTCATGTCTTCGAGTTGGCATTGCATCGCGGCCATCGCTGTAGCTTAGTCGCACGAGGTTCGGCTTCCGGAGTGGGAGCCTAGGCGATCGTGTACCGATCTCCTGGCTCCGCGGTCGCCGACCTCGGTACTTTGGTGAGGAGGAGCCAGATGGCTGGCCTGCCTTTTGGGAGTTGGATACACCGAACTACTGTGACGGACTCGAGCTCCGTCGTCTCGTGGCTAGGGCCGGACTGCCCCGGTCGCCATGATGGGTCGCTTCCCAGACAGCTGAAGACGGAGGTGTCTCGCCTTGCGAGCGCCTCTTCTTACGGATCGAGGCCTCCTGGCGATCGCTGGGATATCAGCCCCTTGAACTTCCGTTTGCTCATGCGGCGGATGGCCGAGGGGGTTATAGTGGGCGGCGCGTTGAAAGCTCTCCGTCGCTCCTGTAGGATGGCCAAGGCCTCTTCGATTTGTTCCGCGGTTTGGAACTGATCGAGCGATAGGCTTGGGCTGTCCCTCGGGGGCTGGATCGAGAGTCTCGGACCGCGGCGGATACCTTCTGCCACAGGCTGTGGCTCGGATTGAGACGGAATGAGGCATCTGGCGGATCGGCCAGCGGCTTTCTTCGATGTAGAGGTAGAAGTCATCATTCTGAAAGCTTTCTTTGAAGCGCAGTGAGTGTCACTTCAAGTATATGCCCCGGAGAATAGTGAGTGTTCTTCGAGACGGTAGAAATAAAATTGAGGGTTAGAGGGTTGCCCTCCTTCTAGCGCCAATTGTTGTTGCCCGAAATATTATCCGAAGATAGATATTGCTGGAATGGTCAAGCAACAGCAAATTGCGAGAGCACGTATGTGGGAATGGAAATAACACAAGATTTGCCGGGTTTGTTAGGCCCGGGCTTGAATGCTCTCGCGAGATGTTATTAATACAAATATTCGGGGATACAAGTATTAATGTAAGAATCTAAATACAATGAGTGTAAAAGACCCTGTTTATCTAGCTCTTGAGCGAAGCTCTGCGTGTTTCGTTTCCGCCGACCGTCTTTCATGTAAGAGGTGCTGAAAGAGAAGAAATGCCGAGAGATAGTTGTTGCCAAGAGTAAGAAAGCCAAGTTGTGAGTTGAACTTGTTAGGAAGCAGCCGTGAAGTCGAGAGTTTTCCAAGTGCAAGCAGCCTTCTATTTATAGGAGCTGAGATGCTCTGTTTCCTGGAGGGCGATCGCCTTTTATGTAATATAATAAGGGGCGATCGTCTTTATGTCATATGGGCTATCTGCCTTAAAGCCTGCGGCAGCTGCTGGCAGCCAGCTGGCACCTTTCGGTGGGTCTGTCGGTCGGTGGAAAGATGCTGACAGGCTGTGGTCAACGACCCATGTGCTGCGGCGCCTTTTCCGGATCTGCATGTGGGACTCTGTACTGAGTTTCGTCCTTTGCCGACTAGACGGGCGATGGCTTTGCGTGGCATGAGGCGGTCCTCATATGGTCGGTCACCAGGGGTCGATCGCCAAGTACCGAGAGATAATCGCCTTAGATGTCGATCGCTCAGCACCGGGACTCGTCCTGGGACCTTCGGTCGGCCAGTCTGCCTTGGCTATTGGACTTTGGCTCGGTCGCCCGGTCTCTGAGGCGATCGCCTGTTGAGACGTATAATTCTCGACACAACATATATTATTATTCTACTTGAGTGGTATGACCCCAAGTTATATATATTATATACTATTATTATGCTTGAGAGGTAACCCCAAGCTATGTACCGTATATATTATTATTATTATTATACTTCAGTGGTATGACCCCAAGCTATATATATATTATATACTATTATTATGCTTGATTGGTATGGCCCCTATGTACCGTATATATTACTATTATACTTGAGTGGTATGACCCCAAGCTATATATTATATACTATTATTATGCTTGAGTGGTATCACTATTTTGCAATTTAAATTCTGTCTCTTATTTATCCCAATGTAGTGGTTTAAACCTACATATTTATTGAGTTTATTTTCTACAATTACAATACCTCCCATGTGATGAGTTCAATTATCACAATACGGGTGGTTTTACGTATATGCAATTTATATATTATATATCACCATCGTGGTTGATTATACCATATGAATAGTTCATAAATCCTGTGCCTGAAGAAGCAGTTGACAAAAATAAATCATACTCTGAAGAAGCAGTTGATCGATTATCTAAATCCTGCTCTTGAAGAAGCAGTTGAAAGAGAAAAATCCTACTTTGAAGAAGTAGTTGATTAATGATTCAAATCCTGCTCTTGAAGAAGAAGTAGTTGATGGAACTAATATCCGATCTCCATGATTATTAAATACAAATGGAGAAAATCGAGCAAGCGACACTAGAAGTTATAATCGATTAATTAAAGAAAATCCCATACAAACCGCATGGTGGGATCATTTGACAAGTGATATGGAAAACTATCATTAGAAAATAATTGCTCAATAAATCCCATGATAGTATATCACATGGTGTGACCACCGAAATCATATTGGTATGACAATGCTCATGGAGAAGTATATATCACATATTCTCAAGAATAATGTAATTGCATAAAAGCAAACAATGATCATATTATTGCTCTAGAAGAAGCACAAAGTAGTCGAAGTGAAAATATCTAAACTAGCTGAAAGGCAGTAAATACTCGACAATATAAAACGCGAAAAGGAAATACATATGAAACCTATAAAAATAAAGGGAGTGCGTCTCGAGAGTATAAAATTCCGTAACTCTGTCACCCCCTGGCATCAATTATAAATATGAAAGATCTAAAGGATCTAAACTTTTTTTCGTTTGGCGTCAATATCTGTGGCTGATGAGCTTTGACTTCCAAATTCTTAACTGAAATATATGCTTGAAACTTTATAAGTAGATCAGCAACACTATCATCACATATTAGTATATCTCTTGGCGGCTAAGAGATAAACTTGTGATCTACTCCTTGATCCAGAAAGGCAAGCAAATCGTTGAAGAAATTATTAATATTCAACAAACTTATAGGTTTGGTATGGAAGTGCCGCTCAGCCCATGACGTGATATTGAATATCTCATTGAGTGTGTCATAGCCACCTGAAAGAACAATAAAGGCATCACTATTATTCACCATATATATCAAACTATCATGCACAGACTGTGCTTGAAGTATTAACCCAGTTGAACCTCCTATACTACTAGTTCTAAATGTGGGAAAGTGTAAGGCACTTATTACTCTTATTCTCCCATTTTTTGCAGCCTCTAAAAGACAACCCAAAAATCTATGATTACTCCCACCATACGATATCTCGATTTTGTGCTTTCCTAATTCTTTTATGAATTGATATGCCATATCCATATACTGGATATGACCTATCGGTTTGGATACACCTAAAATATATACAGTTTTAATTGGATGAGATCCATATGAGGATTATGAGATCTCCATCTTTCTACACTAGACTTTCAAGTTACTTTTATGATATATACATTTTTTGATTTGTGGATCCCAAATTTAAAGAACAAACTTCTTACTAGAAGACAAATGGCTTCGCTATTTCATTGAAAAAGGGAGCGACAGATAAGTCACTATTTTTACTATTTTCTTTTTGACAAAATTGTAAAAGAAAATGAAAGATATGATATTATATGAAAATGACGTTATCAATTGGCAGCTGAAACATTTGAATATTGGAAAGCAATATTCATCAACTTGTATTATTTTGCTATTATCTTATACCAACTTTGACAGAATGGACTTACAAGCTGGATCTTTTGAGGCTAATTTTTCATGACTATAGCGTTCCCATTCATCCTTAAATTGTGTCCACAAAGCCATAAATTCACGATGAACGTATCCAATGGGATGTGTATCAAGAATCTGTTGGATATCATGATCCATAGATTCCTTACTCAATCCATCCTTGATAAATGCTATTTTATCTTCTCGATTTTTGGATACAAACCCCATAGATTTGCATCGTGTGTCACATGTCCACCGTGCACATTTATAGCATCTACCTAATCTTTTTGCTCTCCGTTTCTTTGCAAAACTACTCTTACTTGTACCTGGCATGTACTTAAATGTATTTGAAAATTCACCAGATAATCGAACTTGTGCTTCATAAAATGTAATACCATGGGCATTTCATGCTCTTAAATAATATATACTTCAATTTTTGCAATTATATACTGTGCTCCATCCCATGATGCTTGAACTTTTATACGTTGTGTTTAAACTGTGTTGTTGCGAAGAAACCTTGTCCACATTTATTAAAGGTTATTGTGATATAATTGTGTGATATTGACGATTTGTCGGTGACAGACCCTGATGTCGGTGAGCAATTACCGGTGCGGATATGACGGTGGCCAACGTATTATTCCCCGAGGAATTGCTTGACGAGTCTAAAGGAAGTCACACTGTGTGGTTAAATATGATAAAATGATTAAGTGGATTAATATATATTGTGTACGCTAGATGTAGGAATTACTTACGCTACACACAGTGTATTACGTACGTTAGATTATATATATTACGTACGCTACACGCAGTGCACTATGTACGTTATTGTGTATATGTTATGTACGTAAGCCCTCCTCTGGTCTTCCGACAAGAATCTCCAATTATGCTTGATCGGGACTGACGAGAACTCCCTGGGGTGTGTATCTCGCGTGAGGTATAGGGCCAGTACATCTCGGGAGGTTGTTTTGTGATGATGATTGTAGTATTCTATTCCGGAATATATGTAATGGCGCTGTGATTTCTGTTGTTTATTCACTTGTAGTACATATTCTGGAATCGTTGTACTTGCACCGGATGTTTACTGACCCCTTCGGAGGTGAATATACTTGTTGTGTATTCAGGTACAGGTCCAGTAGACGAGCCAGCACAGGATGGGCAGGAGCTTGGTGGACAGCATTGATATCATGTGTTATGTTGAGTCTATGGTCGTCTTGTCATGGTCAGAGTGGTATTTTGGGTTGTACTCGCGCGGGTACTGTCATGTATTGTATATTATGTTGTCGTTGGTTGTTGCTGATGTTGTGGATCAGTTGTGATGGTTGTATCAGTTATGATCCTACGGGTTAATGTATTGAGTTGTTTCGTGATGTATGTCGTATTGAAGTTGATTTTGGTTTTAAGTGTGTTAATGTCTCGGTTTTGTTGTTTGTTAATGTATTTTTATGTCGGTCAAAGCCTGATAGGTTCTCCAAAAAGAATCTATGGCACTGTAGTATCTCCGTAAATCACGGGGGTGTTACATATATTACGCTCCATCCCACGATGCTTGAACTTTTATACGTTGTGTTTAAACTGTATTGTTGCGAACAAACTTTGTCCACATTTATGAAATGTTATTGTGATATAATTGTGTGATATTGAAGATTTGTCGGTGAAAGACCCTGATGTCATTGAGCAATTACCGATGCGAATATGATGGTGGCCAACATCTTGTTCCCCGAGAAAATTGCTTGACCGGTCTAAAGGAAGTCATGTTGTGTGGTTATATATGATAAAATGATTAAGTGAATTAATATATATTGCGTACACTAGATGTAGGAATTACGTACACTGCACACAGTGTATTACGTACATTAGATTGTATATATTACGTACGTTACACGCAGTGCACTATGTACGTTATTGTGTATATTTTAAGTATGAAAGCCCATCTCTGGTCTTTCGACAAGAATCTCCAATTACGCTTGGTCGGGACTACTTTCGGCGCACTAGAAGACAATCAAGTCAACTGACCATAACGTACGTTAGTCATAAACCGTAACGCACGCAATCGCTACATTAAGTACGTAAAAATGGGGCTATTTCGGGCAGTAGCCTCTGATCCATACTTACATATGTTAAAGCAATGGGATGAGGTGTAGCGTACGTTAAGGCCTTACTTACGTAATGTATGAGGCGTAGCGTATGTTAAACGTAATCGGATGTTATAAAACAGCACCTCCTCTTTCATTATCACGGAACCAAATCACACACACACACTCTCTCTCTCTCAAAATGTCCTCCAACCACTTTGATCGACTCCCAGCCTCCCTATTCCGAACATTATCATAGTAGAGTAGATTGTTCATGTTTCGGAGAAGGTTTTGAAGGTGTTGTTTCCCGTTCTTCGTTGTTCTTCGTTGTTCTTCATCGTTCTTCGTCATTTGAGATAAGCCTAGCAAATCATTGAACATATTTTGGTATTGTTATCTATGTTGTATCGGATTTCGGTTGTTTTAGGTAGTTTTGAACTCTTAAAGAGAATAGAACCATTGAAACTAGCACGAACCTTAATCGAAGCCTATCTCAGACAAGCAATCCGTATATCTTGTTGTGAAAATTGTATATTGGATTGTAACCTTATGATAAATCTATTTTGCCAATGCTATTGGGTTAGTTATGTAATAGATTGTGTTAAGTTGTTCGATTATCGTATGTTAAACTCGTTGAAATTGTTAAAGATGAATTAGTTATCAAAATACCGAATTAGATAAACAATCATATAAACGAGGATTATGCTAGAATTGTGCTTGATAATTCTACCCTGAAGTTGGGAAATTTGAACTAAAGTAGTTAGAAAATGGATAATTTTGATTGTAGTTGTAGTCATATTCACTACACCATATATAGCTTTCAATAACATTTTTTTTGATGTTACAAGCAAAAGTGTAGCCTTAGATGCCTTAAAATTAGTCAAATTCGGTTTAAGGCTACACATTTCACTAATGTTATTATTGATATAAATTAGTGTTAACATAGACTAAATTGAATATCTATGCTAACACAAAATTTGGTGTAGCCGTTGCTATTAAAAAAATATAACTAAACACTAAAAGAAATAGGCGGGCTTCCTAAAATATTTTAAGCGGTCAAAATAAATTATTTTTAATTTTATCGGTCAATATATTCACAGTAGTCAATACTCACTCAACAAACTTTCTCTAAAAATACAAACTCAATTAAGATTTGTTAATAGATAATAAATTTTTAAGTTATATTACAATTTTTTATTATAAATACATATCATATTTGGTTGGTTGTCTAACAAATGGACGGATAATTTCCCCCAAATAAAAACTTCTCCACTCTTACTATAACAAAAATTATATATTGAGGTACTTATTTAAAAATACTTTAAGTACCTCCAATATGTATTATTTGGACAATTAATCAAATATGTTAAATTAATAGACACATTAGACAATTTGTGCCACAAAAATAAAACCACAAAACGAAAAACCCTCAATTTTGGGTGCCTATTCTTAACTTAGATAAAAAACCCTTATTCTTCCTATTCCCTCTTCAGTCTTCTCCCTCTCTCCCCCATCTCTCTTTCAATTTCACGCAGATAGAAACGTACTATAGACTGGCATCAAACCGTGAATCCTTTCAATCACTCGATCGCTCACGGTATTGTAACCGGTCATTCGCACGTCGGATATCTCGCTCTCTCACATCATAGCATCTCAGCGCCGTTGCCTGCAACAAACGTCCCACCATTGTCGTCATGCTGTTGCTCGTCCTAGAAATTTCGCAGCCACAACCGCTCCTCCATCAATTGACGCAGCAACCGCCTGTGCCGCTGTCTGCCTATAGCAGTTGCCCGGCCATCGTCGTGACTGAGTCATTTTGCTCACACCTCCCCAGACCACTGTTCTCCGCCGTGGTTTCCTTAGCTTCCTGTACGCACAACAAGAACCTTCTGCAGGAAATAGGAATTCCATATAAGAGAAGAACTATAGACCTTTTTGTCATTGGTTAGTAATTTTGCCGCTTTTGTTAAAGATATGGGTGTTAATTGATTTAATTTTACATTGCGTGAAAAATTATTGTGCAGTTTCTATGGAATATGTATTTGGACTTCGGAGAGGAAAATGTGGATTTTGGTGTTAGGGCTTTGTACTTATGATAGATACAAAGAAGCCATCTTTACACTTTCTCTCCACAAATTTGTGTGTTTTAAGAACCAGCATAAGATATGATTCTCCTCCTTTCTCAATTTGAGATATGAAGTGTTAATGGTTCTGGTCATATAATGCTTTCGCCGTGTTCAATCCTGGTGTAATTCATGTTAAATCTTAGAGGCTTTGTTATCCATGGTGAGCTACTATGGGGGTTATTGTCCCAGGCGGCTCTGTTGAATAATGAAGGAGAGATGCTAAATAAGAGTATAGAGGAGCGATATACATCTAGAGAGAAGAAAGCAAAAAAATAGAATGTAGCAAAGCCCAGAATCGGGCTAAAAATGGATGCTGAAGTAGGCAATTAGAAATGTCATAGATTGACTTCTTTTCATCACTAGTATGTGTATTTAAGTACATTATTTGGCTTATTCAATCTTTATGTACTTTGTATGGTGAGTTTTGATTTAATGTTTTGCAGGGATTTCTTGAATTGAATATGTGTGATCAATGCCAAAGGAATGCTAAAGGAAGGGTTATCCGGTGTACTAAATGTGAATAGGCGAGTTTGATATAGATTGTCCATAAAGATATATTTGTATACTGCTAAAATTTTAAAGACCAACTAAATCACTACAATAAAATTACAGGTTTATGGAGAAGCCAAAACCGGTGATCTCTGTGGTGAGATTGGTGTACTTTGTTATTGACTTCAACTTTTCACGGTGAGAACGAAGAGATTAAGCCATCTATTGCGTTTGAATCGTGCCACATTCTTGAGCATTGTTCAGGCCAATGTTGGAGACGGGACAATAATCTTGAATAATCTTCTTCAGGCCTATGAGTATATCCTTTATTTATAAAAGGGCCGTATAAAATTTGGAATTATAAAAGATATTGGTAAACCTTTTTTTTCCTGTAAATTCGTTAATGTTAGCACCTGAAGGAATTAAAGGACCCTGTAATGGAGGGAGTTTTGCTAGAGACTGAAAACATACTTGCTCGTGGAAGAATGGATCTTCCCCTAACTGTAATGTTAAAGGAGATGATTTGCTATTGCAACATTTATTAAAGAGAGGTCTCGATCCAAATGAATCTGATAATAATGGAAGGACAGCATTAGTAAGTATATTCCTGCTTCTATGCGATAAACACATTTATTATATCAACCAACTTTCTGATATATTATTTTTCATGTGTCTATTTTATGCAGCATATAGCAGCAGCAAAAGGAAATGAGAACTGCATGCTTCTTTTGTTAGACTTTAGGGCTGATCCCAACAGTAGAGGTATGTTGTGTTTGATGCGAGTACTTAATTTTTTCACAATAGAGTTTTGTTTAGACATAAGTAAACTACATAATTCTGATTTCGATCAAGATTTAACTAAAAAGCTTTGTGAATTGAGCAAAGGGAGTGTGACATGAGTCTATTAGTATGAATGATACATAGCAATGACTTGATGACTTTTATGGAAATATTCATCATGGTATTGTGAACCCTGTATGAGAACCTGGTATGCCTGTCGTGTGCGAGAATATACTTGGACTGAGAGTATTGAAAATAATAATGCTATAATTTGATTATTTATTAAGCTCAACAATTCGTTTATTTTTTGTGCAGAATGAACATGCTGCACATTTGCTAGCAGCTTCTTTTTAGAACTTTATAGTTGCAAATATTATCTTTTTTTTGTGTGTAGAAAAAAATAATTGTTCTTTAGCTATAAAAATGTCCTATTGACGAGTTCATCCGTGAAACACATAAATGTAATATTTTTTTCTTCTTCTTCGAACATACTTACTGTTGCCTTTTTGTTTATAATAGATAAACGATAACTAGTTTAAAATTGTGCTTCTTTCATGTTTCTTTCTTATTCTGCCACTCAGTTGTGCTTCTTTCATGTTTCTTGAAGTTTAAAATTCTTATTTCCTCTGGTTTCTTGATATTAGGTATCCTAAGATGTCAGAGGAAGATTTTGCTGAGGCATGTCCTATTCTATTTGTCAAAAAAATTGCATGCTTGTAGGATTGCAATCAGATCCAGGACAAGGCGAATGCCAAGATTACTGTTGATTAAAGGATTCAGTACTCTAAATTCATAATAAAGGTGATTCTACCCTTTCCTAAAAAGATTAACACAGAACAAATGATGGAAAGGGAATTGGAGGTTAAGATTCAAGGTATATATTTTACCCCTTGTCTTTTCTCTTTCAGACATTGTTTGAGGAATCTCAGAGTTTCTATAGATGAGAAGCTTTTAATTACCCAGACACCTAATAATGTTGCAAACATTGTGAATGTTGTAATATTTTAACAGCCATTGATTGATTCATTTAATTACTCTTAATTTTTGAATTTTGAAATCTATATCAATTTTAACAGTTCAAAATTGATTATGTGACCGAAAGAGTCATAAGGAGTTGTAGCCTAATTCTTCTAGATCTGCTGCCTGTATCCGAACCTTTACCACTAATCAAGAAGGTAATATACTGATGTTACCCTTCCCGCCTTTCTCAGATCACACTCCTCATTTACATATATACACACAAACAATCACTCTGGAAACAGATCTCTTATAAATCTGTTTTTAATATAAAATATGTTTAACTATTTTGTTTTGTTCTTAGATCTGTACACTGAGGTTTGCTGTGTGTTTGTTTGATGAAGTTGAATAGCAACTAATTTGGCATGGAAATATGCAACATTGCCTGATCCTAACAACAAAGTGAAGTTGATGTGTAATTTTTGTGGAAAGATTACAAATGGTGGAGTTTTTCGAATGAAGGAACACCTCATGGTAGGGCAGATTGCCTTAAGTTTGAATCTTGTTATTATATGGTTGTTTTAGTTGTTTTATGACGATTGAATTTGCGTATAACACTGGGTTTACTGGATATCTTCTTTGTCTTCTGCACCACATTTACCCCCCTTGCTGTGTCAACTATCAACAAAAAGGATTGTTCAGCTCTGTTAAAGACGAAAGGCTATCAATCCTTACTGTGTATTAATAACAATAAGATTATTAGATATGTTAGAAACATTCAAACATGTATATATATATTATAATTTTATTATTTATTATTTATACCTTGTCGACTTATCTGACCACCCACCGACTAGGCTCGACTGGTCGACGTAATAACTTTCTTGAATATGTGGATTGTTACAGGAAGAGCTTGATTGGAATGATATGTTGATAAAACGCTACATTGGGAGGGAGGTATGAATGACCAAAGTTTACTACTGCTGTCCTATTTATTGTAGATTTTAGATGGCCTTGGTTGATATTTTAGATGGCCATGGTTGATAAGTATAATTCTACTTATATATTGCTTTTATGTTTGGTGTTGGTATATATTGTTTTACAATTTTACTGAAATTTTAGATGTGTTGCATATTGTTATTTTGTTAATAGGGTAGTTGACTTATGAAGCAGGAATTAAGATAATTTTCCATTATTGTTATTATTTGTATTTTATGTTTCTGTTGATTATTGAGGGAAAGACTTGATAGTTTTATTTACAGGCTGATGTTAAGAAAGCTCTTGAAACTGAAGGCGTTGAGTATGCTATTAAATTCATTCATGATGGCAAAGAACACCGACCATCTTATCTAATTGGGAGACTTATTCAGAAAAAGGAACCAAAGTCGAAGTCTTCAGTATCACCATCCGTTCAAGTTGCTGATCACTATTTGGCGGACATGTGGGGATGACAATGTCACTCCTTGACTGATCTCATCATTTTATATTTGTGCTAGCTAAGTGACTCAAGTAGTTTTGTTATATTTATTTATTGCAATGGTAACTTATTCTTAGCTATTAAATAGTACTTAAGCTAATTGTTGAATGGCATTTTAAGTTAGATTTTGGATGTTGGGTTATGTAAGCGCATTTGGCTGTTTGATTATGGATTGAATATTTGGCAGTCATGTATTTTGGATGTTGTTATGGTTGACAGTGTTTTAATGGTATTGATTGTTTTATGGTAATAAATATTTTCCAATATAACATGTTGCTTTTTACTATGAAAAATGTTGGTAAAAAACTGTAAAAATGTTGCCATAGATTCTAATTATAATTCTTTCTCTTGGCAAATTATAAAAATTGTGTTGGCAAAGATTAAAAGTGTATTGGCAAAAGTTAGAACTGTTCATATATAAGTGTAGCCATAGTGTTAAAGTTGTTGGTAAAGATGTCAAAGTGTTTCACAATTTAATGTTACATTAGACCTCATGAGTGTTAGCATAGGTCTACAGCTACACCAACATTTGTGTCACTAAATATATAAAAGTGTGGCCTTATATCTACAGCAACACAAAATCTAATGTAGGCACAGACAAGAACAGTGTTGGCATATGGGTCTATTGTTACACTTTTTTCACATATTACCAAAAACAAGAAAAGTGTTACCTTATACCCCTATGGTTGCGGCCGTTTTTGTAACACCTTCAAATTTGGTCAAAGTGTAGCCGTAGCCTGTTTTTTTGCCTTCAGCTACACTTTTTGGACTTCTGAACACAGTTTTTCAGGTGTTGCTGAAACCCATTTATGGTGTAGTGATTGGATAGATATTGTAAGGAGTATTGTGGTTATCATGTTGTGATAAATTGATAATCAAGGAATTGGGAATTGTAAGTAGTTCGCCTTATTATCAATCGTAGAGTCGTGGTCCCAACGTTAGGAGTTGAAGTAGGATAAGAAATCAATCAGGAAGGGGGGAATCGTTGTTATTCGTCATTTTTACGAGATATTAATCATGAATATGTAATTAGGTTGATCTCTCGATTAATAGTAGTCGTTCGATCTATTGTTCACAAGAAGGGAATTACCTCGTCGGAATTAAGGCAAGTGATATCTTGCTCAGACTATGTTAGTTTAAATTACGATATTGATTGTATTTCGTTACTTGTGAGTTTTGTGTTTTTACCTTCCTTAGAAGTTTGAGATTGATGGGCCGATGTGTTGGGGGTAAAACCCGTATGGTACCCATACGGAGATGTGTTGAGGGATAAAACTTGAATGGTACCCACGTCCGGAGTATTCCTGTGTAGATACTTCTGTGACCCTTGGTTGCGATCGTGGGAGTTTATGTGTTGGTAGAAAAGAAAATGTTGAGTATTCTGTGAACTTTTTGTCAAATCGAATTATGATATTGTTCCGCGGATTTATCTTATTCTATTGATGAATTTTAATTATACACTATGTGACTAGGTTGGCTGGCACGATTCTTCGTGCCAGGCAAATTTGTTGAATATGTGCAGGACATTCCCGAAGGTTCCGGTCAGGCTTGAGCAGTGTTGGGAAGGAGTCTTGTTATTTTGTTTCTTTTGAATTAAACTCTTGAAAATTCTAAAATTATGTAATAACCGTATTTGTGAATTTATTTCCTAAAGTATTTCATTTTCGTATTTGTGTCATCGTGGAATCACTTTCTTAATAATTATTTAAAGGAGTTTATAAAATCTTTAAAATAGCCTTGTGGGTCCCACGGCACTGCAACGCCCCGGTAAATCTTGGGGGTGTTACAGAAAATGGTATCAGAGAAAAACATCTACGTTGAAGGTTTTACCAAAATGTTTTTGAAAATGTTTGAGGGTTTTCAAAGTCCAACACTCCAAGCGACCGCAACTCCTCGAGGAATGTCAAGGTGAGGAACACGTATGTTTCTTGAAAATCGTGTATGATGTTTGAACTCAATAGAACTCAAAGAATAATTGTGCTGAACTGACTCTATAGATCGAACATTTATCACAATGGCACGTCGTGGAGCTAGGAGAATCGTGAATGACGCTCAGGGCTTCGCTGTGAACCAAAATTAAGACAGGAACACCGCTGAAACCGTTCCAGCCAGAGACCAGCCACCGTCCAATAATCAAAATGAATAGGAGGCAGAAAACCAGAACAACAGGGGAATAGATCCGACTTTCGTTCAGACTCTCGCCCAGGCCATTGCAATGGGGATCGCTTAGGTTAACTGAGCGGAGCGGGTACCAGGCATTAACTGTAATAGCCGGTTGTAATTCAGTAATAATCATTCAGTAATTATCATTCAGTAATTGTCACTCAGTAATTATTCACTCATTAATAATCATTCATCGTTCATATTCATTCATTGTATTCACCATTCAGAGTAATTTGTATCGTGTATCAGTTGTTATTCGTCATTCTATCTGGTTGGAGAATCGGACCGAGCATCTTACCATTATCATCTTTGTAGCTGGCTGTGTGTGATGAGTAGCGCACAATACGTACTCTTCATTAGCGCACGCTAATTGAGTACGGGTAGCGAACGCTATCTCTCAGTATTAGCGCACGCTAGCATGGTTCAGGCTGACAGTCCAGAAGGCACTGGACTGTAGTTGAGTTGATGTAGCGCACGCTATGAATGGTAAGTAGCACACGCTATGCAATCCGTGTAGCGGGCGCTAAGGCCGATCAGGCAGAGTCCAGTGGGTACTGGACTGATTTTGGATTAATTCCTAGCGCACGCTATGAATGGATATTAGCGTACGCAAATGGTGTAGTAGCGCACGCTGAGTTTTGGGTGTAGCGCATGCTATTGTGAGCAGATCACAGAACAGGAGATTCTGGACTTCAGTCACTGGACATCAGATATTAGCTAGCGCACGCTAACATTTGGAGTTAACGCACGCTATTCGGAGGAGTTAGCGCACGCTATCGGGAGGAGTTAGCGCACGCTAACAAGGCAGTCAGAGCTCACTAGACTGTCCGGTTAACTCGCTAGCGCACGCTAAATATGAGGGCTTAGCGTGCGATAAGCTGGAACAGTATAAATAGGACAGTGCAGTCCAGATTCGTCATTTTTCATCTCACTTCATTCCTTCGGCAATTTTGGCCGATTTCAGATGTTTTGGAGAGATTTCTCCGAGCTGAATTTATCTATCATCATCATCAAGCTTATCATTCGGATTAATCATCATTTCATCATCTCCATCACATCAAATCAAGGTAATAATTTCTTGGATCTAGAATTTCAGATTTTGGGTATTTTCCTTCCGATTTCTACGTGTAAGCTTGGATTGCTGTTGGAATGTGTTAGATGTGGATTATCTACCTTAGATACATGTATTCCTACAGATTTATTGATGTGTTTTTCAGATTTGACGAATATTTGGAGAATTAATCGAGAACACTTTAGAGTTGACTTTGATTTTGGGGGTTTTCGATTAGATGTTGTCGTTAACTTGATTTGTGGATTCCTATTGGATTATTGATATCATTGAAGGTGTTTTGTTGGTTTGAACTACTCATTTTGGAGTTTGGTTTCGATATATTCGGGTTTAGATATTATCAAAGGATGTATGTTTGCTAAGTGTTTGTTTGAATGCCTCAATGAGTTTGGATATTGTTGTATCGACCTTTGAGTTAGTCGTAATTCATGATTGATACGTATATTGAGCGGATTATTGATAATTGTGTTTCAAGGTTGTCAGATCGACCGACACCTCATTGTAGGACGTTTGTTCGAGGAAGGACATTCTTCACCGGTGTTGTGTAAGTTAATTCTTACTCGGTTACAAGGATATTCATTCCTTTCGTTGTTCATTCATAATCATAATTCATTCATAATGTATTAATCGTATTGAGACTTGTAATTGTCAAATAATCACTTCATTCACGAGGAGTGACGGTTCCAATCATTTCATTGAGCTATCATTCATTTCACTATCATTTCATCTCGGTGAGTCATTCTTGACTTTGTCGGATTGTTATTCATTAATATTCTTCATGGTCACTCCTGTCCATATGACCTTCTGGGTTCATATTGCGTGGCCGGGTGGGGATATGTGGAATTTTTAGTCGGGCACGTGATAGTCATGTGATTGGGTTCACCGACACATTGGACTGTGCACACGGTAACGTACCTCCGTGAGACTAATTAGGTACAAGGACGGGTATGTCCGGACACTTGTCTTGTGTACTTGCACATACCATTACGGGCGTACTATGATGCCCCTCTTCAGCTTAATTTCATAATTGAGATATATCATGATTGTGTTTATTCAACTCTTGAGGATTGTTGTTTTGTGTAACTGACCCCGTTGGGGGATGTTGTTTTCAGGTCATGGCAAGGCTAAGGCACGGGAAGAGAACGTTGACGGCGAGGAGTCCCAGTGATACTAGTAGGGGCCCCCAGTCCTTTCAGTCTTCATGTCTTCTTCATTTTTATTTCCACTGCAGACTTCCATTTGAATGCTCATTTTATTCAGTATTGTGTATTTTATCTTCATATAAAATATACATGTATTCGGTATTATCTTGGGTGTGTTGTACTTGAAACTCCTCATCAAAGTAATTGATGATATAATGTGGTTCGGTACTACAATTATATTATTTAAGTCATTCATTTTGATTTGCCTGGTGGGTCCCAGTCGGGGGTCCACGGCACTGTAATAGTCGCCTAATTTGGGGTGTTACAGAGTTGGTATTGGAGCGTGGTTTTGAATACTACCTTTCGAGTCATGTCTCATTTGAAATCATCGTTCATCAAACTAGTATCATTGGACTTTCGCATCACGCGTGACCTGTGCAATAACCGAGACCCTCAGACCAAAGAACAGTAAGATTTCTGACGCCATGGTATAATTTCTGGCAATAAGAATCACTCATTCATCATTCCACAGTCAGCAATCCTCAATCATCATTTTCATTTTTGATCATGTCGATCATGTTAACTCATTAATCACTCAGTTCATTTCACTGTTCAGTTGTCGATCTTGAGGATCGTATCATTAATCTTGTTAACTTGTTCAAGGTAATTATTTCAAGAATTTCATCAAGATAATCACGTCACTTCAGTTGATCACTCATGTAATCATTGTGTTTGAGCGCGTATGCTCATTTTCATCATTTCATAACGTAATCATAATGTGATATTCATGCGAGATATATGATTATCATGTGACTTTCCCACTTCAGTATGGAAAGAGCTGGCAGAGGACGCGGGGGAAGAGGCCACGGTGCGGGCCGAAACTCGAGAGCTCGTGTGAATACACGCGTGAACGCGAGGAATAATGCTAATTCATCGAGCAGCGATGCTGCCACTCATTCACCTGGAAATGATCATTCACTGTCAGGGAGTCGTCCCTGGGACACAGCTCAATTAGAAGGTGTTTGGGTTGATCTACTTGCTTTTATGCAGGGCATGATGGCCCAGATGACTCAAATGGCACGCCTCATGGAGACGATGCAGAATTCAGCTACTCAGAATCAACAGGCTCCTCCGCCGCCACCTCAGGGGCAAGAGAGGGGTGTAAGCAGTATCATTGGCGACATCTCTCGCCAAAGACCACCTACCTTTGAGGGCTCGTCTGAGCCGGCGGATATTGTTCACTGGCTTGAGCATTTAGAGAAGTTGTTTGCTATGGTGGAGTGTCCCGAAGGGCACAAAGTTTCAGTCGCGGCTTACTATCTAGGTAAGAGCGCTCATTCATGGTGGTTATTGTTGAAGCCCACCGATGGATCTTGTACTTGGGATCAATTCAAGACTCTCATGATGGAGAGGTATTATCCGGCCCCACTCAAGGAGGCCAAGTTATCAGAGTTACTCACTCCCGACCTCTCAGCGGACGATGATGTTCTCGCCATCGCCGAGAAATTTCAAGAGCTTCTTCCTTTCGCCTCGTCTATTATTCACTCCGAGGCGGACAAGATCAAGTATTTCATCAAGAGGTTGAAACCTCGTATGCGGATGCAGCTGCTTAATCACAATTGCACCACCCTGGCTGAATTCATCGAGAAAGCTCTTACTTATGAGCTTACTACTAAGGAGATTGCCAAGCAATAACCTTCATCTGCTAGCAAGAAGTCAAAGAATCGTAATCATTCTGAAGGCAGTCAGGCCACTTTCAAGAAGCCTCGTGCGGGCTCTACTTTTCTCTGAGCGACCTCCTATGGCACCTAGACCCGCGGAATCTCAGTCCCGTGCGGCCAGTTCGGCCATCACCTATTTCAACTGTGAAGAACAGGGTCATTTCAGAACCAAGTGCCCGAGGCTGACTGTCACATGCCATAACTGTGGGATTGCTGGCCATAAGGCCCGCTTTTGCCGAGGAGACTCTAAACCTACTCCGGCGTCATATCAGGCCCCGAGACAGTCAGTGGTTCAGAATTAGGCCACACAGTCCGCGTCGTTCAAGACAACGGGAGCAAACAAAGGCGGAGCCAAAGGCTATCGAGGCACGGAGCGTCAGTTCGGGCAGTAATCCCCGAATTTATGAGATGAAGAAGGCCGACGATCCAGAGGCCCGAATGATCTCAGGTACACTCAAAATTCTATCTCAACCTGTGTGTACCCTTTTTTATACTGGTGCATCGCATTCTTTCATTTCCGAGTCATGTTTGAGTAGACTACGTCTGGGTAGTGCTACTAGTTGTGAGCCTTATGTCATTGGTCTACCTGATGGTCGAAGAATTATCGGGAATCGTGAGATTAAGGATTGTCCGATTCAACTTCATGGCCGTGATTGGTTAGCAGACCTAATCGTGGTAGATTTACCGAGAGATGACGTCATCCTAGGTATTGATTGGATGGATCGTCACGATGCCACCATTAGTGTCCGTAAGCGTATGGTCACTATCATTTCAGACGATGGAGTCGAATGTGTATTTCAGGGAGGTAATCCCAGTTGTTCCGGGAGAGTCATCAACTTGATGAAAGGAGTAAAATTACTCAATCAGAGGTGTGTCGGGTATTGGTGCTATATGACCAAGACAGAGAAACCATCAGTAATGTTGACGGATATTCCTGTAGTGAGAGAATATGCCGATGTGTTTCCAGACGAGTTACCTGGTTTGCGTCCACAGAAAGATGTGGAATTCACGATTGAGTTGGAGCCTGGTACGTCTCCAATATCGAAGGTACTGTACCGGATGGCCCCGACCGAAATGCAGGATTTGAAGAATCAATTAGAGGATTTGATCGAGAAGGGTTATTTTCGACCGAGTGCGTCCCTATGGGGAGCACCAATGTTATTTGTCAAGAAGAAGGATGGTTCGTTTCGCTTGTGTATTGATTACCGGAAATTGAACCGGGTGACGATCAAGAATAAATATCCTCTACCCCGTATTGATGATCTTTTGGATCAACTTCAGGGAGTTTCAGTATTTTCCAAGATCGACTTAAGATCTGGATATCATCAGTTGCGAATTCGAGAGTCGGATATCGCAAAGACGGCGTTCCGAACACGCTATGGTCAATATGAGTTTGTGGTAATGCTGTTTGGGTTAACTAATGCACCTGCGGTATTCATAGAATTAATGAATTGGGTTTTCATCGACTATTTGGATCAGTTCGTGGTTGTCTTCATTGATGACATTTTAATTGATTCTCGTGACCGGGAAGAGCAGGAGTTTCACCTTCATCAGGTGCTCGACGTGTTGAGATGAGAGCAACTTTATGGAAAGTTTTCCAAATGTGAGTTCTGGATGTCCGAAGTGACGTTTCTCGGACATGTAATTTCATCAGACGGAGTTCGTGTCGACACTCAAAAGACGGAGGCTATCCGAGATTGGCAACCTCCGACGAACATTAAGGAAATCCGAAGTTTCCTCGGATTAGCTGGTTATTATTGGAGATTTGTGGAAGGATTTTCTAAAATTGCTCAACCCATGACAAACCTTTTACGGAAGGATAAGAAATACACGTGGTCCGACGCGTGTCAACAGAGTTTTGAGGAACTCAAGAGCCGGTTAATTTCATCACCTGTCCTTTCTTTACCGCAAGGGACGGAAGTATTTGTGGTTTATAGTGATGCGTCCGAACAGTGTCTCAGATGTGTACTAATGCAGAACGGGAAAGTTATTGCTTATGCTTCACGGCAATTGAGACCTTACGAGGTTAATTATCCAACCCACGACCTAGAACTAGCAGTCGTGGTGTTCGCATTGAAGATTTGGCGTCATTATCTTTATGGTGTTACCTATCAAATATTCACCGATCATAAGAGTTTGAAGTATATATTTACTTAAAATGAGTTAAATATGCGACAGAGGCGGTGGTTGGAACTAATCAAAGATTATGATATTGAGATACTTTACCACCCGGGCAAGGCGAACGTTGTCGCCGACGCTTTGAGTCGTAAGTCCGTTCAGGAGCAGATGCTTGCTCGTCTAACAGTTCAGAAGGAACTTCAGCAGGAATTCCTTAGACCCGAGATCGAGGTCTGGTTACAGCGAGTGCAAGGTAAGCTTTGCATGTTAGAGATTTCATCGCCACTTGAGGAGGCAATCAGAGTGAATCAGGGTTCAGACCCATTGTTCTTGCACATTCGAGATGATGTGACTCAGGGGAAAGCCCCTGTATTTGTGGTCCACGAGGATGGACTTTTGCGATTTAAGAATCGGTTATGCATACCGGCGAATGACGAGTTGAAAAACTCAATTTTGAGAGAAGCTCATGCTACCCCTTATTCCATTCATCAGAGGTCTAGCAAGATGTACAAAGACTTGAAACAAAATTACTGGTGGAGTAACATGAAGCGACAAGTCGCAGAATTTGTTTCGAGATGTTTAACCTGTCAGCAAGTCAAGATAGAACATTAGCGACCGGCGGGTATGCTGAAACCGCTCCCTATTCCAGAGTGGAAGTGGGAGGATATTTCAATGGACTTCATCACGAGTTTGCCGACGAGTCGTCGTGGCATGAATACAATTTGGGTAATTGTGGACCGTTTGACTAAGTCAGCTCTTTTCCTTGAGATTAAGGATACGTGGGGTCCTGAGAGACTTGCTCAGTTGTTCATCAAAGAGATAGTGAGACTGCACGGTACTCCTAAGTGTATCGTTTCCGATCGTGACAAACGATTTGTGTCACATTTTTGGAAATCAGTTCATCGTGCTATGGGGACTCAGCTTAATCTCAGCATAGCTTTTCATCCTCAGTCCGACGGACAATCAGAGAGGACTATTCAGACATTGGAGGACATGTTGAGGGCATGCGTCCTCGATTGGAAAGATAATTGGGAAGCCCAACTACCGTTGATCGAGTTCACGTACAATAACAGTTGGCATGTTTCTATTAAGATGGCACCTTACGAGGCCTTGTACGGTCGTCGTTGTCGATCTCCTTTGTATTGGGATGACTTATCAGAATCAATCGGCACTGAGCCCGATATGCTTATAGCCGCCTGTGAGAAAGTAGCATTGATCAGGAGTCGTTTGTTGACCGCTCAGAGTCGACAGAAATCATACGCAGATAACCGTCGTCGGCTATTAGAGTTTGAGGCGGGTGACCATGTAGTAGTGCACGCTGAGTTTTGGGTGTAGCGCACGCTATCGCGAGCAGATCAGAGAACAGGAGATTCTGGACTTCAGTCACTGGACATCAGATATTAGCTAGCGCACGCTAACATTTAGAGTTAACGCACACTATTGGGAGGAGTTAGCGCAGGAGTTAGTGCACGCTAACGAGGCAGTCAGAGCTCACTGGACTGTCCGGTTAACTCTCTAGCGCACGCTAAATATGAGGGCTTAGCGTGCGCTAAGCTGGAACAGTATAAATAGGACAGTGTAGTCCAGATTCGTCATTTTTCATCTCACTTCATTCCTTCGGCGATTTTGGGCGATTTCGGATGTTTTGGAGAGATTTCTTCGAGCTGAATTCATCTATCATCATCATCAAGCTTATCATTCAGATTAATCATCATTTCATCATCTCCATCACATCAAATCAAGGTAATAATTTCTTGGATCTAGAATTTTGGATTTTGGGTATTTTCCTTCCGATTTCTTCGTGTAAGCTTGGATTGTTGTTGGAATGTGTTAGATATGGATTATCTACCTTGGATACATGTATTCCTACGGATTTATTGATGTGTTTTTCGGTTTTGACGAATATTTGGAGAATTAATCGAGAACACTTTAGAGTTGACTTTGATTTTGGGGGTTTTCGATTAGATGTTGTCGTTAACTCAATTTGTGGATTCCTATTGGATTATTGATATCATTGAAGGTGTTTTGTTGGTTTGAACTACTCATTTTGGAGTTTGGTTTCGATATATTCGGGTTTAGATATTATCAAAGGATGTATGTTTGCTAAGTGTTTGTTTGAATGCCTCAATGAGTTTGGATATTGTTGTATCGACCTTTGAGTTAGTCGTAATTCATGCTTGATACGTATATTGAGCGGATTATTGACACCTCATTGTCGGACGTTTGTTCGAGGAAGGACATTCTTCACCGGTGTTGTGTAAGTTAATTCTTACTCGGTTAAAAGGATATTCATTCCTTTCGTTGTTGTTCATTCATAATCATAATTCATTCATAATGTATTAATCGTATTGAGACTTGTAATTGTCAAATAATCACTTCATTCATGAGGAACGACGGTTCCAATCATTTCATTGAACTATCATTCATTTCACTATCATTTCATCTCGGTGAGTCATTCTTGACTTTATCGGATTGTTATTCATTAATATTATTCATGGTCACTCTTGTCCATATGACCTTCTGGGTTCATATTGCGTGGCCGGGTGGGGATGTGTGGAATTTTTAGTCGGGCACGTGATAGTCATGTGATTGGGTTTACCGACACATTGGACTGTGCACACGGTAACGTACCTCCGTGAGACTAATTAGGTACAAGGACGGGTGTGTTCGGACACTCGTCTTGTACACTTGCGCATACCATTAGGGGCGTACTATGATGCCCCTCTTCAGCTTAATTTCATAATTGAGATATATCATGATTGTATTTATTCTACTCTTGAGGATTGTTGTTTTGTGTATCTGACCCCGTTGGGGGATGTTGTTTTCAGGTCATGGCAAGGCTAAGGCACGAGAAGAGAACGTTGACGGCGAGGAGTCCCAGTGATACTATTAGGGCCCCCCAGTCCTTTTAGTCTTCATGTCTTCTTTTTTATTTCCGCTGCAGACTTCCATTTGAATGTTCATTTTATTCAGCATTGTGTATTTTATCTTCATATAAAATATACATGTATTCGGTATTATCTTGGGTGTGTTGTACTTGAAACTCCTCATCGGAGTAATTGATGATATAATGTGGTTGGTTACTATAATTATATTGTTTAAGTCATTCGTTTTCATTCGCCTGGTGGGTCCCAATGGGTTCCACGACACTGTAATAGTCGCCTAGTTTGGGGTGTTACATTAACATTGAAGAAAATGCCGGAAAGGACTGATGGCTGGGAGAGATGCTGAAAGCTAGGCCACCATTGTTCAACGGTTCGGGATATTAATATGTGGACGACTGGATCTCTGAAATGGAGACTCTTTCGAGGTAATCGGTTGCCCAGTGAACCGAAAGGTGCCACTGGGGATCAACCACCTTCGTGACACTGCTACCCGATGGTGGAGGACCTATAAGCCGTAGGACAGGGTAGTCGGGTTGGCCGAGTTTTCTAAACTGTTGAGATATGAGTACTGCCCCAAGTCATCTCAAACTGCCCGAGCACGGAATTTCTTCAGTGCTGGACCACAGAATTTGCCGGTGCCAGAGATCATTCGTGTAATATCCGGGGGTAATTTTTTTTTTTTTTCGTGTTACTGTTGAGTTGTACGTATTCATTTGGAATTGTACAAGTGTTGTTGTTGGACCAATACAATGTATATTGTATTAAAATATTTCGGGATCGAAATATTTATTCTGGTCGGCGGTTTGGTTTCGTCGTTTGGTTGTTGCTTGGCGAGTTTGGAATTTTGGCTAAGTTTATAGCCATAGCGTACGCTACCCATGTAGCATTACGTACGCTAATTTGTTGCGATTACGTACGATACGCCCTGAGGTTACGTACGTAATGCGTGGTAGGTGGTGGGAACCTTCCTCGTGGTCAACTTTCGGGGCGAGGGTATCTTTATATATCAACTTTTGAGATTCCTCACGTTACTTTGACGTGAAATCATCCCTCACTTATATATCATCTCTCTCTCCCTCATTCATGTTACATCATATATATATATATATATATATATAAATCAACATCATCCCTATCATCATTTTGTCATTTTTCTCTCAACCTCACCTTCCTTCTCTCCCTCACGTTCTCATGCTATATATTATATATATATATACTAATCATCACCCCTCATCAATCATCATCTTCATCATCCCTCTATCACCATCTCCCTCTCGCCACCTCCCTCACTTCTTCTCTCTTCTCCATTTTTTCCGGCGAGATGGAGCTTGAGGACGGGCCAGCTTCTCCATTTTTTTCCGGAGACCGGAGGTAGGGCCGACGTCTCTGGCGGCGACTGGAGCTCGGAGGCGGCCGATCGGAATTTCCGAACCGGAAGGCATTGTAAATCCGGTCGAACTGAACTGTTCCGATATTATTTTTTTTTCTTCCGGCGAGGCGGAGCTCGGGTATCCGGCGTCTTCATGGTTTCCGGCCATGGATGCGGAACTCCATTATTTCCGGCGAGGTGGTTTTTGTCCGGAACGGACGGCGGAACGGAGTTTTGACATACTTCCGGCGAGGAGTTACAGCGGAGCCGGTGAAAACCGCCATAGACGGAAACGGGCCGGAGTTGGGACGAAGTCCGCGGGTCATTTTTCCGGCGTCGATTTCCGGCATGGGAGTTTTTTTCTTCCTTCTTTCCGGCCGATCGGCTCCTTCCTGGTAAGTTTTTTTGTATATGTTGTTGTGTGTTTTATGTATATATATATATATATAATGTCTATATATAAACCTGTTATGTATATATATATATATGTGTGTTAAGATGTGTTGATTGTGCACAGTAGTGTGTTAGTGTGTGGCGTGAGTTATATGTGTTGAGCAGTGTGTGTGTTGTGTGTTTTATGTATTTATATATATATGAGTTGTATATATATATATATATGTAATATATATATATTATATATATACGTATGTATACGGATAAATACGAGTATAGTATGTGTTCGTGTTGGAATCGGAATTATCTATTGTGTTGTTTTCGGTCGATATCGTGTTATCGAATGAATTGTATTTCATTCAAGGTTGTTCGAGTGCTGGTGATTGACGGAGGACGCATTGATCGATTCGTGGTAGGACGTTGATCGTGGAAGGACTTTCTCGCCTTCGGTTTGAGGCAAGTTTTATACTTGTACTGGTCAATGAGATTAATGTTATCATGTATGTGTATGAATGTGTGTATCATTTCGAGACTTGGTCTCTTTGTGATTTTATTGATATCGGGGATTGTTTGATACGATACCCTTCGCAAATTATGCCAAATATTATTGTTGTTCGTAAATGGCCGATCCAAGGCATTGCGGTACTTGTTGATAATATTGTTGTTGTCGATAGCTTTTTCGGTATCGACATATCGATTGTTATTGTTGATTGACGCCTTTGAGATATTGTTGTTGATAGCCGGTTTGCGGCATCGACGTATCAATTGCTATTATTTATTGATGTTCCATCAAGATATTCTTTGTGAATCGTCGTTATTGATATCAGTGTTTTTTTTCTATTGATGTCGTTTTGGCCGATTGAAGGCATCGACGTATTCGATTTTCATCTTCGTATTCGTAACCGATTAAAGGTGCCGAGACATTCGTTGTATAATTGTTATCGGTTAACCGTTCTGAAGGTAATCGATATATTGAATTGGGATTATCAAAGATAATTCCCATCCGTTGTATAATTATTATCGATTGTACGCTCTAACGGTAATCGATATATTGAATTGGGATTATCAAATATAATTTCCACCCGTTGTCAAAAAGATAATTCCCATCCGTTGAATTATTATTGTCGTGTTGATCGATTCAAAAGACACTATTATTCTTGTGAACTCGGTAATTTTGTGATCGTTGAAGGTTGAGGATTTTCCCGAACTGTTGTGTTGTGATCGTCGCTCGTGTTAACTGGTCCTTAGGGATTTTGATCCCAGGATGGTTGTTTCGAACATTGTCGGTCGTGTCGATCTTTCATTATTCGTGTCATCGTTCACTTGGTGAATCGTATGATTTGTTTTGGATGTCTTATCCTTTGAGTTTCGTTGTCATGTTGTATCGTGACATATCCGGAATCATATCTGCGTGCCGATTGGTTATTGTGTAGGATTTTTAGCCAGGCACACGATGGTCATGCGTGGATGTTTCCGCATTGGACCGTGCACACGAGACGTAGTTCGTGAGGCTAATTAGGTACATTGTCCCACGTATATTCTGGATTCCGTATACGGGGTGGACATGTGCACGGACACATTTCCGGATCGGGCGTACTGTGATGTCCATCATTGAGCCATACAATTTTGTTCGTTCATAATCCATTTAAAGGCGTGGATGTGTTCGACGTTTTGTGATTAAGCGTTCATACGCCTGAGGGGTATGTTCGACAGTCATGTTTGTTTCTTTGAGATCTGTATTGTGATGATTTGCAGCTTCGAGCTGTTCGGCTTTCAGGCCATCGTGATATTTTGGCAGCTTCGGGCTGTTCGGCTTTCAGGCCATCGTGATATTTTGGCAGCTTCGGCTGAGGGCTTTCAGGCCATTGTGATATATCGGTATTTCCGTTTGAGCCTTCGGGCATTATGATCCTTATTTATTTCAGCGTTGGATTGATTTACCTTCGGGTAATGTATTGTTGTGTTCTATATTGATGATTCGCCGTTGGGCACTTATGTTCTAACCTATTGAGCAGGTATTGATCGTATGCCATGGGCATAGTATTCCACGAATGCTCGATTCTTACTTTGGTTTGTGAGCATCTCGTGCTACCATTGTTGTACTGTTTATTCTGCCTTTGGATGCATATCATGTTGTGCATGTACTTGATATTCATTATACTGGATGGCTGACCCCGTGGGGGCGGAACATGTTTTCATGTTTTAGGTACTTGCGAGGAGAGAGTTGAGACACAGGGGCATGACGATGGCGACGAGGCATTCGAGCGATACTAGTCCGAGATATTTTGGTGTTCATATTGGTCAGACAGTTGGAGTACTCCATTTTTGTTCAGTCGTTGTCGTTTTGTATTATCCGAGCAAGGCTCGTGTATGTTGTTGTATTTTATTTTGGCCATGTAGGCCCATCCTTGTCGTTGAAATTCCATATCGGGATAGTATGTCGGACATCATAGTAGGGTCTGTGATTTCCTATTTTGGTCAGTTTGTTGTATTTTAGTCGTGTTCGCCTGGTGGATCACCTGGCTTGGGGTCCACGGCACTGTAATGACCCAATGGGATTTGGGGGTGTTACAGAAGATGGTATCAGAGCATTGGGTTGTGAGATACCCTGACTTGTGTGTTATGTGGCTCTACCAAGGCGGTAGTAGCGGGGCTGTCAGGTTATGATAATCTGGACAGTCGGGGTTTGTGAGTCGTGATAGTTGGACGACTGTATGAGTCATTCTTTCATCGAGTCGTCGTCAGTGAAGACTAGTATCGCAAGACCTCGAAGCTTCGTATGACCTGTGTAAGGACTCTATTCTCTTTTGTGTGCATACATTCATTTTGTCATTGATTTAACCTGTTTTGTTGACACTTGTATGTGACGATCGGGTGCGATTGATTTATGATTATTTGCTTTGGAGCGTGTGGCCTCTGTATCGGCTATGATTAGCGTGATCGATGTGATCGTTTATCTGTTGAGTATGTATACTCGTGTTTTGCGTTGACCTAGCATTCTGGCCGTTGAGGCGTATTTGAGTTGTGGTCATGATCGAACGTTATTCTTTCAGTATGGAAAGAGGACGTAGCAGAGGGGGTAAAGGCCGCAGAGTGGGCCGACACCCGAAACCTCGTACCAATGATTTGGTGGCTGACGAATCATTTTCGGAGTTGTGCTCGAGAACCCACCGATCGTGATTGTGTTCGGATCGAGTTCAAGACTCTCATGTTAGAGAGGTATTATCCGGCTCCACTTCGTGAAGCCAAGTTGTCGGAGGTTTTGAACCCCGAATCTGTCGAGAACGAGGGTGTTATTGTTATTGCTGAGAAGTTTCAAGGATTTTTTCAGTTTACTTCATCTGTTATCCGTACTGAGGCGGATAAGATCAAGTATTTTAACAAGAGTTTGAACCCGCGGTTGAGAATACAGTTGTTCAATCACAATTGTAGTTCACTTGGCGAATTCATCGAGAAGGCTCTTGGAGCAGAGCTTTCGATCGAAGAGCTTACTCAGAAGGATCCTTCATTTTCTTCTGGTGAGAGGACTAGGATGCCGATTCGTTCAGAGGGACATCGAGCTCCGACGTCCAAGAGGTCATTTTCTAGTCGGCCAGACTTCGAAAGTATTTTCTTCTCGTGCGACGAGTTCGATCGTTATTTGTTTTAATTGTGATTCAATGGGCATGTGAGTACTCGATGTACGGTGCCTATTATTTATTTTCTGTGTCGGAGGTGGGGACACCTTCTGAATCGCATGAGTTCTAGTGCCGGTAGGTCTCGAGAGAGCTCATGGGCCTCGAGAGATTTTGTCACTTCATCCGTACTTCATCCAAGGGGTCATATCGGGCTTCGGGAGCCGAGGTATGGACACCCGAGGGGAAGTAGCGAGTTGACAGGGTCTTCCTCGAGTTGATGAGATCGAGGAGCTCGATGATCCGGAGAATGTGGATTCCGGTACATTTGAGATGTAGCCTTTATTTGTATTTTCTTTGTCTTTCGGATTGATGTTTGACTCGGTCTGTATTTTAATATTGCGGTTGTGATCCATCTATTATTGATCTATCTTGTAATCATTGTATCTGAGAATCTTGATACTTGAGTCATTTGATGTGATTTTCTTTCCTTTTAGTCCTGTACCCGAGATTTTTGTGATGATCTGGGTAATCGTTCATTGTGATTCGAGACGTCAAGTCGTGAGGACTTGGGTGCGCGATTGATATGGTCCCGAGGACTATTCGTGCGTTATTATTTTCTTTTGTGGTGCGACTTCCTGGCTGGTCTCTAGCAGGAGAGTCATGATTCGGCTAATCTCGCTTTTGATTGAGTGTCTCTATCACTTGATTTTTTTTCGCCCTGTTCAGGCAGAGGAGACGTGGGGACCCGTGGGGTCGGCCCAGTTGCTTAGGCGGAGTTGCTCGTATTGAGGAGTATTCCTGGAGATGTTGTTTTTCTTATCCCGATGGATAGTCCGTGCCCCGACTTGTGCGCCCTGAGTTTCGGGGACGAAACTCTTTTTAAGGGGGGGAGTATGTAATATCCGGGGGTAATTTTTTTTTTTTTTTCGTGTTACTGTTGAGTTGTACGTATTCATTTGGAATTGTACAAGTGTTGTTGTTGGACCAATACAATGTATATTGTATTAAAATATTTCGGGATCGAAATATTTATTCTGGTCGGCGGTTTGGTTTCGTCGTTTGGTTGTTGCTTGGCGAGTTTGGAATTTTGGCTAAGTTTATAGCCATAGCGTACGCTACCCATGTAGCATTACGTACGCTAATTTGTTGCGATTACGTACGATACGCCCTGAGGTTACGTATGTAATGCGTGGTAGGTGGTGGGAACCTTCCTCGTGGTCAACTTTCGGGGCGAGGGTATCTTTATATATCAACTTTTGAGATTCCTCACGTTACTTTGACGTGAAATCATCCCTCACTTATATATCATCTCTCTCTCCCTCATTCATGTTACATCATATATATATATATATATATATATATATAAATCAACATCATCCCTATCATCATTTTGTCATTTTTCTCTCAACCTCACCTTCCTTCTCTCCCTCACGTTCTCATGCTATATATTATATATATATATACTAATCATCACCCCTCATCAATCATCATCTTCATCATCCCTCTATCACCATCTCCCTCTCGCCACCTCCCTCACTTCTTCTCTCTTCTCCATTTTTTCCGGCGAGATGGAGCTTGAGGACGGCCGCCTTCTCCATTTTTTTCCGAGACCGGGAGGTAGGGCCGACGTCTCTGGCGGCGATCGAGCTCGGCGGCGCCGATCGGAATTTCCGAACCTAAGGCATTGTAAATCCGGCCGAATCAACTGCTCCGATATTATTTTTTTCTTCCGGCGAGGCGGAGCTCGGTATCCGGCCCTCATGGTTTCCGCCATGGATGCGAACTCCATTATTTCCGCGAGGTGGTTTTTGTCCGAACGGACGGCGGAACGGAGTTTTGACATACTTCCGGCGAGGAGTTACAAAGTGAGCCGGTGAAAACCGCCATAGACGGAAACGGGCCGGAGTTGGACGAAGTCCGGCGGGTCATTTTTCCGGCGGTCGATTTCCGGCATGGGAGTTTTTTTTTTCTTCCTTCTTTCCGGCCGATCGGCTCCTTCCTGGTAAGTTTTTTTGTATATGTTGTTGTGTGTTTTATGTATATATATATATAATGTCTATATATATAAACCTGTTATGTATATATATATATATATATATGTGTTAAGATGTGTTGATTGTGCACAGTAGTGTGTTAGTGTGTGGCGTGAGTTATATGTGTTGAGCAGTGTGTGTGTTGTGTGTTTTATGTATTTATATATATATGAGTTGTATATATATATATATATATATATGTAATATATATATTATATATATATATACGTATGTATACGGATAAATACGAGTATAGTATGTGTTCGTGTTGGAATCGGAATTATCTATTGTGTTGTTTTCGGTCGATATCGTGTTATCGAATGAATTGTATTTCATTCAAGGTTGTTCGAGTGCTGGTGATTGACGGAGGACGCATTGATCGATTCGTGGTAGGACGTTGATCGTGGAAGGACTTTCTCGCCTTCGGTTTGAGGCAAGTTTTATACTTGTACTGGTCAATGAGATTAATGTTATCATGTATGTGTATGAATGTGTGTATCATTTCGAGACTTGGTCTCTTTGTGATTTTATTGATATCAGGGGATTGTTTGATACGATACCCTTCGGCAAATTATGCCAAATATTATTGTTGTTCGTAAATGGCCGATCCAAGGCATTGCGGTACTTGTTGATAATATTGTTGTCGATAGCCGGTTCGCGGTATCGACATATCGATTGTTATTGTTGATTGACGTTCCTTTGAGATATTGTTGTTGATAGCCGGTTTGCGGCATCGACGTATCAATTGCTATTATTTATTGATGTTCCATCAAGATATTCTTTGTGAATCGTCGTTATTGATATCAGTGTTTTTTTTCTATTGATGTCGTTTTGGCCGATTGAAGGCATCGACGTATTCGATTTTCATCTTCGTTATCGGTAACCGATTAAAGGTGCCGAGACATTCGTTGTATAATTGTTATCGGTTAACCGTTCTGAAGGTAATCGATATATTGAATTGGGATTATCAAAGATAATTCCCATCCGTTGTATAATTATTATCGATTGTCCGCTCTAACGGTAATCGATATATTGAATTGGGATTATCAAATATAATTTCCACCCGTTGTCAAAAAGATAATTCCCATCCGTTGAATTATTATTGTCGTGTTGATCGATTCAAGGCAGCACACTATTATTCTTGTGAACTCGGTAATTTTGTGATCGTTGAAGGTTGAGGATTTTCCCGAACTGTTGTGTTGTGATCGTCGCTCGTGTTAACTGGTCCTTAGGGATTTTGATCCCAGGATGGTTGTTTCGAACATTGTCGGTCGTGTCGATCTTTCATTATTCGTGTCATCGTTCACTTGGTGAGTCGTATGATTTGTTTTGGATGTCTTATCCTTTGAGTTTCGTTGTCATGTTGTATCGTGACATATCCGGAATCATATCTGCGTGCCGATTGGTTATTGTGTAGGATTTTTAGCCAGGCACACGATGGTCATGCGTGGATGTTTCAAAGATTGGACCGCACACGAGACGTAGTTCGTGAGGCTAATTAGGTACATTGTCCCACGTATATTCTGGATTCCGTATACGGGGTGGACATGTGCACGGACACATTTCCGGATCGGGCGTACTGTGATGTCCATCATTGAGCCATACAATTTTGTTCGTTCATAATCCATTTAAAGGCGTGGATGTGTTCGACGTTTTGTGATTAAGCGTTCATACGCCTGAGGGGTATGTTCGATACCATGTTTGTTTCTTTGAGATCTCAGATTGTGATGATTTGCACTTCGAGCTCGCTTTCGTGCCATCGTGATATTTTGGCAGCTTCGGCTTTCGGCTGTGCCATCGTGATATTTTGGCAATTTACCGAGGGCTTTCGTGCCATTGTGATATATCGGTATTTCCGCTTGAGCCTTCGGGCATTATGATCCTTATTTATTTCAAGTTGGATTGATTTACCTTCGGGTAATGTATTGTTGTGTTCTATATTGATGATTCGCCGTTGGGCACTTATGTTCTAACCTATTGAGGTGTATTGATCGTATGCCATGGGCATAGTATTCCACGAATGCTCGATTCTTACTTTGGTTTGTGAGCATCTCGTGCTACCATTGTTGTATCGCTTATTCTCGCCTTTGGATGCATATCATGTTGTGCATGTACTTGATATTCATTATATGGATGGCTGACTCGTGGGGCGGAACATGTTTTCATGTTTTAGGTACTTGCGAGGAGAGAGTTGAGACACAGGGGCATGACGATGGCGACGAGGCATTCGAGCGATACTAGTCCGAGATATTTTGGTGTTCATATTGGTCAGACAGTTGGAGTACTCCATTTTTGTTCAGTCGTTGTCGTTTTGTATTATCCGAGCAAGGCTCGTGTATGTTGTTGTATTTTATTTTGGCCATGTAGGCCCATCCTTGTCGTTGAAATTCCATATCGGGATAGTATGTCGGACATCATAGTAGGGTCTGTGATTTCCTATTTTGGTCAGTTTGTTGTATTTTAGTCGTGTTCGCCTGTGGATCACCTGGCTTGGGGTCCACGGCACTGTAATGACCCAATGGGATTTGGGGGTGTTACAATTCGAGCCTATCGAACCAAAATAAGCTATGTCTCACAAAAAGTTCCATCTGAATATCAATGGATATGTCACCTTGCACACCGGTTGCCGGAAGACGTCCAACGTTATGCAGCCACATTTCACTGTACGACTTTAACGGTGTATGAGTACGTAGTCACAGCATATGCCGATACTGTTGTTAGTTCTGACATCGGGCATAATCAGAAGAAGCAGAAGACGTCTAACCAGTCTGGGAGCACCAGTAGAATGAACTCGGGAACTAGTTTCTCCTCTAAATTAGTGGTTTCGTACCAACAGAAGGGCACATCCGACCGGCCCCTCCACCGGAACTATTTCAACTGTGGCATAGCCGGACATACCATGAGCCACTGTCATGAGGTGGCTACCAAATGTTTTTCATGCGGGAAGAGTGGGCATATGTCTCGCTGCTGTTCGTGAGCCAACACTGCACCAAATCCAAATTATCGTAGTCAAGAAGGTTCTCAGATACCATCCAGGGCACCCGCCATTTCCAACTACCGAGCTCCACCCTATCAAACTCAACCCCCATCACACAGTGCCGGAAGAGGATGTGGGCGCGGAGGAGACACTGCACCCTCCTCTGGGATGCTACCATCCCGCATGCTCGAATTAAGGGCTACCAATGACCAACCCGCACCTGCTGTCTCAGGTACACTTCTTGTTAATTCCCAGCCTGTTCATGTACTGTTTGATAATGGAGCGATACACTCGTTTATATCTGTGGAATGTGTTATACATTTAAACCTTTCCCGTGTACCTTGTGAATCTTTTACTATTAAACTACCTAATGGTAGCAGAGTTGTAGGTAATCTAAAAGTTCGAGACTGTCCGATCTGTATCGATGATCGGGGCTAGATGGTGAATCTAATGGTTTTCCCACTTCAGAACGAGGATATCATTTTGGGTATGGACTGGATGACCATGCACAGGACGATATTAGACACCTACCACCTGACCATTTCCATTATGACTTGTGACGGAGCCACTCACATAATCAGGGGTCGAGAACACTTCAGTACAAAATGATCTCTCAGCCTTCTTGCATCGGAAGTATATTGTGATACTCGAGAGATGTATTACTGGTGTTATGTTCTCCAGGAGGACACATCACAAGTACCGGTCGTTAACATTCCTGTGGTGAGTGAATTTCCAGATGTTTTCTCGATGAATTACCAGCGCTGCCGCCACGACGGGAGGTCGATCTCGCGACTGAACTTGAGTCGGGAACGACACCTATCTCCAAAGCACATTATAGGATGGCACCATCTGAAATGAAGGAATTAAAAATATAACTCGAGGAATTGTTAAAAAAGGCACTAATCCGTCCGAGTACTTCATCGTGGGGTGCGCCGGTCTTTTTTGGGAAGAAAAAGGATAACTCCTTATGCTTGTGTATCGACTACAAAGACCTAAACGAAGTCACTATCAAGTTGGCCACTTCCAAGAATTGATGATCTACTCGATCAATTACAGGGAGCGACGGTGTTCTCAAAAATCGATTTACGGTCTGGATATCACCAATTGAGGATTCGGGAGGAGGATATTCCCAAGAATGCATTTATATCAAGATGTGGACACTATGAGTACATGGTGGTGTCGTTTGGCTTAACTATTGCCCCAGCCATTTTTATGGAATTGATGAACAAGGTTCTGACGGATTTCCTCCATAAGTGTGTGGTGGTTTTTATTGATGACATTTTAATCTATTCCCGGAGCTGATAGGAACACGAGGGACACTTGAGATAGATGTTAAGTATTTTGATGCAACACCAACTCCATGCAAAACTTTCCAAATGCGAGTTTTGGATGTCGGAGGTGACTTTTATGGGATATGTTATTTCCGCAGAAGGCGTCAGGGTAGATCCGCAAAAGATTGAGACAGTGATGAGTTCGGAACCACCAAAGAACGTTAAGGAAGTAAGGAGTTTCTTGGCATTGGCAGGTTATTATCAATAGTTCGTCGAGGCCTTTTCTTATATCGCTCGGCCGTTGACGAACCTACTAAGGAAAAGTGCCAAGTTCGTTTGGACTATGGATTGTCAGGAGAGCTTCGACGAGCTAAAGAGGAAACTGACTACTGCTCTGGCATTAGTACAATAGCGGGGCACGAGAGGATTCGTAATATACACGGATGCATCTAAACATGGACTGAGGTGTGTCTTCATGCAATATGACAAGGTTGTTGCATACGCCTCTCGACAACTTAAGACGTACGAAGTGAACTACCCAACGCATGACCTAGAACTAGCTGCAGTGATTTACGCTCTTAAAATTTGGAGGCACTACCTTTATGGGGTTACCTGTAAGATTTTTACGGACCACAAGAGTTTAAAATACATCTTCACCCAAAAGGAGTTAAACATGAGACAGAGGCGTTGGCTGGAGCTAATCAATATTATGACGTGGAGATTTTATACCACCTTGGAAAGGCCAACGTAGTAGCAGATGCACTTAGTCAGAAGAGTACGCAAGAAGTGATGCTATCCGGCTTAACGGCATGCATGTAATCGCAACAGACCTCATGAGGGATGGCATTGAAGTATGGATACAACGTCGCTAGAGACAGTTGTGCTTAATTAATATTCATTCATCCTTATTGGATGAGATACTTCTATCACAGATGGAAGACCCCGAACTACGTACACTCGATGCAAGAGCCTAAGAGGGAGTTATTTCAGACTACATGATCCAAGGGGGATTGGAAAGATTTAAGAATAGAATCTGTATTCCACCAAATGATGAGCTAAAGCAAACTATACTGAAGGAAGCTCATTCTACTCCCTATTCCGTTCAACCCAGAGTGAGCAAAATGTACAAAGATCTGTGGAAGAACTTTTGGTGGAAAAACATGAAACAGTAAGTAGAATGATTTGTTGCTTGATGTATGACGTGTCAACAAGTAAAGATCGAACACCGTAGACCAGACGGAATCATGCAGCCCTTGCCCATTCTGGAATGGAAATGGGAAAGCATATTAATGGATTTTGTCACCAAGTTACCAGTGACAGCGGGAGGAAAGGACGCGATATGGGTTATTGTCGACCGACTGACGAAGTCGGCACATTTTATTCCAATCCATCAAACTACTGGAACGGAGCTGTTGGCCACCATTTTTATCCGAGAAGTCGTGAAACTACATGGCATCCCCTCAGCAATCATATTAGATAGAGACACCAGGTATGTGTCCCGTTTCTAGAAAGGTGTCCACAAGGCTATGGGTACTCAGTTGCATTTCAGCACAGCCTATCATCCTCAGACAGACGGACAGACAGAACATACGATACAGACCCTGGAAGATATGCTGAGAGCATGTGTGCTTGATTGGGGCAAGGATTAGGTTAAACACCTTTGTTTAGCAGAGTTCTCATACAACAACAGTTGGCATGCAAGCATAGGCATGGCACCCTTCGAGGCCTTGTACGGTAGGAGATGCAAGTCTCCCCTATGTTGGGACGATGCTTCCGATGTTATTGCTACCGATATATACCTAATACAGGAATCTATCAAGAAAATTTCCATTGTTCGAAAACACATGTTAGCAGCACAGAGCCGCCAGAAGTCATATGCTACGGATTTCCAGCGACTGTTGGAATTCTAGTCGGGGACCACATTTAGGTCAAAGTATCACTGATGCGGGGCATTCGACATTTTGGCCAGAAGGGCAAGTTGAGCCTGAGATTTATCGGCCCGTTCGAGATATTGGACCGAGTTGGTAGACTCGCTTATCGATTAGCACTACCGGCATCATTAGATGGAGTACATAATGTCTTCCACGTCTCCCTATTGAGAAAGTACGTTTACGATCCGAGTCACAAGATCAATTTCGAAGAAGTAGAGATTTCTAATGATGCTACCTTCAGAGAAGTGCCAATCGCGATTCTAGATCGATGCATAAAGACTCTAAGGAATAAAGCCATACCACTTGTGAAGGTTCAGTGGTCGCATCACGACATTGAAGAAGCAACTTGGCAGACCGAATCGAGCATGAGAGAGAGTCACCCCGAGCTATTTTCTTAGTTTCGAGACGAAACTTTTTTTAAGGGGGTGGTATGTAATACCACGGGTATTTCATGCTGTTAAATAATATATAGTTTAATTTTTGCAATTATATATTGTAATATCCCTGTATTTTATTAATTATGTAAGCTATTTTGGAAGTATTATGTTGAGAATTTGATTTGTAATGTTCATGTTGTATCGTTTGACATTTAGAAACGTGTGTATATTGGTCAGGTTGTGATTGTTCTGACAGGACTTCGTGGTTTTAATACTGGGAAGTAGCAGTTAGCGCACGCTGGACAGAATTACTAGCGCACGCTAACCATGTATCCGTAGCGCACGCTACTATTGTTCGTAGCGCACGTTAGGCCGACTGGGCAGTAGGCTTTCTGGATTCTGGAATGGGTCACTAGCGCACGCTAAAAGTAGACTAGCGTACGCTATTGAGGTTGATTAGCGCACATTAGATGTGTTGGTAACACACGCTATTTGGTCCTCGCAGTAAGGACAGAATGTTTTTGGAGTCTGGACACAAGCAGTTAGCGCACGCTGTTATTGGAGCTAACACGCGCTAGTGATGGTATATAGTGCACGCTAACATATGTGTAGCGCACACTAGCGAAGTCAGACAGAAGGTTCTGGACTGCCGACATAGCGTTAGCGCGCGCTATACTTAGGCCGTAGTGCACGCTAATAGCGGCCAGTATAAATAGGCCTGCATGTTCTAGAATTCGTCATTTTCTCCATTCCCCTCTTCTTCTCCGGTGGTTGGGCGATCTTGAGCATAGGATAGTGCAGATTTTGGTCGGATTTCATCATCCAACTACGTTTTTGAGTTCCTAGTATCAAGCTAACAACATCTCATCAACTTTTATCGTCCGAATCAAGGTAAATTCATCTCAACCCTAGTTTTCGGGAATTTGGGGATTTGTCGGGTTTTCATCTTTTAAACCCGTTTTTAGCTCTGATTTGTGCTAGATAATGATGTTGTAATCATAATACTTTGTTTTTCCTCAAAGCTTATGGATTGAATTCCGAGTTTTCATCCGTTCTTGAGTATGACCCTTGTTACCTCCGTAATGTTCGATCGGTTGTCCCTAAGGGTAGAACTTAGGGTGTTTCTTCTCAACTTCCATAGTATTGTATTTGATGTGGTATTATGTTGTGATAAAATCGAATTGTTAAGTTCGGACCGTACGTCCTTCCATTCGTTGTTTCTTGTGTCGTTCCAATCGAGGCAGGTACTTTGATTACGTTTAATGTACTTCGTATCAATACGTGAAAATGTGATTTTGTGAAAAGTGATGATTTCAGAAAGTAGTTTGTGCCATGTGGTTTCTGAGCGTGTGTGAACCGAGTTAAAACCAGTGAGGATCCCCTAGGATCCGCTAGACCACGTTCCCTATGGATCACTCGGTGGAGTTGTACAACCAGAGAGGGCCCGCTGAGGACTCCCTGGGTGTGTATCTCGCCTGAGGTACAGGGCCAGTGCAACTCGTAAAGTTGTTTTGTGATGATGATTGTGGTATTGTATTCCGCAATATATGTGATGGCACTGTGATTTATGTTGTTTATTCACTTGTAGTACATATTCTGGAATCGTTGTACTTGCACCGGATGTTTGCTGACCCCTTCGGGGGTGAATATAGTTGTTGTGTATCTGTGCAGTGTCCAAAGATGAGCCAAAGACAGGGCGGGCACAAGCTTGGTGGACAACATTGATATCATGTGTTATGTTGAGTCTATGGTCGTCTTGTCGTGGTCAGAGTGGTATTTTGGTTTTGTACTCACGCGGGTACTGTCATGTATTGTATATTATGTTGTTGTTGGTTGTTGTTGATGTTGTGGATCACTTGTGATGGTTGTATCAGTTATGATCCTACGGGTTAATGAATTGAGTTTTTTCATGATGTATGTCGTATTGAAGTTGATTTTGGTTTTAAGTGTGTGGATGTTTCGGTTTCGTAGTTTGTTAATGTATTTTTATGTCGGTCAAAGCCTGGTAGGTTCTCCAAAAAGAATCTACGGTGCTGTAATATCTCCGTAAATCACGAGGGTGTTACAAAATATGGTATCAGAGCTTAGGTTTATGATTACCTAAGTTGTCGTTGTTTTTTGGGTCTGTTAAAGTTGAGTCGGTCGTGATGATATAATTGGCATGTTACCACCCGTACTGCCTGTGCTGGAAGCCTCTTCGTGTAACACCCCAAACTAGGCAGACATTACAGTGTCGTAGACCCCCGACTGGGACCCACCAGGCGGATGAAAATTAATGAATTACACAATATAATGTAGTACCGAACCACATTACGTCAACAATTACTCCGATGAGGAGTTTCAAGTACAACACACCCAGGAATACAGAATACATGTATATTTTATATGAAGATAAAATATACAACACTGAATGAAATAAAAATCCAAACAGAACTGCAGGGAAAATACATGACAAAGAAACATGAATAAATGAAGAGTTGAACAACAATCCTCAAGAGTTGAACAAGCACAAACATTATATATATTAGTTATGAAATCAAGCTGAAGAGGGGCATCATAGTACGCCCGTAATGGGACGTACAAGTGCACAAGACGAGTGTACGGACACACCCGCACTTGTACCTAATTAGTCTCACGGAGGCACGTTACCGTGTGCACAGTCCATTGTGTCGGTAAACCCCCATCACATGACTATCGTGTGCCCGACGAAAAATTCCATACATAACCACCCGGCCACGCAATATGAACCCAGAAGGTCACAAGAACAAAAGTGACCATGATGAATATCAATGAATAGCAAATCGACAAGGGTCATGAATGACTCACCGAGATGAAATAATAATGAAATGAATGATAGCTCACTGAAATGATCGGAACCATCGTTCCTAGTGAAACGAATGATTAGTTTGATAATTACAAATCTCAACATTATTAATATACTATGAATGAATTATGCTTATGAATGAACAACAACGAAAGGAATGAATATCCTTTTAACCGAGCAAGAATTAACTTGCCTTAATACCGGTGATGAAATGTCCTCCCTCGACCAAACATCCTTAATGGAATTATCGGTCGCTCGAACAATCTTGAATAACATAATTACCAACAAACGCTCAATATACGTATCAAGTACGATTATAACCAACTCAAAAGTCGATACAACAATAACCAAACTCAGTAAGGCATTCCAACGAATACGTTGCAAACATTATTCCATTGATTACAACCAACCCCAAATATATCAAAACCAACCTTCAAATGAGTAGTTCAACCTCAAAGAAACATCATTAATACAATCAAATAATCTAATAGGAATACTCCATTCGAGATTACGACAACATCTAGTCGAAATCCCAAAAATCCCAAAGTCAACCCTTAGGGTGTTCTTGAATAATTCTCCAAATATTAAACAAATCCGAAAAACACACCAATAAATCCGTAGGAATACATGCATCCATGATAGATAATCCATATTCCAACACAATAGTAGGCTAACTCGAAGAGATCGGAATGAAAACACTCAAATCCCAAAATTCTAGATTCAAAAAATGTTTACCTTGATTTGGTGTGCTGGAGAGGATTAAATGATGATTAATCGAAACTAGAAGCTTGAAAATGATGCTAGATGATTGCATCTCGAAAAGATCTTCTCAAATCATCCAAAATCGCCCAAAATCACCCAAGGAAAGGAGGAGAGATGGAAAATGCCGAAACTGGGCTCAAATGTCCTATTTATACCTGAACCAGCTTAGCGCGCGCTAGCTCCTGATATTAGCATGCGCTAGCGGGTTCACCGGCCAGTCCAGTGAGTTCTGATTGCTTCGTTAGCGTGTGCTAACGCCTTCTCTTTAGCGTGCACTAACTGATGTTTGATACCCAACAACTGGAGTCCAGAACCTACTGTCCCAAAGTTTGATCGAGGCTTAGCGCGCGCTACACTGATGCTTATCGTGCGTTACCAAAATAACTCTTGCGTACGCTGCACCCACTCCTAGTGTGCACTAAGAATTTCCTGCCTCAGTCCAGTTCCTACTGGTCTGCCTGTCTCCGAAATGTTAGCGTGCATTGATGAAGTGATAGCGTGCGCTACAACTCACAACTAGCGTACGCTATTTTCTAATCATAGCATGCGCTACAAATCATCCAATACAGTACAGTGCCTACTGGACTGCTTGCCACAAATACACTAGTAGCGTGCGCTAATGAAATCCGATAGAGTGCGCTACCAGCATACAATTAGCGTGCGCTAAGAATAGTATGTAGCGTGCGCTACTCAATATACATAGGCTACCAACAATGATGATAATGATAATATTCTCGACCCGAATTTCAAACAATGATGAAAGGCGAATGATAACTGATCGAAGGTTCCAAATACGCCAAACAGTGTACACAATGAACGAACATGAATGATGAATGACTATCAATGAGTGAAAAAATTTACCGAGTGACAATTTACTGAATGATAAAGAATGAATTTACAATCGGGTATTACATATGTCATGCCCCCAACATCAGGAAGGACGAGGGCGCGACGCATCGATTGATCAATCAATCAAAGTGCAACAATAGATAGCGGAAGCAAAATAACGATTGGATAATATTTCAAAACAACAATCTTAACCCGATGTTCTAAGATTCGTTGTGACAAAAGATGATAATCAAAATTACACTGATCATAAGTTTGCAGCGGAAAAATACCAAACGAGTTAAGTATGAAGCATAATTAACTATTACAAGTTGGGATAACAACATAAATTCTAAGTCTTGATGGCAGTCTTCTATTCAGTCTCTTCCTTGAAAACTTCTTTGTCTTCGACTGGTGGCTCATGCTCTGGTTTTAAAAGGGAAAACGGTGGGGTGAGATAAAAGGTCTCAGTGAGTGGGTGATCGTGTGCGAGTGTGGCTCTTTTCTTTGAATTTTTTTTAGTGATGCATGATTTTATCAATTATGAGAAAGTGGAAATAGTTACAATTACATCGGAATTTTATAAAAACAATGATCATTATATAGTTGTAATATTATACTCTTGTCCCCGTGGATGGATGTCAAGTCAACCAGTCAGTCAATCAGTCGATCAGTCAATCCAGTTTCGAATCCTGCCGATGTGGACTTTGGATTCTAGACTCTCCTTATTACTCCTAGCAATATAGGCCGTCGTCCCAAGATGTTGACCGTCGCCCCAATAGCTGAGCCTTCGCTCTCACACTTAGCGTGTGCTTCCTTATCTCTTATCTGGGCTCGGTATGTCCTTAGCTGTGGGTCAATACCCGGATCACACCATAATCGCGATTATACCCCAAGTCTACGACCCAGGTCCCTCGGAACACTCCGTTCCTCGGTTATGGGAATAGGAAACAACGGTAGCCTTGTCCATGAATCGCAGCCGCGCTGCTCGATCCAAGACTCGGTCTAACCGTCCCGACTCGATTTGGGACTCTAGAGGTGGCTCCTACAACTCAAGAGGTGGCCCCCGGATTGTAGGTCGGCTCTCTGTTTCGTATGAGCTCAAGAGGTGGCCCCCGTCCGTCGACGTGGCACTTTGTCCCGATAGAGTTAGAGGCGGACCCGTCCGTGGTACTTTGTTTGCATAACACTTAGTTCCCGGACAGTCACAGTTATCAAATTGATGCATTTCACAATTATCACGTAAACATTCGGTCAGTGAGGTTAATAGCGTCTTTTGATTAAGTATGGAATATGGTTACTTATATTTGTGGCACGGTAATACGGAATAGGACTTTGTATAAAATTTTGAAAATACTCTCAAATTTTACTAACGGTTTGTTGGATTTAGGTCAGATATATTAAATGGGTAGGTTCGACGAAACGAAATGAGGGTTTTCTGAAATAGGTTGCAATGACGTTTTTACCCTTAGGTTCAAGCCTAAGCGTTTGGAGTATGAAATGAAATCGGGTGGTTATAAAAATTTATGAGAAAGCCAAAAATACTTCCTCGACTCCAGATTTAACAGAAAATTCGGACCAGTTTCGGGACAGAAATTTCCAGAAATTACGGTATCGCCCCAAAACTTAAAGAAATCGTTGCGAGGCTTATAGAGCTATGAATTTAGCTCGAAATTTAACAAAATTTTACGAGATGACTCGTGATAAACCTGAAATTCCCGATTTGTGAAAATTCCAGAAAAATTCGGACTTGGTCCAGATGTTTTGAATTCTTGCATTTTGACCCCGGAATTGTTTTGAAATTGCAATATGACTAATGAATTTGGATATCGAACTCCGAATCACTTGAAAACTTACGAACAGCACATACATGATATAATATGTACTGTTCAAGGTCCAGAATGTTTTATTTTCGTAAATTTCAGTTTAGTACCCAAACTTTAAGAAATTACGATTTGTGCCTAAAAGTTCCGAATACTCGTTTCAAGTCCCGTTTTGGCCACAAATAAATTATCCACATATCATAACATAGTCATATAACACAATTTCCATATTTTGGTAGGGTTTTCAACAACATTTAGAAGAAAACATATAACATTCAATTTATCACAAAATCGACATCCGACTACCAAATCGGTTGTCGTTTAATTCAATAAATCGTATTGCATGTTTTTATAACCATAACATACATCTTTAAAAACATGAATTTACACAATAATTTCAGATTAGTACATGCTTCCACATTTTTCAAAATACATGAGAATTAAATGTAAGGAAAATGAATTACACATAGCTATACATAATATCATAATATGTATTTATAACATGAATATTTTAACATAGATCATATCAATAAAATCTCGAAATATTTCAGATTTAGCACATGCATCACAAGTAGAAGAAGAGATTTTTACTTTAAAAGTTTGAAAGAGTTTCACCACCTTGATTCTTGTCGGAATTAGTCGGTTATAGGTCTCGGAAGTTGAAAAACGATCTCCCCTCTCGCACTACATGGTTTGGCCGATTCATGCATTCAAGATATATGTTTTGTTTGCACTTTTTGAGATTAAAGTTAGATTAGAAGGATTGTTGCTAGAATTTATGAAAATGGAAGTAAGAAGTGAGATTACCTATTTCTTGCTTGAGTTTTCTTCTTCCCTCTTTCTTCCTCCTTGGTTCGGCCCTCTCCCTTTCCTCTCTTAAGATGCAGATTTTTTATTATTTTGTATGGGAATGAAAAGGATGAAAAATATGGCTAGTAGTTAATGTAGGTATATAGGTGTAGTTAGGGTTTTGGGGAAACAGAAGAGCATGAAGGAGATTGGTCTTGCATGGAGGTGAAGATTCCCTTCTCTCCCTATTTTTTTTCTACTTTGGCCGCCCACTTTGGTATATAATATGTATATACATATATATATATATATATATTTGTATTTTAAGTGTGTAGTATTTAGAGGTAGCATTATGAGGGTTTGGGAAGTGGGATGAGTTTGGGAAGGGAAATAGAAGAAGTTTGAATACATGTGTCAAAGTCTTGCATGGGAGATGAAAATTGTTTCTCTTTTTTCTCTACATTAGCCGGCCCTATGTATATATTTTATATATATATATATATATATATATATATATATATTGTTAATTTAAGGTTATAATTATAATTGTAATAGTTGGTGATTTAATTAGTTGGATTGGGCTTTAACTTGTAGTTCATGTCTTAGAAATTTTATTAAGTTGGGTTTGGATACATTAATGAGTTTATATGTTCAAGTGTTGATACATAGCCCATTAGGTGAATCAATATACTATTTTAATATTATTATTTGGTTTATCAAATAAATTACGAAGTTTAAGGGTGAAATAAAATAAAATAGATGTAGGTTATATCATGTTATAAAATAAATATGATCAAAATACATCATGATTTAATACATTGCACACGTGATAAGCCATCAAATTTAGGGGGTTTTACATCCTCCCCTCCTTAGGAGAATTTGGTCCCCAAATTCCTACTCGAACAATTCAGGGTATGATTTCTTCATTTCTTCCTCAGCCTCCCACGTAGCGTCTTCCTCTCTATTGTGATTCGACTGGACGACCTTGACTAAGGGAATTCACTTCTTCCTTAATTCGCGTACTTGCCGGTCGAGGATCTTGATTGGCTTCTCTTCATAAGACAAGTTATCTTTAATCGGCGGAATGTCAGAAGTAAGAATGTGCGTCGGGTCTGGATGATACTTCTTTAGCCTCGAGACATGGAAAACATCGTGCATTCCATCTAGATTGGATGTAACTCCAGCCGGTACGCCAATCGTCCGATTCTTTCCGTGATTTTGAATGGTCTGACTTATCGGGGACACAGCTTTCCTCCTTTCCTTGACGCTATTAAACTCTTTCGCGGGGTTAGCCTTAGGAAGACTTGATCTCCTACTTCAAATTCAAGATCCTTCCGACGTTGATCGGCGTAACTCTTCTGTCTGCTCTGTGCTGTGCGGATCCTATCATTGATTAGTTGTACTTTATCTACGGCTTCCTTCACCAAATCTATACTCATTATTGAAGGTTCTGTTCGTTGAGTCTTCGGCGTCCAATGGTCATCAATTTCCCAATAGAGCGGGGATCGACACTTCCTCCCATATAGAGCTTCGTAAGGTGCCATTCCGATTGTCGCTTGGTAGTTGTTGTTATATACAAACTCGGCCAATGGTAGATGATAATCTCAATTTCCTTGAAAGTCTAGTACGTAGGCGCGTAGCATATCTTCAAGGGTCTGGATGGTTCGCTCAGATTGCCCGTCGGTCTGGGGATGCGCACTTGTGATGAAGCTTAAGGAAGTTCCTAATTCCTTATGAAAGACTTTCCAAAAACGAGATACGAATCTAGGATCTCTGTGCGATACTATATCTGCAGGTACTCCATGGAGACGAATGATTTCTCTAATATAAATCCTAGCTAGCTTTTGCAGACTGTCGTCCTTTTTAACCGGCACGAAATGTGATGATTTCGTCAATCTGTCGACGATCACCCAAATGGTGTTATAGACTCCCCTTGTGGTCGGAAAATCCGTGATAAAATCCATGGTTATCATTTCTTATTTCCATTTAGGGACTTCTAGTGGCTGTAGTAGTCCTGAGGGTCGCTGATGTTCAGCTTTGACTCTATGACATGTGAGGCATCGCGCCACGAATTCTGCAACTTGGTTCTTCATGTTCACCCACCAAAAGTGTTTCTTCAAGTCTCGGTACATCTTGTTACCTCCTGGGTGTATCGTATATCTCGAGCAATGAGCTTCCTCGAGAATTCGTATTTTGAGCTCGCCGTTGTGAGGTATGCATAAACGTCCCTTAAACCTTACAATTCCATCATTGGTAATTGTAAACTCGGGTTTCTCGCCCTTAGCTATCTTGTCCTTAATCTGTTGAAGTTTTGGATCTCTCTTTTGGGCTAATCGAATATCGTCCAATAGATTCGATTTAACTGTGAGGTTGGCGCAATTTAAACGAGCACCTTCATGAATGGGTTTCAGGTAGCTCAGTTCCTCGAGAGCTTGCCATTCTCGGAACATGAGTCGGGCCACTCTAGCCTTTCTACTTTGGACATCGGCCACGACATTCACTTTTCCTGGGTGATGTTGAATCTCACAATGGTAATCTTCTAAAAGCTCTACCCATCTTCTTTGTCGGAGATTAAGTTCCTTTTGAGAAAATAGGTACTTGAGACTTTTATGATCTGTAAAGACGGTGAATTCAATGCCGTATAAATGATGTCGCCATTTCTTTAAGGCGAATACTATTGCAGCAAGGTCGAGGTCGTGCGTTGGATAATTCCTCTCGTGCGTTTTGAGTTGCCTGGAAGCATATACGATAACTTTACCATTTTGCATCAGTACGGCACTAAGGCCATCCTTTGAGGCGTCACTATATACGACAAATCCTTGGGTTCCTTCGGGAAGTGTCAGTATTGGTGCGGTGGTAAGTCTCTTCTTGAGTTCCTGGAAACTTGACTCGTATTTATCCGTCCATTCAAATTTTACTTGTTTCTGGGTTAGCCGGATGAGGGGTCCCGCTAACTTTGAGGATGAATTTGCATTAGTAGCCCGCAAGTCCAAGAAAGCTTCTGACCTCGGTGACATTTTCCGGCCTCTTCCAGTCCATAATAGTTTCTATTTTAGATGGATCTACTGCAATCCCTTTTTTTTCTACTTTGGCCGCCCACTTTGGAATATAATATGTATATATATATATATATATATTTGTATTTTAAGTGTGTAGTATTTAGAGGTAATATTATGAGGGTTTGGGAAGTGGGATGAGTTTGGGAAGGGAAATGGAAGAAGTTTGAATACATGTGTCAAAGTCTTGCATGGGAGATGAAAATTATTTCTCTTTTTTCTCTACATTGGCCGCCCCTGTAACACCACAAACTAGGCGGATATTACAGTGCCGTGGATGTAACACCCCGAGATATTCGGAATAATTACAGCGCCGTAAACCCTTCAAGTAAGGATTTACAAGGCTAATTTAAAAGAATGTAAATATAAGAAATCAATACTGCGAAAATTCAAGTTTACCAAACCATTCAATTGATTCAACGAGAAATTTATACAATCATATCGAAATGATATTAATTAGACACGCGTACTCGAGTACTGAAATCAAACCAAGAAAAACAAATCACCAACAACAACAAACATAACTGAACCCCTTCGTCGTCACGTCGGTACTATGGCTGTTTCCCTGCTCCTCGGCTACCTGAACATCAAAACAAATGTCCACCCTCGAAGGGGTTAGCAAAACGATGCTAGTACAAGTATCATATTAAACAATTCGAATATGCATCAACAATACATAACAAGATACACCACACGGACTTCCGCTACCGGAATCCGACAATGCGAATCCACAAGATTCCATTAACACAGCAAGGGTATTCCAATGATCCAGCTGTAACACCCCTAATCCACTCAGGGATATTACACGTCGTAGACCCTCTCCTCGAGGATCTACCAGGCTGATAACTAAAATCAAACATCTAAACATCGCCTTTAAGGCTAAAATGACTCAGTAGACCGACTTGGTCTATCAATAATAACTTACAACTCAATTCCAAACACATACCCACGCAGGGGTCAAAATACAATAAACTCCCGTACAACGGGGAAAAGATACTGCAGCGGAAAAGAAAATACAACTAGACCAATACGACATCAACGGATCCTCGTGTGATTAGTATCGTTCATCTTTCATCATCCTTCGTGCCGACCCTGTGCTATGATCCAAAACCTGAATGCAAAAATAGACATCCACCCCCCGAATACTCGGGGGTTAGCAAAACTCCACTGTTTTGCTAGTGCAAATACAAAGTGCAAATACGAGCCATATAATTCAAATTCCACGAATAACAATAACCAGGAATCCTCAAAAATCCAAAGTAACGAAAAGCACTTCCCGAGGCATAAGTTTGGTAAAACATTCCAAAACCGAAGGATCACAAATCAAGGGAAACAATTTATATAACAGTTTAAAACGCCATCGAGAGTTTTAATAGAAAACAATTTAGGATTTCCGAATCCTTCTCTTTCCAAAATCAACAGGGGTCACGGCCCAAAGGTTTTGTTTCCGCAAATAGAAAACCGACAACAATTCACAGGGCCAGAGCCCAATATCACGTGTCCTCGACGGACATAAAAATCAACACAACGTAATCACGCACGCGCATCGCCTAGGACCGGGACGAAGCCACAAATCCCACTCGAGGCCTCGAAGGACCCTCCCGAGCTGGCTAGCGAAACAAATCAAACACATATCACAACCATAAGTTATCTTGACATCGTACTCGAAAGTACCGATTCTCAGAGCCCTCTCCAGACCTACCCGATTAGATAACCTTATGGTCAAATCATATCAAATGGCCGTACTCGCAAGTAACGCGCTGCCGGAGGCCTCACGGGTCCCTACCCAGTAAACATCAATCGAATATACCCACAAGTTATCGTGACATCGCACTCGCAAGTGACGATTCTCGGAGCCCTCTCCAGACCTACCCGAATTGATAACCTTGTGGTCGAATCATCAATGCATAGAGTTCACAATGACAAGGGTTTCACATTTGCCACAATCACAAATATGTCAAATCATGAGTTAATGCCAACAACACTTAGCAAAACACCACGTCAAACCGTAACGCACCGAAAAGAAACCATATACGTCCACACGCAATACCAAGGGCAACATCAACACCAAACATATCCATAGAATTCACATAGTTCACAAAACACACGCGTTTTGAAAGAGGGCCTTTAACAAAGCTAATCAAATCTTTTGAAAGTTCAATTCAAACGACCACACAAACACATTTAGACGATCACCAATTATCATATCCACAAAACAAGAATTATATGGACAAGGTACTTGCCTCAAAATCGGCACGCAAGTATCCCGACGAAGACAGCTCAACCGGAAAGCTTCGAAACGCCCGATGCAATTGAAAAGAAAGACGACAACGAATGGAAGGGTTCAACTCGGTTTCTTCGCAAGAAACTCGACCCTAACAATATATAATCAATAAATCATCGATCATACGAGGAAGAATAATCGTAGAACGCCCGAAAACCCCTCTAAGACATTTTACCGGACACCTTCAAGGCGTCGATCAAGAACTCGACCAAAACAACGAATCGATACGATCCAACCATGGAATAACAAGGGAAAAGATATAAAACATCTAAATAATCATCAATCCATCACAATCCTAAGTTAAATCGGATTAAACGGATGAAAACAACCAAAACACACAAATTCCCCAAAACTAGATTTCTAGGAAATCTGACCTGATTTGGTAGATTGGAGGATGTTATAGGACGGATTATTGATGATATGAACCTCCAAACTTCATGGATTTATTGTCCAACAACATCTATACATGATTACCCCAGCTCCAGCCGCGGAAGGGAAGAAAAGAAGTGAGAAATGGCTGAAGAAAAACGCTGCCAGGCCTTAAATAGGCCGACTGCCGGCCGGGTTACGTACGTAACCGGCCAAGGCTTACGTACGTAACCGAGTCATCGCCCCAATCTGCCGCCCATTACGTACGTAATCGCCGTGGCCTTACGTGACGTAATCGGCCTTACGTACGTAATGGCCGAGCACTACCGCCGTAACTCGGCGGTCGGCTGGCCTGGGCCGCCGCCATGACTCGCCGGCCAACTCCGACGGCCCGAACGACCCCGAAACCCGAACCTGAGTACGAATCGAAGATACGGTAACGAAGTACTCGCAAAGGCGAATCCGAGCACTAAGAGAACACACGATTCCGACCATCCGAAGGCTCGAAATTCGACAACGGAACGTAATTACCCCAAACTTTGGGAAATTACGAAAATGGCCCAAAACGCCCGAAAATCACGATACGTGATCGAAACACCAAGCCAAAGCTCGCAACATGAATATTAACATTAAATGAACTTAGGAGAAATTCGAAACAACAGTTTCAGACGAGATTCGCAAGAATCGAACTCAAGTGCGGAAAACCCGCTAAAAAGCACGGAACTCAACAAAACGACACCGAAACGAACTCGGATGACAAAAAGTGCATAATTAATCATTCTCGGAATGACGAAACGGTCATGAGCGAGTGGTCAAAACGGACTTACGCCGAAAAAAAGAAATTTACCGAAAATCGAAAATTGCGGATATTACATTCTACCCTCCTTAAAAGAAGTTTCGTCCCGAAACTTAAAATAAGTAGGGAGAAGCAATATCAACTGTCAGGAAAACTCGACGAGATACCCAAAAACCGAAAACTCGCGCCCGACGGCGAAACGCTGCAAGAAACGCAATGGAACATACGGCGTGAAAACACGCTCCACGACGACCAACACAACGCCACCGATAGAGACATAATAAAACCAACAAGTGACAAGCGTCATCAAATAGATAATACAACCAAGTCGATTATCCGAACAATCACAAAACACAACGAACGAAAATCAATATGATTGACCACCCCAATGGTACATCAATCAAAACGCGAGCCAATCGCTGAAGAAATACGAAATTCCACCGCCCAAGGGTTGGCAGATCAAAAATGAGACAAATTTCCCGAATATAAGGAAATTAGGAAGGAGTCTGAACGCTCAACAAAAACGAGATCAACAAAAACCGAACAATCAAACGATCGAACCACAACGGTCGAGACAACAAAAATCGAACAATCATGTTCGAATCACGAAGAACAATAAAATTCAAACAACAACTCTCAGGTTCACGTCTCGGCTCGAGACAATATATGATCCGGTAAAAGCAACAAGATGTGATTCACATAAGATCCATAGGAAAGGGAATAGCAATTGAAAAGTCACAACGACAAACGAGTAATTTCGAAACACCACACTCGTACGATCAATAAAAGCAAGGGATAGGGCAAGCTCAGAAAATGTTAACGAACATAAACGAGTCGACACAGTCGAAAATATAGAAGTTCAAAATCCGATCCACTTCGAATAAAAGAACTAGTAGAACCACAAGATGTTACATCCGAACAAGGTTCACAAGTATCGAACCGGGCTCGGAAAAGTCACAGCGATAACCAGATCGACCCAAAACAAGATCACAGCTCGTTCGAACGATGAAACCGAAATACAGAACAAGTTCAGAAAGTGTCAACGAACACGAGCGAGTCGATAGACCTGAGAAAGAGGAAATGCAGGAGTCCAAAAATAATACGGGTATTATATTCGACCCCTTCTAAAAAAAGTGTCGTTCCCGAAACTCACAACACGAAATCAAGGTGACAACATAACAAGCAACTGACAGAAACATCTTTCAAAGGCCTCTCAAAGCCGATTCCGATGACTGTGCTGAAGCGCGAACTCCGAAAGTCTCGGTAGCCAATTCGCAAAACTGAATTCGGTGTCCCTCGAGTCCACACTTGAAATGTGCTACCGATGAGAAGGACAATTTACACGTGCATGCCCCGGTACATCACGGTTGAAATACCTCGGCTCGGCATACCGAAAATATAAATGCTAGATACAATTAAACATAACACCGCAAAACAACATAGCGGAGATGCCAACTAAGCACAACAAAGAATCATAACACATATCATATACAACGATTACCATCGTAAAGTAATACGCACACAAACACTACAGCGACGACGGTATCGTTCGGCGACCTTAACGGCCCGAACAATAGCCAGCACATAATTACAAACCTCATGAAACAATCACCCATGTGCATAAACGCACAAAAATCCAAGCTTTAACAACTCACACTCGTGCGACAACACGCAAATCACCACGAGGCGACAATTAGTAAATACCAGTTCACACCTCTCACAGAGGGCTAGTACTACAAATACGTGGCAACGCCTCAACGTTCATGCCACCAATTCGATCATATTCGGAAGCTAACATCATAACGACAATGCGAACATCATACATGTAATACCCGGTTGTAATTAATTCATTTTCATTCAGTAATTATCAGTCTGTAATTGTCACTCAGTGTATTTTCACTCGATTATGATCATTCATCAATCATGTTCATTCACCGTGTTCACCGTTCGGAAAAACTTCGAGTGGTGTATCGTTATTGTTCATTGTTTCAACTTTCCTCATATGAGTTCGACTTTGTTAGATCACCATTAATTTTTGGTAACTCCAAAAATTCTAAATCTTTGCAATATTATAGAGCATCGAGTTAGCTTTCCAATGGTTCAAACGGTGAGTCAATCGGAGTCCGGACGAGAGAGTTATGGTCGTTTTAGCTCAACCGCTCACTTTTCAGTTATTGGCCGATCACTGCCGAACGAACTCGGCCGTGTCGTCCGACACGGCCCGTGCCGTACTCATCCGGAAAATGCCGGTGTTCGCCAGACCCGACCGTGTCGTCGCACGGCCGAGTCGAACTCTTCCGTTAAGCTGAGCGATCGCCGACACGCCCGACCGTGTTGCAGACACGGCCGAGTCATGCCGAGTCGCCGCCGGATGGGTCACTATCGGAAGGCCCTCCGCCGCGGACCGTGTCAAGGCAGACACGGTCGAGTCCTTGTCGGCCACCGCCGGCCAGGCAGCGACACGATCGTGCCGATCGGGCACGGGCCGTGTCCGGCAGGCGATCAACTCCTTAAATTCGTTTTTTTTCAGCATTTCAGCCATTTCTCTCCCTTTTCTTCACCTTCAACCAAGAGAGGAAGCTTGAGGGAGGGTTTTTCCTTCACAAATCATTTGGGTGTTTGATTTTCTTCATCTCCTTTCGATCGTGAAGCCCGGATAATCAATTTAACGCGTGTTCTTCGATTAAAGTACTTGGATCTTCAAAGGTAATATTCTTCAACACCTCGATTTCGATTCTATGTTGAGATATGATGTTTTGGACGTTATAATCATGTTATATGAAGGGACATGTATATGATTATGAGTTTATATAAGGATTCATTGGATTATTGAGGGATTATTCAAGAACACTTTGAATATCGAGTTGAAATTGGGGTTTTCGATTAATTGTCGTTATAATCACGTTTTCGGATATTCATTTTGGATTATTGATAGTATTCATGAGGTTTTGTGGGTTTGAATCATTCATTGGAAGTTGGTTTCGGATGTAATTGAGTTTCGGGTATTGTTGTATCGACTTTTGAGTTGGTTGTGATCATGCTTGATTCGTGTATTAAGAGAATTGTTGGTATTTATGTTGTTCAAGGTTGTTCGAGCGGCCGATAATTTCATTAAGGACGTTGATCGTGGAAGTACCTTTTCGCCTTCGGTTTGAGGCAAGTTTTATACTTGTACTAGTCAATGAGATTAATGTCATCATATATGTGTATATATGTGTTGTATCATTCCGAGACTTAGTCTCTTCATGAATTCATTGATATTAAGAGATCGTTCGATACAATACCTTTCGGCAAGTTTGCCAAATATTTATTGTTATTCCTTTTTGGATTGTCATTAAAACTGTACACGCCGATTAAAGGCATTGGCTTATTCATTTCTCTCCTTCGTCGTCGGTAACCGATTAAAGGTACCGAGGCATCCTTCATATCATTGTTATCGAATTGCCGTTCGCAGACAAATCGAAATGTTCAATCATTCACTATATCATTGTATCGATTGACCGTTCTAAGGCAATCGAGGTATTCAATCATTCATCATATCGTTCATATCGATTAGCCATTATAAGGAAATCGAAGCGCTCAAGCATTCATGGAATCATCCGCTGCATCATTGTCATCGGTTAGCCGTTCTAAGGCAATCGAGGTGTTGAGTTGGGACTGTCGAGGATGGTGCTGACCGACTCAAGACAGCATACCATCCCTAATTGTGATACGGCTTTCATGCCGTGGCTTCGGCCCTAATTGTGATACGGCTTTCATGCCGTGGCTTCGGCCCTAATTGTGATACGGCTTTCATGCCGTGGCTTCGGCCCTAATTGTGATACGGCTTTGATGCCGTGGCTTCGGCCCTAATTGTGATACGGCTTTCATGCCGTGGCTTCGCCCTAATTGTAATACGGCTTTCATGCCGTGGCTTCGCCCTAATTGTGATACGGCTTTCATGCCGTGGCTTCGCCCTAATTGTGATACGGCTTTCATGCAGAGGCTTCGACCCTAATCAATAATGACTTCCGGGCTGTTTCGGCTTCATGTGATTGTGATATTTGACGCTTTACCGAGTGGTTTTTAGGCCTTGTGATTGTCTTGTTAATTTCATTGGAGCCTCCGGCATTGTGATTCATATTTAACTCGCTCGGTTTGGTTCATGTCGTGTAATTCATTGTGGTATTCTGTGGTTATGATTCGCCGTTGGGCACTTATGTTCTAACCTGTCGAACAGGTATTAATAGTATGCCGTGGGCATAGTATTTCACGAATGCTCGGTTCTTACTTTGATTTGTGAGCATTTCGTATTATTATCATCATTATACCGTTTCATTCTGCCTTTGGATGCATATCATATTATGCATGTATTTGATGTTCATTATCTGGATGACTGACCCCGTGGGGGCGGAACATGTTTTCATGTTTTAGGTGCTTGCGAGGAGAGAGTTGAGGCACAGGGGCATGACGATGGCGACGAGGCATACGAGCGATACTAGTCCGAGTTGTTCATTGTTGGTCAGTCAGTTGGAGTGTACTCCAGTCTTGTCAGTTGTTGTCGTGTTGTATTACCCGAACAGATGTTCGTGGATGCTGTTGTATTTCATTTTGGCCATGTAGGCCACTTTTGTCGTTGAAATTCCTTATCGGAATATTGTGTTGGATATCATGGTAGGGACTATGATTTTCCCTTGTTGTTTAATTTAACGTATTTTAGTCATGTTCGCCTGGTGGATCTCCTGGCGTGGGGTCCACGGCACTGTAATAACCCAATAGGATTTGGGGGTGTTACAGAAATGGTATCAGAGCTTTGGGTTGTGAAATACCCTGAGATGTGAGTTGTGTGGTCCTACCGACGCGGTAGTAGTGGGATTGTCACGTTATGACAATCTAGTCAGTCAGGTTTTGTGAGTCGTAATATTAGTGCGACTGCACGAGTCATTCATTCATCGAGTCGTCGTCAGTGAAGACTAGTATCGCGAGACCTCGAAGCTTCGTATGACCTGTGTAAGGACTCGATTCTCTTTGTGTTCATACATCCATCATGTCATTAATCGTTCATGCTTTGCTGAAACCTATATGTGATATTAGTGCTATGATTGATTCATGAATAATTGTTTTGGAGCACGTGTGACTTGTGTAAGCATTAAGGATCAACTCATTTATCAGTTAATAATTTTCAATCATCATTTTGATCTCATCACTCGCTTAATTCATTCATCACTCATCAATAACATCACCCGGATAATTCATTCATCACTCGCTTAATTCATTCATCACTCACCAATATCATCACTCGATAATTCATCCATCACTCGCTAATTCATTCCTCACTCAGTCAATATCATCACTCAGATAATTCATTCATCAGTCAGTTAATTCATTCATCACTCAGTCAATATCATCACTCACATAATTCATTCATCACTCAGTTGATCTCATTATTCAGTTAATTCATTAATCATTCAGTCCACCTCACGGTTCAGTTGTTGACCTTGTGGATCGAATTTTCAACCTTGCAAACTTGTCCAAGGTAATTATTTCAAGAATTTCATCAGATAATCATGTTGCCTCACTCGATCTTTCATGCGATCATATCATATCCCGGCGTCATGTCGACGATCATTTTATTGCATAATTAATGCGTTCATTGTTGTATAGCGTGTATGTTCATCACTATCATTCAGTAATATAATCATAATGTGATCTTCATGCGAGACATGTAATCATCATGTGGCTTTCCTGCTTCAGTATGGATAGAGCTGTCAGAGGACGCGGGGGAGGAGGCCGCGGTGCGGGCCGAAACCCGGGATCTCGTGTGCATGCCCGTGCGAATGCGAGTGGTATCATTAATTCATCAAATAGCGAGGCTACTCATTCTTCAGCAGATAATCAGTCGCCGTCAGGGAGTCGTACCCGAGAGGCATCTCACTCGGAGGGTGCTCGGGTTGACCCATTCATATTTATGCAGGGCATGATGGCCCAGATGACTCAGATGACGCAGATGATGGAGACCATGCAGACCTCGATGGTTCGTGGTCCACCGCAACAGGAATTCCAGGAGCCGTTTAATGGACAGACTGGGAGAGTGAATCAGATTGTTGGCGATATCTCTTGTCAGAGGCCGCCTACTTTTGAGGGTTCGTCGGAACCAGCTGATATTGTTCATTGGCTTGAGCATTTTGATAAACTCTTCGACATGGTTCAGTGTCCGGAGGAGAGTAAAGTGGCGGTAGCGGCTTATTACTTGAGTAAGGGTGCTTATTCTTGGTGGCTTTCTGTGAAACCCACCGATCGAGATTGTGTTTGGGGCGAATTCAAGACTCTCATGATAGAGAGGTATTATCCGGCCCCACTTCGGGAAGTCAAGTTATCAGAGGTTTTGAACCCTGAATCCATCGAGGACGAGGGTGTTATTGTCATTGCTGAGAAGTTTCAGGGACTACTTCAGTTTGCTTCATCAGTTATCCGTACTGAAGCGGATAAGATCAAGTATTTTAGCAAGAGGCTAAATCCGCAGTTGAGGATGCAGTTGTTTAATCACAATTGTAATTCACTTAGTGAGTTCATCGGGAAGGCTCTTGGAGCAGAGCTTTTGATCAAGGAGCTTACCCGGGAACATCCTTCAGTTCCTTCGGGTGAGAGGACTAGGATGCTGATTCGTCCAGAGGGACATCGGTCTCCGACGTCCAAGAGGTCGTTTTCCAGTCGTCTTCGTGCTGAGAAGGCTTCTTCCTCTCAGACGACGAGTTCGACTGTTGTTTGCTTTAACTGTGATTCAGCAGGACACGTTAATACTCGGTGTACGGTGCCAACTATTGTTTGTTTTCTATGTGGGAACCCGGGACACCTTCAGAAATACTGCAGGAGTTCTGGTGCCGCTAGATCTCGAGAGGGCTCACAAGACTCGAGGGATTTTGTTACTCCAGTCCGTACTTCATCCAAGGGGTCCTATCAGGCTTCGAGAACCCGAGGTAAGGACATTCATCACCGATTTTGAACAAGTTAATTCTTGCTCGGTAGTAGGACAATCATTCATTTCATTGTCGTTCACTCATTCATCTAATTCATTCATCATATATATCAATCATGTTGGGACTCATAATTATCGATTAATCATTCAATTCACGAGGAACGGCGGTTCCAATCACTTCAGAGAGCTATCACTCATGACGTTATTAATTCACCTTGGTGAGTCATTCCAAATACTTGTCGGATTTGTAGTCATTTATCATTCATCATTCATTTTAGTCACTTTCATTCTCGTGACCTTCCGAGATCATATTTAGCGGCGAGTTCATCTGTGGATATACCTTAAATCGTTGAGATAGAGGAGATCGATGACATGGAAGGATAACGATGTTGACTACATTTGAGATGTAACCTTGTTTTTGGATGACTGTGTAACTCAATCCGTAGTAATGTATCGTGACTGTGGATCATTTATTCTTGATCTATTTTATTATGATCATATTTGAGAATCTTGAGATTTGGATCAACTGTTGGGAGTGCACCCCTTCGGCGTTGTGCTTAAGATTTCTTGATAATTTGGGAAATCATTCACTGAGATTCGAGACGTCAAGTCTTGGGGACTTGGGCGTGCGATTGATTTGGTCCCTAGGACTAGATGTGCATTATTGTTTTCATATCTTGATGGATAGTTCATATCCCGAGTTGTTTACCCTGAGTTTTGAGGACGAAACTCCTTTTAAGGGGGGTGTATGTAATACCCGGTTGTAATTCATTCATTTTCATTCAGTAATTATCAGTCTGTAATTGTCACTCAGTGTATTTTCACTCGATTATGATCATTCATCAATCATGTTCATTCACCGTGTTCACCGTTCGGAAAAACTTCGAGTGGTGTATCGTTATTGTTCATTGTTTCAACTTTCCTCATATGAGTTCGACTTTGTTAGATCACCATTAATATTTGGTAACTCCAAAAATTCTAAATCTTTGCAATATTATAGAGCATCGAGTTAGCTTTCCAATGGTTCAAACGGTGAGTCAATCGGAGTCCGGACGAGAGAGTTATGGTCGTTTTAGCTCAACCGCTCACTTTTCGCTTATCGGCGATCATCGCCGAACGAACTCGGCCGTGTCGTCCGACACGGCCCCGTGCCGTACTCGTCCGGAAAATGCCGGCGTTCGCCTCAGACCCGACCGTGTCGCAGCACGGCCGAGTCGAACTCTTCCGGTTATGCCGTGGCGATCGCCGACACGCCCGACCGTGTTGCGGGACACGGCCGAGTCACGCCGAGTCGCCGCTTGACGGGTCACTATCGGAAGGCTCCGCGCCGCGACCGTGCCGGGCAGACACGGTCGAGTCCTCGCCGGCCAGCCGCCGCCACCGCGGTGACACGACCGTGCCGATCGGCACGGGCCGTGTCCGGCAGGCGCTCAACTCCTTAAATTCGTTTTTTCAAGATTTCACCATTTCTCTCCCTTTTCTTCACCTTCAACCGAGAGAGGAAGCTTGAGGGAGGGTTTTTCCTTCACAAATCATTTGGGTGTTTGATTTTCTTCATCTCCTTTCGATCGTGAAGCCCGGATAATCAATTTAACGCGTGTTCTTCGGATTAAAGTACTTGGATCTTCAAAGGTAATATTCTTCAACACCTTGGATTTCGATTCTATGTTGAGATATGATGTTTTGGACGTTATAATCATGTTATATGAAGGGACATGTATATGATTATGAGTTTATATAAGGATTCATTGGATTATTGAGGGATTATTCAAGAACACTTTTAATATCGAGTTGAAATTGGGGGTTTTCGATTAATTGTCGTTATAATAACGTTTTCGGATATTCATTTTGGATTATTGATAGTATTCATGAGGTTTTGTGGGTTTGAATCATTCATTGGAAGTTGGTTTCGGATGTAATTGAGTTTCGGGTATTGTTGTATCGACTTTTGAGTTGGTTGTGATCATGCTTGATTCGTGTATTAAGAGAATTGTTGGTATTTATGTTGTTCAAGGTTGTTCGAGCGGCCGATAATTTCATTAAGGACGTTGATCGTGGAACTACCTTTTCGCCTTCGGTTTGAGGCAAGTTTTATACTTGTACTAGTCAATGAGATTAATGTCATCATATATGTGTATATATGTGTTGTATCATTCCGAGACTTAGTCTCTTCATGAATTCATTGATATTAAGAGATCGTTCGATACAATACCTTTCGGCAATTTTGCCAAATATTTATTGTTATTCCTTTTTGGATTGTCATTAAAACTGTACACGCCGATTAAAGGCATTGGCTTATTCATTTCTCTCCTTCGTCGTCGGTAACCGATTAAAGGTACCGAGGCATCCTTCATATCATTGTTATCGAATTGCCGTTCGCAGACAAATCGAAATGTTCAATCATTCACTATATCATTGTATCGATTGACCGTTCTAATGCAATCGAGGTATTCAATCATTCATCATATCGTTCATATAGATTAGCCATTATAAGGAAATCGAAGCGCTCAAGAATTCATGGAATCATCCGCTGCATCATTGTCATCGGTTAGCCGTTATAAGGCAATCGAGGTGTTGAGTTGGGACTGTCGAGGATGGTGCTGACCGACTCAAGACAGCATACCATCCCTAATTGTGATACGGCTTTCATGCCGTGGCTTCGGCCCTAATTGTGATACGGCTTTCATGCCGTGGCTTCGGCCCTAATTGTGATACGAATTTCATGCCGTGGCTTCGGCCCTAATTGTGATACGGCTTTCATGCCGTGGCTTCGGCCCTAATTGTGATACGGCTTTCATGCCGTGGCTTCGGCCCTAATTGTGATACGGCTTTCATGCCGTGGCTTCGGCCCTAATCAATAACAGCTTCGGGCTGTTTCGGCTTCATGTGATTGTGATATTTGACAGTTTCGGCTGAGTGGTTTTTTGGCCTTGTGATTGTCTTGTTAATTTCATTGGAGCCCCCGGGCATTGTGATTCATATTTAATCTTGTTCTGGTTTGGTTCATGTCGTGTAATTCATTGTGGTATTCTGTGGTTATGATTCGCCGTTGGGCACTTATGTTCTAACCTGTCGAACAGGTATTAATAGTATGTCGTGGGCATAGTATTTCACGAATGCTCGGTTCTTACTTTGATTTGTGAGCATCTCGTATTATTATCATCATTATACCGTTTCATTCTGCCTTTGGATGCATATCATATTATACATGTATTTGATGTTCATTATCTGGATGACTGACCCCGTGGGGGCGGAACATGTTTTCATGTTTTAGGTGCTTGCGAGGAGAGAGTTGAGGCACAGGGGCATGACGATGGCGACGAGGCATACGAGCGATACTAGTCCGAGTTGTTCATTGTTGGTCAGTCAGTTGGAGTGTACTCCAGTCTTGTCAGTTGTTGTCGTGTTGTATTACCCGAACAGATGTTCGTGGATGCTGTTGTATTTCATTTTGGCCATGTAGGCCACTTTTGTCGTTGAAATTCCTTATCGGAATATTGTGTTGGATATCATGGTAGGATTTAAACTAACATAGTCCGAGCAAGATATCACTTGCCTTAATTCCGACGAGGTAATTCCCTTCCTGCGAACAATAGATCGAACGGCCACTATTAATCGAGAGCTCAACCTAATTACATATTCGTGATTAGTACCTCGTAAAAATGATGAATAACAACGATTCCCCCCCTTCCTGATTGATTTCTTATCCTAGTTCAACTCCTAACGTTGGGACCATGATTCTACGATTGATAATAAGGCGAACTACTTACAATTCTCAATTCCTTGATTATCAATTTATCACAACATGATAACCACAATACTCCTTATAATATCTATCCAATACGACTACAACTACAATCAAAATTATCAATTTTCTAACTACTTTAGTTAAATTTTCACAACTTCAGGGGGTAGAATGGTTGAGCATAATTCTAGAATAATCCTCGTTTATATGATTGTTTATCTAATTCGGTATTTTGATAACTAATTCATCTTTAACAATTTCAACGAGTTTAACAAACAATAATCGGACAACTTAACACAATCTATTACATAAATAACCAAATAGCATTGGCAAAATAGGTTTAGTCATAAGGTTACAATCCAATATACAATTTTCACAACAAGATATATGAATTGCTGGTCTGAGATAGGCTTCGATTAAGGTTCGTGCTAGTTTCAATGGTTTGATTCTCTTCAAGAGTACAAAACTACCTAAAACAACCGAAATCCGATACGACATAGCTAACAATACCAAAATAGGTTCAATGATTTGCTAGGCTTACCTCAAATGACGAAGAACGATGAAGAACAACGAAGAACGACGAAGAATGGGAAAAAACACCTTCAAAACCTTCTCCGAAACATGACCAATACAGTCTACTATGATAATATTCGGAATAGGGGGGGTGGGAGTTGATCAAAGTGGCTGGAGGATGTTTTGAGAGAGAGAGATAGAGAGTGTGATTTGGTTCCGTTAGAAATGAAAGAGGAGGTGCTATTTTATAACATCCGATTACATTTAACGTATGCTACGCCTCATACATTACGTACGTAAGGCCTTAACATATGTTATCCCATTGCTTTAAAGTACGTAAGTATGGATCATAGGCTACTGCCCTAAATGGCCCCATTTTTACGTACGTAATGTCGCAGTAGTGTACGTTAGGGTTTATGACTATCATACGTTATGGTCAGTTGACTTTATTGTCTTGTCGGAAGATTCTTGTAGTCCTGACCAAGCGTAATTGGAGATTCTTGTCGGAAGACCAGAGGAGGGCTTACGTACGTAACATATACATAATAACGTATGTAGTGCACTGCGTGTAGCGTACATAATATATACAATCTAATGTACGTAATACACTCTGTGTAGCGTACGTAATTCCTACATCTAGCGTACGCAATATATATTAATTCACTTAATCATTTTATCATATATAACCACACAGCGTGACTTCCTTTAGGGGACTTCTAACCTTACAGGCACATTTGCAGCTGTAATGTGAGATCTTGTCACTTGAACGATATCAGTAAATGCATCAGGCATCGAATCTGCTACATCCTGAAGATCGAGTGTTCTTTATGCTTTGTGCTTCACGGTAACATTGTGAAGTTCGGGGATCATAATGAGACATAGTGGAGACACACCACGACAATTCCTATCATTCCCCGAGAAATTATGTTTTCTCTCCTCCCCCTAACGACGGGAAGGTTGTCTCATTAAAGTGACAATCCGCAAATCGTGTGGTAAAGAGATCACTGTGAAGGTTTCAAATAGCGGATAAACGTCTGGAGATTCTTATCCAACGTGAATACTTAATCGTTTCTAAAGACCGATGCACTGTGGGGCGCAGAAGGCACATATAATGCATAACCAAATATGCGCAATTGTCACTGAAGTCCGTCTGGGTCCAAAATACAAAAATCAGGCTATCTAGTTACCAACTAGTACGCATAAAGTAATTGGTTAGCAAAAGGTCTAAATGAACGACTTAAGTAAAGTTGCATGCAATATTGCATTATCCCAAGCAAATATATGCAAATTGGTGCGCATAACCAATTACATAATCACCATACATATTCTTTCGACGGTGGTTTATGTGAGACCTTTGCATATGCACATGGGACGAGATACTATTCATTAATCTCTATCATGCAATAAACATCAAGTACTTTTTGATGTGAACTCTCCAATATCATCGAGTCCTTTAGATGTGATAAGGGAGGTGAGTCCTTATAAATTATTTTGGAAGTTCTCAAATAGCTTGAGTGGACAGGAGAGCGACATATGACCAACATGTTGGAGAATCCATCAAAACCATAAATACATAAATGGTCCGCATATTAGGTGGATGGATCGACAAATATCTCTTTATATTCAGCGTAAGAATGGAATGTTTGCTTTTGTTTCTTTAGCATAAGAAGGTGTCGCTCCTACTTTGGCTAAAGAGCAAATTTTGCAACACTAATCGTGGGCATTTGATATGCATCTGGTACTTTGGATGACATAACACGATTAACATCAAGATTGTTCTTTATGTCGAGTTGTTGCCACATTTTCACTCGAAAAGTAATGATGTTCGTACAGGTTCTTTAGTATACATATCATCATACTTCGACCAGGATGACCTAGTCTATCTTGTCAAAGCCTATATGAGTCTATGTCCCAAAGCACATTGTTGGTGACAACATAGGATTTTAAAAACCTAATAATAGTGTGGTACATCCACTAGATCGACTCATCAGTTATTCTAAAATGCATTTACGTCCACATTCATTAGAATTAATAAAAAAAACTCTATTCCATTCTGATAGTGAGTTTCAATCTGGAAACCATTGCTACGTATATTATTGAAGTCAAGTAAGGTTCGAAGGGCTCTAGGTGCATACAGGGTATTGGTAACTTGTAATTGAGTGCCATTTAGGCATCAAAAATTAAGCATTACCTCGCCCTTTGATGAGTTGGGATGACCCAATCATTGTAGTTATCGAGGTTTGGTATGCGACTTATTCAATGAATACAAGCCTAATTCTAAGAACATTCAAGTTCTACTCGATTCATTCCTTAGAAAAGATTGAAATATCGAACCATAAGCATTCAAGCAATATTCAGTACTTCGAAATAAAGCTAAGAATATAATGTAAGCAATAATAATATCTTGTTCTAGAAAAACAAAGTTTCATCACACCATTACTGAAAATAAAACATCGATAAAATCGTTCTGAGGTAACAATGCCAAATGTAAACGATAAAGTAAACATAATGATGACATTCAGTCATAAAGGGGTCCCTCTAATGACTGTGACATGTATGGCTCATTGCGATTATCGGTGACTGTGAAATTGACGTCGGGGGACTCGTCGAGAGCATCTTCCTCCATATAGTGAGCCTCCCGTTCTTTGGACTCTCTATATTTCTTGTAATGTGCTGCGACTTGCTTACTTGCATGGCAGTTCTTGTACCAATGTCCAGCATCTCCACATCGACAGCACGGTTCATCGCCAACTCTGACTTTAGGAGCGTCAAGAGGGGTAGGTGCTTTATACTTTTCTTGGATAGTAGAGCCAGGAGCACCAAGTCTTCTCATTACATTGGAAGAGCCCCCACGTCCTCGACCACGTCCTCGACCATTACGCCCTTTTCCACGTTGTGGTTTGGGGTTGCCATGACCAGTCCCCTGTACATTGGGGTTCTTTCCACCTTTCACATAATTGGCCTCGGGAATTTTCTTTGTCCCAACGGGCCTGGCATTGTTGCTCACTAACACTTCATTATGCCTCTCAGCCACTTGTAGTAGGTTGATAAGCTTATTGAAGGTAGTGATGCGTTTGTTGTCATACTCCAGCCTATACTAGTTCGGTAGTATAAGAACAGAAGTAGGAAAAGTGGAAAGGGTTTTCTGAATCATATCATCTTCTGTGATGTCCTTTCCACAGAAATTAAGGGCGCCTTCAGATGGAGCATATCTTTGTTGAAATCGTTGATCCGTTTATAATCAAGCAAGCGGATTTCATTCCACTGCACGGTCAACTCTGGGAGCAAGGTATTGTGGATGTTCCCAAAACGGCCCTTAAGGGCATCCCACAGTTCTTTCGGGGATTTCAACTGCAGATATTCCCACCTTAGGCTCGGGTCGATATGTCGCCTAAGGAACATTAATGCACTAGCTTTGGTTTTGTCAGACGGTACTTCGCCTGCTTTTTCAAAGATAGTAGCACTATAGTCCTTAGCGATAAAAGTGGTCTCTACGACAGAAACCCATCTATGGTACTCAAGTCCTTCTGAGTCCAAGATGTCAAATTCAGGACCAGTTGGATCATCCATCTTGAGACAATAAAAAAAAAAGGAAAATGAATTTTCACAGTATATCATGAGTACTTTCCATGATAAAATTTTCAATAATGTGGAGGGTTATTATTTTTCAGAACCAAGATATGGTCAAAATTACTTTCGATGCTATTGGGTTTTTACTGATGAAATTACTTTATCACGGTTCGAGTTGATATAGATAGTATAAATAAGTCCTCTATGTTCTACTAATGATGAACTTAATATAAATGCCATAACTAACAATGCATGCAAAATATATATATAACTATAGATATAATCACATAGCCCTATGAATATATCGATACACGTATAAATGCAGTCAAAGAGGTATCTTATGCCGCGATAATTATTAATTCAACGTGAATTTATTTTAATTCAAGTTGCTTAAGCAATTTATTTTAATTTAGTTAAAATTATGAATGCATCATGCTTTTGGTTTAACTAAGCATAAATAAATTGCAGAGTGTAAATATGCAATCAATAGTAATTAAAAACATATAAATTCGCACATTGCAGATAGTAGGGTTCGTATTTGTGTACATTGTTTCGTGAATAGGAGCAGAAAATCTGGACTGGAAAAAAACGGGATTGCTGGCGAGTCGGGCCGAAGTCGCAACCGGTCTGATCGCGGGCCGAAGGCCGGATCGCAGCGGTCGGGCCGACAGACGCGCGAGGCCGACGACGAGCGAACAGCCGGGTCCAACGGGCAACAGGGGTCGCTGGCGGGTCAACGAACAGACTGAGAACGGACGGTCGCGTGGGTCGACGGTGGTAGGCGACCGAACGGAGATGGAGTTGCAGGCGGTGACTCTGGAAGTCGGAGGTCCGATCTATGCAGGCGAGTTGAGAAGGAGATGACCGACGATCGGGTTCGCGAATCTGGGCGGACATTCGTGTGGTTTGCGAATCTGGGCGATTGAAATCGGAGCAGAGGTCTGGCGGCGATTTCAGGTTGGAGGTCGGCGGCGGCTTCGGGGGGTGTGCGGCGTCGGAGTCGATGGTTGAGTTCCGATGACCGATCGGGGAAGGAAGGTGACCGGTCGGTTTGCAGGGTGGGGTGGCGGCGGTGGACTGCTGCTGCTAGGGTTTTTTTCTCGATTTTTCGTTTTTTTTTTTCGGAATTTTTCAGAAAATCAAGAGAAGAAATTCGTGCTCAACCGGGAACTTCGTGCTGATAATGTGTTGAAGGGAAAATAACTTGAGACAGAAAGTAGGGCAAAAGTGTTATATTATTCCATCAATGAGATCCCTTTAAATAGGGTGAAGTACATACAAACAGTCTGGACAGCACTGTCGCAATGGATCGGATTAGGTCGGATCCGGTCGGGTCGGACCTGGACCCACTTGTATGATGAATCAAAACAAAATGTTTTGATGAAACTGGGATTCGACCCCAGGTTATGTGGAACCGATTCGACTGCCACGTCAACTCCGCTGAATTGCTTTTTTGTCGCAATGGACAGCACTGTCGCAATGGATCGGGTTAGATCGGATCCGGTCGGGTCGGACCTGGACCCACGTGTATGATGAATCAAAACAAAATGTTTTGATGAAACTGGGATTCGACCCTAGGTTATGTGGAACCGATTCGACTGCTACGCCAACTCCGCTGAATTGCTTTTTTGTACTCAAATTCACGTCTGTTGTATTTATTATCTGCTACTAAAATTTAAAGGAAAATATAGTGCATCGAAAATGTTTCGAACCCAGGTTAGTCTGGTTGAAAGGCTGCTCCCCGACATCTCGCCTACAGTTCCAGATTTTTGACTTGTGACACATAATTTATTTAATGTTTGATTGTTAGACAATTTCAAAGTAGAATATTTTAATTAATTACGTGATAATTAATTATGGTATGTGTGTGGTGTATGGCATGACCAATATGATTGAATGTTTCAATTTAATATTAGATTGGTTTAAACGGGCTACGTGTCGTTTATATATAATTATTTTTTACAGCCTGCGAGTCGTCTATCAATTTATTATTTTATTTACGGCATGCGTGTCGTTTGCCCTCTTGTAATTTACTTTAATAGTATAGTATAGTTTTTATTAATGTAATAAAGACAAGAAGGAGATGAAGGACAGACTCGAGGAGCCAATTGATCGTGTATGACATTTCAAGGAGTTGGAAGATTAATGAAGACCAATTATACCCTTTAGATTGACATTTGTGATTTTCATGTTGGCTCATGAAAATCACGTTAGGATTATGGTCATGCTATACATGGTCATATGCTTTATTAAGTCATGTGATGCTATGTATGTTTAAATTTATGCATGTATGTGATGCGATGTATGTTAGCCAACATAGACACGAAATAGAGAATAAAACCCCTCGTTAAAATTTTAAATGCCGTTAAATTAAAACACCTATCAAGACTTCGATCATCTTGAGCAGGTCATGTCAAAGCTGGGTGCTCGGTTTCTCTTAGTAAGGTAGGATAGGTAATGGTGATACCTATGTGTTTTAATAAACTAAGAATTCAAAATAATTTTAAACCTTAAGACATAAGATGAGATTATAACATGCTTGGGTGTCAGATGCCAAATCCCATAAGTATCATCTAAGAGGTACATATGATGTAATCGATAAAGAGTTATCCACCTAAAGTAGCTCAATTCTAGGCGTCATGCCAAAGCTGAGTTTACAATTGTGCAAAATGGGGTCTTAGCCCACTAAAACAACAAAAATTGAGGGTATTTTATTTTAGTGGGATTATTTTTCAAGAAATAGAAATGTGACTGAATACTTTGCATAATGAATTTTGTAGATAATAGAATGACATCAAACAACACATCCACCATTTCACTGCGATCCGTCCTTGAGAAGGACAAGCTCAAAGAAAACGGAAGCAACTATCTGGATAGGATCCAGAGCTTTGAGAATAGTTATCAAGCAAGAAAGAAAGTTGATCGTTCTTGAGGAAGAAATTCTCGATGAGCCTACTGACAATGAAAACAATGGAAGAAAAGACAAATGGAAGAAATATTGTGATGATTCCATTGATATCAATTGTCTTATGTTGGCTACCATTTGTCCAGAACTTCAAAAGAATCTGGAAGAAATGGAAGCATATGAGCTTAATGCTCACCTCAAGGAGACTTTCTCAAAACACGCTCGACAAGAGAGGTACGAGACCTTTCAAGCTTTGTATGCTTGCAATATTGTTGAGTAAACATCTGTTAGCGCTCACGTACTCAAGATGAAAAGATACATTGATCATCTTAATAGGCTTGGTTTTCCACTTTCTAAGTAGCACTCCATGGATGTGATCCAAAACTCATTACCCGATAGTTTTGGTCAGTTCATTATGAACTATAATATAAATGAGATGGAGTAGTCCATTGCTGAGCTGCATGGATGCTTAAAATAGCTGAGAATATTAAAAAGAAATCAAGCCACGTACTAATGGTCATCAAATGGAATTTCTTCAAGAACAAAGGCAAGGGTAAAGGTAAACCAAAAGTTGCCAAAGCTAAAGACCCAACTAAGCCAATTTTCAAGGCATAGGCTCTCAAAGTTGAAAATTGCCATCATTACTATCAACCCGGACACTGGAAGAGAAATTGCAAGGTTTACTTGGAAGAGCTAAAGCGTTCCAAGGGTAGTGAGACTACCACATGTATATTTGTTATAGAAGTTAACTTATCTACTTCTAACTCTTGGGTATTGGATACTGTATGTGGAACTCATATTTGTACAAATGTGCAGGGGATGAGAAGCAGTAGAGAGCTGAAGAAAGGGGAAGTGGATTTAAGAGTCAGCAATGGTGCAAGAGTTGCTACACTAGCCATTGGAACTTATGATCTAGTTTTAAATAATTACTATTATGTTCGTGCTATGATAGGAATATTATTTCAGTTTCTACATTAGATTATGAAAGTTACAGTTTTCTTTTTAAGAATAAGATTACTCGTAATTTGTTTGATGACTTTCTTTATGTTATTGAAAAGTTATATACTGACATTTACCATATTGATCTAGATGAGTCCATTACATTGGATGTTTATAACATTGCAACCAAGAAATGTAAGTTCAACGATTCTAATCCGACTTACTTATGGCACTATCAGCTTGGCCACATAAATGAGAAATGCATTTCTAAATTCCATCACGATGGACTTTTAAACTCCTTTGACAATGAGTCATATGAGACATGCGAGTCTATATAATTGGGCAAGATGATGAAGAATCCTTTCATTAGTCATGGAGAAAAGACTAGTGATCTATTAGGCCTAGTACATATCGATGTATGCGGACCTCTTAGCACTCATGCCATAGGGGGGTACCAACACTTCATCACTTTTATCGATGATTTTAGTCGGTATGGATATGTTTCTCTTATGAAGCATAGACATGAATTTTTTGAAATGTTCAAAATATTCCAGAGTGAAGTACAAAATCAACATGGAAAGACAATTAAATCCCTTTGATCGGATCGAAGTGGTGAATTCTTGATCCAAGAATTCGATGATCATCTTAGGAGTTATGTAATTATGTCAGAACTTTCTCCTCATGGAACACCTCAACATAACGGCGTGTCTGAAAGGAGGAATCAAACTTTATATGATATAGTTTGATCTATGATGAGCCGAACGGAGCTTCCATTATCATTTTGGGGCCACGCCTTAGAAACAACAACATTCAACCTTAACCGTGTTCCATCTAAAGCAGTTGAAAATACACCATCCGAGAAATGGAATGGTAAGAGACCAAACTTGTCTTTTCTAAAGATCAGGGGTTGCAAGGCATTTGTAAGATGCCAAGTGTTTGACAAATTGGTGGCTAGATCTGAAATATGTTTATTTGTGGTATATCTTAATGAAGCTAAAGGATACTACTTTTAAGCCCGCAGAGAACAAAATGTTTGTTGCTTGAAATGCTGTCTTCTTAGAAAGGGAATTTATTTCCAAAAGAGACAGTGGGAGAAAATTAATACTCGAGGAAACTCAAGAACCATAAGAAGACATTGCTTCGCCGATGGAAACTGAACAAGCTCAATAATTAGTTGAGGATTCAGTTCAAATTACACAAGTTCCTCGCTTATGTGATAGGGTGCGACATGAACCTAATAGATATGGGTATCTCGTGACAGAGAATGTTCACGCATCTCTCATAGATGATGAGCCTAGTACCTATACGGAAGCTGTTGTAGGACCAAATTCCGAGGAATGTCTAGAGGCCATGAATTCAGAGATGCAGTCCATATACGCCAATCAAGTTTGGAACTTGATAGATCCACCTGAGGGTGTAAAAACCATTGGGTGCAAATGGGTCTTCAAAAAGAAGAAAGACATGGACGACAATATGCAAGCCTATAAATCTAGACTAGTAGTTGCAAAAGATTATAAACAGACCCATGGTGTTGACTATGATGAGACCTTTTCACCAGTAGTCATGCTTAAACCGATTAGAATTTCATTTGCTATTGCCACATACTATGATTATGAGATATGGAAAATGAATGTCAAAACAGTGTTTCTTAATGGAAACTTACTCGAGGATGTGTACATGACACAACCTGAGGGTTTTGTTCATCCAGAAAATTCTAAAAAAGTTTGCAAGCTTCAAAGATTCATTTATGGGTTGAAGCAGGCTTCTTAGAGCTGGAATCTTCATTTTGATGAAAATGTCAGAGTTTGGGTTTATTCAAAATGAATATGAACCATGTGTGTATAATAAGGTTAGTGGGATCATCTTTGTCTTCCTAGTCTTATATGTAGATAAAATATTACACATTGAAATGACATCCCCACTTTGAAGACAGTCAAGACTTGGTTGGGAAGTTGTTTCTCTATGGAAGACTCAGGATAAGCTACTTATATTCTTGGGATAAAAGTCTATAAAGATAGATCATGGTCTGAGTTAGAGTACCGATATTAACAAGATATTGAAGAGGTTCAATATGCAGGACTCCTGCCAATGTCACATGTCATTTAGCTGAGTGCGACTCAGAGTCTTCCGACTCCTGATGAGCGAGCCCGCATGAGCAAGATTCTATATTCTTCAGCTATTGAATCGATCATGTATGCCATTATTTTTACTCGACCAGATGTTTGCCCTTAGCATGTCAAATCGATACCAATCAAATCCAGGTGAAATTCACTGGACATCAGTGAAAACCATCTTAAAGTACTTAAGAGGAACTAAGGGTGCGTTCCTAATTTATGGAAATGTGGGAGACGAGATGGCTATAAATGGTTATGCCGATGCAAGTTTCAAAACCGACAAAGAAGGTTTTAAATTGCAAACTGGTTATGTGTTTGTATTGAATGGAGGTGCTGTGAGTTGGAAGAGTTCTAAGCAAAGCATGATTGCTGATTCTGTAACATAAGATGAGTACCTGGTAGCATCAGATGTAGCTAAGGAAGTCGTATGGATCAAGAGGTTTGTTAGTGAACTAGGAGTGGTGCCGAATGTCCAGGGTCCCATAAGCCTTTATTGTGGCAATAATGGTGCTATTGCACAAGCTAAAGAGCCTAGGTCCCATCATAATTCCAAATATATACTAAGGAAATATCACCTAGTCAGATAGATCGCCAGACGAGGAGATATTATAATATGCAAAGTAGCAACGAAAGAGTATGTTGCTGACCACTTACCAAGCCTCTCTCACAAGGAAAGCATGAAGAGCATGCTAGATCGATAGGTCTGAAAGTCACGAATGAATGGTCCTAGTGTAAGTGGGAGAATGTTGTGAATAGTGCCCTAGGACATTCGATGTGCCTAGATTTGTAATTGTCACATTTAAATAAAGTTGTTTGTGTAACAGCCCAAAAACAGTGGCTATTATAGTGCCGTGGATCCCTCCTGGGACCCACCAGGCAATATCACAATATACACTTAAAATCTGACAACGTGGCACCGTACCACAATATTTATCAAAACCCCGGTGTGGAGTATGAGTTATTCATATTTTTAAATACAAGCAAACATACACAGGATCCAAACACGGTACAGGCCATATGACGATGGGCAGTACCTAACAAGTTTTAGTACATTCATCCAACACAAAAATAAAACGAAAGTCACGCTTAAAACATAACCGAACAACCAAAAGACTCGGGGCCCCCGAAATAGCATACATCAGAATCCTCCGTCGCCATTGTGCTCCTCCTGTGCCTTGCCCTTTCCTCGCCCTGAAATACAAGTATTTCGCCCCAAACCACAGGGTCAGCTATACATGATAATAATTCTCATGACATTATACAATTCATATATACTAATTTCAAAGAAATTCACCGACTACTGAATATATCCCGAAGGCGTATAAACAATCAGTCCCAACTGTCGAAGATAACCAAATATACGAACGACCACATACTATGGCTCAAGACGGACGTCACAGTACGCCCGATCCAGAAATGTGTCCGTGCACATGTCCACCCCGTATACGGAATCCAGAATATACGTGGGACAATGTACCTAATTAGCCTCACGAACTACGTCTCGTGTGCACGATCTAAATGCGGAAAAACCTCCACGCATGATCATCAAGTGCCCGGCTAAAAATCCTACACATAACCAATCGGCGCGCAGATATGACTCCAGAGATGTCACGATACAACATGACAACGAAACTCAACGAATTACACTTTTTCCAAGAAATCGAACAACTCACCGAAGTGTCAACAAAGCTCAACGATATCAAGGGTCCAAAAGTACGAATTTGGGTATACGATCCCATGATGAAAATGGGACATCATCAAGAACAACCTCAAGTCACAAGACACAAGTTTATAGGTGTTTATATACACGAAATGCATAATCATCATAAGAATCCACACATCATTATAACCAAGCAAGATAACTTGCCTCAATTCCGTAGACGAATAATCCTTCCTCGAATGGTCAAACGAACGGTATCCTCGTCTAACAACACTCACGCGAACAAGCAACCTTGAATGAAATATAATTCATTCAACAACACATTCGTACGATAATGGTATTATCGCATAAACAATATTCACAAATCGATTATCCTATCGATCATTTTAATGTTCTTATTACAAATCATCGTATATTTATCATGATCATTACATATTCTAACCTTAATGTCAAATTCTTGATGTCTAGTTTATTATTTATGCAATATCGTGAAAATATCTTTTTCAAATCATCGACACTTCAATTACGATATAATTTGTGTTTAATTACATTCTTCATTATTTACCAACGATTTCATTCAAAACTTGATTACTATATGAAACATAAGTTTAAGTTTTTAGTGAATTAAGAACATCATCTTAATTTACGCCTCTTGACATGCATGGATTAATGGAATGGAATTCGGCTATTCATCTACCGCATTTGTATCATCACAATTCTCTAAAGAACATTATCAACCTATCAATATAGCGATTAACGCCCTTTAACGAAATCGATAGATTCGAACATATGAAGATTACAACTTCCTTCTATCAACATTCATTGTTTTACTTTGAAGAATTTATTAAAAGCCTAGTTATATCATTGAATACTTGAGATTTTTGAAGTAACTTCATTCATCTAACAAGGATCATCTACAAAGGATTAATATCATCTTTCCAACAATTTTATTACAAAGGTTTTAGAGGCCAAAAATCATGGTTTCATACTACCTTCAAGAATCAATAGAATGTTCAAGACCAATTTAACATTTCTTACTTTTAATCATTAAGGATATCATCCCTAACATGTTCCTCGTGTTGAGACTAAAATCAACTTCCGATTATCATGCTATACCTCAGGTTTTATGTATATCATTATCATCACATTATGAAGTTATTTACATCAAGAAGTAACACTAATACCTTCAAAGTTAATCTTCACTTGGTTTGAGTATGATTCAATTAACTTATCAAGTTTACACTAGTTTAAACTAACATTATGTGAAGTATTTATCTACTAACATCATCATAAGCATGGAATTGATATGAGTTAAAGAAAGACCAACCTTAAAATGAAGAACAACACCAACACTCCAACGAATACACTTCAATCTCTAGCTCTCCAAGTCACCAATCAAGTGTTGAAGCTCCAACACAAGTTAGGAAGGCTTAGAAATGAAGTTGGAAGGGAAAGGAATCGTTCCTAAGTTGGGAGATTGAAAGAGGTCGAGTAGGAAGTAAATGGCAAGTCATACATTTATAATCTGAACTTGTCATTACGTACGTTAATGAACGAGGTTAACGTACGTTATAGCCTTTACGTACGTAATCTTATGATCATTACGTACGTAACCAATTTCATCAAACTCTCTGTCTAAAAACACGCAGTTCGTTACGTACGTAACCAGGCAGCCATTACGTACGTAATAGCCGTTGACTTGGTTGTCGCGATCGACTCCCGACCACCTACCTTTGCTCGACCCCACCCGCCGAAAGGCAGATTGCTGGAGGATCTTCCGCATTACGTACGTTAACGTACTGATATTACGTACGTAAGGCGGCCTATATAGCGTACGTTAAGAATACATGTTAACGTACGTTAAGTACTATAACAATCATAAATGGAATTCTCGCAATATCACCCAACAACTAATATAGTATAAATGACCATGAATCCAATCTAACATAATTCGTCGGTACTTGTTACAACATCACAGATATGGTGCGAAAATACTTAACTTAAATCATGGAATACAATATTAAAGGCGAGGGTATTACATACTCCCCCCCTTAAAAGGAGTTTCGTCCCCGAAACTAAGGGGTAAACAGTTCGGGGTATCTCTCTCGCATGCTATCTTCAGTCTCCCACGTAGCTTCCTCGACTCCATGTCTTGACCACTGAATTTTTAATAAGGGAATCGTCTTGTTCCTCAGCTGTTTAATTCTTCTCTCGAGTATCTGCACAGGCTGTTCCTCATACGAATGGTCGTCGGCTATTTCGACCTCGTCGAATTGAATAACGTGACTTGGATCAGCAACATACTTCCTTAACTGAGACACATGGAATACGTTGTGAATCCGACTCAAAGCTGGTGGTAATGCTAAACGATAGGCTAGGTCGCCTACTCGTTCCAGGATCTCAAACGGACCAATATACCTTGGGCTCAATTTGCCTCTCTTCCCGAATCGAAAACCCCTCTAGTAGGAGATACTTTGACCAAGACATGGTCACCAACTTCAAACTCGAGTGGTCGTCGACGATTATCTCGCATATGATTTACGGCGGCTTTGGGCCGTTAATAGACGGCTCTTGATCGTGGAAATCTTCTCGCGGCCGCCAATAACATATCGGGTTCCGTACCAACGGATTCGATATTTCGTCCCAACACAAAGGGGACCTACAACGACGACCATATAATGCCTCATAGGGTGCCATCATGATCGAGGCGTGCCACCGTTATTGTATGTGAATTCTACCAACGGCATTGGGCTTCCCGATCAAGCTTCCAATCGAGAGCACATGCCCTCAACATATCCTCTAGAGTTTGAATTGTCCTCTCAGATCGACTGCTTGGTCGAGGATGAAAAGCCGTCTTGAAGTTCAACTGTACCCATAGCACGATGAACCGCCTTCCAGAAGTGCGACACGAACCGTCCGTCCCGATCTGATACAATACTCTTAGGGGTGCCATGCAGTCTCACAATCTCTTTGATGAATAATTGGGCCAATTTCTCAGGGCCCCAAGTATCCTTGATCTCCAAAAAGTGGGCTGATTTAGTCAATCGATCCACAACCACCCAAATCGTATTCATGCCTCGACGGCTCGTCGGCAAATTAGTAATAAAGTCCATCGATATGTCTTCCCACTTCCACTCGGGAATCGGAAGCGGTTTCGTCATGCCAGCTGGTCGTTGATGCTCAATCTTGACCTGCTGACAGGTCAGACATTTCGAAACGAATTCGGCAACTTCCCGTTTCATGTTACTCCACCAATAATACTGCTTCAAATCCTTATACATTTTGTTTGATCCCGGGTGTATGGAATACGGGGTAGCATGAGCCTCCTTCAGAATAGTATTCCTCAATTCTTCGTCTGTTGGTACACACACTCGGTTTTTAAAGCGTAACAGTCCATCCTCGTGAACCACAAATCCAGAGGCCTTCCCCGATCGATTTCTCCTTGAATTCGGATAAGAATGGGTCCGACATTTGTTTCGTCCGATCGTCTCATCAATGGATGGTGAAATCTCAAGCATGCACAGCTTGTCCCCGAATGCGTTGTATCCGGACCTCAATCTCTCGGTCTCATGAACTCTAATTGCAACTCCTCTCGGGCGGTCAAACGAGCAAGATCTGCTCCCCGCACCGTCTTGCGGCTCAAGGCATCGGCAACCACGTTTGCCTTGCCTGGATGATAAAGGATCTCGATATCATAGTCTTTGATTAGCTCTAACCACCTCCTTTGTCTCATATTCAACTCCTTCTGGGTAAAAATATACTTCAGGCTTTTGTGGTCCGTAAAAATCTGGCAGGTAACTCCATACAGATAGTGGCGCCAGATTTTTAAAGCAAACACTACTGCTGCTAACTCCAAGTCATGAGTCGGGTAGTTGACCTCGTAAGGACGCAACTGTCTGGACGCATAGGCGATCACTTTGCCGTCCTGCATTAACATGCAGCCAAGGCCCTGCCTCGATGCATCGCTGTATACCGCGAATCCTTCCGTTCCTCTAGGTAGTACCAAAACAAATGAAATTAATCGACCTTTGAGTTCATTAAAACTTTGCCGACATGCTTCCACCACAAGTACTTCTTATATTTTCTCAATGATTAGTCATCGGTTGAGCAATTTTGGAAAATCCTTCCACGAATCGTCTGTAATAGCCTGCTAGACCCGTAAAACTACGAACTTCCTTCACGTTCTTCTGGGTAGCTTGATCTCGGATAGCTTCCGTTCTGTGGGTCTACTCTTACTCCTTCCGCTGATATCACATGACCGAAAAATAACTTCAGACATCCAGAATTCACACTTAGAAAATTTTCCATAGAGTTGTTCTCGCCTTAACGCATCGAGAACCCGGCGGAGGTGACACTCATGCTCCTCATGATTACGAGAGTAGACCAAGATATCGTCAATAAAAACGACTACAAAACGATCCGATAATTCATAAAACCCGATTCATCAATTCCATGAATACTGCAGTGCATTAGTCATCCAATGGCATGACAACGAACTCATAATGCCCATAGCGAGTGCGAAAAGTCTTCGGGACGTCGGACTCTCGAATCCGCAATTGGTGGTACCTGGACCTCAAGTCGATCTTGGAAAATACAATGCTCCTCGGAGCTGATCCAATAGATCATCGATGCGAGGTAAAGGATACTTGTTCTTAATTGTTACTTTGTTCACCTCCGTAATCGATACACAATCGCAGCGATCCGTCCTTCTTCCGCATTTAATAACACCGGCGCCCCAAGGGGATGCACTGGGCCGAACATATCCTTTCTCGCTTAATTCTTCGAGTTGTCTTTTCAATTCCTGCATCTCGCCGGCCATACGGTGCGGTGCTTTGAAAGCGGGGACGTCCTGGCTCCAACTCAATGGTGAATTCCACCTCTCGATGTGGGGGTATTCCCGAAGCTCGTCTGGGAATACATCCGATAGTCTCGAACTACTGGAATATCAACCAATGACCCGGCCACTGCCTTAGTCATGTAACACCAATAACCAATGCATCCTCGGTTCGAATCTCATAGCCTTCATAGCGCTGATGACTCTCCCAGAATGATTGGGATTATTACCCCGAAAAATACACTCGACGCCATCATCCGATGTGACGGTCACCATTCGGTTACGGACGCTAAGGACGGCTTCGTGACGATCCATCCAGTCAATACCCAAGATTACATCATCTTTAGGTAAATCCACCACAATCAAGTCAGACAACCACTCACGGTTGTTCATGCTAATCGGACAGTTCTGTACTTCACGACTCCCAATAATTCTTCTACCATCGGGTAGACCAATTACATAAGGTTCACAATTGATAACACGATTCAAATGCAAACGACTCAAACAAGAACTAGATAAAAAGGAGTGTGAAGCACCAGTATCAAAAAGAACACAAACGGGCTGAGAGTGGATCTCGAGAGTACCGCAATCATGCCGGCCGGGATCATCGGCTTTCTTCATCTCGTAAACTCGGGTTTTGCAACCCCAAGGAGTGTACCAACTTGATTCCCACGGCCCATCCCTTTGTTCGCCTTAGTCCGGTAAGAAGCGGATGGAGGAGCACGTTCTGAACAAGACCGCATCTGGAGCAAGAGATGCCGCCGGGCACGCCCGAGTCCACCCCCTGCAATAGCGAGCGCGATGACCGTTCTTCCCGCAAGTGTGACAGTAACGGCCGCTTGGACACTTGGAGCTGATATGCCCTGGTCCCCACGGTTATAACACACGACAGTGAGCCGATTGCCCGAGAGTGCGTTTCGCCGGTTTCGTGCCATAGGTGGCCGCTCGAAGGATTTGGTACAGCCGGGTTTCTTGAATACCCCGTTCTTGTCTCCTTGGGTCCAGTTCCTGGATCTCTTGTTGGAAAACCGAGGTCGCTTCTTAGAAATCTCCTTCGCGTAAGTTCATACTCCAAAGCCTTCTCAATAAACTCGTAAGGTCGCATAAAGTGGTGATTGAGTAATTGCATCCTCATTCGGGGTTTAAGCCTCTTGAGGAAATATTTGATTTTATCGGCTTCCGAACGGACAACCGACGTAGCAAAAGGGAGAAGTGCTTGGAATTTTTCAGAATTACTAACACATCCTCGTCTTCCGATGGGTGGATTTAGTAATTCGGACGCTTTATCTTCACGGAGGGGTGCGGGATAGTAACGATCTAGCATAAGATTCTTGAATTCCTCCCAAGTACTCGCGCCTTCGGCAGCCTCACGTAAAGCCACCAAGTATGGGCACTCTTACCGAGGTAGTAGGCGGCCACAAAGAACTCGATTTTCCTCTCGGCACTCCACCATCTCGAACAGTTTCTCGAAATGCTCTATCCAGTGTACAATGTCGGCAGCTCGGATGAGCCTTCAAAAGTCGGAGGTCGCCGACGTGATATGTCGCTAATAATCCGGCTCACGATCCCGCCAGCACCAAAGGCGGAGGCCGTTGTCCCCGCCGCCGACCGGTAGTATTCCTTTGCATAGTTTCCATCAGCCGACCCATTTGGGTCATCTGGGCCATTATGCCCTGCATCACGGTGTAAGGGTCGGCACGTGCATTCTCTCCGGTGTGGTGCGATTGGTCCCGAGAAGGCGAATCACCGCTGCGGAACTCGTTCCACATTCGCGCGTCTGTTAGCTCGTGGTATCGGAATTCGGCCTCTTCCGCGGCCTCGTCCCTCGCCACGGCCTCTAAGGTTCCTTTCCATACCGAAAGAACCAAGTCACAAGTACGTTTGATTTATCAATCATAATTCATGCTAAGTTAATAACAACAGGAATTTCCTATCCAACAAAGCAGTTGTAAAGAATCACTGGCACTACAAGTGTTACACACTCAATATCATATCAACATTAAGTCGAAATAATTCCAATCACATAATTAATTTAGGTTCTCTTTAAACAAATGAATTTTCCTCATGGTAGCAAGATGCCAAGATAAGTAAGGAGACCAATACATCGTCAATATCATGCCGCAATCAAATTATGGTTCATGAGAACATACCGTATTCGACGGGTCGCGCCAGACAGTTACACGTGGCACGAAGTTTTCTTGATGCTATTTCGATTCTACAATGACTCAAAATAAAAACACACGCTCGATACCATCTTCTCAGAATGTACCCAAAACAAGGGCTATTACAGGCCGTGGATCCTCCCCGGGACCCACGTGCAATATCACAATATACACTTAAAATCGACAACGTGGCACCGTACCACAATATTTATCAAAACCCGGTGTGGAGTATGAGTTATTCATATTTTTAAATACAAGCAAACATACACAGATCCAAACACGACAGCCATATGACGATGGGCGACCTAACAAGTTTTAGTACATTCATCCAACACAAAAATAAAACGAAAGTCACGCTTAAAACATAACCGAACAACCAAAAGACTCGGGCCCCGAAATAGCATACATCGAATCCTCCGTCGCCATTGTGCTCCTCCCGTGCCTTGCCCTTTCTCGCCCCGAAATACAAGTATTTCGCCCCAAACCACAGGTCACTATACATGATAATAATTCTCATGACATTATACAATTCATATATACCGATTTCAAAGAAATTCACCGACTCACGAATATACCCCGAAGGCGTATAAACAATCAGTCCCAACTGTCGAAGATAACCAAATATACGAACGACCACATACTATGGCTCATGACGGACGTCACAGTACGCCCGATCCGGAAATGTGTCCGTGCACATGTCCACCCCGTATACGGAATCCAGAATATACGTGGGACAATGTACCTAATTAGCCTCACGAACTACGTCTCGTGTGCACGATCTAAATGCGGAAAACCTCCACGCATGATCATCAAGTGCCCGGCTAAAAATCCTACACATAACCAATCGGCGCGCAGATATGACTCCAGAGATGTCACGATACAACATGACAACGAAACTCAACGAATTACACTTTTTCCAAGAAATCGAACAATTCACCGAAGTGTCAACAAAGCTCAACGATATCAAGGGTCCAAAAGTACGAATTTGGGTATACGATCCCATGATGAAAACGGGACATCATCAAGAACAACCTCAAGTCACAAGACACAAGTTTATAGGTGTTTATATACACGAAATGCATAATCATCATAAGAATCCACACATCATTATAACCAAGCAAGATAACTTGCCTCAATTCCGTAGACGAATAATCCTTCCTCGAATGGTCAAACGAACGGTATCCTCGTCTAACAACACTCACGCGAACAAGCAACCTTGAATGAAATATAATTCATTGAACAACACATTAAATGCGATAATGGTATTATCGCATAAACAATATTCACAAATCGATTATCCTATCGATCATTTTAATGTTCTTATTACAAATCATCGTATATTTATCATGATCATTACATATTCTAACCTTAATGTCAAATTCTTGATGTCTAGTTTATTATTTATGCAATATCGTGAAAATATGTTTTTCAAATCATCGACACTTCCAATTACGATATAATTTGTGTTTAATTACATTCTTCATTATTTACCAACGATTTCATTCAAAACTTGATTACTATATGAAACATAAGTTTAAGTTTTTAGTGAATTAAGAACATCATCTTAATTTACGCCTCTTGACATGCATGGATTAATGGAATGGAATTCGGCTATTCATCTACCGCATTTGTATCATCACAATTCTCTAAAGAACATTATCAACCTATCAATATAGCGATTAACGCCCTTTAACGAAATCGATAGATTCGAACATATGAAGATTACAACTTCCTTCTATCAACATTCATTGTTTTACTTTGAAGAATTTATTAAAAGCCTAGTTATATCATTGAATACTTGAGATTTTTGAAGTAACTTCATTCATCTAACAAGGATCATCTACAAAGGATTAATATCATCTTTCCAACAATTTTATTACAAAGGTTTTAGAGGCCAAAATCATGGTTTCATACTACCTTCAAGAATCAATAGAATGTTCAAGACCAATTTAACATTTCTTACTTTTAATCATTAAGGATATCATCCCTAACATGTTCCTAGTGTTGAGACTAAAATCAACTTCCGATTATCATGCTATACCTCAGTTTTATGTATATCATTATCATCACATTATGAAGTTATTTACATCAAGAAGTAACACTAATACCTTCAAAGTTAATCTTCACTTGGTTTGAGTATGATTCAATTAACTTATCAAGTTTACACTAGTTTAAACTAACATTATGTGAAGTATTTATCTACTAACATCATCATAAGCATGGAATTGATATGAGTTAAAGAAAGACCAACCTTAAAATGAAGAACAACACCAACACTCCAACGAATACACTTCAATCTCTAGCTCTCCAAGTCACCAATCAAGTGTTGAAGCTCCAACACAAGTTAGGAAGGCTTAGAAATGAAGTTGGAAGGGAAAGGAATCGCTCCTAAGTTGGGAGATTGAAAGAGGTCGAGTAGGAAGTAAATGGCAAGTCATACATTTATAATCAACTTGTCATTACGTGCGTTAATGAACGAGGTTAACGTGCGTTATAGCCTTTACGCACGTAATCTTATGATCATTACGCACGTAACCAATTTCATCAAACTCTGTCTAAAAACACGCATTCGTTACGCACGTAATGCAGCCATTACGCACGTAATAGCCGTTGACTTGGTTGTCGCGATCGACTCCGACCACCTACCTTTGCTCGACCCCACCCGCCAAAGGCGGATTGCCGGAGGATCTTCCGCATTACGTGCGTTAACGCATCGATATTACGTACGTAAGGCGGCCTATAGCGTACGTTAAGAATACATGTTAACGTACGTTAAGTACTATAACAATCATAAATGGAATTCTCGCAATATCACCCAACAACTAATATAGTATGAATGACCATGAATCCAATCTAACATAATTCGTCGGTACTTGTTACAACATCACATATATGGTGCGGAAATACTTAACTTAAATCATGGAATACAATATTAAAGGCGAGGTATTACATACTCCCCCTTAAAAGGAGTTTCATCCCGAAACTAAGGGGTAAACAGCCGGGTATCTCTCTCGCATGCTATCTTGATCTCCCACGTAGCTTCCTCGACTCCATGTCTTGACCACTGAATTTTTAATAAGGGAATCGTCTTGTTCCTCAGCTGTTTAATTCTTCTCTCGAGTATCTGCACAGGCTGTTCCTCATACGAATGGTCGTCGGCTATTTCGACCTCGTCGAATTGAATAACGTGACTTGGATCAGCAACATACTTCCTTAACTGAGACACATGGAATACGTTGTGAATCCGACTCAAAGCTGGTGGTAATGCTAAACGATAGGCTAGGTCGCCTACTCGTTCCAGGATCTCAAACGGACCAATATACCTTGGGCTCAATTTGCCTCTCTTCCCGAATCGGAAAACCCCTCTAGTAGGAGATACTTTGACCAAGACATGGTCACCAACTTCAAACTCGAGTGGTCGTCGACGATTATCTGCATATGATTTACGGCGGCTTTGGGCCGTTAATAGACGGCTCTTGATCGTGGAAATCTTCTCGCGGGCCGCCAATAACATATCGGGTTCCGTACCAATGGATTCGGATATTTCGTCCCAACACAAAGGGGACCTACAACGACGACCATATAATGCCTCATAGGGTGCCATCATGATCGAGGCGTGCCACTGTTATTGTATGTGAATTCTACCAACGGCGGTTGGGCTTCCCGATCAAGCTTCCAATCGAGAGCACATGCCCTCAACATATCCTCTAGAGTTTGAATTGTCCTCTTAGATCGACCGTCGGTCTGAGGATGAAAAGCCGCATCAAGTTCAACTGTACCCATAGCACGATGAACCGCCTTCCGTAAGTGCGACACGAACCGGCCCGTCCCGATCTGATACAATACTCTTAGGGGTGCCATGCAGTCTCACAATCTCTTTGATGAATAATTGCGCCAATTTCTCAGGGCCCCAAGTATCCTTGATCTCCAAAAAGTGGGCTGATTTAGTCAATCGATCCACAACCACCCAAATCGTATTCATGCCTCGACGGCTCGTCGGCAAATTAGTAATAAAGTCCATCGATATGTCTTCCCACTTCCACTCGGGAATCGGAAGCGGTTTCGTCATTCCAGCTGGTCGTTGATGCTCAATCTTGACCTGCTGACAGGTCAGACATTTCGAAACGAATTCGGCAACTTCCCATTTCATGTTACTCCACCAATAATACTGCTTCAAATCCTTATACATTTTGTTTGATCCCGGGTGTATGGAATACGGGGTAGCATGAGCCTCCTTCAGAATAGTATTCCTCAATTCTTCGTCTGCTGGTACACACACTCGGTTTTTAAAGCGTAACAGTCCATCCTCGTGAACCACAAATCCAGGGGCCTTCCCCTGATCGATTTCTCCTCGAATTCTGGATAAGAATGGGTCCGACATTTGTTTCGTCCTGATCGTCTCATCAATGGATGGTGAAATCTCAAGCATGCACAGTTGTCCCTGAATGCGTTGTATCCAGACCTCAATCTCTGGTCTCATGAACTCTAATTGCAACTCCCTGCAGGCGGTCAAACGAGCTAGCATCTGCTCCTGCACCGTCTTGCGGCTCAAGGCATCGGCAACCACGTTTGCCTTGCCTGGATGATAAAGGATCTCGATATCATAGTCTTTGATTAGCTCTAACCACCTCCTTTGTCTCATATTCAACTCCTTCTGGGTAAAAATATACTTCAGGCTCTTGTGGTCCGTAAAAATCTGGCAGGTAACTCCATACAGATAGTGGCGCCAGATTTTTAAAGCAAACACTACTGCTGCTAACTCCAAGTCATGAGTCAGGTAGTTGACCTCGTAAGGACGCAACTGTCTGGACGCATAGGCGATCACTTTGCCGTCCTGCATTAACATGCAGCCAAGGCCCTGCCTCGATGCATCGCTGTATACCGCGAATCCTTCCGTTCCTCTAGGTAGTACCAAAACAGGTGCTGAAATTAATCGACCTTTGAGTTCATCAAAACTTTGCTGACATGCTTCCGACCACAAGTACTTCTTATCTTTTCTCAACAGATTAGTCATCGGTTGAGCAATTTTGGAAAATCCTTCCACGAATCGTCTGTAATAGCCTGCTAGACCCAGAAAACTACGAACTTCCTTCACGTTCTTCGGGGGTAGCCAGTCTCGGATAGCTTCCGTCTTCTGTGGGTCTACTCTTACTCCTTCTGCTGATATCACATGACCCAGAAAAATAACTTCGACATCCGAATTCACACTTAGAGAATTTTCCATAGAGTTGTTCTCGCCTTAACGCATCGAGAACTCAGGCGGAGGTGACACTCATGCTCCTCATGATCACGAGTAGACCAAGATATCGTCAATAAAAACGACTACAAAACGATCCGGATAATTAATAAAACCCGATTCATCAATTCCATGAATACCGCAGTGCATTAGTCATCCAATGGCATGACAACGAACTCATAATGCCCATAGCGAGTGCGAAAAGCTGTCTTCGGACGTCGGACTCTCGAATCCGCAATTGGTGGTACCCAGGACCTCAAGTCGATCTTGGAAAATACAATGCTCCTCGGAGCTGATCCAATAGATCATCGATGCGAGGTAAAGGATACTTGTTCTTAATTGTTACTTTGTTCACTCCGTGTCGATACACAATCGCAAATGATCCGTCCTTCTTCCGTACGAATAACACCGGCGCCCCAAGGGGATGCACTGGGCCGAACATATCCTTTCTCGCTAATTCTTCGAGTTGTCTTTTCAATTCCTGCATCTCGCCGGGGCCATACGGTATGGTGCTTTCAAAGCGGGACGTCCTGGCTCCAACTCAATGGTGAATTCCACCTCTACGTGGGGGTATTCTGGAAGCTCGTCTGGGAATACATCCGGATAGTCTCGAACTCTTGGAATATCAACCAATTTGGTAGCCGGTCACTGTCTTAGTCATGTAACACCAATAACCAATGCATCCTGGTTCAAGAATCTCATAGCCTTCATAGCCGATGACTCTCCCGTAATGATTGGGATTATCACCCCGAAAAATACACTCGACGCCATCATCCGATGTGACGGTCACCATTCGCTATTTGACGCTAAGGACGGCATCGTGACGATCCATCCAGTCAATACCCAAGATTACATCATCTTTAGGTAAATCCACCACAATCAAGTCAGACAACCACTCACGGTTGTTCATGCTAATCGGACAGTTCTGTACTTCACGACTCCCAATAATTCTTCTACCATCGGGTAGACCAATTACATAAGGTTCACAATTGATAACACGATTCAAATGCAAACGACTCAAACAAGAACTAGATAAAAAGGAGTGTGAAGCACCAGTATCAAAAAGAACACAAACGGGCTGAGAGTGGATCTCGAGAGTACCTGCAATCATGCTGGCTTCGGGATCATCGGCTTTCTTCATCTCGTAAACTCTGGGTTTTGCAACCCCGGAAGCAGGTGTACCAACTTGATTCCCACGGCCCATCCCTTTGTTCGCCCCGGTAGTCTGGTAAGAAGCGGATGGAGGAGCACGTTCCTGAACAGAAGACTGTACTGGAGCAAGAGATGCTGCTGGGGCACGCCCGAGTCCACCCCGGCAATAGCGAGCGCGATGACCGTTCTTCCCGCAAGTGTGACAGGCAACGGCCGGCTTCGGACACTTGGAGCTGATATGCCCCTGGTCCCCACAGTTATAACACACGACAGGTGAGCTGATTGCCCGAGAGTGCGTTCCTGCCGGTTTCGGTGCCATAGGTGGCCGCTCAGAAGGATTTGGTACAGGCTGGGGTTTCTTGAATACCCCGGTTCTTTGTCTCCTTGGGTCAGTTCTGGATCTCTTGTTGGAAAACCGAGGTCGCTTCTTAGAAATCTCCTTCGCGGTAAGTTCATACTCCAAACCCTTCTCAATAAACTCCGGTAAGGGTAAATGCTGGTGATTGAGTAATTGCATCCTCATTCGGGTTTAAGCCTCTTGAGGAAATATTTGATTTTATCGGCTTCCGAACGGACAACCGCGTAGCAAAAGGGAGAAGTGCTTGAATTTTTCAAGAATTACTAACACATCCTCGTCTTCCGATGGGTCGGGATTTAGTAATTCGGACGGTTTAGCTTCACGGAGGGGTGCAGATAGTAACGATCTAGCATAAGATTCTTGAATTCCTCCCAAGTACTCGCGCCTTGGCAGCCTCACGTAAAGCCACCAAGTATGGGCACTCTTATCGAGGTAGTAGGCGGCACAAAGAACTCGATTTTCCTCTGGGCACTCCACCATCTCGAACAGTTTCGAAATGCTCTATCCAGTGTACAATGTCGGCGAGCTCGATGAGCCTTCAAAAGTCGGAGGTCGCCGACGTGATATGTCGCTAATAATCCGGCTCACGATCCCGCCGTGCACCAAAGGCGGAGGCCGTTGTCCCCGCCGACTGTGAAGAGTATTCCTTTGCATAGTTTCCATCACCGACCCATTTGGGTCATCTCGGGCCATTATGCCCGCATCACGGTGTAAGGGTCGGCACGTGCATTCTCTCCGGTGTGGTGCGATTGGTCCCGAGAAGGCGAATCAGCGCGGAACTCGTTCCACATTCGCGCGTCTGTTAGCTCGTGGTATCGAATTCGGCCTCTTCCGCGGCCTCGTCCTCTCGCCACGGCCTCTAAGGTTCCTTTCCATACTGAAAGAACCAAGTCACAAGTACAGTTAGATTTATAAATCATAATACATGCTAAGTTAATAACAACAGGGAATTTCCTATCCAACAAAGCAGTTGTAAAGAATCACTGGCACTACAAGTGTTACACACTCAATATCATATCAACATTAAGTCGAAATAATTCCAATCACATAATTAATTTAGGTTCTCTTTAAACAGATGAATTTTCCTCACGGTAGCAAGATGCCAAGATAAGTAAGGAGACCAATACATCGTCAATATCATGCCAGTAATCAAATTATGGTTCATGAGAACATACCGTATTCGACGGTCGCGCTTGCACAAAGTTACACGTGGCACGAAGTTTTCTTGATGCTATTTCGATTCTACAATGACTCAAAATAAAAACACACGCTCGATACCATCTTCTCGTAATGTACCCAAAACAGATGGCTATTACAAGGCCGTGGATCCTCATGGGACCCACCAGGCAATATCACAATATACACTTAAAATCGACAACGTGGCACCGTACCACAATATTTATCAAAACCCCGGTGTGGAGTATGAGTTATTCATATTTTTAAATACAAGCAAACATACACAGATCCAAACACGCAGTGCCATATGACGATGGGCGATCTAACAAGTTTTAATACATTAATCCAACACAAAAATAAAACCAAACTAACACTTAAAACAAAACCGAACAACCAAAAGACTGGGGCCCCAAATAGCATACATCGTAATCCTCCGTCGCCATTGTGCTCCTCCCGTGCCTTGCCCTTTCCTCGCCCGAAATACAAGTATTTCGCCCCAAACCACATGGTCACTATACATGATAATAATTCTCATGACATTATACAATTCATATATACCGATTTCAAAGAAATTCACCGACTACCGAATATACCCCAAGGCGTATAAACAATCGCCCCAACTGTCGAAGATAACCAAATATACGAACGACCACATACTATGGCTCAAGACGGACGTCACGGTATGCCCGATCCGAAATGTGTCCGTGCACATGTCCACCCCGTATACGAATCCGTAATATACGTGGGACAATGTACCTAATTAGCCTCACGAACTACGTCTCGTGTGCACGATCTAAATGCGGAAAAACCTCCACGCATGATCATCAAGTGCCCGGCTAAAAATCCTACACATAACCAATCGGCGCGCAGATATGACTCCAGAGATGTCACGATACAACATGACAACGAAACTCAACGAATTACACTTTTTCCAAGAAATCGAACAACTCACCGAAGTGTCAACAAAGCTCAACGATATCAAGGGTCCAAAAGTACGAATTTGGGTATACGATCCCATGATGAAAACGGGACATCATCAAGAACAACCTCAAGTCACAAGACACAAGTTTATAGGTGTTTATATACACGAAATGCATAATCATCATAAGAATCCACACATCATTATAACCAAGCAAGATAACTTGCCTCAATTCCGTAGACGAATAATCCTTTCTCGAATGGTCAAACGAATGGTATCCTCGTCTAACAACACTCACGCGAACAAGCAACCTTGAATGAAATATAATTCATTCAACAACACATTCGTACGATAATGGTATTATCGCATAAACAATATTCACAAATCGATTATCCTATCGATCATTTTAATGTTCTTATTACAAATCATCGTATATTTATCATGATCATTACATATTCTAACCTTAATGTCAAATTCTTGATGTCTAGTTTATTATTTATGCAATATCGTGAAAATATCTTTTCAAATCATCGACACTTCCAATTACGATATAATTTGTGTTTAATTACATTCTTCATTATTTACCAACGATTTCATTCAAAACTTGATTACTATATGAAACATAAGTTTAAGTTTTTAGTGAATTAAGAACATCATCTTAATTTACGCCTCTTGACATGCATGGATTAATGGAATGGAATTCGGCTATTCATCTACCGCATTTGTATCATCACAATTCTCTAAAGAACATTATCAACCTATCAATATAGCGATTAACGCCCTTTAACGAAATCGATAGATTCGAACATATGAAGATTACAACTTCCTTCTATCAACATTCATTGTTTTACTTTGAAGAATTTATTAAAAGCCTAGTTATATCATTGAATACTTGAGATTTTTGAAGTAACTTCATTCATCTAACAAGGATCATCTACAAAGGATTAATATCATCTTTCCAACAATTTTATTACAAAGGTTTTAGAGGCCAAAAATCATGGTTTCATACTACCTTCAAGAATCAATAGAATGTTCAAGACCAATTTAACATTTCTTACTTTTAATCATTAAGGATATCATCCCTAACATGTTCCTAGTGTTGAGACTAAAATCAACTTCCGATTATCATGCTATACCTCAGGTTTTATGTATATCATTATCATCACATTATGAAGTTATTTACATCAAGAAGTAACACTAATACCTTCAAAGTTAATCTTCACTTGGTTTGAGTATGATTCAATTAACTTATCAAGTTTACACTAGTTTAAACTAACATTATGTGAAGTATTTATCTACTAACATCATCATAAGCATGGAATTGATATGAGTTAAAGAAAGACCAACCTTAAAATGAAGAACAACACCAACACTCCAACGAATACACTTCAATCTCTAGCTCTCCAAGTCACCAATCAAGTGTTGAAGCTCCAACACAAGTTAGGAAGGCTTAGAAATGAAGTTGGAAGGGAAAGGAATCGTTCCTAAGTTGGGAGATTGAAAGAGGTCGAGTAGGAAGTAAATGGCAAGTCATACATTTATAATCTGAACTTGTCATTACGTCGTTAACGAACGAGGTTAACGTCGTTATAGCCTTTACGACGTAATCTTATGATCATTACGTACGTATCCGATTTCATCAAACTCTCTGTCTAAAAACACGCAGTTCGTTACGTCGTAACCAGCACCATTACGTACGTAATAGCCGTTGACTTGGCTGTCGCGATCGACTCCCGACCACCTACCTTTGCTCGACCCCACCCGCCGAAAGGCGGATTGCTGGAGGATCTTCCGCATTACGTACGTTAACGTACTGATATTACGTACGTAAGGCGGCCTATATAGCGTACGTTAAGAATACATGTTAACGTACGTTAAGTACTATAACAATCATAAATGGAATTCTCGCAATATCACCCAACAACTAATATAGTATGAATGACCATGAATCCAATCTAACATAATTCGTCGGTACTTGTTACAACATCACAGATATGGTGCGAAAATACTTAATTTAAATCATGGAATACAATATTAAAGGCGAGGGTATTACAGTTTGATAATATCTATTTCTCGTTGATTATCTAATATATGCATATTTTAATAATCAAATAATAGTTATTCACGAATAATAAAATTATTCATATATCCTTGGTCCAATCACGTAGAGTGGAGAATCAAGTGATTAATATGTTAGTATTAATATGATTGATAATCATCGGATGATTATGCGTATGGTATGGATCAAACTTATGGGTATTGGTTGGAAAACACAATACTGGACAAACCCACATTGAGATCACTGCATGAAAATATCATAAGTGAATCTCAATATAACAATATGTCAATACATTCTTGAACCTGAGATTATCATAGGGTCCAACATAATAACTGCTATGCCTTGACGTAATCCAACGTCATCTGAAACATAGTGATCATAAAGGTTAGCGATCGGTATCAGTGGGGGTCATGTCAGGGCACTGAATAATCAAGATTAGATTTCTCCCTCTCTTTAGGAAAGAAATATCTGTTGGGCCCCTCGATAAATAGGACTGAAGGAAATGCACGGTCATGCTCAAATTAAGAGTCATTTGATACAATTAGTCTACCTAAGATCGAAAAAGTATTTGAACATATTAAGTATGACAGTTTTTATGACTTAGTTCAAATATGATATCGCGCGAAAAAGGGGTTTAACACGTTAAATGGTTATTTGGACTATAAACTTATTATTTGGGTAGTCATAATGTCTTGCTAGAGACCGCTTATGGTTTATCATTCAATAAAGCATTAAATAATTGCCAACATAATATGAGCTTTTTGGGTTACACGTACAACAATTAAAGACAAGCAAGAATAATTAATATATATAATATTGGATATTATATTTATTAAGAAATTAAATAATGAGTAATATATAATAGGATATTATATATTATATTATTTAAGTATATCAATTGGTAAAGGTAAATATAATATTGGATAATATATTTATTAGAAGATTAAATAATAAGTAAAATATAACATAAGATATTATATATATTGTATTATTTAATAAGTTAAGGGGTAACTAAGCAATACTAGAGTTTTAACTCTAGAGTTTACTTAGTATAAATAAAGGGTCTTGGACAAGGAGTTTTCACAAGAGAAATGACACAAAGATCGACCCCTCTCCTCTTCTCAAATTGGCCGAAATTATTTTTGTTCAAGGAGTCCGGTTCGGCCATGCTCCCTTCTTTCCTTAGTTGATTTTGATCAACAGTAAAATCCTTCTAGTAAGGAACCATTTGTTGTATTATTTATCACCATTATCTGTAAGGATCTAGCAATCTGGCTTATACAAATTGTTCGTGTATGAATCAACCGAAAGAGAAAGACGATTTTCATCAGCTTCTGTTCTGGATGTAGATATGTTATTCAGATTAAGGTAATTCGACGAACTCTTTATTAAATCCATTAAATTATTGCATGAAGATCCTCTTCTGGATTTTTTAATTATTTCGCTGTGTTTTTGTTCAAATTTATTGTATTGATACACGTAAAACCCAACATTGTGGGTATGTGTTGGGTGATATGCATTAAGCAGATATGGCACGTCACTGACTTGTGTGTTGCAATTGAATGTTGGTGCTTAAATACTAATTGCCTCAGTCTCATGTCTTCTTGTGTGAAGTTGTGTTGGTGTTGCAAGTATGTGTTACGGGCTGAATAGGTAGGACATGCTACCATCTTTGGTGATGGCATTCGATATCAACTCGATTATGTATAAGGTATAGTAGTGTCCGTGTGGGATCTATGATTGTATGTGCTGTGTTGGCTTGCCTTGAACATTGTGGTATTATTTAGTTGTATGGATCTAATTATTGTCTTGGTATCGATGTGACATAATGCACTTATGTAATACTAATGTTCAGTATTGCATGTACTTATAATTATGGTTGTGAGCGTGATTTGTTTTGGAACTGTTGATGCATTGATTATGTGATTGCTAACTGCTATGACGGAAATATAACATTTGATCCAATTTTGCGGAACCAATTGAATCTGTAGACTGCTTGGCATGAAACAGGCATGGTGATTTCTAGCTGTTTCAGGGTTGTGAGTCTGACATTGTCTGATAGACTGTGGGATGCAGTGACACGGAAGCCATGAATGCCAGTAATATATTTTTAGGTGTAAGGGATTGCAGGACCTATAACATACCATAGACTATGGGGATATGGAACTGAATTATTTTTCTTTCCAACCAGTAGCTAGTAGGCAGGCAAGTAGGTTCAGCTTCTGCTTCCTTCCGAAGCATGGCACTGGAGGAATAGACAAGAAATGGTATCGTGTTTGATGAATGTGATGAACTAGGACTATGGTCATATGAACTATTGTAACATGTAGAAGCCAAAGGCTTACTTGTGATACTTTTGGGTCGCGGACCTTTGAGTAATTTTGATGTGAAAATAATTAAGATACATAGTTTTTGGAAAAAATAAAATTTAAAAAAACTCTAGTTTTAAAGAACAAAGCTCCCGAGGTTTCAAATAATTTTCAAACTATTTTAATTGTTTTCAAAAATGATAAACCGCTTTATCACTATTTTACAAAACTAGAAACATCTCTAGAATTCTTTCAAAATAATCTTATAATGGTTGACTTGTGTATTGAATGACAATTCATTGTTGTTGTTTAGTTCTATTATTTGCGATATGTTTTGGCGTCACTATGTGACTGTGTTGTGAGGAAATCCCTCACACTATGCCGCAAGTGCACGGTGTCAATAAGTAATAAAGTGATAAGTAAGATATCGTTCCCACGGTGACTAATTTCACTAAGTACCAAAATATAGTCAACTCGTAATTTTATTTGAAGAACAATTATATAGAATTTATTTCTAAACTAATTGCAGAAAAATAAATAATAGTAATAATAAAAATAATAATAATAAGGGCGTAGGATTATGATTTTCACCTCAAACAATCAGGAATGATGTTTATTTAATTCAATTCACTTTTAATCAATTAATTGTAAGCGAGGAATTCCTAGATTATTCTAAAGCCTCTCCCAAGGTCGATAGAAAATACTAATAATTATTAACTCGATATATTCCTATTCGAATTATATAATTAATAGCTAGAACAGTTCATGAATCCCCACAATAAAAAGGCTTCACAATTCCCATGAGTATATCCCTATCTCACGACAATCATGATTTTTTCTCACAAGAACTATGCCTAAATTTCATCTCCCGAATCCATAAAGACATTCAAATCAATTCAAATGTTGGTCAGACAATTAAAAGGGATTAAGAACAATGAGAAAAATCCAACTCAATACAAATAACGAGTGAATTGAAATAAAAATAGATAACTCAAACTGTCATGTAATCGGCTACAATCACAATCCTACACAATCCTACTCGAACAGATCTAGAAAATAAGATGCAGAAAAATTAAGAAAACCCGTAAGGGATTCGTGGTCTTGTCGTCGCCCACAAATCTCTACGTTTTCGCTCTCCCCGGATTCTTGTGTTCTTCGATCCCGTCCTATGATGTCTTCATTCCCTCTTTTTCTGACCTTCAATGTTTATTTATAGCTATCCTTAGCCTCCAAAACGCGTCCCGAAATTAGGTTGAGAACAGGCTCCAAAAAATGGCCCAGAAACGCGGCAAATTCATCAAAACCGCCCCATGGGCCGCTGCTCACTTAATCTATGCCGCGGCCCCAACATTCAGTGCCCCATGCCTGGGCGCTACATTTTCTTCCTGGGCCGCGGTTCAGCATCCTTGTGTCGCGGCCCCCGGTACAGTTCGCTCGGCATCTGCTAGTCACCTGCGTGTGCCGCGGCTCAGCATATGGGTGCCGCGGCCCCAGGCCAAAAATTGTCGTTTCGGCCCGTTTTTCACCGTTTGAGCTTCCAGACTCCAATTTTCTACAAAACATATAAAGATAGTGCATTAAAAGCTCATTTATGCAGATTTAGGCTCAAAATGGATATAAAATAATAATAAATAAGCGCATAAAAATGCGCCTAACAAATACCCCCAAGCTTGAGGCTTTGCTTGTCCTCAAGCAAAAAGAATCAATTTCAAATAAAAAAATATCGTGAATGATCGTGCAAATCCATAGTGCTCAACTTAATCAATACTACCCTGAAAATCTCAAAGAATAATATGAGTATCGTAATAGTGAGTCATATCAAGGACACTGATTCCACAAAGTAACCATTTTTAGTGCTAATCGATCGTTCATGAGGAAAATCTAGCTCAAAGATTAATAAGCGTGAATTTAACCGACCGCCAATACGAAGGGTTAGAGTAAACAAGCCAACTCGCCAAGTCCCACAGTCCAGTGGCAAAATTTAAGAGTTTCATCATCAAAATTACTCCTCGGACAGCATTCCCTTATGTATGATACTCATAATGATTCGAGTTAACCACTAGGTTGTAACACCCCCAGAATACATCCGGAAATGTTACACGCCGTAGGCCCTTCTTACAAGGATCTACAAGGCTAAACTCTATTAGACTACAAAATGATTGACCAACCGGGGTTAATCTAAATACAACGCAGACCGACAAGGTCATTAAACAATTCGGAAACAAATGAACTTTACATCTCAATGACAAAAATAAACTTGAACACAGAAAAGAACGACAACTCAATTTAATAAATGAAAACTACACCCATGCAAGGGTGAATACTCGAACGACAGAGTAATACCGACCAAAATGAAACAAAAGAAAAGACTCTAACTCTGGTGTGATTAGTATCATTGTCCTCCATCTCCTTCCCAGCCAATCCCGTGACTGCTCCCGAGCTGCCAAAACCTGAGCGCATAACAGGCACCCACCCCCCGAAACTCGGGGGTTAGCAAACTGGAATTTTGCTAGTGCAAGTACATAATACACAAGATATACGAATAATAATAACACAAAACTCAATAGTCGTGAAACCTTAACACGAACCACACACTCAAATGGTCAACACAGAATAGTATTACATACACAAGGTGAAAGATAATCACATTTTCATATTCTCCGTACAGAACATAACACCAATAAAACTTTAAACGAGCCCAAGGAGTCAGAGAAATCCCTTTTTATAAAAGGAAAAGTATTTTGATAAGAAAGTTCGAAAACATTAATATTGACTCGGGCCATCTAGGGGTTTTGAAAATCAAATGGAAATACTTTCGAAAATACTTCAAAAGCTCTCGGGTCCTTGACCCAACATGTGGAAAACAATTTGCAAGAAAACTATCACAACGTTATTCGGGGTCCTCGACCCAAATGATAAAGCAGTATCACAAGTGAATCATTACAACATCTCACGGGGTTCTCGGCCCAATCCAAATAATATCATCACGAGATCAAATCTCAACATCTCACGGGGTCCTCGACCCAATACACAGAATAATCAACACAGTACAATCAAAGGCACAGCCTCTCATTCGACAAATCCTGCTCAAGACCCCTGATTAATTAACCCTCGGAGATTTCGTCAAATATCCTTTGTTAATTAACCCTCATACCAACATTTAAAACAAATTGGAATGAACTCCAGAAACACAATCCGTGGTCTACATCAAGACCAACATTCAAAGCAAGTTGCAAAGATTTAAATTTCGAAAATCATTTGATAACGGGGTCTTAGCTATCACTCAAATATCCGTTACCAATAAGCACGCCAGCGCCTCCCTTACACACACTGTACCGGCGTTCACTCCACTATATTGGCCGCCCATTGCACATGTCACCGCGCCGGCGTTCACTCCCACAGGAGCCGCCCCTTGCTCGCGCATTAAGTAACACCGGTGTACACCAATCATATGGAGCCGCTCATTGCAGCGTACAACAGGCCGGAGTGCACGCCCCGCCCTCAGAGGTACCCGGATATGACGTCTCTCATAACAAGTATTCACATTATTACAAATACCAAGCACACAGTCAGCCGTTGCAACAATTATCAAATCAATTCATCAATCCACATAATTTATTCGCCAGTACGCAACTACGCAAAATAAACAATAACTCGCACGTTATTCATCAAGACTTAGCACATTAGGCCTTCAACACTATCAATTAATACTACATAATTATCCACACATATCTATATATATATATATATAATGTAAATACAGATATTCATAACATGATTCATACACTTCAGCAACAATGATTTCACGTAATTATAATTCGTATATCAAGGTACTTGCCTTGGTAATCTCTCGCGAATACTCCGGAAATACAGTTGATTGGAACAATCCAGAACTCCAACGAAAACGACGATCGGAGAGGCTCAACACTGGATTATCGTAGGAAATTCGTCCTTAATATCCTATCATAAAATAAACAACCAATCACACAAGGAAAAGCATAAAAAGATGGCCGAACCCTAACTGTTCTCTTCGTAACGTACGTTACACACATACGTAACGTGCGTTAAATGCACGCGTTAGCGCCACGTAAGCTACAAGGATTAGCGCACGCTAAGCATGCATTAGACGATTCTTCTCGGTTGACGATTGCCTTGCACGAGGTATAACGTCGTAATGCATAGAGCTTAACGTCGTTATATTCACACATATCTCACTCATGTGAATCGAATAACCCTATGGTGTTGATGTCTACGAATTCTCGGTTAATCCTCCCATCATAAGACTCACTCCAAGTATTGATTATAGATCCTCAAAGGTAGTTCGGAAAATGCAGGGTTGTTACCAACATTAAGTCTATGATCATTATGGAAACACCATACAATATGGTTTATTAATCTCGAATTTTACCTTACTTGATTATCATAACAAGAGTCGGACTATAACGTTCTTAACTCGGGTAACTAAAGCATGAACATTCCAACTTCCAAAAACATGGTGTTCGGATAAAAATCATCTATGGAGCTTAATAATCCCGGTGGTATGTTCATAACATCCTTAAGAACACGAATTCAAGGTTGAGGTAGCATTAACATACCTTAATATGAAAGAAACGCAGAGACAAGAGGTAGCATCCAACTTGATTGCTTGTATGTGAATTCAACATGTTTTGTAACTTATATGTTGGTGTCTACGTGTTCTTTATGTGTTTCTGAGGGCTGGAGACCCTCTAGAAATGGAGGAAAAGCAATTACAAGTGAAAGGGACGAAGAGAAATGAAATGGGGTGTTGTCCATATATATAATATCTTGAGATTTACGTCGTTAGCCTTAGCCATTTACGTGCGTAATCGACTTAGCGCACGCTACCCTTCGATCTTAGCGTACGCTATCGTTCACCGATAGCTTCTTGTCTCGTTACGTACTAGCTTACGACGTTACTCCCTATGTATTACGTCGTAAGCTACACACATTAGCGTCGCTAGTTACAAACCTTAGCGTGCGTTAACACCCGTTGACCCTAAAAGCTGTCGAGTTCATCCGCGGGAATCTTTCCGAGCCCCACCACTACCGGCCCATGTGCTAGCCGCATGTTCAATAATTGACCTCCTTACGTCGCTACGTCTAGCTCGTAGCATACGCTATTTCCAGTTCGTAACGTACGTTACGCTTACCTGTTAGCGTGCGTTACGACGTAGTTGCATGTGAAGGATTAAAGGTTGATATTATCATGCATGAAGATATGAATACGGAAACGGTCGTACTTCGATTATTGATAGCACCATTTCAGGAAATACAGTGTTAAAATACATATTAAAATACCCAATAATTTATCCTGAAATTACATACTATCCCTCTAAAAAGAAGTTTCGACACGAAACTTAAAGTAGAGTGGTGGAACAACCAAGAAAAAGTAACTACTTGCTCAGCCCCAAAACATCATGAGCGATGCGCGAATACAAGGTTCTAAAAAAAAAACAATGATTTGACCTAGGAAGTATCAGGCACGTCAATTGAGGCGATAAATTACACGTGAACATGAGGAGTTAGAGTGGAGAAGTAAAAGCTCACAGAATTAAAGAAATTCATAAACGGCTCAGACGTACTAAAATCGCGTGTCGAGCTCGACCCACCATATTCAAGTTCATAACACATGGAAATATTAACTGCACGAGTGGGAACAAATAGTTTCGAACAAAATTTTGCAAAGATTAAGTTCAGATGTGAATAGACCACAATAATTCACGGAGTCTAACAAATCGGTTCTGAATTTCGTTTGGTGACGGTAGGTTCGGTAGAACATGGTAGTTTAAAATTGTCAAGTGGGTCACGGATGAATCATCAACAATGAAAGTCTCCCAACACCGAACATACTAAGAAGAGTATGGGTATTACGTTCCCCATACTAAAAAGACATGTCAGCCCCAAAGCGAAAACAAGCAGGAGTTGGAAAGCGAAAAGCAATTAAAATGAAAAACAATCAAAGTCACGATTGTTGGAAACAACGACTAGAACACGGCACAAAATCTTCATTCGCCTATGATAGGCTCTTCAGTTGAAGACATAAGGTTTGGGACATTCTCCGACCACTTGCTCTGCTCACCGACAGAGTAGCATTCTTTGCCAATTCGAAATTATCTCACAATGTTTCTCCCGATGGCCTTCACACCGCACCGATGACAAGTCAACGGTGGTGAGGGACGGTTACACGGATGTGTCGTCTGATTGCAGTTGAAGCACACTCTCTTCTTACCGGGAGTCACTAATGCTGGTTGGGGATTCCCAATGCTCATTCTCGACCGCGAAGACGACGCATTCGAACGACGTGGGGGTTTGAGAACCTTAGTCTCGTCACCACCCAAAAATTTTCCAGATGTCCTTGGTCTCTTTTCTCCGCTCGTTGGCTCGGTCACTGAGGAGGTTTCATAGGTTATCGTATGATCTTGATATTCCTTCACCGTAACATGAATCGTTGTCGTACGAACCACCTCACCGCTTCCGCTTCCTATATCACGTCTACGTCCGCCAAGGCTCGTCATGCTAATGCAGATAGTACCGTTTATTGTTATCACATAGTCGGTTGTATGGTATACCACAATTATCAACATAGGTTTAATTAGCATCCTTAGAATAACGGTAATATCGTAAAGCACGAAATTTTCGGAAATCAACTTCAGATTCTTCGTCTAGACGATCATTATGTGTATGCTTTAAAAAATTTGAAACAAAAGCCGAGTCACGTTGTGCTCGTAACTTGTAAATCTTGTTCTTTGTTTTGGAAGAGGAGGTTTATACAATGACTCTAAAAATTTATTTTCAAGTAATGCCTACAAGGAAATTGAAAATCGAATTGTAACTAATTTAAAATATTTCAAAAGTGTTGAGTCCCAAATACCACAATTTTGAAAATCATTCCTCTTCTACCAAAATGTTTATTGAAAGAACTTTTCACCAAAATACGTGATCATTCGACACGACTACATTAAATCATGAGGTTTACAATGTTAGGAAAATTTTAAAACACTACTTTGAAATGTTCGTAATTTGGCGGAAATATTACATGCCGGGAATTACGGAACCTACCAGCTAAATACCATTAAAAATCATTTCAAAATATGCCAACAGTAGATGACGGTAGCATTTTCCAAAACTTACAAAATCATTTGTAAAATATTAAATACCGTTAAAATGTGCAAGACTAAAAATGCCAAAATGTCAAGAGTCATTTCAAAATACTCACGCAATGGATAAAATTAACACTCAAAGATTTATCCTACTAAAATGCAGAATCCGATAAATATGTTCGACTACCGAAGTATACTACATAACCATTCTCACTCGAACCGTATACGCAGGTGATATCGTAAAACAATATAATCTCTAACAAGTTCAAACCCTAGGTTCACGTTAAGCATAATATAATCAAATACGTATATAAGGGGACTTACGATTCGGGAGGCTTATCATCACGGATTGCTTGAAGATGATGTTGGAACCACGATACTAATCACAACTCTGACGCGCGCGACTTACACAAGACATGGACTTGACCCAACGGCCTAGGTTTTTCGCAAACCTAAGCTCCGATACCATATTTGTAACACCCCCAGAATACATCCGGAAATGTTACACGCCGTAGGCCCTTCTTACAAGGATCTACAAGGCTAAACTCTATTAGACTACAAAATGATTGACCGAACGGGGTCAATCTAAATACAACGCAGACCGACAAGGTCATTAAACAATTCGGAAACAAATGAACTTTACATCTCAATGACAAAAATAAACTTGAACACAGAAAAGAACGACAACTCAATTTAATAAATGAAAACTACACCCATGCAAGGGTGAATACTCGAACGACAGAGTAATACCGACCAAAATGAAACAAAAGAAAAGACTCTAACTCTGGTGTGATTAGTATCATTGTCCTCCATCTCCTTCCCACCCGATCCGTGTTGCTCCCATTTGCCAAAACACAGCGCATAACAGGCACCCACCCCGAAACTCGGGGTTAGCAAACTGGAATTTTGCTAGTGCAAGTACACAATACACAAGATATACGAATAATAATAACACAAAACTCAATAGTCGTGAAACCTTAACACGAACCACACACTCAAATGGTCAACACAGAATAGTATTACATACACAAGGTGAAAGATAATCACATTTTCATATTCTCCGTACAGAACATAACACCAATAAAACTTTAAACGAGCCCAAGGAGTCAGAGAAATCCCTTTTTATAAAAGGAAAAGTATTTTGATAAGAAAGTTCGAAAACATTAATATTGACTCGGGCCATCTAGGGGTTTTGAAAATCAAATGGAAATACTTTAGAAAATACTTCAAAAGCTCTCGGGTCCTTGACCCAACATGTGGAAAACAATTTGCAAGAAAACTATCACAACGTTATTCGGGTCCTCGACCCAAATGATAAAGCGATATCACAAGTGAATCATTACAACATCTCACGGGGTTCTCGGCCCAATCCAAATAATATCATCACGAGATCAAATCTCAACATCTCACGGGGTCCTCGACCCAATACACGTAATAATCAACACAAGATAATCAAAGGCACACCTCTCATTCGACAAATCCTGCTCAAGACCCGATTAATTAACCCTCGGAGATTTCGTCAAATATCCTTGGTTAATTAACCCCGATACCAACATTTAAAACAAATTGGAACGAACTCCGGAAACACAATCCGTGGTCTACATCAAGACCAACATTCAAAGCAAGTTGCAAAGATTTAAATTTGAAAATCATTTGATAACGGGGTCTTAGCTATCACTCAAATATCCGTTACCAATAAGCCGCCAGCGCCTCCCTTACACACACTGTACCGGCGTTCACTCCACTATATTGGCCGCCCATTGCACATGTCACCGCGCGGCGTTCACTCCCACGAGGCCGCCCCTTGCTCGCGCATTAAGTAACACCGGTGTACACCAATCATATGGAGCCGCTCATTGCAGCGTACAACAGGCCGGAGTGCACGCCCCGCCCTCAGAGGTACCCGGATATGACGTCTCTCATAACAAGTATTCACATTATTACAAATACCAAGCACACAGTCAGCCGTTGCAACAATTATCAAATCAATTCATCAATCCACATAATTTATTCGCCAGTACGCAACTACGCAAAATAAACAATAACTCGCACGTTATTCATCAAGACTTAGCACATTAGGCCTTCAACACTATCAATTAATACTACATAATTATCCACACATATCTATATATATATATAATGTAAATACAGATATTCATAACATGATTCATACACTTCAGCAACAATGATTTCACGTAATTATAATTCGTATATCAAGGTACTTGCCTTGGTAATCTCTCGCGAATACTCCGGAAATACAGTTGATTGGAACAATCGAACTCAACGAAAACGACGATCGGAGAGGCTCAACATGGATTATCGTAGGAATTTCGTCCTTAATATCCTATCATAAAATAAACAACCAATCACACAAGGAAAAGCATAAAAAGATGGCCGAACCCTAATCGTTCTCTTCGTAACGTCGTTACACACATACGCAACGCACGTTACGCCCGCACGTTAGCGCACGTAAGCTACAAGGATTAGCGCACGCTAAGCATGCATTAGACGAGTTCTTCTCGATTTGCCTTGCACGAGGGTATAACGTCGTAATGCATAGAGCTTAACGTCGTTATATTCACACATATCTCACTCATGTGAATCGAATAACCCTATGGTGTTGATGTCTACGAATTCCCGGTTAATCCTCCCATCATAAGACTCACTCCAAATATTGATTATAGATCCTCAAAGGTAGTTCGGAAAATCGGGTTGTTACCAACATTAAGTCTATGATCATTATGGAAACACCATACAATATGGTTTATTAATCTCGAATTTTACCTTACTTGATTATCATAACAAGAGTCGGACTATAACGTTCTTAACTCGGGTAACTAAAGCATGAACATTCCAACTTCCAAAAACATGGTGTTCGGATAAAAATCATCTATGGAGCTTAATAATCCCGGTGGTATGTTCATAACATCCTTAAGAACACGAATTCAAGGTTGAGGTAGCATTAACATACCTTAATATGAAAGAAACGCAGAGACAAGAGGTAGCATCCAACTTCGATTGCTTGATGTCAATCCAAGATGTTTCGTAACTTAAATGATCGAGTCTACGTGTTCTATATGTGTTTTAGAGGGCTGGAGACCCTCTAGAAATGGAGGAAAACGAATTACAAGTGAAAGGGACGAAGAGAAATGAAATGGGGTGTTGTCCATATATATAATATCTTGAGATTTACGTCGTTAGCCTTAGCCATTTACGTGCGTAATCGACTTAGCGCCGCTACCCTTCGATCTTAGCGTCGCTATCGTTCACCGATAGCTTCGTCTCGTTACGTACTAGCTTACGACGTTACTCCCTATGCATTACGTCGTAAGCTACACACATTAGCGTCGCTAGTTACAAACCTTAGCGTCGTTAACACCCGTTGACCCTAAAAGCTGTCGAGTTCATCCGCGGGAATCTTTCCGAGCCCCACCACCAGCCGTCCATGTGCTAGCCAGCATGTTCAATAATTGACCTCCTTACGTACGCTACGTCTAGCTCGTAGCGTACGCTATTTCCAGTTCGTAACGTACGTTACGCTTACCTGTTAGCGTGCGTTACGATGTAGTTGCATGTGAAGGATTAAAGGTTGATATTATCATGCATGAAGATATGAATACGGAAACGGTCGTACTTCGATTATTGATAGCACCATTTCAGGTAATACAGGGTTCAAATACAGATGAAAATACCCAATAATTTATCCGGATATTACATAGGTTCGGATCTCGGGATGTTTCATCGGGATAATCCTAGGGTGGATTTCCATTCTCATGTATTGGGGAACCGTTTGACGTAAAAGACACTCATGGAGCACATGGATGCTTCTAGTTACTAAGTCCCCCTCTACAGCGGATAAAAAACTCGAATAGCTATTCCCGCACGTCCAATTCAAGGTTGATGTTTTATGCGGAAGTAAACAACGGGTCGCGTGAATACCCCCGGTTACTAGGCTTCCCATCATCGGCAAATACGATATTTATAAACCATTAGTCTATTCAGGGTTGTCGTTTTATGCGAGAGTAAACAACGGGTCACGTGAATACCCCCGGTTACTAGACTTCCCATCATAGAACATGTATAATATCTCGACTTTTTGGAAAAAACTGTCTGACTCTAAACTCAATTTAAGTGCCAACAAGACTCATGCTATTGGCCGACTAGCTACGCGAAAAGTATAACCAAACGTATAGACGGCGATTTGAAAACACGTATGTCTCCTTTCTTATCTGCTAAGATTTCTACAAAAACGAAAAATTTCGGACCTAAATGAATACTCAACAGAAACAGATATCGTTGACTGCAACTCGACCAAAAGTCAACCGTTTCTTCAAAAAGAAATCAGTATCGTAACATCAGTTTCACACACGAAAGCATGAAAAATTCACGAAAAATTCACGTTTTTTGGCAAAAACCATCAACATCATGCAAGAAAAATAAAGCAATGATGAAATCGCAATTTATTGTAATATCCGGATAAATTATTGGGTATTTTCATCTGTATTTGAACCCTGTATTACCTGAAATGGTGCTATCAATAATCGAAGTACGACCGTTTCCGTATTCATATCTTCATGCATGATAATATCAACCTTTAATCCTTCACATGCAACTACGTCGAAACGCACGCTAACAGGTAAGCGTAACGCACTTAATCGGAAATAGCGTACGCTACGAGCTAGACGTAGCGTACGTAAGGAGGTCAATTATTGAACATGCTGGCTAGCACATGGACGGCTGGTGGTGGGGCTCGGAAAGATTCCCGCGGATGAACCTGGACAGTTTTAGGGTCAACGGGTGTTAACGTACGCTAAGGTTTGTAACTAGCGTACGCTAATGTGTGTAGCTTACGTACGTAATCCATAGGGAATAACGTACGTAAGCTAGTACAGAACGAGACAGTAAGCTATCAGTGAACGATAGCGTACGCTAAGATCGAAGGGTAGCGTGCGCTAAGTCGATTACGTACGTAAATGGCTAAGGCAAACGTACGTAAATCTCAAGATATTATATATATGGATGACACCCCATTTCATTTCTCTTCGTCCCTTTCACTTGTAATTCGTTTTCCTCCATTTCTAGAGGGTCTCCAGCCCTCTAAAACACATATAGAACACGTAGACTCGATCATTTAAGTTACGAAACATCTTGGATTGACATTCAAGCAATCGAAGTTGGATGCTACCTCTTGTCTCTGCGTTTCTTTCATATTAAGGTATGTTAATGCTACCTCAACCTTGAATTCGTGTTCTTAAGGATGTTATGAACATACCACCGGGATTATTAAGCTCCATAGATGATTTTTATCCGAACACCATGTTTTTGGAAGTTGGAATGTTCATGCTTTAGTTACCCGAGTTAAGAACGTTATAGTCCGACTCTTGTTATGATAATCAAGTAAGGTAAAATTCTGAGATTAATAAACCATATTGTATGGTGTTTCCATTATGATCATAGACTTAATGTTGGTAACAACCCCAGATTTTCCGAACTACCTTTGAGGATCTATAATCAATATTTGGAGTGAGTCTTATGATGGGAGGATTAACCGGGAATTCGTAGACATCAACACCATAGGGTTATTCTGATTCACATGAGTGAGATATGTGTGAATATAACGTACGTTAAGCTCTATGCATTACGTACGTTATACCCTCAGGCAAGGCAATGTTCAATCCGAGAAGAATCGTCTAATGCATGCTTAGCGTGCGCTAATCCTTGTAGCTTACGTGCGCTTAACGCGTACGCAACGCATTACGTATGTGTGTAACGACGTTACGAAGAGAACAGCTAGGTTCGCCATCTTTTTATGCTTTTCCTTGTGTGATTGGTTGTTTATTTTATGATAGGATATTAAGGACGAATTTCCTACGATAATCCAAAGGTTGAGCCTCTCCGATCGCTCGGTTTCGTTGGAGTTCTCGATTGTTCCAATCAACCGTATTTCGGAGTATTCGCGAGAGATTACCAAGGCAAGTACCTTGATATACGAATTATAATTACGTGAAATCATTGTTGCTGAAGTGTATGAATCATGTTATGAATATCTGTATTTACATTATATATATATAGATATGTGTGGATAATTATGTAGTATTAATTGATAGTGTTGAAGGCCTAATGTGCTAAGTCTTGATGAATAACGTGCGAGTTATTGTTTATTTTGCGTAGTTGCGTACCGGCGAATAAATTATGTGGATTGATGAATTGATTTGATAATCGTTGCAACGGCTGACCGTGTGCTTGGTATTTGTAATAATGTGAATACTTGTTATGAGAGACGTCATATCCGGGTACCTCTGAGGGCGGGGCGTGCACTCCGGCCTGTTGTACGCTGCAATGAGCGGCTCCATATGATTGGTGAACACCGGTGTTACTTAATGCGCGAGCAAGGGGCGGCTCCTGTGGGAGTGAACGCCGGCGCGGTGACATGTGCAATGGGCGGCCAATATAGTGGAGTGAACGCCGGTACACATGTGCAAGGAGGCGCTGGCTTATTGTTAAAGGATATTTGAGTGATAGCTAAGACCACGTTATCAAATGATTTTCGAAATTTAAATCTTTGCAACTTGCTTTGAATGTTGGTCTTGATGTAGACCACGGATTGTGTTTCTGGAGTTCGTTCCAATTTGTTTTAAATGTTGGTATCAGGGTTAATTAACCAAGGATATTTGACGAGATCTCCGAGGGTTAATTAATCAGGGGTCTTGAGCAGGATTTGTCGAATGAGAGGCTGTGCCTTTGATTGTACTGTGTTGATTATTCTGTGTATTGGGTCGAGGACCCCGTGAGATGTTGAGATTTGATCTCGTGATGATATTATTTGGATTGGGCCGAGAACCCCGTGAGATGTTGTAATGATTCACTTGTGATACTGCTTTACATTTGGGTCGAGCACCCCGAATAACGTTGTGATAGTTTTCTTGCAAATTGTTTTCCACATGTTGGGTCAAGGACCGGAGAGTTTTTGAAGTATTTTCGAAAGTATTTCCATTTGATTTTCAAAACCCCTAGATGGCCCGAGTCAATATTAATGTTTTCGAACTTTCTTATCAAAATACTTTTCCTTTTATAAAAAGGGATTTCTCTGACTCCTTGGGCTCATTTAAAGTTTTATTGGTGTTATGTTCTGTACGGAGAATATGAAAATGTGATTATCTTTCACCTTGTGTATGTAATACTATTCTGTGTTGACCATTTGAGTGTGTGGTTCGTGTTAAGGTTTCACGACTATTGAGTTTTGTGTTATTATTATTCGTATATCTTGTGTATTGTGTACTTGCACTACCAAAATTCCAATTTGCTAACCCCCGAGTTTCGGGGGGTGGGTGCCTGTTATGCGCTCAGGTTTTGGCAAATGGAGCAACACTGGATTAGGGAAGGAGATGGAGGACAATGATACTAATCACACCAGAGTTAGAGTCTTTTCTTTTGTTTCATTTTGGTCGGTATTACTCTGTCGTTCGAGTATTCACCCTTGCATGGGTGTAGTTTTCATTTATTAAATTGAGTTGTCGTTCTTTTCGTGTTCAAGTTTATTTTTGTCATTGAGATGTAAAGTTCATTTGTTTCCGAATTGTTTAATGACCTTGTTTGGTCTGTTGTATTTAGATTGACTCTACGGTCAATCATTTTGTAGTCTAATAGAGTTTAGCCTTGTAGATCCTTGTAAGAAGGGCCTACGGCGTGTAACATTTCCGGATGTATTCTGGGGGTGTTACAAATATGGTATCAGAGCTTAGGTTTGCGAAAAACCTAGGCCGTTGGGTCAAGTCCATGTCTTGTGTAAGTCGCGCGCGTCAGAGTTGTGATTAGTATCGTGGTTCCAACATCATCTTCAAGCAATCCGTGATGATAAGCCTCCCGAATCGTAAGTCCCCTTATATACGTATTTGATTATATTGTGCTTAACGTGAACCTAGGGTTTGAACTTGTTAGAGATTATATTGTTTTACGATATCACCTGCGTATACGGTTCGAGTGAGAATGGTTATGTAGTATACTTCGGTAGTCGAACATATTTATCGGATTCTGCATTTTAGTAGGATAAATCTATGAGTGTTAATTTTATCCGCTGCGTGAGTATTTTGAAATGACTTTTGACATTTTAGCATTTTTAGTCTTGCACATTTTAACGGTATTTAATATTTTACAAATGATTTTGTAAGTTTTGGAAAATGCTACCGTCATCGGCTGTTTGGCATATTTTGAAATGATTTTTAATGGTATTTAGCCTGGTAGGTTCCGGCACAGAATTCCCGGCATGTAATATTTCCGGGCCAAATTACGAACATTTCAAAGTAGTGTTTTAAAATTTTCCTAACATTGTAAACCTCATGATTTAATGTAGTCGTGTCGAATGATCACGTATTTTGGTGAAAAGTTCTTTCGAATAAACATTTTGGTAGAAGAGGAAGGATTTTCAAAATTGTGGTATTTGAGACTCAACACTTTTGAAATTAGTTACAATTCGATTTTCAATTTCCTTGTAGGCATTACTCGAAAATAAATTTTTAGAGTCATTGTATAAACTTCCTCTTCCAAAACAAAGAACAGTATTTACAGGTTCTGAGCACAACGTGACTCGGCTTTTGTTTCAAATTTTTTTAAAGCATACACATAATGATCGTCCTAGACGAAGAACTGGAAGTTGATTTCCGAAAATTTCGTGCTTTACGATATTACCGTTATTCTAAGGATGCTAATTAAACCTATGTTGATAATTGTGGTATACCGTACAACCGACTATGTGATAACAATAAACGGTACTATCTGCATTAGCATGACGAGCCTTGGCGGACGTAGACGTGATATAGGAAGCGGAAGCGGTGAGGTGGTTCGTACGACAACGATTCATGTTACGGTGAAGGAATATCAAGATCAGACGATAACCTATGAAACCTCCTCAGTGACCGAGCCAACGAGCGGAGAAAAGAGACCAAGGACATCTGGAAAATTTTTGGGCGGTGACGAGACTAAGGTTCTCAAACCCCCACGTCGTTCGAATGCGTCGTCTTCGCGGTCGAGAATGAGCATTGGGAATCCCCAACCAAGATCGTGACTCCCTAAGAAGAGAGTGTGCTTCAACCGCAATCAGACGGACACATCCGTGTAAAATGTCCCTCACCACTCTTGACTTGTCATCGGTGATGTTGTGAAGGCCATCGGGAGAAACATTGTGATATAATTTCTGAATTGGCAAAGAATGCTACTCGCTTTATGAGCAGAGCAAGTGGTCGGATAATGTCCGAAACCTTATGTCTTCTCAACAAGAGCCTATCATAGGCGAATGAAGATTTTGTGCCGTGTTCTAGTCGTTCTCGCTTTCCAACAATCGTGACTTTGATTGTTTTTCATTTTAATTGCTTTTCGTTTCCAACTCCTGATGTTTTCAGTTTTGGGGCTGACATGTCTTCTTAGTATGGGGGAACGTAATACCCATACTCTTCTTAGTATGTTCGGTGTTGGGAGACTTTCATTGTTGATGATTCATCTGTGACCCACTTGACAATTTTAAACTACCTTGTTCTACCGAACCTACCGTCACCAAACGAAATTGAACCGATTTGTTAGACTCCGTGAATTATTGTGGTCTATTCACATCTGAACTTAATCTTTGCAAAATTTTGTTCGAAACTATTTGTTCCCACTCGTGCGCTAATATTTCCATGTGTTATGAACTTGAATATGGTGGGTCGAGCTCGACACGCGATTTTAGTACGTCTGAGCCGTTTATGAATTTCTTTAATTCTGTGAGCTTTTGCTTCTCCACTCTAACTTCTCATGTTCACGTGTAATTTATCGCCTCAATTGACGTGCCTGATACTTCCTAGGTCCAATCATTGTATTTTTTTTAGAACCTTGTATTCGCGCATCGCTCATGATGTTTTGGGGCTGAGCAAGTAGTTACTTTTTCTTGGTTGTTCCACCACTCTACTTTAAGTTTCGGGACGAAACTTCTTTTAAGAGGGATAGTATGTAATATCCGGATAAATTATTGGGTATTTTCATCTGTATTTGAACCCTGTATTACCTGAAATGGTGCTATCAATAATCGAAGTACGACCGTTTCCGTATTCATATCTTCATGCATGATAATATCAACCTTTAATCCTTCACATGCAACTACGTCGTAACGCACGCTAACAGGTAAGCGTAACGTACGTTACGAACTGGAAATAGCGTACGCTACGAGCTAGACGTAGCGTACGTAAGGAGGTCAATTATTGAACATCTTTGGCTAGCACATGGGCCAGGGTGGTGGGGCTCGGAAAGATTCCCGCGGATGAACCTGGACAGTTTTAGGGTCAACGGGTGTTAACGTACGCTAAGGTTTGTAACTAGCGTACGCTAATGTGTGTATCTTACGTACGTAATCCATAGGGAATAACGTATGTAAGCTAGTACAGAACGAGACAGTAAGCTATCAGTGAACGATAGCGTACGCTAAGATCGAAGGGTAGCGTGCGCTAAGTCGATTACGTACGTAAATGGCTAAGGCTAACGTACGTAAATCTCAAGATATTATATATATGGACGACACCCCATTTCATTTCTCTTCGTCCCTTTTACTTGTAATTCGTTTTCCTCCATTTCTAGAGGGTCTCCAGCCCTCTAAAACACATATAGAACACGTAGACTCGATCATTTAAGTTACGAAACATCTTGGATTGACATTCAAGCAATCGAAGTTGGATGCTACCTCTTGTCTCTGCGTTTCTTTCATATTAAGGTATGTTAATGCTACCTCAACCTTGAATTCGTGTTCTTAAGGATGTTATGAACATACCACCGGGATTATTGAGCTCCATAGATGATTTTTATCCGAACACCATGTTTTTGGAAGTTGGAATGTTCATGCTTTAGTTACCCGAGTTAAGAACGTTACAGTCCGACTCTTGTTATGATAATCAAGTAAGGTAAAATTCTGAGATTAATAAACCATATTGTATGGTGTTTCCATTATGATCATAGACTTAATGTTGGTAACAACCCCATTTTCGAACTACCTTTGAGGATCTATAATCAATATTTGGAGTGAGTCTTATGATGGGAGGATTAACCGGAATTCGTAGACATCAACACCATAGGGTTATTCCGATTCACATGAGTGAGATATGTGTGAATATAACGTCGTTAAGCTCTATGCATTACGTGCGTTATACCCTCGAGCAAGCGATAAATGGCGAGAAGAAGCATCGATGCATGCTTAGCGTGCGCTAATCCTGTAGCTTACGTGCGCTAACGTGCGGGCGTAACGTCGTTACGTATGTGTGTAACGTGCGTTACGAAGAGAACGATTAGGGTTCGCCATCTTTTTATGCTTTTCCTTGTGTGATTGGTTGTTTATTTTATGATAGGATATTAAGGACGAATTTCCTACGATAATCCAGTGTTGAGCCTCTCCGATCGTCGTTTTCGTTGGAGTTCTGGATTGTTCCAATCAACTGTATTTCCGGAGTATTCGCGAGAGATTACCAAGGCAAGTACCTTGATATACGAATTATAATTACGTGAAATCATTGTTGCTGAAGTGTATGAATCATGTTATGAATATCTGTATTTACATTATATATATATATATATGTGTGTGTGTGGATAATTATGTAGTATTAATTGATAGTGTTGAAGGCCTAATGTGCTAAGTCTTGATGAATAACGTGCGAGTTATTGTTTATTTTGCGTAGTTGCGTACCGGCGAATAAATTATGTGGATTGATGAATTGATTTGATAATCGTTGCAACGGCTGACCGTGTGCTTGGTATTTGTAATAATGTGAATACTTGTTATGAGAGACGTCATATCCGGGTACCTCTGAGGGCGGGGCGTGCACTCCGGCTGTTATGCCGCAATGAGCGGCTCCATATGATTGGTGAACACGGTGTTACTTAATGCGCGAGCAGGCGCTCTGTGGGAGTGAACGCCGGCGCGGTGACATGTGCAATGGGCGGCCAATATAGTGGAGTGAACACCGGTATACAGGTGTGCAAGGGAGGCGCCTGGCAGGCTTATTGGTAACGGATATTTGAGTGATAGCTAAGACCCCGTTATCAAATGATTTTCGAAATTTAAATCTTTGCAACTTGCTTTGAATGTTGGTCTTGATGTAGACCACAGATTGTGTTTCTGGAGTTCGTTCCAATTTGTTTTAAATGTTGGTATCAGGGTTAATTAACCAAGGATATTTGACGAGATCTCCGAGGGTTAATTAATCAGGGGTCTTGAGCAGGATTTGTCGAATGAGAGGCTGTGCCTTTGATTGTCTTGTGTTGATTATTACGTGTATTGGGTCGAGGACCCCGTGAGATGTTGAGATTTGATCTCGTGATGATATTATTTGGATTGGGCCGAGAACCCCGTGAGATGTTGTAATGATTCACTTGTGATACTGCTTTATCATTTGGGTCGAGGACCCCGAATAACGTTGTGATAGTTTTCTTGCAAATTGTTTTCCACATGTTGGGTCAAGGACCCGAGAGTTTTTGAAGTATTTTCGAAAGTATTTCCATTTGATTTTCAAAACCCCTAGATGGCCCGAGTCAATATTAATGTTTTCGAACTTTCTTATCAAAATACTTTTCCTTTTATAAAAAGGGATTTCTCTGACTCCTTGGGCTCATTTAAAGTTTTATTGGTGTTATGTTCTGTACGGAGAATATGAAAATGTGATTATCTTTCACCTTGTGTATGTAATACTATTCTGTGTTGACCATTTGAGTGTGTGGTTCGTGTTAAGGTTTCACGACTATTGAGTTTTGTGTTATTATTATTCGTATATCTTGTGTAATGTGTACTTGCACTAGCAAAATTCCAATTTGCTAACCCCCGAGTTTCGGGGGGTGGGTGCCTGTTATGCGCTCAGGTTTTGGCAGCTCGGGAGCTTGATCAGATTGGGAAGGAGATGGAGGACAATGATACTAATCACACCAGAGTTAGAGTCTTTTCTTTTGTTTCATTTTGGTCGGTATTACTCTGTCGTTCGAGTATTCACCCTTGCATGGGTGTAGTTTTCATTTATTAAATTGAGTTGTCGTTCTTTTTTGTGTTCAAGTTTATTTTTGTCATTGAGATGTAAAGTTCATTTGTTTCCGAATTGTTTAATGACCTTGTCGGTCTGCGTTGTATTTAGTTTGACCCCGGTCGGTCAATCATTTTGTAGTCTAATAGAGTTTAGCCTTGTAGATCCTTGTAAGAAGGGCCTACGGCGTGTAACATTTCCGGATGTATTCTGGGGGTGTTACATTTATAACCAAGAAAAATTAAGAAAATATCACATGCTTCAATTTATTCCACTACACATAAAATCATCAACAATAAAACTCATGTGAAAATAAAAGAGATAAGGAAAAAGAATCTTATTCCAAATGTCTTCTTGAACGCCAGCACATGTCTGAGTGAAATCGTCTGTCAATCCATACTTCAAACAATGCCCAACATCACCAGGGACCCCCAAACTTAGTCTCTAGTCATGAAATAACTATAGACATTACGTCAATAAAGACTAGAATATGAAGGATAATAACTCATTGGGGTTATATAAAAAATATTAGAGAAATAAGGTCCAACAAGAATACACGAATCCAAACGAAATAACAAACAAAGTAAAAAAAACAAATTATTAACGAAAAATCAAATAAAAACAACTAACTAGAAAACAAGTAAAAATGATGGGTTGCCTCCCATCAAACGCTCTATTTTACGTCTTGAGCATGACGTGGCAAATAAAAAAATTAACGTGGCTTCTTTCTAGGGAGATTGCCAAATACCCCCTTCTTGCAATCTATAAGCCTCTTATTCCACAAGGGAGACTTTGGTTCGTGCCTGGTTGCCAAAAATAATGAGTAAGAATAATTATGCGGACAACCATAAAATAATGAAAGAATATAATAATTATAAGGTATGAAAAAATAAGCAGAGTTCGAATGGGTAAATAATAAAGACATCATGAACAACCTCATTAGAACTCCAAGAATCAGCCTCAACAAAATCAAAAGTAATGGGGTCAATCTCTCCCAATATGGATTTAGGAAAAATTATGCGTGGCACCGTTAACAAAATTTTAGGCACAAAAGTGTTCACCTTATTATTCGAAGTTTGATGACAAATTAATGAAATTTCTTTGGAAACATCATCAATGGTAACTTCTTCTACAAACTCATCACACTTTATGTAATTATCAGGTGCGGGGGGATCAACCCTAACACTCAGCATGTCTTTCTTCTCAACCTCCCCCTCTACTTCACTACTAAATCGATGAGCTGGAAAATAACCATATTGAATCTCAAGACCACGACTTGCACATTCTCGCTCAAGAGGGGTACTATCAGGATTTTTGAGAGCGTCTACACAATGTTCAAACATGGTCTTTTTTTTCGGGAGAGGGGGCCGACTGACCCTATTAGGCAAATTATTAAGATCATTAAAATTTATGAAATTCCAAGGGTCACGATAATTAAAGGAAAACATAATGAAAAAAATAAAAATATAGAGACTAAAGAAAAAAACTTCAAATTAAAATTAGAGTCGCTTGGTAATGATATTAGCGAAAAATCAGTCCCCGACAATGGCGCTAAAAACCTTTTGTGAGGAAATCCCTCACACTATGCCGCAAGTGCACGGTGTCAACAAGTAATAAAGTGATAAGTAAGATATCGTTCCCACGAGGACTGATTTCACTAAGTACCAAAATATAGTCAACTCGTAATTTTATTTGAAGAACAATTATATAGAATTTATTTCTAAACTAATTGCAGAAAAATAAATAATAGTAATAATAAAAATAATAATAATAATAAGGGCGTAGGATTATGATTTTCACCTTAAATAATTAGGAATGATGTTTATTTAATTCAATTCACTTTTAATCAATTAAGTTTAAGCCAGGAATTCCTAAATTATTCTAAAGCCTCTCCCAAGGTCGATAGAAAATACTAATAATTATTACCTCGATATATTCCTATTCGAATTAGATAATTAATAGCTAAACAGTTCATGAATCCCCACAATAAAAAGGCTGCACAATTACCATGAGTATATCCCTATTTCACGACAATCATGATTTTTCTCACAAGAACTATGCCTAAATTTCATCTCCCGAATCCATAAAGACATTCAAATCAATTCAACCGTTGGCCAGACAATTAAAAGGGATTAAGAAAAATGAGAAAAATCCAACTCAATACGAATACCGAGTGAATTGAAATAAAAATAGATAACTCAAACCGTCATGTAATCGGCTACAATCACAATACTACTCGAACAGATCTAGAAAATAAGATGCGGAAAAATTAAGAAAACCCGTAAGGGATCCGTGGTCTTGTCGTCGCCCACAAATCTCTTCGTTTCCGCTCTCCCCGGATTCTTGTGTTCTTCGATCCCGTCCTATGATGTCTTCATTCCCTCTTTTTCTGACCTTCAATGTTTATTTATAGCTATCCTTAGCCTCCAAAACGCGTCCCGAAATTAGGTTGAGAACAGGCTCTAAAAAACGGCACAGAAACGCGGCAAATTCATCAAAACCGCCCCGTGGGCCGCGGCTCACTTAATCTGTGCCGCGGCCCTAACTTTCAGTGCCCCATGCCTGGGCGCTACATTTTCTTCCTGGGCCGCATTTCAGCATCCTTGTGCCGCGGCCCCCGGTACAGTTCGCTCGGCGTCCTGCTAGTCACCTGCGTGTGCCGCGGCTCAGCATATGGGTGCCGCGGCCCCAGGCCAAAAATTGTTGTTTCGGCCCGTTTTTCACCGTTTGAGCTTCCGGACTCCAATTTTCTACAAAACATATAAAGATAGTGCATTAAAAGCTCATTTATGCAGATTTAGGCTCAAAATGGTTATAAAATAATGATAAATAAGTGCATAAAAATACGCCTAACAGACTGTATGGCATGTAATGAGATCTATTGCGACAAATGTTCTTTATGGTCAATGATGTAAAATATGTTTTATATGCTCGTAGTAGTTGCACCGGTATTTTCTGACCTCTTCAAGGATGAATACATTTTGCGTGTGTCCAGGTACATCAATGTGATGAGCAATCACAGGATCGACCTAGAGACAGTGAACCGCAGTGATACTACGCATTCAGAGTCAGAGTGTTCTCCCAACTGCCATTGAATATTCTCCGAGGTTATGTAGGTTGAGCCCATGTTTTTGCATTGTCATTACTTTCCAATTTTGTAATCTAAATGCATCGAAGTTGTATAATCTCGTTTTAGTCGACTATGTTGGTCAAATAATTTCATTTATTGAACATTATTGGTCCAGTGTTATAATGTGATTAGCCTGGTGAGTCCTTAAATAAGGATTTATGATGCTGTAATATTTCTCAAATATCTCGGGGGATTACATATACTATGTTAGTAATGTTAATTATTTTGTACTTGATGTTTATTTATTTGTTACCATCTGTTCATTTTTTTCTTACCATAATGGTCACTGATTTTCTTGATGGTTGGAAATTTTCGAATGGTGTTAATTATTTTTCACTAAATATGTATGTGTATTTGTTTGTAACAGAGTAATCGATAGTTTAAAATATTTATCAAATTTTCACTAGAAAATCATTTAGATAGATGTTTATTAATAAATTTTGTAATGAATATTGTTAACCAACGGTGTGTTTGGGAGTTATAATTATGGCGGAAAATTCAATTATGACATGATTTATATATGTTTGAGATCTTTGAAATTGGCCCCCTGATTAATGGAGCCCACAAAAATACTGCATTCAAGAGAGAATGGATTACACATGCCGAGGTGTTATTAATTAGTACCAAAGAATCCTAAATATCAAAACTACATTTTTGACCTTACTGTTGAAATGCGTACTTCTCGAGGTGCGTAATAAGATAATATATTATAATATGTGAACCGTGATGAAATTATGTAATTACGTTTGTGCCATCTGTAGTTTTCCTATAAACATGGCTTCATTTCTTAATGAAAATTGATTCCAAGAGAAATACCTTCTCTATATTTTCTCTATTCTCTTGGTATTCTCTTTAGTTTCTTGTAGTTTTCTAACACGTTATCAGCAGACGCTAGCCATGAGTAATATGAAGAGAGTGTGCTCTACAGTTGCACATTATAGATGATCCTCTGTATCAGAAATCCAATTATTACATGTAAACAATTTATCTTTTCAAATCAAACTCTCTAATCACATATGCAAGCCGCAGACTATTCCACACTTAGTCATTCAATACTCCACAAAAGGGCATCTCAGTGCCATAATCAATAATCCTTATCACATTTATTTCCTCAATTTCTATATTTTGCACGACAATAATTGATTTTCAGATGGAGAAAAGATTCTCGAATACGTGCTGGTGTCGGTGGGGCTTTTAGTAATGGTCGTTTATTAGATGTGGCTGCTCCGCCAGATCATCCGTCGTCCCACCACCACTGTTCTCGGCATCAATGCCGCCAACCCTAGCCTCTGGGTTCACGCCATGATGGAGTTGCATTAACTTTGACGACCGATTTCCGGCAAACTACCGGGCAATATTTTTGTGTCATATACCAATATGATCACCTTGTCATGAGCTTCGATTCTCAGCTATCAAATTCTAACTGGTGGAGGACAGCTATTTGCACGCGTGAGGTATTTTTCTTCTCTCTATTTCGTGTCAACAATTCAACACATATGTGTTGATTTACATAACATAACAAAAAATGATATAGAGCAAAATAAGTAAAATGAAGAAGACAACATCTTCTCTGGAAAGCAAATTTCAGGAGTATAAAATATTACAATAAAATAAAATATATTATTCTTCTTAATTCATTAAATCTTATACTTAGATTTTCTCAATTATAATAAGTATACATTATCATAATTAATTTTTCTTGATACCATTGTGATCTACTTTACGAGATCTTCAATTCGACACCAATATTGATATATATTAATAATTTTTTAATATATATTATTATCAAAATTCATTACAATATATAAATTAGTATCCTGATTCATAAATTTGAAAGGACTTATAGGGATACATACCTTTGCATTATGAAATTTGATAAAATAGTTCCAGAAATGTCACGCTCGGCAAATGACGGCATTGTCGCTGACGTCTGACGACGTTCAATGTGTCAATAATTTGACCTATAACCGTATACCTTGATGATAAAGAAACTCATTGGAATCTATATACTATATATTATTATGCTTGTGTGGATTACCCCAAGCTATATATATATTATATATTATTATCATGCTTGAGTGGTATGACCCCAAGCTATATATTATATACTATTATTATGCTTGAGTGGTATGACCCCAAGCTATGTACCATATATATTGTTGTTGCTCGAAATATTATCCGAAGATAGATATTGCTGGAATGGTCGAGCAAGAGCAAATTGCGAGAGCACGTCCGTGGGAATGGAAATAACACAAGATTTGTCGGGTTTGTTAGGCCCAGGCTTGAATGCTCTCGCGCGATGTTATTAATACAAAAATTTGGGGATACAAGTATTAATGTAAGAATCTAAATACAATGAGTGTAAAAGACCCTATTTATCTAGATCTTGAGCGAAGCTCTGCGTGTTTCATCTCCACCGACCGTCTTTCATGTAAGAGGTGCTGAGAGAGAAGAAATGCCGAGAGATAGCTGTTGCCAAGAGTAAGAAAGCCAAGTTGTGAGTTGAACTTGTTAGGAAGCAGCCGTGAAGTCGAGAATTTTCCAAGTGCAGGCAGCCTTCTATTTATAGGAGCTGAGATGCTCTGTTTCCTGGCGGGCGATCGCCTTTTACGTAATATAATAAGGGGCGATCGTCTTGATGTCACATGGGCTATCTGCCTTAAAGCCTGCGGCGGCTGCTGGCAGCTAACTGCGCGGTCCAATGAGGAGCCGACACGCGTCCTGAGTTGCTGTCACAGGCGGTCCCACTGGCACCTTTCGGCGGGTTTGTCGGTCGGTGGAAAGATGCTGACAGGCTGTGGTCAACGACCCATGTGCTGCGGCGCCTTTTCTGGATCTGCATGTGGGACTCTGTCCTGAGTTTCGTCCTTTGCCGACTGGACGGGCGATGGCTTTGCGTGGCATGAGGCGGTCGTCATATGGTCGGTCACCAGGGGTCGATCGCCAAGTACCGAGAGACGATCACCTTAGATGTCGATCGCTCGGCACCGGGACTTGTCCTGGGAGCTTCGGTCGGCCAGTCTGCCTTGGCTGCTGGACTCTAGCTCGGTCGCCCGGTCTCTGAGGCGATCTCCTGTTGAGATGTATAATTCTCGACACAACAATTGCCCCCCAGCTTGCTCCGATGTTGAAGACATGGGGTGAGGTGGTCCTTGCTGGCGATTGTGTAGGATGAATACGGGCGACCCGTTGAGCGGACTATGGTTTCGGACTTGGGCGATCTGGTCGATTGGCTAGCTATCTTCGGTCTTCTACCTGCAATAAACAATTTTGCCGATCCCCCTTAGAAACTTGATAGTTTCGTCGTTGAGGAATCGTGCACAGTCGCGGAGTTCGATGGACCAAATCCATGACCATGTCTTGTGCGCGAGCGACATTGTCTGTCTCGTAACTCATTTTATTGTGAGGGTCCTCTGTTAGGCTGTGCCTCGCCTCATATTTAAACAAAGGGCGTGCGGTCTTGGTCTAGAGGAGTCCTTGCGTGGGGCGTCGTCGGATGAATCGACTCCACGTCTGCGGCTAGTTAGCTCTTTTCTACCTCGGATCGTCATGTTGGATGGCAATCCTCGACGGTATACGTTGATACGGGGGTAGTGACGCGTCGCATTTGTCCGGGTTCGCCATGTTAGATGATGAACCTTTGAGGACGGGCGATCGTGTCCACTGATTTGCTTGGAGGGTCCTTCGACTACGCCCGCCTCGTATTTAAACGAAGGGCGAGTGATCTCAGCCCAAAGGAACCTTGCATGGCCTAAGCAGTCGGTTCCATCGACCACCAGGACCATGGCGCACTCTTCTACCTCGGATCGTCACGTTGGATGCCAATCGTCGACGGTGTACGTTGTGCGGGGGAGGCGATCTCGTGCCATAATCCAACATGTTAGATGATGAACTGTAGAGGGCGATCGAGTCCTCCATTTTGGTGATGTAGCTTGATATCGGCGATCGGGCTGGAAGACTGGAGATCATCGTTTGGGCGCCGATCGTGCTGCTCATAGGCTAAGAAGAAACCTTTACCTGGCCAGAAAGTCTGTGGCTTTAGTGCGGAAGATCGCGTAGGTCACGGGATGGTCCTTCGTAAGGTGCCTGAACATAGGCGAATGACCATGGAATCCCCCTAAGACCGAGTAGAGGGCGATCTCATCGCTTACGGGCACGCCGTTGAGGATGATCTCGTCTACCCGGTCGATGTAGTCTGCATCGGATTATTCTTCTCCCTGCCTGATTTGCATCATGCTATGGGGACCTTCCGGCCGAGCGATCTTGGCGGCGAAGTAAGCTGTGAAGCTGTTCGCCAGTTGGTCGAAGGAATTGACGGATCGCAGCGGCAATGAGGTGTACCATCTGTGGGCAAGGTCGTACAACGTCAGTGGGAACATTCAGCATCTGGTTGCGTCGGATGCCCCACACCCAGTCATGTAGATGCAGAACTTGCTTAGGTGAGTATCGGGGTCCGATCTCCCCTCGTACAAAGGTGTTTGTGGAGGAGCGATCCTTTATTGCATGGGAGCGAGCTCGATGTGGACCGCGAGCGGCTCGCTCGGCCCGGAAATCTTGTTACTGGCGCCTGCCCCAGATTCTAGGAGCGCCTTCATGTCTTCGAGCTGGCGTTGCATCGCGGACATTGCTGTAGCTTAGTCGCACGAGGTTTGGCTTCCGGAGTGGGAGCCTAGGCGATCGTGTACCGATCTTCTGGCTCCGCGGTCGCCGACCTCGGTACTTTGGTGAGGAGGAGCCAGATGGCTGGCCTGCCTTTTGGGAGTTGGATACACCGAACTCCTGTGACGGACTCGAGCTCCGTCGTCTCGTGGCTGGGGCCGGACTGCCCCGGTCGCCATGATGGGTCGCTTCCCAGGCAGCTGAAGACGGAGGTGTCTCGCCTTGCGAGCGCCTCTTCTTGCGGATCGAGGCCTCCTGGCGATCGCTGGGATATCAGCCCCTTGAACTTCCGTTTGCTCATGCGGCGGATGGCCGAGGGGGTTATAGCGGGCGGCGCGTCGAAAGCTCTCCGTCGCTCCTGTAGGATGGCCAAGGCCTCTTCGATTTGTTCCGCGGTTTGGAACTGATCGAGCGATAGGCTTGGGCTGTCCCTCGGGGGCTGGATCGAGAGTCTCGGACCGCGGCGGATACCTTCTGCCACAGGCTGTGGCTCGGATTGAGACGGAATGAGGCATCTGGCGGATCGGCCAGCGGCTTTCTTCGACGTAGAGGCAGAAGTCATCATTCTGAAAGCTTTCTTTGAAGCGCAGTGAGTGTCACTTCAAGTATATGCCCCGGAGAATAGTGAGTGTTCTTCGAGACGGTAGAAATAAAATTGAGGGTTAGAAGGTTGCCCTCCTTCTAGCGCCAATTGTTGTTGCCCGAAATATTATCCGAAGATAGATATTGCTGGAATGGTCAAGCAACAGCAAATTGCGAGAGCACGTATGTGGGAATGGAAATAACACAAGATTTGCCGGGTTTGTTAGGCCCGGGCTTGAATGCTCTCGCGAGATGTTATTAATACAAATATTCGGGGATACAAGTATTAATGTAAGAATCTAAATACAATGAGTGTAAAAGATCCTGTTTATCTAGCTCTTGAGCGAAGCTCTGCGTGTTTCGTTTCCGCCGACCGTCTTTCATGTAGAGTTTTGTTTAGACATAAGTAAACTACATAATTCTGATTTCGATCAAGATTTAACTAAAAAGCTTTGTGAATTGAGCAAAGGGAGTGTGACATGAGTCTATTAGTATGAATGATACATAGCAATGACTTGATGACTTTTATGGAAATATTCATCATGGTATTGTGAACCCTGTATGAGAACCTGGTATGCCTGTCGTGTGCGAGAATATACTTGGACTGAGAGTATTGAAAATAATAATGCTATAATTTGATTATTTATTAAGCTCAACAATTCGTTTATTTTTTGTGCAGAATGAACATGCTGCACATTTGCTAGCAGCTTCTTTTTAGAACTTTATAGTTGCAAATATTATCTTTTTTTGTGTGTATAAAAAAATAATTGTTCTTTAGCTATAAAAATGTCCTATTGACGAGTTCATCCGTGAAACACTTAAATGGAATATTTTTTTCTTCTTCTTCGAACATACTTACTGTTGCCTTTCTATTTATAATAGATAAACGATAACTAGTTTAAAATTGTGCTTCTTTCATGTTTCTTTCTTATTCTGCCACTCAGTTGTGCTTCTTTCATGTTTCTTGAAGTTTAAAATTCTTATTTCCTCTGGTTTCTTGATATTAGGTATCCTAAGATGTCAGAGGAAGATTTTGCTGAGGCATGTCCTATTCTATTTGTCAAAAAAATTGCATGCTTGTAGGATTTCAATCAGATCCAGGACAAGGCGAATGCCAAGATTACTGTTGATTAAAGGATTCAGTACTCTAAATTCATAATAAAGGTGATTCTACCCTTTCCTAAAAAGATTAACACAGAACAAATGATGGAAAGGGAATTGGAGGTTAAGATTCAAGGTATATATTTTACCCCTTGTCTTTTCTCTTTCAGACATTGTTTGAGGAATCTCAGAGTTTCTATAGATGAGAAGCTTTTAATTACCCAGACACCTAATAATGTTGCAAACATTGTGAATGTTGTAATATTTTAACAGCCATTGCTTGATTCATTTAATTACTCTTAATTTTTGAATTTTGAAATCTATATCAATTTTAACAGTTCAAAATTGATTATGTGACCGAAAGAGTCATAAGGAGTTGTAGCCTAATTCTTCTAGATCTGCTGCCTTTATCCGAACCTTTACCACTAATCAAGAAGGTAATATACTGATGTTACCCTTCCCGCCTTTCTCAGATCACACTCCTCATTTACATATATACACACAAACAATCACTCTGGAAACAGATCTCTTATAAATCTGTTTTTAATATAAAATATGTTTAACTATTTTGTTTTGTTCTTAGATCTGTACATTGAGGTTTGCTGTGTGTTTGTTTGATGAAGTTGAATAGCAACTAATTTGGCATGGAAATATGCAACATTGCCTGATCCTAACAACAAAGTGAAGTTGATGTGTAATTTTTGTGGAAAGATTACAAATGGTGGAGTTTTTCGAATGAAGGAACACCTCATGGTAGGGCAGATTGCCTTAAGTTTGAATCTTGTTATTATATTGTTGTTTTAGTTGTTTTATGACGATTGAATTTGCGTATAACACTGGGTTTACTGGATATCTTCTTTGTCTTCTGCACCACATTTACCCCCCTTGCTGTGTCAACTATCAACAAAAAGGATTGTTCAGCTCTGTTAAAGACGAAAGGCTATCAATCCTTACTGTGTATTAATAACAATAAGATTATTAGATATGTTAGAAACATTCAAATATGTATATATATATATATTATAATTTTATTATTTATTATTTATACCTTGTCGACTTATCTGACCACCCACCGACTAGGCTCGACTGGTCGACGTAATAACTTTCTTGAATATGTGGATTGTTACAGGAAGAGCTTGATTGGAATGATATGTTGATAAAACGCTACATTGGGAGGGAGGTATGAATGACCAAAGTTTACTACTGCTGTCCTATTTATTGTAGATTTTAGATGGCCTTGGTTGATATTTTAGATGGCCATGGTTGATAAGTATAATTCTACTTATATATTGCTTTTATGTTTGGTGTTGGTATATATTGTTTTACAATTTTACTGAAATTTTAGATGTGTTGCATATTGTTATTTTGTTAATAGGGTAGTTGACTTATGAAGCAGGAATTAAGATAATTTTCCATTATTGTTATTATTTGTATTTTATGTTTCTGTTGATTATTGAGGGAAAGACTTGATACTTTTATTTACAGGCTGATGTTAAGAAAGCTCTTGAAACTGAAGGCGTTGAGTATGCTATTAAATTGATTCATGATGGCAAAGAACACCGACCATCTTATCTAATTGGGAGACTTATTCAGAAAAAGGAACCAAAGTCGAAGTCTTCAGTATCACCATCCGTTCAAGTTGCTGATCACTATTTGGCGGACATGTGGGGATGACAATGTCACTCCTTGACTGATCTCATCATTTTATATTTGTGCTAGCTAAGTGACTCAAGTAGTTTTGTTATATTTATTTATTGCAATGGTAACTTATTCTTAGCTATTAAATAGTACTTAAGCTAATTGTTGAATGGCATTTTAAGTTAGATTTTGGATGTTGGGTTATGTAAGCGCATTTGGCTGTTTGATTATGGATTGAATATTTGGCAGTCATGTATTTTGGATGTTGTTATGGTTGACAGTGTTTTAATGGTATTGATTGTTTTATGGTAATAAATATTTTCCAATATAACATGTTGCTTTTTACTATGAAAAATGTTGGTAAAAAGCTGTAAAAATGTTGCCATAGATTCTAATTATAATTCTTTCTCTTGGCAAATTATAAAAATTGTGTTGGCAAAGATTAAAAGTGTATTGGAAAAAGTTAGAACTGTTCATATATAAGTGTAGCCATAGTGTTAAAGTTGTTGGTAAAGATGTCAAAGTGTTTCACAATTTAATGTTACATTAGACCTCATGAGTGTTAGCATAGGTCTACAGCTACACCAACATTTGTGTCACTAAATATATAAAAGTGTGGCCTTATATCTACAGCAACACAAAATCTAATGTAGGCACAGACAAGAACAGTGTTGGCATATGGGTCTATTGTTACACTTTTTTCACATATTACCAAAAACAAGAAAAGTGTTACCTTAGACCCCTATGGTTGCGGCCGTTTTTGTAACACCTTCAAATTTGGTCAAAGTGTAGCCGTAGCCTGTTTTTTTGCCTTCAGCTACACTTTTTGGACTTCTGAACACAGTTTTTCAGGTGTTGCTGAAACCCATTTATGGTGTAGTGATTGGATAGATATTGTAAGGAGTATTGTGGTTATCATGTTGTGATAAATTGATAATCAAGGAATTGGGAATTGTAAGTAGTTCGCCTTATTATCAATCGTAGAGTCGTGGTCCCAACGTTAGGAGTTGAAGTAGGATAAGAAATCAATCAGGAAGGGGGGAATCGTTGTTATTCGTCATTTTTACGAGATATTAATCATGAATATGTAATTAGGTTGATCTCTCGATTAATAGTGGTCGTTCGATCTATTGTTCACAAGAAGGGAATTACCTCGTCGGAATTAAGGCAAGTGATATCTTGCTCAGACTATGTTAGTTTAAATTACGATATTGATTGTATTTCGTTACTTGTGAGTTTTGTGTTTTTACCTTCCTTAGAAGTTTGAGATTGATGGGCCGATGTGTTGGGGGTAAAACCCGTATGGTACCCATACGGAGATGTGTTGAGGGATAAAACTTGAATGGTACCCACGTCCGGAGTATTCCTGTGTAGATACTTCTGTGACCCTTGGTTGCGATCGTGGGAGTTTATGTGTTGGTAGAAAAGAAAATGTTGAGTATTCTGTGAACTTTTTGTCAAATCGAATTATGATATTGTTCCGCGGATTTATCTTATTCTATTGATGAATTTTAATTATACACTATGTGACTAGGTTGGCTGGCACGATTCTTCGTGCCAGGCAAATTTGTTGAATATGTGCAGGACATTCCCGAAGGTTCCGGTCAGGCTTGAGCAGTGTTGGGAAGGAGTCTTGTTATTTTGTTTCTTTTGAATTAAACTCTTGATTCTAAAATTATGTAATAACCGTATTTGTGAATTTATTTCCTAAAGTATTTCATTTTCGTATTTGTGTCATTGTGGAATCACTTTCTTAATAATTATTTAAAGGAGTTTATAAAATCTTTAAAATAGCCTTGTGGGTCCCACGGCACTGCAACGCCCCGGTAAATCTTGGGGGTGTTACAGAAAATGGTATCAGAGAAAAACATCTATGTTGAAGGTTTTACCAAAATGTTTTTGAAAATGTTTGAGGGTTTTCAAAGTCCAACACTCCAAGCGACCGCAACTCCTCGAGGAATGTCAAGGTGAGGAACACGTATGTTTCTTGAAAATCGGGTATGATGTTTGAACTCAATAGAACTCAAAGAATAATTGTGCTGAACTGACTCTATAGATCGAACATTTATCACAATGGCACGTCGTGGAGCTAGGAGAATCGTGAATGACGCTCAGGGCTTCGCTGTGAACCAAAATTAAGACAGGAACACCGCTGAAACCATTCCAGCCAGAGACCAGCCACCGTCCAATAATCAAAATGAATAGGAGGCAGAAAACCAGAACAAAAGGGGAATAGATCCGACTTTCGTTCAGACTCTCGCCCAGGCCATTGCAATGGTGATCGCTTAGGTTAACTGAGCGGAGCGGGTACCAGGCATTAACTGTAATAGCCGGTTGTAATTCAGTAATAATCATTCAGTAATTATCATTCAGTAATTGTCACTCAGTAATTATTCACTCATTAATAATCATTCATCGTTCATATTCATTCATTGTATTCACCATTCAGAGTAATTTGTATCGTGTATCAGTTGTTATTCGTCATTCTATCTGGTTGGAGAATCGGACCGAGCATCTTACCATTATCATCTTTGTAGCTGGCTGTGTGTGATGAGTAGCGCACAATACGTACTCTTCATTAGCGCACGCTAATTGAGTACGGGTAGCGAACGCTATCTCTCAGTATTAGCGCACGCTAGCATGGTTCAGGCTGACAGTCCAGAAGGCACTAGACTGCAGTTGAGTTGATGTAGCGCACGCTATGAATGGTAAGTAGCACACGCTATGCAATCCGTGTAGCGGGCGCTAAGGCCGATCAGGCAGAGTCCAGTGGGTACTGGACTGATTTTGGATTAATTCCTAGCGCACGCTATGAATGGATATTAGCGTACGCAAATGGTCTAGTAGCGCACGCTGAGTTTTGGGTGTAGCGCATGCTATTGTGAGCAGATCAGAGAACAGGAGATTCTGGACTTCAGTCACTGGACATCAGATATTAGCTAGCGCACGCTAACATTTGGAGTTAACGCACGCTATTGGGAGGAGTTAGCGCACGCTATCGGGAGGAGTTAGCGCACGCTAACAAGGCAGTCAGAGCTCACTAGACTGTCCGGTTAACTCGCTAGCGCACGCTAAATATGAGGGCTTAGCGTGCGATAAGCTGGAACAGTATAAATAGGACAGTGCAGTCCAGATTCGTCATTTTTCATCTCACTTCATTCCTTCGGCAATTTTGGCCGATTTCAGATGTTTTGGAGAGATTTCTTCGAACTGAATTTATCTATCATCATCATCAAGCTTATCATTCGGATTAATCATCATTTCATCATCTCCATCACATCAAATCAAGGTAATAATTTCTTGGATCTAGAATTTCAGATTTTGGGTATTTTCCTTCCGATTTCTTCGTGTAAGCTTGGATTGCTGTTGGAATGTGTTAGATGTGGATTATCTACCTTAGATACATGTATTCCTACAGATTTATTGATGTGTTTTTCAGATTTGACGAATATTTGGAGAATTAATCGAGAACACTTTAGAGTTGACTTTGATTTTGGGGGTTTTCGATTAGATGTTGTCGTTAACTTGATTTGTGGATTCCTATTGGATTATTGATATCATTGAAGGTGTTTTGTTGGTTTGAACTACTCATTTTGGAGTTTGGTTTCGATATATTCGGGTTTAGATATTATCAAAGGATGTATGTTTGCTAAGTGTTTGTTTGAATGCCTCAATGAGTTTGGATATTGTTGTATCGACCTTTGAGTTAGTCGTAATTCATGATTGATACGTATATTGAGCGGATTATTGATAATTGTGTTTCAAGGTTGTTAGATCGACCGACACCTCATTGTAGGACGTTTGTTCGAGGAAGGACATTCTTCACCGGTGTTGTGTAAGTTAATTCTTACTCGGTTACAAGGATATTCATTCCTTTCGTTGTTCATTCATAATCATAATTCATTCATAATGTATTAATCGTATTGAGACTTGTAATTGTCAAACAATCACTTCATTCACGAGGAGTGACGGTTCCAATCATTTCATTGAGCTATCATTCATTTCACTATCATTTCATCTCGGTGAGTCATTCTTGACTTTGTCGGATTGTTATTCATTAATATTCTTCATGGTCACTCTTGTCCATATGACCTTCTGGGTTCATATTGCGTGGCCGGGTGGGGATGTGTGGAATTTTTAGTCGGGCACGTGATAGTCATGTGATTGGGTTCACCGACACATTGGACTGTGCACACGGTAACGTACCTCCGTGAGACTAATTAGGTACAAGGACGGGTATGTCCGGACACTTGTCTTGTGTACTTGCACATACCATTGCGGGCGTACTATGATGCCCCTCTTCAGCTTAATTTCATAATTGAGATATATCATGATTGTGTTTATTCAACTCTTGAGGATTGTTGTTTTGTGTAACTGACCCCGTTGGGGGATGTTGTTTTCAGGTCATGGCAAGGCTAAGGCACGGGAAGAGAACGTTGACGGCGAGGAGTCCCAGTGATACTACTAGGGGCCCCCAGTCCTTTCAGTCTTTATGTCTTCTTCATTTTTATTTCCACTGCAGACTTCCATTTGAATGCTCATTTTATTCAGTATTGTGTATTTTATCTTCATATAAAATATACATGTATTCGGTATTATCTTGGGTGTGTTGTACTTGAAACTCCTCATCAAAGTAATTGATGATATAATGTGGTTCGGTACTACAATTATATTATTTAAGTCATTCATTTTGATTTGCCTGGTGGGTCCCAGTCGGGGGTCCACGGCACTGTAATAGTCGCCTAATTTGGGGTGTTACAGAGTTGGTATTGGAGCGTGATTTTGAATACTACCTTTCGAGTCATGTCTCATTTGAAATCATCGTTCATCAGACTAGTATCATTGGACTTTCGCATCACGCGTGACCTGTGCAATAACCGAGACCCTCAGACCAAAGAACAGTAAGATTTCTGACGCCATGGTATAATTTCTGGCAATAAGAATCACTCATTCATCATTCCACAGTCAACAATCCTCAATCATCATTTTCATTTTTGATCATGTCGATCATGTTAACTCATTAATCACTCAGTTCATTTCACTGTTCAGTTGTCGATCTTGAGGATCGTATCATTAATCTTGTTAACTTGTTCAAGATAATTATTTCAAGAATTTCATCAAGATAATCACGTCACTTCAGTTGATCACTCATGTAATCATTGTGTTTGAGCGCGTATGCTCATTTTCATCATTTCATAACGTAATCATAATGTGATATTCATGCGAGATATATGATTATCATGTGACTTTCCCACTTCAGTATGGAAAGAGCTGGCAGAGGACGCGGGGGAAGAGGCCACGGTGCGGGCCGAAACCCGAGAGCTCGTGTGAATACACGCGTGAACGAGAGGAATAATGCTAATTCATCGAGCACCGACGCTGCCACTCATTCACCTGGAAATGATCATTCACTGTCAGGGAGTCGTCCCTGGGACACAGCTCAATTAGAAGGTGTTTGGGTTGATCTACTTGCTTTTATGCAGGGCATGATGGCCCAGATGACTCAAATGGCACGCCTCATGGAGACGATGCAGAATTCAGCTACTCAGAATCAACAGGCTCCTCCGCCGCCACCTCAGGGGCAAGAGAGGGGTGTAAGCAGTATCATTGGCGACATCTCTCGCCAAAGACCACCTACCTTTGAGGGCTCGTCTGAGCCGGCGGATATTGTTCACTGGCTTGAGCATTTAGAGAAGTTGTTTGCTATGGTGGAGTGTCCCGAAGGGCACAAAGTTTCAGTCGCGGCTTACTATCTAGGTAAGAGCGCTCATTCATGGTGGTTATCGTTGAAGCCCACCGATGGATCTTGTACTTGGGATCAATTCAAGACTCTCATGATGGAGAGGTATTATCCGGCCCCACTCAAGGAGGCCAAGTTATCAGAGTTACTCACTCCCGACCTCTCAGCGGACGATGATGTTCTCGCCATCGCCGAGAAATTTCAAGAGCTTCTTCCTTTCGCCTCGTCTATTATTCACTCCGAGGCGGACAAGATCAAGTATTTCATCAAGAGGTTGAAACCTCGTATGCGGATGCAGCTGCTTAATCACAATTGCACCACCCTGGCTGAATTCATCGAGAAAGCTCTTACTTATGAGCTTACTACTAAGGAGATTTCCAAGCAATAACCTTCATCTGCTAGCAAGAAGTCAAAGAATCGTAATCATTCTGAAGGCAGTCAGGCCACTTTCAAGAAGCCTCGTGCGGGCTCTACTTTTCTCTGAGCGACCTCCTATGGCACCTAGACCCGCGGAATCTCAGTCCCGTGCGGCCAGTTCGGCCATCACCTATTTCAACTGTGAAGAACAGGGTCATTTCAGAACCAAGTGCCCGAGGCTGACTGTCACATGCCATAACTGTGGGATTGCTGGCCATAAGGCCCGCTTTTGCCGAGGAGACTCTAAACCTACTCCGGCGTCATATCAGGCCCCGAGACAGTCAGTAGTTCAGAATTAGGCCACACAGTCCGCGTCGTTCAAGACAACGGTAGCAAACAAAGGCGGAGCCAAAGGCTATCAGACGGGAGCGTCCGGTTCAGGGGCCGGTAATCCCCGAATTTATGAGATGAAGAAGGCCGACGATCCAGAGGCCCGAATGATCTCAGGTACACTCAAAATTCTATCTCAACCTGTGTGTACCCTTTTTTATACTGGTGCATCGCATTCTTTCATTTCCGAGTCATGTTTGAGTAGACTACGTCTGGGTAGTGCTACTAGTTGTGAGCCTTATGTCATTGGTCTACCTGATGGTCGAAGAATTATCGGGAATCGTGAGATTAAGGATTGTCCGATTCAACTTCATGGCCGTGATTGGTTAGCAGACCTAATCGTGGTAGATTTACCGAGAGATGACGTCATCCTACGTATTGATTGGATGGATCGTCACGATGCCATCATTTGTGTCCGTAAGCGTATGGTCACTATCATTTCAGACGATGGAGTCGAATGTGTATTTCAGGGAGGTAATCCCAGTTGTTCCGGGAGAGTCATCAACTTGATGAAAGGAGTAAAATTACTCAATCAGAGATGTGTCGGGTATTGGTGCTATATGACCAAGACAGAGAAACCATCAGTAATGTTGACGGATATTCCTGTAGTGAGAGAATATGCCGATGTGTTTCCAGACGAGTTACCTGGTTTGCGTCCACAGAAAGATGTGGAATTCACGATTGAGTTGGAGCCTGGTACGTCTCCAATATCGAAGGTACTGTACCGGATGGCCCCGACCGAAATGCAGGATTTGAAGAATCAATTAGAGGATTTGATCGAGAAGGGTTATTTTCGACCGAGTGCGTCCCTATGGGGAGCACCAATGTTATTTGTCAAGAATAAGGATGGTTCGTTTCGCTTGTGTATTGATTACCGGGAATTGAACCGGGTGACGATCAAGAATAAATATCCTCTACCCCGTATTGATGATCTTTTGGATCAACTTCAGGGAGTTTCAGTATTTTCCAAGATCGACTTAAGATCTGGATATCATCAGTTGCGAATTCGAGAGTCGGATATCGCAAAGACGGCGTTCCGAACACGCTATGGTCAATATGAGTTTGTGGTAATGCTGTTTAGGTTAACTAATGCACCTGCGGTATTCATGGAATTAATGAATTGAGTTTTCATCGACTATTTGGATCAGTTCGTGGTTGTCTTCATTGATGACATTTTAATTTATTCTCGTGACCGGGAAGAGCAGGAGTTTCACCTTCATCAGGTGCTCGACGTGTTGAGATGAGAGCAACTTTATGGAAAGTTTTCCAAATGTGAGTTCTGGATGTCCGAAGTGACATTTCTCGGACATGTAATTTCATCAGACGGAGTTCGTGTCGACACTCAAAAGACGGAGGCTATCCGAGATTGGCAACCTCCGACGAACATTAAGGAAATCCGAAGTTTCCTCGGATTAGCTAGTTATTATTGGAGATTTGTGGAAGGATTTTCTAAAATTGCTCAACCCATGACAAACCTTTTACGGAAGGATAAGAAATACACGTGGTCCGACGCGTGTCAACAGAGTTTTGAGGAACTCAAGAGCCGGTTAATTTCATCACCTGTCCTTTCTTTACCGCAAGGGACGGAAGTATTTGTGGTTTATAGTGATGCGTCCGAACAGTGTCTCAGATGTGTACTAATGTAGAACGGGAAAGTTATTGCTTATGCTTCACGGCAATTGAGACCTTACGAGGTTAATTATCCAACCCACGACCTAGAACTAACAGTCGTGGTGTTCGCATTGAAGATTTGGCGTCATTATCTTTATGGTGTTACCTATCAAATATTCACCGATCATAAGAGTTTGAAGTATATATTTACTTAAAATGAGTTAAATATGCGACAGAGGCGGTGGTTGGAACTAATCAAAGATTATGATATTGAGATACTTTACCACCCGGGCAAGGCGAACGTTGTCGCCGACGCTTTGAGTCGTAAGTCCGTTCAGGAGCAGATGCTTGCTCGTCTAACAGTTCAGAAGGAACTTCAGCAGGAATTCCTTAGACCCGAGATCGAGGTCTGGTTACAGCGAGTGCAAGGTAAGCTTTGCATGTTAGAGATTTCATCGCCACTTGAGGAGGCAATCAGAGTGAATCAGGGTTCAGACCCATTGTTCTTGCACATTCGAGATGATGTGACTCAGGGGAAAGCCCCTGTATTTGTGGTCCACGAGGATGGACTTTTGCGATTTAAGAATCGGTTATGCATACCGGCGAATGACGAGTTGAAAAACTCGATTTTGAGAGAAGCTCATGCTACCCCTTATTCCATTCATCAGAGGTCTAGCAAGATGTACAAAGACTTGAAACAAAATTACTGGTGGAGTAACATGAAGCGACAAGTCGCAGAATTTGTTTCGAGATGTTTAACCTGTCAGCAAGTCAAGATAGAACATTAGCGACCGGCGGGTATGCTGAAACCGCTCCCTATTCCAGAGTGGAAGTGGGAGGATATTTCAATGGACTTCATCACGAGTTTGTCGACGAGTCGTCGTGGCATGAATACAATTTGGGTAATTGTGGACCGTTTGACTAAGTCAGCTCTTTTCCTTGAGATTAAGGATACGTGGGGTCCTGAGAGACTTGCTCAGTTGTTCATCAAAGAGATAGTGAGACTGCACGGTACTCCTAAGTGTATCGTTTCCGATCGTGACAAACGATTTGTGTCACATTTTTGGAAATCAGTTCATCGTGCTATGGGGACTCAGCTTAATCTCAGCATAGCTTTTCATCCTCAGTCCGACGGACAATCAGAGAGGACTATTCAGACATTGGAGGATATGTTGAGGGCATGCGTCCTCGATTGGAAAGATAATTGGGAAGCCCAACTACCGTTGATCGAGTTCACGTACAATAACAGTTGGCATGTTTCTATTAAGATGGCACCTTACGAGGCCTTGTACGGTCGTCGTTGTCGATCTCCTTTGTATTGGGATGACTTATCAGAATCAATCGGCACCGAGCCCGATATGCTTATAGCCGCCTGTGAGAAAGTAGCATTGATCAGGAGTCGTTTGTTGACCGCTCAGAGTCGACAGAAATCATACGCAGATAACCGTCGTCGGCTATTAGAGTTTGAGGCGGGTGACCATGTTTTGGTCAAGGTATCCCCGAGTCGAGATATCTTCCGTTTCGGGAAGAGGGAAAAGTTGAGTACGAGATTCATTGGACCATTTGAAATTTTGGATCGAGTAGGTGAGCTAGCTTATCGATTGGCCTTACCTCCAGCGTTGATCCGAATTCATAATGTGTTTCACATCTCTCAATTGCGGAAGTATGTTGCCGACACGAGTCACATACTTCAGTTCGACAAAATCGAGATCGCGGATGATCATTCGTATGAGGAGCGTCCTATACGAGTTTTAGGGCATCGAATCAAACAGTTGAGGAACAAGACGATTCCTTTGGTTAAAATTCAGTGGTCTAGACACGGAGTCGAAGAGGCTACTTGGGAAACTGAGGATAGTATGCGAGAGAGTTATCCCGAGTTGTTTGACCCTTAGTTTCGGGGACGAAACTCTTTTAAGGGGGGTGTATGTAATACCCGGTTGTAATTCAGTAATTATCATTCAGTAATTACCATTCAGTAATTGTCACTCACTAATTATTCACTCATTAATAATCATTCATCGTTCATATTCATTCATTGTATTGACCATTCAGAGTAATTTGTATCGTGTATCAGTTGTTATTCGTCATTCTATCTGGTTGGAGAATCAGACCGAGCATCTTACCATTGTCATCTTTGTAGCTGGCTGTGTGTGATGAGTAGCGCACGCTCCGTACTCTTCATTAGCGCGCTCTAACTGAGTACGGGTAGCGCACGCTATCTCTCAGTATTAGCGCACGCTAGCGTGGTTCAGCCGATACCCGTAAGGCACCGGATCGCAATGAGTTGATGTAGCGCACGCTACGAATGGTAAGTAGCGCACGCTAATAAGTTTGGATAGCACATGTTATGCAATCCGTGTAGCGGGCGCTAAGGCCGACCAGGCAGAGTCCAGTGGGTACTGGACTGATTTTGGATTAATTCCTAGCGCACGCTATGAATGGATATTAGCGTACGCTAATAGTGTAGTAGTGCACGTTGAGTTTTGGGTGTAGCGCACGCTATCGCGAGCAGATCAGAGAACAGGAGATTCTGGACTTCAGTCACTGGACATCAGATATTAGCTAGCGCACGCTAACATTTAGAGTTAACGCACGCTATTGGGAGGAGTTAGCGCACGCTATCAGGAGGAGTTAGTGCACGCTAACGAGGCAGTCAGAGCTCACTGGACTGTCCGGTTAACTCTCTAGCGCATGCTAAATATGAGGGCTTAGCGTGCGCTAAGCTGGAACAGTATAAATAGGACAATGCAGTCCAGATTCGTCATTTTTCATCTCACTTCATTCCTTCAGCGATTTTGGGCGATTTCGGATGTTTTGGAGAGATTTCTTCGAGCTGAATTCATCTATCATCATCATCAAGCTTATCATTCAAATTAATCATCATTTCATCATCTCCATCACATCAAATCAAGGTAATAATTTCTTGGATCTAGAATTTTGGATTTTGGGTATTTTCCTTCCGATTTCTTCGTGTAAGCTTGGATTGTTGTTGGAATGTGTTAGATATGGATTATCTACCTTGGATACATGTATTCCTACGGATTTATTGATGTGTTTTTCGGTTTTGACGAATATTTGGAGAATTAATCGAGAACACTTTAGAGTTGACTTTGATTTTGGGGGTTTTCGATTAGATGTTGTCGTTAACTCAATTTGTGGATTCCTATTGGATTATTGATATCATTGAAGGTGTTTTGTTGGTTTGAACTACTCATTTTGGAGTTTGGTTTCGATATATTCGGGTTTAGATATTATCAAAGGATGTATGTTTGCTAAGTGTTTGTTTGAATGCCTCAATGAGTTTGGATATTGTTGTATCGACCTTTGAGTTAGTCGTAATTCATGCTTGATACGTATATTGAGCGGATTATTGACACCTCATTGTCGGACGTTTGTTCGAGAAAGGACATTCTTCACCGGTGTTGTGTAAGTTAATTCTTACTCGGTTAAAAGGATATTCATTCCTTTCGTTATTGTTCATTCATAATCATAATTCATTCATAATGTATTAATCGTATTGAGACTTGTAATTGTCAAATAATCACTTCATTCATGAGGAACGACGGTTCCAATCATTTTATTGAGCTTTCATTCATTTCACTATCATTTCATCTTGGTGAGTCATTCTTGACTTTATCGGATTGTTATTCATTAATATTATTCATGGTCACTCTTGTCCATATGACCTTCTGGGTTCATATTGCGTTGTCGGGTGGGGATGTGTGGAATTTTTAGTCGGGCACGTGATAGTCATGTGATTGGGTTTACCGACACATTGGACTGTGCACACGGTAACGTACCTCCGTGAGACTAATTAGGTACAAAGACGGGTGTGTTCGGACACTCGTCTTGTACACTTGCGCATACCATTAGGGGCGTACTATGATGCCCCTCTTCAGCTTAATTTCATAATTGAGATATATCATGATTGTATTTATTCTACTCTTGAGGATTGTTGTTTTGTGTATCTGACCCCGTTGGGGGATGTTGTTTTCAGGTCATGGCAAGGCTAAGGCACGAGAAGAGAACGTTGACGGCGAGGAGTCCCAGTGATACTATTAGGGCCCCCCAGTCCTTTTAGTCTTCATGTCTTCTTTTTTATTTCCGCTGCAGACTTCCATTTGAATGTTCATTTTATTCAGCATTGTGTATTTTATCTTCATATAAAATATACATGTATTCGGTATTATCTTGGGTGTGTTGTACTTGAAACTCCTCATCGGAGTAATTGATGATATAATGTGGTTGGTTACTATAATTATATTGTTTAAGTCATTCGTTTTCATTCGCCTGGTGGGTCCCAGTCGGGGGTCCACGACACTGTAATAGTCGCCTAGTTTGGGGTGTTACATTAACATTGAAGAAAATGCCGGAAAGGACTGATGGCTGGGAGAGATGCTGAAAGCTAGGTCACCATTGTTCAACGGTTCGGGATATTAATATGTGGACGACTGGATCTCTGAAATGGAGACTCTTTCGAGGTAATCGGTTGCCCAGTGAACCGAAAGGTGCCACTGGGGATCAACCACCTCCGTGACACTGCTACCCGATGGTGGAGGACCTATAAGCCGTAGGACAGGGTAGTCGGGTTGGCCGAGTTTTCTAAACTGTTGAGATATGAGTACTGCCCCAAGTCATCTCAAACTGCCCGAGCACGGAATTTCTTCAGTGCTGGACCACAGAATTTGCCGGTGCCAGAGATCATTCGAGCCTATCGAACCAAAATAAGCTATGTCTCACAAATAGTTCCATCTGAATATCAATGGATATGTCACCTTGCACAACGGTTGCCGGAAGACGTCCAACGTTATGCAGCCACATTTCACTGTACGACTTTAACGGTGTATGAGTACGTAGTCACAGCGTATGCCGATACTGTTGTTAGTTCTGACATCGGGCATAATCAGAAGAAGCAGAAGACGTCTAACCAGTCTGGGAGCACCAGTAGAATGAACTCGGGAACTAGTTTCTCCTCTAAATTAGTGGTTTCGTACCAACAGAAGGGCACATCCGACCGGCCTCTCCACCGGAACTATTTCAACTGTGGCATAGCCGGACATACCATGAGCCACTGTCATGAGGTGGCTACCAAATGTTTTTCATGCGGGAAGAGTGGGCATATGTCTCGCTGCTGCTCGTGAGCCAACACTGCACCAAATCCAGCCTATCAGAGTCAGCAAGGTTCTGTACAGTCATCCAGGGCACCCGCCATTTCCAACTACCGAGCTCCACCCTATCAAACTCAACCCCCATCACACAGTGCCGGAAGAGGATGTGGGCGCGGAGGAGACACTGCACCCTCCTCTGGGATGCTACCATCCCGCATGTTCGAATTAAGGGCTACCAATGACCAACCCGCACCTGCTGTCTCAGGTACACTTCTTGTTAATTCCCAGCCTGTTCATGTACTGTTTGATAATGGAGCGATACACTCGTTTATATCTGTGGAATGTGTTAAACATTTAAACCTTTCCCGTGTACCTTGTGAATCTTTTACTATTAAACTACCTAATGGTAGCAGAGTTGTAGGTAATCTAAAAGTTCGAGACTGTCCGATCTGTATCGATGATCGGGGCTAGATGGTGAATCTAATGGTTTTCCCACTTCAGAACGAGGATATCATTTTGGGTATGGACTGGATGACCATGCACAGGACGATATTAGACACTTACCACCTGACCATTTCCATTATGACTTGTGACGGTGCCACTCACATAATCAGGGGTCGAGAACACTTCAGTACAAAATGATCTCTCAGCCTTCTTGCATCGGAAGTATATTGTGACACTCGAGAGATGTATTACTGGTGTTATGTTCTCCAGGAGGAAACATCACAAGTACCGGTCGTTAACATTCCTGTGGTGAGTGAATTTCCAGATGTTTTCTCGATGAATTACCAGCGCTGCCGCCACGACGGGAGGTCGATCTCGCGACTGAACTTGAGTCGGGAACGACACCTATCTCCAAAGCACATTATAGGATGGCACCATCTGAAATGAAGGAATTAAAAATATAACTCGAGGAATTGTTAAAAAAGGCACTAATCCGTCCGAGTACTTCATCGTGGGGTGCGCCGGTCTTTTTTGGGAAGAAAAAGGATAACTCCTTATGCTTGTGTATCGACTACAAAGACCTAAACGAAGTCACTATCAAGTTGGCCACTTCCAAGAATTGATGATCTACTCGATCAATTACAGGGAGCGACGGTGTTCTCAAAAATCGATTTACGGTCTGGATATCACCAATTGAGGATTCGGGAGGAGGATATTCCCAAGAATGCATTTATATCAAGATGTGGACACTATGAGTACATGGTGGTGTCGTTTGGCTTAACCATTGCCCCAGCCATTTTTATGGAATTGATGAACAAGGTTCTGACGGATTTCCTCCATAAGTGTGTGGTGGTTTTTATTGATGACATTTTAATCTATTCCCGGAGCTGATAGGAACACGAGGGACACTTGAGATAGATGTTAAGTATTTTGATGCAACACCAACTCCATGCAAAACTTTCCAAATGCGAGTTTTGGATGTCGGAGGTGACTTTTATGGGATATGTTATTTCCGCAGAAGGCGTCAGGGTAGATCCGCAAAAGATTGAGACAGTGATGAGTTCGAAACCACCAAAGAACGTTAAGGAAGTAAGGAGTTTCTTGGCATTGGCAGGTTATTATCAATAGTTCGTCGAGGCCTTTTCTTATATCGCTCGGCCGTTGACGAACCTACTAAGGAAAAGTGCCAAGTTCGTTTGGACTATGGATTGTCAGGAGAGCTTCGACGAGCTAAGGAGGAAACTGACTACTGCTCTGGCATTAGTACAATAGCGGGGCACGAGAGGATTCGTAATATACACGGATGCATCTAAACATGGACTGAGGTGTGTCTTCATGCAATATGACAAGGTTGTTGCATACGCCTCTCGACAACTTAAGACGTACGAAGTGAACTACCCAACGCATGACCTAGAACTAGCTGCAGTGATCCACGCTCTTAAAATTTGGAGGCACTACCTTTATGGGGTTACCTGTAAGATTTTTACGGACCACAAGAGTTTAAAATACATCTTCACCCAAAAGGAGTTAAACATGAGACAGAGGCGTTGGCTGGAGCTAATCAATATTATGACGTGGAGATTTTATACCACCTTGGAAAGGCCAACGTAGTAGCAGATGCACTTAGTCAGAAGAGTACGCAAGAAGTGATGCTATCCGGCTTAACGGTACAGACAGAACTGCAACAGGACCTCATGAGGGATGGCATTGAAGTATGGATACAACGTCGCTAGAGACAGTTGTGCTTAATTAATATTCATTCATCCTTATTGGATGAGATACTTCTACCACAGATGGAAGACCCCGAACTACGTACACTCGATGCAAGAGCCTAAGAGGGAGTTATTTCAGACTACATGATCCAAGGGGGATTGGAAAGATTTAAGAATAGAATCTGTATTCCACCAAATGATGAGCTAAAGCAAACTATACTCAAGGAAGCTCATTCTACTCCCTATTCCGTTCAACCCGGAGTGAGCAAAATGTACAAAGATTTGTGGAAGAACTTTTGGTGGAAAAACATGAAACAGTAAGTAGAATGATTTGTTGCTTGATGTATGACGTGACAACAAGTAAAGATCGAACACCGTAGACCAGACGGAATCATGCAGCCCTTGCCCATTCTGGAATGGAAATGGGAAAGCATATTAATGGATTTTGTCACCAAGTTACTAGTGACAGCGGGAGGAAAGGACGCGATATGGGTTATTGTCGACCGACTGACGAAGTCGGCACATTTTATTCCAATCCATCAAACTACTGGAACGGAGCTGTTGGCCACCATTTTTATCCGAGAAGTCGTGAAACTACATGGCATCCCCTCAGCAATCATATTAGATAGAGACACCAGGTATGTGTCCCGTTTCTAGAAAGGTGTCCACAAGGCTATGGGTACTCAATTACATTTCATCACAGCCTATCATCCTCAGACAGACGGACAGACAGAACATACGATACAGACCCTGGAAGATATGCTGAGAGCATGTGTGCTTGATTGGGGCAAGGATTAGGTTAAACACCTTTGTTTAGCAGAGTTCTCATACAACAACAGTTGGCATGCAAGCATAGGCATGGCACCCTTCGAGGCCTTGTACGGTAGGAGATGCAAGTCTCCCCTATGTTGGGACGATGCTTCCGATGTTATTGCTACCGATATATACCTAATACAGGAATCTATCAAGAAAATTTCCATTGTTCGAAAACACATGTTAGCAGCACAGAGCCGCTTAAGTCATATGCTACGGATTTCCAATGATCGTTGGAATTCTAGTCGGGGACCACATTTAGGTCAAAGTATCACTGATGCGGGGCATTCGACATTTTGGCCAGAAGGGCAAGTTGAGCCTGAGATTTATCGGCCCGTTCGAGATATTGGACCGAGTTGGTAGACTCGCTTATCGATTAGCACTACCGGCATCATTAGATGGAGTACATAATGTCTTCCACGTCTCCCTATTGAGAAAGTACGTTTACGATCCGAGTCACAAGATCAATTTCGAAGAAGTAGAGATTTCTAATGATGCTACCTTCAGAGAAGTGCCAATCGCGATTCTAGATCGATGCATAAAGACTCTAAGGAATAAAGCCATACCACTTGTGAAGGTTCAGTGGTCGCATCACGACATTGAAGAAGCAACTTGGCAGACCGAATCGAGCATGAGAGAGAGTCACCCCGAGCTATTTTCTTAGTTTCGAGACGAAACTTTTTTTAAGGGGGTGGTATGTAATACCACGGGTATTTCATGCTGTTAAATAATATATAGTTTAATTTTTGCAATTATATATTGTAATATCCGTGTATTTTATTAATTATGTAAGCTATTTTGGAAGTATTATGTTGAGAATTTGATTTGTAATGTTCATGTTGTATCGTTTGACATTTAGAAACGTGTGTATATTGGTCAGGTTGTGATTGTTCTGACAGGAATTCGTGGTTTTAATGCTGGGAAGTAGCAGTTAGCGCACGCTGGACAGAATTACTAGCGCACGCTAACCATTTATCCGTAGCGCACGCTACTATTGTTCGTAGCGCACGTTAGGCCGACTGGGCAGTAGGCTTTCTGGATTCTGGAATGGGTCACTAGCGCACGCTAAAAGTAGACTAGCGTACGCTATTGAGGTTGATTAGCGCACATTAGATGTGTTGGTAACACACGCTATTTGGGCCTCGCAGTAAGGACAGAATGTTTTTGGAGTCTGGACACAAGCAATTAGCGCACGCTGTTATTGGAGCTAACACGCGCTAGTGATGGTATATAGTGCACGCTAACATATGTGTAGCGCACACTAGCGAAGTCAGACAGAAGGTTCTGGACTGCCGACATAGCGTTAGCGCGCACTATACTTAGGTCGTAGCGCACGCTAATAGCGGCCAGTATAAATAGGCCTGCATGTTCTAGAATTCGTCATTTTCTCCATTCCCCTCTTCTTCTCCGGTGGTTGGGCGATCTTGAGCATAGGATAGTGCAGATTTTGGTCGGATTTCATCATCCAACTACATTTTTGAGTTCCTAGTATCAAGCTAACAACATCTCATCAACTTTTATCGTCCGAATCAAGGTAAATTCATCTCAACCCTAGTTTTCGGGAATTTGGGGATTTGTCGGGTTTTCATCTTTTAAACCCGTTTTTAGCTCTGATTTGTGCTAGATAATGATGTTGTAATCATAATACTTTGTTTTTCCTCAAAGCTTATGGATTGAATTCCGAGTTTTCATCCGTTCTTGAGTATGACCCTTGTTACCTCCGTAATGTTCGATCGGTTGTCCCTAAGGGTAGAACTTAGGGTGTTTCTTCTCAACTTCCATAGTATTGTATTTGATGTGGTATTATGTTGTGATAAAATCGAATTATTAAGTTCGGACCGTACGTCCTTCCATTCGTTGTTTCTTGTGTCGTTCCAATCGAGGCAGGTACTTTGATTACGTTTAATGTACTTCGTATCAATACGTGAAAATGTGATTTTGTGAAAAGTGATGATTTCAGAAAGTAGTTTGTGCCATGTGGTTTCTGAGCGTGTGTGAACCGAGTTAAAACCAGTGAGGATCCCCTAGGATCCGCTAGACCGCGTTCCCTATGGATCACTTGGTGGAGTTGTACAACCAGAGAGGGCCCGCTGAGGACTCCCTGGGTGTGTATCTCGCCTGAGGTACAGGGCCAGTGCAACTCGTAAAGTTGTTTTGTGATGATGATTGTGGTATTGTATTCCGCAATATATGTGATGGCACTGTGATTTATGTTGTTTATTCACTTGTAGTACATATTCTGGAATCGTTGTACTTGCACCGGATGTTTGCTGACCCCTTCGGGGGTGAATATAGTTGTTGTGTATTCAGGTACAGGTCCAGTAGATGAGCCAGCACAGGGCGGGCACAAGCTTGGTGGACAACATTGATATCATGTGTTATGTTGAGTCTATGGTCGTCTTGTCGTGGTCAGAGTGGTATTTTGGTTTTGTACTCACGCGGGTACTGTCATGTATTGTATATTATGTTGTTGTTGGTTGTTGTTGATGTTGTGGATCACTTGTGATGGTTGTATCAGTTATGATCCTACGGGTTAATGAATTGAGTTTTTTCATGATGTATGTCGTATTGAAGTTGATTTTGGTTTTAAGTGTGTGGATGTTTCGGTTTCGTAGTTTGTTAATGTATTTTTATGTCGGTCAAAGCCTGGTAGGTTCTCCAAAAAGAATCTACGGTGCTGTAATATCTCCGTAAATCACGAGGGTGTTACAAAATATGGTATCAGAGCTTAGGTTTATGATTACCTAAGTTGTCGTTGTTTTTTGGGTCTGTTAAAGTTGAGTCGGTCGTGATGATATCATTGGCATGTTACCACCCGTACTGCCTGTGCTGGAAGCCTCTTCGTGTAACACCCCAAACTAGGCAGACATTACAGTGTCGTAGACCCCCGACTGGGACCCACCAGGCGGATGAAAATTAATGAATTACACAATATAATGTAGTACCGAACCACATTACGTCAACAATTACTCCGATGAGGAGTTTCAAGTACAACACACCCAGGAATACAGAATACATGTATATTTTATATGAAGATAAAATATACAACACTGAATGAAATAAAAATCCAAACAGAACTGCAGGGAAAATACATGACAAAGAAACATGAATAAAGGAAGAGTTGAACAACAATCCTCAAGAGTTGAACAAGCACAAACATTATATATATTAGTTATGAAATCAAGCTGAAGAGGGGCATCATAGTATGCCCGTAATGGGACGTACAAGTGCACAAGATGAGTGTACGGACACACCCGCACTTGTACCTAATTAGTCTCACGGAGGCACGTTACCGTGTGCACAGTCCATTGTGTCGGTAAACCCCCATCACATGACTATCGTGTGCCCGACGAAAAATTCCATACATAACCACCCGGCCACGCAATATGAACCCAGAAGGTCACAAGAACAAAAGTGACCATGATGAATATCAATGAATAGCAAATCGACAAGGGTCATGAATGACTCACCGAGATGAAATAATAATGAAATGAATGATAGCTCACTGAAATGATCTGAACCATCGTTCCTAGTGAAACGAATGATTAGTTTGATAATTACAAATCTCAACATTATTAATATACTATGAATGAATTATGCTTATGAATGAACAACAACGAAAGGAATGAATATCCTTTTAACCGAGCAAGAATTAACTTGCCTTAATACCGGTGATGAAATGTCCTCCCTCGACCAAACATCCTTAATGGAATTATCGGTCGCTCGAACAATCTTGAATAACATAATTACCAACAAACGCTCAATATACGTATCAAGTACGATTATAACCAACTCAAAAGTCGATACAACAATAACCAAACTCAGTAAGGCATTCCAACGAATACGTTGCAAACATTATTCCATTGATTACAACCAACCCCAAATATATCAAAACCAACCTTCAAATGAGTAGTTCAACCCCAGCAAAACATCATTAATACAATCAAATAATCTAATAGGAATACTCCATTCGAGATTACGACAACATCTAGTCGAAATCCCAAAAATCCCAAAGTCAACCCTTAGGGTGTTCTTGAATAATTCTCTAAATATTAAACAAATCCGAGAAACACACCAATAAATCCGTAGGAATACATGCATCCATGGTAGATAATCCATATTCCAACACAATAGTAGGCTAACTCGAAGAGATCGGAATGAAAACACTCAAATCCCAAAATTCTAGATTCAAAAAATGTTTACCTTGATTTGGTGTGCTGGAGAGGATTAAATGATGATTAATCGAAACTAGAAGCTTGAAAATGATGCTAGATGATTGCATCTCGAAAAGATCTTCTCAAATCATCCAAAATCGCCCAAAATCACCCAAGGAAAGGAGGAGAGATGGAAAATGCCGAAACTGGGCCCAAATGTCCTATTTATACCTGAACCAGCTTAGCGCGCGCTAGCTCCTGATATTAGCATGCGCTAGCGGGTTCACCGGCCAGTCCAGTGACTTCTGATTGCTTCGTTAGCGTGTGCTAACGCCTTCTCTTTAGCGTGCACTAACTGATGTTTGATACCCAACAACTGGAGTCCAGAACCTACTGTCCCAAAGTCTGATCGAGGCTTAGCGCGTGCTACACTTATGCTTATCGTGCGTTACCAAAATAACTCTTGCGTATGCTGCACCCACTCCTAGTGTGCACTAAGAATTTCCTGCCTCAGTCCAGTTCCTACTGGTCTGCCTGTCTCCGAAATGTTAGCGTGCATTGATGAAGTGATAGCGTGCGCTACAACTCACAACTAGCGTACGCTATTTTCTAATCATAGCATGCGCTACAAATCATCCAATACAGTACAGTGCCTACTGGACTGCTTGCCACAAATACACTAGTAGCGTGCGCTAATGAAATCCGATAGAGTGCGCTACCAGCATACATTTAGCGCGCGCTAAGAATAGTATGTAGCGTGCGCTACTCAATATACACAGGCTACCAACAATGATGATAATGATAATATTCTCGACCCGAATTTCAAACAATGATGAAAGGCGAATGATAACTGATCGAAGGTTCCAAATACGCCAAACAGTGTACACAATGAATTGCGAGGCTTATAGAGCTATGAATTTAGCTCGAAATTTAACAAAATTTTACGAGATGACTCGTGATAAACCTGAAATTCCCGATTTGTGAAAATTCCAGAAAAATTCGGACTTGGTCCAGATGTTTTGAATTCTTGCATTTTGACCCCGGAATTGTTTTGAAATTGCAATATGACTAATGAATTTGGATATCGAACTCCGAATCACTTGAAAACTTATGAACAGCACATACATGATATAATATGTACTGTCCAAGGTCCAGAATGTTTTATTTTCGTAAATTTCAGTTTAGTACCCAAACTTTAAGAAATTACGATTTGTGCCTAAAAGTTCCGAATACTCGTTTCAAGTCCCGTTTTGGCCACAAATAAATTATCCACATATCATAACATAGTCATATAACACAATTTCCATATTTTGGTAGGGTTTTCAACAACATTTAGAAGAAAACATATAACATTCAATTTATCACAAAATCAACATCCGACTACCAAATCGGTTGTCGTTTAATTCAATAAATCGTATTGCATGTAATTATAACCATAACATACATCTTTAAAAACATGAATTTACACAATAATTTCAGATTAGTACATGCTTCCACATTTTTCAAAATACATGAGAATTAAATGTAAGGAAAATGAATTACACATAGCTATACATAATATCATAATATGTATTTATAACATGAATATTTTAACATAGATCATATCAATAAAATCTCGAAATATTTCAGATTTAGCACATGCATCACAAGTAGAAGAAGAGATTTTTACTTTAAAAGTTTGAAAGAGTTTCAGCACCTTGATTCTTGTCGGAATTAGTCGGTTATAGGTCTCGGAAGTTGAAAAACGATCTCCCCTCTCGCACTACATGCTTTGGCCGATTCATGCATTCAAGATATATGTTTTGTTTGCACTTTTTGAGATTAAAGTTAGATTAGAAGGATTGTTGCTAGAATTTATGAAAATGGAAGTAAGAAGTGAGATTACCTATTTCTTGCTTGAGTTTTCTTCTTCCCTCTTTCTTCCTCCTTGGTTCGGCCCTCTCCCTTTCCTCTCTTAAGATGCAGATTTTTTATTATTTTGTATGGGAATGAAAAGGATGAAAAATATGGCTAGTAGTTAATGTAGGTATATAGGTGTAGTTAGGGTTTTGGGGAAACTGAAGAGCATGAAGGAGATTGGTCTTGCATGGAGGTGAAGATTCCCTTCTCTCCCTATTTTTTTTCTACTTTGGCCGCCCACTTTGGTATATAATATGTATATACATATATATATATATATATATTTGTATTTTAAGTGTGTAGTATTTAGAGGTAGCATTATGAGGGTTTGGGAAGTGGGATGAGTTTGGGAAGGGAAATAGAAGAAGTTTGAATACATGTGTCAAAGTCTTGCATGGGAGATGAAAATTGTTTCTCTTTTTTCTCTACATTAGCCGCCCCTATGTATATATTTTATATATATATATATTGTTAATTTAAGGTTATAATTATAATTGTAATAGTTGGTGATTTAATTAGTTGTATTGGGCTTTAACTTGTAGTTCATGTCTTAGAAATTTTATTAAGTTGGGTTTGGATACATTAATGAGTTTATATGTTCAAGTGTTGATACATAGCCCATTAGGTGAATCAATATACTATTTTAATATTATTATTTGGTTTATCAAATAAATTACGAAGTTTAAGGGTGAAATAAAATAAAATAGATGTAGGTTATATCATGTTATAAAATAAATATTATCAAAATACATCATGATTTAATACATTGCACACGTGATAAGCCATCAAATTTAGGGGGTTTTACATCCTCCCCTCCTTAGGAGAATTTGGTCCCCAAATTCCTACTCGAACAATTCAGGGTATGATTTCTTCATTTCTTCCTCAGCCTCCCACGTAGCGTCTTCTTCTCTGTTGTGATTCGACTGGACGACCTTGACTAAGGGAATTCACTTCTTCCTTAATTCGCGTACTTGCCGGTCGAGGATCTTGATTGGCTTCTCTTCATAAGACAAGTTATCTTTAATCGGCGGAATGTCAGAAGTAAGAATGTGCGTCGGGTCTGGTCGATACTTCTTTAGCCTCGAGACATGGAAAACATCGTGTATTCCATCCAGATTGGATGTAACTCCAGCCGGTACGCCAATCGTCCGATTCTTTCCGTGATTTTGAATGGTCTGACTTATCGGGGACACAGCTTTCCTCCTTTCCTTGACGCTATTAAACTCTTTCGCGGGGTTAGCCTTAGGAAGACTTGATCTCCTACTTCAAATTCAAGATCCTTCCGACGTTGATCGGCGTAACTCTTCTGTCTGCTCTGTGCTGTGCGGATCCTATCATTGATTAGTTGTACTTTATCTACGGCTTCCTTCACCAAATCTATACTCATTATTGAAGGTTCTGTTCGTTGAGTCTTCGGCGTCCAATGGTCATCAATTTCCCAATAGAGCGGGGATCGACACTTCCTCCCATATAGAGCTTCGTAAGGTGCCATTCCGATTGTCGCTTGGTAGTTGTTGTTATATACAAACTCGGCCAATGGTAGATGATAATCTCAATTTCCTTGAAAGTCTAGTACGTAGACGCGTAGCATATCTTCAAGGTTCTGGATGGTTCGCTCAGATTGCCCGTCGGTCTGGGGATGCGCACTTGTGATGAAGCTTAAGGAAGTTCCTAATTCCTTATGAAAGACTTTCCAAAAACGAGATACGAATCTAGGATCTCTGTGCGATACTATGTCTGCAGGTACTCCATGGAGACGAATGATTTCTCTAATATAAATCCTAGCTAGCTTTTGCAGACTGTCGTCCTTTTTAACCGGCACGAAATGTGATGATTTCGTCAATCTGTCGACGATCCCCCAAATGGTGTTATAGACTCCCCTTGTGGTCGGAAAATCCGTGATAAAATCCATGGTTATCATTTCTTATTTCCATTTAGGGACTTCTAGTGGCTGTAGTAGTCCTGAGGGTCGCTGATGTCAGCTTTGACTCTATGACATGTGAGGCATCGCGCCACGAATTCTGCAACTTGGTTCTTCATGTTCACCCACCAAAAGTGTTTCTTCAAGTCTCGGTACATCTTGTTACCTCCTGGGTGTATCGTATATCTTGAGCAATGAGCTTCCTCGAGAATTCGTATTTTGAGCTCGCCGTTGTGAGGTATGCATAAACGTCCCTTAAACCTTACAATTCCATCATTGGTAATTGTAAACTCGGTTTCTCGCCCTTAGCTATCTTGTCCTTAATCTGTTGAAGTTTTGGATCTCTCTTTTGGGCTAATCGAATATCGTCCAATAGATTCGATTTAACTGTGAGGTTGGCGCAATTTAAACGAGCACCTTCATGAATGGGTTTCAGGTAGCTCAGTTCCTCGAGAGCTTGCCATTCTCGGAACATGAGTCGGGCCACTCTAGCCTTTCTACTTTGGACATCGGCCACGACATTCACTTTTCCTGGGTGATGTTGAATCTCACAATGGTAATCTTCTAAAAGCTCTAACCATCTTCTTTGTCGGAGATTAAGTTCCTTTTGAGAAAATAGGTACTTGAGACTTTTATGATCTGTAAAGACGGTGAATTCAATGCCGTATAAATGATGTCGCCATTTCTTTAAGGCGAATACTATTGCAGCAAGGTCGAGGTCGTGCGTTGGATAATTCCTCTCGTGCGTTTTGAGTTGCCTGGAAGCATATACGATAACTTTACCATTTTGCATCAGTACGGCACTGAGGCCATCCTTTGAGGCGTCACTATATACGACAAATCCTTGGGTTCCTTCTGGAAGTGTCAGTATTGGTGCGGTGGTAAGTCTCTTCTTGAGTTCCTGGAAACTTGACTCGTATTTATCCGTCCATTCAAATTTTACTTGTTTCTGGGTTAGCCGGATGAGGGGTCCCGCTAACTTTGAGGATGAATTTGCATTAGTAGCCCGCAAGTCCAAGAAAGCTTCTGACCTCGGTGACATTTTCCGGCCTCTTCCAGTCCATAATAGTTTCTATTTTAGATGGATCTACTGCAATCCCTTTTTTTTCTACTTTGGCCGCCCACTTTGGAATATAATATGTATATATATATATATATATATATATATATATATATATTTGTATTTTAAGTGTGTAGTATTTAGAGGTAATATTATGAGGGTTTGGGAAGTGGGATGAGTTTGGGAAGGGAAATGGAAGAAGTTTGAATACATGTGTCAAAGTCTTGCATGGGAGATGAAAATTATTTCTCTTTTTTCTCTACATTGGCCGCCCCTGTAACACCCTAAACTAGGCGGATATTACAGTGCCGTGGATGTAACACCCCGAGATATTCGGAATAATTACAGCGCCGTAAACCCTTCAAGTAAGGATTTACAAGGCTAATTTAAAAGAATGTAAATATAAGACATCAATACTGCGAAAATTCAAGTTTACAAAACCATTCAATTGATTCAACGAGAAATTTATACAATCATATCGAAATGATATTAATTAGACACGCGTACTCGAGTACTGAAATCAAACCAAGAAAAACAAATCACCAACAACAACAAACATAACTGAACCCCTTAAATCACGTCGGTACTATGGTCATTTCCCTGCTCCTCGGCTACGAACATCAAAACAAATGTCCACCCCGAAGGTTAGCAAAACGATGCTAGTACAAGTATCATATTAAACAATTCGAATATGCATCAACAATACATAACAAGATACACCACACGGACTTCCGCTAGGAATCCGACAATGCGAATCCACAAGATTCCATTAACACGGCAAGGGTATTCCAATGATCCACTGTAACACCCCCAATCCACTCGAGGATATTACACGCCGTAGACCCTCTCCTCGAGGATCTACCAGGTGATAACTAAAATCAAACATCTAAACATCGCCTTTAAGGCTAAAATGACTCGATGAGACCGACTTGGTCTTTCAATAATAACTTACAACTCAATTCCAAACACATACCCACGCGGTCAAAATACAATAAACTCCCGTACAACGGGAAAAGATACTTGCGTGAAAAGAAAATACAACTAGACCAATACGACATCAACGGATCCTCGTGTGATTAGTATCGTTCATCTTTCATCATCCTTCGTGCCGACCACGTGCTATGCTCCAAAACGAATGCAAAAATAGACATCCACCCCCGAATACTGGGGTTAGCAAACTCCACTGTTTTGCTAGTGCAAATACAAAGTGCAAATACGAGCCATATAATTCAAATTCCACGAATAACAATAACCAGGAATCCTCAAAAATCCAAAGTAACGAAAAGCACTTCCCGAGGCATAAGTTTGGTAAAACATTTTAAAACCGAAGGATCACAAATCAAGGGAAACAATTTATAAAACAGTTTAAAACGCCATCGAGAGTTTTAATAGAAAACAATTTAGGATTTCCGAATCCTTCTCTTTCCAAAATCAACAGGGGTCACAGCCCAAAGGTTTTGTTTTCGCAAATAGAAAACCGACAACAATTCACAGGGCCAGAGCCCAATATCACGTGTCCTCGACGGACATAAAAATCAACACAACGTAATCACGCACGCGCATCGCCTAGGACCGGGACGAAGCCACAAATCCCACTCGAGGCCTCGAAGGACCCTCCCGAGCTGGCTAGCAAAACAAATCAAACACATATCACAACCATAAGTTATCTTGACATCGTACTCGAAAGTACCGATTCTCAGAGCCCTCTCCAGACCTACCCGATTAGATAACCTTATGGTCAAATCATATCAAATGGCCGTACTCGCAAGTAACGCGCTGCCGGAGGCCTCACGGGTCCCTACCCAGTAAACATCAATCGAATATACCCACAAGTTATCGTGACATCGCACTCTCAAGTGACGATTCTAGGAGCCCTCTCCAGACCTACCCGAATTGATAACCTTGTGGTCGAATCATCAATGCATAGAGTTCACAACGACAAGGGTTTCACATTTGCCACAATCACAAATATGTCAAATCATGAGTTAATGCCAACAACACTTAGCAAAACACCACGTCAAACCGTAACGCACCGAAAAGAAACCATATACGTCCACACGCAATACCAAGGGCAACATCAACACCAAACATATCCATAGAATTCACATAGTTCACAAAACACACGCGTTTTGAAAGAAGGCCTTTAACAAGGCTAATCAAATCTTTTGAAAGTTCAATTCAAACGACCACACAAACACATTTAGACGATCACCAATTATCATATCCACAAAACAAGAATTATATGGACAAGGTACTTGCCTCAAAATCGGCACGCAAGTATCCCGACGAAGACGGCTCAACCGGAAAGCTTCGAAACGCCCGATGCAATCGAAAAGAAAGACGACAACGAATGGAAGGGTTCAACTCGGTTTCTTCGCAAGAAACTCGACCCTAACAATATATAATCAATAAATCATCGATCATACGAGGAAGAATAATCGTAGAACGCCCGAAAACCCCTCTAAGACATTTTACCGGACACCTTCAAGGCGTCGATCAAGAACTCGACCAAAACAACGAATCGATACGATCCAACCATGGAATAACAAGGGAAAAGATATAAAACATCTAAATAATCATCAATCCATCACAATCCTAAGTTAAATCGGATTAAACGGATGAAAACAACCAAAACACACAAATTCCCCAAAACTAGATTTCTAGGAAATCTGACCTGATTCGGTAGATCGGAGGATGTTATAGGACGGATTATTGATGATATGAACCTCCAAACTTCATGGATTTATTGTCCAACAACATCTATACATGATTACCCCAGCTCCAGCCGCGGAAGGGAAGAAAAGAAGTGAGAAATGGCTGAAGAAAAATCTTGAGGCCTTAAATAGCCGATTTGCCGGGTTACGTACGTAATCGGCCAAGGCTTACGTGCGTAACGAAGTCACGCCCCCAATCTGCCGGCCCGTTACGTACTTAACGGCCGGGGCCTTACGTGCGTAACCGTCCTTACGTGCGTAATGGCGAGCACTACCGGCCGTAACTCGGCCGATCTTGCGGCTGAGCCCAGGCGCCCGACCATGACTCGGCGGGGCCAACTCGACGGCCGAACGACCCCAAAACCCGAACAGTACGAATCGAAGATACGGTTCTGAAGTACTCGCAAAGCGAATCCGAGCACTAAGAGAACACACGGTTCCGACCACGAAGGCTCGAAATTGACAACGGGCGTAATTACCCCAAACTTTGGGAAATTACGAAAATAGCCCAAAACGCCCGAAAATCACGATACGTGATCGAAACACCAAGCCAAAGCTCGCAACATGAATATTAACATTAAATGAACTTACGAGAAATTCGAAACAACAGTTTCAGACGAGATTCGCAAGAATCGAACTCAAGTGCGGAAAACCCGCTAAAAAGCACGGAACTCAACAAAACGACACCGAAACGAACTCGGATGACAAAAAGTGCATAATTAATCATTCTCGGAATGACGAAACGGTCATGAGCGAGTGGTCAAAACGGACTTACGCCGAAAAAAAGAAATTTACCGAAAATCGAAAATTGCGGATATTACATTCTACCCTCCTTAAAAGAAGTTTCGTCCCGAAACTTAAAATCAGTAGGGAGAAGCAATATCAAATGTCAGGAAAACTCGACGATATACCCAAAAACCGAAAACTCGCGCCCGACGGCGAAACGCTGCAAGAAACGCAAAGGAACATACGGCGTGAAAACACGCTCCACGACGACCAACACAACGCCACCGATAGAGACATAATAAAGCCAACAAGTGACAAGCGTCATCAAATAGATAATACAACCAAGTCGATTATCCGAACAATCACAAACCACAACGAACGAAAATCAATATGATTGACCACCCCAACGGTACATCAATCAAAACGCGAGCCAATCGCTGAAGGAATACGGAATTCCACCGCCCAAGGGTTGGAAGATCGAAAATGAGACAAATTTCCCGAATATAAGGAAATTAGGAAGGAGTCTGAACGCTCAACAATCACAAAACGAGATCAACAAAAACCGAACAATCAAACGATCGAACCACAACGGTCGAGACAACAAAAATCGAACAATCATGTTCGAATCACGAAGAACAATAAAATTCAAACAACAACTCTCAGGTTCACGTCTCGGCTCGAGACAATATATGATCCGGTAAAAGCAACAAGATGTGATTCACATAAGATCCATAGGAAAGGGAATAGCAATTGAAAAGTCACAACGACAAACGAGTAATTTCGAAACACCACACTCGTTCGATCAATAAAAGCAAGGGATAGGGCAAGCTCTGAAAATGTTAACGAACATAAACGAGTCGACAGAGTCGAAAATATAGAAGTTCAAAATCTGATCCACTTCGAATAAAAGACCTAGTAGAACCACAAGATGTTACATCCGAACAAGGTTCACAAGTATCGAACCGGGCTCGGAAAAGTCACAGCGATAACCAGATCGACCCAAAACAAGATCACAGCTCGTTCGAACGATGAAACCGAAATACAGAACAAGTTCGAAAGTGTCAACGAACACGAGCGAGTCGATAGACTGAGAAAGAGGAAATGCAGAGTCCAAAATAATACGGGTATTATATTCGACCCCTTCTAAAGAAGTGTCGTTCCCGAAACTCACAACACGAAATCAAGGTGACAACATAACAAGCAATCGAAACATCTTTCAAAGGCCTCTCAAAGCCGATTCCGATGCTGTCTTTGAGCGCGAACTCCGAAAGTCTCGGTAGCCATTCGCAAAACTGAATTCGGTGTCCTCGAGTCCACACTTGAAATGTGTTACCGAGAAGGACAATTTACACGTGCATGCCCGGTACATCACGGTTGAAATGCCTCGGCTCGGCATACCGAAAATATAAATGCTAGATACATTGAACATAACACCGCAAAACAACATAGCGGAGATGCCAACTAAGCACAACAAAGAATCATAACACATATCATATACAACGATTACCATCGTAAAGTAATACGCACACAAACACTACGGCTGACGGTATCGTTCGGCGACCTTAACGGCCCGAACAATAACGGACATAATTACAAACCTCATGAAACAATCACCCATGTGCATAAACGCACAAAAATCCAAGCTTTAACAACTCACACTCGTGCGACAACACGCAAATCACCACGAGGCGACAATTAGTAAATACCGGTTCACACCTCTCACGGAGGGCTAGTACTACAAATACGTGGCAACGCCTCAACGTTCATGCCACCAATTCGATCATATTCGGAAGCTAACATCATAACGACAATGCGAACATCATACATACATTCCCGGACATAAACGGGAATTGATAGGTTTTAAAGAAAACGAAACCACATTTTGAAAAACAATTTGGAAAACACCAATTGATCTTGAGTATCACATTTTCAAAAAGTTGTACAAACACCATTATCGAGACTTTGAAAATCATCTTGCGTTTGAACAAAAATGAGGACACCTTTCTTTTAGTGAAAAACTTTCAAAAATATTCGACCCTTGGGTCTAAGCAACTGCATTTGAAAATATCTCAAAATATTTTTGGTCCTCAATCGGAAATTTTTTGAAATGTATTGCGGCATTAGAAAACACCTTGAAAACACCGCAAGAAAATAATTCGTTTTAAAAGTACGTCTCGAATTTTAATTTTCTAAGATACTCAAGGTTTTCAAAAATAATTCAATGGGCTAGAAAGCCCAAAAAGTTTAGGTACTTACATGGAACATTATAGCGCCGTGTGTCCCGCGCCGGAACCCACCAGGCTAAAAACCATTTACAAAAATGCCAAAAAGGCCGATGACGGTAATATTTCAAAAACTCACAGAAGCCATTTAGAAAATAATAAATACCGTCATAAGAATTTTGCCAAAACGATCAAGGCCATAATGCCAAAAACTCGGTTAAGGGAATCGTTTTTCCAAATAAAACTCGGTCGGTAAAATACCGAAAGCCATTACAAAAGAACTCACGCAGCGGATAAAAGAAATACAATTCGACATGCACAGTCTAGCAACAATACTCCTCATACGAACGAAATATGAGAGTCAAATAACCACATATCACGAAATCAAAATCCATAAGAGGATTCCATGAGTTAACAAATAATCATAAAAATAGCTCGTGTCACACGAGGCACAACACAAAGAAGGGAGACTTACATCCACAGGTCGCACGGAGATGATGATCGCCCCACGATACCAATCACGACAAACCAACTCAGACAACGCGTTGCGACACGACTCAGTCAAACAAAATCCGACGAGACAAAACTCAACAGACACCACTGACCCGACAGCCTAGGTTTCCACAACCTAATCTATGATACCATTCTGTAACACCCCCAATCCACTCAGGGATATTACACGCCGTAGACCCTCTCCTCGAGGATCTACTAGGCTGATAACTAAAATCAAACATCTAAACATCGCCTTTAAGGCTAAAATGACTCAGTAGACCGACTTGGTCTTTCAATAATAACTTACAACTCAATTCCAAACACATACCCACGCAGGGGTCAAAATACAATAAACTCCCGTACAACGGGGAAAAGATACTGCAGCGGAAAAGAAAATACAACTAGAACAATACGACATCAACGGATCCTCGTGTGATTAGTATCGTTCATCTTTCATCATCCTTCGTGCCGACCCTGTGCTATGCTCCAAAACCTGAATGCAAAAATAGACATCCACCCCCCGAATACTCGGGGGTTAGCAAAACTCCACTGTTTTGCTAGTGCAAATACAAAGTGCAAATACGAGCCATATAATTCAAATTCCACGAATAACAATAACCAGGAATCCTCAAAAATCCAAAGTAACGAAAAGCACTTCCCGAGGCATAAGTTTGGTAAAACATTCCAAAACCGAAGGATCACAAATCAAGGGAAACAATTTATAAAACAGTTTAAAACGCCATCGAGAGTTTTAATAGAAAACAATTTAGGGTTTCCGAATCCTTCTCTTTCCAAAATCAACAGGAGTCACAGCCCAAAGGTTTTGTTTTCGCAAATAGAAAACCGACAACAATTCACAGGGCCAGAGCCCAATATCACGTGTCCTCGACGGACATAAAAATCAACACAACATAATCACGCACGCGCATCGCCTAGGACCGGGACGAAGCCACAAATCCCACTTGAGGCCTCGAAGGACCCTCCCGAGCTGGCTAGCGAAACAAATCAAACACATATCACAACCATAAGTTATCTTGACATCGTACTCGCAAGTACCGATTCTCGGAGCCCTCTCCAGACCTACCCGATTAGATAACCTTATGGTCAAATCATATCAAATGGCCGTACTCGCAAGTAATGCGCCGCCGGAGGCCTCACGGGTCCCTACCCGGTAAACATCAGTCGAATATACCCACAAGTTATCGTGACATCGCACTCGCAAGTGACGATTCTCGGAGCCCTCTCCAGACCTACCCGAATTGATAACCTTATGGTCGAATCATCAATGCATAGAGTTTACAACGACAAGGGTTTCACATTTGCCACAATCACAAATATGTCAAATCATGAGTTAATGCCAACAACACTTAGCAAAACACCACGTCAAACCGTAACGCACCGAAAAGAAACCATATACGTCCACACGCAATACCAAGGGCAACATCAACACCAAACATATCCATAGAATTCACATAGTTCAGAAACCACACTATTCACAAAACACACGCGTTTTGAAAGAGGGCCTTTAACAAGGCTAATCAAATCTTTTGAAAGTTCAATTCAAACGACCACACAAACACATTTAGACGATCACCAATTATCATATCCACAAAACAAGAATTATATGGACAATCTACTTGCCTCAAAATCGGCACGCAAGTATCCCGACGAAGACGGCTCAACCGGAAAGCTTCAAAACGCCCGATGCAATCGAAAAGAAAGACGACAACGAACGGAAGGGTTCAACTCGGTTTCTTCGCAAGAAACTCGACCCTAACAATATATAATCAATAAATCATCGATCATACGAGGAAGAATAATCGTAGAACGCCCGAAAACCCCTCTAAGACATTTTACCGGACACCTTCAAGGCGTCGATCAAGAACTCAACCAAAAAAACGAATCGATACGATCCAACCATGGAATAACAAGGGAAAAGATATAAAACATCTAAATAATCATCAATCCATCACAATCCTAAGTTAAATCGGATTAAACGGATGAATACAACCAAAACACACAAATTCCCCAAAACTAGATTTCTAGGAAATCTCACCTGATTCGGTAGATCGGAGGATGTTATAGGACGGATGATTGATGATATTGTTGTGTCAAGAATTAACACTTTCCGACCGGCGATCGCCTCGGAGGTCGGGCGACCGAGTCACTGCCGAGCGGCCAAGGCAGATCTGCCGACCAGCGACCAGGCGGCCGAGCCTTAAACCAGCGGACAAGCTACATCGACCGACCGAAGGTCCCAGGACCAGTCCCGGTGCCGAGCGATCGACATCAATACGATCGCCTCTCGGTACTCGGCGACCGACTCCTGGCGACCGACAAACGTACGACCATCCCTCGGCACCTGCCGACCGACCCTTGGTGACCGACCATTGCCGACCCTCAGCAACTGGCCGATGGCGACCTCTGATGACCAGCTAGAGACGACCGCCTCATGTCGATCAGCGCCGATGGCCATCCAGTCGGCAAAGGCCGAGCCTCAAGACTGGCACCACGTGCAAGGACCGAGACAAGATCCGCGAATCTCGGGCCATTGACCACAGCCTGGCAGAATCTCTCCACCAGCCGACAAGCCGAAAGTCGGTAGGGCCGCATTGTGGCCCGACTCGGACGCGTCTTGGCTCCTTATTGGGCAGCCCGGTGGCGCCAACATTGCATTGGACTTTATACGGACTGCCAGCCACTACCTTGGACTTTAGCCCGACAGCCCAGGAGATCGCCCCATTATAATATTGGCCGGCAGACGATCGCCCCATTATTATAATGGCTGGAAGGCGATCGCCCGCTAGAGGACAGGACCCGGCAGCCCCTATATATACAAGGCACCCTGCACTTGGCCAAAAGGCTGCCTTATCGCGATTTCAGTATACATTACAGAAGCAAAACATCAAGCACTTAGCTATCTCCAACTCTTGGCAACAGCTATCATTCTGTCTTACTTCTCCCGGCCTCTCTCATCAAGCAGACGATCGGCGGGGACGAAGAACACCGAGCTTCGCTCAAGAGCCGGATTAACAGAGTCTTTTTACACTCATTGTATTTAGATTTCTCTCATTAATACTTGTATCCACGAATATTTGTATTAATATCATCTCGCGAGAGCATTCAAGCCCGGGCCTAACAAACCCGGCAAATCTTGTATTATTTATCTTCTCTCGGAAGTGCTCCCGCAATTATTGTTTGTTGTCCGTCTCCAGCAGTATTTAATCTTCGGATAGATATTTTGGGCAACAACAATTGGCGCTAGAGGAAGGGGATCTAACCCTCAAATTTTTACACTTACCGTCCTGAAGAACACTCACTGTTCTCGGGGCAGATACTTGAAGTGACACTCACTGCACTTCAAAGAAATCCTTCAGAAATCATGTCTTCCGCCTCCGCGTCGAAGAAGGCCGCTGACCAGCCAGCCAGACCCCCCGTTCCGTCCCAGTCCAAGCCGCAGCCGATGGTGGAAGGTAGCCGCCGCGGTCAGAGACGCTCGATCCCATCCCGGGACGGCGGCCCGAGCCTCTCGCTCGATCAGTTCCGAACCAATGAACAGATCGAAGAGGCCATAGCTGTCCTTCAGGAGCGACGGAGCGCTCTCGACGCGCCTCCTGCTATCACCCCCTCGGTCTCCCACCGGAAGTCCAAGCGGAAGCTCAAGGCATTACTGGCCGAGCGAGCGCTAGGAGGCTCTCGCCCGCAAGAAGAGGCGCTCGGCAGCCGGGGCACCTCTGTCTTCGATCGCACAGGCGGACCCGACTCGCGGCCGGGACAGTCCGGCCCCAGCTACGAGACGACGGAGTTTGAGTCCGTCACCAGGAGCTCGGCCTACCCGGCTCCCAGAAGGCAACCCAGCCGCCTGGCTCCCGCTCGCCAAATTGCAGAGGTCGGCAGCAGCGGAGTCCGGAGATCGGTATACGATCGCCTCGGCTCCCGCTCCCAAAGCAGATCGGCGAGCAACCGAGCCACGGCAATTGCCGCATTGCAACGTCAGCTCGACGACGTGAAGGCGCTCCTGCAATCCAGTGCAGGCGCCATGAAGACGATCGCCGAGCCAAGCGAGCCGCTCGCGATCGACATCGAGCTCGCCCCCGTGCAGCACAGGATCGCTCCCCCGCAAACACCCATGTACGAGGGGCGATCGGACCCCCAGACGCACCTGAGGAAGTTCAACATCTACATGACCGGGTGTAGGGCATCGGACGCGACCCGGTGCCGAATGTTCCCTCTGACACTAGACGACCTCGCCCACCGGTGGTACACCTCATTGCCACCTCGGTCCATTGGCTCCTTTAACGAGCTGGCGCACGTCTTCACGGAACACTTCGCCACCAGGGTCGTCCGGCCAGAAGGTCGCCTTCGCATGATGCAAATCAAGCAGGGAGAAGAGGAGTCCGACTCGGACTACATCGACCGAGTAGACGTGATCATCCTCAACGGCAAGCCCGTAAACGATGAGACCGCCCTCTACGCGGTCCTAGGAGGTTTTCAGGGCTTCTAGCCTATGTTCAGGCATCTCACGAAGACCCTACCGACGACCTACGCAGCCTTCCGGGCTAGAGCCGCAGATTTCCTGTCCAGGCAAAGGCTTCTTCTCAGCCTAGGAGTAGAGCGAACGGCGCCTGCGCGACGACCTCCAGTCTCCCAGCCCGATCGCTACTATCCAGCAGAGCCGGAGGACTCGCTCACCGCCTATAGTCCACCATTTTAAATGAGGGATTAACTCCCGCCCGATCGCCGGTATCGACCTACGAATAAAGCGATCGGCTGCCGAGCGACGATCGCCAGTCTTCCAGCCCGATCGCCGATCATCACGCTACATCATCAGCAATCCGGAGGACACGATCGCCGTCAACAGTCCAGCAATTAACATGAGGAACTAAGGCTCGCGATCGCCTCCACCGCACATCATAAATCCATGGTCCTGGCAGTCGATGGGACCGGCTGCTTCGGCCATGCAAGGACCCTTTCGGCCGAGATCGCCTGCCCTTCGTTTGAATACGAGGCCGGCGTAGTCTAAGGGCTCTCCAACATTAATCAGTGGACACATGCCACAACCCCCGTCTCAACGTACACCGTCGAGGTCGGCCATCTCCATGGCTGGCCGAGGTGGAAGCAGAGCTAACAAGCCGCGGAGGTGGAGTTGATTCATCCGACGCTGCCCCGCGCAAGGACTCCTCTAGACCGAGACCGCACGCCCTTCGTTTAAATACGAGGCGAGGCGCAGCGTAACAGAGGACCCTCATAATAAAGTGAGTCACGAGACACTCAATGTCTTCGCGCACCAAGACACGGTCATGGAGTCGGTCCATCGATCTCCGCGACTGTGCACGATTTCTCAAACAAGCGAAACCACCAAGTTTCCGTGGGGGATCGGCTAATGTTGTTTTTGCAGGTACAAGACCGAAAGATAGCTAGCCAATCGACCATGATAGCCCAAGTACGAATCCTAAGTCAGCTCAGATCGCCCGTCCTCATCCTTACACGATCGCCAGCAAGAACCACCTCGCCCCATGTCTTCAACATAGGAGCAAGCTGGGGGGCAATTGTTGTGTCAAGAATTAACACTTTCCGACCGGCGATCGCCTCGGAGGTCGGGCGACCGAGTCACTGCCGAGCGGCCAAGGCAGATCTGCCGACCAGCGACCAGGCGGCCGAGCCTTAAACCAGCGGACAAGCTACATCGACCGACCGAAGGTCCCAGGACCAGTCCCAGTGCCGAGCGATCGACATCAATACGATCGCCTCTCGGTACTCGGCGACCGACTCCTGGCGACCGACAAGCGGACGACCATCCCTCGGCACCTGCCGACCGACCCTTGGTGACCGACCATTGCCGACCCTCAGCAACTGGCCGATGGCGACCTCTGATGACCAGCTAGAGACGACCGCCTCATGTCGATCAGCGCCGATGGCCATCCAGTCGGCAAAGGCCGAGCCTCAAGACTGGCACCACGTGCAAGGACCGAGACAAGATCCGCGAATCTCGGGCCATTGACCACAGCCTGGCAGAATCTCTCCACCAGCCGACAAGCCGCCGAAAGCCGCCAAGAGGGCCGCACAGATCGACTCGACGCGCGTGTCGCTCCTTATTGGACCGCCACTGGCGCCACGTGCATTGACTTTATACGGACCGCCACCACTACCTTGGACTTTAGCCCGACAGTGATGAGATCGCCCCATTATAATATTGGCGTGACGATCGCCCCATTATTATAATGGCCGGAAGGCGATCGCCCGCTAGAGGACAGGACCCGGCCCTATATATACAAGGCACCCCGCACTTGGCCAAAAGTGCCTTTATCGCGATTTCGATACATTACGAAGCAAAACATCAAGCACTTGGCTATCTCCAACTCTTGGCAACAGCTATCATTCGATCTTACTTCTCCGGCCTCTCTCATCGTGCGGACGATCGGGGACGAAGAACACCGAGCTTCGCTCAAGAGCCGGATTAATGAGTCTTTTTACACTCATTGTATTTAGATTTCTCTCATTAATACTTGTATCCACGAATATTTGTATTAATATCATCTCGCGAGAGTATTCAAGCCCGGGCCTAACAAACCCGGAAAATCTTGTATTATTTATCTTCTCTCGGAAGTGCTCCCGCAATTGTTGTTTGTTGTCCGTCTCCAGCAGTATTTAATCTTCGGATAGATATTTTGGGCAACAACAGATATGAACCTCCAAACTTCATGGATTTATTGTCCAACAACATCTCTACATGATTACCCCAGCTCCAGCCGTGGAAGGGAAGAAAAGAAGTGAGAAATGGCTGAAGAAAAACGCTGCGAGGCCTTAAATAGGCCGACTGCCGGCCGGGTTACGTACGTAACCGGCCAAGGCTTACGTACGTAACCGAGTCACTGCCCCAAATCTGCCGGCCCGTTACGTACGTAACCGGCCAGGGCCTTATGTACGTAACCGGCCTTACGTACATAATGGCCGAGCACTACCGGCCGTAACTCGGCCAGTGCCGGCCTGGGCCCAGACTGCCCGGCCATGACTCGGCCGGGGCCAACTCCGACGGCCCGAACGACCCCGAAACCCGAACCTGAGTACGAATCGAAGATACGGTTACGAAGTACTCGCAAAGGCGAATCCGAGCACTAAGAGAACACACGATTCCGACCACCCGAAGGCTCGAAATTCGACAACGGAACGTAATTACCCCAAACTTTGGGAAATTACGAAAATGGCCCAAAACGCCCGAAAATCACGATACGTGATCGAAACACCAAGCCAAAGCTCGCAACATGAATATTAACATTAAATGAACTTACGAGAAAGTCGAAACAACAGTTTCAGACGAGATTCGCAAGAATCGAACTCAAGTGCGGAAAAACCGCTAAAAAGCACGGAACTCAACAAAACGACACCGAAACGAACTCGGATGACAAAAAGTGCAGAATTAATCATTCTCGGAATGACGAAACGGTCATGTGCGAGTCGTCAAAACGGACTTCCGCCGAAAAAAGAAATTTACCGAAAATCGAAAATTGCGGATATTACATTCTACCCTCCTTAAAAGAAGTTTCGTCCCGAAACTTAAAATAAGTAGGGAGAAGCAATATCAACTGTCAGGAAAACTCGACGAGATACCCAAAAACCAAAAACTCGCGCCCGACGGCGAAACGCTGCAAGAAACGCAATGGAACATACGGCGTGAAAACACGCTCCACGACGACCAACACAACGCCACCGATAGAGACATAATCAAACCAACAAGTGACAAGCGTCATCAAATAGATAATACAACCAAGTCGATTATCCGAACAATCACAAAACACAACGAACGAAAATCAATATGATTGACCACCCCAATGGTACATCAATCAAAACGCGAGCCAATCGCTGAAGAAATACGGAATTCCACCGCCCAAGGGTTGGCAGATCAAAAATGAGACAAATTTCCCGAATATAAGGAAATTAGGAAGGAGTCTGAACGCTCAACAAAAACGAGATCAACAAAAACCGAACAATCAAACGATCGAACCACAACGGTCGAGACAACAAAAATCGAACAATCATGTTCGAATCACGAAGAACAATAAAATTCAAACAACAACTCTCAGGTTCACGTCTCACCGAGACAATATATGATCCGGTAAAAGCAACAAGATGTGATTCACATAAGATCCATAGGAAAGGGAATAGCAATTGAAAAGTCACAACGACAAACGAGTAATTTCGAAACACCACACTCGTTCGATCAATAAAAGCAAGGGATAGGGCAAGCTCAAAAAATGTTAACGAACATAAACGAGTCGGCCAGTCGAAAATATAGAAGTTCAAAATCGATCCACTTCGAATAAAAGACCTAGTAGAACCACAAGATGTTACATCCGAACAAGGTTCACAAGTATCGAACCGGCTCGGAAAAGTCACAGCGATAACCAGATCGACCCAAAACAAGATCACACTCGTTCGAACGATGAAACCGAAATACAGAACAAGTTCAGAAAGTGTCAACGAACACGAGCGAGTCGATAGACCTGAGAAAGAGGAAATGCAGGAGTCCAAAAATAATACGGGTATTATATTCGACCCCTTCTAAAAAAAGTGTCGTTCCCGAAACTCACAACACGAAATCAAGGTGACAACATAACAAGCAACTGACAGAAACATCTTTCAAAGGCCTCTCAAAGCCGATTCCGATGACTGTGCTGAAGCGCGAACTCCGAAAGTCTCGGTAGACAATTCGCAAAACTGAATTCGGTGTCCCTCGAGTCCACACTTGAAATGTGTTACCGATGAGAAGGACAATTTACACGTGCATGCCCCGGTACATCACGGTTGAAATACCTCGGCTCGGCATACCGAAAATATAAATGCTAGATACAATTGAACATAACACCGCAAAATAACATAGCGGAGATGCCAACTAAGCACAACAAAGAATCATAACACATATCATATACAACGATTACCATCGTAAAGTAATACACACACAAACACTACAGCGACGACGGTATCGTTCGGCGACCTTAACGGCCCGAACAATAGCCAACACATAATTACAAACCTCATGAAACAATCACCCATGTGCATAAACGCACAAAAATCCAAGCTTTAACAACTCACACTCGTGCGACAACACGCAAATCACCACGAGGCGACAATTAGTAAATACCAGTTCACACCTCTCACAGAGGGCTAGTACTACAAATACATGGCAACGCCTCAACGTTCATGCCACCAATTCGATCATATTCGGAAGCTAACATCATAACGACAATGCGAACATCATACATGTAATACCCGGTTGTAATTCATTCATTTTCATTCAGTAATTATCAGTCTGTAATTGTCACTCAGTGTATTTTCACTCGATTATGATCATTCATCAATCATGTTCATTCACCGTGTTCACCGTTCGGAAAAACTTCGAGTGGTGTATCGTTATTGTTCATTGTTTCAACTTTCCTCATATGAGTTCGACTTTGTTAGATCACCATTAATTTTTGGTAACTCCAAAAATTCTAAATCTTTGCAATATTATAGAGCATCGAGTTAGCTTTCCAATGGTTCAAACGGTGAGTCAATCGGAGTCCGGACGAGAGAGTTATGGTCGTTTTAGCTCAACCGCTCACTTTTCAGTTATTGGCCGATCACTGCCGAACGAACTCGGCCGTGTCGTCCGACACGGCCCGTGCCGTACTCATCCAGAAAATGCCGAAGTGTCTGCCTCAGGACCCGACCGTGTCGTCTGGCACGGCCGAGTCGAACTCTTCCGGTTAAGCCAGAAGCGACTGCCGACACGCCCGACCGTGTTGCAGGACACGGTCGAGTCATGCCGAGTCGCTGTCGGACGGGTCACTATCGGAAGGCCCTCCGCGCCGCGACCGTGTCAAGCAGGACACGGTCGAGTCCCTGTCGGCCAGCTGTCGGCCAGCTGTGCGACACGACCGTGCCGATCGGCACGGGCCGTGTCCGGCAGGGCAGTCAACTCCTTAAATTCGTTTTTTTTCAGCATTTCAGCCATTTCTCTCCCTTTTCTTCACCTTCAACCGAGAGAGGAAGCTTGAGGGAGGGTTTTTCCTTCACAAATCATTTGGGTGTTTGATTTTCTTCATCTCCTTTCGATCGTGAAGCCCGGATAATCAATTTAACGCGTGTTCTTCGGATTAAAGTACTTGGATCTTCAAAGGTAATATTCTTCAACACCTTGGATTTCGATTCTATGTTGAGATATGATGTTTTGGACATTATAATCATGTTATATGAAGGGACATGTATATGATTATGAGTTTATATAAGGATTCATTGGATTATTGAGGGATTATTCAAGAACACTTTTAATATCGAGTTGAAATTGGGGGTTTTCGATTAATTGTCGTTATAATCACGTTTTCGGATATTCATTTTGGATTATTGATAGTATTCATGAGGTTTTGTGGGTTTGAATCATTCATTGGAAGTTGGTTTCGGATGTAATTGAGTTTCGGGTATTGTTGTATCGACTTTTGAGTTGGTTGTGATCATGCTTGATTCGTGTATTAAGAGAATTGTTGGTATTTATGTTGTTCAAGGTTGTTCGAGCGGCCGATAATTTCATTAAGGACGTTGATCGTGGAAGTACCTTTTCGCCTTCGGTTTGAGGCAAGTTTTATACTTGTACTAGTCAATGAGATTAATGTCATCATATATGTGTATATATGTGTTGTATCATTCCGAGACTTAGTCTCTTCATGAATTCATTGATATTAAGAGCTCGCTCGATACCATCCCTTTCGGCAAGTTTGCCAAATATTTATTGTTATTCCTTTTGGATTGTCATTAAAACCGTACACGCCGATTAAAGGCATTGGCTTATTCATTTCTCTCCTTCGCTGCAGAATCGATTAAAGGTACCGAGGCATCCTTCATATCATTGTTATCGAATTGCCGTTCGCAGACAAATCGAAATGTTCAATCATTCACTATATCATTGTATCGATTGACCGTTCTAAGGCAATCGAGGTATTCAATCATTCATCATATCGTTCATATCGATTAGCCATTATAAGGAAATCGAAGCGCTCAAGCATTCATGGAATCATACGCTGCATCATTGTCATAGGTTAGCCGTTCTAAGGCAATCGAGGTGTTGAGTTGGGACTGTCGAGGATGGTGCTGACCGACTCAAGACAGCATACCATCCCTAATTGTGATACGGCTTTCATGCCGTGGCTTCGGCCCTAATTGTGATACGGCTTTCATGCCGTGGCTTCGGCCCTAATTGTGATACGGCTTTCATGCCGTGGCTTCGGCCCTAATTGTGATACGGCTTTCATGCCGTGGCTTCGGCCCTAATTGTGATACGGCTTTCATGCCGTTGCTTCGGCCCTAATTGTAATACGGCTTTCATGCCGTGGCTTCGGCCCTAATTTTGATACGGCTTTCATGTCGTGGCTTCGGCCCTAATTGTGATACGGCTTTCATGCCGTGGCTTCGGCCCTAATCAATAACAGCTTCGGGCTGTTTCGGCTTCATGTGATTGTGATATTTGACAGTTTCGGCTGAGTGGTTTTAGGCCTTGTGATTGTCTTGTTAATTTCATTGGAGCCTCCGGGCATTGTGATTCATATTTAATCCTGTTCTGGTTTGGTTCATGTCGTGTAATTCATTGTGGTATTCTGTGGTTATGATTCGCCGTTGGGCACTTATGTTCTAACCTGTCGAACAGGTATTAATAGTATGCCGTGGGCATAGTATTTCACGAATGCTCGGTTCTTACTTTGATTTGTGAGCATCTCGTATTATTATCATCATTATACCGTTTCATTCTGCCTTTGGATGCATATCATATTATACATGTATTTGATGTTCATTATCTGGATGATCGACTCGTGGGGCGGAACATGTTTTCATGTTTTAGGTGCTTGCGAGGAGAGAGTTGAGGCACAGGGGCATGACGATGGCGACGAGGCATACGAGCGATACTAGTCCGAGTTGTTCATTGTTGGTCAGTCAGTTGGAGTGTACTCCAGTCTTGTCAGTTGTTGTCGTGTTGTATTACCCGAACAGATGTTCGTGGATGCTGTTGTATTTCATTTTGGCCATGTAGGCCACTTTTGTCATTGAAATTCCTTATCGGAATATTGTGTTGGATATCATGGTAGGGACTATGATTTTCCCTTGTTGTTTAATTTAACGTATTTTAGTCATGTTCGCCTGGTGGATCTCCTGGCGTGGGGTCCACGGCACTGTAATAACCCAATAGGATTTGGGGGTGTTACAGAAATGGTATCGGAGAGCTTTGGGTTGTGAAATACCCTGAGATGTGAGTTGTGTGGTCTTACCGACGCGGTAGTAGTGGGATTGTCAGGTTATGACAATCTAGTCAGTCAGGTTTTGTGAGTCGTAATATTAGTGCGACTGCACGAGTCATTCATTCATCGAGTCGTCGTCAGTGAAGACTAGTATCGCGAGACCTCGAAGCTTCGTATGACCTGTGTAAGGACTCGATTCTCTTTGTGTTCATACATCCATCATGTCATTAATCGTTCATGCTTTGCTGAAACCTATATGTGATATTAGTGCTATGATTGATTCATGATTAATTGTTTTGGAGCACGTGTGACTTGTGTAAGCATTAAGGATCAACTCATTTATCAGTTAATAATTTTCAATCATCATTTTGATCTCATCACTCAGTTAATTCATTGATCACTCAGTCAATAACATCACCCAGATAATTCATTCATCACTCAGTTAATTCATTCATCACTCAGTCAATATCATCACTCAGATAATTCATCCATCACTCGCTAATTCATTCCTCACTCACCAATATCATCACTCAGATAATTCATTCATCAGTCAGTTAATTCATTCATCACTCAGTCAATATCATCACTCACATAATTCATTCATCACTCAGTTGATCTCATTATTCAGTTAATTCATTAATCATTCAGTCCACCTCACGGTTCAGTTGTTGACCTTGTGGATCGAATTTTTAACCTTGCAAACTTGTCCAAGGTAATTATTTCAAGAATTTCATCAGATAATCATGTTGCCTCACTCGATCTTTCATGCGATCATATCATATCCCGGCGTCATGTCGACGATCATTTTATTGCATAATTAATGCATTCATTGTTGTATAGCGTGTATGTTCATCACTATCATTCAGTAATATAATCATAATGTGATCTTCATGCGAGACCTGTAATCATCATGTGGCTTTCGCTCAAGATGGATAGAGCCGCGAGGACGCGGGGGAGGAGGCCGCGGTGCGGGCCGAAACCCGGGATCTCGTGTGCATGCCCGTGCGAATGCGAGTGGTATCATTAATTCATCAAATAGCGAGGCTACTCATTCTTCAGCAGATAATCAGTCACCGTCAGGGAGTCGTACCCGAGAGGCATCTCACTCGGAGGGTGCTCGGGTTGACCCATTCATATTTATGCAGGGCATGATGGCCCAGATGACTCAGATGACGCAGATGATGGAGACCATGCAGACCTCGATGGTTCGTGGTCCACCGCAACAGGAATTCCAGGAGCCGTTTAATGGACAGACTGGGAGAGTGAATCAGATTGTTGGCGATATCTCTCGTCAGAGGCCGCCTACTTTTGAGGGTTCATTGGAACCAGCTGATATTGTTCATTGGCTTGAGCATTTTGATAAACTCTTCGACATGGTTCAGTGTCCGGAGGAGAGTAAAGTGGCGGTAGTGGCTTATTACTTGAGTAAGGGTGCTTATTCTTGGTGGCTTTCTGTGAAACCCACCGATCGAGATTGTGTTTGGGGCGAATTCAAGACTCTCATGATAGAGAGGTATTATCCGGCCCCACTTCGAAGCCAAGTTATCGAGGTTTTGAACTCCCGAACTGGTCGAGGACGAGGGTGTTATTGTCATTGCCGAGAAGTTTCGTGGACTACTTGATTTGCTTCATCGCTATCCGCATCAAGCGGATAAGATCAAGTATTTTAGCAAGAGGCTAAATCCGCAGTTGAGGATGCAGTTGTTTAATCACAATTGTAATTCACTTAGTGAGTTCATCGGGAAGGCTCTTGGAGCAGAGCTTTTGATCAAGGAGCTTACCCGGAAACATCCTTCAGTTCCTTCGGGTGAGAGGACTAGGATGCTGATTCGTCCAGAGGGACATCGGTCTCCGACGTCCAAGAGGTCGTTTTCCACTGTCTTCGTGCCGAGAAGGCTTCTTCCTATCGGACGACGAGTTCGACCGTTGTTTGCTTTAATCGTGATTCAGCAGACACGTTAATACTCGGTGTACGGTGCCGGCTATTGTTTGTTTTCTATGTGGGAACCTCGACACCTTCGTAAATACCGCAGAGTTCTCGTGCCGCTAGATCTCGAGAGGGCTCACAAGCCTCGAGGGATTTTGTTACTCCAGTCCGTACTTCATCCAAGGGGTCCTATCAGGCTTCTAGAACCCGAGGTAAGGACATTCATCACCGATTTTGAACAAGTTAATTCTTGCTCGGTAGTAGGACAATCATTCATTTCATTGTCGTTCACTCATTCATCTAATTCATTCATCATATATATCAATCATGTTGGGACTCATAATTATCGATTAATCATTCAATTCACGAGGAACGGCGGTTCCAATCACTTCAGAGAGCTATCACTCATGACGTTATTAATTCACCTTGGTGAGTCATTCCAAATCCTTGTCGGATTTGTAGTCATTTATCATTCATCATTCATTTTAGTCACTTTCATTCTCGTGACCTTCCGAGATCATATTTAGCGGCGAGTTCATCTGCGGATATACCTTAAATCGTTGAGATAGAGGAGATCGATGACATGGAAGGATAACGATGTTGACTACATTTGAGATGTAACCTTGTTTTTGGATGACGGTGTAACTCAATCCGTAGTAATGTATCGTGACTGTGGATCATTTATTCTTGATCTATTTTATTATGATCATATTTGAGAATCTTGAGATTTGGATCAACTTTTGGGAGTGCACCCCTTCGGCGTTGTGCTTAAGATTTCTTGATAATTTGGGAAATCATTCACTGAGATTCGAGACGTCAAGTCTTGGGGACTTGGGCGTGCGATTGATTTGGTCCCGAGGACTAGATGTGCATTATTGTTTTCAGATCTTGATGGATAGTTCATATCCCGAGTTGTTTACCCTGAGTTTCGAGGACGAAACTCCTTTTAAGGGGGGTGTATGTAATACCCGGTTGTAATTCATTCATTTTCATTCAGTAATTATCAGTCTGTAATTATCACTCAGTGTATTTTCACTCGATTATGATCATTCATCAATCATGTTCATTCACCGTGTTCACCGTTCGGAAAAACTTCGAGTGGTGTATCGTTATTGTTCATTGTTTCAACTTTCCTCATATGAGTTCGACTTTGTTAGATCACCATTAATTTTTGGTAACTCCAAAAATTCTAAATCTTTGCAATATTATAGAGCATCGAGTTAGCTTTCCAATGGTTCAAACGGTGAGTCAATCGAGTCCTGACGAGAGAGTTATGGTCGCTTTAGCTCAACCGCTCACTTTTCGCTTATTGGCGATCACCGCCGAACGAACTCGGCCGTGTCGTCCGACACGCCCGTGCCGTACTCATCCGGAAAATGCCGAGTGTCTGCCTCAGGACCCGACCGTCGCTCGCACGGCCAGTCGAACTCTTCCTAAGCCGAGCGATCGCTGACACGCCCGACCGTGTTGCAGACACGGCCGAGTCATGCCGAAGTCGCCGGACGGGTCACTATCGGAAGGCCCTTCGCCGCGACCGTGTCAAGCAGACACGGTCGAGTCCTCGCTGCCACTGTCGGCCAGCCGTGCGACACGACCGTGCCGATCGGCACGGCCGTGTCCGGCAGGCGCTCAACTCCTTAAATTCGCTTTTTTCAAAGATTTCACCATTTCTCTCCCTTTTCTTCACCTTCAACCGAGAGAGGAAGCTTGAGGGAGGGTTTTTCCTTCACAAATCATTTGGGTGTTTGATTTTCTTCATCTCCTTTCGATCGTGAAGCCCGGATAATCAATTTAACGCGTGTTCTTCGGATTAAAGTACTTGGATCTTCAAAGGTAATATTCTTCAACACCTTGGATTTCGATTCTATGTTGAGATATGATGTTTTGGACGTTATAATCATGTTATATGAAGGGACATGTATATGATTATGAGTTTATATAAGGATTCATTGGATTATTGAGGGATTATTCAAGAACACTTTTAATATCGAGTTGAAATTGGGGGTTTTCGATTAATTGTCGTTATAATCACGTTTTCGGATATTCATTTTGGATTATTGATAGTATTCATGAGGTTTTGTGGGTTTGAATCATTCATTGGAAGTTGGTTTCGGATGTAATTGAGTTTCGGGTATTGTTGTATCGACTTTTGAGTTGGTTGTGATCATGCTTGATTCGTGTATTAAGAGAATTGTTGGTATTTATGTTGTTCAAGGTTGTTCGAGCGGCCGATAATTTCATTAAGGACGTTGATCGTGGAAGTACCTTTTCGCCTTCGGTTTGAGGCAAGTTTTATACTTGTACTAGTCAATGAGATTAATGTCATCATATATGTGTATATATGTGTTGTATCATTCCGAGACTTAGTCTCTTCATGAATTCATTGATATTAAGAGATCGTTCGATACAATACCTTTCGGCAATTTTGCCAAATATTTATTGTTATTCCTTTTTGGATTGTCATTAAAACTGTACACGCCGATTAAAGGCATTGGCTTATTCATTTCTCTCCTTCGTCGTCGGTAACCGATTAAAGGTACCGACGCATCCTTCATATCATTGTTATCGAATTGCCGTTCGCAGACAAATCGAAATGTTCAATCATTCACTATATCATTGTATCGATTGACCGTTCTAAGGCAATCGAGGTATTCAATCATTCATCATATCGTTCATACCGATTAGCCATTATAAGGAAATCGAAGCGCTCAAGAATTCATGGAATCATCCGCTGCATCATTGTCATCGGTTAGCCGTTATAAGGCAATCGAGGTGTTGCGTTGGGACTGTCGAGGATGGTGCTGACCGACTCAAGACAGCATACCATCCCTAATTGTGATACGGCTTTCATGCCGTGGCTTCGGCCCTAATTGTGATACGGCTTTCATGCCGTGGCTTCGGCCCTAATTGTGATACGGCTTTCATGCCGTGGCTTCGGCCCTAATTGTGATACGGCTTTCATGCCGTGGCTTCGGCCCTAATTGTAATACGGCTTTCATGCCGTGGCTTCGGCCCTAATTGTGATACGGCTTTCATGCCGTGGCTTCGGCCCTAATCAATAACAGCTTCGGGCTGTTTCGGCTTCATGTGATTGTGATATTTGTGCTTTGGCTGAGTGGTTTTTAGGCCTTGTGATTGTCTTGTTAATTTCATTGGAGCCTCCAGGCATTGTGATTCATATTTAATCCTGTTCTGGTTTGGTTCATGTCGTGTAATTCATTGTGGTATTCTGTGGTTATGATTCGCCGTTGGGCACTTATGTTCTAACATGTCGAACAGGTATTAATAGTATGTCGTGGGCATAGTATTTCATGAATGCTCGGTTCTTACTTTGATTTGTGAGCATCTCGTATTATTATCATCATTATACCGTTTCATTCTGCCTTTGGATGCATATCATATTATACATGTATTTGATGTTCATTATCTGGATGACTGACCCCGTGGGGGCGGAACATGTTTTCATGTTTTAGGTGCTTGCGAGGAGAGAGTTGAGGCACAGGGGCATGACGATGGCGACGAGGCATACGAGCGATACTAGTCCGAGTTGTTCATTGTTGGTCAGTCAGTTGGAGTGTACTCCAGTCTTGTCAGTTGTTGTCGTGTTGTATTACCCGAACAGATGTTCGTGGATGCCAGATTTCATTTGGCCATGTAGGCCACTTTTGTCGTTGAAATTCCTTATCGGAATATTGTGTTGGATATCATGGTAGGGACTATGATTTTCCCTTGTTGTTTAATTTAACGTATTTTAGTCATGTTCGCCTGGTGGATCTCCTGGCGTGGGGTCCACGGCACTGTAATAACCCAATAGGATTTGGGGGTGTTACAGAAATGGTATCGGAGAGCTTTGGGTTGTGAAATACCCTGAGATGTGAGTTGTGTGGTCCTACCGACGCGGTAGTAGTGGGATTGTCAGGTTATGAAAATCTAGTCAGTCAGGTTTTGTGAGTCGTAATATTTACTAATCACGCCGGAACCCACCAGGCTAAAAACCATTTACAAAAAGGCCGATGACGGTAATATTTCAAAAACTCACAGAAGCCATTTAGAAAAGGGTTAATGACGCCAAAATCCACAACCTTTCATCCGACTTTCATTTTTTCCACAACCTTTTCAAAAATCCTGTAAATCCACAACCTTTGGCACTTGTTCGATTTTCCCATAATTTTGATTTAGCCCCAAATTCGGTCCTACGTGGATCCTACGTGGACGCCGGGAGTGTGTCGCCGCCGAAAATTCAAACTGGCTGCTTTAATCTTAGTGTTAATAACGTCAAAATACAAAACCTTTTATGCCCCTTTCATTTTTTCCACAACATTTGGCACTTGTTCGATTTTTACATTAGCAGAATCTAAAAAGTTGAAAAATATTTTCAATTTTTAGTTTTTTGCACAATTTTAAGGACGGCTTTATAATGTAGTTCTATTTTTTTGGTTTTTCCAAAAAAAAAAATCCGCTTGTAGAGTTTCTCTTTTTAGATTTTGACTAGTTAGTTTTCCAATTAGTATATATGATCTTAAAACAATATACTTCCTAAAAGCAAAGCTAAGATCCCCCAAAAAAACGGTTGAAATATGGGAAAAACAGATTATATTACATAAGTGCAAATAATTAAGGAAAACATTCTTGCCTATTTATTGCCATGAAACCAAATCACCTTACAAACAAACAATTGACATCCGAAAAACACACACACACAAGAAAAAAAAAATACGAATTATGTTGAGATGCAAACAAACAAATGAGTGTTTTAATATTATCTGAAACTCTTTAAAACTAACTAGTCAAAATCTAAAAAGAGGAACTTTACAAACTGATAATAATAATAATAGAACTACATTGTAAATCCGCCCTTAAAATTGTGCAAAAAAACTAAAAATTAAAAATATTTTTCAACTTTTAAGATGCTGCTAATGGAAAAATCGAACAAGTGCCAAAGGTTGTGGAAAAAATGAAAGGGGCATCAAAGGTTGTGTATTTTGGCGTTATTAACCCTAAGCTTAAAACGACGCAGTTTGAATTTTCGGCGACGACAGCGTCCACATAGGATCCATGTAGGACCGAATTTGGGGCTAAATCAAAATTATGGAAAAATCGAACAAGTGCCAAAGGTTGTGGATTTACAGGATTTTTGAAAAGATTGTGGAAAAAATGAAAGTCGGATGAAAGGTTGTGGATTTTGGCGTCATTAACTCTTTAGAAAATAATAAATACCGTCATAAGAATTTTGCCAAAACGATCAAGGCCATAATGCCAAAAACTCGGTTAAGGGAATCGTTTTTCCAAATAAAACTCGGTCGGTAAAATACCGAAAGCCATTACAAAAGAACTCACGCAGCGGATAAAAGAAATACAATTCGACATGCACAGTCCAGCAACAATACTCCTCATACGAATGAAATATGAGAGTCAAATAACCACATATCACGAAATCAAAATCCATAAGAGGATTCCATCAGTTAACAAATAATCATAAAAATAGCTCGTGTCACACGAGGCACAACACAAAGAAGGGAGACTTACATCCACAGGTCGCACGGAGATGATGATCGCCCCACGATACTAATCACGACAAACCAACTCAGACGACGCGTCGCGACACGACTCAGTCAGACAAAATCCGACGAGACAAAACTCAACAGACACCACTGACCCGACAGCCTAGGTTTCCATAACCTAATCTCTGATACCATTCTGTAACACCCCCAATCCACTCAGGGATATTACACGCCGTAGACCCTCTCCTCGAGGATCTACCAGGCTGATAACTAAAATCAAACATCTAAACATCGCCTTTAAGGCTAAAATGACTCAGTAGACCGATTTGGTCTTTCAATAATAACTTACAACTCAATTCCTAACACATACCCACGCAGGGGTCAAAATACAATAAACTCCCGTACAACGGGGAAAAGATACTGCAGCGGAAAAGAAAATACAACTAGACCAATACGACATCAACGGATCCTCGTGTGATTAGTATCGTTCATCTTTCATCATCCTTCGTGCCGACCCTGTGCTATGCTCCAAAACCTGAATGCAAAAATAGACATCCACCCCCCGAACACTCGGGGGTTAGCAAAACTCCACTGTTTTGCTAGTGCAAATACAAAGTGCAAATACGAGCCATATAATTCAAATTCCACGAATAACAATAACTAGGAATCCTCAAAAATCCAGAGTAACGAAAAGCACTTTCTGAGGCATAAGTTTGGTAAAACATTCCAAAACCGAAGGATCACAAATCAAGGGAAACAATTTATAAAACAGTTTAAAACGCCATCGAGAGTTTTAATAGAAAACAATTTAGGATTTCCGAATCCTTCTCTTTCCAAAATCAACAGGGGTCACAGCCCAAAGGTATTGTTTTCGCAAATAGAAAACCGACAACAATTCACAGGGCCAGAGCCCAATATCACGTGTCCTCGACGGACATAAAAATCAACACAACGTAATCACGCACGCGCATCTCCTAGGACCGGGACGAAGCCACAAATCCCACTTGAGGCCTCGAAGGACCCTCCCGAGCTGGCTAGCGAAACAAATCAAACACATATCACAACCATAAGTTATCTTGACATCGTACTCGCCAGTACCGATTCTCGGAGAGCTCTCCAGACCTACCCGATTAGATAACCTTATGGTCAAATCATATCAAATGGCCGTACTCGCAAGTAACGCGCCGCCGGAGGCCTCACGGGTCCCTACCCGGTAAACATCAGTCGAATATACCCACAAGTTATCGTGACATCGCACTTGCAAGTGACGATTCTCGGAGCCCTCTCCAGACCTACCCGAATTGATAACCTTATGGTCGAATCATCAATGCATAGAGTTCACAACGACAAGGGTTTCACATTTGCCACAATCACAAATATGTCAAATCATGAGTTAATGCCAACAACACTTAGCAAAACACCACGTCAAACCGTAACGCACCGAAAAGAAACCATATACGTCCACACGCAATACCAAGGGCAACATCAACACCAAACATATCCATAGAATTCACATAGTTCACAAACCACACTATTCACAAAACACACGCGTTTTGAAAGAGGGCCTTTAACAAGGCTAATCAAATCTTTTGAAAGTTCAATTCAAACGACCACACAAACACATTTAGACGATCACCAATTATCATATCCACAAAACAAGAATTATATGGACAAGGTACTTGCCTCAAAATCGGCACGCAAGTATCCCGACGAAGACGGCTCAACCGGAAAGCTTCGAAACGCCCGATGCAATCGAAAAGAAAGACGACAACGAACGGAAGGGTTCAACTCGGTTTCTTCGCAAGAAACTCGACCCTAACAATATATAATCAATAAATCATCGATCATACGAGGAAGAATAATCGTAGAACGCCCGAAAACCCCTCTAAGACATTTTACCGGACACCTTCAAGGCGTCGATCAAGAACTCGACCAAAACAACGAATCGATACGATCCAACCATGGAATAACAAGGGAAAAGATATAAAACATCTAAATAATCATCAATCCATCACAATCCTAAGTTAAATCGGATTAAACGGATGAAAACAACCAAAACACACAAATTCCCCAAAACTAGATTTCTAGGAAATCTGACCTGATTCGGTAGATCGGAGGATGTTATAGGACGGAATATTGATGATATGAACCTCCAAACTTCATGGATTTATTGTACAACAACATCTCTACATTATTACCCCAGCTCCAGCCGCGGAAGGGAAGAAAAGAAGTGAGAAATGGCTGAAGAAAAACGCAGCCAGGCCGTAAATAGGCCGATCGGGCCGTTACGTTACGACGAATCGGTCAAGGCTTACGACGTAACCGAAGTCATCGCCCAAATCTGCCGCCCGTTACGTACGTAATCGCCGAGGGCCTTACGTACGTAACCGCCTTACGACGTAATGGCCGAGCACTACCGGCCGTAACTCGGCCGCTTACTGGGCCTGCATCGCCTGGCCATGACTCGGCCGGGGCCAACTCCGACGGCCCGAACGACCCCGAAACCCGAACCTGAGTACGAATCGAAGATACGGTTACGAAGTACTCGCAAAGGCGAATCCGAGCACTAAGAGAACACACGATTACGACCACCCGAAGGCTCGAAATTCGACAACGGAACGTAATTACCCCAAACTTTGGGAAATTACGAAAATGGCCCAAAACGCCCGAAAATCACGATACGTGATCGAAACACCAAGACAAAGCTCGCAACATGAATATTAACATTAAATGAACTTACGAGAAAGTCGAAACAACAGTTTCAGACGAGATTCGCAAGAATCGAACTCAAGTGCGGAAACACCGCTAAAAAGCACGGAACTCAACAAAACGACACCGAAACGAACTCGGATGACAAAAAGTGCAGAATTAATCATTCTCGGAATGACGAAACGGTCATGAGTGAGTCATCAAAACGGACTTCCGCCGAAAAAAAGAAATTTACCGAAAATCGAAAATTGCGGATATTACACCAGCGCCCTCAGCATAGATCCCAAGATGATCCCGTCGGACCAACACGAGGTGGAAATAACCCGTCCAATGATCCAGCGCCCTCAGCCTAGATCCCAAGATGATCCCGTCGGACCAACACGAGGTGGACATCCGATCCAGCGCCCTCAGCATAGATCGTACAACGTACATAAATACAACTCATGCATACACATATGTCAAATCATTATGTTCATCAAAATGAACATACAAATACTAGATAACGAATATCATGACAATTCAACAAAATAATTTCCATGTTCAACAACATGAATAAACCACAAACATGCTCAAAATATCAATTTTAACACATTACGATACTTGCCTCGAAGATGGCAAGAACGAAACACTTCAATGATCTCAACACACTCGAAGGCTGACTCCTTCGATCAACGTAGCAAGCTCGAACCTTAACAAAAGAAATGATATACAAATCATCTCAAGTCGAACGATCGCCTAACAATTTGGTCTACGGCCCAAAAGCTCAAAATATGCAGTCTGCCTGAACCACTTAGCGTATGATACGTACTCTACGTAGCGTGCGCTAAGCCTGCCTGTTAGCGTACGCTATCGTCTAAGCCTAGCGTACGCTAGTCATAGACTGACAGTTCTCTCTGATCAGCCGACTGACTCGGCTGATATCATAATGTACGTTACGTACTAAACGTAGCGTGCGTTAACTTATCCCCGATAGCGCACGTTAACTTACGTATGTTAGCGTGCGCTAACCGTGCATGGCAGATTACTACCGGTAGAAAACTGGATCTAACGGTGATGAACTCATGAATTCTATGGTGATAAAACAAGTCATCCTCGAGCATATCATGCTAATAAGGTTTGTGAAAGTTCTTTACGTACTAAATGACTATGAGATACAAAGATATGTATAATCATCACAACACTATAGTTCATCTAGATCTTCAAGGGATTTCCTGAGTTCAATCCGTTATAAGTCTCAAAACGTATGATCCTTCTATATAAATGCATAAGAACTTGAAAATCTGCATATACTGATCACAAATCGGTTTGAAAATGCTTAGGAGTCCATAAACTAAAAAGGTTCAAAGGTTCAGACGATGAATAAGTGCCGAAACGTCGAAAATATCCTTCTAACACATGATGATCGATTTTGAACGAAATAACTGACTATTAAAACATGATCAAACGTCCTTTAGAATACTACTAATATTGGTGAAGAATCACCTACCTCAAAGTAGTGAAGAACAAGGAGAAAATCGAAGCAATCCAACGTCGAAGGCTCGAACACCAATCCTCAATGATCTACAATCTTCAATACAAGCTGGGATGCTGATATGAAGTGTTTAGGATGTAGGAAGTTATACTCTAAGTATAAGAATTCGGATGTGGGAAAAGAAAGGACTGAAAATACGAAAAGGATGTTGTCCTATTTATAGGAAATGGTTATTAGCGCGCGCTAGTCCCTGCTCGTAGCGTGCGCTAACGTCTACTGACTTCACTGTACTCAGCACTTAGCGTGCGCTATGCACATGCCTGTAGCGTGCGCTAAGGCGTTGACTTGGCTTTTCCCGAAAGCCGTCCAGGTTCATCCCGACACAATCCGACCAAGATCCCCGGCCTGATCTCACCTACCACACGTCTCAATCAAATTGACCACGCATAGCGTGCGCTAATGTTCCTTTGTAGCGTGCGCTATGGATCCATGTTAGCGTACGCTACACATAGACGATAGCGTGCGCTACATGCGTGGAATTACAATTTTTAAATCACAATCATGAAATCATACGCTCAACAACATCGGATTATGAAATACGGAGAATAATACTCAGACAAAAGTACAATAATTACAATATCACAAGTTCCAAAAACATATTAAAAATCTCGGGTATTACATCCTTCCTCCCTAAAAAGAAGTTTTGTCCCGAAACTTAAGATGAAAACAACTCCGGATATCTAGTCTTCATACTGTCCTCCGTTTTCCAAGTGGCCTCTTCAACTCCGTGTCGCGACCATTGTACTTTAACCAAGTGTATTGGTTTATTCCTCAATTGTTTGATCCGACTCTCAAGTATCTTGATTGGTCTCTCCTCGAAGGTGCCATCATTAGCTATCTCGATCTCGCCGAAATCAATGATGTGACTGGGGTCCGGTACATACTTCCGCAGTTGGGATACGTGAAACACATTGTGAACGTGACTCAGCGATGGCGGTAAGGCCAACCTGTATGCTAAATCTCCAACTCTCTCGAGGATCTCGAATGGTCCGATATATCTCGGACTTAGCTTACCTTTCCTCCCAAAACGGAAAATCCCTCGTGTAGGAGACACCTTCAATAGTACATGGTTCCCAATGTCGAACTCTAGAGGACGACGACGTACGTCTGCGTAAGACTTCTGTCGACTCTGGGCAGTCAATAGTCTTTCTCGAATCAAAGCTATCTTCTCTTGAGTCTGAATTATCAATTCCGGTTCCGTCCCGATCAAGTCCGAAGAATCATCCCAGCACAGGGGCGATCGACATCTTCTCCCGTACAAAGCTTCAAATGGTGCCATATTAATTGAAGCATGCCAACTATTGTTATAGGTGAATTCGATCAAAGGCAAGTGAACTTCCCAATCAGTTGACCAATCCAACGCACAAGCTCTAAGCATGTCTTCTACTATTTGAATAGTCCTTTCGGACTGACCGTCCGTTTGGGGACGATAAGCCGTACTAAAGTTGAGCTCAGTCCCCAAAGCCCTGTGAACTGCTTTCCAGAAGTGCGACACGAAGTGACCATCTCGATCCGAAATAATGGTCTTCGGCGTCCCATGCAATCTGACTATCTCCGCAATAAATACTCGCGCCAATCTCCTGGGTCCCCATGTATCTTTAATTCCTAGGAAATGAGCCGACTTGGTTAGTCGATCAAATATAACTCAAATCATGTTCATTCCCGTTCTAGTCCTTGGCATACTGGTGATGAAATCCATCGAGATGTCCTCCCACTTCCATTCAGGGATCGGAAGCGGCCTTAACATTCCGGCAGGTCGCTGATGTTCAATCTTAACTTGATGACAAGTCAAGCACTTCGAAACGTACTCTGCTACGTCCTTATTCATATTCCCCCACCAGAAATTTTGTTTTAAATCCTTATACATCTTATCACGCCTCGGTGAATAGAATAGGGCGCGCTGTGAGCTTCCTTCAGAATAGTCCGTCTCAAATCATCATCGTCGGGAACGCAAAGTCGACTCTGAAATCTCAGAACTCCTTCATCTTGTATCACGAATCCTGGGGCTTTTCCTTTCTTTACTTCATCACATAATCGAAGGATCAGAGAATCGTCCAACTGCTTAGACTTGATCTCCTCGACTAGTGATGAAGTGAGTTCCATCACATAAAGTTACCCTTGGATTCCTGGTGCCCATACTTCAATCCCCTCGCGGATCAGTTCCCGTTGAATACTGGTTTGGGATGTAAGTTCTTCCAACACTTGAAGAGAAACAGGTTTACGGCTCAATACATCGGCTACTATGTTTGCTTTCCCCGGATGATAGAGAATCTCCAAGTCGTAATCCTAGATCAATTCCAGCCACCTTCTCTGCCTCATGTTTAATTCTTTCTGACTGAAAATGTACTTGAGGCTCTTATGAATGGTAAAGATCTGACAATGAGTGCCGTACAAATAATGTCTCCAAATTTTCAAAGCAAAGACTACAACTGCTAGCTCCAGATCATGAGTCGGGTAATTAACCTCGTATGGTTTCAACTGCCGAGAAGCATAGGCAATCACCTTATCTCTTTGCATCAACACACATCCCAGACCCTGATTTGAAGCGTCGCTGTACACCATGAATTCATCAGTTCCATCTGGTAATGCTAATATAGGTGCTGTCGTTAGTCTCTTCTTAAGTTCATCAAAACCAGCCTGACATTTCTAATTCCACGTGAACTTTTGAGTTTTCTATAACAACTGAGTGAGCGGACGAGCAATTTTGGAAAATCCCTCTACAAAGTGGCGATAATATCCAGCAAGTCCTAAGAAACTCCGGACTTCTTTCACGTTATTAGGGGCTTCCCATTCCAAGATTGCTTCGACTTTCTTTGGGTCCACCTGAACTCCGTCGGTTAATATCACATGCCCAAGGAAAGTTACCTCCCTGAGCCAGAACTCGCATTTTGAAAGCTTTGCATACAGCTGTTCCTTCCTCAAGGTGTTCAAAACCACACGCAAATGCTCGGCATGCTCCTCTGCGTCCTTCGAATATATCAAGATGTCATCAATGAAGACGACCACAAATTTATCCAAGTATTCCAAGAATACCCGATTCATCAATTGCATGAATATCGCAGGAGCATTGGTAAGTCCAAACGGCATCACTACGAATTCATAATGCCCGTACCGGGACCTGAAAGCAGACTTCGGTATACCCGATTCCTTAATTCTCAACTGATGGTATCCTGATCGCAAGTCAATCTTCGAGAATACCCTTTCCCCTTGCAGTTGATCAAACAAGTCGTCGATCCGAGGTGTAGGATATTTATTCTTGATCGTCATCTTGTTGAGCTCCCTGTAATCAATGCACAGTCGGAAGGATCCGTCTTTCTTCCGGACAAAGAGAACGGGCGCTCCCCAAGGAGAAACGCTAGGTTGAATATGGCCCTTCTGTAACAATTCCTCCAGTTGCTTCTTGAGTTCATACATCTCGGTTGGCGCCATGCGGTATGGTGCTCTGGAAATAGGAGCTGCTCCAGGCTCTAATTCGATAGTGAATTCCACTTCTCTCTGCGGAGGTAACCCAGGTAGTTCGTCAGGAAATACATCTGAGAACTCATTCACAACTGAAATAGACGAGAGCTCTACTCCTCCCTCTTTCCTCATGGTATAACATCAAAGTCCATGACATCCTTGCTTCAGTAATTTCACGGCTTTCATTGCTTTAATCAGTTTTCCCGAGCTTCCCGGTCTCCACCCTCGGAATAAGTGTTCAGATCCGTCATCAGCAATGATAGAGATGACTCTCTCTCTCTCTCTCTCTCGGTAATTCAGAATAGCTCCATAACGGTTGAGCCAATCGTCTCCGAGAATTAAATCGTCACCGTAGATGTCAACTAAAATAAGATTCGATGGCCAATCTCTCCCTCCTATAGACACTGGAAAATCTCTAGCCTCTAGGGTTCCCACAATTCTCTCTCCACTCGGCAAACCCACAACATATGGTTCACAATCAAATAAGCACGAGATTTTTAAACGATTTACACAGTTCAAGGATACAAAAGAATGTGTAGCTCCGGAATCGAATAAAACACTAACTGGTTGCAAAAGGATCTGAATCGTACCTGATGCAACAACAGTGTTTTGATCGTCAAATTTCCTCATCTCGTACAGGCGCGGAGGAACGGACCCAGCACTGGATGTCTCTCTCTTCCCAATGTTCTGCTGCTGAAATCCACTCTGTTGTGTCTGGTTCACACTTATCTCCTTCGGAACGGGCGCTGGAGTGCGAGTACCAAAAGATCTAGTAGCAGCTCCACAGAAGGCCGCACGGTGCCCTTCTTGTCCACAATCGTAACAAGTCACAGAAGATGCGGGGCAATCACGTCGAATATGCCCTGCTCGACCACAATTTTAGCATTTCCTTGATGCGTCCGAAACTGCTGATGTTGTCCAGAACTTCTTTCCACCTCTAGAAGGATGTGGAGGTTTCCTAGCCGAATAAAAGAAAGACTGGCCCTTGCGGGGCCCACCACTCTTGTTTTCTGAAAAGTTGCCGGTCACCTTCTGCTTCTTTGCCTCCACTGATTTCTCCACCGCCGCCTCTTTCATGTCGTAGGCCAACGCTTTGTCTTCATACTGTCGCAACGTAGTACACTCGAACCCGGACATGTACTGCTGAATCTCCGGCTTCTTCCGCATATCGAAATGAAAAATCTTTTCTGCCTCCGTTCTGACCAAGTGTCGCACACAAGTCAGCTGATGATTAAAAGTATTGATTACATCTGTCATATATGCTTCCGAACTCTGTGGTGAGAAAAACTCTCGGATCTTTGCCTCTCTAACTGGACGAGGACAATACTATGCTTCCATCATTAGTTTGAATTCCGTCCACTCCGCATTATGATTCTCAGGTCGATTAGCTGTAACACCCCCAAAACCATATGGGAATATTACACGCCGTAGACCCTTTCCACAAGGATCTACCAGGCTAAACATCCATAAACAACCAAATGCTTGCCCAGCCAGAGTCAAACAATAAAATGATACAGATCGATATGGTCACTTACACGTGAATACACAGACCGATGAGGTCACACAACCCAATCGATAAAACTGACTTAAATAACATTACCCACACAGGGGTCGAAATACAATACAGCGGAAGACTGAAATCAACTCTGACAACACAACAAAAATCAAAACAACTCTCGACTCATGATTAGTATCGCAGCTCGTCATCCTCTTATGCCAATCCTGTGACTGCTCCCCTGAATCTGCATGTACCTGGACGCAAAACAGACATCCACCCCCGACATTTCTGGGCTTAGTAAAACTCCACTGTTTTACTAGTGCAAGTATCAAATCATACGAAATGTAACAAGCAAATAATAATCGTGAATCCAATATAATAATCAAGTATCAAAATATTCCCGGGAGGTTTTCACAAGGGAAGGTAAACTATGAAGCATTCAAAAATAAGATTATCATCTCGGGAATTTTTAGAATTTCAAACCTTTCGAAAATCTTAGGGTCTTAACCCAAATCACAAATTGTATTTCAATAATTCACAAGATTTAAAACATTTCATAAATCTCGTGGGGCTCGGCCCAATATTCCTTTCTTAAAACTTTCTTTTCAAAACTTTGATTTGAAAACAATCATGATCATGACACCGTGATCCACTGTCACGTGTCTCCGTAGGTTCAACAACCCGCACGGACTACACCACGCACAATTAAACAAACATAATCAATTCTGACACCGTGATCTACTGTCACGTGTCTCCGTAGGTTCAACAACCCGCACGGACTATTAACCAGACATAACCAATTCCGACACCGTGATCCACTGTCACGTGTCTCCGTAGGCTTAACAACCCGCACGGACTATATCAATCTCAACAACCACACACACAGTCCTGACACCGTAGTCCACTGCCACGTGTCACCGTAAGCCCCGTCGAGCTCACCCGGTTAGACGTACTGTGTCCGAAACTCATGGTCCACTGCCATGCGTTATCGTAGGCCTCGTTAGACCAGCACGATTGGACCTCAGTACCTCACTAAGTTCTGACCCCGTAGTCCACAGCCACGAATCCTCGTAGGTCCCGTCGGACCAACACGAGTGAACTTAGCGGTCACACACATATTCATATTCACATTCACATTACATACAACAATGAGCACAATTGATCAATCACATTGATCACCACAAAATCGTACATCACCTGCACATAACACAATCTCAACACTCGCAACAACTATCGTCAATCAACGACACATATCCAACATAACACACGTTCGGTACACATTACATTACACAACCAAGTGTACGACCGTCCCATATGTACGGCGCAATCCTGCACAAATGGCACAACGCCTAACACATATACTAATATAACAATATTATCGCAAAGCCTTCAAATTACGGAAAACACAACCAACTCAAACGGAACATAATTACGAAGGCAAGCAAAATCATCACATATCTCATACATAATTACTAGTCGCAAGATACAAGTCGTATAGTAAGATACTTGCCTTAATATCCGCTACCAAACGCTCCGAAGAACACGGTTCGACCGGGAAGCTCGGACCCCGAAGAAGACAACGAACGGAAGGGTTCCGACTCGAGTTCTTCACAAGAATTTGACCCTAACAACATATAATCAATAAATCATCGATCATACGAGGAAGAATAATGGTAGAACGCTCGAATTCTCTTTGTGACATTTTATCGAACACCTTCAAGGCATCGATAAAATACTCAATAAAACGACAAATCCGTGGCAATCTAACCATGGAATAACAAGGAATTTGATATAATATAGCTTAACAATCATCAATCCATCAATATTCTGAGTTAAAACGGATTAAACGGACAAATCGAACAAAATCCCCAAAACTATATTTTAAGAAAACTTGCCTTGATTCGGTCGATCGGAGCAAGTTATGGAAGTATTAATCGATGTTATGAACTTCAAAAACTTCATGGATTTAACCCCTAACAACATCCCTCCATGATCATCAAAGCTCCAGCCGCGGATGAGGAAGAAACTAGTGAGAAAAATGAAGAAAAACCCGACTGCTCTGCCATATTTATAGCCCTGCCGGACACGGCGCAGCAAACGGCCCAGATCAGCTCCGGGTGTCTCGGCTGTGTCTCGGCAGGCTGCTGGTCCTGGCCGACCCGGCACAAGACACGGCACGGCGCGCTGCTCTGTGGCTGTTTCGCATGTGTCCGCCAGCCAGGACTCGGTCGTTCCGACGGTCCGAAAAATCCCGAAACTCAGACCTGAACGTAAACCGAAAGCACGGTTACGAAGTACTCGTAAATACGAATCCGAACACTGAGAGAACACATGATTCCGACCACCCGAAGGCTCGAAATTCGACAACGGAAAGTAATTACCCCAAACATTGGGAAATTACGAAAATGGCCCAAAACGTTCGAAAATCACCATACGTGATCGAATAACCAAACCGAAGTTCACAACACGTCTAACAAAGTTAAACGGACTTACGGGAAACTCGAAACAGTAATTTCCAACGAGATTCGCAAGAATCGAACTCAAGTGCGGAAAAGTCGCCAAAAAGCACGGAACTCAACAAAACGACACCGAAACGAACTCGGATGACAAAAAGTGCAGAATTAATCATTCTCAGAATGATGAGACGGTCCCAAGCGAGTCGTCGAAACGGACTTCCTCCGAAAAAATAAAATTACCGGAAATCCGAAATTGCGGATATTACATTCTACCCTCCTTAAAAGAAGTTTCGTCCCGAAACTTAAATCAAGTAGGGAGAAGCAATATCCCGCCAGGAAAACTCAACGAGATGCACAAGAACCGAAAAAAATTCGTGCCCAACGGCGAAACGTTACAAGCAACGCAAGGGAATATACGGCGTAAAAACACGCCCCACGATTTACTAACGCAACGCCACCGACTATGTTTCAAACAACAACGAGCAATTAACGACGCATCACATACCACATCACATGCACACATTTAATCGAAGAAACGTACGCTACAACAAGTTGCACCCGACTAAAACGGCTATGCGATAGAAACAAATAGAGTATCACGATAGAAATCATTCCGATTCTCATCAATAAGAATATGTCCGAAGTCAAAACACAAACAATTCAAGATAACGGAAAACGAGAATACCGAACATTACATTCTATCCTATTTAAAAATAAGTTTCGTCCCGAAACTTAAAATAAAACATCATGGTAGAATACAAACAAAACCAAAAAGTCCACGCAACAAATATCAATTTCTACACGAATTACGGACGAAGTACGATACACAACTACATCACGGACACCACGTGCACTCCCGAGTAGGAACAAAAACCCACCCCGAACATCGTGGCAACGGTCTCACAATGCACCGCTCGGTGACCCACTTGGCCACACTCAAACGATTGACTAACGGTGAACGACAATTCTTCGCGATGCGAGATCGTGCAACAACAACGGACAACCCCGTTCGAACAACAACGATCGAACAACAACGATCAAATAACAATGATCGAACAACAATGATCAAATAACAATGATCGAATGACAACAGTCGAACAATGACTCCGAAGTCCCCACTTCAACTCCAGACATTAAAAGAACTGGTAGAAAGTGAAAGATGTTACTTCCAAACAAGGTTCACAAGAATCGAACCGAACTCGAAAAGGTCACGATGACAAACAGGTCGATCTAAAACAAGGTCACACCCAGTTCGAATGATGACAACTGAGACATCAAACAAGTTCAAAAAGTATCGACGAACACGTGCAAGTCGATAGAATTTAGAAGGAGAAACTGCAGAAGTCAAATATAGTACGGGTATTACATCTGACCTCTTATAAAAGAAATGTCGTCCCCGCAACTGTAACACCCCCAATCCACTCAGGGATATTACACGACGTAGGCCCTCTCCTCGAGGATCTACCAGGCCGATAACTAAAATCAAACATCTAAACATCGCCTTTAAGGCTAAAATGACTCAGTAGACCGACTTGGTCTTTCAATAATAACATACAACTCAATTCCAAACACATACCCACGCAGGGGTCAAAATACAATAAACTCCCGTACAACGGGGAAAAGATACCGCAGCGGAATAGATAATACAACTGGACCAATACGACATCAACGGAACCTCGTGTGATTAGTATCGTTCATCTTTCATCATCCTTCGTGCCGACCCTGTGCTATGCTCCAAAACCTGAATGCAAAAATAGACATCCACCCCCCGAATACTCGGGGGTTAGCAAAACTCCACTGTTTTGCTAGTGCAAGTATAAATACGAAAACAAGCCATACATATCATACTCCACAGAAACAGAATAATCGCGAATATACTTCCCGAGAAAATTCACTTGATCAAACCATTCAAAACGTGAAAGGTAGGAAATAACCCAATGTCCGTATTACAAAACATTTGATGATCTCGGGAGTTTAGAAAACATTTGGGATATAAGAATTCTGAAACCTTTCGAAAACATTTAGGGACATAGCCCCAAAGTCATTTTCCAAAATTCAAGTTCTGGTAACAATAAGCAGGGACCACAACCCATTTCACAAAACACGGGGTCCGTGACCCAAATCACAATTCACATGTTCCTAAGGATTATTCGTGTCCCGTGCTAACAAGCCACGAACCTCAGATGCTCGCGAAGAACAAACCCGAGTGAATAACCCAATAGGAAAAACATATCAAATCACATGTCTCCACGACACGAATATCACAACCAAACCACAACCATAAGTTATCCCGGCATCGCGCTAACAAGCCACGAACCTCGGAGTCCCCGCAAGACATACCCGATGATAACCCCACAAGTTATCCCGGCATCGGGCTAGCAAGCCCCGAACCTCGGAGTCCCCGCAAGACATACCCGTATTGGATAACCCTACGGTTTCGCCCGACCCATACTAGCAAGTATGGATCCCGGAGATTCAACAATCCTACCCGGAGGCACATCACATACAACAAGCACACAACAATAGTCGATTGTCAAGACAAGCAACATTAAGCATCACAACCTCCTTTCAAAGGAGTAACGACTAACATCACATCATGTCGAATACCCACCGAACAAACATACAATTCAATACACAATCCTCGGCAAACAATTATGGTCTATTATATTCACTCAATGCGATTATAACGTCTCTCAACGTACGAAACTAACACACATATTCCGAGAACATATCCATTCACGAAGTATTCGAATTATCGTTGAAAGACAATATTTATCGAGGACATACCGATCCTTTTTAACGTTCATTAAACATTGGATTTCGCATAAAATAATTTATCAATAATTATGCCGATGAAATATGAAATGTATGGGCAAGATAATTGCCTCGATATCACGAGCAATGGAAAAATGAATGGATACGGCCGGGTAGCCCTCAAATTCCCGAACACTATCTAGAACGCGATAGCACCGAAATTACTACGGGAAAACACCACATGAATCATCAATCACCAACGGAATTCAACATCGGAATCATCGAGCACCTATAATCCTCCGTAAGGAATAATAAAACACGATTACGACGAGAATCAAGGCCAAAAACAACGGAAATCCCAACAAACTATCAAAGGGAACTCATTCGAACATTTAATCGAACATTAAATGTTCAAGACCCTTCAAGAACAAAGAAATCACCCCTCGGGTCGAACGAACCAAAGATACGAGTATCCAATCCATAGAACAAGTTCAAAACAACGTTTATACAACAATTAATTGATTAAAAACGGATTGGAATCGAAATCAAAAAGGAAAATCCCCAAATCTACAAAAACAAGGGTTCAAGCCAAAATACCTTGATTTGGATGAATGATTCAAGTAGAGGTCGAAAATCTACAACAAGACTTGAGGTGGATGATCTCTACAACTTTGGGAGCGCTCAAATCGCCCAAAAATCGCCCACAAATAGCCCTAGATGGAAGGAGGAAGAAGAGAGGAGAAAAATGAAGTTTTCTCCTCGAAAATCTGCTAAAAAAACGCAGAAAAAGCCCGTGTGCCGCGGCACAGGACAAGTGTGCCGCGGCCTAGGGCCACGAAAAATGCCCAGGAATCAGCTTAGTGCCGCGGCACAGCTGAAGTGTGCCGCGGAACACAGTACAGCCCACTCCAACACGAAAAAGGCACATCGTGTAGTCTTAGCTATTTCGACCATAACTCCCTCGTATGGACTCCGATTGACTCACCGTTTGAACCATTGGAAAGATAACTTGATGCTCTATAATGTTGCAAAGATTCAGAATTTTTGGAGTTTCCAAGAATTAATGGTGACTTTACAAAGTCGAACTCCCACGTGAAAAAGTCGATTAAGGACACGGAACTCAACAAAACGACACCGAAACGAACTCGGATGACAAAAAGTGCAGAATTAATCATTCTCGGAATGACGAAACGGTCATGATAGAGATGTCAAAATGAACTTCCTCCGAAAAAATAAAATTACCGAAATTCGAAATTGCGGATATTACATTCTACCCTCCTTAAAAGAAGTTTCGTCCCGAAACTTAAAAAAAGTAGGGGGGAGCAATATACCCGCCAGGAAAACTCGACGAGATACACAAAAATAGAAAACTCGCGCCCAACGTCGAAACGCTGCAAGAAACACAAAGAGACATACGGCGTGAAAACACGCTCCACGACGACCAACACAACGTCGCCGTTAGGGATACAATAAAACCAACAAATGACAAGCGTCATCAAACGGATGATATAGCCAAGTCAATTATCCGACAATCACAAAACACAACGAACGAAAGTCAGTATGATTGACCAACCCAACGGTACATCAATCAAAACGCGAGCCAATCGCTGAACTAATACGGAATTCCACCGCCCAAGGGTTGGAAGATCGAAAACGAGACTAATTTCCCGAACTTAAGGGAATTACGAAGGAGTCTGAACGCTCAACAATCGCGAAACGAGATCAACAAAAACCGAACAATCAAATGATCGAACCACAAAGATCGAGACAACAAAAATCGAACGATCATGTTCGAATCACGAAGAACAATAAAAATTCCAACAACAACTCCAAGGTTCACATCTCGACTCGAGACAATATATGATCCGGTGAAAACAACAACATATGCATTCACATAAGATCCACACGAGAGGGAATAGAAATTGAAAAGTCACAACGACAAACGAGTTATTCCGAAACAATACCACGCTCGTTCGATCAACAAAAGCAAGGGGCAGGACAAGCTCAGAAAATGTCAACGAACATAAACGAGTCGACAGAGTCGAAAATACAGAAGTTCTAAATCCGATCCACTTTGATTAAAAGAACTAGTAGAACCAAAAGATGTTACTTCCGAACAAGGTTCACAAGAATCGAACCGAACTCGAAAAAGTCACAGCGATAACCAGAGCGACCCAAAACAAGATCACAACTCGTTCGAACGATGAAACTGAAATACAGAACAAGTTCAGACAGTATCAACGAACACGAGCGAATCGATAGACTTGAGAAAGAGGAAATGAAGAAGTACAAAAACAATACGGGTATTACATTCGAACTCTTATAAAAGAAGGTCGTCCCCGCTACTCACAATAACGAAATCAAGGAGACGACACAACAGGCAATCGACAGAAACATCCTTCAAAGGCCTCTCAAAGCCGATTCTGATATCTGTGCTGAAGCACGAACTCCAAAAGTCTCGGTAGCCAATTCGCAAAACTGAATTCGGTGTCCCTCGAGTCCACACTCGAAATGTGTTACTGACGAGAAGGACAATTTGCACGTACATTCCCCCAGCACATCACGGTTGAAATGCCTCGGCTCGGCATACCGAAAATACAAATGCTAGATACAATGGAACATAACACCACAAAACAACATACCGGAGATGCCAACTCAGCACAACGAGGAATCATAACACATATCATATATAACGATTACCATCGTAAAGTAATACACACACAAACACTACAACAACGACGGTATCGTTCGGCGACCTCAACGGCCCGAACGATAACCAAAGACATAATTACAAACATCATGAAACAATCACACATGTGCATAAACGCACAAAAATCCAAGCTTTAACAACCCACACTCGTGCGACAACACGCAAATCACCACGAGGTGATAAACAAGAACACCAGTTCACACCTCTCACAGAGGGCTAGTACAACAAATGCGTGGCAACGCCTCGACATTCATGCCACCAATTCGATCATACTCGGGAGTAACATCATAACGACAAAGCAAACATCATACATACATATCCAGCCCTCAAACGGGAATGGATAGGTTTTTAAAATGAAAACATCCTTTTGAAAATAATTTAGAAAAATGCCGGTTGATCTTGAGTATCACCTTTCAAGAAAAAGTACAAACGTGAAACATCGTTATCGAGACTTTGGAGAACCATCTCGCATTTGATAAAAATGAGGACACTTTCTCTTAGTGAAAACTTTCAGAATATTCGACCCTCGGGTCTAAATAAAAGTGTTTCTAAAACATTGAAAATATCTCAAAACATTTTGGTCATCGAGGCAGAAAATTTTTGAAATATATTGTGGCACCTGGATGTACCACAAGAAAATAACTCATTTGAAAAAAATATGTCTCGAAATTTATTTTTAAGATACTCAAGTTTTCGAAAATAATTCAATGCCAAAAAGGACGATGCCAAAAAGGCTAGAATGCCCAAAAATTTCAGGTAATCACACGGAACATCATAGCGCTGTGGGTCCCGCGTCGGAACCCTGTGCTAAAAACCATTTACAAAAATGCCAAAAAGGCTGATGACGGTAATAATTCAAAAACTCACAGAAGCCATTTACAAAATGATAAATACCGTCATAAGAATTTCGCCAAAATGATCAAGTCCATAATGCTAAAAACTCGGTTAAGGGAATCGATTTTGAAATAAAACTCTCGGTAAAATACCGAAAGTCATTACAAAAGAACTCACGCAATGATAAAAGATTTACAGTTCTACATGCACAATCCAACAACACTACTCCTCATATGAACGAAATATGAGAGTCAAATAACCACATATCACGAAATCAAAATCCATAAGAGGATTCCGTCACTTAACAAATAATCATAAAAATAGCTCGTGTCACACGAGGCACAACACAAAGAAGGGAGACTTACATTCACAGGTCGCACGAAGATGATGATCGCCCACGATACTAATCACGACCAACAAACTCAAACGACGCGTCGCGACACGACTTAGTCAGACATAATCCGACAAGACAAAACTCAACAGACACCACTGACCCGACAGCCTAGGTTTCCACAACCTAAGCTCTGATACCATTTATGTAACACCCCCAATCCACTCAGGGATATTACACGCCGTAGGCTCTCTCCTCGAGGATCTACCAGGCCGATAAATAAAATCAAACATCTAAACATCGCCTTTAAGGCTAAAATGACTCAGTAGACCGACTTTGTCTTTCAATAATAACATACAACTCAATTCCAAACACATACCCACGCAGGGGTCAAAATACAATAAACTCCCGTACAACGGGGAAAAAATACCGCAGCGGAAAAGAAAATACAACTGGACCAATACGACATCAACGGAACCTCGTGTGATTAGTATCGTTCATCTTTCATCATACTTCGTGCCGACCCTGTGCTATGCTCCAAAACCTGAATGCAAAAATAGACATCCACCACCCGAATACTCGGGGGTTAGCAAAACTCCACTGTTTTGCTAGTGCAAGTATAAATACGAAAACAAGCCATACATATCATACTCCACAGAAACAGAATAATCGCGAATATACTTCCCGAGAAAATTCACTTGATCAAACCATTCAAAAAGGTAGGAAATAACCCAATGTCCGTATTACAAAACATTTGACGATCTCGGGAGTTTAGAAAACATTTGGGATATAAGAATTCTGAAACCTTTCGAAAACATTTAGGGACATAGCCCAAAAGTCATTTTCCAAAATTCAAGTTCCGGTAACAATACGCAGGGTCCACAACCCATTTCACAAAACACGGGGTCCGTGACCCAAATCACAATTCACATGTTCCTAAGGATTATTCGTGTCCTGTGCTAACAAGCCACGAACCTCAGATGCTCCCGAAGAACAAACCCGAGTGAATAACCCAATAGGAAAAACATATCAAATCACATGTCTCCACGACACGAATATCACAACCTAACCACAACCATAAGTTATCCCGGCATCGCGCTAACAAGCCACGAACCTCGGAGTCCCCGCAAGACATACCCGATGATAACCCCACAAGTTATCCCGGCATCGGTCTAGCAAGCCCCGAACCTCGGAGTCCCCGCAAGACATACCCGTATTGGATAACCCTACGGTTTCGCCCGACCCATACTAGCAAGTATGGATCCCAGAGATTCAACAATCCTACCCGGAGGCACATCACATACAACAAGCACACAACAATAGTCGATTGTCAAGAAAATCAACATTAAGCATCACAACCTCCTTTCAAAGGAGTAACGACTAACATCACATCATGTCGAATACCCACCGAACAAACATACAATTCAATACACAATCCTCGGCAAACAATTATGGTATATTATATTCACTCAATGCGATTATAACGTCTCTCAACGTAAGAAACTAACACAGATATTCCGAGAACATATCCATTCACGAAGTATTCGAATTATCGTTGAAAGACAATATTTATCGAGGACATACCGATCCTTTTTAACGTTCATTAAACATTGGATTTCGCAAAAAATAATTTATCAATAATTATGCCGATGAAATATGAAATGTATGGGAAAGATACTTGCCTCGATATCACGAGCAATGGAAAATTGAATGGATACGGCCGGGTAGCCCTCAAATTCCCGAACACTATCTAGAACGCGATAGCACCGAAATTACTACGGGAAAACACCACATGAATCATCAATCACCAACGGAATTCAACATCGGAATCATCGAGCACCTATAATCCTCCGTAAGGAATAATAAAACACGATTACGATGAGAATCAAGGCCAAAAACAACGGAAATCCCAACAAACTATCAAAGGGAACTCATTCGAACATTTAATCGAACATTAAATGTTCAAGACCCTTCAAGAACAAAGAAATCACCCCTCGGGTCGAACGAACCAAAGATACGAGTATCCAATCCGTAGAACAAGTTCAAAACAACATTTATACAACAATTAATTGATTAAAAACGGATTGGAATCGAAATCAAAAATGAAAATCCCCAAATCTACAAAAACAAGGGTTCAAGCCAAAATACCTTGATTTGGATGAATGATTCAAGTAGAGGTCGAAAATCTACAACAAGACTTGAGGTGGATGATCTCTACAAGTTTGGGAGCACTCAAATCGCCCAAAAATCGCCCACAAATCGCCCTAGATGGAAGGAGGAAGAAGAGAGGAGAAAAATGAAGATTTCTCCTCGAAAATCTGCTAAAAACGCAGAAAGCCCGTGTGCCGCGGCACAGACAAGTGTGCCGCGCCCGGGGCCACGAAAAACGCCAGAATCAGCTTAGTGCCGCGGCACAGCTGAAGTGTGCCGCGGCACACGGTACAGCCCACTCCAACACGAAAAAGGCACATCGTGTAGTCTTAGTTATTTCGACCATAACTCCCTCGTATGGACTCCGATTGACTCACCGTTTGAACCATTGGAAAGCTAACTTAATGCTCTATAATGTTGCAAAGATTCAGAATTTTTGGAGTTTCCAAGAATTAATTGTGACTTTACAAAGTCGAACTCCCACGTGAAAAAGTCGATTAAGGACACGGAACTCAATAAAACGACACCGAAACGAACTCGGATGACAAAAAGTGCAGAATTAATCATTCTCGGAATGACGAAACGGTCATGATAGAGTTGTCAAAACGAACTTCCTCCGAAAAAATAAAATTACCGAAATTCGAAATTGCGGATATTACAGCAACTCACAACAACGGAAACAAGGTAACAACACAAAAAGCATCCGACAGGAAAATCTCCCATGGGTCTCTCAGAGTTGATCCTGATATCTGTGCTGAAGCGCGAACTCCGAAAGTCTCAATAGCCAATTCGCAAAACTGAATTCGGTGTCCCTCGAAACGCGTCACTGACGAGAAGGACAATTTACACGTGCATGCCCTGGCACATCACGGTTGAAATAACTCGGCTCGGCATACCGAAAATACAAATGCTAGATACAATGGGGTATAAAGTCGCAAAACAATATAGCGGGGATGCCAACTCAGCACAACAAAGAATCACGACGGTATCGTTCGGCGACCTCAACGGCCCGAATGATAACCAGCACCTAATTACAAACATTATGAAACAACCACACATGTACACAAACGTACAAACCCAAGCTTCAACAGCTCACACTCGTGCGACAACACGCAAATCACCACCAGGCGATAAACAGTAAACACCAGTTCACACCCCTCACAGAGGGCTAGTACAACAAATATGTGGCAACGCCTCGATGTTCATGCCACCAATTCGATCATACTCGGGAGCAAACATCATAACGACAACGCAAACATCATACATACATACCCAGCCCTCAAACGGGAATGGATAGGTTTTAAAAACGAAAACCTCCTTTTGAAAATAATTTTGGAAACACCGATTGATCTTGAGTATCACCCTTCAATAAAAATACAATCGTGAAACATCGTTATCGAGACTTTGGAAACTATTTCGCATTCGATAAAAATGAGGACAATTCCTTTTCGTGAAAAACTTTCGGAAGTATTCGACCCTCGGGTCTAAGTAAAAGTGTTTCTAAAACATTGGAAAATATCTCAAAACATTTTGGTCCTCGAGGTAGAAGAATCTTGAAACATATCAGGCACCTTGGATGTACCACAAGAAAATAATTCATTTTAAAAGGACGTCTCGAAATTTATTTTCTAAGGTACTCAAAGTTTTCAAAGATAATTCAATGGGCTAGAATGCCCAAAAATTTCAGATAATTACACGGAACATTATAGCGCCGTGGGTCCCGCGCCGGAACCCACCAGGCTAAAAACCATTTACAAAACGCCAAAAAGGTCGATGACGGTAATATTTTACAATGTCCGAAGTATTTCAAAACACATTTTTCAAATACCGCCTGATTGTGTCATTTGAAAATACACGGCCCATTTGTCAAAATTTAACAAATTTTAAAAATCCATATAAACCATGGTTTGACCGCACCACCAAAATATTTTCCAAAAATCGATTTCTACAAAATTCTCAAAATGTAAAGTCCTTCAGGAAACATTCTCAAACTTACCCATAGCGGACAAAAATTACAACATTCCAAAAACAGTCGAATTTAAAACCATATACTCAAATGGAAACGAGGGGCGCCAATTCAATCAAATGCATCTCGTGGTATCAAGTTTAAACACACAGCAAAATCATTCATCGGAGTTTCTCACAAACTCTACCGTCGGTACCTATTCGAAACCCGTCAAGGTTTAAAACTTTCACAACCTACCACCCCACCCGGTGGTTCAAAGATAAAACAATAACGTGCCCAGTTCTATACACATACTATGTGTCACAAGTATTAAACATAACTATATTACACAATACTGTGTAAATAAAATTATGCACCGCAATTAACTCACTAAGATAAAATCGAGATACACAGGTATTACGCATAAAGGAGGAGACTTACATCCACAGGTCGCACGGAGGTGACGGTTGCCCACGATACTAATCTCGTCCGACAACATATCCGACACGTTGTGACTACGCACAACTGAACTTGTCACCTGACGACTCGAACGACAAGACCACACATTACTCGACAAACCACGACTCGACTCGACCCGACAGCCTAGGTTTCCGCAACCTAAGCTCCGATACCATAAATGTAACACCCCCAAAACCATATGGGAATATTACACGCCGTAGACCCTTTCCACAAGGATCTACCAGGCTAAACATCCATAAACAACCAAATGCTTGCCCAGCCAGGGTCAAACAATAAAATGATACAGATCGATATGGTCACTTACACGTGAATACACAGACCGATGAGGTCACACAACCCAATCGATAAAACTGACTTAAATAACATTACCCACACAGGGGTCTAATTACAATACACGGTTACACTTAAATCAACTCTGACAAAACAACAACAATAAAAACAACTCTCGACTCATGATTAGTATCGCACTCGTCATCCTCTTGTGCCAATCCTGTGATCGCCTCGACCGCATGTACCGACGCAAACAGACATCCACCCCGATTACTGGGGTTAGTAAAACTCCACCGTTTTACTAGTGCAAGTATCAAATCATACGAAATGTAACAAGCAAATAATAATCGTGAATCCAATATAATAATCAAGTATCAAAATATTCCCGGAGGTTTTCACAAGGGAAGGTAAACTATGAAGCATTCGAAAATAAGATTATCATCTCTGAATTTTAGAATTTCAAACCTTTCGAAAATCTTAGGGTCTTAACCCAAATCACAAATTGTATTTCAATAATTCACAGTACGAAAACATTTCATAAATCTCGTGGGGCTCGGCCCAATATTCCTTTCTTAAAACTTTCTTTTCAAAACTTTGATTTGAAAACAATCATGCTCATGACACCGTGATCCACTGTCACATGTCTCCGTAGGTTCAACAACCCGCACGGACTACACCACGCACAATTAAACAAACATAATCAATTCCGACACCGTGATCCACTGTCACGTGTCTCCGTAGGTTCAACAACCCGCACGGACTATTAACCAGACATAACCAATTCCGACACCGTGATCCACTGTCACGTGTCTCCGTAGGCTTAACAACCCGCACGGACTATATCAATCTCAACAACCACACACACAGTCCTGACACCGTAGTCCACTGCCACGTGTCACCGTAAGCCCCGTCGAGCTCACCCGGTTGGACGTCCGTGTCCGAAACTCATGGTCCACCGCCATGCGTTATCGTAGGCCTCGCTGACGGCCACGATTGGACCTCAGTACCTCACTAAGTTCTGACCCCGTAGTCCACTGCCACGAATCCTCGCAGGTCCCTTCGGACCAACACGAGTGAACTTAGTGGTCACACACATATTCATATTCACATTCACATTACATACAACAATGAGCACAATTGATCAACCACATTGATCACCACAAAATCGTACATCACCTGCACATAACACAATCTCAACACTCGCAACAACTATCGTCAATCAACGACACATATCCAACATAACACACGTTCGGTACACATTACATTACACAACCAAGTGTACGACCGTCCCATATGTGCGGCGCAATCCTGCACAAATGGCACAACGCCTAACACGTATACTAATATAACAATATTATCGCAAAGCCTTCAAATTACGGAAAACACAACCAACTCAAACGGAACATAATTACGAAGGCAAGCAAAATCATCACACATCTCATACATAATTACTAGTCTCAAGATACAAGTCGTATAGTAAGATACTTGCCTTAATAACCGCTACCAAACGCTCCGAAGAACACGGTTCGACCGGGAAGCTCGGACCCCGAAGAAGACAACGAACGGAAGGGTTCCGACTCGAGTTCTTCACAAGAATTTGACCCTAACAACATATAATCAATAAATCATCGATCATACGAGGAAGAATAATGGTAGAACGCTCGAATTCTCTTTGAGACATTTTATCGAACACCTTCAAGGCGTCGATAAAATACTCAATAAAACGACAAATCCGTGGCAATCCAACCATGGAATAACAAGGAATTAGATATAATATAGCTTAACAATCATCAATCCATCAATATTCTGAGTTAAAACGGATTAAACGGACAAATCGAACAAAATCCCCAAAACTATATTTTAAGAAAACTTGCCTTGATTCGGTCGATCGGAACAAGTTATGGAAGGATTAATCGATGTTATGAACTTCAAAACTTCATGGATTTAACCCCTAACAACATTCCTCCATGATCATCAAAGCTCCAGCCGCGGAAGAGGAAGAAACGAGTGAGAAAAATGAAGAAAAACCCGATCGCTCGCCATATTTATAGCCACTGCCGACACGGCGCAAAGAAACGGCCCAGATCGCGCCGGGTGTCTCGGCCGTGTCTCGGCAGGATGCTGGTCCTGGCCGACGGCGCAAGACACGGCACAGGCGCCGCTGTGGTCAAGCTTTCGCATGTGTCCGCCACCAGACTCGGTTGCTACGGTCCGAAAATCCCGAAACTCGGACACGAACGTAAACCGAAAGCACGGTTACGAAGTACACGAAAAGACGAATCCGAACACTGAGAGAACACATGATTCCGACCACCCGAAGGCTCGAAATTCGACAACGGAAAGTAATTACCCCAAACTTTGGGAAATTACGAAAATGGCCCAAAACGTTCAAAATCACGATACGTGATCGAATAACCAAACCGGTTCACAACACGCCTAACAAAGTTAAACGGACTTACGGGAAACTCAAACAAGACTTCCAACGAGATTCGCAAGAATCGAACTCAAGTGCGGAAAAGTCGCCAAAAAGCACGGAACTCAACAAAACGACACCGAAACGAACTCGGATGACAAAAAGTGCAGAATTAATCATTCTCAGAATGATGAGACGGTCCCAAGCGAGTTGTCGAAATGGACTTCCGCCGAAAAAATAAAATTACCGGAAATCCGAAATTGCGGATATTACAATAGCTTCCCACCAATCAAAGGCCTCCCCAGTCAGAAAATACTGGGCAATGGGAACCTTCCGGTCCTCTGGACAGTTAAGACCGCGAATATCTTCTCTAACTCCTTAAGCCAATGATCCCAAGTAAGTGCCTCAGCAGATCCGTCAAATTTTGGCGGGTGCAATTTAACCACCTCAGCAAGCCATCTGTCTCCCCGGTTATCCTCGTGGTGCTGTTGTCCCATCGCCGTCTGCATGCGGTCGACTACCTGGGCGAACTGGTTTATCTGCGCCACCACCTGTTGAAGCACTCCCGGCATGTTAGGATTTGCGTCGTCATTCGCTGATCTTGCCGCTCCGTAATGGGAATCGGTTCGACTAGCTGATAATTCTGGGGTAGTTGCGGAATCCTCCTGTCTCATGTTACCCCGTCCGCGTCCACGACCTCCTCTCAACATACTGTAAACACAATTCCTCAATATCCAGGACAAAGTTTTCGAAATAAAACCCGTCAATACTCATAAAACGGTAATTAAGTAAAACGGTAGTATAAGAGATTAGGAGACTTACAACCACGGTCCACATGACGACTTTGGCTGAACAGTGATGTTACGAACAACCCGTAAATCAAATAATGTAAACAGACCCAACTAAAACCCGACTGCCAAGATATCCATGAATCTTAGCTCCGATACCATATTCTGTAACACCCCGAGATATTCGGAATAATTACAGCGCCGTAAACCCTTTAAGTAAGGATTTACAAGGCTAATTTAAAAGAATGTAAATATAAGACATCAATACTGCGGAAATTCAAGTTTACAAAACCATTCAATTGATTCAACGAGAAATTTATACAACCATATCGAAATGATATTAATTAGACACGCGTACTCGAGTACTGAAATCAAACCAAGAAAAACAAATCACCAACAACAACAAACATCACTGAACCCCTTCGTCGTCACGTCAGATCGTGGTCGCTTTCCCGCTCCTCGGCTACCTGAACATCAAAACAAATGTCCACCCCCGAAGGGGTTAGCAAAACGATGCTAGTACAAGTATGATATTAAACAATTCGAATATGCATCAACAATACATAACAAGATACACCACACGGACTTCCGCTACCGGAATCCGACAATGCGAATCCACAAGATTCCATTAACACAGCAAGGGTATTCCAATGATCCAGCGCCCTCAGCATAGATCCCAAGATGATCCCGTCGGACCAACACGAGGTGGAAATAACCCGTCCAATGATCCAGCGCCCTCAGCCTAGATTCCAAGATGATCCCGTCGGACCAACACGAGGTGGACATCCGATCCAGCGCCCTCAGCATAGATCGTACAACGTACACAAATACAACTCATGCATACACATATGCCAAATCATTATGTTCATCAACATGAACATACAAATACTAGATAACGAATATCATGACAATTCAACAAAATAATTTCCATGTTCAACAACATGAATAAACCACAAACATGCTCAAAATATCAATTTTAACACATTACGATACTTGCCTCGAAGATGGAAAGAACGAAACACTTCAATGATCTCAACACACTCGAAGGCTGCCTCCTTCGATCAACGTAGCAAGCTCGAACCTTAACAAAAGAAATGATATACAAATCATCTCAAGTCGAACGATCGCCTAACAATTTGGTCTACGGCCCAAAAGCTCAAAATATGCAGTCTGCCTGAACCACTTAGCGTACGCTACGTACTCTACGTAGCATGCGCTAAGCCTGCCTGTTAGCGTACGCTATCGTCTAAGCCTAGAGTACGCTAGCCATAGACTGACAGTTCTCTCTGATCAGCCGACTGACTCGGCTGATATCATAACGTACGTTACGTACTAAACGTAGCGTGCGTTAACTTATCCCCGATAGCGCACATTAACTTACGTATGTTAGCGTGCGCTAACCGTGCATGGCAGATTACTACCGGTAGAAAATTGGATCTAACGGTGATGAACTCATGAATTCTATGGTGATAAAACAAGTCATCCCCGAGCATATCATGCTAATAAGGTTTGTGAAAGTTCTTTACGTACTAAATGACTATGAGATACAAAGATACGTATAATCATCACAACACCATAGTTCATCTAGATCTTCAAGGGATATCCTGAGTTCAATCCGTTATAAGTCTCAAAACGTATGATCCTTCTATATAAATGCATAAGAACTTGAAAATCTCCATATACTGATCACAAATCAGTTTGAAAATGCTTAAGAGTCCATAAACTAAAAAGGTTCAAAGGTTCATACGATGAATAAGTGCCGAAACGTCGAAAATATCCTTCTAACACATGATGATCGATTTTGAACGAAATAACTGACTATTAAAACATGATCAAACGTCCTTTAGAACACTACTAATATTGGTGAAGAATCACCTACCTCAAAGTAGTGAAGAACAAGGAGAAAATCGAAGCAATCCAACGTCGAAGGCTCGAACACCAATCCTCAATGATCTACAATCTTCAATACAAGCTAGGATGCTAATATGAAGTGTTTAGGATGTAGGAAGTTATACTCTAAGTATAAGAATTCGGATGTGGGAAAAGAAAGGACTGAAAATACGAAAAGGATGTTGTCCTATTTATAGGAAATGGTTATTAGCGCGCGCTAGTCCCTGCTCGTAGCGTGCGCTAACGGCTACTGACTTCAGTGTACTCAGCACTTAGCGTGCGCTATGCACATGCCTATAGCGTGCGCTAGGGCGCTGACTTGGCTTTTCCTGAAAGCCGTCCAGGTTCATCCCGACACAATCCGACCAAGATCCCCGGCCTGATCTCACCTACCACACGTCTCAATCAAATTGACCACGCATAGCGTGCGCTAATGTTCCTTTGTAGCGTGCGCTATGGATCCATGTTAGCGTACGCTACACATAGCCGATAGCGTGCGCTACATGCGCAGAATTACAATTTTTAAATCACAATCATGAAATCATATGCTCAACAACATCGGATTATGAAATACGGAGAATAATACTCAGACAAAAGTACAATAATTACAATATCACAAGTTCCAAAAACATATCAGAAATCTCGGGTATTACAGTGGATCCCCGACTGGGACCCACCAGGCAAGTGAAACTGATGAATTAAATAATATAATTGTAGTACCGAACCACATTATATTACAAAATACTCCGATGAGGAGTTTAAATACAAGACACCAGGACAATACCGAATACTAGTATATTTTATATGAAGATAAAATACACAACACTGAATGAAACGGAGTATCCAAATGAAAATCTGCAGCGGAAAATAAATGACAACAACATGAATGACTGAAAAAATCGGGCCCCCCTACTAGTATTACTGGGACTCCTCGCCGTCAACGTTCTATTCCCGTGCTTTTGCCTTGACATGACCTGAAAACAAAATCTCCTGCCGGGGTCAGTTACACAGAACTACAATCCTCAAGGCTCGAAAATACACAATCATGAATTATCTTTAGTTATGAAATATCCTTAGTTATGAATTGAGCTGAAGAGGAGCATCATAGTACGCCCGTAATGTTCTGTGCAAGTGTACAAGACAAATGACCGGACACACCCGTCCTTATACCTAATTAGTCTCACGGAGGTAATCGTTACCGTGTGCACAGTCCAATGTATCGATCCCAATACATGAGCATCGCGTGCTCGACTAAAAATTCCACACATCCGCACCCGGCCACGCAATATGAGCCCAGAAGGTCATATGAACGAGAATGACCATAATGAATACCAACGAATAATAATCCGACACAGTCAAGAATGACTCACCGAGATGAAAATAATGGTGAAGTGAATGATAGTTCAATGAAATGATTGGAACCGCCGTTCCTCATTGATGAAATGATTATTCGACAATTACAAGTCTCAATACGGTTAATACAATGATGAATGAGTTATGATTATGAATGAACAACAACAAAAGGAATGAATATCATTTTAACCGAGTAAGAATTAACTTACTCAACACCGATGAAGAATGTCCTTCCACAAACAACGTCCTAAATGAGATGTCGGTCGCTCGAACAACCTTGAATAACACAATATCGAACAATCCGTTCAACATACGAATCAAACACGATGGTAACCAACTCAAAACGTCGATACGACTAAACCAAGTTCATTGGGGCATTATATCAAACACGTTGTGACCAATCTCCGATTGTTTACAATCAATCCTCAATCATACAAACATTAAATCCCCAAGAAATGTTTCATACCAACAAAACATCTTCAATACGATCAATAATCCAAAATGAATATCCAAATTCGTGATTTCAACAACAATTAATCGAAAACCCCCAAATCCAACTTAATATTCAAAGTGTTCTTGAATAATCCTTCAATAATCCAATGAATAATCATACATATCCATAATCATGCGTACATCACTTCATACAACATGATTTTAACGGCTAAAACATCATATCTCAATACAAAATCGAAATCCAAGATGTTGACGAATATTACCTTTGAAGATCCAAGCACTTCGATCCGATGAAAACGTGTTAAAACGACTATCCAAGCTCCCCAAACGAATGAAGATGATGAAAACCGAGTATTCAAGTGATTGATGAAGAAGGATCTATTCCTCAATCTCTCTCTGTCTCTCGGACAAGATGAAGGAAATGAGAAAAATGAGGAACCGTCCAAGATCCTTATAAACTGCCGGAAGTTACGGCCGTAACTCGGCCTTTTTACGGCCGTAAAATCCCAGGTCAACGGCCTTACGGCCGTAACCATCCCACTCGTACGGCCGTAACTCGGCTTCGTCCAATCACCTGCCGAAAGCCTTACGGTCGTATCCGCACGCCTTACGGGCGTAACTCGGATGACACGGCCGTATCCGGCCAAACTTACGGGTGTAATCCCCCTTCATCGAAAATGACTAGGCACCCTGCCTGTAACATACGGCCGTATCCGGCCAAGCCTTACGGCCGTACCTTCCTTGTCTTACGGCCATATACCGCAACCCTTACGGCTGTAAGTCCCTCTCGTCCGACAAAACCTGAAATACACGAACACTCCTTACGGCAGTATCCTGCCCATCTTACGGCCGTAACTCGCCTTCAGCCAAAAATGCCTGGACACCCTGCTCGACACATACGGCCGTAACCGTCCAAGCCTTACGGCCGTACCTACTCAACTTACGGCTGTATGCCGAAACCTTACGGCCATAAGTCCCGTTCGTCCAAAATGGCCTGACACCAACGAACACCTGTTACGGCCGTATCCAACAAATCCTTACGGCCGTAACTCGTTGCTGGACAAGATGAAAATCCAACAACTCCGATTCCTCGCTATGATTGATGAATGATCTGACATACAATACGTATGTGAAAGTGAACAAGTCCAACACATGCCAAAGATGAAACTTCCAGCACAAGACTACCAATCACGATGATAATGATAATACTCCCGTCTCGATCCATAAATGGAGATGAAATGACGATCGCTAACTGATACATGGTTACAACACGCCCACAATGAACGCAAATGAATGAATCATGAATGATGAATGATTATTAATTAGTGAAAAATTACTAAGTGACAATTACTGAATGAAAATAGTGAATGATAATGAATGAATTACAACCGGGTATTACATACTCCCCCCCTTAAAAAGAGTTTCGTCCTCAAAACTAAGGGTCAAACAACTCGGGATAAGTCTCCCGCATACTCTCCTCGATTTCCCAAGTAGCCTCTTCGACTCCGTGTCTAGACCACTGAATCTTGACCAAAGGAATCGTCTTATTCCTCAACTGTTTGATTCGCCGCGCTAAAACTCGTATATGACGCTCCTCATATGAATGATCATCCGCGATCTCGATTTCGTCGAACTGAAGTATGTGACTCGGGTCGGCAACATACTTCTGCAACTGAGAGACATGAAACACAATATGAATTCGGCTCAACGCCGAAGGTAAAGCCAATCGATAAGCTAACTCGCCTACTCGGTCCAAAATCTCAAACGGTCCAATGAATCTCGGACTCAACTTTCCCCGCTTCCCGAAACGGAAGATACCTCGACTCGGTGATACTTTGACCAAAACGTGGTCACCCGTCTCGAACTCTAGTGGTCGAAGATGATTATCTGCATATGATTTCTGTCGACTCTGAGCGGTCAACAGACGACTCCTGATCAAGGCTACCTTCTCACGGGCAGCTATAAGCATATTGGGCTTGGTGCCGATTGACTCTGATGGGTCGTCCCAACACAAGGGAGATCGACAACGACGACCGTACAAGGCCTCGTAAGGTGCCATCTCAATCGAAGCATGCCAACTATTATAGTATGTGAACTCAATCAACGGTAATTGGGCTTCCCAATCGTCTGTCCAATCGAGGACGTCTGCCCTCAACATGTCCTCCAATGTCTGACTAGTCCTCTCCGATTGTCCATCAGACTGAGGATGAAAAACGGTACAGAGATTAAGCTGAGTTCCCATAGTACGATGAACTGATTTCCAAAAATAAGACATGAATCGTCCGTCACGATCAGAAACGATACTTTTAGGAGTACCGTGCAGTCTCATTATCTCTTTGATGAACAACTGGGAAAGTCTCTCGGGACCCCCACGTATCCTTAATCTCAAGGAAATGAGCTGATTTAGTTAAGCGGTCCATAATCACCCAGATTGTATTCATGCCACGATGGCTCGTCGGTAAACTCGTGATGAAATCCATAGAAATGTCTTCCCACTTCCATTCTGGAATAGGGAGAGGTTTCAGCATACCCGCCGGTCGCTGATGTTCAATCGTGTCTTGCTGACAGGTTAAACATCTCGAAACAAATTCCGCAACTTCTCGCTTCATATTACTCCACCAGTAATTTTGTTTCAAGTCCTTGTACATCTTGCTAGACCCCGGATGAACGAAATAAGGGGTAGCATGAGCGTTCTCAAAATCGAGTTTTTCAACTCGTCGTTCGCCGGTACGCACCACCGATTCTTAAATCGCAAAAGTCCATCCTCGTGGACCACAAATCCAGGGGCTTTCCTGTAATACCCGGTTGTAATTCATTCAGTAATTATCAGTCTGAAATTGTCACTCAGTGTATTTTCACTTGATTATAATCATTCATCAATCATGTTCATTCACCGTGTTCACCGTTCGGAAAAACTTCGAGTTGTGTATCGTTATTGTTCATTGTTTCAACTTTCCTCATATGAGTTCGACTTTGTTAAATCACCATTAATTTTTGGTAACTCCAAAAATTTTAAATCTTTGCAATATTATAGAGCATCGAGTTAGCTTTCCAATGGTTCAAACGGTGAGTCAATCGAAGTCCGGACGAGAGAGTTATGGTCGTTTTAGCTCAACCGCTCATTTTTCAGTTATTGGCCGATCACTGCCGAACGAACTCGGCCGTGTCGTCCGACACGGCCCGTGCCGTACTCGTCCGGAAATGCCGAAGTCTCTGCCTCAGGACCCGACCGTGTCGTCGCACGGCCGAGTCGAACTTTTCCGGATAAGCTGACCGATCGCCGACACGCCCGGCCGTGTTCCGTGACACGGCCGAGTCATGCCGAAGTCCGCCGGACGGGTCATCGGAAGGCCCTCCGCGCCGCGACCGTGTCAAGCGAGACACGGCCGAGTCCTGTCGGCCGGTTATGCGACACTACCGTGCCGATCGGCACGGGCCGTGTCCGGCAGGGTAGTCAACCCCTATAAATTAGTTTTTTGAGCATTTCAGCTCATTTCTTTCCCATTTCTTCACCTTCAACCGAGAGAGAGAGCTTGAGGGAGGGATTTTCCTTCACAAATCATTTGGGTGTTTGATTTTCTTCATCTCCTTTCGATCGTGAAGCCCGGATAATCAATCTAACGCGTGTTCTTCGGATTAAAGTACTTGGATCTTCAAAGGTAACATTCTTCAACACCTTGGATTTCGATTTTTGTGTTGAGATACGATGTTTTGGACGTTATAATCATGATATATGAAGGGATATGTATATGATTATGAGTTTGTATAAGGATTCATTGGATTATTGAGGAATTATTCAAGAACACCTTGAAAATCGAGTTGGAATTGGGGGTTTTCGATTAATTGTCGTTATAATCACGTTTTCGGATATTCATTTTGGATTATTGATAGTATTCATGAGGTTTTGTGGGTTTGAATCATTCATTGGAAGTTGGTTTCGGATGTAATTGAGTTTTGGTTGTAAACAATTGGAGATTGTTTACAACGCGTTTGTTTTAATGCCCCAATGAGTTTCGGGTATTGTTGTATCGACTTTTGAGTTGGTTGTGATCATGCTTGATTCGTGTATTAAGAGAATTGTTGGTATTTATGTTGTTCAAGGTTGTTCGAGCGGCCGATAATTTCATTAAGGACGTTGTGCGTGGAAGGACTTCCTCGCCTTCGGTTTGAGGCAAGTTTTATACTTGTACTAGTCAATGAGATTAATGTCATCATATATGTGTATAAATGTGTTGTATCATTCCGAGACTTAGTCTCTTCATGAATTCATTGATATTAAGAGATCGTTCGATACGATACCTTTTGGCAATTTTGCTAAATATTTATTGTTGTTCGTAACGGCCGATTCAAGGCATTGTGATACTCATTATTAATGTCATTGTCGATAGCCGGTTCGCGGGGTCGATGTATCGATTGTTGTTAATATAGATGTCAATTTAAGACATTGTTGAGATCATTGTTATTCCTTTTTGGATTGTCATTAAAACTATACACGCCGATTAAAGGCATTGGCTTATTCATTTCTCACCTTCGTCGTCGGTAACAGATTAAAGGCGCCGAGGCATCCTTCATATCATTGTTATCGAATTGCCGTTCGCAGGCAAATCGAGGTATTCAATCATTCATCATATCGTTCACATCGATTAGCCATTATAAGGAAATCGAAGCGCTCAAGCATTCATGGAATCATCCGCTGCATCATTGTCATCGGTTAGCCGTTCTAAGGCAATCGAGGTGTTCAGTTGGGACTGTCGAGGATGGTGCTGGACGACTCAAGGCAGCATACCATCCCTAATTGTGATACGGCTTTTATGCCGTGGCTTCGGCCCTAATTGTGATACGGCTTTCATGCCGTGGCTTCGGCCCTAATTGTGATACGGCTTTCATGCCGTGGCTTCGGCCCTAATTGTGATACGGCTTTCATGCCGTGGCTTCGGCCCTAATTTTGATACGGCTTTCATGTCGTGGCTTCGGCCCTAATTGTGATACGGCTTTCATGCCGTGGCTTCGGCCCTAATCAATAACAGCTTCGGGCTGTTTCGGCTTCATGTGATTGTGATATTGACAGTTTCGGCTGAGTGGTTTTTAGGCTTTGTGATTGTCTTGTTAATTTCATTGGAGCCTCCGAGCATTGTGATTCATATTTAATCCTGTTCTGGTTTGGTTCATGTCGTGTAATTCATTGTGGTATTCTGTGATTATGATTCGCCGTTGGGCACTTATGTTCTAACACCGTCGAATTATTAATAGTATGCCGTGGGCATAGTATTTCACGAATGCTCGGTTCTTACCTTGGTTTGTGAGCATCTCGTATTATTATCATCATTATACCATTTCATTCTGCCTTTGGATGCATATCATGTTATACATGTATTTGATGTTCATTATCTGGATGATCGACTTTGGGGGCGGAACATGTTTTCATGTTTTAGGTGCTTGCGAGGAGAGAGTTGAGGCACAGGGGCATGACGATGGTGACGAGGCATACGAGCGATACTAGTCCGAGTTGTTCATTGTTGGTCAGTCCGTTGGAGTGTACTCCAGTCTTGTCAGTTGTTGTCGTGTTGTATTACCCGAACAGATGTTCGTGGATGCTGTTGTATTTCATTTTGGCCATGTAGGCCACTTTTGTCGTTGAAATTCCTTATCGGAATATTGTGTCGGATATCATGGTAGGGACTATGATTTTCTCTTGTTGTTTAATTTAATGTATTTTAGTCATGTTCGCCTGGTGGATCTCCTGGCGTGGGGTCCACGGCATTGTAATAACCCAATAGGATTTGGGGGTGTTACAGAAATGGTATCAGAGCTTTGGGTTGTGAAATACCCTGAGATGTGAGTTATGTGGTCCTACCGACGCGGTAGTAGTCGGATTGTCAGGTTATGACAATCTAGTCAGTCAGGTTTTGTGAGTCGTAATATTAGTGCGACTGCACGAGTCATTCATTCATCGAGTCGTCGTCAGTGAAGACTAGTATCGCGAGACCTCGAAGCTTCGTATGACCTGTGTAAGGACTCGATTCTCTTTGTGTTCATACATCCATCATGTCATTAATTGTTCATGCTTTGCTGAAACCTATATGTGATATTAGTGTTATGATTGATTCATGACTAACTGTTTTGGAGCACGTGTGACTTGTGTAAGCATTAAGGATCAACTCATTTATCAGTTAATAATTCTCAATCATCATTTTGATCTCATCACTCGATTAATTCATTCATCACTCGATCAATAACATCACTCGATAATTCATTCATCGCTCGATTAATTCATTCATCACTCATCAATATCATCACTCGATAATTCATTCATCACCGATTAATTCATTCCTCACTCGATCAATAACATCACTCGATAATTCATTCATCACTCGCTTAATTCATTCATCACTCACCAATATCATCACTCGGATAATTCATTCATCGATCGATTAATTCATTCCTCACTCGATCAATAACATCACTCGGATAATTCATTCATCACTCGATTAATTCATTCATCACTCGATCAATATCATCACTCGGATAATTCATTCATCACTCGGTTAATTCATTCTTCACTCATCAATATCATCACTCAGATAATTCATTCATCAGTCAGTTAATTCATTCCTCACTCAGTCAATAACATCACTCAGATAATTCATTCATCACTCAGTTAATTCATTCATCACTCAGTCAATATCATCACTCAGATAATTCATTCATCAGTCAGTTAATTCATTCCTCACTCAGTCAATAACATCACTCAGATAATTCATTCATCACTCAGTTAATTCATTCATCACTCAGTGAATATCATCACTCAGATAATTCATTCATCAGTCAGTTAATTCATTCCTCACTCAGTCAATAACATCACTCAGATAATTCATTCATCACTCAGTTAATTCATTCATCACTCAGTCAATATCATCACTCAGATAATTCATTCATCACTCAGTTAATTCATTCTTCACTCAGTCAATATCATCACTCAGATAATTCATTCATCAGTCAGTTAATTCATTCCTCACTCAGTCAATAACATCACTCAGATAATTCATTCATCACTCACTTAATTCATTCATCACTCAGTCAATATCATCACTCAGATAATTCATTCATCAGTCAGTTAATTCATTCCTCACTCAGTCAATAACATCACTCAGATAATTCATTCATCACTCAGTTAATTCATTCATCACTCGATCAATATCATCACTCGGATAATTCATTCATCACTCGATTAATTCATTCATCACTCATCAATATCATCACTCGGATAATTCATTCATCGATTAATTCATTCCTCACTACCAATATCATCACTCGGATAATTCATTCATCATCGATTAATTCATTCATCACTCACCAATATCATCACTCACATAATTCATTCATCACTCAGTCAATCTCATCGTTCAGTTAATTCATTCATCACTCAGTTGATCTCATTATTCAGTTAATTCATTAATCATTCAGCCCATCTCACGGTTCAGTTGTTGATCTTGAGGATCGAATTTTCAACCTTGTTAACTTGTTCAAAGTAATCATTTCAGGAATTTCATCAGGCAATCATGTTACCTCATTTGATGTTTCATACGATCTTATCATACTCTGACATAATGTCGACGATCATTTCATTAAATCATTAATGCATTCATTGTGCGAGAGCGTGTATGCTCATTATTGTCACTCTGTAACGTAATCATAATGCGATATTCATGCGGAATCTATAATCATCATGTGACTTTCCTACTTCAGTATGGATAGAGCTGTCAGAGGACGCAGGGGAGGAGGCCGCGGTGCGGGCCGAAACCCGGGATCTCGTGTGCATGCCCGTGCGAATGCGAGTGGTATCATTAATTCATCAAATAGCGAGGCTACTCATTCATCAGCAGATAATCAGTCGCCGTCAGGGAGTCGTACCCGAGAGGCATCTCACTCGGAAGGTGCTCGGGTTGACCCATTCATATTTATGCATGGCATGATGGCCCAGATGACTCACATGACGCGGATGATGGAGACCATGCATACCTCGATGGTTCGTGGTCCACCGCAACAGGAATTCCAGGAGCCGTTTAATGGACAGACTGGGAGAGTGAATCGGATTGTTGGCGATATCTCTCGTCAGAGGCCGCCTACTTTTGAGGGTTCGCTTGAAAGTGATATTGTTCATTGGCTTGAGCATTTTGATAAACTCTTCGACATGGTTCGGTCCTGAGGAGAGTAAAGTGGCGGTAGCGGCTTACTACTTGAGTAAGGGTGCTTATTCTTGGTGGCTTTCTGTGAAACCCACCGATCGAGATTGTGTTTGGGGCGAATTCAAGACTCTCATGATAGAGAGGTATTATCCGGCCCCACTGCGGGAAGCCAAGTTATCAGAGGTTTTGAACCCTGAATCCGTCGAGGACGAGGGTGTTATTGTCATTGCTGAGAAGTTTCAGGGACTACTTCAGTTTGCTTCATCAGTTATCCGTACTGAAGCGGATAAGATCAAGTATTTTAGCAAGAGGCTAAATCCGCAGTTGAGGATGCAGTTGTTCAACCACAATTGTAATTCACTTAGTGAGTTCATCGGGAAGGCTCTTGGAGCAGAGCTTTTGATCAAGGAGCTTACTCGGAAACATCCTTCAGTTCCTTCGGGTGAGAGGACTAGGATGTTGATTCGTCTAGAGGGACATCGGGCTCCGACGTCCAAGATGTCGTTTTCCAGTCGTCTTCGTGCTGAGAAGGCTTCTTCCTCTCAGACGACGAGTTCGACTGTTGTTTGCTTTAACTGTGAATCAGCAGGACACGTTAATACTTGGTGTACGGTGCCAGCTATTGTTTGTTTTCTGTGTGGGAACCCGGGACACCTTCAGAAATACTGCAGGAGTTCTGGTGCCGCTAGATCTCGAGAGGGCTCACAAGCCTCGAGGGATTTTGTTACTCCAGTCCGTACTTCATCCAAGGGGTCCTATCAGGCTTCGAGAACCCGAGGTAAGGACATTCATCACCGGTTTTGAACAAGTTAATTCTTGCTCGGTAGTAGGACAATCATTCATTTCATTGTCGTTCGCTCATTCATCTAATTCATTCATCATATATATCAATCATGTTGGGACTCATAATTATCGATTAATCATTCAATTCACGAGGAACGGCGGTTCCAATCACTTCAGAGATGCTATCACTCATGACGTTATTAATTCACCTTGGTGAGTCATTCCAAATCCTTGTCGGATTTGTAGTCATTTATCATTCATCATTCATTTTAGTCACTTTCATTCTCATGACCTTCCGAGATCATATTTAGCGGCGAGTTCATCTGCGGATATACCTTAAATCGTTGAGATAGAGGAGATCGATGTCATGGAAGGATAACGATGTTGACTACATTTGAGATGTAACCTTGTTTTTGGATGACTGTGTAACTCAATCCGTAGTAATGTATCGTGACTGTGGATCATTTATTCTTGATCTATTTTATTATGATCATATTTGAGAATCTTGAGATTTGGATCAACTGTTGGGAGTTCACCCCTTCGGCGTTGTGCTCAAGATTTCTTGATAATTTGGGAAATCATTCACTGAGATTTGAGACGTCAAGTCTTGGGGACTTGGGCGTGCGATTGATTTGGTCCCGAGGACTAGATGTGCATTATTGTTTTCAGATCTTGATGGATAGTTCATATCCCGAATTGTTTACCCTGAGTTTCGAGGAGGAAACTCCTTTTAAGGGGGGGTGTATGTAATACCCGGTTGTAATTCATTCATTTTCATTTAGTAATTATCAGTCTGTAATTGTCACTCAGTGTATTTTCACTTGATTATAATCATTCATCAATCATGTTCATTCACCGTGTTCACCGTTCGGAAAAACTTCGAGTTGTGTATCGTTATTGTTCATTGTTTCAACTTTCCTCATATGAGTTCGACTTTGTTAAATCACCATTAATTTTTGGTAACTCCAAAAATTCTAAATCTTTGCAATATTATAGAGCATCGAGTTAGCTTTCCAATGGTTCAAACGGTGAGTCAATCGGAGTCCGGACGACAGAGTTATGGTCGTTTTAGCTCAACCGCTCATTTTTCAGTTATTGGCCGATCAATGCCGAACGAACTCGGCCGTGTCGTCCGACACGGCCCATGCCGTACTCGTCCGGAAATGCCGTAGTCTCTGCCTCAGGACCCGACCGTGTCGTCTGGCACGGCCGAGTCGAACTTTTCCGGATAAGCCAGAATCGACTGCCGACACGCCCGACCGTGTTCCAGGACACGGTCGAGTCATGCCGAGTCGCTGTCGGACGGGTCACTGTCGGAAGGCCCTCTGCGCCGCGACCGTGTCAAGCAGGACACTGTCGAGTCCCTGTCGGCCAGTTGTGCGACACGACCATGCCGATCGGCACGGGCCGTGTCCGGCAGGGTAGTCAACCCCTATAAATTAGTTTTTTGAGCATTTCAGCTCATTTCTTTCCCATTTCTTCACCTTCAACCGAGAGAGAGAGCTTGAGGGAGGGATTTTCCTTCACAAATCATTTGGGTGTTTGATTTTCTTCATCTCCTTTCGATCGTGAAGCCCGGATAATTAATCTAACGCGTGTTCTTCGGATTAAAGTACTTGGATCTTCAAAGGTAACATTCTTCAACACCTTGGATTTCGATTTTTGTGTTGAGATACGATGTTTTGGACGTTATAATCATGATATATGAAGGGATATGTATATGATTATGAGTTTGTATAAGGATTCATTGGATTATTGAGGAATTATTCAAGAACACCATGCAAAATCGAGTTGGAATTGGGGGTTTTCGATTAATTGTCGTTATAATCACGTTTTCGGATATTCATTTTGGATTATTGATAGTATTCATGAGGTTTTGTGGGTTTGAATCATTCATTGGAAGTTGGTTTCGGATGTAATTGAGTTTTGGTTGTAAACAATTGGAGATTGTTTACAACGCGTTTGTTTTAATGCCCCAATGAGTTTCGGGTATTGTTGTATCGACTTTTGAGTTGGTTGTGATCATGCTTGATTCGTGTATTAAGAGAATTGTTGGTATTTGTGTTGTTCAAGGTTGTTCGAGCGGCCGATAATTTCATTAAGGACGTTGTTCGTGGAAGGACTTCCTCGCCTTCGGTTTGAGGCAAGTTTTATACTTGTACTAGTCAATGAGATTAATGTCATCATATATGTGTATAAATGTGTTGTATCATTCCGAGACTTAGTCTCTTCATGAATTCATTGATATTAAGAGATCGTTCGATACGATACCTTTCGGCAATTTTGCTAAATATTTATTGTTGTTCGTAACGGCCGATTCAAGGCATTGTGATACTCATTATTAATGTCATTGTCGATAGCCGGTTCGCGGGGTCGATGTATCGATTGTTGTTAATATAGATGTCAATTTAAGACATTGTTGAGATCATTGTTATTCCTTTTTGGATTGTCATTAAAACTGTACACGCCGATTAAAGGCATTGGCTTATTCATTTCTCACCTTCGCCGCTTTGAACCGACTAAAGGTGCCGAGGCATCCTTCATATCATTGTTATCGAATTGCCGTTCGCAGGCAAATCGAGGTATTCAATCATTCATCATATCGTTCACATCGATTAGCCATTATAAGGAAATCGAAGCGCTCAAGCATTCATGGAATCATCCGCTGCATCATTGTCATCGGTTAGCTGTTCTAAGGCAATCGAGGTGTTGAGTTGGGACTGTCGAGGATGGTGCTGGCCGACTCAAGGCAGCATACCATCCCTAATTGTGATACGGCTTTTATGCCGTGGCTTCGGACCTAATTGTGATACGGCTTTCATGCCGTGGCTTCGGCTCTAATTGTGATACGGCTTTTATGCCGTGGCTTCGGCCCTAATTGTGGTACAACTTTCATGCCGTGGCTTCGGCCCTAATTGTGATACGGCTTTCATGCCGTGGCTTCGGCCCTAATTGTGATACGACTTTCATGCCGTGGCTTCGGCCCCAATCAATAACAGCTTCGGGCTGTTTCGGCTTCATGTGATTGTGATATTTGGTGATTTACCGAGTGGTTTTTAGGCCTTGTGATTGTCTTATTAATTTCATTGGAGCCTCCGGGCATTGTGATTCATATTTAATCCTGTTCTGGTTTGGTTCATGTCGTGTAATTTATTGTGGTATTCTGTGATTATGATTCGCCGTTGGGCACTTATGTTCTAACACAGTCGAGCAATGTATTAATAGTATGCCGTGGGCATAGTATTTCACGAATGCTCGGTTCTTACCTTGGTTTGTGAGCATTTCGTATTATTATCATCATTATACCATTTCATTCTGCCTTTGAATGCATATCATGTTATACATGTATTTGATGTTCATTATCTGGATGACTGACCCCGTGGGGGCGGAACATGTTTTCATGTTTTAGGTGCTTGCGAGGAGAGAGTTGAGGCACAGGGGCATGACGATGGCGACGAGGCATACGAGCGATACTAGTCCGAGTTGTTCATTGTTGGTCAGTCCGTTGGAGTGTACTCCAGTCTTGTCAGTTGTTGTCGTGTTGTATTACCCGAACAGATGTTCGTGGATGCTGTTGTATTTCATTTTGGCCATGTAGGCCACTTTTGTCGTTGAAATTCCTTATCGGAATATTGTGTCGGATATCATGGTAGGGACTATGATTTTCCCTTGTTGTTTAATTTAATGTATTTTAGTCATGTTCGCCTGGTGGATCTCCTGGCATGGGGTCCACGGCACTGTAATAACCCAATAGGATTTGGGGGTGTTACATTTCCCCCGAGCCACATCCTCATAGATGCACAACAATGATGGGTCTGAACCCTGATTCTCTCTGATTGCCTCCTCAAGTGGCGATGAAATCTCTAACATGCAAAGTTTCCCTTGCACTCGCTGAAGCCAGATCCCGATCTCGGGTCTAAGGAATTCTTGCTGAAGCTCCTTCTGAACTGTTAAACGAGCAAGCATTTGCTCCTGAACGGACTTACAACTCAAGGCATCGGTAACCACGTTTGCCTTACCCAGGTGGTACAGGATCTCGATATCAATCTTTGATTAGTTCTAACCACCGCCTCTGTCGCATATTTAACTCCTTCTGAGTAAATATATGCTTCAAACTCTTATGATTGGTGAATATCTGACAGGTGACGCCATAAAGGTAATGACGCCAAATCTTCAACGCGAAAACCACGGCTGCTAGTTCCAGGTCGTGGGTCGGATAATTAACCTCGTAAAGTCTCAATTGCCGTGAAGCATAGGCAATAACCTTCCCATTCTACTCTAGTAGACATCCGCGATCTTGTCCGGACGCATCACTATAAACTAAAAATCCTTCCGTCCCTTGCGGTAAAGAATGGATAGGTGCTTACATTAACTGGCTCTTGAGTTCTTCAAAACTCAGCTGACACGCATCGGAACACGTGTATTTCTTATCCTTTCGCAAAAGGTTCATCATTGATCGAGCAATATTAGAAAATCCCTCCACAAACCGCCGATAATAACCAGCTAATCCGAGAAAGCTTCGGATTTCCTTAACATTCTTCGGAGGTAACAAAGCTTGGATAGCCTCCGTCTTCTGAGGATCCTCACGCACTCCATCTGATGAAATTACATGTCTGAGAAACATCACTTCGTACATCCAGAACTCACATTTGCAAAACTTTCCATAAAGTTGTTCTCGTCTCAACACGTCGAGAACCTGATAAAGGTGAACCCCGTGCTCCTCTCGGTCACGATAATAAATCAAAATGTCATCGATGTAGACAACAAAAAACTGATCTAAAAAGTCGATGAAAACCCGATTCATTAACTTCATGAATACCGCAGGTGCATAAGTTAACCCGAACGGCATTACCACGAACTCATAATGACCATAGCGTGTATGAAACGCTGTCCTTGCGATATCCGACTCTCGAATTCGCAACTGATGATATCCAGATCTTAGGTCGATCTTGGAAAATATTGAAGCTCCCTGAAGTTGATCTAAGAGATCACCAATACGGGTTAGAGGATACTTAATCTAGATCGTCACCATATTCCACTCCCGATAATCAATACACAAGCGAAATGAACCATCCTTCTTCTTGACAAACAATACTGGTGCTCCCCACGGGGACATACTCGGTCGGATATAACCTTTCTCAAACAATTCCTCAAGTTGATTCTTCAACTCCTGCATTTCGGTCGGGCCATCCGGTACGGTGCCTTCAATAATGGAGACGTACTAGGCTCCAACTCAGTCGTGAATTCCACATCCCTCTGTGGAGGCAAACCGGGTAACTCGTCTGGAAATACATCGTCAATCGATAACAATGATACTACAAATGATTGAACACCTCGATTGCCCTGGAACGGTCAATCGATGACAATGATACATTGAATGACTGAACACCTCGATTGCCTTAGAACGGCCAATCGATGACAATGATACAATGAATGATTGAACACCTCGATTGCCTTAGAACGGCCAATCAATGAAACTGATACGATAAATGATTAAACACCTCGATTGAGTAATTTCATTGTCTCCATCATATTAATAATTTATTTGGAACAACGGAATTACCTCCCTGAAATACACACTCGTCTCCAACGACTGAAATGATAGTGACCAACGCTTACGAACACTGATGATGGTATCATGACGGTCCATCTAATTAACACCCAATATTACATCGTCCTTAGGTAAGTCCTCCACGATGAGGTCCGCCAACCAAATGCGGTCATTAAGCTTAATTCAGTATGATTTCTAAAATTCTTCTACCGACAGGTAGACCAATGATATAAGGTCCACAATCAAAAGGACTATCGAAATTAAGTCTATTCAAACATGATTCGTAAATGAATGAATGCGGTGCACCAGTATCAAAAGGTACACACAGGTTGAGATAAAATTACGAGTATACCTGAGATCATTCGGGCCACCGGATCGCCGGTCCTCTTCATCACATGAATCCGGGACTTACCGACCCCCGAACCGGATGCTCCCGTCTGATAAATATGAGCTCCGCCTTTATTCGCTTCTATCGTCTTAAACGACACTGACCGAGCAGTCTGATTCTGAATCGCTGATTGCTTCGGGGCCTGAGATGCCGCCGGAGCCGGCTTGGAGTCCTTTCGGCAAAAACGGGCCTTATGCCCAAAAATCCCATAGTTATGGCACGTGATAGACGGTTTCAGACACTTAGTGCTGTAATGACCCGGCGCTCCACAGTTGAAACAGGTGATGGCCGAACTGGCCGCTCGGGACTGAGATCCCGCACGATTAGGCACCGTAGGGGGTCGCTCAGAAACGTTAGGGCCCGCACGAGGCTTCTTGAAAGCTGACTGACCGCCTTTAGACTGATTACGCTTAGTTGATTTCTTGCTGACAGACGAAGGTTGTTGCTCAGCAATTTCCTTAGCAGCAGGCTCATACGGGAGGGTTCTCTCAATTAATTCGGCCAGAGTGGCGCAATGATGATTAAGCAATTGCATATGGGTCATCATGACCTGCATAAAAGTGAGTGGATCAACCCGAACATATTCTGATCGAGCGGAGTCCTGGGTACGGTTTCCCGATAGTGAGTGATTATTCCCCGGGTTTCAGCCCGCAACGCGGCCTCTCCCCGTGCATCCCCTGACAGCTCTCTCCATACTGAAGTACGAAGGTCGTATGATAATCATAGATCTCGTATGAGTACCGCATTATGATTTACGTCATGAAATGATGAAAATGAGCATACGCGCTCTAACACAGTGATTACATGAATGATTAACTGAGGTGACATGATTATCTGATGAAATTCTTGAAATGATTATCTTGAACAAATTAACAAGATTAATGATATGATCTTCCAGATCAACAACTGAGTAATGAAATGAATTGAGTGATTAATGAGTTAACATGATCGTCCTGATCAAATGAAAATGATGTTTGAGGATCGTTAACTGATGAATTATGAATGAATGATTATTGCCAGAAATTATACCATGGCGTTAGAAGTCTTACAGTTCTTTTGGTCTGATTGGCTCGGCATTTGCGCAGGTCACACGTGACGCGAAAGTCCAATGATACTAGTCTGATGACGATGATTTCAAATGAGACATGACTTGGAAGGTAGTATTAAAAACCACTCTCCGATACCAACTCTGTAACACCTCAAACTAGGCGGATATTACAGTGCCGTGGATCCCCAACTGGGACCCACTAGGCAAGTGAAACTGGTGAATTAAATAATATAATTGTAGTACCGAACCACATTATATTACCAAATACTCCGATGAGGAGTTTAAATACAAGACACCAGGACAATACCGAATACTAGTATATTTTATATGAAGATAAAATACACAACACTGAATGAAACAGAGTATCCAAATGAAAATCTGCAGCGGAAAATAAATGACAACAACATGAATGACTGAAAAGATCGGGGGGCCCTACTAGTATCACTGCGACTCCTCGCCGTCAACGTTCTATTCCCGTGCTTTTGCCTTCCCATGACCTGAAAACAAAATCCCCAGCCGGGGTTAGTTACACAGAACTACAATCCTCAAGGGTTGAAAATACACAATCATGAATTATCTTTAGTTATGAAGTATCCTTAGTTATGAATTGAGCTGAAGAGGAGTATCATAGTACGCCCGTAATGTTCTGTGCAAGTGTACAAGACGAATGACCGGACACACCCGTCCTTGTACCTAATTAGTCTCACGGAGGTAATCGTTACCGTGTGCACAGTCCAATGTATGGATCCCAATACATGACCATCGCGTGCTCGACTAAAAATTCCACACATCCGCACCCGGCCACGCAATATGAGCCCAGAAGGTCATATGAACGAGAATGACCATAATGAATACCAACGAATAATAATCCGACACAGTCAAGAATGACTCACCGAGATGAAAATAATGGTGAAGTGAATGATAGTTCAATGAAATGATTGGAACCGCCGTTCCTCGTTGATGAAATGATTATTCGACAATTACAAGTCTCAATACAATTAATACAATGATGAATGAGTTATGATTATGAATGAACAACAACAAAAGGAATGAATATCCTTTTAACCGAGTAAGAATTAAATTACTCAACACCGATGAAGAATGTCCTTCCACGAACAACGTCCTAAATGAGATGTCGGTCGCTCGAACAACCTTGAATAACACAATATCGAACAATCCGTTCAACATACGAATCAAACACGATGGTAACCAACTCAAAATGTCGATACGACTAAACCAAGTTCATTGGGGCATTATATCAAACACGTTGTGACCAATCTCCGATTGTTTACAATCAATCCTCAATCATACAAACATTAAATCCCCAAGAAGTGTTTTTAATACCAACAAAACATCTTCAATATGATCAATAATCCAAAATGAATATCCAAATTCGTGATTTCAACAACAATTAATCGAAAACCCCCAAATCCAACTTAATATTCAAAGTGTTCTTGAATAATCCTTCAATAATCCAATGAATAATCATACATATCCATAATCATGCGTACATCACTTCATACAACATGATTTTAACGGCTAAAACATCATATCTCAATACAAAATCGAAATCCAAGATGTTGATGAATATTACCTTTGAAGATCCAAGCACTTCGATCCGATGAAAACGTGTTAAAACGACTATCCAAGCTCCCCAAACGAATGAAGATGATGAAAACCGAGTATTCAAGTGATTGATGAAGAAGGATCTATTCCTCAAGCTCTCTCTGTCTCTCGGACAAGATGAAGGAAATGAGAAAAATGAGGAACCGTCCAAGATCCTTATAAACTGCCGGAAGTTACGGCCGTAACTCGGCCTTTTTACGGCCGTAAAATCCCAGGTCAACGGCCTTACGGCTGTAACCAGCCCACTCGTACGGCCGTAACTCGGCTTCATCCAATCACCTGCCGACAGCCTTATGGCCGTATCCGCACGCCTTACGGGCGTAACTCGGATGATACGGCCGTATCCGCACGCCTTACGGGCGTAACTCGGATGATACGGCCGTATCCGACCAAACTTACGGGCGTAAGCCCCCTTCGTCGAAAATGACCAGGCACCCTGCCTGTAACGTACGGCCGTATCCGGCCAAGCCTTACGGCCGTACCTTCCTCGTCTTACAGCCGTATACCGCAACCCTTACGGCCGTAAGTCCCTCTCGTCCGACAAAACCTAAAATACACGAACACTTCTTACGGCCGTATCCTGCCCATCTTACGGCCGTAACTCACCTTCGGCCAAAAACGCCTGGACACCCTGCTCGACACGTACGGCCGTAACCGGCCAAGCCTTATGGCCGTACCTGCTCAACTTACGGCCGTATGCCGAAACCTTACGGCCGTAAGTCCCGTTCGTCCAAAATGGCCTGACACCAACGAACACCTGTTACGGCCGTATCCGACAAATCCTTACGGCCGTAACTCGTTGCTGGACAAGATGAAAATCCAACAACTCCGATTCCTCGCTATGATTGATGAATGATCCGATATACCATACGTATGTGAAAGTAAACAAGTCCAACACATGCCAAAGATGAAACTTCCAGCACAAGACTACCAATCACGATGATAATGATAATACTCCCGTCTCGATCCATAAACAGAGATGAAATGGCGATCGGTAACTGATACATGGTTACAACACGCCCACAATGAACGCAAATGAATGAATCATGAATGATGAATGATTATTAATGAGTGAAAAATTACTAAGTGACAATTACTGACTGATAAATACTGAATGATAATGAATGAATTACAACCGGGTATTATAGCCCCTATGTATATATTATATGTATATATATATATATATTTATTTTTTGTTAATTTAAGGGTATAATTATAATTGTAATAGTTGGTGATTTAATTAGGCGGATTGGGCTTTAACTTGTAGTTCAAGTCTTAGAAATTTTATTAAGTTTTTTTTTTTTGCAATTTTATTAAGTTGGGTTTGGGTAGATTAATGAGTTTATATGTGCAAGTGTTGATACATAGCCCATTAGGTGAATCAATATACTATTTTAATTTTATTATTTGGTTTATCAAATAAATTACGAAGTTAAAGGGTGAAATAAAATAAAATAGATGTAGGTTATATCATGTCATAAAATAAAAATTATCAAAATACATCATGATTTAATACATTGCACACGTGATAAGCCATCAAATTTAGGGGGTTTTACAACATACTCACCCCCTTAAAAAGATTTTCGTCCTCGAAACTAAGGGTCAAACAAATCGGGATAACTCTCCCGCATACTATCCTCGGTTTCCCAAGTAGCCTCTTCGACTCCATGTCTAGACCACTGAACCTTAACCAAAGGAATCGTCTTGTTCCTCAACTGTTTGATTCGCCGCTCTAAGATTCGTACAGGACGCTCCTCGTACGTATGATCATCCGCGATCTCGATTTCATCGAACTGAAGTATGTGACTAGGGTCGGCAACATATTGTTAGATGTATTTTTATGTGGTTATTTATTATTATTTTATATCCGTTTTTAAGTCTAAATCTGCATAAATGAGCTTTTAATGCACTATCTTTATATGTTTGAAGGAAATTGGAGTCCGGAAGCTTAAACGACGAAAAACGGGCGAAAACGACAATTTCTGGTCAGGGGCCGTGGCACAATGAAGCTGAGCCGCGGCACACACACGGACAGCATGAAGCGGTACTTACTGTACCGGGGGCCGCGGCACACTTAAGCCGAGCCGCAGCCCATGAAGAAAAAAAGGCGCCCAGGCTGCGCGCAGCACAACTGGGGCCGCGTCACACTAAAGCCGGGCCGCGGCCCCCGGCGCGGGTTTGATGATCCAGCCCTCGTTTTTGGACTGTTCTGAAGCCCATTTTCGACCAAATTCCCGGACGCGTTTTGGAGACTAATGAGGGTTATAAATAGGGATTAAAGGTCTGAAAAGAGTATCATCGAAGAGGAGGAGAAAAACACCGATCAAGCAGAGAGCAGAAGCTAGAGAACGGAGGAATCCAAGTTCTTCACTGTGTTTGATTTCTTTTATGCTTTCGTCAATTCTTTCTGTATTATTTTCTAGCATGTCGGGCTAGAACCCTATTCTAGGATTTTGATGAAACCGAGGTTTTGACGAATTAACTTTTGATTTTACATTATTAAAATTTATTTCCCTTTCTTATTGAGTTTTCCCAATTATTCTAATTACTATCAATTATGTGGCCTATGATTGATTTGTTTTGATTACGCAACTCGAATCGGGAGAGGAGAGTTGGTAGGAAAAATTAGTGAGAACCGTTTTATCTTGTGAGATAGGAATATACTCATAGGAATTACGTGGCCTGTCTAAAGATTTTCGTACATTTTGCCTATTGTCGAATTAATTCACCTAGGAATAGAGTGTTTTATTCGCTTTAGAAAATTTCATTGACCTCGGGAGAGGCAGTTGAGTATTTTAGCAATCTTCGCCTTCAATAAATTGGGAAATCATTTAATTCATATAAATCAAGAGTAATTCCAATAAACCGAGATGGATTCACAATTCTAGATTAATTCCCTATTTGATCCTCTTTCTTCGAACAATCGATTTTACTATTTATTCTTAGTTCATTCTTTTATTAATTTTCTTTAAATATTACTTGCACCTCCAATTTCGATAGTTCAAATAAAATTAGAATACGCATAAATCAGTAATTAGTGAGTCAGTCCTCGAGGGAACGATAACTTTCTTACCACTTTATTACTTGCTTACGACAACGTGCACTTGCGTTCATCAAATTATGTAACAAGTTTTTGACGCCATTGCCGGGGACTGATTGTGTTACTAATATCGATTTCAGTATTTCTAGTCTTAATTTGAACACAATTTTATTTTTTTGTAATTTTTTATTATTTGTTTTCCTTTCAGGGGTTTTGTGTTGTGCATGATAAAATTCGGTAACGAAGGCCTATTACCTTTGGATACTGAACTCGAGCGCACTCTGCGGAAAAACAAGAAGGAAAAGCGCGAGCTATCAACAAAAGACACCATGGCCGATAACACAGAAAATCACGGAGTAGACAACCATATTCAGCAAGCTCAACCGGCATTGGCACTCCGAGATTATGCAATGCCACAAATCAATTCAAATTTTTCGGGGATTCGGCGTCTAACCATCCAAGCGAACAACTCCGTGATTAAGCCGGCTATTATTCAGATGGTGCAAGCAAGCCAATTTTGTAGACTGGCAAACGATGACCCCAACGCACACATCGCTTCATTTCCGAGATATGTGACACCTTCAAGAATAACGGTGTTACCGATGATGCTATTCGTCTGCGGCTTTTCCCTTTCTCTCTAAGGGACAAAGCCAAGTTTTGGTTGAATTCATTACCGCCGGGCTCTATCACGACTTGGGCGGAATTAGCACAAGCCTTTCTGGCTAAGTCCTTTCCACCATCGAAGACAGCGAGACTTAGGAACGAGATAACTACTTTTGGGCAATTTGATATGGAGTCGCTTCATGAAGCTTGGGAGCGATACAAGGAATTGCTAAGGAGATGCCCACACCACGGTCTACCTGATTGTATGCAAATTCAGACATTCTATAACAGATTGAGTGCTTCTACACGCACTCTTGTTGATGCAGCCGCTGGAGGAGCGTTAATGGGAAAGACGATGGCGGAAGCTCATTCTCTATTGGAGGCGATGGCTGCAAATGCTTATCAGTGGCCTTCCGAATGAGTGAACCCAATGCTAGTTATGGGACTTTCCGACAACGATCCGATCTCTACACTATCAGCCCAAGTCGCAGCGCTGAATCAACAATTGCAATCTTTTTCACATGCTCCTTCCTCCGTTACCAGGGAATCATGTAATTGGTGCAACGGATCTCACCCTAGTGCGGAATGTCAAGTTGGAAATCCTTTCGAGCAATCTCCGATGGAACAAGCTCGGTTTGTGGGGAACGGAAATAGGCAGAACAACCCATATTCCAACACATATAATCCGGGGTGGCGAAATCACCCTAACTTTTCGTGGAAAAAGGGACAAAACTTAAACCAACCTTAGTTTTATCAACACCAACAGCAACCTCCTCCCGATCCAAAGATCTCTCTAGAGGAGGCGATGGCGGAATTAGCAGCAAATACGAGTCAATTCATGACCCGTACGGAAGCAACCTTGCAAAACCATTCCGCCTCTATTCGCAACTTGGAAGTCTAATTGGGTCAAATAGCAAATGTGTTAACAGCCCGCCCTGAGGGTACCTTGCCAAGTACAATTGAGACGAGCCCTAGAGAGAGTATTAATGCCATTGGTTTGAGAAGTGGGAAGGAAGTGTGTGAGCAGCCCAGGCAGAACAAAAAGAGAAGTGATGATGAGGAGAAGAAAAATTCGGCGACTGAGGAATCACAACTTTCTAGATCCTCGAAATTGTTTCCAGATAATCCGACAGCCTGTGTGCCACCCGTCCCATTTCCGCAACGATTGCAAAAGCAAAAATTGGGCAAACAATTCTCCAAGTTTGTTGACGTCTTCAAGAAACTACATATAAACATTACATTTGCTGATGCCTTGGAACAAATGCCGAGCAATGTAAAGTTCATGAAAGAAATCTTATCGAACAAAAGGAAGCTCGAAGAAAATGAGACTGTGGCATTAACGGAAGAGTGCAGCGCCATCTTGCAGAAAAAGCTCCCACCAAAATTGAAGGATCCAGGAAGTTTCAATATACCGTGTACTATAGGAAACCTGTCTTTTGATAGAGCATTGTGTGATCTCGGCGCTAGTATTAATCTTATGCCCCTTTCCATTTTTAAGAAGCTATGTATTGGGGAAGCCAAGCCGACGACAATCTCGCTGCAATTAGCTGACCGATCTATCAAGTACCCGAGGAGGGTAATAGAAGATGTTTTAGTCAAGGTCGATAAATTCATCTTTCCGACCGATTTTATTGTGCTCGATATGGAGGAGGACCAAGACATCCCAATTATTTTGGTAAGACCATTCTTAGCTAACGGCCGAACTCTCATTGATGTGGAAAAAGGGAAACTCACTCTATGGGTTCAAGATGAGCAAGTCACTTTCCAAGTGTTTCAATCCTTTCCGTGTCCAAGTAGTGTCGAGAAGTGTTCACAAATTGAAAGCGTAGGTATCTTTGCGAAAGACGCACACCGAGAGAGTTGTCGGTCGAAGTGTTCAGAATCCGTTTCAGCTGCTCCGACGTCTAAGAAAAATGAAGAACGAATCATGTATCTTAAGCATTTGAATATGTTGTCTTCAACATCCGTTCATCCACCATCAAAAAATTCTAATGTTGTCATAAGTTCGCCCGTGGAATTGAAAATTAAGCCGGAAGTCAAACGAGTGCCAATTCAGTTGTAAAATGGGTGTTTAGGGAGGCTACTATTGTTTAAGCCGTTTCGCATAGAACGTTGGATGTCCAAACCAAAACTCGAACGGTTGAAAACTAATGGTCAAATATTTAAATTACGTAATAACGTTTTGATGGACTGTGCGGAGTCCAAATGGTCTTTGCGAAATGCAAAATGATTTTCAATAAGTCCGGCTGAAGACTATAAACTTAGCGCTTCTCGGGAGGCAATCCGAGTATTAGTTGTAGATTTTTATTTTTCAGTGTTTTCTTTCATTTTAGGAGTCTATTTTTTTCGTCATTTTTGCTTTGATATGCTTATCTATCACGTTCTAGGTGTTTTCCTTTGAAAATTCTGTGCAGGAATCTCCCCAAGGAAAAATTCAGCAATGGGCCGCGGCACAATGATAGCGATCCGCGGCACACACAAGTCGACACAAAAAGGGCTAACCTTACTGTACTATGTGCCGCGGCACGAACTTACTGAGCCGCGGCACACTCGACCCCTGAGCCGCGGCACGTTGATGCTGAGCCGCGGCGCGCCAAGACCCATAAAAACAGCCCAAGAAACTGTACTTCGTGCCATGGCACGCAATAACTGAGCCGCGGCACAGTTACACTACAAGCCGCGGCACTCGTACGTTGAGCCGCGGCACACAGCAAAATAACAAAAATGCCCAGGCAGGCTGTACTCTGGGCCGTGGCTCACTTAAGTTGTGCCGCGGCCCCTGCTGCGAAGTTCAACAGCCCAGGACTCCTTCATAAACTCGATCGGCCGACACAAACAGGTAAGTATCATTCCCTTCTTCGCGCAGCGCTCGGACGATCTCTATTCAATTCTTCTTCTTCTTCTTGCCTTCTTCAATCCAAAGCAAGGTAACTCTCATCTCTGAATCTTAATTGCAACATAGAATTAAAAGTGAGGTAATGTTCCTCATTCATGGTTGAATGTGTTGTTAGTTTTCTTAAAAGTTATATCAAAGTTGAGTTGGAATATGGTTATTATTGATTGATTGTTGATGTTATTTGTTGATTATCTATGGATTGCTGATGTTATTTGCGACTATCGATTGTTGTTATTATTGTTGGGGATTGGATTAAGCCATTATCATTCTTATTCTTCATTTAAATCCATGCATACTAGGTGTTTGATAAAATGCGTCAATGAAAATTTTTGAGCCAAACGTTTTCAAACTATATGCAACAAATTTGATTATCGGATTACATTGTACCCTCAACCCTTACATCATGTTTAAACTTGAAAGCTCAACCTTAATTCCCTCTTACAAGGGCGCAATCTCAATCGACTCTATAATCACGTTTCGCGTTTCTTAAGTCGAGAGTGGTGTAGTTTTCTTTAAAAGTTGTGTAATTGCCGGTGTTTATTTTTCAGGAACCTCACCATGGCTAGAAAAAGGAAGATGAGTACGAGGGCCAGGACACGATCATCCCCCACAAGAGGGGAGACATCACAAAACCAAGCCGATTTGGAATCTCACTGTAATATCCGGATTTATTACTGTGTATTTTATCTGTATTCAGACCCTGTATTATTCGGATTTGTGGTTTTGATTATTGGAGTATGATATTTCTTGCATTGGAATCCTTGTACTTAAGTATAACATCATGCAAATTTTCTCATGCAAACTCGTGATAGCGCACGCTAAGAATGTAGCTTAACGCGCGCTATCGGTTATTACTAGCGCACGCTACGTATAGGAGTTGCGTGCGCTAGACACTGAATTATTGAGGTAGGTGGCTAACACATACGCCAGCCGGGACATGGGTCCGGATAAGATTCCCGCGGACGAACCTGGACAGATTTGGAGTCAACGCTCATTAGCGCGCGCTAAGTATGTATTGTAGTGTGCGCTAATTAGCTAAAATGCAGAATATTATAAATGGGACAACAACCCGTTTTGGCTTTCATTTCTTTCGCCCATTCTTCATTCTTGAGAGGCCATAGAGCTTTAATCATCCCTCTAACACACTTAGAACATATATTAGTGATCCTTGAATATTGGTTATCACTTGTGAGCGATCATTGAAGAGAAGTAACACCTTGGAGTGGCACATAATCAACCGGAGTCAGATTCTACTTTGTGGTTCAGTGATTTCGGCATATTAAGGTATGTTCAACCTATCACCAGTCTTAGATTTGGATTCCAAGGGATAAGATGATCATGTTAACGAGATATTGAATTTCATTAGTGAATTATTCAACAACATCATGTTTAGAAGATTGGAATGTCTACAATTACGATATTATTGTTGGAACCTTGAAGTCGGAATCCTAGAACTTCAAATGATGAGAGAAACATTCTGAAGTTAACAATCCATATGATTTATGTTATCTTTGTGATCATGAATTGGAGGTGATATTATAAGAACTTAAAGGAAGAATCATCTTAGGAAATATTCTTTCGTATAAGTTGGAATTGTTAGTTCACCTCAAGATGAAGTCTGAATATGTATAATGATAGTAGAATCTAATACATCAACCGGAGATCACCAACTTCGCATGAGAATTCTAATCAAGATGGATTATGGTGTTATGATGATTATACGTATACTTGCATCTTGAAGTTGTTATTATCCTTGAGATCATTTATAAGGGTTATGATCATAACATGAAGTCGGACAACAAAAATCAAATCACTGAGGAATTCGCTTACTTCATCACCATTTGTATAATCTGCTGCCCTCCAGTGAACTGCCATGCACTCTTAGCGTGCGCTAAGCTACGTGAATTAACGTGCGCTATCGTGTATGTTTAGCGTACGCCACATTTGCAACTTAGCGTGCGCTAAGTCATCAGGCGAGTCAGTCGGCTGACCAGTGAGGTACTGACCGTGCATGGTTAGCGTACGCTAGGCTGTGTGTATTGCGTGCGCTAACGAGTAGCATTAACGTACGCTACATAAGATGCGTAGCGTGCGTTAAGCTATCCAGACATATTGCATATTAAGGACTTCCTACCGTAATTGTTGAATTGTTAGACGTTCGTACGGCATGAAATGAATTCTGTGCTATTTCTTTTGTTAAGGTTCGACCTTAACATGTGATTGATCGAAGGGGACGACCTTCGAGTATTTTGATATTCGTGGAAGTTTATTCTTGTCAACGAACCGAGGCAAGTACTCTAATTAGAATTGTTTATATTATGACAATGTGATTGTATCGTGTAAATATGTTGTGATTATATGTCCACCATTCGTTGATCCGACGGGAATCATCATGGGAATCTATAGCTGTGTGCGCTGGATCGTTGGACAGGTAGTTCCACCATGTGTTGGTCCGACGGGATCATCATGGGAATCTATAGCTGTGTGCGCTGGATCGTTGGAATACCAACAGTATGTTGAAACTGTTATGATATGATATGTGTTGTGAATATTTCTCGTTGGAGAAACTTGTTACGATATAATTGTTGATTATATCATTGTTGTATGATTATTGTACTTGTACTAGCATCGTTTTGCTAACCCCTTCGGGGGTGAACATTTGTGTATGTTCAGGATCCAGGAGAGCGGGGAAACAACCACCGGAGATGCATGACGACGAGGGTGCGAGTGATGTTCCGGCCGGGTTTATGCATTGTTTGTTGGTTATTTCAATAAGTACTCGAGTACGTCGTCCGTTTATAATGTTTGGATTTTAGTGATGTAATAATAACTCTTCATTGGATATTTGTATTCTCGGTTTTGAACCAGACGGTTGTATTTTATTTCAGAAATTTCATGAATCGGTATCTGTTATTGTCTTTTCCTTTAATCAGCCTTGTAAATTCTTATGTAAAGGATTTACGGCGCTGTAATATTCCTGAATATATCGGGGGTGTTACAGAATATGGTATCAGAGCTAAGATTGTGGATATCTTGGCCGTTGGGTTAAAATAGGGGTCATTTATGTCTTTCGAGGTAACCGGCCGTGAATGACATCACTGTACTGCCTACGTCTTCATGCGAACGGTGGTCGTAAGTTCCTAAACTCTATCTCGTTCTTTACATGTTGTACTTTTTATACTTGAACATTAGAACAATGTTGTTTCCTGTATATTAAGTACTTGTGCTTACAGTATGTTGAAAGGCGGACGTGGACGTGGTCGCGGTCGTGGACGCGGACGAAGGAATGCTGAAAGGGAGGTGTCGCCTTCTAATCAGGCTAGTCATAGCTCAGGCGAGCCGCAACAATCCATCAATAACAAACCGGAACCGGGTGTAATACCCGGTTGTAATTCAGTAATTATCATTCAGTATTTATCATTCAGTAATTGATACTCAGTGATTTCATTCATTGTTGATCATTTGTCACTCATATTCAGTCATGGTATTCATCATTCAGAGTAATTGTATCGTGTATCAATCGTCATTCATCACTAATCTGATTGGAGTTTCGGGCCGTGTTTATCATCTTTGTCATTTTCGTTGCGAGCTGTGCGTGAGGGGTAGCGCACGATACGTACTCCTTTTAGCGTGCGCTAATTAGGTATAGGTAGCGGACGCTACCACTCAGCCTTAGCGCACGCTAAGGTTACCGATCCGGAAGGTACCGCAGGTGAGTTATAAGTAGCGCACGCTACGAATGGTAAGTAGCGCGCGCTAGTGAGTTGTAGTAGCGCACGCTAATATGTGGTGTAGCGCGCGCTAAGGACAGATCAGGTTGAGTCCAGTGGCTACTGGACTGCATTGGATTAATTCTTAGCGCACGCTATGTGTTGTTTTTAGCGTACGCAATCGATATTATAGCGCACGCTAAATAATGGTTGTAGCGCACGCTATCGAGGTCAGATCAGAGAACAGGCAGTTTCTGGATTCCAGTACTGGGCATCAAGTTATTCGTTAGCGCACGCTAACTATGAGTATTAATGCACGCTATTGATATGGCCGTAGCGCACGCTACAAAAAGGTACGTAGCGCGCGCTACCGTGTTCGAACAGTGGGTACTGGACTACCCAAATTACCCGTTAGCGCACGCTACGCACAAGGGCTAGCGCACGCTAACCTGGATTGGCTATATAATGGACAGTCACCTGGAGTTCGTCATTTATCACCCTATTATCATTTCTCTCGTCGGTTCTAGGCGATTTGGGCGATTTAGAGAGTATTCTTCAAGGTGTAATCATCAATCATCATCTTCAAGTCTTTGAGTTGGATTATCATCACTTCATCATCTCCTAAACATCGAATCAAAAGGTATTAATTTCTTGGATCTAGAATTTCGGATTTTTGGGTTTTCCTTCCGATTCCTTCGTGTAAGCTTGGATTATCATTGGAATATGTTAGATATGGATTATCTACCTTGGATAAATGTATTCCTACGGATTTAATGGTTATTTTCGGAATTATTTCAAGAACCCTTGGGGTTGACTTCGGTTAATTGGGGATTTTCCGATTGATGTTGTTGTAATCATGAATTATGGATTCCTAATGGATTATTGATATCATTGAAGTGTTTTGTTAGTTCGAAATACTCATTTTGGTGTGGGTTTCGACATATTCGGGATTGGATATTTCCGAAGTTGTGTGGTTGGTTATGTATTCGTTGGAATGCCCTATGAGTTGATTATCGTTGTTTCGACCTTTGGGTTAGTCGTGTTTTGTTGCTTGATACGTGTATTGAACGGTTGTTGGTAATTATTGTTATTCAAGGTTGTTCGAGCGACCGGTATCTTGATTGGGACGTTGTTCGTGGACGGACATTCTTCATCGGTATTGTGTAAGTTAATTCTTACTCGGTTAAAAGGATACTCATTCCTTTTGTTGTTGATTGCTCATAATCATAATTCATTCATCATAATATTAATCATTTTGAGACTTGTAATTGTCGAATAATCATTTCATTCACGAGGAACGACGGTTCCAAATCATTTCATTGGGTTATCAATCACGTCACTATTACTTTCATATCGGTGAGTCATCTTGGCCTTGTCTAATTATTATTCATTGATATTCATCATGGTCATTATCGTTCATGTGACCTTCCGGGTTCATATTGCGTGGCCGGGTGTGGCTGTGTGAAATTTTTAGTCGGGCACACGATGGTCATGTATTGGGTTCACCGATACATCGGACCGTGCACACGGTAATGCTTACCTCCGTGAGACTAATTAGGTACAAGGACGGGTGTGTCCGGTCATTCGTCTTGTACACTTGCACAGAACATTACGGGCGTACTATGATACTCCTCTTCAGCGTAATTCATAATTAAGAATATTTCATAACTTCAGTTAATTCATGATTGTGTAATTTCAACTCAAGAGGATTGTTGTTACGTAATGGCGACCACGTTGGGGGAATTTTGTTTTCAGGTCACGGCAAGGCAAAGGCACGGGAAGAGCATGTTGACGGCGACGAGTCCCAGTGATACTAGTAGGGGGCCCCAGTCATTCCGTTTGTTCAGTCATTTTCAATCATTTCAGTTATTCCGTCATTTGTATTTTCCGCTGCAAATTCCGTTTGAGACGTTTATTTATTCAGGGTGGTGTATTTTATCTTCATATAAAATATACTCGTATTCGGTATTGTCGTGGTGGTTGTGCTTAAACTCCTCATCGGAGTACTGGGTAATATAATGTGGTTCGGTACTACAATTATATTATTGAATTCATCATTTTTATTTGCTTGGTGGGTCCCAGTCGGGGATTCACGGCACTGTAATATCCGCTTAGTTTGGGGTGTTACAGAGTTGGTATCAGAGCGTGGTTTTGAATACTACCCTCCAAGTCATGTCTCGTTTGAAATCATCGTCATCGGACTAGTATCATTGGATTTTCGCCTCACGTGTGACCTGTGCAAATGCCGAGCCAATCAGACCAAGAACTGTAAGATTTCTAATGCCATGGTATAATTTCTGGCATTAATCATTCATTCATAATTCATCAGTTAACAATCCTCAATCATCATTGTCACTTTGACCAGGACGGTCAGGTTAACTCATTAATCACTCAATTCATTTCATTATTCAGTTGTTGATCAGGAAGATCAAATCATTAATCTTGTCAACTCATTCAAGATAATCATTTCAGTAACTTCATCAGATAATCATGTCACGTCAATTAATCATTCATGTAATCGCCGTATTTGAGCGCGTATGCTCATTTTCATCATTTCATAATATAATCATAATGTGATACTCATGCGAGAATTATAATCATCATATGACTTTCCACTTCAGTATGGAAAGGGCTGGCAGAGGACGTGGAGGACGAGGCCGTGGAGCGGGCCGAATCCCGAGAACTCGTGTGAATACACGTGCAAACGCGAGGAATAATGCTAATTCATCGAGCAGCGACGCTGCCACTCATTCACCTGGACGCGATCATTCACTATCGGGGAGTCGTACCCGGGACACGGCTCAGTCAGAGGGTGTCCGGGTTGACCCACTCGCTTTTATGCAGGGCATGATGGCCCAAATGACACAGATGGCTTAGTTGATGGAGACGATGCATAACTCCGTCAATCAAAATCAGCAGGCTCCTCCGCCGCCACCTCAGAGGCAAGAGAGGAATGTGAGTAATATCATCAGCGATATCTCTCGCCAGAGGCCACCTACTTTTGAGGGCTCGTCTGAGCCGGCAGATATCATTCATTGGCTCGAACATTTCGAGAAGCTGTTTGCTATGGTAGAGTGTCCCGAGGGACACAAAGTTTCTGTTGCGGCTTATTACTTGGGTAAGAGCGCACATTCTTGGTGGTTGTCGTTGAAGCCCACCGAAGGATCTTGTACTTGGGATCAGTTCAAGACTCTCATGATGGAGAGGTATTATCCGGCCCCACTCAGAGAGGCCAAGCTGTCAGAATTACTCACCCCCGACCCCTCAACAGACGAGGATGTTCTCGCCATTGCCGAGAAATTTCAGGAACTTCTCCCTTTCGCCTCATCCATCATTCATTCAGAGGCGGATAAGATCAAGTATTTCAGCAAGAGGCTGAAACCCCGTATGAGACTTCAGTTACTTAATCATAATTGCACCACGTTGGCTGAATTCATTGAGAAAGCTCTCACCTACGAGCTTACTGCTAAGGAAATTGCTAAGCAGCAACCTTCGTCTGCTAGCAAGAAATCGAAGAATCGTAATCAGTCTGAAGGCGGTCAGACAACTTTCAAGAAACCCCGTGCGGGCTCTGCTTTTTCTGAGCGACCTCCTGTGTCGTCTAAACCCGCGGAATCTCAGTCTCGAGCGGCCAGTTCGGCCATCACCTGTTTTAACTGTGGGGATCTTGGTCACCTCAGTACCAAGTGTCCGAGACAGACTATCACATGTCATAATTGTGGAATTGCTGGGCATAAGGCCCATTTTTGCCGTAGGGACTCCAAACCTACTCGGACGTCATCTCGGGCACCTAAGCGGTCGGCCGTTCGAATCGAGCCACTCAATCAGCGTCGTTTAAAACGACAGGAGCGACTAAAGGTGGAGCTTTTAGCCATCGACGGAGCGTCCGGTCTTTGGGACTAGCAAGCCCCGGATTTATGAGATGAAGAAGACCGATGATCCAGAGGCTCGAATGATCTCGTGTACACTCGATATTCTATCTCAACCTGTGTGTACCCTTTTTGATACGGTGCATCGCATTCATTCATTTCCGAGTCATGTTTGAGTAGACTACGTCTGGGTAGTGCTACTAGTTGTGAGCCTTATGTCATTGGCCTACCGATGGTAGACGAATTATCGGTAATCGTGAGATTCTGAATTGTCCGATTCGGCCATGGACGTGTATGGCGTGAGACCTAATCGTGGTAGATTTGCCGAGGGACGACGTCATCTTGGGTATTGATTGGATGGATCGTCATGATGCCATCATTAGTGTCCGTAGCGTATGGTCACTATCATTTCGCATTTATGGGGTTGAATGTGTGTTTCAGGGAGGTAATCCCGGCTGTTATGGTAAGGTCATTAATTTGATGAAAGCAGTAAGGTTACTCAATCAGGGATGTGTCGGTTATTGGTGCTATATGGCCAAAACCGAGAAGTCATCAGTAATGTTAACGGATATTCCGGTGGTGAGGGAATGTGCCGATGTTTTTCCGGATGAGTTACGGTTTGCCTCCACAGAGGGATGTGGAATTCACGATTGAGTTGGAGCACGGTGCGTACCCGATATCGAAGGCACCGTGCGGATGGCCCCGACCGAAATGCAGAATTAAAGAACCAACTTGAGGAGTTGTTCGAGAAAGGTTATATCCGACCGAGTGTGTCCCCGTGGGGAGCACCGGTGTTGTTTGTCAAGAAGAAGGATGGTTCATTCCGCTTATGTATTGATTATCGGGAGTTGAACAGGGTGACGATCAAGAATAAGTATCCCTTACCCCGTATTGATGATCTCTTAGATCAACTTCAGGGAGCTTCAGTATTTTCCAAGATCGACTTAAGGTCTGGATATCATCAGTTGCGGATCCGAGAGTCGGACATCGCGAGGACGGCGTTTCGAACACGCTATGGTCATTATGAGTTTGTGGTTATGCCGTTCGGATTGACTAATGCACCTGCGGTATTCATGGAGTTAATGAATCGGGTTTTCATCGACTTTTTGGATCAGTTTGTTGTTGTCTTCATCGATGACATTTTGATTTATTCTCGTGACCGAGAGGAACACGAGTTTCACCTTCATCAAGTGCTTGACGTGTTGAGACGAGAACAACTTTATGGGAAGTTTTCTAAATGTGAGTTCTGGATATCCGAAGTGACTTTTCTCGGACATGTAATTTCATCAGACGGAGTTTGTGTCGACCCTCAGAAGACGGAGGCTATTCGAGATTGGCTACCTCCGAAGAGCGTTAAGGAAATCCGAAGTTTCCTCGGATTAGCGGGTTATTATCGGCGATTTGTGGAAGGATTTTCTAAAATCGCTCAACCCTTGACGAACTTATTGCGGAAGGATAAGAAATACACGTGGTCCGACGCGTGTCAACGGAGTTTTGAGGAACTCAAGAGCCGGTTAATGTCAGCACCTGTACTTTCCTTGCCGCAGGGGACGGAAGGATTTGTGGTCTATAGTGATGCGTCGGACGTGGTCTCGGATGTGTGCTCATGCGAGCGAGAAGGTTATTGCCTATGCTTCACGGCAATTGAGACCTTACGAGGTTAATTATCCGACACACGACACGGAGCTAGCACCGTGGTGTTCGCTTTGAAAATTTGGCGTCATTATCTTTATGGCGTTACCGCCGATATTCACCGATCATAAGAGTTTAAAGTATATATTTACTCGAAGGAGTTAAATATGCGTCGAGACAGTGGTTGGAATTAATCAAAGATTATGATATCGAGATCCTCTATCACCGGGCAAGGCGAACGTCGTGCCGACGCCTTGAGTCGTAAGTCCATTCGAGAGCAGATGCTTGCCCGTTTAACGATTCGAAGGAGCTTGGCGGGAATTCCTTAGACCCGAGATCGAGGTCCGCTTCGAGTTCAAGGGCACTTTGTATGTTAGAGATTTCATCGTCACTCGAGGAGGCAATCCGAGAGAATCAGGGTTCGGACCCATCATTGTTGCGCATCCGAGAGGATGTGGCTCAGGGGAAAGCCCCTGGATTTGTGGTCCACGAGGATGGGCTTTTGAGGTTTAAGAATCGGTTGTGCGTACCGGCGAATGTCGAGTTGAAAAACTCGATTTTGAAAGAAGCTCATGCTACCCCTTATTCTGTTCATCCGGGGTCTAGCAAGATGTACAAGGACTTGAAACAAAATTACTGGTGGAGTAATATGAAGCGAGAAGTCGCAGAATTTGTTTCGAGATGCTTAACCTGTCAACAAGTTAAGATTGAACATCAGCGACCGGCGGGTATGCTGAAACCTCTTCCTATCCCCGAATGGAAGTGGGAAGACATTTCTATGGATTTTATCACGAGTTTGCCGACGAGTCGTCGTGGCATGAATACGATCTGGGTGATCGTGGACCGCTTAACTAAATCAGCTCATTTCCTTGAGATCAATGAGACATGGGGTCCCGAGAGACTTGATCAACTGTTCATCAAAGAGATAGTCAGACTGCACGGTACTCCTAAAAGTATCGTTTCCGATCGTGACGGACGGTTTGTGTCTCATTTTTGGAAATCAGTTCATCGAGCTATGGGGACCCAGCTTAATCTCAGTACCGCTTTTCATCCTGAGTCCGACGGACAATCAGAGAGGACCATTCAGACATTAGAGGACATGCATGCTTCCTCGATTGGAAAGACGATTGGGAAGCCCAACTCCCATTGATCGAGTTCACGTATAATAATAGTTGGCATGCTTCGATCAAGATGGCACCTTACGAGGCCTTGTATGGTCGTCGTTGTCGATCTACGTTGTGTTGGGACGACTTATCAGAATCAATCGGCACCGAGCCCGATATGCTTATAGCCGCCCGTGAGAAGGTAGCTTTGATCAGAAGTCGCTTGTTGGCATTTCAGTCGGCAAATCATATGCGATAAGTAAATGCGACCATTAGAGTTCGAGGCTGGTGACCATGTGTTGGTCAAGGTATCCCCGAGTCATGGTATCTTCCGTTTTGGGAAGAGGGGAAAGTTGAGTCCGAGATTCATTGGACCGTTTGAGATTTTGGATCGAGTGGGTGAGTTAGCTTATCGATTGGCTTTACCTCCGGCGTTGAGCCGAATTCATAATGTGTTTCATGTCTCTCAGTTGCGGAAGTATGTTGCCGACCCGAGTCACATACTTCAGTTCGACGAAATCGAGATCGCCGACGATCATTCTTATGAGGAGCGTCCTATGCGAGTTTTAGAACGACGAATCAAACAGTTGAGGAATAAACGATTTCTTTGGTTAAAATTCAGTGGTCTAGACACGGAGTCGAAGAGGCTACTTGGGAAACCGAGGATAGTATGCGGGAGAGTTATCCCGAGTTGTTTGACCCTTAGTTTCGGGGATGAAACTCTTTTAAGGGGGGGTGTATGTAATACCCGGTTGTAATTCAGTAATTATCATTCAGTAATTATCATTCAGTAATTGATACTCAGTAATTTCATTCATTGTTGATCATTTGTCACTCATATTCAGTCATGGTATTCATCATTCAGAGTAATTGTATCGTGCATCAATCGTCATTCATCACTAATCTGATTGGAGTTTCGGGCCGTGTTTATCATCTTTGTCATTTTCGTTGCGAGCTGTGCGTGAGGGGTAGCGCACGCTACGTACTCCTTTTAGCGTGCGCTAATTGGGTATAGGTAGCGCACACTACCACTCAGCCTTAGCGCACGCTAAGGTTACGCCGGCTGCAGTCCAGAAGGTACTGGACTGCAGGTGAGTTATAAGTAGCGCACGCTACGAATGGTAAGTAGCGCGCGCTAGTGAGTTGTAGTAGCGCACGCTAATATGTGGTGTAGCGCGCGCTAAGGACAGATCAGGTTGAGTCCAGTGGCTACTGGACTGCATTGGATTAATTCTTAGCGCACGCTATGTGTTGTTTTTAGCGTACGCAATCGATATTATAGCGCACGCTAAATAATGGTTGTAGCGCACGCTATCGAGGTCGAATCGAGAACGAGCGTTTCGGATTCCGATCGGGCATCAAGTTATTCGTTAGCGCACGCTAACTATGAGTATTAACGCACGCTATTGATATGGCCGTAGCGCACGCTACAAAAAGGTACGTAGCGCGCGCTACCGTGTTCGGACAGTGGGTACTGGACTACCCAAATTACCCGTTAGCGCACGCTACGCACAAGGGCTAGCGCACGCTAACCTGGATTGGCTATATAATGGACAATCAGCTGGAGTTCTTCATTTAGCACCCTATTATCATTTCTCTCGTCGGTTCTAGGCGATTTGGGCGATTTAGAGAGTATTCTTCAAGGTGTAATCATCAATCATCATCTTCAAGTCTTTGAGTTGGATTATCATCACTTCATCATCTCCTAAACATCGAATCAAAAGGTATTAATTTCTTGGATCTAGAATTTCGGATTTTTGGGTTTTCCTTCCGATTCCTTCGTGTAAGCTTGGATTATTATTGGAATATGTTAGATATGGATTATCTACCTTGGATAAATGTATTCCTACGGATTTAATGGTTATTTTCGGAATTATTTCAAGAACCTTTGGGGTTGACTTCGGTTAATTGGGGATTTTCCGATTGATGTTGTTGTAATCATGAATTATGGATTCCTAATGGATTATTGATATCATTGAAGTGTTTTGTTAGTTCGAAATACTCATTTTGGTGTGGGTTTCGACATATTCGGGATTGGATATTTTCGAAGTTGTGTGGTTGGTTATGTATTCGTTGGAATGCCCTATGAGTTGATTATCGTTGTTTCGACCTTTGGGTTAGTCGTGTTTTGTTGCTTGATACGTGTATTGAACGGTTGTTGGTAATTATTGTTATTCAAGGTTGTTCGAGCGACCGGTATCTTGATTGGGACGTTGTTCGTGGACGGACATTCTTCATCGGTATTGTGTAAGTTAATTCTTACTCAGTTAAAAGGATACTCATTCCTTTTGTTGTTGATTGCTCATAATCATAATTCATTCATCATAATATTAATCATTTTGAGACTTGTAATTGTCGAATAATCATTTCATTCACGAGGAACGACGGTTCCAAATCATTTCATTGGGTTATCAATCACGTCACTATTACTTTCATATCGGTGAGTCATCTTGGCCTTGTCGAATTATTATTCATTGATATTCATCATGGTCATTCTCGTTCATGTGACCTTCCGGGTTCATATTGCGTGGCCGGGTGTGGCTGTGTGGAATTTTTAGTCGGGCACACGATGGTCATGTATTGGGTTCACCGATACATCGGACCGTGCACACGGTAACGCTTACCTCCGTGAGACTAATTAGGTACAAGGACTGGTGTGTCCGGTCATTCGTCTTGTACACTTGCACAGAACATTATGGGCGTACTATGATACTCCTCTTCAGCGTAATTCATAATTAAGAATATTTCATAACTTCAGTTAATTCATGATTGTGTAATTTCAACTCTTGAGGATTGTTGTTCTGTGTAACTGACCCCGTTGGGGGAATTTTGTTTTCAGGTCACGGCAAGGCAAAGCCATGGGAAGAGCATGTTGACGGCGACGAGTCCCAGTGATACTAGTAGGGGGCCCCAGTCATTCCGTTTGTTCAGTCATTTTTAGTCATTTCGGTTATTCCGTCATTTGTATTTTCCGCTGCAAATTCCGTTTGAGACGTTTATTTATTCAGGGTGGTGTATTTTATCTTCATATAAAATATACTAGTATTCGGTATTGTCCTGGTGGTTGTGCTTAAACTCCTCATCGGAGTACTGGGTAATATAATGTGGTTCGGTACTACAATTATATTATTTAATTCATCATTTTTATTTGCCTGGTGGGTCCCAGTCGGGGATTCACGGCACTGTAATATCCGCTTAGTTTGGGGTGTTACACCGGGTGTACCAGAAATCCTTCGTCAAGTCGTGAACCAGATGACTCAGTTCGCTCAGGTCGTGGACCGAATGCAAGTGGCGGCAGGAATTCAGCAGGGAGATGGACAACAAAGGATTCCAGAAATGGGAAATCGAGGTGACCGATGGTTACAAGAGGTGGCAAAGATGCAACCACCCAAATTTGACGGCTTTTCCTAGACTCCCACTTGGGACCATTGGTTGAAAGAACTGGAGAAAATTTTTGCTGGAATTAATTACCCGGACGACAGGAGAGCTCCTATTGCCCAGTACTTTCTGATAGGGGAAGCATCCGAGTGGTGGGAAGCTATCCGACCTGCAGATCATGATGCCGATTGGACGGAATTTAAAATGATGATGGAAGCTCAGTATTGCCCTCGTCCTGTGAGGGAAGCCAAAATTCGGGAGTTTTTCTCCGCTCAGCCATCAGATGAACCCGTATCCCAGACGATTAAGACGTTTAACCGGTGATTAGCATTTGTTCGACATCCGTGAGCAGAGATGCGGAGATAATGATTCATTTTGAAATGAGGATAAAACCAGAAATCCGAGGTACATGTCCGGTTTTGAATGTACCACTCTCACTTGATACCGGGATAAGGCGTTGGCGTACGAAATAAAAGAAGCGGCAATGGAGAAGTTTATGGAGTCAAAGAAAGCAGAAAGTCTCTGGTACTTTTACGAGCACAAGAGCGTGGGCCCGCAAGGCCCAGTCTTCTTTTCTTTCAAGAAACCTCCGCACCCATCTAAGAGCGGAAAGAATTACGGAACAATGTCACCACGACGGATACAACTAGGAAGTGCTTTAGCGTGGTCGCCGTGCCACCTTTGGCGTGATTGTTTGCGCACTCCAGTTATATGTTTTGAGTGCGGACAGGAAGGGCACCGTGCGACGTTTTGTAAGGACGCCACTAAGTACAATGGAACCCATTCATCACAGCCAGTTCAGAAGGAAGCTAGTATCCAACAGACGCAGCAAAGTGTTCAGATGCCTCAAAATTTTGGCCGCGGACGAGGCAGAGGACAATGGGACCGAAAGGGGACATCGAGTGCCGGATCTGTTCCCCCACGTCTGTATGAGATGAGGAGGACAGACGATCAGGATGCTGCTGTCGCATCAGGTACTGTCCAAATCCTTTCCCAGCCAGTTAGCGTTTTATTCGATACAGGAGCTACGCATTCTTTTATATCTTTGTCTTGTGTAAATCGTTTGAATATTTCCGGTTTTCATACTTGTGAACCTTATGTTGTTGGTTTACCGAGTGGAGAGAGGATTGTTGGGAACTTAGAGACTAGAGATTTTCCTGTATTATTTGGGGGTAGGGAGTGGCTCTCAAATCTAATTGTGATAGAAATGCAAGGAGATGACCTAATACTCGGAGACGATTGGCTTAATCGATATGGAGCAATTGTAAACTACCGAAGGAGGAATATTTCGTTGATCGCTGATGATGGCTCCGAAGTACTGTTTGAAGGATGGAAACCAGGAAGTTCATGAAAGTTAATCAAAGCAATGAAAGCTGTCAAATTTTTGAAACAGGGCTGTACAGGGTATTGGTGCTATGCAATGAAGAAAGAAGATGAAATTATGAAACTTTCATCCATTCCTGTTGTGAATGAATTTCCAGATGTATTTCCTGACGAATTACCTGGACTACCTCCACGACGGGATGTAGAATTCACTATTGAGCTGGAACCCGGAGCTACGCCAATTTCTAAGGCGCCGTATCGTATGGCGCCTACTGAGATGTACGAACTGAAGAAGCAACTGGAGGAGTTACTGGACAAAGGCTATATTCAGCCAAGCGTTTCACCACAGTGAGCGCCGATTCTTTTGTCCGAAAGAAGGATGGATCGCTTATTTGTGTATTGACTATCGAGAGCTGAACAAGATGACGATTAAGAACAAGTATCCGTTGCCACGGATTGATGATTTGTTTGACCAGTTGCAAGGGGCAACAGTATTTTCTAAAATCGATCTGAGATCAGGATACCATCAGCTGAGGATTATGGAATCTGATGTTCCAAAGTCAGCATTCAGAACTCGCTACGGACACTATGAGTTTGTAGTGATGCCATTTGGTCTCACTAATGCACCTGCTGTATTCATGCAGTTGATGAACCGAGTGTTCATCGAATATTTGGATAAATTTGTGGTCGTGTTCATTGATGACATCCTGGTGTATTCTAAGAACCCGGAAGAGCATGCACAGCATTTGCGGATTGTATTAGAGCTTTTGAGAAGCGAGCAACTGTACGCCAAAAGTAATGTTTCTCGGTCATGTGGTATCTGCGGAAGGAGTCCGAGTAGATCCGCAGAAAATCGAAGCAATTATGGATTGGAAACCTCCAAAGAACGTGAAAGAAGTCCGAAGTTTCTTAGGACTTGCTGGGTATTATCGTCGGTTTGTGGAAGGGTTTTCCAAAATCTCCCGCCCACTTACTCGACTCCTGCAGAAAAACTCAAAAGTTTGAGTGGAACGAGTCGTGTCAGACTAGTTTTGATGAATTGAAGAAGAGATTGACGACAACACCAATTTTATCACTTCCACAAGGGACTGGAGGATTCATAATTTACAGTGATGCTTCGAATCAAGGACTCGGATGTGTATTGATGCAGAATGATAAGGTGATCGCTTATGCTTCATGACAGCTGAAACCTTATGAAGTGAATTACCCAACACATGATTTGGAGCTAGCAGCAGTAGTTTTTGCTTTGAAGATCTGGAGACATTACCTGTACGGGACTCATTGTCAGATCTTTACGGATCACAATAGTCTCAAATACATCTTCAGTCAGAAAGAGTTGAACATGCGGCAAAGAAGATGGTTAGAGCTGATTAAGGACTATGACTTGGAGATTTTGTATCATCCAGGCAGAGCGAATGTAGTAGCCGATGCACTCAGCCGCAAGCCTGTTTCTATTCAGATGCTAGAGACGCTGACCTCCCAACTTAGCCTTCAACGAGAGATGATTCGAGAAGAAATTGAAGTGTGGTTACAAAGAGTCCAAGGACAACTGTGCGTAATGGAATTAACTTCGTCATTAACCTAAGAAATCAAATCTAGACAGGCAGATGATCCTCTGATGATTCGGTTACATGATGAAGTGGTCAAAGGAAAGGCCCCCGGATTCATAATTCATGATGATGGAGTTTTGAGATTTCAGAACCGACTCTGCGTTCCCCATGATGATGTTCTGAAACAGACGATTATGAAGGAAGCTCACAGTTCGCCCTATTCTATCCACCCGGGCACCAGTAAAATGTATAAGGACTTGAAGCAAAATTTCTGGTGGGGCAACATGAAGAAAGATGTAGCGGACTATGTTTCGAAATGCTTGACTTGTCAGCAGGTTAAGATCGAGCATCAACGGCTGTAGAATGTTGAAGCTGCCAATTCCTGAATGGAAGTGGGAGGACATATCGATGGACTTTATCACTAATATGCCGAGAACCAGGACAGGAATGAACATGATTTGGGTGATAGTTGATCGTTTAACCAAATCAGCTCATTTCCTAGGCATTAAGGATACGTGGGCACCAGAGAGGTTGGCACGAGTATTTATTTCGGAGATAGTTCGATTGCATGGTACGCCGAAGACCATTGTTCCTGATCGAGACGGCCGTTTTGTGTCTCACTTTTGGAAAGCAGTTTATAAGGCCTTGGGGACCGGGTGAACTTCGATCTGACTTATCACCCGCAGACTGACGGACAATCCGAGAGGACCATTCAAACGGTGGAAGATATGCTGAGGGCCTGTGCCTTAGATTGGTCAACCGATTGGGAAATTCATCTACCATTGATTGAATTTACCTACAACAATAGTTGGCATGTTTCCATTAAGATGGCACCGTTTGAGGCATTATACGGGAGGAGATGTAGATCGCCCCTATGTTAGGATGATTCATCAGACTTGATTGGAACAGAACCAGAGTTGATCGTGCAGACTCGAGAAAAAATAGCCTTGATTCGTGAAAGGTTGTTGACCGCCCAGAGTCGCCAGAAATCTTACGCGGACGTACGCCGTCGCCCATTGGAGTTCAATACTGGAGACCATGTACTTTTGAAGGTTTCTCCTACTTGGGGAATCTTTCGTTTCGGAAGGAAAGGAAAGCTGAGTCCGAGATATATCGGACCATTTGAGATCCTTGAAAGAGTTAGAGAATTGGCATACAGATTAGCATTGCCGCCATCATTGAGCCATGTTCATAACGTGTTCCACGTATCCCAATTATGGAGGTATATACCAGATCCCAGTCATATCATTGATTTCGGCGAGATCGAAGTCGCGCAGGATGGGACGTTTGAAGAAAGACCGGTCAAGATACTCGAGAGTCGAGTTAAGCAGTTGAGGAACAAACCAATCGTTTTGGTCAAAGTTCAATGGTCACGTCACAGAATGGAAGAAGCCACCTGGGAAACGGAAGCTGATATGAAGTCTAGATATCCCGAGTTATTTTCGTCTTGAGTTTCGGGACGAAACTCCTTTTTAGTAGGAGAGTATGTAATATCCGGATTTATTACTATGTATTTCATCTGTATTCAGACCCTGTATTATTCGGATTTGTGATTTTGATTATTGGAGTATGATATTTCTTGCATTAGCATCCTTGTACTTAAGTATAACATCATGCAAATTTTCTCATGCAAACTCGTGATAGCGCACGCTAAGAATGTAGCTTAACGCGCGCTATTGGTTATTACTAGCGCACGCTACGTATAGGAGTTGCGTGCGCTAGACACTGAATTATTGAGGTAGGTGGCTAACACATGCGCCAGCCGGGACATGGGTCCGGATAAGATTCCCGCGGACGAACCTGGACAGATTTGGAGTCAACGCTCATTAGCGCACGCTAAGTATGTATTGTAGCGTGCGCTAATTAGCTAAAATGCAGAATATTATAAATGGGACAACAACCCGTTTTGGCTTTCATTTCTTTCGCCCATTCTTCATTCTTGAGAGGCCAGAGAGCTTTAATCATCTCTCTAACACACTTAGAACATATATTAGTGATCCTTGAATATTGGTTATCACTTGTGAGTGATCATTGAAGAGAATTAACACCTTGGAGTGGCACATAATCAACCGGAGTCGGATTCTACCTTGTGGTTCAGTGATTTCGGCATATTAAGGTATGTTCAACCTATCACCAGTCTTAGATTTGGATTCCAAGGGATAAGATGATCATGTTAACGAGATATTGAATTTCATTAGTGAATTATTCAACAACATCATGTTTAGAAGATTGGAATGTCTACAATTACGATATTATTGTTGGAACCTTGAAGTCGGAATCCTAGTACTTCAAATGATGAGAGAAACATTCTGAAGTTAACAATCCGTATGATTTATGTTATCTTTGTGATCATGAATTGGAGGTGATATTATAAGAACTTAAAGGAAGAATCATCTTAGGAAATATTCTTTCGTATAAGTTGGAATTTTTAGTTCACCTCAAGATGAAGTCTGAATATGTATAATGATAGTAGAATCTAATACATCAATCGGAGATCACCAAATTCGCATGAGAATTGTAATCAAGATGGATTATGGTGTTATGATGATTATACGTATACTTGCATCTTGAAGTTGTTATTATCCTTGAGATCATTCATAAGGGTTATGATCATAACATGAAGTCGGACAACAAACATCAAATCACTGAGAAATTCGCTTACTTCATCACCATTTGTATAATCTGCTGCCCTCCAGTGAACTGCCATGCACTCTTAGCGTGCGCTAAGCTACGTGAATTAACGTGCGCTATCGTGTATGTTTAGCGTACGCCACATTTGCAACTTAGCGTGCGCTAAGTCATCAGGCGAGTCAGTCGGCTGACCAGTGAGGTACTGACCGTGCATGGTTAGCGTATGCTAGGCTGTGTGTATTGCGTGCGCTAACGAGTAGCATTAACGTACGCTACATAAGGTGTGTAGCGTGCGTTAAGCTATCCAGACAGATTGCATATTAAGGACTTCCTACCGTAATTGTTGAATTGTTAGACGTTCGTACGGCATGAAATGAATTCTGTGCTATTTCTTTTGTTAAGGTTCGAGCTTAACACGTGATTGATCGAAGGGGACGACCTTCGAGTATTTTGATATTCGTGGAAGTTTATTCTTGTCAATGAACCGAGGCAAGTACTCTAATTAGAATTGTTTATATTATGACAATGTGATTGTATCGTGTAAATATGTTGTGATTATATGTCCACCATGTAACACCCCAAACTAGGCGGATATTACAGTGCCGTGGACCCCCGACTGGGACCCACCAGGCGAATGAAAATGAAGGAATTACACAGGTAAATGTAGTACCGAACCACATTACAACCCCAATTACTCCGATGAGGAGTTTTATACAACACACCTGTGATGATATCAATACAAGTATATTTTATATGGAGATAAAATATACAACAATGAGTGAAATGAATATTCAAACGGAATGTCTGCAATGGAATAAATGAAGAAAACATAAGTGATGAATAGACTAGGGCCCCCTACTAGTATCACTGGGACTCTCGCCGTCACCGTGCTCTCCCGTGCTTTAGCCTTGCCATGACTAAAAGCAGTATCCCCAACAGGCCGGGCCATACGTAACAACAATCCTCAAGGGTTGAAAATACACAATCATGATATATCTGAAGTTATGAATTATCCTGTCGAAACATACGCAATCAAACATGCTATATGAATCAACTATCAGTACGGCTCAAAGGAATGGCGCCACACTACGTCCGGGATGGAAATGTGTCCGTGCACAAGCCACCAACGAGTATCGATCGAATACACGCGTGGTCTGGTACCTAATCGCCTCACGAAGCCATCAACTCGTGCACACCCAATGTGAGGCCACCAACCAACACACGACTATAATGTGCCCAACATGAAAATCCTACACATACCAACCGGCACGCCAGTATGACACGGAATGCCACAATATGACAAAAGTGACAACGATAATGAATAATGACTCACCAAGATTAAATGATGGTGAAATGAATGACAGCTCAATGAAATGATTGGAACCGTCGTTCCTCGTGAATGAAGTAATTAAGTGACAATTACAAGTTTTGAAACGGTTAGTACCTTATGAATGAATTATGATTATGAATGAACAACAACAAAAGGAATGAATATCCTTTTAACCGAGTAAGAATTAACTTACTCAATACCGATGATAATGTCCTTCCACGAACAACGTCCTAAATGAAATGTCGGTCGCTCCAACAACCTTGAATAACAATAATTACCAATAACCGATCAATACACGAATCAAATACGATCATAACCGACCCAAACGTCGATACAACAATATCCGAACTCGTAGATGTACTCTAACGAAAACGTTGAGATACCCGTTGGTTAAAACCAAACCCAAATTATCGAATCAACTCCAAAATGATTGATTCAAACCAGCAAAACATTATCAATGACATCAATAATCTCATAGAAATCCACAATTCAAGTTTATAATAACGACAATCGGAAATCCCCAAAATAACCGAAGTCAACCCCAAGGGTTCTTGAAATAATTCCGAAATTAACCATTAAATCCGTAAGAATATACTTATCCAAGGTAGATAATCCATATCTAACATATTCCAATGATAATCCAAGCTTACACGAAGAAATCGGAAGGAAAACCCAAAAATCCGAAATTCTAGATCCAAGAGATTAATACCTTTGATTCGATGTGATGAAGATGATGAAATGATTATTAATCCGAAAGATGGGCTTGAAGATGATGATTGATGATTACACCTCGAAGAATCCTCTCCGAATCGCTCGAAATCGCCCAAAAATACCGAAGGAGTGAAATGAGATGAATAAATGACGAAATCTGACTAAACTGTCCAATTTATAGTCAGTCCAGGTTAGCGTACGCTAGCCCTTGAGCGTAGCGTGCGCTAGCGGGTAATTTGGGTAGTCCAGTACCCACTGTCCGAACACGGTAGCGCGCGCTACGTACCTTTTTGTAGCGTGCGCTACGACCACACTACTAGCGTACGTAAATGCTCATAATTAGCGTGCGCTAACGAATAATGTGATGCCCAGTACTGGAGTCCAGAAAACTGTCTGCCCTCCGATCTGACCTCGATAGCGTGCGCTACAACCATTGTTTAGCGTGCGCTAATATATCGGTTGCGTATGCTAACAACAACACATAGCGCGCGCTATGAATTAATCCAATGCAGTCCAGTAGTCACTGGACTCAACCTGATCTATCCTTAGCGCGCGCTACACCACATAATAGCGTGCGCTACTACAACTCACTAGCGCGCGCCACATACCATTCGTAGTTAGCGCGCGCTACGAATGCTTATAACTCACCTCCAGTCTAGTACCTTCTGGACTGCAGCCAGGGTAACCTTAGCGTGCGCTAAAGCTGAGTGGTAGTGTGCGCTACCTATACCCAATTAGCGTACGCTAAAAGGAGTATGTAGCGTGCGCTACTCCTCACGCACAGCTCGCAACGAAAATGACAATGATGATAAACACGGCACGAAACTCCAATCAGATTAGTGATGAATGACGATTGATACACGATACAATTACTCTGAATGATGAATACCATGACTGAATATGGGTGACAAATGATCAATAATGAATGAAATTACTGAGTATCAATTACTGAATGATAATTACTGAGTGATAATTACTGAATTACAACTGGGTATTACATACACCCCCCCTTAAAAGAGTTTCGTCCCCGAAACTAAGGGTCAAACAACTAGGGATAACTCTCCCGCATACTATCCTCGGTTTCCCAAGTAGCCTCTTCGACTCCGTGTCTAGACCACTGAATTTTAACCAAAGGAATCGTCTTATTCCTCAACTGTTTGATTCGCCGCTCTAAAACTCGTATAGGACGTTCCTCATATGAATGATCGTCGACGATCTCGATTTCATCAAACTGAAGTATGTGACTCGGGTCGGCAACATACTTCCGCAACTGAGAGACATGAAACACATTATGAATTCGGCTCAACGCCGGAGGTAAAGCCAATCGATAAGCTAACTCGCCTACTCGATCCAAAATCTCAAACGGTCCAATGAATCTCGGACTCAACTTTCCCCTCTTCCCAAAACGGAAGATACCACGACTCGGGGATACCTTGACCAACACATGGTCGCCAGCCTCGAACTCTAATGGTCGACGACGGTTATCTGCGTATGATTTCTGTCGACTCTGAGCGGTCAACAAACGACTCCTGATCAAAGCTACCTTCTCACGGGCGGCTATAAGCATATCGGGCTCGGTGCCCAATGATTCTGATAGGTCGTCCCAACACAACGGAGATCGACAACGACGACCATACAAGGCCTCGTAAGGTGCCATCTTGATCGAAGCATGCCAACTGTTATTATACGTGAACTCGATCAATGGTAGTTGGGCTTCCCAATCTTCTTTCCAATCGAGGACGCATGCCCTCAACATGTCCTCTAAAGTATGAATGGTCCTCTCTGATTGTCCGTCGGACTGAGGATGAAAAGCGGTACTGAGATTAAGCTGAGTTCCCATAGCACGATGAACTGATTTCCAAAAATGCGACACAAACCGTCCGTCACGATCGGAAACGATACTTTTAGGAGTACCGTGAAGTCTGACTATCACTTTGATGAACAGTTGAGCAAGTCTCTCGGGACCCCACGTCTCCTTGATCTCAAGGAAATGAGCTGATTTAGTTAAGCGGTCCACGATCACCCAGATCGTATTCATGCCACGACGACTCGTCGGCAAACTCGTGATGAAATCCATAGAAATGTCTTCCCACTTCCACTCGGGAATAGGAAGGGGTTTCAGCATACCCGCCGGTCGCTGATGTTCAATCTTAACTTGTTGACAGGTTAAGCATCTCGAAACAAATTCTGCGACTTCTCGCTTCATATTACTCCACCACTAATTTTGTTTCAAGTTCTTGTACATCTTGCTAGACCCCGGATGCACAGAATAAGGGGTAGCATGAGCTTCTTTCAAAATCGAGTTTTTCAACTCGTCATTCGCCGGTACGCACAACCGATTCTTAAACCTCAAAAGTCCATCCTCGTGGACCACAAATCCAGGGGCTTTCCCCTGAGCCACATCCTCTCGAATGCGCAACAATGATGGGTCCGAACCCTGATTCTCTCGAATTGCCTCCTCGAGTGACGATGAAATCTCTAACATACAAAGTTGTCCCTGAACTCACCGGCTGACCTCGATCTCGGTTCCAAGGAATTTCGCCAAGTTCCTTCGAATCGTAAACGGGCAAGCATCTGCTCCTGAACGGACTTACGACTCAAGGCGTCGGCGACAACGTTCACCTTGCCCGGGTGGTAGAGGATCTCGATATCATAATCTTTGATTAATTCCAACCACCGTCTCTGACGCATATTTAACTCCTTCTGAGTAAATATATACTTTAAGCTCTTATGATCGGTGAATATCTGACAGGTAATGCCATAAAGATAATGACGCCAAATTTTCAAAGCGAACACCACGGCTGCTAGCTCCAGGTCGTGGGTCGGATAATTAACCTCGTAAGGTCTCAATTGCCGTGAAGCATAGGCAATAACCTTCCCGTTCTGCATGAGTACACATCTGAGACCCTGTCCGGACGCATCACTATAGACCACAAATCCTTCCGTCCCCTGCGGCAAGGAAAGTACAGGTGCTGACATTAACCGGCTCTTGAGTTCCTCAAAACTCCGTTGACACGCGTCGGACCACGTGTATTTCTTATCCTTCCGCAAAAGGTTCGTTAAGGGTTGAGCGATTCTAGAAAATCCTTCCACAAACCGCCGATAATAACCCGCTAATCCGAGAAAACTTCGGATTTCCTTGACGTTCTTCGGAGGTAGCCAATCCCGAATAGCCTCCGTCTTCTGAGGATCGACACGAACTCCGTCTGATGAAATTACATGTCCGAGAAAAGTCACTTTGGACATCCAGAACTCACATTTGGAAAACTTCCCATAAATTTGTTCTCGTCTCAACACGTCGAGCACTTGATGAAGGTGAAACTCGTGTTCCTCCCGGTCACGAGAATAAATCAAAATGTCATCGATGAAGACAACAACAAATCGATCCAAAAAGTCGATGAAGACCCGATTCATTAACTCCATGAATACCGCAGGTGCATTAGTCAATCCGAATGGCATAACCACAAACTCATAATGACCATAGCGTGTTCGAAACGCCGTCCTCGCGATGTCCGACTCTCGAATCCGCAACTGATGATATCCAGATCTTAAGTCGATCTTGGAAAATACTGAAGCTCCCTGAAGTTGATCTAAGAGATCATCAATACGGGGTAAGGGATACTTATTCTTGATTGTCACCCTGTTCAATTCCCGGTAATCAATACATAAGCGGAATGAACCATCCTTCTTCTTGACAAACAACACTGGTGCTCCCCACGGGGACGCACTCGGTCGGATATAACCTTTTTCGAACAACTCCTCAAGTTTGTTCTTTAATTCCTGCATTTCGGTCGGGGCCATCCGGTACGGTGCCTTCGATATCGGGGACGTACCAGGCTCTAACTCAATCGTGAATTCCACATCCCTCTGCGGAGGCAAACCAGGTAACTCGTCTGGAAAAACATCGGCATATTCCTTCACTACCGGAATGTCCGTCAACATTACTGATGATTTCTCGGTTTTGGCCATATAGCACCAATAACCGATACATCCCTGATTGAGTAACCTTACTGCTTTCATCAAATTAATGACCTTACCAGAACAGCCGGGATTACCTCCCTGAAACACACATTCAACCCCATCGTCTGAAATGATAGTGACCAAACGCTTTCGGACACTAATGATGGCATCATGACGATCCATCCAATCGATACCCAAGATGACGTCGTCCCTCGGCAAATCTACTACGATTAGGTCCGCTGGCCATACACGACCATGAAGCTGAATCGGACAATTCTGAATCTCACGACTTCCGACAATTCGTCTACCATCAGGTAGGCCAATGACATAAGGCTCACAACTAGTAGCACTACCTAGACGTAGTCTACTCAAACATGACTCGGAAATGAATGAATAAGATGCACCAGTATCAAAAAGGGTACACACAGGTTGAGATAGAATGTCGAGTGTACCTGAGATCATCCGGGCCTCCGGATCGTCGGTCTTCTTCATCTCATAAATTCGGGGCTTGCCGGCCCCCGAACCGGACGCTCCCGTCTGATAGCTCTTGGCTCCGCCTTTAGCTCCTGTCGTCTTGAACGACGCTGACTGAGTGGCCTGATTTTGCACCGCTGAATGACCTGGGGCTTGAGATGACGCCGGAGTGGGTTTAGAGTCCCTACGGCAAAAACGGGCCCTATGCCCAGCCCTCCCACAGTTGTGGCACGTGATGATCGCCGGACATTTGGTGCTGAAATGACTGTTCCTCACAGCTGAAACAGTGATGGCCGAGCCGCCGCCGCGATCGAGATTCCGCGGGTTTAGACGCCGTGGGAGGTCGCTCGAAAAGTAGAGCCCACACGTGGTTTCTTGAAAGTGTCGACTCCCGCCGACCGACACGGTTCTTGGACTTCTTGCCACCGATGAGGGTTGCCGCTAGCAATTTCCTTAGCCGTAAGCTCGTAAGTGAGAGCTTTCTCAATGAATTCAGCCAACGTGGTGCAATTATGATTAAGTAACTGAAGTCTCATACGGGGTTTCAGCCTCTTGCTGAAATACTTGATCTTGTCCGCTTCTGAGTGAATGATAGATGAGGCGAATGGAAGAAGTTCCTGAAATTTTTCGGCGATGGCGAGAACATCATCATCCGCCGAAAGGTCGGGAGTGAGTAATTCCGACAACTTGGCCTCCCTGAGTGGGGCCGGATAGTACCTCTCCATCATGAGAGTCTTGAACTGATCCCAAGTACATGATCCGTCTGTGGGCTTCAACGATAACCACCATGAATGAGCGCTCTTACCGAGATAGTAAGCCGCAACTGAAACTTTATGCCCTTCAGGGCAATCCACCATAGCAAATAACTTCTCAAAATGCTCAAGCCAATGAACAATATCCGCCGGCTCAGATGAGCCCTCAAATGTAGGTGGTCGCTGGCGAGAGATATCGCTAATGATATTGCTTACACCCCTCTCTTGCCTCTGAGGTGGCGGCGGAGGAGCCTGTTGATTTTGAGTAGTGGAGTTATGCATCGCCTCCATCAACTGAGCCATCTGTGTCATTTGGGCCATCATGCCCTGCATAAAAGCAAGTGGGTCAACCCGGACACCCTCTGACTGAGCCGTGTCCCGGGTACGACTCCCCGATAGTGAATGATCGCGTCCAGGTGAATGAGTGGCAGCGTCCGCCGATGAATTAGCATTATTCCTCGCGTTTGCACGTGTATTCACACGAGTTCTCGGATTCGCCCGCTCCACGGCCTCGTCCTCCACGCCCTTCCGACCCTTTCCATACCAAGTGGAAAGTCATATGATGATTATATATCTCGCATGAGTATCACATTATGATTATATTATGAAATGATGAAAACGAGCATACGCGCTCAAATACAACGATTACATGAATGATTAATTGACGTGACATGATTATCGATGAAGTTCTTGAAATGATTATCTTGAATGAGTTAACAAGATCAATAATTTGATCTTCCCGATCAACAATGAATAATGAAATGAATTGAGTGATTAATGAGTTAACCTGACCGTCCTGGTCAAAGTGACAATGATGATTGAGGATTGTTAACTGATGAATTATGAATGAATGATTAATGCCGGAAATTATACCATGGCATTAGAAATCTTACAGTTCTTGGTCTGATTGGCTCGGCATTTGCACAGGTCACACGTGACGCGAAAGTCCAATGATACTAGTCCGATAACGATGATTTCAAATGAGACATGACTTGGAGGGTAGTATTCAAAACCACGCTCCGATACCAACTCTGTAACACCCCAAACTAGGCGGATATTACAGTGCCGTGGACCCCCGACTGGGACCCACCAGGCGAATGAAAATGAAGGAATTACACAGGTAAATGTAGTACCGAACCACATTACAACCCCAATTACTCCGATGAGGAGTTTTATACAACACACCTAGGATGATACTGAATACAAGTATATTTTATATGGAGATAAAATATACAACAATGAGTGAAATGAATATTCAAATGGAATGTCTGCAACGGAATAAATGAAGAAAACATAAGTGACTGAATAGACTGGGGCCCCCTACTAGTATCACTGGGACTCCTCGCCGTCACCGTGCTCTTCCCGTGCTTTAGCCTTGCCATGACCTGAAAAACAGTATCCCCCAACAGGGTCAGTTACACAGAACAACAATCCTCAAGGGTTGAAAATACACAATCATGATATATCTGAAGTTATGAATTATCCTGTCGAAATATACGCAATCAAACATGCTATATGAATCAACTATCAGTACGGCTCAAAGGAATGGCGCCACACTACGTCCGGGATGGAAATGTGTCCGTGCACAAGCCACCAACGAGTATCGATCGAATACACGCGTGGTCTTGTACCTAATCAGTCTCACGAAGCCATCAACTCGTGTGCACAGTCCAATGTGAGGCCACCAACCAACACACGACTATAATGTGCCCGACATGAAAATCCTACACATACCAACCGGCACGCCAGTATGACTCGGAATGCCACAATATGACAAAAGTGACAACGATAATGAATAATGACTCACCAAGATTAAATGATGGTGAAATGAATGACAGCTCAATGAAATGATTGTAACCGTCGTTCCTCGTGAATGAAGTAATTAAGTGACAATTACAAGTTTTGAAACGGTTAGTACCTTATGAATGAATTATGATTATGAATGAACAACAACAAAAGGAATGAATATCCTTTTAACCGAGTAAGAATTAACTTACTCAATACCGATGATAATGTCCTTCCACGAACAACGTCCTAAATGAAATGTCGGTCGCTCCAACAACCTTGAATAACAATAATTACCAATAACCGATCAATACACGAATCAAATACGATCATAACCGACCCAAACGTCGATACAACAATATCCAAACTCGTAGATGTACTCTAACGAAAACGTTGAGATACCCGTTGGTTAAAACCAAACCCAAATTATCGAATCAACTCCAAAATGATTGATTCAAACCAGAAAAACATTATCAATGACATCAATAATCTCATAGAAATCCACAATTCAAGTTTATAATAACGACAATCGGAAATCCCCAAAATAACCGAAGTCAACCCCAAGGGTTCTTGAAATAATTCCGAAATTAACCATTAAATCCGTAAGAATATACTTATCCAAGGTAGATAATCCATATCTAACATATTCCAATGATAATCCAAGCTTACGAAGAAATCGGAAGGAAAACCAAAAATCCGAAATTCTAGATCCAAGAGATTAATACCTTTGATTCGATGTGATGAAGATGATGAAATGATTATTAATCCGAAAGATGGGCTTGAAGATGATGATTGATGATTACACCTCGAAGAATCCTCTCCGAATCGCTCGAAATCGCCCAAAAATACCGAAGGAGTGAAATGAGATGAATAAATGACGAAATCTGACTAAACTGTCTAATTTATAGTCAGTCCAGGTTAGCGTACGCTAGCCCTTGAGCGTAGCGTGCGCTAGCGGGTAATTTGGGTAGTCCAGTACCCACTGTCCGAACACGGTAGCGCGCGCTACGTACCTTTTGTAGCGTGCGCTACGACCACACTACTAGCGTACGTAAATGCTCATAATTAGCGTGCGCTAACGAATAATGTGATGCCCAGTACTGGAGTCCAGAAAACTGTCTGCCCTCCGATCTGACCTCGATAGCGTGCGCTACAACCATTGTTTAGCGTGCGCTAATATATCGGTTGCGCACGCTAACAACAACACATAGCGCGCGCTATGAATTAATCCAATGCAGTCCAGTAGTCACTGGACTCAACCTGATCTATCCTTAGCGCGCGCTACACCACATAATAGCGTGCGCTACTACAACTCACTAGCGCGCGCTACTTACCATTCGTAGCGTGCGCTACTTATAACTCACCTGCAGTCTAGTACCTTCTGGACTGCAGCCAGGGTAGCCTTAGCGTGCGCTAAAGCTGAGTGGTAGTGTGCGCTACCTATACCCAATTAGCGTACGCTAAAAGGAGTATGTAGCGTGCGCTACTCCTCACGCACAGCTCGCAACGAAAATGACAATGATGATAAACACGGCACGAAACTCCAATCAGATTAGTGATGAATGACGATTGATACACGATACAATTACTCTGAATGATGAATACCATGACTGAATATGGGTGACAAATGATCAATAATGAATGAAATTACTGAGTATCAATTACTGAATGATAATTACTGAGTGATAATTACTGAATTACAACTGGGTATTACATACACCCCCCCTTAAAAGAGTTTCGTCCCCGAAACTAAGGGTCAAACAACTAGGGATAACTCTCCCGCATACTATCCTCGGTTTCCCAAGTAGCCTCTTCGACTCCATGTCTAGACCACTGAATTTTAACCAAAGGAATCGTCTTATTCCTCAACTGTTTGATTCGCCGCTCTAAAACTCGTATAGGACGTTCCTCATATGAATGATCGTCGACGATCTCGATTTCATCAAACTGAAGTATGTGACTCGGGTCGGCAACATACTTCCGCAACTGAGAGACATGAAACACATTATGAATTCGGCTCAACGCCGGAGGTAAAGCCAATCGATAAGCTAACTCGCCTACTCGATCCAAAATCTAAAACGGTCCAATGAATCTCGGACTCAACTTTCCCCTCTTCCCAAAACGGAAGATACCACGACTCGGGGATACCTTGACCAACACATGGTCGCCATCCTCGAACTCTAATGGTCGACGACGGTTATCTGCGTATGATTTCTGTCGACTCTGAGCGGTCAACAAACGACTCTTGATCAAAGCTACCTTCTCACGGGTGGCTATAAGCATATCGGGCTCGGTGCCCAATGATTCTGATAGGTCGTCCCAACACAACGGAGATCGACAACGACGACCATACAAGGCCTCGTAAGGTGCCATCTTGATCGAAGCATGCCAACTGTTATTATACGTGAACTCGATCAATGGTAGTTGGGCTTCCCAATCTTCTTTCCAATCGAGGACGCATGCCCTCAACATGTCCTCTAAAGTCTGAATGGTCCTCTCTGATTGTCCGTCGGACTGAGGATGAAAAGCGGTACTGAGATTAAGCTGAGTTCCCATAGCACGATGAACTGATTTCCAAAAATGCGACACAAACCGTCCGTCACGATCGGAAACGATACTTTTAGGAGTACCGTGAAGTCTGACTATCTCTTTGATGAACAGTTGAGCAAGTCTCTCGGGACCCCACGTCTCCTTGATCTCAAGGAAATGAGCTGATTTAGTTAAGCGGTCCACGATCACCCAGATCGTATTCATGCCACGACGACTCGTCGGCAAACTCGTGATGAAATCCATAGAAATGTCTTCCCACTTCCACTCGGGAATAGGAAGGGGTTTCAAAGATACCCGCCTGGCCGATGTTCAATCTTAACTTGTTGACAGGTTAAGCATCTCGAAACAAATTCTGCGACTTCTCGCTTCATATTACTCCACCAGTAATTTTGTTTCAAGTTCTTGTACATCTTGCTAGACCCCGGATGCACAGAATAAGGGGTAGCATGAGCTTCTTTCAAAATCGAGTTTTTCAACTCGTCATTCGCCGGTACGCACAACCGATTCTTAAACCTCAAAAGTCCATCCTCGTGGACCACAAATCCAGGGGCTTTCCCCTGAGCCACATCCTCTCGGATGCGCAACAATGATGGGTCCGAACCCTGATTCTCTCGAATTGCCTCCTCGAGTGACGATGAAATCTCTAACATACAAAGTTGTCCCTGAACTCACTGAAGCCAGACCTCGATCTCGGTTCCAAGGAATTCCTGCTGAAGTTCCTTCTGAACTGTTAAACGGGCAAGCATCTGCTCCTGAACGGACTTACGACTCAAGGCGTCGGCGACAATGTTCACCTTGCTCGGGTGGTAGAGGATCTCGATATCATAATCTTTGATTAATTCCAACCACCGTCTCTGACGCATATTTAACTCCTTCTGAGTAAATATATACTTTAAGATCTTATGATCGGTGAATATCTGACAGGTAACGCCATAAAGATAATGACGCCAAATTTTCAAAGCGAACACCACGGCTACTAGCTCCAGGTCGTGGGTCGGATAATTAACCTCGTAAGGTCTCAATTGCCGTGAAGCATAGGCAATAACCTTCCCGTTCTGCATGAGTACACATCCGAGACCCTGTCCGGACGCATCACTATAGACCACAAATCCTTCCATCCCCTGCGGCAAGGAAAGTACAGGTGCTGACATTAACCGGCTCTTGAGTTCCTCAAAACTCCGTTGACACGCGTCGGACCACGTGTATTTCTTATCCTTCCGCAAAAGGTTCGTTAAGGGTTGAGCGATTCTAGAAAATCCTTCCACAAACCGCCGATAATAACCCGCTAATCCGAGAAAACTTCGGATTTCCTTGACGTTCTTCGGAGGTAGCCAATCCCGAATAGCCTCCGTCTTCTGAGGATCGACACGAACTCCGTCTGATGAAATTACATGTCCGAGAAAAGTCACTTCGGACATCCAGAACTCACATTTGGAAAACTTCCCATAAAGTTGTTCTCGTCTCAACACGTCGAGCACTTGATGAAGGTGAAACTCGTGTTCCTCCCGTTCACGAGAATAAATCAAAATGTCATCGATGAAGACAACAACAAACCGATCCAAAAAGTCGATGAAGACCCGATTCATTAACTCCATGAATACCGCAGGTGCATTAGTCAATCCGAACGGCATAACCACAAACTCATAATGACCATAGCGTGTTCGAAACGCCGTCCTCGCGATGTCCGACTCTCGAATCCGCAACTGATGATATCGAGATCTTAAGTCGATCTTGGAAAATACTGAAGCTCCCTGTAGTTGATCTAAGAGATCATCAATACGGGGTAAGGGATACTTATTCTTGATTGTCACCCTGTTCAATTCCCGGTAATCAATACATAAGCGGAATGAACCATCCTTCTTCTTGACAAACAACACTGGTGCTCCCCACGGGGACGCACTCGGTCGGATATAACCTTTTTCGAACAACTCCTCAAGTTGGTTCTTTAATTCCTGCATTTCGGTCGGGGCCATCCGGTACGGTGCCTTCGATATCGGGGACGTACCAGGCTCTAACTCAATCGTGAATTCCACATCCCTCTGCGGAGGCAAACCAGGTAACTCGTCTGGAAAAACATCGGCATATTCCTTCACTACCGGAATGTCCGTCAACATTACTGATGATTTCTCGGTTTTGGCCATATAGCACCAATAACCGATACATCCCTGATTGAGTAACCTTACTGCTTTCATCAAATTAATGACCTTACCAGAACAGCCGGGATTACCTCCCTGAAACACACATTTAACCCCATCGTCTGAAATGATAGTGACCAAACGCTTTCGGACACTAATGATGGCATCATGACGATCCATCCAATCGATACCCAAGATGACGTCGTCCCTCGGCAAATCTACTACGATTAGGTCCGCTGGCCATACACGACCATGAAGCTGAATCGGACAATTCTGAATCTCACGACTTCCAACAATTCGTCTACCATCAGGTAGGCCAATGACATAAGGCTCACAACTAGTAGCACTACCCAGACGTAGTCTACTCAAACATGACTCGGAAATGAATGAATGAGATGCACCAGTATCAAAAAGGGTACACACAGGTTGAGATATAATGTCGAGTGTACCTGAGATCATACGGGCCTCCGGATCGTCGGTCTTCTTCATCTCATAAATTCGGGGCTTGCCGGCCCCCGAACCGGACGCTCCCGTCTGATAGCTCTTGGCTCCGCCTTTAGCTCCTGTCGTCTTGAACGACGCTGACTGAGTGGCCTGATTATGCACCGAATGACTCAGGGCTTGAGATGACGCCGAGTGGGTTTAGAGTCCCTACGGCAAAACGGGCCCTATGCCCGGCAATCCTGATTGTGGCACGTGATGCATCGCCGGACATTTGGTGCTGAAATGACCTGCTCCTCAGCTGAAACAGTGATGGCCGAGCCGCCGCCGCGACTGAGATTCCGCGGGTTTAGACGCCGTGGGAGGTCGCTCAGAAAAAGTAGAGCCCGCACGTGGTTTCTTGAAAGTGTCCTGACTCCCGTCAGACTGATTACGGTTCTTGGACTTCTTGCCAGCTGATGAGGGTTGCTGCTTAGCAATTTCCTTAGCCGTAAGCTCGTAAGTGAGAGCTTTCTCAATGAATTCAGCCAACGTGGTGCAATTATGATTAAGTAACTGAAGTCTCATACGGGGTTTCAGCCTCTTGCTGAAATACTTGATCTTGTCCGCTTCTGAGTGAATGATAGATGAGGCGAACGGAAGAAGTTCCTGAAATTTTTCGGCGATGGCGAGAACATCATCATCCGCCGAAAGGTCGGGAGTGAGTAATTCCGACAACTTGGCCTCCCTGAGTGGGGCCGGATAGTACCTCTCCATCATGAGAGTCTTGAACTGATCCCAAGTACATGATCCGTCTGTGGGCTTCAACGATAACCACCATGAATGAGCGCTCTTACCGAGATAGTAAGCCGCAATTGAAACTTTATGCCCTTCAGGGCAATCCACCATAGCAAATAACTTCTCAAAATGCTCAAGCCAATGAACAATATCCGCCGGCTCAGATGAGCCCTCAAAGGTAGGTGGTCGCTGGCGAGAGATATCGCTAATGATATTGCTTACATCCCTCTCTTGCCTCTGAGGTGGCAGCGGAGGAGCCTGTTGATTTTGAGTAGTGGAGTTATGCATCGCCTCCATCAACTGAGCCATCTGTGTCATTTGGGCCATCATGCCCTGCATAAAAGCAAGTGGGTCAACCCGGACACCCTCTGACTGAGCCGTGTCCCGGGTACGACTCCCCGATAGTGAATGATCGCGTCCAGGTGAATGAGTGGCGCTGGCCGCCGATGAATTAGCATTATTCCTCGCGTTTGCACGTGTATTCACACGAGTTCTCGGGATTCGGCCCGCTCCACGGCCTCGTCCTCCACGTCCTCTGCCAGCCCTTTCCATACTGAAGTGGAAAGTCATATGATGATTATATATCTCGCATGAGTATCACATTATGATCATATTATGAAATGATGAAAACGAGCATACGCGCTCAAATACAGCGATTACATGAATGATTAATTGACGTGACATGATTATCTGATGAAGTTACTGAAATGATTATCTTGAATGAGTTAACAAGATCAATGATTTGATCTTCCTGATCAACAACTGAATAATGAAATGAATTGAGTGATTAATGAGTTAACCTGACCGTCCTGGTCAAAGAGACAATGATGATTGAGGATTGTTAACTGATGAATTATGAATGAATGATTAATGCCGGAAATTATACCATGGCATTAGAAATCTTACAGTTCTTGGTCTGATTGGCTCGGCATTTGCACAGGTCACACGTGACGCGAAAGTCCAATGATACTAGTCCGATAACGATGATTTCAAATGAGACATGACTTGGAGGGTAGTATTCAAAACCACGCTCTGATACCAACTCTGTAACACCCCAAACTAGGCGGATATTACAGTGCCGTGGACCCCCGACTGGGACCCACCAGGCGAATGAAAATGAAGGAATTACACAGGTAAATGTAGTACCGAACCACATTACAACACCAATTACTCCGATGAGGAGTTTTATACAACACACCCAGGATGATACTGAATACAAGTATATTTTATATGGAGATAAAATATACAACAATGAGTGAAATGAATATTCAAACGGAATGTCTGCAGCGGAATAAATGAAGAAAACATAAGTGACTGAATAGACTGGGGCCCCCTACTAGTATCACTGGGACTCCTCGCCGTCACCGTGCTCTCCCCGTGCTTTAGCCTTGCCATGACTCGAAAACAAGATTCACCAACAGGCCGCCATACGTAACAACAATCCTCAAGGGTTGAAAATACACAATCATGATATATCTGAAGTTATGAATTATCCTGTCGAAACATACGCAATCAAACATGCTATATGAATCAACTATCAGTACGGCTCAAAGGAATGGCGCCACACTACGTCCGGGATGGAAATGTGTCCGTGCACAAGCCACCAACGAGTATCGATCGAATACACGCGTGGTCTTGTACCTAATCAGTCTCACGAAGCCATCAACTCGTGTGCACTAGCCAATGTGAGGCCACCAACCAACACACGACTATAATGTGCCCGACATGAAAATCCTACACATACCAACCGGCACGCCAGTATGACCCGGAATGCCACAATATGACAAAAGTGACAACGATAATGAATAATGACTCACCAAGATTAAATGATGGTGAAATGAATGACAGCTCAATGAAATGATTGGAACCGTCGTTCCTCGTGAATGAAGTAATTAAGTGACAATTACAAGTTTTGAAACGGTTAGTACCTTATGAATGAATTATGATTATGAATGAACAACAACAAAAGGAATGAATATCCTTTTAACCGAGTAAGAATTAACTTACTCAATACCGATGATAATGTCCTTCCACGAACAACGTCCTAAATGAAATGTCGGTCGCTCGAACAACCTTGAATAACAATAATTACCAATAACCGATCAATACACGAATCAAATACGATCATAACCGACCCAAACATCGATACAACAATATCCGAACTCGTAGATGTACTCTAACGAAAACGTTGAGATACCCGTTGGTTAAAACCAAACCCAAATTATCGAATCAACTCCAAAATGATTGATTCAAACCAGCAAAACATTATCAATGACATCAATAATCTCATAGAAATCCACAATTCAAGTTTATAATAACGACAATCGGAAATCCCCAAAATAACCGAAGTCAACCCCAAGGGTTCTTGAAATAATTCCGAAATTAACCATTAAATCCGTAAGAATATACTTATCCAAGGTAGATAATCCATATCTAACATATTCCAATGATAATCCAAGCTTACACGAAGAAATCGGAAGGAAAACCCAAAAATCCGAAATTCTAGATCCAAGAGATTAATACCTTTGATTCGATGTGATGAAGATGATGAAATGATTATTAATCCGAAAGATGGGCTTGAAGATGATGATTGATGATTACACCTCGAAGAATCCTCTCCGAATCGCTCGAAATCGCCCAAAAATACCGAAGGAGTGAAATGAGATGAATAAATGACGAAATCTGACTAAACTGTCCAATTTATAGTCAGTCCAGGTTAGCGTACGCTAGCCCTTGAGCGTAGCGTGCGCTAGCGGGTAATTTGGGTAGTCCAGTACCCACTGTCCGAACACGGTAGCGCACGCTACGTACCTTTTTGTAGCGTGCGCTACGACCACACTACTAGCGTACGTAAATGCTCATAATTAGCGTGCACTAACGAATAATGTGATGCCCAGTACTGGAGTCCAGAAAACTGTCTGCCCTCTGATCTGACCTCGATAGCGTGCGCTACAACCATTGTTTAGCGTGCGCTAATATATCGGTTGCGTACGCTAACAACAACACATAGCGCGCGCTATGAATTAATCCAATGCAGTCCAGTAGTCACTGGACTCAACCTGATATGTCCTTAGCGCGCGCTACACCACATAATAGCGTGCGCTACTACAACTCACTAGCGCGCTACTTACCATTCGTAGCGTGCGCTACTTATAACTCACCTGCAGTCTAGTACCTTCTGGACTGCAGCCAGGGTAACCTTAGCGTGCGCTAAAGCTGAGTGGTAGCGTGCGCTACCTATACCCAATTAGCGTACGCTAAAAGGAGTATGTAGCGTGCGCTACTCCTCACGCACAGCTCGCAACGAAAATGACAATGATGATAAACACGGCACGAAACTCCAATCAGATTAGTGATGAATGACGATTGATACACGATACAATTACTCTGAATGATGAATACCATGACTGAATATGGGTGACAAATGATCAATAATGAATGAAATTACTGAGTATCAATTACTGAATGATAATTACTGAGTGATAATTACTGAATTACAACTGGGTATTACACACCATGTGTTGATCGGACGGGAATCATCATGGGAATCTATAGCTGTGTGCGCTGGATGGTTGGACAGGTAGTTACACCATGTGTTGGTCTGACGGGATCATCATGGGAATCTATAGCTGTGTGCGCTGGATCGTTGGAATACCAACAGTATGTTGAAACTGTTATGATATGATATGTGTTGTGACTATTTCTCGTTGGAGAAACTTGTTACGATATAATTTTTGATTATATCATTGTTGTATGATTATTGTACTTGTACTAGCATCGTTGTGCTAACCCCTTCGGGGGTGAACATTTGTGTATGTTCAGGATCCAGGAGAGCGGGGAAACAACCACTGGAGAGGCATGACGAGGGTGCGAGTGATGTTCCAAAGGGTTTCTTCTGTTGTTTGTTGGTTATTTCAATAAGTACTCGAGTACGTCGTCCGTTTATAATGTTTGGATTTTAGTGATGTAATAATAACTCTTCATTGGATATTTGTATTCTCAGTTTTTGAACCAGACGGTTGTATTTTATTTCAGAAATTTCATGAATCGGTATCTGTTATTGTCTTTTCCTTTAATCACCCTTGTAAATTCTTATGTAAAGGATTTACGGCGCTGTAATATTCCTGAATATATCGGGGGTGTTACACTCACCTATTCTCCGATCCAGACATTCACAGAATATTCAACGAGAGAATCCGGCCTTGACCAATAATCCCGGAGTGGGGAATCACTCCCGCCCCCCAGGATGGTGAACTTTTTGCTATGATCAACGAGAGAGGATGGACTCGTTTCACTGTGCCCCCCAAGCCGGTGGTGATCTCTGTTGTCCAGGAATTCTACGCCAGTGCTCTTTTGCGGCATATTCAGGCAGGGCAGATGATGGGACAACCAGATACATGGACTGAGGTCGTCGTCCGAGGCCAGACTGTGGATTTTTCGGTGGCCGCAATTCGGAGACTATACGAGTTACCAGTGGTGGACGAGAAGGAGTATACGCAGATTATGAGTAGCCTCACGAGGGAGGATCTACTGGAGGCACTTACTCAGCCCGGTTCCGTCTGGGAGACGCGCGTCCTGGGTTCTTCAGCCTTCTATTTTAAGAGTTCGCGCCTCAGTCGGCTCGGGCGAGCCTAGCTATACTTCCTCTGTGCACGAGTCGATCCTACCTCGTAGATCCACTCGGTCTTACTTTCTCGTGCCCGACTACTATATGCTATCACTACCGGACTCAGATTCGATGTGGCCCCTCATCTGGTCCGATCTATCCTTCAGTGCATTCAAGGAGGGGCCAAGACGGGGCTGAAGCACCCCTCTCTCATTTGTGCTCTATGCCGCCAGTCGGGCATGACTTGGTCAGATGATGAGCCAACGATAGCACCCCAGGGTCCGATAGATCATCGCATTATTTCTCACTTTGACCAGTGGGGTGGAGCGCCGGCACATGCTCGGGGATGAAGATTTCTTCTTGACGAGCCACATGAGCAGTCGCCCGAGCCTCTTCTTCTGACGCATGAGCAAGCGGAGTCCAGCCCACCGCCCGAGAGAGCACCTTCAGGCGATGTTTGACAGCCTGAGAGAGGAGATGCGGAGAGAGAGCCATCTAGCTGCTGTGAGAGAGGAGATGATGAGAGTTTTAGAGAGCCATCTAGCTGCCCTGAGAGAGGAGATGCGGACAGAGAGAGGGAGCCTCCTCGCAGCTGTTCGGGAGGAGATGAGAGAGCAGGCCCGCTGGGCCAATCGACGTGAGGAGAGGCACTTGGCGGCGAGGGATGCTTACCATCAGGACTACCTTGCTGCGTGGACGAGCCATATACTGCACCCGGTCGGGCCCTTCATCCCACCAGTTAGGCCATCTACATCACCCTCCTCGCCGGACGAGGCCGGCACCAGTTCCTGAGCTGTTATTAGGGGAGTACTTGACCTTTTCTCTTATTGCATATTACTATCTGTGTCCATTGAGGTCAATGTACGTCCTAAGTTTGGGGGGGTACTTTCAGTTGCTATTACTTATTCATTGTTATTTTTCGTTATTTTTGACGCTAGCCTTGCTTGTCTTGATTTTATTTGCATTCGTGGATTTTACGTGCTTCCTTGTGTAAAACTGATGATATGATACTGATTTCTTTTTGAAGAAACGGTTGAGTTTTGGTCGAGTTTGCAGTCAGCGATATCTGTTTCCTTTGAGTATTCATTTAGGTCTGAAATTTTTTGTTATTGTAGAAATCTTAGCGTATAAGAAAGGAGACATACGTGTTTTCAAATCACCGTCTATACGTTTAGTTGCACTTTTCGCGTAGCTAGTCGTCCAGTAACATGAGTCTTGTTGGCACTCAAATTGAGTTTAGAGTCGGACAGTCTCTCCCAAAAAGTCGAGATATTATACATGTTCTAGGATGGGAAGTCTAGTAACTGGGGGTATTCACGTGACCCGTTGTTTATTCTCGCGTAAAACGACAACCCTGAATAGACTAATGGTTTAGAAATATTGCATTACCGATGATGGAAAGCCTAGTAACCGGGGGTATTCACGTCACCCGTTGTTTACTCTCGCGTAAAACAGCAACCTTGGCGTGCGGGAATAGCTATTCGAGTTTTTTCTCCGCTGTAGAGGGGAACTTAGTAACTAGAAGCATCCATGTGCCCCATTAGTGTCTTTTACGTCAAATGGTTCCCCAATACATGAGAATGTAAATCCACCCTAGGGATATGCCGATGAAACATCCCGAGAGCCGGAACCTAGTGGTTAACTCGAATCATTATAATGATTATACATAAGGGAATGCTGTCCGAGGATTATTTTTGACGATGAAACTCTTGAATTTTTGCCACTAGACGGTGGGACTGGGCGAGTTGACTTGTTTAATCTAACCCTTCATATTGGCGGTCGGTTAAATTCACGCTTGTTAATCTTTGAGCTTGATTTTTTTAATGAACGATTGATTAGCACTAAAAAATGGTTACTCTGTGGAATCAGTGTCCGTGATGCGACTCACTAATATGATACTCGTATTATTCTTTGATATTTTCATGGTAGTATTGATTAATTGAGCACTATGGATTTGCACGATCATTCACGATACTTCTTATTTGAAATTGATTTTTTGCTTGAGGACAAGTAAAGGCTCAAGTTGGGGGTATTTGTTAGATGTATTTTTATGCGCTTATTTATCATTATTTTATATCTATTTTTAAGTCTAAATCTGCATAAATGAGCTTTTAATGTACTATCTTTATATGTTTGAAGGAAATTGGAGTTCGGAAGCTTAAATGACGAAAAATGGGTGAAAACGATAATTTCTGGTCAGGGGCCGCGGCACAATGAAGCTGAGCCGTGGCACACACACGGACAGCATGAAGCGGTACTTACTGTACCGGGGGCCGCAGCACACTTAAGCCGAGCCGCGGCCCATGAAGAAAAAAAAGGCACCAGTGCCGCGCTGGCGGGGCCGCGGCACTAAAGGCCGGGCCGCGGCCCGTATGGTTTGATGATCCAGCCCTCGTTTTTGGACTGTTGTGAAGCCCGTTTTCGACCTAATTCCCGGATGCATTTTGGAGACTAATGAGGGTTATAAATAGGGATTAAAGGTCTGAAAAGAGTATCATCGAAGAGGAGGATAAAAACACCGATCAAGCAGAGAGCAGAAGCTAGAGAACGGAGGAATCCAAGTTCTTCACTGTGTTTGATTTCTTTTATGCTTTCTGCAATTCTTTCTGTATTATTTTCTAGCATGTCGGGCTAGAACCCTATTCTAGGATTTTGATGAAACTGAGGTTTTGACGAATTAACTTTGGATTTTGCATTATTAAAATTTATTTCCCTTTCTTATTGAGTTTTCCCAATTGTTTTAATTACTATCAATTATGTGGCCTATGATTTATTTGTTTTGATTACGCAACTCGAATCGGGAGAGAAGAGTTGGTAGGAAAAATTGGTGAGAACCGTTTTATCTTGTGAGATAGGAATATACTCATAGGAATTACGTGGCCTGTCTGATGATTTCGTACTTTTTGCCTATTGTCGAATTAATTCACCTAGGAATAGAGTGTTTTATTCGCTTTAGAAAATTTCATTGACCTCGGGAGAGGCAGTTGAGTATTTTAGCAATCTTCGCCTTCAATAAATTGGCAAATCATTTAATTCATATAAATCAAGAGTAATTCAGATAAATCGAGGTGGATTCACAATCCTAGATTAATTCCCTATTTGATCCTCTGTCTTCGAACAATCGATTTTACTATTTATTCTTAGTTCATTCTTTTATTAATTTTCTTTAAATATTACTTCCACCTCCAATTTCGATAGTTCAAATAAAATTAGAATACGCATAAATCGGTAATTAATGAGTCCGTCCTCGAGGGAACGATAACTTTCTTACCACTTTATTACTTGCTTACGACAACGTGTACATGCGTTCACCAAATTACGTAACACATACTTCCGCAACTGAGAGACATGAAATATGTTATGAATTCGGCTCAAGGCTGGAGGTAAAGCCAATCGATAAGGCATATCACCTACTCGATCCAAAATCTCAAATGATCCAATGAATCTTGGACTCAACTTTCCTTTCTTCTCGAAACGGAAAATACCTCGACTCGGGGATACCTTGACCAAGACGTGGTCACCTGTCTCGAACTCTAATGGTCGACGATGATTATCGGCTTATGATTTTTGTCGACTCTGAGCGGTCAACAAACGACTCCTGATCAGCGCTACCTTCTCACGAGCGGCTATAAGCATATCGGTCTCAGTGCCGATTGATTCTGATAAGTCATCCCAACACAAGGGAGATCGACAACTACGACCGTATAAGGCCTCGTAAGGTGCCATCTTAATCGAAGCACGCAAACTGTTATTATACGTGAACTTGATCAACGGTAGTTGGGCTTTCCAATCGTCTTTACAATCGAGAACACATGCTCTCAACATGTCCTCCAACGTCTGAATAGTTCGCTCTGATTGTCCATCGGACTGAGGGTGAAAAGCCATGCTGAAATTGAGCTGAGTTCCCATGGCTCGATGAACGGATTTCCAAAAATGTGACACGAATCGCCCATCACGATCAGAAACGATACTCTTAGGAGTACCGTGCAGTCTCACTATCTCTTTGATGAACAACTGGGCATGTCTCTCGGGACCCCATGTATCTTTATTCTCAAGGAAATGAGCTGACTTAGTTAAGCGGTCCACAATTACCCAAATTGTATTCATTCCACGACGACTCGTAGGCAAACTCGTGATGAAGTCCATTGAAATATCCTCCCACTTCCACTCTGGAATAGGGAGTGGTTTCAGCATACCTGCTGGTCGCTGATGTTCTACCTTGACTTGCTGACAGGGTAAATACCTCAAAACAAATTCTGCGACTTCTCGCGTCATATTACTCCACCAGTAATTCTGTTTTAAGTCTTTGTACATCTTGATAGACCCCACATGAATAGAATAAGAGGTAGCATGGGCCTCTCTCAAAATTGAGCTTTTCAACTCATCATTCGCCGGAACGCATAACCGGTTCTTAAATCACAAAAGTCCATCCTCGTGGACCACAAATCCAGGGGCTTTCCCCTGAACCACATCATCTCGAATGCGCAAAAAAAATGGGTCTGAACCCTGATTCACTCTGATCGCCTCCTCAAGTGGCAATGAAATCTCTAACATACAAAGTTGCCCTTGTACTCGCTGTAACCAGATGTCGATCTCGGATCTTCGGAATTCCTGTTGAAGTTCCTTATGAATAGTCAAACAAGCAAGCACTTGCTCCTGAATGGACTTACGACTCAAGGCATCGGCGACAACATTCGCCTTACCCGGGTGGTATTGAATCTCAATATCATAATCTTTAATCAGTTCTAACCACCATCTCTGTCGCATATTTAACTCCTTCTGATTAAATATATACTTCAAACTCTTATGATCGGTGAAAATCTGACAGGTGACGCCATAAAGATAATGACGCCAAATCTTCAGCGCAAATACCACGGCTAGGGTCGTATAGTTGATCTCATAAGGTATCAGTTGCCGCGAAGCATAGGCAATTACTTTACCGTTCTGCATTAATACACATCTGAGACCTTGTCCGGACGCGTCACTATAAACCACGAATTCTTCCGTCCCTTGCGGTAAAGAAAGAACAGGTGCTGAAATTAAACGACTCTTGAGCTCCTCAAAACTCCGTTGACACGCGTCAGACCACGTGTATTTCTTATCCTTCCACAAAAAGTTCGTCATAGGTTGAGCGATTTTAGAAAATCCTTTCACAAATCGCCGGTAATAGCCAGCTAATCCGAGAAGATTTCCTTAACATTCTTCGGAGGTTGCCAATCTTTGATAGCCTCCGTCTTCTGAGGGTCGACACTTACTCCGTCTGCTGAAATTATATGTCCAAGAAACATCACCTCGGACATCCAGAATTCACATTTGGAAAACTTTCCATAGAGCTGCTCTCGTCTCAACACGTCGAGAACCTGATGAAGGTGAAATTCGTGCTCCTCTCGGTCACGAGAATAAATAAAAATGTCGTCTATGAAAACAACCACGAACTGATCTAAATAGTCGATGAAAACTCGGTTCATCAACTCCATGAATACAGCAGGTGCGTTAGTTAACCCAAATGGCATCACCACAAACTCGTAATGACCATAGCGTGTTCGAAATGCCGTTCTAGCAATATCCGACTCTCGAATTTGCAACTGATGATGCCCAGATCTCAAATCGATCTTGGAAAATACCGAAGCTCCCTGAAGTTGATCCAAAAGATCATCGATGCGGGGTAGGGGATATTTATTCTTGATCGTCACCCTATTCAGCTCTCAATAATCAATGCACAAGCGAAAAGAGCTATCCTTCTTCTTGACAAATAATACTGGTGCCTCCCACGGGGACGCACTTGGTCAGATATAACCCTTATCGGTCAATTCCTCTAGTTGATTATTCAATTCCTGTATTTCAGTTGGGCCATACGATATGGTGCTTTCGATATTGGAGATGTACCAGGATCCAACTCTATCGTGAATTCCACATCTCTCTGCAGAGGTAAACCAGGTAACTCGTCTGGAAATACATCGGCATATTCTCTCACTACAGGAATATCTGACAACATCACTGATGATTTCTCGGTCTTTGTCATATAGAACCAATAACCTATACACCCCTGATTGAGTAACTACACTGCCTTCATCATATTAATAACTTTTCCGGAACGGATGGGGTTACCCCCCTGAAATACATACTCGACTCCATCGTTTGAAATAATAGTGACCATACGCTTATGGACACTAAGGATGGCATCGTGACGATCCATCCAATCAATACCCAAAATAATGTCATCTCTAGGTAAATCTACCATGATCAGGTCTGCCAACCAATCACGGCCATGAAGATGAATCGGACAATTCTTAATCTCACGGTCTCCGATAATTCTTCTACTGTCATGTAGTCCAATGATATAAGGTTCACAACTAGTAGCACTATCCAGATGAAGTCTACTCAAGCATCACTCGGAAATGAATGAATGTGATGCACTAGTATCAGAAAGGGTACACACAGGTTGAGATAAAATTTCGAGTGTACCTGAGACCATTCGGGCCTCCGGATCGTCGGCTCTCTTCATCTCATAAATTCGGGGCTTTCTATTCCCCGCACCGGATGCTCCTGCCTGATAGCTGTGGGTTACGCCTTTATTTGCTCCCGTCATATTAAATGACACGGACTGAGTGGCCTAATTCTGAACCGCTGACTGCTTCGGGGCCTGAGATGTCGCCGGAGGTTTGGAGTCTCTTCGGCAGAAATGGGCCTTATGCCTAGCAATCCCATAGTTATTACACGTGAGGGTCGGCTTCAGACACTTAGTGCTGAAATGACGCTGTTCTCCACAGTTGAAATAGGTGATGGCCGAACTGGCCGCCCGGGACTGAGATTCCACTGGTTTTGGCACCATAGGGGGTCGCTCAGAAAAAGTAGAGCCCGCACGAGGCTTCTTGAAGGTTGCCTGGCTGCCTTCGGACTTATTACGATTCTTTGATTTCTTGCCCGAAGATGAAGTTAGATTCTTAGAAATTTCCTTAGCGGTAAGCTCATAAGCAAGGGCTTTCTCGATGAATTCGGCCACAGTGGTGCAATGGTGATTAAGCAATTATAGCCGCATACGATGTTTCAACCTCTTACTAAAGTACTTTATCTTGTCCGCCTCGGAGTGGATAATAGATGAGGCGAATGGAAGTAGCTCCTGAAACTTCTAGGCAATGACGAGAACATCATCTTCCGTTGAGGGGTCGGGACTGAGTAGCTCCGACAATCTGGATTCCCTGAGTGGGGTCGGATAATATCTTTCCATCATGAGAGTCTTGAACTGGTCCCACGTGCAAGATCCATCAGTGGGCTTTAAAGATAGCCACCAAGATTAAGCACTCTTTCCCAGATAGTAAGCCGCAACTGAGACTTTGTGCCCTTCGGGACACTCCACCATAGCAAACAACTTCTCAAAATGTTCAATCCAGTGAATAATTTTCGCCAGCTCAGATGGGCATTCGAAAGTAGGTGGCCTCTGGCGAGAGATGTCGCCAATAATACTACTCACACTCATCTCTTGACCCTGAGGTGACGGCGGAGGGGCCTGCTGAGCCTGAGTGGCTGAGTTCTGCATCGTCTCCATCAGACGTGCCATCTGAGTCATTTGGGCCATCATGCCCTGCATAAAAGCGAGTGGGTCCACCCGAACACCTTCTGATTGAGTTGTGTCTCGGGTACGGCATCTTGACGGTGAATGATTATTTCCAGGTGAATGAGTGGGAGCGTCGCTGCTAGTTAAATAGACATTATTCCTCGCGTTCGCACGGGTATTCGTCCGAGATCCCGGGTTTCGACCCGCACCGCGGCCTCTTCCCCTGTGTCCTCTGCCAGCTCGATCCATACTGAAGGTAGGTAAGTCATATGATAATTATAGATCTCGCATGAATATCGCATTATGATTACATTATGAAATGATAATAATGAGCATATGCGCTCTAACACAATGATTACATGAAGAATCAACTGATGTGACATGATTATCTGATGAAATTTTTGAAATGATTATCTTGAACAAGTTATCAAGATTAATGATACAATCCACAAGATCGACAACTGAGTAATGAAATGAAATGAGTGATTAATGAGTTAACATGATCGACATGATCAAAAAATGAAAATGATGATTGAGAATTGTTGACTGATGAATGATGAATGAGTGATTCTTATTGCCAAAAATTATAACATGGCGTCAGAAATCTTACAGTTCTTTCGGTGTGAGGGGCTTGGCGCTTGCACAGGTTGTTAGGCGTATTTTTATGCGCTTTTATATCATTAGTTTATACCCATTTTGAGCCTAAAAATGCATAAATGAGATTTTAATGCACTATTCTTATATGTTTTGCAGGAAATCGGAGTTCGGAAGCCGAAACGATGAAAAACGGGCGAAAACAGGAGTTTTTGGTCATGAGCCGCGGCACAAACCAAGTGAGCCGCGGCACACGAAGATGTCCAGAAAGCACTGAGCACACTGTACTGTAAGCCGCGGCACAGCCTAAGTGAGCCGCGGCCCAGGAGGAAAAAAATGCCCAGGCATGGGGCGCTGAGCGTGTGAGCCGCGGCACAGATTAAGTGAGCCACGGCCCACTGGGCGGTTTTGCTGAATATTCCGTGTTTCTGGGCCGTTTTGGAGCCTGTTCTCGACCTAATCACACGGACGCATTTTGGAGGCTTAGGACTGATATAAATAAGCATTGAAGGGCTGAAGAAAAAAGGATGGATCGGGGAGGAACTCTGAGGTGGATCGATAGCTAGGGCGAAGAACACAAGGAGTAGATTTGTGGGCGACGACAAGACCACGGATCCCTACGGTTTTTCTTAATTTTTCTGCATCTTAGTTCCTAGATCTATTCGAGTAGGATTTTGATTGTAGCCGATTACATGACGGTTTGATTTACTTATTATTATTTCAATTCATTCGTTATTCTATTGAATTGGATTCTTCTTACTGTTCTTAATGCTTTTTAATTGTCTGGCCAACAGTTGAATTGTTTTGAATGTCTTTATGGATTCGGGAGATGAAATTTAGGCATAGTTCTTGTGAGACGAATCATAATTTTAGTGAGATAGGAATATACTCATGGGAATTGTGAAGCCTATTTATTGTAGGGATTCTTGAACTGTTTCAGCTATTAATTATCTAATTTGAATAGGGATATATCGAGTTAATAATTCGTAGTATTTTTTATCGACCTTGGGAAAGGCTTTAGAATAATTTAGGAATTCCTGGCTTACAATCAATTGAATAAAAGTGAATTGAATTGAATGAATATCATTCCTGATTTTTTGAGGTGAAAATCATAATCCTACGCCCTTATTATTATTATTATTAGTACTATTATTTATTTTCTGCAATTAGTTTAGGTATAAACTCCGTATAATTGTTCTTCAAATAAAATTACGAGTTGACTACATTTTGGTACTTAATGAAATTAGTCCTCGAGGGAACGATATCTTATTCATCACTTTATTACTTGTTGACACCGTGCACTTGCGGCATAGTGTGAGGGATTTCCTCACAACAAGTTTTTGGCGCCGTTATCGGGGACTGATTTTTCGCTAATATCAATACCAAGCGACTCTAATTTTAATTTGAAGTTTTTTTTCTTTAGTCTCTATATTATTATTTTCTTCATTATGTTTTCCTTTGAGTATTGTGGCCCTTGGCATTTCATAAATTTCGATGTTCTTAATAATTTACCTAATAGGGTCAGTCAGCCCCCTCCCCCGAAATAAAAGACCATGCTTGAACAATGTGTAGACGCTCTTAAAAATCCTGATAGTACCCCTTGTGAGCGAGAATGTGCAAGTCGTGGTCTTGAGATTCACTATGGTTATTTTCCAGCTCATATATTTATTAGTGAAGTTGAGGGGGAGGTTGAGAAGAAAGACATGCTAAGTTTTAGGGTCGATCCCCCAGCACCCGATAATTACATAAAGTGTGATGAGCTTGTAGAAGAAGTTACCATTGATGATGTTTCCAAAGAAATTTCATTTAATTGTCATCAAACTTCGACTAATAAGGTGAACACTTTTGTGCCTAAAATTTTATTAACGGCGCCATGCATAATTTTTCCTAAATCCATAATGGGAGAGATTGACCCCATTACTTTTGATTTTGTTGAGGCTGATTCTTTGAGTTCTAATGAGGTTGTTCATGATAAGTCTTTATTATTTACCCATTCCAACTCTGCTTATTTTTTCATGCCTTATCATTATTATATTCTTCCATTATTTTTTGGTTGTCCGCATAATCTTTCCTACTCATTATTTTTGGCAACCGGGCATGAACCAAAGCCTCCCCTATGGAATAAGAGGCTTATAGATTGCAAGAAGGGGGCATTTGGCGATCTCCCTAGAAAGAAGCCACGTTAAACTCTTTTTGCCACGTCGTGCTCAAGACGTAAAATAGAGCGCTTGATGGGAGGCAACCCATCATTTTTATGTGCTTTCTAGTTAGTTGTTTTCATTTGATTTTTCGTTATTGATTTTTTTCTTTTGTTTTGTTATTTCGTTTGGATTCGTGTATTCTTGTGGCCCTGATTTCTCTAATATTTTGTTTTACCTCAATGAGTATTATCCTTCGTATTCTAGTCTTTCTTAGTTTAATGTCTATTGTTATTTCATGACTAGAGACTAAGTTTGGGGGTCCCTCGTGATGTTGGGTATTATTTGAAGTATCCACTCAGACATGTGCTGGCATTCAAGAAGACATTTGGAATAAGTTTCCCTTTTCCTTATCTCTTTTATTTTTACATGAGTTTTATTGTTGATGATGTTATGTGTAGTGGAATAAATTGAAGCATGCGATAATTTTCTTAATTTTTCTTGGGTATAAATTGCGATTGCTTTATTGTCCTTGCATGCTGTTGATGGTTTTGTTCAAAAACATGAATTTTTCGTGAATTTTTTGTGTTTCTTTTTGTGTAAAACTGATGTTACGATACTGAATTCTCTTGGAAGAAACGGTTGAGTTTAGTCAAGTTGCAGTCAGCGATATCTGTTTCTGTTGAGTATTCATTTAGGTCCGAAATTTGATTGTTTTTGTAGAAATCTTAGCAAGATAAGATAGGAGACATACGTGTTTTCAAATCACCGTTTATACGTTTGGTTAAACTTTTCGCGTAGCTAGTCGTCCAGTAATATGAGTCTTGTTGGCACTTGGATTGAGTTTAGAGTCGGACAGTTTTTCCAAAAAGTCGAGATATTAGTGTTCTATGATGAGAAATTTAGTAACCGGGGGTATTCACGTGACCCGTTGTTTATTCTCGCGTAAAACGACGACCCTGAATAGATTACTAATTTAGAAATATCGCATTACCGATGATGGGAAGCCTAGTAACCGGGGGTATTCAAGTGACACGTTGTTTACTCTCGCGTAAAACGGCAACCTTGACATGCGGGAATTGCTATTCGAGTTTTTTTTCTCCGCTGTAGTGGGGGACTTAGTAACTACAAGCATCCATGTGCCCCATGAGTGTCTTTTACGTTAAACGGTCCCCAAATACATGAGAATGGAAATCCACCCTAGGATTATCCCGATGAAACATCCCGATATCCGAACCTAGTGGTTAACTCGAACCTTTATTATGATCATACATAAGGGAATGCTTTCCGAGGAGTAATGTCGATAATGAAACTCTTGAATTTTGCCACTAGACTGTGGGACTGGGCGAATTAGCTTGTTTAATCTAACCCTTCATATTGACGGTCGGTTAAATTCACGTTTGTTAATCTTTGAGCTTGATTTTCTTCATGAACGATTGATTAGGAATGAAATTGATTACTTAGTGGAATCAGTGTCCTGGATGTGACTCGCTATTACGATACTTGTACTATTCTTTGAGATTTTCAGGGTAGTATTGATTAAGTTGAGCACTATGGACTTGCATGATTATTCACGATACATTTTGTTTAAAATTGATAATTTTTGCTTGAGGACAAGCAAAGGCTCAAGTTTGGGGGTATTTGTTAGGCGTATTTTTATGCGTTTTTATATCATTAGTTTATATCCATTTTGAGCCTAAAAATGCATAAATGAGCTTTTAATGCACTATTCTTATATGTTTTGCAGGAAATCGGAGTCCGGAAGCCGAAACAATGAAAAACGGGCGAAAACAGCAGTTTTTGGTCATGAGCCGCAGCACAAACCAAGTGAGCCGCGACACACGAAGATGTCCAGAAAGCGCTGAGCACACTGTACTGTGAGCCGCGGCACAGCCTAAGTGAGCCGCAGCCCAGGAGGAAAAAAGACGCCCAGGCATGGGGCACTGAACGTGTGAGCCGCGGCACAGATTAAGTGAGCCGCGGCCCACCGGGCGATTTTGCTGAATATTCCGCGTTTCTGGGCCGTTTTGGAGCCTGTTCTCGACCTAATCACACAGACGCATTTTGGAGGCTTAGGACTGATATAAATAAGCATTGAAGGGCTGAAGAAAAAGGGATGGATCGGGGAGGAACTCCGAGGTGGATCGATATCTAGGGCGAAGAACACAAGGAGGAGATTTGTGGGCGACGACAAGACCACGGATCCCTACGGTTTTTCTTAATTTTTCTGCATCTTAGTTCCTAAATCTATTCGAGTAGGATTTTGATTGTAGCTGATTACATGACGGTTTGATTTACTTATTATTTCAATTCATTCGTTATTCTATTAAATTGGATTCTTCTTACTGTTCTTAATCCTTTTTAATTGTGTGGCCAACAGTTGAATTGTTTTGAATGTCTTTATGGATTCGGGAGATGAAATTTAGGCATAGTTCTTGTGAGACGAATCATAATTTTAGTGAGATAGGAATATACTCATGTGAATTGCGAAGCCTATTTATTATAGGGATTCTTGAACTGTTTCAGGTATTAATTATCTAATTCGAATAGGGATATATCGAGTTAATAATTCGTAGTATTTTCTATCGACCTTGGGAAAGGCTTTAGAATAATTTAGGAATTCCTGGCTTACAATCAATTGAATAAAAGTGAATTGAATTGAATGAATATCATTCCTGATTGTTTGAGGTGAAAATCATAATCCTACGCCCTTATTAGTATTATTATTATTATTAGTACTATTATTTATTTTCTGCAATTGGTTTAGGTATAAACTCCGTATAATTGTTCTTCAAATAAAATTACGAGTTGACTACATTTTGGTACTTAGTGAAATCAGTCCTCGAGGGAACGATATCTTATTCATCACTTTATTACTTGTTGACACCGTGCACTTACGGCATAGTGTGAGGGATTTCCTCACAACACAGGTCACATGTGACGCGAAAGTCCAATGATACTACTCTGATGAACGATGATTTCAAATAAGACATGACTCGGAATGTAGTATTCAAAACCACGCTCCGATACCAAATCTGTAACACCCCAAACTAGGGGTACATTACAGTGTCGTGGACCCCTGACTAGGACCTACCAGGCGGATGAAAATTAATGAATTACACAATACAATGTAGTACCGAACCACATTATGTCATCAATTACTCTGATGAGGAGTTTCAAGTACAACACACCTAGGAATACAGAATACATGTATATTTTATATGAAGATAAAATATACAACACTGAATGGAATAAAAATCCAAACAGAACTGCAGCAGTAAATACATGACAAAGAAACATGAACAAATGAAGAGACCGGGGCCCCCTACTAGTATTACTGGGACTCCTTGCCGTCAACGTTCTCTTCCCGTACTTTTGCCTTGTCATGACCTAAAAACAATATTCCCAATGGGGCCAGTTACACAGAATAACAATCCTCAAGAGTTGAACAAGCACAAACATTATATATATTAGTTATGAAATCAAGCTGAAGAGGGGCATCATAGTACGCCCGTAATGGGACGTGCAAGTGCACAAGACGAGCATCAGGACACACCTGCACTTGTACCTAATTAGTCTCACGGAGGCACGTTACCGTGTGCACAGTCCATTGTGTCGGTGAATCCGCATCACATGACAATCGTGTGCCCAACTAAAAATTCCACACATAACCACCCGGCCATGCAATATGAACCCAAAAGGTCACAAGAACAAAAGTGACCATGATGAATATCAATGAATAGCAAATCGACAAGGGTCAAGAATGACTCACCGAGATGAAATAATAATGAAATGAATGATTGCTCACTGAAATGATTGGAACCGTCGTTCCTCGTGAAATGAATGATTAATTTGATAATTACAAATCTCAACTTGATTAATATACTATGAATGAATTATGAATATGAATGAACAACAACGAAAGGAATGAATATCCTTTTAACCGAGCAAGAATTCACTTGCCTCAATACCAGTGATGAAATGTCCTCCCTCAAACAAACGTCCTTAATAGAATTATCGGTCGCTCGAACAACCTTGAATAACATAATTGTAACACCCCCAAGTTATTCAGGGTATATTACAGTGCCGTGAGCCCCGCCGTGGGACCCACAAGGCTATACATGCACGGAACTGTAAAACTTGACCGAGAAGGTCTAAATACGATGAAAAGAAGGACAATACAAATGGTATTCAAACCATAACCAATGAAACCATATACATAACCACACAAATCAATACCTCGGCAACACAGGCCAGAACATCAAGGAAACTGAAATACAATACTCGAGTATTTAAAATCCATTCCAGTACAACAACACTGAATGGAGGAATCCAAAAAAATAACCGGAGACAAGACACAGTATCACACTTGCCCATCATCTTCATGCCGACCTGATACCCGCCTGTCCGTTCTTCTGGAACCTAAAATACATAAAAAGTATTTCCCCCATAAAGGGGTTAGTCGTCGAATAGCTAGTGCAAGTATATCAAGTATGAAACACAATACTCCTCGACAATAAAGTAAATGTAACCGTCAATTCATCAATTCAAGACTAGTATTCCGGAATAACTAAATCTTATAGTATCACATCAAGACATAAATGAATGTCGTGGAAACGGTTCGTTCATATCATCCGTCAACACATATATGAATGCCGTGGAAACGGTTCATTCATATCATGCCATCAATACATATATGAATCTCTTGGAAACAGTTCGTTCATATCATGCCAACAATACATATATGAATGTCGTGGAAATGGTTCGTTCATATCATGCCAACAATACATATATGAATGCCGTGGAAACGGTTCGTTCATATCATGCCATCAATATAACTTACTTTTAAAGTCGATAACGTACAATCATAAATATATACTTGCCTTAATAAACGTTACCGAATACCCCGAAGAACACGGTTCGACCGGGAAGCTTGAACCACGAAGAAGACAATGAACGGAAGGGTTCCGACTTGAGTTCTTCACAAGGATTTCGTCCCTAAGTCATATCAATGATAAATCAACAATCGTACGATGAATAATAATCGTACAACGCACAAACCCCCCTCTTAGACCTTTTGTCGGACACCTTCAAGGCGTCGACTAAGAACTCAACCAAAACGACGAATTAATACAATCCAACCGTGGAATAACGATGGAAATGATAGAATACACCTAAATAATCATCAATCCATCACTAATCTAAATTACTAAGGATTAAATGGATGAAATCAAACAAAATCCCCAATTTTCCAAAAACTAGATTTTTAGGAAATCTAACCTTGATTCGGTCGATCGGAGGATGTTATGGGATGAGCGGTCGACGTTATAAACTCAAGAACTTCGTGGATTGATAGTTGAACAACATCTATACATGTTCTCCAAGCCCCATCCGCGGAAAGGAAAAGAGAGGAATGAAAGAAATGGTGTAAACCCGTCTGCTCGATCATATATATACCGCCAAAGAAATGCCGACCACTTACGGCCAGAATCGAGACCTTACGGCCGAATCGGCATTCGTCAAAATCCGCCTGGCCGCTTGCCGATCGCTACGGCCAGAATCGACAGGGCCTTACGGCCGTAACTCGGCACTTACGGCCGCATCCGGCAGTGTCCTTACGACCGAATCGCATTTGTCCAAACATCGCTGGCACCCATACGGCCAGAATCGACAATTACGGCCGAATCGCCTTCGTCCAGCCATGTTCCGCTAAGCACTTACGGCCAGAATCGCACCTTACGGCCAGAACTCGCCAGCCAGACTCGCTCCGCTACGACTCGGTCGTGGCCACTCCGACGGCCCGGACGACCCCGAAACCCAAACCTGAATATAAATCGAAGGTACGGTTACGACCTACTCGCAAAGACAAATCCGAGCACCAAGAGAACAGATGATTCCGACCACCCAAAGGCTCGAAATTCGACAACGGAAGTAATTACCCCAAACTTTGGAAAATTACAAAAATGGCCCAAAACGTCCGAAATACACGATACACGATCGAAACACCAACCCAAAGCTCGTAACATGAATAATAACATTAAATGAACTTACGAGAAACTCGAAACAACAGTTTCGAACGAGATTCGCAAGAATCGAAAGCAAGTACAAAAAAGCGGCTTAAGAACACGGAACTCAATAAAACGATACCGAAACGAACTCGGATGGCAAAAAGTGCAGAATTAATCATTCTCAGAATGACGACACGGTCATGAGCGAGTCATCAAAATGGACTTCCGCCGGAAAAAAAAAAAAAAAAGAAAATTACCGGAAATCGAAATTGCGGATATTACAATAATTACCAACAAATGCTCAATCTACGTATCAAGTGTTGGAATATTTATTCCACACATTATTTAATTTGTGTTTTGATGATTAAAGTTGCTAAACAACAAAACAACATTAAGGCGAAGCAAAATGACGATGCAGACGAAGACGCAAAAAGCTGCAATCTGGACTGAATTAGCGCACGCAAGTCATCATACGTTAGCGCACGCTAACGAGGAGTCAACTGCATATCATCCAAGTTCGAAGTAAGCTGAAGTGAAGTCAGCTGATGAGATAGCGCACGCTACACGTTATCATTAACGCATGCTATCGAAGTTTTGTTACCGTTGTGAAGGAATTCAAACACAGAATAACGTATGCAATGAAGTCAGCATTAGCGCATGCTACAAAGAAGGAATAGCGCACGCTAAGCGGTTTGAATAAAGTCAATCGGAACGTTGGGAAAAGCAGGTCAAAGTCAGCATATCAAATGGATACTTTGACAATCCATGCAACGGATATATTGGATTAACGCACACTACAATGTGTTATTAACGCACGCTAATACAAGATGGTTATGTACGTAAGGCAGAAGGCATAACGTACGCTAAAGAAAAACGGGTTACCGGATCAAATCGGGAACACTAGCGCACGCCTGAGCACGCTAAGATATTAGCGCACGCTACCAGAGGAAGGTTAGCGCACGCTAGCAAGTCAAAACAGCCAGAAACGGCTAGTTTATGGGAAATGCCTATAAATACCATCACTATGGTATTGTTTGAGAACAACAACTCCAAGCATTCAAGACATTGATCTTATATTCATATACTTACATTGTTGTTGTAATATTGAGCTTATATTGTTAGTTTGAGTGTTTATACATTCAACATTATACACGAGAGGTAAAAGAAAAGATACAATTGGATTCGGTGTTATTAGGATCAAGTATCCGGCATTGTTAGAATCGCAATCGCTATCTTAGTTAGGTTTATCTAGTACCCATACAAAGCTAGAGTGGTTGATTCCTTATCCAATAGAAAAGGAAAAACGGTTTTACTCGGACCGATAGAAGACGAGCTTGTAACGGTAATCCCTCGACCGATTGAAGAGAGGCGTTGAGGTTTTGATCTTAAACCTATAGAAAAATATCTTGAGAGAGAGGACATAGGCACGTTTGGCCGAACCTCTATAAATCGCTGTGTCATTTATTTTCCGCACCTTATTCACGCTTCCGCACAAATAGTGCAAATATCCGATTTTATACCAACAATTGGTATCAGAGAGGTACTCCAATACGCGGCTTAACATCCGAGAAGAAGATCCAAAATGGCATTTCAAATCTCTCCAGCCGAAGGCCTTGCTCTCAAGCGACCACCATGTTTTGATGGCGCGAACTTCATGACTTGGAAGAAGAAGATGTCGATATTCATTCGAGCTTACGACATCGAACTTTGGAAGGTGATTTGTCTTGGTCCAAAAATTCCAACGAATTCCAACGGTACGCTTAAAACTTTTGAAGAATATGACGACTCCGATTGGAAAAACGACCATTTCAATTGTAAGGCAACTCAACTCCTTTATTGTGCCTTAAATCCGGAAGAACACAATCGGATATCATCGTGTGATAGTGCCAAAGAAATTTGGAAAATGCTTGAGGTAACACACGAAGGTATGTCTCAAGTCAAAGAGACGAAGATAAACATGCTTCTTCATGATTATGAATTATTCCAAATGAAGGACGGCGAATCCATCTCGATTATGCTCGACCGATTCTCGGTCATCACTAATGGATTAGCATGTTTCGGAAAACCACTTTCGAGTAGTGAGAAAGTAAAGAAAATTCTCCGATCACTACCTCAAGAATGGGACGGTACGGTTACAGCAATAATGGAATCCAAAGATTTAAATACTCTTGATTTTAGTGCTCTCGTTGGTTCTCTTATCAACTACGAGATTGTTCTAAAATCTCGGAATGCCATACCGAAACTGAAGGAGAGGTCGATAGCCTTCAAGGCTAAGGTGCCGAGAAAGAAAGAAGAAATTCCGGTGGACGACAGCGACGAAGAAATGGCATATTATGCCAAGAATATTAGTAAGTTCCAACACTTATTAAACCGGAGAAAGAAGGACATCCAAGCGGGCGAATCGAAGAAACCCGACAACACCTGTCGATTATGTAGTAAACCATGCCACTTTGCCAAGAACTGTCGAGTAAAGCAAAAGGAGGTTTTAATCGCAACATGGAGCGACGAAGATCTCGATGAAGATTTTCTTGACCAAAATAATCTCGCTCTCATGGCCCGGAGTTCATTCGACGATAGCGACGTCGAAAGCCAAGTAAGTAACTCCTACGATGAACTCTTTGAAGCATTCGAGTTATTACATACGGACTATCAAAATGCTTTAAATGAAATTAAATCCCTCAAGTCTAAATATAAAACTTTGGAAGTTGAAAATTTCAAAATACTTGAAAAAGGGAAATTTGTCGAAATTGATCATTCGAAATGCCTTGAAAATGAAAATATTTTGAAAAATGATCTTTTAAAAGTTCAAGATGAACTAAAAATTTTGACAAAGAGATTCTCGTGCGGCAACGATAAATTTGAACAAATGTTATGTGTTCAAAAATATACTCTAAATAAAGAGGGTTGGGATTCAAACCACGTTCGAAAAATGAATTCGTCAATTTCAAAATACCCCGATGCGAAAAATGTTTGAAAATCGGGCATCACATTTCAAATTGCAAAAGCCCAAGACGGACGATAAAAATTAAAAAGATTTGGGTTCCTAAAGGAACAAACATTTCAAATATTGTCTACGTTTCAAAAGAAAAACCAACTAAAGGTTGGATCCCCAAAAATAAATTTTAACAAATGATATTTTACAAAGGGGGAGAAGGAATATTTTTGAGGGAGAAATATTATTTTGAGGGGGAGCTTATACCCTTATTAATGCATAAATTGGTATCATGCATATTTATATTTCATTTGATATACTCTATATTTTTATACTTTTTGATGAAGACAAAAAGGGGGAGAAGTAGATGAATTGAGATAAAAATGAGAAGGAGAAGAATTGAGATAAAAATGAGAAAAATCGAAGAAGTCGAAAAGAAAAGAAAAGCATACAAATAGGGGGAGTTTAAAAATTGAAAAATGAAAAACGACGGAGTCGAAAAATAAAGGAGATGTCGAAAAGAAAAGAGAATTGGAGAAACTAACGAAACGATCAAAGTCGAAAACTTTGATTCGTAGAAATATACATATATTATTCTTTACAGATTTTATCCAATTCAAGAGTTGTTTTGTAATCATCAAAAAGGGGGAGATTGTTGGAATATTTATTCCACACATTATCTAATTTGTGTTTTGATGATTAAAGTTGCTAAACAACAAAACAACATTAAGGCGAAGCAAAATGACGATGCAGACGAAGACGCAAAAAGCTGCAATCTGGACTGAATTAGCACACGCAAGTCATCATACGTTAGCGCATGCTAACGAGGAGTCAACTGCATATCAGCCAAGTTCGAAGTAAGCTGAAGTGAAGTCATCTGATGAGATAGCGCACGCTACACGTTATCATTAACGCACGCTATCGAAGTTTTGTTACCATTGTGAAGGAATTCAAACACAGAATAACGTATGCAATGAAGTCAGCATTAGCGCATGCTACAAAGAAGGAATAGCGCATGCTAAGCGGTTTGAATAAAGTCAATCAGAACGTTGGGAAAAGCAGGTCAAAGTCAGCATATCAAACGGATACTTTGACAATCCATGCAACGGATATATTGGATTAGCGCACGCTACAATGTGTTATTAACGCACGCTAATACAAGATGGTTACGTACGTAAGGCAGAAGGCATAACGTACGCTAAAGAAGAAACGAAGCTACTGGACTGAAACTGGGAACAATCTAGCGCACGCTACAGGCACGCTAAGATATTAGCGCACACTACCAGAGGAAGGCTAGCGCACGCTAGCAAGTAAAAACAGCCAGCAATGGCTATTTTATGGGAAATGCCTATAAATACCATCACTATGGTATTGTTTGAGAACAACAACTTCAAGCATTCAAGACATTGATCTTATATTCATATACTTACATTGTTGTTGTAATATTGAGCTTATATTGTTAGTTTGAGTGTTTATACATTCAACATTATACATGAGAGGTAAAAGAAAAGATACGATTAGATTCGGTGTTATTAGGATCAAGTATCCGACATTGTTAGAATCGCAATCGCTATCTTAGTGAGGTTTATCTAGTACCCATAGAAAGCTAGAGTGGTTGATTACTTATCCAATAGAAAAGGAAAAACGGTTTTACTCGGACCGATAGAAGACGAGCTTATAACGGTAATCCCTCGACTGATTGAAGAGAGGCGTAGAGGTTTTGATCTTAAACCTATAGAAAAAGATCTTGAGAGAGAGGATGTAGGCACGTTTGGTCGAACCTCTATAAATCGCTGTGTCATTTATTTTCCGCACCTTATTCACGCTTCCGCACAAACGGCACGAATATCCGATTTTATACCAACATCAAGTATGATTATAACCAACTCAAACGACGATACAACAATAACCAAACTCATTGGGGCATTCCAACGAATACGTTGCAAACATTCTTCCATTGATTACAACCAACCCCAAATATATCGAAACCAACCTTCAAATGAGTAGTTCAACCCCAGCAAAACATAATTAATACAATCAAATAATCCAATAGGAATACTCCATTCGAGATTACAACAACATCTAGTCGAAACAACAAAAATCCCAAAGTCAACCCTTAGGGTGTTCTTGAATAATTCTCCAAATATTCAACAATTCCGAAAAACACACCAATAAATCCATAGGAATACATGCATCCATGGTAGATAATCCATATCTAACATATTCCAACACAATAGTAGGCTAACTCGAAGAGATCGGAATGAAAACACTCAAATCCCAAAATTCTAGATTCAAGAAATGTTTACCTTGATTTGGTGTGTTGGAGAGGATTAAATGATGATTAATCTGAACTAGAAGCTTGAAAATGATGCTAGATGATTGCAGCTCAAAAATATCTTCTCAAATCATCCAAAATCGCCTAAAATCGCCCAAGGAAAGGAGGAGAGATGGAAAATACCGAAACTGGACTCAACTGTCCTATTTATACCTGAACCTGCTTAGCGCTAGCTAGCTCCTGATATTAGCGTGCGCTAGCGGGTTCACTGGCTAGTCCAGTGAGTTCTGACTGCTTCGTTAGCGTGCGCTACGAACTTGGTAGCGTGCGCTAATGCCTTCTCTTTAGCTTGCGCTAACTGGTGTTTGATACCCAACAACTGGAGTCCAGAACCTACTGTCCCAAAGTCTGATCGAGCCTTAGCGCGTGCTACACTGATGCATAGCGTACCTTACCAAAATAACTCTTGCGTGTGCTGCACCCGCTCCTAACATGCGCTAAGAATTTCCTGCCTCATTCCAGTTCCTACTGGACTGCCTGTCTCTGAAACGTTAGCGTGCGTTGATGAAGTGATAGCATGCGCTACAACTCACAACTAGCGTATGCTATTTTCCAATCATAGTGTGCGCTACAAATCATCCAATCCAGTCCAGTGCCTACTGGACTGCTTGCCACAAATACACTAGTAGCACGCGCTAATGAAGTCCGATAGCATGCGCTACCAGCACACAATTAGCGCGCGCGAAGAATAGTATGTAGCGTGCGCTACTCAATATACACAGGGTACCAACAATGACGATAATGATAATATTCTCGACCCGAATCTCAAACAATGATGAAGGGCGAATGATAACTGATCCAAGGTTCCAAATACGCCAAACGGTGAACACAATGAATGAACATGAATGATGAATGACTATCAATGAGTGAAAAAAATTATTGAGTGATAATTTACTAAATGATAATGAATGAATTTACAATCGGGTATTACACTTCGGATGTTGGTTATTTCTTTTCCTCGGGAGCAGTTATCATCATTGTGTAATCTATTGTTGTAATCGTTTCCTTGTTGAACTATTTCTTATTCTTCAGCATGCCGAGAGGTAGAGCTGTCCGTCAACGCGGCCGAGGCCATGGTAGAGAAGCGATATCTGAATCAGATTGGTCCATTTCAAATTCGGCATCTCATTCCGTCGCTAGATCAGATCCGATTCCCTCGGGAGGTGCGGATGCGAGTGCAGAGGCCGAAGTGCCTAACGTTCTTCAGCAAGTTGTGACCCAAGTGCACCAATTGGCTCAAGTGGTGCAGAACACTAATACCGGCAAGACTGTTGAGGATCTATGGCTTCAAGAATTCATGAAAATGAATCCTCCTAGATTTGATGGTTCTGGCGATGCAAACAATTGGGATCATTGGTTGATTGAGCTAGAAAAGATATTCGACGGTATTGGCTGCCCTGAGGCCAAGAAGGTTCCGATAGCTCAGTACCTGACTGTTGATGACGCTTCTGATTAGTGGCGAGCTATTAAGCCCAAGGATCGTGATGTCACTTGGGAGGAATTTAAAGAACTAATGAAGGCCCAGTATTGTCCAGTGCCGGTACGACTAGCTAGAGTCAGTGAGTTCTTTAGAGGTCAACCCCAAGATGATCCTATCTCCAAGGCAATCAAGACATACAACAAGCAGTTAGTGTATGTCCAAGATCGAGTCATGGATGAAGTAGATAAGATACTTCATTTTGATGCGAGACTGAAACCTGAGGTCCGAAAGTATATGGCGGGCCTTGGGTGTACTACTTTGGGAGAATACCAAGATAGAGCGCTCGCTTTTGAGATGGTGACAGTTCCGGTTCCGATGGTTTCTAGCTCGAAGAAACCGAAATTTTCTTGTAGTTTCCGAGGCAGTGGATTGCATAGGCCTCAGTCTTCCATGCAATCTTATATTGGTTCTCCTCAGCTTAGTGGAGGAGTGCGGGGTTCTAGTTGTGCACCCTCTACTACTTTGTCACCAAAACAACACAACTCATATCACATGAATCATTGCCCCACAAGTCTTTATCATCCATTTAACAATGGGAACAAAAAGACAAAGGTAAGTAAGGTGGAGAGTGAGAGGGGTGCCCTTGATGGAAAAACAGACGAGTTTGGTTTGTTTCGGACTCCCATGAGTCCAAACAGATAAACTCTGATTTCGTTCCGATGTATTTATATCAATTAATTAATCCAATTAATTAATCATATCAAATACAAAATAACATAATTAATTTCTCCAAGAAATAATTATATTTATGAATTAAATTAATCACCCAGTATTTTATTAAATTCATTAGGCCTTAAATTAATTTATCCAATAAATCAATTTAAGCATCCAATGTCCCAACCAATATCTAATATTCATAATGAGAGAATTAGCTTGATTCATTCCGTCGTCAATCCTATTGCGGGACTCGGTAGGTTCGTCTCAGTCAGAAATGGAAGGAACCAAAGAGTAGTAGCATCACCTAGCTAGCCTGGCGGCCTACACTGTACCCCAACTGAGAACGAATGATTGGGATCATTCAAAAACCATTCTGTCGTGAATACCAATATACGTATAAACCCTTCTTTCAAATGTCCCGATCAAGTTATAGGGTCACGGTCAGTCAAACTATATCTGTACTTGACGCTATGCATGAGTTAATGCAAATTGAGATCATCGAGCTCTCGTGTATCTAATACAACTAGCTCCAATGCTTTGGCTAAATACTTATGATCTCATCTGCCAATAACCGCATAGGACATATAATCCGTTCACTAACATGAGAAAGAATTCTATCTTGGTATTCAGTAGGACCTGGTACTTGCCCGTCAAGACACACGTCGAGGTTGTAATATCCGGATTTATTACGGTGTATTTCATCTGTATTCAACCCTGTATTATTCGGATTTGTGGTTTTGATTATTTCTTGCATTGGCATCCTTGTACTTAAGTATAACAACATGCAAATTTTCTCATACAAACTAGTGATAGCGCACGCTAAGAATGTAGCTTAACGCGCGCTATCGGCTATTGCTAGCGCACGCTACGTATGTAGGAGTTGCGTGCGCTAGACACTGAATTATTGAGGTAGGTGGTTAGCACATGCGCCAGCCGGGACATGGGTCCGGGTAAGATTCCCGCGGACGAATCTGGACAAATTTTAAGTCAACTCTTATTAGCGCGCGCTAAGGAATGCTTAGTAGCGTGCGCTAATCGGCTAAAATGCAGAATATTATAAATGGGACAACAACCCATTTTGGCTTACATTTCATTCGTCTATTCTTCATTCTTGAGAGGCCAGAGAGCTATAATCATCCCTCCAACACACTTAGAACGTATCTTCGTGATCCTTGAATATTGGTTATCACTTGTGAGTGGTCATTGAAGAGAAGTAACACCTTGGAGTGGCACATAACCAACCGGAGTCGGATTCTACCTTGTGGTTCAGTGATTTCGGCATATTAAGGTATGTTCAACCTATCACCAGCCTTAGATTTAGATTCCAAGGGATTAGATGATCATACTAACGTGATATTGAATTTCATTGGTGAATTATTCAACAAACATCATGTTTTAAAGATTGGAATGTTTATGCTTATGATATTATCATTGGAACCTCGTAGTTGGAATCCTAGTACTTCAAGTGATAAGAGAACATTCTGAAGTTTATTATCCGTATGATTTATGTCATCTTAATGATCATAAATTGGAGGTGGTATTATTTTCGGTTATAAGGACTTAAGGGAAGAATCGTCTTAGGAAATATTCTTTCGTATAAGTGGGAATTGTTAGTTCACCTCCAGATGAAGTCTGAATATGTATAATGATAGTAGAATCTAATACATCAACCGGAGATCACCAACTTCGCATGAGAATTGTAATCAAGACGGATTATAGTGTTATGATAATTATACGTATACTTGCACCTCGAAGTTGTTAGTATCCATGAGATCATTCATAAAGGTTATGATCATAACATGAAGCCGGATAACAAACATTAATGACTGAGGGATTCGCTTACTTCATCACCATTTTTATATTTTGCTGCCCTCCAGTGAACTGCCATGCACTCTTAGCGTGCGCTAAGCTACGAGAATTAACGCGCGCTATCGAGTACGTTTAGCGTACGCAACGATTGGGACTTAGCGTGCGTTAAGTCATCAGCTGAGTCAGTCGGCTGATCAGTGAGGCACTGACCACGCCTGGTTAGCATACGCTAGGCTGTGTGTACTGCGTGCGCTAACGAGTAGCATTAACGTACGCTACATAGGATTCGTAGCGTGCGTTAAGCTATCCAGACAGATTGCATATTAAGGACTTTCTACCGTAATTGTTGAATTGTTAGACATTCATTCGACATGAAATGAATTCTATGCTATTTCTTTTGTTAAGGTTCGAGCTTAACACGTGATTGATTGAAGGGGGCGACCTTCGAGTATTTTGATATTCGTGGAAGTTTATTCTTGTCAACGAACCGAGGCAAGTACTCTAATTAGAATTGTTTATATTATGACAATGTGATTGTATCGTGTAAATATGTTGTGATTATATGTCCACCATGCGTTGATCCGACGAGAATCATTATGGGAATCTATAGTCAGTGTACTGGATCGTTGGGAGTAGTTCCACCATGTGTTGGTCCGACGGGATCATCATGGGAATCTATAGCTGTGTGCGCTGGATCGTTGGAATACCAACAGTATGTTGAAACTGTTATGATATGATATGTGTTGTGAATATTTCTCGTTGGAGAAACTTGTTACGATATAATTGTTGATTATATCACTGTTGTATGATTATTGTACTTGTACTAGCATCGTTGTGCTAACCCCTTCTGGGTTGAACATTTGTGTATGTTCAGGATCCAGGAGAGCGGGGAAACAACCACTGGAGATGCATGACGACGAGGGTGCAGAGTGATGTTCCGGCCGGATTTACTGTCTGTTGTTTGTTGGTTCTTTCAATAAGTACTCGAGTACGTCATCCATTTATAATGTTTGGATTTTAGTGATGTAATAATAACTCTTCATTGGATATTTGTATTCTCGGTTTTGAACCAGACGGTTGTATTTTATTTCACAAATTTCATAAATCGGTATCTGTTATTGTCTTTTCCTTTAACCAGCCTTGTAAATTCTTATGTAAAGGATTTACGGCGCTGTAATATTCCTGAATATATCGGGGGTGTTACAGAATATGGTTTCGGAGCTAAAATTATGGATATCTTGGCCGTTGGGTTAAAATAGGGGTCATTTATGTCTTTTGAGGTAACCGGCCGTGAATGACATCACTGCGCTGCCTACGTCTTCATGCGAATGGTGGTTTTTAGTTCCTAAACTCTATTTCGTTCTTTACATGTTATGTCTCTTTATACTCGAATATTAGAACGATGTTGTTTCCTGTATATTGAGTATTTATGCTTACAGTATGTTGAGAGGCGGACGTGGACGTGGTCGCGGTCGTGGACGCGGACGAAGAAATGCTGAAAGGGAAGCGTCGCCTTCTAATCAGGCCAGTCATAGCTCAGGCGAGCCGCAACAATCTATTAACAACGAACCAGAACCTGCTGTACCAGAGATCCTTCGTCAAGTGGTGAACCAGATGACTCAGTTCGCCCAAGTCGTGGACCGAATGCAAGTGGCGGTGGGACTACAGCAGGGAGAGAGACAGCAAGGGATCCCAGACATGGGAAATCGAGGTGACCGGTGGCTGCAAGAGGTGGCGAAGATGCAACCACCCAAATTCGACGGCTTTTCCGAGACTCCCACTTGGGATCATTGGTTGAAGGAATTGGAGAAAATTTTTGCTGGAATTAATTGCCCAGACGACAGGAGAGCTCCTATTGCCCAGTACTTTCTGATTGGGGAGGCATCTGAGTGGTGGGAAGCTATCCGACCTGCAGATCATGATGATGATTGGACAGAATTTAAAATGATGATGGAAGCTCAGTACTGCCCTCGTCCTGTGAGGGAAGCCAAAATTCGGGAATTTTTCTCCACTCAACCATCAGACGAACCCGTATCCCAGACGATTAAGACGTTTAACCAGCAGTTAGCATTTGTTCGACATCTGGTCAGAACAGATGCGGAGATGATGATTCATTTTGAAATGAGGATGAAACCAGAAATCCAGAGGTACATGTCCGGTTTTGAATGTACCACTCTCCGCTAATATCAGGATAAGGCATTGGCGTACGAAATAAAAGAAGCAGCAATGGAGAAGTTTATGGAGTCGAAGAAACAGAAAGTCTCTGGTACTTTTAAAGAGCACAAGAGCAGTGGGCCCCGCAAGGCCCAGTCTTGTTTTTCTTTCAAGAAACCTCCGCACCCATCTAAGAGCGGAAAGAATTACGGAACAATGTCAGCCACGACGGATACAACTAGGAAGTGCTTTAACTGTGGTCGCCCAGGCCACCTTTGGCGTGATTGTTTGCGCACTCCAGTTACATGTTTTGACTGCGGACAGGAAGGGCACCGTGCGACGTTTTGCAAGGACGCCACCAAATACAATGGAACCCGTTCATCGCAGCCAGTTCAGAAGGAAGCTAGTATCCAACAGACGCAGCAAAGTGTTCAGATGCCTCAAAATTTTGGCCGCGGAAGAGGCAGAGGACAATGGGACCGAAAGGGGACATCGATTGCCGGATCTGCTCCCCCACGTCTGTACGAGATGAGGAGGACAGACGATCAGGATGCTGCTGTCACATCAGGTACTGTCCAGATCCTTTCCCAGCCAGTTAGCATTTTATTCGATACAGGAGCTACGCATTCTTTTATATCTTTGTCTTGTGTAAATCGTTTGAATATTTCTGGTTTTCATACTTGTGAACCTTATGTTGTTGGTTTACCGAGTGGAGAGAGGATTGTTGGGAACTTAGAGACCAGAGATTTCCCTGTATCATTTGGGGGTAGGGAGTGGCTCTCAAATCTAATTGTGATAGAAATGCAAGGAGGTGACCTAATACTCGGAGACGATTGGCTTAATCGATATGGAGCAATTGTAAACTACCGAAGGAGGAATATTTTGCTGATCGCTGATGATGGCTCTGAAGTACTGTTTGAAGGATGGAAACCAGGAAGTTCAGGAAAGTTAATCAAAGCAATGAAAGCTGTCAAATTGTTGAAACAGGGCTGTACAGGGTATTGGTGCTATGCAATGAAGAAACAAGATGAAATTATGAAACTTTCATCCATTCATGTTGTGAATGAATTTCCAGATGTATTTCCTGACGAATTACCTGGACTACCTCCACGACGGGATGTAGAATTCACTATTGAGCTGGAACCCGGAGCTACCCCAATTTCTAAGGCGCCGTATCATATGGCACCTACTGAGATGTACGAACTGAATAAGCAACTGGAGGAGCTACTAGACAAAGGCTATATTCAGCCAAGCGTTTCACCCTGGGGAGCGCCAGTTCTTTTTGTCCGAAAGAAGGATGGATCGCTTCGACTGTGTATTGACTATCGAGAGCTGAACAAGATGACGATTAAGAACAAGTATCCGTTGCCACGGATTGATGATCTGTTTGACCAGTTGCAAGGGGCAACAGTATTTTCTAAAATCGATCTGAGATCAGGATACCATCAGCTGAGGATTAAGGAATCTGATGTTCCAAAGTCAGCATTCAGAACTTGCTACGGACACTATGAGTTTGTAGTGATGCCATTTGGTCTCACTAATGCACCTGCTGTATTCATGCAGTTCATGAACCGAGTGTTCATCGAATATTTGGATAAATTTGTGGTCGTGTTCATTGATGATATCCTGGTGTATTCTAAGAACCCGGAAGAGCATGCACAGCATTTGCGGATTGTATTAGAGCTTTTGAGAAGTGAGCAACTGTACGCCAAACTCTCTAAGTGTGAATTCTGGCTAAAAGAAGTAATGTTCCTCGGTCATGTGGTATCAGCGGAAGGAGTCCGAGTAGATCCGCAGAAAATCGAAGCAATTATGGATTGGAAACCTCCAAAGAACGTGAAAGAAGTCCGAAGTTTCTTAGGACTTGCTAGGTATTATCGTAGGTTCGTGGAAGGGTTTTCCAAAATCTCCCGCCCACTTACTCGACTCCTGCAGAAAACTCAAAAGTTTGAGTGGAACGAGTTGTGTCAGACTAGTTTTGACGAATTAAAAGAGAGATTGACGACGGCACCGATTCTATCACTTCCACAGGGGACTGGAGGATTCATAGTTTACAGTGATGCTTCGAACCAAGGACTCGGATGCGTATTAATGCAGAATGACAAGGTGATCGCTTATGCTTCACGACAGCTGAAACCTTATGAAGTGAATTACCCAACACATGATTTGGAGCTAGCAGCAGTAGTTTTTGCTTTGAAGATCTGGAGGCATTATCTGTACGGGACTCACTGTCAGATCTTTACAGATCACAAAAGTCTCAAATACATCTTCAGTCAGAAAGAATTGAACATGCGGCAAAGAAGATGGTTAGAATTGATCAAGGACTATGACTTGGAGATTTTGTATCACCCAGGCAAAGCAAATGTAGTGGCCGATGCACTCCAGCCGCAAGCCTGTTTCTATTCAGATGCTGGAGACTCTGACCTCCCAACTTAGCCTTCAACGTGAGATAATTCGAGAAGGAATTGAAGTGTGGTTACAAAGAGTCCAAGGACAACTATGCATGATGGAAATAACTTCGTCATTAATCGAAGAAATCAAATCTAGACAGGTAGATAATCCTCTGATGATTCGGTTACATGACGAAGTGATCAAGGGGAAGGCCCCCGGATTCGTAATCCATGATGATGGAGTTTTGAGATTTCAGGACCAACTCTACGTTCCCGATGTCAATGTTCTGAAATAGACGATTATGAAGGAAGCTCACAGTTCGCCCTATTCTATCCACCCGGGCACCAGTAAAATGTATAAGGACTTGAAGCAGAATTTCTGGTGGGGCAACATGAAGAAAGATGTAGCGGACTATGTTTCGAAATGCTTGACTTGTCAGCAGGTTAAGATCGAGCATCAACGGCCTGCCGGAATGTTGAAGCCGCTTCCAATCCCTGAATGGAAGTGGGAGGACATATCGATGGACTTTATCACCAGTATGCCGAGAACCAAGACAGGAATGAACATGATTTGGGTGATAGTTGATCATTTAACCAAATCAGCTCATTTTCTAGGCATTAAGGACACGTGGGGACCAGAGAGGTTGGCACGAGTATTTATATCGGAGATAGTTCGATTGCATGGTACGCCGAAGACCATCATTTCTGATCGAGACGGCCGTTTTGTGTCTCACTTTTGGAAAGCAGTTCATAAGGCCTTGGGGACCGAATTGAACTTCAGTACATCTTATCACCCGCAGACTGACGGACAATCCGAGAGGACCATTCAAACGGTGGAAGATATGCTGAGGGCTTGTGCCTTAGATTGGTCAAACGATTGGGAAATCCATCTACCATTGATTGAATTTACCTACAACAATAGTTGGCATGCTTCCATTAAGATGGCACCATTCGAGGCATTATACGGGAGAAGATGCAGATCGCCCCTGTGATGGGATGATTCGTCAGACTTGATCGGGACAGAACCAGAGTTGATCATGCAGACTCGAGAAAAGATAGCCTTGATTCGTGAAAGGCTGTTGACCGCCCAGAGTCGCCAGAAATCTTACGCAGACGTACGCTGTCGCCCTTTGGAGTTCAGTACGGGAGACCATATACTTTTAAAGGTTTCTCCTACTCGAGGAATACTTCGTTTTGGAAGTAAAGGAAAGCTGAGTCCGAGATATATCAGACCATTTGAGATCCTTGAGAGAGTTGGAGAGTTGGCATACAGATTAGCATTGCCGCCGTCATTGAGCCATGTTCATAATGTGTTCCACGTATCCCAGTTACGGAGATATATACAAGATCCTAGTCATATCATTGATTTCGGCGGGATCGAAGTTGCTCAAGATGGGACGTTTGAAGAAAGACCGGTCAAGATACTCGAGAATCGAGTTAAACAGTTGAGGAACAAACCAATCGTTTTGGTCAAAGTTCAATGGTCACGCCACGGAGTGGAAGAAGCCACATGGGAAACGGAAGATGGTATGAAGTCCAGATATCCCGAATTATTTTCGTCTTAAGTTTCGGGACGAAACTCCTTTTTAGTAGGAGAGTATGTAATATCCGGATTTCTTACGGTGTATTTCATCTGTATTCAACCCTGTATTATTCGGATTTGTGGTTTTGATTATTTATTGCATTGGCATCCTTGTACTTAAGTATAACAACATGCAAATTTTCTCATACAAACTCGTGATAGCACACGCTAAGAATGTAGCTTAACGCGCACTATCGGCTATTACTAGCGCACGCTACATATGTAGGAGTTGCGTGCGCTAGACACTGAATTATTGAGGTTGGTGGTTAGCACATGCGCCAGCCGGGACATGGGTCCGGGTAAGATTCCCGCGGACGAATCTGGACAAATTTTAAGTCAACTCTTATTAGCGCGCGCTAAGGAATGCTTAGTAGCGTGCGCTAATCGGCTAAAATGCAGAATATTATAAATGGGACAACAACCCATTTTGGCTTACATTTCATTCGTCTATTCTTCATTCTTGAGAGGCCAGAGAGCTATAATCATCCCTCCAACACACTTAGAACGTATCTTGGTGATCCTTGAATATTGGTTATCACTTGTGAGTGGTCATTGAAGAGAAGTAACACCTTGGAGTGGCACATAACCAACCGGAGTCGGATTCTATCTTGTGGTTCAGTGATTTCGGCATATTAAGGTATGTTCAACCTATCACCAGCCTTAGATTTGGATTCCAAGGGATTAGATGATCATACTAACGTGATATTGAATTTCATTGGTGAATTATTCAACAAACATCATGTTTTAAAGATTGGAATGTTTATGCTTATGATATTATCATTCGAACCTCGTAGTTGGAATCCTAGTACTTCAAGTGATAAGAGAACATTCTGAAGTTTATTATCCGTATGATTTATGTCATCTTAATGATCATAAATTGGAGGTGGTATTATTTTCGGTTATAAGGACTTAAGGGAAGAATCGTCTTAGGAAATATTCTTTCGTATAAGTGGGAATTGTTAGTTCACCGCCAGATGAAGTCTGAATATGTATAATGATAGTAGAATCTAATACATCAACCGGAGATCACCAACTTCGCATGAGAATTGTAATCAAGACGGATTATAGTGTTATGATAATTATACGTATACTTGCACCTCGAAGTTGTTAGTATCCATGAGATCATTCATAAAGGTTATGATCATAACATTAAGCCGGATAACAAACATTAATGATTGAGGGATTCGCTTACTTCATCACCATTTGTATATTTTGCTGCCCTCCGGTGAACTGCCATGCACTCTTAGCGTGCGCTAAGCTACGAGAATTAACGCGCGCTATCGAGTACGTTTAGCGTACGCAACGATTGGGACTTAGCGTGCGTTAAGTCATCAGCTGAGTCAGTCGGCTGATCAGTGAGGCACTGACCATGCCTGGTTAGCGTACGCTAGGCTGTGTGTACTGCGTGCGCTAACGAGTAGCATTAACGTACGCTACATAGGATTCGTAGCGTGCGTTAAGCTATCCAGACAGATTGCATATTAAGGACTTTCTACCGTAATTGTTGAATTGTTAGATGTTCATTCGACATGAAATGAATTCTATGCTATTTCTTTTGTTAAGGTTCGAGCTTAACACGTGATTGATCGAAGGGGGCGACCTTCGAGTATTTTGATATTCGTGGAAGTTTATTCTTGTCAACGAACCGAGGCAAGTACTCTAATTAGAATTGTTTATATTATGACAATGTGATTGTATCGTGTAAATATGTTGTAATTATATGTCCACCATGCGTTGATCCGACGAGAATCATCATGGGAATCTATAGCTGTGTGCGCTGGATCGTTGGACAGGTAGTTCCACCATGTGTTGGTCCGACGGGATCATCATGGAATCTATAGCTGTGTGCGCTGGATCGTTAGAATACCAACAGTATGTTGAAACTGTTATGATATGATATGTGTTGTGAATATTTCTCGTTGGAGAAACTTGTTACGATATAATTGTTGATTATATCACTGTTGTATGATTATTGTACTTGTACTAGCATCGTTGTGCTAACCCCTTCGGGGGTGAACATTTGTGTATGTTCAGGATCCAGGAGAGCGGGGAAACAACCACTGGAGATGCATAACAACGAGGGTGCAGAGTGATGTTCCGGCTGGGTTTACTGTCTGTTGTTTGTTGGTTATTTCAATAAGTACTCGAGTACATCGTCCGTTTATAATGTTTGGATTTTAGTGATGTAATAATAACTCTTCATTGGATATTTGTATTCTCGTTTTTGAACCAGACGGTTGTATTTTATTTCAGAAATTTCATAAATCGGTATCTGTTATTGTCTTTTCCTTTAATCAGTCTTATAAATTCTTATGTAAAGGATTTACGGCGCTGTAATATTCCTGAATATATCGGGGGTGTTACAGTGGTTGACCCCGGCCTTTCAGTTTACATGGTCGAACTACTCTAATGAAAATATTGACGTCACAAGCACATCCCTACTAAATCCTCAAGTCGAGGGTTCACGAATACCTATCAAAACCTTTCGATTCCGTTATTGACAGTCCTGGAGTGAAAACCGTGTGACGAATCGAGGGTGAGTCAGTTCGAGTATACTAATATAATTAGCATACCTATAACGTGTGCTCCCACTAAACATTAGTGTTCGACATGCACTCTCCATATCAAAGAACGCGTCATACAAGTCTTCACATAAACTTAACGCCCAGTCAATTTCATCGACTTGCGAACGAATAAGTATTTGAGCTATAAACTTTTCCAGTGCTGACCCCTTATCTAATAAGGAGTGGAATGTTTTGCTCTCAAATACATGGACTAGTTTCTATATATATATTTATGAGTCAGGAACGCCAGTAACTAACAGTAAATAAAGAAACATCCATTGTCTTATATTAATGATATACATAATAACAAGTACAATGCCCTCACTCAACATCCTCTGAGTGGCATTCGAGGGCATACTCCTAACACCTTTATGATCACCATGTTTTAGATGACGTTGGATTACGTCAAGGCATAGCAGTTATCATGTTGGACTCTATGATAATCTCAGGTTCAATGATTTATTGACATACTGTTATATTGAGATTCACTTATGACATTTCCATGCAGTGATCTCAATGGGGGTCTGTCCAGTATTGCGTACTCCAACCAATACACATAAGTTTTATCTGTACCATACGCGTAATCATCCGATGATTATCAATCAAACTTATATTAGCATATCAATCACTTGAGTCTCCACTCTACGTGATTGGACCAGAGACATTAATAATCTAATTTTTCGTGAATAACTATTATTCGATTATTATATTCTTAAAACATGCTCACATTATAATAATCAATGAGAAATAGATGATATCAAATAACTTTATTTAAGTATGACAATTACAAATCTAGGTACATTGAATGCACTAGGGCACTATTCCCACACAATACATATTTACCATACACAATATTCACACACATATTTATCATTGCACCGAGCACGCAATCACACCTCACTTCACAATTACGTAATACTCATGTAGGCATACATTTTGTATGAAGTAAAATATAAGGTGTAGGATTGTCAAATTTACCTTAACCAATGATATCATAAAGGTTCTTGGAAGATATAGCCTCCTTAATTGATCAATAAACAACCTTGTTCTTCAACTCCTCAATGAGGATTATTAACGCCCAACAACTCAATAAAGACGCGGTTCACCTGATGATTCTCTACTATGTCGATCTAGAATCTATTAGGATACGAATTTACTTATGATACCAAGCCATTCAAATTGACGGGATTCCACTACTACAAAAAAGATATTCAACATCGCTCGTTTAACATCGGTTTTGTAAAAATCGATGTTAAAAAAGACGTGGTGGCATAATTGAAAATTTTAAGACAAATTAACATCGGTTCTGCTAAAAACCGATGTTAAATTAACAATTAACATCGGTTTTTAAAAAAACCGATGTTAAATTAATCCATTTTACATCGGTTTAGAAAAAACGATGTTAATTTTTAATTTAACATCGGTTTTTAGAAAAACCGATGTTAATTTTCAAATAAAGTTTCGATTTTTTTAAAAAAATCCAGATTTTTTAAAATTTAACATCGATTTTTCTAAACCGATGTGAAATGGATTAATTTAACATCGGTTTTTTAAAAACCGATGTTAATTGTTAATTTAACATCGATTTTTCTATAACCGATGTTAAATTTTTAAAAAATCTGGATTTTTTAAACAAATACAAACTTTATTGTTTTAAAAAAATTCAGAATATTAATATTAAAAATTGAATGTTTATATTTATTGTTCAAAAATAAAAGGTAAAAATTGGAAGTTTTTATTTAAAGTTCGAAAATAAAAAATAAACATTAGTTCAAAAATAAAAAATAAAAATCAGATGTTTTTATTTAAAGTTCGAAAATAGAAAATAAAAATCGGATGTTTTTAGTTAAAGTTTTGACAAAAGGTGGAGTATTATTTTCCATAAATAAATAAAAACAGAATTATTATATATAATTTAAAAACATGCTTGTTTTTTTTTTTGTAATTTTTTACTTTTCATAAAAAACTATTTCATGTTTTTACAAAAAATCTAAAAATAAAAAAAAAACAGAATAAATATTAATTATAAATCAGATCCAGATTTTTTAATTTTTTATTTTTTATTTTCGAGCTTTAAATAAAAACATCCGACTTTTAATATTAATATTCTAGATTTTTTAAAAAAATTAATTTTTGATTTTTTAATATATATATATATTAAATTATCTTATATTTATATAAATTTATAATTGTATATAGTATATAAATATAACACATAGCAAAAACATACTGAAGTTAAATGCAGCGGAGTGGTAATATCACACTTCCAAAAGCAAGAGGTGGTGAGTTCGAAATCCACCAACAACAAAATTTAATGGTATTTGTTGTAGGTTGGTGGGCCTTGGTGCGGGGGGATGGTGCGGGTGGTTGGGGCGAGTGTCTGGGTTGGGGCTGGGTTGGGCTAGCTGGGTTAGTCGCGGTCCGATAAAATTTTAAAATCGCGAAATTTAACATCGGTTCGCGGTTCGATAAAATTTTAAAATCGCGAAATTTAACATCGGTTGTCCCAGAACCGATGTTAAATATCGCGATATTAAAATTAACATCGGTTGTTATAACAACCGATGTTAAAATCGAAGTTTAACATCAGTTATTAGAAACCGATGTTAATTTTAACATCGCGACATTTAACATCGATTCCAAAACCGATGTTAAATGTCCAAAAAAAACCAATGTTAAATGTCTGTTTTGTAATAGTGTTCCAAGAGTACCAATTGTAACTCATTGAGAATTTTTATCGGTCACTATGCGGTCAAAACTGATTTGATCGATTCAATCATGAAATTGTATTTTTGTTCTGCTGGGATCTATAAGAACAGCTCAATTACATTATATAATCAACCAATTTCAGTTTATAAACAAGGATTCATCAAGAATAATCGAACTTAAAGTTTAGGGTTTATCGGCTCAATACCCGAGATATGTCGAAATTGGGCTGATTCACTCGATTTGGACTCGATATCTTCCCCTCAGACGATTAATCAATGTCTAAACACTCCAGATCTATCATAGAATAGCATATCTACAAAGGGGTGAGAGGTTTTTGGAGGAAAATGAGCTAAAGAAGTAGGTGTCATATTTATAGGGCTGCCTAATCAACACGGCGCTGTAAGCGGCGGTACCCCGACTCTAACCCGTCGTGTCTCGCGAGGCTCAATCATGTCCAATTGATGTTGACTGGGTAGGCATCTCGCGACTCTTCGTACGCCGACTCGAAACATTATTTACACGTATAAACTGAAATGAAAGAGAAAATAGATGACAACAATTTAGAAATCTTCAAATGCCAAAATTAATAAGTTGTATTACGACGGTCCCGAAAATACCAACTCAATCATAATGTCGACAATCCCAAATGACATCCTACACATTCATGAATCAAAAATCGAGACCTTATAAAAGGTAAACAATAATATAGAATAATGAAACTCATAATTTCGACAAAGCGACAAAAATTAAACAATAATACGAAAATTTTAAAATTATATCGAGTTAAAAGTACGAGGTCTTACATTCCCCTATAAAAGAAAGTTTTATCCATGAAACTTGAAACAAAATAAACAAAGCAACCAACAAACATAATGTATTGATAGCATATGATAAGCCAACATATTATGCATATAATCGATCAGTCCAAAGCACGTCCACAATAAACTACTATGCTGATTTTGCGTCAGCATGAGAGTCGCGAAATTTATGTACTATGACCGGCAAGAGGCATAACCAGAATCAAAAGTTAATACATCATCGCATTATGGTCTCAGTTTTATCAAAGACAATACATACTATTTAAACTTTGGTTGTTAACTTAAAAAAAAAAAAAGAAGAATTCATAAGCTCGTGGCCCCAACCTCTTTTGCAATAGTGATTCTAATTTAGTCCCCAAATATTATGTTGGGAAATCATCTAGTCGTTTTTCTTTTGGGAATGAGGGGAACTTCTCCCTCTTGTTCGGAACTTTTTCTCCAAATTTAGAAGTTATTTTGGTAAAAATGTTGTAAACTGCATATCAAGTTTTTGCAAACCTTACCAAGTCAACCTCTCATTCTAAAACTTTACGTGCATGAGAAATGAGTTATTTTCATTACCATGATTCACTTTAATAAACTACATCGTCATATTTGCCAAAAACTTTATTTTCAAAAAAAAAATATTGTATAAAATTTTTAAATGAAGCCATTTTCCAGAAAAAAGTATCCGCACACATTCGAAACAAATTGGTATGATCTGTTGCTGTTATGATTCATTGCGACAAGGTAACTCAGTTTAGCAGCTGCTCATAATACGAGTTGCTAATCTAACAAAATGACACCAAATTCACATACAAGAGCACGTAGAATTCAAAACTCAATATCCACAAGCGCATATCGACAAAAACATTGATGTAACCGAGGATAATATTTTACAACTGTAACTTTAACATAGAAAAACAGATCACTTTTAAGTACCATAAACTATTTTAATCAACCTTTTCTTTATTAATAAAAATAGTCATTGTAAAGTTTTTTTTTTTGCAATTTGGGCTTTTATTTGTTTCGAGGATTAATCCATCACCATATTGTGGAACCGATTCAGGACCGCAAACCTTAGATGGATTTGAAAATACTTCAAACAATGATTTGACGTGGATGTTTCAGAGAAGGTACTTTTATAAAATTACCCGAGATCGTTAAACACGTTTCACGAAATCTATTTACTTTTTTTTTTTTTATATACCGAGGTTCCAAGTTTACATCTGACTAGTCCTCGGGATAACATTTTACCACAAGATCGCTACCAGGTTAAATTGCGAGATGTGTATCCCAGGGTTCTTAAATATCCTCAACTACCGCGCATGAGTCGCCCTGTGATTGCTTCCATCTTGCCCAAATCCAACCGCATGAGTTACCGAGATCTGGCCCACACCGCTGCCCTCAATATTTAATTATTTCATAACAAATGACTGTAAAACTATCTTGAAAATCCTCGGGCTTTCTAAAAAGTTTTTAGAAATTAGTGAATGATTTTATATGATACATTATTTGCTCTCCGACATTTGTTTATTGGTTTCAATGATGTAGAATATATCTTATGTGTTCGTTTTACTTACAGTTACACCGGCGATTGCTGGCCCCTTTGGGAATGGATACATTGTATGTGTATACATACTTTGAGACAGAGGAGCAACCACATGATCAACATAGAGACAAAAATCCACAGTGATACTGATTACTCCAAAGTTAGGGAGTGTGTTCCCAGCTGCGTGGAGCAGTGTATATGCATGTGTTGTCTACTATTTCGTAGAAACTTGCCGGGAGAAACTAAATTATAATCGAAAAATAAAAGTACAACTCGAAAACCAGAAATTACACATGTGCCATTAATTATTACATGAATAATGGTAACTCCTTATATACTTGAACAATGATAGCTTATTATTAAATGTGGGATAGCCATCCCTCATTTATTCACAATTAAATGACAAATTTTAATTCACTATTTCTCACTCACCGGGAATCGGTTTAGAGAAAGTGAATATACCACGATCATCTACGCGGAACGTAGATCGATCTTATGATATTTATTTACAATATAAAATTAAAATCATTAACAATTCCAACAATCCCCCCCCTTAAGTGAAAATAGCCCAAATGCAATGTACAAACACAAGATCAGTCCTCAAGAGGCGTTAAAATATATAAGAAAAGGTAGTTCGTGGCTTTGAACCTTCCATCGTTAATACCATCAGGTACACATGCGGATTAGTTGCGTGATGCTTTAAACTATTCCCCCACGGCGTGCACCGAGACAATGGTGCTAACACTTGAACACCTCAACCTCATCCGTTCTCACGTTTTGTGTTCTTTGCAGGCCTTGGACACCTCTTTGGATTCATAAGTGTATGTCATGAAGCGCCCCCCACTACTCACTTATATAGGTGATTCTTTAGTGAGTATCTTTCCATACTCAACCTCCTCGAGGTCTTTAGGAATCATTAAAAGTCATAGACTTAACCTCACCACTAGGCAAGTTTTCAACACTCAATTGCTCTATAGGGAATAAACTTAGATGAGTGTTTCACACGAACCCTCATAGCTTAGTTCTCCCATTGAACCAAGTTCTTGGGATCTCCAGTCATCTTGGTTGGGTTACCACTATGATAATTCTCAATTTATGGATTTTAAACTCATTCCCTCTAGCAATTTATTCATTTGATCACGGTTTAACCCTGTGGTTAGCGGATCCGCTAGATTATCCAATGACCTCACATAGTCAATATAAATAACCCCACTTTTGATCAAATGTCCCACGGTATTATGGCGTCGATGAATATGCCGAGACTTTCAATTATACACCTTACTTCTTGCCCTACCAATAGGGCTATCGCAGTGTATCATCACTGTAGGCACTGGCTTTGACCAGCATGGAATATCTTCTAGAAGGTTTCTGAGCCACTCGGATTCTTCACCAACTTTGTCCAAAGCTATGAATTCTGATTCCATGGTGGATCGGGCTATACACGTTTGTTTCGCGGACTTCCACGACACAGTTCCACCCCCAATGGTAAATACGTAACCACTTGTAGAAAATGAACTTTTCGTATCGGATATCCAATTCGCATCACAGTACCCTTCAAGTACCGGGGGTATCTCGAATAGTGTAACCCAAGGTTTTGAGTATACTTTAAGTACCTCAAAACTCTAACGAGAGCTCTCCAATGCTCTTTGCTGGGATTGCTCATGTAACGACTCAATTTGTTCACAGCGCAAGCTAAATCGGGTCGAGTGCAATTTGTAAGATACATTAAACACCCAATGACTCGTGCATATTCTTCTTGTGCAACAGGCTCCCCTCGATTTTTGCTCAAGTGATCATTTAACTCTATTGGGGTCTTAGCCGGTAAGCTATCAAAAGCATTAAACTTCTTGAGAACTTTCTCGGCAGAGTGAGATTGTGTCAAGATGATTCAATCAGATTTTCTCAAAATTCTCATTCCAAGAATTACATCGGCTAGCCCCATGTCTTTCATGTCAAAATTTCTTTTTAATATGTTCTTAGTGTCATTAATCACTTGTATATTGCTACCCATGATTAACATGTCATCTATATAAAGACACACAGTAACATAGCCGTTATTACTGTTATTAATATAAACACATTTATCACACTCGTTTATTTTAAAACCATTTGATTACATTACATTATCAAATTTCAAGTGCCACTATAGTGGAGCTTGTTTCAATCCATATAGAGACTTAACCAGTTTGCAGACAATTTTCTCTTGTCCAGGTACTACAAACCCTTCAGGTTGTTCCATATAGATCTCTTCATCCATATCACCATTCAAAAAAGCAGTCTTCACATCCATTTGATGAATCTCAAGATCGTGCAAAGCAGCAATCGCGAGAAGCACTCGAATAGATGTAATTCTCATTATAGGTGAATAGGTATCGAAAAAATCGTACCCTTCCTTCTGCTTGAAACCTTTTACTACCTAACGAGATTTATACTTATCAATTGACCCATCAGCCTTACTTTCTTTTAAGGATCTATTTGTATCCTAAGGGCTTACAACCTTCAGGTAAATCAACTAAAACCCAAGTTTGGTTTTGTAAGATTGAGTCAATTTCACTCTGAACAGCTTCTTTCCATAGCAACCCGTCTGGTCTAACATAAGCTACTTTGATCAATGTTGGTTCTTCATCCAACATGAATGCTATATAGTCAGGTCCAAATGTCTTTGGTGTCCTAACCCTACTACCATGTCTCGGTTCTACATCTTCCATATTAGATCTCGATTGCTTACATGACTTTGGATCTACACCCACAGATTTTGAACTTGTTTCTTCATTTTCAACTCTATTACTAGAATTGTTCTCAACTTTATCATTGTCCTTACAAGGATATATGTGTTTTCAAAGAATACAGCATTCCTTGATTCAATTGTTGTTCCCACAGTCATTTCAAGTACTTCTGACTTGTGGATAACAAACTGATAGGCACTACTGTTCAGTGCATACCCAATAAAGATACAATCGACCATCTTAGGACCGATTTTAACTTGTTTAGGTAAAGGCACCTCAACCTTCGCCAAGCACCCCCACACTTTGAGATATTTGTATGAAGATTTTCTACCTTTTCACAACTCATAAGGAGTAACATCCTTGCCTTTGCGTGGAATCTTATTAAATATGTAGTTGGCTGTCAAGACAGCTTCCCCTCACATGTTCTGGGGCAACCCTGAATTAATCAATAAGGCATTCATCATATCTTTAAGTGTTCGATTCTTACATTCAGCAACGCCATTAGATTGTGGTGCATATGGAGCTGTTGTTTGATGAATTATACCACTCTCGTTGCATAATTCCTCAAATGGGGCTACATATTTGCCACCTCTATCGACAACCTAATTGATTCTCGGCTTCATTCTTGAAGTTCTTAAAGGCTTCAATAGCCTCATCTTTACTTCTCAAAAGATAAAGATAACAATATCTTGTGCAGTCATCGATGAAAGTGATAAAGTACTTCTTACTACATCTAGTTTGCACAAATTTTAAATCACACATGTTTGTATGAATTAATTCAACGGGTTTTGTGTTCCGGTTTACCGAATGAAATGGAAGCTTCATCATTTTTGCCTCAACACAAATCTCGCATTTGTTTTGAGTATTGACTTCATTTAATTTTAGTAAATCTAAGTTTACTAATCTTTTTATAGCATTTAGATTCACATGACCTAATCTACAATGCCATAAATCAGAACACTCGGTCAAATAAGAGGAAGCAGTAGCATTTTCATTAGCATTTGCAGACTTGGTTACATGGCGCATAGCCAAAGCATTAAGTTTAAAGAGTCCCTCCGTGACATAACCCTTACCAAGAAACCTATCAAACTTCTTTATGATAACTCTATCTGACTCAAACACTAGTTTAAACCCCTTATTAACTAGTATTGAGCCCGAGATCAAGTTCTTCCTCATATAAGGAACATAAAGCACATTCTTCAAGGTGAGTGTTCGTCCGGACGTAAGTTTGAGGGCTACTTCTCCAACTCCGATAATCTCAGAAGAAGCTGGATTCTTTTCAAACCGTCTTCAGTCCTGTTTCGATAGGTATTGAATGTCTCAATACTTTACAGCTTGAATGTTGTATCCATTTTATGCTCTAAGCTATAAAAGAGAGGTCGCTGTATGGAATGTTTGTTGTATGAAGGGACAACTTCCATACTTGGCGCTTTTAGACTCTTGTTTTTGTATGATGATGATAAGTCTTCGATACAGGATCAGCAACTTCGATTAGACTTTCGATATAGTAGCTTGCTGTATGCTGGATTGGCATATTGCCAAAACACTTTATCAAAGCCTCAATACAAGGATTGTTATCCCAAAAATTTTCCCCTTTTTGATAATTTGCCAAGTCTTCCTTATCAAAAACTAGGATCCAATCTTCTGTATGGGTAACCAAGTCACCTTTCTTGTGCTTGGACTTCATCTTCTGCTGGAGCGGGAGCGTTCCTTCGTCCAACCTCTTCTTGAATTCTGCGGCGGCTTCTTGCAAAGTCATACAACTATTGAATATGGAGGAATCCCTGATAAGAACTACGAAGTATCTTAACACTTCATTTTTCCTCCAATTCTTGATCTCGTCGGCAGTTGGCTGTCGATTTGCTGGGAGGTTTATAGCTTGCGGCTTTTGAACGAGGTTCTTCCAAGGAAACTTAGGGTCCTGGAATTCTGGGCGATCTCCCTGTATCCTGACGTTGTGAGTCGGAGATTCTAAACGATTAACTTCAGCAGTGATGTTGTCTCCTATTGCAGCTTCCAACTCCTTCTCTTGCTCAAGCCTCAATCTCCTAGCAGCTTCCCTCGCCTCTTTTCCCTTTTTGGCGTCATCAAGATATGAGACCTTTTCATCCAAGCGCTCCAGTATTTGCATAGCAGAATCCTGTTTGGTCTCAAAACTTGTCATTTTATTCACTAGGGAGTGAAGCACCTGCGACATATCTTGAATCTTTTTGTCGTGGACTCGAAGCTGGGAACCTGATTCAATAAGAAAGGATGCTGTCTTGGCCTCAGAAACACGACGTTTTCATTGTTCTTCCATCAGGATCTGCTCCTGATGCTGTTGCAATTGGTTGAGTGCCTGTTTGAAGACGGTAGTCAGGATGCAGAAGGCTTCTTCCACTTTAGAAACTTCATGCCTCTCACGGGTCATTTATTCAACGGCAGACTGATGTAATCAATCAATCTCCTTTTCAACAGCATGCAGGGCATTCACGGCGTCCTGCAAGAAAATAGTTTAGCGGCCAAGAGCATGCAGTTGCTCTTTATTCTCGACGGTTCGTGGAGAGTCTGGCTTGGCAAAATCTTCAACTCCATTCAACTGTCTCAAGTTCACAATGGGACGTGAATCGAGTTGGACATTCTCAGATATTGTACCGTCATCAGATTCCAAAACAGTTGAGGGTGTGGGAGCATCAGATGCTGGCTCAGCAACAGGGGTTGCTGTATTCTCCTGTTCTGAAATAGGTTCTGAAGACATAGGTGCAGTAGGGACTGATTCCTCTTGCTGTCTCTCAGCATCCGCCTGCTCCTGCAGAGGGACTGGTTCCTCGTGCGGGATGGTGCTGGTCTGGTCATCGGTGGCGATAGGCGCGGGTGCCTGTTCAGCGGTTGGTTGTTCTTCCGCTATAGGAGGGACTGAATCCTCGCTGTTGGGAACATTATATTGGCTTGAGGTCCCTTGATCCTGTTGGGTTTCCTCACGACTCATTCTCAGACCTGCCCGTAGGGCGTTGTCATCGTCATCCGAGTCATAATCAGATTTGGGACTGTGGGGATCTGAGCCAATGGATTTTGCTTTTCCTTTCTTGCGGGCATCTGCCTTGTCCATCAGGTGGCTGGTGATCAACTCTTTACAGCACAGGTTATCCCATTAGATCAGGGCCTCAACATCTTGAGAGTCCGTCACTTCCAAGACAAACCATTATTCTTCGCACCAATCGCTCCAGTTGTACAAAGTGTTGTACGGAGCGAGCCTATAGGCTTTCCACTAAACAAAGCGTTCATATGCTTGCTCTATTTGCACAGAAAGCAAAGTCTTGTTGATTATGGTGTCTGGGGAGGGGCTGTGTACAGCGCTTGCATCTGCTGTATGCACAGGTTCCTCGATAGGTGTGGGTTCCTGTGTTGGAGCTGGATCCCGAACAGGGGTTGGTACCCTGATGGGAGATGGATCCTGTATGGGTGTGGAATACCGAATAGGAGATGTGGCTATTAGCTCCAAAGGGGCAGCCGACTCGCCAGAGTCTTTTAAGTTGGCAAATGTCTGAAAATCTATCGTAGCCGCCAAAGGCTCGGGATCTACTGTCGCGATAGTAGCAGTCATCTCTTCCGTAGGGGTTGTGCCCTGGGGGCTCGATATAGTGGGTTGGGCCATTGAAGGAGCATCCTCGGAGATTTATGTAGCTTTGACTTTTGTGAGCCTCCTTAGCTTCGTTTTCGGTTTCTCACCAGCAATGGGAGTTTTGCTGTGAGATCTCTTCCTTTTATTTGAGATCTCCTCGCTGTGGGACTTCGAAGACACGTCCCTAGGATCGGCAGAAAGGGGCAAATTTCGGACAAAAGGTCTGTTCGCAATCAGGGGTCCTTTTTTGAAAACGGAGGGTCTGATGCTTCCCATGTATGTCCGAGAATTGATCTTCTTTGCTTCTTCGGCTTGAGGAACACCGCATTTCGTCAGAATGTAATTCAGAAGCAAACCAAAGTACTTCTTTTGCGAGGCAGGCTTGGATACTTCTTCCTGCAGCCTCTTGAGAATTATTTGACACCAGTTGACTTTTTCACAAGTCATGATGGCGACCATCATCCAAAATCTCAAATTGGTGCACATCTCGAACGCACCTGTTCTATTCTCAATTACACGACAATAAAAATCGTGTAAATAAACAAAAGGTAGACAAAAGAGTTTCTTGTGGCAAGAAGTGTGAACCGTTTCAACCGATACTGAACCGGTGAATAAGCCATAGTAACTGGTCAGGAGTTCTTGGGACCCAAAGGTCTCAAGTTCTTCCATGGAAAGGCCATCAGCAGGTAGCCTGTAAATATACTGAAACAGCTCTTGGTCAACACGGATCTCCACTCTGTGAATGACAACAGTGATGTCAGCAATGTTTCCTCCCTGTGCAAGAGAAAAAAAACGGACAGCAGTGTTGAGGTAAAATTCCTCAACCATTTGAGCATCGAAACGCTCAGCGGTGTGACTCCCAAGGCGATAAAGGCCTTGTTAACAAATCCTCGTAATGACATACTCTATCGATTCGACGTCATCACCTTCAGTACGAACACGTTCAACCACTTCAGATCTAGCAAAGATCCGTCCGTCGATGATGTTAGAGGTTTTTTTTTGAGAGAGAGAGAGAGAGAGAGGAAGTCTGAGAAGATGCCATTGATGATTCTTGAAGAAAAGTGAAGAAGATTCAAAGAAAAATACAGTAAAAGCAATAAGACTTGTAGGCTGTATGCTCAAGGACTCGTTCAATATGCAGAAAGCGTAAAGAGTCTAAAGAGGCATTAAGAGTCCTTTTTATAGTGGGCGGCGGTGAATGGTTTTCAAATAATGAACGGTCAGATTTAAGGGATGGGAACTGTTGTTTAAAATGGACGACCACGATGGACTGAGTGTAACCGGTACGATTTATCCATCTAATATTAAAATGAGAGCGGGTCCCACATCTGACGTATCAAATTTCCCTTATTGCCCGAAATGGCGGTGTGAAATTAATAAAATAATTTGAAACATTGCGGATTTTGAGATACTAATGTCCAGATGTCGTGTAAAGCATTTAATGCAAAAGACTTTTTAATTATAACAGGGCACGTGGACACAAAAGTCGTTTTAAAATAAATAACATGATAATTGATTTCCCATAGTATGTGTTGTATCCGCGAAAATACAGCGTTCCCCCTTAAAAAGTACATACGGGTTTCAATTCCATACAGCAACTTTCGGATTACTGCTGTATTCATGGGTCATACTGTATTCCCCCTTAGTTATTGCACACGTCAGCTGTAGGATAATTCATGTCTCTTTGTTCCTACAGTGCTGTTCTGATAGTCTGAGTGTACAGGTAACTAACGATGGATACTGTATTCTTGGGTCTTACAGCATTCCCCCTCAATTGCTGAGTAAAAGCATTAAAAACTTACAGGGAGTCAGGCTGTAGCAATCCCAATTCTTGTCGAAGCATGCAGAATCTTGCTGTGTCAATAGGTTTGGTAAAGATGTCAGCTAACTGGATATCTGTATGAACTTTTTCAAGCCGAACATCCTTGTTCTCAACATGATTACTGATGAAGTGATGCTTCACGTTGATATGTTTAGTGCGCGATTGTAATACAGGGTTGTGCGTTATTGCAAGTGCACTGATTCTATCGCACATTATCGGCGTTTCTTTGGCTTCAATTCCATAGTCTGACAGCTGTTGTTGCATCCAAAGGATCTGCATACAGCAACTACCAGCAGCGTAGTATTCTGTTTCAGCTGTTGAAAGCGAGTTTACCAATTGTTTCCTGCTAAACAAAGAAACGAGTCTAGGTCCAAGAAAGTGACAAGTTTCGCTTGTACTCTTCCTATCTAGCTTGCAGCCTCCGAGATCCGAGTCGCTGTAGCCAACTAAATCGAATCCGCCTTCTTTAGGATACCACAGTCCTACATCGACTGTTCCTTTGACGTATTTCAGGATTCGTTTGGCTGTTGCGAAGTGTGATTCTTTAGGTGCTACTTGATATCGCGCACACACTCCTACAGCAAACTGGATATCGGGCCTGCTAGCCGTTAGGTACAGGAGTGAGCCAATTAGCTTCCTGTAGAGTGATTGATCAACCGGCTTTCCAGCTTCATCAGCACTAATTTGCACGGAAGTGCTCATGGGGGTTGACGATGATTTGGAAGTATTCATTCCAAACTTGTTGAGAAGCTCCTTGTTGTATTTTTCATGGTTGATGAATATCCCTGTAGGCAACTGCTTTACCTGCAATCCTAGGAAATAACTAAGTTCTCCCATCATACTCATTTCAAATTTACTTTGCATGAGAGGAGAGAACCTCATAAGCTGTTTTGTTGTGGTGCTTGTTGACGATACAGCGGTTTTGTGTATAGCACGCTGTATTGGTGGCTTCACTCCAGAAACGTTGTGGCAACTTGCTTGCGGCAATCGTTGTCCTTGTTGCTTCCTTCAGCGTCCTGTTCTTTCGCTCAGCAACACCATTTTGTTGAGGTGTACGGGCAGCTGAGTATTCGTGTTGTATCCCATTTTCCAAACAGTATTGCTCTATAAAGCGGTTAGTGAATTCTGTACCTCTGTCGGAACGAATGGACACGATACTCAACCCTTTCTCATTCTGAAGCTTTCTCAGGTGCTCGGGCAGCTTTGATGTTATTTCCTTCTTCCTGCTTAGGAAGATTGTCCAAGCATACCTGGAAAAGTCATCAACAATAAAGAGACAGTATTTCTTACCTCCTAAACTTATCGGGTCTACAGGTCTATAGAGATCCATGTGTAGCATTTCTAGAACTCTGTGAGTGGAAATGTAGGATTTGCTCTTTAGGGTGGACTTGATTTTCTTGCCTTTCTGACAGGGTCCACAAACGCTGTCTTTTTGGAATGACACATTGGTCAATCCTCTAACCATTCCCTATCTGGAAAGCTTGTTGATAGTCTTGAAGTTGGCGTGAGACATCCTTTTGTACCATAGCTAGCTTAAATCTGCAGTGCCTTTGGCAACAAAACAAGGAATTATGGAGCTCGTAGGCATCCAGTCAGCAATATACATATTACCTTATCTGCTTCCTGTGAGTACAACTTCTTTGGTCAGGATGTTCTTGACTCTACTGTGATCTATATAGAACTTCACCGAGAACTTTTTGTCATAGAACTGGCTAATACTAAGTAGATTGTACTGTAAGCCTTCAAAATAAGCTACATCGGTGACTTTGAATTTTCCGACAAGCAGGTTTCCCTTCCCTATTGTTCTTCTTTTAGATTTATCACCGAAGCGCACTTTTGGACTGCGACCTTCTACGTAATCTGGCAGCTTGCTTTTGTCTCCTGTCATATGCCGAGAACATCCGTTGTCGAAGTACCAGATGTCCTTCTCTAAGATGTCCTGTATGCAAATAAATTAAGTAGATTTAGGTCCCCTTTGATTGTTGGGTCCATGGATGTTAGTGCCTTTAGGTACCCAGATTTTCCTGACAGCAATAGGTTTACTGTAGGATGTTTTAGGTCCGAAGTTACGATATCTACGTGGGGCATGTACGTAGTAGCTATAACCATGATAATTATTATGCATGTAAAATTCAGGGTTATTATTATTAATCCAGTACGAATGCCGTCTTGGAGGTGGAGCCATTTTCTTCGGCCTTACAACTTGCTTTCTGGGGCTCCAGTTGGATTCCCAAAGCTGTTGTTGATATTGTGCAGAAACTTGATTTCGCGAGGGATAATGAGGCTCCTGTATCCAATATGTAGGCGTCTTGCATCAGAAATCTTGCCATGCGTGCCTTTGATATTTGGATCTGACCTTCTTCTGAGCATTTGGTGCTGTTGATATGCTCGGGGAGCATGCTGTTGAGTACGCCTTACAGGTCTGAATGGCTGATGATTCCGCTGTCTGGAATATGACTGTGGTGGTAGAATGGCAACTTTTGCTGTTCGTGGTGCAATGGGTTCCTTCACAAGACTCAGAATTTCTCCCGATACAGGAATGGGTTCCACACCCCTGACGAACACAGTTCTAGTTTTTCCTTTGTTGGAAAATGAGTTGTATCCTAAGCCACTTTTATCATGAGCATGTTGCCCGGTGCATAGAATTTCTCCATTCTTTTGGATGATTTCTCGAAAGATTTCAGAATGGTCTCAAGTTCTCCTTCTCGTTTTTCGAGAGTTTTTACTTTGGCTTGAAGCAGAACAAAATCATTTGTCTTGCTTTCACTATGAGATTTAGCCTCACTTAGTTCATGAGAAAGTTGATGATTGCTCTCCATGAATTTTTCATAATCGACTTTGCTGTTTTCACAATCAACAGACATATTTTCGTAATTTACTTTTAGCAAGTCGTTTTCTTCTTTCAGCTCTTGGTTAGAAATTTGGAGCTGTATGTTTTCATTTTTCAATGTCTCATGGGCCTTTTGAATGTTCTTAAACTCATTCATCATATTTTCAAAAGTATGAGATGCATTGGTAGGAATAGCTGAGGTTGAGATTACCTCGTCATCGCTATATTCATCTTCTAGAATGTCTTTGGCCATAAAGCACATATAGGCTTTATCTTCGAAATCATCATCAGATGAGTCACTGTCAGTGACTACCTGAAGACATTCTTCGGATTTTGATGGTGCGGGGGAGGCTTCTGATTCACCAATCAGGGCATTGAGCTTGTTTTTCCAAGCACGTCTTCTTTTATCTTTTTCCTATTGCTTGGCTTCCGGCAACCTTTGAACTTTAGGATGAGGACATTTGTTTGCATAATGTCCTGGTTTCCTGCAATTATAACACAGGTTAGCATCACCAGAGGAAGTTACGGTACTTACCTTGTGAACAGGCTTGGGCCTGTATGGAGTCTTTCCCGACTGCTTGATGAACTTATTGAACTTATGCATGAGGAGCGCCATTTCATCTTGAGACATGATGTCGTCGTCGCTGTCAGCAATCTTGTGAACGGGCTTTGATGAGCTCGGCATGCTGTGTCTTCGATTGGATACAGCGGCTAATGTTGTAGTACTTGCGGGAGATTCTTCATCTTTCTCTCTCCTGTCTATGTCATACTCAAATGCTTTGAGGTCATAAAAGAGATCAAAAGTAGATCTTTCATTAAGATTGCATGACACACGCATAGCTGTGGTCTTAATGTCCCATCGGGCAGGGAGAGATCTGAAAATTTTTAGGTTCTTCTCCTTTTGGGTATAAATTTTGCCCAACGCTTCAAGTTCACCAATAATGCCAGTGAATCTGAGGTCAAGTTCCTCAAGTGTTTCAGTTGGTTTCATTTCAAAAGATTGAAATTGCTGAGTCAATTTTGAAATTTTGTTTTCCTTCGAGAGCTCAGTTCCCTCACAAATTAACTTGAGTTTATCCCAGATATCTTTGGCTGATTTGCATCTCTTTACCTTAGAGAACGTGCCTTTGTCAAGGGTGACAAATAGCGCATTCTTCGCAACATTGTCGAGGTTGGCGTGCTTTCTATCATCAGAAGTCCATTGTTCGCGCTCTTTCTCGAGCATCTCGGCATGAGCTTGGCCTTCAATCCTTGGGGTCAGATTTACCTTCATGATCTTTATGGGGCCATCCTGTATAACAAGAATTATCTCTTCGTGCATTGCTGCAAGATGAGCCTCCATCCTAATTCTCCAATCGTCAAACTCATTAATACAAAACATGGGGACTTTATTGATCATTGATGTATCCATATGAGAATATAGGGAAGAAAAAGACTGTTTTAAACAAAAATAAGTGATTTTAGATCAGATTCGGTTAAAAATACGACTGATTCTTTTTAGAATCAACCGCTCTGATACCACTTGTTTGCCACTAAGTATACAGAATACAGCTTGAAAAGTGTTTTAAGCAACAATCTGTACTATTTTCAAATCTGAGCGCATAGCGGAAGTCTTGTTAAAGTAAGTTGCTGTAAATACAGCAACTCGGTATGAAGTGTATACTGAAAATAATCACAGATATTAAAACAGTAAATGCAGAAGGTAAATGACAGAGTAATTAAAGTGGCTCGAGGTAAACCCCTCTATGTCCACTGGTCCTCCACACAGGGGTTAAAATGTTTATCATAAATACTACATACACAACTACATATTTATAATCAAACCTATCAATGTATCGTTCACACAGATTGATACAATGATTGAAGCTTTCAATCGTTCACACGGATTGGTTTAGGCTTTCACTTGACTAACTTCTTCACACACAGTTCCGAAGCTTTATCTCTTCAATGCAAGTCCGTCACACACAGTTCGGGAAAAGCAATGCTTTCTCAGTGCACACAGGGCTGATGGGTTTGTTCAATGATAGAATGATGGTTTGAACAACAACTTGATTTTCTTGAGCTTGAGCTGATGATGTGTTGTTCAAGGTTGAGCATTTAGATATTTCTTATCTCAAAATATGCAGTATACTTGAAGAAATATGTTTGCTCAGAATATTCGTGTAAGCGCTTGTTATCTTAGTGATAGTTTTTCAGATGTGAGTTCGTCGTGTATATCTGATCTTCAAACTTTTGGGGATATATATAGCCTTTGAATAGATACATTGAGATTGATCCGTTGAGCAAAAGTCCGTGACAAGTGGATGGTTGGCTTGTATAAACCAAGATCCGGATTTTGCATTGTTTGAAGATCTCTGTTGGCTTTAGTATTTAAATACTTTATCCATTCAGTGTTTAAATACTTCTTATCGAACGGGACTTGACTTTAGTGAATACCAAAGACTCCTTTTCAAACGGTCTTTAGTCCTGTTTCGATAGGTATTGAATGTCTCAATACTTTACAGCTTGAATGCTGTATCTATTTTATGCTGTAGGCTATAAAGGAGAGGTCGTTGTATGGAATGTTTGTTGTATGAAGGGACAGCTTCCATACTTGGCTCTTTTAGACTCTTGTTGCTATATGATGATGATAAGTCTTCGATACAGGATCAGCAACTTCGATTAGACTTTCGATACAGTAGCTTGCTGTATGCTGGATTGGCACATTATTAGAACACTTTATCAAAGCCTCGATACAGGGATTGTTATCCCAACAAGAATGCCGACAATCCCGAAGCCAACATGATTGTAGGTACTCTCGAGATCCGATCTCAGCCCGTCTGTGTTCTTTTTGATACTGGTGCTTCACGCTCCTTTTTATCTGCTTCTTGTTTGAGTCGTTTGCCATTAGATCATGTTACCAATTGCGAACCTTATGTAATTGGTCTACCCGATAGTAGAAGAATTATTGGGAATCGTGAAGTGCAGAACTGTCTGATTCGCATGAACGACCATGAGTGGTTGACAAATTTAAATGTGGTCGATTTAGCTAAAGATGATGTAGTCTTGGGTATCGATTGGATGGATCGTCATGATGCCATACTTAGCGTCCGCAAGCGGATAGTGACCGTCACATCTGACGATGGTGTTGAGTGTACTTTTCAGGGTGGCAATCCCAGCTGTTTCGGGAGAGTCATCAGCGCTATGTGGTTCATCGCTGCTGCCCAACGTCGACTCCGAGGTAATGTTTTCAAGTATTCACTCTTTTATGAGAACTTAAAAATTATGGTATGAGTATAGAATGATTGTGTCGGCAAAAGATTTGAAAGGATATGTGAAAGTTTAAATGTTGTCCGAAAGGGACAAAATATGATTTCAAAGAAAGGTTTCAAAGTGATTTTTGCTGACACGATATTTTTAACGTTATTGATGAAAATACTCATACAAAGTTTGATACAGATTTTCAAAGTTCTTTACGAAGCTCAATTTTGAGGACGAAATTTTTTAAAGGGGGGAGGATTGTAACGCCCCAATACTTATTTAAATGCTATTTATTTTGCTAACGATCATGGATTTTGATTTTTTAATATTTGCAGGTTGTCCGATACTTGGACCGATACATTCCTAGCATAAAATGAAGGAAACGATTTCAAAATAAATTATAAGGATTATTTTAGAATTTATGAAAGTAATTTCGAAAATTTTCGACGAATTGATGCGATAAAATTTTCATTACAGAACACTTATACTGCAAAAATAATATTAAATTTTTATTTTAATATTATCGAAAATCGGTTCCGAGCATATCGAAGATTTAACTCAGACGAGTCTGGAACAGGTTGAAAAATTGAATTTGGACATCGGGAAGGGGTCGAACCGGCTGAGCCAAGTTGACGGAAATTTGCCGGTCACCGCCGGACACGCCGATCGACAATCACGGTCATGGCCGATGAAGCTTCTAGGCCATTATCCGGATAAGGCCGTCCAATTGTCCGGATAAGGTCGGTCACGACCGACGAAGCTTCTCGACCACTATCCGGATAAGGCTATCCAGTGTCAGGATAAGGTCGGTCACGACCGACGAAGCTTCTCGGCGGTATCGGATAAGGCTTCCAGCTGTCCGGGTAAGGATGATTTTCAACCGACTTTGAGCCCTTATTTATATATGTTCCCAGACGTGTTTTTGTACATATCATATATCATTTTGAAGCTGTGAACCTCTACTTTAAAACGCCCACATATTTTCCTTCCAAAAATTATAAAGGCCACAAAAATCCCGATCAAACAGATATCTCAAATCTGACAGTTTTTCAAAGGTGTTTGATAAAAGTCCTCAAAGAGATTTCAGATTTTACATCAAGAATTTATGGCCGTAAATATGAAAAAGTATTTTTCAAGTGCTAGGAGAAGCGTATCCGGGATCCAAGAAGGACAATCGAGCCAAATTCAAAGGAAGATATTTCAAGATTTCAGCAAACGAGGTGAGGTTATACTGTTTTAATATGTTACGGTCATCGTTGTGTCGTGTAACATGACGACCCACGAGGGGTCGAAAGAATGAAAGAAATCCGAGACGAGTCTCACACAGATAAGAATGTTTTATGTGCATTACACAACATGATTTTGACGATTTATAAGGGTTTAATCTCACTGAGTATGCTCGCGTACTCACACCTCGTCATTTATGTTTTTCAGGCTAAGGAATCGACGAACGGGACAAGTAGAAGATAAATACATACTCCCAACACGATGAAGTTCTAAATAATAAAAGATGTTGTCGCCGTAATTGTTATTATTTTTACGAAACACTTGATGTTCTTCAACAAACGTAATTTCAACGGACTATGTCCGAATAATTGATTTCCCATGTTTTTGTAAAATTATACTGATGTTTGAATAAACGAGTTTTATTGAGGATTTACTGAATAAAACGCTTCCGCAAATACTCCGAATTTATATAAAAAAAATTTAAGGAAAAATTGAGCCGTGTAAGGTTCTTTTTAATTAAGAAAGTCAGGGCGTTACATAGATGCAGGAGTTGAAGAACCAGCTTGAGGAATTGACTGAGAAAGGATATATTCGACCTAGTGCATCCCCTTAGGGAGCACCAGTGCTATTTGTACGGAAGAAAGACGGATCTCTGCGTTTGTGTATTGATTACCATGAGCTGAACAGGGTAACCGTCATTGTTAGGCGTGTTTTTATGCGCTTTTATATCATTAATTTATATCCATCTTGAGCCTAAATCAGCATAAATGAGCTTTTAATGCATTATTTTATATGTTTTGCAGGAAATCGGAGTCCGGAAGCCGAAACAATGAAAAACGGGCGAAAACAGTAGTTTTTGGTCATGAGCCGCGGCACCCATGAGCTGAGCCGCGGCACACGCAGGAGACTAGCAGAGTGCCTAGTAAACTGTACTCTGTGCCGCGGCACAGATTTAGTGAGCCGCGGAACAGAAGAAATAAACAGCACCCAGGCATCCCGTTGAGTGCCGTGAGCCGCGGCACAGATTAAGTGAGCCGCGGCCCACGGGGCGGTTTTGGAGTGTTCTCCGCGGTTTTGGGCCGTTTTGGAGCCGGCTCTCGATCTAATCACACGGACGCATTTTGGAGGCTGAGGACGACTATAAATAAGCATCTTAGGGCTGAAAAAGGAAGGGGGGATCGATCAGAAGGAATTCGGAGGTGGATTAGAGCAAGGGCGAAGAACACAAGGAGGAGATTTGTGGGCGACGACAAGACCACGGATCCCTACGGTTTTTCTGCATCTTAGTTTCTAGATTTATTTGAGTAGGATTTTGATTGTAGCCGATTTCATGACGGTTTGATTATTTATTATTATTTCGATTTACTCATTATTCTATTGAATTGGATTCTCTTTACTGTTCTTAATGCTTTTTAATTGTCTGGCCAACAGTTAATTTATTTTGAATGTCTTTATGGATTCGGGAGATGAAATTTAGGCATAGTTCTTGTGAGACGAATCATAATTTTCGTGAGATAGGGATATACTCATGGAATTGTGAAGCCTATTTATTTTAGGAATTCTTGAACTGTTTTAGCTATTAATTATCTAATTCGAATAGGGATATATCGAGTTAATAATTTGTAGTATTTTCTATCGACCTTGGGAAAGGCGTTAGAATAATTTAGGAATTCCTGGCTTACAATCAATTGAATAAAAGTGAATTGAATTGAATAAATATCATTCCTGGTTGTTTGAGGTGAAAATCATAATCCTACATCCGTATTAGTATTATTATTATTATTAGTACTATTATTTATTTTCGGCAATTAGTTTAGGTATAAATTCCATATAATTGTTCTTCAAATAAAATTGTGAGTCGACTATATTTTGATACTTAGTGAAATCAGTCCTCGAGGGAACGATACTTTACTTATCACTTTATTACTTGTTGACACCGTGCACTTGCGGCATATTGTGAGGGATTTTCCCACAACAAGTTTTTGGCGCCGTTGTCGGGGACTGATTTTTCGCTAATATCAATACCAAGCGACTCTAATTTTAATTTGAAGTTTCTTCTTTAGTCTCTATATTTTTATTTTTTTCTTCATTATGTTTTCCTATGAGTATCGTGGCCCTTGGCATTTCATAAATTTCGATGTTCTTAATAATTTACCAAATAGGGTCAGTCAGCCCCCTCCCCCAAAACAAAAGACCATGCTTGAAAAATGTGTAGACACTCTTAAAAATCTTGACAGTACCCTTTTTGAGCTAGAATGTGCACGTCGTGGTCTTGAGATTCACTATGGTTATTTTCCAGCTCATTTATTTAGTAGTGAAGTTGAGGGGGAGGTTGAGAAGAAAGACATGCTAAGTTTTAGGGTCGATCCCCCAGCACCCGATAATTACATAAAGTGTGATGAGCCTATAGAAGAAGTTACCACTGATGATGTTTCTAAAGAAATTTCATTAAATTGTCATCAAACTTCGACTAATAAGGTGAACACTTTTGTGCCAAAAATTTTATTAACGGTGCCGCGCATAATCTTTCCTAAATCCATAATGGGAGAGATTGATCCTATTACTTTTGATTCTATTGAGGCTGATACCATGAGTTCTAATGAGGTTGTGCATGATAAGTCTTTATTATTTACCCATTCGAACTCTGCTTATTTTTTCGTGCCTTACAACTGTTATATTCTTCCATCATTTTTTGGTTGTCCGCATAATTATTCTTACTCATTATTTTTGGCAACCGGGCATGAACCAAAGCCTCCCTTATGGAATAAGAGGCTTATAGATTGCAAGAAGGGGGCATTTGGCAATCTCCCTAGAAAGAAGCCACGTTAGAATTTTTCGCCACGTCGTGCTCAAGACGTAAAATAGAGCGCCCGGGGAGGCAACCCATCATTTTTACTTGCTTTCTAGTTAGTTGTTTTTATTTGATTTTTCGTTATTAATTTTTTTTTCCTTTGTTTTGTATTTCGATTGGATTCATGTATTCTTGTGGCCCTTATTTCTCTAATCTTTTTATAACCCCAATGAGTTATTATTCTTCATATTCTAGTCTTGCTTGATTTAATGCCTATTGTTATTTCATGACTAGAGACTAAGTTTGGGGGTCCCTCGTGATGTTGAGCGTTATTGGACGTATGGACAGTCGATTCCACTCGGACATGTACTGGCTTTCAATAAGACATTTGGAATAAGTTTCACTTTTCCTTATCTCTTTTATTTTCACATGAGTTGTATTATGGATGATTTTATGTGTAGTGGAGTTGATTTTCTTGGTTATAAATTGCGACTTCATCATTGCTTTACTTTTCGTGAATTTTTCGTGCTTCTATTTGTGTAATACTGATGTTACGACATTGTTTTTCTCTCTGAAGAAACGGTCGAGTTTTAGTCGAGTTGTAGTCAGTGAATTCTGTTTCTGCTAAGTCTTCATTTAGGTCCGAATTTTTTTTTTCGTGATTGTAGAGGTCTTGGCGGATAAGAGAGGATACATACGTGGTTTAAAATCACCGTCGATACGTTTGGTTATATTTTTCGGTTAGCTAGTCGTCCAGTTACATAAGTCGTGTTGGCACTTGAGTTTAGAGTTGGACAGCTTTTTCCCAAAAGTCGAGATAATATTTGTTCTCTGATGGGAAGTCTAGTAACCGGGGGTATTCACGTGACCCGTTGTTTACTCTCGCGTAAAATGACGACCCTGATTAGACTAGTGATTTAGAAATTTCGCATATGCCAATGATAGGGAGCCTAGTAACCGGGAGTATTCGCGCGACCCGTTGTTTACTCTCGCGTAAAACAGCGACCTTGATTCGGACATGCAAGAATTAGCTATTCGAGTTGTTTCTCCGCTGTGGAGGGGAACTTAGTAACTAGAAGCATCCATGTGCCCCATGAGTGTCTTTTACGTCAAACGGTTTCCCAATACATGAGAATGGAAGTTCCACCATAGGATTATCCCGATGAAACATCCCGAGATCCGAACCTAGTGGTTAGCTCGAATCAATTTCTTGAGCATATATATAAGGGAATACTGTCCGAGGGTTATTTGTTATGAAACTCGTGAAAACTTTGCCATTAGACTGTGGAACGGGACGAACTAGCTTGTTTTTTTTAACCTTTCATATTTGACGGTCGATTAGATTCACGTTTGTTAATCTTTGAGCTGGATTTTCTTCATGAACGAGTGATTAGGACTGAACTTGGTTACTTTGTGGAATCAGTGTTCTGAGTGTAGCTCGCTATTACGATACTCGTATTATTCAGAGAGAATTTCAGGATAGTATTGATTAGGTTGAGCACTATGAGTTGCACGATTATTCACGATATTCTTTTGTTTGAAATTGATAACTTTTGCTTGAGGACAAGCAAAGGCTCAAGTTTGGGGGTATTTATTAGGCGTATTTTTATGCGCTTTTATATCATTTATATCCATCTTGAGCCTAAATCAGCATAAATGAGCTTTTAATGCATTATTTTTATATGTTTTGCAGGAAATCGGAGTCCGGAAGCCGAAACAATGAACAACGGGCAAAAACAGCAGTTTTTGGTCATGAGCCGCGACACCCATGAGCTGAGCCGCGGCACACGCAAGAGACTAGCAGAGTGCTGAGTAAACTGTACTCTGTGCCGCGGCACAGATTTAGTGAGCCGCGGCACAGAAGAAATAAACAGCACCCAGGCATCCCGCTGAGTGCCGTGAGCCGCGGCACAGATTAAGTGAGCCGCGGCCCACAGGGCGGTTTTGGAGTGTTCTCCGCGGTTTTGGGCCGTTTTGGAGCCGACTCTCGACCTAATCACACAGACGCATTTTGGAGGCTGAAGACGACTATAAATAAGCACCTTAGGGCTGAAAAAGGAAGGGGGGCATCGATCAGAAGGAATTCGGAGGTGGATTAGAGCAAGGGCGAAGAACACAAGGAGGAGATTTGTGGGCGACGACAAGACCACGGATCCCTACTGTTTTTCTGCATCTTAGTTTCTAGATTTATTTGAGTAGGATTTTGATTGTAGCCGATTTCATGACGGTTTGATTATTTATTATTATTTCGATTTTACTCGTTATTCTATTAAATTGGATTCTCCTTACTGTTCTTAATGCTTTTTAATTGTCTGGCCAACAGTTAATTTGTTTTGAATGTCTTTATGGATTCGGGAGATGAAATTTATGCATAGTTCTTGTGATACGAATCATAATTTTCGTGAGATAGGGATATACTCATGGAATTGTGAAGCCTATTTATTTTAGGAATTCTTGAACTGTTTTAGCTATTAATTATCTAATTCGAATAGGGATATATCGAGTTAATAATTTGTAGTATTTTCTATCGACCTTGGGAAAGGCTTTAGAATAATTTAGGAATTCATGGCTTACAATCAATTGAATAAAAGTGAATTGAATTGAATAAATATCATTCCTGATTGTTTGAGGTGAAAATCATAATCCTACATCCGTATTAGTATTATTATTATTAGTACTATTATTTATTTTCGGCAATTAGTTTAGGTATAAATTCCATATAATTGTTCTTCAAATAAAATTGTGAGTCGACTATATTTTGGTACTTAGTGAAATCAGTCCTCGTGGGAATGATACTTTACTTATCACTTTATTACTTGTTGACACCGTGCACTTGCGGCATATTGTGAGGGATTTCCCACAACATTCATGAACAAATATCCATTGCCTCGTATTGATGATTTATTGGATAAACTTCACGGAGCTGCTATATTTTCTAAGATCGACTTGAGGTCCGGGTATCATCAGTTGAGGATTCGAGAGTCAGACATTTCGAAGACCGCTTTTCGTACTCGCTATGGGCATTATGAGTTCGTAGTGATGCCTTTTGGACTGACTAATGCACTGGCGGTATTCATGGAGTTGATGAATCTAGTTTTTATTAATTACTGGATTACTTTGTAGTTATTTTTATTGACGACATTCTGATTTACTCTCCTGGCCATGAAGAGCATGAACGCCATCTCCATCAAGTTCTCAATGCGTTGAGGCGGGAATAGCTTTATGGGAAGTTTTCCAAATGTGAATTCTAGATGCCTGAGGCTATTTTTCTTGGGCATGTGATATCAGCCGACGGGGTGAGAGTAGACCCATAGAAGACAGAAGCTATCCGAGACTGGCTACCTCCGAAGAACGTAAAGGAAGTTCGTAGTTTCCTGGGTCTAACAGATTATTACGGACATTTCGTGGAAGGTTTTTCCAAGATTGCGCAACCGATGACTAACCTGTTGAGGAAGGATAATAAGTATTTGTGGTCATAGGCATGTTATCAAAGTTTTGATGAACTCAAGAGTCGATTGATATCAGCACTTATTTTGGTTCTACCAAAAGGAACGGAGGGATTCGTGGTGTATAGTGACGCGTCGAGACAGACCGTTGGATGTGTACTTATACAGGGAGGGAAAGTTATTGCCTATGCATCGAGACAATTGCGACCCTATGAAGTTAACTATCCGACCTATGATTTGGAGCTAGCAGCCATGGTGTTTGCTTTGAAAATCTGGCGTCACTATCTGTATGGAGTCACCTGTCAGATCTTTATTGATCACAAGAGCCTGAAGTACATTTTTACTCAGAAGGAGTTGAACACGAGGCAGAGAAGGTGGCTAGAACTAATTAAAGACTATGATATCGATATCCTTTATCATCCGGGCAAAGCAAATGTGGTTGTCGACGCCTTGAGTCGTAAGACAGTACAGGAGAAGATGCTTGCCCGCTTGACAGTTCAGAGAGAATTGCAGTTGGAGTTCGTGAGGTCGGAAATTGACGTCTGGTTACAGCGTATTCAGGGAAAACTCTGCACACTTGAGATTTTCTCATCCCTTGATGATATAATCAGATTGAAGCAGGTTACGGACCCATTCTTATCTCGAGTTCGAGAAGAAGTAACTCAAGGGAAAGCCCCTGGATTTGTGATCCACGAGGATGGATTGATACGCTTCAGGAATCGAGTTTGTGTACCCGAAGACGAAGAGTTGAGGAACTCTATCCTGAAAGAGGCTCACGCTACCCCGTACTCCATTCACCCGGGATCTAGCAAGATGTATAAGGATTTGAAACAATGTTATTGGTGGGGGAATATGAAGCGTGAAGTTGCAGAGTTCATTTCGAGATGTTTAACCTGTCAGCAAGTTAAGATTGAGCATCAGCGACCCGCAGGAATGCTGAAACCTCTCTCAATTCCCGAGTGGAAATGGGAGGACATATCGATGGATTTTATCACTAGCTTGCCGACGAGTCATCGGGGGATGAATATAATTTGGGTGATTGTAGACTGTCTAACCAAAACAGCCCACTTTTTGGAGATTAAAGACACGTGGGGACCCGACAGATTGGCTCAGCTGTTTATTAAAGAGATTGTAAGGTTACATGGTACCCCCAAGAGTATTGTATCGGACCATGACGGGCGATTCGTGTCTCACTTCTGGAAAGCAGTTCATCGTGCGATGGGTATGTAGTTAAACTTCAGTACGGCATTTCATCCGCAGACTGATGGTCAGTCTGAAAGAACTATCCAAACTCTAGAGGATATGTTGAGGGCATGCGCTCTTGATTGGAAAGATGATTGGGAAGCCCAAGTGCCTTTGGTGGAATTCACTTACAATAATAGTTGGCATGCTTCGATTCAGATGGCACCTTATGAAGCATTGTATGGCCGTCGTTGTAGGTCTCCTTTGTGTTGGGACGACCTGTCTGAATCTTTGGGTACGGAACTCGATATGTTGTTTGCAGTCCGTGAGAAGATCGCTCTGATTAGGAGTCATTTGTTAACGGCTCAAAGCCGACAGAAGTCTTACGCAGACAACTGTCGATGACTTCTCGAGTTCGAGGTCGGCGACCATGTACTAATGAAGGTGTCCCCTACTAGAGGTTTTTTTCATTTTGGGAAGAGTGGCAAGCGGAGTCCGAGGTATATCAGGCTATTTGAGGTTTTGGAACGAGTAGGCGATCTGGCCTATCGTCTGGCATTGCCACCAGCTCTGAGTCGGATTCATAACGTGTTTCATGTCTCCCAGTTGAGGAAATATGTTGTTGATCCGAGTTATATACCTCAGTTTGATGAGATCGAGATATTGGAGGATCATTCGTACGAGGAGCGTCCCGTACAGATACTTGAAAGGAGGATCAAACAGTTGCGGAACAATATGATTCCCCTACTGAAGGTTCAGTGGTCATGACACGGAGTCGAGGCGGATACGTGGGAGACGGAGAGCAACATGCGAGAGAGGTATCCTGAGTTGTTTACCCCTTAGTTTCGAGGACAAAACTCCTTTTAAGGGGGGAGTATGTAATATTCGACAGTGATTTCTTATATACTGTTGTATTGTTCGAATAATTTGAGTATCTTTGTAATCATGTTACATCCAATTAATGTTTATTTAGGGATATATATCAGAATAGACTTGATTATGATTATCATCACATTGTGGTTGAATTCTTGACGTTGTGTAGATTGTTACATTTTTGGGCTAGAAATTTCTGTGTTTAACGTATGCTAAGGCTTTAACCTAACGTATGCTATTTCATTGGCTTTACGTATGTAATGGTGTGCCGGTTATGTACGTAATGCTTGGAATCTTATCTGATCTCCCTTTCAGCGTGGGGGGCTGGACATGATGTGGATAGATGGCCTTTTCGAGGCAGCCAGGTTTACATACATTACGTACATAAGGCCATGGTCCATAACGTACGTAATGATGTTAGTGTTTTGAGACAGTATTATCTGGAGGCAGATTACGTACTTAACACTTGCGGTGTAGCGTACGTAAAGGGGTTAGCGTACGTTACTTCATGCGATAACATACGTAACGAGTTGTGCAGTTTATAAAAAGACAGCTTGTGTCTTTCATTTGCATGTCCAAACTCCGATTTTTCTCTCCAACAATCATCCCTCTGCCTCACTAGACCATTTTTACACCCTTCCAACTTGTGTTTGAGCTTTGCATCTTGGATTAGAGCTTGTTGATTGGAAGTTTAGAGTTGTTCTTGTAGCTTGGAGTGTGTTCTTGTGTTCTTGGTGGTTGTTCTTCGTTTCTGAAGGTATGTTGTACGATTCTACTCTACATTTCCGTAGTTATGATGTTAGTAATATAGTATACTACACCTAGTGTTGAATTAATCAAGTAAAACATGCTTGTAGTTAAGCTTTTTAACACTTATTGATGAATATGGTAATTAAGGGTTTGGAATGAGGTGTTCTTGATGTTTTAATGGTAATGATCATGTTTAATAGAATCATACTCTTCCTGCTAGATTATTAACATCCTTAAGACATTAATAATCCTTAGTTTCATCATAGTTAAGTGTAATCAATAGAATTATCGACATAAAATGTATTAGAACACCTTGATGAATGTTAGAAACTAGAGTGTTGTTCTTGAACCTAAACTTCAACTTCATTTTTGTTTTTGGCTTAGCCAAGCCTTTGTAAGATGAAAAAAGATATTGTTGAAGAAAACCAAACTCTTATATGTTCATGATAATCGGTCGTAATGATGCCTTAGTAATATATTGGACATCATAATAAGTTGATAATGTTCTTAGAAAGATATTGTTGATCTTTGGTGATGTTCTTGGAAAGTTAAGCGATATAAGATGATATGAACAAACACAAATGATTGTTTAACATGTTCTTGATAAATTCTTATTCATAAAGAATCATGCGAATATTTGAGAATATCTTGTAAACCGATCATAAGAATGACTTGAGGTAAATAGAGTTCTTGAAATAGAATTTTGATATCTTGAGATAGTTGAACTATTCAAATTGAATTTAGGGTGTCGTCTCACTGAACTCGATATCGATGATTATATGGATGTGTTATTGAGTGAAATGTATTTCATTCAAGGTCGATTGTTCGAGTAACCGATATTAGTCGAGGACTGTCCATTCGTTCGACAAGGGAGGATTATTCTCGTCTCCGTATTGAGGCGAGTTATCTTGCATGGTTATAATGATGATTGAATTCTTGTGATGATTATAAGTTTCGTGTATATGAAACACTTATTGAATCGGTGATTCGTAGTTCGGTATTGATCTTGATGATGTTCCGTTTCTCATCATGGGATTGCATTCCCAAGTTCGTCACTTTGAATCGTTGATCTCATTGATCCTTATTGTCACTTCGGTGAGTTCTTGATCCTTAATCGGATATGTGATTTGTTGAATTCGTTGTCATGTTGTATCGTGATATATTTGGAATTATATATGCGTGCCGATTGGTTATTGTGTAGGATTTTTAGCCAGGCACAGATATAGTCATACGTGCATGTTTCCGTATTGGACTGTGCACACGAGATGTAGTTCATGAGGCTAATAAATACATTGTCACACGTATATTCTAGATTCCGTATACGGGGTGGACATGTACACGGACACATTTTCGGATCGGGCGTACTATGATATCCATCTTGAGCAATATTATTTGATCGTTCATAGTCCATGTATGATTGGATATGTTCGACGGTTTGTGACTGATTGTTCATACACCCGAGGGGTATGTTCAATAGTCGTGGATGTTTTCTATGAGATCTAATATATGTGAATTGTATAACTTCGGGGGAATCATTTATCATGTATAACTGACCCTGTGTTTTGGGCGAAGTACTTATGTTGTATTTTATGTCGAGGCAAAGTCAAGGCACGGGAAGAGCATGGTGACGGCGAAGGGTTCGAAGGATACTAGTTTGGGGGGCCCACGTCTTTTGTTGTCCGGTTATGTTCAAACCGTGTAATGTTACCTTATTCCGCTTTATTTGAATTATTGCTCAATTATTGTTTTGGAAGTATAATCCATCTCCATATGGTTTATACTTGTATTTCAGATCCTGTGTATAGTAAGGCCGCTGGCCATACTATTAATAAACTCCTAATCGGAGTAGTGACTATTTATTGTGGTTCGGCATCACAAGGTAATACATATTTAATATGTATTTTGGTATCGCCTGGTGGGTCCCAGTGTGGGGTCCACGACACTGTAATAGCCGCCTTTTGGGGTGTTACAATTTTAGTATATCGTTGCAAATTACTAAAGCAATGATTATCATCAATTTAACAGTATATAAATACATCATGGAATCTTTAACACTTATCGGTGCAGGTCCCATGAGGTCGGTAGATGCTTGACGTGTCTCGAGTAAATTTTGTCGACTTTGAAAAACTTTATTTTCTAAAAGTATGTTTAACTTGGTTAACATGGCTGCAATACCATATTCTGTAATATTCCAAACCCTGGGTAGTTACTGCGCCGTGGATCCCTTGAGGGACCCAAGGCTATGTTATTCAGAATTAACACAAGTATAAATTTTAAGAAAATCTTGATTATTAAACAACCATCCGAAAGGAAAGTCAAGGTACACATGGTTTTTATTTTTTACATTAGATGTTTGAATAGAAAATAAACCCAGAGTTTAGATAAAATATACTTCTTGACTTATTCTTGCCGTCAAGCATTCCCCGCGGCCTCATGATTCCAAGTCTGCACCCCAGATGTACCTGCGACTGGAAAAACTAGCCCATAATCAGGTCAGTCACACATATATATCACAAATGAACATGTTCATCTTATGTGTTTATCAATTGGAAAAGATTTCACTAGATGTATATATCTTAGTGTAAATATCCACAACACATGTCCCCAATATCCGGACAGTGTATCAATCAATAATCACAAATACATACCCCCAACAAGGATTGTGTATTCAATCACAAACACATATCCCCAATATCTGGATAGTGTATCAATCTACCACCCCCAATATCCGGTTGCACATCTCCAATATATTGATGCGGAAATGAACGTTTTCTTATGTCCCCACAAGGACAATCCTCAGCTTTCACATATCACATTTTACATATTCCAAATTGTTTCAAAAAACATCACATCTGGTCCATATAACATCAACACACAATTTGCAAAATTTATAACCGAGCAAGTCAAAGAAACTTGCCTTAATCATCGTGGTTGTAAAAAGCGTGTCTCACTTGGTCTGACAATCCAAGATTTGAACCTTGTCAGAATTTATATTCCTATATCAATGGTTGATTTACTACAAAAATTCTATTCGACACTCTTAATCCTATTTTTGGTATTATAATGTCGTCTATTTAACGTACCGAATAATATTCGATTATCTTATACAAATCAATCTAGTTCAAAATAGACATTCTTGAATTTATTACAATGAGTCTTCGCTATTGATTTATATTTAATAATCGAGTATTACTTAATTAACTTGTCAAGTTATTTGATTATAACTAAACATTTCATTGCAATTATATTGTAATAATTTTTGTTTAAGATTATAAATTACTACAACTAAATATTTCATATAATTGATTATTACATCTCAATAATCAATATTAAATCAACGTTATAATGTAATAATCCATTAGATCAATATTAAATTTGTAATGCCCCAATTTCACATATATTTTTATTGTGAATTATTGACAACATGTTCAATTTTGTTAAAGTAATGCTCGAATAATTTTTCGTTTAATTCATTTCATTTTCATGATCATGCAAATTCATTTATTTCACCACAATTTATGTCGTTTCATCTCTCATTATATTTAATCGTGTTTCATCTCGTCAATTCTAGGCCCGAGTCGAATTCATTTAATTATGCCCAAAATATTATTTAGCCTAATAACTATAATAATAATTATTAATTACTATTATTATTTTAGTTTATTTAAACCCAACTGTTTTTAGTTAGCAAAAATGGTTATATTTAATATTTATTATTTTAAACTCAATCATTATTATTAATATTATTGTGGCCCATATTAATGTTGTTGGCCCAAATAGCTTGGACTGAACCAAATATGAGCACATCTCAAACCCACCTATTATTTTTCCCCAGCTTTTCACCCATCTATTATTTTTCCCCAGCTTTTCTACCCTATATCTAATTCCTAATATAGTATAAATACCATACTATACTCACACACCCTAGAATACTCAATACATGCAAAAGCACTCTCTACAAAATTGTTCACGGCAACTGCAAATCATCTATTTCCTCTATCGTCTTCTACAAAATTATCAGCTTCTCTAACGCTTAGTTCTCGAGTTTAACTTAACGAGAGAAAAGAAGAGAAATAGATGGAAATAAAGAAAAAAAAAAATATTTGGTGTTCCTGAGTTTTTCAATGAAAAAAACGGAAAAAAATGGAAGGAAAACTTTTCCTCCCAACTTTCCTTCTGATTTGGAAGAATTTGGAGAGAAAAGAATAAAATAGTTAATTTTCCTTTTACTTCCTTCCAACTCGAGAACACAAAATACAATTTTCTTTCACTTTCCTTTCTCTTATTTTCTCTCCTAACTTTCTTTTACTTTCTTTTATTTCCTTTACTAAAACTCAGGAAAGGTAAATTAAATCTTCTCTCTGATTTTTATTTTTCGTCATCCTCATCACATAATCACTTTTCATTTAGCAAATCTTTACCAATTATTAAAAAAACTCCCTGCTCAAGGCATGCTTTCTCGGTCATCACAAACCACCTCATTACTTACACAAACCTGCCATCTTGACACGAACTAAAAAAATATGCCACTCCGTTTCAACCCTTCACCAGCCGAGTGACAAGCTGTAGTCGATTTCAGTCAGTCGAGTTCATCAAAATCCTAGATCCCAAAATCAGAACCAAAACAGAATCAGAAAACTGATACCCTGGCCGCTGGAAAATGCTCCACCCTTATCGGCACCAACAACCGCCGCGCGTTTGTAACTGCCATCACCATCGTCTTAGCCACACGAACCACCGGATCCCCAACCCTGCGACCCTGCACCTCCATTCCCGACTCATTGTGCGTGTTTGAGTGTGTGCGTTTGTTTTCCTTTAGTGTGTCGGTATGTGGGTGTGAATTTCTGAATTTGAGACAGATTGCGAGGGTCAAAGACAGAGCAACATAGAGAGAGAGAGATGAGAAAAGGGGATCTGATGTTCAAAGGAGAGTCTCGGCTGATGTTAGCGAGAAAGACGATTTTTATATTCCTGACTTTTGGTCCAATTCATTTTAAGCCGCCAGAGTTCCAAACCTCTCAATTGGACCGCCAATCAACTCTTCAGTTTATTCAATTTCATTCCTCATATGTTTAGTTCCTTCAATTCTATTTCAGTCGGTTTCTCAATAATTAGAATTAGACCCTTGTTGACCAAGCCATTAAAATATTGACTTTTCAAATATCCAATTTAATTCTTTTACTTTATTTTCAATTATAGATTATTATTAGTAATAAGTTGTTGTTGTTATTATTATTATTATTATTATTATTATATGTAGATAATAATCAAGATTTACGGGCCTGGAATTGTCGAGTCAAGCATCTTCATCACATTCAAGTTCAAGTTCTGCATTTTATCAAGTGTGGGAAATTTACTACGCTTTTGTTTATTTTAATCGCTTTATATATTGTCTTGTATGTGCGTGAAATCAGGCAGAAGCACTTAAATGTACAAATCAGTCAGAACCACTTAATTGTTCAAATCAGTCAAAAGCACTTAATTGTGCATAAAGCCTTCTGGGTAGCCGACGGGCTTCAGAACATATGAGTCATGTTGCTTATATGTAATATCCGGAATTTCTACTACTTTTGTTTAATATTATTTTATTCGAGTTATATTGTACAACGTGGAATCTATACAGTATGGATAAAATAATTGAAGGACTGAGACATATGTATTGGTATAATTACTGTATTTGGTTGACAGTTGTATTTAAAGATATTGTGTGTTGGGCGTAACATATGAGAATATTGTTGGAAGTAGTATACGTATTCACTATGTCGTATGTTCGTATTCTGTATGTCGAGACGTTGGACAAGAATAGCTGAAATGGCTAAGTGTAGCATTATTAGCGCACGCTATCGTGCAGGTTTAGCGCACGCTAATGGTAAATGATAGCGCACGCTAGTGCAGAACAGCTCAGAGGGAATCTACGTGTGGACCCGACCACTTTCGGTGCATGTGCCGACGAAGTCAACGAATGTTTGTTGTGAAGGATTAGCGCACGCTAATGCATGTTGTTAGAACACGCTAACATCAGGTCGGACAAAAGGGAATCTTATCCTTGTCAGAGCTGTCGGCGTGTGGACCATCTTCGGAGCTTACAGACAAACGAGTCAACTACACACTATGGATGAAAGTTTGCGTATGTTAAATGGAGGCCTTTACGTACGCTATTGCATGGGCGTTGCGTACGCAAATCATTATATGCAGTAAGGCAGTAGCCTCTGGACCGCGATAGCGCACGCTAACAAGGACAGTTAGCGCACGCTAATAATAGTCAGTATATATATGTGCAGTTGGCCATTATTCTTCATTTCGTCCATTCTTCCTTGCAAACGATAGAGAGGGTTCTGAGAGAGATGTTTGAAGTTCCAAACACTGGATTATGGTGGAGTTAATCATCCATAACAACATTTGAAGCTTAGAAGTGAGTGAGAATGGATTCAACTTTGAAAGCAATCCATTCCTTCAAAGAGGTAATTACTCTTCACTTTGGAATTTCATTTTAGATTATATATGATGTCCTTGAGTTGATAATCGTCATGTATATGAGTTAACAAGTATGATTATGAGATTGGTTACCGAGTTATGTTAATGTTATTGTTGATATACGTGTATTGATATGATTTGAATGGTTTCAAATTGTGTTGTTTATCTTCAAAGAGATATGTTGGCTAATGTCTTCCTTCAATTCAGATCTTTGATGTTGTTGTTGTTGTTGGTTTCTTTATATGATAGTGAACATGGCGATGATTATGAATTCTTGGTATTCATAAGTTGATATTGAGGAAAAGATGATATATGAATATATGAATTGGATTAAGAGTTGGATCATTACCTATATATTAAAGGATATCGGATTTCGTTGTTTTGATAGCTATGAACATGGTTCAGAATCACTTAGTGTTCTTGATAATCGCCATATGTTGATCGGTATCTGAAATGCATGCAACTTCATGTCATTAGTGCACGCTAGTGTTACTAGCTAGCGCATGCTAAAGGGAGCGACTTAGCGCACGCTATGTTATGTGTTTAATGTGCGCTAAGTAGGCAGACAGTGCAGTATTTTTCGTGTTGTGGTTATGAATTCATTATGGTTTGAATTGGATTGATCAGACTAGTGGTTAATCGAGATATTGTAGAACCGTTGGTTTGTTGATTGGATTGTTAATTGTTATCGAACTTGTTGTTCATCGAATTACTGTAATAGATTGAGAATACTGATCGGTGATTATAACCGTGTGTTGCGGTCGAGCTCGAGAATGTTCATAGATTGCTTCGATCGGGGCTGAAGAGTTCGTAAACGACGGAAAGGAATTGATAACGGCTTCATCGGTATCGAGGCAAGTTATTACTTGCTCAGTTTATAATATTTAATGAATGGTTTTCGTTTCCTTCGTTTATAATTCGTATAGCAATGTTTATAATCGTAATCACAGGAGGTTTTGGATTATAAGTTGTATTCGAGTTTTGGGATTTAAATCATAATGTATATGATTTACATTTTTTGTTAGTATACTTGGTATCGAGGATACATCGTGGTATAGACGAAGACGTGAATTATCTACCGTCCGTGATATTTTGGATCGTCGAATATTCAGAATAATGGTTCGTGATGGTTTAGACATCGAGATTGCTCTCGAAGAACTCAGGGCAAGTACTCTAATCATTTTTGTCATTTGTGTCGATTATGTTGTGATACATTCATGTATCGTTGTTGTCATGCATTTGTGCATTGTTGTTGTTGTTGGGATTCCACAGAAAATAAACGCAGCGGAAGAATAAACGAAATCCCTAAGAGGATCGATCAAGTAACGTATATACGAAAAGAAAAATACGAAGATCAAGGAATCAAAGTCCCATACCTATGATGTCTCTGAAAAGCCTTCGTATGATGATGATGATGATGATGAGCCCTTCGTTCCAAGCACCTAAAGCAAGATGCCTCTACTTCACACGCCGGAACTTGATGGAAAAATCGACAAGCTTCCTTTCTTCAAGAATGCGGCTAGGGAAGCTTGTAGGAATTTTTTCTCTCAATGTATTCTTCTTATATCTTGTCTCTAAGATCAAGATGAAGTTTTCAACCTTACACTCTCTCTCAAATTCGTGATTTTGAGTTCTTACAAGAAGAAGTTGTCCTCTCTCCTTTTTAAAGACTTTTATTTATAAAAAAATGAAAGTCTACCTTTAACACATGATTGAGGGTATCAAATACACCTCACATATGTCACCTAGTGACATAAAATAAGTATAAAAGAGACAAGAGAGGGAGGGGGGCGGCCTTAAGGAAAATTTCCAATAAGATGGGTCGAATTTACTCGGCTCGTGTACTGGATGTTCGTCAAAACGAATCCCTCGTGTACCGGATGTTTGTCAAACGAATCCGTTTTATTTCCAATGTGTTTGGCCTAATTAATTAATCCAATTAGTTAATTATATCAAACACAAATATATATTTCTCTAAGAAATATAATTTATGAATTAAAGTAATCACCCAGTAACCTACTTACAATTCATAAGACCGCTATTTGATTAATCCGATAAATCAAAATTATATATCTAATATCTAATATTACAAGAGAGATTATTAATTCATATTTATCCATCAATGATCCTATTGCGCGACTCCGTAGGTTCGTCTCAGCCGGCATTGGGAGGAACCAATAGTGCGGGCAGCACTTAGCCAGCCTAGCGGGCCGCACTGTAAACCCCGATTGAGAACGAATGAACGAATAATTCCAGAACCATTATGTCGTGAATACTATATATGTATAGACCCTTCATCAGATGTCCCGGTCAAGTCTTCGGGTCACGGTAAAGTCAAACCCTACTGTTGACTAAACTCTATACATGTGTTAATGCAAATCAAGAGCGACTGATTAATAGTGTATCTAATACAACTATATCAGAATGCTTTGGCCAAAGACTTATGATCTTATTTGCCATTAACCGTATAGGACATTCGCCTGCTCACTAACAGGAGATAGAATCCTTTCTTGGCGTACAACGAAGACTGCTACCTGCCCGCATAGTCCGCACTTCTAGGTCGACTCAGCAATTAAGCAAATGAGTCTAACTACTCTAATGAAAAACTAAACGTCACATGCACATCTTCTACTGAACCCTCAAGTCAAAGGTCCACGTATACTATCACAACCTTTCGATTCGTCATCAACTCTCCGAGAGTGAATACCGTGTGACTGAATCGAGTATAAGTCGTGTTCGAATATACTGGTCCCACCAATATACTTATAACTATGCTATCAAGACGTGCACACATCCTAGCATCAGTTATACAAGTCTTATTAAAACTTAATGTCCTGTTATGTTTTATCGACTTGCGAACTAGTTAAGCATTCGAGCTCTAAACACTTCTAGTGCCTATCTCCTTATCTCCATAAGGAGTAGAATGTTCACTCTCAAATGGAAGGACTATTATTCTATATACCAAATCACAATGCCAGTGATATACAATAATATAGAAATAATAATTGCCTTATTAAATATAATATTCATAATTACAATACAATTGCTCTCACTCTCTCATCCTCTGAGTGGCATTCGAGGGCATATTCCTAACAATCTCCCACTTGAACTCAATGCCACAAACTATGGTCTCTAATACCCATACTCTCCAGATGTCTCTCTAAGACCTTCTGAGATAGTGGCTTGGTAAGCGGATCAGCAACGTTATTTGCTGTGTCTACTCTCTGCAGTGTAACATTCCCATCCCGAACCATTTCTCTAACAAAATGATATTTTCTCACAATATGTTTGGTGTTGTGGTGAGCCCTAGGCTCCTTAGCCTGTGCAACAGCTCCGTCGTTGTCACAAAATAGTGTCACGGGATTCTCTGCGTTAGGAACCACTTGAAGTTCCTCAGTGAACTTCTTTATCTAAAAAGCTTCTTTAGCAGCCTCTGTGGCTGCCTGATATTCGGCTTGACATGTAGAGATAGCAGTCGAACTTTGCTTGGCACTTCTCCAAGAAACTGCCCCACCATTCAGAGTAAAGATATACCCTGATGTGGACATCTTAGCATCCATGTCCCCCGAAAAATCTGAGTCTGTATAAACCATCACTCTTAGTTCTCCACCGCCGTATGTAAGAACCAAGTCTTTAGTCCTCCTTAGGTACTTAAGAATGTTCTTTACAGCAGTCCAATGTTCCTGCCCTGGATTTGACTGAAACCGACTTACTATGCTCACATCATAGGCAATGTCCGGTCTAGTGCAAATCATTGCATACATAAGGCTACCTACTGCCGAAGCATAAGGTACCTTGATCATTTCCTTTCTATCTTCCTCACTTTGAGGACACATCTCTAAGGAAAGTTTTGCACCATGTTGCATAGGTAGAAACCCTCTTTTAGAATCTTCCATCCTAAATCGCTTCAGGATCTTTTCTATGTAGAGGACTTGGGAAAGACCTAACATTCTTTTCGCTCTATCCCGGTAGAGACGAATACCCAGAATATAGGTAGCTTCTCCCAAGTCTTTCATTGAGAACTCTTTAGAAAGACAAGCTTTCACAGAACTGAGAATTCCTACGTCGTTTCCTATAAGTAGAATGTCATCTACATATAGTATTAAGAACGCAATTTTGCTCCCACTAACCTTCTTGTAAATGCAGGGCTCTTCTTCGTTTTGGACAAAATCAAACTCTTTGACTGTCTCGTTAAAACGAAGATTCCAACTCCGTGAAGCTTGCTTCAGTCCATAAATGGCAGGCTGAAGTTTGCATACTTTATGAATATTGGTTTGAGATATGAATCCCTTAGGCTGTTCCATATAAATCTCCTCCTCGAGGAATCCATTTAGGAATTCCGTTTTCATATCCATTTGCCATATTTCATAATCTAAGTGGGCTGCTATAGCAAGCATCATGCGAATAGACTTAATCATAGCTACAGGCGAGAAGGTCTCGAAGTAATCGATTCCTTCTCTTTGGGAATAACCCTTTGCCACAAGCCTGGCCTTATAGGTATCAACCTTGCCATCTCCATCAGTCTTTCTCTTATAGATCCATTTGTTTCCAATAGGCATTATGCCTTTAGGACGATCTACTAAAGTCCAGACATGATTAGCATGCATTGAGTCTATCTCAGCTTTCATAGCTTCTTGCCACTTGGTGGAGTCAACGTCTACCATCGCTTGGTCGTATGTAGAAGGATCATTCTCTTGACTACTTTCTGTCATCTCATGGACACCCAGTTCCTCTTGATGCAGATAGCCATACCTCTCAGGTAATTGAGAAATTCTACTAGACTTGCGAGGTTGTATTTGTATTTCAGAAGGTTCGGTTCTTATATCTTGCATAGGTGTCTCATTTGGTGTTTGTTTTATTTCTTCCAAAGAAATATTTCTACCTGCCCCTCCTTCCTAAATAAACTGATCTTCCAGGAAGTGTGCTTGTATAGCAACGATGATCCTATGATCTTCGTGCATGTAGAATAGATATCCCATGGAATCCCCTGGATATCCTATGAAACGACCTTTCACAGACCTAGTTTCTAATTTCTCTACTTTAGTCTTCTTGACATAAGCAGGGCATCCCCAAACCCTAATGTGATTAAGACTTGGTTTCCTACCTCTTCTCATCTCATGGGGAGTCTTAGGAACGGATTTAGAAGGACATCTGTTCAAGATATGCACAGCAGTAAGGAGCGCGTAACCCCATAGATAAATCGGTAGATCAGTATAGTTAAGCATGGAGCGAACCATGTCCAACAAGGTTCGGTTCCTTCTTTCTGATACACCATTTAATTGTGGAGTAGCTGGAGGAGTGAATTGTGACACTATTCCTAGTTCTTTTAAGAACTCATCAAATTCGGTACTCATGTACTCACCACCCCGGTCTGACCGAAGAGTCTTAACACGGTTACCTGTTTGATTTTCAACTGGGGCTTTAAATTCCTTGAATTTATCAAAAGCTTCAAACTTATGTTTCATTAAGTACACGAATCCATACCTGGTATGGTCATCAGTGAATGTAATGAAATACTGAAAGCCGTCTCGTGTCACTTCAAAAGGGCCACAGACGTCGGTATGGATCAATCCAAGTTTTTCAGCAGCTCTTTCAAAAGTCCTTGCAAAGGGTAACTTAGTCATTTTGCCTTGAAGGCAAGATTCACAAGTTGGATAGGGATCTGATCCCAATAGACCCGTAAGCCCATCTTTCTCCATTTTATGAACCTTGGTCTGACCGATATGACCAAGTCTAAGATGCCACTTAAGTGCTTGGTTCGTTTCATCCCTACCACGCTTCCTAGTTATAGTGTTCACAGTTGTCTTATTCTTTAAATTTAAATGGTATAAGCCATTTAATAATGTAGCAGTACCAACCAATTTATTTATGAAATAAATACGACAGGACCCATCTCCAATAAAGAAATGAAATCCCTTTCGGTCCATGACCGGAATTGATACAATATTCTTATGCCCCTTGGGCAAAACAAGTACATCATCTAAAGTGAGAATAAAACCAGATTCTAAATCCAACATAAGGGATTCGATATCAGAAGCCTCGACACTATGCCCACTTCCGACGGTGACCATCACCTCCCCTGAATCCAGCTTCCTACTTCGTTCCAGATCCTGATTCATTGTACAAATGTGAGAACTCGCACCGGAATCAAGTATCCAAGAAGTAGAATATACAATTATAGAACAATTTGTTTCTAAAACCAGTAGTTCCGTACCTGAAGGCGAATTACGGTCAAGCTTTGGACAATACCTCTTCCAGTGGCCTAGCTCACCGCAGTTGCGGCATACATCCGTTTTCTTGGCCCCTTTGCTCTTTTGACCCATTGGGGCCTTGCCCCTTCCCTTGTCGATCTTGGCTATCGGACCTAACTGCTTCTTGTTAATTTTCTTCTTATTCTTGGACTTCCAAGTCTTAGAAGAAATCACAAGTGCAGCTTCCTTTCCCTTTGTCTTCATCTGAGACTGGGCAGTCGTCAGTTTGTTCATTAGCCCAGCTAAGTTACATGCAATCTCATTGCAGTTGAAGTTCATGACAAATTAGGAAAAGGAGTCAGGAAGTGACAGCAGGATAAGGTCAGTTTGGAGAGATGCATGCATCTGAAAATCAAGAGCTTCCAATCTCTCAATCATCGAGATCATCTTGAGGACATGGTCCCCAACCCTCTCTCCTTCCTTCATCCTGGCGCCGAATAATTGCTTTGATATCTCATATCTAGCAGTTCAGCTATGCTCTCCATAGAGCTCAGCCAGGTGCGCTAAGATGGCTCGTGAAGACGTCATCTTTTCATGGGCACGTTGAAGCTCATTGGTCATTGAGCCTAACATGTACCCTCGCATTCTTATGTCTTCTTTTACCCATTTCTCATAGGCATCGACATCTTTCTGATTGGCTCGGGTTCTTGCAGGAGCCGCTGGGATGTCCGCCTCCAAGACGTATCCCAGCATTTCCATAGTTAGGACAATCCTCAAGTTCCGAAGCGAGTCCACATAGTTCGGACCAGTCAGGACATTCTTTTCAAGTAGTATAGCGAGTGGGTTCATTGTCATATTGAGAGTTTTGTTAACTGCAGAGAATAAGTTGAGATTCGTTAGTGATTGTTTAATTATGATCCGAGTAATGAATTTAAGGACTTTCTTTATTCATAACTCGGCTCCCACTATTTTATCGGCATTTACACACTCCCATGTTAAATCCGGAAGTCTTGGGTGACTTCATAGTGGTGATCGATTTCTTTACAAAGTTTAATAGAGGGCAACCCATACGGTTTATATTCTATTATTCTTTATAAAGTGGTGTCTAATACCAACCCATCTAATGGATGATTCGATCTTCTTTTACCCCTAGTTCACTTGCCCTCAACCCATTCGGTTTCTATGGCTCGCTGAACTATCTAAGTTTAAACCGTCAACTCCTATTAGTCTGACAATTGAATCTTACCCGGCAACCCATACGGTTTATAGGGGTTTGATTTGTCACAACCAAAGGCATCTAATGCACTCTAGGAATTTATCAACTTTCCCCAAAAATATTACCCCAACATACTCGGAAGAATAATATTCCGGTTTAGATTTCAATTTTCCACGAGTTTGATGGAGGGTAGGAAACCTCGTAACCTTTATAACTTAGTGTTTGTAAGTGGGAGTATTAACGCGATTATATGTTACACTTTGCACATTAATCCGTTTATAAGCGCGGTTTATGGTTTGTCAATCATTCAAAATGAAAAACAATAAATAGCAACCTAGTTACTACCAACATATAGCTCATGGACTTTTTCCTAAGTATTGGGCCAAGCCAAATAAAGAAAGGAAAAATACAGTATTGATTCTTCGTCTTCTAGTCGGTCGTCTTCGGTCTTCGTCATAGCCATATGAATAATTACATCATTGAACAATATGTCCTATTATACATATTTTCTAGTAAAAATAAATAGGCTCAAAATGCCCTTTACAACCATATCGAATCGAACAAATCAACAACTAAGTCCACGAGCTATATCACCATCACATAAGGCATTCCATACAACATGTAACGGTAAATGAAATTAAATAATCAATTAATAAATTAATCCAATTAATATAAAAATTAATCTATTTAATTTCTACAATATTAATCAAATTAATATTTATAATCGTCATTTTAATCCGTTCAAAGTAATCCGGCCAAAACAATATTCTCGTCTAATAATTTCCCTTAATAAAAAGATATTCCAAATATTTTATTAAATCCAATTAAATCCAATTTAAATTTCGGAAATTATTACAACGAAATATAAACACAAAAATGGAGTCCCGGAAAATCCTATATCAGGCCCAGAATCGGTCCGAAAACCCGAGAACCGCCCAGACCGAGTCACTCTCGGCCACTGCCCGGCAGGATGGCCGAGCAGCTACAGTAGCCTACCGAGTCACTCTCGGCCGGCGAGCGGCCGATCGATGAGCTGCTGCCGGCAGCTGCGTATTCTTGCGGTATTCGTGTTTAACCCCCGTTTTTCTCATTTTTTCGACTCGCTTCCAAAACGAAAAAGTTTCTTAACTTCATGAAAAACTTATAAATCAACAAAAATCAAAATTTTCAGATTTATAATTCACATAGAAATAGTCAAAACTTGACTTACTACGAACGATTAAATTTCTTCGATTATATCTATTATGATTCTAAATCATAGACATCATCAAATAACATTCCAAATGCAAAGATTATCGTATATACGATATATTTGACCTCGCTCTGATACCACTATTGGGATTCCACAGAAAATAAACGCAGCGGAAGAATAAACGGAATCCCTAAGAGGATCGATCAAGTAACGTATATACGAAAAGAAAAATACGAAAATCAAGGAATCAAAGTCCCATAACTATGATGCCTCTGAAAAACCTTCGTATGATGATGATGATGATGAAGAGCCCTTCGTTCCAAGCACATAAAGCAAGATGCCTCTACTTCACACGCCGGAACTTGATGGAAAAATCGACAAGCTTCCTTTCTTCAAGAATGCGGCTAGGGAAGCTTGTAGGAATTTTCTCTCTCAATGTATTCTTCTTATATCTTGTCTCTAAGATCAAGATGAAGTTTTCAACCTTACACTCTCTCTCAAATTCGTGATTTTGAGTTCTTACAAGAAGAAGTTGTCCTCTCTCCTTTTTAAAGACTTTTATTTATAAAAAAAATGAAAGTCTACCTTTAACACATGATTGAGGGTATCAAATACACCTCACATATGTCACCTAGTGACATAAAATAAGTATAAAAGAGACAAGAGAGGGAGGGGGGCGGCCTTAAGGGAAATTTCCAAGAAGATGGGTCGAATTTACTCGGCTCGTATCGATGTTCACAAAACGAATCCCTCGTGTACCGGATGTTTGTCAAACGAATCCGTTTTATTTCCAATGTGTTTTGACTAATTAATTAATCCAATTAATTAATTAATTATATCAAACACAAATATATATTTCTCTAAGAAATATAATTTATGAATTAAAGTAATCACCCAGTAACCTACTTACAATTCATAAGACCGCTATTTGATTTATCCGATAAATCAATATTAGATATCTAATATCTAATATTATAAGAGAGATTATTAATTCATATTTATCCATCAATGATCCTATTGCGCGACTCCGTAGGTTCGTCTCAGCCGGTATTGGGAGGAACCAATGAGTGCGGGCAGCACTTAGCCAGCTTAGCGGGCCGCACTGTAAACCCCGACTGAGAACGAATGAACGAATCATTCCAGAACCATTATGTCGTGAATACTATATACGTATAGACCCTTCATCAGATGTCCCGGTCAAGTCTTCGGGTCACGGTAAAGTCAAACCCTACTGTTGACTAAACTCTATACATGTGTTAATGCAAATCAAGACCGACTGATTAATAGTGTATCTAATATGACTATATCAGAATGCTTTGGCCAAAGACTTATGATCTTATTTGCCATTAACCGTATAGGACATTCGCCTGCTCACTAACAGGAGATAGAATCCTTTCTTGGCGTACAGCAAAGACTGCTACCTGCCCGTATAGTCCGCACTTCGAGGTCGACTCAGCAATTAAGCAAATGAGTCTAACTACTCTAATGACAAACTAAACGTCACAGTCACATCTTCTACTGAACCCTCAAGTCAAAGGTCCACGTATACTATCACAACCTTTTGATTCGTCATCAACTCTCCGAGAGTGAATACCGTGTGACTGAATCGAGTATGAGTCGTGTTCGAGTATACTGGTCCCACCAATATACTTATAACTATGCTATCAAGACGTGCACACATCCTAGCATCAGTTATACAAGTCTTATGAAAACTTAATATCCTGTTATGTTTTATCGACTTGCGAACTAGTTAAGCATTCGAGCTCTAAACACTTCTAGTACCTATCTCCTTATCTCCATAAGGAGTAGAATGTTCACTCTCAAATACAAGGACTATTATTCTATATACCAAATCACAATGCCAATGATATACAATAATATAGAAATAATAATTGCCTTATTAACTATAATATTCATAATTACAATACAATTGCTCTCACTCTCTCATCCTCTGAGTGGCATTCGAGGGCATATTCCTAACAGTTGTCGTACATTGTGTACTGTTGTTTTGTGCAGTTGTGCATTGTTGTCATATGTCCACCATGCGTTGGTTTGACGGGATCAACATGGGATATCTATAGCTGTGTGCACTGGATCGTTGGACAGGTAATGCCACCATGCGTTGGGCCGACGGGATCATCATGGGGATCTATAGCTGTATGCGCTGGATCGTTGGATTACCATATGTGTTGTTGTTATTGTGCATACTTATATTATGGGTTGCCATAAGTATACAATGTCGTTATTGATGTGAGCATATTGGCGTTGTCATATGAGTATGCATTTGTAGGTCTTGTGTTAGGACCATGTCCGTATGTTGTGTTGATCTGATCTTGGATTAGACTGACGTGATTTCATCGTGGCATTTCATATCTTGAGGTATGTTTCGTATTTCCTTTGGTATTTGTCTTTGATGGACAATCGATTATCGTGTTGGGATTTGATGACGTTATTTCGATGGATCGAATTGGTCAGAGTTGGTATATTTCTGTATTGCGGGTTATGATGATGTTTTGAGAATCTTGGGTACTGCTTGAGGTACCGTATGGATGTTTAGTTTGAGTTTATTGATTAATAGAGATTACGAGATGTGCATTGGGATAATGGTTACTCTGACGAGGATTATTCGAGTAAGTAAAGTTATGGAAGTAAGATTATATTGGTCGTATTCTTACTTAGTGTTTTCATTGGTATGTAATTATTGATGCGATATGATGGTTATCATTGTTAGATATTATGGCTGACCCCGTCGTGGGCTTTATTTTTAGGTTCTTAGATTATCAAGCTTGTAGCGGTCGTGAAGAGATGAGCTTACCGGAGGATACTGGCGAGGGCATGTATTTGTGTTTTGAGTTTCCTAATTAGTTCTTGTATTCAGCTGCTAGAGTATTTTAATTGTTTGTCTTTTTCCGTTGTGTGAGTATTTTTAAATGGCCTTTTGGTATCTGGTCACTTAGGTTACTTTGGCAATCGTTTTCTAAGTTATTTTGCTGGTACGTGTAAGCGATAGCTTAACGTATGTTTTTAAACTGTTGAGTTTTGGCATTTCGGGCCTTGTGGTTTCAAATGAGATTTTACGACGGTTTTGATAAACGGATTTTATAAAGTCTTCGAATTTTTTAAATAGATAATACCGTCGTTAGCCTCTTGGGCGTTTGTAAATGTTTGCGAAAATTTCCTTCAGCCTTGTGGGTTCCATCTCGGGGCCCACGGTGCTGTAATATTCCTGGATGGCTCTGGGAGTGTTACATTATACTTGCTAATATATTTAGAAATTAACTTAGACATATTGCGTAACCTCCATACTGAGCGAGTTGAAAGCTCACCCCATTATATAACCCTTTCAGGTTGAGGAGATCGATGTGGCCTACGCTTGAGTGTGGGATGATCAAGATTCATTAACAAATGTTTTTTATTTCAATCTATGCTTTATGAACAAGTATTCGAATTGTTTTAATTTCACAACAAATTATGTTTTGTTTAACAATGACTCGAGAATATTACTTGCGATAATTAAATTTGGTTTTTGAAAATGTATTTCCACTGCAATTATTTATTTATTCTTTTCTAAAAATTAAGCGGTATCCGAGCGGGTTTACGGTTCTGTTGACTCGTTAAACTGGTTTCTTTTTCCAAACTAAAATTTCATTTTCGCAAGTAGCCATTTTTTTTTTGCAATTATGATCATCCACCTAGGCCGCTCCACGTCGACTCCAAGGCACATTAAGTTATTATTATTCATTGTATGATAAATTCAGTATACCAGATCAACCATGATTCATGTATTAAAGATGCTTCTTAGCCTATTTTGTAAATAAGAATTTTACGATAAAGTATTTGGGCATGCAATTGTTTTCTTATAAATTCATAAATATATGTGTGACATGCGTTATTCATCATTGCTAAGGATCTCTGGTTCTCAACCCATGGATGAAATGCAATTCTTCATTTTATTTCTCCCTCTCGTTGGGTAAGTACCGAGGGATCATTGAGTGTGATATGCCTTAGTATAATGGCAACTCATGGATGTGGACGCCCACCCAACCGAGGTGCATATAATCTCGGTGATCGGAATGCCAACCTTGGTGCTGGAGCTGGTGGTGGTGGTAATGAAAGTCGGAATAACCATAATAATAACATGCCAGCTCCTACTCAAGCACAAGTTGTGCAACAGTTTCGGTGTTCTGCATCATCTCCAAATGGTTAAAGGTCACAGTTCTGGAAAAAAATCTCGCATCTATACTTTGACCCAAAAGGATGCATACGAGAATCCCAGTAGGGTGTCAGTTATGTTGACTATATGTAATTTACCCGCTCTTACATTGTTTGACACTGGTGCCACACACTCTTTTATGTCTGCAAAGTTTTATCATGCCATTGGTCATAGAAGTGTTAAAACTGTTGAGTCTCTTGAGGTTAGCTTACCATCAGGAAGTACAATACTCACTAATAGAATGATTGACGAGAATATTGAGATAGGAGGAAGAGAACTTGGCGCTAACCTGTATTTAATTAACTCGATGGATTTTGACGTGATCCTTGGTATGGACTGGCTCAATAGACATGATACTGATATAAGGTGCCGTCAGAAGAAGGTGACATTGGGGGGTTCCGAAGGCGAGTCAATCACCTTTTATGGTACTAAGATTAGGGCAGTACCAAGAGTAATCACATCCATGAATGTACTGATAAGTGTAAGGAAGGAGAAATGCAGGGTTACTTGGTGAGTGTGGCTGACACTCGTACTAATGAGGTGTCCCCTACAGAAGTACCTATAGTATGGTGGTTTTGGATGTATTTCCAGAAGATTTACTGGGAGCCCCACCTGACCAGCAAGTGGAGTTTAGTATTGATTTTGTGCCCAGGGCGGCCCCTACATCCAAAGCGCCGTATAGAATGGCTCTGAAGGAACTTCAAGAATTGACCAAATTCAAGAGATTCTGAAGCTCGGATTTGTTCATCCTAGTGTGTCGCCATGGGGTGCACCACTGCTATTTGTAAGGAAGAAAGATGGGTCACTTCAGAGATGTATTGATTGTAGGAGCTGAATCAACTCATGATAAAGAATAAATACCCATTACCGAGGATCGAATATATATTCGATCAATTGAGGGGAGATGGAACCTTTTCGAAGATTGATTTGAGGTCGGGGCACCATCAACTGAAGATTAGGGAGTGTGACATAACCAATACGGCTTTCAGGATCCGTTACGGGCATTTTGAATTTGTGGTGATGCCATTGGGTCTAAGTAATGAACCTACAGTTTTTATTGATTTAATTAACAGGGTGTTCCAAACTTACTTGGATAAGTTCATGATCGTATTCATAGATGACATCTTGGTGTATTCTAAGGACAAGGAACAACAGCAAGAGCATTTAGGGTTACATTCGAGACACTTCACAAGGAGAAGTTGCATGCCAGGTTCAAGAAATCTGAGTTTTGGATAAACAGAGTTGGATTCATTGGACATGTGGTGACTTCTCAAGGAATTGAGGTAGATCTCGACAAGGTTGTAGCAGTGAGTAGTTGGGAGTACTAAGAATGCGATCAAAGTTTGCAGTTTTCTGGGCTTACCTGGCTATTATAGAAGATTTGTCGAAGGATTTTCGAAAATCACCACTCCTATGAACCAGTTAACAAGGAAAGGTGCGAGCTTTGAATAGAGTGGGAGGTGCGAGGAAAGTTTTCGAGAGTTTAAAAGGAGACTAACACCGGTACCAGCATTAACGATTCCTGATTTGACAAAAGATTTTGTTATTTATAGTGATGCCTCAAAGCAGGGGTTGGATTGTGTTCTGATGCAACATGGTAAAGTAGTAGCCTATGTATCGAAACAGCATAAACCACATGAGTTGAACTATCCGACGCATGATCTGGAGTTGGCTGGTGTAGTACATGCGTTAAAGATTTGGCATCACTATTTATACGGATGAAAGTTTGAGATATATACGGACCATAAAAGTCTGAAGTATCTTTTCACATAGAATGATCTTAACATGAGGCAAATGAGATGGTTAGAATTCGTGAAGGACTATGATTGTACTATTCATTACCATTCGGGTAATGCTAATGTGGTAGCCGATGCCTTGAGCCGAAGGACTAGAGGCGAGTTAGCTTGCTTGACCGATTAGGAGAGTTTGATAAAAGGAGTTCTCTCAGTTGAGGATTGAGGTAGTTGAGTCTTCAAAGAGTTCGAAAGCAATCCTATTATCTTTGGTCTTGCAACCAAACATTAGGGATAAGATTAAGGAGGCTCAACCACGCAATAAGTTCATGCGCATGATGAAAGATCGAGCGTAATATGGAAGTATTGAGAAATTTGTCGTTGCTGCAGACAACATTCTGACTTATGATGGGAGGTTATGTATTTCTAAGGATCAATCCCTTAGGAATCAAATCCTTTAAGAAGCCCATAATGCATTATACTCTGCTCACTCGGGAGGTGTAGGTCACAAGTCATCCAGAAATAAGTCTGGGGGGGTGAATAGACTTATTGAAACTCTTAAAATCATTTCTTCGAAGAGTGAGTTTCTCAGCTGATAGATATACGGAAATCAGCTGATGACGAAAACAAAACTAAGCAATGGAACAGTAAAGTATGAATGCAACAGTTAAGTGATGCTGAAAACAGTAAAACACGCAGGTAATTTATAGTGGTCTCAGAGGTGGGGTAATCCTCTACTAATCCACTTTCTCCAAACCAGTTGGAGATGAATCCACTATAATTCTCAACCAGTGATAAATATTACAGTGATTCTTTTACTTAGCTACAACAACTTCCAACTAGTGGAAATCTCGTCGTTGCAACTCCTCTTTGACTGCCTAGCACCACTTGATTCTTTAAATCCTCGGATGCCTATCAGTCTCGCAACTTCAACCAGTGAAGTACCCCGAACCCAGGTTTTAAGACAAGAGTGTTTGTCTTCTCCAACTAAGAGCTTTCTTCAAATAAGAACTTCGAGTACTGCTCTTTTCACGATGCTATATGATTGCTTTGATTGCTTTAATAACTTTGATCGCTTGAGAGTTTTGTTCGCATCGTACTGCTCAGCTTCAAATCTTCGGATACATATAAGTGTCGATCCTTGAGCATACTTCATAGCCGTTGCAAATCTTGTAACAAATCCGTCTGTTGGAGAAATAGACTTCTTTGTTTATTTTTCTAAACGTTGCAAGGCTGGATTCCCATATTTTAATCCATATTTCGACCATTGTGAAGACTTTGCATGTGAGGCGCCAAATCTTTTGAATATAATGAAATTAAAGTCTTCAGTGGTAGGTCTGGATGAATTATTTAATTCATATCCTTTGAGGGAATCTCTCCAATTTGTCCCTTCACGCTTGCATGTGACTTTCCGTAAGTATTGACTATTCAACGCATGTTGGCGTGGACTTCGAGTACTTAGCTGATCTCTTATAAGTCAAGCTGTCTGATGTCCAGTCAACTTCTCTGCAGTTTGGACTTCTCTACCAATGACTTCTCTGATGTCCTATTGAGACTTGACTGATCAGATGACTTGTCTGAAGTCTTCTGTCTTGATGAATTTTGACTTATCTGTTGGTCAGACTTCAGATGTCTTGGTCTGCTGATCACTTGACTGTAGTCTTTGTAACACCCCAAACTAGGCGGATATTACAGTGTCGTGGATCCCCGACTGGGACCCACCAGGCAAATGAAAATGAATGAATTACACAAGATAAATGTAGTACCGAACCACATTACAACAGTAATTACTCCGATGAGGAGTTTAATTACAACACACCAGGACAATACCGAATACTAGTGTATTTTATATGAAGATAAAATACACAACCTTTGAATGAAACGGAGTATCAAATGAAAATCTGCGGCGGAAAATAAAGGACAATAACATGAATAAGCTGAAAGATTGGGGCCCCTACTAGTATCACTAGGACTCCTCGACATCAACATGCTATTCCCGTCGTTTGCCTTGCCATGACACGAAAAACAAAATCCCGGTAAATCGATTAAGCAACAACAACAATCCTCAAGGGTTGAAAATACACAAATATGATTTAACTGAAGTTATGAAATATTCTTAGTTATGAATTACGCTGAAGAAGAGTATCATAGTACGCCCGTAGTGTTCTGTGCAAGTGTACAAGACGAATGACCGGACACACCCGTCCTTGTACCTAATTAGTCTCACGGAGGTAATCTGTTACCGTGTGCACAGTCCAATGTATCACTCCCAATACATGGCCATAACGTGCCCGACTAAAAATTCCACACATCCGCACCCGGCCACGCAATATGAACCCAGAAGGTCATATGAACGAGAATGACCGTAATGAATATCAATGAATAAATAATAATCTGACAAAGTCGAGAATGACTCACCGAGATGAGAGTAATAATGAAGTGATTGATAGTTTCAATGGAATGATTGGAACCGCCGTTCCCGTTAATGAAATGATTGTTCAACAATTACAAGTCTCAATGTGATTAATACAATGATGAATGAGTTATGATTATGAATGATCAACAAAAGGTATGAATATCCTTTTAACCGAGTAAGAATTAACTTACTCAACACCGGTGATAATTATCCTTCCACGAACGACGTCCTAATTGAGATATCGATCGCTCGAACAACATTGAATTATACAATATCCAACAACCCATTCAATATACGAATCAAACACGAATATAACGAACTCAAAACGTCGATACGATTAAACCAAGTTCATTGAGACATTAAATCAAACACGTTGCGGCCAAACTCCGATTGTTTACAATCAAACTTCAATATACCAATATCAAATCCCCCAAGAAGTGTTTCAAACCAACAAAACATCTTCAATATGATTAATAATCCAAGACGAATATCCGAAAACGTGATTATAACGACAATTAATCGAAAACCCCCAATTTCAACTCGATATTCAAAGTGATCTTGAATAATCCTTCAATAATCCAATGAATCCTTATACAAACTCATAATCATATACATATCCCTTCATATAACATGATTATAACGTCCAAAACATCATATCTCAACACAAAAATCGAAATCCAAGGTGTTGAAGAATATTACCTTTGAAGATCCAAGTACTTTAATCCGAAGAACACGCGTTAGATCGATTATCCGGGCTTCACGATCGAAAGGAGATGAAGAAAATCAAACACTCAAATGATTTGTGAAGGAAAAACCCTCCCTCAAGCTCTCTCTCGGTTGTAGGTGAAGAAAAGGGAAAGAAATGAGTAGATCCGCCCAAAAACGCAAGTTATAGCGGTTGGCCCAGTGCTGTCGGACACGGCCGTGCCGATCGGCACGGTCGCGGCGTCTGGCGGCCGGCGAGACTCAACCATGTCTGCCCTTGACACGGTCGCGGCGCGGAGGGGCCTTCCGATAGTGACCCGTCCAAGCGACTTCGGCATGACTCGGCCGTGTCACTGGAACACGGTCGGGCGTCTGGCGATCGGTTACAGCTTATCCGGAAGAGTTCAACTCGGCCGTGCCAGACGACACGGTCGGGTCCTGTGGCAGAGACTTCGGCATTTCCGGACGAGTACAGCACGGGCCGTGTCGGACGACACGGCCGAGTTTGGTTGGCAGTGATCGGCCAATAACTGAAAAATGAGCGGGTGAGCTAAAACGACCATAACTCTCTCGTCCGGACTCCGATTGACTCACCGTTCAAACCATTAGAAAGCTAACTCGATGCTCTATAATATTGAAAAGATTAAGAATTTTTGGAGTTACCAAAAATTAATGGTGATCTAACAAAGTCGAACTCATATGCGGAAAGTTGAAACAATGGACAATAACGATACACAACTCGAAGTTTTTCCGAACGGTGAACACGAGTGAATGAACATGATTGATGAATGATTATAAATGAGTGAAAATCCACTGAGTGACAATCACCGAATGAAATTACTGAATGATAATGACTGAATTATATAAATGAGTGAAAATCCACTGAGTGACAATCACCGAATGAAATTACTGAATGATAATGACTGAATTACAACCGGGTATTACATACACCCCCCATTAAAAGAGTTTCGTCCCCGAAACTAAGGGTCAAACTACTCGGGATAACTCTCCCGCATACTATCCTCGGTTTCCAAAGTAGCCTATTCGACTCCGTGTCTAGACCACTGAATCTTGACCAAAGGAATCGACTTATTTCTCAACTGTTTGATTCGCCGCTCTAAGACTCGTATAGGACGCTCCTCATATGAATGGTCGTCGGCGATCTCGATTTCGTCGAACTGAAGTATGTGACTCGGGTCGGCAACATACTTCCGCAACTGAGAGACATGAAACACATTATGAATTCGGTTCAAAGTCGGAGGTAAAGCCAATCGATAAGCTAACTCGCCTACTCGATCCAAAATTTCAAACGGTCCAATGAATCTCGGACTCAACTTCCCCCGTTTTCCGAAACGGAAAATACCTCGACTCGGGGATACCTTGACCAAAACGTGGTCACCCGTCTCAAACTCTAGTGGTCGACGACGATTATATGCATATGATTTCTGTCGACTCTGAGCTGTCAACATACGACTCTTGATCAAAGTTACCTTCTCCCGGGCGGCTATAAGCATATCGGGCTCGGTACCGATTGATTCTGACAAGTCATACCAACACAAAGGAGATCAACAACGACGACCATACAAGGCCTCGTAAGGTGCCATCTTAATGGAGGCATGCCAACTATTATTATACGTGAACTCGATCAGTGGTAGTTGGGCTTCCCAATCGTCCTTCCAATCGAGGACGCATGCCCTCAACATGTCCTCTAATGTCTGAATAGTTCTCTCTGATTGTCCGTCGGACTGAGGATGAAAAGCAGTACTGAGATTAAGCTGAGTTCTCATATCACGATGAACTGATTTCCAAAAAAGGGATACAAATCATCCGTCACGATCGGAAACGATACTCTTAGGAGTACCATGCAGTCTCACTATCTCCTTGATGAACAACTGGGCCAGTCTCTTGGGACTCCACATATCCTTGATTTCAAGGAAATGAGCTAAATTAGTAAAGCAGTCCGCGATCACTCAGATCGTATTCATGCCACGACGACTCGTCGGCAATTCGTGATGAATTCCATAGAAATGTCTTCCCACTTCCATTCTGGAATAGGGAGCGGTATCAGCATACTCGCCGGTCGCTGATGTTCCATCTTGACTTGTTGACAGGTTAAGCATCTCGAAACAAATTCTGCAACTTCTCGCTTCATATTACTCCAGCAGTAATTTTGTTTCAAGTCCTTATACATCTTGCTAGACCCCGGATGAACAGAATAAGGGGTAGCATGAGCTTCTCTCAAAATCGAGTTTTTCAACTCATCATTCGCCGGTACACACATCCGATTCTTAAATCTCAAAAGTCCATCCTCGTGGATCACGAATCCAGGGGCTTTCCCCTGAGCCACATCCTCACGAATGCGCAACAATCTTTGAGTGCGAACCACGATTCTCCACGATTGCATCCTCAAGAGATGATGAAATCTCTAACATACAAAGCTGTCCCTGAACTCGCTGAAGCCAGACCTCGACCTCGGGTCTAAGGAATTCCTGTTGGAGCTCCTTCTGAACTGATAAACGAGCACGCATCTGCTCCTGAACGGTCTTACAACTCAAGGCGTCGGAGACAATGTTCGCCTTGCCCGGGTGGTAAAGGATCTCGATATCATAATCTTTGAGTAGTTCCAACCACCGTCTTTGTCGCATATTTAACTCCTTCTGAGTAAATATATACTTCAACTATTGTGATCAGTGAATATCTGACAGGTGACGCCATAAAGTTAATGACGCCAAATTTTCAAAGCGAATACCACGGCTGCTAGCTCCAGATCGTGAGTGGGATAATTAACCTCGTAAGGTCTCAATTGCCGTGAAGCATAGGCAATAACCTTTCCATTCTGCATGAGCACACATCCGAGACCCTGTCCGGACGCATCACTATAAACCACAAATCCCTCCGTCCCCTGCCGCAAGGAAAGTACAGGTGCTGACATTAACCGGCTCTTGAGTTCCTCAAAACTCCGTTGACACGCGTCGGACCACGTGTATTTCTTATCCTTTCGCAAAAGGTTCGTCAGGGGTTGAGCGATTTTAGAAAATCCTTCCACAAATCGCCGATAATAGCCCGCTAATCCGAGAAAACTTCGGATTTCCTTAACACTCTTCGGAGGTAACCAATCTCGGATAGCCTCCGTCTTTGGAGGGTCGACACGAACTCCGTCTGATGAAATTACATGTCCGAGAAAAGTCACTTCGGACATACAGAACTCACATTTGGAAAATTTTCCAAAAAGTTGTTCTCACCTCAACACGTCGAGCATTTGATGACGGTGAAACTCGTGTTCCTCTCGGTCACGAGAATAAATCAAAATGTCGTCGATGAAGACAACAACAAACTGATCCAAAAAGTCGATGAAAACCCGATTCATTAACTCCATGAATACCGCAGGTGCATTAGTCAATCCAAACGGCATAACCACGAACTCATAATGACCATAGCGTGTACGAAACGCTGTCCTCGCGATATCCGACTCTCGAATCCGCAACTGGTGATATCCAGATCTTAAGTCGATCCTGGAAAACACTGAGGCTCCCTGAAGTTGATCTAAAAGATCATCAATACGGGGTAAGGGATACTACTCTTGATCATCACTCTGTTCAACTCCTGGTAATTAATACACACACGAGACGAGCCATCCTTCTCCTTGACAGATCACACTGGTGCTCCTCACGGGGACGCAATCGGTCGGAGATAACCTTTCTCGAACTACTCCTCAAGTTGAATCTTCAACTCCTGCATTCTAGTCGGGGCCATCCGATACGGTGCCTTCGATAAAGGGGACGTACTGGCTCCAACTCACTCCTGAATTCCCCTACTCTATGTGAAGGCAACCAGATAACAAATGCGGAAATACATCGTCAATCGATGACAATGATACCATGAATGATTGAACATTTCGATTGCCCTAGAATGGTCAGTCGATAAAAAGAGATACCAATAATGATTGAACAACTCGATTGCCTTAGGAAGGCCAATCGATGAAGATGATACAATGAATGTTTGAATAACTCAATTGCCTTTGAAAGGCCAATCGATGAAAATGATACAATGAATGATTGAATGACTCGATTGTCTTAGAAAGGCCAATCGATGGAAATGATGCAATGAATGATTGAATAACTCGATTGCCCTAGAAAGGCCAATCGATGAAAATGATACAATGAATGATTGAATAACTCGATTGCCTTAGAAAGGCCAATCGATGAAAATGATACAATGAATGATTGAATAGTTCGATTGCGGAATTTCTGCCTTTCGTCATAATAATACTTCTTACGGAACAACGGGATTACTTCCCTGAAGCACACATTCGACAACCAACGACGGAAAGATAGCAACCAAACGCTAACAAATGCGAGGATAGTATCAAGGCGATCAAACCAACTAATACCGAAAATTACATCGTCTAAGATAAGTTCACCACGATTAGATCCATCAACCAATCGCGGTCATTAAGCTTAATTCGGTATGATTCCGAAAATTCTTCCATCGTCAGTAGACCGATGGTATGAGGTCCACAAGCAATAGAACTATCCCGAAATAAGTCTATTCAAGCATGATTTGAAAATGAAAGAATGCGGTGTACCGGATCAAAAGGTACACACAAGTTGAAATAAAATTACGAGTATATACGAAATCATTCGGGCCACCGGATCGTCGATCTTCCTCATCATATGAATGCAGGACTTGTCGGCCCCGAACCGGACGCTCCGTCGATAAAGACGAGCTCCAACTCTATTTGCTTCCATTGCCTTAAGCAGCGATGACAAAGCGATCGATTAAACGCTTGGTTGCTTGGGCTCGAGATGCGCGAGCCGACTTGGAGTCCTTTCGGCAAAAACGGGCCTTATACCCGAAATTACCACAATTATAGCACGTGATAGACAGTTTCAGACACTCAGTGCTGAAATGACCCGGCGTTCCACAATTGAAACAGGTGATGGCCGAACTGGCCGCTCGGGAATGAGATCCCGCACGATTATGCGCTGTAGGAGGTCACTCAGAAACGATAGGACTCACACGAGGCTTCTTGCAGGTTGACTGACCACCTTCGGGTTGATTACGCTTCGTTGATTTCTTGCTGACAAATGAAGGTTGTTGTTCAGCACTTTCCTTAGCAGTTGGCTCGTACGGGAGAGTTCTATCGATTAATCCGGTCAGAGTGGCGCAATGATGATTGAGCAACTGCACATGGGTCATCATGGCCTGCATAAAAGTGAGTGGATCAACCCGAACATCTTCTGATCGAGCCGAGTCTTGGGCACGATTTCTCGGCAGCGAGTGATTATTTCTCGGGTTTCGGTCCGCACCGCGGCCTCTCCCCGTGCATCCCCTGACAGCTCTCCCCATACTGAAGTAGGAAGGTCGCATAATGATTATATTTCCCGCATGATTAGCACGTTATGATTATGTCATGAGATGATGAAAATGAGTATACATGCTCTAACTTAGTGATTATATGAATGATTCTTGAAGTTACATGATTATCGATGAAATTCTTAAAATGATTATCTTGAATAACTTAACAAGATTGATAATATGATCATCAGTTGACAAGAGTAATGAAATGAATTGAGTAATTAATGAGTTAACATGATCGTCACGATCATTAATCGAGTAATGAAATGAATTAAGTGATTAATGAGTTAATATGATCGTCCTGATCATTAACTGAGTATTGAAATGAATTAAGTGATTAATGAGTTAATATGATCGTCCTGATCATTAACTGAGTATTGAAATGAATTAAGTGATTAATGAGTTAATATGATCGTCCTGATCATAATGAATGATGATGTTTGAGGATTGTTAAATGATGAATGATGAATGAATGACTATTGCCAGAAATTATACCATGGCGTTAGAAATCTTACAGTTCTTCCGGTATGATTGGCTCGGCATTTGCACAGGTCACATGTGACGCGAAAGTCCAATGATACTAGTCTGATGACGATGATTTCAAATGAGACATGACTCGGAAGGTAGTATTCAAAACCACGCTCCGATACCAACTCTGTAACACCCCAAACTAGGCGGATATTACAGTGCCGTGGATCCCCGACTGGGACCCACCAGGCAAATGAAAATGAATGAATTACACAAGATAAATGTAGTACCGAACCACATTACAACAGTAATTACTCCGATGAGGAGTTTAATTACAACACACCAGGACAATACCGAATACTAGTGTATTTTATATGAAGATAAAATACACAACACTGAATGAAACGGAGTATCCAAATGAAAATCTGCAGCGGAAAATAAAGGACAATAACATGAATAACTGAAAGATCGGGGCCCCCTACTAGTATCACTAGGACTCCTCGACATCAACATGCTATTCCCGTGCGTTTGCCTTGCCATGACACGAAAAACAAAATCCCGGTAGGGTCAGTTAAACAGAACAACAATCCTCAAGGGTTGAAAATACACAAACATGATTTAACTGAAGTTATGAAATATTCTTAGTTATGAATTACGCTGAAGAAGAGTATCATAGTACGCCCGTAGTGTTCTGTGCAAGTGTACAAGACGAATGACCGGACACACCCGTCCTTGTACCTAATTAGTCTCACGGAGGTAATGCTACCGTCGCATACCCAATGTATCACTCCCAATATATGGCCATAACGTGCCCGACTAAAAATTCCACACATCCGCACCCGGCCACGCAATATGAACCCAGAAGGTCATATGAACGAGAATGACCGTAATGAATATCAATGAATAAATAATAATCTGACAGAGTCGAGAATGACTCACCGAGATGAGAGTAATAATGAAGTGATTGATAGTTTCAATGGAATGATTGGAACCGCCGTTCCCGTTAAAGAAATGATTGTTCAACAATTACAAGTCTCAATGTGATTAATACAATGATGAATGAGTTATGATTATGAATGATCAACAACAAAAGGTATGAATATCCTTTTAACCGAGTAAGAATTAACTTACTCAACACCGGTGATAATTATCCTTCCACGTACGACGTCCTAATTGAGATATCGATCGCTCGAACAACCTTGAATTATACAATATCCAACAACCCGTTCAATATACGAATCAAACACGAATATAACGAACTCAAAACGTCGATACGATTAAACCAAGTTCATTGAGACATTAAATCAAACACGTTGCGGCCAAACTCCGATTGTTTACAATCAAACTTCAATATACCAATATCAAATCCCCCAAGAAATGTTTCAAACCAACAAAACATCTTCAATATGATTAATAATCCAAGACGGATATCCGAAAACGTGATTATAATGACAATTAATCGAAAACCCCCAATTTCAACTCGATATTCAAAGTGTTCTTGAATAATCCTTCAATAATCCAATGAATCCTTACACAAACTCATAATCATATACATATCCCTTCATATAACATGATTATAACGTCCAAAACATCATATCTCAACAAAAAAATCGAAATCCAAGGTGTTGAAGAATATTACCTTTGAAGATCCAAGTACTTTAATCCGAAGAACACGCGTTAGATCGATTATCCGGGCTTCACGATCGAAAGGAGATGAAGAAAATCAAACACTCAAATGATTTGTGAAGGAAAAACCCTCCCTCAAGCTCTCTCTCTCGGTTGTAGGTGAAGAAAAGGGAAAGAAATGAGTAGATCCGCCCAAAAACGCAAGTTATAGGGGTTGACTGGTCTGTCGGACACGGCCCGTGCCGATCGGCACGGTCGCGGCGTGCAACTGGCCGGCACGAACTCGACCGTGTCTGCCCGGACACGGTCGCGGCGTGGAGGGCCTTCCGATAGTGACCCGTCCAAGCGGCGACTTCGGCATGACTCGGCCGTGTCACGGAACTCGGTCGGGCGTACGGCGATCGGTTCTGGCTTATCCGGAAGAGTTCGACTCGGCCGTGCCAGACGACACGGTCGGGTCCTGTGGCAGAGACTTCAGCATTTCCGGACGAGTACAGCACGGGCCGTGTCGGACGACACGGCCGAGTTCGGTCGGCAGTGATCGGCCAATAACTGAAAAATGAGCGGGTGAGCTAAAACGACCATAACTCGCTCGTCCGGACTCCGATTGACTCACCGTTCGAACCATTGGAAAGCTAACTCGATGCTCTATAATATTGCAAAGACTAAGAATTTTTGGAGTTACCAAAAATTAATGGTGATCTAACAAAGTCGAACTCATATGCGGAAAGTCGAAACAATGGACAATAACGATACACAACTCGAAGATTTTCCGAACGGTGAACACGAGTGAATGAACATGATTGATGAATGATTATAAATGAGTGAAAATCCACTGAGTGAAAATCACCGAATGAAATTACTGAATGATAATGACTGAATTACAACCGGGTATTACAGTCTTGTCAACCATCACTGATGAATTTGTTTCTCTGACTTAGACTTGACTGTGACTTCGGTTTTACTGCAGTGTTTGGTTTACACTTCTCTGAAGTACTTATCTGTACTTTTGTACTTGGCCGATTTTGAGCCTAACTTAAATGGCCTATAGAAGATACTCATTTGGTTCTTCTTTACATTTTGCCATGTATTTAACTTAACATAATTTGGCCTATGGAAGATACCCATCTGGTTCTTCCTTACATTTTTGCCAAGTAATAAACATTTGAATTACAATAATGACATCATCAAAATAAGACAAGTATTCCTAATAAATTCCCCCTATTTTGATGATGGCAAAACTTAAGCAAATTATTCAAATGAACAGGTCTGCACTTGAGTGCTAGACACAAACTAAAATCAGTCTAGTTTTGAGACAACTGAGGATTGTCATTCAAAAGACTGTTATATTAATTTTTCTGTATTGTTTTACAAGTACATGGCTTTCAATGATCAAAACAAATACAGGAAAATTACAAGTACAAAATTTACATAAAAAATGTGAGTACAAACAAATAATCTGCCTTTGCCTCTGCCTCTGCGGACAGGTTGCTTGGCAGGTCTGAGAGGCTTAGCTCCAATTGTCCTTCTCTTGATGGGGGCTAGGCCGTATTTTCTCCTGACAACGAGGGCAACAAAGTCTTGTTCTTCTTGTGAAGAGAACTTATGCTCGTCACACAGCTTCTTTATCTTCCTCTACAGTGCTAACTCATCCAATTCATTATTTGGTAAGGTGGGAGGATCTTTAGGCCTGAAGGGAGGAATCATAGGGTATGCGTTATATCCTTTTGCATGTTTTAGTAGGACGGCGCACAGATTTGAATGTGCTGTTTCCATGAAGTTAATAAAAGTCTGCTGTGGGGAGCAATTTTATCCTGGAGTAACTCCCAGATATAAAAATCTCTGATGAACTTTTTCTTTGCAGATCCCCACATAGGTGTAGCTTCGACAGGAAGGATATCTTCAACAAACCACAACTCTTTGCCTTCCTGATACGAATTCGCCCGGAAAGGTGAATATGTATCGATCAGAGTATATGCAAGTGTATGATAGCGGAAGGCTTTTTACGAGTAGGGTGTTTTGAGTGTATTTTTATGGGAATAATATCGGATATAACAATGAAAAATCGAACAAGGACAAAGGTTTATCGAATTAGACCTATAATTCGATAAGATGATTTCTTCTCAAGACCTATTGAGAATCAATCGGATTAATACTCAAAAATGCGTCGAATAAAAATCAAGTTTCGATGAAAAGCATTCACCAAGGAAACACAAAGTGTATTCTTTCAACATTCAATTCATTTTTTTACAAGACTAAGAATAGACTACTTATAGGAGAACTTAGTCTACCTAAAACAACTAAAGAAAATAATTCAAAGATTACAAAATCTTTGAATAATCAAAACAAATCAAATAAAATATAAAAAGGGAACATAAATCACAAAATATGGGAACACAATTCCTAAAAAGAGTAAGGAAAGGAAAAGGGAAGACAAACAATACACAAAAGTGTATAAAATAAGGGGGGCTGGCTACCAGACACGGGCCGTGTCGATGGACACGACCGCGGCTGCATGTTCCATGTGTGGCAGGACTCAACCGTGTTCGTCTGACACGGTCGGGCTGGTCGGTAGGCGTTTCGGCGCTTTCCGGAAGAGTAGGACATGGTCGTGGCTCGGGACGCGGTCGGGCTGGTCGGCAGTTCGTTTGGCCAATTCCGGAGGGGTGTGACACGGTCGTGTCCTAGGACACGGTCGAGATCGGTAGCAGTTCGTTCGGCTGTTTCCGGAAGTGTGTGACACGGTCGAGCTCGGCAGCAGTTCGTTCGGCTGTTTCCGGAAGGTTGTGACACGGTCGTGTCCTGGGACACGGTCGAGCTCGGCAGCAGTCCATTCGGCCAATTCCGGAAGGTTGTGACACGGGCCGTGTCATATGACACGGCCGAGACCTGGAACCTTGGTCCTTCTCATTTCGTGTCCGTTTTCTCGCCTAAAAATATAGTCGTACGTACATGGCGCATTGTAAGACCGTTTATGTTGATCCTTGCTTCGTCTTCTTCATTTTGACTAGTCAATTTTGTATCATTCTCTCTCCCTTTAAAAGGAATTGTCCTCAATTCCGAAATCCCTTCGTCATCAAGATATTTAACTAAAGCGTCTAAGTACTTGATCTCGAAAATATCTGCAGTGCGTACATGGCCCAAAATCTTGAGACGATAGGTAGTAGGGAGTCTGAGAGAATCACCAACAAAATAACTATCATGAGCTATAAAGAAATAATAATCATTTTGTGAGTTAGAACTGTTATCATCCTGGTGGTCGAACTCATCGGACGCCACTTCAAGACCTGGGAAAAACGCTTCGTCGTCGACTTTCATGTCAAAATCTTGGTAAGGATCAAGATATAGATGTTCCGGAATCATAACATCTTCTTGCTCCGTATCATAAACTGAAAACACCTCATTGGAGTCTGCATCATAAATTGGACGAAAATCTTCAAAACAACTTTCATCGAGATATGGATCGCCGTCGGGCACAACATCAAAAATGGGAAGCATTTATGATTTCACGTCGGGTTCACCATCAAAAATGAGAAACACGGGATCAATTATGGGTTCCTCTTCGTCAACTGGTTCTGCATCAAATACTGGTGGTTCTTCATAATCCGGCCCAATTTCCATGACACTAACAGTCTCCTCACCATTAAAATAATTTGGTCCGTTTTGGTCAATTTGGCCAACACAACCAATTGGCCCATGCTCAAAATAGCAAGATCCAGGTTCGTCAATTAGGGAAACACGGCTCAACTCATCTTCTTCGTTGTATTGCGCAGGTTGAAACCTCTGTCTCATCTACTTCATTAAAAATGGTGGTAGGGACATCGTCTTCATCAAAAAAAGGCTTTGCTGGAAATTCTTCGATGGGGAAAAACCTTAGATCGAAGGTTCGCAGCGGGGCGTCGAAGGTTTGGTGGTGGGGAAACAACGAACGGTGGTATGATGTGGATTTTAACCTTCGATTGAAATGTTTCTTGAATTTTTGCCAATCTTTGATTTTAGGCTTACATTGTTGTGAACGGGACTGTTTCAGTTTTTTCCACCAGAAGGCGGCGCTACCGCGAAGGCGCTTTGTCACCAGCGAAACGCGGCGGTTGATCGGGACAGCCTTGAAGTCCGAGTGCTCCTCACAAGCATGGATCCAATCTATGCACGCATCTAGATTACTAGATCCGTGAAACTCCGGTATGCTGCGAAATTTATCCAAGAAATCAATATCGTTGAACTCCATTCTGCTGAAAGATCAAGAACCTTACCTGAATTAAGAAATTCAGGTGGTTTCCGATGAGGTAACACCGCGTAGAGGCTTTCCGCGCTGGCAGTCCCCACTAAATCTATAATATATATATATATATATTAACGTTATGGATTTGAAGCATTAGATTAATTCTCTCTCCTACGTGTCATTCTCTTAATTTTGGATTCCTATTTATCTAGAATCTTGAATAAGATGCAATTGGATATGCATAATGATATTGGAACCTAAATAAGAGAGTTAATGTGGTGCTCCTGATACTTAAAGGTATATATCGAATTCTATTTATTTGGATTGTCCATCAGTTAAGTATTGTTTACACAATATCTCGAATCCCACATCGATTTAAATAGGACTCCACCACTGGAGAACCTAAATAAGTACTTAGAATCAATGTGTATTTTTCAACCACATAGTTATTTTACACACAAGTTTAAGAATATTACTTTTATTGTGTTTAATTTGGCTAATTATTAAGTTGGACAAATAAATAGTTTAAATTTTTAGTGAAAATTTAATTGGGCCAATTATTAAATTTACATTAATTTTAAATATTACTTAACCGATAGACAATCTGAATGAATAGAATTCATTCTCTTGAGTCCCACATTGATTCAAAATAGAACTTCACTAATGAAGAACCTAGCTAAATATTTAGAATTCAGTGTGTATTTTTCAATTCCATACAAGCTTATGAATTTTACTTTTACTGTGTTTAATTTGTCCAATTATTAAGTTGGGCAAGTAAATAGTTAAATTGTTTAGTTAAAAATTAATTTGATCAATTATTAAATTTAAATTAATTTATTTGTCTAAAATTTAAATATCACATATGTTTTATTTTTATTGAAAAATTTAGTTTGGCTAATATTAATAATATCAGTTATTAAATAATTTACTTAATTTTAATTAAAAATCTAATTTGAGCAATTATTAAATTTGTGTTAATCATATTTATCTAAAATTTTGAATACCACATCGATATTAAATGAGGCTCTGTCGATTGGGGTACTAAATAAATATTTAATATTAATGTTATTTTTTTACTGCATAATTACTTTGCATATTTAATAGTTTTAAATTTATTAAGAAAAATAAATTGGCTAATATTAATTTGGCCGATTCTTAAGCTAAATGAATAGTTTTATTTCTGTTGAAAATTTAGTTTGGCCAATTATTAGGTTTGTATTAATCGTACTTATATATAAATTTAAATCCCACACCGTTTTTAAACAAGACTCCATCAATTGGATAACTTAAATAAATATTCACAATCAATATGAATTTTTGCACCTCATAATTATTTTGCACCATCAGCTAATAGTTTTTTTTTATTGGAAATTTTAATTTGATCAATATTTTTTCTGCCTAGGCATAACAAATTTCTCTAATATTAATTGACTCGATTTTTGTGTTGACGAAATATATATAATATAATCGATTTATATTTTACCATCACATTTCTCATATGCAATTAATTTGATCAATTATTGGGTTGGCTAAATAAATATTGTTATTTTATTGAAAATGAATTTTAGGCAATTATTGAGTTGACCAAATAAACAATCTTAGTTTTTTGAAAATTTTATTATTATTTTATTTAATTTGTCCAATTTATCAATATCTAACAATTTAAGCGAATTTGAATTTTGTTAAACCCAGACATAGCAACTAATTATTTTAACAATGCTAAACTCACCTTGGAGAACTGGTGACAAAAAAGAAAAGGAAAAAAATAATAAAAAAAATTATTGTAAAAACTTATATTTGATTATGTAGATTTTATAAGTTTTAATAGATTTGGGTAATTCATTCATATAATCGATATATATTTTACCATCATATTTCTCATCCCCAGTTAATTTGACCAATCATCAAGTTGGCAAATAAATAGTATTATTTTTATTAAAAATATAATTTGACAAATCATTAAGTTGGCCATATAAATATTTTGTATTAAAAAAATAATTTGACTAATATATTGACGTTTAATTTAATTTATTTATCAATATATAATAATTTGAGCAAATTTGAATTTTTTTTAAAGCGAGACGTAACAACCAATTATTATAACAACTTAAATTTAATTATTTAGATTTCGTATATTTTAATAGATTTGGGCAATTAGAGCATATCACTATACAGATTTGTGAGGGGAGCATGTACTAAAATTATTTTTTTGGAACGGGTATGGGTATATAATATATAAATTGGTTTCAGATGATTGAACCTTAGGTGTTTTGTTTCGGGTATCACTATATGAATTGGGAATAAAAATGTGTAGTAAATTCACCTTTAAGTCAGATTTTGGACGGGTATGGTTATATAAATTATAAACAGGTTCGAGTGGCTGAATCCTTGCCTTATCTTTTTCGTTTTCGCTGTGTTCTACTGCGGTGAGGAACTCCGAATGGCTGAACCTAACTAATAAGTATACTTGGCGAGTTTTTTGCATTAATACATTTGATTTACAATATAATTTTATTATATATATACCTTTACGTATCCGGAGCACCACATTAACTCTCTTATACGTGGTATTTTTTTTAGATTCTTATTTATTTAAATCTTCTACCCATCTTGATTTTCAATGACACTCCACTCATTGAATAACTAAATAAATATTTAAAATAAGTATATATTTTATCCATAATTATTTTACACCACCACTTTAATTTGATCATCTATTGAGTTGGTCAAATGAAATATTTTATTCTTTTAGAAAATTAAATTTGGCAAATTACTAATTAAACCTCATTGGCCAAATATGTACATATTTATTTTTAATATCTAATTTATATATGCATAAATATTATTTCTATAATTATATATTTTTTAATAAGCTCAATTATTCCACTTACAAGTAAATATATAAAGTATCTAATAGCAATATGAGTTCGGAGTACCACTGTAACACCCCCAAAACCATCCGGGATATTACAGCCCCGTGGGTCCCACGCCAGAAACCACCAGGCTAAAAACCATTTCAAAAACGTTTAAAAACGCCAAAAGGCCGATGACGGTAGTATTTTAAATACCCAAAAATATTTACCAAAACATAGTTCTCAAATACCATCATCAAATACTATTTGAAAAATACAAGGCGGAATGCCAATTCTCAACAGTTTGAAAATGTACGTTAAGCCACAACTTATGCGTACCGATAAAATAGTTTAGGAAAATCGATTTAACGAAATAACCCAAGTTCGCAAAATACCAAGAGTCCATTTTGAAAGTTATACACGAGTTGGTAAAAATACCGGAAAGACATTTTAAAATACGCACGCAGCAAAAAAAGACACAGTTCAAAATATACACAATTGCAGCGGAATACTACAACCATAAAGAATACTCAAATATCCGAAAACATGCCATAGCCAGTATCACTCGGGAAGCTCATCCCTTCACGACCGCTACTAGCTCGATCTCCAAGTACCTAAAACTAAAGCCCACGACGGGGTAAGCCACAATACTTAATAATGATATCGATCACATCATCATAAATAATTACATACCAATGTAATAATATTGTAAGAATACTACCAACGCAATCTTACCGTTATAACTTTACCAATCCAAAGCAATCCATATCAAACCAATCCTTACCATAATCCACATTTCGCATTCACAAATGACGAAATGAACTCACAAAAAACATCTGCACTGTAATCAAACAATACCAAGAATTCTCAAAACATCATCATAACTCATAAGCGTGAACTGATTCATCCGTGCCAAATCTTATACGTCGGATTTGCACCGTCAAATCTCAATCTAGATAAAAATCAATATAACACAATATATCTGTAGATCAACTACCACAAGACAAATATAACAAGTCCTGAAACAGCGACGTACAGTCCGAATACTCATATGATCAAGAACAATGATCAACCAATGCATCAACTGGGAATATCATCGACATGATAAACTCCGACATGATCAACAAAGGTTCAACAATATCTGAGAATACCCTCAACAAGGTAAACTCCAAACACGATCAACAAAGGATCAACAATAACTGAGAATACCATCAACAGGGTAAACTCCAAATGATCAACAATAATGGATCTCAAAGAAATAACTCTGACTGTCGAACATACCCCTCGGGCGTATGAACAACCAGTCGCAAACCGTCGAACATATCCAATAATACATGGACTATGAACGACCAAAACAATATGGCTCAAAGATGGACGTCACAGTACGCCCGATCCGGAAATGTGTCCGTGCATATGTCTACCCCGTATACGGAATCCAGGATATACGTGGGACATGTACCTAATTAGCCTCACGAACTACGTCTCGTGTGCACGGTTCAATGCGGAAACATCCACGCATAACCATAGTGTGCCCAGCTAAGAATTCTACACAATAACCAAACGGCATGCAGATATGACTCCAAACATGTCACGATGCAACATGACAACGAAACTCAAATAATCACATATCCAATAAAGATCAAAAGACTCACCGAAGTGAACAATGACACACGGATAATGAAAGATCGACACGACCGACAATATTCAAAACAAATATCTTGGGATCACAATTCCCAAAGAATGATCAACGCGATCAACTATCTAACACTACCATCCTGAGATCAACATCCCTCAACGAACAACAAAAATACGAATCTCATCATACGAAACCTCAACATATACCACAATTTAGCATACTAATAATCCTCATAACTGAACAATACTTAAATTACCTCAAAGCCGAAGCCGATACCCTTTCCACGAACAAACCATCATCCCGACAATTTTACACTTATAATATCATTGCTATATGAACTATAGATGAAATGAAAGCGAAATCATTCATTAAATATTATAGCTGAACAAGTATAAACTTGCCTCGATACAGATACCACGAAGCCGTTACCAAAATCCATTGCCTTCGTCTACGAGCTCCTCAGACCCGACCAAAAGCAATCTACGAACTCTTCAGCCTCAACCGCGACATAACGATCATAATCCACGATCAATTATCACAACCTATTGCAATAATCGATTAACAACAAGTTTGATAACAATCAATAACCGACCTAGCCAACCAATCAAACTAAATGGCTCAACAATACCTCGATTACATACAAAACCGAACAATATAAAACAATTATGAACTCATGTCCACAATACCAACCGCAACTCGACAATCATAATTAACAATCAATATTACTGATCAAAAACTCAATGGTTCCACAGTGTCTCGATTAAACACATTCTGAAATATCCAATTCAAACCATAATGAATTCATAATCACCATACGAAAATACTGCACTGTCTGCCTACTTAGCGCACGTTAAACACATAATGTAGCGTGCGCTAAGTCGCTCCCGTTAGCATGCACTAGCCAGTAAGCTTAGCGTGCGCTAATGCTGTACAGTTGCATGCATTCCAAGAATCGACTAACACCTTGCAACTACGAACATGAATGCAAAGGAAATCATACTCCAAGATCAAACACAACCTTTCCAAATTCAATCTCATCGTCATACTCGAAAATTATATTCGTATTCTTATACGAATATTGTATCAAAACACATACTTAGTTCTAGATATGAATATCCCATATTCATATCCAAAACACCATCAACTCCTATACATAATCATCCTATCATATAATTCAAGAGTTCTTCAAGAACATGAAATATCCGAATTCACGTTCAAAACGACATAATACGATCTATATATCATCATGTTATCACTTTCTTCATCATGCAATTCAATGGAAACACAACCATCATAACTATCATCATATGAAGAAGATATCAATAACAACATCAACATCCTAAAATGAGGAGAAGGGTTAACCAACTTATCTCAAGAAGATGAACAACACAATTCACCACAAGAATCATGATTAACATCCGAATTCTCTTATCACAATTCCAATAAATCTCATATAACATCATCACATTATAATCCAACATGCTCCCTCACAAGTAATAATCCTTTAAAAACGAAAACTATCAAAGGGGTACGAGAATGACCTTGTATGGACGAACCAAGAAGAAGAACAATTGAACTTCATTCCAAGAATCATGACTAACTTCAAGAACAAGGCCTTAATCCATGATCTCCATCTTAATCTTGTTAAATATCATCATCTCAGAGTGTTTAGGAACTTCAAGTACCTCTCAAGGCTCTCTCTATCAACTGAAGGAAGGACAATGGACAAAATGCCTCTCAGTACCCGTCTGCCCCCTTTTATAAAACAAATTACTAGCGTGCGCTAAACCATGTGTTTAGCGTACGCTACAGCCTTAGCGTGCGCTAGCTGACTTCTAGCGTGGGCTATCGCAGTCCAGATACTACTGTCTTGCCTCGCACATCAACTTACGTATGTAAAGCCCATGAATTAATGTACATAAACATTCTGTCTAGATGACGGAAGTCCTTAACCTTAGCGTACGCTATCCGCAGTTGACTTGCTACAGTCTGCACCTACCACCCGTGCCCCCACATGCTGAAAGCATCCATGATTATCGGATTCTCTCTGCCAGATCTGGAATTAGCATGCGCCAACCATACGGTTTAGCATGCACTATCCCTATATGACAAACATCCATTGACCTTATCCGGACACGCGTCGAAAGTGGTCGGGTCCACTCGCCGAAAGCCAAGATTCCCAGTTGACCGATCTAAAATTAGCGTGCGCTACCAAAATGCTTTAGCGTGCGCTAAATGATGATAATACACAGCCTGGGCCTGCCTGTCGGCCACCTTCCGGACCTTATCCAGAATACCTTACGTACGTTATGCGTAGCGCATGCTACTATGTAAAGTTAGCGTACGCTAAGAGGTTTGTGTTACGTACGCTAAGGAGGACCCCTAATGAACGTTAGGGGTCGTCCTTAGCGTACGTTAGGGGTCCTCCTTGGCGAACGTAACACAAACCTCTTAGCGTACGCTAACTTTACATAGTAGCGTGCGCTACGCATACTTTGTAGCGTGCGCTAAGCATACTTCATAGCGTGGGCTATCGTGGCTGTACTTAGCCATTTCCAGCCACTCTTGTCCAATATCTCGGCATACAGAATACGAACATATGACATACTGAATACATATATTCATTCCAATAATATTCTCATGATATACCCGATATCACAATTAAAACAATCTGATACACGATATCCTCAATATAACTGTCAACCAAACATGTCAATTACACAAGTATAACTGTCTCGGTTCTCAATTTATTTTATCCATACTGTATAGACACCAAGCAATCCAGTATATATCAGATAAAATAACGCGAAAAATTTATACCGAAAATCCGGATATTACATACTACCCCCCTTTAAAATAAGTTTCGTCCTCGAAACTTGCAATCCTGCCACAAACAATAGATCGACACAAAATTTCCAAACTCATCGCAAAAGCAATCAATCATCGCCACAAACAAATAACCAAACAGTATACTTATAGGTACGTGAAGCCGATGATCTCCCGTCATACTAGCACACGACTCTCATATGAAGTCTCAAAACAATACCAACACACACCAATATCACCACTAGCAATTTGAAAAGAATCTCAAAAATTTTGGAAGCTCCAAAAATCGGTTTGACTCAGAAGTCATAAAAATCATTTTCAAAAGTCACGCTACTACCGTACTGGTATAGCCACATAACACACACGCCCGATTTTCACAAAACCCAAGCTCCGATACTATCTTCTGTAACACCCCCAAAACCATCCGGGATATTACAGCGCCGTGGGTCCCGCGCCAGAACCCACCAGGCTAAAAACCATTTCAAAAAGATTTAAAAACGCCAAATGGCCGATGACGTAAGTATTTTAAATACCCAACAATATTTACCAAAACATAGTTCTCAAATACCATCATCAAATACTATTTTAAAAATACAAGGCGGAATGCCAAATCTCAATAGTTTCAAAATGTACGTTAAGCCACCACTTATACGTATTGATAAAATAGTTTAGGAAAATCGATTTAACGAAATAACCCAATTTCGCAAAATACCAAGAGGCCATTTTGAAAGTTATACACGAGTTGGTAAAAATACCGGAAAGCCATTTTATAATACACACGCAACGAAAAAGGACACAGTTCAAAATATACACAATTGCAGCGGAATACAACAACCATAAAGAATACTCAAATCTCCGAAAACATGCCACAGCCAATATCACTCGGGAAGCTCATCCCTTCACGACCGCTACTAGCTCGATCTCCGAGTACCTAAAAATAAAGCCCACGACGGGGTAAGCCACAATACTCAATAATGATATCGATCACATCATCATAAATAATTACATACCAATGTAATAATACTGTAAGAATACTACCAACGTAATCTTACCGTCATAACCTTACAAATCCATAGCAATCCATATCAAACCAATCCTTACCATAATCCACATTTCGCATTCTCAAATGACGAAATGAACTCACAACAAATATCTGCACTGTAATCAAAAAATACTAAGAATCCTCAAAACATCATCATAACTCATAAGCGTGAACTGATTCATCCGTGCCAAATCTTATCCGTCGGAATTGCACCGTCAAATCTGAATCTGGATAAAAATCAATATAACACAATATATTTGTAGATCTACTACCAAAAGACAAATATAACAAGTCCTGAAACATCGACGTACAGTCCGAATACTCATATGATCATGAACAATGATCAACCAATACATCAACCGAGAATATCATCGACATGATAAACTCTGACACGATCAACAAAGGATCAACAATATCCGAGAATACCCTCAACAAGGTAAACTCCAAAGACGATCAACAAAGGATCAACAATAACCGAGAATACCATCAACAAGGTAAACTCCAAATGATCAACAATAATGGATCTCAAAGAAATAACTCTGACTGTCGAACATACCCCTTGGGCGTATGAACAACCAGTCGCAAACCGTCGAACATATCCAATCATACATGGACTATAAACGACAAAAACAATATGGCTCAAAGATGGATGTCACAGTACGCCCGATCCGAAAATGTGTCCGTGCACATGTCCACCCCGTGTACGGAATCCAGGATATATGTGGGACATGTATCTAATTAGCCTCACGAACTACGTCTCGTGTGCACGATTCAATGCGGAAACATCCACGCATAACCATAGTGTGCCCAGCTAAAAATCATACACAATAACCAATCGGCATGCAGATATGACTCCAGACATGTCATGATGCAACATGACAACGAAACTCAAAGAATCACATATCCAATAAGGATCAAAAGACTCACCGAAGTGAACAATGACACACGGATAATGAAAGATCGACACGACCGACAATATTCAAAACAAATATCTTGGGATCATAATTCCCAAAGAATGATCAACGCGATCAACAATCTCAACACTACCATCCTGGGATCAACATCCCTCAACGAACAACAAAAATACGAATCTCATCATACAAAACCTCAATATATACCACAACTCAGCATACTAATTATCCTCATCACTGAACAATGCTTAAATTACCTCAAAGCCGAAGCCGATACCCTTTCCACGAACAAACCATCATCCCGACAATTTTACACTTATAATATCATTGCTATATGAACTATAAATGAAATGAAAGCGAAATCATTCATTAAATATTATAGCTGAACAAGTATAAACGTGCATCGATACCAATACCACGAAGCCGTTACCAAAATCCATTGCCTTCGTCTACGAGCTCCTCATCCCCGACCAAAAGCAATCTACGAACTCTTCAGCCTCAACCGCGACATAACGATCATAATCCACGATCAATTATCACAACCTATTGCAATAATCGATTAACAACAAGTTTGATAACAATCAATAACCGACCTAGCCAACCAATCAAACTCAACGGCTCAACAATACCTCGATTACATACAAAACCGAACAATACAAAACAACTATGAACTCATGTCCACAATACCAACCGCGACTCGACAATCATAATTAACAATTAATATTACTGATCAAAAACCCAACGGTTCCACAGTGTCTCGATTAAACGCAGTCTAAAATATCCAATTCCAACCATAATGAATTCATAATCACCACACGAAAATACTGCACTGTCTGCCTACTTAGTGCAGGTTAAACACATAACGTAGCGTGCGCTGAGTCGCTCCCATTAGCGTGCGCTAGCCAGTAAGCTTAGCGTGCGCTAATGCTGTACAGTTGCATGCATTCCAAGCATCGACTAACACCTTGCGACTACGAACATGAATGCAAAGGAAATCATACTCCAAGATCAAACACAACCTTTCCAAATTTAATCTCATCGTCATACTCGAAAATTATATTCGTATTCTTATACGAATATTATATCAAAACAAATACTTAGTTCTAGATATGAATATCCCATATTCATATCCAAAACACCATCAACTCCTATACATAATCATCCTATCATATAATTCAAGAGTTCTTCAGGAACATGAAATATCTGAATTCACGTTCAAAACCACATAATCCGATCTATATATCATCATGGTATCACTTTCTTCATCATGCAATTCAATCGCAACAAAACCATCATAACTATCATCATATGAAGAAGATATCAATAACAACATCAACATCCAAAAATGAGGAGAAGGGTTAACCAACTTATCTCAAGAAGATGAACAACACAATTCACCGCAAGAATCTTGATTGACATCCTAATTCTCTTATCACAATTACAATAAATCTCATATAACATCATCACATTATAATCCAACATGCTCCCTCACAAGTAATAATCCTTTAAAAACGAACACTATAAAAGGGATACGAGAATTACCTTGTATGGACGAAACAAGAAGAAGAACAATTGAACTTCATTCCAAGAATCATGAATAACTTCAAGAACAAGACCTTAATCCATGATCTCCATCTTAATCTTGTTAAAGATCATCATCTCAGAGTGTTTAGGAACTTCAAGTACCTCTGAAGGCTCTCTCTATCGACTGAAGGAAGGACAATGGACAAAATGCCTCTCAGTACCCGTTTGCCCCCTTTTATAAAACAAATTACTAGCGTGCGCTAAACCTTGTGTTTAGCGTACGCTACATCCTTAGCGTGCGCTAAACCTTGTGTTTAGCGTACGCTACATCCTTAGCGTGCGCTAACTGACTTTTCTATCGTGCGCTATCGTAGCCCAAAGACTACTGTCTTGCTTCGCACATCAACTTACGTATGTAAAGCCCATGCATTAACGTACGTAACCATTCTGTCTAGCTCACGCAAGTCCTTAACCTTAGCGTACGCTATCCGCAGTTGACTTGCTACAGTCTGCACCTACCACCCGTGCCCCCACATGCTGAAAGCATCCATGATTACTGGGATTCTCTCTGCCAGATCTGGAATTAGCGTGCGCCAACCATATGGCTTAGCGTGCGCTAGCCCTACATGACAAACATCCATTGACCTTATCTGGACATGCGTCGAAAGTGGCCGGGTCCACTCGCTGAAAGCCAAGATTCCCTGTTGACCGATCTGAAATTAGCGTGCGCTACCAAAATGCTTTAGCGTGCGCTAACTGACGATAATACACAGTCTGGGCCTGCCTGTCGGACACCTTCCGAACCTTATCCAGAACCTTACGTACGTTAGGGGCCCTCCTTAGTGTACGTAACACAAACCTCTTAGCGTACGCTAACTTTACATAGCAGCGTGCGCTACGCATACTTCGTAGCGTGCGCTAAGCATACCTCATAGCGTGCGCTATCGTGACTGTACTTAGCCATTTTCAGCCATTCTTGTCCAATGTCTCGGCATACAGAATACGAATATAGGACATACTGAATACATATATTCATTCCAATAATATTCTCATGATATACCCGATATCACAATTATAACAATCTAATACACGATATCCTCAATATAACTGTCAACCAAACATGTCAATTACACAAGTATAACTGTCTCGGTTCTCAATTTATTTTATCCATACTGTATAGATACTAAGCTATCTAGTATATCTCAGATAAAATAACGTGAAAAATTTATATTTAAAATCCGGGTATTACATACTACCACCCTTAAAATAAGTTTCGTCCTTGAAACTTGCAATCCTACCACAAACAACATATCGACCCAAAATTTCCAAACTCATCGCAAAATCAATCAATCATCGCCACAAACAAATAACCAAATAGTATACTTATAGGTACGTGAAGCCGATGATCTCCCGTGATACTAGTACACGACTCCCATACGAAGTCTCAAAACAATACAAACACACATCAATATCACCACTAGCAATTTGAAAAGAATCTCAAAAATTTTGGAAGCTCCAAAAATCGGTTTGACTTAGAAGTCAGAAAAATCATTTTCAAAAGTCACGCTACTACCGTACTGGTATAGCCACATAACACACACGCCCGGTTTTCACAAAACCCAAGCTCCAATACCATCTTCTGTAACACCCCCAAAACTATCCGGGATATTAAAGCGCCGTGGGTCCCACGACAGAACCCACCAGGCTAAAAACCATTTCAAAAACGTTTAAAAACGCCAAAAGGCCGATGACGTAAGTATTTTAAATACACAACAATATTTACCAAAACATAGTTCTCAAATACCATCATCAAATACTATTTGAAAAATACAAGGCGGAACGTCAAATCTCAACAGTTTTAAAATGTACGTTAAGCCGCCACTTATACGTAGCAATAAATTAGTTTAGGAAAATCGATCTAACGAAATAACCCAAGTTCGCAAAATACCAAGAGGCCATTTTGAAAGTTATACACGAGTTGGTAAAAATACCGGAAAGCCATTTTAAAATACACACGCAGCGGAAAAGGACACAGTTCAAAATATCACAATTGCAGCGGAATACAACCATAAAGAATACTCAAGTCTCCGAAAACATGCCACAACCAGTATCACTCGGGAATCTCATCCCTTCACGACCGCTACTAGCTCAATCTCCGAGTACCTAATAAAGCCCACGACGGGGTGAGCCACAATACTCAATAATGACATCGATCACATCATCATAAATAATTACATACCAATGTAATAATACTGTAAGAATATTACCAACGTAATCTTACCGTCATAACCTTACCAATCCATAGCAATCCATATCAAACCAATCCTTACCATAATCCACATTTCGCATTTTCAAATGACTAAATGAACTCACAACAAACATCCGCACTATAATCAAACAACACCAAGAATCCTCAAAACATCATCATAACTCATAAGCGTGAACTGTTTCATCCGTGCCAAATCTTATCCGTCGGATTTGCACCGTCAAATCTCAATCTAGATAAAAATCATTATAACACAATATATATGTAGATCAACTACCACAAGACAAATATAACAAGTCCTGAAACATCGACGTACAGTCCAAATACTCATATGATCAAGAACAATGATCAACCAATACCTCAACCGAGAATATCATCGACATGATAAACTCCGACACGATCAATAAAGGATCAACAATATCCGAGAATACCCTCAACAAGGTAAACTCCAAACACGATCAACAAAGGATCAACAATAACCGAGAATACCATCAACAAGGTAAACTCCAAATGATCAACAATAATGGATCTCAAAGAAATAACTCTGACTCTCGAACATACCCCTCGGGCGTATGAACAACAAGTCGCAAACCGTCGAACATATCCAATCATACATGGACTATGAACGACCAAAACAATATGGCTCAAAGATGGACGTCACAGTATGCCCGATCCGAAAATGTGTCCGTGCACATGTCCACCCTGTATGCGGAATCCAGGATATACATGGGACATGTACCTAATTAGCCTCACGAACTATGTCTCGTGTGCACGGTTCAATGCGGAAACATCCACGCATAACCATAATGTGACCAAGTAAAAATCCTACACAATAACCAATCGGCATGCAGATATGACTCCAGACATGTCACGATGCAACATGACAACGAAACTCAAAGAATCACATATCCAATAAGGATCAAAAGACTCACCGAAGTGAACAATGACACACGGATAATGAAAGATCGACACGACCGACAATATTCAAAACAAATATCTTGGGATCACAATTCCCAAAGAATGATCAACGCGATCAAAAATCTCAACACTACCATCCTGGGATCAACATCCCTCAACGAACAACAAAAATACGAATCTCATCATACGAAACCTTAACATATACTACAACTCATCATACTAATTATCCTCATAATTGAACAATGCTTAAATTACCTCAAAGCCGAAGCCGATACCCTTTCCACGAACAAACCATCATCCCGACAATTTTACACTTATAATATCATTGCTATATGAACTATAAATGAAATGAAAGCAAAATCATACATTCAATATTTTAGCTGAACAAGTATAAACTTGTCTCGATGCCGATACCACGAAGCCGTTACCAAAATCCATTGCTTTCGTCTACGAGCTCCTCAGCCCCGACCAAAAGCAATCTACGAACTCTTCAGCCTCAACTGCGACATAATGATCATAATCCACGATCAATTATCACAACCTATTGCAATAATCGATTAACAGCAAGTTTGATAACAATCAATAACCGACCTAGCCAACCAATCAAACTCAACGGATCAACAATACCTCGATTACATACAAAACCGAACAATACAAAACAATTATGAACTCATGTCCACAATACCAACCGCAACTCGACAATCATAATTAACAATCAATATTACTGATCAAAAAGCCAACGGTTCCACAGTGTCTCGATTAAACACATTCTGAAATATCCAATTAAAACCAAAATGAATTCATAATCACCATACGAAAATACTGCACTGTCTGCCTACTAAGTGCACATTAAACACATAACGTAGCGTGCGCTAACCAATAAGCTTAGTATGCGCTAATGCTCTACAGTTGCATGCATTCCAAGCATCGACTAACACCTTGCGACTACGAACATGAATGCAAAAGAAATCATACTCCAAGATCAAACACAACCTTTCCAAATTCAATCTCATCGTCATACTCGAAAATTATATTCGTATTCTTATACGAATATTATATCAAAACACATACTTAGTTCTAGATATGAATATCCCATATTCATATCCAAAACACCATCAACTCCTATACATAATCATCCTATCATATAATTCAAGAGTTCTTCAAGAACATGAAATATCCAAATTCACGTTCAAAATGACATAATCCGATCTATATATCATCATGTTATCACTTTCTTCATCATGCAATTCAATCGCAACAAAACCATCATTACTATCATATGAAGAAGATATCAATAACAACATCAACATCCGAAAATGAGGAGAAGGGTTAACCAACTTATCTCAAGAAGATGAACAACACAATTCACCACAAGAATCATGATTAACATCCGAATTCTCTTATCACAATTCCAATAAATCTCATATAACATCATCACATTATAATCCAACATGCTCCCTCACAAGTAATAATCCTTTAAAAATGAACACTATCAAAGGGATACGAGAATTACCTTGTATGGACGAACCAAGAAGAAGAACAATTGAACTTCATTCCAAGAATCATGAATAACTTCAAGAACAAGGCCTTAATCCATGATCTCCATCTTAATCTTGTTAAAGATCATCATCTCAGAGTGTTTAGGAACTTCAAATACCTCTCAAGGCTCTCTCTATCGACTGAAGGAAGGACAATGGACAAAATGCCTCTCAGTACCCGTCAGCACCCTTTTATAAAACAAATTACTAGTGTGCGCTAAATCTTATGTTTAGCGTACGCTAACTGACTTTGCTAGCGTGCGCTATCGTAGCCCAGAGACTACTGTCTTGCTTCGCACATCAACTTACGTACGTAAAGCCCATGCATTAACGTACGTAACCATTCTGTCTAGCTCACGCCAGTCCTTAACCTTAGCGTGCGCTATTTGCAGTTGACTTGCTACATTCTGCACCTACCACCCGTGCCCCCACATGCTGAAAGCATCAGTGATTACCAGGATTCTCTCTGCCCGATCTGGAATTAGCGTGCGCCAACCATATGGTTTAGCCTGCGCTAGCCCTACATGACAAACATCCATTGACCTTATCTGGACACGCGTCGAAAGTGGCCGGGTCCACTCGCTGAAAGCCAAGATTCCCTGTTGACCGATCTGAAATTAGCGTGCGCTACCAAAATGCTTTAGCGTGCGCTAAATGACGATAATACACAGCCTGGGCCTGCCTGTCGGCCACCTTCCGGACCTTATCCAGAATACCTTACGTATGTTAGGGGTCCTCCTTAGCGTACGTAACACAAACCTCTCAGTGTACGCTAACTTTACATAGTAGCGTGCGCTACGCATACTTCGTAGCGTGCGCTAAGCATACCTCATAGCGTGCGCTATCGTGACTGTACTTAGCCATTTTCAGCCATTCTTGTCCAATGTCTCGGCATACAGAATACGAATATACGACATACTGAATACATGTATTCATTCCAATAATATTCTCATGATATACCCGATATCACAATTAAAACAATATGATACATGATATCCTCAATATAACTATCAACCAAACACGTCAATTACACAAGTACAACTGTCTCGGTTCTCAATTTATTTTATCCATACTGTATAGACACTAAGCTATCCAGTATATCTCAGATAAAATAACGCGAAAAATTTATACTGAAAATATGGGTATTACATACTACCCCCCTTAAAATAAGTTTCGTCCTCAAAACTTGCAATCCTACCACAAACAACAGATCGACCCAAAATTTTCAAACTCATCGCAAAAGCAATCAATCATCGCCACAAACAAATAACCAAACAGTATACTTATATGTACGTGTCGCCGATGATCTCCCGTGATACTAGCACACGACTCCCATACGAAGTCTCAAAACAATACCAACACACACCAATATCACCACTAGCAATTTGAAAAGAATCTCAAAAATTTTGGAAGCTCCAAAAATCGGTTTGACTTAGAAGTCAGAAAAATCATTTTCAAAAGTCACGCTACTACCGTACTGGTATAGCCACATAACACACACGCCCGGTTTTCACAAAACCCAAGCTCTGATACCATCTTCTGTAACACCCCCAAAACTATCCGGGATATTAGAGCGCCGTGGGTCCCACGACAGAACCCACCAGGCTAAAAACCATTTCAAAAACGTTTAAAAACGCCAAAAGGCCGATGACGTAAGTATTTTAAATACACAACAATATTTACAAAAACATAGTTCTCAAATACCATCATCAAATACTATTTGAAAAATACAAGGCGGAATGCCAAATCTCAACAGTTTTAAAATGTACGTCCACTTATACGTAGCGATAAAATAGTTTAGGAAAATCGATTTAACGAAATAACCCAAGTTCGAAAAATACCAAGAGGCCATTTTGAAAGTTATACACGAGTTGGTAAAAATACCGGAAAGCCATTTTAAAATACACACGCAGCGGAAAAGGACACAGTTCAAAATATCACAATTGCAGCGGAATACAACCATAAAGAATACTCAAATCTCCGAAAACATGCCACAACCAGTATCACTCGGGAATCTCATCCCTTCACGACCGCTACTAGCTCGATCTCCGAGTACCTAAAAATAAAGCCCACGACGGGGTAAGCCACAATACTCAATAATGACATCGATCACATCATCATAAATAATTATATACCAATGTAATAATACTATAAGAATATTACCAACGTAATCTTACCGTCATAACCTTACCAATCCATAGCAATCCATATCAAACCAATCCTTACCATAATCCACATTTCGCATTTTCAAATGACTAAATGAACTCACAACAAACATCCGCACTATAATCAAACAACACCAAGAATCCTCAAAACATCATCATAACTCATAAGCGTGAACTGTTTCATCCGTGCCAAATCTTATCCGTCGGATTTGCACCGTCAAATCTCAATCTAGATAAAAATCATTATAACACAATATATATGTAGATCAACTACCACAAGACAAATATAACAAGTCCTGAAACATCGACGTACAGTCCAAATACTCATATGATCAAGAACAATGATCAACCAATACCTCAACCGAGAATATCATCGACATGATAAACTCCGACACGATCAATAAAGGATCAACAATATCCGAGAATACCCTCAACAAGGTAAACTCCAAACACGATCAACAAAGGATCAACAATAACCGAGAATACCATCAACAAGGTAAACTCCAAATGATCAACAATAATGGATCTCAAAGAAATAACTCTGACTCTCGAACATACCCCTCGGGCGTATGAACAACAAGTCGCAAACCGTCGAACATATCCAATCATACATGGACTATGAACGACCAAAACAATATGGCTCAAAGATGGACGTCACAGTACGCCCGATCCAAAAATGTGTCCGTGCACATGTCCACCCTGTATGCGGAATCCAGGATATACATGGGACATGTACCTAATTAGCCTCACGAACTATGTCTCGTGTGCACGGTTCAATGCGGAAACATCCACGCATAACCATAATGTGACCAAGTAAAAATCCTACACAATAACCAATCGGCATGCAGATATGACTCCAGACATGTCACGATGCAACATGACAATGAAACTCAAAGAATCACATATCCAATAAGGATCAAAAGACTCACCGAAGTGAACAATGACACACGGATAATGAAAGATCGACACGACCGACAATATTCAAAACAAATATCTTGGGATCACAATTCCCAAAGAATGATCAACGCGATCAACAATCTCAACACTACCATCCTGGGATCAACATCCCTCAACGAACAACAAAAATACGAATCTCATCATACGAAACCTCAACATATACTACAACTCATCATACTAATTATCCTCATAATTGAACAATGCTTAAATTTCCTCAAAGCCGAAGCCGATACCCTTTCCACGAACAAACCATCATCCCGACAATTTTACACTTATAATATCATTGCTATATGAACTATAAATGAAATGAAAGCAAAATCATACATTAAATATTTTAGGTGAACAAGTATAAACTTGTCTCGATGCCGATACCACGAAGCCGTTACCAAAATCCATTGCTTTCGTCTACGAGCTCCTCAGCCCCGACCAAAATCAATCTACGAACTCTTCAGCCTCAACTGCGACATAATGATCATAATCCACGATCAATTATCACAACCTATTGCAATAATCGATTAACAGCAAGTTTGATAACAATCAATAACCGACCTAGCCAACCAATCAAACTCAACGGATCAACAATACCTCGATTACATACAAAACCGAACAATACAAAACAATTATGAACTCATGTCCACAATACCAACCGCAACTCGACAATCATAATTAACAATCAATATTACTGATCAAAAAGCCAACGGTTCCACAGTGTCTAGATTAAACACATTCTGAAATATCCAATTAAAACCAAAATGAATTCATAATCACCATACGAAAATACTGCACTGTCTGCCTACTAAGCGCACGTTAAACACATAACGTAGCGTGCGCTAACCAATAAGCTTAGTATGCGCTAATGCTCTACAGTTGCATGCATTCCAAGCATCGACTAACACCTTGCGACTACGAACATGAATGCAAAGGAAATCATACTCCAAGATCAAACACAACCTTTCCAAATTCAATCTCATCGTCATACTCGAAAATTATATTCGTATTCTTATACGAATATTATATCAAAACACATACTTAGTTCTAGATATGAATATCCCATATTCATATCCAAAACACCATCAACTCCTATACATAATCATCCTATCATATAATTCAAGAGTTCTTCAAGAACATGAAATATCCAAATTCACGTTCAAAATGACATAATCCGATCTATATATCATAATGTTATCACTTTCTTCATCATGCAATTCAATCGCAACAAAACCATCATTACTATCATATGAAGAAGATATCAATAACAACATCAACATCCGAAAATGAGGAGAAGGGTTAACCAACTTATCTCAAGAAGATGAACAACACAATTCACCACAAGAATCATGATTAACATCCGAATTCTCTTATCACAATTCCAATAAATCTCATATAACATCATCACATTATAATCCAACATGCTCCCTCACAAGTAATAATCCTTTAAAAATGAACACTATCAAAGGGATACGAGAATTACCTTGTATGGACGAACCAAGAAGAAGAACAATTGAACTTCATTCCAAGAATCATGAATAACTTCAAGAACAAGGCCTTAATCCATGATCTCCATCTTAATCTTGTTAAAGATCATCATCTCAGAGTGTTTAGGAACTTCAAATACCTCTCAAGGCTCTCTCTATCGACTGAAGGAAGGACAATGGACAAAATGCCTCTCGATGCCAAAGACCCTTTTATAAAACAAATTACTAGTGTGCGCTAAACCTTATGTTTAGCGTACGCTAACTGACTTTGCTAGCGTGCGCTATCGTAGCCCAGAGACTACTGTCTTGCTTCGCACATCAACTTACGTACGTAAAGCCCATGCATTAACGTACGTAACCATTCTGTCTAGCTCACGCCAGTCCTTAACCTTAGCGTACGCTATCTGCAGTTGACTTGCTACATTCTGCACCTACCACCCGTGCCCCCACATGCTGAAAGCATCAGTGATTACCAGGATTCTCTCTGCCCGATCTGGAATTAGCGTGCGCCAACCATATGGTTTAGCCTGCGCTAGCCCTACATGACAAACATCCATTGACCTTATCTGGACACGCGTCGAAAGTGGCCGGGTCCACTCGCTGAAAGCCAAGATTCCCTGTTGACCGATCTGAAATTAGCGTGCGCTACCAAAATGCTTTAGCGTGCGCTAAATGACGATAATACACAGCCTGGGCCTGCCTGTCGGCCACCTTCCGGACCTTATCCAGAATACCTTACGTATGTTAGGGGTCCTCCTTAGCGTACGTAACACAAACCTCTCAGTGTACGCTAACTTTACATAGTAGCATGCGCTACGCATACTTCGTAGCGTGCGCTAAGCATACCTCATAGCGTGCGCTATCGTGACTGTACGTAGCCATTTTCAGCCATTCTTGTCCAATGTCTCGGCATACAGAATACGAATATACGACATACTGAATACATGTATTCATTCCAATAATATTCTCATGATATACCCGATATCACAATTAAAACAATCTGATACATGATATCCTCAATATAACTATCAACCAAACACGTCAATTACACAAGTACAACTGTCTCGGTTCTCAATTTATTTTATCCATACTGTATAGACACTAAGCTATCCAGTATATCTCAGATAAAATAACGCGAAAAATTTATACTGAAAATATGGGTATTACATACTACCCCCCTTAAAATAAGTTTCGTCCTCAAAACTTGCAATCCTACCACAAACAACAGATCGACCCAAAATTTTCAAACTCATCGCAAAAGCAATCAATCATCGCCACAAACAAATAACCAAACAGTATACTTATAGGTACGTGAAGCCGATGATCTCCCGTGATACTAGCACACGACTCCCATACGAAGTCTCAAAACAATACCAACACACACCAATATCACCACTAGCAATTTGAAAAGAATCTCAAAAATTTTGGAAGCTCCAAAAATCGGTTTGACTCAGAAGTCAGAAAAATCATTTTCAAAAGTCACGCTACTACCGTACTGGTATAGCCACATAACACACACGCCCGGTTTTCACAAAACCCAAGCTCCGATACTATCTTCTGTAACACCCCCAAAACCATCCGGGATATTACAGCGCCGTGGGTCCCGCGCCAGAACCCACCAGGCTAAAAACCATTTCAAAAAGATTTAAAAACGCCAAATGGCCGATGACGTAAGTATTTTAAATACCCAACAATATTTACCAAAACATAGTTCTCAAATACCATCATCAAATACTATTTTAAAAATACAAGGCGGAATGCCAAATCTCAATAGTTTCAAAATGTACGTTAAGCCACCACTTATACGTACTGATAAAATAGTTTAGGAAAATCGATTTAACGAAATAACCCAATTTCGCAAAATACCAAGAGGCCATTTTGAAAGTTATACACGAGTTGGTAAAAATACCAGAAAGCCATTTTATAATACACACGCAACGAAAAAGGACACAGTTCAAAATATCAAAATTGCAGCAGAATACAACAACCATAAAGAATACTCAAATCTCCGAAAACATACCACAACCAGTATCACTCGGGAATATCATCCCTTCACGACCGCTACTAACTCGATCTCCGAGTACCTAAAATTAAAGCCCACGACGGGGTAAGCCACAATACTCAATAATGACATCGATCACATCATCATAAATAATTACATACCAATGTAATAATACTGTAAGAATACTACCAACGTAATCTTACCGTCATAACCTTACCAATCCATAGCAATCCATATCAAACCAATCCTTACCATAATCTACATTTCGCATTCTCAAATGACGAAATGAACTCACAACAAACATCCGCACTGTAATAAAAAAATACCAAGAATCCTCAAAGCATCATCATAACTCATAAGCGTGAACTGTTTCATCCGTGCCAAATCTTATCCGTCGGATTTGCACCGTCAAATCTCAATCTAGATAAAAATCATTATAACACAATATATATGTAGATCAACTACCACAAGACAAATATAACAAGTCCTGAAACATCGACGTACAGTCCAAATACTCATATGATCAAGAAGAATGATCAACCAATACCTCAACCGAGAATATCATCGACATGATAAACTCCGACACGATCAACAAAGGATCAACAATATCCGAGAATACCCTCAACAAGGTAAACTCCAAACACGATCAACAAAGGATCAACAATAACCGAGAATACCATCAACAAGGTAAACTCCAAATGATCAACAATAATGGATCTCAAAGAATTAACTCTGACTGTCGAACATACCCATCGGGCGTATGAACAACCAGTCGCAAACCGTCGAACATATCCAATCATACATGGACTATGAACGATCAAAACAATATGGCTCAAAGATGGACGTCACATTACGCCCGATCCGGAAATGTGTCCGTGCACATGTCCACCTCGTATACGGAATCCAGGATATACATGGGACATGTACCTAATTAGCCTCACGAACTACGTATCGTGTGCATGGTTCAATGCGGAAACATCCATGCATAACCATAGTGTGCCCAGCTAAAAATCCTACACAATAACCAATCGGCATGCAGATATGACTCCAGACATGTCACGATGCAACATGACGATGAAACTCAAAGAATCACATATCCAATAAGGATCAAAAGACTCACCGAGGTGAACAATGACACACGGATAATGAAAGATCGACACGACCGACAATATTCAAAATAAATATCTTGGGATCACAATTCCCAAAGAATGATCAACACGATCAACAATCTCAACACTACCATCCTGGGATCAACATCTCTCAACGAACAACAAAAATACGAATCTCATCATACGAAACCTCAACATATACCACAACTCAGCATACTAATTATCCTCATAACTGAACAATGCTTAAATTACCTCAAAGCGGAAGCCGATACCCTTTATACGAACAAACCATCATCCCGACAATTTTACACTTATAATATCATTGCTATATGAACTATAAATGAAATGAAAGCAAAATCATACATTAAATATTATACCTGAACAAGTATAAACTTGCCTCGATGCCGATACCACGAAGCCATTACCAAAATCCATTGCCTTCATCTACGAGCTCCTCAGCCCCGACCAAAAGCAATCTACGAACTCTTCAGCCTCAACCGCGACATAACGAACATAATCCACGATCAATTATCACAACCTACTGCAATAATCGATTAACAACAAGTTTGATAACAATCAATAACCGACCTAGCCAACCAATCAAACTCAACGGATCAACAATACCTCGATTACATACAAAACCGAACAATACAAAATAATTATGAACTCATGTCCACAATACCAACCACAACTCGACAATCATAATTAACAATCAATATTACTGATCAAAAAGCCAATGGTTCCACAGTGTCTCGACTAAACACATTCTGAAATATCTAATTAAAACCAAAATGATTTCATAATCACCACACGAAAATACTGCACTGTCTGCCTACTAAGCGCACGTTAAACACATAACGTAGCGTGCGCTAAGTCGCTCCCGTTAGCGTGCGCTAGCTAATAAGCTTAGTGTATGCTGTACAGTTGCATGCATTCCAAGCATCGACTAACACCTTGCGACTACGAACATGAATGCAAAGGAAATCATACTCCAAGATCAAACACAACCTTTCCAAATTCAATCTCATCGTCATACTCGAAAATTATATTCGTATTCTTATACGAATATTATATCAAAACACATACTTAGTTCTAGATATGAATATCCTATATTCATATCCAAAACACCATCAACTCCTATACATAATCATCCTATCATATAATTCAAGAGTTGTTCAAGAACATGAAATATCCGAATTCACGTTCAAAACGACATAATCCGATCTATATATCATCATGTTATCACTTTCTTCATCATGCAATTCAATCGCAACAAAACCATCATATCATATGAAGAAGATATCAATAACAACATCAACATCCGAAAATGAGGAGAATGTTTAACCAACTTATCTCAAGAAGATGAACAACACAATTCACCATAAGAATCATGGTTAACATCCGAATTCTCTTATCAAAATTCCAACACATTATAATCCAACATGCTCCCTCACAAGTAATAATCCTTTAAAAACTAACACTAACAATGAGATACGAGAATTACCTTGTATGGACGAACCAAGTAGAAAAACAATAGAACTTCATTCCAAGAATCATGAATAACTTCAAGAACAAGGCCTTAATCCATGATCTCAATCTTAATCTTGTTAAATATCATCATCTCAGAGTGCTTAGGAACTTCAAGTACCTCTCAAGGCTCTCTCTATCGACTGAAGGTAGGAGAATAGACAAAATGCCTCTCAGTACCCGTCTGCACCCTTTTATAAAACAAATTACTAGCGTGTGCTAAACCTTATGTTTAGCGTATGCTACAGCCTTAGCGTGTGCTAACTGACTTTGCTAGCGTGTGCTATCGCAGCCCAGATACTACTGTCTTGCTTCGCACATCAACTAACGTACGTAAAGCCCATGCACTAACGTATGTAACCATTCTGTCTAGCTCACGCAAGTCCTTAAACTTAGTGTACGCTATCCGAAGTTGACTTGCTACAGTCTGCACCTACCACCCGTGCCCCCACATGCTGAAAGCATCCGTGATTACCGGGATTCTCTTTGCCAGATCTGGAATTAGCATGCGCCAACCATGTGGTATAGCGTGCGCTAGCCCTACATGACAAACAGCCATTGACCTTATCCGGACATGCGTCGAAAGTGGCCGGGTCCACTCGCTGAAAGCCAAGATTCCCTGTTGACCGTTCTGAAATTAGCATGCACTACCAAAATGCTTTAGCGTGCGCTAAATGACGATAATACACAGCCTGGGCCTGCCTGTCGGCCACCTTCCGGACCTTATCCAGAATACCTTACATACGTTATGGGTCCTCCTTAGCAACACAAACCTCTTAGCGTACGCTAACTTTACATAGTAGCATGCGCTATGCATACTTCGTAGCGTGCGCTAAGCATACCTCATAGCGTGCACTATCGTGACTGTACTTAGCCATTTTCAGCCATTCTTGTCCAATGTCTCGGCATACAGAATACAAACATACGACATACTGAATACATATATTCATTCCAATAATATTCTCATGATATACCCGATATCACAATTAAAACAATCTGATACACGATATCCTCAATATAACTGTCAACCAAACACATCAATTACACAAGTATAACTGTCTCGGTTCTCAATTTATTTTATCCATACTGTATAGACACCAAGCTATCCAAGATATCTCGTATAAAATAACGCGAAAAATTTATATTGAAAATCCGGGTATTACATACTACCCCCTTAAAATAAGTTTCGTCCTCGAAACTTGCAATCCTGCCACAAACAACAGATCGACCCAAAATTTCCAAACTCATCGCAAAAGCAATCAATCATCGCCACAAACAAATAACCAAACAGTATACTTATAGGTACGTGAAGCCGATGATCTCCCGTGATACTAGCACACGACTCCCATACGAAGTCTCAAAACAATACCAACACACACCAATATCACCACTAGCAATTTGAAAAGAATCTCAAAAATTTTGGAAGCTCCAAAAATCGGTTTGACTCAGAAGTCAGAAAAATCATTTTCAAAAGTCACGCTACTACCGTACTGGTATAGCCACGTAACACACACGCCGGATTTTCACAAAACCCAAGCTCCGATACCATCTTCTGTAACAACCCCAAAACCATCCGGGATATTACAGCGCTGTGGGTCCGCGCCAGAACCCACCAGACTAAAAACCATTTAAAAAACGTTTAAAAATGCCAAAAGGACGACGACGTAAGTATTTTAAATACCCCAAGAATATTTACCAAAACATAGTTCTCAAATACCATCATCAAATACTATTTGAAAAATACAAGGCGGAATGCCAAATCTCAACAGTTTCAAAATGTACGTTAAGTCACCACTTATACGTACCGCTAAAATAGTTTAGGAAAATTGATTTAACGAAATAACCCAAGTTCGTAAAATACCAAGAGGCCATTTTGAAAGTTATACATGAGTTGGTAAAAATACCGGAAAGTCATTTTAAAATACACACACAGCGGAAAAAGACACAGATCAAAATATACACAATTGCAGCAAAATACAACAACCAGAAAGAATACTCAAATCTCCGAATATATGCCACAGCCAGTATCATTCGGGAAGCTCATCCCTTCACGACCGCTACTAGCTCGATCTCCGAGTACCTAAAAATGAAGCCCACTATGGGGTAAGCCATAATACTCAATAATGATATCGATCACATCATCATAAATAATTACATACCAATGTAATAATACTGTAAGAATACTACCAACGTAATCTTACCGTCGTAACCTTACCAATCCATAGCAATCCATATCAAACCAATCCTTACCATAGTCCACATTTCGCATTCTCAAATGACGAAATGAACTCACAACAAACATCTGTACTGTAATCAAACAATACGTAAAATCCTCAAAACATCATCATAACTCATAAGCGTGAACTGATTCATCCGTGCCAAATCTTATCCGTCGGATTTGCACCCTCAAATCTCAATATGGATAAAAATCAATATAACACAATATATCTGTAGATCAAGTACCACAAGACAAATAATGCTCAAAATTGTGATTAAGTTGGTGGTGTGAACGTTAAGTCATTTTAGATGCACTTATTGTGAGAGTCCTCATTACTGAGAGGTAGGATTTCAGTTTTAGATGTTAATTATCTTTTGACGGTTGCTTGTGTGATACTGTAATTATGTGGACAGATGGTGTTGACGTGTGATTGGATTTGATGGTAATGGATTGTGTTTGATGAATTGATAAATTATGTCTGTTGTGTGTGTGTTCGAAAATGCTTTCCTGGAAATTTCATAAATTTGCGCAAGTTGTGGAAAATCAATTTTCGAAAATTATCTGCAATTAAACGGCGGCTTCGTGTGGATTTTTAAAATCATTTGAAATTGGCGAGCTGGCCTTGAATTTTCTAATGGAACCCCGACGGTATTGAAAGAGTTGTTTTAAAGTACCTTTGGACATTTTGTAAAATATTACCGTCGTTGATTTTTGTGTAGTATTGAGAGGATTTTCGGAAAATGATTTTTAACATATTATTTTATTTTCAAATAATTCGAGTACATAATTTTCAAAAAAAAAATCTCTCACACCATAAAAATTTCTATATTTCAAAATCCAATACGATTTTTATTTTTAAAAATATATTGTGAAAGATGAAAAATCTTACTCGATTTAAACTTCAAACTCGAATTTAGAAAAGTTTTATGTACTGAACCAGTTATCGTACCCTGATCTTAAGTCACTCCAAAATGATTGTTAATTGGTGGAAATATTTAGTGCATGGTTACCTTGTTTGTTATTAATGGTGATGATAATGCGTAGTGGCATGGTGATTTTGATAATGCCGGTTGCAAGGAAATATTATTTTGCAAATAATTTCAAAATGAGACGGTTAAAGTCTTTTGTTTACAAGTTTTGATAAAACAAATGCCTGAGGTATCAAAATATTTTCAAATTTTATTTCGGAAAAATATATATATGAATTCCAAAGGTTTTCAAATGATATTATCTAAACGGATACCTCGTGGGGATTTGAGAAGAATGTTATAAATGGTTAATTATATTGGTGTATAGTTATTACGGCCGTGTTTGAACCGGTGTGGGTTATAAGACTTTTGTTGATGTGATTATTTAAATGGTTGGTTATGATAGCAAGTTCCGAGTATCGCAATTGTAAATTTTGTATTTGTGTAATTATCCAGAGTGGGCACTCTTATCGTGTTGCTATTAGATACCTTATGTCGATATGTTGTGCCATCGTATTGCGTGCGTATCCACTTAGTATGCCGAGGGGCAGAGGACGCGGTCGTGACCGCGGTACTGATGGTCATGGAAATTAGATGCGGGACCAAGAGAATATTGCCGGGAAGGTTGCTATTCTTGTAACACCCCCAATTCGCTCAGGGATATTACACGCCGTAGAACCTTTCCTCAAGGATCTACCAGGATGGTAACAACATCGAACATATCAACAATGCCTTTAAGGCTAAAATGACTCAATAGACCGATTTGGTCTTTCAATAAATACATACAACTCAAACACATTACATGCCCACGTAGGGGTCGAATACAACACACTCCCATACAACGGGAAAGAATACTGCAGTGAAAATAAAATACAACTAAACCAATGACATCATACGGATCCTAGTGTGAATAGTATCGTTCATCTTTCATCATCCTTCATGCCGACCCTGTGCTATGCTCCAAAACCTGAATGCAATATAGACATCCATCCCCCGAATACTCGAGGGTTAGCAAAACTCCACTGTTTTGCTAGTGCAAGAACAAGTGCAAAAATACGAGTCATACAATACAAGTTCCAAGAACAATAATAATCAGGAATCCTCAAAGATTTAAAAAAAATGAAAATACTTCCCGAGGCAAGAGTTTAGGTAAAGCTTTCCAAATCCGAAAGATCACAAATAACGAGAACGGTTTGCAAAATGGTTTAAAATACCCTCGGGAGTTTTAATAGAAAACAATTTAGGATTATCAAATCCTTCTCTTTCCAAAATCAACAGGGTCACAGCCCAAAGTTTTTTGTTTTCGCAAATAGAAAACCACTAACAATTCACAGGGCTGTAGCGTGCGCTGCCTCCCGGCCGTAGCTTGCGCTACCTTCCGGTCGTAGCGTGCGCTACGCCGGTTCCTGCCGCACCCTTCCGGATAGTGCCCGCAACCATCCGGCCAGTACCCGCAACCGTCCGGCCAGTACGCGCAACTGTCCGGCCAGTGCCCGACCACCAGGACTCGACGACTCGATTATCCGAAATCGCACGGAACGAACACGACAAAATGCTCGTGGGCAACATCATCCAGCCGAGATGAAATGCTACGGGACAATGAATCACACACGACCAAATAAACACGAAAATCGATCAAGACAACAAATACGAATGTGGATACCCACAACTTTGGGTAAATTACAAAATGGCCTAAAATGCTCGAAAATCACGATACGTGATCGAATAATCAAACCGAAGTTCACAACACGTCTAACAAAGTTAAATGGACTTACGGGAAACTCGAAACAGTAGTTTCGAACGAGATTCACAAGAATCGAACTCGAGTGCGAAAAAGTCGCTAAGAAACATGGAACTCAACAAAACAACACCGACACGAACTCGGATGATAAAAAGTGCAGAATTAATCATTCTCATAATGATGAAATGGTCCCAAGCGAGTCGTCAAAACGGACTCTCGCCAAAAAAAGAAAATTACCGGAAATCGAATTTGCGGAATTACAATTCTAGCACTCTGTTCTTGTTGTTTAGGTTTCGGGGACGAAACCTCTTTTAAAGGTGATATGGTGTAATACCCATATTTTTTTCGCTTCCGTATTGTTCGACTCTATCGAATCATTTGTGTTCGTTGATACTTCTGGCCTTGTGTTGTTTTTTGCCTTTGTCATTCGAGCGAGTTTTGATATTGTTCCAGACTGATCTGTTTATCGTTGTGACCTTTCCAAGTTCGGTTCGATTTCCTGTAAATCTTGTGTGAAATTAACACCTCGTGGTTCCTACAAGTTCTTTTAATGCCTTGAGTGTGAAATTCGGATTTTTTGTTCGATTGTTGTTTTTTTGTTCGATCATAGTTGTTTGATTGTGGCCGATTTGATCGTTGGCGTTCAATCATTGTTGTTCTACCGTTGTTGCTCGATCGTTATAATCCGATTGTTATCATTTGATTTTGCATCGTGATTTTTTTGGAGCGTTCGAATCACTTCGTAATTTCCTTAAGTTCAGGAAATTGTCCTCGTATTCGATCTTCCAAACCTTTGGATTGTTGGAATTTCTTATTTGTGCAGTGATAAACTCGTGTTTTCATTGATGTGCTAGTCGGGTTGGTCAATCATATTGATTTTCGTTCGTTACGGTGTAGCGATATGGATGGTAGCAGTCACTTACAACATGCAGTTAGTTGTGGGTTGTCAACAGACGATAACGTGTGTTATCTGAGATTGCCTTGCGTCGATTGTTTCATGTTTTAAGTTTCGGGGACGAAACTTCTTTTAAGGGGGGTAGAATATAATACTCGTATTTTTCATTTTTATATTTTTTCGATTCTAGTGACTCGCTTGTGTTCATTGACATATTTTGGACATGTTTGTTCAGCACTTTTTATCATACAAGTGAGTTTTGATATTTCTTTGGATTAAACGGCATACTATTTCGACCTTTCCACATTTAGGTTCGACTTTGTACATTCACCATAAATTCCATAAAAATCCAAAAAATCTAAAATTTTACAGCATTGTAGAGAATTTAGTTAGTTTTCCTAAGGGGTTTCGAAAGCCTGAGAATTCTTAAATCCTAAACGTTTTCAAAACTCCCGAGTTCTTAAAATGATTTCTCAAATTGTATATCGAACTACAGTTCCATTTTTCATTATTTCAACAGTTTATTCAAATAAATTATCTCGGGAAGTCTGTTGCCATTTATGTCTGGATGATTATTCCCGATCTTATGTTCTTGGAGTATGTTGTGTATGGCCTGTATTTGTATTTTATACTTGCACTAGCAAAACATTGGAGTTTTGCTAACCCCCGAGTAATCGGGGGGTGGATGTCTCTATTGCGTCCAGGTACTTGCAGGTTGCTGGGGAGCGAATCACAGGATCGGTACGAAGGATGATGGAAGACGACAATATTAATCACATGAAGACCAATCATTGATTATTTTGGTAGAGTCTTGTTGTTTGTCTCTCCGTTGTGTTGTTCCCCCGTTTTATGGGAATGTTGATGTATTCCAACCCCTGTGTGGGTATGAGTTGTGAGGAAGAGTATGTATGTTTGATGTGTGTGTTGTGGCAAAAGACCAAAACGGTCTAATGGTTTGTTATTAGCCATGTTGGCATGTATTGTGTTGTTGTGTTTTTCTATATTTAGCCTGGTAGATCCTCACGGAGAGGGTCTGCAGCGCTGTAATATTCCCGAGTGTCTTGGGGGTGTTACAGAATATGATATCGGAGCTTAGGTTGTGGAAACCTAGGCTGTTGGGTCATGTCGTGTATTGTTGAGTCTTGTCCTGTCGGATTGTGTCTGACTGAGTCGTGTCGCGACGCGTCATCTGGAATGTCGGTCGTGATTAGTATCAAGGTGCAGCCATCATCTTCGTGCGACCTGTGGATGTAAGTCTCTCTACTATATTGTGCCTTGTGTTATACGAGGTTGTGTGATTCTATATTGTGAAGTGGTGTTTAAATGTGAACTGTGAATGCGTGACCTATGCTTGTATGATTCTTGTAGTGCACTGGAATAAAGAGTGATGCCGGTGTATATGTATATATATGTATATCTTTGTATAAATCGTTTTTATAGGAATAATGGTTTTAATGTGGTTACGCAAGGTAAGTTTATCAATGTGATATTTTAAAGCTTTAAATGTCTTGGGAAGTCATGTAAATTTCATTTTAAAACATCCTTCAAGGGAGGAATTTTTTTTGATTTTCGTATGATGACCTCAAGGCCGAAATTTTTTGAGAATTCAATTTCATTTTCATCTTGGATTATAGTCTTTCTTTCCAAAACGCGATTTTTTTTAACTCAAACGATGTCTACAAAATTTACTCAAAATGTGACTCTCGCTTTCAACTTTTTGATTTCATGATTGTCGGTTCGGAGATATGTAGTGATGATGATATTATTGTTAGGGCAATAATGCTCAAAATTGTGATTAAGTTGGTGGTGTAAACGTTAAGTCGTTCTGGATGCACTTATTGTGAGAGTCCTCATTACTGATAGGTAGAATTTTAGTTTTAGATGTTAATTATATTTTGACGGTTGCTTGTGTGATACTGTAATTATGTGGACAGATGGTGTTGACGTGTGAATGGATTTGATGGTAATGGATTGTGTTTGATGAATTGATAAATTATGTCTGTTGTGTGTGTGTTCGAAAATGCTTTCCTGAAAATTTCATAAACTTGCGCAAGTTGTGGAAAATCAATTTTCGAAAATGTTTTGACGGTGCGATTTAACGGCGGCTTCGTGTGGATTTTTAAATCATTTGAAATTGGCGAGCCGGCCTTGAATTTTCTAATGGAACCCCGACGGTATTGAAAGAGTTGTTTTAAAGTACCTTTGGACATTTTGTAACATGTTACCGTCATTGATTTTTGTGTAGTGTTGAGAGGATTTTCGGAAAATGATTTTTTAACGTATTGTTTTATTTTCAAATAATTCGAGTACATAATTTTCAAAAAAAAAAATCTCTCACACCATAAAATTTCTATATTTCAAAATCCAATACGATTTTTATTTTCAAAAATATATTGTGAAAGATGAAAAATCTTACTCGATTTAAACTTCAAACTCGAATTTGGAAAAGTTTTCTGTACTGAACCAGTTATCGTACGCTGATCTTGAGTCACTCCAAAATGATTGTTAATTGGTGGAAATATTTAGTGCATGGTTACCTTGGTTGTTATTAACGGTGATGATGATGCGTAGTGGCATGGTGATTTTGATAATGCCGGTTGTAAGGAAATATTGTTTTGCAAATAATTTCAAAATGAGATGGTTAAAGTCTTTTGTCTACAAGTTTTGATAAATCAGCCGCCCGAGGTATCAAAAATATTTTCAAATTTTATTTCGGAAAAATATATATATGAATTCCAAAGGTTTTCAAATGATATTATCTAAATGGATACCTCATGGGGATTTGAGAAGAATGTTATAAATAGTTAATTATATTGGTGTATAGCCGTGTTTGAACCGGTGTGGGTCATAAGACATTTGTTGATGTGATTATTTAAATGGTTGGTATGTTGTGCCATCGTATTGATGATGATGCGTAGTGGCATGGTGATTTTGATAATGCCGGTTGCAAGGAAATATTGGTTTGAAAATAATTTCAAAATGAGATGGTTAAAGTCTTTTGTCTACAAGTTTTGATAAAACAGCCGCCCGAGGTATCAAAAATATTTTCAAATTTTATTTCGGAAAAATATATATATGAATTCCAAAGGTTTTCAAATGATATTATCTAAATGGATACCTCGTGGGGATTTGAGAAGAATGTTTTAAATGGTTAATTATATTGGTGTATAGTTATTACGAACGTGTTTGAACCGGTGTGGGTCATAAGTCTTTTGTTGATGTGATTATTTAAATGGTTGGTTATGATAGCAAGTTCCGAGTATCGCAATTGTAAATTTTGTATTTGTGTAATTATCCAGAGTGGGCACTCTTATCGTGTTGCTATTAGATACCCTATGTCGATATGTTGTGCCATCGTATTGAGTGCGTATCCGCTTATTATGCCGAGGGGCAGAGGACGCGGTCGTGACCACGGTACAGAAGGTCATGGAAATTAGATGCGGGACCAAGAGAATATTGCCGGGAAGGATGCTATTCTAGCACTCTGTTCTTGTTGTTTAGGTTTCGGGGACGAAACCTCTTTTAAAGGTGATATGGTCTAATACCCATATTTTTTTCGCCTCTGTATTGTTCGACTTTATCGACTCGTTTGTGTTTGTTGATACTTCTGGCCTTGTGTTGTTTTTTGCCTTTGTCATTCGAGCGAGTTTTGATATTGTTCCAGACTGATCTGTTTATCGTTCTGACCTTTCCAAGTTTGGTTCGATTTCCTGTAAACCTTGTGTGAAATTAACACCTCGTGGTTCCTACAAGTTCTTTTAATGCCTTGAGTGTGAACTTCGGATTTGTTGTTCGATTGTTGTTTTTTGTTCGATAACAGTTGTTCGATTGTGGCCGATTTGATCGTTGGCATTCAATCATTGTTGTTCGATCGTTGTTGCTCGATCATTATTATCCGATCATTATCATTTGATTTTGCATCGTGATTTTTTTGGAGTATTCGAATCACTTCGTAATTTCCTTAAGTTCAGGAAATTGTCCTCGTATTCGATCTTCCAAACCTTTGGGTTGTTGGAATTTCGTATTTGTTCAGCGATAAACTCATGTTTTGATTGCTGTGCTGATTGGGTTGGTCAATCATATTCATTTTTGTTTGTTACGGTGTAGCGATATGGATGGTAGCAGTCACGTACAACATGTGTTTCATTGTGGGTTGTCAACAGCCGATAACGTGTGTTATCTGAGATTGCCTTGCGTCGATTGTTTCATGTTTTAAGTTTCGGGGACGAAGCTTCTTTTAACGGGGTAGAATGTAATACTTTTTATTTTTATATTCTTTCGATTTTAGTGACTCGCTTGTGTTCATTGACACATTTTGGACATGTCTGTTCAACATTTTTTGTCATACAAGTGAGTTTTGATATTTCTTTGGATTAAACGGCATACTATTTTGACCTTTCCACATTTAGGTTCGACTTTGTACATTCACCATAAATTCCATAAAAATCTAAAAATTCAAAAATTTGTAGCAATGTAGATAATTGAGTTAGATTTTTAATGGTTCAAATGGCGAGTCAATCGGAGTCCGGATGAAGGAGTTATGGTCAAAATAGCAGGCTATACTTTCACCCTGGTATAGTGACACGGGACGTGTCGTACTATTTTAGAAAACAAAAACTTTTTGGACAGGTCATGTAACACCCCCAAGACATTCAGGGCATATTACAGCGCCGTGGACCCCACACTGTGGAATCCACCAGGCTAACGTACCAAACAAGACATTCGACAACGACAAACCATCATAAATAAAACGACAAGCTAAATAAAAGACTATAACCGACAAATAAAATTCTGACATCAAAACCATTATCCCAAAACGGGAACACAACATTAACAAATTCAAATCGGAAGTACTCGAGTACTTAAAAAATTTTTATAATACAGAATCCCAAAATCAGACATCAATAACAATTCGACTGACAAGACACCAATAATCAATTTCTGGACAATATCATGCTTGCCCATCATCCTCATACGGCTCGGGTACTCGCTTGTCCCCACGATCAATACCTGAAATACAAAAAGTATTTCCCCCATTTAAGGGGTTAGCGACAACTGCTAGTGCAAGTACAATCCATTTGAACTACATTCTAATCAGATGAATATATTCGCCAAAAAGTCATTTTAGAAAACATTTTATATTCCGGAATATTTATGATGTACAAACACAAAACACATTACCTCCAACAAATCATAATTCAAAGTTAACCGTTGGCACGAGACTCACGGCCACCGTACCCCAGAGCCGTCGGACATCCCTGGGTGGCTAACCACAGTTCACGATACGCACACTCACGGCAATACGTATCCCTAGAGGCCCCGACGGACCATCCCTAGGTGAACATACACATAACCATCCACAACAACCACGATACAGCCATAATTCAAATACTAGAACATGTAAACAAATGTAAAGTACTTGCCTTTGCGACATTCTTGAAGAAACGGAAGTGAAAAGCGACTACGAACGGTCCGGGTGGAAAGCGACAGTTCCTTAACGAAGGATCAACACAGTTCAGTCCCAACGGACAATAATACTCTAGTGGAAAACACCCATAACCCCGATTACATAATACGACAATGGACGATCAATTGATACGGGCGAGGGTTTACGCAAAATCTCCCCGTATCGATAATTCGCGGATTAAAATCAGGGAAATTAGATTTGGAATCATTCAATAATCACAATCGGTGAAGAATATCATAACATACTGGAATAATTCGAGTCCAATTAGCAAAACCCGAAAACCCCCCCAAATTTGACGAGTTAGGGTTCTAGATGAAAATACCTTGAATTCGGACGATGGATGATGATTATGCTGATGATAATATGTTAACACGACTCTACGGTGATGGAATTTGAAGAGAACTCCGATCAGGACCGGTGGAAATCGCCTCTGAGTTCGCACGTCGAAGAAATGAAGGGAAAAGAATAAAACTGCTGCTCTGAAACTGCCCGCTGGGCTTATATAATTGTGAAGTTAGCGCACGCTAACTGCCATATGTAGCGTGCGCTAACGGGGCCGTGACAGGTCCAGTGGCTACTGCCACCATTCGTTAGGGTACGCTAACAATAGGGGGTTAGCATACGCTAACTGCTTATCGGTAGCGCACGCAAGGGAACAAGGGTAGCGTGCGCTACCTACACAGCAGTTCAGTACTGCTGATGTCACATCAGCAGTGAGCTGCTGTCGAGGGTATAAAACACGAAACGCACGACGAGACCAGAATCCAGGAACATAGACGCGAAGCATACAAGACAATGGAGCTAAGCGCTGAAAGAAAATACAATTCCGACCACCGGAGGGTCCGTAATACGACAACGAAACTAAGATTCCCTAAACTATTAGGAAATTACAAAAATGGCCCAAGTGCCCAAAAATCACGAAACGACGTCGGATTTTCAAACCGAAAGTCTCCACATGACCAACTCAACCATACGAACTTGTACAAACCAATAAACAACGAAAACGAACGAGTTTTACAAGAATCGAACGTTCATACGGCAAAACATGCCATAAAACGAAATTACGTGAAAACATCATCAAAACTCATCCAAATGGAAAAACTCCAAGAACAAAATAGATTCAAAATGTCGAAACGGTTACAAGCGAGTCGATAAAAATAGACATACACCAAAAATGGAAACTGCTAAAAATGGAAAAATTACGGATATTACATTCTCCCCCTCTAAAATAAAGTTTCATCCCGAAACTTAAGAATCAAAAAGCTCAGGGTATCTCGAACGCATATCCTCCTCTAGCTCCCACGTCGCTTCTTCTACTCCGTGCCTCGACCACTGCACCTTAACCAAAGGAATGGTTTTGTGCCTTAACTGCTTGTCACGACGCTCCAAAATTCTGACGGGCCTCTCTTCCAACGTAATATCCTTCTCGATCTCCACGTCCCCAAAGTCAATAATGTGGGACGGGTCCGGAATGTACTTCCTCAACTGGGAAACATGAAATACGCTATGAACATGACTCAGCGACGGAGGTAACGCCAAACGGTACGCTAACTCACCGACTCTCTCTAATACCTCGAAAGGTCCAATATATCTCGGGCTGAGTTTCCCCTTCTTCCCAAAACGGAAAACTCCCTTCGTCGGAGATACACTCAACAGAACATGATCTCCCACTTCAAACTCCAAAGGTCTACGCCTAACATCCGCATAAGACTTTTGTCGACTCTGAGCAGCCAACATCCTCTTTCTAATCAATTCAACTTTCTCCCTCGTCTCCAACACAAGGTCCGGCTCGGTGCCAACCAAATCGGACGGCTCATCCCAACATATCGGTGATCGGCAACGTCGGCCATAAAGTGCCTCATACGGTGCCATCTTAATCGACGCGTGCTAGCTATTATTATAAGTAAACTCAATTAAGGCCAAGTGATCCTCCCAGTTACTACTCCAGTCTAACGTACACGCGCGCAACAAATCCTAGAACGTCTGAATGGTACGTTCGGACTTCCCATCGGTCTGGGGATGGAACGAAGTGCTCAAACGTAACTGTGTCCCCAATGCCTTATGCACCGCCTGCCAAAAATGCGATACAAACCGGCCATCTCTATCTGAAATAATGGTCCTCGGCGTACCATGAAGCCTCACTATCTGTGCGATAAAAATACGAGCCAACTTTTCTGGACCCCAAGTATCCTTGATGCCCAGAAAATGTGCCGACCTAGTCAGTCGGTCTACAATCACCCACACCATATTCATACCGGTCTTCGCCATAGAGATATCCTCCCACTTCCACTCCGGGATGGGAAGTGGTTTTAACAACCCGACTGGCCGCTCATGCTCAATCTTGACTTGCTGACAAGTTAAACACTTAGCCACAAACTGAACTACCTCTTTCTTCATATCGTTCCACCAGAAGTTCTTCCTCAGATCTTTATACATTTTACTCGAGACCGGATGGACTGAGTAAGGTGACGCATGAGCCTCTCGCATAATACTCTGTCTCAATTCCGAGTCGTTCGGAACACACAACCGACCTCGGAATCTCAACACACCGTCATGAATAACGAATCCCGGGGCTTTCCCCTTCCCTACACTCTCTCGAAGCTGAATAAACATCGGGTCCTCTAACTGTCCTGACTTAATGTCCTCGACCAGAGATGAAGAAATCTCAAGAGTACGCAGCTGCCCGGAACTCTCTGGCAGTACAATCTCAATGCTCAACCTCATAAATTCTCGCTGAAGTCCCGACTGGGCCGTGAGCAACTCAAGCGCCCGAAGCGACACCGATTTCTGGCTCAAGGCATCTGCTACCACATTAGCCTTGCCCGGATGATAAAGGATCTCGAGATCGTAATCCTTAATCAATTCCAACCATCTCATCTGTCTCATATTAAGCTCCTTCTACGTGAAAATGTACTTCAGGCTCTTGTGATCGGTGAAAATCTGACACGACGAGCCATACAAGTAATGACGCCAGATCTTCAACGCAAATACAACTGCGGCCAACTCAAGATCGTGTGTAGGGTAATTCAGCTTGTACGGTTTCAACTGACGGGAAGCATAGGCAATTGTCCTCCCGTGCTGCATAAGTACGCATCCGAGCCCTTGGCCCGAAGCATCACTATAAACGGAGAAACCATCATTACCACTCGGTAAAGCCAAAACGGGAGCGGTCGTCAACCGCTTCTTCAATTCCTCAAAACTATTTTGCCTCTCATCGGTCCACACAAACTTCTCTGACTTCTGTAACAACTGAGTCAGCGGTCGAGCGAGCTTAGAGAAACCCTCGACGAATCTGCGGTAATACCCGGCTAATCCCAGAAAACTGCGGACCTCTTTCACGTTCTTGGGCGGCGCCCAATCCAACACTGCCTCTACCTTATGTGGGTCCACACGAACACCCTCGGCCAAGATCACATGACCGAGAAACATAACCTCCCGTAACCAAAACTCGCACTTTGAGAACTTCGCAAAAAGATGCTGAGTTCTCAAAATGTCTAACACAATATGTAAATGACGGGCATGCTCCTCCTCGTTCCTCGAGTAAATCAGAATATCATCGATAAAGATGACTACACATTTATCGAGGTACTCGATAAAGACTTTGTTCATAAGCTGCATGAACACGGCTGGGGCGTTGGTTAGCCCAAAAGGCATAACCACAAACTTGTAGTGTCCGTATCTCGTCCGAAAGGCCGTCTTCGGAATATCGGTATCCTTCACTCGGAGCTGATAATACCCCGATCTCAAATCAATCTTCGAAAACACGGTTGCCCCTTGCAACTGATCAAACAAGTCATCAATCCTCGGGAGCAGATACTTGTTTTTGATGGTCACTTTGTTCAACTCTCGGTAGTCGATACACAAACGAAGTGACCCATCCTTCTTCTTCACAAACAGGACCGGTGCGCCCCAAGGTGAAGCACTCGGTCGAATATACCCCATGTCTAGCAACTCTCCCAACTGTTTCTTAAACTCAAGCATCTCGGCAGGCACCATACGGTATGGCGTCTTAGAAATCGGGGCTGCCCCCGGCCCTAAATCGACGGTAAACTCAACTTCTCGATCTGGCGGCAAACCCGGCAACTCGTCTGGAAAAACATCAGGATATTCACACACTACCGGAATAGACGAGAGCTCGACTCCTCCTTCTTCTTCCGATCTCAAAGCGTAACACCAATAGCCCGTGCAACCTCCTCGAAGAAGTCTCACCGCCCTCAAGGCGCTGATCAGTAATCTCTGGCTACTCCGCTTGGGCCCCACAAAAGAATGCTCGGTACCGTCAGAGGCTAACATCGACACAGTCCTCGATCTATAATTCATGATCGCCCTATGACGGTCCAACCAATCCTCACCCAGAATCAAATCCTCATATCTAATATCTACCGCAATCAGATTAGAAGGCCAATCCCTCCCCGCGATACTCACAGAAAAATTTCTAATCTCACGGTCCCCCACGATGCTATCCCCGCTAGGAAGTTTAACAACAAAAGGCTCACAAGCAACAAGGCAATCAACATGCAGACGACGCACACAATCTATAGATATAAAAGAATGCGTAGCACCAGAATCGAACAATACGGAAACAGGATGATCAAGGATGTGGGCGGTACCTGTAGCCACCGTCGCATCAGGATCCCCGGCTCGCCTCATCTCATACACACGGGGCGGAACAGACCCCGCACTAGAAGCTCCCCCTCTAGAAGGCTGACCACGACCTCGACCTCTACCAAAACTCTGCTGCGGCTGAGGAACTGTCGGTGCCTGATTCACACTCGGCTCTCCGCACTGGGCTGATATCTGAGTAACTGGAGTCCGAGCTGCATCCGTACAAAACTTAGCACGATGACCCATACGACCACAAGCAAGACACTGAATCGGAGGCCTATCACACTCACTCATCATGTGGCCCGGACGACTGCAGTTGAAGCACTTAGGACTACGAACGGAACCAGCAGGAGCAGACCTAGAACCGTTTCCTCGACCAACTGATGGCGACTGACTCCCGAAGACTCGTGAACCAGACCGAGCCTTCGGATACCCTCCTGACTTGCATCCCGAAAACTGACCGGAGGTCTTCTGCTTCTTTCCTTCAGCTGCCGTCTCTATCGCAGAAAACGACATCTCGTAAGCCATCGCTTTATTCTGATATTCCTTCAAAGTCGTGCACCCCAGACCTGACATGTAGTGGCGCACCCTCGGTTTCATCCGCATATCAAAGTGGAGGATCTTATCAAGCTCATCGCGGACTTGGTTTATCACATAATGCAACTGCTGATTGTAGTCTTTGATAGCTTGAGATATAGGAACATCTTGGGGTTTAGCCTCAAAGAAGGCTCGGATCCTCCCCTCTTTCACTGGCCAAGGACAGAATTCGTCTTCCATCAGATCCCGAAACTCTGCCCACGTAGCTGCTCGGTCACGCGGTTTCACCGCTTGCCACCACGTTGCTGCCTCCTTGGCGAGGAAGTACTGAGCAATGGGTACTTTCCTCTCCTCGGAACAATTAGCAGCCTCAAACACTTTCTCCATCTCGAATAGCCAATTCTCCCAACCAGAAGGGTCGGAAGCACCTTCAAACTGCGGAGGACACATACGAATCACGTCCTGAAGTAGCTTATCATTACCGGATCCAGTAGGTGGAACCGGGTTGGCATTAGCTTGGCCGACTAGAATGGCCTGAGTCAGTAGCGTCATCTGGTTCGCTACCTGCTGCAAAATGTTGGCCACTCCAACATTCTCATGTGCATTACCGGAGCTAGCAGACTGGTCCTGCTGACCTCCAGAACTAGGGGGAACACTGTTCGACAAGGAAGGCATCGCCGAACCAGTTCCCGAGTGATCGGACATGGCCGCCCCACCGGCTGCGCCACGTCCCCTACCGCGTCCGCGACCGCGTCCGCGTCCTCTACCAGCAGGAATTCTGAAAAAGTAGTAGGTAAGTACAATTCAAACGCAAAGCACAACAAGATACTAAGACAGGAATAGAACATAACGATGAAATGAGTCAAGTTAGGAAAACTTACGAGCACCGGCGTACTGAGATGATGGCATAGCAGTGATACTGTCCCAAAAACGAAGCTTAACTAGACCCAAATAACCGACAACCTAGGTATCCATAAACCTAAGCTCTGATACCATATTCTGTAACACCCCCAAGACATTCAGGGCATATTACAGTGCCGTGGACCCCACACTGTGGAATCCACCAGGCTAACGTACCAAACAAGACATTCGACAACGACAAACCATCATAAATAAAACGACAAGCTAAATAAAAGACTATAACCGACAAATAAAATTCTGACATCAAAACCATTATCCCAAAACGGGAACACAACATTAACAACATCAAATCGGAAGTACTCGAGTACTTAAACAAATTTTATAATACAGAATCCCAAAATCAGACATCAATAACAATTCGACTGACAAGACACCAATAATCAACTTCTGGACAATATCATGCTTGCCCATCATCCTCATACGGCTCGGGTACTCGCTTGTCCCCACGATCAATACCTGAAATACAAAAAGTATTTCCCCATTTAAGGGTTAGCGACAATCGCTAGTGCAAGTACAATCCATTTGAACTATATTCTAATCGATGAATATATGCGCCAAAAAGTCATTTTAGAAATCAAATTAAATTCAGTAATATTTATGATGTACAAACACAAAACACATTATCTCCAACAAATCATAATTCAAAGTTAACCGTTGGCACGAGACTCACGGCCACCGTACCCCGCAGATCCCCGTCGGACATCCCTGGGTGGCTAACCACAGTTCACGATACGCACACTCACGGCAATACGTATCCCTAGAGGCCCCGTCGGACCATCCCTAGGTGAACATACACATAACCATCCACAACAACCACGATACAGCCATAATTCAAATACTAGAACATGTAAACAAATGTAAAGTACTTGCCTTTGCGACATTCTTGAAGAAACGGAAGTGAAACGCGACTACGAACGGTCCGGGTGGAAAGCGGCGGTTCCTAAACGAAGGATCAACACAGTTCAGTCCCAACGGACAACAATACTCTAGTGGAAAACACCCATAATCCCGATTACATAATACGACAATGGACGATCAATTGATACGGGCGAGGGTTTACGCAAAATCTCCCCGTATCGATAATTCGCGGATTAAAATCAAGGAAATTGGATTTGGAATCATTCAATAATCACAATCGGTGAAGAATATCATAACATACTGGAATGATTCGAGTCCAATTAGCAAAACCCGGAAAAACCCCCAAATTTGACGAGTTAGGGTTCTAGACGAAAATACCTTGAATTCGGACGATGGATGATGATTATGCTGATGATAATATGTTAACACGACTCTACGGTGCTGGAATTTGAAGTGAACTCCGATCAGGACCAGTGGAAATCGCCTCTGAGGTCGCACGTCGAAGAAACGAAGGGAAAAGAATAAAACTGCTGCTCAAAGCCTACCGGGCTTATATAATCGTGAAGTTAGCGCACGCTAATCGCCATATGTAGCGTGCGCTAACGGGCCGTGGCGAGTCCAAATGGCTCGCCACCATTCGTTAGCGTACGCTAACAATAGGGGTTAGCGTATGCTAATCGCTTATCGGTAGCGCACGCAAGGGAACAGGGGTAGCGTGCGCTACCTACATGCCAGATTGATCTGCGATGTCACATCGCCAGTGAGTCAGTCGAGGGTATAAAACATGAAACGCACGACGAGACCGTAATCCAGAACATAGACGCGAAGCATACAAGACAACGGAGCTAAGCGCTGACAGAAAATACAATTCCGACCACCGGAGGGTCCGTATACGACAACGAAACTAAGATTCCCTAAACTATTAGGAAATTACAAAAATGGCCCAAGTGCCCGAAAATCACGAAACGACGTCGGATTTTCAAACCGAAAGTCTCCACATGACCAACTCAACCATACGAACTTGTACAAACCAAGAAACAACGAAAACAAACGAGTTTTACAAGAATCGAACGTTCATACGGCAAAACATGCCATAAAACGAAATTACGTGAAAACATCATCAAAACTCATCCAAATGGAAAAACTCCAAGAACAAAATAGATTCAAAATGTCGAAACTTACAAGCGAGTCGATAAAAATAGACATACACCAAAAATGGAAGCGCTAAAAATGGAAAAATTACGGATATTACAGTCACACGACCCATGACCCGACCGTGTCATCGACACCACCGGAAAGTGCCGGAATGTTGAAAATTCGTCCGGATGAGTATAAATAGCCCTCTCTCTCATTTCTGAAGTGTTCTAGGGCATTCCTTCGAGTTTTCTTCATTCTCCACCTAAAATCCTCCATCTTGAACTCCAAAATCAAGCCATAAACATGTTCCTAACATTATAGAATCAAGATATCAAGGCTGTTCTTGAACAATCATCCATTTCTTGGTTGAATCAAGGTATGTGTTTCAAAGTTCTTCAAGTTCTTTCAAAAGATTCTTGAAGTGTTCGATTTCTTCGATGCTTTGCTTCGTCTCTTTATTGTTTTGTTTTGTGTAACAACTTAATCATCAAACCATTATTAAAGTATAGAATAAAATGTTCCAACAATCTCCCCCTTTTTGATGATTACAAAACAATACTTCGTCAATGGGATTTACCTGCAAAAAATACAAATATATGTATATGTGTACAGACCAAAGTTTTTGACTTTGTCCGTTTCGTTAATTTCTTCTCCCATTTCATTTTCGACTCCTTCTTTCCTTTTCTTTTTCTTTTCGAATTTTCAAATTTTCATCATCTTTTCGACGTCTCCTCATTTTTCTTTTCAACTTACGTCTCCTCATTTTTCTTTTCAACTTCATCTTTTCGATTTTTCTTCTCCTTTTCTCCTTTCAACTTCCATTTTTCTTTTCAATTTCAACTTTTCGACTTTTCTTCGATTTTTCTCCCCCTTTCAGGGTTAATCCCATTCTCCTTTCTCCCCTTTTTTGTTTTCATCAAAAAGTGTAATAAAAAATAAATATAATAATACCAAATATAAAATATGCATGATACCAAATGATAAATATAATTATATGCATGGATAGGGTATAACTCCCCCTGAAAATATTATCTCCCTTAAAAAAAAATATTACTCCCCCTAAGTAAAATATTTTGATAAAAAAATAATTTTTGGGGATCCAACCGAGAGTTGGTTTTTCATTTGAAACATAGACGATATTTGAAATAATTATTCCTTTAGGAACCCAAATCTTTTTAATTTTAATCGTCACGTGGGCTTTTACAGCTAGAAATGTGATGCCCGATTTTCAAACATTTTTCGCAACTGGGTATCTTTAAATTTTAAGATTCGTTTTAGAACTAGGTATTAATCCCAACCCCTGTTTATTTAAAGTATATTTTTGAACCGAGAGCATATTTTCAAATTTCTCGTTTCCGAGAGAAAATTTCTTCGTTAAATTTTTGAGCTCGGAAAGAACTTTAATAAGATCATTCTTTAAAGTATTTTTATTTTCAAGTCATTTAGAATGATCGATCTCGATAAACTTTCCCTTTTCCAGAATTTTGGAATTTTCAATTTACAAAGATTTATTTTTAAATTGAAGGGATTTAATTTCGGATAAAGCATTTTGATAATCCATATGCAATAATTCAAATGCTTCAAATAGTTCGTCATAAGAATTACTTACTTGGCTTTCGACGTCGCTATCGTCGAATGAACTTCAGGCCATGAGAGCGAGATTATTTTGATTGATAAAATCATCATCTTCGTCGTCATCGATCCATGTTGCAACGAGAACCTCCTTCTTGGGTTTAGCTCGGCAATTCTTAGCAAAGTGGCTGGTTTACCACATAATCGACAATTGTTGTCGAATTTCTTAGATTCGCCCGTGATGTCTTTCTTTCTCCGGTTTAATAAGGTTTGAAACTTATTAATATTCTTGGCATAATATGCCGATTCTTTGTCGCTTTCATCAACTGGGATTTCTTCTCTTTTTGACATCTTAGCCTTCAAGGCTATCGTTCTTTCCTTCGACTTTGGCTTGACACTTCATGATTTTAAAACTATCTCATAATTTATTAGCGAACCAACGAGTGCGCTAAAATCAAGCGTATTGAGATCTTTAGATTCCATGATCGCAGTCACGGTGCCGTACCATTCGCTAGGTAGTGATCGTAAAATTTTCTTGACTTTTTCACTACTAGATAATGGTTTACCAAATAAAGATAGTCCATTGGTGATGACCGAAAATCGGTCGAGCATGTTGGTGATGGACTCATCACCTTTCATTATGAATAACTCGTAGTCATGGAGAAGCATATTGATCTTCGTATCCTTGACTCGAGTTGTCCCTTCGTGTATGATTTCAAGAATTTTCCATATCTCTTTAGCACTTTCACACGATGAGATACGATTGATCTCTTCTGGATTTAAGGCACAAAATAGAAATTGAGTAGCCTTACAATTTAGATGGTCATTCTTCCAATCCGCGTCATCATATTCTTCAAAATATTTAAGCGTACCTTTAGATTTGAGAGGAATTTTCGGACCAAGACATATTACTTTCCAAAGCTCGATGTCATATGCTCGGATGAATATTGACATCTTTTTCTTCCATGTCATGAAATTTGCGCCATCAAAAAATGGTGGTCGGTTAAGAGCAAGGCCTTCGATCGAGCAAATTGAAATGCCATTTGGATCGACTCCTCCGATGTTAAGCCGTGTATTGGAGGTACTTCTCTGATACCAATTGTTGGAGCAAGATTGGAATATGCGCCATGTTGCGGAAGCGTAAATTAAATGTGCGCAAATTAAACGATACACAGATTTATAGAGGTTCGGCTATAAACGAGCCTACGTCCTCTCTCGGTATCTTTTTCAATAGGTTGAAGATAAAAACCTCTGCACCTCTCTTCTATCGATCGAGGGATAACCGTTACAATCACGTCTTCTATTGGTCCGTGATAAACCACTCGTACTTGTCTTTGTGTCGGTCCAAGTTAAACCGTTTTCCTTTTCTATCGGACAAGGAATCAACCGCTCTAGCTTTCTATCGGTACTAGATAAACCTCACTTAGATATCAATTGCGATTCTAATAATGCCGGATCCTTGATCCTAATAACACCGAATACAATCGTATCTTATCTTTTACCTCTCGTGTATGTGTTGAATGTATAAACACTCAAACTAACAATATAAGCTCAATATCACAACAACAATAATATCAATATGAATATCTGATCAATGAGCTGTTTGCTTGAAGTTTTTGTAGTGAAACAATACCATAGGAATGGTATTTATAGGCTCAAAATCCTTACTAGCCGTTAGCAAACTGACTCTTCATTACGGCCATTATCCTCTCACCATTACGTACGTTAAAGACTTTACATACATTAAGCCTCACTCGCTACGTACGTTATCAATACAGCAGATCAGTCTAGTAGCATTCATTTTATGTGTTACGTACGTTACCCATTATCCATTACGTACGTTAACTTTTGTCAACATATCCGTTGCTTGCTAACCTATGCCATGGCATCATCACCAACGTTCATCTCGTTTGAATTCACAAACACTTGGTTACGTACGTTACCAATATCATATTACGTATGTTATGCTCGTCAACTTAAGTACGCTATGCAATCTTCATTGCGTACGTTATGCATGTGCAGAACACTTTTTTGCGACTTCGATTTCTTCGATGCTTTGCTTCGTCTCTTTGTTGTTTTGTTTTGTGTAACAACTTAATAACGAAAACATTATTAATACATGTATAGAACAAAATGTTCCAACATATGTGACTGTTGTCATGGTGACATGTGATTTGGTATGGTTTCCCATTGGGTAATTCACTCGGGTACGTTCTGCGGGAGCATCTGAGGTCCGTGGCTTGTTAGAATGCGACGCGAATAATCCTTGGGAATATGTTGTTATGGATGATTAGGTCGTGGACCCTGCGGGTTGTAATCGGAATGGTATAATTGGGTCATGGCCCCCGTATTTTGTTATTGGAATTTTACTTCTAGAAAATGATCTTGGGCGGTGTTCCTAAGGGGTTTCGAAAGCCTGAGAATTCTTAAATCCTAAACGTTTTCAAAACTCTCGAGATCTTAAAATATTTTCTCAAATTGTATATCGGACTAGAGTTCCATTTTTCATTGTTTCGAACGGTTTTATTCAAATAAATTATCTCGGGAAGTCTGTTGTCATTTATGTCTGGATGATTATTCCCGATCTTATGTTCCTGGAGTATGTTGTGTATGGCCTGTATTTGTATTTTATACTTGTACTAGCAAAACAGTAGAGTTTTGCTAACCCCCGAGTAATCGGGGGGTGGATGTCTGTATTGCGTCCAGGTACTTGCAGGTTGCTGGGGAGCGAATCACAGGATCGGTACGAAGGATGATGGAAGATGACGATACTAATCACATGAAGACCAATCGTTGAGTATTTTGGTAGATTCTTGTTGTTTGTCTCTCTGTTGTGTTGTTCCCCCGTTTTATGGGAATGTTGATGTATTCCAACCCCTATGTGGGTATGAGTTGTGAGGAAGAGTATGTATGTTTGATGTGTGTGTTGTGGCAAAAGGCCAAAACGGTATAATGGTTCGTTATTAGCCATGTTGGCATGTATTGTGTTGTTGTGTTTTTCTATATTTAGCGTGGAATATCCTCACGTAGAGGGTTTGCGGCGCTCTAATATTACCGAGTGGCTTGGGGGTGTTATAGAATATGGTATCAGAGCTTAGGTTGTGGAAACCTAGGCTGTCAGGTCATGTCATGTATTGTTGAGTCTTGTCCTGTCAGATTGTGTCTGACTGAGTCGTGTCGCGACGCATCGTTTGGAATGTCGGTCGTGATTAGCATCAAGGTGCAGCCATCATCTTCGTGCGACCTGTGGATGTAAGTCTCTCTACTATATTGTGCCTTGTGTTATACAAGCTTGTGTGATTCTATATTGTGAAGTGGTGTTTAAATGTGAATTGTGATACGTGACCTATGCTTGTCTGATTCTTGTAGTGCACTAGAATAAAGAGTGATGCCGGTGTGTATATATATATATATGTGTGTGTGTGTGTGTGTATATCTTTGTATAAATCGTTTTTACAGGAGTAATGATTTTTATGTGGTTACGCAAGGTAAGTTTATCAGTGTGATATTTTAAAGCTTTAAATGTTTTGGGAAGTCACGTAAATTTCATTTTAAAACATCCTTCAAGGGAGGAAGTTTTTTTTGATTTTCATATGATGACCTCAAGGCCGAAAATTTTTGAGAATTCAATTTCATTTTCATCTTGGATTATAGTCTTTCTTTTCAAAACGCGATTTTTTTAAACTCAAACGAGGTCTACAAAATTTACTCAAAACGTGACTCTCGCTTTCAACTTTTTGATTTCATGATTGTCGGTTCGGAGGTATGTAGTGATGATGACATTATTGTTTGGGCAATAATGCTCAAAATTGTGATTAAGTTGGTGGTGTGAACGTTAAGTCATTTTGGATGCACTTATTGTGAGAGTCCTCATTACTAAGAGGTAGGATTTCAGTTTTAGATGTTAATTATCTTTTGACGGTTACTTGTGTGATACTGTAATTATGTGGACAGATGGTGTTGACGTGTGATTGGATTTGATGCTAATGGATTGTGTTTGATGAATTGATAAATTATGTCTGTTGTGTGTGTATTCGAAAATGCTTTCCTGGAAATTTCATAAACTTGCGCAAGTTGTGGAAAATCAATTTTCAAAAATTATCTGTGATTAAACGGCGACTTCGTGTGGATTTTTAAAATCATTTGAAATTGGCGAGCCAGCCTTGAATTTTCTAATGGAACCTCGACGGTATTGAAAGAGTTGTTTTAAAGTACCTTTGGATATTTTGTAAAATGTTACCGTCGTTGATTTTTGTGTAGTGTTGAGAGGATTTTCAGAAAATGATTTTTTAACGTATTGTTTTATTTTCAAATAATTCGAGTACATAATTTTTTAAAAAAAAATCTCTCACACCATAAAAATTTCTATATTTCAAAATCCAATACCATTTTATTTTCAAAAATATATTGTGAAAGATGAAAAATCTTACTCGATTTAAACTTCAAACTCGAATTTGGAAAAGTTTTCTGTACTGAACCAGTTATCGTACGCTGATCTTGAGTCATTCTAAAATGATTGTTAATTGGTGGAAATATTTAGTGCATGGTTACCTTGTTTGTTATTAACGGTGATGATGATGCGTAGTGGCATGGTGATTTTGATAATGCCGGTTGCAAGGAAATATTGTTTTGCAAATAATTTCAAAATGAGACGGTTAAAGCCTTTTGTTTACAAGTTTTGATAAAACAGCCGCCCGAGGTATCAAAAATATTTTCAAATTTTATTTCGGAAAAATATATATATGAATTCCAAAGGTTTTCAAATGATATTATCTAAATGGATACCTCGTGTGGATTTGAGAAGAATATTATAAATGGTTAATTATATTGGTGTATAGTTATTATGGCCGTGTTTGAACCGGTGTGGGTCATAAGACTTTTGTTGATGTGATTATTTAAATGGTTGGTTATGATAGCACGTTCCGAGTATCGCAATTGTAAATTTTGTATTTGTGTAATTATCCAGAGTGGGCACTCTTATCGTGTTGCTATTAGATACCTTATGTCGATATGTTGTGCCATCGTATTGAGTGCGTATCCGCTTAGTATGCCGAGGGACAGAGGACGGGGTCGTGACCGCGGTACTGATGGTCATGGAAATTAGATGTGGGACCAAGAGAATATTGACGGGAAGGTTGCTATTCTTGTAACACCCCCAATCCGCTCAGGGATATTACACGCCGTAGAACCTTTCCTCAAGGATCTACCAGGTTGGTAACAACATCGAACATCTCAATAATGCCTTTAAGGCTAAAATGACTCAGTAGACCGATTTGGTCTTTCAATAAATACATACAACTCAAACACATTACATGCCCACGCAGGGGTCGAATACAACACACTCTCGTACAACGGGAAAGAATACTGCAGCGGAAATAAAATACAACTAAACCAATGACATCATACGGATCCTCGTGTGATTAGTATCGTTCATCTTTCATCATCCTTCATGTCGACCCTATGCTATGCTCCAAAACCTGAATGCAATACACACATCCATCCCCCGAATACTCGGGGGTTAGCAAAACTCCACTGTTTTGCTAGTGCAAGAATAAGTGCAAAAATACGAGCCATACAATACAAGTTCGAAGAACAATAATAATCAGGAATCCTCATAGATTTAAACATAACGAAAATACTTCGCGAGGCAAGAGTTTAGGTAAAGCCTTCCAAATCCGAAAGATCACAAATAACGAGAACGGTTTGCAAAATGGTTTAAAATACCCTCGGGAGTTTTAATAGAAAACAATTTAGGATTATCAAATCCTTCTCTTTCCAAAATCAACAGGGTCACAGCCCAAAGGTTTTTGTTTTCGCAAATAGAAAACCACTAACAATTCACAGGGTCAAAACCCATATCACGTGTCCTCGACGGACATAACATCAACACAACGTAATCACGCACAAGCATCGCCTAGGATCGGGACGAAGCCACAAATCCCACTCGAGGCATCTAAGGACCCTCCCGAGCTGGCTAGCTAAATAAATCACACATCGTATCTCACGGTTGGATCAATCACTTGTTGCATCCTGACCACATGATCACAAGCCATGTGTCAGCATAGATTATCTCAGGCTCTCACGGTTGGATCAATCGTTTGTTGTATCCTGACCACATGATCACATGCCATGTGTCACCATAGACCTTCAACCATATCCACACATTCACAGAAATAACATATCACATCAATAATATCCAAGTAATTCACTCAATGGCAACCAACACAATGCACGACGCAATGGTCAAATCACAACACACCGATATGAGATAATATATATACATATATTATCAAAGCACAACGACAACACCAAGTGTATTCATAGTAATTCACGTAACCATCCACGAACACAATGTCCACAAAACTCACGCGTTTTGAAAGAGGGCATATAACAAGGCTAACCGAGTCTTTGAAAGTGAAATTCAAACGATCAAATAAACACAAGGAGACGATCACTATATCCATAAAACAAGAATTGTATGGACAAGGTACTTGCCTCGAATAACCACAACGCGGAGAATTGATCGAAGTAGGTTGGCACGAACCGACTACGAACTCGCCGACTCCACCGAACGACAACCCGCAACAATAAACTACGAACGACAACAATAACAACGAAAATGAATTCCAACGTACGACCCAAAGCCGCTGAATTCAAGGAACAAACGACGAAAGTTCAAGGGTTTCCCCCAAAACGGCCAAGAACACGAATTGATCCGAAAAAACATGAAAATGGACTTACCAACCAAAATATGGATATTCAATCCATAGTATATGTTTAAAAACATCATTTTACAACAATCGGTTCATCAAAAACGGATGGAAAACGAAATCAAGAACAAATCCCCCCAAAAAGTCAACTCGAGGGAAATCAAGAAATATACCTTGATTCGACGAAGAACAATGGATTAAACGATGTTAAACACATGAATAATACTAAGATTAATCATACCCAACATGGATTAATCAACAATACGGAATGAATCGGACAAAAACGCAAAAACCCCAAAATTTCTCAAAATAGGGTTCTAGGAAATCTCACCTTGATTCGCTGGATCAAAGGATGATATAGGATGATCAATCAATGATATGAACTCAAGAACTTCGTAGATTGATTGACAAACATCATGGCTCCAATATCCCCAAGGTTCCAGCCACGGAAGAGAAAGAGAGAAATGGGAAAAATGACTGAAACTGGACTGCTCGGCCATATTTATACTGGTGCAACCTAGCATGCGCTATGCTGCCGAGCTAGCGTGCGCTATAGGCCCGGAGCGTGCGCAGCCTGCCGGTCGTAGCGTGTGCAGTGTCCGACAGTAGCGTGCGCTACCTGCCGATCCACCCGAGTCCAGAACCTCACTGCCCCTACTGTCTCGGCCGACTAGCGCGCGCAGCTAACCGGCCGTAGCGTGCGCCGTCTCCCTGCCGTAGCGTGCGCTACCTTCCGGCCGTAGCGTGCGCTATGCCGTTCCTTCCACAACCGTTCGGCCAGTACCCGCAACCGTCCGGCCAGTACCCTCAACCGTCCGGCCAGTGCCCGACCACTAGGACTTGACGACTCGATTATCCGAAATCGCACGGAACGAACACGACAAAACGCTCGTGGGCAACATCATCGATCCGAGATGAAATGCTACGGGACAATGAATCACACACGACCAAATAAACACGAAAATCGATCAAGACAACAAATACGAATGTGGATACCCACAACTTTGTGTAAATTACAAAATGGCCCAAAACGCCCGAAAATCACGATACGTGATCGAATAACCAAACCGAAGTTCACAACACGTCTAACAAAGTTAAACGGACTTACGGGAAACTTGAAACAGTAGTTTCGAATGAGATTCACAAGAATCGAACTCGAGTGCAAAAAAGTCGTTAAGAAACATGGAACTCAACAAAACAACACCGAAACGAACTCGGATGATAAAAAGTGCAGAATTAATCATTCTTAGAATGATGAAACGGTCGCAAGCGAGTCGTCAAAACGGACTTTTGCAAAAAAGAAAATTACCGGAAATCGAATTTGCAGATATTACATACTACCCTCCTTAAAAGAAGTTTCGTCCCAAAACTTAAAACAAGTAGGGAGAAGCAATATCCCCCCAGGAAAACCCAACGAGATACACAATAAACGCGTAACTTACGCCAAACGGCGAAACGTTACAAGCAACGCAAAAGAATATACGGCGTGAAAACGCTCTCTATGACGACCAACACAACGCCACCGGTAGAAACATAATAAAACCAACAAGTGACAAGCGTCATCAAACAGATAATACAATCGAGTCAATTATCCGAACAACCACAAAACACTAAGCACCTATTACAAGGAAACACGCACAGTCAAGAAAACAGAAATAAACACACAAACGATCCACAAGGACAATCACAAACAATTCGGACTACGCCGAAATCCTCAAAACCACACTAGGCATCTACGTGTCCTTTCGGAGCAGGGATGCAACCTCGATCCTCCGAACAACCACAAAACACTAAGCACCTATTACAAGGAAACACGCATAGTCAAGAAAACAGAAATAAACACACAAACGATCCACAAGGACAATCATAAACAATTCGGACTACGCCGAAATCCTCAAAACCAAACTAGGCATCTACGTGTCCTTTCGGAGCAGGGATGCAACCTCGATCCTCCAAATCTCTCAGTTACCCTCTCGCATTACACGGCTCGGTGACCCATCTGGCCACACCTGAAACAGCAAACTAACGGTGAACGACGATTCTTCGCAGTACGAGATCAGGCAACAACAGTCAGAAAACCCCGATCGAACAACAATGATCGATCAACAACGACTGAACAACAATGATAGAACAACAATGATCAGATAACAATGATCGAACAAAAACGGTCGAAAAATAACTCTGAAGTTTACAATTCTACTCAAGACATTAAAAGAGGTGGTAGAAACTGGAAGATGTTACTTTTGAACAAGGTTCACAAGAATCGAACCGAACTCATAAAAGTCACAACGATAAACAGATCAATCCAAAACAAGGTCACAACCCGTTCGAACGATGAAACCGAAATACAGAACTAGTTCAGAAAGTATCAACGAACATGGGCGAGTCGATAGACTTGAGAAAGAGGAAATGCAAAAGTCCAAAAATAATACGGGTATTACATTCGACCTCTTATAAAAGAAGGTTGTCCCCGCAACTCCCAACAACGGAAACAAGGCAAAAACACAAAAGCAGTCGATGGAAACACTTCCCACGGGCCTCTTAGAGCCGATCCTGATATCTGTACTGAAGTTCGCGCCCGAAAGACTCGGAACCAAACTCGCAAAACTGGATCCTGTGTCTCTCGAGTCCACACTTGAAACGCGTTACCGACGAAAAGGACAATTGTACGTACATGCCCCCGGCACACCACGGTTGAAACACCTCGGCTCGGCATACCAAATATACAAATGCTAGATATAATGGAACATAACATCACAAAACAACAAACCGGAGATGCCAACTTGGCATACCATATCAACACATACTAAAATCACATCAAACACGGCATCGTTCGACGATTACAACGGCCCGAACGATAACCAACACATAATCACAAAACAGCATGAAACAATCATACATTTACACAAACGTGCAAACTCAAGTTCCAACAGCTCGCAGTGGTGCGATAACACACAAATCATCACAAAGCGACAACATTCAATACTAACATCTCACCTCTCACAGAGGGATAATCATAACAAATGCGTGGCAAACGACTCAACGTTCACACCACCGGTTTCATCATACTCGGGAGCTAACATTCTAACGACAATGCGAATATCACATATACATTCCTGGACCGCAAACAAGAATGATAGGTTTTTAAAAAAAACGAAAACCACCTTTTGAAAACAGTTTGGAAACACCAGTTGATCTTGAGTATCACATTTTCAAAAAGTTGTACAAACACCATTATTGAGACTTTGGAAACCATCTTGAGTTGAACAAAAATGAGGGCACTCTTCTTTTAAATTGAAACTTTCAGAAATATTCGACCCTCGGGTCTAAGCAAAGCATTTCTAAATAATTGAAAATATCTCAAAATATTTTGATCCCCAATTGGAATAATTTGAAATATATTGCGGCACTAGAAAGTACTTTGAAAGTACTGCGAGAAAATAATTCATTTTAAAGGTACGTCTCGAAATTTATTTTCTAAGATACTCAAGGTTTTCGAAAATCTATTAGGCTAGAATGCCTAAAAACTCACATGATCATTTATCAAACCGTCATAAAATATTCAAGGACAAAATGCCAAAACTCGATTTAGGGAGTCAGTTTTACGAAGTAAAACTCAGTTTGCAAAATACTGAAAGTCATTTTGAAAGAACTCATGCAGCGGATAAAATACAGTTCGAAAATACATTAGCAGCGACACCACTCCTCATATAGATGAAATATGAGAGTCACATAAACGCAATCATGAGACTAAAAATCTGCATAAAGATTCCGTCACTTAACACATAATCATACCAGTAACTTGCATCAGAGGAGGCACAAACACAAAGAAGGGAGGCTTACATCCACAGGTCGCACGAAGATGATGATCGCCCCACGATACTAATCACGACAAACCAACTCAGACGACGCGTCGCGACACGACTCAGTCAGATAAAATCCGACGAGACAAAACTCAACAGACACCACCTGACCCAACAGCCTAGGTTTCCACAACCTAAGCTCTGATACCATTATGTAACACCCCCAATCCGCTCAGGGATATTACACGCCGTAGAACCTTTCCTCAAGGATCTACCAGGCTGGTAACAACATCGAACATCTCAACAATGCCTTTAAGGCTAAAATTACTCAGTAGACCGATTTGGTCTTACAATAAATACATACAACTCAAACACATTACATGCCCACGCAGGGGTCGAATACAACACACTCCCGTACAACGGGAAAGAATACTGTAGCAGAAATAAAATACAACTAAACCAATGACATCATACGTATCCTCGTGTGATTAGTATCATTCGTATTTCATCATCCTTCATGCCGACCTTGTGCTATGCTCCAAAACCTGAATGCAATACAAACATCCACCCCCCGAATACTCGGGGGTTAGCAAAACTCCACTGTTTTGCTAGTGCAAGAACAAGTGCAAAAATACGAGCCATACAATACAAGTTCCAAGAACAATAATAATCATGAATCCTCAAAGATTTAAACATAATGAAAATACTTCCCAATGCAAGAGTTTAGGTAAAGCTTTCCAAATCCGAAAGATCACAAATAACGAGAATGGTTTGCAAAATGGTTTAAAATACCCTCGGGAGTTTTAATAGAAAATAATTTAGGATTATCAAATCCTTCTCTTTCCAAGAGGCTAAGAAGGCAGTGGCTAAGGCTAAAGGTGAGGCATACGAGGAGATGTACAAGCGCCTAGACATCAAAGAAGGTGCGAATGCTATTTTTAAACTAGCGAAAGATAGGGAAAGAGGGCGGCGAGACTTGGGTCCCGTTAAGTATATTAAGGATGATCTGGGCCAAGTGTTAGTGAACAATGTGGCAATTAAAGAGAGGTGGAATAAGTATTTTTTTGAAATTTTCAATGAGGCTAGGGGAAGCGTCTCCGTGGTGCAAGGAGTTAGTCTATCTTCTGCTCGTTCGTCTAGCTCCTGTGAGGGCATCAGCAAGGAGGAAGTAAAGGGTGCCCTAATGAAGATGGGTAGAGCTACGGCTGTAGGCCCGGATCAGATCCCTATTGAGTCATAATTTATTAGCGAACCAACGAGTGCGCTAAAATCAAGCGTATTGAGATCTTTAGATTCCATGATCGCAGCCACGGTGCCGACCCATTCGCTAGGTAGTGATCGTAAAATTTTCTTGACTTTTTCACTACTAGATAATGGTTTACCGAATGAAGATAGTCCATTGGTGATGACCGAAAATCGGTCGAGTATGTTGGTGATGGACTCATCACCTTTCATCATGAATAACTCGTAGTCATGGAGAAGCATATTGATCTTCGTATCCTTGACTCGAGTTGTCCCTTCGTGTATGATTTCAAGAATTTTCCATATCTCTTTAGCACTTTCACACGATGAGATACGATTGATCTCTTCTGGATTTAAGGCACAAAATAGAAATTGAGTAGCCTTACAATTTAGATGGTCGTTCTTCCAATCCGCATCGTCATATTCTTCGAAATATTTAAGCATAACGTCGGATTTGAGAGGAATTTTCAGACCAAGACATATTACTTTCCAAAGCTCGATGTCATATGCTCGGATGAATATTGACATCTTTTTCTTCCATGTCATGAAATTTGCGCCATCAAAAAATGGTGGTCGGTTAAGAGCAAGGCCTTTGACTGGAGCAAATTGAAATGCCATTTGGATCGACTCCTCGGATGTTAAGCCGTGTATTGGAGGTACTGCTCTGATACCAATTGTTGGAGAAAGATTGGAATATGCGCCATGTTGCGGAAGCGTAAATTAAATGTGCGGAAATTAAACGACACACAGATTTATAGAGGTTCGGCTATAAACGAGCCTACGTCCTCTCTCGGTATCTTTTTCAATAGGTTGAAGATAAAAACCTCTGCACCTCTCTTCTATCGGTTGAGGGATAACCATTACAATCACGTCTTCTATTGGTCCGTGATAAACCACTCGTACTTGTCTTTGTGTCGGTCCAAGTTAAACCGTTTTCCTTTTCTATCGGACAAGGAATCAACCGCTCTAGCTTTCTATCGGTACTAGATAAACCTCACTTAGATATCGATTGTGATTCTAATAATGCTGGATCCTTGATCCTAATAACACCGAATCCAATCGTATCTTATCTTTTACCTCTCGTGTATGTGTTGAATGTATAAAGACTCAAACTAACAATATAAGCTCAATATCACAACAACAATAATATCAATATGAATATCTGATCAATGAGTTGTTTGCTTGAAGTTTTTGTAGTGAAACAATACCATAGGAATGGTATTTATAGGCTCCAAAGCCTTACTAGCTGTTAGCAAACTGACTCTTCATTACGACCATTATCCTCTCACCATTACGTACGTTAAAGACTTTACGTACGTTAAAGACTTTATGTACGTTAAGCCTCACTTGCTACATACGTTATCAATACAGCAGATCAGTCCAGTAGCATTCGTTTTATGTGTTACGTACGTTACCCATTATCCATTACGTACGTTATCTTTTATCAACATATCCGTTGCTTGCTGACCTATGCCATGGCGTCATATCCAACGTTCATCTCGTTTGAATTCACAAACACTGGTTACATACGTTACCAATATCATATTATGTACGTTATGCTCGTCAACTTACGTACGCTATGCAATCTTCATTGTGTACGTTATGCATGTGCAGAACACCTTTTTGCGACTTCGATTTCTTCAATGCTTTGCTTTGTCTCTTTGTTGTTTTGTTTTGTGTAACAACTTAATCATCAAAACATTATTAATACATGTATAGAACAAAATGTCCGAACATATGTGACTGTTGTCACGGTGACATGTGATTTGGTATGGTTTCCCATTGGGTTATTCACTCGGGTATGTTCTGCGGGAGCATCTGAGGTCCGTGGCTTGTTAGAACGGGATGCGAATAATCCTTGGGAATATGTTGTTATGGATGATTGGGTCATGGACCCTGCGGGTTGTAATCGGAATGGTATAATTGGGTCATGGAGCCCGTATTTTGTTATTGGAATTGTACTTTTGGAAATTGATCTTGGGCGGTGTTCCTAAGGGGTTTCGAAAGCCTGCGAATTCTTAAATCCTAAACGTTTTCAAAACTCCCGAGATCTTAAAATATTTTCTCCAATTGTATATCGAACTACAGTTCCATTTATCATTTTTTCGAACGGTTTTATTCAAATAAATTATCTCGGGAAGTCTGTTGTCATTTATGTCTGGATGATTATTCCCGATCTTATGTTCTTGGAGTATGTTATGTATGGCCTGTATTTGTATTTTATACTTGCACTAGAAAAACAGTGGAGTTTTGCTAACCCCCGAGTAATCGGGGGATGGATGTCTTTATTGCGTCCAGGTACTTGCAGGTTGCTGGGGAGCGAATCACAGGATCGGTACGAAGGATGATGGAAGACGACGATACTAATCACCTGAAGACCAATCGTTGAGTATTTTGGTAGAGTCTTGTTGTTTGTCTCTCTGTTGTGTTGTTCCCCCGTTTTATGGGAATGTTGATGTATTCCAACCCCTATGTGGGTATGAGTTGTGAGGAAGAGTATGTATGTTTGATGTGTTTGTTGTGGCAAAAGACCAAAACGGTCTAATGGTTCATTATTAGCCATGTTGGCATGTATTGTGTTGTTGTTTTTTTCTATATTTAGCCTGGTAGATCCTCACGGAGAGGGTCTGCAGCGCTCTAATATTACCGAGTGGATTGGGGGTGTTACAGAATATGGTGGCGGAGCTTAGGTTGTGGAAACCTAGACTGTCAGGTCATGTCGTGTATTGTTGAGTCTTGTCCTGTTGGATTGTGTCTGACTGAGTCGTGTCGTGACGCATCGTCTGGAATGTCGATCGTGATTAGTATCAAGGTGCAGCCATCATCTTCGTGCGACCTATAGATGTAAGTCTCTCTACTATGTTGTGCCGTGTGTTATACGAGCTTGTGTGATTCTATATTGTGTAGTGGTGTTTAAATGTGAATTGTGATACGTGACCTATGCTTGTCTGATTCTTGTAGTGCACTGGAATAAAGAGTGATGTTGGTGTATATGTATATATATGTATATCTTTGTATAAATCGTTTTTACAGGAGTAATGGTTTTGATGTGGTTACGCAAGGTAAGTTTATATTTTAAAGCTTTAAATGTTTTGGGAAGTCACGTAAATTTCATTTTAAAACATCCTTCAAGGGAGGAAATTTTTTTTTGATTTTCGTATGATGACCTCAAGGCCGAAATTTTTTGAGAATTCAATTTCATTTTCATCTTAGATTATAGTCTTTATTTTCCAAACGCGATTTTTTTAAACTCAAACGAGGTCTACAAAATGTACTCAAAACATGACTCTCACTTTCAACTTTTTGATTTCATGATTGTCAGTTCGGAGGTATGTAGTGATGATGACATTATTGTTTGGGCAATAATGCTCAAAATTGTGATTAAGTTGGTGGTGTGAACGTTAAGTCATTTTGGATGAACTTATTGTGAGAGTCCTCATTCGAGAGGTAGGATTTCGCTTTAGATGTTAATTATCTTTTGACGGTTGCTTGTGTGATACTGTAATTATGTGGACAGATGGTGTTGACGTGTGATTGGATTTGATGGTAATGGATTGTGTTTGATGAATTGATAAATTATGTCTGTTGTGTGTGTGTGTTCGAAAATGCTTTCCTGTAAATTTCATAAACTTGCGCAAGTTGTGGAAAATCAATTTTCGAAAATTTTCTGTGATTAAACGGCGGCTTCGTGTGGATTTTTAAAATCATTTGAAATTGGCGAGCCGGCCTTGAATTTTCTAATGGAACCCCGACGGTATTGAAAGAGTTGTTTTAAAGTACCTTTGGACATTTTGTAAAATGTTATGGTCGTTGATTTTTGTGTAGTGTTGAGAGGATTTTCGAAAAATGATTTCTTAACGTATTGTTTTATTTTCAAATAATTCGAGTACATAATTTTCAAAAAAAAAAATCTCTCACACCATAAAAATTTCTATATTTCAAAATCCAATACGATTTTTATTTTCAAAAATATATTGTGAAAGATGAAAAATCTTACTCGATTTAAACTTCAAACTCGAATTTGAAAAAGTTTTAGATCTTGAACCCGATTATCGACGCAGATCTTGAGTCACTCCAAAATGATTGTTAATTGGTGGAAATATTTAGTGCATGGTTACCTTGTTTGTTATTAACGGTGATGATGATGCGTAGTGGCATGGTGATTTCGATAATGCCGGTTGCAAGGAAATATTGTTTTGCAAATAATTTCAAAATGAGACGGTTAAAGTCTTTTGTTTATAAGTTTTGATAAAACAGCTGCCCGAGGTATCAAAAATATTTTCAAATTTTATTTCGAAAAAATATATATATGAATTCCAAAGGTTTTCAAATGATATTATCTAAATGCATACCTCGTGGGGATTTGAGAAGAATGTTATAAATGGTTAATTATATTGGTGTATAGTTATTACGGCCGTGTTTGAACCGGTGTGGGTCATAAGACTTTTGTTTATGTGATTATTTAAATGGTTGGTTATGATAGCAAGTTCCGAGTATCGCAATTGTAAATTTTGTATTTGTGTAATTATCCAGAGTGGGCACTCTTATCGTGTTGCAATTAGATACCTTATGTCGATATGTTGTGCCATCGTATTGAGTGCGTATCCGGTTAGTATGCCGAGGGGCAGAGGACGCGGTCGTGACCGCGGTACTGATGGTCATGGAAATTAGATGCGGGATCAAGAGAATATTGTCGGGAAGGTTGCTATTCTAGCACTCTGTTCTTGTTGTTTAGGTTTCGGGGACGAAACCTCTTTTAAAGGTGATATGGTGTAATACCCATATTTTTTTCGCTTCCGTATTGTTCGACTCTTTCGACTCGTTTGTGTTCGTTGATACTTCTGGCCTTGTGTTGTTTTTTGCCTTTGTCATTCGAGCGAGTTTTGATATTGTTCCAGACTGATCTGTTTATCGTTGTGACCTTTCCATGTTCGGTTCGATTTTCTGTAAACCTTGTGTGAAATTAACACCTCGTGGTTCCTACAAGTTCTTTTAATGCCTTGAGTGTGAACTACGGATTTGTTGTTCGATTGTTGTTTTTTTGTTCGATCATAGTTGCTCGATTGTGGCCGATTTGATCGCTCGCGTTCAATCATTGTTGTTCGATCATTGTTGCTCGATCATTATTATCCGATTGTTATCATTTGATTTTGCATCGTGATTTTTTTGGAGCGTTCGAATCACTTTGTAATTTCATTAAGTTTAGGAAATTGTCCTCGTATTCGATCTTCCAAACCTTTGGGTTGTTGGAATTTCGTATTTGTTCAATGATAAACTTGTGTTTTGATTCTTTGTCTTTGAGCAGGTTGGTCAATCATATTGATTTTTGTTTGTTACGGTGTAGCGATATGGATGGTAGGAGTCACATACAACATGTGTTTCATTGTGGGTTGTCAACAGCCGATAACGTGTGTTATCTGAGATTGCCTTGCAAAGATTGTTTCATGTTTTAAGTTTCGGGGACAAAACTTCTTTTAAGGGGGTAGAATGTAATACCCGTATTTTTCGTGTTTATATTTTTTCGATTCTAGTGACTCGCTTGTGTTCATTGACACATTTTGGACATGTTTGTTCAACACTTTTTATCATACAAGTCAGTTTTGATATTTCTTTGGATTAAATGGCATAGTATTTCGACCTTTCCACATTTAGGTTCGACTTTGTACATTCACCATAAATTCCATAAAAATCCAAAAATTCTAAAATTTTACAACACTGTAGATAATTGAGTTAGCTTTCCTAAGGGGTTTCGAAAGGCTGATAATTCTTAAATCCTAAACGTTTTCAAAACTCCCGGGTTCTTAAAATGTTTTCTCAAATTGTATATCGAACTACAGTTCCATTTTTCATTGTTTCGAATAATTTTATTCAAATAAATTATCTCGGGAAGTCTGTTGTCATTTATGTCTGGATGATTATTCCCGATCTTATGTTCTTGGAGTATGTTGTGTATGGTCTGTATTTGTATTTTATACTTGCACTGGCAAAAGAGTGGAGTTTTGCCCCGAGTAATCGGGGGGTGGATGTCTGTATTGCGTCCAGGTACTTGCAGGTTGCTGGGGAGCGAATCACAGGATCGGTCCGAAGGATGATGGAAGACGACGATACTAATCACATGAAGACCAATCATTGAGTATTTTGGTAGAGTCTTGTTGTTTGTCTCTCCATTGTGTTATTCCCCCTTTTTATAGGAATGTTGGTGTATTCCAACCCCTATGTGGGTATGAGTTGTGAGGAAGAGTATGTATGTTTGATGTGTGTGTTGTGGCAAAAGACCAAAACGGTCTAATGGTTCGTTATTAGCCATGTTGGCATGTATTGTGTTGTTGTGTTTTTCTATATTTAGCCTGGTAGATCCTCACGGAGAGGGTCTGCGGCACTGTAATATTCCCGAGTGTCTTGGGGTGTTAGAGAATATGATATCGGAGCTTAGGTTGTGGAAACCTAGGCTGTCGGGTCATGTCGTGTATTGTTGAGTCTTGTCCTATCGGATTGTGTCTGACTGAGTCGTGTCGCGACGCGTCGTCTGGAATGTCGGTCGTGATTAGTATCAAGGTGCAGCCATCATCTTCGTGCGACCTGTGGATGTAAGTCTCTCTACTATATTGTGCCTTGTGTTATACGAGCTTGTGTGATTCTATATTGTGAAGTGGTGTTTAAATGTGAACTGTGAATACGTGACCTATGCTTGTCTGATTCTTGTAGTGCACTGGAATAAAGAGTGATGCCGGTGTATATGTATATATATGTATATCTTTGTATAAATCATTTTTACAGGAGTAATGGTTTTAATGTGGTGATGCAAGGTAAGTTTATCAATGTGATATTTTAAAGCTTTAAATGTTTTGGGAAGTCGTAAATTTCATTTTAAAACATCCTTCAAGGGAGGAATTTTTTTTTGATTTTCGTATGATGACCTCAAGGCCGAAATTTTTTGAGAATTCAATTTCATTTTCATCTTGGATTATAGTCTTTCTTTCCAAAACGCGATTTTTTTTTAAACTCAAACAAGGTCTAAAAAATTTACTCAAAATGTGACTCTCGCTTTCAACTTTTTGATTTCATGATTGTCGGTTCGGAGATATGTAGTGATGATGACATTATTGTTTGGGCAATAATGCTCAAAATTATGATTAAGTTGGTGGTGTGAACGTTAAGTCGTTCTGGATGCACTTATTGTGAGAGTCCTCATTACTGAGAGGTAGGATTTTAGTTTTAGATGTTAATTATCTTTTGACGGTTGCTTGTGTGATATCGTAATTTTGTGGACAGATGGTGTTGACGTGTGATTGGATTTGATGATAATGGATTGTGTTTGATGAATTGATAAATTATGTCTGTTGTGTGTGTGTTCGAAAATGTTTTCCTGGAAATTTCATAAACTTGCGCAAGTTGTGGAAAATCAATTTTCGAAAATGTTTTGACGGTGCGATTAAACGGCAACTTCGTGTGGATTTTTAAAATCGTTTGAAATTGGCGAGCCGGCCTTGAATTTTCTAATGAAACCCCGACGGTATTGAAAGAGTTGTTTTAAAGTACCTTTGGACATTTTGTAAAATGTTACCGTCGTTGATTTTTGTATAGTGTTGAGAGGATTTTCGGAAAATGATTTTTTAACGTATTGTTTTATTTTCAAATAATTCGAGTACATAATTTTCAAAAAAAAAAATCTCTCACACCATAAAAATTTCTATATTTCAAAATCCAATACGATTTTTATTATCAAAAATATATTGTGAAAGATGAAAAATCTTACTCGATTTAAACTTCAAACTCGAATTTGAAAAAGTTTTCTGTACTGAACTAGTTATCGTACGCTGATCTTGAGTCACTCCAAAATGATTATTAATTGGTGGAAATATTTAGTGCATGGTTACCTTGTTTGTTATTAACAGTGATGATGATGCGTAGTGGCATGGTGATTTTGATAATGCCGGTTGCAAGGAGATATTGTTTTGCAAATAATTTCAAAATGAGATGGTTAATGTCTTTTGTCTACAAGTTTTGATAAAACATTACCGAGGTATCAAGAATATTTTCAAATTTTATTTTGGAAAAATATATATATGAATTCCAAAGGTTTTCAAATTATATTATCTAAATGGATACCTCGTGGGGATTTGAGAAGAATGTTATAAATGGTTAATTATATTGGTGTATAGTTATTACGGCCGTGTTTGAACTGGTGTGGGTCATAAGACTTTTGTTGATGTGATTATTTAAATGGTTGGTTATGATAGCAAGTTCCGAGTATCGCAATTGTAAATTTTGTATTTGTGTAATTATCCAGAGTGGGCACTCTTATCGTGTTGCTATTAGATACTTTATGTCGATATGTTGTGCCATCGTATTGAGTGCGTATCCGCTTAGTATGCCGAGGGGCAGAGGACGCGGTCGTGACCGTGGTACAGATGGTCGTGGAAATTAGATGCGGGACCAAGAGAATATTGCCGCGAAGGTCGCTATTCTAGCAATCTGTTCTTGTTGTTTAGGTTTCGGGGACGAAACCTCTTTTAAAGGTGATATGGTGTAATACCCATATTTTTTTGCCTCCGTTTTGTTCGACTATATCGACTCGTTTGTGTTCGTTGATACTTCTGGCCTTGTGTTGTTTTTTGCCTTTGTCATTCGAGCGAGTTTTGATATTGTTCCAGACTGATCTGTTTATCGTTGTGACCTTTCCAAGTTCGGTTCGATTTCATGTAAGCCTTGTGTGAAATTAACACCTCGTGGTTCCTACAAGTTCTTTTAATGCCTTGAGTGTGAACTTAGGATTTGTTGTTCGATTGTTGTTTTTTTGTTCGATCATAGTTGTTCGATCATAGTTGTTCGATTGCGTTCAATCATTGTTGTTCGATTCTTGTTGCTCGATCGTTATTATCCGATTGTTATCATTTGATTTTGCATCGTGATTTTTTTGAGCGTTCGAATCACTTCGTAATTGTAACACCCCAAACTAGGTGGATATTACAGTGCCGTGAATCCCCGACTGGGACCCACCAGGCGAATGGAAATGATGAATTAAATAATATAATTGTAGTACCGAATCACATTATATTACCAAATACTCCGATGAGGAGTTTATGTACAACACACCAGGACAATACCGAATACTAGTATATTTTATATGAAGATAAAATACACAACACTGAATGAAACGGAGTATCTAAATGAAAGTCTGCAGTGGAAAATAAAGGACAATAACATGAATAACTGAAAGATCGGGGGCCCCTACTAGTATCACTGGGACTCCTCGCCGTCAACATGCTATTCCCGTGCTTTTGCCTTGCCAAGACCTGAAAAACAAAATCCCCAGCCGGGGTCAGTTACACAGAACAACAATCCACAAGAGTTGAATAAACACAATCATATATATATATATATATATATATATATATATATGTGGTATAAATCACAAGTTCGATCAAAATGAAACGGTTAGATTATAACCAATCTTGTTGAAAACATACGCAATCAAACATGTTGTATGAATCAACTAACAGTACGGCTCAAAGGGTGGCGCCACACTATGCCCGGGATGGAAATGTGCCCGTGCACAAGCCACTAACGAGTATCGATCGAATACACGCGTGGTCTTGTACCTAATCAGTCTCACGAAGCAATCGACTCGTGTGCACAGTCCAATGTGAGGCCAACAACCAACACACGACATAAATGTGCCCGACATGAAAATCCTACACATACCAACCGGCACGCCAGTATGACCCAGAATGCCACGTTATAACAAAAGTGACATCGGAAACGAATAATGACTCACCGAGATGAAATGATAGTGAAACGAATGATAGTTCAATGAAATGATTGGAACCGTCCTTCCTTGTGACTGAAGTGATTAATTGACAATGACAAGTTTTGATACGGTTAACACAATGATGAATGAGTTATGATTATGAATGAACAACAACAAAAGGAAATGAATATCCTTTTAACTGAGTAAGAATCAACTTACACAACACCGGTGACAATTATCCTTCCACGAACAACGTTCTAATAGAGATATCGGTCGCTCGAACAACCTTGAATAACACAATAACCAACAATCCATTCAACATACGTAACAAACATGAATATAACAAACTCAACACGTCGATACGACTAAACCAAGTCCATTGAGGCATTAAATCAAATACGTTGCGGCCAAACTCCGATTGTTTACAATCAAACCTCAATATACCAATATAAAATCCCCTAAGAAGTGTTTCAAACCAACAAAACATCTTCAATACGATTAATAATCCAAAACGAATATCCAAAAACGTGATTACAACGACAATTAATCGAAAGTCCCCAATTCCAACTCGATATTCAAAGTGTTCTTGAATAATCCCTCAATAATCCAATGAATCTTTATACAAACTCATAATCATATACATATCCCTTCATATAACATGATTATAACGTCCAAAACATCATATCTCAACACAAAATCGAAATCCAAAATGTTGAAGAAATTACCTCTTGAAGATCCAACCACTTCGATCCGATGAACACGAGTTAAATCGAGTATCCGAGCTTCCCAAATGAATGAGGATGATGAAAATCTAACACTCAAGTGATTGAGGATGGAAAAATCCCTCCCTCAAGTCTCTCTCTCGGAACAAAATGAAGAAGAGGATGAAAATGATGAAAAGTCGGCCGACCCTATATAAAGCTGCCGGAAGTTACGGCCGTAACTCGGCCCTCATACGGCCGTAACATCCCGTGTCAACGGCCTTATGGCGTAATCGCCAACTCGTACGGCCGTAACTCGGCTTCGTCCAAAATCCTGCCGACAGACTTACGGCCGTAACCGCTCCTGAGTTACGGGCGTAACTCGCCTTCGTCAAAAACATCCGCCGGCATCCTTACGGCCGTACCCGCATGCCTTACGAGCGTAACTCGTATGATACGGCCGTATCCGGCCAAACTTATGGGCGTAAGCCCCCTTCGTCGAAAATGACCAGGCACCCTGCCTGCAGCGTACGGCCGTATCCGGCCAAGCCTTACGGCCGTATCTACCTCGCCTTACGGTCGTATGCCGAAACCCTTACGGCCATAACTCGCCTTCGGCCAAAAACGTCTGGGCACCCTGCTCGACACGTACGGCCGTATCCGGCCAAGCCTTACAGCCGTACTGCCCAACTTACGGCCGTATGCCGAAATCCTTATGGGTGTAAGTCCCGCTCGTCCGAAATGGCCTGCAAACAACGAACGTCTATTACGGCCGTATCCAACACTCCTTACGGCCGTAACTCGTTGCTGGACAAGATGAAATTCCGACATCTCCAATTTCTCGTTACGATCGATGAATGATACGACATACCAAACGTTTGCGAACGCGAACAAGTCCAATACATGCCAAAAATCATACTTCCAGCACAAGACTACCAATCACGATGATAATGATAATACTCCCGTTCCGACACTCAAACGGAGATGAAATGACGATCGGTAACTGATACACGGTTACAACATGCCAAATGAACGCAAATGAATGAATCATGACTGATGAATGATTATTAATGAGTGAAAATTACTGAGTGATAATTACTGACTGATAGTTACTGAATGATAATGAATGAATAATAACCGGGTATTACAGTAATTTCCTTAAGTTCAGGAAATTGTCCTCTTATTCGATCTTCCAAACCTTTGGGTTGTTGGAATTTCGTATTTGTTCAGCGATAAACTCGTGTTTTGATTCTTTGTCTTGATCGGGTTGGTCAATCATATTTATTTTTGTTTATTACGGTGTACCGATACGGATGGTAGCAGTCACGTACAACATGTGTTTCATTGTGGGTTGTCAACAGCCGATAACGTGTGTTATGTGAGATTGCCTTGCGTCGATTGTTTCATGTTTTAAGTTTCAGGGACGAAACTTCTTTTAAGGGGGTAGAATGTAATACCCGTATTTTTCATGTTTATATTTTTTCGATTCTAGTGACTCGCTTGTGTTCATTGACACATTTTGGACATGTTTGTTCAACATTTTTTTGTCATACAAGTGAGTTTTGATATTTCTTTGGATTAAACGGCATACTATTTCGACCTTTCTACATTTAGGTTCGACTTTCTACAGTTACCATAAATTCCATAAAAGTCTAAAAATTCTAAAGTTTTACAGCACAGTAGATAATTGAGTTAGCTTTCCAATGGTTCAAATGGCGAGTCAATCGGAGTCCGGATGAAGGAGTTATGGTCAAAATAGCAGACTATACTTTCACCCTGGTACAGTGACACGGGACGTGTCGTACTATTTTAGAAAACAAAAACTTTCTGGACAGGTGACACGACCCATGACCCGACCGTGTCATCTGACACGACCGGAAGTGCTGGAATGTTGAAAATTCGTCCGGATGAGTATAAATAGCCCTCTCTCTCATTTCTGAAGTGTTCTAGGGCATTCCTTCGAGTTTTCTTCATTCTCCACCCAAAATCCTCCATCTTGAACTCCAAAATCAAGCCATAAACATGTTCCTAACATTATCGAATCAAGATATCAAGGTTTTTCTTGAAGAATCATCCATTTCTTGGTTGAATCAAGGTATGTGTTTCAAAGTTCTTCAAGTTCTTTCAAAAGATTCTTGAAGTGTTCGATTTCTTCGATGCTTTGCTTCGTCTCTTTATTGTTTTGTTTTGTGTAACAACTTAATTATCAAAACATTATTAAAGTATAGAACAAAATGTTCCAACAATCTCCCCCTTTTTGATGATTACAAAACAACACTTTGTCAATGGGATTTACCGACAAAAAATACAAATATATGTATATGTGTACAGACCAAAGTTTTTGACTTCGTCCGTTTCGTTAGTTTCTTCTCCCATTTCATTTTCGACTCCTTCTTTCCTTTTCTTTTTCTTTTCGAATTTTCAAATTTTCATCATATTTTCGACGTCTCTTCATTTTTCTTTTCAACTTACGTCTCCTCATTTTTCTTTTTAACTTCATCTTTTCGATTTTTCTTCTCCCTTTCTCCTTTCAACTTCCATTTTTCTTTTCAATTTCAACTTTTCGACTTTTCTTCGATTTTTCTCCCCCTTTCAGGGTTAATCCCATTCTCCTTTCTCTCTTTTTTGTTTTCATCAAAAAGTGTAATAAAAAATAAATATAATGATACCAAATATAAAATATGCATGATACCAAATGATAAATATAATTCTATGCATGGATAGGGTATAACTCCCCCTGAAAATATTATCTCCCTTAAAAAAATTATTACTCCCCCTAAGTAAAATATTTTGATAAAAAATCAATTTTTGGGGATCCAACCGAAAGTTGGTTTTTCATTTGAAACATAGACGATATTTGAAATAATTGTTCCTTTAGGACCCCAAATCTTTTAATTTTAATCGTCCGCGTGGGCTTTTACAGTTAGAAATGTGATGTCTGATTTTCAAATATTTTTCGCAACGAGGTATCTTAAAATTTAAGGATTCGTTTTTAGAACGAGGTGTTAATCCCAACCCCTGTTTATTTAAAGTATATTTTTGAACCGAAAGCATATTTTCAAATTTCTCATTTCCGAGAGAAAATTTTTTTGTTAAATTTTTGAGCTCGGAAAGAACTTTAATAAGATCATTCTCTAAAGTATTTTCATTTTCAAGTCATTTAGAATGATCGATCTCGATAAACTTTCCCTTTTCCACAATTTTGGAATTTTCAATTTACAAAGATTTATTTTTGAATTGAAGGGATTTAATTTCAGATAAAGCATTTTGATAATCCGTATGCAATAATTCAAATGCTTCAAATAGTTCGTCGTATGAATTACTTACTTGGCTTTCGACGTTGCTATCGTCGAATGAACTTCGGACCATGAGAGCGAGATTATTTTGATTGATAAAATCATCATCTTCATTGTCATCGCTCCATGTTGCAACGAGATCCTACTTCTTGGGTTTAGCTCGGCAATTCATAGCAAAGTGGCCTGGTTTACCACATAATCGACAATTATTGTCGAATTTCTTAGATTCTCCCGTGATGTCTTTCTTTCTCCGGTTTAATAAGGTTTGAAACTTATTAATATTCTTGGCATAATATGCCGAGTCTTTGTCGCTTTCATCAACCGGGATTTCTTCTCTTTTTGACATCTTAGAATTCAGGGCTATCGATCTTTCCTTAGGCTTTGGCTTAACACTTTGTGATTTTAAAACTATCTCATAATTTATTAGCGAACCAACGAGTGCGCTAAAATAAAGCGTATTGAGATCTTTAGATTCCATGATCGCAGTCATGGTGCCGTCCCATTCGCTAGGTAGTGATCGTAAAATTTTCTTGACTTTTTCACTACTAGATAATGGTTTACCGAATGAATATAGTCCACTGGTGATGACCAAAAATCGGTCGAGCATGTTGGTGATGGACTCGTCACCTTTCATCATGAATAACTCGTAGTCATGGAGAAGCATATTGATCTTCGTCTCCTTGACTCGAGTTGTCCCTTCGTGTGTGATTTCAAGAATTTTCCATATCTCTTTAGCACTTTCACACGATGAGATACGATTGATCTCTTCCATATTTAAGGCATAAAATAGAAATTGAGTAGCCTTACAATTTAGATGGTCGTTCTTCCAATCCGCGTCATCATATTCTTTGAAATATTTAAGCGTACCGTCAGATTTGAGAGGAATTTTCGGACCAAGACATATTACTTTCCAAATCTCGATGTCATATGCTCGGATGAATATTGATATCTTTTTCTTCCATGTCATGAAATTTGTGCCATCAAAAAATGGTGGTCGGTTAAGAGCAAGGCCTTCGACTGGAGCAAATTGAAATGCCATTTGGATTGACTCCTTGGATGTTAAGCCATGTATTGGAGGTACTGCTCTGATACCAATTGTTGGAGCAAGATTGGAATATGCGCCATGTTGCGGAAGCGTAAATTAAATGTGCGGAAATTAAACGATACACAGATTTATAGAGGTTCGGCTATAAATGAGCCTACGTCCTCTCTCGCTATCTTTTTCAATAGGTTGAAGATAAAAACCTTTGCACCTCTCTTCTATCGGTCGAGGGATAACCGTTACAATCACGTCTTCTATTGGTCCGTGATAAACCACTCGTACTTGTCTTTGTGTCGGTCCAAGTTAAACCGTTTTCCTTTTCTATCGGACAAGGAATCAACAACTCTAGCTTTCTATCGATACTAGATAAACCTCACTTAAATATCGATTGCGATTCTAATAATGCCGAATCTTTGATCCTAATAACACCGAATCCAATCGTATCTTATCTTTTACCTCTCGTGTATGTGTTGAATGTATAAACACTCAAACTAACAATATAAGCTCAATATCACAACAACAATAATATCAATATGAATATCTGATCAATGAGTTGTTTGCTTGAAGTTTTTGTAGTGAAACAATACCATAGGAATGGTATTTATAGGCTCCAAAGCCTTACTAGCCGTTAGCAAACTGACTCTTCATTACGGCCATTATCCTCTCACCATTACGTAAGTTAAAGACTTTACGTACGTTAAGCCTCACTTGCTACGTACGTTATCAATACAGTAGATCAGTCCAGTAGCATTCGTTTTATGTGTTACGTATGTTACCCATTATCTATTACGTACGTTAACTTTTGTCAACATATCCATTGCTTGCTGACTATGCCATGGCGTCATCTCCAATGTTCATCTCGTTTGAATTCACAAACACTTGGTTACGTACGTTACCAATATCATATTATGTACTTTATGCTCGTCAACTTACGTATGCTATGCAATCTTCATTGCGTATGTTATGTATATGCATAACACCTTTTTGCGACTTTGATTTCTTCGACGCTTTTCTTCGTCTCTTTGTTGTTTTGTTTTGTGTAACAACTTAATCATCAAAACATTATTAATACATGTATAGAACAAAATATTCCAACATATGTGACTGTTGTCACGGTGACATGTGATTCGGTATGGTTTCCCATTGGGTTATTCACTCGGGTATGTTCTGCGGGAGCATCTGAGGTCCGTGGCTTGTTATAACGGGATGCGAATAATCCTTGGGAATATGTTGTTATGGATGATTGGGTCATGGATCCTGCGGGTTGTAATCGGAATGGTATAATTGGGTCATGGACCCCGTATTTTGTTATTGGAATTGTACTTTTGGAAAATGATCCTGGACGGTGTTCCTAAGGGGTTTCGAAAGCCTGAGAATTCTTAAATCCTAAACGTTTTCAAAACTCCCGAGATCTTAAAAATATTTTCTCAAATTGTATATCGAACTACAGTTCCATTTTTCATTGTTTCGAACGGGTTTATTCAAATAAATTATCTTGGGAAGTCTGTTGTCATTTATGTCTGGATGATTATTCCCGATCTTATGTTCTTGGAGTATGTTGTGTATGGCCTGTATTTTTATTTTATACTTGCACTAGCAAAACAGTGGAGTTTTGCTAACCCCCGAGTAATCGGGGGGTGGATGTGTGTATTGCATCCAGGTACTTGCAGGTTGCTGGGGAGCAAATCACAGGATCGGTATGAAGGATGATGGAAGACGACGATACTAATCACATGGAGACCAATCGTTGAGTATTTTGGTAGAGTCTTGTTGTTTGTCTCTCCGTTGTGTTGTTCCCCCATTTTATGGGAATGTTGATGTATTCCAACCCCTATATGTGTATGAGCTGTGAGGAAGAGTATGTATGTTTGATGTGTGTGTTGTGGCAAAAGACCAAAATGGTCTAATGGTTCGTTATTAGCCATGTTGGCATGTATTGTGTTGTTGTGTTTTTCTATATTTAGTCTGGTAGATCCTCACGGAGAGGGTCTGCGGCGCTCTAATATTACCGAGTGGCTTGGGGGTGTTACAGAATATGGTGGCGGAGCTTAGGTTGTGGAAACCTAGGCTGTCAGGTCATGTCGTGTATTGTTGAGACTTGTCCTGTCGGATTTTGTCTCACTGAGTCGTGTCGCGACGCATCGTCTCGAATGTCAGTCGTGATTAGTATCAAGATGCAGCCATAATCTTCGTGTGACCTGTGGATGTAAGTCTCTCTACTATATTGTGCCTTGTGTTATACGAGCTTGTGTGATTCTATATTGTGAGGTGGTGTTTAAATGTGAATTGTGATATGTGACCTATGCTTGTCTGATTCTTGTAGTGCACTGGAATAAAGAGTGATGCCGGTGTATATGTATATATATGTATATCTTTGTATAAATCATTTTTACAAGAGTAATGGTTTTGATGTGGTTACGCAAGGTAAGTTTATCAGTGTGATATTTTAATGCTTTAAATGTTTTGGGAAGTCACGTAAATTTCATTTTAAAACATCCTTCAAGGGAGGAAAATTTTTTTGATTTTCGTATGATGATCTCAAGGCCGAAAATTTTTTAGAATTCAATTTCATTTTCATCTTGGAATATAGTCTTTCTTTTCAAAACGCGATTTTTTTAAACTCAAACGAGGTCTACAAAATTTACTCAAAACGTGACTCTCGCTTTCAACTTTTTGATTTCATGATTGTCGGTTCGGAGGTATGTAGTGATGATGACATTATTGTTTGGGCAATAATGCTCAAAATTGTGATTAAGTTGGTGGTGTGAACGTTAAGTCATTTTGGATGCACTTATTGTGAGAGTCCTCATTACTGAGAGGTAGGATTTCAGTTTAGATGTTAATTATCTTTTGACGGTTGCTTGTGTGATACTGTAATTATGTGGACAGATGGTGTTGATGTGTGATTGGATTTGATGGTAATGGATTGTGTTTGATGAATTGATAAATTATGTTTGTTGTGTGTGTGTTCGAAAAATCATTTTCAAAAGTCACGCTACTACCGTACTGGTATAGCCACATAACACACACGCCCGGTTTTCACAAAACCCAAGCTCCGATACTATCTTCTGTAACACCCCCAAAACCATCCGGGATATTACAGCGCCGTGGGTCCCGCGCCAGAACCCACCAGGCTAAAAACCATTTCAAAAAGATTTAAAAACGCCAAATGGCCGATGACGTAAGTATTTTAAATACCCAACAATATTTACCAAAACATAGTTCTCAAATACCATCATCAAATACTATTTTAAAAATACAAGGCGGAATGCCAAATCTCAATAGTTTCAAAATGTACGTTAAGCCACCACTTATACGTACTGATAAAATAGTTTAGGAAAATCGATTTAACGAAATAACCCAATTTCGCAAAATACCAAGATGCCATTTTGAAAGTTATACACGAGTTGGTAAAAATACCGGAAAGCCATTTTATAATACACATGCAACGAAAAAGGACACAGTTCAAAATATCAAAATTGCAGCAGAATACAACAACCATAAAGAATACTCAAATCTCCGAAAACATACCACAACCAGTATCACTCGGGAATATCATCCCTTCACGACCGCTACTAACTCGATCTCCGAGTACCTAAAATTAAAGCCCACGACGGGGTAAGCCACAATACTCAATAATGACATCGATCACATCATCATAAATAATTACATACCAATGTAATAATACTGTAAGAATACTACCAACGTAATCTTACCGTCATAACCTTACCAATCCATAGCAATCCATATCAAACCAATCCTTACCATAATCTACATTTCGCATTCTCAAATGACGAAATGAACTCACAACAAACATCCGCACTGTAATAAAAAAATACCAAGAATCCTCAAAGCATCATCATAACTCATAAGCGTGAACTGTTTCATCCGTGCCAAATCTTATCCGCTTGATTTGCACCACAAATCTCAATCTAGATAAAAATCATTATAACACAATATATATGTAGATCAACTACCACAAGACAAATATAACAAGTCCTGAAACATCGACGTACAGTCCAAATACTCATATGATCAAGAACAATGATCAACCAATACCTCAACCGAGAATATCATCGACATGATAAACTCCGACACGATCAACAAAGGATCAACAATATCCGAGAATACCCTCAACAAGGTAAACTCCAAACACGATCAACAAAGGATCAACAATAACCGAGAATACCATCAACAAGGTAAACTCCAAATGATCAACAATAATGGATCTCAAAGAATTAACTCTGACTGTCGAACATACCCATCGGGCGTATGAACAACCAGTCGCAAACCGTCGAACATATCCAATCATACATGGACTATGAACGATCAAAACAATATGGCTCAAAGATGGACGTCACATTACGCCCGATCCGGAAATGTGTCCGTGCACATGTCCACCTCGTATACGGAATCCAGGATATACATGGGACATGTACCTAATTAGCCTCACGAACTACGTATCGTGTGCACGGTTCAATGCGGAAACATCCATGCATAACCATAGTGTGCCCAGCTAAAAATCCTACACAATAACCAATTGGCATGCAGATATGACTCCAGACATGTCACGATGCAACATGACAATGAAACTCAAAGAATCACATATCCAATAAGGATCAAAAGACTCACCAAAGTGAACAATGACACACGGATAATGAAAGATCGACACGACCGACAATATTCAAAATAAATATCTTGGGATCACAATTCCCAAAGAATGATCAACACGATCAACAATCTCAACACTACCATCCTGGGATCAACATCTCTCAACGAACAACAAAAATACGAATCTCATCATACGAAACCTCAACATATACCACAACTCAGCATACTAATTATCCTCATAACTGAACAATGCTTAAATTACCTCAAAGCGGAAGCCGATACCCTTTCTACGAACAAACCATCATCCCGACAATTTTACACTTATAATATCATTGCTATATGAACTATAAATGAAATGAAAGCAAAATCATACGTTAAATATTATACCTGAACAAGTATAAACTTGCCTCGATGCCGATACCACGAAGCCATTACCAAAATCCATTGCCTTCATCTACGAGCTCCTCAGCCCCGACCAAAAGCAATCTACGAACTCTTCAGCCTCAACCGCGACATAACGAACATAATCCACGATCAATTATCACAACCTACTGCAATAATCGATTAACAACAAGTTTGATAACAATCAATAACCGACCTAGCCAACCAATCAAACTCAACGGATCAACAATACCTCGATTACATACAAAACCGAACAATAAAAAATAATTATGAACTCATGTCCACAATACCAACCACAACTCGACAATCATAATTAACAATCCATATTACTGATCAAAAAGCCAATGGTTCCACAGTGTCTCGACTAAACACATTCTGAAATATCCAATTAAAACCAAAATGATTTCATAATCACCACACGAAAATACTGCACTGTCTGCCTACTAAGCGCACGTTAAACACATAACGTAGCGTGCGCTAAGTCGCTCCCGTTAGCGTGCGCTAGCTAATAAGCTTAGTGTATGCTGTACAGTTGCATGCATTCCAAGCATCGACTAACACCTTGCGACTACGAACATGAATGCAAAGGAAATCATACTCCAAGATCAAACACAACCTTTCCAAATTCAATCTCATCGTCATACTCGAAAATTATATTCGTATTCTTATACGAATATTATATCAAAACACATACTTAGTTCTAGATATGAATATCCCATATTCATATCCAAAACACCATCAACTCCTATACATAATCATCCTATCATATAATTCAAGAGTTGTTCAAGAACATGAAATATCCGAATTCACGTTCAAAACGACATAATCCGATCTATATATCATCATGTTATCACTTTCTTCATCATGCAATTCAATCGCAACAAAACCATCATATCATATGAAGAAGATATCAATAACAACATCAACATCCGAAAATGAGGAGAATGTTTAACCAACTTATCTCAAGAAGATGAACAACACAATTCACCATAAGAATCATGGTTAACATCCGAATTCTCTTATCAAAATTCCAACACATTATAATCCAACATGCTCCCTCACAAGTAATAATCCTTTAAAAACTAACACTATCAATGAGATACGAGAATTACCTTGTATGGACGAACCAAGTAGAAAAACAATAGAACTTCATTCCAAGAATCATGAATAACTTCAAGAACAAGGCCTTAATCCATGATCTCAATCTTAATCTTGTTAAATATCATCATCTCAGAGTGCTTAGGAACTTCAAGTACCTCTCAAGGCTCTCTCTATCGACTGAAGGAAGGAGAATAGACAAAATGCCTCTCAGTACCCGTCTGCACCCTTTTATAAAACAAATTACTAGCGTGTGCTAAACCTTATGTTTAGCGTATGCTACAGCCTTAGCGTGTGCTAACTGACTTTGCTAGCGTGTGCTATCGCAGCCCAGATACTACTGTCTTGCTTCGCACATCAACTTACGTACGTAAAGCCCATGCACTAACGTATGTAACCATTCTGTCTAGCTCACGCAAGTCCTTAAACTTAGTGTACGCTATCCGAAGTTGACTTGCTACAGTCTGCACCTACCACCCGTGCCCCCACATGCTGAAAGCATCCGTGATTACCGGGATTCTCTTTGCCAGATCTGGAATTAGCATGCACCAACCATGTGGTATAGCGTGCGCTAGCCCTACATGACAAACAGCCATTGACCTTATCCGGACATGCGTCGAAAGTGGCCGGGTCCACTCGCTGAAAGCCAAGATTCCCTGTTGACCGTTGTGAAATTAGCATGCACTACCAATGTAACACCCCCAATCCACTCAGGGATATTACACGCCGTAGACCCTCTCCTCGAGGATCTACCAGGCTGGTAACAACATTTAACATCTCGACAATGCCTTCAAGGCAAAATGACTCAGCAGACCGATTTGGTCTTTCAATAAATACATACAACTCGAATACAACTCAATTCCAAACACATACCCACGCAGGGGTCAAAATACAATAAACTCCCGCATAACGGGAAAAGATACCGCAATGAAAAGAAAATACAATCGACCAATACGACATCAACGGAACCTCGTGTGATTAGTATCGTTCATCTTTCATCATCCTTCATGCCGACCCCGTGCTCGCTCTCCAAAACTCCGAATGCACATGACATCCACCCCCGAATACTGGGGTTAGCAAAACTCCACCGTTTTGCTAGTGCAAGTATAAAATACGACAACGAGCCATACATCTCAGACCCCACGAAACATGTTAAACAGAAACATATTTCCCGAGGTAAATCACTTAATCAAAACGGTTAAATCGAAAGATAGGGGTAAACCCGATATACATCTGTGAAAAACATTTTACAAACTCGGGAGTTTTGAATACATCGATTTAAGAATTTCTCAAACCTTTCAAAAACCTTTAGGGACACAAATTCAAAATCATTTTCCCAAAACATAAATTCGATAACAACAAATGGGGTCCACGACCCGATCATATCATAACAACTCGTTTCCACAGATTATTCGCGTCCGTGCTAGCAAGCCACGGACCTCGATGCTCCCGTAGAACAAACCCGAGTGAATAACCCACAGGAAACTATATCAAATCACATGTCACCGTAACCGCAATACGCGACTACAAGCACATATACGTGCATAATCAAACCACAACCATAAGTTATCCCAGATCGCGCTAACAAGCCACGAACCTCTGAGTCCCCGCAAGACATACCCGATGATAACCCCACAAGTTATCTCGGCATCGGCTAACAAGACACGAACCTCGGAGTCCCCGCAAGACATACCCGGATCGATAACCCTACGGTCACGCCCGACCCATACTAGCAAGTATGGATCCCGAGATTCAACAATCCTACCCGAGGCACATCACATACATCAAGCACACAACAATAATCACTTGTCAAGCCAAACAACATTAAGTATCACAACCTCCTTTCAAGGAGTAACAACTAATATCACACACATTACGTTCTTACCGAACAAGTACACAATAACAATACGTAATCCCGCAAAGGATTACGGTCTATCAAACTCACTCAAGTGACCATATTATCTTTAAACATACAAAACCAACACACATATTCCGAGAACACATATTCACGAAGTATACGAATTATCGTTGAAAGAGAACATTTATCGAGAACATACCAATCCCTTTTACGTTCATTAAATATCGATTTCATAAAATCATTATTCAAGAATTATATCAACGAAATATGAAATGTATGGGCAAGATACTTGCCTCAAAATCGTACGCAAGTATTCCGACGAACACGGCTCAACCGAAAGCTTCAAACGCCCAATGCTATCGAAACGGAAGACGGCGACGAACGAAAGGGTTCAACACGGTTTCTTCGCAAGAAACACGACCCTAACATCATACAATCAATAAATCATCGACCATACGAGGAAGAATAATCGTAGAACGCCCGAAAACCCCTCTAAGACATTTTAGGACACCTTCAAGGCGTCGGTCAAGAACTCGACTCAAACAACGAATCGATACGATCCAACCATGGAATAACAAGGAAAATGATATAATACATCTAAATAATCATCAATCCATCACAATCCTAAGTTAAAACGGATTAAACGGACGAAATCGAACAAAATACCCAAAATCCCCAAAATTAGATTTTAGGAAAACTTGCCTTGATTCGGTCGATCGGAGCAAGTTATAGGACGGATGATTGATATGAACCTCCAAACTTCATGGATTGAAAGAACAACATCATGTCTCCATGATGTATACACCCACACCTGCGAACTGAAGAAAAGGAATGAGAAATCAAGGAAAATACGCCGCTGTGCCTTAAATAGGTCGACAGACTCGACCGTGTCCGACATGACACGGCCGTGGCGCGCATTGTCGGCAGGGCTCGACCGTGTCCCGCATGACACGGTCGTGTCGCGAAGGGGCGCTCGGCATTGACTCGACCGTGTCCTCGAACACGGCGGGCCTCCGGGCGACGCTACCGCTTATCCGGACGGGTACGGCACGGCCGCGCTGCACGACACGGCCGAGTCCGGCCGGCAAAGGATCGCCAAATGAGCGGGTGAGCTAAAACGACCATAACTCTCTCGTCCGGACTCGATTGACTCACCGCTCAACCATTGGAAAGCTAACTCGATGCTCTATAATATTGCAAGATTCAGAATTTTTGGAGTTACCAAAAATTAATGGTGATCTAACAAAGTCGAACTCATACTTAGAAAAGTCGTTTAGTAATCCCGAATTTAACAAAACGACACCGAAACCCGAGCTCGAATATGAACCAAGATACGGTTACGAAGTACACACAAAGACGAATCTAAGAGCTAGTAGAACACACGATTCCGACCACCCGAAGGCTCGAAATTCGACAACGGAAGGTAATTACCCCAAACTTTGGGAAATTACGAAAATGGCCCAACTGCCCGAAAATCACCATACGACAACGAATAATCAAACCGAAGCTCACAACACGTATAACAACGTTAAATGAACTTACGAAAAACCCCAAACGACAATTTCGAACGAGATTTGCAAGAACCGAACTCAAGCGCGGAAAAGTCGCTAAAAAGCACGGAACTCAACAAAGCAGCACCGAAACGAACTCGGATGACAAAAGTGCAGAATTAAATATTCTCCGAATGACGAAACGGTCATGAGAGAGTCGTCAAAACAGACTCCGACCAAAAAAAAAAAAAAAAGAAATTTACCGAAAATCGAAAATTGCGGATATTACATTCTACCCTCCTTAAAAGAAGTTTCGTCCCGAAACTTAAAACAAGTAGGGAGGAGAAATATTCCGCCAGGCAAAACTCAACAAGATACACAAGAATGCATAACTAACACCCAACGGCGAAATGTTACAAACAACGCAAAGGAATATACGGCGTGAAAACACGCTCCACGGCGACCAACACAACGTCGCCGTTAGGGATATAATAAAACCAACAAATGACAAGCGTTATCAAACGGATAATATAGCCAAGTCAATTATCCGACAATCACAAAACACAACGAACGAAAATCAATATGATTGACCATCCCTACGGTTCATCAATCTAAACGCGGGTCAAACGCTGAACAAATACGGAATTCCACCGCCCAAGGGTTGGAAGATCGAAAACGAGACTAATTTCCCAAACTTAAGGGAATTAGGAAGGAGCCTGAACGCTCAACAATCACGAAACGAGGACAAAAACCGAACAAACAAACGACCGAACCACAACGGTCGAGACAACAAAAGCGAACAATCATGTTCGAATCACGAAGAACAATAAAATTCAAACAACAACTCCAAGGTTCACATCTCGACTCGAGACAATATATGATCCGGTGAAAACAACAACGTATGCATTCGCATAGGATCCACATGAAAGGGAATAGAACTTGAAAAGTCACAACGACAAACGAGTTATTCCGAAATGATGCCACACTCGTTCGATAAACAAAACAAGGGGCGGGACAAGCTCAGAAATGTCAACGAACATAAATGAGTCGACAAAGTAGAATATACAGAAGTTCAAAATCTGATCCACTACTAATAAAAGAACTAGTAGACCAAAAAGATGTTACATCCGAACAAGGTTCACAGTATCGAACCGACTCGGAAGAGTCACGGCGATAAAAAAAACAAGATCATAGCTCGTTCGAACGATGAAACCGAAATACGTAACAAGTTCGAAAGCGTCAACGAACACGAGCGAGTCGATAGACCTGAGAAAGAGGAAATGCAGAGTCCAAAATAATACGGGTATTATATTCGACCCCTTCTAAAAGAAGTGTCGTTTCGAAACTCACAACACGACATCAAGGTGACAACACAACAAGCAATCGACGAAACATCTTTCAAAGGCCTCTCAAGGCCGATTCCGATGATCGTGGCCAAGCGCGAACTCCAAAAGTCTCGGTAGACAATTCGCAAAATCGATTCGGTGTCCTCGAGTCCACACTTGAAATGTGTTAACGAGAAGGACAATTTACACGTGTATGCCCGAACATCACGGTTGAAATGCCCTGCTCGCACACCGAAAATACAAATGCTAGATACAATGGGTCATAACGTCGCAAAACAACATAGCGGAGATGCCAACTCAAAGACAACAAGGAATCATAATACATATCATATACAACGATTACCATCATAAAGTAATACACACACAAACACTACCGCAACGACGGTATCGTTCGCGACCTCAACGGCCCGAACGATAACCAGCACATAATTACAACCATCATGAAACAAGCCACACATGTGCACAAACGTACAAACTCAAGCTTCAATACCACACCCGTGCGACAACACGCAAATCACCACGAGGCGACAAACAAGAATACCGTTCACACCTCTCACAGAGGGCTAGTACAACAAATGCGTGGCAACGCCTCGACGTTCATGCCACCAATTCGATCATACTGGAGCAAACACCGTAACGAAAGTTCAAAACCATACACGCATTTCCGGTCCGCAAACAGAATGATAGGTTTTAAAACAAAAACCACCTTTTGAAAACAGCTTTGGAAACAATAGCTTGATCTTGAGTATCATTTTACAAAAAGTAGTACAAACACCATTATCGAGACTTTGAAAGTCATCTTGCGTTTGAACAAAAATGAGGACACCTTTCTTTTAGTGAAAAACTTTCAAAACTATTCGACCCTTGGGTCTAAGCAATCGCATTTGAAAATATCTCAAAATATTTTTGGTCATCAAACGGAAAATTTTTGAAATGTATTGCGGCATTAGCAAACACCTTGAAAACACCGCAAGAAAATAATTCGTTTTAAAAGTACGTCTAGAATTTTAATTTTCTTAGATACTCAAGGTTTTCAAAAATAATTCAATGGGCTAGAATGCCCAAAAATTTCACGTAATTACAAGGAACAATATAGCGCCGTGGGTCCCGCGCCGGAACTCACCAAGCTAAAAACAATTTACAAAAATGCCAAAAAGGCCGATGACGGTAATATTTCAAAAACTCACGAAAGCCATTTACAAAATACTAAATACCGTCATAAGAATTTCGCCAAAGCGATCAAGGCCATAATGCCAAAAACTCGGTTAAAGGAATCGGTTTTCGAAATCAAACTCAATTGGCAAAAGGCCGAAAGCCATTTGAAAGAACTCACGCAGCGGATAAAAGAAATACAGTTCAACATGCACAATCCAGCAACATTACTCCTCGTATGAACGAAATATGAGAGTCAAATAACCGCATATCACAAAATCAAAATCCATAAGAGGATTCCGTCACTTAACAAATAATCATAAAAATAGCTCGTGTCACACAAGGCACAACACCAAGAAGGGAGACTTACATTCACAGGTCGCACGAAGATGATGATCGCCCCACGATACTAATCACGACCAACCAACTCAGACGACGCGTCGCGACACGACTTAGTCAGACAAAATCCGACGAGACAAAAACTCAATAGACACCACTAACCCGACAGCCTAGGTTTCCACAACCTAAAGCTCCGATACCATTTATGTAACACCCCCAATCCACTCAGGGATATTACACGCCGTAGACCCTCTCCTCGAGGATCTACCAGGCTGGTAACAACATTTAACATCTCGACAATGCCTTCAAGGCAAAATGACTCAGCAGACCGATTTGGTCTTTCAATAAATACATACAACTCGAATACAACTCAATTCCAAACACATACCCACGCAGGGTCAAAATACAATAAACTCCCGTACAACGGGGAAAAGATACCGCAACGGAAAAGAAAATACAACTGGACCAATACGACATCAACGGAACCTCGTGTGATTAGTATCGTTCATCTTTCATCATCCTTCATGCCGACCCTGTGCTCTGCTCCAAAACCTGAATGCAATACAGACATCCACCCCCCGAATACTCGGGGGTTAGCAAAACTCCACTGTTTTGCTAGTGCAAGTATAAAATACGAAAACGAGCCATACATATCATACTCCACGAAACATGTTAATCATAAACATATTTCCCGAGGTAAATCACTTAATCAAAACGGTTAAATCGAAAGATAGGGGTAAACCCGATATACATCTGTGAAAAACATTTTACAACCTCGGGAGTTTTGAATACATTGGGATTTAAGAATTTCTCAAACCTTTCAAAAACCTTTAGGGACACAGCCCAAAATCATTTTCCCAAAACATAAATTCGATAACAACAAATGGGGTCCACGACCCGATCATATCATAACAACCTGTTTCCACAGATTATTCGCGTCCCGTGCTAGCAAGCCACGGACCTCAGATGCTCCCGTAGAACAAACCCGAGTGAATAACCCACAGGGAAACTATATCAAATCACATGTCACCGTAACCGCAGTCACGCGACTACAAGCACATATACGTGCATAATCAAACCACAACCATAAGTTATCCCGGCATCGCGCTTGTAACACCCCAAACTAGGCGGTTATCACAGTGCCGTGAATCCCCGACTGGGACTCACCAGGCAAATGAAAATGAATGAATTACACAAGATAAATGTAGTACCGAACCACATTACAACAGTAATTACTCCGATGAGGAGTTTAATTACAACACACCAGGACAATACCGAATACTAGTGTATTTTATATGAAGATAAAATACACAACACCGAATGAAACGGGGTATCCAAATGAAAATCTGCAGCGGAAAATAAAGGACAATAACATGAATAACTGAAAGATCGGGGCCCCCTACTAGTATCACTAGGACTCCTCGACATCAACATGCTATTCCCGTGCGTTTGCCTTGCCATGACCTGAAAAACAAAATCCCCAAACGGGGTCAGTTACAAAGAACAACAATCCTCAAGGGTTGAAAATACACAATCAAGATATATCTGAAATTATGAGTTATCCTGTCGAACATACGCAATCAAACATGCTATATGAATCGACTATCAGTATGGCTCAAAGGAATGGCGCCACACTACGTCCGGGATGGAAATGTGTCCGTGCACAAGCCACCAACGATCAAACACGTGTGGTCTTGTACCTAATCAGTCTCACGAGCAATCGACTCGTGTGCACAGTCCAATGTGAGGCCAACAACCAACACACGACCATAATGTGCCCGACATGAAAATCCTACACATACCAACCGGCACGCCAGTATGACCCGGAATGCCACAATATGACAAAAGTGACAACGAAAATGAATGATGACTCACCAAGATTTAATGATGGTGAAATGAATGATAGCTCAATGAAATGATCGGAACCGTCGTTCCTTATGACTGAGGTGATTAATTGACAATGACGAGTTTTGATTCGATTAATACAATGATGAATGAGTTATGATTATGAATGAACAACGACAAAAGGAATGAATATCCTTTTAACCGAGTAAGAATTAACTTACACAACAACGATGAAGAATGTCCGTCCACGAACAACGTCCTAACCAAGATACTGGTCGCTCGAACAACCTTAATTCAATACAATTACCAACAATCCGATCAATAACGAATCGCATACCGAATATAACGAACTCAAGACGTCGATACGATTAAACCAAGTTCATAGGGGCATTATATCGAACACTTTGAGTCCAACTTCGATTGATTACAACTAAACCTCAACAATACCAATCTCAAATCCCCAAGAAGTGCTTCAAATCAATAAAACATCTCCCATGCGATCAATAGTCCGTTAAGAATATCCAAAAACGTGATTATAACAACTATTAATCGAATCCCCAAATCCAACTCGATATTCAAAGTGTTCTTGAATAAATCTCTCAATAATCCAATGAATCCTTATACAAACTCATAATCATAAACATATCCCTTCATATAACATGATTATAACGTCCAAAACATTATATCTCGACGCAAAATCGAAATCCAAGGTGTTGAAGAAATTACCTCTTGAAGATCCAACTACTTCGATCCGATGAACACGAGTAATAACGAGTATCCAAGCTTCCCAAAGGAATGAAGATGATGAAGATTACACACTCAAGTGATTGATGATGATGAAATCACTCTCTCAACACTCTCTCTCGGATGAAGAAGGAAAAATGAAAAAGTGAGGTGAAATGACCCGCCAAGTCATTGGCATCACGGGGTTACGGCCGTAACTCGGCCCTCTTACGGCCGTAACTTTCCAAGTCAACGGCCTTACGGCCAGAATCGCCAACTCAGACGGCCGTAACTCGCTTCGTCCGAAAGCTCGCCGATGACTTACGGCCGTAATCGATCTGAGTTACGGCGTAACCCGCCTTCGTCAAAAACATCCGTCGACACCCTTACGGCCGTAACCGCACACCTTACGGCCGTAACTCGGATGATACGCCGTATCCGCCAAATCTTACGGCGTAAGCCCTCTTCGCCAACGGCCGTGCACCCGCTGCCGCAGACGGCCAGAATCGCCAACTCGTGCGGCCAGCACGCCTCGACTTACGGCCGTATGCCGCAACCCTTATGGCCGTAAGTCACCCTTGGTCGACAACACCCAAAACTTACGAACACCACTTACGGCCGTATCTCACCTTCCTTACGGCCGTAACTCACCTTCGCCAAAATGCCCGGCAAATGGCCATGGACCACTTACGGCCAGAATCGCCACTTTACGGCCGCACTACCGACTTACGGCCGTATCCCGTAACCTTACGGCCGTAACTCGAAGGCCGCCAAGGTGAATCAATCCGATAATTCCGATTCCTCGCTACGATCGATGAATGATCCGACATATCATACGAATGTGAAAGTGAACAAGTCTAACACGAGCCAAAGATGATACTCTCAGTACAAGGCTATCAATCACAATGAAAATGATAATACTCCCGTCTCGATCTAAAAACGGAGATGAAATGACGATCGGTAACTGATACACGGTTTCCACATGCCAACATTGAACGTAATTGAGTGATTCATGAATGATGAGCGATTATTAATGAGTGAGAATTACTGAGTGACAAATACAGACTGATAATTACCGAATGAAAATGACTGAGTTACAATCGGGTATTACATACTCCCCCCCTTAAAAAGAGTTTCGTCCCCGAAACTAAGGGTCAAACAACTCGGGATAACTCCCCCGCATATTCTCCTCGGTTTCCCAAGTAGCCTCTTCGACTCCGTGTCTAGACCACTGAATCTGACCAAAGGAATCATCTTGTTCCTCAAATGTTTGATTTGCCGCTCCAACACTTGTACAGGACGCTCCTCGTACGGATGATCATCTGCGATCTCGATTTCGTCAAACTGAAGTATGTGAGAGACGTGAAACACATTATGAATTCGGCCCAACAACAGAGGTAAAGCCAATCGATAAGCTAACTCGCTTACTCGATTCAAAATCTCACACGGTCCAATGAATCTCGAACTCAATTTCCCCCGTTTTCCGAAACGGAAAATACCTCGACTCGGGAATACCTTGACCAAAACGGGATCACCCGTATCGAACTCTAGTGGTCGATGACGACACTGCATATGATTTCGCCGACTCGAAAGCAATCAGACGTCTCCTGATCAAAGCTACCTTCTCCCGGGCGGCTATAAGTATATCGGGCTCGGTGCCGTTTGACTCAGATGGGTCGTCCCAACACAATGAAGATCGACAACCGTAACAGTAATTGGGCTTCCCGATCCTCTACTAATCGAGGACGCATGCCCTCAACATGTCCTCCACTGTCTGAAAAGTCCTCTCTGATTGTCCGTCGGACTGAGGATGAAAAACGGTAATGATATTAAGCTGAGTTCTCAAAGCACGATGAACTGGTTCCCTAAACGAGACACGAATCGCCCGACACGATCAGAAACAAAACTCTTAGGAGTACCGTGAAGTCTCATTATCTCCTTGATGAATAACTGGCCAGTCTCTCGGGACCCCACATATTCTTGATTCCAAGGAAATGAACTAATTTAGTAAAGCAGACCGCGATCGCTCAGATCGTATTCATGCCACGACGACTCGTCGGCAACTCGTGATGAATTCCATAGAAATGTCTTCCCACTTCCATTCTGGAATAGGGAGCGGTATCAGCATACTCGCCGGTCGCTGATGTTCCATCTTGACTTGCTGAAAGGCTAAAAATCTCGAAACAAATTCCGCGACTCCTCGCTACATATTATTCCACCAGAAATGTTGTTTCATATCCTGGTACACCCTGCTAGACCCCGGATGAACCGGATAAGGGGTAGCATGAGCTTCTCTCAAGATCGAGCTCTTCAACTCATCATTCGCCGGTACGCACAACCGATTCTCAAAACTCAAGAGTCCATCCTCGTGGACCACAATTTCAGGGGCTTTCCCCTGTACCACATCCTCGCGGATGAGCAAGAAATGAATTCGAACCCCGATTTCCTCCTCAAGTGATGATGAAATCTCTAACATACAAAGTCAGTCCCCGAACTTGCTCAAGTCGGACCTCGATCTCGGGTCTAAGGAATTCTCGAAGCTCCTTCTGAACTCTTAAATGAGTAAGCATCTGCTCCTGAACGGACTTACGACTCAAGGCGTCGGCGACAACGTTCGCCTTGCCCGGGTGGTAAAGGATCTCGAGATCAAAATCTTTGATTAGTTCCAACCACCGCCTCTGTCGCATATTTAACTCCTTGTGAGTAAATATATCCTTCAACTCTTGTGATTGGTGAATAACTGAAAGGTGACGCCATAAAGGTAACGACGCCAAATCCCCAACGCGAAAACCACGGTTGCTAGCTCCGGCCGTGGGTTGGATAATTAACCAGCTAATCCGAGAAACATCGGATTTACTTAACATCTTTCGGAGGTTGCCAATCTCGGATAGCCTCCGTCTTCTGAGGGTCGACACGAACTCTGTCACATGAAATTACATGCCCGAGAAAAGTCACTTCGGACATCCAGAACTCGCATTAAGAAAACTTCCATAAAAATTGCTCGCGTCTCAACACGTCGAGAACCTGAAGAAGATGAACCTCGTGTTCCTCTCGGCTAAGAGAATAAATCAAAATGTCGTCGATGGAGACAACAACTGATCTAAAAAGTCGATGAAAACCCGATTCATTAACTCCATGAATACTGCAGGTGCAATAGTTAGCCCGAACGGCATAACTACGAACTCATAATGACCATAGCGTGTATGAAACGCTGTCCTCGCGATATCCGACTCTCGAATCCGCAACTGGTGATATCCAGGTCTTAAGTCGATCCTGGAAAAATACTGAGGCTCCCTGAAGTTGATCTAAAAGATCATCAATACGGGGTAAGGGATACTACTCTTGATCATCACCCTGATCAACTCCTGATGATTAATACACACACGAGACGAGCCATCCTTCTCCTTGACAGATCACACTGGTGCTCCTCACGGGGACGCAATCGGTCGGAGATAACCTTTCTCGAACTACTCCTCAAGTTGAATCTTCAACTCTTGCATTCTGGTCGGGGCCATCCGATACGGTGCCTTCGATAAAGGGGACGTACCGGTTCCAACTCACTCCTGAATTCCCTTACTCTATGCGAAGGCAACCAGATAACTCGTCTGGAAATACATCGTCAATCGATGACAATGATACCACGAATGATTGAACATTTCGATTGCCCTAGAATGGTCAATCGATAAAAAGAGATACCAATAATGATTGAACGACTCGATTGCCTTAGAAAGGTCAATCGATGAAGATGATACAATGAATGTTTGAATAATTCGATTGTCTTCGAAAGGCCAATCGATGGAAATGATACAATGAATGATTGAATAACTCGATTGTCCTAGAAAGGCCAATCGATGAAAATGATACAATGAATGATTGAATAACTCGATTGTCCTAGAAAGGCCAATCGATGAAAATGATATAATGAATGATTGAATAACTCGATTGCCCTAGAAAGGCCAATCGATGGGGATGATACAATGAATGTTTGAATAGTTTGATCGCGGAATTTCTCTGCTTTCGCCATAATAGAAATTCTACTGGAACAACGGGGATTACTTCCCTGAAACGCACATTCGACAACCAACGACGGAAAGATAGCGACCAAACGCTAACAAACACTGAGGATAGTATCAAGACGGTTGAACCAACAAATACTGAAAATTACATCGTCCTAAGATAAGTTCACCACGATTAGATCCATCAACCAATCGCGGTCATTAAGCTTGATTCGGTATGATTCCGAAAATTCTTCCATCGTCAGGTAGACCGATGGTATGAGGTCGACAAGCAATAGAACTATCCCGAAATAAGTCTATTCAAGCATGATTCGAAAATGAATGAATGCGGTGTACCAGCATCAAAAGGTACACACAAGTTGAAATAAAATTACGAGTATACCTGAAATCATTCGGACCACCGGATCATCGATCCTCCTCAACATATGAATCTGGGACTTGCCGGTCCCCGAACCGGACGCTCCCGTCTGATAAATACGAGTTCCAACTCTATTCGCTTCCATTGTCTTAAACGACGATGACAAAGCAGTCTGATTCTGAAACGCTGGTTGCTTCGGGGCCTGAGATGCCGCCGGAGCCGACTTGGAGTCCTTTCGGCAAAAACGGGCCTTATGCCCAAAATTCCCACAATTATAGCACGTGATAGACGGTTTCAGACACTCAGTGCTGAAATGACCCGGCGTTCCACAATTGAAACAGGTGATGGCCGAATCGCCGCCGGAATGAGATCCCGCACGATTATGCGCCGTAGAGGTCGCTCAAAACGATAGGACTCACACGAGGCTTCTTGAAGGTTGATCGACCGCCGGATTGATTACGCTTCGTTGATTTCTTGCCGACAAATGAAGGTTGTTGTTCAAGACTTTCCTTAGCAACTAGCTCATACGGAGAGTTCTCTCGATTAATCCGCCGAGTGGCGCAATGATGATTGAGCAATCGCACATGGGTCATCATGGCTCGCATAAAAGTGAGTGGGTCAACCCGAACATCTTCTCGATCGAGCGAGTCCCGGCACGATTTCCCGCTGAGTGATTATTCCTCGGGTTACGGCCCGCACCGCGCCTCTTCCCGCATCTCGATGCCTCTCTCCATACTGAAGTAGGAAGGTCGCATAATGATTATATTACCCGCATGATTATCACGTTATGATTACGTCATGAGATGATGAAAATGAGTATACATGCTCAAACTTAGTGATTATATGAATGATTTACTGAAGTTACATGATTATCTGATGAAATTCTTGAAATGATTATCTTGAATAACTTAACAAGATTGATAATATGATCATCCAGATTGACAACTGAGTAATGAAATGAATTGAGTAATTAATGAGTTAACATGATCGTCCTGATTATTAACTGAGTAATGAAATGAATTAAGTGATTGATGAGTTAATATGATCGTCCCGATCATAATGAATGATGATGTTTGAGGATTGTTAAATGATGAATGATGAATGAATGACCATTGCCAGAAATTATACCATGGCGTTAGAAGTCTTACGCTTCTTTCGTCGATTGGCTCGGCATCTGCACAGGTCACACGTGACGCGAAAGTCCAATGATACTAGTCCGATGACGATGATTTCAAATGAGACATGACTTGGAGGGTAGTATTCAAAACCACGCTCCGATACCAACTCTGTAACACCCCAAACTAGGCGGTTATCACAGTGCCGTGAATCCCCGACTGGGACTCACCAGGCAAATGAAAATGAATGAATTACACAAGATAAATGTAGTACCGAACCACATTACAACAGTAATTACTCCGATGAGGAGTTTAATTACAACACACCGTGACAATATCAATACTAGTGTATTTTATATGAAGATAAAATACACAACACCGAATGAAACGGGTATCCAAATGAAAATCATAGCGGAAAATAAAGGACAATAACATGAATAATCGAAATATCGGGGCCCCTACTAGTATCACTAGGACTCCTCGACATCAACATGCTATTCTGCGTTTGCCTTGCCATGACCTGAAAAACAAAATCCCCAAACGGGCCGGGCATAAAGAACAACAATCCTCAAGGGTTGAAAATACACAATCAAGATATATCTGAAATTATGAGTTATCCTGTCGAACATACGCAATCAAACATGCTATATGAATCGACTATCAGTACGGCTCAAAGGAATGGCGCCACACTACGTCCGGGATGGAAATGTGTCCGTGCACAAGCCACCAACGATCAAACACGTGTGGTCTTGTACCTAATCAGTCTCACGAGCAATCGACTGCGTGCACACCCAATGTGAGGCCAACAACCAACACACGACCATAATGTGCCCGACATGAAAATCCTACACATACCAACCGCACGCCAAGATGACCCTAATGCCACAATATGACAAAAGTGACAACGAAAATGAATGATGACTCACCAAGATTTAATGATGGTGAAATGAATGATAGCTCAATGAAATGATCGGAACCGTCGTTCCTTATGACTGAGGTGATTAATTGACAATGACGAGTTTTGATTCGATTAATACAATGATGAATGAGTTATGATTATGAATGAAAAACGACAAAAGGAATGAATATCCTTTTAACCGAGTAAGAATTAACTTACACAACAACGATGAAGAATGTCCGTCCACGAACAACGTCCTAACCAAGATACTGGTCGCTCGAACAACCTTAATTCAATACAATTACCAACAATCCGATCAATAACGAATCAGACACGAATATAACGAACTCAAGACGTCGATACGATTAAACCAAGTTCATAGGGGCATTATATCGAACACTTTGAGTCCAACTTCGATTGATTACAACTAAACCTCAACAATACCAATCTCAAATCCCCAAGAAGTGCTTCAAATCAATAAAACATCTCCCATGCGATCAATAGTCCGTTAAGAATATCCAAAAACGTGATTATAACAACTATTAATCGGGAATCCCCAAATCCAACTCGATATTCAAAGTGTTCTTGAATAAATCTCTCAATAATCCAATGAATCCTTATACAAACTCATAATCATAAACATATCCCTTCATATAACATGATTATAACGTCCAAAACATTATATCTCGACGCAAAATCGAAATCCAAGGTGTTGAAGAAATTACCTCTTGAAGATCCAACTACTTCGATCCGATGAACACGAGTAATAACGAGTATCCAAGCTTCCCAAAGGAATGAAGATGATGAAGATTACACACTCAAGTGATTGATGATGATGAAATCACTCTCTCAACACTCTCTCTCGGATGAAGAAGGAAAATGAAAAAGTGAGGTGAAATGACCCGCCAAGTCATTAAGTATCACGGAAGTTACGGCCGTAACTCGCCCTCTTACGGCCGTAACTTTCAAGTCAACGGCCTTACGGCCGTAATCGCCAACTCAGACGGCCGTAACTCGCCTTCGTCCGAAAGCTCGCCGGCAGACTTACGGCCAGAATCGATCTCCGAGTTACGGCGTAACTCCGCCACAAAAACATCCGCCGACACCCTTACGGCCAGAACCGCACACCTTACGGCCGAATTTCGATGATACGGCCGTATCTGCCAAATCTTACGGCGTAAGCCCTCTTCGCCGAAAACGGCCAGCACTTCGCCGCCAGACGGCCAGAATCGCCAACTCAGACGGCCGTAGATTGCCTCGACTTACGGCCGTATGCCGCAACCCTTACGGCCGTAAGTCACCCTTGGTCGACAACACCCAAAACTTACGAACACCACTTACGGCCGTATCTCACCTTCCTTACGGCCGTAACTCACCTTCGCCAAAATGCCCGGCACTGGCTTGACCACTTACGGCCAGAATCGCCAGCCTTACTACTGCACTACCGACTTACGGCCGTATCCTTAACCTTACGGCCGTAACTCGATGCTGGCCAAGGTGAATCAATCCGATAATTCCGATTCCTCGCTACGACTGATGAATGATCCGACATATCATACGAATGTGAAAGTGAACAAGTCTAACACGAGCCAAAGATGATACTCTCAGTACAAGGCTATCAATCACAATGAAAATGATAATACTCCCGTCTCGATCTAAAAACGGAGATGAAATGACGATCGGTAACTGATACACGGTTTCCACATGCCAACATTGAACGTAATTGAGTGATTCATGAATGATGAGCGATTATTAATGAGTGAGAATTACTGAGTGACAAATACAGACTGATAATTACCGAATGAAAATGACTGAGTTACAATCGGGTATTACAGCGCTAACAAGCCACGAACCTCGGAGTCCCCGCAAGACATACCCGATGATAACCCCACAAGTTATCTCGGCATCGGGCTAACAAGCCACGAACCTCGGAGTCCCCGCAAGACATACCCGGATTGGATAACCCTACGGTCACGCCCGACCCATACTAGCAAGTATGGATCCCGGAGATTCAACAATCCTACCCGGAGGCACATCACATACATCAAGCACACAACAATAATCACTTGTCAAGCCAAACAACATTAAGTATCACAACCTCCTTTCAAGGAGTAACAACTAATATCACACACATTACGTTCTTACCGAACAAGTACACAATAACAATACGTAATCCCCGGCAAAGGATTACGGTCTATCAAACTCACTCGAAGTGACCATATTATCTTTAAACATACAAAACCAACACACATATTCCGAGAACACATATTCACGAAGTATACGAATTATCGTTGAAAGAGAACATTTATCGAGAACATACCAATCCCTTTTTACGTTCATTAAATATTGGGTTTCGCATAAAATCATTATTCAAGAATTATATCAACGAAATATGAAATGTATGGGCAAGATACTTGCCTCAAAATCGGTACGCAAGTATTCCGACGAACACGGCTCAAGCGGAAAGCTTCGAAACGCCCAATGCTATCGAAACGAAGACGATTTACGAACGAAATGGTTCAACACGGTTTCTTCGCAAGAAACACGACCCTAACATCATACAATCAATAAATCATCGACCATACGAGGAAGAATAATCGTAGAACGCCCGAAAACCCTCTAAGACATTTTACCGACACCTTCAAGGCGACGGTCAAGAACTCGACTCAAACAACGAATCGATACGATCCAACCATGGAATAACAAGGAAAATGATATAATACATCTAAATAATCATCAATCCATCACAATCCTAAGTTAAAACGGATTAAACGGACGAAATCGAACAAAATACCCAAAATCCCCAAAATTAGATTTTAGGTAAACTTGCCTTGATTCGGTCGATCGGAGCAAGTTATAGGACGGATGATTGATTTATATGAACCTCCAAACTTCATGGATTGAAAGAACAACATCATGTCTCCATGATGTATACACCCACATGCGAACGGGAAGAAAAGGAATGAGAAATCAAGGAAAATACGCCGCTGTGCCTTAAATAGGTCGACAGACTCGACCGTGTCCGACATGACACGGCCGTGGCGCGCAATGCCGGCAGGCTCGACCGTCCCGCATGACACGGTCGTGTCGCGAAGGGGCGCTCGGCATTGACTCGACCGTGTCCTGGAACACGGTCGGGCCTCCGGGCGACGCTACCGCTTATCCGGACGGGTACGGCACGGCCGCGCTGCACGACACGGCCGAGTCCGGCCGGCAAGGATCGCCAAATGAGCGGGTGAGCTAAAACGACCATAACTCTCTCGTCCGGACTCCGATTGACTCACCGCTCGAACCATTGGAAAGCTAACTCGATGCTCTATAATATTGCAAGATTCAGAATTTTTGGAGTTACCAAAAATTAATGGTGATCTAACAAAGTCGAACTCATACTTAGAAAAGTCGTTTAGTAATCCTGAATTTAACAAAACGACACCGAAACCCGAGCCTGAATATGAACCGAAGATACGGTTACGAAGTACACACAAAGACGAATCTAAGAGCTAGTAGAACACACGATTCCGACCACCCGAAGGCTCGAAATTCGACAACGGAAGGTAATTACCCCAAACTTTGGGAAATTACGAAAATGGCCCAACTGCCCGAAAATCACCATACGACAACGAATAATCAAACCGAAGCTCACAACACGTATAACAACGTTAAATGAACTTACGAAAAACCCCAAACGACAATTTCGAACGAGATTTGCAAGAACCGAACTCAAGCGCGGAAAAGTCGCTAAAAAGCACGGAACTCAACAAAGCAGCACCGAAACGAACTCGGATGACAAAAGTACAGAATTAAATATTCTCCGAATGACGAAACGGTCATGAGAGAGTCGTCAAAACAGACTCCGACCAAAAAAAAAAAAAAAAAAAAAAGAAATTTACCGAAAATCGAAAATTGCGGATATTACAACCAAAATGCTTTAGCGTGCGCTAAATGACGATAATACACAGCCTGGGCCTGCCTGTCGGCCACCTTCCGGACCTTATCCGGAATACCTTACATACGTTATGGGTCCTCCTTAGCAACACAAACCTCTTAGCGTACGCTAACTTTACATAGTAGCATGCGCTATGCATACTTCGTAGCGTGCGCTAAGCATACCTCATAGCGTGCACTATCGTGACTGTACTTAGCCATTTTCAGCCATTCTTGTCCAATGTCTCGGCATACAGAATACAAACATACGACATACTGAATACATATATTCATTCCAATAATATTCTCATGATATACCCGATATCACAATTAAAACAATCTGATACACGATATCCTCAATATAACTGTCAACCAAACACATCAATTACACAAGTATAACTGTCTCGGTTCTCAATTTATTTTATCCATACTGTATAGACACCAAGCTATCCAGTATATCTCAGATAAAATAACGCGAAAAATTTATATTGAAAATCCGGGTATTACATACTACCCCCTTAAAATAAGTTTCGTCCTCGAAACTTGCAATCCTGCCACAAACAACAGATCGACCCAAAATTTCCAAAGTCATCGCAAAAGCAATCAATCATCGCCACAAACAAATAACCAAACAGTATACTTATAGGTACGTGAAGCCGATGATCTCCCGTGATACTAGCACACGACTCCCATACGAAGTCTCAAAACAATACCAACACACACCAATATCACCACTAGCAATTTGAAAAGAATCTCAAAAATTTTGGAAGCTCCAAAAATCGGTTTGACTCAGAAGTCAGAAAAATCATTTTCAAAAGTCACGCTACTACCGTACTGGTATAGCCACATAACACACACGCCGGATTTTCACAAAACCCAAGCTCCGATACCATCTTCTGTAACAACTCCAAAACCATCCGGGATATTACAGCGCTGTGGGTCCGCGCCAGAACCCACCAGACTAAAAACCATTTAAAAAACGTTTAAAAATGCCAAAAGGATGACGACGTAAGTATTTTAAATACCCCAAGGATATTTAACAAAACATAGTTCTCAAATACCATCATCAAATACTATTTGAAAAATACAAGGCGGAATGCCAAATCTCAACAGTTTCAAAATGTACGTTAAGTCACCACTTATACGTACCGCTAAAATAGTTTAGGAAAATTGATTTAACGAAATAACCCAAGTTCGTAAAATACCAAGAGGCCATTTTGAAAGTTATACATGAGTTGGTAAAAATACCGGAAAGTCAGTTTAAAATACACACGCAGCGGAAAAAGACACAGTTCAAAATATACACAATTGCAGCAAAATACAACAACCAGAAAGAATACTCAAATCTTCGAATATATGCCACAGCCAGTATCATTCGGGAAGCTCATCCCTTCACGACCGCTACTAGCTCGATCTCCGAGTACCTAAAAATGAAGCCCACTACGGGGTAAGCCATAATACTCAATAATGATATCGATCACATCATCATAAATAATTACATACCAATGTAATAATACTGTAAGAATACTACCAACGTAATCTTACCGTCGTAACCTTACCAATCCATAGCAATCCATATCAAACCAATCCTTACCATAGTCCACATTTCGCATTCTCAAATGACGAAATGAACTCACAACAAACATCTGTACTGTAATCAAACAATACGTAAAATCCTCAAAACATCATCATAACTCATAAGCGTGAACTGATTCATCCGTGCCAAATCTTATCCGTCGGATTTGCACCCTCAAATCTCAATATGGATAAAAATCAATATAACACAATATATCTGTAGATCAAGTACCACAAGACAAATAATGCTCAAAATTGTGATTAAGTTGGTGGTGTGAACGTTAAGTCATTTTAGATGCACTTATTGTGAGAGTCCTCATTACTGAGAGGTAGGATTTCAGTTTTAGATGTTAATTATCTTTTGACGGTTGCTTGTGTGATACTGTAATTATGTGGACAGATGGTGTTGACGTGTGATTGGATTTGATGGTAATGGATTGTGTTTGATGAATTGATAAATTATGTCTGTTGTGTGTGTGTTCGAAAATGCTTTCCTGGAAATTTCATAAATTTGCGCAAGTTGTGGAAAATCAATTTTCGAAAATTATCTGCAATTAAACGGCGGCTTCGTGTGGATTTTTAAAATCATTTGAAATTGGCGAGCTGGCCTTGAATTTTCTAATGGAACCCCGACGGTATTGAAAGAGTTGTTTTAAAGTACCTTTGGACATTTTGTAAAATATTACCGTCGTTGATTTTTGTGTAGTATTGAGAGGATTTTCGGAAAATGATTTTTTAACATATTATTTTATTTTCAAATAATTCGAGTACATAATTTTCAAAAAAAAAATCTCTCACACCATAAAAATTTCTATATTTCAAAATCCAATACGATTTTTATTTTTAAAAATATATTGTGAAAGATGAAAAATCTTACTCGATTTAAACTTCAAACTCGAATTTAGAAAAGTTTTATGTACTGAACCAGTTATCGTACCCTGATCTTAAGTCACTCCAAAATGATTGTTAATTGGTGGAAATATTTAGTGCATGGTTACCTTGTTTGTTATTAATGGTGATGATAATGCGTAGTGGCATGGTGATTTTGATAATGCCGGTTGCAAGGAAATATTATTTTGCAAATAATTTCAAAATGAGACGGTTAAAGTCTTTTGTTTACAAGTTTTGATAAAACAGCCGCCCGAGGTATCAAAAATATTTTCAAATTTTATTTCGGAAAAATATATATATGAATTCCAAAGGTTTTCAAATGATATTATCTAAACGGATACCTCGTGGGGATTTGAGAAGAATGTTATAAATGGTTAATTATATTGGTGTATAGTTATTACGGCCGTGTTTGAACCGGTGTGGGTTATAAGACTTTTGTTGATGTGATTATTTAAATGGTTGGTTATGATAGCAAGTTCCGAGTATCGCAATTGTAAATTTTGTATTTGTGTAATTATCCAGAGTGGGCACTCTTATCGTGTTGCTATTAGATACCTTATGTCGATATGTTGTGCCATCGTATTGCGTGCGTATCCACTTAGTATGCCGAGGGGCAGAGGACGCGGTCGTGACCGCGGTACTGATGGTCATGGAAATTAGATGCGGGACCAAGAGAATATTACCGGGAAGGTTTCTATTCTTGTAACACCCCCAATCCGCTCAGGGATATTACACGCCGTAGAACCTTTCCTCAAGGATCTACCAGGATGGTAACAACATCGAACATATCAACAATGCCTTTAAGGCTAAAATGACTCAGTAGACCGATTTGGTCTTTCAATAAATACATACAACTCAAACACATTACATGCCCACGTAGGGGTCGAATACAACACACTCCCATACAACGAGAAAGAATACTGCAGTGAAAATAAAATACAACTAAACCAATGACATCATACGGATCCTAGTGTGAATAGTATCGTTCATCTTTCATCATCCTTCATGCCGACCCTGTGCTATGCTCCAAAACCTGAATGCAATATAGACATCCATCCCCCGAATACTCGAGGGTTAGCAAAACTCCACTGTTTTGCTAGTGCAAGAACAAGTGCAAAAATACGAGTCATACAATACAAGTTCCAAGAACAATAATAATCAGGAATCCTCAAAGATTTAAAAAAAATGAAAATACTTCCCGAGGCAAGGGTTTACGTAAAGCTTTCCAAATCCGAAAGATCACAAATAACGAGAACGGTTTGCAAAATGGTTTAAAATACCCTCGGGAGTTTTAATAGAAAACAATTTAGGATTATCAAATCCTTCTCTTTCCAAAATCAACAGGGTCACAGCCCAAAGTTTTTTGTTTTCGCAAATAGAAAACCACTAACAATTCACAGGGCTGTAGCGTGCGCTGCCTCCCGGCCGTAGCTTGCGCTACCTTCCGGTCGTAGCGTGCGCTACGCCGGTTCCTGCCGCACCCTTCCGGATAGTGCCCGCAACCATCCGGCCAGTACCCGCAACCGTCCGGCCAGTACCCGCAACTGTCCGGCCAGTGCCCGACCACCAGGACTCAACGACTCGATTATCCGAAATCGCACGGAACGAACACGATAAAATGCTCGTGGGCAACATCATCCAGCCGAGATGAAATGTTACGGGACAATGAATCACACACGACCAAATAAACACGAAAATCGATCAAGACAACAAATACGAATGTGGATACCCACAACTTTGGGTAAATTACAAAATGGCCCAAAATGCTCGAAAATCACGATACGTGATCGAATAATCAAACCGAAGTTCACAAAACGTCTAACAAAGTTAAATGGACTTACGGGAAACTCGAAACAGTAGTTTCGAACGAGATTCACAAGAATCGAACTCGAGTGCGAAAAAGTCGCTAAGAAACATGGAACTCAACAAAACAACACCGACACGAACTCGGATGATAAAAAGTGCAGAATTAATCATTCTCAGAATGATGAAATGGTCCCAAGCGAGTCGTCAAAACGGACTCTCGCCAAAAAAAGAAAATTACCGGAAATCGAATTTGCGGAATTACAATTCTAGCACTCTGTTCTTGTTGTTTAGGTTTTGGGGACGAAACCTCTTTTAAAGGTGATATGGTGTAATACCCATATTTTTTTCGCTTCCGTATTGTTCGACTCTATCGAATCATTTGTGTTCGTTGATACTTCTGGCCTTGTGTTGTTTTTTGCCTTTGTCATTCGAGCGAGTTTTGATATTGTTCCAGACTGATCTGTTTATCGTTGTGACCTTTCCAAGTTCGGTTCGATTTCCTGTAAAGCTTGTGTGAAATTAACACCTCGTGGTTCCTACAAGTTCTTTTAATGCCTTGAGTGTGAAATTCGGATTTTTTGTTCGATTGTTGTTTTTTTGTTCGATCATAGTTGTTTGATTGTGGCCGATTTGATCGTTGGCGTTCAATCATTGTTGTTCTACCGTTGTTGCTCGATCGTTATAATCCGATTGTTATCATTTGATTTTGCATCGTGATTTTTTTTGAGCGTTCGAATCACTTCGTAATTTCCTTAAGTTCAGGAAATTGTCCTCGTATTCGATCTTCCAAACCTTTGGATTGTTGGAATTTCGTATTTGTGCAGTGATAAACTCGTGTTTTCATTGATGTGCTAATCGGGTTGGTCAATCATATTGATTTTCGTTCGTTACGGTGTAGCGATATGGATGGTAGCAGTCACTTACAACATGCGGTTAGTTGTGGGTTGTCAACAGACGATAACGTGTGTTATCTGAGATTGCCTTGCGTCGATTGTTTCATGTTTTAAGTTTCGGGGACGAAACTTCTTTTAAGGGGGGTAGAATATAATACTCGTATTTTTCATTTTTATATTTTTTCGATTCTAGTGACTCGCTTGTGTTCATTGACATATTTTGGACATGTTTGTTCAACACTTTTTATCATACAAGTGAGTTTTGATATTTCTTTGGATTAAACGGCATACTATTTCGACCTTTCCACATTTAGGTTCGACTTTGTACATTCACCATAAATTCCATAAAAATCCAAAAAATCTAAAATTTTACAGCATTGTAGAGAATTTAGTTAGTTTTCCTAAGGGGTTTCGAAAGCCTGAGAATTCTTAAATCCTAAACGTTTTCAAAACTCCCGAGTTCTTAAAATGATTTCTCAAATTGTATATCGAACTACAGTTCCATTTTTCATTATTTCGAACAGTTTTATTCAAATAAATTATCTCGGGAAGTCTGTTGCCATTTATGTCTGGATGATTATTCCCGATCTTATGTTCTTGGAGTATGTTGTGTATGGCCTGTATTTGTATTTTATACTTGCACTAGCAAAACATTGGAGTTTTGCTAACCCCCGAGTAATCGGGGGGTGGATGTCTCTATTGCGTCCAGGTACTTGCAGGTTGCTGGGGAGCGAATCACAGGATCGGTACGAAGGATGATGGAAGACGACAATATTAATCACATGAAGACCAATCATTGATTATTTTGGTAGAGTCTTGTTGTTTGTCTCTCCGTTGTGTTGTTCCCCCGTTTTATGGGAATGTTGATGTATTCCATCCCCTGTGTGGGTATGAGTTGTGAGGAAGAGTATGTATGTTTGATGTGTGTGTTGTGGCAAAAGACCAAAACGGTCTAATGGTTTGTTATTAGCCATGTTGGCATGTATTGTGTTGTTGTGTTTTTCTATATTTAGCCTGGTAGATCCTCACGGAGAGGGTCTGCAGCGCTGTAATATTCCCGAGTGTCTTGGGGGTGTTACAGAATATGATATCGGAGCTTAGGTTGTGGAAACCTAGGCTGTTGGGTCATGTCGTGTATTGTTGAGTCTTGTCCTGTCGGATTGTGTCTGACTGAGTCGTGTCGCGACGCGTCATCTGGAATGTCGGTCGTGATTAGTATCAAGGTGCAGCCATCATCTTCGTGCGACCTGTGGATGTAAGTCTCTCTACTATATTGTGCCTTGTGTTATACGAGCTTGTGTGATTCTATATTGTGAAGTGGTGTTTAAATGTGAACTGTGAATGCGTGACCTATGCTTGTATGATTCTTGTAGTGCACTGGAATAAAGAGTGATGCCGGTGTATATGTATATATATGTATATCTTTGTATAAATCGTTTTTATAGGAATAATGGTTTTAATGTGGTTACGCAAGGTAAGTTTATCAATGTGATATTTTAAAGCTTTAAATGTCTTGGGAAGTCATGTAAATTTCATTTTAAAACATCCTTCAAGGGAGGATTTTTTTTTGATTTTCGTATGATGACCTCAAGGCCGAAATTTTTTGAGAATTCAATTTCATTTTCATCTTGGATTATAGTCTTTATTTCCAAAACGCGATTTTTTTTAACTCAAACGAGGTCTACAAAATTTACTCAAAATGTGACTCTTGATTTCAACTTTTTGATTTCATGATTGTCGGTTCGGAGATATGTAGTGATGATGATATTATTGTTAGGGCAATAATGCTCAAAATTGTGATTAAGTTGGTGGTGTAAACGTTAAGTCGTTCTGGATGCACTTATTGTGAGAGTCCTCATTACTGATAGGTAGAATTTTAGTTTTAGATGTTAATTATATTTTGACGGTTGCTTGTGTGATACTGTAATTATGTGGACAGATTGTAACACCCCCAATCCGCTCAGGGATATTACACGCCGTAGAACCTTTCCTCAAGGATCTACCAGGCTGGTAACGACATTTAACATCTCGACAATGCCTTCGAGGCTACAATGACTCAGTAGACCGATTTGCTCTTTCCACAAATACATACAACTCAAATACAACTCATGCCCACGCAGGGGACAAAATACAACTACACCCGTACAACGGGAACAATACAGCAGCGGAAAATAAAGTACAACTGAACCAACACACGATGTACGGTTCCTCATGTGATTAGTATCGATCATCTTTCATCATCCTTCGTGCCGACCCTGTGTTATGCTCCAAAACCCGAATGCAAAACAGACATCCACCCCGAATACTCGGGGTTAGCAAACTCCACCTTTGTTTTGCTAGTGCAAATACAAAGTGCAAATACGAGCCATACAATTCACATTCCACGAATAACAATAACCGAGGATCCTCAAAGATCCAAACGAAACGAAAAGTACTTCCCGAGGCAAGGGTTTGAGAAAACATTTCAAAAACGAAATATCATAAATCAATGGAAGTAATTTATAAAACCGTTTAGAATGCCATCGAGAGTTTTAATAGAAAACAATTTAGGATTATCAAATCCTACTTTTCGAAAACCAAAAGACAAAAGGGGTCACCGCCCCAAAGGTTTACCTTCTGAAAAATGACATTACTCAAACCATTGGGATTTTAGCCCCAAATCCGTAAAACGACTTTTACAAAACCATTGGGATTTTAGCCCCAAATCTCATCAACTCACAGTACACAAGAACGACCAGGAGGTTCGTATCCCAACATCAAAATCCACAAATAAAGGATTTAAAACAAACAACAAAACACTCCAGTGCCATCCTAGCCAAGTAAGCCAAACGAACACCTACCTCTTACACACTTAGTCAATGCATGCAATCATGAAAACCGTTCGAAAGCACTCATTTCCGGAAATGCCAATATCAAATCACATTTGCAAAAATGCACCACAATTAACCGCGGACCCACAGCTTCGTGGATCCCTGCCGAGACCCCGTCGGATCTAACCCACAGTGGTTAAAAGCAAGCTCGCGGTCCACAGCTTCGTGGAGCCCTACCGAGACCCCGTCGGATCTAACCCGTAGTGAGCATACACACACACACGTTACTCATGCAATACTAACATGCTAAGAATGTAAGTTCATTAAGAATACTTACTAGGGATGGCCATTAACTCGACACCATTACCAAATTCTTCAAAAATACAATAACAAGCTTAAATAAGGAATACACGATTCCATAACTGAAACAATAGGAGTATCATCCTAAAATCCTTCAATGTTCAAAATAACCAAATCATAATTAATTCTCAAAACACCGTTCACAAATCACACTCGTTTTGAAAGAAAGCCTTTAACGAGGCCAAACCGAAATCCTTTTGAAACTTCATTTCAAATAACCAAACAAACACATCAAGACGACCACCGATCATCATATACATAAAACGAGAAAAGTATGGGCAAGGTACTTGCCTCGATACCACGAGTACTGAACCACGAACGGATACGGCTCAACCGGGAAGCTTCGGAACGCCCGATGCTAACGAAAAGGAAGACGACAATGAACGGAACGGAAGAATCAAGCACGACCGTGAGGAACCGACGAAAATGAACCTAACGATTCGAATAGCACAATCACAACCACTTCTAAACGATTATGGAAATGGAATACACCCGGAACCCCGCCTACGATTCATGTATATTCGTATACAAACAACAACGAGGGCGGACCACAACCGAACCCTCTCGATTCCAAAAAAATCACGAAATATACCATGAATCCGTAGGGAAACTAAGAATACCAACAAGAATAATCATATTCATCATGAATCCATCAACGAAACGGAAAGAATCGGACAAAACCCCAAAATCCCCAATTATCCAAAAAGGTAGGGTTTCAAGAGACATTACCTTGAGTGATTCAAGTGTTAAGATCCGTAGAACACGCGTTAGATTGATTATCCGAGCCTCACAACCGAAAAGAAATGATGAAAATCGACCCCCGGATGAAGAACTCTCTCCCTCTCTATCTCTCTCTCTCGCGACTCGGTGGAAAAAATGGGAAAGAATGAGCTGTTCACGCTCAAAACCACATTTATAGTGCAACACAGCAGACCCTATCGGCCGGCCTATCGGCCGATAGGCCCAACCGATAGCCATACGGAATGCCGGCAGTAGGGTCTATCGACCCCCCTATCGGCCGAAAGGCTCCTGGAAGTGCTCGGCCAAAACTAAAACGACCATAACTCTCTCGTCCGGACTCCGATTGACTCACCGTTTGAACCATTGGAAAGCTAACTCGATGTTCTATAATATTGCAAAGATTTATAATTTTTGGAGTTACCAAAAATTAATGGTGATCTAACAAAGACGAACTCATACTTAGAAAAGTCGTTTAGTAATCCTGAATTCAACAAAACGACACCGAAACCCGAACCTGAATACGAACCGAAGATACGGTTACGAAGTACTCACAAAGACGAATCTAAGAGCTAGTAGAACACACAATTCCGACCACCCGAAGGCTCGAGATTCGACAACGGAAGGTAATTACCCCAAACTTTGGGAAATTACGAAAATGGCCCAAATGCCCGAAAATCACCATACGTGATCGAATAACCAAACCGAAGTTCACAACACGTCTAACAAAGTTAAACGGACTTGCGGGAAACTCGAAGCAGCTTTCGGTCGAGATTCGCAAGAATCGAACTCAAGTGCGGAAAAGTCGCTAAAAAGCACAGAACTCAACGAAACGACACCAAAACGAACTCGGATGTCAAAAGTGTAGAATTAATCATTCTCGTAATGACGAAGCGGTCATGAGCGAGTCGTCAAAGCGGACTCGACCGAAAAAAGAATTACCGGAAATCGAAAATTGAGGATAATACATTCTACACTCCTTAAAAGAAGTTTCGTCCGAAACTTAAAACAAGTAGGGAGAAGAAATATTCCGCCAGAAAACTCAACGAGACACACCGAATGCGTAACTAATGCCCAACGGCGAAATGTTACAAACAACGCAAAGGAATATACGGCGTGTAAACACGCTCCACGGTGACCAACACAACGTCGCCGTTAGGGATATAATAAAACCGACAAGTGACAAGCGTCATCAAACGGATACTATAGCCAAGTCAATTATCCGATAATCACAAAACACAACGAACGAAAATCAATATGATTGATCAACCCAACGGTACATCAATCAAAACGCGAGTCAACCGCTGAACAAACACGGAATCCCATCGCCTAAGGGATGGAAGATTGAAAACGAAACTAATTTCCCGAACTAAAGGGAATTACGAAGGAGCCTGAACGTTCAACAATCACGAAACGAGAACAAAAACCGAACGAACAAACGATCGAGACAACAAAAATCGAAGAATCATGTTCGAATCACGAAGAACAATAAAGTTCGACAATAACTCCCAGGATGATCTGGTGAGAACTACAAGACATGCATTCCCATAAGATCCACAGGAAAGGGAATAGCGATTGAAAAGTCACAACGACAATTATGTTATTCCGAAATGATATCACACTCGTTCGATAAACAAAAACAAGGGCAGGACAAGCTCAGAAACGTCAACGAACATAAATGAGTCGACAAAGTAGAAAATACAGAAGTTCAAAATCCGATCCCTTCGAATAAAAGGACTAGTAGAACCAAATGATGTTACTCCCGAACAAAGTTCACAAGAATCGAACCGAACTCGAAAAAAAGTCACACCGATAACCAGATCGGCCCACAACAAGATCACAGCTCGTTCGGACGATGAAATCAAATACCGAACAAGTTCATAAAGTACCAACGAACAAGAGCGAATCGATAGACTGGGGAAGAGAAAACACAGAAGTCAAAATAGTACGGGCATTACCTCCGACCTCGTCCACGAAATTCACAAAAACGGGAGCAAGGTAACAAGACATTAAACAATCGACGCATAACGGAACCATCACCGATGCACACGGTCATACCAAACCAAGCTCTAACAGCTCGCACATGCGGGACAACGCAGAGATTGCCATGAGGCGACAACATTCAATACCAACACTCCGCCTCTCACAGGGGCTAGCACAACCAATGTGTGGAAAGCGTCTCAACGCTCACACCGCCAATTCGATCATACTCGGGAGAAAGTATCCAAATGACAACGCGAACATCACACATACATACCCAGCCCTCAAACGGGAATGGATAGGTTTTTTAAAAAAAACGAAAACCTCATTTTGAAAATAATTTAGAAGAATACTGGTTGATCTTGAGTATCACCTTTCAAAAAGTATAAACGTGAAACATCGTTATCGAGACACTGGAGAACCATTTCGCATTTGATAAGAATGAAGATACTTTCTCTTAATGAAAACTTTTCAAAATATTCGACCCTCGGGTCTAAATAAAAGTGTTGAAAATATCTCAAAACATTTTGGTCCCCGAGGTAGAAAATTTTTGAAATACATTGTGGCATCTTGGATGTACCACAAGAAAATAACCCATTTGAAAAGTATGTCTCGAAATTTATTTTTCTAAGATACTCAAGGTTTTCAAAAATCCAATAGGCCAGAATGCCCAAAACTCACACATACCGACGTTCACTAAAACAACTCCTAGCACACGCATCAAAACGTTTAAAATCAAGACAATACATGTCTTTAAACGAAAATAAACGATAAAATACTATATTCAGAACAAAACCACTGATAAAATACCCTCCCATCGGCTAGTGAACAAGTCGAACGCGTATAAGCACAAAGCTTCCACAAGAGGTTTGTAAAACGTGCAAATCAATTCGGAAATCATCAACAACAGACAAAAACAACAATAAAAAGACATCACAAACGACGACATTCCTCGTATAAATCAAATACGAGAGTCGACTAAATATATATCGTGAAATCAAAATTCACATAAGGATTCCACCACTTAACAAATAATCATAAAAATAGCTCGTGTCACACGAGGCACAACACAAAGAAGGGAGACTTACTTCCACAGGTCGCACGAAGATGATGATCGCCCCACGATACTAATCACGACCAACAAACTCAAACGACGCGTCGCGACACTCGATCGGACTAAATCCGACGAGACAAAACTCAATAGACACCATCGACCCGGCACCTAGGTTTTCACAACCTAAGCTCCGATACCATTTATGTAACACCCCAATCCGCTCGGGGATATTACACGCCGTAGAACCTTTCCTCAAGGATCTACCAGCCGGTAACGACATTTAACATCTCGACAATGCCTTCGAGGCTACAATGACTCAAAGAGACCGATTTGGTCTTTCCACAAATACATACAACTCAAATACAACTCATGCCCACGCAGGGACAAAATACAACTACACCCGCATAACGGGAACAATACAAGAAATGAAAATAAAGTACAACTGAACCAACACACGATGTACGGTTCCTCATGTGATTAGTATCGATCATCTTTCATCATCCTTCGTGCCGACCCTGTGTTATGCTCCAAAACCTGAATGCAAAAACAGACATCCACCCCCCGAATACTCGGGGGTTAGCAAAACTCCACTGTTTTGCTAGTGCAAATACAAAGTGCAAATACGAGCCATACAATTAACATTCCACGAATAACAATAACCGAGGATCCTCAAAGATCCAAACGAAACGAAAAGTACTTCCCGAGGCAAGGGTTTGAGAAAACATTTCAAAAACGAAATATCATAAATCAATGGAAGTAATTTATAAAACCGTTTAGAATGCCATCGAGAGTTTTAATAGAAAATAATTTAGGATTATCAAATCCTACTTTTCGAAAACCAAAAGACAAAAGGGGTCACCGCCCCAAAGGTTTACCTTCTGAAAAATGACATTACTCAAACCATTGGGATTTTAGCCCCAAATCCGTAAAACGACTTTTACAAAACCATTGGGATTTTAGCCCCAAATCTCATCAACTCACAGTACACAAGAACGACCAGGAGGTTCGTATCCCAACATCAAAATCCACAAATAAAGGATTTAAAACAAACAACAAAACACTCCAGTGCCATCCTAGCCAAGTAAGCCAAACGAACACCTACCTCTTACACACTTAGTCAATGCATGCAATCATGAAAACCGTTCGAAAGCACTCATTTCCGGAAATGCCAATATCAAATCACATTTGCAAAAATGCACCACAATTAACCGCGGACCCACAGCTTCGTGGATCCCTGCCGAGACCCCGTCGGATCTAACCCACAGTGGTTAAAAGCAAGCTCGCGGTCCACAGCTTCGTGGAGCCCTACCGAGACCCCGTCGGATCTAACCCGTAGTGAGCATACACACACACACGTTACTCATGCAATACTAACATGCTAAGAATGTAAGTTCATTAAGAATACTTACTAGGGATGGCCATTAACTCGACACCATTACCAAATTCTTCAAAAATACAATAACAAGCTTAAATAAGGAATACACGATTCCATAACTGAAACAATAGGAGTATCATCCTAAAATCCTTCAATGTTCAAAATAACCAAATCATAATTAATTCTCAAAACACCGTTCACAAATCACACTCGTTTTGAAAGAAAGCCTTTAACGAGGCCAAACCGAAATCCTTTTGAAACTTCATTTCAAATAACCAAACAAACACATCAAGACGACCACCGATCATCATATACATAAAACGAGAAAAGTATGGGCAAGGTACTTGCCTCGATACCACGAGTCTTGAACCACGAACGGATACGGCTCAACCGGGAAGCTTCGGGCGCCCGATGCTAACGAAAGGAAGACGACAATGAACGGAACGGAAGAATCAAGCACGACCGTGAGGAACCGACGAAAATGAACCTAACGATTCGAATAGCACAATCACAACCACTTCTAAACGATTATGGAAATGGAATACACCGGAACCCCGCCTACGATTCATGTATATTCGTATACAAACAACAACGAGGGCGGACCACAACCGAACCCTCTCGATTCCAAAAAAATCACGAAATATACCATGAATCCGTAGGGAAACTAAGAATACCAACAAGAATAATCATATTCATCATGAATCCATCAACGAAACGGAAAGAATCGGACAAAACCCCAAAATCCCCAATTATCCAAAAAGGTAGGGTTTCAAGAGACATTACCTTGAGTGATTCAAGTGTTAAGATCCGTAGAACACGCGTTAGATTGATTATCCGAGCCTCACAACCGAAAAGAAATGATGAAAATCGACCCCCGGATGAAGAACTCTCTCCCTCTCTATCTCTCTCTCTCGCGACTCGGTGGAAAAAAAGGGAAAGAATGAGCTGTTCACGCTCAAAACCACATTTATAGTGCAACACAGCAGACCCTATCGGCCGGCCTATCGGCCGATAGGCCCAACCGATAGCCATACGGAATGCCGGCAGTAGGGTCTATCGACCCCCCTATCGGCCGAAAGGCTCCTGGAAGTGCTCGGCCAAAACTAAAACGACCATAACTCTCTCGTCCGGACTCCGATTGACTCACCGTTTGAACCATTGGAAAGCTAACTCGATGTTCTATAATATTCCAAAGATTTATAATTTTTGGAGTTACCAAAAATTAATGGTGATCTAACAAAGACGAACTCATACTTAGAAAAGTCGTTTAGTAATCCTGAATTCAACAAAACGACACCGAAACCCGAACCTGAATACGAACCGAAGATACGGTTACGAAGTACTCACAAAGACGAATCTAAGAGCTAGTAGAACACACAATTCCGACCACCCAAAGGCTCGAGATTCGACAACGGAAGGTAATTACCCCAAACTTTGGGAAATTACGAAAATGGCCCAAATGCCCGAAAATCACCATACGTGATCGAATAACCAAACCGAAGTTCACAACACGTCTAACAAAGTTAAACGGACTTGCGGGAAACTCGAAACAGCAGTTTCGGTCGAGATTCGCAAGAATCGAACTCAAGTGCGGAAAAGTCGCTAAAAAGCACAGAACTCAACGAAACGACACCGAAACGAACTCGGATGTCAAAAAGTGTAGAATTAATCATTCTCAGAATGACGAAACGGTCATGAGCGAGTCGTCAAAACGGACTCCGACCGAAAAAAAAGAATTACCGGAAATCGAAAATTGCGGATATTACACAGATGGTGTTGACGTGTGAATGGATTTGATGGTAATGGATTGTGTTTGATGAATTGATAAATTATGTCTGTTGTGTGTGTGTTCGAAAATGCTTTCCTGAAAATTTCATAAACTTGCGCAAGTTGTGGAAAATCAATTTTCGAAAATGTTTTGACGGTGCGATTTAACGGCGGCTTCGTGTGGATTTTTAAATCATTTGAAATTGGCGAGCCGGCCTTGAATTTTCTAATGGAACCCCGACGGTATTTAAAGAGTTGTTTTAAAGTACCTTTGGACATTTTGTAACATGTTACCGTCATTGATTTTTGTGTAGTGTTGAGAGGATTTTCGGAAAATGATTTTTTAACGTATTGTTTTAGTTTCAAATAATTCGAGTACATAATTTTCAAAAAAAAAATCTCTCACACCATAAAAATTTCTATATTTCAAAATCCAATACGATTTTTATTTTCAAAAATATATTGTGAAAGATGAAAAATCTTACTCGATTTAAACTTCAAACTCGAATTTGGAAAAGTTTTCTGTACTGAACCAGTTATCGTACGCTGATCTTGAGTCACTCCAAAATGATTGTTAATTGGTGGAAATATTTAGTGCATGGTTACCTTGGTTGTTATTAACGGTGATGATGATGCGTAGTGGCATGGTGATTTTGATAATGCCGGTTGTAAGGAAATATTGTTTTGCAAATAATTTCAAAATGAGATGGTTAAAGTCTTTTGTCTACAAGTTTTGATAAATCAGCCGCCCGAGGTATCCAAAATATTTTCAAATTTTATTTCGGAAAAATATATATATGAATTCCAAAGGTTTTCAAATGATATTATCTAAATGGATACCTCATGGGGATTTGAGAAGAATGTTATAAATAGTTAATTATATTGGTGTATAGCCGTGTTTGAACCGGTGTGGGTCATAAGACATTTGTTGATGTGATTATTTAAATGGTTGGTATGTTGTGCCATCGTATTGATGATGATGCGTAGTGGCATGGTGATTTTGATAATGCCGGTTGCAAGGAAATATTGGTTTGAAAATAATTTCAAAATGAGATGGTTAAAGTCTTTTGTCTACAAGTTTTGATAAAACAGCCGCCCGAGGTATCAAAAATATTTTCAAATTTTATTTCGGAAAAATATATATATGAATTCCAAAGGTTTTCAAATGATATTATCTAAATGGATACCTCGTGGGGATTTGAGAAGAATATTATAAATGGTTAATTATATTGGTGTATAGTTATTACGAACGTGTTTGAACCGGTGTGGGTCATAAGTCTTTTGTTGATGTGATTATTTAAATGGTTGGTTATGATAGCAAGTTCCGAGTATCGCAATTGTAAATTTTGTATTTGTGTAATTATCCAGAGTGGGCACTCTTATCGTGTTGCTATTAGATACCCTATGTCGATATGTTGTGCCATCGTATTGAGTGCGTATCCGCTTATTATGCCGAGGGGCAGAGGACGCGGTCGTGACCACGGTACAGAAGGTCATGGAAATTAGATGCGGGACCAAGAGAATATTGCCGGGAAGGATGCTATTCTAGCACTCTGTTCTTGTTGTTTAGGTTTCGGGGACGAAACCTCTTTTAAAGGTGATATGGTGTAATACCCATATTTTTTTCGCCTCTGTATTGTTCGACTTTATCGACTCGTTTGTGTTTGTTGATACTTCTGGCCTTGTGTTGTTTTTTGCCTTTGTCATTCGAGCGAGTTTTGATATTGTTCCAGACTGATCTGTTTATCGTTCTGACCTTTCCAAATTCGGTTCGATTTCCTGTAAACCTTGTGTGAAATTAACACCTCGTGGTTCCTACAAGTTCTTTTAATGCCTTGAGTGTGAACTTCGGATTTGTTGTTCGATTGTTGTTTTTTTGTTCGATAACAGTTGTTCGATTGTGGCCGATTTGATCGTTGGCATTCAATCATTGTTGTTCGATCGTTGTTGCTCGATCATTATTATCCGATCGTTATCATTTGATTTTGCATCGTGATTTTTTTGGAGCGTTCGAATCACTTCGTAATTTCCTTAAGTTCAGGAAATTGTCCTCGTATTCGATCTTCCAAACCTTTGGGTTGTTGGAATTTCGTATTTGTTCAGCGATAAACTCATGTTTTGATTGCTGTGCTGATTGGGTTGGTCAATCATATTGATTTTTGTTTGTTACGGTGTAGCGATATGGATGGTAGCAGTCACGTACAACATGTGTTTCATTGTGGGTTGTCAACAGCCGATAACGTGTGTTATCTGAGATTGCCTTGCGTCGATTGTTTCATGTTTTAAGTTTCGGGAACGAAGCTTCTTTTAACGGGGTAGAATGTAATACTTTTTATTTTTATATTCTTTCGATTTTAGTGACTCGCTTGTGTTCATTGACACATTTTGGACATGTTTGTTCAACATTTTTTGTCATACAAGTGAGTTTTGATATTTCTTTGGATTAAACGGCATACTATTTCGACCTTTCCACATTTAGGTTCGACTTTGTACATTCACCATAAATTCCATAAAAATCTAAAAATTCAAAAATTTGTAGCAATGTAGATAATTGAGTTAGATTTTTAATGGTTCAAATGGCGAGTCAATCGGAGTCCGGATGAAGGAGTTATGGTCAAAATAGCAGGCTATACTTTCACCCTGGTATAGTGACACGGGCCGTGTCGTACTATTTTAGAAAACAAAAACTTTTTGGACAGGTCATGTAACACCCCCAAGACATTCAGGGCATATTACAGCGCCGTGGACCCCACACTGTGGAATCCACCAGGCTAACGTACCAAACAAGACATTCGACAACGACAAACCATCATAAATAAAACGACAAGCTAAATAAAAGACTATAACCGACAAATAAAATTCTGACATCAACACCATTATCCCAAAACGGGAACACAACATTAACAAATTCAAATCGGAAGTACTCGATCACTTAAAAAAAATTTATAATACAGAATCCCAAAATCAGACATCAATAACAATTCGACTGACAAGACACCAATAATCAATTTCTGGACAATATCATGCTTGCCCATCATCCTCATACGGCTCGGGTACTCGCTTGTCCCCACGATCAATACCTGAAATACAAAAAGTATTTCCCCCATTTAAGGGGTTAGCGACAACTGCTAGTGCAAGTACAATCCATTTGAACTACATTCTAATCAGATGAATATATTCGCCAAAAAGTCATTTTAGAAAACATTTTATATTCCGGAATATTTATGATGTACAAACACAAAACACATTACCTCCAACAAATCATAATTCAAAGTTAACCGTTGGCACGAGACTCACGGCCACCGTACCCCGCAGAGCCCCGTCGGACATCCCTGGGTGGCTAACCACAGTTCACGATACGCACACTCACGGCAATACGTATCCCTAGAGGCCCCGACGGACCATCCCTAGGTGAACATACACATAACCATCCACAACAACCACGATACAGCCATAATTCAAATACTAGAACATGTAAACAAATGTAAAGTACTTGCCTTTGCGACATTCTTGAAGAAACGGAAGTGAAAAGCGACTACGAACGGTCCGGGTGGAAAGCGACAGTTCCTTAACGAAGGATCAACACAGTTCAGTCCCAACGGACAATAATACTCTAGTGGAAAACACCCATAACCCCGATTACATAATACGACAATGGACGATCAATTGATACGGGCGAGGGTTTACGCAAAATCTCCCCGTATCGATAATTCGCGGATTAAAATCAGGGAAATTAGATTTGGAATCATTCAATAATCACAATCGGTGAAGAATATCATAACATACTGGAATAATTCGAGTCCAATTAGCAAAACCCGAAAAAACCCCCAAATTTGACGAGTTAGGGTTCTAGATGAAAATACCTTGAATTCGGACGATGGATGATGATTATGCTGATGATAATATGTTAACACGACTCTACGGTGATGGAATTTGAAGAGAACTCCGATCAGGACCGGTGGAAATCACCTCTGAGTTCGCACGTCGAAGAAACGAAGGGAAAAGAATAAAACTGCTGCTCTGAAACTGCCCGCTGGGCTTATATAATTGTGAAGTTAGCGCACGCTAACTGCCATATGTAGCGTGCGCTAACGGGGCCGTGACAGGTCCAGTGGCTACTGCCACCATTCGTTAGCGTACGCTAACAATAGGGGGTTAGCGTACGCTAACTGCTTATCGGTAGCGCACGCAAGGGAACAAGGGTAGCGTGCGCTACCTACACAGCAGATTCGATCTGCGATGTCACATCGGCAGTGAGTCAGTCGAGGGTATAAAACACGAAACGCACGACGAGACCAGAATCCAGGAACATAGACGCGAAGCATACAAGACAACGGAGCTAAGCGCTGAAAGAAAATACAATTCCGACCACCGGAGGGTCCGTAATACGACAACGAAACTAAGATTCCCTAAACTATTAGGAAATTACAAAAATGGCCCAAGTGCCCAAAAATCACGAAACGACGTCGGATTTTCAAACCGAAAGTCTCCACATGACCAACTCAACCATACGAACTTGTACAAACCAATAAACAACGAAAACGAACGAGTTTTACAAGAATCGAACGTTCATACGGCAAAACATGCCATAAAACGAAATTACGTGAAAACATCATCAAAACTCATCCAAATGGAAAAACTCCAAGAATAAAATAGATTCAAAATGTCGAAACGGTTTCAAGCGAGTCGATAAAAATAGACATACATCAAAAATGGAAACTGCTAAAAATGGAAAAATTACGGATATTACATTCTCCCCCTCTAAAATAAAGTTTCATCCCGAAACTTAAGAATCAAAAAGCTCAGGGTATCTCGAACGCATATCCTCCTCTAGCTCCCACGTCGCTTCTTCTACTCCGTGCCTCGACCACTGCACCTTAACCAAAGGAATGGTTTTGTGCCTTAACTGCTTGTCACGACGCTCCAAAATTCTGACGGGCCTCTCTTCCAACGTAATATCCTTCTCGATCTCCACGTCCCCAAAGTCAATAATGTGGGACGGGTCCGGAACGTACTTCCTCAAATGGGAAACATGAAATACGCTATGAACATGACTCAGCGACGGAGGTAACGCCAAACGGTACGCTAACTCACCGACTCTCTCTAATACCTCGAAAGGTCCAATATATCTCGGGCTGAGTTTCCCCTTCTTCCCAAAACGGAAAACTCCCTTCGTCGGAGATACTCTCAACAGAACATGATCTCCCACTTCAAACTCCAAAGGTCTACGCCTAACATCCGCATAAGACTTTTGTCGACTCTGAGCAGCCAACATCCTCTTTCTAATCAATTCAACTTTCTCCCTCGTCTCCAACACAAGGTCCGGCTCGGTGCCAACCAAATCAGACGGCTCATCCCAACATATCGGTGATCGGCAACGTCGGCCATAAAGTGCCTCATACGGTGCCATCTTAATCGACGCGTGCCAGCTATTATTATAAGTAAACTCAATTAAGGCCAAGTGATCCTCCCAGTTACTACTCCAGTCTAACGTACACGCGCGCAACAAATCCTAGAACGTCTGAATGGTACGTTCGGACTTCCCATCGGTCTGGGGATGGAACGAAGTGCTCAAACGTAACTGTGTCCCCAATGCCTTATGCACCGCCTGCCAAAAATGCGATACAAACCGGCCATCTCTATCTGAAATAATGGTCCTCGGCGTACCATGAAGCCTCACTATCTGTGCGATAAAAATACGAGCCAACTTTTCTGGACCCCAAGTATCCTTGATGCCCAGAAAATGTGCCGACTTAGTTAGTCGGTCTACAATCACCCACACCATATTCATACCGGTCTTCGCCATAGAGATATCCTCCCACTTCCACTCCGGGATGGGAAGTGGTTTTAACAACCCGACTGGCCGCTCATGCTCAATCTTGACTTGCTAACAAGTTAAACACTTAGCCACAAACTGAACTACCTCTTTCTTCATATTGTTCCACCAGAAGTTCTTCCTCAGATCTTTATACATTTTACTCGAGACCGGATGGACTGAGTAAGGTGACGCATGAGCCTCTCGCATAATACTCTGTCTCAATTCCGAGTCGTTCGGAACACACAACCGACCTCGGAATCTCAACACACCGTCATGAATAACGAATCCCGGGGCTTTCCCCTTCCCTACACTCTCTCGAAGCTGAATAAACATCGGGTCCTCTAACTGTCCTGACTTAATGTCCTCGACCAGAGATGAAGAAATCTCAAGAGTACGCAGCTGCCCGGAACTCTCTGGCAGTACAATCTCAATGCTCAACCTCATAAATTCTCGCTGAAGTCCCGAATGGGCCGTGAGCAACTCAAGCGCCCGAAGCGACACCGATTTCCGGCTCAAGGCATCTCCTACCACATTAGCCTTGCCCGGATGATAAAGGATCTCGAGATCGTAATCCTTAATCAATTCCAACCATCTCCTCTGTCTCATATTAAGCTCCTTCTACGTGAAAATGTACTTCAGGCTCTTGTGATCGGTGAAAATCTAACACGACGAGCCATACAAGTAATGACGCCAGATCTTCAACGCAAATACACCTGCGGCCAACTCAAGATCGTGTGTAGGGTAATTCAGCTCGTACGGTTTCAACTGACGGGAAGCATAGGCAATTGTCCTCCCGTGCTGCATAAGTACGCATCCGAGCCCTTGGCCCGAAGCATCACTATAAACGGAGAAACCATCATTACCACTCGGTAAAGCCAAAACGGGAGCGGTCGTCAACCGCTTCTTCAATTCCTCAAAACTATTTTGCCTCTCATCGGTCCACACAAACTTCTCTGACTTCTGTAACAACTGAGTCAGCGGTCGAGCGAGCTTAGAGAACCCCTCGACGAATCTGCGGTAATACCCGGCTAATCCCAGAAAACTGCGGACCTCTTTCACGTTCTTGGGCGGCGCCCAATCCAACACTGCCTCTACCTTATGTCGGTCCACACGAACACCCTCGGCCGAGATCACATGACCGAGAAACATAACCTCCCGTAACCAAAACTCGCACTTTGAGAATTTCGCAAAAAGATGCTGAGTTCTCAAAATGTCTAACACAATATGTAAATGACGGGCATGCTCCTCCTCGTTCCTCGAGTAAATCAGAATATCATCGATAAAGATGACTACACATTTATCGAGGTACTCGATAAAGACTTTGTTCATAAGCTGCATGAACACGGCTGGGGCGTTGGTTAGCCCAAAAGGCATAACCACAAACTTGTAGTGTCCGTATCTCGTCCGAAAGGCCGTCTTCGGAATATCGGTATCCTTCACTCGGAGCTGATAATACCCCGATCTCAAATCAATCTTCGAAAACACGGTTGCCCCTTGCAACTGATCAAACAAGTCATCAATCCTCGGGAGCAGATACTTGTTTTTGATGGTCACTTTGTTCAACTCTCGGTAGTCGATACACAAACGAAGTGACCCATCCTTCTTCTTCACAAATAGGACCGGTGCGCCCCTAGGTGAAGCACTCGGTCGAATATACCCCATGTCTAGCAACTCTCCCAACTGTTTCTTAAACTCAAGCATCTCGGCAGGCACCATACGGTATGGCGTCTTAGAAATCGGGGCTGCCCCCGGCCCTAAATCGACGGTAAACTCAACTTCTCGATCTGGCGGCAAACCCGGCAACTCGTCTGGAAAAACATCAGGATATTCACACACTACCGGAATAGACGAGAGCTCGACTCCTCCTTCTTCTTCCGATCTCAAAGCGTAACACCAATAGCCCGTGCAACCTCCTCGAAGAAGTCTCACCGCCCTCAAGGCGCTGATCAGTAATCTCTGGCTACTCCGCTTGGGCCCCACAAAAGAATGCTCGTGCACCGTCGAGGCTAACATCGACACGATCCTCGATCTATAATTCATGATCGCCCTATGACGGTCCAACCAATCCTCACCCGAATCAAATCCTCATCTCTAATATCTACATGATCAGATTAGAAGGCAATCCCTCCCGCGATACTCACGAAAAATTTCTAATCTCACGGTCCCCACGATGCTATCCCGCTAGGAAGTTTAACAACAAAAGGCTCACAAGCAACAAGGCAATCAACATGCGGGCAGCGCACACAATCTATAGATATAAAAGAATGCGTAGCACGGAATCGAACAATACGGAAACAGGATGATCAAGGATGTGGGCGGTACTGTAGCCACCGTCGCATCGTGATCCCGGCTCGCCTCATCTCATACACACGGGCGGAATGGACCCCGCACTAGAAGCTCCCCTCTAGAAGGCTGACCACGACCTCGACCTCTACCAAAACTCTGCTGCCGGTGAGGCTGTCAGTGCTGATTCACTCGGCTCTCCGCACTGGGCCGATATCTCGAGTAATCGAGTCCGAGCCGCATCCGTACAAAACTTAGCACGATGACCCATACGACCACAAGCAAGACATCGAATCGGAGGCCTATCACACTCACTCATCATGTGGCCGGACGATCGCAGTTGAAGAACTTAGGACTAAGAACGGAACCGGCGGGAGCAGACCTAGAACCGTTTCCTCGACCAGCGATGGCGGCCCGACTCCGAGACTCGTGACTGGCCGAGCCTTCGGATACCCTCCTGACTTGCCTCCCGAAAACTGACCGGAGGTCTTCTGCTTCTTTCCTTCAGCTGCCGTCTCTGTCGCAGAAAACGACATCTCGTAAGCCATCGCTTTATTCTGATATTCCTTCAAAGTCGTGCACCCCAGACCTGACATGTAGTGGCGCACCCTCGGTTTCATCCGCATATCAAAGTGGCGGATCTTATCAAGCTCATCGCGGACTTGGTTTCTCACATAATGCAACTGCTGATTGTAGTCTTTGATAGCTTGAGATATAGGAACATCTTGGGGTTTAGCCTCAAAGAAGGCTCGGATCCTCCCCTCTTTCACTGGCCAAGGACAGAATTCGTCTTCCATCAGATCCCGAAACTCTGCCCACGTAGCTGCTCGGTCACGCGGTTTCACCGCTTGCCACCACGTTGCTGCCTCCTTGGCGAGGAAGTACTGAGCAATGGGTACTTTCCTCTCCTCGGAACAATTAGCAGCCTCAAACACTTTCTCCATCTCGAATAGCCAATTCTCCCAACCAGAAGGGTCGGAAGCACCTTCAAACTGCGGAGGACGCATACGAATCACGTCCTGAAGTAGCTTATCATTACCGGATCCAGTAGGCGGAACCGGGTTGGCATTAGCTTGGCCGACTAGAATGGCACGAGCCGCAGCGTCATCCGGTTCGCTACTCACGCAAAATGTTGGCCACTCCAACATTCTCATGTGCATTACCGGAGCTAGCAGACTGGTCCTGCTGACCTCCGGAACTAGGGGGAACACTGTTCGACAAGGAAGGCATCGCCGAACCAGTTCCCGAGTGATCGGACATGGCCGCCCCACCGGTTGCGCCACGTCCCCTACCGCGTCCGCGTCCTCTACCAGCAGAAATTCTGAAGAAGTAGTGGGTAAGTACAATTCAAACGCAAAGCACAAAAAGATAGTAAGACAGGAATAGAACATAACGATGAAATGAGTCAAGTTAGGAAAACTTACGAGCACCGGCGTACTGAGATGATGGCATAGCAGTGATACTATCCCAAAAACGATGCTTAACTAGACCCAAATAACCGACAGCCTAGGTATCCATAAACCTAAGCTCTGATACCATATTCTGTAACACCCCCAAGACATTCAGGGCATATTACAGTGCCGTGGACCCCACACTGTGGAATCCACCCGGCTAACGTACCAAACAAGACATTCGACAACGACAAACCATCATAAATAAAACGACAAGCTAAATAAAAGACTATAACCGACAAGTAAAATTCTGACATCAAAACCATTATCCCAAAACGGGAACACAACATTAACAAATTCAAATCGGAAGTACTCGAGTACTTAAACAAATTTTATAATACAGAATCCCAAAATCAGACATCAATAACAATTCGACTGACAAGACACCAATAATCAACTTCTGGACAATATCATGCTTGCCCATCATCCTCATACGGCTCGGGTACTCGCTTGTCCCCACGATCAATACCTGAAATACAAAAAGTATTTCCCCCATTTAAGGGGTTAGCGACAACTGCTAGTGCAAGTACAATCCATTTGAACTATATTATAATCAGATGAATATATGCGCCAAAAAGTCATTTTAGAAAACATTTTATATTCCGGAATATTTATGATGTACAAACACAAAACACATTATCTCCAACAAATCATAATTCAAAGTTAACCGTTGGCACGAGACTCACGGCCACCGTATCCCGCAGATCCCCGTCGGACATCCCTGGTTGGCTAACCACAGTTCACGATACGCACACTCACGGCAATACGTATCCCTAGAGGCCCCGTCGGACCATCCCTAGGTGAACATACACATAACCATCCACAACAACCACGATACAACCATAATTCAAATACTAGAACATGTAAACAAATGTAAAGTACTTGCCTTTGCGACATTCTTGAAGAAACGGAAGTGAAACGCGACTACGAACGGTCCGGGTGGAAAGCGACGGTTCCTAAACGAAGGATCAACACAGTTCAGTCCCAACGGACAACAATACTCTAGTGGAAAACACCCATAACCCCGATTACATAATACGACAATGGACGATCAATTGATACGGGCGAGGGTTTACGCAAAATCTCCCCGTATCGATAATTCGCGGATTAAAATCAAGGAAATTGGATTTGGAATCATTCAATAATCACAATCGGTGAAGAATATCATAACATACTGGAATAATTCGAGTCCAATTAGCAAAACCCGGAAAACCCCCAAATTTGACGAGTTAGGGTTCTAGACGAAAATACCTTGAATTGGGACGATGGATGATGATTATGCTGATGATAATATGTTAACACGACTCTACGGTGCTGGAATTTGAAGTGAACTCCGATCAGGACCGGTGGAAATCGCCTCTGAGGTCGCACGTCGAAGAAACGAAGGGAAAAGAATAAAATCTGCCGCTCAAATCGCCTACCGGGCTTATATAATTGTGAAGTTAGCGCACGCTAACTGCCATATGTAGCGTGCGCTAACGGGGCCGTGACAGTCCAGTGGCTACTGCCACCATTCGTTAGCGTACGCTAACAATAGGGGGTTAGCGTACGCTAACTGCTTATCGGTAGCGCACGCAAGGGAACAGGGGTAGCGTGCGCTACCTACACAGCAGTTCAGCACTGCTGATGTCACATCAGCAGTGAGCTGCTGTCGAGGGTATAAAACATGAAACGCACGACGAGACCAGAATCCAGGAACATAGACGCGAAGCATACAAGACAACGGAGCTAAGCGCTGACAGAAAATACAATTCCGACCACCGGAGGGTCCGTAATACGACAACGAAACTAAGATTCCCTAAACTATTAGGAAATTACAAAAATGGCCCAAGTGCCCGAAAATCACGAAACGACGTCGGATTTTCAAACCGAAAGTCTCCACATGACCAACTCAACCATACGAACTTGTACAAACCAAGAAACAACGAAAACGAACGAGTTTTACAAGAATCGAACGTTCATACGGCAAAACATGCCATAAAACGAAATTACGTGAAAACATCATCAAAACTCATCCAAATGGAAAAACTCCAAGAACAAAATAGATTCAAAATGTCGAAACGGTTACAAGCGAGTCGATAAAAATAGACATACACCAAAAATGGAAACTGCTAAAAATGGAAAAATTACGGATATTACAGGTCACACGACCCATGACCCGACCGTGTCATCTGACACCACCGGAAAGTGCTGGAATGTTGAAAATTCGTCCGGATGAGTATAAATAGCCCTCTCTCTCATTTCTGAAGTGTTCTAGGGCATTCCTTCGAGTTTTCTTCATTCTCCACCTAAAATCCTCCATCTTGAACTCCAAAATCAAGCCATAAACATGTTCCTAACATTATAGAATCAAGATATCAAGGTTGTTCTTGAACAATCATCCATTTCTTGGTTGAATCAAGGTATGTGTTTCAAAGTTCTTCAAGTTCTTTCAAAAGATTCTTGAAGTGTTCGATTTCTTCGATGCTTTGCTTCGTCTCTTTATTGTTTTGTTTTGTGTAACAACTTAATCATCAAACCATTATTAAAGAATAGAATAAAATGTTCCAACAATCTCCCCCTTTTTGATGATTACAAAACAATACTTCGTCAATGGGATTTACCTGCAAAAAATACAAATATATGTATATGTGTACATACCAAAGTTTTTGACTTTGTCCGTTTCGTTAATTTCTTCTCCCATTTCATTTTCGACTCCTTCTTTCCTTTTCTTTTTCTTTTCGAATTTTCAAATTTTCATCATCTTTTCGACGTCTCCTCATTTTTCTTTTCAACTTACGTCTCCTCATTTTTCTTTTCAACTTCATCTTTTCGATTTTTCTTCTCCTTTTCTCCTTTCAACTTCCATTTTTCTTTTCAATTTCAACTTTTCGACTTTTCTTCGATTTTTCTCCCCCTTTCAGGGTTAATCCCATTCTCCTTTCTCCCCTTTTTTGTTTTCATCAAAAAGTGTAATAAAAAATAAATATAATAATACCAAATATAAAATATGCATGATACCAAATGATAAATATAATTATATGCATGGATAGGGTATAACTCCCCCTGAAAATATTATCTCCCTTAAAAAAAAATATTACTCCCCCTAAGTAAAATATTTTGATAAAAAAATAATTTTTGGGGATCCAACCGAGAGTTGGTTTTTCATTTGAAACATAGACGATATTTGAAATAATTATTCCTTTAGGAACCCAAATCTTTTTAATTTTAATCGTCCGGCGTGGGCTTTTACAGTTAGAAATGTGATGCCCGATTTTCAAACATTTTTCGCAACGGGGTATCTTTAAATTTTAAGATTCGTTTTTAGAACTAGGTATTAATCCCAACCCCTGTTTATTTAAAGTATATTTTTGAACCGAGAGCATATTTTCAAATTTCTCGTTTCCGAGAGAAAATTTCTTCGTTAAATTTTTGAGCTCGGAAAGAACTTTAATAAGATCATTCTTTAAAGTATTTTTATTTTCAAGTCATTTAGAATGATCGATCTCGATAAACTTTCCCTTTTCCAGAATTTTGGAATTTTCAATTTACAAAGATTTATTTTTAAATTGAAGGGATTTAATTTCGGATAAAGCATTTTGATAATCCATATGCAATAATTCAAATGCTTCAAATAGTTCGTCGTAAGAATTACTTACTTGGCTTTCGACGTCGCTATCGTCGAATGAACTTCAGGCCATGAGAGCGAGATTATTTTGATTGATAAAATCATCATCTTCGTCGTCATCGATCCATGTTGCAACGAGAACCTCCTTCTTGGGTTTAGCTCGGCAATTCTTAGCAAAGTGGCTGGTTTACCACATAATCGACAATTGTTGTCGAATTTCTTAGATTCGCCCGTGATGTCTTTCTTTCTCCGGTTTAATAAGGTTTGAAACTTACTAATATTCTTGGCATAATATGCCGATTCTTTGTCGCTTTCATCAACTGGGATTTCTTCTCTTTTTGACATCTTAGCCTTCAAGGCTATCGTTCTTTCCTTCGACTTTGGCTTGACACTTCATGATTTTAAAACTATCTCATAATTTATTAGCGAACCAACGAGTGCGCTAAAATCAAGCGTATTGAGATCTTTAGATTCCATGATCGCAGTCACGGTGCCGTCCCATTCGCTAGGTAGTGATCGTAAAATTTTCTTGACTTTTTCACTACTAGATAATGGTTTACCAAATAAAGATAGTCCATTGGCGATGACCGAAAATCGGTCGAGCATGTTGGTGATGGACTCATCACCTTTCATCATGAATAACTCGTAGTCATGGAGAAGCATATTGATCTTCGTATCCTTGACTCGAGTTGTCCCTTCGTGTATGATTTCAAGAATTTTCCATATCTCTTTAGCACTTTCACACGATGAGATACGATTGATCTCTTCTAGATTTAAGGCACAAAATAGAAATTGAGTAGCCTTACAATTTAGATGGTCATTCTTCCAATCCGCGTCATCATATTCTTCAAAATATTTAAGCGTACCTTTGGATTTGAGAGGAATTTTCGGACCAAGACATATTACTTTCCAAAGCTCGATGTCATATGCTCGGATGAATATTGACATCTTTTTCTTCCATGTCATGAAATTTGCGCCATCAAAAAATGGTGGTCGGTTAAGAGCAAGGCCTTCGACTGGAGCAAATTGAAATGCCATTTGGATCGACTCCTCCGATGTTAAGCCGTGTATTGGAGGTACTGCTCTGATACCAATTGTTGGAGCAAGATTGGAATATGCGCCATGTTGCGGAAGCGTAAATTAAATGTGCGCAAATTAAACGATACACAGATTTATAGAGGTTCGGCTATAAACGAGCCTACGTCCTCTCTCGGTATCTTTTTCAATAGGTTGAATATAAAAACCTCTGCACCTCTCTTCTATCGATCGAGGGATAACCGTTACAATCACGTCTTCTATTGGTCCGTGATAAACCACTCGTACTTGTCTTTGTGTCGGTCCAAGTTAAACCGTTTTCCTTTTCTATCGGACAAGGAATCAACCGCTCTAGCTTTCTATCGGTACTAGATAAACCTCACTTAGATATCAATTGCGATTCTAATAATGCCGGATCCTTGATCCTAATAACACCGAATACAATCGTATCTTATCTTTTACCTCTCGTGTATGTGTTGAATGTATAAACACTCAAACTAACAATATAAGCTCAATATCACAACAACAATAATATCAATATGAATATCTGATCAATGAGTTGTTTGCTTGAAGTTTTTGTAGTGAAACAATACCATAGGAATGGTATTTATAGGCTCCAAATCCTTACTAGCCGTTAGCAAACTGACTCTTCATTACGGCCATTATCCTCTCACCATTACGTACGTTAAAGACTTTACATACATTAAGCCTCACTCGCTACGTACGTTATCAATACAGCAGATCAGTCTAGTAGCATTCATTTTATGTGTTACGTACGTTACCCATTATCCATTACGTACGTTAACTTTTGTCAACATATCCGTTGCTTGCTAACCTATGCCATGGCATCATCACCAACGTTCATCTCGTTTGAATTCACAAACACTTGGTTACGTATGTTACCAATATCATATTACGTATGTTATGCTCGTCAACTTAAGTACGCTATGCAATCTTCATTGCGTACGTTATGCATGTGCAGAACACTTTTTTGCGACTTCGATTTCTTCGATGCGTTGCTTCGTCTCTTTGTTGTTTTGTTTTGTGTAACAACTTAATAACCAAAACATTATTAATACATGTATAGAACAAAATGTTCCAACATATGTGACTGTTGTCATGGTGACATGTGATTTGGTATGGTTTCCCATTGGGTAATTCACTCGGGTACGTTCTGCGGGAGCATCTGAGGTCCGTGGCTTGTTAGAATGCGACGCGAATAATCCTTGGGAATATGTTGTTATGGATGATTAGGTCGTGGACCCTGCGGGTTGTAATCGGAATGGTATAATTGGGTCATGGCCCCCGTATTTTGTTATTGGAATTTTACTTCTAGAAAATGATCTTGGGCGGTGTTCCTAAGGGGTTTCGAAAGCCTGAGAATTTTTAAATCCTAAACGTTTTCAAAACTCTCGAGATCTTAAAATATTTTCTCAAATTGTATATCGGACTAGAGTTCCATTTTTCATTGTTTCGAACGGTTTTATTCAAATAAATTATCTCGGGAAGTCTGTTGTCATTTATGTCTGGATGATTATTCCCGATCTTATGTTCCTGGAGTATGTTGTGTATGGCCTGTATTTGTATTTTATACTTGTACTAGCAAAACAGTAGAGTTTTGCTAACCCCCGAGTAATCGGGGGGTGGATGTCAGATTAAGGCCCGTACTTGCAAAGGCCGGGGAGCGAATCACAGGATCGGTACGAAGGATGATGGAAGATGACGATACTAATCACATGAAGACCAATCGTTGAGTATTTTGGTAGATTCTTGTTGTTTGTCTCTCTGTTGTGTTGTTCCCCCGTTTTATGGGAATGTTGATGTATTCCAACCCCTATGTGGGTATGAGTTGTGAGGAAGAGTATGTATGTTTGATGTGTGTGTTGTGGCAAAAGGCCAAAACGGTATAATGGTTCGTTATTAGCCATGTTGGCATGTATTGTGTTGTTGTGTTTTTCTATATTTAGCGTGGAATATCCTCACGTAGAGGGTCTGCGGCGCTCTAATATTACCGAGTGGCTTGGGGGGTGTTATAGAATATGGTATCAGAGCTTAGGTTGTGGAAACCTAGGCTGTCAGGTCATGTCATGTATTGTTGAGTCTTGTCCTGTCAGATTGTGTCTGACTGAGTCGTGTCGCGACGCATCGTTTGGAATGTCAGTCGTGATTAGCATCAAGGTGCAGCCATCATCTTCGTGCGACCTGTGGATGTAAGTCTCTCTACTATATTGTGCCTTGTGTTATACAAGCTTGTGTGATTCTATATTGTGAAGTGGTGTTTAAATGTGAATTGTGATACGTGACCTATGCTTGTCTGATTCTTGTAGTGCACTAGAATAAAGAGTGATGCCGGTGTGTATATATATATATATATATATGTGTGTGTGTATATCTTTGTATAAATCGTTTTTACAGGAGTAATGATTTTTATGTGGTTACGCAAGGTAAGTTTATCAGTGTGATATTTTAAAGCTTTAAATGTTTTGGGAAGTCACGTAAATTTCATTTTAAAACATCCTTCAAGGGAGGAAGTTTTTTTTGATTTTCATATGATGACCTCAAGGCCGAAAATTTTTGAGAATTCAATTTCATTTTCATCTTGGATTATAGTCTTTCTTTTCAAAACGCGATTTTTTTAAACTCAAACGAGGTCTACAAAATTTACTCAAAACGTGACTCTCGCTTTCAACTTTTTGATTTCATGATTGTCGGTTCGGAGGTATGTAGTGATGATGACATTATTGTTTGGGCAATAATGCTCAAAATTGTGATTAAGTTGGTGGTGTGAACGCTAAGTCATTTTGGATGCACTTATTGTGAGAGTCCTCATTACTGAGAGGTAGGATTTCAGTTTTAGATGTTAATTATCTTTTGACGGTTGCTTGTGTGATACTGTAATTATGTGGACAGATGGTGGTGACGTGTGATTGGATTTGATGGTAATGGATTGTGTTTGATGAATTGATAAATTATGTCTGTTGTGTGTGTATTCGAAAATGCTTTCCTGGAAATTTCATAAACTTGCGCAAGTTGTGGAAAATCAATTTTTAAAAATTATCTGTGATTAAACGGCGGCTTCGTGTGGATTTTTAAAATCATTTGAAATTGGCGAGCCAGCCTTGAATTTTCTAATGGAACCTCGACCGTATTGAAAGAGTTGTTTTAAAGTACCTTTGGATATTTTGTAAAATGTTACCGTCGTTGATTTTTGTGTAGTGTTGAGAGGATTTTCAGAAAATGATTTTTTAACGTATTGTTTTATTTTCAAATAATTCGAGTACATAATTTTTTTAAAAAAAATCTCTCACACCATAAAAATTTCTATATTTCAAAATCCAATACGATTTTATTTTCAAAAATATATTGTGAAAGATGAAAAATCTTACTCGATTTAAACTTCAAACTCGAATTTGGAAAAGTTTTTTGTACTGAACCAGTTATCGTACGCTGATCTTGAGTCACTCTAAAATGATTGTTAATTGGTGGAAATATTTAGTGCATGGTTACCTTGTTTGTTATTAACGGTGATGATGATGCGTAGTGGCATGGTGATTTTGATAATGCCGGTTGCAAGGAAATATTGTTTTGCAAATAATTTCAAAATGAGACGATTAAAGCCTTTTGTTTACAAGTTTTGATAAAACAGCCGCCCGAGGTATCAAAAATATTTTCAAATTTTATTTCGGAAAAATATATATATGAATTCCAAAGGTTTTCAAATGATATTATCTAAATGGATACCTCGTGTGGATTTGAGAAGAATATTATAAATGGTTAATTATATTGGTGTATAGTTATTATGGCCGTGTTTGAACCGGTGTGGGTCATAAGACTTTTGTTGATGTGATTATTTAAATGGTTGGTTATGATAGCACGTTCCGAGTATCGCAATTGTAAATTTTGTATTTGTGTAATTATCCAGAGTGGGCACTCTTATCGTGTTGCTATTAGATACCTTATGTCAATATGTTGTGCCATCGTATTGAGTGCGTATCCGCTTAGTATGCCGAGGGACAGAGGACGGGGTCGTGACCGCGGTACTGATGGTCATGGAAATTAGATGTGGGACCAAGAGAATATTGACGGGAAGGTTGCTATTCTTGTAACACCCCCAATCCGCTCAGGGATATTACACGCCGTAGAACCTTTCGTCAAGGATCTACCAGGTTGGTAACAACATCGAACATCTCAATAATGCCTTTAAGGCTAAAATGACTCAGTAGACCGATTTGGTCTTTCAATAAATACATACAACTCAAACACATTACATGCCCACGCAGGGGTCGAATACAACACACTCTCGTACAACGGGAAAGAATACTGCAGCGGAAATAAAATACAACTAAACCAATGACATCATACAGATCCTCGTGTGATTAGTATCGTTCATCTTTCATCATCCTTCATGTCGACCCTATGCTATGCTCCAAAACCTGAATGCAATACAGACATCCATCCCCCGAATACTCGGGGGTTAGCAAAACTCCACTGTTTTGCTAGTGCAAGAATAAGTGCAAAAATACGAGCCATACAATACAAGTTCCAAGAACAATAATAATCAGGAATCCTCATAGATTTAAACATAACGAAAATACTTCGCGAGGCAAGAGTTTAGGTAAAGCCTTCCAAATCCGAAAGATCACAAATAACGAGAACGGTTTGCAAAATGGTTTAAAATACCCTCGGGAGTTTTAATAGAAAACAATTTAGGATTATCAAATCCTTCTCTTTCCAAAATCAACAGGGTCACAACCCAAAGGTTTTTGTTTTCGCAAATAGAAAACCACTAACAATTCACCGGGTCAGAACCCATATCACGTGTCCTCGACGGACATAACATCAACACAACGTAATCACGCACAAGCATCGCCTAGGATCGGGACGAAGCCACAAATCCCACTCGAGGCATCTAAGGACCCTCCCGAGCTGGCTAGCTAAATAAATCACACATCGTATCTCACGGTTGGATCAATCACTTGTTGCATCCTGACCACATGATCACAAGCCATGTGTCAGCATAGATTATCTCAGGCTCTCACGGTTGGATCAATCGTTTGTTGTATCCTGACCACATGATCACATGCCATGTGTCACCATAGACCTTCAACCATATCCACACATTCACACAAATAACATATCACATCAATAATATCCAAGTAATTCACTCAATGGCAACCAACACAATGCACGACGCAATGGTCAAATCACAACACACCGATATGAGATAATATATATACATATATTATCAAAGCACAACGACAACACCAAGTGTATTCATAGTAATTCACGTAACCATCCACGAACACAATGTCCACAAAACTCACGCGTTTTGAAAGAGGGCATATAACAAGGCTAACCGAGTCTTTGAAAGTGAAATTCAAACGATCAAATAAACACAAGGAGACGATCACTATATCCATAAAACAAGAATTGTATGGACAAGGTACTTGCCTCGAATAACCACAACGCGGAGAATTGATCGAAGTAGGTTGGCACGAACCGACTACGAACTCGCCGACTCCACCGAACGACAACCCGCAACAATAAACTATGAACGACAACAATAACAACGAAAATGAATTCCAAAGTATGACCCAAAGCCGCTGAATTCAAGGAACAAACGACGAAAGTTCAAGGGTTTTGTAACACCCCCATGATTTACGGAGATATTACAGCGCCGTAGATCCTTTTTGGAGGACCTACCAGGCTTAGACCCAAATAAAACACATTAAATACGACAAACATAAATGTTCATACATTCAAAACCAACTTCAATTTCAACATAACATACATCACAATACCAAACAACATATCATCCCGAGGAATCATAACCAATATGACCGTTCACCACGGGAATACAACAACATCATTAACCATTAATAATGACATGACATACAACACCGGACAAGACTGCGAGTACAAAACCAAAACACGACTTTGACCATGACCATATGACCATCAACTCAAAATAATGCACGATATCAATGCTGCCCACCAAGCTCGTGTCCGTCCTGTGCTAGTCCTCCCACTGGACCTGTACCTGAATACACAAAAGTATACCCACCCCAAAAGGGGTCAGCAAGAAGCCGGTGCAAGTACAATGATTCTAGAATATGTACAACAAGTGAATAATCAACAAAAACCACAGAAAATCATAGTGCCATCACAGATATTCCGGAATACCACATCACAATCATCATCACAAAACAACCTCCCGAGCTATACTGGCCCTGTACCTCTCAAGAAAGATACACACCCCAGAGACACCTCGTCAGGCCCTCCCTGGTGTATAGCCCAACCGAGTGATCCGTAGGGATACGCGGCCTACCGGACCCCAGGGGACCCTCACTGGTTTTACTCGGCTCACACACACTCGATCAACAATTTGGCACAAATTCCATTTTTTCATATTCACACGATGTACAATAAACACAATCAAAGTACTTGCCTCAATTTGAACGACACAAGATACGGCGAACGGATGAATGTACGGTCCGAATTTCCTTCAACGATTCGATCCTAACACATCGAAATATCGAATCAAAACACAACACCACGGAAATGGAAAGATTCACCCTAAGTTCTACCCTTGGGGACATTTATTCAAATATTACGAAGGAATCGTAGCTCGAACCCAAACTATGAAAGGTAACTTAGGGTTAAATCCGTGAATCTTGGAGAAAAATGAAGGATTATGATTACAACATCACCATCTAGCACAAATCGGAGCTAGGATAGATTAAAATCAAAGATCTCGACAAAAACCCCAAAATATGAAGAACTAGGGTTCCAACGGTTTTACCTTGATTTGGATGGTGAAAGTTGATAAGATGTTGATAACTTGGTGTTAGGAGCCCAAAATTATCGTGGGATGAAGAAATCCGACCAAAAATCTGCACTCTCCAATGGTCAAGTATGCCCACTACCAAGAGAAGAGGAAGAGGTGAAAAATGACATTTCTAGAACCTACCCCCATATATATCTGGGAGGTATTAGCGCACGCTACGGCTACAGCTTAGCGTGCGCTAACGAGCCGAGGGCGGTGCACTCAAGAAAAAGGCGGTCCTGAACTTTCTCGGACTCGTAGCGTCACGCCGAACTATCTGTTAGCGTGGGCTATCGATTGCTACTAGCGCACGCTAACTTCATACAGCGTGCGCGCGCTACCTCGCACTGCCGTAAACGCGTTCGTCCTCACCGACGACATCCTAGCGCACGCTATCATACAAGTAACGCGGCGCTAGTACATCGAAATAGCGTCGTTAGTCCGTCCATAGCGTACGCTAACGCCTCATTCCGAGTCCGTAAAGCTTACCGTCTGCCGGGCCTAACGCACGCTATTGCACAAGAGTAGCGTGCGCTACTCGAACACAGTTAGCGTGCGCTAGACATACAGTCTTAGCGTGCGCTAATTGCTATTTTCCAAATTTAAATTCGCAAGAAGTCCGGCTAAAACGAGCACAATCCGAGAATCACGGAACCCAACAATAATCAGCCATCAATATGCCAAGGTCAATCATAAATATATACGGTCCAAATAACCACAATACCACAAAATATATCCAAAATACACTCACAAAATACACGGGTATTACACCCTTACCTCCTAAAAAGAAGTTTCGTCCCGAAACTTAAGATACAAAAAGTTCGGGGTATCGGGCACGCATACTCTCTTCGGTCTCCCACGTGGCCTCCTCAATTCCATGCTTAGACCATTGGACCTTTACTAACGGAATCACTTTCCGTCGCAATTGTTTCACTCGTCTCTCTAGTATGGTTACCGGTTGTTCTTCATACGTAACATCATCACTAATCTCAATCTCTTGATAATCAATAACATGGTCGATCGGGAACATACTTACGCAGCTTGTGAAACATGAAACACATTATGAACATGACTAAGCGTCGGAGGTAATGCTAGTCGATAAGCTACATCGCCTACCTTGTCCAGGATCTCGAAGGGGCCAATATAACGAGGACTAAGCTTCCCCTTCTTACCAAACCGAAGAACTCCACGAGTCGGCGATACTTTCAACAACACATGGTCTCCCGCCTGGAACTCTAACGGTCGACGACGAACGTCGGCATATGACTTTTGTCGAATCTGAGCAGTCAACAACCTTTGCCGAATAATTGCGACTTTTTCCCGAGTTTGAACCACCAAGACCGGTTCTACTCCAAGTAACTCGTACGGCTCGTCCCAACAGATTGGCGATCTACAACGTCTTCCATATAATGCTTCAAACGGGGCCATCCCAATCGAACTATGCCAACTATTATTGTACGCAAATTCAATCAATGGTAAATGAGTCTCCCAATCTTCTTTCCAATCCAACGCGCAAGCCCTCAACATGTCTTCTAGCGTTTGGATCGTCCTCTCCGACTGTCCGTCCGTCTGGGGATGATAAGCGGTGCTGAAATTCAACTTGGTACCGAGTGTTCGATGTACTGCTTGCCAGAAATGTGACACAAAACGCCCATCGCGATCAGACACTATACTCTTTGGGGTACCATGGAGTCTCACAATCTCCGCAATGAATAACCGAGCCAACCTCTCCGGTCCCCAAGTATCTCTAATGCCCAGAAAGTGTGCGGATTTGGTTAGCCGATCAACGATTACCCAAATCATATTCACTCCAGTTCGCGTCTTTGGCATTCCCACAATAAAATCCATCGCTATATCTTCCCACTTCCATTCCGGTATTGGTAGTGGTTGCAATTTACCCGCAGTCTCGATGTTCCGCTTTAACCTGCTGACAAGTCAAGCATTTCAACACGAACTCTGTTACATCTTTCTTCATGTTCGGCCACCAAAAGTTTTTCTTCAAGTCCTTATACATTTTACTCATACCCGGATGAATCGAGTACGGAGTAGAATGTGCTTCATTCAAAATTACCTGTTTGAGATCATCTCGATTAGGTACACAAGTTCTGCCTCGAAATCGAAGAACTCCGTCTTCATCGATTAAGAATCCAGGAGCTTTTCCTCTAACACTGTCTTCCCAAGCCGCACAATTGAGAGATCATCTAACTGCTGACTTAATATCTTCCATTACGGAGGATGTAATCTCAAGGAAACGCAATCGCCCTTGAGTTCTGTGAGGCCAAACTTCAATTTCCATATCAATCAACTCGTCTAAGCTTCGGTTGAATAGTAAGTAGTTCCAACTTTTGCAACACGATCGACTTGCGGCTTAACGCATCGGCAACGACGTTTGCTTTACCTGGATGGTAAAGAATGTCAAGATCATAATCTTTAAGCGCCAACCATCGCGCCGACGCATATTTAGTTCCTTCGCGTAAATATGTACTTCAAGCTCTTATGATCCGTATACACTCGACAAGAAGAACCATACAAGTAATGCCTCCAAATTTTCAACGCAAACACCACAAATGCTAACTCAAGATCATGAGTAGGATAATTCATCTCGTATGGCTTTAATTGTCGAGACGCATAAGCCACTACTCTCTCATTTTGCATCAATACACATCCTAATCCTTGTTTAGAAGCATCACTATAAATAACGAAACCTTCCGTTCCTTGTGGTAAGGATAGGATAGGAGACGTAGTCAACCGCTTTTTCAATTCATCAAAACTCTTCTGACACTCATCACTCCACTCAAATTTCTGTGTCTTCTGCAATAATAGGGTGAGCGGTCGAGCAATTTTCGAGAATCCTTCAACAAATCGACGATAATAGCCCCCTAATCCTAGAAAACTCCGAACTTCCTTAACATTCCGTGGAGGCTCCCAAGCTAAGACTGCTTCAACCTTTTGAGGGTCTACACGAATACCATCGGCTGAGATGATGTGTCCCAGAAAAGAAACTTCTTTACGCCAGAACTCGCACTTAGAAAATTTAGCATAAAGCTTGTCAGCCCTCAAAATACTCAACGTGATTCTCAAGTGTTCGGCATGCTCCGTCTCACTTTTGGAATAGATTAATATATCGTCGATAAACACCACTACAAATTTATCGAGATATTCGATAAAATTTCTGTTCATAAGTTGCATGAAGGCCGCTGGAGCATTTGTTAAACCGAATGGCATAACTACGAATTCGTAATGCCCATACCTCGTCCGAAATGCTGACCTGGGAATATCCGAATCTCGAATTTGGAGTTGGTAATATCCTGACCTCAAATCAATCTTGGAGAAAACCGTAGCCCCTTGTAATTGATCAAATAGATCATCGATTCTTGGCAATGGATACTTGTTCTTAATAGTGAGTTTATTCAACTCACGATAGTCAATACATAGCCGTAAGGACCCATCTTTCTTTCGTACAAACAATACCGGTGCACCCCATGGAGACACACTAGGCCGAATATAACCTTTGTCCAACAATTCACCCAATTGTTTCTTCAATTCTAACATTTCCGATGGGGCCATTATGTACGGTGCCTTGGATATTGGCGCCGCATTGGGCTCTAGTTCGATGACGAACTCTACTTCACGATGTGGTGGCAATCCCGGAAAATCATCCGGAAATACGTCTGGAAATTCATTCACAACTGGAACAGAGGATAATCATTCGCCAACTTCCGACTTTAATGCGTAACACCAATAACTGGTACAACCTTGTCGCAATAATTTCATCGCCTTCATGGCTCGAATAATCTTCCCAGAAGTACCAGGTTTCTGCCCTACAAAAACGTGTTCAGTACCATCCGGCGCGACTATTGAAATTATCTTCCGACGATAATCTACTATCGCTCCATGCCGATTTAACCAATCATCACCGAGGATTAAATCCTCTCCCATCATATCGATCACAATCAAATCGGATGACCAATCTTTACTGCCAATGGTTACAGGACAATTGGCGATCTCTTGATCCCCAACTATCCTTTCCCCACTTGGCAACCCAACAATAAAAGGTTCACATGTAGAGAGACCGTCTAGGCCCAAACGATTCACACAAGATAATGATATAAAAGAATGAGTAGCTCCAGAATCAAACAATACATATACCGGGTGCATCGAAATATAAACAATACCTGACGTAGTGGCGGTCCCTACGTCATCAGTCCGCCTCATCTCATACAATCGGGGTGGGGCTGATCCAATGCTAGATGCATCCTTATGCTCGGTTTTACCTCTGCCACTGCCGCGTCCGACACTCGGAGTTGGCTGACCCGTAACTGTGCCATCCGGGGTAGGAGACTGTTTAGAAAATATTCTGCCCACTGACTCACAATATAACGCGCGATGACCCTGCTTCCCACACTTAAAACAATCAATGGGGCGAGAAGTGCAGCGAGAACTGACATGTCCCGGATTTCCACAATTAAAACAAACCCTCGGCATTCCTCCACTAGGCTGAGGGGAACCGACAGAAGATTGCATAGAAGATTGAGGCCTACGCGATCCACTGCCTCGGAAACTACCAGAAAATTTTGGTTTCTTCGAGCTCGAAACTGCTGGAACCGGAACTGACACCATCTCATAAGCAAGTGCTCTATCCTGATATTCTCTCAAAGTAGTACACCCAAGGCCCGCCATATACTTTCGGACCTCCGGTTTCATCCTTGCATCGAAATGAAGTATCTTGTCTATCTCATCCTTAACTCGATCTTGGACATACACTAACTGCTTGTTGTATGTCTTGATTGCTTCAGAAATAGGAACATCTTCGGGTTGAGCTCTGAAGAACTCACTGACTCTTGCTAGCTGAACCGGCGCTGGACAATACTGAGCTTCCATCAATTCTTTAAATTCTTCCCAAGTGACATCACGGTCCTTGGGCTTAACATCTCGCCACCAGTCCGAAGCGTCATCAACTGTCAGATATTGAGCAATCGGTACTCTCTTGGCTTCAGGACAACCAATACCGTCAAAGATCTTCTCCAGCTCAACTAACCAATGATCCCAATTGTTCGCATCACCGGAACCATCGAATCTGGGAGGGTTCATCTTCATAACTTCTTGAAGCCATCGATCCTCAACCGTCCTGCCAGTATTAATATTCTGCACCACTTGCGCCAGTTGGTGCACTTGTGTTACAACTTGTTGAAGAACGTTAGGCACCTCGGCCTCTGAGCCTCCATTCGAACCTCCCGAAGGAATCGGGTCCGACCTAGTCGCAGAGCGAGATGCCGATTCTGAAACGGACCTCTCGGACTCAGACACTACCACTCTGCCACGGCCTCTACCACGACCACGTTGACGGATAGCTCTACCTCTCGGCATACTGAAGAGTAAGAATGATTCAACAAGGAAATGGTTACAATAATAGATTGCACAATATTAAGGTAATTATTTCCGAAGGAAAGAAACAACCAACATCCGAAGAGTCTTCCAACACAGGCAACACGAGGTGGTAGCATGCCAATGATATCGTAGATAACAACTGACTCAATTTAATAGACCCAAAACACCGACAGCCTAGGTATCCATAAACCTAGGCTCCGATACCATATTCTGTAACACCCCATGATTTACGGAGATATTACAGCCGTAGATCCTTTTTGAGGACCTACCGTGCTTAGACTCAAATAAAACACATTAAATACGACAAACATAAATGTTCATACATTCAAAACCAACTTCAATTTCAACATAACATACATCACAATACCAAACAACATATCATCCCGAGGAATCATAACCAATATGACCGTTCACCACGGGAATACAACAACATCATTAACCATTAATAATGACATGACATACAACACCGGACAAGACTACGCGAGTACAAAACCAAAACACGACTTTGACCATGACCATATGACCATCAACTCAAAATAATGCACGATATCAATGCCGCCACCAAGCTCGTGTCCGTCCCGTGCTAGTCCTCCCACCGGACCTGCACTGAATACACAAAAGTATACCCACCCCAAAAGGGGTCAGCAAGAAGCCGGTGCAAGTACAATGATTCTAGAATATGTACAACAAGTGAATAATCAACAAAAACCACAGAAAATCATAGTGCCATCACAGATATTCCGGAATACCACATCACAATCATCATCACAAAACAACCTCCCGAGCTATACTGGCCCTGTACCTCTCAAGCAAGATACACACCCCAGAGACACCTCGTCAGGCCCTCCCTGGTGTATAGCCCAACCGAGTGATCCGTAGGGATACGTGGCCTACCGGACCCCAGGGGACCCTCACTGGTTTTACTCGGCTCACACACACTCGATCAACAATTTGGCACAAATTCCATTTTTTCATATTCACACGATGTACAATAAACACAATCAAAGTACTTGCCTCAATTTGAACGACACAAGATACGGCGAACGGATGAATGTACGGTCCGAATTTCCTTCAACGATTCGATCCTAACACATCGAAATATCGAATCAAAACACAACACCACGGAAATGGAAAGATTCACCCTAAGTTCTACCCTTGGGGACATTTATTCAAATATTACGAAGGAATCGTAGCTCGAACCCAAACTATGAAAGGTAACTTAGGGTTAAATCCGTGAATCTTGGAGAAAAATGAAGGATTATGATTACAACATCACCATCTAGCACAAATCGGAGCTAGGATAGATTAAAATCAAAGATCTCGACAAAAACCCCAAAATATGAAGAACTAGGGTTCCAACGGTTTTACCTTGATTTGGATGGTGAAAGTTGATAAGATGTTGATAACTTGGTGTTAGGAGCCCAAAATTATCGTGGGATGAAGAAATCCGACCAAAAATCTGCACTCTCCAATGGTCAAGTATGCCCATTACCAAGAGAAGAGGAAGAGGTGAAAAATGACATTTCTAGAACCTACCCCCATATATATCGGGAGGTATTAGCGCACGCTACGGCTACAGCTTAGCGTGCGCTAACGAGCCGAGGGCGGTGCATCAAGAAAAAAGGCGCCCGTAACTTTCTCGCTGACTCGTAGCGTACGCCGAACTATCTGTTAGCGTGGGCTATCGATTGCTACTAGCGCACGCTAACTTCATACTGAGCGCGGCGCTACTCGCACTACCGCACCCGTAAACGCTTCGTCCTCACCGACTGACATCCTAGCGCACGCTATCATACAAGTAACGGCGCTAGTACATCGAAATAGCGTCGTTAGTCCGTCCATAGCGTCGCTAACGCCTCATTCCGAGTCCGAAGCTTACCGTCTGCCGGGCCTAACGCACGCTATTGCACAAGAGTAGCGTGCGCTACTCGAACCTGGTTAGCGTGCGCTAGACATACAGTCTTAGCGTGCGCTAATTGCTATTTTCCAAATTTAAATTTGCAAGAAGTCCGTCTAAAACGAGCACAATCCGAGAATCACGGAACCCAACAATAATCAGCCATCAAGATGCCAAGGTCAATCATCAATATATACGGTCCAAATAACCACAATACCACAAAATATATCCAAAATACACTCACAAAATACACGGGTATTACAGGTTTCCCCCAAAACGGCCAAGAACACGAATTGATCCGAAAAAACATGAAAATGGACTTCCCAACCAAAATATGGATATTCAATCCATAGGATATGTTTAAAAACATCATTTTACAACAATCGGTTCATCAAAAATGGATGGAAAACGAAATCAAGAACAAATCCCCCCAAAAAGTCAATTCGAGGGAAATCAAGAAATATACCTTGATTCGACGAAGAACAATGGATTAAACGATGTTAAACACATGAATAATACTAAGATTAATCATACCCAACATGGATTAATCAACAATACGGAATGAATCGGACAAAAACGCAAAAACCCCAAAATTTCTCAAAATAGGGTTCTAGGAAATCTCACCTTGATTCGCTGGATCAAAGGATGATATAGGATGATCAATCAATGATATGAACTCAAGAACTTCGTAGATTGATTGACAAACATCATGGCTCCAATATCCCCAAGGTTCCAGCCACGGAAGAGAAAGAGAGAAATGGGAAAAATGACTGAAACTGGACTGCTCGGCCATATTTATACTGGTGCAACCTAGCATGCGCTATGCTGCCGAGCTAGCGTGCGCTATAGGCCCGGAGCGTGCGCAGCCTGCCGGTCGTAGCGTGTGCAGTGTCCGACAGTAGCGTGCGCTACCTGCCGATCCACCCGAGTCCAGAACCTCACTGCCCCTACTGTCTCGGCCGACTAGCGCGCGCAGCTAACCGGCCGTAGCGTGCGCCGTCTCCCTGCCGTAGCGTGCGCTACCTTCCGGCCGTAGCGTGCGCTACGCCGTTCCTTCCGCAACCGTTCGGCCAGTACCGGCAACCGTCCGGCCAGTACCCTCAACCGTCCGGCCAGTGCCCGACCACTAGGACTTGACGACTCGATTATCCGAAATCGCACGGAACGAACACGACAAAACGCTCGTGGGCAACATCATCGATCCGAGATGAAATGCTACGGGACAATGAATCACACGCGACCAAATAAACACGAAAATCGATCAAGACAACAAATACGAATGTGGATACGCACAACTTTGTGTAAATTACAAAATGGCCCAAAACGCCCGAAAATCACGATACGTGATCGAATAACCAAACCGAAGTTCACAACACGTCTAACAAAGTTAAACGGACTTACGGGAAACTCGAAACAGTAGTTTCGAATGAGATTCACAAGAATCGAACTCGAGTGCAAAAAAGTCGTTAAGAAACATGGAACTCAACAAAACAACACCGAAACGAACTCGGATGATAAAAAGTGCAGAATTAATCATTCTTAGAATGATGAAACGGTCGCAAGCGAGTCGTCAAAACGGACTTTCGCAAAAAAAGAAAATTACCGGAAATCGAATTTGCAGATATTACATACTACCCTCCTTAAAAGAAGTTTCGTCCCAAAACTTAAAACAAGTAGGGAGAAGCAATATCCCCCCAGGAAAACCCAACGAGATACACAAGAAACGCGTAACTTACGCCAAACGGCGAAACGTTACAAGCAACGCAAAAGAATATACGGCGTGAAAACGCTCTCTATGACGACCAACACAACGCCACCGGTAGAAACATAATAAAACCAACAAGTGACAAGCGTCATCAAACAGATAATACAATCGAGTCAATTATCCGAACAACCACAAAACACTAAGCACCTATTACAAGGAAACACGCACAGTCAAGAAAACAGAAATAAACACACAAACGATCCACAAGGACAATCACAAACAATTCGGACTACGCCGAAATCCTCAAAACCACACTAGGCATCTACGTGTCCTTTCGGAGCAGGGATGCAACCTCGATCCTCCGAACAACCACAAAACACTAAGCACCTATTACAAGGAAACACGCATAGTCAAGAAAACAGAAATAAACACACAAACGATCCACAAGGACAATCACAAACAATTCGGACTACGCCGAAATCCTCAAAACCACACTAGGCATCTACGTGTCCTTTCGGAGCAGGGATGCAACCTCGATCCTCCAAATCTCTCAGTTACCCTCTCGCATTACACGGCTCGGTGACCCATCTGGCCACACCTGAAACAGCAAACTAACGGTGAACGACGATTCTTCGCAGTACGAGATCAGGCAACAACAGTCAGAAAACCCCGATCGAACAACAATGATCGATCAACAACGACTGAACAACAATGATAGAACAACAATGATCAGATAACAATGATCGAACAACAACGGTCGAAAAATAACTCTGAAGTTTACAATTCTACTCAAGACATTAAAAGAGGTGGTAGAAACTAGAAGATGTTACTTTTGAACAAGGTTCACAAGAATCGAACCGAACTCATAAAAGTCACAACGATAAACAGATCAATCCAAAACAAGGTCACAACCCGTTCGAACGATGAAACCGAAATACAGAACTAGTTCAGAAAGTATCAACGAACATGGGCGAGTCGATAGACTTGAGAAAGAGGAAATGCAAAAGTCCAAAAATAATACGGGTATTACATTCGACCTCTTATAAAAGAAGGTTGTCCCCGCAACTCCCAACAACGGAAACAAGGCAACAACACAAAAGCAGTCGATGGAAACACTTCCCACGGGCCTCTTAGAGCCGATCCTGATATCTGTACTGAAGTTCGCGCCCGAAAGACTCGGAACCAAACTCGCAAAACTGGATCCTGTGTCTCTCGGGTCCACACTTGAAACGCGTTACCGACGAAAAGGACAATTGTACGTACATGCCCCCGGCACACCACGGTTGAAACACCTCGGCTCGGCATACCAAATATACAAATGCTAGATATAATGGAACATAACATCACAAAACAACAAACCGGAGATGCCAACTTGGCATACCATATCAACACATACTAAAATCACATCAAACACGGCATCGTTCGACGATTACAACGGCCCGAACGATAACCAGCACATAATCACAAAACAGCATGAAACAATCATGCATTTACACAAACGTGCAAAGTCAAGTTCCAACAGCTCGCAGTGGTGCGATAACACACAAATCATCACAAAGCGACAACATTCAATACTAACATCTCACCTCTCACAGAGGGATAATCATAACAAATGCGTGGCAAACGACTCAACGTTCACACCACCGGTTTCATCATACTCGGGAGCTAACATTCTAACGACAATGCGAATATCACATATACATTCCTGGACCGCAAACAAGAATGATAGGTTTTTAAAAAAAACGAAAACCACCTTTTGAAAACAGTTTGGAAACACCAGTTGATCTTGAGTATCACATTTTCAAAAAGTTGTACAAACACCATTATTGAGACTTTGGAAACCATCTTGAGTTGAACAAAAATGAGGGCACTCTTCTTTTAAATTGAAACTTTCAGAAATATTCGACCCTCGGGTCTAAGCAAAGCATTTCTAAATAATTGAAAATATCTCAAAATATTTTGATCCCCAATTGGAATAATTTGAAATATATTGCGGCATTAGAAAGCACTTTGAAAGTACTGCGAGAAAATAATTCATTTTAAAGGTACGTCTCGAAATTTATTTTCTAAGATACTCAAGGTTTTCGAAAATCTATTAGGCTAGAATGCCTAAAAACTCACATGATCATTTATCAAACCGTCATAAAATATTCAAGGACAAAATGCCAAAACTCGATTTAGGGAGTCAGTTTTACGAAGTAAAACTCAGTTTGCAAAATACTGAAAGTCATTTTGAAAGAACTCATGCAGCGGATAAAATACAGTTCGAAAATACATTAGCAGCGACACCGCTCCTCATATAGATGAAATATGAGAGTCACATAAACGCAATCATGAGACTAAAAATCTGCATAAAGATTCCGTCACTTAACACATAATCATACCAGTAACTTGCATCAGAGGAGGCACAAACACAAAGAAGGGAGACTTACATCCACAGGTCGCACGAAGATGATGATCGCCCCACGATACTAATCACGACAAACCAACTCAGACGACGCGTCGCGACACGACTCAGTCAGATAAAATCCGACGAGACAAAACTCAACAGACACCACCTGACCCAACAGCCTAGGTTTCCACAACCTAAGCTCTGATACCATTATGTAACACCCCCAATCCGCTCAGGGATATTACACGCCGTAGAACCTTTCCTCAAGGATCTACCAGGCTGGTAACAACATCGAACATCTCAACAATGCCTTTAAGGCTAAAATTACTCAGTAGACCGATTTGGTCTTACAATAAATACATACAACTCAAACACATTACATGCCCACGCAGGGGTCGAATACAACACACTCCCGTACAACGGGAAAGAATACTGTAGCAGAAATAAAATACAACTAAACCAATGACATCATACGTATCCTCGTGTGATTAGTATCATTCGTATTTCATCATCCTTCATGCCGACCTTGTGCTATGCTCCAAAACCTGAATGCAATACAAACATCCACCCCCCGAATACTCGGGGGTTAGCAAAACTCCACTGTTTTGCTAGTGCAAGAACAAGTGCAAAAATACGAGCCATACAATACAAGTTCCAAGAACAATAATAATCATGAATCCTCAAAGATTTAAACATAACGAAAATACTTCCCAAGGCAAGAGTTTAGGTAAAGCTTTCCAAATCCGAAAGATCACAAATAACGAGAATGGTTTGCAAAATGGTTTAAAATACCCTCGGGAGTTTTAATAGAAAATAATTTTGGATTATCAAATCCTTCTCTTTCCAAGAGGCTAAGAAGGCAGTGGCTAAGGCTAAAGGTGAGGCATACGAGGAGATGTACAAGCGCCTAGACATCAAAGAAGGTGCGAATGCTATTTTTAAACTAGCGAAAGATAGGGAAAGAGGGCGGCGAGACTTGGTTCTCGTTAAGTATATTAAGGATGATCTGGGCCAAGTGTTAGTGAACAATGTGGCAATTAAAGAGAGGTGGAATAAGTATTTTTTTGAACTTTTCAATGAGGCTAGGGGAAGCGTCTCGGTGGTGCAAGGAGTTAGTCTATCTTCTGCTCGTTCGTCTAGCTCCTGTGAGGGCATCAGCAAGGAGGAAGTAAAGGGTGCCCTAATGAAGATGGGTAGAGCTACGGCTGTAGGCCCGGATCAGATCCCTATTGAGTCATAATTTATTAGCGAACCAACGAGTGCGCTAAAATCAAGCGTATTGAGATCTTTAGATTCCATGATCGCAGCCACGGTGCCGTCCCATTCGCTAGGTAGTGATCGTAAAATTTTCTTGACTTTTTCACTACTAGATAATGGTTTACCGAATGAAGATAGTCCATTGGTGATGACCGAAAATCGGTCGAGTATGTTGGTGATGGACTCATCACCTTTCATCATGAATAACTCGTAGTCATTTAGAAGCATATTGATCTTCGTATCCTTGACTCGAGTTGTCCCTTCGTGTATGATTTCAAGAATTTTCCATATCTCTTTAGCACTTTCACACGATGAGATACGATTGATCTCTTCCGGATTTAAGGCACAAAATAGAAATTGAGTAGCCTTACAATTTAGATGGTCGTTCTTCCAATCCGCATCGTCATATTCTTCGAAATATTTAAGCATAACGTCGGATTTGAGAGGAATTTTCAGACCAAGACATATTACTTTCCAAAGCTCGATGTGATATGCTCGGATGAATATTGACATCTTTTTCTTCCATGTCATGAAGTTTGCGCCATCAAAAAATGGTGGTCGGTTAAGAGCAAGGCCTTCGACTGGAGCAAATTGAAATGCCATTTGGATCGACTCCTCGGATGTTAAGCCGTGTATTGGAGGTACTGCTCTGATACCAATTGTTGGAGAAAGATTGGAATATGCGCCATGTTGCGGAAGCGTAAATTAAATGTGCGGAAATTAAACGACACACAGATTTATAGAGGTTCGGCTATAAACGAGCCTACGTCCTCTCTCGGTATCTTTTTCAATAGGTTGAAGATAAAAACCTCTGCACCTCTCTTCTATCGGTTGAGGGATAACCGTTACAATCACGTCTTCTATTGGTCCGTGATAAACCACTCGTACTTGTCTTTGTGTCGGTCCAAGTTAAACCGTTTTCCTTTTCTATCGGACAAAGAATCAGCCGCTCTAGCTTTCTATCGGTACTAGATAAACCTCACTTAGATATCGATTGTGATTCTAATAATGCTGGATCCTTGATCCTAATAACACCGAATCCAATCGTATCTTATCTTTTACCTCTCGTGTATGTGTTGAATGTATAAAGACTCAAACTAACAATATAAGCTCAATATCACAACAACAATAATATCAATATGAATATCTGATCAATGAGTTGTTTGCTTGAAGTTTTTGTAGTGAAACAATACCATAGGAATGGTATTTATAGGCTCCAAAGCCTTACTAGCTGTTAGCAAACTGACTCTTCATTACGGCCATTATCCTCTCACCATTACGTACGTTAAAGACTTTACGTACGTTAAAGAATTTATGTACGTTAAGCCTCACTTGCTACATACGTTATCAATACAGCAGATCAGTCCAGTAGCATTCGTTTTATGTGTTACGTACGTTACCCATTATCCATTACGTACGTTATCTTTTATCAACAAATCCGTTGCTTGCTGACCTATGCCATGGCGTCATATCCAACGTTCATCTCGTTTGAATTCACAAACACTTGGTTACATACGTTACCAATATCATATTATGTACGTTATGCTCGTCAACTTACGTACGCTATGCAATCTTCATTGTGTACGTTATGCATGTGCAGAACACCTTTTTGCGACTTTGATTTCTTCAATGCTTTGCTTCGTCTCTTTGTTGTTTTGTTTTGTGTAACAACTTAATCATCAAAACATTATTAATACATGTATAGAACAAAATGTCCCAACATATGTGACTGTTGTCACGGTGACATGTGATTTGGTATGGTTTCCCATTGGGTTATTCACTAGGGTATGTTCTGCGGGAGCATCTGAGGTCCGTGGCTTGTTAGAACGGGATGCGAATAATCCTTGGGAATATGTTGTTATGGATGATTGGGTCATGGACCCTGCGGGGTGTAATCGGAATGGTATAATTGGGTCATGGAGCCCGTATTTTGTTATTGGAATTGTACTTTTGGAAATTGATCTTGGACGGTGTTCCTAAGGGGTTTCGAAAGCCTGCGAATTCTTAAATCCTAAACGTTTTCAAAACTCCCGAGATCTTAAAATATTTTCTCCAATTGTATATCGAACTACAGTTCCATTTATCATTTTTTCGAACGGTTTTATTCAAATAAATTATCTCGGGAAGTCTGTTGTCATTTATGTCTGGATGATTATTCCCGATCTTATGTTCTTGGAGTATGTTATGTATGGCCTGTATTTGTATTTTATACTTGCACTAGAAAAACAGTGGAGTTTTGCTAACCCCCGAGTAATCGGGGGATGGATGTCTTTATTGCGTCCAGGTACTTGCAGGTTGCTGGGGAGCGAATCACAGGATCGGTACGAAGGATGATGGAAGACGACGATACTAATCATCTGAAGACCAATCGTTGAGTATTTTGGTAGAGTCTTGTTGTGTTGTTCCCCCGTTTGTCTCTCTGTTGTGTTGTTCCCCCGTTTTATGGGAATGTTGATGTATTCCAACCCCTATGTGGGTATGAGTTGTGAGGAAGAGTATGTATGTTTGATGTGTTTGTTGTGGCAAAAGACCAAAACGGTCTAATGGTTCATTATTAGCCATGTTGGCATGTATTGTGTTGTTGTTTTTTTCTATATTTAGCGTGGTAGATCCTCACGGAGAGGGTCTGCAGCGCTCTAATATTACCGAGTGGATTGGGGGTGTTACAGAATATGGTGGCGGAGCTTAGGTTGTGGAAACCTAGGCTGTCAGGTCATGTCGTGTATTGTTGAGTCTTGTCCTGTTGGATTGTGTCTGACTGAGTCGTGTCGTGATGCATCGTCTGGAATGTCGGTCGTGATTAGTATCAAGGTGCAGCCATCATCTTCGTGCGACCTATAGATGTAAGTCTCTCTACTATGTTGTGCCGTGTGTTATACGAGCTTGTGTGATTCTATATTGTGTAGTGGTGTTTAAATGTGAATTGTGATACGTGACCTATGCTTGTCTGATTCTTGTAGTGCACTGGAATAAAGAGTGATGTTGGTGTATATGTATATATATGTATATCTTTGTATAAATCGTTTTTACAGGAGTAATGGTTTTGATGTGGTTACGCAAGGTAAGTTTATATTTTAAAGCTTTAAATGTTTTGGGAAGTCACGTAAATTTCATTTTAAAACATCCTTCAAGGGAGGAATTTTTTTTTGATTTTCGTATGATGACCTCAAGGCCGAAATTTTTTGAGAATTCAATTTCATTTTCATCTTAGATTATAGTCTTTATTTTCCAAACGCGATTTTTTTAAACTCAAACGAGGTCTACAAAATGTACTCAAAACATGACTCTCACTTTCAACTTTTTGATTTCATGATTGTCAGTTCGGAGGTATGTAGTGATGATGACATTATTGTTTGGGCAATAATGCTCAAAATTGTGATTAAGTTGGTGGTGTGAACGTTAAGTCATTTTGGATGAACTTATTGTGAGAGTCCTCATTACTGAGAGGTAGGATTTCAGTTTTAGATGTTAATTATCTTTTGACGGTTGCTTGTGTGATACTGTAATTATGTGGACAGATGGTGTTGACGTGTGATTGGATTTGATGGTAATGGATTGTGTTTGATGAATTGATAAATTATGTCTGTTGTGTGTGTGTGTTCGAAAATGCTTTCCTGTAAATTTCATAAACTTGCGCAAGTTGTGGAAAATCAATTTTCGAAAATTTTCTGTGATTAAACGGCGGCTTCGTGTGGATTTTTAAAATCATTTGAAATTGGCGAGCCGGCCTTGAATTTTCTAATGGAACCCCGACGGTATTGAAAGAGTTGTTTTAAAGTACCTTTGGACATTTTGTAAAATGTTATGGTCGTTGATTTTTGTGTAGTGTTGAGAGGATTTTCGAAAAATGATTTCTTAACGTATTGTTTTATTTTCAAATAATTCGAGTACATAATTTTCAAAAAAAAAAATCTCTCACACCATAAAAATTTCTATATTTCAAAATCCAATACGATTTTTATTTTCAAAAATATATTGTGAAAGATGAAAAATCTTACTCGATTTAAACTTCAAACTCGAATTTGAAAAAGTTTTCTGTACTGAACCAGTTATCGTACGCAGATCTTGAGTCACTCCAAAATGATTGTTAATTGGTGGAAATATTTAGTGCATGGTTACCTTGTTTGTTATTAACGGTGATGATGATGCGTAGTGGCATGGTGATTTCGATAATGCCGGTTGCAAGGAAATATTGTTTTGCAAATAATTTCAAAATGAGACGGTTAAAGTCTTTTGTTTATAAGTTTTGATAAAACAGCTGCCCGAGGTATCAAAGATATTTTCAAATTTTATTTCGAAAAAATATATATATGAATTCCAAAGGTTTTCAAATGATATTATCTAAATGGATACCTCGTGGGGATTTGAGAAGAATGTTATAAATGGTTAATTATATTGGTGTATAGTTATTACGGCCGTGTTTGAACCGGTGTGGGTCATAAGACTTTTGTTTATGTGATTATTTAAATGGTTGGTTATGATAGCAAGTTCCGAGTATCGCAATTGTAAATTTTGTATTTGTGTAATTATCCAGAGTGGGCACTCTTATCGTGTTGCAATTAGATACCTTATGTCGATATGTTGTGCCATCGTATTGAGTGCGTATCCGGTTAGTATGCCGAGGGGCAGAGGACGCGGTCGTGACCGCGGTACTGATGGTCATGGAAATTAGATGCGGGATCAAGAGAATATTGTCGGGAAGGTTGCTATTCTAGCACTCTGTTCTTGTTGTTTAGGTTTCGGGGACGAAACCTCTTTTAAAGGTGATATGGTGTAATACCCATATTTTTTTCGCTTCCGTATTGTTCGACTCTTTCGACTCGTTTGTGTTCGTTGATACTTCTGGCCTTGTGTTGTTTTTTGCCTTTGTCATTCGAGCGAGTTTTGATATTGTTCCAGACTGATCTGTTTATCGTTGTGACCTTTCCATGTTCGGTTCGATTTTCTGTAAACCTTGTGTGAAATTAACACCTCGTGGTTCCTACAAGTTCTTTTAATGCCTTGAGTGTGAACTACGGATTTGTTGTTCGATTGTTGTTTTTTTGTTCGATCATAGTTGCTCGATTGTGGCCGATTTGATCGCTCGCGTTCAATCATTGTTGTTCGATCATTGTTGCTCGATCATTATTATCCGATTGTTATCATTTGATTTTGCATCGTGATTTTTTTGGAGCGTTCGAATCACTTTGTAATTTCATTAAGTTTAGGAAATTGTCCTCGTATTCGATCTTCCAAACCTTTGGGTTGTTGGAATTTCGTATTTGTTCAGCGATAAACTTGTGTTTTGATTGCTGTGCTGATCGGGTTGGTCAATCATATTGATTTTTGTTTGTTACGGTGTAGCGATATGGATGGTAGGAGTCACATACAACATGTGTTTCATTGTGGGTTGTCAACAGCCGATAACGTGTGTTATCTGAGATTGCCTTGCAAAGATTGTTTCATGTTTTAAGTTTCGGGGACAAAACTTCTTTTAAGGGGGTAGAATGTAATACCCGTATTTTTCGTGTTTATATTTTTTCGATTCTAGTGACTCGCTTGTGTTCATTGACACATTTTGGACATGTTTGTTCAACACTTTTTATCATACAAGTCAGTTTTGATATTTCTTTGGATTAAACGGCATAGTATTTCGACCTTTCCACATTTAGGTTCGACTTTGTACATTCACCATAAATTCCATAAAAATCCAAAAATTCTAAAATTTTACAACACTGTAGATAATTGAGTTAGCTTTCCTAAGGGGTTTCGAAAGGCTGATAATTCTTAAATCCTAAACGCTTTCAAAACTCCCGGGTTCTTAAAATGTTTTCTCAAATTGTATATCGAACTACGTTCCATTTTTCATTGTTTCGAATAATTTTATTCAAATAAATTATCTCGGGAAGTCTGTTGTCATTTATGTCTGGATGATTATTCCCGATCTTATGTTCTTGGAGTATGTTGTGTATGGTCTGTATTTGTATTTTATACTTGCACTGGCAAAAGAGTGGAGTGTTGCCCCGAGTAATCGGGGGGTGGATGTCTGTATTGCGTCCAGGTACTTGCAGGTTGCTGGGGAGCGAATCACAGGATCGGTCCGAAGGATGATGGAAGACGACGATACTAATCACATGAAGACCAATCATTGAGTATTTTGGTAGAGTCTTGTTGTTTGTCTCTCCATTGTGTTATTCCCCCTTTTTATAGGAATGTTGGTGTATTCCAACCCCTATGTGGGTATGAGTTGTGAGGAAGAGTATGTATGTTTGATGTGTGTGTTGTGGCAAAAGACCAAAACGGTCTAATGGTTCGTTATTAGCCATGTTGGCATGTATTGTGTTGTTGTGTTTTTCTATATTTAGCCTGGTAGATCCTCACGGAGAGGGTCTGCGGCACTGTAATATTCCCGAGTGTCTTGGGGTGTTACAGAATATGATATCGGAGCTTAGGTTGTGGAAACCTAGGCTGTCGGGTCATGTCGTGTATTGTTGAGTCTTGTCCTATCGGATTGTGTCTGACTGAGTCGTGTCGCGACGCGTCGTCTGGAATGTCGGTCGTGATTAGTATCAAGGTGCAGCCATCATCTTCGTGCGACCTGTGGATGTAAGTCTCTCTACTATATTGTGCCTTGTGTTATACGAGCTTGTGTGATTCTATATTGTGAAGTGGTGTTTAAATGTGAACTGTGAATACGTGACCTATGCTTGTCTGATTCTTGTAGTGCACTGGAATAAAGAGTGATGCCGGTGTATATGTATATATATGTATATCTTTGTATAAATCATTTTTACAGGAGTAATGGTTTTAATGTGGTGATGCAAGGTAAGTTTATCAATGTGATATTTTAAAGCTTTAAATGTTTTGGGAAGTCAGGTAAATTTCATTTTAAAACATCCTTCAAGGGAGGAATTTTTTTTTTGATTTTCGTATGATGACCTCAAGGCCGAAATTTTTTGAGAATTCAATTTCATTTTCATCTTGGATTATAGTCTTTCTTTCCAAAACGCGATTTTTTTTAAACTCAAACAAGGTCTAAAAAATTTACTCAAAATGTGACTCTCGCTTTCAACTTTTTGATTTCATGATTGTCGGTTCGGAGATATGTAGTGATGATGACATTATTGTTTGGGCAATAATGCTCAAAATTATGATTAAGTTGGTGGTGTGAACGTTAAGTCGTTCTGGATGCACTTATTGTGAGAGTCCTCATTACTGAGAGGTAGGATTTTAGTTTTAGATGTTAATTATCTTTTGACGGTTGCTTGTGTGATACTGTAATTTTGTGGACAGATGGTGTTGACGTGTGATTGGATTTGATGATAATGGATTGTGTTTGATGAATTGATAAATTATGTCTGTTGTGTGTGTGTTCGAAAATGTTTTCCTGGAAATTTCATAAACTTGCGCAAGTTGTGGAAAATCAATTTTCGAAAATGTTTTGATGGTGCGATTAAACGGCAACTTCGTGTGGATTTTTAAAATCGTTTGAAATTGGCGAGCCGGCCTTGAATTTTCTAATGAAACCCCGACGGTATTGAAAGAGTTGTTTTAAAGTACCTTTGGACATTTTGTAAAATGTTACCGTCGTTGATTTTTGTATAGTGTTGAGAGGATTTTCGGAAAATGATTTTTTAACGTATTGTTTTATTTTCAAATAATTCGAGTACATAATTTTCAAAAAAAAAAAATCTCTCACACCATAAAAATTTCTATATTTCAAAATCCAATACGATTTTTATTATCAAAAATATATTGTGAAAGATGAAAAATCTTACTCGATTTAAACTTCAAACTCGAATTTGAAAAAGTTTTCTGTACTGAACTAGTTATCGTACGCTGATCTTGAGTCACTCCAAAATGATTATTAATTGGTGGAAATATTTAGTGCATGGTTACCTTGTTTGTTATTAACACTGATGATGATGCGTAGTGGCATGGTGATTTTGATAATGCCGGTTGCAAGGAGATATTGTTTTGCAAATAATTTCAAAATGAGATGGTTAATGTCTTTTGTCTACAAGTTTTGATAAAACAGCCGCCCGAGGTATCAAGAATATTTTCAAATTTTATTTTGGAAAAATATATATATGAATTCCAAAGGTTTTCAAATTATATTATCTAAATGGATACCTCGTGGGGATTTGAGAAGAATGTTATAAATGGTTAATTATATTGGTGTATAGTTATTACGGCCGTGTTTGAACTGGTGTGGGTCATAAGACTTTTGTTGATGTGATTATTTAAATGGTTGGTTATGATAGCAAGTTCCGAGTATCGCAATTGTAAATTTTGTATTTGTGTAATTATCCAGAGTGGGCACTCTTATCGTGTTGCTATTAGATACTTTATCTCGATATGTTGTGCCATCGTATTGAGTGCGTATCCGCTTAGTATGCCGAGGGGCAGAGGACGCGGTCGTGACCGTGGTACAGATGGTCGTGGAAATTAGATGCGGGACCAAGAGAATATTGCCGCGAAGGTCGCTATTCTAGCAATCTGTTCTTGTTGTTTAGGTTTCGGGGACGAAACCTCTTTTAAAGGTGATATGGTGTAATACCCATATTTTTTTTGCCTCCGTTTTGTTCGACTATATCGACTCGTTTGTGTTCGTTGATACTTCTGGCCTTGTGTTGTTTTTTACCTTTGTCATTCGAGCGAGTTTTGATATTGTTCCAGACTGATCTGTTTATCGTTGTGACCTTTCCAAGTTCGGTTCGATTTCATGTAAGCCTTGTGTGAAATTAACACCTCGTGGTTCCTACAAGTTCTTTTAATGCCTTGAGTGTGAACTTAGGATTTGTTGTTCGATTGTTGTTTTTTTGTTCGATCATAGTTGTTCGATCATAGTTGTTCGATTGCGTTCAATCATTGTTGTTCGATTCTTGCTGCTCGATCGTTATTATCCGATTGTTATCATTTGATTTTGCATCGTGATTTTTTTGAGCGTTCGAATCACTTCGTAATTGTAACACCCCAAACTAGGCGGATATTACAGTGCCGTGAATCCCCGATTGGGACCCACCAGGCGAATGGAAATGATGAATTAAATAATATAATTGTAGTACCCAATCACATTATATTACCAAATACTCCGATGAGGAGTTTATGTACAACACACCAGGACAATACCGAATACTAGTATATTTTATATGAAGATAAAATACACAACACTGAATGAAACGGAGTATCTAAATGAAAGTCTGCAGCGGAAAATAAAGGACAATAACATGAATAACTGAAAGATCGGGGCCCCCTACTAGTATCACTGGGACTCCTCGCTGTCAACATGCTATTCCCGTGCTTTTGCCTTGCCAAGACCTGAAAAACAAAATCCCAGTAGAATCGATTACCTGAGAACAACAATCCTCAAGAGTTGAATAAACACAATCATATATATATGTGGTATAAATCACAAGTTCGATCAAAATGAAACGGTTAGATTATAACCAATCTTGTTGAAAACATACGCAATCAAACATGTTGTATGAATCAACTAACAGTACGGCTCAAAGGGTGGCGCCACACTATGCCCGGGATGGAAATGTGTCCGTGCACAAGCCACTAACGAGTATCGATCGAATACACGCGTGGTCTTGTACCTAATCAGTCTCACGAAGCAATCGACTCGTGTGCACAGTCCAATGTGAGGCCAACAACCAACACACGACATAAATGTGCCCGACATGAAAATCCTACACATACCAACCGGCACGCCAGTATGACCCAGAATGCCACGTTATAACAAAAGTGACATCGGAAACGAATAATGACTCACCGAGATGAAATGATAGTGAAACGAATGATAGTTCAATGAAATGATTGGAACCGTCCTTCCTTGTGATCTAGTGATTAATTGACAATGACAAGTTTTGATACGGTTAACACAATGATGAATGAGTTATGATTATGAATGAACAACAAAAGGAAATGAATATCCTTTTAACTGAGTAAGAATCAACTTACACAACACCGGTGACAATTATCCTTCCACGAACAACGTTCTAATAGAGATATCGGTCGCTCGAACAACCTTGAATAACACAATAACCAACAATCCATTCAACATACGTAACAAACATGAATATAAAAAACTCAACACGTCGATACGACTAAACCAAGTCCATTGAGGCATTAAATCAAACACGTTGCGGCCAAACTCCGATTGTTTACAATCAAACCTCAATATACCAATATAAAATCCCCTAAGAAGTGTTTCAAACCAACAAAACATCTTCAATACGATTAATAATCCAAAACGAATATCCAAAAACGTGATTACAACGACAATTAATCGAAAGTCCCCAATTCCAACTCGATATTCAAAGTGTTCTTGAATAATCCCTCAATAATCCAATGAATCTTTATACAAACTCATAATCATATACATATCCCTTCATATAACATGATTATAACGTCCAAAACATCATATCTCAACACAAAATCGAAATCCAAAATGTTGAAGAAATTACCTCTTGAAGATCCAACCACTTCGATCCGATGAACACGAGTTAAATCGAGTATCCGAGCTTCCCAAATGAATGAGGATGATGAAAATCTAACACTCAAGTGATTGAGGATGGAAAAATCCCCCCCTCAAGTCTCTCTCTCGGAACAAAATGAAGAAGAGGATGAAAATGATGAAAAAGTCCCGGCCAGCCCTATATAAACTGCCGGAAGTTACGGCCGTAACTCGGCCCTCATACGGCCGTTACATCCCAGGTCAACGGCCTTACGGCCGTAACCGGCCAACTCGTACGGCCGTAACTCGGCTTCGTCCAAAATCCTGCCGACAGACTTACGGCCGTAACCGCTCCTGAGTTACGGGCATAACTCGCCTTCGTCAAAAACATCCGCCGGCATCCTTACGGCCGTACCCGCATGCCTTACGGGCGTAACTCGTATGATACGGCCGTATCCGGCCAAACTTACGGGCGTAAGCCCCCTTCGTCGAAAATGACCAGGCACCCTGCCTGCAGCGTACGGCCGTATCCGGCCAAGCCTTACGGCCGTATCTACCTCGCCTTACGGTCGTATGCCGAAACCCTTACAGCCATAACTCGCCTTCGGCCAAAAACGTCTGGGCACCCTGCTCGACACGTACGGCCGTATCCGGCCAAGCCTTACAGCCGTACTGCCCAACTTACGGCCGTATGCCGAAATCCTTATGGCTGTAAGTCCCGCTCGTCCGAAATGGCCTGCAAACAACGAACGTCTATTACGGCCGTATCCGAAACTCCTTACGGCCGTAACTCGTTGCTGGACAAGATGAAATTCCGACATCTCTAATTTCTCGTTACGATCGATGAATGATTCGACATACCAAACGTTTGCGAACGCGAACAAGTCCAACACATGCCAAAAATCATACTTCCAGCACAAGACTACCAATCACGATGATAATGATAATACTCCCGTTCCGACACTCAAACGGAGATGAAATGACGATCGGTAACTGATACACGGTTACAACATGCCAAATGAACGCAAATGAATGAATCATGACTGATGAATGATTATTAATGAGTGAAAATTACTGAGTGATAATTACTGACTGATAGTTACTGAATGATAATGAATGAATAACAACCGGGTATTACAGTAATTTCCTTAAGTTCAGGAAATTGTCCTCTTATTCGATCTTCCAAACCTTTGGGTTGTTGGAATTTCGTATTTGTTCAGCGATAAACTCGTGTTTTGATTGCTGTGCTGATCGGGTTGGTCAATCATATTTATTTTTGTTTATTACAGTGTACCGATACGGATGGTAGCAGTCACGTACAACATGTGTTTCGTTGTGGGTTGTCAACAGCCGATAACGTGTGTTATGTGAGATTGCCTTGCGTCGATTGTTTCATGTTTTAAGTTTCAGGGACGAAACTTCTTTTAAGGGGGTAGAATGTAATACCCGTATTTTTCATGTTTATATTTTTTCGATTCTAGTGACTCGTTTGTGTTCATTGACACATTTTGGACATGTTTGTTCAACATTTTTTTGTCATACAAGTGAGTTTTGATATTTCTTTGGATTAAACGGCATACTATTTCGACCTTTCTACATTTAGGTTCGACTTTCTACAGTTACCATAAATTCCATAAAAGTCTAAAAATTCTAAAGTTTTACAGCACAGTAGATAATTGAGTTAGCTTTCCAATGGTTCAAATGGCGAGTCAATCGGAGTCCGGATGAAGGAGTTATGGTCAAAATAGCAGACTATACTTTCACCTGCAGTTGACACGGGACGTGTCGTACTATTTTAGAAAACAAAAACTTTCTCGGACAGTGACACGACCCATGACCCGACCGTGTCATCCGACACGACCGAAGTGCTGGAATGTTGAAAATTCGTCCGGATGAGTATAAATAGCCCTCTCTCTCATTTCTGAAGTGTTCTAGGGCATTCCTTGGAGTTTTCTTCATTCTCCACCCAAAATCCTCCATCTTGAACTCCAAAATCAAGCCATAAACATGTTCCTAACATTATCGAATCAAGATATCAAGGTTTTTCTTGAAGAATCATCCATTTCTTGGTTGAATCAAGGTATGTGTTTCAAAGTTCTTCAAGTTCTTTCAAAAGATTCTTGAAGTGTTCGATTTCTTCGATGCTTTGCTTCGTCTCTTTATTGTTTTGTTTTGTGTAACAACTTAATTATCAAAACATTATTAAAGTATAGAACAAAATGTTCCAACAATCTCCCCCTTTTTGATGATTACAAAACAACACTTTGTCAATGGGATTTACCGGCAAAAAATACAAATATATGTATATGTGTACAGACCAAAGTTTTTGACTTCGTCCGTTTCGTTAGTTTCTTCTCCCATTTCATTTTCGACTCCTTCTTTCCTTTTCTTTTTCTTTTCGAATTTTCAAATTTTCATCATATTTTCGACGTCTCTTCATTTTTCTTTTCAACTTACGTCTCCTCATTTTTCTTTTCAACTTCATCTTTTCGATTTTTCTTCTCCCTTTCTCCTTTCAACTTCCATTTTTCTTTTCAATTTCAACTTTTCGACTTTTCTTCGATTTTTCTCCCCCTTTCAGGGTTAATCCCATTCTCATTTCTCTCTTTTTTGTTTTCATCAAAAAGTGTAATAAAAAATAAATATAATGATACCAAATATAAAATATGCATGATACCAAATGATAAATATAATTATATGCATGGATAGGGTATAACTCCCCCTGAAAATATTATCTCCCTTAAAAAAATTATTACTCCCCCTAAGTAAAATATTTTGATAAAAAATCAATTTTTGGGGATCCAACCGAAAGTTGGTTTTTCATTTGAAACATAGACGATATTTGAAATAATTGTTCCTTTAGGAACCCAAATCTTTTTAATTTTAATCGTCCGGCGTGGGCTTTTACAGTTAGAAATGTGATGTCTGATTTTCAAATATTTTTCGCAACGAGGTATCTTAAAATTTAAGGATTCGTTTTTAGAACGAGGTGTTAATCCCAACCCCTGTTTATTTAAAGTATATTTTTGAACCGAAAGCATATTTTCAAATTTCTCGTTTCCGAGAGAAAATTTTTTTGTTAAATTTTTGAGCTCGGAAAGAACTTTAATAAGATCATTCTCTAAAGTATTTTCATTTTCAAGTCATTTAGAATGATCGATCTCGATAAACTTTCCCTTTTCCACAATTTTGGAATTTTCAATTTACAAAGATTTATTTTTGAATTGAAGGGATTTAATTTCAGATAAAGCATTTTGATAATCCGTATGCAATAATTCAAATGCTTCAAATAGTTCGTCGTATGAATTACTTACTTGGCTTTCGACGTTGCTATCGTCGAATGAACTTCGGACCATGAGAGCGAGATTATTTTGATTGATAAAATCATCATCTTCATTGTCATCGCTCCATGTTGCAACGAGATCCTACTTCTTGGGTTTAGCTCGGCAATTCATAGCAAAGTGGCCTGGTTTACCACATAATCGACAATTATTGTCGAATTTCTTAGATTCTCCCGTGATGTCTTTCTTTCTCCGGTTTAATAAGGTTTGAAACTTATTAATATTCTTGGCATAATATGCCGAGTCTTTGTCGCTTTCATCAACCGGGATTTCTTCTCTTTTTGACATCTTAGAATTCAAGGCTATCGATCTTTCCTTAGGCTTTGGCTTGACACTTTGTGATTTTAAAACTATCTCATAATTTATTAGCGAACCAACGAGTGCGCTAAAATCAAGCGTATTGAGATCTTTAGATTCCATGATCGCAGTCATGGTGCCGTCCCATTCGCTAGGTAGTGATCGTAAAATTTTCTTGACTTTTTCACTACTAGATAATGGTTTACCGAATGAATATAGTCCACTGGTGATGACCAAAAATCGGTCGAGCATGTTGGTGATGGACTCGTCACCTTTCATCATGAATAACTCGTAGTCATGGAGAAGCATATTGATCTTCGTCTCCTTGACTCGAGTTGTCCCTTCGTGTGTGATTTCAAGAATTTTCCATATCTCTTTAGCACTTTCACACGATGAGATACGATTGATATCTTCCATATTTAAGGCATAAAATAGAAATTGAGTAGCCTTACAATTTAGATGGTCGTTCTTCCAATCCACGTCATCATATTCTTTGAAATATTTAAGCGTACCGTCAGATTTGAGAGGAATTTTCGGACCAAGACATATTACTTTCCAAATCTCGATGTCATATGCTCGGATGAACATTGATATCTTTTTCTTGCATGTCATGAAATTTGTGCCATCAAAAAATGGTGGTCGGTTAAGAGCAAGGCCTTCGACTGGAGCAAATTGAAATTCCATTTGGATTGACTCCTTGGATGTTAAGCCATGTATTGGAGGTACTGCTCTGATACCAATTGTTGGAGCAAGATTGGAATATGCGCCATGTTGCGGAAGCGTAAATTAAATGTGCGGAAATTAAACGATACACAGATTTATAGAGGTTCGGCTATAAATGAGCCTACGTCCTCTCTCGCTATCTTTTTCAATAGGTTGAAGATAAAAACCTTTGCACCTCTCTTCTATCGGTCGAGGGATAACCGTTACAATCACGTCTTCTATTGGTCCGTGATAAACCACTCGTACTTGTATTTGTGTCGGTCCAAGTTAAACCGTTTTCCTTTTCTATCGGACAAGGAATCAACAACTCTAGCTTTCTATCGATACTAGATAAACCTCACTTAAATATCGATTGCGATTCTAATAATGCCGAATCTTTGATCCTAATAACACCGAATCCAATCGTATCTTATCTTTTACCTCTCGTGTATGTGTTGAATGTATAAACACTCAAACTAACAATATAAGCTCAATATCACAACAACAATAATATCAATATGAATATCTGATCAATGAGTTGTTTGCTTGAAGTTTTTGTAGTGAAACAATACCATTGGAATGGTATTTATAGGCTCCAAAGCCTTACTAGCCGTTAGCAAACTGACTCTTCATTACGGCCATTATCCTCTCACCATTACGTAAGTTAAAGACTTTACGTACGTTAAGCCTCACTTGCTACGTACGTTATCAATACAGCTGATCAGTCCAGTAGCATTCGTTTTATGTGTTACGTATGTTACCCATTATCTATTACGTACGTTAACTTTTGTCAACATATCCATTGCTTGCTGACTATGACATGGCGTCATCTCCAACGTTCATCTCGTTTGAATTCACAAACACTTGGTTACGTACGTTACCAATATCATATTATGTACTTTATGCTCGTCAACTTACGTACGCTATGCAATCTTCATTGCGTATGTTATGTATATGCAGAACACCTTTTTGCGACTTTGATTTCTTCGATGCTTTGCTTCGTCTCTTTGTTGTTTTGTTTTGTGTAACAACTTAATCATCAAAACATTATTAATACATGTATAGAACAAAATATTCCAACATATGTGACTGTTGTCACGGTGACATGTGATTCGGTATGGTTTCCCATTGGGTTATTCACTCGGGTATGTTCTGCGGGAGCATCTGAGGTCCGTGGCTTGTTATAATGGGATGCGAATAATCCTTGGGAATATGTTGTTATGGATGATTGGGTCATGGATCCTGTGGGTTGTAATCGGAATGGTATAATTGGGTCATGGACCCCGTATTTTGTTATTGGAATTGTACTTTTGGAAAATGATCTTGGACGGTGTTCCTAAGGGGTTTCGAAAGCCTGAGAATTCTTAAATCCTAAACGTTTTCAAAACTCCCGAGATCTTAAAAATATTTTCTCAAATTGTATATCGAACTACAGTTCCATTTTTCATTGTTTCGAACGGGTTTATTCAAATAAATTATCTCGGGAAGTCTGTTGTCATTTATGTCTGGATGAGTATTCCCGATCTTATGTTCTTGGAGTATGTTGTGTATGGCCTGTATTTTTATTTTATACTTGCACTAGCAAAACAGTGGAGTTTTGCTAACCCCGTGTCGGGGTGGATGTGTGTATTGCATCCAGGTACTTGCAGGTTGCTGGGGAGCAAATCACAGGATCGGTATGAAGGATGATGGAAGACGACGATACTAATCACATGGAGACCAATCGTTGAGTATTTTGGTAGAGTCTTGTTGTTTGTCTCTCCGTTGTGTTGTTCCCCCATTTTATGGGAATGTTGATGTATTCCAACCCCTATATGTGTATGAGCTGTGAGGAAGAGTATGTATGTTTGATGTGTGTGTTGTGGCAAAAGACCAAAATGGTCTAATGGTTCGTTATTAGCCATGTTGGCATGTATTGTGTTGTTGTGTTTTTCTATATTTAGTCTGGTAGATCCTCACGGAGAGGGTCTGCGGCGCTCTAATATTACCGAGTGGCTTGGGGGTGTTACAGAATATGGTGGCAGAGCTTAGGTTGTGGAAACCTAGGCTGTCAGGTCATGTCGTGTATTGTTGAGACTTGTCCTGTCGGATTTTGTCTCACTGAGTCGTGTCGCGACGCATCGTCTGGAATGTCAGTCGTGATTAGTATCAAGATGCAGCCATAATCTTCGTGCGACCTGTGGATGTAAGTCTCTCTACTATATTGTGCCTTGTGTTATACGAGCTTGTGTGATTCTATATTGTGAGGTGGTGTTTAAATGTGAATTGTGATATGTGACCTATGCTTGTCTGATTCTTGTAGTGCACTGGAATAAAGAGTGATGCCGGTGTATATATATGTATATCTTTGTATAAATCATTTTTACAAGAGTAATGGTTTTGATGTGGTTACACAAGGTAAGTTTATCAGTGTGATATTTTAATGCTTTAAATGTTTTAGGAAGTCACGTAAATTTCATTTTAAAACATCCTTCAAGGGAGGAAAAATTTTTTGATTTTCGTATGATGATCTCAAGGCCGAAAATTTTTTAGAATTCAATTTCATTTTCATCTTGGAATATAGTCTTTCTTTTCAAAACGCGATTTTTTTAAACTCAAACGAGGTCTACAAAATTTACTCAAAACGTGACTCTCGCTTTCAACTTTTTGATTTCATGATTGTCGGTTCGGAGGTATGTAGTGATGATGACATTATTGTTTGGGCAATAATGCTCAAAATTGTGATTAAGTTGGTGGTGTGAACGTTAAGTCATTTTGGATGCACTTATTGTGAGAGTCCTCATTACTGAGAGGTAGGATTTCAGTTTAGATGTTAATTATCTTTTGACGGTTGCTTGTGTGATACTGTAATTATGTGGACAGATGGTGTTGATGTGTGATTGGATTTGATGGTAATGGATTGTGTTTGATGAATTGATAAATTATGTTTGTTGTGTGTGTGTTCGAAAATGCTTTCCTGGAAATTTCATAAACTTGCGCAAGTTGTGGAAAATCAATTTTTGAAAATTATTTGCGATTAAACGGCAGCTTCGTGTGGATTTTTAAAATCATTTGAAATTGGCGATCCGGCCTTGAATTTTCTAATGGAACCCCGATCGTATTGAAAGAGTTGTTTTAAAGTACCTTTGGACATTTTGTAAAATGTTACCGTCGTTGATTTTTGTGTAGTGTTGAGAGGATTTTCGGAAAATGATTTTTTAGTGTATTGTTTTATTTTCAAATAATTCGAGTACATAATTTAAAAAAAATCTCTCACACCATAAAAATTTGTATATTTCAAAATCCAATACGATTTTTATTTTCAAAAATATATTGTGAAAGATGAAAAATCTTACTCGATTTAAACTTCAAACTCGAATTTAGAAAAGTTTTCTGTACTGAACCAGTTATCGTACGCTGATCTTGAGTCACTCCAAAATGATTGTTAATTGGTGGAAATATTTAGTGCATGGTTACCTTGTTTGTTATTAACGGTTATGATGATGCGTAGTGGCATGGTGATTTTGATAATGCCGGTTGCAAGGAAATATTGTTTTGCAAATAATTTCAAAATGAGACGGTTAAAGTCTTTGTTTACAAGTTTTGATAAAACAGTCGCCCGAGGTATCAAAAATATTATCAAATTTTATTTCGGAAAAATATATATATGAATTCCAAAGGTTTCCAAATGATATTATCTAAATGGATACCTCGTGGGGATTTGAGAAGAATGTTATAAATGGTTAATTATATTGGTGTATAGTTATTACGGCCTTGTTTGAACCGGTATGGGTCATAAGACTTTTGTTGATGTGATTATTTAAATGGTTGGTTATGATAGCAAGTTCCGAGTATCGCAATTGTAAATTTTGTATTTGTGTAATTATCCGGAGTGGACACTCTTATCGTGTTGCTATTAGATACCTTATGTCGATATGTTGTGCCATCGTGTTGAGTGCGTATCCGCATAGTATGCCGAGGGGCAGAGGACGCGGTCGTGACCGCGGTACTGATGGTCATGGAAATTAGATGCGGGACCAAGAGAATATTGCCGGGAAGGTTGCTATTCTAGCACTCTGTTCTTGTTGTTTAGGTTTCGGGGACGAAACCTCTTTTAAAGGTGATATGGTGTAATACCCATATTTTTTTCGTTTCCGTATTGTTCGACCCTATCGACTCGTTTGTGTTCGTTGATACTTCTGGCCTTGTGTTGTTTTTTGCCTTTGTCATTCGAGCGAGTTTTGATATTGTTCCAGACTGATCTGTTTATCGTTGTGACCTTTCCAAGTTCGGTTCGATTTCCTGTAAACCTTGTGTGAAATTAACACCTCGTGGTTCCTACAAGTTCTTTTAATGCCTTGAGTATGAACTTCGGATTTGTTGTTCGATTGTTGTTTTTTTGTTCGATCATAGTTGTTCGATTGTGGCCGATTTGATCGTTGGCGTTCAATCATTATTGCTCGATCGTTATTATCCGATTGTTATCATTTGATTTTGCATCGTAATTCCCTTAAGTTCAATAAATTGTCCTCGTATTCAATCTTCCAAACCTTTGGGTTGTTGGAATTTCGTATTTCTTCAGCGATAAACTCGTGTTTTGATTGCTGTGCTGATCGGGTTGGTCAATCATATTGATTTTTGTTTGTTACGGTGTAGCGATATGGATGGTAGCAATCACGTACAACATGGGGTTAGTTGTGGGTTGTCAACAACCGATAACGTGTGTTATCTGAGATTGCCTTGCGTCGATTATTTCATGTTTTATGTTTCGGGGACGAAACTTCTTTTAAGGGGGGTAGAATATAATACCCGTATTTTTCATTTTTATATTTTTCCGATTCTAGTGACGCTTGTGTTCATTGACATATTTTGGACATGTTTGTTCAGCACTTTTTATCATACAAGTGAGTTTTGATATTTCTTTGGATTAAACGGCATACTATTTCGACCTTTCCACATTTAGGTTCGACTTTGTACATTCACCATAAATTCCATAAAAATCCAAAAAATCTAAAATTTTACAGCATTGTAGAGAATTGAGATAGTTTTCCAATGGTTCAAATGGCGAGTCAATCGGAGTCCGGATGAAGGAGTTATGTTGAAATAGAAGATTATACTTTCACCCTGGTACAGTGACACGGGCCGTGTCGTACTATTTTAGAAAACAAAAACTTTCTGGACAGGTGACACGACCCATGACCCGACTGTGTCATGTGACACGATCGGAAAGTGCTGGAATGCTGAAAATTCGTCCGGATGAGTATAAATAGCCCTCTCTCCATCATTTCTGAAGTGTTCTAGGGCATTTCTTGGAGTTTTCTTCATTCTCCACCTATAATCCTACATCTTGAACTCCAAAATCAAGCCATAAACATGTTCCTAACATTATAGAGTCAAGATATTAAGGTTGTTCTTGAAGAATCATCCATTTCTTGGTTGAATCAAGGTATGTGTTTTGAAGTTCTTCAAGTTCTTTCAAAAGATTCTTATTAGTTCTTGTTTCTAGAATGATTCTTAGGTGTTCTTGGGTTCTTAGATGTTCTTGAGTGGTTTTCATCGATTCTAGCGGGGTAGAGATCAAATTCTTCAACTATATCATTTCTTATACTCAAAATGCCTGCTAGGTGTTCGATGAAAATCCACTTAGAGTATGGATTCGAATTCTACGTGTTATTGTGATTTGAATCAGTAGCCCTGATACGAGTCTTGCTATGTTGATCACTTTAGGTTCGGAAATTGGGGATTCATAGCTCCTGCCCGAATTTTACCAACCTCATTTAATCGTCGAAATACTCAAGGCAAATATCTTGCCCATACATTTCATGTTTCGTAGACGTAACGGTTGATACTTAATTATATGTGTGGAATCCGAATGTCTTAATGAACTTTCAAAAGGATCGGTATATTCTCGATAAATGTTGTTTGTCAAAAGATAACTCTAGCATTTGGGAATAAATGTGCTTTCCTGTATATGTGTATCAGTGTTGTGTTTGTGATTGTATTAGGTGATTGTAGTGGACCTTTTCCATGGGTTGATGATTGTGTATTGATGCGTGTATTCGTCTGGTGAATATGTGGCGTGGTGTGATGTTAGTTGTTACTCCTTTGTAAGGAAATTGTGATGCTTAGTGTTGTTTGGTAATGGTATTTGCTTGTTGTTGTATGATTGTTGTAAGTGATGTGCCACCGGGTAAGATTTGTTGAATCTCCGGGACCCGTTCTTGCTAGTACGGGTCGGGCGCGACCGTAGGGTTATCCAATCGGGTATGTCTTACAGGGACTCCGAGGTTCGTGGCTTGCTAGCCCAATGCCGGAATAACTTGTGGGGTTATCCAATCCGGGTATGTCTTGCGGGGACTCCAAGGTTCGTAGCTTGTTAGCGCGATGCCGGGATAACTTATGATTGTGGTTTGGTTGTGTGATGTACGTGTCATGGGTTTTCCAATCGGGTATGTCTCGCGGAAGCTCCGAGGTTCGTAGCTTGCTAGTGTGACGCCGGGATAACTATGAACGTATGTATGGTTATGGTTATGTGACTGTTGTCACGGTGATATGTGATTTAGTATGGTTTCCCATTGGGTTATTCAATAGGGTATGTTCTGCGGGAGCATCTGAGGTTCGTGACTTGTTAGCACGGGACGCGAATAATCCTTGGGAATATGTTGTTATGGATGATTGGGTCGTGGACCCTGCGGGTTGTAATCGGAATGGTAGAATTGGGTCATGGACCCTGTATTTTGTTATTGGAATTGTACTTTTGGAAAATGATCTTGGGCGGTGTTTCTAAGGGGTTTCGAAAGCCTGAGAATTCTTAAATCCTAAACGTTTCCAAAACTCCGGAGATCTTAAAATGTTTTCTCAAATTGTATATCGAATTACAGCTCCATTTTTCATTGTTTCGAACGGTTTTATTCAAATAAATTATCTCGGGAAGTCTGTTGTCATTTATGTCTGGATGATTATTCCCGATCTTATGTTCTTGAAGTATGTTGTGTATGGCCTATATTTGTATTTTATACTTGCACTAGCAAAACAGTAGAGTTTTGCTAACCCCCGGGGGTGGATGTCTGCGTTGCGTCCAGGTACTTGCAAGTTGCTGGGAGCGAATCACAGGATCGGTACGAAGGATGATGGAAGACGACGATACTAATCACATTTAGACCAGTCGTTAAGTATTTTGGTAGAGTCTTGTTGTTTGTCTCTCCGTTGTGTTGTACCCCCGTTTTATGGGAATGTTGATGTATTCCAACCCCTGTGTGGGTATGAGTTGTGAGGAAGAGTATGTATGTTTGATGTGTGTGTTGTGGCAAAAGATCAAAACGGTCTAAGGTTCGTTATTAGCCATGTTGGCATGTATTTTGTTGTTGTCTTTTTCTGTATTTAGCCTGGTAGATACTCACGGAGAGGGTGTTAGGAATACTTATTAGATTTTCATGATATCATCATTATATTCAAATGTATGTTTAATACTTGGCAAAATGTAAGGAAGAACCAAATGAGTATCTTCCATAGGCCAAACTTTGTTAAGTTATATACTTAGCAAAATGTAAAGAAGAACCAAATGAGTATCTTCTATAGGCCACATAAGTTAGGCTTAAAAATCGGCTAAGTGTAACTCAGTTAAGTATCTATCAGCCGAGTCTTGGTCAACTTAACTGTTCAGATAAGGTTGGCCACAGACGAGTCATATCAGGCAACCCTTATCAGAGAAGTTCTGGTCAACAAATTTAATCAGCGAAGTTGGACCAGAATGCAGTCAAGAAGGAAAGTCAAGTCATCTGAAGTCTGACCATTAGATCAGTCAAGTTCAATCAGGTCAGAAGACTGCAGACAAATCAGCACATTAGAGAAGTCGACATCAGAGAAGGTTGACTGCATATCAGATAGGTTGACCACAGAGAGGTCAGTCAAGTAATCAGCCAAGTACTCCAGTCCACGTCAGCATGCGTTGAATAGTCAATATTTACGGAAAGTCACATGCGGGCAATTAGAGACAGACTGGAGAGATTCCTGAAAAGGATATGAATTAAGTAATTCATAAAGATCCACCATTGGAGACTTTAATCTTATTATATTCAAAAGATTCGGCGCCATCACATGGAAGTATTCACAACAGTCGGAATTGGATTAAAATATGGGAATCCAGCCTTGCAATGTTCAGAAAGAAAAAGAAGGAAGTCTATTTCTCCAACGGACGGATTTGTTACAGATTTTCAACGGCTATGAAGAAATGCTCAAGGATCGACACCTATATATATATCCGAAGATTTGAAGTTGAGCAGTACAATGCGAACAACACTTACAAGCAATCCAAGAAAACAAAGCAAACAATAACATCGTAAGAGCAAGAGTTCAAAAGTTCTTATTTAAAGAAGCTCTTAGTTGGAGAAGACAATCACTCGTGTCTTTAAAACCTGAGTTCGAGGTACTTCACTGGTTGAAGTTCGAGAGACTGTAAAGGCATCCAAGGATCATAGATCAAGAGGTACAAGGCAGTCAAAGAGAGTTGCAACGGCAAGGAATTTCACTGGTTGGAAGCTGTTATAATTGGTTGAATCACTGTAATATTTATCACTGGTTGAGAATTATAGTGAATTCATCTCCAACTGGTTTGGAGAAAAGTGGATTAGTAGAGGATTACCCCACCTCTGAGACCACTATAACTGCCTGCGTGTTTTACTGCTTTCATCATCATACTTAACTGCTGCATTCATACTTAAGTGTTCCATTAATTATTTCTGTATTCGTCATCAGTTGACTTCCGCACTTACATTGACTACAGACGACTCTAAGTCATCTGTACCATCAGCTGAGAAACTCATCCTTTGTGGAAAAGAGTTTTAATAAGTCTATTCACCCCCTAGACTTATTCCTAGACGACTTGTGACCTACAAGTGGTATCAGAGTGGTTGGTTCAATATTTCAAAAACCAGATCCATATATCGAGGATATATTTTAAGCTCATTTTAGAAATGGAACACATGCATTCTAGATTACCTGCTTTTTCAGTTTACGAGTATGATCTTTGGAAAATAAGGATGCAGGGACACTTATCTTCAATCCATGACGACATGTGGTGCATCATAGAGGACGGTCCATTCATCTTTCAGAAGGACAACACTCCTGAGGAGATTGCAGCCGGAAAGCCATAGAAGATCCCAAAGAAGAGGACGGAGCTGACCATTGAAGAAAGAAAGCTGGCCGACCTTGACAATCGGGCCAGAGATGTGCTGTATCAAACTCTTGATAAATCAACAATGGTTAAGATCAAGAACTGCAAAAATTCCAAGGAGATTTGGGACACCCTTGCGGTGATGTGAGAGGGTTCAGAGCTGATCAAAGAAAACAAGTTGTCAATTGCTACCCAGAAATTTGACAACTTCAAAACGAAGTCCGGAGAATCTATAGACCAGGTGGACACAAGGTTCATAGAGATCATCAATGAAATCAACTCTCTTGGAAAATCATATGGCAACAGGGAGATGGCCTTGAAGGTGCTAAGATCTCTTAGTCCCGAATGGAGTATGAAGGCGGTGGCCATGAGGGAATCCAAATACCTCAACAAAATAAAAATCCAGGAGCTGTTCTCCGATCTAAAGGCTTATGAATTCGAACTCCCAAGTTCATCATCTACCGAGCCTGCAGAGAAGGGAATAGCCTTTGCAGCCGAGTCCCCCGCCAAGAACCTACCTAATGTCAAACCTCCAAATCCACTCGATTTCGAGGAAGAAATGGCATTCATAATGCAAAGGTTCAGCAACTTCAGAAAGAATTACTCCAAATACAAGAAGAACTATAAGGAGAATCCCAGGAGAAATCAAAAAGCTGGAAGCTGGAAGGTGGAGTGTTATAATTGCCACAAGACAGGACACATCCAAATCGACTGTCCTGACCTCAAGAAGGACGAGAGCAAGAAGGAGGTGAGCAGAAAAGAAGACCGAAGGAAGGCCCTCATTGGAGAAGACCATGAGCGTGTAGAATCAAGCAGCGGATTCTTCTCTGATGATGATGAAGAATATGATTGTCTGATGGCCAACCTAGCTGATGAAGAGGTAACATCTAAACCCTCAATTTCAAATAATAACAGCTCAGACATGTCACACGACATGGACTTAAACGAGTCTGTAAATCAGCTTCTCAAAGATTTTGAGAGATTAAAATCTGCACACCAAACTGTATCAGCCGAGAGGACCCAGTTGCAAGATGAGAATGGGCAGCTGAAAAATGATTTTGAAAAATTCAGCCTAGAATTGAATAAAACCAAAGCTAATCTTAAAAAACAGGCTGCAGACAACTCTACAAACCTGGATGATAATACCACAGCTGAGATAAAACGATTAACTGTTTTGAATAGTGAAAAATCAGCTGCACTTGCTCATGTCAAAGCTGAGTTTGCAAAACTGACTCAGCTAAGTAAAACTCGGGCGAAGGAAATAACCTCCCTGAAGGCATCTCTAACCCTGGATGAATTGTGTACGAATAAAAGACCATTATATTCCAGATCAGGACTTAGATATGACCCCTACACTCCCTCTAGTTGTAAAACCACTTTCATCAAGGGAGAAACAATTGTCTCGTCTGCTGAGTCAATATACAAACTTGTATTTCAAAATAGGCAACAGCCAAGTCACAGGTCTAGGCTGCAGCCAAGGTATACAAGGCAGCCACCTAGACATGAGACTAGGCAATGGCTAAGGCAGAAGCAGCAGCCCAGACAACATGCCCATTATTATCAAACACTCCCCAAAAACAGATTTCAAAATGAAAGGGGCAAATGGAAACCTCAAGGTTATCCTAATTTTCAAAATGAACAGGTGTGGAGAACTCAAAGAATTAATAAATGGTCTTAGTCAAGATTTAGGCATGGCCCACACCATCAGTTTTATGATGCATATCCGGTATACAATCCCAACAGAGGATATAGGCCCAGACAATACACACCTTTTAAGGGTAATAACAGCAACTTTCACAATCCCAGGAGAAACCAGTTCTCCAGGAAACCAACTAACCCCCGAGGTGTAACACCCCAAACTAGGCGGATATTACAGTGCCGTGGATCCCCGACTGGGACCCACCAGGCAAATGAAAAGAATGAATTACACAGGATAAATGTAGTACCGAACCACATTACAACACTAATTACTCCGATGAGGAGTTTAATTACAACATACCAGGACAATACCGAATACTAGTGTATTTTATATGAAGATAAAATACACAACACCGAATGAAACAGAGTATCCAAATGAAAATCTGCAGCGGAAGATAAATGACAATAATATGAATAACTGAAAGATCGGGGGGCCCTACTAGTATCACTGGGACTCCTCGACGTCAGCGTGTTCTCCCCGTGTTTTTGCCTTGCCAAGACCTGAAAAACAAAATCCCCAAACGGGGTCAGTTACAAAGAACAACAATCCTCAAGGGTTGAAAATACACAATCATGATTATATCTGAAGTTATGAAATATCCTGTCGAAACATACGCAATCAAACATGCTATATGAATCAACTAACATTACGGCTCAAAGGGTGGTGCCACACTACGCCCGGGATGGAAATGTGTTCGTGCACAAGCCACCAACGAGTATCGATCGAATACACGTGTGGTCTTGTACCTGTCGATCTCACGAGGCATATGACTCGTGTGGGCGATCGATGTGAGGCCAACAACCAACACATGACTTAAACGTGCCCGACATGAAAATCCAACACATACCAACCGGCACGCCAGTATGACCCGGAATGCCACGATATAACAAAAGTGACATCGAAAATGAATAATGACTCACCGAGATGGAATGATAGTGAAATAAATGACACCTCAATGAAATGATTGGAACCGTCGTTCCTTATGACTGAAGTGATTAATTGACAGTAACAAGTTTGATACGGTTAATACAATGATGAATGAGTTATGATTATGAATGAACAACAACAAAAGGGATGAATATCCTTTTAACCGAGTAAGAATTAACTTACACAACACCGGTGACAATTATCCTTCCACGAACAACGTCCTAATTGAGATATCGGTCGCTCGAACAACCTTGAATAATACAATTACCAACAATCCGTTCAATATACGAATCAAACACGAATATAACGAACTCAAAACGTCGATACGACTAAACCAAGTCCATTGAGGCATTAAATCAAACATGTTGCGGCCAAACTCCGATTGTTTACAATCAAACCTCAATATACCAATATCAAATCCCCCAAGAAGTGTTTCAAACCAACAAAACATCTTCAATACGATTAATAATCCAAAACGAATATCCAAAAACGTGATTATAACGACAATTAATCGAAAACCCCCAATTCCAACTCGATATTCAAAGTGTTCTTGAATAATCCCTCAATAATCCAATGAATCATTATACAAACTCATAATCATATACATATCCCTTCATATAACATGATTATAACGTCCAAAACATCATATCTCAACACAAAATCGAAACCCAAGATGTAGAAGAAACTACCTCTTGAAGATCCAACCACTTCGATCCGATGAACACGAGTTAAATCGTGTAACACCCCAAACTAGGCGGATATTACAGTGCCGTGAATCCCCGACTGGGACCCACCAGGCGAATGAAAATGATGAATTAAATAATATAATTGTAGTATCGAACCACATTATATTACCAAATACTCCGATGAGGAGTTTAAGTACAACACACCAGGACAATACCGAATACTAGTATATTTTATATGAAGATAAAATACACGACACTGAATGAAACGGAGTATCCAAATGAAAGTCTGCAGCGGAAAATAAAGGACAATAACATGAATAACTGAAAGATCGGGGCCCCCTACTAGTATCACTGGGACTCCTCGACGTCAGCGTGTTCTCCCCGTACTTTTGCCTTGCCAAGACCTGAAAAACAAAATCCCCAAACGGGGTGAGTTACAAAGAACAACAATCCTCAAGGGTTGAAAATACACAATCATGATATATCTGAAGTTATGAAAAATTCTTAATTATGAATTACGCTGAAGAGGATTACCATAGTATGCCCGTAGTGTTCTGTGCGAGTGTACAAGACGAATGACCGGACACACCCGTCCTTGTACCTAATTAGTCTCACGGTGTAACGCTTTCCGTGTGCGGTCGATGTATCGGTGAACCCAATACATAACCATCGTGTGCCCGACTAAAAATTCCACACAGCAACACCCGGCCACGCAATATGAACCCAGAAGGTCATATGAACGAGAATGACCATAATGAATATCAATGAATAATAATTAGACAAGGCCAAGATGACTCACCGATATGAATGTAAATAGTGACGTGATTGATAACCCAATGAAATGATTTGGAACCGTCGTTCCTCGTGAATGAAATGATTATTCGACAATTACAGGTCTCAAAATGATTAATATTATGATGAATGAATTATGATTATGAGTAATCAACAACAAAAAGGAATGAATATCCTTTTAACCGAGTAAGAATTAACTTACTCAACAACGATGAAGAATATCCGTCCACGAACAACGTCCTAATTGAGATATCGGTCGCTCGAACAACCTTGAATAAATACAATTACCAACAATCCGTTCAATACACGAATCAAACACGAATATAACGAACTCGAAACGTCGATACGAATAAACCAAGTTCATTGAGGCATTAAATCAAACACGTTGCGGCCAAACTCCGATTGTTTACAATCAAACCTCAATATACCAATATCAAATACCCCAAGAAGTGTTTCAAACCAACAAAACATCTTCAATATGATTAATAATCCAAGACGAATATCCGAAAACGTGATTATAACGATAATTAATCGAAAACCCCCAATTTCAACTCGATATTCAAAGTGTTCTTGAATAATCCCTCAATAATCCAATGAATCCTTATACAAACTCATAATCATATACATATCCCTTCATATAACATGATTATCGCGTCCAAAACATCATATCTCAACACAAAATCGAAATCCAAGATGTTGAAGAATTTACCTCTTGAAGATCCAACCAATTCGATCCGATGAAAACGTGTAAAATCGACTATCCAAGCTTTCCAATGAATCAAGATGATGAAATCCGAACACACAAGTGATTGATGATGACAAAATATCTCCCTCAAGCTTTTCTCTCTCGTATGAAGGTGGAAGAAATGGAAGAAATGAGCTGAAATGCTCAAAAAACGAATTTATAGGGGTTGACTCGTCTGACAGACTCGACCGTGTCCGCCTGACACGGTCGCGGTGTGTCCTGCTTGACACGGTCGCGGCGCGAAGGGGCCTACCGATAGTGACCTGTCCGATAGTGACTCGGTACCGCGCGGCGCTCGGCATTGACTCGACCGTGTCCTGGAACACGGTCGGGCGTCTGGGCAGTCGGTTCTGGCTTATCCGGAAGGGTTCGACTCGGCCGTGCGAGCGACACGGTCGAGTCCTGTGGCGAGACTTTGGCATTTCCGGACGAAATGCAGACGGCCATGTCGGACGACACGGCGAGTTGATCGGTCAGCGATGATTGGCAATAAGCGAAAAAATGAGCGGGTGAGCTAAAACGACCATAACTCTCTCGTCCGGACTCCGATTGACTCACCGTTTGAACCATTGGAAAGCTAACTCGATGCTCTATAATATTGCAAAGATTCAGAATTTTTGGAGTTACCAAAAATTAATGGTGATCTAACAAAGTCGAACTCATATGTGGAAAGTTGAAACAATGAACAATAACGATACACAACTCGAATTTTCTCCGAACGGTGAACACGGGTGAATGAACATGATTGATGAACGATTATAAATGAGTGAAAATCCACTGAGTGACAATCACCGAATGAAATTACTGAATGATAATGACTGAATTACAACCGGGTATTACATACACCCCCCTTAAAAGAGTTTCGTCCCCGAAACTAAGGGTCAAACAACTCGGGATAACCCTCCCGCATACTATCCTCGGTTTCCCAAGTAGCCTCTTCGACTCCGTGTCTGTACCACTGAATCTTGACCAAAGGGATCGTCTTGTTCCTCAACTGTTTGATTCGCCGCTCCAATACTCGTACAGGACGCTCCTCGTACGAATGATCATCCGCGACCTCGATTTCGTCGAACTGAAGTATGTGACTCGGGTCGGCAACATACTTCAGTAACTGAGAGACATGAAACACATTATGAATTCGGCTCAACGCCGTAGGTAACGCCAATCGATAAGCTAACTCGCCTACTCGATCCAAAATTTCAAACGGTCCAATGAATCTCGGAGTCAACTTCCCCCGTTTTCCAAAACGGAAAATACCTTGACTCGGGGATACCTTGACCAAAACATGGTCACCCGTCTCGAACTCTAGTGGTCGACGACGATTATCTGCATATGATTTCTGTCGACTCTGAGCTGTCAACATACGACTCTTGATCAAAGCTACCTTCTCCCGGCGGCTATAAGCATATCGGGTTCGGTGCCGATTGATTCTGACAAGTCATCCCAACACAAGGGAGATCGACAACGACGACCGTACAAGGCCTCGTAAGGTGCCATCTTAATGGAAGCATGCCAACTATTATTATACGTGAACTCGATCAATGGTAGTTGGGCTTCCCAATTGTCCTTCCAATCGAGGACGCATGCCCTCAACATGTCCTCTAATGTCTGTATAGTCCTCTCTGATTGTCCGTCGGACTGAGGATGAAAGGCGATGCGAGATTGAGCCGAGTTCCCATAGCACGATGGTGATTTCCAAAAATGAGACACAAATCGTCCGTCACGATCGGAAACGATACTCTTAGAGTACCGTGCGGTCTTACTATCTCCTTGATGAATAACTGGGCCAGTCTCTCGGGACCCCACGTATCCTTGATCTCAAGGAAATAAGCTGATTTAGTTAAGCGGTCCACAATCACCCAGATCGTATTCATGCCACGACGACTCGTCGGCAAACTCGTGATGAAATCCATAGAAATGTCTTCCCACTTCGACTGGAATAGGGAGAGGTTTGACATACCCGCCGGTCGCTGATGTTCAATCTTGACTTGTTGGCAAGTTAAGCATCTCGAAACAAATTCCGTGACTTCTCGCTTCATATTACTCCACCAGTAATTTTGTTTCAGGTCTTTATACATCTTGCTAGACCCCGGGTGAACAGAATAAGGGGTAGCATGAGCTTCTCTCAAAATCGAGTTTTTCAACTCGTCATTCGCCGGTACGCACAACCGGTTCTTAAACCTCAAAAGTCCATCCTCGTGGACCACGAATCCAGGGGCTTTCCCCTGAGCCACATCCTCACGGATGCGCAACAATGAAGGGTCTGAACTCTGATTCTCTCTGATTACCTCCTCAAGTGACGATGAAATCTCTAACATACAAAGTTGTCCACAGATTGGCTGAGCGGACCTCGATCTCGGGTCTAAGGAATTCCTGCTGAAGCTCCTTCTGAACTGTTAAACGAGCAAGCATCTGCTCCTGAACGGACTTACGACTCAAGGCGTCGGCGACAACGTTCGCCTTGCCCGGGTGGTAAAGGATCTCAATATCATAATCCTTGATTAGTTCTAACCACCGCCTCTGTCGCATATTTAACTCCTTCTGAGTAAATATATACTTTAAACTTTTATGATCGGTGAATATTTGACAAGTGACGCCATAAAGGTAATGACGCCAAATCTTCAAAGCGAACACCACGGCTGCTAGCTCAAGGTCGTGTATCGGATAATTAACCTCGTAAGGTCTCAACTGCCGTGAAGCATAGGCAATAACCTTCCCGTTCTGCATGAGTACACATCTGAGACCCTGTCCGGACGCATCACTATAAACCACAAATCCTTCCGTCCCCTGCGGCAAGGAAAGTACAGGTGCTGACATTAACCGGCTCTTGAGTTCCTCAAAACTCTGTTGGCACGCGTCAGACCACGTGTATTTCTTATCCTTCCGTAAAAGGTTCGTCAAGGGTTGAGCGATTTTAGAAAATCCCTCCACAAATCGCCGATAATAACCCGCTAAACCGAGGAAACTTCGGATTTCCTTAACGTTCTTCGGAGGTAGCCAATCTCGAATAGCCTCCGTCTTCTGAGGATCGACACGAACTCTGTTTGATGAAATTACATGTCCGAGAAAAGTCACTTCGGACATCCAGAACTCACATTTGGAAAACTTCCCATAAAGTCGTTCTCGTCTCAACACGTCGAGCACTTGATGAAGATGAAACTCGTGTTCCTCTCGGTCACGAGAATAAATCAAAATGTCATCGATGAAGACAACAATAAACTGATCCAAAAAGTCGACGAAAACCCGATTCATTAACTCCATGAATACCGCAGGTGCATTAGTCAATCCAAACGGCATAACCACAAACTCATAATGACCATAGCGTGTTCGAAACGCCGTCCTCGCGATGTCCGACTCTCGGATCCGCAACTGATGATATCCAGATCTTAAGTCGATCTTGTAAAATACTGAAGCTCCCTGAAGTTGATCTAAGAGATCATCAATACGGGGTAGGGGATACTTATTCTTGATCGTCACCCTGTTCAACTCCCGATAATCAATACATAAGCGAAATGAACCATCCTTCTTCTTGACAAACAATACTGGTGCTCCCCACGGGGACGCATTCGGTCGAATATAACCCTTCTCGAACAACTCCTCAAGTTGGTTCTTTAACTCCTGCATTTCGGTCGGGGCCATCCGGTACGGTGCCTTCGATATCGGGGACGTACCAGGCTCCAACTCAATCGTGAATTCCACATCCCTCTGTGGAGGCAACCCAGGTAACTCATCTGGAAAAACATCGGCATATTCCCTCACCACCGGAATATCCGTCAACATTACGGATGACTTCTCGGTTTTGGCCATATAGCACCAATAACCGACACATCCCTGATTGAGTAATCTTACTGCTTTCATCAAATTAATGACCTTACCCGAACAGCCGGGATTACCTCCCTGAAACACACATTCAACCCCATCGTCTGAAATGATAGTGATTATACGCTTACGGACACTAATGATGGCATCATGACAATCCATCCAATCAATACCCAAGATGACGTCGTCTCTCGGCAAATCTACCATGATTAGGTCCACTGGACATACACGACCATGAAGCTGAATCGGACAATTCTGAATCTCACGATTACCGATGATTCGTCTACCATCAGGTAGACTAATGACATAAGGCTCACAACTAGTAGCACTACCCAGACGTAGTCTACTCAAACATGATTCGGAAATGAATGAATGCGATGCACCAGTATCAAAAAGGGTACACACAGGTTGAGATAGAATATCGAGTGTACCTGAGATCATTCGGGCCTCGGGATCATCGGTCTTCTTCATCTCATAAATCCGGGGCTTGCTAGTCCCGGCACCGGACGCTCCCGTCTGATGGCTAAAAGCTCCACCTTTAGTCGCCCCTGTCGTTTTAAACGACGCTGATTGAGTGGCCTGATTCTGAACGGCTGACTGCTTAGGGGCCTGGGATGACGTCTGAGTAGGTTTGGAGTCCCTACGGCAAAAACGGGCCTTATGCCCAGCAATCCCACAATTATGACACGTGATAGTCTGTCGAGGACACTTGGTACTGAGGTGACCAAGCTCCCCACAGTTAAAACAGGTGATGGCGGCGCCGCTCGAGGCGAGATTCCGCGGGTTTAGGCGACACAGAGGTCGCTCGTAAAGCGAGATCCCGCACGGGGTTTCTTGAAGGTTGTCCGACCGCCTTGATCGATTACGGTTCTTCGATTTCTTGCTAGCGACGAAGGTTGCCGCTAGCAATTTCCTTAGCGTAAGTTCATAAGTGAGAGCTTTCGATGAATTCGCCAACGTGGTGCAATTATGATTAAGCAAATCGTAATCTCATACGTGGTTTCAGCCTCTTGCTGAAATACTTAATCTTATCCGCCTCGGAATGAATGATGAATGAGGCGAACGGAAGAAGTTCCTGAAATTTCTCGGCAATGGCGAGAACATCCGCGTCTGATGAGGGGTCGGGAGTGAGTAACTCTGACAGCTTGGCCTCTCTGAGTGGGGCCGGATAATACCTCTCCATCATGAGAGTCTTGAACTGATCCCAAGTACACGATCCTTCGGTGGGCTTCAACGATAACCACCAAGAATGAGCGCTCTTACCCAGATAGTAAGCCACAACTGAAACTTTGTGTCCTTCGGGACACTCTACCATCGCAAATAGCTTCTCGAAGTGTTCGAGCCAATGAACAATATCCGCCGGCTCAGATGAGCCTTCAAAAGTAGGTGGCCTTTGGCGAGAGATGTCGCCGATGATACTGCTCACATTCCTCTCTTGCCTCTGAGGTGGCGGCGGAGGAGCCTGTTGATTTTGATTAGCTGAATTTTGCATCGTCTCCATTAGTTGTGTCATCTGAGTCATCTGGGCCATCATGCCCTGCATAAAGGCGAGTGGATCGATCCGAACACCTTCTGACTGAGCCGTGTCCCGGGTACGACTCCCCGAAAGTGAATGATCATGCCCTGGTGAATGAGTGGCAGCGTCACTGCTAGATGAGTTAACATTATTCCTCGCGTTCGCACGTGTGTTCGCACGAGTTCTCGGGATTCGGCCCGCACCACGGCCTCGTCCTCCGCGTCCTCTTCTTGCTCTCTCCATACTGAAGTAGGAAAGTCACATGATGATTATAATCCCCGCATGGATATCACGTTATGATTATGACATGAGATGATGAAAATGAGCATACACGCTCTAACACAGTGATTACATGAATGATTAACTGAAGTGACATGATTATCTAATGAAATTATTGGAATGATTATCTTGAACAGGTTAACAAGATTAATTATATGATCTTCCAAATCAACAACTGAGTAATGAAATGAATTGAGTAATTAGTGCGTTAAAATGACCATCCTGGTCAAAATGAAAATGATGTTTGAGGATTGTTAACTACTGAATTATGAATGAATGATTATTGCCAGAAATTATACCCTGCTAAAGAAATCTTACAGTTCTTGGTCTGATTGGCTCGGCATTTGTACAGGTCACACGTGACGCGAAAGTCCAATGATACTAGTCTGATGACGATGATTTCAAATGCGACATGACTCGGAAGGTAGTATTCAAAACCACGCTCCGATACCAACTCTGTAACACCCCAAACTAGGCGGATATTACAGTGCCGTGAATCCCCGACTGGGACCCACCAGGCGAATGAAAATGATGAATTAAATAATATAATTGTAGTACCGAACCACATTATATTACCAAATACTCCGATGAGGAGTTTAAGTACAACACACCAGACAATATCAATACTAGTATATTTTATATGAAGATAAAATACACGACACTGAATGAAACGGAGTATCCAAATGAAAGTCTGCAGCGGAAAATAAAGGACAATAACATGAATAACTGAAAGATCGGGGCCCCCTACTAGTATCACTGGGACTCCTCGACGTCAGCGTGTTCTCCCCGTACTTTTGCCTTGCCAAGACCTGAAAAACAAAATCCCCAAACGGGGTCAGTTACAAAGAACAACAATCCTCAAGGGTTGAAAATACACAATCATGATAAATCTGAAGTTATGAAAAATTCTTAATTATGAATTACGCTGACGAGGAGTACCATAGTACTCCTGTAGTGTTCTGTGCGAGTGTACAAGACGAATGACCGGACACACCCGTCCTTATACCTAATTAGTCTCACGGTGTAACGCTTTCCCGTGTGCACGGTCCAATGTATCGGTGAACCCAATACATAACCATCGTGTGCCCGACTAAAAATTCCACACAGCCACACCCGGCCACGCAATATGAACCCAGAAGGTCATATGAACGAGAATGACCATAATGAATATCAATGAATAATAATTAGACAAGGCCATGATGACTCACTGATATGAAAGTAAATAGTGACGTGATTGATAACCCAATGAAATGATTTGGAACCGTCGTGTTGGGGTTTTCTATGCATCGAATACAAAATAATCGGAGTAAAAACGCAGCGGAACAATAAATGTGAAAACCCAATTTAGGATCGCATGCAGTAATTTAATTGTTTAATTAAAGAGTTAATCGAATTACCTTAATCCGATTGAACAATTCTAGATCCGGACTAGAAGCAGATGAATATCTCCTTCCTCTTTTGGTGATCCACACACGAACAATTCCACAAGCCGGATTGCTAGATCCTTACGAATAATATTGATAAATAGTACAACACAAATTCCTTACTAGAAGGATTGTACTATTGATCAAGATCAACTAAGGGAAGAGGGACGACCGACTCCGTTCTCCTACAATATGATGTAGATGGCCGATTTTTCTTCTTCTTGAAGGGCCGATTTTAGGTCTTGTATTCTTAGTTCCAACTCCTTGTCCAAGACCTTATATTTATACTAAGTAAACCCTAGATTCAATAATCTAGTATTTACTTAGTTGCCCCTCAACTTATTAAATAATACAATATATATAATATCCAATATTATATATATTACTTATTATTTAATCTCCTTATAAATATAATATCAATATTATATTTATTATTCCCAGTTGATATTTATTCCTACTTGTCTATAATTGTCGTATGTGCGACCCAAAAGGCTTATATTATGTTGGCAATTATTTAATACCTTATTAAATAATAAATCATAAGCGGCCTCTAGCAAGACATTATGATTACCCAAATAATATAAGTTAATAGTCCATTAAACCTTTTAACGTGTCAAATCCCTTTGTCACGCGATATCATATTTGAACTAAGTCATGGAGTCTGTCATACTTATTTATGTTCAAATGCTTTCTCGATCTTAAGTAGGTGATTGAATCAAATGACTCTTCATTTGAGCATGGCCATGCATTTCCTTGATCCTACTTATCGAGGCCCAAGATATCTCTCTCACTTAAGAGAGGACAAATCCCCATCTTGATTATTCATTGCCCTCTACATGACTTCCACTAATCCCGATCGCTAACCTTTATGATCACCATGTTTGAGATGACGTTGGATTACGTCAAGGCATATGATTATCATGTTGGACTCTATGATAATCTCAGTTCAAGGATTTATTGACATACTGTATTGAGATTCACTTATGACATTTCCATGCAGTGATCTCAATGCGGGTCGGTCCAGTATTAGTTCTCCAACCAATACCCACAAGATTGATCCGTACCATACGCATAATCATCCGATGATTATCAATCAAACTTATACTAGTATATTAATCACTTGAGTCTCTACTCAACGCGATTTTACCAGGGACATTTGAATAATCTTATTATTCGTGAATAACTATTATTCGATTATTATAATATTAAAACATGCACACATTATAATAATCAACGAGAAATAAATGATATCAAATAACTTTATTTAAATGTGACAATTACAAATCTAGGCACATCGAATGTCCTAGGGCACTATTCCCAACAATCTCCCACTTGCACTAGGACCATTCATTCATGACTTTTAGTCCTATCGCTCTAGCATGCTCAACATGCTTTCCTTGTGAGAGAGGCTTAACCTCTTACAGCCAGCTCGTTTCCCACCCCTCCATAAACTAGGAAATCATCCTTAGTTCTTCTCAAGTACTTTAGGATGGTTTTCACTGCTGTCCAGTGACTTTCACCTGGATTCGATTGGTATCGACTTGTCATACTAAGAGCAAACGATACATCTGGTCGAGTATAAATCATGGCATACATGATCGATCCAATAGCCGAAGCGTATGGTATCTTGCTCATACGGGCTCGCTCATCGAGTCTTAGGACTCGAGTCTCACTCGGATGAATGCCATGTGACATTGGCAGAGTCCTCTCTTGGAGTCTTGCATATTGAACCTCTTCAATATTTTATTAATGTATGTACTTTGACTCGGACCAATCAATCTCTTTGATCTATCTCTATAGATCTTTATCCCAAGAATGTAAGCAGCTTCTCCTAAGTCTTTCATTGAGAAACAACTTCCCAACCAAGTCTTGGTATGCGCAAGGTGGGAATGTCATTTCCAATGAGTAATATGTCATCTACATATAAGACTAAGAAAACAACTATTCTCCCACTAACCTTCTTGTACACACAAGGTTCATCTTCATTTTGAATGAATCCAAACTCTTTGTGAGTTTCATCAAAACGAAGATTCCAGCCTCGAAGCTCGCTTCAATCCATAAATGGATCTTTGAAGCTTGCAAACCTTTTTAGAATTTTACGGATGAACAAAACCTTCGGGTTGTGTCATGTACACATCCTCGAGTAAGTTTCCATTAAGGAATCTGTTTTGACATCCATTTGCCATATTTCATAATCATAGTATGCGGCAATGGCAAATAAAATTCTAATTGATTTAAGCATGACTCTTGGCGAAAAGGTCTCATCATAGTCAACACCATGAATGCATGCATAACCTTATGCCACTAGTCTAGCTTTATAGGCTTGCAGATTATCATCCATGTCTTTCTTCTTTTTATAGACCCATTTGCACCCAATGGTTTTAACACCCTCAGGTGGATCTATCAAGTTCCAAACTTGATTGTCATACATGGATTGCATCTCAGACTTCATGGCTTCTATCCATTCCTCGGACTCTGGTCCTGAAGCAGCTTCTGTATAGGTACTAGGCTCATCATCTATGAGCGATGCATCATCATCCTCTGTTACGAGATAACCATATCTCTCAGGTTCATGTCGCATCCTATCAGATCTGCGTGGGACTTGTGTACTTTGAATGGGCTCTTCAACTGTTTGTTGAGCTTGTTCGGTTTCCATCGGTGAAGCGATGTCTTCTTGTGGTTCTCGATTTTCCTCGAGAATTACTCTTCTCCCACTGTCTCTTTTGGAAATAAATTCCCTTTCTAAGAATACGGATTTCGAGCAACAAACACTTTGTTCTCTGCGGGCTTGTAAAAGTAATATCCTTTAGTTTCCTTAGGATATCCCACAAATAAACATCTTTCGAATCATTGCCGGTTGTCAAACACTTGGCGCCTTACGACGCTTCGCAACCCTGCATCTTTAGAAAAGACAAGTTTGGTCTTTTACCAGTCCATTTCTCAAATGGTGTCTTTTCAACCGCTTTAGATGGAACACGGTTAAGGGTGAATGCTGCTGTTTCTAAGGCGTGGCCCCAAAATGATAATGGAAGCTCTGTTCGACTCATCATGGATCGAACCATATCTAATAAAGTTCGATTCCTCCTCTCGGACACTCCGTTATCCGAGGTGTGCCGGGAGGAGTAAGTTCTGAAACAATTCCACAACTCCTAAGATGATCATCGAATTCTTGGCTCAATTATTCCCCACCTCGATCGATCGAAGGGCTTTAATTGTCTTGCCAAGTTGATTACAGACTTCATTTTGGAATATTTTGAACATTTCAAAAGATTCATGTTTATACTTCATAAGATAAACATATCCATATCGGCTAAAATCATCGGTGAATGTAATGAAGTATTGGTATCCGCCTCGGCATGAGTGCTAAGAGGTCCGCACACACTGCATGTATTAGGCCTAATAGATCACTAGCCCTTTCTCCATGACCGGTGAAAGGATTCTTCGTCATCTTGCCCAATAAACAAGATTCGCATGTCCCATATGATTCATAGTCAAAAGAGTCTAAAAGTCCATCATTATGGAGTTTAGAAATGCGTTCTCGTTTATGTGACCAAGTCGACAATGCCATAAGTAAGTCGGATTAGAATCATTGAGCTTAGGTTTCTTGGATGCAATGTTATAGACTTCCAAAGTGTCGGACTCATCTAGATCAATATTGTAAAGGCCGTATATAACTGCGGTACCATAAAGCAAGTCATCAAAGAAAATACGAATGATCTTATTCTTAATAAGAAAAGCGTAACCTTCACAATCTAATGTAGAAAGCGAAATAATATTCCTATTCATAGCGGGAACATAATAGCAATTGTTCAAAACTAACGAAGCCCATTGGGCAAAACTAGATCATAAGTTCCTACGGCTAGTGCGGCAACTCTTGCTCCATTGCCGACTCTTAGATCTACTTCCCTTTCTTGATTCTCTCTGCTTCTCAACCCCTGAACATTTGTACAAATGTGAGATCCACATCCAGTATCAAATACCCAGGAGTTAGAGGTAGATAAGTTAACTTCTATAACAAAAATAAATGATGCAGTATCACATCCCTTTGTACGATTTAGCTCTTCCAAGTAAATCTTGCAATTTCTTTTCCAATGTCTGGTTTATTGCAATGATGGCAATTTCCATCTTTGGGAGCTTTAGCCTTGAAACCCGGCATAGTAGGGTCATTTGATTTGGCATATTTTGCCTTACCCTTGCCCTTTCTTTTGTTCTTAAAGTATTTCCCTTTTCTGACCATCAACACATTGTTTGGTTTCTTCTTAATATTACGCTCGGCCGTTTTAAGCATCCCATGCATTTCGGCAATGGACTTCTCCATCTCATTCATATTATAGTTCATAATGAACCGACCGAAACTTTCGGCAATGAGTTTAGGATCACATCCGTGGAGTGCTCCTTAGAAAGTGGAAAACCAAGCCTTTCAAGATGATCAATATATCCTTTCATCTTGAGCACGTGAGCGCCGATGATGTCCCCTCAACCATCTTGCAAGCATACAAGGCTTGAAAGGTCTCATACCTCTCTTGCCTAGCATGCTTCGAGAAAGTTTCCTTGAGGTGAGCATTTAGCTCATAAGCTTCCATCTCCTCCAGATTCTTCAAGTTACGGACAAATGGTGGCTAACATAAGACAACCGACATCAATGGAATCATCACAGTGTTTCTTCCATTTGTCTTTTGTTGCTTTGTTTGCATTGTCGGTGGCTCATCGGGAATTTCTTCCTCAAGAACATACAGACTTTCTTTCTTGCTTGAGAACTATTCTCGGGCTCGGATCCAATCCAGATAGTTCTTTGCCATTTTCTTTCGACTTGTCCTTCTCAGGACGGATCGCGATGAAATGGTGGATGTGTTGTTTGATGCCATTCTACAAAATTCAATATGCAAAATATTTAGTCACATTATTTTATTTCTCGAAAAATACTCCCACTAAAACAAAGTACCCTCAATTTACAACATTTGTATTTTTAGTGGGCTAAGATCCCATTTCGCACAATCCTAAACTCAGCTTTGGCATGACGCCTAGAATTGAACTACTTTAGGTGGATAACTCTTTATCGATTACATCATATGTAACTCTTAGATTATATCATGGGATTTGGCATCGTATGCCCAAGCATGTTATAATCCCATCTTATGCCTTAAGGTTCAAAACTATTTTGATTTCCAAATTCATTAAACGTATAGGTATCACCATTACCTATCCTACCTTACTAAGATAATCCGAGTGCCCGACTTTGGCATGACCCACTCATGATGATCGAAGTCTTGATAGGTGTTTTTCAAATGAACGGCATTAAAATTTTAACGAGGGATTTTTATCCTATGTTAATGTCTATGTTTGCTAACATACATCTAAACATACATAGCATCACATACATGCATAAATTTAAACATACATCGCATCACATGACAATAAAGCATAGAACCGTGTATAGCATGACCATAATCTAACGTGATTTTCATGAGCCAACATGAAAATCACAAAGGTCATCTAAAGGGTTAAATATGGTCTTCATTGATCTTCCAACTCCTTGGAACGTCATACGCGATCAATTTGCTCCTCGAGTCCATCTATCTCGTCCTTCTTGTCTTCATTACATTAATGAAATTTAATACTACACTAATAAATTAAATTACAAGAAGTACAAACGACACGCAGCCGTAAAATAATAAACAATTTAAATAGACGACTCGCAGCCGTAAAACCAATTATAATTAAACGACACGCAGCCGTAAAACCAACCCATAAGAAATTAAATTATCCAATCACATTGGTCAATTTATGGTCATGCCATACACCACACACATACCATAAATAATTATCAAATAATTAATAAAGCATGTAATATACTAAATAATCAATTTATCGACAATCGACAATAATTAAAATTTGAGTCATCACATGATCAAAAGCTGGACTCGCCGAGATGGTCGCCGGCGAGATCTGGGCACGGGTTTGCCCGGGTTCGAAACAAGGGTGCGGTTGCAACATTTTGCAACTATTATTTCCAAATTTACTTTTATAAGAAAAGGACTTATAAATAGAACTACCGAAAATTACCAAAACAAGATCCAGTAGAGATGGTAAGTGGTGCCGCAGGTAGCCGAGTGGCGGGCTCGAATCCCAGTTTTTGCGGAAGTATTTTTGCAATATTTAAAACAGATTTATTTGCCTCTAATAAAACCTTCCGTGTATTATTTCCAAAACAAAATCGCAGCGCACATGGAAAGTTGGCGGAAAGGTGCCCTGATAACCAGGGTTCGAAACCCTTCAATTGCAAAAACATTTTTGCTAATAAAATTAGCCCGCGGGTCCAGCCCGACCCGACCCGGACCTGACCACCTGCCTCGGAACAGACTGTTCGAGCGATTCTGGAGCAAATTCGCAAATAAATCCGTAAAATTTATTTTTGAAGATCCTATTTAATCAAATTAAACCAGAAAAATTATTTTATAAAATCTATATTTTATAAACATAATCAGGAACATAATTTACACATAAATATGTTCTACACAAACAATTAAATTACATGCAAGTTGGCTCTGATACCACTGTTGGGGTTTTCTATGCATCGAATACAAAATAATCGGAGTAAAAACGCAGCGGAACAATAAATGTGAAAACCCAATTTAGGATCGCATGCAGTAATTTAATTGTTTAATTAAAGAGTTAATCGAATTACCTTAATCCGATTGAACAATTCTAGATCCGGACTAGAAGCAGATGAATATCTCCTTCCTCTTTTGGTGATCCACACACGAACAATTCCACAAGCCGGATTGCTAGATCTCATTTAATAATATTGATAAATAGTACAACACAAATTCCTTACTAGAAGGATTGTACTATTGATCAAGATCAACTAAGGGAAGAGGGACGACCGACTCCGTTCTCCTACAATATGATGTAGATGGCCGATTTTTCTTCTTCTTGAAGGGCCGATTTTAGGTCTTGTATTCTTAGTTCCAACTCCTTGTCCAAGACCTTATATTTATACTAAGTAAACCCTAGATTCAATAATCTAGTATTTACTTAGTTGCCCCTCAACTTATTAAATAATACAATATATATAATATCCAATATTATATATATTACTTATTATTTAATCTCCTTATAAATATAATATCCAATATTATATTTATTATTCCCAGTTGATATTTATTCCTACTTGTCTATAATTGTCGTATGTGCGACCCAAAAGGCTTATATTATGTTGGCAATTATTTAATACCTTATTAAATAATAAATCATAAGCGCCTCTAGCAAGACATTATGATTACCCAAATAATATAAGTTAATAGTCCATTAAACCTTTTAACGTGTCAAATCCCTTTGTCACGCGATATCATATTTGAACTAAGTCATGGAGTCTGTCATACTTATTTATGTTCAAATGCTTTCTCGATCTTAAGTAGAAAGATTGAATCAAATGACTCTTCATTTGAGCATGGCCATGCATTTCCTTCAGTCCTACTTATCGAGGGGCCCAGCAGATATCTCTCTCACTTAAGAGAGGGACAAATCCCCATCTTGATTATTCATTGCCCTCTACATGACTTCCACTAATCCCGATCGCTAACCTTTATGATCACCATGTTTCAGATGACGTTGGATTACGTCAAGGCATAGCAGTTATCATGTTGGACTCTATGATAATCTCAGGTTCAAGGATTTATTGACATACTGTATTGAGATTCACTTATGACATTTCCATGCAGTGATCTCAATGCGGGTCGGTCCAGTATTAGTTCTCCAACCAATACCCACAAGATTGATCCGTACCATACGCATAATCATCCGATGATTATCAATCAAACTTATACTAGTATATTAATCACTTGAGTCTCTACTCAACGCGATTTTACCAGGGACATTTGAATAATCTTATTATTCGTGAATAACTATTATTCGATTATTATAATATTAAAACATGCACACATTATAATAATCAACGAGAAATAAATGATATCAAATAACTTTATTTAAATGTGACAATTACAAATCTAGGCACATCGAATGTCCTAGGGCACTATTCCCAACACGTCGTTCCTCGTGAATGAAATGATTATTCGACAATTACAGGTCTCAAAATGATTAATATTATGATGAATGAATTATGATTATGAGTAATCAACAACAAAAAGGAATGAATATCCTTTTAACCGAGTAAGAATTAACTTACTCAACAACGATGAAGAATGTCCGTCCACGAACAACGTCCTAATTGAGATATCGGTCGCTCGAACAACCTTGAATAAATACAATCACCAACAATCCATTCAATACACGAATCAAACACGAATATAACGAACTCGAAACGTCGATACGAATAAACCAAGTTCATTGAGGCATTAAATCAAACACGTTGCGGCCAAACTCCGATTGTTTACAATCAAACCTCAATATACCAATATCAAATCCCCCAAGAAGTGTTTCAAACCAACAAAACATCTTCAATATGATTAATAATCCAAGACGAATATCCGAAAACGTGATTATAACGATAATTAATCGAAAACCCCCAATTTCAACTCGATATTCAAAGTGTTCTTGAATAATCCCTCAATAATCCAATGAATCCTTATACAAACTCATAATCATATACATATCCCTTCATATAACATGATTATCGCGTCCAAAACATCATATCTCAACACAAAATCGAAATCCAAGATGTTGAAGAATTTACCTCTTGAAGATCCAACCAATTCGATCCGATGAAAACGTGTAAAATCGACTATCCAAGCTTTCCAATGAATCAAGATGATGAAATCCGAACACACAAGTGATTGATGATGACAAAATATCTCCCTCAAGCTTTTCTCTCTCGTATGAAGGTGGAAGAAATGGAAGAAATGAGCTGAAATGCTCAAAAAACGAATTTATAGGGGTTGACTCGTCTGACAGACTCGACCGTGTCCGCCTGACACGGTCGCGGCGCGCAGCTGGCCGGCAGGGACTCGACCGTGTCCTGCTTGACACGGTCGCGGCGCGAAGGGGCCTACCGATAGTGACCTGTCCGATAGTGACTCGGTACCGCGCGGCGCTCGGCATTGACTCGACCGTGTCCTGGAACACGGTCGGGCGTCTGGGCAGTCGGTTCTGGCTTATCCGGAAGGGTTCGACTCGGCCGTGCCAGACGACACGGTCGAGTCCTGTGGCAGAGACTTCGGCATTTCCGGACGAGTACAGCACGGCCGTGTCGGACGACACGGCCGAGTTCGGTCGGCAGTGATCGGCCAATAACTGAAAAAATGAGCGGGTGAGCTAAAACGACCATAACTCTCTCGTCCGGACTCCGATTGACTCACCGTTTGAACCATTGGAAAGCTAACTCGATGCTCTATAATATTGCAAAGAATAAGAATTTTTGGAGTTACCAAAAATTAATGGTGATCTAACAAAGTCGAACTCATATGTGGAAAGTTGAAACAATGAACAATAACGATACACAACTCGAATTTTCTCCGAACGGTGAACACGGGTGAATGAACATGATTGATGAACGATTATAAATGAGTGAAAATCCACTGAGTGACAATCACCGAATGAAATTACTGAATGATAATGACTGAATTACAACCGGGTATTACAAATCGAGTATCCGAGCTTCCCAAATAAATGAGGATGATGAAAATCTAACACTCAAGTGATTGAGGATGGAAAAATCCCTCTCTCAAGTCTCTATCTCGGAACAAAATGAAGAAAGAATGAAAATGAAGAAAAATTCCCAGCCAGCCCTATATAAACTTCCGGAAGTTACGGCCGTAACTCGGCCCTCTTACGGCCGTAACATTCTAGGTCAACGGCCTTACGGCCAGAATCGCCAACTCAGACGGCCGTAATCGCTTCGTCCAAAGCCTCGCCGATGACTTACGACCGTAACCGCTCCGAGTTACGGCGTTACCATCGCCAAAAACATCCGCCGACATCCTTACGGCCATACCCGCACACCTTACGGCCGTAACTCGGATGATACGGCCGTATCCGCCAAGCTTACGCGTAATCCTCTTCGTCGAAAATGACCAGCACCTAGCTGCAGCCAGACGGCCGTATCCGGCCAAGCCTTACGGCCGTATCTCCTCGCCTTACGGCCGTATCAAAACCCTTACGGCCGAACTCGCCTTCGGCCAAAACGTCTGGGCACCTCGCTGACACGTACGGCCAGAATCGCCACCTTTACGGCCGTACTGCCCAACTTACGGCCGTATGCCAAAATCCTTACGTCCGTAAGTCCTGCTCGGCCGAAATGGCCCGGAAACAACGAACGTGCCTTACGGCCGTATCCGACACTCCTTACGGCCGTAACTCGTTGCTGGACAAGATGAAATTCCGACAACTCCGATTCCTTGCTACGATTGATGAATGATTTGACATACCATACGTTTGTGAACGCGAACAAGTCCAACACATGTCAAAAATGATACTTCCAGCACAAGACTACCAATCACGATGATAATGATAATACTCCCGCTCTGACACTCAAACGGAGATGAAATGACGATCGGTAACTGATACACGGTTACAACATGTCAAATGAATGCAAATGAATGAATCATGAATGATGAGCGATCATTAATGAGTGAAAATTACTGAGTGATAATTACAGACTGATAATTACTGAATGGTAAAGAATGAATTACAACCGGGTATTACATACTCCCCCCTTAAAAAGAGTTTCGTCCCCGAAACTAAGGGTCAAGCAACTCGGGATAGCTCCCCCGCATACTCTCCTCGGCTTCCCAAGTGGCCTCTTCGACTCCGTGTCTAGACCACTGAAACTTAACCAAAGGAATCGCCTTATTCCTCAACTGTTTGATTTGCCGCTCTAACACTCGTATGGGACGCTCCTCATACGAATGATCATCTGCGATCTCGATTTCGTCGAACTTAAGTATGTGACTCGGGTCGGCAACATATTTCCGTAGCTGAGAGACGTGAAACACATTACGAATTCGGCTCAACGCCAGAGGTAAAGCCAATCGATAAGCTAACTCGCCTATTCGATCCAGAATCTCAAACGGTCCAATGAATCTCGGACTCAACTTTCCCCTCTTCCCAAAATGGAAGATATTACGAATCGGGATTACCTTGACCAAAACATGGTCACCCGTATCGAACTCTAATGGTTGACGACGATTACCTGCATATGATTCCTGTCGACTCCGAGCGGTCAACAACGACTCCTGATCAAAGCTACCTTCTCACGGGCGGCTATAAGCATATCGGGCTCGGTGCCGATTGATTCTGATGGGTCGTCCCAACACAAGGGAGATTGACAACGACGACCGTACCAGGCCTCGTAAGGTGCTACCTGAAACGAAGAGTGCCAACTATTATTGTACGTGAATTCGATCAACGGTAGTTGGGCTTCCCAATTGTCTTCTAAATCGAGGACACATGCCCTCAACATGTCCTCCGATGTCTGAATAGTCCTCTCTGATTGTCCGTCGGACTGAGGATGAAAAACGGTAATGAGATTAAGCTGAGTTCCCATAGCACGATGAACTGATTTCCAAAATGAGACACGAATCGTCCGTCACGATCAGAAACGATACTCTTAGGGGTACCGTGCAATCTCACTATCTCTTTGATGAATAGATGGGTAAGTCTCTCGGGACCCCACGTGTCCTTAATCTCAAGGAAAAGAGCTGATTTAGTTAAGCAGTCCGCGATCACTCAGATCGTATTCATGCCACGATGACTCGTCAGCAACTCGTGATGAAATCCATAGAAATGTCTTCCCACTTCCATTCTGGAATAGGGAGCGGTATCAGCATACTCGCCGGTCGCTGATGTTCCATCTTGACTTGCTGATAGGCTAAACATCTCGAAACAAATTCCGCGACTTTTCGCTTCATATTACTCCACCAGAAATTTTGTTTCAAGTCCTTGTACATCTTGCTAGACCCCGGATGAACCAGATAAGGGGTAGCATGAGCTTCTCTCAAGATCGAGTTTTTCAACTCATCATTCGTCGGTACGCACAACCGATTCTTAAATCTCAAGAGTCCATCCTTGTGGACCACAAATCCAGGGGCTTTCCCCTGTGCCTCATCCTCGCGGATGAGCAACAAAATGAATCTGAACCCTGATTCTCCCTGATTTCCTTCTCAAGTGATGATGAAATATCTAACATACAAGCTGTCCCTAAACTCGCTGAAGCCGGACCTCGATCTCGGGTCTAAGGAATTCCTGCTGAAGCTCCTTCTGAACTGTTAAACGAGCAAGCATCTGCTCTTGAATGGACTTACGACTCAAGGCGTCGGCGACAACGTTCGCCTTGCCCGGGTGGTAAAGGATCTCGATATCAAAATCTTTGATTAGTTCCAACCACCGCCTCTGTTGCATATTTAACTCCTTGTGAGTAAATATATACTTCAACTCTTGAGATTGGTGAAGATCTGACAGGTGATGCCATAAAGGTAACGACGCCAAATTTCCAACGCGAAAACCACGGTTGCTAGCTCCGGCCGTGGGTTGGATAATTAACCAGCTAATCCGAGGAAACTTCGGATTTACTTAACATCTTTCGGAGGTTGCCAATCTCGGATAGCCTCCGTCTTCTGAGGGTCGACACGAACTCTGTCAGATGAAATTACATGCCCGAGAAAAGTCACTTCGGACATCCAGAACTCACATTTGGAAAACTTTCCATAAAGTTTCTCTCGTCTCAACACGTCGAGAACCTGATGAAGATGAACCTCGTGTTCCTCTCGGCTACGAGAATAAATCAAAATGTCATCGATGAAGACAACAACAAACTGATCTAAAAGGTCGATGAAAACCCGATTCATTAACTCCATGAATACCGCAGGTGCAATAGTTAGCCCGAACGGCATAACTACGAACTCATAATGACCATAGCGTGTACGAAACACTGTCCTTGCGATATCCAACTCTCGAATCCGCAACTGGTGATATCCAGATCTTAAGTCGATCTTGGAAAATACTGAAGCTCCCTGAAGTTGATCTAAAAGATCATCAATACGGGGTAAGGGATACTAATCTTGATCATCACCCTGTTCAACTCCTAGTAATTAATACACACACGAGACGAGCCATCCTTCTTCTTGACAGATCACACTGGTGCTCCTCACGGGGACGCAATCGGTCGGAGATAACCTTTCTCGAACTATTCCTCAAGTTTAATCTTCAACTCCTGCATTCTGGTCGGGGCCATCCGATACGGTGCCTTCGATAAAGGGGACGTACCGGCTCCAACTCACTCATGAATTACCCTACTCTATGTGAAGGCAACCAGATAACTCGTCTGGAAATACATCGTCAATCGATGACAATGATACCACGAATGATTGAACATTTCGATTGCCCTAGAATGGTCAATCGATAAAAAGTGATACCAATTGTGATTGAACAACTCGATTGCCTTAGAAAAGCCAATCGATGAAAATGATACAATGAATGTTTGAATAACTCGATTGCCTTAGAAAGGCCAATCGATGAAAATGATGCAATGAATTATTGAATAACTCGATTGCCTTAGAAAGGCCAATCGATGGAAATGATACAATGAATGATTGAATAACTCGATTGCCTTAGAAAGGCCAATCGATGAAAATGATACAATGAATAATTGAATAACTCGATTGCCTTAGAAAGGCCAATCGATGAAAATGATACAATGAATGATTGAATAACTCGATTGCCTTAGAAAGGCCAATCGATGAAAATGATACAATGAATGATTGAATAGCTCGATTGCGGAATTTCTCTGCTTTCGTCATAATAATACTTCTTTTGGAACAACGGGGATTACTTCCCTGAAGCACACATTCGACAACCAACGACGGAAAGATAGCGACCAAACGCTAACAAACACTGAGGATAGTATCAAGACGATCAAACTGACTAATACCGAAAATTACATCGTCCTAAGATAAATTCACCACGATTAGATCCATCAACCAATCGCGGTCATTAATCTTAATTCGGTATGATTTCCGAAAAATCTTCCATCGTCAGGTAGACCGATGGTATTAGGTCCAAAAGAAATAGGACTATACCAAAATAAGTCTATTCAAACATGATTCGAAAATGAATGAATGCGGTGCACCAGTATCCAAAAAGGTACACACAGGTTGAAATAAAATTACGAGTATACCAGAGGTCATTCAGGCCACCGGATCGTCGATCCTCCTCATAACATGAATCTGGGACTTGCTGGCCCCCGAACCGGACGCTCCCATCTGATAAATATGAGCCCCAACTCTATTTGCTTCCATTGTCTTAAACGACATTGACAAAGCAGTTTGATTCCGAAACGCTGATTGCTTCGGGGCCTGAGATGCCGCCGGAGCCGACTTGGAGTCCTTTCGGCAAAAACGGGCCTTATGCCCAAAATTCCCACAATTATAGCACGTGATAGACGGTTTCAGACACTCAGTGCTGAAATGACCCGGCGTTCCACAATTGAAACAGGTGATGGCCAAACTGGCCGCTCGGGACTGAGATCCCGCACGATTATGCGCCGTAGGAGGTCGCTCAGAAACGATAGGACTCACACGAGGCTTCTTGAAGGTTGACTGACCGCCTTCGGGTTGATTACGCTTCGTTGATTTCTTGCTGACAAATGAAGGTTGTTGTTCAGCACTTTCCTTAGCAGCCGGCTCATACGGGAGAGTTCTCTCGATTAATCCGGCCAGAGTGGCGCAATGATGATTGAGCAACTGCACATGGGTCATCATGGCCTGCATAAAAGTGAGTGGATCAACCCGAGCATCTTCTGATCGAGCCGAGTCTTGGGCACGATTTCCCGACAGCGAGTGATTATTTCCCGGGTTTCGGCCCGCACCGCGGCCTCTCCCTGTGCATCCTCTGACAGCTCTCCCCATACTGAAGTAGGAAGGTCGCATAATGATTATATTTCCCGCATGATTATCACTTATGATTATGTCATGAGATGATGAAAATGAGTATACATGCTCTAACTTAATGATTATATGAATGATTTACTGTAGTGACATGATTATCTGATGAAATTCTTGAAATGATTATCTTGAATAACTTAACAAAATTAATAATATGATCATCCAGATCGACAACTGAGTAATGAAAGGAATTGAGTAATTAATGAATTAACATGATCGTCCTGATCACAATGAATGATGATGTTTGAGGATTGTTAATTGATGAATGATGAATGAATGACTATTGCCAGAAATTATACCATGGCGTTAGAAATCTTACAGTTCTTTCGGTCTGATTGGCTCGGCATTTGCACAGGTCACACGTGATGCGAAAGTCCAATGATACTAGTCTGATGACAATGATTTCAAATGAGACATGACTCGGAAGGTAGTATTCAAAACCACGCTCCGATACCAACTCTGTAACACCCCAAACTAGGCGGATATTATAGTGCCGTGGATCCCCGACTGGGACCCACCAGGCAAATGAAAATGAATGAATTACACAGGATAAATGTAGTACCGAACCACATTACAACAGTAATTACTCCGATGAGGAGTTTAATTACAACACACCAGGACAATACCGAATACTAGTGTATTTTATATGAAGATAAAATACACAACACCGAATGAAACGGAGTATCCAAATGAAAATCTGCAGCGGAAGATAAATGACAATAATATGAATAACTGAAAGATCGGGGGCCCCTACTAGTATCACTGGGACTCCTCGACGTCAGCGTGTTCTCCCCGTGTTTTTGCCTTGCCAAGACCTGTAAAACAAAATCCCCAAACGGGGTCAGTTACAAAGAACAACAATCCTCAAGGGTTGAAAATACACAATCATGATTATATCTGAAGTTATGAAATATCCTGTCGAAACATACGCAATCAAACATGCTATATGAATCAACTAACATTACGGCTCAAAGGGTGGTGCCACACTACGCCCGGGATGGAAATGTGTTCGTGCACAAGCCACCAACGAGTATCGATCGAATACACGTGTGGTCTTGTACCTAATCAGTCTCACGAGGCATATGACTCGTGTGCAAAGTCCAATGTGAGGCCAACAACCAACTCACGACTTAAACGTGCCCGACATGAAAATCCAACACATACCAACCGGCACGCCAGTATGACCCGGAATGCCACGATATAACAAAAGTGACATCAAAAATGAATAATGACTCACCGAGATGGAATGATAGTGAAATAAATGACAGCTCAATAAAATGATTGGAACCGTCGTTCCTTATGACTGAAGTGATTAATTGACAATAACAAGTTTGATACGGTTAATACAATGATGAATGAGTTATGATTATGAATGAACAACAACAAAAGGGATGAATATCCTTTTAACCGAGTAAGAATTAACTTACACAACACCGGTGACAATTATCCTTCCACGAACAACGTCCTAATTGAGATATCGGTCGCTCGAACAACCTTGAATAATACAATTACCAACAATCCGTTCAATATACGAATCAAACCCGAATATAACAAACTCAAAACGTCGATACGACTAAACCAAGTCCATTGAGGCATTAAATCAAACATGTTGCGGCCAAACTCCGATTGTTTACAATCAAACCTCAATATACCAATATCAAATCCCCCAAGAAGTGTTCCAAACCAACGAAACATCTTCAATACGATTAATAATCCAAAACGAATATCCAAAAACGTGATTATAACGACAATTAATCGAAAACCCCCAATTCCAACTCGATATTCAAAGTGTTCTTGAATAATCCCTCAATAATCCAATGAATCATTATACAAACTCATAATCATATACATATCCCTTCATATAACATGATTATAACGTCCAAAACATCATATCTCAACACAAAATCGAAACCCAAGATGTAGAAGAAATTACCTATTGAAGATCCAACCACTTCGATCCGATGAACACGAGTTAAATCGAGTATCCGAGCTTCCCAAATGAATGAGGATGATGAAAATCTAACACTCAAGTGATTGAGGATGGAAAAATCCCTCTCTCAAGTCTCTCTCTCGGAACAAAATGAAGAAAGAATGAAAATGAAGAAAAAGTCCCGGCCAGCTCTATATAAACTGCCGGAAGTTACGGCCGTAACTCGGCCCTCTTACGGCCGTAACATTCTGTGTCAACGGCCTTACGGCCAGAATCGCCAACTCAGACGGCCGTAACTCGGCCGCTTCGAAAGCTCGCCGGCAGACTTACGGCCGTAATAGCCTCCCGAGTTACGGCGTAACCCGCCTTCGTCAAAAACATCCGCCGACATCCTTACGGCCGTACCCGCACACCTTACGGCCGTAACTCGGATGATACGGCCGTATCCGGCCAAGCTTACGGGCGTAAGCCCTCTTCGTCGAAAATGACCAGGCACCTAGCCTGCAGCGTACGGCCGTATCCGGCCAAGCCTTACGGCCGTATCTCCCTCGCCTTACGGCCGTATGCCGAAACCCTTACGGCCGTAACTCGCCTTCGGCCAAAAACGTCTGGGCACCCTACTCGACATGTATGGCCGTAACCGGCCAGCCTTACGGCCGTACTGCCCAACTTACGGCCGTATGCCGAAATCCTTACGGTCGTAAGTCCTGCTCGGCCGAAATGGCCCGGAAACAACGAACGTGCCTTACGGCCGTATCCGACACTCCTTACAGCCGTAACTCGTTGCTGGACAAGATGAAATTCCGACAACTCCGATTCCTTGCTACGATTGATGAATGATTCGACATACCATACGTTTGTGAACGCGAACAAGTCCAACACATGTCAAAAATGATACTTCCAGCACAAGACTACCAATCACGATGATAATGATAATACTCCCGCTCTGACACTCAAACGGAGATGAAATGACGATCGGTAACTGATACACGGTTACAACATGTCAAATGAACGCAAATGAATGAATCATGAATGATGAGCGATTATCAATGAGTGAAAATTACTGAGTGATAATTACAGACTGATAATTACTGAATGGTAAAGAATGAATTACAACCGGGTATTACACGAGGACCCACACAGATTTGGGTACCTAAATCTCTGCTTGTCTGATTGCAGAAAAGGTGGAAGGACTACTACCAAACTCCACAAATTCAAATATTGGAGGTGAAGAATGGTTTGTAGATTCCGGATCCTCAAGGCACATGACCGGGAACAAGAAGGTACTGATGAATTATACCAAAGAAAAAGGTCCTGACGTAATCTTTGGAGATAGCTCTAGAGGTCAGACCAAAGGTCTTGGAGAGCTGCACAGAGGAAGCATCACTATATCCAAAGTTCATTATGTCAAAGGACTCAAGTATAAACTTTAGAGCATAAGTCAGTTTTGCGATGAGAAGAATATAGTAGTCTTCACCATTTGGAAATGCATGGTGATAGATATCCTATCTGGAGAAGTGAAGCTACAAGGATTTGGAAGGAGATATGTCTATATGATAGATTGGAACACAAGAACTCCTAATACCTGTTTTCTATCTAAGACAATAGCTGAGAATGCATGGCTGTGGCACAAAAGACTATGTCACCTAAATTTCAAAGCCATCAACAAGATTAGTTCTCAGAAGCTAGTCAGAGGACTTACAAAAGAAGTATTCAATAAGGAAGCTCTCTGTGATGCATGTCAGAAAGGGAAGCAAACAAGAGCATCATTCAAGCCAGTTAAACCTACCACTATTACAATAAGGATCTTAGATCTACTTCACATGGATCTATTTGGTCCCATCAAGCCAAGGACCTTAAGTGGCATAAAGCACGCTCTAGTAGTAGTAGAAGACTACTCAAGATACACATGGGTTGGTTTTCTCTATAAAAAGAGTGAAACACTAACCAAGTTACCTGAGCTGCTAAGGAGGATCCATAATGAGAAATCTCTCTCAATCATCAAGATCAGATCAGATAGAGGAGGAGAATTTCTCAACAACGCAATCACTGATTACAGTGATCAGAATGGGATCCAGCATGAAGTCTCTGCAGCCAGGACCCCTCAGCAGAATGGTGTTGCTGAAAGAAGAAGCAGAACCTTTAAGGAAGCTGTCAGGTCCATGATTGCAGAAGCAGATCTGCCCAAGAGGTTCTGGGCTGAAGCCATCAACGCAGCATGTCACACTCAGAACAGGAGCATGATAGTAGGGAGACGTGGCAAAACTCCCAATGAGGTTTGGAATGGCAGAATACCCACTGTTGCATATTTTCATATTTTTGGTTGTAAGTGTTTCATCCACAACAACGGTAAAACCCAACTGAATGCCTTTGATGCTAAAACTGATGATGGTCTCTTTATGGGATACTCACAAAGAAGCAAGGCATATAGAGTTTTTAATAAAAGAACCTTAGTTGTGGAGGAAACACCTCATGTTGTATTTGATGAAACTACTGCTGAGTATAGGAAAAAGGTGGAGCTGATAGAGAATAAGCTCAAATCTGCCACCCTAGAAGAAGTCATTATCCATGACACAGGAATGGTGGACTCACCTGCAGACCAGCCTGAAGACCCAACTGCAGATCAGATGGGACCACAAAACCTACCTGATCTAGTTGCTACTGATGAAGACCAATCTGTAGCTGATAAAGACCCATCTGAAGATCAGACAGGAACCCCACCTGTAGATGACAAGATGGTAGCTGATCCAGTTGCAGACCAAGGAGATCAGAACCAAGCTGATGCAGAGGAGAAGAAACCTACTAAAGCAAATCTACAGGGGGAACAGACCCTGAAGAAGAAGACATTCCTAAGTGGCTCAAAGATCATCCTATCCAACAGATCATTGGGAAGATAACTGATGGAGTCAAGACCAGACAGTCTACTCTACCCGTAGGAATGGCAATGTTTTCATGCTTTATGTCTCAAATAGAAGCCAAGACAACAGAGCAAGCCCTGGAAGACTACTCATGGATCAATGCAATGCAAGAAGAGATTAACCAGATGGAAAGGAACAATGTTTGGGAACTAACAGATAGACCAGATCATAAGAAGGTTATTGGCACCAAATGGTTGTACAATAACAAATGCGATAAGATGGAGCTGTTGTTAGGAATTGAGCCAGACTTGTTGCCAAAGGCTATGCATAATGCGAAGGGATAGATTTTGATGAAACTTATGCACATGTTGCAAGATTAGAAGCCATCAAACTATTCCTTGCATATGCATCATTCAAAGATTTCATAGTCTACCAGATGGATGTGAAGAGTGCCTTTCTTAATGGAATTCTAGAAGAAGAAGTCTATGTAGAGCAACCCCCTGGTTTTGTCAAAGGGGACAAAGTCTACAAGCTTCTAAAGGCTCTATATGGACTCAAGCAGGCACCAAGAGCATGGTATGAAACATTATTTGTGTTTATAGAGAAGAATGGTTTCAGCAAAGGAAAGGTGGACAAGACCCTATTCAGAGTGGAGCATGAAGACAACATATTATTAGTCCAAATATATGTGGATGATATCATATTTGGCTCAACCAATCCAGAGCTGTGTGAGAAATTCTCAAATCTCATACAAGGAGAATTTGAGATGAGTATCATGGGCAAGCTTAATTTCTTTCTAGGACTGCAAGTTAAGCAGATGGAAAATGGAATTTTCATCAACCAGGACAAATACACCAGAGATCTAATCAAGAGATTTGGAATGGAATCAGCCAAATCAGCAAAAATTCCTATGAGCACAAGCACACATCTAGATTCAGATGAAGAATGCATATCAGTATACTCAACCCACTACAGATGACTCATTGGATCACTTCTTTATCTGACTGCAAGCAGGCCAGACATTTCATATGTTGTAGGAGTATGTGCACGATTCCAGTCTAAACCCAAGCAGTCACACCTGGAAGCAGCTAAGAGGATCATCAAATATCTTAAGTCTACCATTAATGTTGGATTATGGTATCATAAAGATGATAACTTTGAGCTGTCAGGATATTCAGATGCAGATTTCGCAGGATGTAAAATTAATAGGAAAAGCACTAGTGGAACGTGCCAATTCTTAGGAACCAGACTGATATCCTGGTTTAGCAAGAAGCAGATATCTAACTCTATCTCAACAACAGATTCAGAATATCTAGCTGCAGGAAGCTGTTGTGCCCAGATCTTGTGGATCAGACAACAGCTAAGGCAACAATAGTGCAATTGCAATCACCAACAACCCAGTATTTCACTCAAGGATGAAGCACATTGATGTTAAGCATCATTTCATAAGATACCACGTGCTTAATAAGAGAGTCAGAGTTGAAAGAGTCAGCACAGAATACCAGATTGCTGACATTTTCACCAAACCTTTACCCGAAGAAAGGTTTTTAGAGCTGAGCAGGGATCTTGGATTACTAGATTGGGAATCTAGTACAGAAGAGAAAGCTACCTGAAGACCAGATCAGACGAGCAAAGGAAGTCACCTGATCAGACTGCATTTAAAAGACGAAGGATGGACTAAGGCGACCACGTGCATCGAACCTACACCAAGGCATAAGGAGAGTCGCCTGATGCAGAGCAGTCAAACAGTCAACGGTCAACCAACTAAGTTTTCTAATTTTGACCGACTCCTGAATATTTTATTATTATTTATCTACATGTGGCAGTCTCACATTCACACGTCTACACGATGACAAGCTCGCACGCTTACACGTTCACACGACCCCACTAATTCAAAATCTGAACCGACTCAAAATTAAAATAATATTAAATTCCAAACATCGCTTCAATTTTCTTTTTAAAGACGGAAAAGTCATTTCACTTTACCTTCCTAAATCATACAAACCCTAATTTTCATAGAGCAAAAATCCTTTCGATTTTTTCATATACTCAGAGAATTTTTCTTGCGCAGAAATGGAATCATACTTCAACGGAGTTAATCTGAAGGCGGTGAAGGACCAGATAATTTTCTCTCTGGTTGTCGATTTTGAAGGTTTACTCGAAGCAAATCATGACAACAACATGTACGACATCATCAGATCTATGAAGATGAACGGAATCTACCTGTTTCTGAGCATCAGCCCCAAATATCTCTACAAGGAGGCTGTTATCGCATTTTTCAGGGTAGCCAGAGTGTTGGAATCGGGCATCAAAAGCTCGGTTTTCGGAAAAGAAATAGAAATCACTCCACGAGTGGTCGAAGAAGCTTTCAGAATGACATCTAAAAGGCTTGGTCGTAGAGGCACTGAAGCAGGACGCAGCCAACATCTGGCAGAAAATCAAGGTTGACGACCAGCCGGCGAAGTTTAAGCTAACTGTGAAGAGGAGTGAGTTCGGAAGGAATATCGCTATGTGTTGGATATCACCAAGAAACTTTGAGGAGATTGTGGAATGTAAGGAAGACAGCCAAGATTCTGGAAGAAATGCCTATCAAGCCTACTCCCTACAGTTACCCCTCTAGCTCAGACAAGTCTGATGAAAACAAGGCTGCAAGCCGGGACCAACCTGCAGACAAGTCTGATTCAGACTCAGACAGCACACCCATAGCTGTTCGTTTCAAACGAAGGGGACCAGCCCCTGTAGAGCCATCAATAATTCATTCATCTCCTGAACCATCCCCCAAAAGGCCCAGGCGACTAGACTTTGAAGAGGAGGAGGAGCCAGAATACTTGTCTACACCTGCACCAGATCACATGGAGGATCAGCCTGCTCCCTCTAGCCTGGAAACCCAAATGGTTCCTGTTCTAACCCCTCATTTTGTATCTGAAGAAGAAGAGGCAGATTTGATCATTCTCATTCCAGAAGCAAATTATTCTTTCAACCTGCTTGAAAACAATTCTTTCAACCTGCTTGAAAACAATTCTTTCAACCTGTCTGTAGAGCAACTTTTACTTGTAAAACAACATGCTCTCAAACATTCTTTTATCGAGATTTTTGAAGAATGGAAAACCCTTAAATCTGTTACATTTTCTCAACTGCAAGCCTTTATTGAAGGGAGTAGCTAGGAGTATCCCCAGGCTACAGAGGATCTACTCATTCATTTTTGCAATGAGTCAGATCTAATTTTACTACTTCAGGAGGGCTGGTTCATGACCCATTTCAAAACCAACATGGACCAGCTCCTCTATATAATAATGGGAAGTATTTTTTATGGTACCCTCAATGAAGATGGAGATGTAGTTGAAAAGGAAATTAGAATTGAAGAAATAGTAGAAGAAGAAGAAGTAGAAGTTGAAGAAGAAGAAAAATTATTAGTTGAAGAAGAAGAGAGACAGGATGAAGAAAGAGAAGAAAATATCTTAGTTGAAGAAAAGGAAGAAGAAAAGAAAAAAGGAAAAGAAGTTGAAAAACAGAGTGAAGAAGAGGAAGTCGAAATGACAGAGGAGTTGGCAGAAGAAGATGAAGAAGATGGAGAAGAAGTTGGAAAAGAAAATGATGATGATGAGCTGATGATGATGATAAAAAGGGTGATGAGAGAGAAAAGAAAGATGATGATGAAGAGGAAAAGAGAGATGAAGAGAAAAAGGAAGAAGAGAGAGAAGAGAAAGAGGAAGAAGATAAAGAGAAAGAGGCTGAAGAACAAGAAGGCATAAATGAAACCAGAGCAGAAGAGGCTGGGGTTCCTGCCCGTTACACCAGCCTAGATGGAGATTTTGATGACAGGTCGGGGACCCCAGAGCAGACCCCACCTGATCAGCCGTCTGCAGACAGGAGTCTGCAGACAGGTAGGTCCACTGCAAACCTACCTGCAGGCACAGAAAGCATCGGTGAGCACTCACCTCAGCCATCACCAATCTCCCCTGTGATGACTGAGCTGATCCGCAGCATTGTCAGGGAATCCTTTGAAGAGCTGCTTACCGCAAAAATCTCACCTGACCTGCAGTACATCAACGCAAAGATTGCCACCCTTCTGCAGAGGAATGTCCCTCAACCTCCTCCTCCCAACAATTCCAGAATGCCACTTGGCATGGCTGACTAGATGCATCGAGTAGAGCAGCAATTGACCATACTGGGTGATGCTGGCAAAAAGGGGGTAAGAAAACAGGGGGAAGTAATAGAAGTTCAGGCTCAGGAGCTGAGATCGAAGAAGAGACAAGATGTTCCATTAATTGAAGCTGGGACATCAAGTCAGAGGAGAAAAGAAGTAGCTGATCATGAAGACCAACCTGCAAAGAAGAAGAGGAGGATCAGGCAAGGAGCAGAGCCTACATTAGAATGGGAAGGCAAAGAGCTTTGGTTCGTTGAGGACTTTCTACCTATCGAAGCTGCTGTAATGTGGGGATCTGCAAATAAGCATTTCATTGAAAAATTTTATATCTGGGAGTTACTCCAGGAGAAAAATTGCTCCCAACAACATACTTTTATAGACTTTATGGAATCAACATTTCCAAAACTCTAGGCCATCTTAGTAAAACATGCAAAAGCATGGAATGCCTACCCCATGATTCCTCCCTTCAGAGCTGAAGAACCTCCCACTGTGCTAAACAATGAACTAGATGAGCTAGCCTTACAGAGCGAAATAAGGAAGCTGTGTGAAGAACATAAATTCACATCCAAAGAAGAACAAGATTTTGCTGCTCTTTTTATAAGGATGAAGTATGGCCTAGTTCCTATCAAGAAGAGGCCTATTGGAGCTATGCCTTTTAGGCCTCCCAAGCAAACTATCCGCAGAGGCAGAGGCAGAGGCAGATAGAATTTGTTTGTACTTATATTTTTTTTTTGTAATTTTTGATTTTGAAAGACTTGTAATTTTTTTTGTATTTGTTTGTTCATTCAAAGCTATGTACTTGTAAACATACAGAAAATTAATACATACAATCATTTAAATGACAACCTCTAGTTGTCTCAAAACAAGACTGATTTTAGTTTGTGTCTTGCACTTATATGCAGACTTGTTCTTCATTTGAATAAGTTACTTAAGTTTTGCCATCATCAAAATAGGGGGAATTTGTTAGGAATACTTATTAGATTTTGATGATGTCATCATTATATTCAAATATATGTTTAATACTTGGCAAAATGTAAGGAAGAACCAAATGAGTATCTTCCATAGGCCAAACTATGTTAAGTTTGATACTTGGCAAAATGTTAAGAAGAACCAAATGAGTATCTTCTATAGGCCACATAAGTTAAGCTTAAAAATCGGCTAAGTGTAACTCAGTTAAGTATCTATCAGCCGAGTCTTGGTCAACTCAACTATTCATATTAGGTTGACCACAGACGAGTCATATCAGGCAACCCTTATCAGAGAAGTTCTGGTCAACAAATTTAATCAGCGAAGTTGGACCAGACTCCAGTCAAGAAGGAAAGTCAAGTCATCTGAAGTATGACCATTAGATCAGTCAAGTTCAATCAGTTCAGAAGACTTCAGACAAGTCGGCACATCAGAGAAGTCGACATCAGAGAAGGTTGACTGCAAATCAGATAGGTTAACCACAGAGAGGTCAGTCAAGTAATCAATCAAGTACTCCAGTCCACGTCAGCATGCGTTGAATAGTCAATATTTACGGAAAGTCACTTGCGGGCGATTAGAGACAGACTGGAGAGATTCCCGGAAAGGATATGAATTAAGCAATTCAACCAGATCCACCACTAGAGACTTTAATCTTATTATATTCAAAAGATTCGGCGCCATCACATGGAAGTCTTCACAACGGTCGGAATTGGATTAAAATATGGGAATCCAGCCTTGCAACGTTCAGAAAGAAAAACAAAGAAGTCTATTTCTCCAACGGACGGATTTGTTACAGATTTGAAACGGCTATGAAGAAATGCTTAAGGATCGATATATATACGAATATTTGAAGTTGAGCAGTACGATGCGAACAACACTTACAAGCAATCAAAGCAACCAAAGCAAATAAAGAAATCAAAGCGAACAATAGCATCGTGAAAGAGCAAGAGTTCAAAAGTTCTTATTTAAAGAAGCTCTTAGTTGGAGAAGACAATCACTCGTGTCTTTAAAACCTAAGTTCAGGGTACTTCACTGGTTGAAGTTCGAGAGACTGTAAAGGCATCCAAGGATCGTAGATCAAGAGGTCAAAGGCAGTCAAAGGGAGTTGCAACGGCAAGAAATTCCACTGGTTGGAAGCTGCTGTAATTGGTTGAATCACTGTAATATTTATCACTGGTTGAGAATTATAGGGAATTCATCTCCAACTGGTTTGGAGAAAAGTGGATTAGTAGAGGATTACCCCACCTCTGAGACCACTATAACTGCCTTCGTGTTTTACTACTTTTATCATCATACTTAACTGCTGCATTCATACTTAAGTGTTCCATTAATTATTTCTGTATTCGTCATCAGCTTACTTCCGCACTTACATTGACTACAGACGACTCTAAGTCATCTGTACCATCAGCTGAGAAACTCATCCGTTGTGGAAAAGAGTTTCAATAAGTCTATTTACCCCCCCTCTAGACTTATTCCTAGACGACTTGTGACCTACAGAGGGTCTGCGGTGCTGTAATATTCCCGAGTGGCTTGGGGGTGTTACATATATAAATTGTAAGGGTTTTTGAATATTCTATGGTTCCAAACTTATATTAGAAATTTAATTTTTAATCTTTTGTCATTTATAATATTTATTCTTAATCTTTGCTTTATAACTTTGAGTTTTTATTGAGATGGATTAACCAATAACTATAGCAACTTATGTGTAATTTCTTAAATTGTATAATCTAAATATATTGAGTAATTGACGGATATTATATAGCGATATGAGATATAAATGGATAATATAATAATCTTTTAATCGAGTTTGAGGAATACGGGTATATATAGGGCCGGCCCTGGGTGTAGCGAGACTAGGCCTGCGCCTAGGCCCCCAAATTTAATATACCTTTTAATATGATATAATTTATTTTGCTTTACAATATATTTGTTAAATTATGTTAGAATTAATATTGTAAATTTATTATGTTGCTAAACTAAAGATTTTTTTTTCTCTTTATAGTACTGGTATTTATATGCAAGTTGAAGAAGAATTTTAAGAAGTATATGAAGATAACTCGAAGCAAAAGTTTGAAAAAATTTGATACGGTTACTGGTTAGCATGTAATTTTGTATTTGAGATATTGCTTTTTTCATTGAATTTGCATGTTTAGGGGAGAAAATTATACATAAACTATATTATAACGACAAAAGGCCCATTTTTTATCTTCGTCTAGAGCCCCAAATTGTCAGGACCGTCCCTGGTTATATAGGTTTTAAACGAGTCTGAGTGGCTGAACCATAGTCTCATAGTTTCATGCGTTACTATACGAGTTTTGAACTGAAATAAATAGTAAAATTAGCTCTCAATCGGTTTTAAGATGAGTACAAGTACATAAATTCTATAAAGTTAGGGTAGCTGAATCTCATGCTCATCATTTTGGTTATTGGTGTGTTCCGTTATAGTCAACGATTACAAGTGATTGAATCCTTTTCTACTTGTAAATTACAATAAAGTGATTACCCATCGAGTTTCGACCAACTATACACAAGTACTTATAAATTCTTCGAGATAAAATTTTTGCTGCCCCCTTAACGTGATATGTAATCTTCTGCAATAAACTGTCTATAAATGATTTTATATTATTATTATATACAAATAATGGTTAGGAATACGAAGCGGCATGAAGATGAATAAACGTCAATATGATGAAGAAGGAACCATGTGGTGCTTCTTGTAATATCACTTTCTTTTATGTATCTGAGCTCTGAGCATTATTGGAGACGTTGCACAATCTTCAGAAGGATAAGGAGAAGCAGGCATTGTGCTTATATGCTAATAATTGACATTTTTATGAGTTTATGATTAGCAGCACATTCAAATTAAAATTTAGTGAAAACAGATTTAGCTTTGAGTATTCACATATTGATGCTGCAAAATCGTATCGGATCAGCCCTTATCCAAGCGGTTTGGATAAATCCGGCGAGAGAACCTCCTTGATGGACCTACACATAAGAAACAATAACACGTGAACTGAGCCTAGGCTTCCCTGACGAAGACCCTCCGGCGTGAGAGTAAGTATTACAAATATAGAGTGAGAATAGGAATAATTGACTAGGTTGAGAGTCAAGAATTCTATACCAGTATAGGTGTAAGGACACCTGTTTATATAGACACGAAAGTTGTAACCCTAACTTGTAAAGGAAGTCATTGTAATATCCAGGGATACTTTTTTTTTCATTTTTACTGTTATGTTGTACGTATTCATTTGGAATTGTACAAGAACTGGTGTATTTGACGGATACAATGTATATTGTATTGGATATTTCAGCATCGAAATATTTATGCTGGTCGTCGGTATTGTGTTTGCCGATTGGATGTTGGTTGGTGAGTTTTGATTTTTGGCTAAGTATACTAGCCATAGTGTACGCTATATGTATAGCATTACGTACGCTACGTGTGGAGGCTTGCGTACGTTAAACCGAGAGGGTTACGTACATAACGATGAGTATCAAATCGCATCTGATTTTCGGCGTGTAGGGCCATGCATGATCCGGATATTTGGCTTTTCGAGCCAGACAAGTCAACAGGCATTACGTACGTAATGCTTATGCTATAGCGTACGTAATGCATGTTTCATTTTGAGGCAGCGAGTTCTGGCAGGACGTAGCGTACGCTACGTAGAGGTGATAACGTACATTAGACGTATAACGTACGTTAAGCTAGTTGTATAGCGGCCGTAATGAACTGTGCAGATTATAAAGACATGCTTCGTCTTTCATGTCTTCACGACCCATTTTCAATTTCTCTCCCTAGAAATCATCCCCCTGCATTCCTTAGTGATTTCCAGCCCATTGGAACTTGTTTTGGAGCTTCTTAACTTGGATTGGAGCTTAGGAGCTTGAAGACTGGAGTGGATTCCTGATGGTTTGAGGTTGTTCTTCACTTTCAAGAGGTATGTTGGTTAATCTTGTGTTTACCTCGAGATAATGATGATGTCTTTGATAATTACCTCGTGTTGTTGTTGATTGTTGGAGGATAGTGTGATTCTTCATAGTTTTATGAACCTATGATGAAGAACATGATGATTATGGCTTGAGGTTGATTGTGTTCTTGATGTTTAAGAATACTTGGAGATTATAATCATGTTCAGGAAGAGTTAGGTTAAGATTGCTAGATGATTAACATAGCTTTGAGATGATTATTGTTGTTGGTTGTGTTCTTGAGAGATTTTAACCATTTTAGTATAGGATTATGATGAGTTATGTGATGATTGTCATAATATCGAAATGGTTAAGTTAATCTTATTGATTAATCCGAAATTCTTGATGAATTGGTAATTATGGATTGTGTACACATCATGTTGGTAGTGTTGATGATGTTTTTGAGGTGATAGTGATAATATTGGTGATATTATCATTATAGGATGATTAATTTGATGTTGTTCTTAGTAATCCTTGTTGAATTATTTTTCACAAGTGTTAAGAACATAATGATCATGTTAATTGATCATTGAGGTGATTGGAGAATGTTAGAATTCATAGTTGAGGACTATGATATTTGTTTGTGTGGTTTGATCGATTCACGATTGAATCGAGGTTAGCTTTTGTGTTTTTTTCGATTGATATTGTGATATTGAATGAATTGTATTTCATTCAAGGTTGATCGAGTGCTTGTGATTGTCGGAGGACTCCGTTCGTTGCTTGTGGGAGGATTTTGTCACATTCGATTTGAGGAAAGTTTTATACTTGTACTGGTCAATGAGATTAATGTTATCATGTAAATAAACCATTCACATAAACCATGATAATTGGATCATATCACCTGCAAGAACACATCTAGCAAAATATTCCAACATCAAAATACATGAATATTTAAATTGCTATCAATTAATCACCAAAATTAATTAAAATAGCAAAAAGCCTAAAAATCCGGCTTCCCCCCATAAATCCTATATATAGGCTCTTGGAATACTATTAGGGATCTTAAGGAGGATTATGCAAGGACTCCCAATAAATTCATCTTACCTTATTAGGACTCCTAGTATAATGAATCTATTAATATCAACTTAGTCCACTAAAAGGTTGATATTGCACTTCCTACTAAAATCCCAAATTACGAAATTGGGTTCCTTATTAAATATATTATTTCCCGTGTTTAATATATCGAATGTCCATTAATTAATTATAAGCTACTGACAACTTTAATTAATTAATATCTTATCCAAGAGTAGTACCACTCGAACCTTATTATTATATCGAAATTAAATCCACCTGTAGGGTTTAATATAATAATCATTATCGAGCTCCTCAAGTGGACATCATCAACCCACATGAGTCGGGACACGATTTCTAGTAATAATAATAACTGTCATATAAATAATATTATAGCCCAAGATACGAGACTTATTGAGTCGATCATTTTGACTCCCACCCATGGTAAATCAAAGCAATAAGTATTATAAATACACAATTAAATATATACTTAGAATTAAGAAATAATAATTATCCGAGATTTACGTTCTTCTTACAGTTAGTACAAAAGACACTATCTCACCTCGATCCAGTTCAATGTATGCAAATACGCTAATGTATGCTAATAGTCAAGACCAACTAATCTTAAGCATACACTACAACTTTTTATAATTTTTTAATAATTATATAGGTTGTGAACTATTATATTATTTTATAAGGCACCGATAATGTGATCTTCCGTGTGACACCAACACACCACATTATCTACAATATAAAATAATTAGACATTTCATTTGCATAACCATAACGTGAATAAATATGCAAAATATGTGATTAAATGTAATTAATATTCTCATAGGTAGTTACAGGGAAATAAGGTAATACAAGCATAAAGTATGCTTTACAGTATACAACCCTAACAATCACCCACTTATACTCAAAGCATGCTTTTAAGAATACTACTCTATTACATAGTCTCTGATTTCTCCCACTTATACTCAAAGCAATGCTGCCATACACCGTAATTCCATTCCTTCCACATGCCTTTCAAAAACTTTTGAGGGTAGGCCTTTCGTGAAAGGATCAGCAAGATTATCTTCTGATGCAACCCTGGCTACAACTACGTCTCCTTCCTTTACGAAGTGTCGTATGATGTGGTACTTGCGGTTGATATGTTTACTTGCCTTGTGGGCTCGTGGTTCCCTCAAATTTGTGACTGCACTAGTATTATCACGATAAAGTGTAATACCCTTTCGCAAATCGGGAATCACATCTAATTCCTGCAGGAAGTACTTGAGCCACACCGCCTCCTTGGCTGCCTCAGAGGCTGCCACGTACTCGGCTTCCATGGTAGAGTCTGAGATGCATTTCTGCTTCACACTCCTCCAAATAATGGCTCCACATCCCAGGCTAAACACATAACCCGAAGTAGACTTGGACTTTTCTTTGTCCGATAAAAAATCTGAGTCAGTGTAAACCCACCGGACACAGGTCGTCTGACTGATATACAAGCATGTACTCCATAGTCCTTCTCAGGTACTTGAGTATGTGCTTGACAGCAATCCAGTGTCCTGGTCCTGGGTTTGACTGATATCTAGCAGCCATGCCTACGGCATGACAGATATATGGTCTAGTGCAAAGCATAGCATACATGAGGCTTCCCACAGCTGACGCATAAGGGACCGTCTTCATGTCATCTATCTCCTTTTATGTCTTGGGACACATATCCTTAGATAGTTGAATTCCATATCTGTAAGGTAGAAAACCTTTCTTGGAATTCTCCATGCTAAACCGCTTTAGCACTGTATCGATATAGGATGTCTGGGATAAGCACAACATCCTTTTCTTCCAATCAAGAAAGATCCTGATTCCAAAGATGTGTCCTGCTCAGATAGCCATACCCGTACGTCCGACAATTCCTTCACGTTGTTTCCAATTAGAAGGATATCGTCTACGTATAGTACAAGAAACACCAACACATTTCCATCGCATTTCTTATATACACAACTCTCACTCGGACATTGGACGAATACATATGACTGGACAACTTCGTCAAAACAAGTGTTCCAAGATCTAGATGCTTGCTTAAGTCCATAAATGGATCTCTTAAGCTTGCACACGAAGTGCTCTTCTCCTTCAGCAATGAATCCCTCTGATTGGCGCACATAGATTTCCTTGTCTAGACTCCCATTCAAGAATGCAATCTTGACATCCATTTGCCAAATCTCTAGATCCAAATGCGCGGCTATAGCTAAAAGAATCCGGATTGACTTAAGCATGGCTAACGGTGAAAAGGTTTCATCATAATCGATACCCTCTTTCTGAGTGTAACCTTTTGCAACAAGCCTCGCTTTGAAGGTTTCAACCTTTCCGTCACCTCCTTTCTTTTGCTTGTAGACTCATTTACTCCCTATGGCTTGTATACCATCAGGCAGCTCTACTAGCTCCCACACTTGATTGGAATCCATAGATCCCATTTCTGATTCCATTGCTACTTGCCAGGATTCAACATCTTTATCTTGGATTGCCTCCTTGTAGGTCAAGGGATCTGATTCATCTTCGTCTGGGATTGAGTCCGAAGACTTTCCCATGCCTATGAATCGTTTCGGCTGACGAACAACCCTCCCACTACGGCAAGGCAAATCCCGAGTTGGTGTAAAAGTCTTAGAATCGATACGTGGTGAAATGTTAGTTGGTGCTAGTACGATTGGTATAGACGGAGTCTCGACCCTCAGATCTTACAGAACTATCTCGCTCATGGGCTTGTGACTAATCATATAATCCTCTTCCAGGAATCGGGCATTGGTGCTAACAATGACCTTCTGATCCTGGGGACTATAGAACAAGCCACCCTTCGTTCTCTTAGGATATCCTACAAACACTCGCACTTCTGTATGAGATGCCAACTTATCAGGTCCCTTATTCAGCACATGTGCTAGATTACCCCAAATCTGATCATGTTCTAGACTGGTCTTACGACCACTCCACAGTTCTTTGGGTGTTTTTGGAACTGATTTCGAAGGCACCATGTTTAGAATGTACGCCGTTGTTTCTAAGGCGTATCCCCAAAACGAAATAGGTAAATCTGAATAACTCATCATTGACCTAACCATTTATAAAAGAGTCCCATTCCTTCTTTCAGCCACACCATTTTGCTGTGGAGTTCCTGGCGTGGTAAGCCAGAACGAAATCCCCTCATTCACCAAGAAATCCAAATACTCTCCACTAAGGTATTCGCCACCATGATCAGATCATAGTGACTTGATACTCTCCCCATGACGCTTCTCCGTTTCATCCTTGAAGTCTCTGAACTTGTCAAAGGCTTCAGACTTACATCGCATCAAATAGATGTATCCATATCTCGAATAATCATCTATAAATGTGATGAAGTATTCGAAACCACCCCTAGCATGGATATTCATTGGACCACATACATCCGTATGAACCAATTCTAACATATTCTGAGCATGGTTTCCCTTTGTTTTAAAAACCGTTTTGGTCATCTTACCTTCCAGACAGGATTCACAAATTAGAAATGACTCAACTTGGAGATCATCCAATGGGCCATCATCTACCAATCTTTGAATCCTCCCAAGGTTTACATGCCCTAACCGTAAATGCCACAGATATGTTTAGTTTATGCTTGAAGGTTCTTTTCTCTTTTTAGGTTTAGACAAAAAGTTAAGTGATTTATGCATAGGAGTTTGTGCAGTATTAACGACATATATCATTAAAAATACCTTTGCAAATATATTCACCGTTTCTTTTCCTAATAATAGCATCATCATCAAAAGAAACTGAATAACCATCGCATTTTAATTTAGAAACCGAAATTAAATTCATTCTAAAATCCGGTACTAATAATACATTATTGAGGACTAATAATTTATCATTAATCTTCAACTGCACGACTCCCACCGCAACAACCATAAGCCTGGAATAATCGCACCAGTTGATGGTAATCTCGCCCGCACTAAGCTGCTTGGTTACCTGAAAACCAAGCGATTCAAAGCAAATATGATCAGTAGAACCTGAATCAACTATCCACGAAGTGGAAGAACAAGCTGCCAAACATGTTTTGACTACTAGTGCATGAGACATACCTTTCTCAAGAGCAGGGCAGTCCGCTTTAAAATCTCCTTTCTGACCGCACTTGTAGCACTTTCCCTTTGGATTTTTGTTCTCCTCGGGGTGAGGAGCCTTGATTTTCATCTTGAGGGTTGCCACTTGCTTCTGGCCAACCTGCTTTTTCTTCTTTCCCAATTTGGGTTTGGAAGAAGTAGCACTAGTTGCCGCAAGAATCTAATGATAACCTTGTTTGAAGAGACTTCAGCAGATTGAAGCTCTGTCAGCAGTTCCGCCAAAGTATATGTCCTACGGTTCATGTTGTAGTTAAGGCGGAACTGCTCAAAGTTTCTTGGTAAGCTGCCTAAGATAATATCGACCTGCATTTCCGCATCAATAGTAGCCCCTAGTATGCTCAGTTCGTTCAAATGAGACATCATTTTTGGAACATGATCCCTTACTGGGGTCCATTCAGACATTTGAGTTGTCATCAACACCCTCATTGCATTTTGTCTAGCTGCCCGGTTCTGATGACCAAACATCTTGGTGAGACTTTTCATCATTTCCGCGGCCGAGACCATCATCTGATGCTGATGCTGCAATACATTTGTCAGTGAAGCCAAAATGTAACAGCGAGCCATTTCATCAAACTTCTTCCATTTTCGGAATTCATCCAACTCTACAGGAGTGGCATCCGGTTCTGGATCCAGAGATCTCTCCTCAGTTAAGACAAATTTATGCTCCTCAGCAGTCAGGACAATGTCAAGATTTCTTTTCCAATCGGCAAAGTTAGTGCCATCAAGTTTATTTTCTTTGAGAATAACAGCTAGTGGATTGAAAGACATCTAAGATAAAATTAAAAACATCCATCCCATAATGCATAGCAAAATATATCGAAAAACCTCAAAGCACAATATATATGTTCGCAACCAACACCTCGAAAAATCCGCATATGCAAGCCACGATCGTGTGGACGCTTACACACACATTTTTCAAGTAGAGTTTATGTCTTTAATTTTACTATCTAGTCAACTTACGTTATGACAAGTAAAATTTATAGTTGAATCCTCTTGGTCATGTATTAATTAACATAGATTCCGATGGGGAGCTTATTAAATAATACACCTATGTGAACACCATAATTTAACATCCTTAAAATATTATCTTTTAAATAATAGTCCTACAAATGGAGAGGTCCTATCAATCATTCAACTCCCCCTTAAAAGAAGGGATTTATCCTCATTCGGTGGAACTTAAATAAATAATATTTACCTTATGTTATCATTTTGAAATTTAAAACTAGTGAACCTATAATTAGCACATCCGATATGTAGGAAGACCCTAATGTCAACGCGCATGCTAGTTACTTCACAATTTAAATTAATTATGGAGGCCAATTTAATTTTATTTTAAACTAAATAAATCAATTTAATCACTTAGTTATTTTAGCCTTAAGGTTTTTAACTTTCTCGTCCTAACATGCAGAAAATATATCACGCATACATTCATACATGCCATACATCAAAACAATAAAAACCAAAAATAAAGCCTGGATAATTAAATTATCCAATTATCATGGTCTTCTTCCTTGAGTTGAACCCGAGAAAATCTTCGACTCGATCTCTCCCACTGAATCAAGCATATCGTCGCTCCTCCCCGACCGGGCCATGGATTTCCAAAACTAAAATTTCACTTTTATGCAAAATTAATTACAAAAAATATTTAATTTTAAATCCCGACTCTCCAGCGGGCGCAACGGATAGCGGCGAAACGGACCGGACCAAAAACTGGACGACCCGGCCCGAACCAAATAACCGGATCGACCAGCCGCCTGGCTCTGGTACTGCCGCGCCGCCGCGGCCTTGCTCATTGCTTGTCGGCCGGCCGCCAAAGATCTAGTTCTGCTCTATTTCTTCGTGCTACCATCTTTTCCGAATTCGATTATAATTTTATACAAAATAAAATACATCGAAATTACAACAAGATTACATGAAAATAAAATACCTAGAACTACCCACGGATTTTCTCACGGGAAAAACCATTACATGCCTCAAAACAGGGCCAAACCAACAATCGCATAAATAATAATAATAAATAAATAAACTATTCACATAAACCATGATAATTGGATCATATCACCTGCAAGAACACATCTAGCAAAATATTCCAACATCAAAATACATGAATATTTAAATTGCTATCAATTAATCACCAAAATTAATTAAAATAGCAAAAAGCCTAAAAATCCGGCTCCGATACCAATTGTTGGAAGTAAAAATGCAGCGGAAGCAAAGTTTGGGAAAGTTGATAATCGCATTTTACTCATCTACGAGCATAAGAACTATTTAGGCATGTTAATTAATTAATTACTAAGACTAATATGCAATTTAAATATTATTTATTATTTATTAAATAAATATGTTGGTTATTAAAATATCCTAATCTAGATCTAAAAGATCATAGGATATTACCTTTGAAGCGAATTGGTTGCTTTCGTCTTGATCACCTTGTATTTATACCTTTAGACTTTCTAGAGTATGATCCGCCTTAACCCGGACGTTGTGTGGGCAACGAGCTATCGGATCTTGCTTGGACACTAATGGGATCGACCGAAATTCTCTTGTATGTGGTCACACAATTTTTATTTGCTTTCTTGTATTTTATGAACACTCTTAGCAAATTAATGTGTTATCTAAAGTGTAGAATCAAAGACACAAGTCTAGATCTAAATTAAACACAAGAGGAAAAATTTGATCTCAAAACCTCACCAAGACATGTAAAAATCGCCCTCCCCCATAAGTCCTATATATAGGCTCTTGGACTACTACTAAGGATCATAAGGAGGATTATGGAAGGACTCCCAATAAATTCATCTTACCTTATTAGGACTCTTCCTAATATAATGAATCTATTAATATCAACTTAGTCCACTAAAAGGTTGATATTGCACTTCCTACCAAAATCCCAAATTAAGAAATTGGGCTCATTATTAAATATATTATTTCTCGTATTTAAGATATCGAATGTCCATTAATTAATTATAAGCTACTAACAGCTTTAATTAATTAATTAATATCTTATCCAAGAGTAGTATCACTCGAACCTTATTATTATATCAAAATTGAATCCACCTGCATGGTTTAATATAATAATCATTATCGAGCTCCTCAATGGGACATCATCAACCCGCACGAGTCGGGGCACGATTTATAGTAATAATAATAATTGTCGCATAAATAATATTATTGCCCAAGATACGAGGCTTATTGAGCCGATCATTTTTACTCTCACCTATGGTAAATCAAAGTAATAAGTATTATAAATAAACAATTAAATATTATCTACTTAGAATTATATACGTAGAAGGAGCGTCCCGTACGAATCTTAGAGCGGCGAATCAAACAGTTGAGGAACAAGATGATTCCTTTGGTTAAGATTCAGTGGTCGAGACACGGAGTCGAAGAGGCTACTTGGGAAAACTGAGGATAGCATGCAGAAGAGTTATCCCGATTTGTTTGACCCTTAGTTTCGAGAACGAAACTCTTTTTAAGGGGGGGAGTATGTAATACTCGGATGTGAACTCATTTATTTTCATTCAGTAATTGTCACTCTGTATTTTTTTTCACTTATTAATAATCATTCATCATCCCCATTCATTCGTTCGTGTTCACCGTTCGGAGTAACTTTGAGTCGTGTATCGATATTGTTCATTGTTTCAACCTTGCTTGAGCATCGAGACGAGAATATTATCTTGATTGTTATAATTGCTTCGTTAGTCGATGTTGATATTCGAGTTCATACCATTTCAAAATTTACTCCTTGTTCGAATCGTGCTATTATTGGGCAAACCCTTGTAATCATTGCTTGGAACCACCGTTTTGGGGTTTCCGCACTTCCATTTCGTGTTATTGTTCCCAAGTATTGAATCCTATTGCTTTTATACTCTTTGCGGGTCCTTTTTCACCATTTTCGGGCCCGAATAGTGTGCGCCGCGGCACAAGGGATTGTGCACCGCGGCACGCACATTGTGCCATTGGTGGTGGAACTGCCTGTACCGTGGGCCGCGGCACTAAGCGGATGCGCTGGGCAGTTTTTGGCCGGGGGCTACGGCACACTCAGCCCGTGCCACGGCACACAGTGCAGATCGCCTATTTCAGCGGGTTTCGTGAGATAAATGCTCATTTCATCATTCTCCTTCCTCCTCCTCTCCTTGGGCGATCTTGTGGGCGATTTTTGGGCATTTTTGCATCATCTTTATTGGAGGATTTCATCTTCTTCAAGTTGTGGTGTGGATTAACAACATATTTGTGGATTCTTCATCCTAATCCAAGATAATTTCTTCAACCCTAGGTTCGATTTTGAGTTGGAGCATGATGTTTTGGATGATATAATCATGATTTGCGATGGATATACGTATGATTATGAGTTTTTATGAGTTATCATCGGATTGTTGGAAATTTTACTCAAGAACACTTTGAAGGTGGACTTGGAATTGGGATTTTCGATTAAATGTTATCGTAAGCTCGATTTGAGTATTCCTATTGGATTATCGATTGTATTGATGGTGTTTTGTTAGATTGAATCATTCGTTTGAGGTTGGGTTTTCGATACAATTGGGATTAGTAGTAAATAATGGGAGATTGTTTATGAAGTGTTTGTCGAAATGCCCCAATGGGTTTGTATTCGTTGTATCGACCTCTTGAATTGGTTATGATCGCTATTGATTCATATATTAAGCGAATTGTTGGTATTTGTATTATTCAGGGTTGTTCGAGCGACCGATATCTTCATTAAGGACGTTTGTTCGTGAGAGGACATTTCATCACGAGTAATGAGTAAGTTAATTCTTACTCGGTTAAAAGGATATCCATTCCTTTCATTGTTGTTCATTCATATTCATAATTCATTCATATTATATTATTCATGTTGAGAATTGTAATTATCAAACTAATCATTCAATTCACGAGGAACGACGGTTCCAATCATTTCCGTGAATTATCATTCATTTCATCATCAATTCATCTCGGTGAGTTATTCTTGACCCTTTTCGATTTTCTATTCATTGATATTCATCACGATCACTTTTGTTCTTTTGGCCTTCTGGGTTCATATTGCGTGGCCGGGTGGGGATGTGTGGAATTTTTAGTCGGGCACATGATAGTCATGTGATCGGGTTCACCGACACAATGGATTATGCACACGGTAACGTGCCTCCGTGAGATTAATTAGGTACAAGGGCGGGTGTGTCCGGACACTCATCTTGTGCACTTGCACATACCATTACGGGCGTACTATGATGCCCCTCTTCAGCTGGATTTCATAACTAAGATATGTAATTATGGTGATTGTCCAACTCTTGAGGATTGTTGTTCTGTGTAACTTACCCCATTGGGGTTATTGTTTTCAGGTCATGGAAATGCAAAGGCACGGGAAGAGAACGTTGACGGCGAGGAGTCCCAGTGATACTAGTAGGGGGCCAGTCTTTTTCATTTCATTCATGTTTTCTTGTTATGCATTTTCTGTTGCACTTCCTTTTGGATTGTCATTTGTTCAGTGTTGTATATTTTATCTTCATATAAAATATACATGTATTCAGTGTTCCCTGGGTGTATTGTATTTGAAACTCCTCATCGGTGTAATTAATGATGTAATGTGGTTCGGCACTACATTTGTATTGTGTAATTCATTAATTTTCATTCGCCTGGTGGGTCCCGGTTGGGGGTCCATGGCACTGTGATATCTGCCTAGTTTTGGGTGTTACAGAGTTGGTATAGGAGCGTGGTTTTGAATACTACCTTCCGAGTCATGTCTCATTTGAAATCATCGTTCATCAGACTAGTATCATTGGACTTTCGCGTCACGTGTGACCTGTGCAAGCGCCAAGCCCCTCAGACCGAAAGAACAGTAAGATTTATGACGCCATGGTATGATTTCTAGCAATAAGAATCTCTCATTCATCATTCATCAGTCAACAATCCTCAATCATCATTTTCATTTTGATCATGTCATTCATGTTAACTCATTAATCACTCAGTTCATTTCATCACTAAGTTGTTGATCTTGTGGATCGTTTTATTAATCTTGTCAACTTGTTCGAGATAATCATTTCAAATTTCATCAAATAATCATGTCACCTCAGTTGATCCTTCATACGATCATTGTGTTAGAGCGTGTATGCTCATTGTTATCATTTCATAACTTCATTATAATGTGATATTCATGCGGGATCTATAATTATCATGTGTTCCCTACCTTCAGTATGGATCGAGCTGGCAGAGGACGCAGGGGAAGAGGCCGCGGTGCAGGCCGAAACTCGGGAGCTCGAATGAACATCCATGAGAATGCGAGGAATAATGCTAATTCATCGAGCAGCGACGCTGCCACTCATTCACCAGGAGATAATCATTCACCGTCAGGAAGCCGTACCCAATATACAGCTCAGTCAGAAGGTGTTCGGGTTGATCCACTCGCTTTTATGCAGGGCATGATGGCCCAAATGACACAGATGGCACGTCTGATGGAGACGATGCAGAACTCAGCCACGCAGAATCAGCAGGCTCCTCCGCCGCCACCTCAGAGACAAGAGAGGAGTGTGAGCAGTATCATCAATGACATCTCTCGCTAGAGGCCACCTACATTCGAGGGCTCATCTGAGCCAGCGGACATTATTAACTGGCTGGAGCATTTTGAGAAGTTGTTTGCTATAGTGAAGTGTCCCGAAGGGCACAAGGTTTCAGTCGCGGCTTACTATCTGGGTAAGAGCGCTCACTCTTGGTGGCTATCTCTGAAGCCTACCGATGGATCTTGTACACGGGACCAGTTCAAGACTCTCATGATGGAAAGATATTATCCGGCCCCACTCAGGGAGGACAAATTGTCAGAATTACTCAGTTCGGACCCCTCAACGGAAGAAGATGTTCTCGCCATTGCCGAGAAATTTCCAGAGCTACTGCCTTTCGCCTCATTTATTATCCACTCGGAGGCGGATAAAATCAAGTATTTCAGCAAGAGGTTGAAACCTCGTATGAGACTTTAATTGCTTAATCATCATTGCACCACTTTGGCCGAATTCATCGAGAAAGCTCTTGCTTATGAGCTTACTGCTAAGGAAATTTCTAAGAATCAGACTTCATCTTCCGGCATGAAATCAAAGAATCGTAATCAGTCCGAAGGCGGCCATGCAACCTTCAAGAAGCCTCGTGCGGGCTCTACTTTTTCTGATCGACCTCCAACGGCGCCTAAACCCACCGAATCTCAGTTCCGAGTGGCCAGTTCGACCATCACCTGTTACAACTATGGAGAACAGGGTCATTTCAGTACTAAGTATCTGAAGCCGACCCTCACGTGTAATAACTGTGGGATTGCGGGGCATAAGGCCCGTTTCTGTCGAAGAGACTCCAAACCTACTCCAGCGGCATCTCAGCCCCAAGCGCCAGCTCAGATCAAAGGCCACTACTCGCGTTGTTTAAGACAACAGGAGCAAACAAAGGCGAAGCCCACAACTATCAGACAGGAGCATCCAGTTCTGGGGCTGGAAAGCCCCGAATTTATGAGATGAAGAGGACCGACGATCCGAAGGCCCGAATGATCTCAGTTACACTCAAAATTTTATCTCAACCTGTGTGTACCCTTTTTGATACTGGTGCATCGCATTAATTAATTTCCGAGTCATGCTTGAGTAGACTTCATCTGGATAGTGCTACTAGTTGTGAACCCTATGTCATTGGACTACCTGACGATAGAAGGATTATCGGAGATCGTGAGATTAAGAATTGTCTGATTCAGCTTCATGGCCGAGTTTGGATAGCAGACCTGATTGTGGTAGATTTACCTAGAGATGACGTTATTTTGGGTATTGATTGGATGGATCGTCACGATGCCATCCTTAGTGTCCGTAAGCGTATGGTCACTATCATTTCAGACGATGGAGTCGAGTGTGTATTTCAGGGGAGTAATGCCAGTTGTTCTGGAAGAGTTATCAATATGATGAAAGCAGTGAAATTACTCAATCAGGGTTTTGTCGGTTATTGGTGCTATATGACTAAGACCGAGAAATCATCAGTGTCATTGGCGGATATCCCAGTAGTGAGAGAATATGCCGATGTATTTCCAGACGAGTTACCTGGTTTGACTCCACAGAGAGATGTGGAATTCACGATTGAATTGGAGCCTGGTACCTCTCCAATATCGAAGGCACCATATCGTATGGCCCCGACCAAAATGCAGGAATTGAAGAATCAACTGGAAGAATTGACCGAGAAGTGTTATATCATACCGAGTGCGTCTCCGTGGGGAGCACCTGTATTATTTGTCAAGAAGAAGGATGGTTTGTTTCACTTGTGCATTGATTATCGAGAGCTGAACAGGGTGACAATCAAGAATAAATATCCCCTTCCCCGCATCGATGATCTCTTGGATCAACTTCAGGGAGATTCAGTATTTTCTAAGATCGATTTGAGATCTGGGTATCATCAGTTACGAATTCGAGAGTCGGATATCGCTAGGACGGCATTTCGAACACGCTATGGGCATTACGAGTTTGTGGTGATGCCGTTTGGGTTAACTAATGCACCTGTTGTATTCATAGAGTTGATGAACTGAGTTTTCATCGACTATTTAGACCGATTCGTGGTTGTTTTCATAGATGACATTTTGATTTATTCTCGTGATCGAGAAGAGCACGAATTTCACCTTCATCAGTTCTCGACGTATTGAGACGAGAGCAGCTTTATGGGAAATTTTCCAAATGTGAGTTCTGGATGTCCGAGATGACATTTCTCGGGCATGTGATTTCATCAGACGAAGTACGTGTCGACCCTCAGAAGATGGAGGCTATACGAGATTGGCAACCTCCGAAGAATGTTAAGGAAATCCGAAGTTTTCTCGGGTTAGCTGACTATTATCGGCGATTTGTGGAAAGATTTTCTAAAATAGCTCAACCGATGATGAACCTTTTGCAAAAGGATAAGAAATTCACGTGGTCTGACGCGTGTCAGCGGAGTTTTGAGGAACTCAAGAGTCGTTTAATTTCAGCGCCTGTCCTTTCTTTACCACAAGGGACAGAGGGATTCGTGGTTTATAGTGACACGTCAGGACAAGGTCTCGGATGTGTATTAATGCAGAACGAGAAAGTGATTGCCTATGCTTCGCGACAACTGATACCTTATGAGGTCAACTATCCGACCCATGACCTGGAGTTAGCGGTCGTGGTTTTCGCGTGGAAGATTTGGCGTCATTATCGTTATGGCGTCACCTATCAGATTTTCACCGACTGTAAGAGTTTGAAGTATATATTTACTCAAAAGGAGTTAAATATGCGTCAGAGACGGTGGTTTGAACTGATTAAAGATTATGATATCGAGATTCAATATCACCCGGGTAAGGCGAATGTTGTCACCGATGCCTTGAGCCGTAAGTCCGTGCAGGAGCAAATGCTTGCTCGTTTAACCGTTCAGAAAGAGCTTCAATAGGAATTCCTAAGGCATGAGATCGAGGTCTGGTTACAGCGAGTACAAGGGCAACTTTGTAGGTTAGAGATTTCATCGCCACTTGAGGAGGCGATCAGAATGAATCAGGGTTCAGACCCATTTTTATTGCGCATTCGAGATGATGTGATTCAGGGAACTTGTTCGAGATAATCATTTCAAATTTCATCAAATAATCATGTCACCTCAGTTGATCCTTCATACGATCATTGTGTTAGAGCGTGTATGCTCATTGTTATCATTTCATAACTTCATTATAATGTGATATTCATGCGGGATCTATAATTATCATGTGTTCCCTACCTTCAGTATGGATCGAGCTGGCAGAGGACGCAGGGGAAGAGGCCGCGGTGCAGGCCGAAACTCGGGAGCTCGAATGAACATCCATGAGAATGCGAGGAATAATGCTAATTCATCGAGCAGCGACGCTGCCACTCATTCACCAGGAGATAATCATTCACCGTCAGGAAGCCGTACCCAATATACAGCTCAGTCAGAAGGTGTTCGGGTTGATCCACTCGCTTTTATGCAGGGCATGATGGCCCAAATGACACAGATGGCACGTCTGATGGAGACGATGCAGAACTCAGCCACGCAGAATCAGCAGGCTCCTCCGCCGCCACCTCAGAGACAAGAGAGGAGTGTGAGCAGTATCATCAATGACATCTCTCGCTAGAGGCCACCTACATTCGAGGGCTCATCTGAGCCAGCGGACATTATTAACTGGCTGGAGCATTTTGAGAAGTTGTTTGCTATAGTGAAGTGTCCCGAAGGGCACAAGGTTTCAGTCGCGGCTTACTATCTGGGTAAGAGCGCTCACTCTTGGTGGCTATCTCTGAAGCCTACCGATGGATCTTGTACACGGGACCAGTTCAAGACTCTCATGATGGAAAGATATTATCCGGCCCCACTCAGGGAGGACAAATTGTCAGAATTACTCAGTTCGGACCCCTCAACGGAAGAAGATGTTCTCGCCATTGCCGAGAAATTTCCAGAGCTACTGCCTTTCGCCTCATTTATTATCCACTCGGAGGCGGATAAAATCAAGTATTTCAGCAAGAGGTTGAAACCTCGTATGAGACTTTAATTGCTTAATCATCATTGCACCACTTTGGCCGAATTCATCGAGAAAGCTCTTGCTTATGAGCTTACTGCTAAGGAAATTTCTAAGAATCAGACTTCATCTTCCGGCATGAAATCAAAGAATCGTAATCAGTCCGAAGGCGGCCATGCAACCTTCAAGAAGCCTCGTGCGGGCTCTACTTTTTCTGATCGACCTCCAACGGCGCCTAAACCCACCGAATCTCAGTTCCGAGTGGCCAGTTCGACCATCACCTGTTACAACTATGGAGAACAGGGTCATTTCAAGATTGGCATTCAAGCCGACCCTCACGTGTAATAACTGTGGGATTGCGGGGCATAAGGCCCGTTTCTGTCGAAGAGACTCCAAACCTACTCCAGCGGCATCTCAGGCCCCGAAGCAGTCAGCAGTTCAGAATCAGGCCACTCAGTCCGCGTTGTTTAAGACAACAGGAGCAAACAAAGGCGAAGCCCACAACTATCAGACAGGAGCATCCAGTTCTGGGGCTGGAAAGCCCCGAATTTATGAGATGAAGAGGACCGACGATCCGAAGGCCCGAATGATCTCAGTTACACTCAAAATTTTATCTCAACCTGTGTGTACCCTTTTTGATACTGGTGCATCGCATTAATTAATTTCCGAGTCATGCTTGAGTAGACTTCATCTGGATAGTGCTACTAGTTGTGAACCCTATGTCATTGGACTACCTGACGATAGAAGGATTATCGGAGATCGTGAGATTAAGAATTGTCTGATTCAGCTTCATGGCCGAGTTTGGATAGCAGACCTGATTGTGGTAGATTTACCTAGAGATGACGTTATTTTGGGTATTGATTGGATGGATCGTCACGATGCCATCCTTAGTGTCCGTAAGCGTATGGTCACTATCATTTCAGACGATGGAGTCGAGTGTGTATTTCAGGGGAGTAATGCCAGTTGTTCTGGAAGAGTTATCAATATGATGAAAGCAGTGAAATTACTCAATCAGGGTTTTGTCGCTATTGGTGCTATATGACTAAGACCGAGAAATCATCAGTGTCATTGGCGGATATCCCAGTAGTGAGAGAATATGCCGATGTATTTCCAGACGAGTTACCTGGTTTGACTCCACAGAGAGATGTGGAATTCACGATTGAATTGGAGCCTGGTACCTCTCCAATATCGAAGGCACCATATCGTATGGCCCCGACCAAAATGCAGGAATTGAAGAATCAACTGGAAGAATTGACCGAGAAGTGTTATATCATACCGAGTGCGTCTCCGTGGGGAGCACCTGTATTATTTGTCAAGAAGAAGGATGGTTTGTTTCACTTGTGCATTGATTATCGAGAGCTGAACAGGGTGACAATCAAGAATAAATATCCCCTTCCCCGCATCGATGATCTCTTGGATCAACTTCAGGGAGATTCAGTATTTTCTAAGATCGATTTGAGATCTGGGTATCATCAGTTACGAATTCGAGAGTCGGATATCGCTAGGACGGCATTTCGAACACGCTATGGGCATTACGAGTTTGTGGTGATGCCGTTTGGGTTAACTAATGCACCTGTTGTATTCATAGAGTTGATGAACTGAGTTTTCATCGACTATTTAGACCGATTCGTGGTTGTTTTCATAGATGACATTTTGATTTATTCTCGTGATCGAGAAGAGCACGAATTTCACCTTCATCAGTTCTCGACGTATTGAGACGAGAGCAGCTTTATGGGAAATTTTCCAAATGTGAGTTCTGGATGTCCGAGATGACATTTCTCGGGCATGTGATTTCATCAGACGAAGTACGTGTCGACCCTCAGAAGATGGAGGCTATACGAGATTGGCAACCTCCGAAGAATGTTAAGGAAATCCGAAGTTTTCTCGGGTTAGCTGACTATTATCGGCGATTTGTGGAAAGATTTTCTAAAATAGCTCAACCGATGATGAACCTTTTGCAAAAGGATAAGAAATTCACGTGGTCGGACGCGTGTCACGGAGTTTTGAGGAACTCAAGAGTCGTTTAATTTCAGCGCCTGTCCTTTCTTTACCACAAGGGACAGAGGGATTCGTGGTTTATAGTGACACGTCAGGACAAGGTCTCGGATGTGTATTAATGCAGAACGAGAAAGTGATTGCCTATGCTTCGCGACAACTGATACCTTATGAGGTCAACTATCCGACCCATGACCTGGAGTTAGCGGTCGTGGTTTTCGCGTGGAAGATTTGGCGTCATTATCGTTATGGCGTCACCTATCAGATTTTCACCGACTGTAAGAGTTTGAAGTATATATTTACTCAAAAGGAGTTAAATATGCGTCAGAGACGGTGGTTTGAACTGATTAAAGATTATGATATCGAGATTCAATATCACCCGGGTAAGGCGAATGTTGTCACCGATGCCTTGAGCCGTAAGTCCGTGCAGGAGCAAATGCTTGCTCGTTTAACCGTTCAGAAAGAGCTTCAATAGGAATTCCTAAGGCATGAGATCGAGGTCTGGTTACAGCGAGTACAAGGGCAACTTTGTAGGTTAGAGATTTCATCGCCACTTGAGGAGGCGATCAGAATGAATCAGGGTTCAGACCCATTTTTATTGCGCATTCGAGATGATGTGATTCAGGGGAAAGTCCCTAGATTTGTGGTCCATGAGGATGGACTTTTACGATTTAAGAACAGGTTATGTGTTCCGGCGAATGACGAGGTGAAAAACTCGATTTTGAGAGAGGCCCATGCTATTATTCTATTCATCCGGGGTCTAGCAAGATGTACAAGGACTTGAAACAAAATTACTGGTGGAGTAATATGAAGCAAGAAGTCGCAGAATTTGTTTCGAGATGTTTAACCTGTCAGCAAGTCAAGATAGAACATCAGCGACCGGCGGGTATGCTGAAGCCACTTCCTATTCCAGAATGAAAGTGGGAGGATATTCCATGGACTTAATCACGAGCTTACCGGCGAGTCGTCGCGGCATGAATATTATTTGGGTTGTGGTGGACCGTTTAGCTAAGTAAGCCCAATTCCTCGAGATTAAGGATACGTGGGGTCCTGAGAGACTTGCCCAATTATTCATTAAAGATATCGTGAGATTGCACGGTACCCCTAAGAGTATCGTTTCGGATCGTTACGGGTGATTTGTGTCGCATTTTTGGAAATTTGTTCATTGTGCCATGGAACTCAGCTCAATTTCAGCACGGCTTTTCACCCTCAGTCCGACGGACAATCAGAAAGAACTATTCAGACATTGGAGGACATGTTGAGGGCATGCATACTCGATTGGAAAGATGATTGGGAAGCCCAACTACCATTGATAGAATTCACATGCAATAATAGTTGGCATGCTTCGATTCAGATGGCACCTTATGAGGCCTTATACGGTCGTCATTGTCGATCTCCCCTATGCTGGTATAACTTATCAGAATCAGTCGGCACTGAACCCGATATGCTATTAGCTGCCCGTGAGAAGGTAGCGTTGATCTGGAGCCGTTTGTTAACCGCTCAGAGTCGACAGAAATCATATGCCGATAATCATCGTCGACCATTAAAGTTCGAGGCAGGTGACCACGTCTTGGTAAAGGTATCCCCGAGTCGAGGTGTTTTCCATTTCGGGAAGCGAGGAAAGCTGAGTCCGAGATTCATTGGACCATTTGTGGTTTTGGATCGAGTGGGCGATCTAGCTTATCGATTGGCTTTACCTCCAGCCATGAGCCGAATTCATAATGTGTTTCATGTCTCTCAGTTGCGGAAGTATATTGCCGACCCTAGTCACATGCTTCAGTTTGATGAAATTGAGATAGCGGATGATCATACGTATGAGGAGCGTGCCGTACGAATCTTAGAGCGGCGAATCAAATAGTTGAGGAACAAGACGATTCCTTTGGTTAAGATTCAGTGGTCGAGACACGGAGTTGAAGAGGCTACTTGGGAAACCGAGGATAGCATGCGGAAGAGTTTTCCCGATTTGTTTGACCCTTAGTTTGGAGGATGAAACTCTTTTTAAGGGGGAAGTATGTAATACCCGGATGTGAACTCATTTATTTTCATTCAGTAATTGTCACTGTGTAATTTTTTTCACCTATTAATAATCATTCTTCATCCCTATTCATTCGTTCGTGTTCACCGTTCGGAGTAACTTTGAGTTGTGTATCAATATTATTCATTGTTTCAACCTTGCTTGAGAATCGAGACGAGAATATTATCTTGATTGTTATAATTGCTTCGTTAGTCGATGTTGATATTGGAGTTCATACCATTTCAAAATTTACTCCTTGTTCGGATCGTGCTATTGTTGGGCAAACCCTTGTAATCATTGCTTGGAACCACTATTTTGGGGTTTCCGCACTTCCATTTCGTGTTATTGTTCCCAAGTATTGAATCCTATTACTTTTATACTCTTCGCAGGTCATTTTTCGTCATTTTTGGGCCTGAATAGTGTGCGCCGCGGCACAAGGGATTGTGCGTCGCGGCACACACATTGTGCCATTGGTGGTGGAACCACCTGTACCATGGGCCGCGGCCCCCTGCTGGCCGGGCCGCGGCACTAAGCGGACGCGCTGGGCAGTTTTTGGCCGGGGGATGCGGCACACTCAGCCCGTGCCGCGGTACACAGTGCAGATCGCCTATTTCAGCGGGTTTCGTGAGATGAATGCTCATTTCATCATTCTCCTTCCTCCTCCTCTCCTTGGGCGACCTTGTGGGCGATTTTTGGGGATTTTTGCATCATCTTTATCGGAGGATTTCATCTTCTTCAAGTTATGGTGTGGATTAACAACATATTTGTGGATTCTTCATCCTAATCCAAGGTAATTTCTTCAACCCTAGGTTCGATTTTGAGTTGGAGCATGATGTTTTGGATGATATAATCATGATTTACGATGGATATATGTATGATTATGAGTTATCATCGGATTGTTGGAAGTTTTACTCAATAACACTTTGAAGGTTGACTTGGAATTGGGATTTTAGATTAAATGTTATCGTATGCTCGATTTGAGTATTCCTATTGGATTATCGATTGTATTGATGGTGTTTTGTTGGATTGAATCATTCGTTTGAGGTTGGTTTTCGATACAATTGGGATTAGTAGTAAATAATGGGAGATTATTTACGAAGTGTTTGTCGAAATGCCCCAATGAGTTTGGATTTGTTGTATCGACCTCTTGAATTGGTTATGATCACTATTGATTCGTATATTAAGCGAATTGTTGGTATTTGTATTATTCAAGGTTGTTCGAGTGACCGATATCTTCATTAAGGACGTTTGTTCGTGAGAGGACATTTCATCACCGGTATTGAGTAAGTTAATTCTTACTCGGTTAAAAGGATATCCATTCCTTTCGTTGTTGTTCATTCATATTCATAATTCATTCATAGTATATTATTCATGTTGAGAATTGTAATTATCAAACTAATCCATTCATTTCACGAGAAACGACGGTTCCAATCATTTCCGTGAATTATCATTCATTCCATCATAAATTCATCTCGGTGAGTTATTCTTGACCCTTTTCGATTTGCTATTCATTGATATTCATCACGGTCACTTTTGTTCTTGTGGCCTTCTGGGTTCATATTGCGTGGCCGGGTGGGGATGTGTGGAACTTTTAGTCGGGCACATGATAGTCATGTGATCGGGTTCACCGACACAATAGACTGTGCACATGGTAACGTGCCTCAGTTAGACTAATTAGGTACAAGGGCGGGTGTGTCCGGACACTCGTCTTGTGCACTTGCACATACCATTACGGGCGTACTATGATGCCCCTCTTCAGCTGGATTTCATAACTAAGATATGTAATTATGGTGATTGTCCAACTCTTGAGGATTGTTGTTCTGTGTAACTGACCCCGTTGGGGGTATTGTTTTCAGGTCATGGAAAGGCAAAGGCATGAGAAGAGAACGTTGACGGCGAGGAGTCCCAGTGATACTATTAGGGGCACCCAGTCTTTTTCATTTCATTCATGTTTCCTTGTTATGTATTTTCCGCTGCACTTCCTTTTGGATTGTTATTTGTTCAGTGTTGTATATTATATCTTCATATAAAATATACATGTATTTAGTGTTCCCTAGGTGTGTTGTATTTGAAACTCCTCATCGGAGTAATTGATGATGTAATGTGATTCGGTACTACATTTGTATTATGTAATTCATTAATTTTCATTCGCCTGGTGGGTCCCAGTTGGGGGTCCACGGCACTGTGATATCCGCCTAGTTTAGGGTGTTACAATTTATACTGCCCAGCGACGCACGGGCAGACACACACGAGCAGACGGTCGTGCGCGCCACTGCCAGCAATCTTCCGAGACACACAAGCACCGGGCACGAGCACCTACCCTTGCGCGTGCAGTCAGGGCCGCACGAGCGTCGGATCGTGCGCCCTGCTAGTGCGCCGTGCTCGTGCGAGGCCAGAAGAGACTACCCATTAGTCTGCCTGTTCCGCATGAGCGCCGGCTCGTGCGCCCTGCTCGTGCGCACCTGGCCGGTCACCGCCGCACCTGGCCGGCCGGTACCCAACCGCCAAGACTCGACGACCCGATTTTCCGAAAATGCACAGAACGAACACGACGAAATGCTTGTGGACAACATCATCGATCCGAAACGAAACACCATGCAACAAATAATCTCACGCGACCATATAAACACAAAAATCAATCATCGAGAAAAATAATACCGACATTCGGCAACCGATAAATATCCGGAAAAATCCAAAATAACCGGAACGAAAATCTCGGGTATTACAGATATCAGGGGACTGTTTGATACGACTCTCTTTGGTAGTTATGCCAAATGTTATTGTTGATCGTCTTGTTGTTGTTGTTGTCGGTGGCCGATTTGCGGTATCGATGTATCGATTATTATTGTTGATATTGATGTTCGATTAAGACATCGATATGAGTGTTTCTATTGATGTTGGTGTTTTGCTATTGATGCTGTACTTGACGATTGAATGCATTGACGTATTTGATTATCATTTCCGTCGTCGGTAACCAATTAAATGTACTGAGGCATCCGTTGAGTCGTTGTTATCAATTGGTCGTTCTAAGACAATCGAGGTATTGTATTGGGACTATCAAGGATAGTTCCCATCCATTGAGTTGTTGTCATTGATTGACCATTCTAAGGTAATCGAGGTATTGAATTGGGACTTTTGAGGGTAGTTCCCATCCGTTGAGTCATTTTTATCGATTGGTCGTTCTAAGACAATCGAGGTATTAGATTGGGATTATCGAGGATAGTTCCATTCCGTTGATTCGTTGTTATTGATTGGCCGTTCTAAGATAATCGAGGTATTGAATGGGACTATCGAGGTTAGTTCCCATCCACTGAGTTGTTGTTACCGATTGGTCGTTCTAAGACAATCGAGGTATTGAATTTGGACTGTTGAGTATAGTTCCATCTGTTGTGTTGTTGTTATCAATTGGCCATTCCAAGGCGATCTAGGTAATTGAATTGGGACCGCAAAGGACGGTGCCCATCCGTGAGTTATTGTTGTCGTGTGGTCCTACTCAAGGCAGCAAACTATCGTTCTTGTGGATTCAGTAATTTTGTGATCGTTGCCGTTTGTGATTGTTTGTGTTGGAGGCTAGTCTCGTCTAGTGCTCGATGGGTAAGCTTGGGGCCTGAACCTTCGTGGTTGGTTTCCCAACACCTACAGTTCAGTAGGTCACAGTCACTGGGTGATCTCATTATGGGTAAGTCTGGGGCTTGAACTTGTCGCAGTTGGCTTCCCAGCGCTTGTAGTTCAGCATGTCACGGTCATTGGATGGCATTATTGTGATACAACTTCGTGATGTGTGGCTTCGACCCCTATTCGTGATACATATTCGTGCTGTGTGGCTTCGGCCCCTCATTGTGATACATCTTCGTGCTGTGTGGCTTCGGCCCTTCATTGTGATACACTTTCGTCTATGTGGCTTCGGCCCCTCATGTGATACAGCTTCGGGATGTTTGGATTCGGCCATTTCATTACTGATTGGAAGATTCGGCTGAGGGCTTTCAGGCTATTGTGATGATTTGCAGCTTCAGCTGAGGGCTTTCAGGCCATTATGATGATTTGCAGCTTCGGCTAAGGGTTTTCAGGCCATTATGATGCTTTGCATCTTCGGCTGAGGGCTTTCAGGCCACGTGCAATGTACTAGTGTTTCTGGTTGAGCCTTCAGGCATCGTTGTTGTTATCTGTTTCAGCTTTGGATTTGTTTACCCTCGGGTAATTCATTATTATGTTCTATATTTCTGATTCGCCGTTGGGCATTCGTATTCTAACTTGTTGAGCAGGGACTGGTTGTATGCCGTGGGCATAGTGCTTCACGAATGCTCGGTTCTTACCATTGTTTGTAAGCATCTTGTATTATCATTATTGTACCGTTTGTTTTCCTTTGGATACATATCATGTTGTACATATATTTGATATTCATTATCTCGATGACTGACCACGTGGGGGCAGAACATGTTTTCATGTTTTAGGTGTTGCGAGGAGAGAGTTGAGACACAGGGGCATGACGATGGCGACGAGGCATTCGATAGATACTAGTCCCGAGTTGTTTTCGTGTTCATGTTGGCCAGTCAGTTAGGAATATCTTACAGTTTGTCAGTTGCCGTTATTTTGTGTTATCCGAGCAGGGCTCATGGATGTTGTTGTATTTTTATTTTAGCCATGTAGGCCCTTCATTTTCATTGAAATTCCTTATCGGAATATTGTGTCGGATACCATAGTAGGGACTGTGATTTCCCTTGTTGGTTAGTTTGATGTAATTTAGTCGTGTTTGCCTGGTGGATCTCCTGGTGTGGGGCCACGACACTGTAATAACCCAATGGGATTTGAGGGTGTTACAGTCATAGCGTCCATATTGGTATTGGACCCGTATGTTATGGGAGTAGAATCCGGATAAGGATTGTCTACGTAGTTTCCTTGTGGAGAGGGTCTCCTTATTTGGAAAGGATTTCCTTATTTGTGTCAATCATGCATTCTGCCGTAGATTCCACGTCGTATCGAAAGAATGGGACTGTCCTCATCGAAAAGTGGCCTATGTTTGAGGGTCCTCGGCTTGTTTTGCCATTAGGCTGAGTTGGCATAATAAGTTGGTTGTCTGATAACCGTCTTGACTTAAATCCGAGCTAAGGCCTAATTGAGTCAAGGCCATGTATTCATGTCAGCCTAACCGTCCTTGATGCCGAGCTCGTGAATTCGTTCATGGGATTCGGAGGATCCTAATTTATGGGCCCTGTTGGGTTTATGCCCAAGCTCATTAGATCCACATAATAAACTCGGTTTGTGTCGTTCAGTAGCCCCCGAGTTTCTATATCAGCATGCCGAGTATGAACTCATGTCCATCATGTCCTCCAGCTTTTTGGTTGCTTCTTCGGTGGAGTCGACTTCGTTTAGTGTCAAGTCGGCTATGGTTTGCTTCTTTAGATGTCTTCATGAATTTCAATGGTTCGGTCATGCCAATCGCTTCATATCCCGTCATAAAATCGGGCGGCGCGCACGAGGTAGAACGAATGGACATTCCCCCTTGGAAAATTGCGCTCATTAATGTGGTGTAATTATGGTTTCGTGGGCCTACATATAGAGTGAATAATTCCACTAGAAGGGGAGTTGAATAGTGGAGTTGATAGAGTTTGTATTTTCTTGGAAATAATAAACGATAATACGAAAAATAAAAGACAAAAAGATTTATAGAGGTTCAGCAATGTGCTTACATTCTCTCTCCACTTCTTTTTCTATTGGCTCAAGAAAAATCACGCACAATTTTTCTCGTCTTCTATAGGTCCGAGCACAACCGTTACACTGCTTGTCTTCTATTGGTCCAAGATCAACCAATCAATCAAAGATATTTTACATTCTAGTATTTTATAGGAACTAGAAAATCCTTACCTACGATCATTGGAGTTTAATCCTAACAATGCTGGATCAATGATCCTAATAACACCGGATTAAAGCTCTTTTGGATCATTTCTCTCAAGCTTAGTGAAGGAGCGATGCGACACTCACAACAAATGAAGAAGATGTGAAGTATATGAAATATTACAATATACGAAAAACACTCGTATCTTTCTTGTCACAACTTAACTAAAGGAAATATAGCAATTTAATCAGAGCTTAGCATAATGCAAGTTTGCTTGAAGTTTTGTTTTTGAGATACCCAAGGTGTGGGTATTTATATCCGCCAGCCTCCTTTGATGTTTTGAAAAAGCGATACCATTAGCATGCGCTAATAGTACACTTAGAGTGCGCTAACAACAATTTGACTTAAAGCAGCTGAACGGTCTTCTTCTGTCCAATGGTAAAATATCATGTTTAGCGTGTGCTAAACAATGTCCTTAGCGCGCGTTATCGACTTGGTCAACAATCTTTACTTTTGACTTTGACAAGGAAACGGTCTTGTCTCTAACGTCTCTTTCCAACGTATAATTTTTTAATGTAGTGCACACTAATGATCATCCTTAGCGTGCGCTAGATGGTCAACTTTGATTTCCGTATTAAGCGTGATTTCTGCATTGAAACTGTTGTCCATCATTTGAATGACCAACGGGTATATTTTGAATTTAACGTGCGCTAATTATAGGTATTAGCGTGCGTTACTTCCTACACTTAGCGTGCGTTAAGCTTCAATGTAGCATGCGCTAACTGTTGCTTTATTTTGAGTCCAGAGCTCACTTATTGTATATACTATCAGGTAGCGTGCGCAATTTGTGTCTGTAGCCTACGTTACCATTTCTTCATAGCGTGCGCTTACTTCATGGTAGCGTGCATTACCTGTTGCTTCTTTTTAAGTCCAGAGCTCACTGAACTTACTGCCTTGATTATACACGGAACAGGTAGCGTTCGTTATTAGTATTAATAGTGTGCGCTATTCTTCACATCGGAGGGCAGATAGCGTGCGTTATGCTGTTTCTGAATAGGTCCAAAGCCTTGTGTAGTGTGCGCTAGGCAACGAGCATAGCGTGCACTAATGTCTCTTGTTTTTTAGGCTTTTTGAATTATGAATGAATGTTTGCCGTTTATCGAGCCTTTTGATTTACTTTTTAAATGTTTTGGTAAGATGCATCGTCAAAATATATTTTGTTCAGCAATCTCCCCCTTTTTGATGATGACAAAACATTTAAGTTATACCTGCATAACATAGGAAAAAAATTTCGAATCAAAGTCATTGCTTTGTTCGATATCGTTAGTAATTTTTGGAACCAATTTGTCAAGAGTAATGTTTTAATTTTAGCTTTTTCTCCCGCTTTTTGTCATAATCAAAAAGGTATACGAACATGTCTCCCCCTGAAACAGAGCTATCTTGACGTTTAATGAAAGAAACAACTTATAGCTTTTGAGCTTACAATTTAAGCTTATAAGCTAAAACATAACAAGAGCAAAATAATTATCATACGGAACGAGGCATTTAATAAGAATGACTAACGACATTAGTGCGAAAATTTCATACACCAACAAAGTTCATCATAAGAGATTAATCTGAAGCATTCAACTAAATTTTAACAACAACAAATCACACATTCAAACAAAAAGCACAATGTCATCAAAATACATGCTTTTATTAATCGTCTTGAATGAGAAATCGACGAAAGAGACTTTATGGGGCTTGGTCAGATTGAGAAGTAGGAAAAGGGAATGACGGTTTTGAAAAGCGAATGAAGTCTTCCAAGAGAGTTTTGACGGAGTGGATTTCGTGGGAAGCCTCTCGAACTTCGGATCAAAGAGCCCGAACATCGTCACGAATCTCAATTTGCGTAGTTTCGAGGCTACGCATCCAAGCAACTAGGTCATCTTCTTTGTTTTCTTCAACGCTCACTTTCCTCTTTCCTTTTCCTTTCGGATGTCGGACAAAAGTTCCTGTTTGCAATTCCCTTAGTTTTCGGCCCCCTTCGTGTGATGCGCTCAGCCAGGGTCGGCACTCTAGTTCCTTTATGAACCTCGTCATCTTCCTTAAGATATGAAAACATAACCCATCCTCGGTTTATCGTCTGAACATAGTGCATCGTTTTTAGCACTGAATCGGAGATTTCGTGTCCTCGAGACACCGAAACCGCAACTTCGTCCGATAAATCCATATTGTAATGTCTGAAGAGGACAGTAAGAATTGAACCAAATGGCAAACCGGCCTTTCGTGATCGAGAAGCTTAGTGTTTGGAATGAAAAATGTCCCTTTTGCTTTCATCCAAGAAATCACAATAGCAGCAAAATTGACTTTCTCATCATTCAAAACTCGATACACAACAAGGTTGTCAATCCCAACCAGCTTGTGTTGGGTATTAACTTTCGGCATTAAGCACTTCATCAAGGCAACCAACAAAAGGCGGATATGAATTCCAAAATCATTAATCTCGAAAACATCGTCAGTTATCTCGATAACTGCTTTCGAACTGAGAAACTCCCTGAGCTCTAAATAATTCACATCAGAATCCTCATCATTAAGCGACTTCCCAGAACACACAAAACCATCAATTGACAAACCAAACAATTCATGCAAAATATCCGCTGATATTTTCACAAAAATACCACCAAAGTGACTTTGAAGAACCAAAGATGTCGAACCCTCAATCTCTCCCACATGGAGATTTGCATAAAAATCTCTAACCAAATTCGGGTACATTGGTTCTTTGCATTCAATGAAACGGTCAATTCCTAATGTCGAAAGGAAATTGCATATATGGACATTAGCCTGTTCCAAACTCCCAAAATTGAAGTAATAGCAATCGGTGATGTTTTCTTGTGGAAGGATATCGGAAAATACCTTAAAAGCCGTGGATGAGATGAACCGGATTGAATCAAAATTGGATTCCCGATGAGGTTTAGCACTCTTGTATTGCTTCTTCATGGGCACTCTATATCCACTTGCCATTGGAGAGAAGGTGTTGAGGAAGAATTTGGATGAATTTGGGAGTATGGAGGGTAATTTTAGCTTTTTCAGATCACAAGGTGTTAAGGGTTAATGAAGAAATGAAAAAGGGATCGGCCTTCTTTTGGGTTTTAAGTTATCTGATGACACGTTAACGTACGCTATATGAGGAATAATGTACGTTACTGAAAAACAGATAGGTCATTGGACTGTCCAGTACCTTCAGACCTTTTTGAGTGAAATTGTTTAGCATACGCTAAGAATAGTGAATTGCATGCGCTATCGGGGTCAAGAAAATTCTGGGGAGTATATTTTGCACACGTTAAAGATAGTGGCTAGCGCGCGCTAGGCTTAGGACAGACTCTCAAGAATTGATTTCTCATAAGACAAATAATAAAAAAAATAATCTTTTAAAAGTTGTCGATGTGTCCAATACCGAGTTGTAAACGGATATTATTAAAAGATTCTTCGGGTAAAGGTTTTGTAAATATATCAGCAAGCTGATCTTTTGTACCGACAAAAATTAAACGAATATCTTTTTTCTAAATGTGATCTCGAAGGAAATGATGTCTTATGTCGATGTGTTTGGTTCGACTATGCAATAGCGGATTCTTACTCAGATTAATAGCACTTGTGCTATCACATAAAATTGGGCCATTTTCAATAGATATGCTATAATCTTTTAGTTGATTTTTAATCCATAAAACTAGTGCACAAGAACTACCAGCAACAACATATTCAGCTTCAGCTGTAGATAAGGCTACACTCTTTTGTTTCTTGCTACCCCATGAGATTAAGCAAGAGCCTATAAAATGACAAGTTTCGCTCGTGCTCTTCTTATCAACCTTGCAACCGCCAAAATCCGCGTCACTATATGCAATGAGATTAAAGTCTAGACATGATGTATACCATAAGCCTAGTCCAATTATTCCATTTAAATAGGGAAAAATTCATTTACAAGCAATTAGATGCGATTCCCTAGGATTCGCTTGGAATCGAGAACATAGACAAGTAGCAAAAATTATAGCATGTCGAGAAGCAGTCAAATAAAGTAGAGAACCGATCATACCTCGAAAAAGTTTTTGATCGACAGGTTTTCCACTTTCATCTTTATCAATCCTTAGAGTATATGACATTGGTGTGTAAATGACCTTGCTATTCTCCATTTTGTACTTTTTGAGGAGATCCTTTGAGTATTTAGTTTGATGGATAAATATTCCATCCTTGCATTGCTTAGTTTGTAGTCTGAGGAAGAAAGTTAATTCTCCCATCATACTTATCTCGAATTCCTCCTTCATAAGATTTGCAAATTCTTGACATAAAGAATCATTAGTTGCTCCAAATACGATATCATCCACATAAATTTGACATACGAGTATATCTTTGTTTACAGTTTTCACAAAAAATGTGTTGTCTATTTTACCTCGTTTATAGTTATTTGAAATTAAAAATTCACTTAAGCGATGATACCATGCTCGGGGCGCTTGCTTCAAACTGTATAAGGATTTGTTGAGCTTGAAGACGTGGTCTGGACATTCATAGTCCTCGAAACCTGGAGGTAGCTTCACATAGACCTCTTCTTGAATAATGCCATTTAAGAAAGCACTTTAAATATCCATTTGGAAGAGTTTAATCTTATTATGAGATGCAAAGGCACACAGTAGGCGAATGGCTTCAAGACAAGCTATTGGAGCGAAGCTTTCTTCATAATCCAGGCCTTCTTCTTGATTTTATCCTTGGGCGACAAGACGTGATTTATTTTTCACTGGATAGCCATCTTCATCAAACTTAACTTTATGAACCCATTTTGTCCCGATCACAGATTTATTTACCGGTGCGAGAACCAAATTCCAAACTTTGTTTCGCTCAAATTGTGCAAGTTCTTCTTGCATAGACATTATCCAATTTTCATCATTTAGAGCTTCTGAAACATTCTTCGGTTCAACATCGGATACAACGGCAAAATTATTCAAGTATTCTAAAGATATTTTACGAGTTTGAACACCATCTTAAATATTCCTGATTATGAGATCTTTCAGATGATCTTTAATATGCCTCCACTCGATGGGTATGAGCCTCCCGATTTTTCTCCATATCTTGTCCAGCTTGAAGTTCCGAAAGTGTACCTGCATCATCAAACGAATCTACCTTTCTCGGTGGTAAAATGGGCTTCATTAAATTAAACATGAATTGATTCTTCTACTTTAGTTGTTATTAAATTGTAAACACGAAAAGCTTTACTGTTTAACGAGTATCCCAAAAATATGCCTAAATTGAATTTAAATTCAAATTTACCCAGATTTTCTTTATCATTATTATGAACGAAAACTTTGCAATCAAAAGGATGAAATTAAGAAATATTTGGCTTTTTACCATTCCAAATTTCATATGGGGTTTTAAGTTGAGCTCTACAAAGATGAACTCGATTAATTGTATAACACGACGTATTTATAGCTTCAGCACAAAAATATTGTGGAAGAGAGTCTTCATACATTTCTTCCAAAGAGCGATTTTTCCTCTCAACGACCCCATTTTGTTGAGGGGTTCTAGGAGCCGAAAAATTGTGATTTATTCCATATTTGTCAAATAATTGTTCAAACGGAGAGCAATCAAATTCTCCTCCGTGATCGGTTCGAATAGAAATAATACAAAGATTTTTCTCATTTTGAACTAAACGACACCATTTAGAAAATTCCGTAAAAGCATCATCTTTGTGACTGAGAAATTTAACCCAAGTAAAACGAGAAAAGTCATCCACAATAACCAAAGTGTAGAATTTTCCAGTCAGACTAGCGTATCTGGATGGTCCGATCAAATCCATATGAATAAGTTCAAGAATACGAGAAGTAGAAATTTCAAATTTAGGCTTGAATGATTCTCTCGTGTGTTTACCTTTAATACAAGATTCACACAAGTGTTTTCGATCAAATTTTAATTTTGCTAAGTCGCGAACTAGATCATGTCTAGCAAGTTTGGAAATAATAGATAAGGATGTATGTCCTAATTTTCGATGCCATAAAAATGCATTTTCATCTAATGTCATAAGGCATTTTTCATTAAAAGGGTTTTCATCACATAGATCAACGATATAAATATTTCCGCATCTTAAACCAATAAATGCAACTTTGTTGTTTTTAAAGGCGGTACAATATATTTCTTCAAAAAGAATTTTAAAACCTTTGTCACATAGTTCAGATACACTCAATAAGTTATGATGTAGTCCTTCAACAAATAAGACTTTATTAATCGAGAGAGAAGGTTCCTCACCAACTTTTCCGGTACCCATAATCTTCCCCTTTTTGTTGTCACCAAAGGTTACGTGTCCTCGTTCTTGATATTCAAAGTCTTCGAACAACTCTTGGTGCCACACATGTGTCCTGAACACCCGTTGTCAATGTACCACTTGATTTCCTTTGAACGAGGTACCTGCAAAAGTAGTTCGTTGTGGTTGTTTTGGTACCCAAGCCCTTTTTTGGGTCCTCCAACGTTAGTTATACTTATGGCATTTGGAACTATTGTCCCTTTAGGAACCCAGATTTGTCGAACTTCTATTGTCCTTAGTTTTGAACAAATTTTCTTGTTATTTTCTTCATTCACTTCTCGTAAATGACTTTAATTCTTGGTTTCCTTAATTTTGTCAAGATTTATAAGAGATTGTTCTCTTGTGAAATGGTCGAAACCAAGGCCACCTTTTGATAAAGGAGATTTTTGGATACATAAAAGCTTTTCAAATTTTTTGTTACCAACAGTAAATTTATTCATTATATATTTTAATTCCTTTTGAGTTTTTGACAACTCAATTTTTAAATTGTTTTCATTATTAGTACAGAGGTATGGTCCATTTTAACATCTTTTGTTTCCACTTTGTAATTTAGAATTTTCAAGTTCTAAAGATTTAATTTTCTTTTTAAAGACATATTTAGTTTTACCATTTCGTCATACTCTATGTTTAATGATTCAAATATGCTTAAAAGTTCATCATCATGAGTAGACTCTTGTTGATCAAACATATCTAATAAATCATCATCATTGAAATTAGATATTACCTCGAGATATTTTCTGATTTGAGAGCCATAAAAGCAAGGTACGCATCTAGTGGTCCTTCAAGTTCCTCCTCATCATCACTCCAAGAAGCAATTAATAATTCTTTCTTTTTATATCTTTCAACTTGAGGTTTGGAGGTGATAACTTGGCATTCTTTAGCATAATGACCGGGTTGACCGCATTTTCGACAATTGTTATCGAACTTCTTAGTAGGAACATATGTATTTTTCTTTTGTTCTATCCTGGAGTCTCGACTAAAGAATTTTCACCTTTTCTAGATAAGATTTTTATACTTTTTGAAGTTACGGGCATATAAGGCAAGTTCCTCATCGTCTTCGTCTTCTAGCCATTCGTCCTTAAAGTCGCTACCGATATTGAGAGCAACCACTTTTTCACGAGGTTTAGGCTTGGATCCTCTAGATTTGAGCACAATTTCATAATTGATAAGAGATCCGATAAGAGCACTAAATTCTAATTTGTTTAGATCTTTGGATTCCATAATTGCAGTGACAGTGGCATCCCATGCCTGGGGTAAAGATCGGAGAATCTTTTTAGCTTTATCACTACTGGAGATAGGTATTCCGAATGATGCTAACCTATTTGTTATAGCCGAGAAATGATCCAACATAACAGTAATTGTTTCATCCTCTTTTATAGAGAATAATTCATAATCATGAAGGAGCATGTTGATTTTGGTCTCTTTTACTTGAGTTGCTCCTTCATGGGTAACTTCAAGGATTTCCCAGATTTGTTTTGCACTTCCGTACGCAGAAATATGATTAAGCTCTTCGGGATTTAGAGCATAGTATAGTACTTGAGTAGCACAAGAGTTGATGTGCATGTTTCTCCAATCATCTTCATTGTATTCTTTGAATTTTTTTAATGAACCATCTTCTTTCTTATCCAATTTGGGACCAAGAGCAATAACCTTCCATATCTCGATGTAATAAGCTTGAACAAAAGATGTACATCTTCTTTTTTCATGTCATAAAATTAGATCCATTGAAGAAAGGTAGACGGTTGAGAGCATTGCCTTCGGTTTGAGCTAGGAGAGCCATTGGGATCTTTCCTCCGGTGGTTAAACTGTTATAAGAGGTGACCCACTCAGATACCAACTGTAGAGTGAATAATTCCACAAGAAGGGGGGGTTGAATAGTGGAGTTGATTGAGTTTGTATCTTCGGAAAAAATAAACGATAATACGAAAAATAAAATACACCAAGATTTATAGAGGTTCAGCAATGTGCTTACGTCCTCTCTCTACTTATTTTTCTATTGGCTCAATAAAAACCACACACACTTTGTCTCGTCTTCTATAGGTCCGAGCACAACCATTGCACTGCTTGTCTTCTATTGGTCCAAGCTCAACCAATCAATCAAAGATAATTTATGTTCTAGTATTCTACAGGAACTAGAAAATCCTTAGTTACGATCGTTGGAGTTTAATCCTAACAATGCCGGATCAATAATCCTAATAACACCAGATTAAAGCTCTTTTGAATTGTTTCTCTCAAGCTTAGTGAAGGAGCAATGCGACACTCACAACAAATGAAGAAGATACGAAGTATATGAAATATTACAATATATGAACAACACTCGTATCTTTCTTGCCACAACTTAAATGAAGGAAATATAGCAATTTAATTAGAGCTTACCGTAATGCAAGTTTGCTTGAAGTTGTATTTTTAAGATACCCAAGGTGTGGGTATTTATAGCCACCAGCCTCCTTTGATGTTTTGAAACGACACTATTAGCGTGCACTTATAGTACTCTTAGCGTGCGCTAACGGCAATTTGACTCAAAGCAGCTGAACGGTCTTATTTTGTCCAACGGTAAAATATCATGTTTAGCGTGTACTAAACAATGTCCTTAGCGTGCGTTATCGACTTTTTCAACCATCTTTACTTTTGACTTTGACAAGGAAACGTTCTTGTCTCTAACATCTCATTCCAACGGATAATTTTTGAATGTTGCGCGCGCTAATGATCATCTTTAGCATGCGCTAGATGATCAAACTCTGCTTTCCAGATTGAGCATGATTTTTGCATGGAAATTATTGTCCAACGGTTGAATGACCAATGGGTATATTTTGAATTTAACGTGCGCTAATTATAGGTATTAGCGTGCGTTACTTTCTTTACTTGGCGTATGTTAAGCTTCAATGTAGCGTGCGCTAACTGTTGCTTCGTTTTCAGTCCAGAATTCACTATCTTATATATATTATTAGGTAGCATGCGCAATTTGTGTCTGTAGTGTACGTTACCATTTCCCCATAGCGTGCGCTAACTTCATCGTAGCGTGCGTTACCTGTTACTTCATTTTAAGTCCAAAGCTCACTAACCTTACTGCATTGATTATACACGGAATAGGTAGTGTTCGCTATTAGTATTAATAGGATGCTCTATTCTTCACATTGGAGGGCAGATAGCGTGCGTTATGCTGTTTCTAAATAGGTCCAAAGCCTTGTGTAGCGTGCGCTAGGCAACGAGCATAGCGTGCGCTAATGTCTCTTATTTTTTAGGCTTTTTGAATTGTGAATGAATGTTCGCCGTTTATCGAGCCTTTTGATTTACTTTTTAAATATTTTGGTAAGATGCATCATCAAAATATATTTTGTCCAACACTACGCGCCAGACTTATAGACTTCGGGTCCAGACCGGGTCGAGGCTGGGTTAATTCACTTGCTCGAGTATAAATTCAATACTCCCTTTTCGTTTTATCGAATTCCAAACAGAAACCCTGAGAGCTTGTAGCATCCCGGCGAAACTTCCTACCGCACCATCTCAGTCCATTTTTCTGACAATTTATTTCAATCAATTTCACCGGCATTACTTCACGTCCATTTTCATCTGTTTACCTTTGCTGTTTAAGTATCCCTCTAGGTCTTTTGTGCCTAGGACCATAGATGGCAATGATGTCGATATGTTAACTCTCGGTAGCTTGGATGAATTCCTAGACTGTATCTTCTTGCATTGTGTCAAGGATAAGTCCCAAGCTCAGCTGCGTTTCGGGGGAGGTTTCTCCTCAGCCTAAGTAGTTGAGACGGGGGGAAGGCCACCTCGTCCTCTTCACAAGATGAGTCTAACCCATTAGTTTCTTCTACAGGTATTGCTGAGGAGAGTACTTCTGATAGGACTGTCATGAGTTTAATACTGAGGTGGTTGACATAGGACGAGGTCGAGGCAAAGGCAAGCTTAACCTAGGAGGATCATCTAGGCCTAAGCATCCCAAAGGTGGAGATGAGATGCTTGAGGAGCTTTACACTACGTATGGGGTAGATAGGCAAGAATACAAGCTCTACCATAGTATGGCCACCCTTTTTGCTGATGAGAATGAAGCCAAAACCTTCTATTATAATGATGCCTTCATTCTATTTTACTTCAAACAATTCCATCTCGGCCTAAGACTCCCCTTGGACCCTTTTATTAATTAATTTCTGGAGGATTAGGAAATTATCCCGGCCCACCTTGGTGCCAATGCAGTTAGGTATCTCACTGCCTTTATCATTCTATGTCGTAGTCTCGGCTTCGAGCCATGTATGTTCGCCTTCTATCACTTCTTTAACTCATCCTATAATTCCAAGGCTAGAACCATCACTATTAAGTTTGATCCCAACAAGCCCAAGCTCATGGCCCCCATTTCAAATACTGTCAATAAAGGTCACCAGTTGGAACATGTGATTAAGGTTGAGAGCTGTCATGGCTGGGAATACACTGCACCTGTCAATTCCCTGCATCGCCCTTCACGTGTTCACAAGCCGGACTGGAGTGCCGATTTAATCAAAAAGCTTGAGCAGTTTGCCTCCGTTACCATCTCAACTGGGCCGAGCTAGAGATAGCTTTTCGATACCACATTCAGGCCGGACTGATGAAGAGTCCCATAAATGGGGTTAAGCCCTTGGTTGAGGTTCCAAGGGGAACTCGTTTTCCTAATTGGGTTGTCCACCCCAACTTCGTCTTTCATGCTGATTGCGCGACCTGCAAGGCCGAGGACAACAAATGTCTGAAAGCCGTAGACATCATAGGATGTAATTTCCTTCATAGATGTTTATTGCCATTTTTCATCCATTTCGTCCCTGGATTAACATTGATTTTTGTGCAGATCTCACAACGGAGGACATCCAGAAAGTCGATGAGGAGCATGTTGACCCCGACATGGATGCTCGACAGAAAGAGTTGCAGGATAAGGGGGAGTCTTCACTCCCCAAGGGCCCGCCGATTTTTCAAGCCGGGGCACCATCTGAGCCTAAAGTTGAGGTCGAGGAGTGGACCACTGAGGAGGCTAACCCTTCTCAAACTCAAGCCCGAAGTCAAGGCTAAGAACACTCTCAAGAGCTGAGTCGAGATCGAGGGCCGAAGTTTGAGGTGGACCATCGCCAAAGTCAAAAGAGGCCGAGAGAAGAGAGAGGTCGAGATCTAGAAGGGCCTTCTCAAAAAAGAACTACTCCCTCACCACATGGTTCAGTATCGGCTTCTGTCCTTTATGATGCCAAGATCAAAAATTTGGTTGACTCCTTCGCTGTTGCGCCCATCATGTCCGGGTTCGATTCGACAGTTCGTTCTGGGGCCGCCCTCAAGCTTGGAGGACCTGTCATCAAGCGTGCTATGAACAGGTCTTATATCGAACAACTTGTTGCTGACGAGCCAACCTTGCTCTAACTTTTCGAAAGTAAGGGCTAAATTATCAGTGAGGTACTATATTATCCCGTCTCAGGCTTTCATACTTCGAATTCTCTTTCTGTAATCCGTTAGGACTTGAAATTTTTTTCTTCTTTTTTGTAGCTTGCCTTCATTGCCCAACATGAATATGCCGTGTTCAGGCAGGTCGAGGATCTAGCGCACAAGAATGAGGCTGTAGCTAAGCCGGCCCAAGAATCCACCGTCAAGCTCACTGAAAAGGTTGAAACCCTTGAGAATGAGAAAGATTCTCACGATGTTGTGGTTTGCAAGGCCGAGCTGAAGGTAGAGCAGGCCGAGGTGGCCAAAAAGTCTACACTAGATGACTTGGAGAAATTAAAGGAAGCCTTGCAGCAATCTGAGTCTGCCTTGAAGCTTGCTGAGGCTGATTCCGAGGAAGAGGGCCGAAGTTTTGGCTCTAGAGAAGAATGTCGCAGATGACAAGTTGGCCTTATTGGAGGAGAGCGTGCCTGGCAAATAGAAGGCAGTTGTGTAATGATATAGAAAGAGCAAGCAATATCGAGATGACTTGGCTGATGCAGCAAGCTCCGTCTATGGTGACGCCTGGTCTAATTTGTCTCGGCTCCTCTACATCAATCCAGAAGTCGAGGTGCCTCTGGAGAAGCTTGCTCGGCTTTTTGTCCAAGATCCCTATAGTGCTGAAGCCCGGGCAGCTCACTCTATCATCCCATATTCAGAGAATGCTCTTAAAAACATAAGGGCTATGGACTCTCAAGAAGGAAAGCCGGCATGGGATCCTCCAACTCCTCAAGAAAACAACTTTGATGATTTGATATCCCAGGCTGAGGATGGGGATGGCGCTGGGATGGGTTAGTAACATTTGGATTTTTTATCTGAACTGTTTGTAATTTTGATGGGTTGTAAAGCCGGTTTAGCTAGAACGATATATTTCGCCCCTTGTCCAAGTATTATAATATCCGATCGTTCGTTGGGGGCATTTATGCTTTCGTGTATTTTTCTCTTATGTTTGGCCTGACTTTTAACCCGGTTTGGGTGTACCATTCTTATGTTTGCTTTTGTACTTGACTTGTTATGTAGCCTGTGTCAAGTTGCTCATCTCGTCATTCGAGATGTCGGTAACTTGTTTTATACTTAACTAATGGTGAAGTGGTTTTGAGCTAGGTCGGGCTGCTGAAGTTGGCCTTATTGAGATCATCCTAAAAAAGAGTCCCCCTACGTCGAAGTAAAGCCGAGGTGTGTAACTCGGTTTGGTGAGTCGCTATACTTGTTTACTTAGCTAAGTGTTTGTAGGCTTGGGATGGTCTACCCTTTCTTAGGCCGAGCCGAGTTGAGTAACTCGGTTTATTACTTTAGTCAGTACGAGCTAAGTGTAAATGAGCCAGGAATTATTTATCCGTGATTGGCGTGTTGAGTGTCATGTACTCGTTTTTGAATTTCAGTGAACTAGTTGTCAGAGCTAGGCTCAAATTGTCTATGGAGTTAGATGTCTTAATCTTAACTCGGTCTGGGGACCAACATGTTATGTATGCTTTAGCCTAGCTAGTTATAGGAACTATGCTTTCATCTGAGTTATCAAGTGTTCCTTGGCTCAAATGTTTAAGTCAGGCGTTTTGTGCTCCAGACTTGTATTAATGTCTAGGCATTGTTATGCAATTCCTAGGCATGTATAGATAAAGTACTTGATAGAATGATGAAACGGAACTTGATAGATAAAAAACCATTACATCAAAGGAATAAATGAAAAGGTAGAAGCTTAAATTCTTATAGATCACAAAAAATGGTTTGTAAACTAAAGTATTTTGTAAAGATTCTTCTGAAAAAGACTAAGGCATGGGGTGTTGGGTGGTTACTGATAGTACTTCCTCAAGTGCTCTGAATGCCATGGCTGTTTGAACTCTTTCCCTTCTGGTGTCTTGAGTGTGTAGGTCCCTTCCCGGATAACATGGGTAACAATGTAAGGGCCTTCCCAATTTGGAGAGAGCTTGTTCTGTTGAGCCTTTCTTTGAGTAGACTCAATCTTTCTTAGTACCAAATCACCAACTTCATGTTAGGAATATGCCCTCGAATGCCAATCAGAGGATGTTGAGTGAGGGCATTGTACTTGTAATTATGTAAATCATTATCATAAGGCAAATGAAGGTTTCTTTATTTACTGGTAGTTACTGGCATTCCTAACTCGTAAATATACATATAGAAACTAGTCCGTGTATTTGAGAGCAAAACATTCCACTCCTTATTGGATAAGGGGGTCGGCACTGGAAAGGTTTATAGCTCAAATACTTAATCGTTCGCAAGTCGATGAAACTTGATTGGTCGTTAAGTTTATGTGAAGACTTGTATGACGTGTTCTTTGACAGGGAGAGTGCCTGTCGAACACTAATGGTTAGTGGGAGCACACGTTTTAGGTATGCTAATTGGATTAGTATACTCGAACCGACTCACACTCGATTCATCACACGGATTTAACTCCGGGACAGTCAATGACGGAATCGAAAGGTTGTGATAGGTATTCGTGAACCTTTGACTTGAGGATTTAGTAGGGATGTGCTTGTGACGTCAAGATTTTCATTAGAGTAGTTCGACCTTGTAAACTGGAAAGCGAGGGTCAACCTCGACCTGCATCTTGACGGGCAAGTAGCAGGTCTTTCTGAATACCAATATAGAATTCTTTCTCCCATTAGTGAGCGGGTTATATGTCCTATGCGGTTATTGGCAGATGAGATCATAAGTGTTTGGCCCAAGCATTGGAGCTAGCTGTATTAGATACATGAGAGCTCAATAATCTCGATTTGCATTAACGCAGGCATAGCGTCAAGTACAGATAGGGTTTGACTGACCGTGACCCTATTTATTGATCGGGACATTTGAAAGAAGGGTTTATCCGTATACTGGTATTCACGACAGAATGGTTCTTGAATGATCCCAATCATTCGTTCTCAGCTGGGGTACAATGTAGGCCGCCAGGCTGGATAGGTGGTGCTACTACTCTTTGGTTCCTCCCATTGCTGACTGAGACGGACCTACCGAGTCGCGCAATAGGATTGACGACGGAATGAATCGAGCTTATTCTCTCATTATGAATATTAGATATTGGATATCTAAATTTGGGACATTGGATGTTTAAATTGATTTATTGGATAAATTAGTTTATGGCCTAATGAATTAAATAAATTACGGGGTGATTAATTTAATTCATGAATATAATTATTTATTGGAAATTAATTATGTTATTATGTATTTTATATGATTAATTAATTGGATTAATTAATCGATATAAATACATCGGAACAGAATCGGAGTTTATCTGTTTGGACTCACGGGAATCCGAAACGGACTGAACTCTTCCTATCATTCATCAAGGACGCCCTTCCCCCCACTTATATCCATGTGTGTGTTTTGACTTGTCCCCATCATGATGTTTGGAATCTCACGTGTTGAGGGGGCAAGTATCATGCACATTATTTCGTTGGGAATTATATATTGTGAGTTGAAGAATAAAAGGAAGACTTGACATCTCTCACTTCAACTTTTGGTGCATTCATACGTATCAAACATTGAGAGAGAGAGTGACTTTGAGTTCAACACTCATCTTCATCTTCTCCATTCACTTCTTCATTTTTCTTAGAGAAAATATTGAGAGATATTTTGATAAACATACTTGGAGTATATTCATCAAATCTAAGCGCTTCATCATCCGATTCTAGCCGTAACCTTAGAGGTTAATTGGGTGATTGTCATTCCGTTTGTTTCTCCGATGCGTGGCAAGTAGAGACGTTGTCTTTTTGGTGTTGGATCATCCAAGAGATTGGAGCGGATTGGATACGTAGAGATCAAGCAAAGCTTGGGGAATAGCTCAAGAGAAGGATACCATTTAATCAACGGACTATGAGGGTATGTTTCTCGTATCTCTTGTGTTTTGTATTATATTCGTATATACGTAGCTCGATCGATCCTCGTAGGGATTCAGATCAAATTAATTTTCGCTTTACTGCTTCCACTGGGCCTTTGATTTAGGCACTGAATCCCAACAGTGGTATCGAAGCGTAGTTCTTGCGATCGTATATACGATATTGGTATTTGGAATTCTCGATTAGATGGTGAATGATTTGGAATCATTTTAGTCATAATCGTGGTACATGTTTTACGTTCGTTGTAGTTACATTTTTCGTAAGTTTATGTCTAAATATAAATCTTAAATTTCTGGGAAATATGATTTATATTGAAGATATGAAAGTCGGAAAATATTGATATTGGATATCCGGTCGAAAATCTAGCTCCAAATCGTCGTCGGACGACTTTTCGGACAAAGGATAGGAAGCTGCCAGGGTGACCCGGCCGTGCCTTGTTTGACCCGGCAACACGGGCCATGCCAGGCAGGACGACCCGAGCATGTCAGGCGACACGGGCCGTGCCTGGCCGACAGGCTGTCGAGCGTGACTCGACCCTACCTTTCGGGACAAGGCGTGTCTGCCGGCAGACTGCCGAAAGTGACTCGGCCTGGCAGGACAGTTTTCGCCCCGGCTCGATTTTTTCGTGTATTCCAGAAACTTAATCTCCCACATGTTAAATTGTATTTAATATGATTAAAATAATTTATGGTATTTCATTTTATAAGGGAAATTTGATTAATTGGAATATTTATGGGTGACCGAATTATTTGAACGTTTGTCATATTACCGGTTGTGTGAATCATTGGATCGGTTCGGATTGTTGATTGGATCAATGTATCTCTATGTTTTCCGTTTATATAGTATTTATTGGATAAATGATTTTTGAATGGGGATGTGGTTCGTGGACTTATTTTTGAATCATTCATTATATTTGATTGGGTTGTAAAGGCCATTTTGAGCCTATTTATTTTACTAGAAATATTTGTATCTAGGATGCAATTTTCAATGTAAAATTTATATGTAATGACGAAGACCGGAGGAAGATCCATTTCGAGAAGACGAAGATTCAAGACGAAGACTTGTAATTAGATTACGGAGTTTTTGTTTTCTAGGAACAGTCCATGAACTACATGTTGGTAGCAGCTAGGTTGTGAATGGTTGTTCATATTGTATGAATGCCACAAAAGCGCTTAAATGAATTAATGTGCAAAGTGTAACATTAATCGCGAAAATTCTCCCACGAAAAATTATTAAGTTTAAAAGGTTCCAAGGTTTTCCTTCCCTCCATCGAGCTTTCGGGAAATTGAAATCCAAACCGGATGTGCTATGCTTCCGAGTTATCGGGGTTGTCGTTCGGGGAGGACGGATAAATTACTGGGAGCGCATTGGATGCCTTCGGTTGGAGCAAATTTTATCCCTAGAAACCTGATAGGTTGCCGGATAAGATTCAATTGTGATACTGATTTGTGTCGATGGTATAAACTTAACTTGTTCACGAACCATAGAAACTGTATAGGTTGAAGGGAGTGAACAAGGGGAAAAAGAAGATCGAATCATCCATTAGATGGGTTGGTGTTGGACACCACTTTGTGAAAATTAATAGACTAGAAACCTGTTCGGTTGCCCTCTATTAAGATTTATAAAGAATTCGATCACCACTATGAAGTAGAGTGGCGATACTTCCGGATTTCACATGGGAGTGTGTTATTCTGATAAAAATAGTGGGAGCTAGGTAACAAGAATAGAAAAGACCTTAATTATATACTCGGAACATAATATAACAAGTCACTAATTAATCTGTCATACTTAATGCAGACATAACTCTCAATATGACAATGAACCCACTCGCAATTCTACTCGAAAAGAACACCTTGATCGGACCTAACTTCGTGGATTGGCTCCACAATCTGATGATTTCCTCAGTATAGAGGCACTGGGATACGTCTTGAGACAGATATCCCGGCACCTCCTGTGCGGACCAGAGCCAATCAGGAAGAGATTGAAAACCACGAAAAGTGGGTTAATGATGACGTAAAAGTCCGTGCATATATGATGGCTTCTATATCTAATGAGCTTCAGAGAGCTCATGAGAAAATGACTTCTGCTAGGAATATTCTATCTCACTTAACCGAGCTTTATGGTGAGCACAGCAGAACTGCTAGATATAAGATATCCAAGTAACTGTTCGGTGCAAGGATGAAGGAAGGTGACAAGGTTGGGGAACACGTCCTCGAAATGATCGAGAGATTGGAGGCTCTTGATTTTAAAATGGATACTTCTGTTCAAACTGACCTTATCCTACAGACTCTCCCTGATTCCTTCTCTCAGTTTGTTATGAACTTCAACTGTAATGAGATTGCATGTAACTTAGCTGGGCTAATGAGCAAACTGGTGACCGCTCAGTCTCAGTTGAAGACTCCTCGGATGAAGGAGTCTGCCTTTGTGATTTCTTATGGACCTCGGAGGTCTAAGAACAAGAAGAAAAAGACCAAAAAGCATATGGGACCACAAGTCAAGGACTTCAAGGGAAAGGGCAAGGCCCCGATGGTTCCGAAGACCAAGAAGAAGGACACTTTTCTCAAGTGCGGTGAGTTGGGCCACTGGGCTAGAAACTGTCTGATTCTTCATGGCACTTCAGGTACAGAACTTTTAGTTTTGGAAACAAATTGTTCTACTACTGTATTTCTACTTCCTGGATACTAGATTCTTGTGCTAGTTCTCATATTTGTACCGTGAATCAGGATCTGGAACAAAGTAGGAAGCTTGGAGCTGGAGAAGTTATGATCACTGTCGGAAGCGGGCATAGTGTCGAGACAACCGACATAGGATCACTTCATTTGGGTTTAGAATCCGGTTTTTGTTCTGACTTTAGAAGATATACTTGTTTTGCCCAAAGGGCATAAAAACATTGTATCCATTCCGGTCATGGACCGAAGAGGCTTTTTATTTTTCATTGGTGATGGTTCCTACAAAAATTATTTCAGAAATAAACTAGTGGGTACTGCTACATTGTTAAATGGACTGTATCATCTAAACCTCAGTAACAAAGTCATTGTGAATACTATGACTAGGAAACGTGGTAGGGATGAAACCAATCAAGTTTTGAAATGGCATCTTAGACTTGGTCATGTTGGTTAGACCAAGTTTTACAAAATGGAAAAAGATGGACTTATGGCTCCATTGGGATCGGATCCCTTTCCAAATTGTGAATCTTGCCTTAAAGGCAAAATGACTAAGTCCCCCTTCACAAGGACTTTTGAAAAATCCGCTGATAAACTGGGATTAATCCATACTGACGTACGTGGTGCTTTGGAAGCAGCACGTGACGGATATCAATATTTCATTACATTTACAGATGATGATACTAGGTATGGTTATGTATACTTAATGAAACATAAATCCAAGGCCTTTGAGAAATTCCAGGAATTCAAGGCCCCAGTCAAGAAACAATCTGGTAATTATATCAAAGCACTTTAGTCAGACCGAGGTGGCGAGTATATGAGTTTGGAGTTTGACAAGTTCCTAAAGGAACATGGAATAGTATCACTACTAACACCTCCAGGTACTTCTCAGTTAAATGGTGTGTCAGAAAGAAAGAACCGGACCTTGTTGAACATGGTCCATTCCATGCTGAGCTATACTGACTTACCGATTTACCTGTGGGGGTATGCACTCCTAACTGCCTCTTACATCTTGAACAGATGTCCTTCTAAATCCGTTCCTAAAACTCCACATGAGATGTAGGAGGGCAGGAAACCAAGTCTTAATCACATTAGGATTTAGGGATGTCCCGCCTATATCAAGAAGACTAATGTGGAAAAGTTGGAAGCTAGGTCCGCGAAGTAACGTTTCATTGGATTCCTATCTGGGACGATGGGGTATCTATTCTACATGCACGAAGATCGAAAGATCATTGTTGCTTTACAAGCACACTTCCTGGAAGATGAGTTCATTCAGGAAGGCGGAGCAGGTAGAAGTATTTCTTTAGAAGAATACAATGATACTCCTCCGGAGACACCTGTGCAAGAAATTGGAACCGACCTTCTGAAATACAAGTACAACCACCTCGTAGGTCTAGTAGCGTGTCTCAATTACCTAAGAGGTATAGTTTTATGCACTTGGCAGAACTGGGTTTCCATGAGGTTCCAGGTGATAAACAAGAGACCGACCCGTGACCAATGACCTTGGAATGGTGGATGTAGACTCCATGAAATGGACTATAGTGGTTTTCATGTAGTAGGGACTTTTGTTTTGACGAGACAGTCAAAGAGTTTGACTTCGTGCAAAATGAAGAGGAACCTTGTGTATACAAGAGGGTTAGTGGGAGCAACATCACATTCTTAGTACTATTTGTAGATGACATTCTACTAATAGGAAATGATATGGGAATGCTCAGTTCTGTGAAAGCTTGGCTTTCGAGTAATTTCAGCATGAAAGACTTGGGAGAAGAAACCTATATTCTTGAGATTCGACTCTACTGGGATAGATCGAAGAGAATGATAAGTTTTTCCCAATCCCTCTATATAGGTAAAATCTTAAAGCAATTTAAGATGGATTATTCTAAAAGAGGGTTCATTCCGATGCGACATGGAATAAAACTCTCCTCGAAGATGTGTCTTCATAATGAGAAACAATGAAAGGATATGAGTAATATACCATATGCATCGGCTGTGGGTAGCCTTATATATACTTTATTGTGTACGAGACATGACATTGCGCATGCTGGGAGCGTGGTAAGTAGGTTTCGGGCTAACCCAGTTAGGGAACATTAGACCGCCGTAAAGAACGTTCTCAAGTACTTTAGAAGGACTAGAGATCTGGTTCTTAAATATTGTGGTAGGGAACTGAATGTGGTGGGATTCACTGAATTGGACTCCCAAGGACAGAAACACGATTCGATGTCCACTTCTAGCTACATATTTACTCTTAATGGAGGAGTAGTATCTTGGCATAGTGCCAAGTATAGCGCGACTGCTAATTCTACCTGTTTGGCTGAGTATAAAGCGGCCTCGGAGGCCTCCAAAGGAAGGATTTAGAAGTTACTGGGTTAACTTCACGTGACACCTTGTGTTGCACTGCCAAAGTGGTAGCACAGGCCTAGGAGCCGAGGTTTCATAATAGTACCAAACATATTGAGAGAGAGTATCATCTCATAAGAGAATTTGTTCGCAAAGAGATACATTGTGCTGCATAGAGTAGAGTCAGCCGACTATGTTGCTGATCCACTAACCAAGCCACTTTCTCAGACTAGCTTGGAGCATCATCTGGAGAACATAGGGATTAGATACCATAGTGTGTGGCATTGAGTGCAAGTGGGAGATTATTAGGAGTATCCCCTCGAATGCCACTCAGAGGATGTTGAGTGAGGGCATTGTACTTGTAATTATATAAATCATTATCATAAGGCAAATGAATGTTTCTTTATTTACTGGTAGTTACTGGCATTCCTAACTAGTAAATATACATATAGAAATTAGTCAGTGTATTTGAGAGCAAAACGTTCCACTCCTTATTGGATAAGGGGGTCGGTACTGGAAAGGTTTATAGCTTAAATACTTAATCGTTCGCAAGTCGATGAAACTTGAATGGGCGTTAAGTTTATGTGAAGACTTGTATGACGTGTTTTTTGACAAGGAGAGTGCCTTTCGAACACTAATGGTTAGTGGGAGCACATGTTATAGGTATGCTAATTGGATTAGTATACTCGAACCGACTCACTCTCGATTCGTCACACGGATTTCACTATGGGACAGTCAATGACAAAATCGAAAGGTTGTGATAGGTATTCGTGAACCTTGGACTTGAGGATTTAGTAGGGATGTGCTTGTGACGTCAAGATTTTCATTAGAGTAGTTCGAACCTGTAAACCGGAAGGCGGGGGTCAACCTCGACGTGCATCTTGACGGGCAAGTAGCAGGTCCTACTGAATACCAAGATAGAATTCTTTCTCCCGTTAGTGAGCGGGTTATATGTCCTATGCGGTTATTGGCAGATGAGATCATAAGTCTTTGACCAAAGAATTGGAGCTAGCTGTATTAGGTACATGAGAGCTCGATGATCTCGATTTGCATTAATGCATGCATAGCGTCAAGTACATATAGGGTTTGACTGACCGTGACCCTATATCTTGATCGGGATATTTAAAAGAAGGGTTTATCCGTATACTGGTATTCATGACATAATGGTTCTTGAATGATCCCAATCATTCGTTCTCAGCTGGGGTACAGTGTAGGCCGCCAGGCTGGCTAGGTGGTGCTACTACTCTTTGGTTCCTCCCATTGCTGACTGAGACGGACCTACCGAGTCGCGCAAAAGGATTGACGATGTAATGAATCGAGCTTATTCTCTCATTATGAATATTAGATATTGGATATCTAAATTTGGGACATTGGATGTTTAAATTGATTTATTGGATAAATTAGTTTAGGGCCTAATGAATTAAATAAATTACTGGGTGATTAATTTAATTCATGAATATAATTATTTCTTGGAGAAATTAATTATGTTATTATGTATTTGATATGATTAATTAATTGGATTAATTAATCGATATAAATACATCGGAACGGAATCGGAGTTTATCTGTTTGGACTCACGGGAGTCCGAAACGGACCGAACTCTTCCTATCATTCATCAAGGCCGCCCCTCCCCCCACTTATATCCATGTGTGTGTTTTGACTTGTCCCCATCATGATGTTTGGAATCTCATGTGTTGAGGGGATAAGTATCATACACACTATTTGGTTGGGAATTATATATTGCGAGTTGAAGAATAAAAGGAAGAGTTGACATCTCTCACTTCAACTTTTGGTGCATTCATACGTATCAAACATTGAGAGAGAGAGAGAGTGACTTTGAGTTCAACACTCATCTTCATCTTCTTCATTCACTTCTTCTTCATTTTTCTTAGAGAAAATTGAGAGAAAATATTGAGAGATATTTTGATAAACATACTTGGACTATATTCATCAAATCCAAGAGCTTCATCATCTGATTCTAGCCGTAACCTTAGAGGTTAATTGGGTGATTGCCATTCCGTTCATTTCTCCGGCGCGTGACATGTAGAGACATTATCTTTTCGGCGTTGGATCATCCAAGAGCTTGGAGTGGATTGGATACGTAGAGATCAAGCAAAGCTTGGGGAATAGCTCAAGAGAAGGATACCATTTAATCAACGGATTATGAGGGTATGTTTCTCGTATCTCTTGTGTTTCGTATTATATTCGTATATACGTAGCTCGATCGAGGGATTCGGATCGAATTAATTTTTTCTTTACCGCTTTCGCTGGGCCTTCGATTTAGGCACCGAATCCCAACACTTCAAACACCTCTTCTTCACTTTTTTGTCATGATAGGCCTTGGTCCTCTATTTGTAGTGATCATCCTTTGCTGTGCAGCTAGTATCTTCTCATCAAACGAGTCCAAATCCAGAAGTCGGTTGTGTTCGTTTACCACCTCGTCATAGTTGGTTACCCTAAAGGTTGGAAGTGCCATCTTTGCTGGGGCCATGGCTTCTGAACCATATGTCAAGGCAATGGGTGTTTCCCTAGTCAGCCCCCGAGTGGTTGTACGAACTGCCCACAGGGCAAAGGGGAGGTCATGTAGCCACTACCCCTCACTTCCTTCTAGGTTCTTTGTGAGGGCTGTCAAGATTAGTTTGTTGGCTGCTTCTGCTTCCCATTGCCCTGAGGATGACTAACCGGGGACTTATTGTGTTGAACTCCCAATCTGGTAAGTTCCTCAGTGAAGGCATCCGGGAATTGAAGTTGATTATCCGTTACGATCGTATTAGGAACACCAAACTGACACTAGATGTAATCGTGTATAAAGTTGATGGTGCTCTCCTCTGTGATCTTTGCCAAGGCTCTACCTTCGACCCACTTGGTGAAGTAATCCACTACTACTATGTCATATTTGTTGCTTACTTTGGCCAAGGGGAAGGGTACAATAATGTCGACTCCCCACATGTCGAAGGGCCAAGTCGGTATGATCAGGCTCTGTTCAACAGCCGGGATGTTAGGTAATTCTGAATACCTTTGACATTTATCGCATTTCTTCACTTAGGTCTGGGCATCTTCCCTCTCAGGCCAATAATATATGAGGGTTATGACCTTGTCGGCTAAGGTTCTAGCCCCTAGTGTCCTCCACAAACTCCATTATGGACCTCGGCCAGCAAGTTCTCTGTGTGCCTTGGAGGGACACATCTAAGAAGAGGTTTGGTGAAAGATCTTCTGTAAAGCACTCCATTCCACACGACGAACCTTACAGTCTTATTTTTGATCATTTAAGCAGCCAACTCGTCTTTGGGTAGCTTTCCATGTAGTCCTTCTAGTCGTCTATCCAACTTCTCTCTTCATCATCGATAGCCAAGATATCTATACTTTCAAATGCTCGCTGGTCTACATAAATGACCAACGGATCAACGTCTTCAGGTGTGACCATTTTGGAAATCAGATCGGCCTCCTTGTTGTGATCTCGGCCTATTAATCTTATCTCCAAGAATTCCAAATCCTTGGTTATGTCTAGGATGAGGTCTTTGTCTTTGTCATCATGTGGTTTTCAGTGTTGAATTCTCCTTGGACCTATTTTACTACCAGCTTTGAATCAGTGTAAGCTACCAGTTTCGTCGCTCCAAGCAACTTAGCCTTTTCAATCCCAAGAATAAGTGCCTCATACTTGGCCTAGTTGTTTGAGGATGGGAACTTGAAGCGTACAAAATATTGAGTCATGTACTCACTTTCAGGACTGATTAAGACAACTCCTGCCCGCTTCTTCTTTTTGTTGCAGACCCATATGTGTACAAAATCCAGCAGTCTTTTGATAGCTCAGAGAAGGATTCTGTGCCCATGGGGGCCTTCCTTTTCCGAACAATAGGTACGTATTCTCTTGCAAAAGAGGTCTCGGACAGAAAATCAGCCAAGGATTGTGCAAGTAAAGTCTTCCTCGGCTTAAAAGTGACGTTAAGATCGGTTAGTTCAATAGACCAGTTGAGAAGTCGGCCGAAGCTATCTATCTTGAGCAATATCTTCCTTAGGGGAGCACCTGTTTAAACTGTGATAGGATGAGCTAAGAAGTAGGCGAGAATTTTTCTTGCTACAATGACCAAGGCGTAAACTACCTGTTGGGATAAACAATCCTGTTTTGATAATTACCATCATACAACAAAGAAGTCGAAAGAGTTGAAATACCGCCAAGTATGGAAGCTGTCTGAAATCTACATACAACCCTTCCGTACAGCATTTAATATCTCATACAGTCTATCCTACAGAGCCTACAGCTACAGCAAAAGACATTGCATCAGATACAGCAGTCAGGCTGTAAGATGTTTTACTTAGGAAAAGTAAAACACATCCGACAGGCCTGATTAAAGAATGCTTTAAACCGTTTCGAGATAAAATATTGTTTATTCATAAAGTATTCACAATTAAAATAGCATTTATTGCTGATAGGACAACATTTAATGCAGTTGGAGTGACATAAGTCAGAACGCGCTGACGAGCATTTAATGCGAAGTCAAAAAGAATGTTTGAAGCATTAAATACGATCTGCTTTAATTTAAATATTCAGTGAAGCCGCCAACCAGAGACGTTAATATCTCACCTACCCGCAACAGCTACATTTATAACAGATGCATTTTCCAAAGGTTATAAATATCCCCATGCCAGAGGACTTAAAGACACGAAGAACATATATCGTAAAAGCTCTGAAAAATCACTCTGACATTCTAGCGATTAAAACATAGCATATTTAGTGAGCATACAGCAAGTATTTAAGCGAAGAAATATACAAGTCTTCAATGCGAACAGCACAACATACAGCAAACGTATCTCAAAGATCAAGCTGGTGTTCAGAGAATTCTACTTTGTCGTTGAGATAATCATCACCCATGTATGGACTATAGATCCTTGCGTATTCCGACCTGTATGGGTAGAATAGCTGATGTATCTGATAGGAGACACAGCTCCGCACCTAGCACATCCAAGTCCGCCCACAAGACTGCTGACAGTGATGATGATATCCTATCACAAGATGAAATGGACCTTCTTATGCATAAACTCAAAAAGTTCATCAAACAGTCTTGGAAGAGTCATTCAGGCCCAATCCGTTTCACAAGGTAAGTTCTGAATCTTCTCCTTCTAGTGATTCTAACTTGTGCTACAACTATAGAAAACCCGGGCAATATACAAATAAGTGTCCGCACCCGAAAGTGCAAAAGTTGCCGGAAGCCGAGCAACAATAAGAGGATGAAAGGAGGCGAGTTTGGAAAAACAAGCTCAAGGCCCTGATTGGTGAATCAGAAGCCTCGCCCGCATCAACCAAAACTGATGAGTGCCTTCAGGCATTCACTAGCAGTGACTCGTCTGATGATGAGATTGAAGATAAAGCCTATATGTCCTTTATGGCCAAATAAATAAAGGACGATGAAGACAGTGATGATGAGGTGAGATCAACTTCAACTACTCCTCTAAATGCATCTCACACTTTTGAAAATATGATGAATAAATTCAAAAACATTCAAAAGACCTATTATGTAATATCCGTACCTTTCTATTTTTAGCAGTTTCTACTTTTGGCGCATGTCTATTTTTATCGACTCTCTTGTAACCGTTTTGACATTTTTGAATCTATTTTATTCTTGGTGTTTTTCCATTTGGACGACTTTCGGAAGTGTTTTTACGTAATTTCGCTTTATGTCATGTTTTGTCGCATGTATGTTTGATTCTCGTAAAACTCTTTCAATTTTGTTGTTTTTTGTTTCCATGAGTCCGTATGGTTGAGTTATTCATGTTGTGAATTTCAGTTTGATAATCCGACATTGTATCGTGATTTTCGGACGTTTGTGCCGTCTTGTAATTTTCCTATAAGTTTAGGGAATTTTATCTCCTTTGTCGTATTTCAAATCTTCTGGTAGTCGAAATCGTACTTTTTTTAGCACCTAGATTTGTCGTCGCGAATACTTCGTATTTATGTTCTGGATCCTATCTTTGGTTGCATTTCGACTTCGTATTTCCGTGAGCAACGAACTGCATTCAGCAGTGTTGGACTGCTGCATGAATAACGTATGTTATTCATGCTTTCTTGCGTGCGCTATCGATACACGTATAATGTATGTTAAACCTTAGTGTTAACGTACATTATGGTACTCAGCGTTTTGGATAGTAGGTTCTGCCAAGTTTCTGCCGAGTTCTTACGTACGCTAACTCATGGGTGTTACGTACATAAGCTTCCTTATAGCATATGCTAACTGTCTGATGTAGCGTACACTATCGGCCTCAGCAAATTGGAAAGATTGTTCTGCCGAGCCCTTACGTATGCTAACTCATGAGTGTTACGTATGTAAGAGGCATTATGTACGTTAACCTCACCATGTTAACGTACGTAACGAGCAGTCAGGTATTTAATACCAGAACAGGTTCCAGTCGCGTCATTTCTTTCTTTCCTCCTTCCTTGTCTGTGAATTGAGTTCCTACAAGCGATTTCGAGTGATTCTTCAAGATTAGACCGTGGAGTTCTGTGATAAATCGAGTATTATGCTTCAAGCGAAGTTTATCATCATCGTAATCATCTTCCTCCATCCGAAATCCGAGTTATTTCGACTACAACCCTAACTTTGTCCATTTTGGGGGGTTTTGGGGTTTTGTGTTCCTAAACTCGTATCGTTCGTTTGTGTTGATATATTTCCTATCAATTATTGTTATTGAATGTTTCCCAATCTGTTTCCGTCATGTTTAATCCGTGGATTGTTGATTTGGGGAGCTTTTGTGAAAACACTCGCCTGTATTGAATGTACACGTATTGTTATGGTTGTAATCGGGGTTGTGGGGGTATTCCGTTCAATTATTGCTATCGTTTAGGACTGAGTTATGTTAACCTTGCGTTTAGAATCAGTTGTGGTCATTCCGTGGCATTCCTAGGCGTCTTTTACTTTCCGTCTCGTCAAAGATGTCTCAAAGGCAAGTACATTACATTTGTTTGCGTATTCTAGTATTTAAATTATGGATTCTCGTGTATGTTGTGGTTGTGAATGCGTATGTTCACCCAGGGATGGTCTTATGGGGCCTTTGGGGATAAGTAGTGCCGTGTGTATGTGTATCATGAATTGAGGTTAATCACCCAAGAATGGTCCGATGGGGCCTCTGCGGGGTACGGTGGCCGTGAGTCTCGTACCAACGATTAACCTTTGAAATGTTTTGTTGGAGAACTGTGTTTTGTGCTTGTGCACCGTGATATTCCGGAATATAAAAATGTTTTCTAAAGTCATTTTGGCGCATATTTCATCTGATTAGAAGAGTAGTTCAAATGGATTGTACTTGCACTAGCTCTTGTCGCTAACCCCTTAAATGGGGAAATACTTTTGTATCTCAGGTACAGGTCTTGGAGGTGAACGAGTATGCGGACAGTACGAGGATAATGGGCAAGGGTGATTCTGTTCAATGGTCGTTCGTTGATGTCATGTCTTTCAAATTTTATTAATCATGTCGTTTGTTTCAGTACACGAGTAATTCTTTCCTTTGAACATTGTAATTGTTGTGTACCCTATTTGGGGTTGGTTTTGACGTTGAATTGCATTTTTGGGTTCGGTCTACTTATTTTGTATGTATTGGATTGAGAAGTCGTTCGTATGTTGATGATGTTTATCACCGTCGTAATGTCGAGTTTGTGTGTTAACCTGGTGGATTCCAAAGGGTGGGTCCACGGCGCTGTAATATGCCCTGAACGTCTTGGGGGTGTTACACATGAGACTCTGAAATTAGAAAACATACAGCTCGAAGAAAATGACTTGCTGAAAAATAACTATGAAATTATGTCTATTGATTGCAAAAACAGCAAAGTCACATTTGCAAAACTCATGGAAAGCAATCATCAACTTGCTAAAGATCTAAATGAGACTAAGTCTTATAATGAAAGCAAGACAAATGATTATGCTTTGCTCGAAGCCAAAGTAAAGTCTCTCGAAAAGCGAGAAAGGGAATCAGAGACCATTTTGAAATCATTCGAGAAATCCTCTAAACGAATGGAAGAAATTCTAAGCACCGGGCGACATGCTCATGATAAAAGTGGCTTAGGATATAACTCATTCCCCAACAAAGAGAAAACTAGTACGGTGTTCGTCAGGGGTGTGGAACCCATTCTTGTACCTAAGGAGACCCGGAGTACCGTAAAGGTAACAGTTGCCCCGCGTACAGCAAAAGCTGCCATTCCGCCACCAATGGCATATCATCGATAGTGGAAACCTCAGCCTCAAGGACCTGTAAGGCGTAACCAACAGCATGCTCCCCGAGCATATCAAAAGCGCCAACAGCCATTCAGAAATAAGGTTGTATCTAAATATCAAAGGCCTGCACAATAGTACTTTTTACGGTACAATACGCCTAGATATTGGATACAGGAGCCCCGGTATCCATCCAAAAAATAGGTCGCCGTGCAGTATAATCAACATCTATGGGAATCCAACTGGAGACCCATGAGGCAAGCTGTAAGGCCTAGGAAAATGGCTCCACCTCCAAGACGGCAATTGTAGTGGAATAATAATAACCCATGATTTTACATGCATAATAATCAAGGTTACAGCGACTACGCACCTGCCACATGTAGAAGTCGCAAATCTGGACCAAAAGTAACCTACAGTAAACCAATTACTGTTAGGCAAATTTGGGTACCAAAAGTCGCTAACATTCATGGACCCAACAATCAAAGGGGACCTAAATCTACTTAAATTTTGTACCTGCAGGATATCAAAGAAGAGGACATCTGGTACTTTGACAGCGGATGTCCTTGGCACATGACATGAAATATCAACAAGCTGTCAGACTATGTAGTAGGTCGTGGTCGAAAAAGTGCTCTTCGGTGACAAGTCCAAAGGAAGAACAAGAGGGAAGGGAACCCTACTTGTAGGAAAGTTCAAAGTCACCGACGTCGCTTATGTTGAAGGTTTACAGTACAATCTACTTAGTATTAGCCAGTTCTGTAACAAATAGTTCTCGGTGAAATTATATATAGATCAGTGTAGAGTGAAGAACATCTTGACCAAAGAAGTTGTTCTCATAGGAAACAGGTCAGGTAATATGTATATTGCTGACTGAAAGACTACGAGCTCCACTATTCCGTGTTTTGTTGCCAAAGGCACTGCAGATCAAAGCTGGCTATGGCACAAGAGGATGTCACACATCAACTTCAAGACGATCAACAAACTCGCTAGACAGGGAATGGTTAGAGGCTTGCCAGATATGTCATTCCAAAAAGACAGTGTCTGCGGACCCTGTCAGAAAGGCAAACAAGTAAAAACCACCCTGAAAGGCAAATCATACCTATCAACAAGCATCACAACAAAAACAGCCTATGAGGTGTGGAATAATGGAACTCTGTTAATTTTATATTTTCACATCTTTAGATGTCGATGCTATGTTCTGAATAATGAAAAAGATCAACTCAATACTTTTGACGAGAAGTCGGATGAAGGGATATTTGTCGGATATTCCTATGTCAGCAAGGCTTTCAGAATCTTTAACAAAAGGCAGCTGATAATCGAGGAATCTGTACAGGTAGTGTTCGATGAACCTCACCATAATCATACAGGAGTAGAAGACTTAACCCAGAATATCCAAACACTCCCCATCAATGACCCTCAAACTCCAACAGAGCTTGTCGTAGACATTGAGATCAACCCTGCAACTGTAAGAACAGAGGTAGTTGAAGCTGATGCTGTACAAGCTGAAGCCGAAACTATAGCACCACAAGATACAGTACGAGATGCAGAACTAGAACCCGATAGGAGATAGCTTAGAGATCACCCCCGGGATTTAATAATAGGAGACATTGATGCTGGTGTATCTACCCGAAGAAGAATACAGAGTACACAAGGAACTGTAGCAAGAAGAATCCAAATCTGAAAAATATCTATTTCCTGTATGGGATCTCAGGCTGAACTTAGGAGACTAGCCATGTGCACCCTTGTTGTATTCTTAGCTCAATCCAGACCTATTTCTACCAATGAAGCTTTGAATAATTCTCACTGGATCACTTCTATGGAAAAAGAGCTTAACGGTTTCGAAAGAAACAATGTATGGTATCTAATACACAGACCTGAACATGAAGCTGTATTTGGAACTAAATGGGTATTTATAAACAATAAGGATGTGAATGGACTTGTTATTATGAATAAATTCTATCTAGTCGCACAAGGCTACAGACAGGAAGAAGGCATAGACTACGATGAAACATTTGCCCATGTAGCCAGATTAGAAGCCATTAAGATATTTCTAGCCTTTGCCACCCATAAGAGCTTTATAGTATATCAAATGGACGTTAAGAGCGCATTCCTGAATGGAGACCTCGCCGAAGAAGTCTAGGTTGAACAACCACTAGGGTTTTTCAACACTAAAGGCAGAGACCTAGTATACAGACTATGGAAAGCTCTGTATGGACTAAAGCAAGCACCTAGAGTGTGGTATGAAACCCTATCCCTGTACCTTACTGATAATGGATTTGAGAAAGGTGTTGTGGACAAGACTCTATTTAAGATACAGGAAGGTGATGACCTGTTAATGGCACAAATATATGTCGATGATATTATAATTGGTTCTACTAACCTTGCTCTGTGTCAAAGGTTCTCTCATCTCATGCAAAGTAAATTTGAAATGAGTATGATAGGTGAACTTAGTTATTTCCTAGGATTACAGGTAAAGCAGTTGCCTACGAGAATCTTCATCAACTAGGAGAAGTACAGCAAGGAGCTACTCAATAAGTTTGGGATGAACAACTCCAGATTCTTGTCAACCCCCATGAGCACTTCCGTGCAAATTAGTGCTGACAAAGCTGGAAAGCCAGTTGATAAATCACTCTACATGAAGCTAATTGGATCACTCATGTACCTAACGGCTAGCAGGCCCGATATCCAGTTTGTTGTAGGAGTGTGTGCTCAGTATCAAGTAGCACCTGAGGAGTCACACTTCATGACATCCAAACAAATTCTTAAGTACGTCAAAGGAACAGTTGATGTAGGATTGTGGTATCCTAAGGAAGGAGGATTCGATTTGGTTGGCTACAGAGACTCGGATCTCGAAGGCTGTAAGTTGGATAGGAAGAGTACAAACAATACTTGTCACTTTCTTGGACCTAGACTTTTGTCCTGGTTCAGTAGGAAGCAATTGGCCAACTCGCTTTCTACAGCCGAGTCGGAATACTATGCTGCTGGAAGTTGTTGTATACAGATTCTCTGGATGCAACAACAATTATCAGATTATGGAATCATTTTCAAAGAAACACCGATCATGTGTGATAGCACGAGTTGAATTGCAATAACGCACAATCCTGTATTGCACTTGCGAACTAAGCATATTGATATGAAGAATCACCTCATCAGGAATCATGTTAATAATAAAGAAGTTCGGGTCAAGAAAGTTCATACAGATATTCAGTTGGCCGACATCTTTACATAACCTCTCGGCACAACCAAATTCTGTATACTTCGACAAGAATTGGGAATGCTACAGTCTGACTGCTTGTAAGTCTTTATGCTTTTACTCATCAATTGAGGTGGAATGCTGTAAGACCCAAGAGTATAATATTCACATTAATTAATTGTACACTCAGAATCAGTCAGAAAGCACTATAGGACAAAGAAGGCATGAAATCTTCCTACAGCTAACGTGTGCATTAATTAAGAGGGAATACAATACGACCCATGAATACAGTATTAATCCAAATATTGATGTAAGAATTGAATCATGTATGTATCTTTTAAGGGGGAACGTTTTATTATTCACGGATACAACACATACGCTGTGGGACGTCAATTAAACATAATATTATTATTCTATTCATACTGAAAACATTGTTAGTCCACATGCCCTGTTTTAAAATTCAAAGGTTTTATCCTTTAATGATTTAAATGACATGTGGACTTATTACTTCAAACACCGTGATATTAATGATTTAAAACCCCCGTTTCGTGCAATGAGGGAAGATGAACTGTCAGAAGTGGGACCGGTTATCATTTCAAAAATAGATGGATAAGACATACTAGTTACTCTAAGTTCATCCTGTTCGTTCTTTTAAAAAATGGTTCCCATCCCTTAAATCTGACTGTTCACTGTATGTAACCCTAATCCTCCCTGCACACTATAAAAGGACTGTATCTTGCTCCATTTGACTCTTTACGCTTTATGCAATATTAAACGAGTCAAGAGCAAACAGCCTACAAACTTTCTGCAAATTTACTGCATTGTTTATTTATTTCTTCAAATATTTTTCTGCAAATCAAATCGCAACTTCATAGACTTCATCACAGTCCCTGAGGAAGAAGGAATCAATCATTGATGGGTGAATCATCGCCAGAATTGTCCTCATGGAGAGAATTAATCTTTAAACTAAGGACACTGACGGAATAGAACTGTTCGTATCCAGAATCAAGCAGCAAGGCTTGTACCGCCTTGGAAGTCAGCATACTGAGCTCTACGACGAGTGTATTGTTGAAAAATTCTATCCTGATGCATCTATCAAGTTCTGTTCTCTGAAAAGGGGAGGAGATATTTCTGACATCACTGCTACCGTTCGTGGAATTGAAATTTCTGTGACCCAGGAGCTACTGGAAAGCTTATTCAGACTGCCGTCCAATGGCCTGAAAATGGAGGAACTTGAGACCTTCGGGTCGGAAGAACTTTTAACGGTCTACTAGGGGCTATTCGCAGGTGACAGTTCGGATAAGAACATCCACCTGTCATGTCACAAGAAGAAGTTTTGCCTAACGTACGTTTATCTCCATGATTTTGCTGCCGAGTTATTGAGAATCGATCTGGAGCATTCGAAATATGCACGAACCTTCACTTTCGGATGATGGTAGCCATCATGTCTGTGAAAGGGTGAACTGGTGCCAAATTGTATTGAAAAGGATGCAGGAAGAGGCCACCAAGCTGGTAACTCAGAATAAATCCTTCAGTCTCATCCTCAATTGCATTCTCACTCACTGTGGTGTGCTGCAGTCTCGTAGTGCCAAGAAGATTGGCCCTGGAAAATTCATAGGTGGGAGTAAGCCCACTGTCTTCAACAAGGACAGACTATTCTCTAGCAGACCTCATCCCAGTACTATGCCCATTTCTGATGGACCTAGGGATGTTACTATCAAGGCTGTGCATGAAGAGAAGAAGAAGAAGAGAAAGAGAAGTGTCTCCGACAGCAAGTCACCACATGCTGCAGAGAAGGCGAAAAAGAAGCTCAAGAAAGCTTCTAAGGGTAAGGCTACAGTGGCTACAGCAGTCACTGTAGATGTCCTAATGGTTCAACCCGCTGTTCAAATCCCAAAGGGCGCAACCCCTTCGGAAGGAATAGTTGATGCACAAAGTGCAGATCCCGAGCCAGTGGCGGCTATGACGGACAAACAACTATTTGCCAAAATAGAGGGCTCTGGCGAGTCGGCTTCCTCCACGAAGCCAAAGTCCACCTCTCCTGTAAGGGAACCCACACCCATGCAGGATCCCTATCCCATCTGGGTACCATCCCCTGTTAGGGATTCCTCTCCAATACAGGCTCCCATACCTGTTGCGGATCCTATCCATATAGTAGACCCAACTACTGTAAGGAGTCCCTCCCCATCAGCTCTAATCAATTAAACTCTTCTCCAGGTGCAAATTGAACAAGCCTATGAGCACTTTGTAACTTGGAAATCATAGAGTCGCCCTGTACGATGACCTGTACAACTGGTAAGAGTGGAAGGAGGAAGAACATTTTGTTCTGGAGGTCACGAACACCTAGAATATCGAAGTTTTGATTCAATGGGAGAATTAATTTTGCCATGAGCTGATTTCAAATTACTACCTGGCAAAAGAGATGGCTCGATTGAAAGGGAAGTCCCAATCCGATGACAAAGCTCATTCTGATAGCCACAAGTCCAACCCCGACTCAGACGCCGACGACGATTCTCTATAGGCCGGTCTAAGGATCAACCTCGAAGAGGCGAAGTAAGGAGAAATGGCCTGAATGCAAGACCAACAGGGTCAGGGGACCTCCGAAAGACATCAGTCCCCTACTCCTCAAAAAGAAGCTGCTCAAGGAAAGAGGATTTGCCCCCTGTACAAAGAAAGCTTACAACAGCAAACTGTCTCAAATCATGAAGAAGAGGCCCGTGCCATCCGCAAGAGGAATCAGTCCCTCTTCCAGAGCAGGCGGAAGCTGAGAGTCAGCAGGAGGATTTAGTCCCTCCTGTACTCCAAACTACACAAAACCAAGCTAAACGGGAGGAATCAGTCCCTCTTGTCCCCGAGACTGAACCAACAGCACCTTCTGCTGTTCCACCTCAAGATGCCACTGCGTCTCCCATCTTTGTGAGCTCAAAGTCTGGTTCCGATGACAGTTTCCTGCCAAATGACAGACCACGACGTCCTCGTCCTAATGTGGTTCTCCATCAACTCAATGAACTAGAGGATTCTAAAATCGCACTTCCTGGCTCCCCGTGAACCGAAGCCTGTATTGAGCAACTCCATGCAATCGGTCGACAGATTGTGTTCCTATAGGATGTCGTGAAGGCATTGTATGATGTCGGTAAAGAACTCGATTGGATGCGTGGAACTGCCCAGGATGAGCTCTCTGATATGAAGACTGCAATCACCAACGTGAGGAATCATTTCGCCTAATGCCTAATGCATTGTGGCAAGCGCTTAATCAGCTCAAGCAGCATCAGGAGAGAGTTCTACGGCAGGAACAAGAAAAGCTCCGAATTTCAGTACAGGAATTAGCTTGTCTGGACCTTCTCACTGTATCTGTTCCTTAGGCTAGCAATTGCAGTATGTATTTTTTTATATCTTCTCTATTTTAAGAACTTGTAATTTTCCTTGATTATCAATAAAATTTGTTATCTTGAAAGATTACAGCTTGTAATCTATGCTTACTGTTTCTACTGTTTGATTACGAATTTATTTACTGCAAACAAACAAGTATAGAACTTGTCTTAAAGTTGTAAGAACTTGTCTGCGAATAGTTCATAAGTTAAGTTGTATTCAACCTAGACAAACACTGTAAGATTGTGCCTGTGCGCCAATTATAAGATTAAATACACATCCCTGTAGATGTTTTCAATTTCTTAGAACTTGCTTGCGAGCAGTTCACATTTTTAGACTAAGTACTGAAGATCAGATCATTCAACAGAATACCAAGAGTCAGCCTCACTGAATCAAGAAGTTAACTTGACGAAGTTTTGGTATTATCAAAAAGGGGGAAATTGTTGGGATAAACAATCCTGTTTTGATAATTGCCATCATACAGCAAAGAAGTCGAAAGAGTTGAAATACCGCCAAGTATGAAAGTTGTATGGAATATCCATAGAACCCTTCCATACAGCATTGAAGATCTCATACAGTCTATCCTACAGAGCCTACAGCTACAGCAAAAGACATTGTGTCGGATACAACAGTCAGATTGTAAGATGTTTTACTTAGGAAAAGTAAAATGCATCCGACAGGCCTGATTAAAGAATGCTTTAAACCATTGTGAGAAAAACATTGTTTATTCATAAAGTATTCATGGTTAAAACAGCAATTATTGCTGATAGGGCGGCATTTAATGCAGCCGGAGTGAGATAAGTCCGAAAGCGCTGAAGAGCATTTAATGCGAAGTCAAAAAGAATGTCTGAACCATTAAATGCGATCTTCTTTAATTTAAATATTCAGAAAATCCGCCAATCAGAGACGTCAACATATCACCTACCTGCAACGGATACATTTATAATGAATGCATTTTCCAATGGTTATAAATACCCCCAAAGCGAGAGGACTTAAAGACACGAAGAACATATATCGCAAAAGCTCTGGAAAATAACTTTGAAATTCTAGTGATTACAACATAGTATCCTTCGTGAGCATACAACAAGTATTCAAGCGAAGAAATATATAAGTCCTCAATGCGAACAGCACAGCATATAGCAAACGTATTCCGAGAAGTCTACCTTTACCGCTGAGATAATCATCAGCCCTGTGTGGACTGTAGATCCTTTCGTATTCCGACCTGTATGGGAAGAATAGCATTGTAGACTAAGCTTCAAACTGTGTGTGAAGAAGCGATTCAAGAAAGAGCTTAAAGCCAATTTGTCTGAATGGCAAAAAGCTTCGGTCCCTGTATCAATCTGTGTGAATGATACAGAGACAAGGTTTAGTTATAGTCACGTAGTTGTGTACGTAGTCATTGTAATAAACTATTTACTCTTGTGTGGAGGACCAGTGGACATAGAGGGGTTTACCTCAAACCACTTTAAATTGTGTCATTTACCTTCCGTCTTTATTGTTTTCATAACTGTGATTTATACAAGTATACATTGCAAAATCCTGTACACACTAAGCAATCAGGAGAACGCCTAATTGTTGTATTTACACCAACTCACACCTAAACTTCTGCTAGGCAAACTCACCTTAGAAAAACGTACAGCTTGTAGTACTATCTATTTCCAAGCTGTTTATTGTTTACTTAGTGGCCAACACTATCTTCTCAGCGTTGAAGTATCTTGATTCAACCTCTGATAATGCCTTGCTTACATAATAGACCGGCTTCTGAGCACCTTTGTCATCACGAACTAAGACTACTGCAATGGCATGATTTGTTGCTTCTAAGAATACAGAGAGCGTCTCTCCCACAATCGGGCTACTGAGAAGAGGTGGTGAGCCCAAATATTTCTTCAACTCTTGAAACAAGGCCAAGCACTCGGGTGTCCATGCGAAATCTTTCATTCCTTTTAAGATTTTAAAAAAGAGAAGGGACTTCTCTGCTGATTTGGCTATGAACCTTCCCAACGCTGCTATTCTTTCATTAAGCTTTTGAACTTATTTGATGCAGGTTGGCTCTTGCATGTATATCAATGCCTTGATCTTCTCGGGGTTGGCCTCTAAGCACTCTGAGAAACCATGAAGCCTAGGAACGTGCCCGCTGTGACCCCGAATACACATTTGCTGGGGTTAAGATTCATGCCGTTTGCTTTCAAATTGTCAATGGTCTCTCTTAAGTCCACGGTGTGACTTCCCATCTTAGTCTTCATAACCATGTCATCGATGTGCACTTCCATGTTCTTTCCAATCTGGGATTTGAAAACCTTTTTGACCATCCTCTTGTAGGTTGCTCCCGTACTTTTGAGCCCAAAAGGCATCATCACATAACAGTAAATTCCACCGGCTGCTTGGAAGGCCGTCTTCTCAATGTCTTCTTCTGCCATCTTGACTTGATGATAGCCCGAGTAAGCATCAAGGAAGCTAAGTGTCTGATGCCCGGTAATGGAGTCTACCAACTTGTCAATCCTAGGGAGGGGGTAACTATCCTTCGGGCAGGCCTTGTTGAGGTCTGTGAAGTCCACACACATCCTCCACTTACCATTATGGTTTTTGACCATAACTACATTGGCCAATCAGACCGTATAAGTTGCCTCATTTATGATGCCCACTTTGAGTAATTTCTCTATTTCTTTCTCGATTGCCTTTTCTTTGTCTTTGGCGGAGATTCTTCTTGTCTGTTTGATGGTTTTGATAATCATATCTTCCACTTTCCATGCGAATATGTCCAGGTTGTTCTTGAGAAGTGTAATTATTTATTTTCCTTCTTTGCGAGGGAGCTATCCTCCTATCTTGATCTTCTGCTCGGGATAGTCCGGGTTAATGATGAACTCTTCTAGCTGATCAACAGGTTCTTGTTCTGGTCCATCTCTGAACTACAAGGTTGCAGTGATGATTTTTGGGACTCTTTCCTTGCTCTCACCATCTAGGTTCATATTCTCAAGGTCTAATAGCTGGCCCACCTCAGTTTCTACTGGAGTCGTCTTTGAGGTCCCCCAACTTAGGACGAGGGCGAGGGTCGTGTCAGTCGGCTCTTCCAAAGTTTTATTAGGGAAATAGTACCAAGTCTATCAACTCCTCGCCTAGCCTTGGCTTTAACTGTAATGACCTCGGCATATAGCATTACCCATTCTCTCGAAGTCTCAATTATTGCCAAGATGACCTCTCTTGAGGAACTCGGGCTCGTTACTTTAGTGGACTTAGAGATGGTGATGTTCTTCTCTGGGTGTCGATCTCCATCTTATGCTTGGTCTTTATAGATCTCATAACATGCTCCAAGAAATTTTTGGGAGTCCCTAGAATACATCCTATTCCAACTGGGATGGGGAACTCCACCATTTGGTGAGGCAGGCAGGCAACCATGCCGAGTTTGCCTTGGCTTGGGGAGCCTATAATGGCGTGATAATCTGATACTAAGTCCATCACGATAAATTTTATAGTTGTTGAGGTTCTGAAGGGATAATCTCCTACTTCAAGTACTAAGGCCACTGTTCCCTTTGCTTCTGCCTTGTGCATTCTGAATCCCTCTAGTCTTCCATTATAATGAGATAACATGCTGTCAGGTAGCTCCATCTCCTTGAAAGTTCTGTAGTATAAGATATATTTCACTGCCCCCGAGTCAATTAGAAGTCTTTATGACTCACATTTATCTATTCTCCCTTTGATCACCAGGAGTTGTTACCTCATGGCTCTGCTTCCAGCCAACTCGTTTGGAGAAAAACTTATTACTTCATCATCCCTATGAATTCATGGTGGGATGTGGTACACCTTGCTTAGCTCATGGATTTGCTCTTTTAATTTGGTGCTCGAGGGGATTTCTTCTCTGATCACATGTAGTTTGGCCCTGAGCAGCCTGTCTCCTTCCTCCTCATCTCGTCTATGATCCTTTGACCTTTTTTAGTTTTTCTTCATGACATATCGGTCTAACTTCCCCTCGTCAATCCACTTTTGCACCATTTTCTTTAAGGACTAACAATTCTCCATTTCATGACCATTATCCTTGTGGTAGGCACAGTATTTATTGGAGTCTTTTGGATACTCTGGGTTGTCTCTGGTGGGATTAGGCGGAGGAAGATCCACCAAGTTGAGTATCTCTGGGGCCGCTTAGTGAGGGGAGTGAAGATATCGGCTTTCTCTATGCCTCTAGTTCTGTTATTGCCTTTGAAACCTCCATCGCTGGAGCCTTGAGGATGAGTGCAATTAGTCGGCTCGCTCTATGTGTCCCTTTATCGGTATAGATCTCCCTTCTCTGTCCTTTATTTCTTCTTTTCTTCAGCAAGGCCTGTTGCGTAGGCCATGTGATATAGGCCTTCTTTTGTTGTTGGCTCCCTCACAAGCAGTTCATGGGTAAGGGCTTCATATCTCTGCCCATTAGTAAATCATACAATGATCTCCTTGTTCGTGAGCCGCTCTTCTATAGAGTCAACCAAGGTTCTGAACCTGTTGAAAAAGTCCGATGGTTGACTCGTTCCTCACTTGTACCATGTTTGCTAGGTCGGACAATTGTTTCTTTCTTGCTCCAGCCGTAGCAAAATATTCTAAGAATTATCTCTTCAATTTTGAGAATGAGTCGATAGTTCTCTTCTCCAGATCCATGAACCAGGACCTGGCAGCTCCGGTCAGTATGCTAGCGAAGGCCTTACAAAGGATGTCGTCTTGATTGGAGATCAAGGCCATCATGCCATCAAAGGATTGAAGGTGGTCTCTAGCATCAGAAGTGCCTAAGTATTTGTCTAGATTGGGAAGCTTGAGATGAGGATTCGAGGGTGAATCAGTAATCCATTGAGCAGAAGGGCGCATAGCATCATATTCATTTCTAGGCCTACTGCGTCCTTGGTTGTTTTCCATGTTATCCATTCTCTCTTTCAATTCCCATAAAATACATGCTTCCAGTCCTGAGCTACTACAAGAGCTCATTTGCTTTTCCATCTCTCTATCTCGACGTTGCCTTCCTTGGTCGTCTCGACCTCTGCCTCTTTGATCATCTCGTTTACTCCTACAACTCGGCTTCCTGCTGGGCTTGAGGGGGGCTGTCTGGGGGGAGTGTGATGGGGTGGTGTTTGCCTAGGACGAGTTTGTCGTGGGTCGTTCCTTGGTCGTCTCTCGTCCATTATTCTAACTTTAGGAGACTCGACCTCTTGCTCTCTTTGCTGGTTTAATCGATCCCTCAGATCTTCTCCCCCTCGGTTTCTTCTGTCAAATCGTCCTTTAAGTTGGCTGGGATGATTTCCAGTTGGATTCACCGGTGGAGATCGGTCATGTCGATTATCCATCGGTGAAACCCTATTGTCCTCCTTATGGTTTCCTCCCGTGATTCTAGTCCTGGAGGGTTGAAGGAGATGTGCCATGGAATAATCTGGGTCATACTCTAGAAGGGACCTTTGAGCTTCAGCTAGCTGTTGGAGCGTTATTAAATTTTGATGAAGCAAAGTCCTCCTGTCTATGGGAGGTGGTTGTGAGGGACCATCATCATCGTTCTGGGGCTGCGGTGTCGAGGTTTCCTTTCATCTTCGACGGTCATAGGTATTTGTGATCATTGGGGGAGGGAGTCCCTGATTGCGCAAAGTCATGCCTGTATTGGGATGAGGTCACGGCGGAATTTCCCCAGTATAATTGGCAACATCGGCCGCATTCTAAGTAGAGGCGGTCGTGCCTTGTCGATTCATCTGTGGAGGCAGGTTCTGGTCACCTGGGGTGATGTTGGTCTCTTGACTGTCTCGAGGGATCTCAACCATGAGGTGTGGGTATCCTAAAGAAGTTCTCTGACGATTTTCCCGACAACGGAACCAAACTGATGCTGTAAAATTGTATCGGATCAGCCGTTATCCAAGCGGTGCGGATAAATCCAGCGAGAGAACCTCCTTAATGGACCTACACACAAGAAATAATAACACGTGAACTGATCCGGGGCTTCATCGGCGAAGACCCTCCGTCGTGAGAGTAAGTATTACGAATATAGAGTGAGAATAGGAATAATTGACTAGGTTGAGAGTCAAGAATTCTGTACCAGTGTAGGTGTAAGGACACATGTTTATATAGGCACGAAAGTTGTAACCCTAACTTGTAAACGAAGTCATAGAGTCCATATTGGTATTGGACTCGCATGTTATGGGAGTAGAATCCTGATAAGGATTGTCTACGTAGTTTCCTTGTGGAGAGGGTCTCCTTGTTAGGAAAGGATTTCCTTATTTGTGTCAATCATGGATTCTGTCGTAGATTCCACGTCGTATCGAAAGAATGGGACTGTCCTCACCGAGAAGTGGCCTAAGTTTGAGGGACCTCGGCTTGTTTTGCCATTAGGCCGAGTTGGCATAATAAGTTGGTTGTCTCGTAACCGTCGTGACTTAAATCCGAGTTAAGGCCTAATTGAGTCAAGGCCATGTATTCATGCCGGCCTAACCGTCCTTGATGCCAAGCTCGTGAATTCGTTCCTGGGCTTCGGAGGATCCTAATTTATGGGCCCTGTTGGGTTTATGCCCTAGCTCATTAGATCCACGTAATCAACTCGGTTTATGTCGTTCAGTGGCCCCCGAGTTTCTATCTCGGCATGCCGAGTAGGAACTCATGTCCATCATGTCCTCCAGTTTTATGGTTGCTTCTTTGATGAAGTCGACTTCGTTTAGTGCTAAGTCGGCTTTGGTTTGCTTCTTTAGATGTCTTCACGAATTTCAATGGTTCGGTCATGCCAATCGCTTCATATCTCGTCATAAAATCAGGCGGCGCACACGAGGTAGAACGAATGGACGTTCCCCTTGGAAAGCCGCGCCCATTAATACGGTGTAATTATGGTTCCGTGGCCCTACACGCCATACTTATAGACTTCCGGTCCAGACCGGGTCGAGGTCGGGTTTAACCCACTTGCTCGAGTATAAATTCAATACTCCCTCTTTATTTTATCGAATTCCAAACAGAAACCCTGAGAGCTTGCAGCAGTCCGGTCTCAGGCCATTTTATCTTTTTTATTTCTATTATAAATTTCTTTTAATTTCTATTTTCGTTTCTGTTTTAATATTCTGTATTCACATATTAGTTCTGTTTTGATTTATCTTTTAATATTTTATTTTTTATTACAGTTTTAATTTCTAATTTTTAATTTGTTTTTATTGAAAGGGAAATCGTTAAAAGTAGGGTTCCTTTAATTTCTTTTTAATTTCTATTTTAGTTTTTGTTGTAATATCCTGATTTAAGTTTCTCTTTTTATTCTCGGTTTTGAATTTCTGTTTTTGAGATAAAACTTAGTTTCTGTTTTTAGTTTGGATTTTAGATTGTTAGTTTAGTTACTTTTCGAAAAAGTTCAATTATGTCTAGAAGTACAAATACTTCATCATATCATAAATTTTTCTCCCAAGAAAGATTCTTCTTATTTATGATTATCGATTTTTGGTTAAAAATTAGGGTGCTTTAATTATTTCTTTGTTGTTTCAAGTTCCATTTCGATTTCTGTTTTTAATTTTCTTTTTAGATTGTTAGTTTAGTTAGTTTTAGAAAAGTTCAATTATCTCTAGAATTACAAATACTTCATAATATTAACTTTTTTTTCTTCCAAGAAAGATCTTCTAATTTTTTATCACCGATTTTTGGTTGAAAATTAAGGTGCTTTAATTTTTTGTTTTTGGGTTTCAATTTCTGTTTTAATTTACTATTTTTAATTTCTGTTTTTTCATTTCCAGTTCTAATTCCTGTCCTGCTTTGATTTCTTTTTAGCTTTATGTTTGAAATTTACTGTTAGGGGGGAGGGAGTGGAAGTTTCTTACCCTAATACCCTAAGGGTGCCACATCACCTCTATCCAATAAAAACCTTCCAACTCAAAACTACCCCAATACTACCCTAACACTACCCTAACTAGTGGGAGTGGAACCCTAGTACCCGAATTCAATTTTTTTTTTTAAATACATAAAATCACATACAATATTTATAATAAAAACATATCATTTCATTAAAAATAAAAAACATTACATAATACTTAAAAAAAACATAACATAATACTTAAAAATAACTAGATTAAAATAAAAAAATCCATTAATCATCGAGATGCGGCAAGTCTTCACGTGCTACGTGGTCCGTGAGATCATATCGAAGACGGTCATGGAGAAATTCATCTAGTAACTCCGCTACCACACTGTCGTCGAACAATGGCTGGACCGGCGGATCCATTATATGAACCGGTGAGATTGCCCTCCCCTCGCGTTTTATAACCATATTGTGCAAAATAACACACGCATGAACCTGATTGGCAATCTTCGCTTTGGTCATAGCTCTGAGTGGTCGATCAAGAATTTTCCATTTTCCTTTGAGAGCACCAAAAGCTCTCTCGACATCCTTTCTCGCTCCCTCTTGTAACTTCGTAAATCTCTTTTCCTTTGGGTCGTTTGGATACGGGTATGCTTTAACAAGTGTGGACCACTTAGGATAGATTCCATCTGCCAAATAGTAGCCGCGTTTGTAAAAACGTCCATTCACGTGGAATGAACTACTCATCGCCGTTCCATTTCGAGCTGTAAGATACAAGTCAGACTGATTCAATACGTTAATATCGTTGTTTGACCCCGGTGGACCAAAAAAAGCATGCCAAATCCACATATCTTGTGACGCGGTGACTTCAAGCATAATAGTCGGAACACCATAGTCACCTCTCGTATATTGCCCTCTCAAATGTCTAGGACAATTTTTCCATCTGACGTGTGTACAGTCGAGGCTACCAAGCATCCCAGGGAGGTGATGCTTCGCTTCATGGGCCTGGAAAATGCGAGCAAGGTCGTGTGCTGTCGGCCTACGTAGGTACTCTCGACCGTACAACTCAATGATGGCCTCACAAAAATAATCAAGACTTTCACGTGACGTTCTTTGAGACATGCATAAATATTCATCATACTCATCGGGCGGATTGCCGGTTGCGAGTTGCCTAACGGCCGATGTGATTTTTTGTTTCGCCGTGAAACTTTTTTTCAATCTCGCGTCATAGCCTTCTTGAAAATATGGGTATCTCGCTTCAATGTCACCCACTATTTGCAAAAACATGCTTTTCTCCATTCGAAATTTTTTTTTAAAGTAATTGTCGTTGTACTTTGGTGTTTCAACGAACCAATCATTCTCTAAAGTTGCAAGACCTATTTCCCGATGACGATCTACGCTAGTTCGGCTAGAGCTTGCCGTGTCTTCATAATACTGAGCCGCTAGTTGAAGCATATTTTGCAACGAGCTACCCGTGGATAGCTCGTCGGACGAAGAAGGAATAACGTAATCGGAAGAATCGGAAGACATTTTTTTTTGGAGAGATTAGTGTGCTTTTTTTTTGAAAGGTGAGGGTAATTATTTTTTTTTTGGAGAGATTAGTGTGTGTTTTTGAAAGATTATTGTGTGTTGTGGGTTTTTATTTTGAAGATAGAGGTGAAAGATTAGTTTAAATAGGAGTGAGAATTTTTTTTTTTTTTTATTTTGTTCCTAGCCGTTGCACAACGGCTAGAATCACCAACCCAACGGCCATTTTTTGCAACTTTCACTCGGCTTCAGAACTCGAAAATTCAGCCCGCCCAACCAACCCGAGCTAGGCGGAATGGTGTTGCCGCTCGGGTTCGGCTACCCGCCCCCCTACCCGACATCGACTCCGTCCCACCTTATGTTGCTTCCTCTGGTCCACGTGCTGAAATTACATAAATATAGTTTATCCTATTAAAGAATATACTTGCAAACAAAATAAAAAATTTACTTGCTTCTTTTTTATTCACATATTTTTTGTTCAATGTTCAGGAGTTTGAATCTTATAAAAACGAATTGAACTGTTATCTTTTTTTTTTGTTATTTTTTTTTGTTGATTGAATTTTAAAATACAACTGCATGTTGAAGTAAAAACATATAAGGCAAGAATCAGGGCGGAAGATGTGATTATTCTCATGGATTAGATCCTTTTAAATTGGGAGAGATTATATACTCTAAAACATTCCAACAAGTCTAGTCCTACCATAACTAGGAGAAGTCCGTAACTTGCAGAAAAAGTGCATACATATGTATTTACTTTAACACTCCACCATGGGTCGAGTATCTCGTTAAAACCTCGTCAAGCAAAAAAACCATAAGGAAAATGCTCTGATCGTAGGAAAAAAGTACAATATCCAGACACATAGGTTAGGCTAATTTAATTAAGCGAAAACCTCTATTGATCATTTGGTCAATCAATTGTACTCAATAATGTAATCAACTCGTCGATCAATGAGCTAAACGTCTAATTATCTCGTTAAAAATATTTCCAAGTGATAGAAACTTAGTGGGAAAAAGAATCATAGGTTAAACAAAAGAGTATAACTTGCGACGTGGATCTAAGACTCCCTCTCAAGTCTACATCTCTCCCTGATTAGTCTGTCAATCAATGAATTTAACAGACAATGCATGTGTCGTTGCCTCGTTAAAAATTTCGCCAAGTAACAAAACTATTGGGACAAAATAAACCTTGGTCAAAGAAAAGAGTACAACGTTGGTGGGTAAACTTCATTATACCTCACCCTCCCACCCGATTTTTACTTCGATCTCAGGAGTCCGCAAAATCTACTGATCGTATTGTCGGGACACGTCAAAATTAAATATTTATAAATTTTCCTTGACTTGCTTATACTAAATAATAATAGTATTGGTCCTTTTTTCTTGGATTCTTACGGCTGCCTTCTACATGCCATTTTATTTTCTTCTTTATTCTCCAAAATAAATAATGATGAGTGGAGATCCTCTCGAGTAAATGGAGGATCCAATTCAATCTAGATCCTCCAATTCACACACATCCGCATGTATATGTGTAAATTGGAGGGTGCAGATCCTTCAGTCCTCTCCAATAAATGGAGAGGATCCAAACTCAATAATGATGCCCTTAAATCTTACTCTCTCTCCTTATTATATACGAGACATAATGGCCCGTGCGATGCACGGGCTTTATTCACCCTAAAGCACGGGTACTTTATTTTCGATAATATCGAATATCGTATTTATATTACATATTATTTCAAGGCCCGAGCATTCACAGTTTTTGTTTTTCGAGTGAAATTATTCTAAGTTAAAACATCGTATTTTTATATAACGTATTTAATATCAAGTTAAAATGACATGTACTCAAAATGTGCAACATATTTATTCATGATACTAACACCATAAAAAAATTACATGTGCATTTCTTAAGATGGATTATATTTCACTGAAGCAAGACATTTGTTCGTGTTTACAGAAATAAATACGAACTACTTTTTAATTAGTAGCATCGAAATATCATATATAGCTTATTCGGTGGTGCATCCTAGCATCAATATGTGGGGTACTATATAAGGTTGATTTCAAATAATGGGTTCATATATAACATATTAAGATATCAAATTGATATCTATATAGTCAAGTTACCAAACATGTACGATCATCTAAAATGAATGATTTGTTGCCATTTAATCAAACACTTATTACGCCTACGATGCTACGTATTTGGATTAATTTTTTCTCACGTATTTTTATACTTTAAAATCCTTATGGCAAATATTATGATTTTTATTATATATTTCACTCTTACTCCTTAGTTGTTTATATTTTTTAGATGTAAAATGTAAATAATGTTATTTTGTGTCATGTGCATGTAATTCGTGGTATGTGTGTTCTCAAAACTGTATAACCTCAAATTTTTAAATTTGTAAATTTTTAAAATTAATTAAAACCATCTTTATTTTTCTGGGATATAATCAATTTTTTTTAATGTCTATCATCTTTGCATTGTCTTCCATTTTGAATTGACAGACTTGAATTTACAATCCTTTAAAAATAGAGTTAACTACATTTTTAGTCCGTGTGGTTTGCGGGGTATTTTATTTTCAGTCCAAATTTTGAAAAAGTTTTAGGTTTGGTCCAAAAGTGAAAGGATAATTCCATATTTACCCAATCTGAAAATCAAAATACCATGTTTCCCCAAAACACAAATTTTTAGTGCATAAGTACAATGCCTTTAAGGAATTTGTTAAGAAAATATGAAATTATTATGTTTAAGTTGAGTATATATAGAATTGCCCCAAAAAGTGAAACATCCGTTTCGGATTTGATCCGAATTTCCTAACTCCGTTAGTTTGACTGTTAAATAAGAGGGTATTTTTGTCCTTTCATATTATTTTCTTTAATTTTATTTTATCTATCAAAATTAACTACTTGTAAGTTGTATCCTACACCCAAAAACACACTTTTTTCTCATCACAAAACATATACGACCCTTAATTTCATTTCTCTCACTAAACCATCATCCACCAACAACCTAACACCGGCCAAAACCACAACGTAACCATACCCTTGTCGCCAAACCACCACCAACAAACCTCCATTGCTGGAATCTCGGGTCTCCTATAGAATGTGTTTCGAGCTTATAAGTAAGTTACAAACTCGGGTTTTGGTTTTATGTCCAGATCTGGATATTTCAGTGGCCGACGACGGTTATGGCGATGGTGGTGGGGTTTCCGTGGTCGAGAAGGTAGAACCAACGATGTGGACACCCTTAGCTCAATTCCTTTGATACTCATCAATATTGAAAACCCATATTAGCAATCGATCCATTATTTTGGCTATAAAGAACTCGATGTCATCTTTATTTTTTAAAGATTTAGTGGGAATTGACAATTTGATTTTATAATGTTTTGGATATTTCATGGTTTGTAAGTATCTGTAGGCTATTTTGAATAGAAACGTTTTAGTTGTTTAATTGTTTATAAGAAAATTATTTGAGATTTCAAGTTTGGTATGTCGGCGACGGGACTACTAAAACAACAATGAAACCACCCAAGCTCGAAACACCACCTATTGAATTAATATTCGGTGGTGTCGGCGGTGGAAGCAGTTGATGTTGGCAGCGGTTCTGGTGGCTGTGGCGGCAGAAGAATTTGTTTTACTGGAGGTGGTGGGGGTGACCCATTTTGTGGGTGAGTTGTGTGACTTTTTAGTTTTTTTTTATAAGTGAGTATAAATACCTCAAAGAAGAAGTTGAAAGAGTTAAACAATAAACATGCTTTGTGTGGTATGACTATAGAAATTCTTAAAATTTAATAATGAGACTTTGACATGTTTTAGTTGATTGAATTAATTTAGCTTATGACAATGAACAAGTATGCATGCATTTTTTATTCTTGCATTTTTTTTAATTGTGGTTTGTAAAAGCTCTTTAAAGCTTTTAAAAAAAGCTTTAGAGATTAGCAATATTTCAATTGATATGAATGACTCTAGATTATGACATAAATGCTCACATTAATATATAGAACTCAATTTTTATATAGATATAATATAGATAGATATAGATTATAGGAGCATCCGCCCTTTTTCTTTAACAATAGGACTTTCTCTTTCTCTTTTTTCCTTTTTCTTTTTTTTGATAACTCAGTTTCTAGGCTTACACCTAACTATGTCTGAGGGTAACAGCTCTGCTTTCTCATTACTGCCACCAAGTCAAATCGCAGGATGTGCACGAACTGGTCAGTGTCTTGTCGGGTTCTGCTGACGTACAACCAGATCCTCCCAGGTAAAGAGAACATGAAGTCCTCCCCCCGAATCGAACCCACACGGATGATATTCAGTATGAGGTCCTGTCAAAGGCTTAATTAGAGCGTATATGCCCCGGGAAAGATTTTTGAAATGAAGGCAAGAGGGATAGAACACCTGACCTCCACCCCACATGAGTTTTTACACTCATGTGGTGGCCAACTGAGCTAAGGCAGTTGGTTTTTTTTCTTCTTTTACTAGGCTTTTGGCTTTTCTTCTTTTTTTATTTTATTTTTATATCACGGCCCAAGTCATGATTTTCGGCTACACTGATGGGTAAAGCTGCACTGGGCTGGCCAGTGCTGGCTGGCGCTTTTATTTCCAGGGCCGGAGGCGACTTCAACTTATTGAATTATGCTCCATTAATGCCGACTTCAAAAAATAATGGAATTATCTGAAATAATTAATAAATCTCAACGGTGAAGCAAATTGCCTTCATCAATCAAATAGGTAGAAAATTAATAAGTTATGCTAAAATAAAGATAATATGAACACGTGGAATTATGCAATTAACACATTTAATTATGCAATATTTTCTATTGATCTCCCCAAACTTAAACCAATGCTTGTCCTCAAGCATTAAAATATCGAAAGATTTTAAAAAAATAATTCACCCTAGAAGAAGCTCAATAAAACATTAAATTTCATTAACCGAACCAGAATTCTCAAGTATTTTCTTAAAATAAAAGTTCCTCAATCAATTTCCCCAAACTTAAAAGATTGCTTGTTCTCAATAAATTTAGAATGAGTTGAATTGAGGAGAAAACACAAGTAGTAATATGATTTGCATGCCCTGGATTATTCGGCCTTCGTTAACTCAAATAATGGTGTAATAATCGCCTCTTTTGTGTAATTAAAAAAACACGCTTTGCATATGCAATTGATGAAAATTACATATAATTGTCACAGATAAAGACGCAAGCCCTTTAAACAGTTCGAATAAGAAAAGAATCAAAAAAATTTGCTGTTTATGATAGAAAACTTTATTCATCTCCCAAACTTATTATTTTCAGTTAGTTGTTTATCAAAAGGAACTTACGAGAGTGCATCATCGCAAACATCATTATATTTTGTAGGTGATAGCTTTCATATTGTTATTTGCTAATGTGTAGCTCTTTTCACCAATATTTTTTTCCTTTTTTTTCGTGTGAGACGGCAGCTACGCACCAACAATGACTTAGTCCTTTATTTTTTTCGTTATTATGCTTTTCCTCACATTTTAGGACCCCAAAATTAGCAGTTGCTGCTCAACACCTCTCTCTTTTTTTCAACTGGCCTACTTTCAGAATGATAATGCATCCGGTAAGCCCAAAAAAATTCCAACAACCAAAGAAATTTTAAGAAAATGGTATAATGACCAAGTACGAATCACAAGTGAAATTTTAATTGTAATCCTCCTTCTTGGCTTTTCTAAACAGTGTTGCTATTTTCATGTCTCTAATTCACATCCTATTAAAAGCTAACACAAAACCAAATAAGTTTCACATAAAGGTGAAATCTACAAACCACACATTGAGCTAACTCCAACCAAATATTCCGAAAGAGCAAATGATACTGAATACTATTATACTTCTCACCAACTATTAGCGAATTAGTAAAGGACGATTATTACAAATTAAAATCAATGTGCAGTGACAACAACTTAGAGACGACAGGAAAGCATAAAAAAAGCACAATTTAAGTACATGTAAGGAAAAGAGTTCACCGGGCTAGTGCGGTCAGGCCTCAATCAGGGCAGTCAAACGGGCAACCTTCTCCTCGAGCTCGCGGTGTGAACTCTCTGTTCCGAGATCTTCCACGTGAAGTCGCTATCGGCTTTCTCAAGTACCCCCATTTTAGTAAGCATCGTCTTGTCTAATTTTTCGATTTTGCCAATGGGGAGACGGTGCTGCAAATCAATGTCGATGTGCCGAGCAACATATGCCACGAAGCCGCCCATGACAATCGAGTTTTTTGCATTTTATCCCAATAGCAACATGATTATTTCTTCGGCATGATGGATGCGGGTGCCAGTAATCATTGTTAGGATTGTATACTGCAAAGCATACTTTATGCTTATATTACCTTATTTCCCTGTAACTACCTATGAGAATATTAACTACATTTAATCACATGTTTTGCATATTTATTCATGTTATGGTTATGCAAATGAAATGTCTAATTATTTTATATTGTAGATAATGTGGTGTGTTGGTGTTACACGGAATATCACATTATCGGTGCCTTATAAAATAATATAATAGTTCACAACCTATATAATTATTAGACAATTATGTGAAAGGTTGTAGTGTATGCATGAGATTAGTTGGTCTTGAATATTAGCATGCATTAGTGTATTTTCATATGTTGAACTGGATCGAGGTGACATAGTGTCTTCTGTACTGACTGTAAGAAGAACGTAAATTTCGAATAATTATTATTTCTTAATTCTAAGTATATAATATTTAATTATGTATTTATAATATTTATTGCTTTGATTTACCATGGGTGAGAGTCAAAATGACTGACTCAATAAGCCACATATCTTGGGCAATAATATTATTTATATGACAATTATTATTATTACTAGAAATTGTGTCCCGACTTGTGCGGGTTGATGATGTCCCCTTGATGAGCTCTATAATGATATTAATTAATTAAAATTGTCAGTAGCTTAATTTAATTAATGGACATTAGATATTTTAAACATGAGAAATAATATATTTAAATAAGGAGCCTGATTTCGTAAATTAGGATTTGGGTAGGAAGTGCAATATTAACTCTCTAGTGGACTGAGTTGATACTAATAGACTCAATATATTAGGAAATGTGCTAATATATAAATTTGAGGTCTATTAAGAGTCATTCCCTAATCCTCCTTAAGATCTCTAGAGTAGTCCATAACACCTATAAATAAGACACAATGGTTCGGCCGGAATTACTTCTCTTACAGTCCAATAAGTTATTCACCGGAAGAATAACTTTACACCGCGGCATTCATCCCTCCCCGTCAATCTAACAGTAGTATTGCATTTTAGCTGTTTGTTTTGAAGGTTTCCCGTGCTGCTACCAGGTGGCGTCGGCCTATCGATCGCCTTTTACCTGTTCAGGAGTCGATCGGTTTCCAGCTTCCGCGGATTCTCCTCCATCGTCTCCAAGGCGTGTCGAAGTCCGGTATCATTGTACTTTTCTGTTAAATTTCATTTTTGCCTGCCTCATATATACCATTTACTACGATTTTTATGCGGTTTGCTTGCTTTTATATTGTCTTTGCTTATATTGGTCGATGTCGCACTGTTTGCGTGTTGGTAGTTGGAATTTGGGTACCTTGTCGGGTAAGCTTTTGGAGCTTGTGGATGTTTTGGGTAAGAGAAGGGTTGATGTGGCTTGTATTCAGGAGACTAGGTGGAAGGGGGCGCAATCCAGGGAGGTGAACGGTTATAAATTGTGGTATTCAGGCCTTGCTAACTCGAGCAATGGTGTGGGCATTCTTTTGTCTAAGGAGCTTAAGGACAACGTCGTGGAAGTGAAGAGGTGAAATGATATGATTATATCCGTTAGAGTGGTGGTTGGGGAGAAGGTGGTTAATGTGGTTTGTGTATATGCCCCACATGTTGGTTTGGGTGTGCTTGATAAGGAAGCCTTTTGGGCCTGTTTAGATGAGTTGGTCGGGTGTATTCTGGACGATCAATTTATTATTTTGGGGGGCTATTTCAATGGGCACATTGGTGAGGGGGTGGATGGTTATCATAGTGCGCATGGGGGTTTCGGCTTCGGAGTTAGGAATGCAGGAGGTTCCGCACTATTAGAGTTTGCCACTGCGCATGAGTTGGTAATTGCTAACTCTGTTTTTCAGAAGAGAGCTGAGCACCTCATCACCTTCAGTAGTGGGGGGCACAACACGCAAATTGACTACCTTCTTTTGCGCAGTCGGGATGCTAGGGCGTGCGTGGACTGCAAGGTGTTCCGGAGCAAGGCATGTGCTTCTCAACACCGGCTGCTGGCTATGGATTTATCCATGAGAGGTCGTGTTGTTAGCAGGGTTAGAGAAGCTAGACCTAGGATTCTCTGGAAGGATCTGAAGGGTGAGATGGCGACAGTATTCAAGGAGTCTCTGACCCGCGAAGGAGGTTTTTTGCGTGCGGGCGATGATAACCTTATGTGGACCAGCATGGCCAATGCTATTAGGAGAGTGGGCGAGAAGGTGGTAGGGGTTTCTTCGGGCAGATCTAGTGGAACTAGGGAGGCTTGGTGGTGGAATGAGGAGGTCCAAAACAAGGTTAAGACAAAACAAGCGCTATTTAAGGAGCTTTTGTCGGTTAGTGATGGGGAGGAGAGAATCTTGAAGATTGTAGCGTACAAGGTGGAGAAAAGAGAGGCTAATAAGGCAGTGGTTAAGGCTAAATGTGAGGCTTACGAGGAGATGTACAAGCGCCTAGACACCAAAGAAGGAGCGAATGCTATTTTTAAACTAGCAAAAGCTAGGGAAAGAGGGCGGCATGACCTGGGTCCCGTTAAGTTTATTAAGGATAATTTGGGTCTAGTGTTAGTGAATGATGTGGCTATTAAGGAGCGGTGGAATAGGTATTTTTTCGAACTTTTCAATGAGGCTATAGGTAGTGACTCGGTGGTGCAAGGAGTTAGTCTATCTTTTGCTCGTTCGCTTAGTTCCTGTGAGAGCATCAGCAAGGAGGAAGTAAAGGGTGCCCTAATGAAAATGGGTAGAGCTAAGGCTGTAGGCCTGTATCAGATCCCTATTGAGGTGTGGCTTTGTCTGGGGGAAGTCGGAGTTCAGTGGCTAGCAGAGCTATTCAACATCCTCCTCAAAGGCTCTAAGATGCCGACAGAGTAGAGGCATAGTATTGTCGTGCCTTTTTTCAAGAACAAAGGCGATGCTCAGAATTGTAGTAACTATAGGGGTATTAAACTCCTCAGTCATACTATGAAACTTTGAGAAAGAGTGGTGGAATGCAGGGTTAGAAGAGAAGTGAAGATCTCAGAGAACCAATTTGGCTTCATGCCGGGGAGGTCCACGACTGAGGCCATTCATCTCGTCAGACGCCTTATGGAGAAGTTTAGAGAGCGGCGTAAGGACCTCCATATAGCATCCCGCGCGATGTTATTTGGAGGATCCTAGTAGAGAGGAGGGTGTCGTTGCCGTTCGTTAGGGCGATCCAAGACATGTACTCCCAAGCTAGGACGTGTGTTAGGACCCCAGTTGGTGACACCCAGTATTTTCCGGTTGAGATAGGGCTACACCAGGGGTCGGCGCTAAGTCCTCTTCTCTTCGCTCTAATTCTTGACGTCATTTCGCGAGGGATTCAAGATGGCATCCCGTGGTGCATGCCTTTTGCTGACGACATCGTGTTAGTGGCGGAGTCGAGGAGGGAGGTGAACTCGAAGTTGGAGCTTTCGAGGGCTAAGTTAGAATCCCAGGGCTTGCGTGTGAGCCGGTCTAAGACTGAGTATCTCTGGTGTAACTTTAGTGGTGAGGCTAACGAGGAAGATGTTGACGTAATGATTGCGTATCAGATCGTACCCCGTACGGATAAGTTCAAGTATTTGGGTTCGATCATTCAGAAGAAAGGTGAGTGTGAAGATGGTGTCACGCATCGCATCAAGGCGGGGTGGCTAAGGTGGAGAGCAGCGACAGGGGTCCTGTGCGACAAGAAAGTCCCTCTAAAGTTGAAGGGTAAATTATATAGAGCAGCAATCCGACCTGCAATGTTGTACGGCTCCGAATGTTGGGCGATGAAGAAGTCGCTTGAGAGCAAGTTGGAAGTGGCTGAAATGAGAATGTTACGTTGGTCGTGTGGTCGCACAATGTTAGATAGAATTGCGAATGGGGTTTTCAGGAACGTGCTGGAAGTGGCGCCCATTTCAGCGAAAGTTAGGGAAGGGAGATTGACATGGTTTGTCCACGTCCGCAGGAGGCAGGCATCTGCTTCGGTGAGGAGGGTCGAGAGTTTAATGGTTGTCGGGGAGAGGAGGAGAGGCAGACCGAGGAGGATGTGGGAGGAGCAAGTGAGATTATATTTGAAGGCCTTAAACCTTTCCGAGACCATGACTATTGATAGGTGCGCTTGGAGGCGCCAGATCAGAGTTGTGGATTCTTTTGTAGGGAGTGGTGCTGTAGTTGAGAACCTCAGGGTTGGATTGTCTCGGTTAGCTTTGACCTAGAGCATTGCATTTTTACTTTTATTGTATATTTTATCCTATTGTCTTTGCATGTGATGTATTTTTGACAGGGAGCTGTGCGCAGAGCCAACCTCTCTGTTGTTAGAGTAGCGTTCATTGGGAGTGAAGTAGCCAAATTCCGCTTAGGTAAGTCCCATGTGGATCAAGCCATGGGCTCAGGTATGGTCTCGAGCTTTTTCGAATCATATGTTTTCCTTTGTATTTATCACACAAGATTCTGCTGTGCACTAAGCTGGGGGTCTTCACGGAAATAGCCTCCCTACCGTAATAAGTAGGGGCATGGTCTGCGTACATCTTCCCCTCCCCAGACCCTGCTCTGAGCGGGATATACTGGGTATGTTTGGTTTGGTTTGATTTGGTTGCTTTGTGTTTGATTGTGGATCTTGACTTGTGTCTTCGATTCCATAATAGGATAAACGCAATATATTTCTAAAATACCAATATATTCACGAAAAATAGAGAGAAAAATCGTGAGGTAATTTTCTTGGGAGTGGTTCAGCCGATTCAGTTTGTTGTTCAAGGAAGTCCGGTAGATTGTTGCCCACAAGACATCCGGATATAGGCGGGATCATACTCTAGAAGATCTAAAGGTAGAAATACAAGGAGATCGAATAAAGATTCGAAGACTTTGCTTCAAAGGTGATGTATTCTTAGAGCTCTTAGATCTAGATAAGAATACTGTGAGTTATCATAGATAGACGCATAGATTGATTTTGTCCGTTTAAATTATTTATTAATCTGTTAATTAATTATTTGACGAGCCTAAATAGATCTAGTTCATGAGGGCCGATTTTAGTAAATCAAACCTGATGCTTACGCTGCATTTTATTTCCAACAATCATGGCATCGATCATCTTCACCTCAAAAATTAGAACCACATTCCGATCTGTGTACCAGCCAGTCACGGTGCACGACATGAGGCGTTGGAGGTGTCGAATCACCGCATTTAATGAAGGTGGCCTTCGTCTCGGAACGAGGCCACATTATGCGAAATCATCCACCGTATTTCACCCTCGTTTAGGCAGCCCCGTGGTGTCAACATCTTGAGGGAGACCGAAAGCGGTGATGAAGTCGTCCACCTTCCATGTAAAGCCTTCCCCGTTCAAACAAATAGTATTCATTCAGCCTTCCATTTTGTACGCTTCGATATCGGGTTATATGACCGGGGTGTCAAAATTGATGTTGTATTGATTTGGCACCCCGAGAATACTGGTCCGTCTCGACCTCAAAATTTTCGTGTCTGGGCTCGACCAAGACTCCTGCTCGTGCCCAGCTCGGGATGTGGTCGATGATGGAACCGGGTCACTGAGTAGTGGGGTCGGCTCAGGCTCCTTCTTTGATTCGAGTGGCAGGCTGATTCAGGGGTCGCCGAGGGTGGCCCGGGGTCAGATTGTGTGGCGGATTGAGTCGCAATTGGAGATTCGACCCAGGCTTCTTCTCCCTTATCAATCTCGGACTAGGCGGCGGTGTTGGATGGCTGGTCGGCCGAACTTGTGGAGCATGTGGTGGTGACTGGGGCGAGTCGGCTGTGTGTAGCGACTCCGTGGCTGGAGCGGGTGGAGGCGAAGGAGGGCTTGTAGAGGCGAAGCCTGGGCCTTTGGTGGTTGGTGTGCCTGATTAGTGCATATTTGATCTAAAAATTCATATACAAATCATACTGATTTGTGATTAAAAATAGATATTTTAAAGATATGTGAAAACATGAGCTAAAAATGGTCTTTTTACAGATTACTGACATGAAACGTAAAAAATGACGAAAAACAAGATCAAATCCAACGCCGGGAATTTTTCAAGGACAACACGACCATACAACATGGCGTAAACAGGGCCGTTTCTCTCGGCCGTTTCACATACGGCGCAACAAGGGCCGTTTCTTTCAACACGGCCGGCATTTTGCACCGTGTCCTCGCGTGTGTTCTGGAAGAGATCGAGTCACCACAACACGGCGCACAATACAGTACAAATAGGGCCGTTTTTTAGCGCTGTTTTCAGCCAGGTCCTTTGTTGAATTTTCCACCTTTGGCCTCTTGTGAGCTCAACCACCATATATTTTATTTAGGGTCAAAGACCTGAAAAATCAAGACATGCATGATGGATGAAGTGTGAATCAAATAAACAAAGAAAAATCAAGATACTACAACACATCTTTTGAATTAAATAATCCATAGTATTCTTGAAAATCACCTATAAAAGGACACCTTCATCCATTACAAAAATCACTCCTCTTATTGCTAAGAAACATCTTCCTTTTGGTAAGACATCTCTACTATAGTTTTATATTCCATTTTATTAGTTTGAAGTTTTTCCTTCATTTAGCTTGTAATTGAAAAGTGCTTGAGCAATAAGCACTTAGTATTTTACTTTCAATTTTTGTAAGCCTGTAACCTTTGAACAAGTTTGAAGTTATATTCAAGTAAATTTTCATCTATTGTCATTAAATTCTAGTAATTAAGAGTTTCTATACATATTATGTATATCAATTATTTCTATTATAATTGTAGTTTGTATAAACCAATGAGTAGCTAATCTTTCTCCTTAGGAGAAGGGGGGGTTTAGGTTCCATATTAAGTATTTGATTGATTTACACTATTTTGTTTAAAAGGGATTAATTGATTTAAATAGAGATTGATCATATCCTATTTCTACTCCTTGATTGATTGTTAAGTATATTGGAAACATATCTTTTCAATATATCAAGTATTTATCTTTTTATCAACATCTTAAGGTTATGAAAGTAATTAAGACACCTATGAATACGAAAGTTACGAGGTGAAAAGTTGATTACTCAATGAACAATCGTTTTTCTTTTATACTCGTATAAGTTAATCCATCTACTTAATTAAAAACCTAATTTAATGAACCCGTAATCCCCTAGTTTTTATTAAATCAAATTCCAACTCATTTTAAGTTCTATTCATTGTTTTTACTAGTATTAAAAATAATAGTATTAAAAATAGTCTTATTAAAAATAGTCCATTTTATAAACAATGCATTAAAAATTTAGTTTCTATACATATTATGTATATCAATTATTTCTATTATAATTTTAGTTTGTATAAACCAATGAGTAGCTAATCTTTCTTCCTAGGGGAAGGGGGATTTCTATTAGGTTATATATAAAGTATTTGGTCGATTTACACTATCTCGATTAAAAGGGAGTACTTGGTTTAAATCGTGATTGATCATATCCTATTTCTACTAATAAAACCTTCTTGATTGATTGTTAAGTGAATTGGAAACATATCTTTTCAATCGTCAAATGTTTATCTTGTAAACAACATCTTAAGGTTACGAAAGTAATTAAGAAGCCTTTGAATACGAAAGTTATAAGGTGAAAAAGTTGATTACTCGATAAACACTCATTTTTCTTTTATATCCGTGTAAATCAATTCATCTACCTTATTAAAAACCTAATTTAATGAACCCATAATCCCCTAGTTTTTATCAAATCAAGTTCTAACTCATTTTAGTTCGATTCATTCTCACTAGTATAAAAATAGTCTTAATATAAATAGTCTAGTATAAATAGTCTTAATATAAATAGTCTAGTATAAATAGTATTAATATAAATAGTCTAATATAATTAGTCTTAATATAAATAGTCTTATTAAAAATAGTCTTAATAAAAATAGTTTAGATTAAAAATAATGCATTTTAATTTAGTTACTTAAAAAATCAAAAATATATTTTAGTTTGTTTTTGTATTTATTTCTTGCAATCTATACAGAATATTATACGAAGCCCTGTTCAGTAATCCTCGAGAGAAAAGACCTTGGTAGAACTTACCACAACTACTTCTACCTCGTATATATTTGCGAGTGACTCAAAAACTTCTATTTTTAGGATAAGTTTTTATCGATCAAATTTTGGCGCCGTTGCCGGGAATTTTTTAGGCCAAATATAATTTTTTGTATACTTTTGTTTATATCTTGTGATTTCATCTTTCTTTATTTTTGCATCTTTTATTATTCTTGTTCTTATTTTTTTCACATAAGGTGCGCTTAACTGTTTTCTAGATAGGAGTAAGAAAAACTTAATGTTTTTGAGTAATATTCTGAATCGAGTTTTCTTGCATCTTTTATTTTTTTGCATCTTGCCGGGGAAGTATTAATGTTATTTTTGAAATCTTACATTGTAAACTATTGTTATATATACAATTTCTCGACGTTGTAACTTAGTACTCAATTGTGTTTGTCCGATCAAGTGGCGGATAACGGTACTCCGTGACTATTAAAGTCAGATTTTTCAGTTTCCCACAACAACAAATATTTGTAGATATTTTCTCCTTTTATTTTATTTTATTTATTTTTTATTATGGAAGAAACTTTGAATAGTATTGAAAAGAGATTTCCCTTTCTTAGCCAAAAAGTCATTTTAAAATTTTACAAGACAAGACTTGAAAGGATGAGGTTGCTTATGAATAAAAGCATACCTTTTGACATTAGATTCATTATTGAAACCAAAGTTAGAATAGCAGGTGAATTCACAGAAATACCTACTAGATTGTTACCAGGGCTTGGAAAAAGTTCATATGCCAAGAAACGACGAGCAAAGATAATAGTCGTTTGCTATAAATGTGCTGGATGGAACTGTAATTCAAAATGTCGATATTTAGGAATTCCATCTACAAACAGAGAAGATAAAATTCAGTTCATTAATGATGGTCTGAATTGTAATACCCGATATCTTCGTTTCGAGTTTGTTGATTTTTTCTTCGGTCGAACGGACTGTTGTCGTCCGCGTCCTTGGAATCTTGTGCTTGCACTGTGGTTCATTGAATTTCATAGCCTGTTCGTTATTGTTTTGAATCATAGTCGGTGCGTTTGCGTGATCGAGACGTCGTTGAGTCTCTAGCCGGGCAGTCGGAGGGCTGGCTGGGTCGAGTTACGGTCGTAAGGCCTGGACGATTACGGCCGTAAGACACCCGCACACCCTGGCCTGGGAGGACTCGGTTACGGCCGTAAGGCTCATCCGGTTACAGATGTAAGGCTTCATTACGGCCGCTAGGCATTAGCCGGTTACGGCCGTAATGCGTCGGGAGATTTCGGGCAGTATCCCTAGGGACCCGGTTACGGCCGTAAGGCCGCGTCGAGTACGGCCGTAAGGCGTACTCGTTATGTATGTAAGGCAACAGCTGTTACGTACGTAAAGGTAGTTGACCGAGTTACGGCCGTAAGGCACTGTCGGTTACGGCCGTAATGCTGTCGGCCATATATAGGCCTCGCGACGGACCAGACCTCATTTCCTTGCATTTTTTTCTTCTGGTGGTGGCTCTCAGACGGGTGCGACGTGTAATACCCGAGATTTCTGATGTGTATTTGGACCTTATGATATTGTATTTGTTGCATTTTGATCTGAGTATTATTCTCCGTATTTCATGATCCGGTATTGTTGAGCGTATGATTTCATGAATGTGTTCAATATTGTTATTTTTGCACATGTAGCGCACGCTATCGACTAGGCGTAGCGTACGCTAATTTGGGTTTAGTAGCGCACACTATATATGAACCTTAGTGCGCGCTATACGTAGTCAGCATGATTGAGACGTGTTGGTAGGTGAGATCAGGCCACGGATCTCGTTGGGATTATGTCGGGATGAACCTGGACGGTTTTGGGGAAAAGCCGAGTCAATGCTGTAGCGCGCGCTACTGGTCTGAGGATAGCGCACGCAAAATGTTGAGTATAGTGAGGTCAGTAAGCTTCGTATGGCCGTTAGTGCACGCTATGGATATGGACTAGCGCGCGCTAATAACCATTTTCTATATATAGGACAACACCCTTTTTCATTTTTCAGACTTCTTCACTTCACATATCCGAATTCTTAGACTTAGAGAGTTACTTCCTCCATCCTAAACCTCTCATATCATCATCCTAGCATGAGTTTGAAGATTGTAGATCATTGGAGATTGGTGTTCAAGCTCTCGATGTTGGAATTCTTCAAGTTCCTCCTTGTTCTTCACTATTTTGAGGTAGGTGATTCTTCACAAACTGGAGTAGTATTCTTAAGGATGTTTTGGAACATGTTTTGAGATTATCTAGTCAGATAAATTCGTACGTAGTCGAACATCATGTTGTTAGAAGGATATTTTCAATGTTTCGGTACTTCTTCATCGTTTAGACCATTAAACCTTTTAGTGTTTGAACTCCGAAGCACATTCTTGAAGCTATTAAACCGATTATGGCCAGTTTATGGAGATTATCAAGTTCTTATGATTTTACATAATGGAATTATACGTTTTGGGACATAGAATGGATTGAACTTAGGATATTTTCTTGAAGATCATAATGAATGATGGTGTTGTGATGATTATACGTATCCTTGTATCTCGAAGTCATTCAATCCGTAAAGATCATTCATAAACCGTATGAGCATGATATGCATGGAGATGACATGTATTAACACCAAAGATTTCATGAGTTTCATCACCATTAGATCTAGTCTGCTGCCCAGTAGTGAACTGCCATGCACGGTTAGCGCACGCTAAGATATGTATATTAACGTGCGCTATCGAGCATAAGTTAAAGTACGCTACGCTTAGTACGTAACGTACGTTATGTTATCAGGCGAGTCAGTCGGCTGATCAGAGAGGACTGTCAGTACATAGTTAGCGTACGCTAGACTTCAACGTTTACGTACGCTAACGAGCAGGCTTAACGCACGTTACGCAGAATACGAAGCGTACGCTAAGTAGTTCAGGCAGATTACATTTTTAAGAGCTTTCGGCCTTAGATCGGATTGTTAGACATTCGTACGACATGAGATGATTTCTATATTATTTCTTTTGTTAAGGTTCGAGCTTGCTACGTTTGATCAAAGGAGGCGACCTTCGAGAGTGTTGAGATCATCAGAGTGATTAGTTCTTGCCATTTTCGAGGCAAGTATCATATATTGAGTTTGGTTTATGTTGGAACTTTGATCATGCATATAGTTTTGTTCATGTTGTCGAGTATGAGACTAATTTCTTTGATTTCTCGTGGTATTTGTTATTAATTGTTTGTATTGATGAACATATTGAAATGCATATATGTATGCATGATTGCATGGTTTATATTGTAAATGATCCGAGGGGATCATGAGGATCTATGCTGAGGATGCTGGATCGAATGTCCACCATGTGTTGGTCCGACGGGATCATCATGGGGATCGATGCTAAGGGCGCTGGATCGTTGGATGGGTTTTCTACCATGCGTTGGTCCGACAGGATCATCATGGGGATCTATATCGAGGGTGATGGATCGTTGGATTACCCTGTATTGTGTTGATGGAATCGTGAGGATTCGCATCGTCGGATTCCGGGGACGGAAGTCCGTTTTATATGTATTTTGATGCATCGTTGATTTATGTATTGTGATACTTGTACTTGCATTGTTCTTCTAACCCCTTCGGGGGTGGACATTTGTTTTGATGTTCAGGTAGCCGAGGAGCGGGGAAGCAGCCACAGTACATACATGACGATGAAGTGGCTCAGTGATGTGGAGGATGTTTATTGTTATTGTGATTGTCTTCTTGGTTCATTTTTCCGTACTTGAGTACGCGTGTCTTATTAATATATCGAGATGGTTGTAATAATGACTCATTTGATCTGTCTCAAACCGGTTTTGTATTTGGAACTTTCATGGTACTGTTGTAGTATATTTTACATTTCTAATAATTAGCCTTGTAAATCCTTACTTAAAGGGTTTACGGCGCTGTAATTATTCCGAATATCTCGGGGTGTTACAGAATATGGTATCGGAGCTAAGATTCATGGATATCTTGGCAGTCGGGTTAGTTGGGTCTGTTTACGTTATTTGATTATGGGTCAGTTGTAACATCACTACTGAGCTAGCATCGTCGTGTGGACCTTGGTTGTAAGTCTCCTAATCTCAAATACTACCGTTTTATTTAATTCTTGTTTTGTGAATATTGACGGACTTTCTTTTAGAAAAGTTTGCCCTGGATATTGAGTATTTGTGTTTACAGTATGTTGAGGGGAGGTCGTGGACGCAGACGTGGTCGTGGACGTGGACGTGGAAATGCGAGACAGGAGGATTCGGCATCTACAGCAGGGATCAACAAATAATAATGCAGATCCTAACATGCCGGGAGTGCTTCAACAGGTGGTTGCTCAGATAAATCAGTTTGCACAAGTTGTTGATCGCATGCAGACGGCGATGAGACAGTAGCATAACGAGAATAATCGGGGGGATAAATGGCTTACTGAGGTGGTCAAATTGTACCCTCCAAAATTTGACGGTTCTGCTGAGACAATTACTTGGGATCATTGGATGAAGGAGTTAGAAAAGATCTTTGCAGGGATTAACTCCTCTGACGATCGAAAGGTTCCGATAGCCCAGTATCTCCTGACTGGGGAGGCTTTCGACTGGTGGGAGGCCATTCGACCTGAGAATCATAATGCTGACTGGACGGAGTTCAAATTAATGATGGAAGCGCAATATTGTCCTCGCCGAGTTAGAGAGGCCCGAGTCCGGGAGTTTTTCTCACCACAAAATTTAGAGGCATCTGTGACATAATTGATTAAAACTTTTAATCACCAGCTGACTTATGTGCGCCACTTGGTCAGGACCGAGGCGTAGAGGATTTTCCATTTCGACATGCGGATGAAGCCGGAAATTCAGCACTATATGTCCGGATTTGAATGTACCACCTTGCGACAGTATCAGGACAAAGCACTGGCCTATGATATGAAAGAGGCGGCAGTAGAAAAGTCAACAAAAGCAAAGAAGCAGAAAGTGTCTGGAAACTTCACGGAGAATAAGAGTAGTGGGCCCCGCAAGGGCCAGTCCTCATTTCATTCATCCAGGAGGCCTCCGCATCCTTCTCGAGGTGGAAAGAAGTTCCGGGCAGCACCAACCATTTCAGACGCAGGGAGGAAATGTTATAACTATGGCAAAACGGGGCATGTTCGACGTGATTGTTTCGCACCTGCTGTGACCTGTTTCGAGTGTGGACAGGAAGGACATCGCGCAACATTTTGTGGAAATGCGACTCGGTCTTTTGGTACTCGCACTCCTGCACCAGTTCAGAAGGACACTAGTGTAAACCAGATGCAGCAAAGTGGTTTCCAGCAGCAGAATGTTTGGAAAAGAGAGGCATCCAGCACTGGGTCCGTTCCTCCGCGTATTTACGAGATGAAGAAGTCAGACAATCAGAACACGGATGTTGCATCAGGTACGATTCAGATTCTTTTGCAACCAGTTAGTGTCTTATTCGATTCAGGAGCTACGCATTCTTTCATATCTTTGAACTGTGTTAATCGTTTGAAAATCTCGTGCTTGTATGATTGTGAACCTTATGTTGTGGGGTTACCGAGCGGAGAGAAACTTGTGGTAACCCTAGAAACTAGAGATCTTCCAGTGACTATAGGAGGGAGAGATTGGCCATCGAATCTTATTGTAGTCGACATCCTTGGTGACGATTTAATTCTCGGAGATGATTGGCTCAATCGTTATGGAGCTATTTTGAATTACCGAAAGAGAGTCATTTCTATCATTGCTGATGACGGATCTGAACATTTATTTAAAGGATGGAGACCGAGAAGCTCAGGAAAATTGATCAAAGCGATTAAAGCAGTGAGATTGCTAAAGCAGGGTTGTTACGGATTTTGGTGTTATGCCATGAAGAAAGAAGAAGGAGTAGAGCTCTCCTCTATTCCAGTTGTGAATGAATTCTCAGATGTATTCCCTGACGAACTCCCTGGGTTACCTCCGCAGAGAGAAGTGGAGTTCACTATCGAATTAGAGCCTGGAGCCGCTCCAATTTCTAGGGCACCATACTGTATGACGCCAACCGAGATGTATGAATTAAAGAAACAGCTTCAGGAATTATTGCAGAAGGGTTATATTCAACCTAGCGTCTCTCCTTGGGGAGCACCCGTACTCTTTGTCCGGAAGAAGGATGGATCCCTTCAACTATGTATTGATTACAGGGAGCTAAATAAGGTGACGATCAAGAACAAGTATCCTATACCACGGATCGACGATTTGTTTGATCAACTGCAAGGGGCAAGGGTATTCTCGAAGATTGACTTACGATCAGGATACCATCAGTTGAGAATTAAGAAATCGGACATACCGAAATCGGCTTTCAGATCCCGGTACGGGCTTTATGAATTCGTGGTGATGCCATTTGGACTTACCAATGCTCCTGTGGTATTTATGCAATTGATGAATCGGGTATTCTTAGAATACTTGGATAAATTTGTGGTAGTCTTCATCGATGACATCTTGATCTATTCGGAAGACACAGAGGAACATGCAGAGCATTTGCGTATCATTTTGAGCACTTTGAGAAAGGAACATCTCTATGCGAAACTTTCTAAATGCGAATTCTAGCTTAAAGAGGTGACCTTCCTTGGGCATGTAATATCAGCTAACAGAGTTCAGGTGGACCCGAAGAAAGTCGAGGCAATCTTGGAATGGGAATCTCCTAATAATGTGAAAGAATTCTGGAGTTTCTTGGGACTTGCTGGATATTATCGCCGTTTTGTAGAAGGATTTTCCAAAATCGATCGTCCACTTACTCAGCTGATGCAGAAAACCCAAAAATTCCTGTGGAATGAGAAATGTCAGGCGGGTTTTGATGAACTTAAGATAAGATTGATGACAGCGCCTATACTAGTGTTACCAGATGGAACGAATGGATTCATGGTATACAGCGACGCTTCAAATCAGGGTCTGGGATGTATAGTAATGCAAAAGGATAAGCTGATTGCCTATGCCTCTCGACAGTTGAAACCGTACGAAGTTAATTACCCGACTCATGATCTAGAGTTAGCAGCTGTAGTCTTTGCTTTAAAAATTTGGCGACATTATTTATACGACACTCATTGTCAGATCTTTATAGATCATAAGAGCCTGAAGTATATTTTCAGTCAGAAGGAACTAAATATGAGGCAGAGAAGGTGGCTGGAATTGATCAAGGATTACGATTTGGAAATCCTATCATCCAGGCAAAGTAAACGTGGTAGCTGATGCACTGAGCCGAAAACCTGTTTCTCTTCGAGTGTTGGAAGCGCTTATGTCCCAAACCAACATTCAACAAGAACTAATCCGTGAAGGATTTGAAGTGTGGTCGCAGGAAGTCCAAGGGAAATTGTGTGTGATGGAATTAACTTCATCATTGGTTGAAGAAATCAAATCTAAGCAGTTGGATGATTCTCTGATTCTTCGATTATGTGACGAAGTGAACAAAGGGAAGGCTCCAGGATTCATGATACATGATGATGGAGTTCTGAGATTTCAGAGTCGACTTTGCGTTCCCGATGATGATTTTCTGAGACAGACAATTTTGAAGGAAGCTCACAGCGCACCCTATTCTATTCACCCGGGCAGCAGTAAGATGTATAAGGATCTAAAACAAAACTTCTGGTGGGGAAATATGAAGAAGGACGTAGCGGAATATGTTTCGAAGTGTTTGACTTGTCAGTAGGTTAAGATTGAACATCAGCGACCTGCCGGAATGTTGAAGCCACTTTCGATCCCTAAGTGGAAGTGGGAGGATATCTCGATGGATTTCATCACCAGTATGCCAAGGACCAAGACAGGAATGAACATGATTTGGGTTGTAGTTGATCGACTAACCAAGTCGGCTCATTTACTAGGAATTAAAGACATGTGGGGACCCGAGAGATTGGCACGAGTATTTATTGCAGAGATAGTCAGATTGCATGGGACGCCGAAGACCATTATTTTAGATCGAGATGGTCGCTTCGTGTCGCACTTTTGGAAGGCAGTTCATAGGGCTTTGGGAACCGAGCTGAACTTTAGTACATCATATCATCCTCAGACGGACGGTCAGTCCGAAAGGACTATTCAGATAGTAGAAGACATGCTTAGAGCTTGTGCCTTGGATTGGTCAACTGACTAGGAAGTTCACTTGCCGTTGATTGAATTCACATATAACAATAGTTGGCATGCTTCTATTAAGATGGCACCATTTGAAGCATTGTATGGGAGAAGATGCCGATCACCCCTGTGCTGGGATGATTCTTCAGACTTGATCGGGACGGAACCGGAATTGATAGTTCAGACTCAAGAGAAGATAGCTTTTATTCGGGAAAGACTGTTGTTGGGAAAACAAAGACCCTGTATCGAAATAGCCGGGATACCCGATCCCTGTATCGAATGATATTTGATAAAGAGGTTTTGACATATATGCCAATCCGAATACAGTAAAGGAAACTGTATCGAAGCTTTGAGGCTTTATCCTCAGATCAAGACCCGCCTCGAATCAAAGATATAGTGAAGCTCACAAGACAAAGAAGAAGTGTTGTAAAAAGACCAAGTATGGAAACTGTCTCGAAACTCAAAATACAGTTACCTTCCATACAGCTCACAACAGGACAAAGAAGGAACAGAAGTCAAGTCCCGTTGAATAAAGAAGTATTTAAATACTCAAGGATAAAGTATTTAAATACTGCCAGTCTTCAGATCTTCAGAATCCCGCGAAATCCGGATCGTGTCATAATCCCGTTGGAACGAAATCTCATTCAAACGGATACATCTCAATGGATACATTCTTCAGAGACTATATATATCTTATGAAGGCATTGAAGATCAGTCACCAAGAAACCTAACACTCAAGCTATCAAAAGTTATCATCAGAGCAAACATATCTCCAAAGCTTACTGCAATTAAGAACGAAAGAGATATACAGTGCTCATCATCCTGAACAACACTTCATCAGCTGAAAGCTCTTAAAGTCAAAGTTGTTGTTCACCATCTGTTCTATACGTTGAACAAACTCAAGATCAGCCCTGTGTGGACTGAACAATCTGTGCTTCTCCGGAACTGTGTGTGAAGGATTTGCATTGAAGAAGACGAAGCTTCAGAACTGTGTGTGAAGAAGCAAGTCAAAGCATTATCTCAAAACCAATCTGTGTGAACGGTTTAAGCTAAGATCTTTATATCAATCTGTGTGAACGATATATTGATTGTGTGTGTTGTTATAATTACGTAGTTGTGTACGCAGTAATTATAATAAACTTTTTACTCCTATGTGGAGGACCAGTGGACGTAGAGGGGTTTACCTCGAACCACTTTAATTACTGTGTTATTTACCTTCAGCTTTTACTGTTTTAAATTACTGTGATATATTAAGTATACACTATACACTTAGTTGTTGTATCCACAAAGAACTCATCGTATCCAAGACTTCCGCTACGCACTCGATTTAGAATCCGTGCAGCTTTGTTGTTTAAACCATTTTCAAACTCGTATCCGATACTTAGTGGCCAACAAGTGGTATCGAGCGGTTGATTCTAAAAAGAATCACGTATTTCTTTTAACCGAATCAGATTCAAATCACTTATTTTCAAAACAGTCTCTTTCATTCCTATATTATCAGTATGGATACTTCTATGATTAACAAAGTCCCTATGTTCTCTATTAACGAATTTGACGACTAGAGAATTAGAATGGAAGCTCATCTTGCAGCAATGCACGAAGAGATGATTTTTGTTATACAGGATGGTCCTATCAAGATCATGAAGGTAAATCCGGCCGCAAGGATTGAGGGCCAAGCCCATGCTGAAATGCTCGAGAAGGAACGCGAGCAATGGACAACAGATGAAAGGAAGCGAGCCAATCTCGACAACGTGGCTAAGAACGCGTTATTTGTCACTCTTGACAAAGGCACGTTCTCAAAGATAAAGAGCTGCAAAACAGCCAAAGAAATCTGGGATAAACTCAAGTTAATTTGTGAGGGAACTGAGCTCTCAAAAGAAAACAAGATTTCAAAACTAACTCAGCAATTTGAATCTTTTGAAATGAAACCAACGGAAACACTTGAGGAACTTGACCTCAGATTTACTGGTATTGTTGGTGAACTTGAAGCGTTGGGCAAGATTTACACCCAAAAGGAGAAGAACTTAAAAATTTTCAGATCTCTCCTGCCTCGATGGGACATTAAGACCACAGCTATGCGTGTATCCTGTAATCTTAATGAAATATCCACTTTTGATCTCTTCTCTGACCTCAAAGCTTTTGAGTATGATATTGACAGAAGAGAGAAAGCTGAAGAATCTCCTTCAAAGGTCACAGCTCTGTCAGACGAACCGTCGACACAAAGATGCCTAGCTCGTCGAAACCCAGTCACAAGAATGCCGATAAAGGACGACGACATCCCGTCCCAAGATGAAATGGCGCTTCTAATGCATAAGTTCAAAAGTTCATCAAACAACTGAAAGACTCTACAGCCCAAACTCATCCACAAGGTAAGTACCAAACATCATCTCGGTGATGCTAACTGTCCTATAATCACAGGAAACTGTGCCATTATGCAAATAAATGTCCTCATCCCAAAGTCCAAAGATTGCCCGAGGCCGAGCAACAAGAGAGAGATGAAAGAAGACGTGCTTGGAAAGACAAGCTCAAGGCCCCGATTGGAGAATCGAAGCCTCCCCACACCATCCAAATCAAAGAATGTCTTCGGTGGTCATCGAAAGTGATTCATCCGACGATGAGTTCGATGATAAAGCATACATGTGCTTTATGGCCAAAGATGTTCCGTAAGGTGAAGACAATGACGATGAGGTAAGTTCAACCTCGGCTATTCCATCAAATGCATCTCATACTTTCAAAATATGATGAATGAATTTAAAAACATTCAAAAGGCCCATGAGACTCTAAAATCGAGAATATACTGACTTCAATTAACAAATTTAGAGCCGAAAGATGAAAATGACTTTGAAAATAAACTATGAAAATATGTCTCTTGATTGTGAAACCAAAGAAGGTCGATTTTGAAAAACTCATGGAGAGCAATCATCAACTTGCTCATGAACTAAATGAGGTTAAAACCCACAATGAGAGCAAGACAAATGATTTGGTTCTACTACAAACCAAAATCACAACTCTCAAAAGCGAAACCGAACTTGAGACCATTCTCAAGTCTTTTGAAAAATCGTCCAAAAGAATGGAAGAAATTGAGCACCGGGCAACATGCTCATGATAAAAGTGGCTTAGGATACACTCATGTTCAAACAAAGGAAAACTAGTACGGTGTTTGTCAAGAGTGTGGAACACATTCCAATCGGAAGATACTCCTAGTCCCATAAAGGAACCTATCAGACCGAGAAAACCGAAGGCCGCAATTCCGCCCCGCAAACCTATACTGCATAAATGGAATCATAAGCCATTCCAACCCGTGAGGCGCACTCAACAAAGATGCTCCCGAGCATATCAACAATCAGCTGCTCGAAGGAAGGTCAGATCCAACCACTAAAGGCCTCACGGCAGCATTATCAAGCATACTCGCCGAGGTATTGATACAGGAGCCCCGTTATTCCTCAAGACAGAGATGCCGCCAAGATCAACAACAGCATTGGGAATCCAACTGGAGACCCATAAGACAAGCTGTTAGGCCTAAGAAAATGGCTCCACCTCCTAGACGGCACTCGTACTGGAATAATAATAATAACCCTGAATTTTACATGCATAATAATTATCATGATTATAACAACTATGGATATGCCCCCCGTAGATATCGCAACACTGTACCGAGTATGTCCTACAGTAAACTAATTTCTTTGTTACAGGACATTCTAGAGGAGGATACCTGGTACTTCGATAGTGGATGCTCTCGTCACATGACCGGAGATAGGAGCAAGCTATCTGATTTTGTAGAAGGTCGCGGTCCAAAAGTTCGCTTCGGTGATAAGTCTAAAGGAAGAACAAGAGGGAAAGGAAACCTACTTGTCGGGAAATTCAAGGTCACCGATGTTGCATATGTTGAAGGCTTACAGTATAATCTACTTAGTATTAGCCGCTATGTGATAAACAGCTTCTCGGTGAAGTTCTATATAGATCGTCAGAGAGTCAAGAACACCCAAACCAAGGAAGTTGTGCTTACAGAAGCGATCGTAATATGTACATTGCCGATCGAAGCCTATGAGCTCCTCAATTCCATGTTTTGTTGCCAAAGGCACTGCAGATCTTAGCTGGCTATGGCACAGGAGGATGTCTCACGTCAACTTCAAGACGATCAACAAGCTTTCAAGACAGGGAATGGTTAGAGGTTTGCCAAATGTGTCATTCAAGAAGGACAGCGTCTGCGGACCATGCCAGAAAGGCAAGCAAATCAAGTCAACCCTGAAAAGCAAATCCTACCTTTCAACCCAAAGAGTGTTGGAAATGCTACACATGGATCTCTACGGTCCTGTAGACCCAGTAAGTTTGGGAGGTAAGAAATACTGCATGGTTGTTGTTGATGATTATTCCAGGTATGCTTGGACGATCTTCCTTAGCAAGAAGAAGGAAACAACATCAAGGCTGCCCGAGCTCCTGAGAAAGTTGCAAAATGAAAAAGCATCGAGTATCGTGTGCATTCGTTCCGACAGAGGTACTGCATTTACTAACCGCTTTATAGAGCAATACTGTTCGGAGAATGGAATACAAAGACGAATACTCACCGCCCGTACACCTCAACAAAATGGTGTTGCCGAGCGAAAGAATAGGACGTTGAAAGAAGCAACAAGGACAATGATTGCCGCAAGCAAATTGCCACAAGCTTCGGGGTGAAGCAACCAATACAACAGTGCTACACTCAAAACCGATGTATCGTCAACAAGCACCACAACAAAACAAATTATGAGGTATGGAATAACAAAACTCCATTAGTTTCGTATTTTCACATTTTGGATGCAGTGTTATGTATTGAACAATGGCAAGGACCAACTTAGAACCTTTGATGAAAAACCGATGAAGGAATATTCGTAGGATACTCCTCCGTCAAAGAAAGCTTTAATCTTTAATAAAAGGAAGTCGACGATCGAGGAATCGATTCATGTAGTGTTCGACGAACCACACCATGACCCTATAGGAGTAGATGATATCACTGTAACATTCACCATCTATCTATCTTGGATCCACCTACACCCATAGAACCCGTCGTTGATTTAGAAATCAACCCCGCAGCTTGTAAGAATCGATGTGGATGAAGCCGACGCATAAGTCGAAGTCAGTATCCACGAAACTTTCGATACAAGACGGGATCCCGAATTAGAACCCGACCGAAGATGGTTGAGAGATCACCCGCAAGAGCCGATCATTGGAAACATTAATGCCGGTGTTTCTACTCGTAGGAGAATACAGAGTACACAAGGAAATGTACTTTGTGCACAAGAAGAATCTAATGTCAAGTTTCACGCTTCGAATGGAAATCTCAATCCGAACTTAGAAGACTCAATATGTGCACTATCGCCGTATTCTTAGCCCATCCGAACTGTTTCGACCATAGACGCTCTTAACAATTCTTATTGGATAACATCTATGGAAGAAGAGCTTAACGGTTTGAAAGAAACAATGTATGGTATCTTGTACCCAGATCGACACACCAATCGGTTATAGGAACCAAATGGGTATTTCAAACAAAAAGGATCGAAATGGACTTATCATAAGGAACAAATCCAGACTAGTAGCACAAGGCTATTGTCGAAGAAGGAATCGACTATGATGAAACCTTCGCCCCTGTGTAGCGAGACTAGAAGCCATTAGGATATTTTTAGCCTTTGCCGCCCATAAGAGTTTTATCGTATACCAAATGGACGTCAAGAGTGCTTTCTGAATGGAGATCTTGCGAAGAAGTTTATGTTGAACAACCACCGTGGTTTGCCAACACAGACGGTATCGATCTAGTTTACAAAGGCTAAGGAAAGCGCCAGACGGACTTAAACAAGCCCCTAGAGCACAGTACGAAACCCTGTCCCAGTATCTAACCAACAACGGATTTGAGAAAGGTGCTGTGGACAAAACCTTGTTCAAGATACAGGAAGGTGATGACCTTCTAATGGTACAAATCTATGTGGATGATATTATTTTTGGTTCAACTAATCTTGCTCTATGTCAAAGGTTCTCTCATCTCATGCAAAGTAAATTTGAAATGAGTATGATGGGGGAACTTAGTTATTTCCTAGGTTTGCAGGTAAAGCAGTTGCCTACAGGTATATTCATCAACCAGGAGAAATACAGCAAGGAGCTTCTCAACAAATTTGGAATGAACAATTCCAAATCCTCGCCAACCCTTATGAACACTTCCGTGCAAATTAGTGCTGATGAAGCCAGAAAGCCGTTTGACCAATCACTCTACAGGAAGCTCATTGGTTCGCTCCTGTACCTAACGGCTGGCAGGCCCGATATCTAGTTTGCTGTTGGAGTGTGTGCGAGATACCAAGTTGCACCTAAGGAATCACACTTCAATACGGCTAAACGAATCCTGAAGTACATTAAAGGAACAGTCAATGCAGGACTATGGTATCCTAAGGAAGGCGGATTCGATTTAGATGGATACAAATGACTGGATCTCGGAGGTCGCAAGCTAGATAGGAAGAGTACAAGTGGAACTTGTCACTTTCTCGGACCTAGACTCGTTTCTTGGTTCAAGAAGAAGCAATTGGCTAACTCTATTTCCACGGCCGAATCAGTACTATGTCATGGTAGTGCCGTATGCAGATCCTTTGGATGCAAAGAACAACCGCCGACTATGGAATCGATGCTAGAGAGACTCCAATCATGTGTGATAGCACGAGTGCAATTGCGATCACGCACAATCCTGTTCTGCACTCGCGCACTAAACATATCAATATGAAGCATCACTTTATAAGGAATCACGTCGAGAACAAGGATGTTTGCCTGGAAAAAGTTCATACAGACGTTCAGCTAGCGGACATTTTCACCAAGCCTCTCGACACAGCAAGATTCAACATGCTCAGACAAGAATTGGGAATGCTACAGCCAGACTCCCTGTAAGTAATTTACTGTTTTTACTCAACAATTGAGGGGGAATGCTGTAAGACCCGTGAATACAAAGATTCAACATTAATTATTTGTACACTCGGAATCATCAATACTGATCAGTAGCGGCGAAGGCATATGAATCCTACAGCTGGTGTGTGCAATAATTAAGGGGGAATACTGTAGGACCCATGAATACAGCATTAATCCAAATATTGCTGTATGGAATTCAAAATCTATAAGCACCTTTTTGAGGGGGAACGCTGTATCGACGCGGAAAACAGCACATGCTATAGGATTTTGATTCAGTATATAATATTATTTCCTTTCAAAATAATTTTTGTCCACGTGCCCTGTTTTTATGTCAAACGTCATGTTCATTAAATGCCTTACACGACATCTGGACAACTGAATCTCAAAAGCCGCGATGTTTTTAAATTGTTTATTATTTTTAAACCGCCGTTTTAGGCATTTAGGGTATCAACCTATGTCAGAAGTGGGACCCGCTCTATTTTTAAACTTTTTAATGGATTAGCGTACTAGTTACACTCAGTCCATCTTAACCGTTGATTTTAAAACCGGTTCCCATCCCTTAAAATCTGACCATTCGTACTCTGCAAAACCCTATTTCGCCGCCCAACTATAAAAGAACTGAATCTGCCATTAGAGACTCTTTACGCTTTCTGCAAATTCAAGAGTTCTCAAGCAAATACAGTCTACATATTTTTTCTGCATTTCACTGCATATTTCGATTGTTTTCTTGCACCTTTTTTTTAAAGAAAACATCAATGGCTGGACAATCTTCTTCCCCTGTTCTGAAGAAATCCGCTAACATCATTGATGGCCGGATCTTCTCCAAACCTGTCATCATTGAGCGTATTCTATCAGAAACCAACGACGCAGAACCTATGGAATATATCATTACTCGTCTTCAACAACAAGGCCTCTATCGCCTTGGAAGCAAGACCGCCGACAAATTCGGCGCCCATCTGGTTGAGGAATTCTACCTCAACGCCGCCGTCCATTTTCTGTCATTGGCCCAAGGAGGTCATGTTGCTGACATCACTGCAACAGTCCTGGGAGTGGAGATCTGTATCGATCGCGATCTGCTCCAGAGAATCTACAGGCTACCCGCTGACGGCCTGACCATGGAACAACTTGAGACGTTCGGGTCTCAAGAGCTCATTACTAAATTTTATGGACTATTTAGAGGGTCCAAAGTTGTTGACATGGTGACAACTACTTGTCACAAGAAAAACTTTCTTCTTCCTTTTGTGTATCTTCATGACTTTTGTTCCAGGATTATTGAAAACCGAACCGGTGCGTTCGAGATGTGCACAAACTTAAGGTTCAGGATGATGGTGGCTATTTTGACCTGTGAAAAGGTCAATTGGTGCCAAATAATCCTGAAACGCCTACAAGAGGAGGTGTGCAAACCTGCCACCCAGAAGAAATCCTTCGGTTTAATGTTGAATTATATCCTGACGAAGTGCGGACTGACGCAATCCGCCGATGCGAAGAAGAATAGCTCGAGGATATACTTAGGAGGCGTCAAGCCTACTGCGTATAACCAGAGCACCATGTCTTGCAACCACCCGAGAACCAGGCACATGCCAATTTCTGATAATCCAAGAGATGAATCCTTGAAGGTCCTAGAATTGGAATCTTCAAAGAAGCGAAAGAGATCTCACAGCAAGAAACACTCTGCTGGTGAGAAGCCCAAGAAGAGACTCAGGAGGCTTTCAAAAATCAAACCTGCCAAGCACTCCAAGGAAGTCTCCCCGTGGCTCAACCTGTTATGAAGAACCCTGTGGCCCAACCCCGTGGAAGAGGTGTCTCCTACCGTATCGACGGTAGATCCCGAGCCTTTGGCGGCTAGGACGGATATTGAGACATCTCGCCAACAATCAAGACTTTAGCGAGTCGGTGCCCATTCGAGCCAAAAGCTACTTCTCCTCTGCGGGATCCCACACCCGCACAGATCCATCTTCCTTCGTGGCACCATCCTCGTAAGTAGTCCCTCTTCCGCACAGATCCCATACTGCACAGAATCCTCAAACAGCGTCTCCAGACGTTATTCAAGTCCCTCCCCGACTCGATCATTAATCGACCCTTCTTTCGGTTCAAATTGAACATGCCTACGAAAGATTTTTGCAATGAAAAGGCTACGTGCTAGCTCCGCACGATACACTGCATAACCGGAGCGATTGGAGCCACGAAGAGAGATTCGTCTCGAAGTGACGGACTCAACAGAATTGAGGCCCCGCCGATGGGACAACCCTCTTGCAAGGATCTAATTGAAAGCCATCTTCTCGCACAACCGACGCCCGAGGAAAGGAAAGAAAAGTCGAGGACTCTCCCACTAATCCAAAAGATGACGAAGATCATGACTCGGGACGACGACGACGATGCTTTACAAGGTGTCCGAGAATGAGTCGTGAAGAGGTCAAGCTCGAGACGCCTCTCCACCCGAGAGATGATGAAGGGCCTTCTACCTGCAAATCCCCTTCGCCACACTGAGAACATTCCCGACGAAGAGGAATCGGTCCTCCAAATGAGGAAGTACAAGAAATTTTGGAACAGCACTGAGCTCTGCGACCGAAGAAGCCATTCCCGAAAGCCAACAGGAGGATTCGGTCCCTCCGTATCCATGTTTGTCAAGAATCTTCGCAACAGAAGCTTCTCAACCGCTCGTCGCGAACCACGTGAAGCTGCTCCCGCCTTCAACCGTGGAATCCGAGGACGGTATCGAACCTAAGGATGTCCAACTTACTTCACGCCCATCCGTGAATGTAAGAAGGTTGAATGCCTGCAGACCTTGCCCAACCGTGATTCTCCGATCTCTCGCCGCACGAAAAGAGCGCTGCGTGCTCTTGGCCTTCGATCGTATTCATCCAGATGCAAGAAATGCTCTATCTTCCGTTGTAAAAGCATTGAATGGATGCATACTGCCGTCAAGAAATGACCACTCTTCAACATGAAGTATCTCGTGTTGTCGACGCATTCATTCTTTTGCCGTAAGTTTTCAAACAAGCTTTGAAGATCATGGAAGATAAGCAGAGCAAATGTTGAAGGAAGAAGCAACAAAACGAGGATAGTCAAGCCAAGACCGCTTGTGCTATGATTGAAAACACTCTCAACTGCGTGCTCACGACAAATGCATTCAGAAATGTCGCAGACTCTTTCCTCCCTTGTAGAGAGAATGACCAAGATCGAGACAAAACAGATGCCGCTCTAGAAATCCCGCAAAGTCTTGATGAAGCCAAAAAGGCTAAGAGGCACGAGAAGTCGCTAGAGAATTAGCCGCAACAAGAAAGGGAATTTGAGGCCGCTGTAACAAAGATTACCGCCGAATTGAACAAGCTAGCACCTCCATCCCAAAGTTTTAAAATTTCAGGCTCCAGACCGGAATTTCATGATCCCAATGTCCCTTGGCAAACTCTTATTCAGAGACCTTCGGAAATTTGTCTGCCGACCAACCGCAACCCTACTACCGACGAAGTGAAGCACTGGAGGAAGAACGAATTGATGAGATACTTTGTCAGACTCATCAGGGAATCCGCCATCTTAAAGAACTATAAAACATTAGCGGAGGCCGCAGATAAATTTACGAAGATGCTAGAAGACGGGAAACTCCCTCTCCAAATCGAAATGAAATCCAAACACAGAAGAGGAGATCGGGTCACCCATCCAGAAGACCGGATACTTGCCTTTGATCGATCCTATGATGGAAGAGCTATATACCAGGATCAAGGCAATGATTCTCTTCAAAACTGGTGGCGTGGTACCGAGAATGAACCAGGGAAAAGACCATGGAGGCATGCGGATTATAGATAAGGAGCTGAAATCTATGTATATTTTTGTTTTGTAATTTCTATTCAAACAAAGAAACTCTGTACTCAATTCATTTTGAATATCAATAAAAACGTTTGTTTGTCTTGAAATATTACAACTCGTAATCTACTGTGTTGATGTATGATTACTTAAATTGTTTGATAGCAATCTCAAGTTAGATAAAATTGAAAACTAAGCTGTACGAACTAGTCTACGAACAGTTCATAATTTCAGTTGTAAGCTTAGAATACATTGTAAGATTGTGCCTGCGCGCCAATCATAAGCTTAAGTTGTAATAATCCTTAAACTGTATCGAACTTGCCTGCGAGCAGTTCATCATTTAGACTAAGTCAGACCTTTTGACGAAAGACCAAGAAATCTGCCAGAAGTCATCAAAGAAGATCGCTTCATGAAGAAGGTTTTGGCATCATCAAGAAGACTTGAAAAGTTAAGAAAGAAAGTCTTGGCAAATTGTCAAAAAGGGGGAAATTGTTGGGAAAACAAAGACCCTGTATCGAAACAGCCGGGATACCCGATCCCTGTATCGAATGATATTTGATAAAGAGGTTTTGACATATATGCCAATCCGAATACAAGAAAGGAAATCGTATCGAAGCTTTGAGGCTTTATCTCAGATCAAGACCCGCCTCGAATCGGCATATAGTGAAGCTCACAAGACAAGAAGAAGTCTTGTAAAAAGACCAAGTATGGAAACTGTCTCGAAACTCAAAATACGATTACCTTCCATACAATCTCACAACAGGACAAAGAAGGAACAGAAGTCAAGTCCCGTTGAATAAAGAATTATTTAAATACTCAAGGATAAAGTATTTAAATACTGCCAGTCTTCAGATCTTCAGAATCCCGCGAAATTCGTATCGTGTCATAATCCCGTTGGAACGAAATCTCATTCAAACGGATACATCTCAACGGATACATTCTTCAGAGACTATATATATATTATGAAGGCATTGAAGATCAGTCACCAAGAAACCTAACACTCAAGCTATCAAAAGTTATCATCAGAGCAAACATATCTCCAAAGCTTACTGCAATTAAGAACGAAAGAGATATACAGTGCTCATCATCCTGAACAACACTTCATCAGCTCAAAGCTCTTAAAGTCAAAGTTGTTGTTCACCATCTGTTCTATACGACAAACTCAAGATCAGCCCTGTGTGGACTGAACAATCTGTGCTTCTCCGGAACTGTGTGTGAAGGATTTGCATTGAAGAAGACGAAGCTTCAGAACTGTGTGTGAAGAAGCAAGTCAAAGCATTAGCTCAAAACCAATCTGTGTGAACGGTTTAAGCTAAGATCTTTATATCAATCTGTGTGAATGATATATTGATTGTGTGTGTTGTTATAATTACGTAGTTGTGTACGCAGTAATTATAATAAACTTTTTACTCCTGTGTGGAGGACCAGTGGACGTAGAGGGGTTTACCTCGAACCACTTTAATTACTGTGTTATTTACCTTCAGCTTTTACTGTTTTAAATTACTGTGATATATTAAGTATACACTATACACTTAGTTGCTGTATCCACAGCAACCTACTGTATCCACAGCAACCTACTGTATCCAAGACTTCCGCTACGCACTCAGATTTAGAATCCGTACAGTTTGTTGTTTAAACCATTTTCCAAACTATATCCAGTATACTTAGTGGCCAACAACTGTTGACTGCCCAGAGTCGACAGAAGTCTTATGCAGATGTGCATCGTCGCCCGCTAGAGTTCGACATTGGGGACCACGTACTATTGAAGGTGTCTCCTACCCGGGAAATTTTCCGTTTTGGAAAGAAAGAAAAGCTGAGTCCGAGATATATCGGACCATTTGAGACCCTCGAGAGAGTTGGGGATTTAGCATACAGTTTGGCCTTACCGCCATCGCTGAGTCACGTTCATAATGTGTTTCATCTATCCCAGTTATGGAAGTATGTACCAGATCCCAGTCATATCATTGATTTTGACGAAATCGAGATAGCTAATGACGGCACCTTCGAAGAGAGACCAATCAAGATACTTCAGAGTCGGATCAAACAATTGAGGAATAAAACAATACACTTGGTTAAAGTTCAATGGTCACGACACGGAGCTGAAGAGGCCACTTGGGAAACGGGGGACAGTATGAAGGCTAGATATCCAGAGTTGTTTTCATCTTAAGTTTCGGGACGAAACTTCTTTTTAGGGAGAGAGGATGTAATACCCGAGATTTCTGATGTGTATTTGAACCTTATGATATTGTATTTGTTGCATTTTGATCTGAGTATTATTCTCCGTATTTCATGATCCGGTGTTGTTGAGCGTATGATTTCATGAATGTGTTCAATATTGTGATTTTTGCACATGTAGAACACGCTATCGACTAGGCGTAGCGTATGCTAATTTGGGTTTAGTAGCGCACACTATATATGAACCTTAGCGCGCGCTATACGTAGTCAGTATTATTGAGACGTGTTGGTAGGTGAGATCAGGCCGCGGATCTCGTTGGGATTATGTCGGGATGAACCTGTACGGTTTTTGGGAAAAGCCGAGTCAACGCTATAGCGCACGCTACTGGTATGAGGATAGCGCACGCAAAATGTTGAGTACAGTGAGGTCAGTAAGCTTCGTATGGCCGTTAGCGCACGCTATGGATATGGACTAGCGCGCGCTAATAACCATTTTCGATATATAGGACAACACCCTTTTTCATTTTTCAGACTTCTTCACTTCCCATATCCGAATTCTTAGACTTAGAGAGTTACTTCCTCCATCCTAAACCTCTCATATCATCATCCTATCACGAGTTTGAAGATTGTAGATCATTGGAGATTGGTGTTCAAGCTCTCGGTGTTGGAATTCTTCAAGTTCCTCCTTGTTCTTCATTATTTTGAGGTAGGTGATTCTTCACCAACTGGAGTAGTATTCTTAAGGATGTTTTGGAACATGTTTTGAGATTATCTAGTCAGATAAATTCATACGTAGTCGAACATCATGTTGTTAGAAGGATATTTTCGATGTTTCGGTACTTCTTCATCGTTTAGACCATTGAACCTTTTAGTGTTTGAACTCCGAAGCACATTCTTGAAGCTATTAAACCGAATATGGCCAGTTTATGGAGATTATCAAGTTCTTATGATTTTACATAATGGAATTATACATTTTGGGACATAGAATAGATTGAACTTAGGATATTTTCTTGAATATCAAGATGAATGATGGTGTTGTGATGATTATACGTATCCTTGTATCTCGAAGTCATTCAATCCGTAAAGATCATTCATAAACCGTATGAGCATGATATGCATGGAGATGAAATGTATTAACACTGAAGATTTCATGAGTTTCATCACCATTAGATCTAGTCTGCTGCCCAGTAGTGAACTGCCATGCACGGTTAGCGCACGCTAAGATATGTATATTAACGTGCGCTATCGGGCATAAGTTAAGGTACGCTACGCTTAGTACGTAACGTACGTTATGTTATCAGGCGAGTCAGTTGGCTGATCAGAGAGGATTGTCAGTACATAGTTAGCATACGCTAGACTTCGTCGTTTACGTACGCTAACGAGCAGGCTTAACGCACGTTACGTAGAATACGAAGCGTACGCTAAGTAGTTCAGGCAGATTACATTTTTAAGAGCTTTCGGCCTTAGATCGGATTGTTAGACATTCGTACGACATGAGATGATTTCTATATTATTTCTTTTGTTAAGGTTCGAGCGTGCTACATTTGATCGAAGGAGGCAACCTTCGAGAGTGTTGAGATCATTAGAGTGATTAGTTCTTGCCATTTTCGAGGCATGTATCATATGTTGAGTTTGGTTTATGTTGGAACTTTGATCATGTATATAGTTTTGTTCATGTTGTCGAGTATGAGACTAATTTCTTTGATTTCTCGTGGTATTTGTTATTAATTGTTCGTATTGATGAACATCTTGAAATGTATATATGTATGCATGATTGCACGGTTTATATTGTAAATAATACGAGGGGATCATGAGGATCTATGTTGAGGACGCTCGATCGAATGTCCACCATGTGTTGGTCCGATGGGATCATTATGGGGATCTATGCTGAGGGCGCTGGATCGTTGGACGGGTTTTCCACCATGCGTTGGTCCGACAGGATCATCATGGGGATCTATATCGAGGGCGCTGGATAATTGGATTATCCTGTATTGTGTTGATGGAATTGTGAGGATTCGCATCGTCGGATTCCGGGGACGGAAGTCCGTTTTGTATGTATTTTGATGCATCGTTGATTTATGTATTGTGATACTTGTACTTGTATTGTTTTACTAACCCCTTCGGGGGTGGACATTTGTTTTGATGTTCAGGTAGCCGAGGAGCGGGGAATCAGCCACAGTACCGACATGACGATGAAGTGGCTCAGTGATGTGGAGGATGTTTATTGCTATTGTGATTGTCTTCTTGGTTCATTTTTCAGTACTCGAGTACGCGTGTCTTATTAATATTTCGAGATGGTTGTAATAATGACTCATTTGATCTGTCTCAAACCGGTTTTGTATTTGGAACTTTCATGGTACTGTTGTAGTATATTTTACATTTCTAATAATTAGCCTTGTAAATCCTTACTTAAAGGGTTTACGGCGCTGTAATTATTCCGAATATCTCCGGGTGTTACACGACGGGGAGTGGCCTTCTTGGCCGATTCTATTCATTTCCAAGGCGTTTTGGAAGGCCTTTGTTGATTAGATCAACATCAAATCCTTGTTCTTCGTCGGATCGAGTTTTTGTGGAGTTGTCGAGTTCTTGGTCATTCTTGGAAGTTCGAGGGCTACCCGACCGTGTCCGTTCATTGTTCCGTTTCTCGTGGTATCGAGGTAAGTATCTTGCCCATACATTTCGTGTTTCATAGACGTGTGATGAGTCGATTTTTGATCGTCTCATTCTCTTCTATTGAGTCGTGTTTTCGTTTGTTTTTAAGTATTTTTGCTCTTTTTACGTGTGGTATATTGTGTTTTTGTTTTGTAGGCAGCCGGACGAAGATTGTGGTGAAATATGCGCTTTTATGGCCGATATTGGAGTTTATGACGATCAAGAGAAAGAACGGGGCCTAAACGATGAAGATTGAAGCAATGTCGGTCGTATTTTATAATTTCCAGATTCATTCATTCATTCAGACCGCGAGGCAGCTTCTTCCGCTGAACACCCGTATCGCGATCCACATCAGTCGGATCGTGATCCAACCCCTGTTTGTGGAGAAAATCCGATTTTCTGCACTTTTTGCAATTTTTGACGGGTATATAAGGGAAAATCTTATACACAACTTGGGGGAGAGCCGAAATACACTCTTAGAACTCAGTTTTTATCATTTTTTTGTATTCTAAACATCTAGAGATTCATTTGTGGGTGATTTTCATTCCTTGTACGAAGATTTTGTGAGTTTTTAAGGAAGAACATCAAACCTTCCTCGAGCTTCGATTTCGTTTTCGCAAGGGAATATTTCTACCATGTTTTATTCTATGATTTTTGCTATTATTGTTGAATTTATCATGAGTAGCTAATCTTATCATATGGGTATTTATATTGAACCACACACATGTTCTTGGTTGTTAGTTTTGATTGATTTTCTGGGTATGAGTTTGGGATTGTTCCTCTTTCTTTGTTCTTCGTAATCTATCGGCGTTATTGATGATATTTGTGCATGAATATTATTTAGACGCAAGAGAACTTATTATTTAGATCATCAAACCTTTTTCATTGTTATTGTTATTGTCAAAATTGAGGGTTTTTGTCGGTGTTCGCCATCAAACGACCCGATAGAAGCAATTGTGAATGTTCTAAACCTTTTTCCACGATCTTTTAGCGAATTACCCCATCAAATGTATTTAGATAGTCGATTGTTAGTGGGGATTCATCCCCAACAAAGGAGTTTCTCTTGTTTTCGAAAAGAACAATCGCGATTTTTAGAATTTGCCGCCATCAAATGGGTTTTCTTTTAATTGTGAGCAATCGGTTATCCCAAACCTTAAATTATTTGAGTATCAAAGCTAATAATTGATAACGTGTGTGTAGGTGATTCTAAACTCCCATATCATTCTCATAATTGTAATCTCTAGATAATCCAACCGGTATTTTTAACGCTTAGCTATTAATTTAATATTCGCGCTTTTGTTTTTACAATCTTACCTCTATATCGAATCATTCACCGTGTCTTAATTTACTTTTACTTTTGTTAATTCGACTATTTGCCAAACTTAATCGAACTTCAAACTGTTTCCAATTCCTTGTGAGATCAACCTCGGAGTTACTTGCTGCTTCCTAAAAAGCAATTCGTACACTTGCGAGTTTTAATTTGTTCATCAATGTGATAGTTGGTAATTGATTATATGTGGAATTTTAATGTTTTAATGAACTTTCAAAAAGGATCGGTATATTCTGGATAAAGGTTTTCCTTCTAAGGTAACTCGTCTGCTTTGTGAATATATGTGTTTCTGAATATGTGTATTAGTGTTGTATGATGGAAGGTGTTGTGATTGTATTACGTGATTATAGTAGACTCTTTTCCACTGGTCGAGGATTGTGTATTGATATGTTTACTCGTTCGGTGAATATGTGATGTTGTGTGACATCAGTTGTGTGTATATGTTGGATGAAGTGGCCATTCTACAAAGTACTTTACATTTGTTTGCATATTCTAGTATTTGAATTATGGCTTCCCGTGGATGTTGTGGATGTGTATGTGTGTTCACGCAGGGATGGTCCGACGGGGCCTCTGGGGATACGTAGTGCCGTGTGTGTGTGTATCGCGAACTGGGGTTAACCACCCAGGGATGGTCCGACGGGGCCTCTGCGGGGTGTGCTGGCCGTGAGTCTCATACCAACGGTTAACCTTTGAAATGTTTTGTTGGAGAACTATGATTTTGGCGCATATTTCATCTGATTAGAATGGCAGTTCAAATGGTATTGTACTTGGCTAGAATGGCACCGGAAAATGCGTTGTTTGTGATTCGTCTCTTGGTTGTGATATTTTGGTATGGGTACGTGAGTCCTATGGTTGTTCCGTGCATTGTAGCTTTGTGGTGTGTCGAGTTCGAACACATGATTAAGTTGCATAGTTGTCATGGTAATATTTGACACTGTGTAGTTTCCGTCGGGTTATTCTTTCGAGTATGTGATGTGGATGATTGGTTCGTAGACCCCGTGTTCTGTGACCGGATTTGTATTTTGGAAAAATAAACTTTGGTTTGTGACCCTAAGTGGTTTTCGATAAGTTGAGAATTATTCTGCGATGCGAGAAGTCGAGGAGTGGAGTTTTTGGTCGATTCCAGTCGATTTCTAGGCGTTTTGGAAGATTCTTTTCGATTATATCATCATCTAATCCTTTTTCTTCGTCGGATAGAGGTAATTTCTTGAAATCTCCTAGAATTTGACTTTCAGGATTTCTTCTTGATTTTCGTTGTTCGTCCGAATTTGATGAATCGGTTGATGTTATTGAACATTATTAATCATGTTCTATGGGTTGTATATCCGTATTTCGAGTTTGTTCAACTCGATTGGTGATTCGAGTGTTCTTGGGAGTTATCGAACGTTGAGTGTTCGATTAAATGTCCCAATGAGTTTCCCTTCTATAGTTTGGTGGGATTTCCGTTGTTTTTTACCTTGATTCTCATTGCAATCGTATCTTCTTGTTCTTGGCCATTTGGGGGGAAACCCTTGAACTTTTGTCATTCGTTCCTTGAATTCAGCGCTTTGGGTCATGCTATAGAATTCATTTTCATTGCTGTTATTGACCTTCGTAGTTTATTGTCGTGAGTTGGCGTTCAGTGGAGTCGGCGGGTTCGTAGTCAGTTCATGCCAACCTACTTCGCACGATTCTTCACATTGTGGTTATTCGAGGCAAGTACCTTGTCCATACATCTCTTGTTTTGTGAATATGATGATTGGTGATTGTCTTGGTATGTTTGTTTGATTGGCTGAAATAAACTTTCAAAAGATTCGGTTTAGCCTCGTTAAAGGCTCACTTTCAAAATGCGTGTGTGTTGTGAATGTTGTGTCTCGTAAATGGTTAAGTGAACCCAATGAATACACTTGGTGTTGTTGTTGTGTTTTGATAATATATACATATATTATCTCATTTCGGTACGTTGTGATTTGACGATTACGTCGTGCTTCGTGTTTGTTGCCTTTGGACGAATTGTTTGAATATCCTTGGTGTGACATGTTAATTATGTGAACGCATTTTGCTCACTCGGGAGGGTCCGGCGAGGCCTCGAGGGAAATCCAATAGTATAGCCCTAGATTCACGAGTTGGTGTGTATATTATTTTTGAACGCATTCTGCTCACTCGGGAGGGTCCGGCGAGGCCTCGAGGGAAATCTAATGGTATAGCCCTGGATTCGCGAGTTGGTGTGTATATTATTTGTTAACGCATTCTGCTCACTCGGGAGTGTCCGGTGAGGCCTCGAGGGAAATCCAATGGTATAGCCCGGGATACACGAGTTGGTGTGTATATGATTTGTGAATGTATTTTTGCTCACCTCTAGAGGGTCCGGTGAGGCCTCAAGGGAATCCAATGGTATAGCCCTGGATTCACGGTTGGCGTTGTATTCATGTGACCAAGAGTTGCATATCGTGGGTGATTTTGTTGTGTTAATTTTATGTCCGTCGAGGACACGTGATGTGGGTTTTGACCTTGTGAATTGTTGTTGGTTTTCTATTTACGGAAACAAAACCTCTCGGTTGTGACCCCTTTTGATTTTGGAAAGAGAAGGATTTGATAATCCTAAATTCTTTTCTATTAAAACTTTCGGTGGCATTTTAAACCATTTTATAAATCGTTTTCCTGGATTTGTGATCTTTCAATTTTGGAAAGTCTTACTCAAGCTCTTGCCTCGAGAAGTACTTTCTCTTATGTTTGAATCTTGAAGAATTCCTGGTTATTATTATTCTTGGAACTTGAATTGTATGACTCATATTTTTGAACTTTGTACTTGTACTAGCAAAATAGTGGAATTTTGCTAACCCCCGAGTAATCGTGGGGTGGATGTCTGTATTACATTCAGGTTTTGGGGAGCATAGCACAGGGTCGGCATGAAGGGTGATGAAAGATGACCGATACTAATCACATGAGGACCCGTCTATTGCTGTATTGGTTCAGTTGTACGTTATTTCCGCTGCAATATTTTCCCCGTTGTACGGGAGTATTTTATATTTGACCCCTGCGTGGGCATGTATTGAGATTGAGTTGTATGTATTAATTGAAAGACCAAATCGGTCTACTGAGTCATTTTGGCCTTAAAGGCATTGTTGAGATGTTTCGATGTTGTTACCAGCCTGGTAGATCCTTGAGGAAAGGTTCTACGGCGTGTAATATCCCTGAGCGTATTGGGGATGTTACATGATGTTGATCTAATCAACAAAGGCCTTCCAAAACGCCTTGGAAATGAGTAGAATCGGCCAAGAACGCCTCTCCCCGTCGCACCCGTCCGAACGACGGTAAACAGATCGGTTTGGAAGGCCGATTCTTGACCGATTCTACTCATTTCCGGTTTTGTTGTCCGGTTTTGAACGTGTTCGATCGTTCACAGGAATGGAACCGGATTTGGGAAAAGTCACAACGACAAACAGATTAACCCGAAATAATACCATAACTGATTCGAGCAACAAAAGTGAAGGATAGAACAAGTTCAGAAAATATCAACGAACACAAATAAGTCGATAGAGGTGAAAATACAGAAATTCAAAATCCGATCCGCTTCTAATAAAAGAAGTTTATCTCCGAAATTTGAAACAACAAAGCAAGGAAATAACATAACATACAACTGATAAACTCTACCCTCAGGTGCTCCTCAGAGTCGATCTTGACATCAGTGCTCAAGTTCGTGCCTCGGAAGGCTCGGCGACCAATTCGCAAAACTGAACCCGGTGTCCCTCGAGTCCGCACTTGTAATACGTTACTGGCGGATAAGGATAATGCGCACGAACATGCCCCAACACGTTGAAGTTAAAAAACCTCCTAGCTTTACCAGGAGTCAAAGCAGACGACTTGGAACTCTTAGTCTCATGCATCAGGCGATGGAGCTTCACAGCGGAAAGACTACGACGTTGCAATCCAGAAACACCAACTCCAGTACTAACCACAATATCATCTAACTTCCTCAGCTTTCTAGTCGGCTCCAGACAAAACCCAGCTTCCAGAAGTTCTCGGAACTCCGCCCACTTGACGACATGATTCCGAGGTTTAACAGCTTCCCACCAATGAGCAGCATCTTCGCTAAGAAGGTACTGAGCAATAAGAACCTTCCGATATTCGGGACAATCAATGGCCTCGAATATCTTTTTCAACTGAAGGAGCCAACCATCCCAACCTAATGCATTCGCCCTACCAACAAATCGAGGAGGATTCATACGAACTACCTCTCGGAGCCATAGGTTTGCCCCGATCTTCAGAATCGCATCAATGTTGCGTTGAACCACCTGGGTCAACTGAGTCATCCGTCCTGCTTCTTTTTGCAATATAGTAGCAACATCCATACCAATATCGTTCCCAGCAATATTCTCTCGATCCCGCGCCTGATCCCCATGGCCATTCATACCACGGTTGCGACCACGACCTCTGCCCCTCGGCATATTAATCAAGCAACAATCTAACGCAACGAAAGTCACATAATCACACACAACAATATTACTGCACACGTGGAATCCACTCATAGGTGATCGACTGCAAAAGTTAGACCTAACGCAAAATGCAGTCTAAAACTTTTGCCCAGCTAGAAAGCGCGCTCCACGATAAAAGATGGCGTGCGCTAACTGGGCAAGTTTGGTAACACATTCATAATCACCTTACAGCAGTACTAGACCGGAGGTTACGAATAAACAATAGCGTACAAATCCAAACGCCAACAATTCACATACTTATAACATTACACAAATAACCATCAAAAGTTAATTAACATTCCAAAACCGAATTCCCACCTCTCGGTCAAGAGAACTACCTCGACGAATACATACCGAACGACTCAGCATTCACATCACCACTTTAATCACAACTCGGGGCATTATAGCCGAAATGACAACAACATCATTACCACATACCTTTTAACTGGAATTTTATGAAACCGAAAAGTTGAAAGTGAAAGTCACATCTCAAGTAAATTTTTTATAGACCTCATTTGAGTTTTAAAAATCAAATTTTGAAAATTTGCAATGCAAAATGAAAATAAAATATTAGTTTGAGTTCTCCAAAAATTTTCAGTCTCAATGTCATCATACGGAAATCAAACTCTTTCCCTTCTTGAAGGGTGTTTTAAAATAAAATTTACGCGACTTCCCAAAACAGTTAAAGTTTTCTAAAATATCATGTTGATAAACCTTCATTGAGTAACCACACCAAAATATTACTCCTGTAAAAACGGTTTATACAAAGATATATATATATATATATATACATACACACATACATACACACCGACACCACTCTTCATCCCAGCATGGATTACGTATTCACAATTCACGTTTAAACTCCACATGATAACACAAAATCACAAAAGCTCGTATAACACGATACACGGAAAAGTAGGGGGACTTACATCCACAGATCGCATGAAGATGATGGCTGCACCTCGATACTAATCACGACCGACATCTCAGACGACGCGTCTTGACACGACTCAGTCAGACAAAATCTGACAAGACAATATAAGACAAGACCCGACAACACACAACGCGACCCGATAGCCTAGGTTTCCGCAACCTAAGCTCCAATACCATATTCTGTAACACCCCAAACCACTCGGGAATATTACAGCGCCGCAGACCCTCTCCACGAGGATCTACCAGGCTAAATACAGAAAACACAACATATCAATACATGCCAACATGTCCACTAACGAACCACTAGACCGATTTGGTCTTTTACCACAACATACACATCAAGCATACATAACTCTTTCTCACAACTCATACCCATGCAGGGGTTAACATACATCAACATTCCCCTAAAACGAGAGAATAACACAATCGAGAGACAAACAACAAAACTCTACCAAAATACTCAACGACTGGTCTTCATGTGATTAGTATCGTCGTCTTCCATCATCCTTCGTACCGATCCTGTGATTTGATCCCCAGCAACCTGCAAGTACCTGGACGCAATACAGACATCCACCCACCGAATACTCCGGGTTTAGCAAAACTTCACTGTTTTGCCAGTGCAAGTATAAAATATGAATACAAGCCATACACAACATACTCCAAGAACATAATAATCGTGAACATGCTTCCCGAGATAAATCACTTGATCAAACAGTTCAAATTGTGAAAGATAGGAAATAAACCCAATGTACATCTTACAAAACATTTTATGATCTCGGGAGTTTTTGAAAACATTAGGAACCAGCCGCCACCCGGGTGAAGAAATGGGGTAAAAATGAGGTCTGGCCCATCACAGGCCTATATATGGCCGGCAGTGTTACGGCCGTAACTCGGTCAACTGCTGATAGCGCACGCAATGGCCAAAGCCTTGCGTACGCGATCGAATCTTACGCCATAATCGGCATAGCCTTACGGCCGTAACCGAACATCCCAGGCCACTGGATAAAATCTGCCGAATCACTACGGCTGTAACCGGCCAGCGCATAGCGGCCGTAACAAGCCTTACGGCCTTAACCTGATGGACCTTACGGTCGTAACCGAGTCCTCCCAGGCCAGGGATGTTAGGAGTATGCCCTCGAATGCCACTCAGAGGATGATGAGTGAGGGCATTGTACTTGTAATTATGTAAATCATTAATATAAGGCAATGAATGTTTTTTTATTTACTGCTAGTTACAGGCATTCCTAACTCGTAAATATACATATAGAAACTAGTTCGTGTATTTGAGAGCAAAACGTTCCACTCCTTGTTGGATAAAGAGGTCGGCACTGGAAAGGTTTATAGCTCAAATACTTAATCGTTCGCAAGTCGATGAAACCTGATTGGGCGTTAAGTTTATGTGAAGACTTGTATAACGTCTTCTTTGACATGGAGAGTGCCTGTCGAACGCTAATGATTAGTGGGAGCAGACATTATAGGTATGCTAATTGGATTAGTATACTCGAACCGACTCACCCTCGATTCATCACACGGATTTCACTCTGGGACAGTCAATGACAGAATCGAAAGGTTGTGATAGGTATTCGTGAACCTTCGACTTGAGGATTTAGTAGCGATGTGCTTGTGACATCAAGATTTTCATTAAGGTAGTTCGACCCTGTAAACCGAGAGGCGGGGGTCAACCTCGACGTGAATCTTGACGGGCAAGTAGCAGGTCCTACTGAATACCAAGATAGAATTCTTTCTCCCGTTAGTGAGCGGGTTATATGTCCTATGCGGTTATTGGCAGATGAGATCATAAGTCTTTGGACAAAGCATTGGAGCTAGTTGTATTGGATACACGAGAGCTCGATGATCTCGATTTGCATTAATGCATGCATAGCGTCAAGTACAAATAGGGTTTGACTGACCGTGACCCTATAACTTGATCGGGACATTTGAAAGAAGGGTTTATACGTATACTGGTATTCACGACATAATGGTTCTTGAATGATCCCATAATTCGTTCTAAGTTGGTGTACAGTGTAGGCCGCCAGGCTGGCTAGGTGGTGCTACTACTCTTTGGTTCCTCCCATTGCTAACTGAGACGAACCTACTGAGTCGCGTAATAGGATTGACAACGGAATAGATCATTCTTATTCTCTCATTATGAATATTAGATATTGGATATCTAAATTTAGGACATTAGATGTCTAAATCAATTTATTGGATACATTGATTTACGGCCTAATGAATTAAATATATCACTGGGTGATTAATTTAATTCATGAATATAATTATTTCTTGGAGAAATTAATTATGTTATTTTGTATTTGATATGTTTAATTAATTGGATTATTTAATCGATATAAATACATCGAAACGGAATCGTACCTGTAGCCACCGTCGCGGATGTGAATGGTACCTGTAGCCACCGTCGCGTCAGGATCTCCTGCTCATCTTATCTCATATACTCGGGGCGGAACAGACCCCACACTAGAAGCTCCCCCTCTAGAAGGCTGTTCACGTCCTCGACCTCAACCAAAACTCTGTTGTGGCTGAGGAACTGTCGGTGTTTGATTTACACTCGGCTCTCCCGCAGCTGGGGCTGATATCTGAGTAACTGGCGCCCGAACTGCATCCGTACAAAACATAGCATGATGTCCTATCCGACTGCACGCAAGACACTGAATCGTGGGCCTATCACACTCACTCATCATGTGGCCCCGACGACCACAGTTAAAGCACGTAGGACCGCGAACGGAACCAATAGGAGCAGACTTAGAACCATTTCCTTGCCCAAATGACGGAGACTGACTCCCGAAGACTCTCGAACCAGACTGAGCCTTCGGATGCCCACCAGACATGTCTCCCGAAAACTGGCCGGAGGTCTTCTGTTTCTTCCCCTCGGCTATCGACTCTGTCGCAGAAAACGACATCTCATAAGCCATCGCCTTATTCTGATACTCTTTCAAAGTTGTGCATCCCAGACTAGACATGTAGTGATGCACCCTCGGTTTCATATGCATATCGAAGTGGTAGATCTTATCAAGCTCATCTCGGATTTGGTTTCACATAATGAAGCTGTTGGTTGTAGTCCTTGATAGCTTGAGAGATAAGAACATCCTGGGGCTTAGCCTCAAAGAAGGCTCGGATCCTCCCCTCTTTAACTGGCCACGGACAAAACTCGTCTTCCATCAACTCTCGGAATTCTGCCCATGTGGTTGCCCGATCATGTGGTTTCACCGCTTGCCACCATGTTGCCGCCTCTTTGACGAGGAAGTACTGAGCGATGGGTACCTTCCTCTCCTTAGAGCAATCAGCATCCTCAAATACTTTCTCCATCTCAAATAGCCAACTCTCCCAACCGGAAGGGTCGGAAACACCATCAAACTGCGGAGGATGCATACGAATCACGTCCTGAAGTAGCTTATCATTTTCGGATCCAGTAGACGGAACCGGGTTGGCATTAGCTTGGCCGACCAGGACGGCCTGAGTTAGTAGCGTCATCTGGTTCGCTACTTGTTGCAAAATGTTTGCCACTCCAACATTCTCATGTACATTACCGGAGCTAGCAGACTGGTCTTGCTGACCCCCGGAACTAGGCAGGACACTGTTCGATAAAGAAGGCATAGACGAATCGGTTACCGAGTTATCGGACATGGCCGCCCCACCGACTGCGCCACGTCCCCTACCGCGTCCGCGACAGCGTCCGCGTCCTCTACCAGCAGGAATTCTGAAGAAGTAGTGGGTGAGTACAATTCAAACGCAACACGCAACAAGATACCAAGAAAGGAATAGAACAAAACAATGCAACGAGACAAGTTAGGAAAACTTACGATCACCGGCGTATAGAGATGATGGCATAGCAGTGATACTATTCAAAAACGACACTCGACTAGACCCAAATAACCGACAGCCTAGGTATCCATAAACCTAAGCTCTGATACCATATTCTGTAACACCCCCAAGACGATCAGGGCATATTACAGTGCCGTGGACCCCACGCCGTGGAATCCACCAGGCTAACGCACCAAAATAACATTCGACAAGGACATACAACCATCAACAAAACGACGAATCAAATAAAAAACTACAATCCGTTAAATAAAATCTGACATCAAATCCATTTCCCAAAATGGGAACACAACGTTAATAAAGTCACAAAGGAAGTACTCGAGTACTTAAACCAATTTCAAAATACAGAAATCCCCAAAACAAGACATCAATAACAACCGACAGAACAGAAAACCAACAACTGACTACCGAACAGTATCATGCTTGCCCATCATTCTCATACGGCTCGAGTGCTCGCTTGTCTCCAAGACCTGTACCTAAAATACAAAAAGTATTTCCCCCATTTAAGGGGTTAGCGACAACTGATAGTGCAAGTACAATCCATTTGAACTACATTCTAATCAGATGAATATATGCGCCAAAAATCATTTTAGAAATCATTTATATTCCGGAATATTTACGGTGCACACGCACAAAACACATTTTCTCCAACAAAACAATTCAAAGTTAACCTTGGCACGAGACTCACGGCCACCGTACCCCGCAGAGCCCCGTCGGACATCCCTGGGTGGTTAATCATAGTTCGTGATACGCACACACACGGCAATACGTATCCCTAGAGGCCCCATCGGACCGTCCCTAGGTGAACATACACATATCCATCCACAACAACTACGAATAGCCATAATTCAAATACTAGAACATGTAAACAAATGTAAAGTACTTGCCTTTGAGACATCTACGACGAAAAGTGGATGAACAACGACTACGAATGATCCGGATGGAAAACGACGATTCCTAAATGAAGGATCAATACAACTCAGTCCTAACGGACAACAGTAATCGAATGGAAAACACCCACAACCCCGATTACAATTCATGACAATAAACGTTCAATCGATACGGGCGAGGGATTATGCAAAATCTCCCCGTACCAACAATTCACGGATTAACTCGAGGAAAACGAATTGGGAATCACCCAATAACAACAATCGGTAAGAAATTTCGTAACATACATGAACAATTCGGAATCAATCACGAAAAACCCGAAAAACCCCCAAATTAGACAAGTTTAGGGTTCCTGAAGCAAATACCTCGGATTTGGACGATGGAGGATGATTACGTTGATGATGATATGTTAGCACAAACCTACTGTGATGGAATACGAATAATTCTCCGATCAAAACTGAAGGGAATCGCCGTCTGGAGTCGCCCAGTGAAGAAAACAGAAGAAAAGAATGAAAACTGCTGTTCTGACCAGCCCGCTGATCTATTTAAAACGTATAGTTAGTGCACGCTAACTATCACAAGGTAGCGCACGCTAACGGGACTATAAACAGTCCAGTAGCTACTGCCCGATGTCGTTTGCGTGCGCTAGACATGCTTAGCTCGTGCTAAATACCACTCGATAGCGCACGCTAACAATAACTAGTTAGCGTACGCTAACTGCTCACCGGTAGCACACGCAAGGGAATAAGGAGTAACGTGCGCTACCCACGCAGCAGTTCAGTACTGCTCAGATTAGTACGCTGCCGCCGAAGGTACAAAACTCAAAACGTACGACAAGGCCAGAATCCAGAAACATAAACACGAAATATACAAGAAGACAGAGCTAAGCGCTGAAATAAAATATAATTCCGACCACCGGCGGGTCCGTAATGCGACAAATGATAATGGAATTCCCCGAACTTATAGGAAATTACAAAAATGGCCCAAGTGCCCGAAAATCACGAAACGATGTCAGATTAATGAACCGAAAGTCTCAACATGGCCAACTCAACCATACGAACTTGGACAAACCAAAAAACAATGAAAACGAACGAGTTTTACGAGAATCGAACGTTTATACGGCAAAACATGTCATAAAATGAAATTACGTGAAAACATCACCAAAACTCGACCAAATGGAAAAACTCCAAGAATAAAGTAGATTCAAAATGTTGAAACGGTTACAAGCGAGTCGATAAAAGTAGACATACACCAAAAATGGAAACTACTAAAAATGGAAAGGTACGGATATTACAGGTATGGTCCGACGAGGCCTCTGCGGGGTGCGGTGGCCGTGAGTCTCATACCAACGGTTAACCTTTGAAATGTTTTGTTGGAGAACTATGATTTTGGCACATATTTCATCTAATTAGAATGGCAATTCAAATGGTATTGTACTTGGATGGAATGGCACCAGAAAATGTGTTTGTGTGTGATTCATCTCTTGGTTGTGATATTTTGGTATGGGTACGTGAGTCTTATGGTTGCTCTGTGCATTGTAGCTTTGTGGTGTGTCGAGTTCGAACACATGATTAAGTTGCAGAGTTGTGCTCTATGATGTCGTTCTATGATACTGTTGTCATGGTAATATTTGACACTGTGTAGTTTCCGTCGGGTTATTCTTTCGAGTATGTGATGTGGATGATTGGTTCATAGACCCCGTGTTCTGTAACTGGATTTGTATCTTGGAAAAATAATCTTTGGTTTGTGACCCTAAGCAGTTTTCGATAAGTTGAGAATTATTCAATTCCTAATGTTTTCAAAAACTCCCGAGATCGTAAAATGTTTTGTAAGATGTACATTGGGTTTATTTCCTACTTTTCACGATTTGAACTGTTTGATCAAGTGATTTATCTCGGGAAGTATGTTCACGATTATTATGTTCTTGGAGTATGTTGTGTATGGCTTGTATTCGTAATTTATACTTGCACTAGCAAAACAGTGGAGTTTTGCTAACCCTCGAGTATTCGGTGGGTGGATGTCTGTATTGCGTTCAGGTACTTGCAGGTTCCTCATAGGATCGATACGAAGGATGATGGAAGACGACGATACTAATCACATGAAGACCAGTCGTTGAGTATATTGGTAGAGTTTTTATGTTCGTCTCTCTGTTGTGTTATTTGTAATATCCGGAATTTCCACTACTGTTGTTTAATATTTTTTTATCCGAGTTATATTATACAGCATGGAATCTGTACAATATGGATAAAATAAACGAAGGACTGAGATGTCAGTATTGGTGTAATTGTCGTATTTGGTCGACAATTGCATTTGAGGATATTGTGTATCATATGGGAATATTATTGGAAGGAGTATATGTATTCAGTATGCTGTATGTTCGTATTTTGTATGTTGAGACGTTAGACAAGAATAGCTGAAAATGGCTAAGTATAGCCTTATTAGCGCACGCTAATTTTCAAGACTAGCACACGCTATCGTGCAGGTTTAGGGCACACTAATGGTAAAGGATAGAGTACGCACGTACAGACCATATCAGAAGGAATCTATGTGTGGACCCGGTCACTTTCGGCGCATGTTCTGACAAGGTCAATGGATGTTTGTTATGAAGGATTAGCACATGATAATGCATATTGATTAGCGCACGCTAATCAGATCGGTCCAAAGGAATCTTGGCTTTGTCAGCATGTGGGGACACGGGGGCAGGTGCAGATTGTATCAAGTCAACTATGAGTAGCACACGCTATGGATGAAAGTTTGCGTACGCAAAATAGAGTCCTTTACGTACGCTATTGCATGGGCATTGCATACGTAAATCATTGTATGCAGTAAGGCAGTAGCCTTTGGACTGCGATAGCGCGCGCTAACAAAAGACAGTTAGCGCACGCTAAGCATGTAACGTACGTTAAATGAGGATGTTAGCGTACGTTAATAATGTACAGTATATATATGTGCAGTTAGGCATTATTCTTCATTTCGTCCATTCCTTCCTTGCAACCGATAGAGAGAGTTCTTAGAGAAATGTTTGAGGTTCCAAACACTGGATTATGGTGGATTTGATCGTTCCTAACATTTTAAGCTTGGAAATGATTGAGAATGGATTCAACCTTGGAAATCAATCCATTCCTTCAAAGAGGTAATTACTCTTCACTTTGGGATTTTGTTTTGGAATGTATGTGATGTCCTTGAGTTGATTATCGTCATGTATATGAGTTAACAAGTATGATTATGAGATTGGTTGCCGAGTTATGTTTATGTTATTGTTGATATATGAGTATTGATATGATTCCAATGGTTTAGAATTATGATGTTTATCTTCAAAGAGATATGTTGACTAATGTCTTCCTTCAATTCGGGTCTTTGATGTTGTTGTTGTTGGTTTGTTCCTATGATGGTGAACATGACGATGATTATGAATTTTTAGTGTTCATATGTCGATATTGAGGAAGAAGATGTTATACGAATATATGACTTGGATTATGAGTTGGATAATTGTTCATATGTTAAAGGATATTAAATTTCGTTGTTTTGATAGCTATGAACATGGTTTCGAAATCACTTAGTATTCTTGATAATTGCCGTATGTTGATCGGTACCTAAAATGCATGCAACTACATGTCATTAGCGCACGCTAGTGTTACTGACTAGCGCAAGATAACGGAAGCGACTTATCGCACGCTACGTTAAGTGATTAACGTGCGCTATGTCAACAGAAAGTGTACATAATTTTATTATGGTTGTGAGTTCATAATGGATTGAGTTGGATTGTTCGGACTAGTGGTTAATCGAGATATTGTTGAGCCGTTGGGTTTGTTGAATGATTATATCGGGAAATGATTATTATCGAATATGTGTTAATTGATTACTTCAATAGGTTGAGATTATTGGTCGGTGATTAGAACCTTGCTTTGCGGTCGTGTTCGAGAATGTTCGTGAATCGCTATGGCTAGGAGCCGAGGCGCTTGTAAACGATGATAAGGAATTGATAATGGCTTCATCATTGTTGTGTTGGTATCGAGGCAAGTTATTACTTGCTCAGTTTATAATATTTAATGAATGGTTTCCGTTTCATTCGATTATAATTCGTATAGCAATGTTTATAATCGTAATCACAAGAGATTTGGGATTATAAGTTGTATTCGATTTTTAAGAATTAAATCATAATGTATATGATTTACATTTGTTGTTGGTATACTTTATCGTGGATACATCGTGGTATAGACGAAGATATGAATTATCTACCGTCCATGATATTTTGGACCGTTGAGTATTGACGATAATGGTTCGTGATGATTTAGACATTGAGATTACTCTCGAAGGACTCGAGGCAAGTACTCTAATCATTTTTATCATTTGTGTTGATCATGTTGTGATACATCGTGTATTGTTGTCATCATGCATTTGTGTATTGTTGTTAATATGCATTTGTGCATTGTTGTCGTATGTCCACCTCGTGTTGGTCTGACGGGATCATCAGGGGATCTATGCTAGTGTGCGTTGGATCATCGGACAGGTCTTTCCACCTCGGGTTGGTCTGATGGGATCATCGGGGGATCTAGGTAGTGAACGCTGGATCATTGGATTACCATGTGTTGTTGTTGTGCATATGTATATTATGGGTTTGCCATAAGTATACATTGTCATTATTGATGTGAGCATATTGACATTGTCATATGAGTATGCATTTGTAGGTCTTGTGTTAGGACCATGTCCGTATGTTGTATTGATCTGATCTTAGATTAGACTGACGTGATTTCGTCGTGGCATTTCATATCTTGAGGTATGTTCCGTATTTCCTTTGGTATTTGTCTTTTGATGGATAATCGATTATCGTGTTGGGGTATGATGATGTTATCCGATGGATCGAATTCGTCAGGGCTGGTATTTTTCCATATCATGAGTTAGTGATGATATTCTGATAATCTTGAGTATTGTTTAAGGAACAATACAGATGTTACGTTTGAGTTTATTGGTTAATCGAGACTAAGAGATGTACAATATGATAATGTTTATTTTGATGAGGATTATTCGAGTTTGGTAAAGTTATGACGGTAAGATTACATTGGTAGTATTATTACTTAGTATCTCATTGGTATGTAATTATTGACGTGATGTGATGGTTGTCATAGTTGGATATTATGGCTGACCCCATTGTCGGCTTTCTTTTTAGGTTCTTGGAATATCAAGCTTGTAGCGGTCATGTAGAGATGAGCTTCCCGAAGGATACTGGCTAGGACATGTATTTGTGTGTTGACTTTCCTGTTCAGTTGTTGTATTCCGCTGCTAGAGTATTTTAAATTTTTTGTCTTTTCCCGCTGCGTGATTATTTTTGAAATGGCTTTTGATATCTTGCCAACTGAGTTTCATTTCGTAAAACCGATTCCCTAAATCGAGTTTTGGCATTTTGGGCCTTGTGGTTTCAAATGAGATTTTTACGACGGTTTTGATAAACGGATTTTATCTAGTCTTCGAATGTTTTTTTTAGATAGTACCGTCTTTCGCCTCTTAGGCGTTTGTAAATGTTTGTAAATCTTTCTTTCAGCCTTGTAGGTTCCGTCTCGGGGCCCACAGCGCTGTAATATTCCCAGTCGGATCTCGGGGTGTTACAGAATTTGGTATCGGAGCTTAAGTTGAGAAAACCTAGGCAGTTGGGTCGAGTCGAGTCGTGTTTTTGTCGCATCATTCGAGTGGTCGATTTGACTAATGTTGGAGCCCTGGGTTTTTGTTGTTCACTCGGGCTTGTGCGTTATGTGATTTACCAGTGTAGTACTGGGGTTGTTGTAAACTTTTCCAAACGTGTTTCTTCAGATAGAGTTGTGTTGTGTTATCGGGTTGAATTGAGTTTGCCAAATGTGTGTTTTGAAAATATCTGCGTCGAGTATTTTCTAGAGTTGAGACATGTGCCAGTATCACGGGGAATCGTTGTCTTCACAATCTGTAAGTATTTGGATTTTTGAATTGCATTGAGATTTATTGTCATTCTAAGTCGATATGTTTTGAGATTCAGAGAGATATTATACGTCACAGTTTGAGGTGACAGAGTTTGGACAGGGTTGGATATCTTGAGAAACTATGATTTTGGAAATCAATGTGTTGGTTAGATTTTGGAACAGAATTGTGCATTTGGGAGAAATGTTGTGGATGGTTGAGAAGAACATGTAGTCATGTTAGTACATTTTGAGATATATGAACTGTTTTTAAGCATTTGAAAATGATACTTTTCAAAATGAATGTTTCATGGATGTTTTACCGGAAGTGATTTTTGGGCCGAGACCAAATCGATTTTGAAATAGTTTTATAACTCAGAACTTGGGGTCCAAAAGAGTTTTCTACTTTATAAAATTCTTGTAATGTGGAACTGGGTATGGGCTGAGACCCTAATGTTTCAAAAAGGCTTTCAATTTTTCTAAAACTCCCAAGATTTGTAAAACACTTTACCAATCGTTTACCTACTTTATTTCCACCTTTCGAGGTTTTGGTTTACTTGTTCAAATGAAACTTCTCGGGAAGTCTTTCGTTGTGTTTGATTTATTGATTATTCAATATTTTGTCACAGCATAGTTGAGGTGATCCCGGATGGGATAATGGTCGACGTTGCGAGCCATATATGGAAAAAAGAGTTTTTGTCGGATTCTACACATTAAGATTTTGGAACTCTATCGTTTTCCGATGGAATGTTAGTGAAATTGGTGACGAACCGAATTGATATACAGGTGTATTGATGTGGTCAATCATTTGCATAGTTTTCATTTAAAAACATCGAAATCGTGTGGATTCGAAGGAAATTGTTATCGAATACTTGGCATTAGCGAGCCAGTTTAATTTTTTAAAAATTGATTTTGTGGTCTTACCAAAATTTATGTTTTGAGTTTTGAAATTCTTAAAAGAACTTTCGAAAATTTGTCTTCTTGACGAGACTATGTGATTTCAAACTGGTTTTGAAAACGTGATGGATATACATACACATTTAGTGCATAGTGCATATCATGGTGAACTTATGAATGTGGCTCACAAACTGGATAAGACATCAGTATGGTACGATGAAAAGAGATTCGAACTTTAGTATGGTAGTTGGACTATCCAGGGATGATCGGTTGGTTGAGCAGACAAGAGAAATATGCTGCGTGTTGTAGGTTCATGCACAGGATGTGATTTTGGAACTTTGGATTTTGTGAAAACTGGACATATGTGCTATGTGATTCCATTGGTATGGTAGTAGTACGATTTTACCATAGTGATTTTTGAACGATTTCTTTGTATGTGTAGATTTGGGGATGGTGACCCCATGCCGGTTGTTTTGGATATTGGGTGGTCGTTCCCACTCCATGTATGATTGGATATGTTCGTCGGTTTGTGACTGGTTGTTCATATGCCGAGGAGTATGTTCACCAGTCGGGTATGTTTATTGAGATCCACTGTATGTGATTAGTGTGTCGTTTTGAGAACTTTATTCATTTGTATATCGATTTCTGTGGTTCTGTGTTGATCGTGTTGGAGCTTACCATGTGAGGGTATTCTAGATTGTTGTTGCTCCTTCGTTGGTAATATTGGAGTTTATCATGTTGATGCTATTCTCGATTATGTTTTGACCTCTGGATGGTCATATTGGAGTTTATCATGATGATGATATTTTCGATTGTGTTTTGACCTTTGGATTAGTCATATTAGAGTTTATCATGTCGATGATAATCTCAGTTAATTTATTGTTTGATCATTGCTGGTGATCATCTGAACGTTCAGATTTTGTGTCGATGTTTCGGGATTCGTTGCCATTGTGTTGGACAGTTGTTTCACAGATGTATTGTGTATTATTGATTTGTAACAGGATTTGAACTTGATTGTGTAATCAGGCAGACAGGATTTGACACGGATAGATTATTTCATCTGAAGATGATATATTTTTGTTGAGGTTCATGGAATGTGACTGTAAGCATATTGAGGCTTTACAGTGAAGTCACTTGCTAGCATCTTAGGAGATCGTCGACTTTGCGCATTTGTAAGTGTACTGTTTTGGTTATTCGATAATGATGATGATGATTGATCGTTGTTGTGATGGTTTCGGAATATTTTGGTTGAACGGTTTGTTGGTTTTTCTACGACGAATTGCAAGTTTCGAGGACGAAACTTATTTTAAGTGGTGTAGTATGTAATATCAGGAATTTCCACTAGTGTTGTGTAATATTATTTTATCCGAGTTATATTGTACAGCATGGAATCTGTACAATATGGATAAAATAAACGAAGGACCGAGATGTCAGTATTGGTATAATTGTCGTATTTGGTCGACAATTGCATTTAAGGATATTGTGTATCATATGGGAATATTATTGGAAGGGGTATATGTATTAAGTATGCTGTAAGTTCGTATTTTGTATGTTGAGACGTTGGACAAGAATAGCTGAAAATGGCTAAGTATATCCTTATTAGTGCATGCCAATTTTCAAGACTAGCGCACGCTATCGTGCAGGTTTAGTGCACGCTAATGGTAAAGGATAGCGGACGCTAGTACAGACCAGATCAGAAGGAATCTACGTGTAGACCCATCCACTTTCGGCGCATGTTCCGACAAGGTCAACGGATGTTTGTTATGAAGGATTAGTGCACGTAAATACATATTGATTAGCGCACGCTAATCAGATCGGTCCAAAGGAATCTTGGCTTTGCAGGTTACTTTCGGCATGTGGCGACATGGGGGCAGGTGCAGACTGTAGCAAGTCAACTATGAGTAGCACACGCTAAGAATGAAAGTTTGTGTACGCTAAATAGAGTCATTTACGTACGCTATTGCATGGGCATTGCGTACGTAAATCATTGTATGTAGTAAGGCAGTAGCCTCTGGACTGTGATAGCGTGCGCTAACAAAAGACAGTTAGCGCACGCTAAGCATGTAACGTACGTTAAATGAGGATGTTAGCGTACGTTAATAATGTGCTATATATATGTGCAGTTGGGCATTATTCTTTATTTCGTCCATTCCTTCCTTGCAATCGATAGAGAGAGTTCTTAGAGAGATGTTTGAGGTTCCAAATACCGAATTATGGTGGATTTGATTGTTCCTAACAACATTTGAAGCTTGGAAATGATTGATAATGGATTCAACCTTGGAAATCAATCCATTCCTTCAAAGAGGTAATTACTCTTCACTTTGGGATTTCGTTTTGGATTGTATATGATGTCCTTGAGTTGATTATCGTCATGTATATGAGTTAACAAGTATGATTATGAGATTGGTTGCCGAGTTATGTTTATGTTATTGTTGATATATGGATATTGATATGATTCCAATGGTTTAGAATTATGTTGTTTATCTTCAAAGAGATATGTTGACTAATGTCTTCCTTCAATTCGGGTCTTTGATGTTGTTGTTGTTGGTTTGTTCCTATGATGGTGAACATGACGATGATTATGAATTTTTAGTGTTCATATGTCGATATTGAGGAAGAAGATGATATACGAATATATGACTTGGATTATGAGTTGGATGATTGTTCATATGTTAAAGGATATTGGATTTCTTTGTTTTGATAATTATGAACATGATTTCGAAATCACTTAATATTCTTGATAATCGCCATATGTTGATCGGTACCTAAAATGCATGCAACTGCATGTCATTAGCACACGCTAGTGTTACTGACCAGCGCACGCTACGTTAAGTGATTAACGTGCGCTATGTCAACAGAAAGTGTACATAATTGTATTATGGTTGTTTGTTCGTAATAGATTGAGTTGGATTGTTCGGACTAGTGGTTAGTCGAGATATTGTTGATCCGTTGGGTTTGTTGAATGATTATATCGGGAATTGATTATTATCGAATATGTGTTAATTGATTACTTCAATAGGTTGAGATTATTGCTCGGTGATTAGAACCTTTCTTTGCGGTCGTGTTCGAGAATGTTCGTGAATCGCTATGACTGGGAACCGAGGAGCTTGTAGACGACGACAAGGAATTAATAACGGCTTCAACAATGTCATGTTGGTATCGAGGCAAGTTATTGCTTGGTCAGTTTATAATATTTAATGACTGGTTTCCGTTTCATTCATTTATAATTCGTATAGCAATGTTTATAATCGTAATCACAAGAGATTTGGGATTATAAGTTGTATTCTATTTTTGAGAATTAAATCATAATGTATATGATTTACATTTGTTGTTGGTATACTTGGTATCGAGGATACATCGTGGTATAGACGAAGATATGAATTATCTACCGTCCGTGATATTTTGGACCGTCGAGTATTGAGGATAATGGTTCGTGATGGTTTAGACATCGAGATTACTCTCGAAGGACTCGGGGCAAGTACTCTAATCATTTTTATCATTTGTGTCGATCATGTTGTGATACATTCGAGTATTGTTGTCATCATGCATTTGTGTATTGTTGTTAATATGCATTTGTGCATTGTTTTCGTATGTTCACCTCGTGTTGGTCCGACGGGATCATCGGGGGATCTATGCTAGCGTGCGCTGGATCATCGGACAGGTGTTTCCGCCTTGGGTTGGTCTGACGGGATCATCGGGGGATATAGACAGTGAACGCTGGATCATTCGATTACCATGTGTTGTTGTTGTGCATATGTATATTATGGGTTTACCATAAGTATACATTGTCATTATTGATGTGAGCATATTGACGTTGTTATATGAGTATGCATTTGTAGGTCTTGTGTTAGGACCATGTCCGTATGTTGTATTGATCTGATCTTGGATTAGACAGACGTGATTTCTTCGTGGCATTTCATATCTTGAGGTATGTTCCGTATTTCCTTTGGTATTTGTCTTTTGATGGACAATAGATTATCGTGTTGGGGTTTGATGATGTTATCTGATGGATCGAATTTGTGAGGGCTGGTATTTTTCCGTATCATGAGTTAGTGATGATATTCTGATAATCTTGAGTATTGTTTAAGGAACAATACAGATGTTACGTTTGAGTTTATTGGTTAATCGAGACTAAGAGATGTACAATATGACGGAGACTGACTCCCGAAGACTCTCGAACCAGACTGAGCCTTCGGATGCCCACCAGACTTGCCTCCCAAAAACTGGCCGGAGGTCTTCTGTTTCTTCCCCTCGGTTGCCGACTCTGTCGCAGAAAACGACATCTCATAAGCCATCGCCTTATTCTGATACTCTTTCAAAGCTGTGCATCCCAGACCAGACATGTAGTGATGCACCCTCGGTTTCCTCTGCATATCGAAGTGGTAGATCTTATCAAGCTCATCTCGAATTTGGTTTCTCACATAATGAAGCTGTTGGTTGTAGTCCTTGATAGCTTGAGAGATAAGAACATCCTGGGGCTTAGCCTCAAAGAAGGCTCGGATCCTCCCCTCTTTAACTGGCCACGGACAAAACTCGTCTTCCATCAACTCTCGGAATTCTGCCCATGTGGTTGCCCGATCATGTGGTTTCACCGCTTGCCACCATGTTGCCGCCTCTTTGGCGAGGAAGTACTGAGCGATGGGTACCTTCCTCTCCTCAGAGCAATCAGCAGCCTCAAATACTTTCTCCATCTCAAATAGCCAACTCTCCCAACCGGAAGGGTCGGAAACACCATCAAACTGCGGAGGATGCATACGAATCACGTCCTGAAGTAGCTTATCATTTCCGGATCCAGTAGACGGAACCGGGTTGGCATTAGCTTGGCCGACCAGGACGGCCTGAGTTAGTAGCGTCATCTGGTTCGCTACTTGTTGCAAAATGTTCGCCACTCCAACATTCTCATGTGCATTACCGGAGCTAGCAGACTGGTCTTGCTGACCCCCAGAACTAGGCAGGACACTGTTCGACAAAGAAGGCATAGCCGAATCGGTTACCGAGTTATCGGACATGGCCGCCCCACCGACTGCGCCACGTCCCCTACCGCGTCCGCGACCGCGTCCGCGTCCTCTACCAGCAGGAATTCTGAAGAAGTAGTGGGTGAGTACAATTCAAACGCAACACGCAACAAGATACCAAGAAAGGAATAGAACAAAACAATGCAACGAGTCAAGTTAGGAAAACTTACGATCACCGGCGTATAGAGATGATGGCATAGCAGTGATACTATTCAAAAACGACACTCGACTAGACCCAAATAACCGACAGCCTAGGTATCCATAAACCTAAGCTCTGATACCATATTCTGTAACACCCCCAAGACGATCAGGGCATATTACAGTGCCGTGGACCCCACTCCGTGGAATCCACCAGGCTAACGCACTAAAATAACATTCGACAAGGACATACAACCATCAACAAAACGACGAATCAAATAAAAAACTACAATCCATCAAATAAAATCTGACATCAAATCCATTTCCCAAAACGGGAACACAACATTAATAAACTCACAAAGGAAGTACTCGAGTACTTAAACCAATTTCAAAATACAGAAATCCCCAAAACAAGACATCAATAACAACCGATAGAACAGAAAACCAACAACTGACTACCGAACAGTATCATGCTTGCCCATCATTCTCATACGACTCGAGTGCTCGCTTGTCTCCAAGACTTGTACCTAAAATACAAAAAGTATTTCCCCCATTTAAGGGGTTAGCGACAACTGATAGTGCAAGTAAAATCCATTTGAACTACATTCTAATCAGATGATTATATGCACCAAAAATCATTTTAGAAATCATTTATATTCCGGAATATTTACGGTGCACACGCACAAAACACATTTTCTCCAACAAAACAATTCAAAGTTAACCTTGGCACGAGACTCACGGCCACCGTACCCCGCAGAGCCCCGTCGGACATCCCTGGGTGGTTAATCATAGTTCGTGATACGCACACACACGGCAATACGTATCCCTAGAGGCCCCATCGGACCGTCCCTAGGTGAACATACACATATCCATCCACAACAACTACGAATAGCCATAATTCAATTACTAGAACATGTAAACAAATGTAAAGTACTTGCCTTTGAGACATCTCCGACGAAAAGTGGATGAACAATGACTACGAATGATCCGGATGGAAAACGCGATTCCTAAAAAAAGGATCAATACAACTCAGTCCTAACGGACAATAATAATCGAATGGAAAACACCCACAACCCCGATTACAATTCATGACAATAAACGTTCAATCGATACGGGCGAGGGATTATGCAAAATCTCCCCGTACCAACAATTCACGGATTAACTCGAGGAAAACGAATTGGGAATCACCCAATAACAACAATCGGTAAGAAATTTCGTAACATATATGAACAATTCGGAATCAATCACGAAAAACCCGAAAAACCCCCAAATTAGACAAGTTTAGGGTTCCTGAAGCAAATACCTCGGATTCGGACGATGGAGGATGATTACGTTGATGATGATATGTTAGCACGAACCTACGGTGATGGAATACGAAGAATTCTCCGATCAAAACTGAAGGGAATCGCCCTCTGGAGTCGCCCGGTGAAGAAAACGGAAGAAAAGAATAAAAACTGCTGTTCTGACCAGCCCGCTGATCTATTTAAAACGTATAGTTAGTGCATGCTAACTATCACAAGGTAGCGCACGCTAACGGGACTATAAACAGTCCAGTAGCTACTGCCCGATGTCGTTAGCGTGCGCTAGACATGCTTAGCTCGTGCTAAATACCACTCGATAGCGCACGCTAACAATAACTAGTTAGTGTACGCTAACTGCTCACCGGTAGCGCACGCAAGGGAATAAGAAGTAACGTGCGCTACCCACGCAGCAGTTCAGTACTGCTTAGATTAGTACGCTGCCGCCGAAGGTACAAAACTCAAAACGTACGACAAGGCCAGAATCCAGAAACATAAACACGAAATATACAAGAAGACAGAGCTAAGCGCTGAAATAAAATATAATTCCGACCACCGGCGGGTCCGTAATGCGACAAATGATAATGGAATTCCCCGAACTTATAGGAAATTACAAAAATGGCCCAAGTGCCTGAAAATCACGAAACGATGTCAGATTAATGAACTGAAAGTCTCAACACGGCCAACTCAACCATACGAACTTGGACAAACCAAAAAACAACGAAAACGAATGAGTTTTACGAGAATCGAACGTTTATACGGCAAAACATGTCATAAAATGAAATTACGTGAAAACATCACCAAAACTCGACCAAATGGAAAAACTCCAAGAATAAAGTAGATTCAAAATGTTGAAACAGTTACAAGCGAGTCGATAAAAGTAGACATACACCAAAAATGGAAACTACTAAAAATGGAAAGGTACGGATATTACAGGTATGGTCCGACAAGGCCTCTGCGGGGTGCGGTGGCCGTGAGTCTCATACCAACGGTTAACCTTTGAAATGTTTTGTTGGAGAACTATGATTTTGGCACATATTTCATCTAATTAGAATGGCAGTTCAAATGGTATTGTACTTGGATGGAATGGCACCAGAAAATGTGTTTGTGTGTGATTCATCTCTTGGTTGTGATATTTTGGTATGGGTACGTGAGTCTTATGGTTGCTCTGTGCATTGTAGCTTTATGGTGTGTCGAGTTCGAACACATGATTAAGTTGCAGAGTTGTGCTCTATGATGTCGTTCTGTGATACTGTTGTCATGGTAATATTTGACACTGTGTAGTTTCCGTCGGGTTATTCTTTCGAGTATGTGATGTGGATGATTGGTTCATAGACCCCGTGTTCTGTAACTGGATTTGTATCTTGGAAAAATAATCTTTGGTTTGTGACCCTAAGCGGTTTTCGATAAGTTGAGAATTATTCAATTCCTAATGTTTTCAAAAACTCCTGAGATCGTAAAATGTTTTGTAAGATGTACATTGGGTTTATTTCCTACCTTTCACGATTTGAACTGTTTGATCAAGTGATTTATCTCGGGAAGTATGTTCACGATTATTATGTTCTTGGAGTATGTTGTGTATGGCTTGTATTCATAATTTATACTTGCACTAGCAAAACAGTGGAGTTTTGCTAACCCTCGAGTATTCGGTGGGTGGATGTCTGTATTGCGTCCAGGTACTTGCAGGTTGCTCATAGGATCGATACGAAGGATGATGGAAGACGACGATACTAATCACATGAAGACCAGTCGTTGAGTATATTGGTAGAGTTTTAATGTTCGTCTCTCTGTTGTGTTATTTGTAATATCCCGAATTTCCACTACTGTTGCTTAATATTTTTTTATCCGAGTTATATTATACAGCGTGGAATCTGTACAATATGGATAAAATAAACGAAGGACCGAGATGTCAGTATTGGTGTAATTGTCGTATTTGGTCGACAATTGCATTTGAGGATATTGTGTATCATATGGGAATATTATTGGAAGGAGTATATGTATTCAGTATGCTGTATGTTCGTATTTTGTATGTTGAGACGTTAGACAAGAATAGCTGAAAATGGCTAAGTATAGCCTTATTAGCGCACGCTAATTTTCAAGACTAGCACACGCTATCGTGCAGGTTTAGGGCACACTAATGGTAAAGGATAGAGTACGCACGTACATACCATATCAGAAGGAATCTATGTGTGGACCCGGTCACTTTCGGCGCATGTTCTGACAAGGTCAACGGATGTTTGTTATGAAGGATTAGTGCATGATAATGCATATTGATTAGCGCACGCTAATCAGATCGGTCCAAAGGAATCTTGGCTTTGTCAGCATGTGGGGACACGGGGGCAGGTGCAGATTGTAGCAAGTCAACTATGAGTAGCACACGCTATGGATGAAAGTTTGCGTACGCAAAATAGAGTCCTTTACGTACGCTATTGCATGGGCATTGCGTACGTAAATCATTGTATGCAGTAAGGCAGTAGCCTTTGGACTTTGTTAGCGCGCGCTAACAAAAGACAGTTAGCGCACGCTAAGCATGTAACGTACGTTAAATGGGGATGTTAGCGTACGTTAATAATGAACAGTATATATATGTGCAGTTAGGCATTATTCTTCATTTCATCCATTCCTTCCTTGCAACCGATAGAGAGAGTTCTTAGAGAGATGTTTGAGGTTCCAAACACTGGATTATGGTGGATTTGATCGTTCCTAACATTTGAAGCGTGGAAATGATTGAGAATGGATTCAACCTTGGAAATCAATCCATTCCTTCAAAGAGGTAATTACTCTTCACTTTGGGATTTCGTTTTGGATTGTATGTGATGTCCTTGAGTTGATTATCGTCATGTATATGAGTTAACAAGTATGATTATGAGATTGGTTGCCGAGCTATGTTTATGTTATTGTTGATATATGGGTATTGATATGATTCCAATGGTTTAGAATTATGTTGTTTATCTTCAAAGAGATATGTTGACTAATGTTTTCCTTCAATTCGGGTCTTTGATGTTGTTGTTGTTGGTTTGTTCCTATGATGGTGAACATGACGATGATTATGAATTTTTAGTGTTCATATGTCGATATTGAGGAAGAAGATGATATACGAATAAATGACTTGGATTATGAGTTGGATGATTGTTCATATGTTAAAGGATATTGGATTTCGTTGTTTTGATAGCTATGAACATGGTTTCGAAATCACTTAGTATTCTTGATAATTGCCGTATGTTGATCGGTACCTAAAATGCATGCAACTGCATGTCATTAGCGCATGCTAGTGTTACTGACTAGCGCAAGATAACGGAAGCGACTTATCGCACGCTACGTTAAGTGATTAACGTGCGCTATGTCAACAGAAAGTGTACATAATTTTATTATGGTTGTGAGTTCATAATGGATTGAGTTGGATTGTTCGGACTAGTGGTTAATCGAGATATTGTTGAGCCGTTGGGTTTGTTGAATGATTATATCGGGAAATGATTATTATCGAATATGTGTTAATTGATTACTTCAATAGGTTGAGATTATTGGTCGGTGATTAGAACCTTGCTTTGCGGTCGTGTTCGAGAATGTTCGTGAATCGCTATGGCTAGGAGCCGAGGCGCTTGTAAACGATGATAAGGAATTGATAATGGCTTCATCATTGTTGTGTTGGTATCGAGGCAAGTTATTACTTGCTCAGTTTATAATATTTAATGAATGGTTCTGTTTCATTCGATTATAATTCGTATAGCAATGTTTATAATCGTAATCACAAGAGATTTGGGATTATAAGTTGTATTCGATTTTTAAGAATTAAATCATAATGTATATGATTTACATTTGTTGTTGGTATACTTTATCGAGGATACATCGTGGTATAGACGAAGATATGAATTATCTACCGTCCATGATATTTTGGACCGTTGAGTATTGACGATAATGGTTCGTGATGATTTAGACATTGAGATTACTCTCGAAGGACTCGAGGCAAGTACTCTAATCATTTTTATCATTTGTGTCGATCATGTTGTGATACATCGTGTATTGTTGTCATCATGCATTTGTGTATTGTTGTTAATATGCATTTGTGCATTGTTTTCGTATGTCCACCTCGTGTTGGTCCGACGGGATCATCGGGGGATCTATGCTAGTGTGCGTTGGATCATCGGACAGGTCTTTCCACCTCGGGTTGGTCTGACGGGATCATCGGTGGATCTAGGTAGTGAACACTGGATCATTGGATTACCATGTGTTGTTGTTGTGCATATGTATATTATGGGTTTGCCATAAGTATACATTGTCATTATTGATGTGAGCATATTGACGTTGTCATATGAGTATGCATTTGTAGGTCTTGTGTTAGGACCATGTCCGTATGTTGTATTGATCTGATCTTGGATTAGACTGACGTGATTTCGTCGTGGCATTTCATATCTTGAGGTATGTTCCGTATTTCCTTTTGTATTTGTCTTTTGATGGATAATCGATTATCGTGTTGGGGTATGATGATGTTATCCGATGGATCGAATTGGTCAGGGCTGGTATTTTTCCATATCATGAGTTAGTGATGATATTCTGATAATCTTGAGTATTGTTTAAGGAACAATACAGATGTTACGTTTGAGTTTATTGGTTAATCGAGACTAAGAGATGTACAATATGATAATGTTTATTTTGATGAGGATTATTCGAGTTTGGTAAAGTTATGATGGTAAGATTACATTGCTAGTATTATTACTTAGTATCTCATTGGTATGTAATTATTGACGTGATGTGATGGTTATCATTGTTGGATATTATGGCTGACCCCGTTGTGGGCTTTCTTTTTAGGTTCTTGGAATATCAATCTTGTAGCGGTCATGTAGAGATGAGCTTCCCGAAGGATACTGGCTAGGACATGTATTTGTGTGTTGACTTTCCTGATCAGTTGTTGTATTCCGCTGCTAGAGTATTTTTAATTTTTTGTCTTTTCCCGCTGCGTGATTATTTTTGAAATGTCTTTTGATATCTTGCCAACTGAGTTTCATTTCGTAAAACCGATTCCCTAAATCGAGTTTTGGCATTTTGGGCCTTGTGGTTTCAAATGAGATTTTTACGACGGTTTTGATAAACGGATTTTATCTAGTCTTCGAATGTTTTTTTTAGATGGTACCGTCTTTCGCCTCTTAGGCATTTGTAAATGTTTGTAAATCTTTCTTTCAGCCTTGTAGGTTCCGTCTCGGGGCCCACGGCGCTGTAATATTCCCAGTCGGATCTCGGGGTGTTATAGAATTTGGTATCAGAGCTTAAGTTGAGAAAACCTAGGCAGTTGGGTCGAGTTGAGTCGTGTTTTTGTCGCATCATTCGAGTGGTCGATTTGAGTAATGTTGGAGCCCTGGGTTTTTGTTGTTCACTCGGGCTTGTGCGTTATGTGATTTACCAGTGTAGTACTGGGGTTGTTGTAAACTTTTCCAAACGTGTTTCTTCAGATAGAGCTATGTTGTGTTATCGGGTTGAATTGAGTTTGCAAAATGTGTGTTTTGAAAATATCTGCGTCGAGTATTTTCTAGAGTTGAGACATGTGCCAGTATCACGGGGAATCGTTGGCTTCACAATCTGTAAGTATTTGGATTTTTGAATTGCATTGAGATTTATTGCCATTCTAAGTCGATATGTTTTGAGATTCAGAGAGATATTATACGTCACAGTTTGAGGTGACAGAGTTTGGACAGGGTTGGATATCTTGAGAAACTATGATTTTGGAAATCAATGTGTTGGTTAGATTTTGGAACGGAATTGTGCATTTGGGAGAAATGTTGTGGATGGTTGAGAAGAACATGTAGTTGTAATATCCGTATTTTTTCTTTCCCTTGTATTTTCATTTTTGGTGTATTTCTCGATCGTAGTGGCCCTCGTGTACTTTTCAGTGTGTCCCTCCTGTCAAACTGTTGAACTGTATTCTCGTTATTGTTGTGCGGAACCGCTGTTTCGGGGTTGCCGTGGATCCATTTCGTGTTGTTGGTTCCCAAATATTGATTCCTATCGTTTTATTCTATTTCCGGATCATTTTTATCATTTTGGAACCCAAAAGGGGGTGTGGGCCGCGGCACAAGGTGTGTGCGCCGCGGCACACAAATTCCTTTAGTTGTTGGTCGAACAAACTGTACTGTGTGCCGCGGCACACCCATCCGGTGCCGCGGCACAGTGCCAGGCCAGTGCCGCGGCACACCTGTCCGGTGCCGCGGCACACTCGTGTGGCATCTGCGTCCAAAACCCGCCTGTACCGGGTGCCGCGGCACACGCAGGCCGTGCCGCGGCACAATGCCGAAACCTGGGAGTAATTTTTTTGGCCTGTGCCGCGGCACACTTCGGCTGTGCCGCAGCACACAATGCGGTCAACCGTGCAACTTCGTCTTTATTAGACGAAATCGACCATTTCTTCTTCATTTTCACCTGCATCGCGAGAGAGAGTGAAAGAGAGGGGAAGAGTTCTTCATCTTTATCCATTGAGGGGTTGATTTTCACCATTTTTCTTCGGTAGTGAAGCCTGGACGATCAATCCAACGCGTGTTCTACGGATCTTAGGACTTGAATCTCTAAAGGTATTATTTCTTGAAACCCTCCCTTTTGGATAATTGGGGATTTTGGGGTTTTTGTCCGATTCTTCCCATTTTGTTGATGGATTCTTGATGAATATGATTAATCTTGTTGGTATTCTTAGTTTCCCTACGGATTCATGGTATATTTCGTGATTTTTACGGAATCGAGAGGGTTTGGTTGTGGTCCGCCCTCGTTGTTGTTTATATACGAATATACATGAATCGTAGGCGGGTTTTCGGGTGTATTCCAATTCCGTATTCATTTAGAAACGGTTGTGATTGTATTCTTCGAATCGTTAGGTTCGGTTTCATTGGTTCCTAGCGTTCGTCGGTGACTTTCCCTTCCGTTCTTCGTGTCGTCAATAATTCAAGGCAAGTATTTTTGGAAACCTTTAAGCTTAACATGAAATGGTGATGTATATTACTTGTGTGTAACTCACCTTGTGTTGGCCCGACGGGGTCAAGGAGGGAAATCTATGCTGCCGCCCTGGATTTCACGAGTTTCGTACCGCTAGCCAACTCGTTAGGGTCCCTATGAGGCCTCGAGTGAGAATGTATCTTTGCCGCCTGTTCTCACGGATAGCGTGTGCGTGGTTCTGTTTTTTAGTAATTGTAGCCAACTCGTTAGGGTCCCTATGAGGCCTCGAGTGAGAATGTACGCTGCCGCCCTGTTCTCAAGGCTAATTGTGGACTGTATGTTTTCCGGAAAAGACATGTCTAGTTTTGGTTTTTGAAATGATATTGGTGCATGTACTATGAAATGTGTAAGCGATTGGTTTGCCTTGATTACTTGTACTAGCGTAATTGCTATCCCCGTTGGGGACCCGTTTTGGGGAAATTCTTGTTATGGATTTCAGGTTATGATCATCCGGACGAGCGGGCACTTGGACAGTACGAGGACGTTGGCCAGGGTCGTTGACATGTGCATTCGGGTCTACTTATTTCCTTTGTCCATTTCGATATGGTTGTTCCCACAGTTTTAAACTTATAGATTGTACTCGCGAGTACTTAGGCTTTTTGTTTCAAACTCCGTATTGTATTGCTTTAAATTGTCACGTTGTTGGTTGATGCTTATTTTGCCAGTTGCTCCGGGCGTATCTTTATATGTCATGTTATTTAATTGTGTATCCTCGCTAACCAAGATGGTTAGTCGAGTGGAGTTTTTCTATTGTATCCTGGTAGGTCCCATGTAGGGGTCTACGGCGCTGTAACCTATTCCGAATATCTCGGGGTGTTACAGAAAATGGTATCGGAGCTCTAGGTTTATGGATACCTAGGCTTGTTGGTTATTTGGGTCTAGTCGTGTTTTGTTTTGCACATTGTCACACCGCTGCCAGCATCCCAATACTTCCAGTGCTCGTAAGTTTTCTTATTCGGCTCTTTTGTTTCTTGCATTGTATTTCCACTTTGGAATCGTAGTTGCTTTTCCTCCCTTACTCATCATCGATATACTTCTGTTATCTCTCAACATCAGTATGGATTCCGGAGGAAACCGTGGTCGTGGTTGTGGTCGTGGTCGTGGTCGTGGACGCGGCCGGGGACGTGGGGCAGCCGGTGGGGCGGCCACGTCGCATTCTTCGGGAGCCGGCAGTACCGGCGACCGTCACAGTCATGCTTCTTCTCAGGAGCGCGCCGATCTTGGTATTGCGCGGCCTTATGCGGCAAATGGTTAACCAGATGGCGGCTATAGCTCAGTGGTTCGTAACCCGATCGTGCCCATGCTAATCGGGGCGGAGCGGATCGGCGCCGTGGATGTCATCAAGATGCATCCTCCTCGGTTCGGGAGCTTCGGACCCGATCGGGCCGGGAAGGGTGGATCAAGGAGATATCCAAAGTCTTCACTGCTACTAATCGCCCGAGGACCGTAAGGTCCCTATTGCTCAATACTTTCTCACGGGAGATGCTACGTTGGTGGGAGGCCGTTGGTCCCAAAGATCACGTTGCTTCGTGGGCGAATTCCAAGAATTGATAGAGACCGAATATTGTCCGTGGGTGGTCGAGACGAGGCTCGAGTGCATGCTTTCTATGATGCTCAACCACGGGATATCCCCGTATCTCGTGCCATTGCCGACTTTAACAAGGAGTTGGGTTATGTGAAGACCCAAGTTGTCGCCGAGAGCGACAAAATTTTCCATTTTTCCAGGAGGATGAAGCTGCCCATTCGGGACTATATGTCTGGGCTCGTCTGTACTACCTTGAAGGATTATCAGAGTCGAGCTCTTGCTTATGATATGTCGGTGACGGCTAGCGATTTGGCTCGTGAGAGCAAGAAGCAGAAGTCGGTCGGAAATTTTTCTGGTCCCAAGAGTGGAGGCCAGCAGAAATCTCAAGCTGCGAATATTTCAACGGGCGGTTCGGCTCGTTTCTCTGGGGGCTTTCGGGGTGCCGCCGGAACCTCCGCTCGTGAACCCACATGTTTTAACTATGGTGTGCAGGGCCATAGGAGCCGGCAATGTTCTCGTCCGAAGCTTACTTGTCACACTTGTGGACAGCTGGGCCACAAGGCCCCTTTTTGTGAGCAGGTCAAACAGCTTCGTGGCGCCCGTTCTTCCCAACCAGTACCGTTGGAGCCGAGTGTGAACCAGGGCTCATTTGCTCCGCCACCTCCACCGAGTGCCGGCCGAAGTAGGGGTCGGGGTCAGCCTGCTAGGGGTGGAGCTTCCAGTGTCGGCTCTGCTCAGCCGCGTATCTATGAGATGAGGAGGGTCGATGATCCAGCAGCTACTGTGGCGACAGGTACCGTTCACATTCATTTCCATCCTGTCAGTGTGCTTTTCGATTCGGGTGCTACGCATTCATTCATTTCTCTAGAGTGTGTACGTCGTTTGAGTCTCGACTGTTTGTCACCTTGCGAGCCTTTCATCGTTAAACTTCCTAGCGGTGATAGAATCGTCGGTGATCGAGAGGTCCGAGACTGTTCTGTGATCATTTGTGAGAGGGCGTGGCTCTCTAATCTTATTGTTGTGAGTATCGAGGGCGAGGATTTAATTCTCGGGAATGATTGGCTCGAGCGGCATGGTGCAATCATGAATTACCGCACGAGGATCATTACCATGTTAGCCGAGGACGGTACTGAACACTCTTTGGCGGGGCGAAAGAGAAACCAGAAGTTTGTTATTAACGCCTTGAAGGCGGTGAAACTCCTGCGAAAGGGGTGTACTGGTTATTGGTGCTGCGCCTTGAAGGCGGAGAATGGTGGAGTCGAGTTTTCGTCGATTCCAGTCGTTAGTGAGTTTCCTGATGTATTTTCTGACGAGTTGCCGGATTGCCACCGGATCGTGAGGTTGAGTTTGTTATAGAATTAGAGCCGGCGCGCTCCGATTTCAAGGCGCCGTATCGCATGGCACCTTCAGAGATGGCCGAGTTGAAGAAACAGTTGAGTGAACTTCTGGAGTCGGGGTATGTTCGACCGAGCGCCTCGCCTTGGGGCGCACCGGTCTTGTTTGTGCGTAAGAAGGATGGTTCACTACGTTTGTGTATCGACTATCGCGAACTAAACAAGGTAACCATCAAGAACAAGTATCCTTTGCCGAGGATTGATGACTTGTTCGATCGCCACAGGAGCTGCGGTATTCTCGAAGATTGATTTGAAATCGGGTACTATCGGCCGGGTGAGAGAGTCCGACGTGCAAAAGCGACTTTTCGGACGAGATACGGACATTATGAGTTTGTAGTTATGCCTTTCGGGTTAACTAATGCGCCGGCAGTGTTCATGCAGTTGATGAACATAGTCTTTATCGAGTATTTGGATAAGTGTGTCGTCGTCTTCATTGAAGATATTCTTATCTATTCGAGGAATGAGGAAGAGCATGCCCATCATCTGCGGATAGTGTTAGATATTTTGAGGACCGAGCAACTCTATGCGAAGTTCTCGAAATGTGAGTTCTGGCTAAAGGAAGTGATGTTTTTGGGTCACGTGATTTCAGCCGAGGGAGTCCGTGTGGATCCGCAGAAAATTGAGGCCATGTTGGATTGGGCATCGCCCACAAATGTGAAGGAGGTCCGTAGTTTCTTGGGTTTGGCCGGCTACTACCGTAGGTTCGTCGAGGGTTTCTCAAAACTAGATCGGCCACTTACACAGTTGCTCCAGAAATCCGAGAAGTTCGTCTGGACTGATGAGAGGCAGTCGAGTTTCGAGGATCTGAAGAAGCGTTTGACTTCAGCCCCGGTTTTGGCGTTGCCGTGTGGCAACGAGGGATTCGCCGTTTATAGCGATGCTTCGGGCCAGGGTCTTGGGTGCGTATTGATGCAGCACGGCAAGACCATTGCCTATGCGTCGAGACAGTTGAGACCGTATGAACTTAACTACCCTACTCATGATTTGGAGTTAGCGGCAATGCTTTTGCGCTCAAGATTTGGCGTCACTATCTTTTCGGCTCTGCATGTCAGATTTTTACCGATCATAAAAGTCTGAAATATATATTTACTCAGCGGGAGTTGAATATGAGGCGGAGGAGGTGGTTAGAGCTGATTAAGGATTATGACCTCGAAATCCTTTATCATCCGGGCAAGGCGAACGTCGTAGCCGACGCCCTGAGTCGGAAACCGATTGCGTTGCGAACGCTTGAGGTCCTCACGTCTCGCCCGAGCTTCGCGGGCTTTGATTGAGTTTGGTGTTGAGGTTTTGTTGCATGGAGTCACGGCAACTTTGTGCTTTAGAGATTTCGTCGTCTTTGATCGATGAAATTAAGCTGAAACAATTAGAGGATCCGATGATTACTCAAATCCGAGAGAACGTTCTTAAGGGAAAGTCTCCTGGGTTTGTGATTCACGAGGATGGTGTTTTGAGATTCCAGAGTCGGCTTTGTGTGCCGAACGACCCAGAGTTGCGACAGAGTATTTTGCGTGAGGCCCATTCCACACCCTATTCCGTTCATCCGGGTTCGAGTAAGATGTACAAGGACCTGAGGAGGAACTTCTGGTGGAATGATATGAAGGAGGAGGTCGCACAGTTTGTGGCGAGATGTTTGACTTGCCAGCAGGTCAAAATCGAGCATCAGCGACCGGCTGGGTTATTGCAGTCACTTCCCGTTCCAGAATGGAAATGGGAAGATATATCGATGGATTTCATTACGAGTTCGCCGAGATCGAAATCGGGCATGAATATGGTTTGGGTGATTGTTGATCGTCTGACCAATTCGGCACATTTTCTGGGCATCAAGGACACGTGGGGCCCGGAGAAATTGGCTCATGTGTTTATCGCGCAGATTGTGAGACTTCACGGTACTCCGAAGTCTATTGTTTCGGATCGTGATGGCCGTTTTGTATCGCACTTTTGGCAGGCGGTGCATAAGGCGTTGGGTACCCGTTTGCATTTGAGTACCTCTTTTCATCCCCACCGATGGACAGTCGGAACGCACTATCCAGACATTCGAGGACATGTTGCGTGCTTGTGCCCTCGATTGGAGTAGCGACTGGGAAGAGCATTTGCCATTGATCGAATTCACGTACAACAACAGTTGGCACGCATCGATTCGGATGGCACCGTATGAGGCACTTTATGGGCGACGATGTCGATCGCCGATTTGTTGGAATGAGGCGTCCGATTTGGTCGGGACCGAGCCGGATGTCGTTTTAGAGACGAGGCAGAAGATAGAATTAATTCGGGAACGGATGTTGACGGCCCGCAGTCGACAAGTCATATGCCGATGTCCGTCGTCGACCTTTAGAATTCGAGGTGGGAGACCACGTTTTGCTGAAGGTGTCGCCGACGAGAGGGGTTTTCCGTTTCGGGAAGAAGGGGAAGTTGAGTCCGAGATTTATTGGACCCTTCGAGATTCTCGAGCGGGTCGGTGGGTTAGCGTACCGTTTGGCGTTACCCCCGGCCTTGAGTCACGTTCATAGCGTTTTTCATGTTTCCCAGCTGAGGAAATATGTTCCGATCCTCGTCACGTCATCGATTATGGCGAGATTGATATTGCTGAAGATATTACTTTTGAGGAGCGTCCTTTGAAGATTTTGGAGCATCGTGAGAAACGACTGAGGCATAAGACCATCCCTTTGGTCAAAGTGCAGTGGTCGAGACACGGTGTCGAGGAAGCAACTTGGGAAACCGAAGATAGCATGCGTGCTAGGTACCCTGAGTTGTTTGTTTCTTAAGTTTCGGACGAAACTTATTTTTAGAGGGGTAGAATGTAATATCCGTATTTTTCTTTCCCTTGTATTTTCATTTTTGGTGTATTTCGATCGTAGTGGCCCTCGTGTACTTTTCAAAGGTGTCCTTCTGTCAAACCGTTGAACTGTATTCTCGTTATTGTTGTGCGGAACCGCCGTTTCGGTTGCCGTGGATCCATTTCGTGTTGTTGGTTCCCAAATATTGATTCCTATCGTTTTATTCTCTTCCGATCATTTTTATCATTTTCGAACCCAAAAGGGGGTGTGGGCGCGGCACAAGGTGTGTGCGCGGCACACAAATTCCTTCGCTTGTTGGTCGAACAAATCGTCTTGTGTGCCGCGGCACACCCATCCGTGCCGCGGCACGGTGCGAGCAGTGCGCGCACACTGTCCGGTGCCGCGGCACACTCGTGTGGCATCTGCGTCAAAACCCGCTTTATCCGGTGTCGCGGCACACGCAGCCGTGCCGCGGCACAATGCGAAACCTCAGGAGTAATTTTTTTGGCACGTGCCACGGCACTTGCTTCGTGCCGCGGCACACAATGCGTCAACCGTGCAACTTCTTTATTAGACGAAATCGACCATTTCTTCTTCATTTTCACCGCATCGCGAGAGAGAGTGAGAGAGAGGGGAAGAGTTCTTCATCTTTATCCATTGAGGGGTTGATTTTCACCATTTTTCTTCGGTAGTGGCTTGGACGATCAATCCAACGCGTGTTCTACGGATCTTAGGACTTGAATCTCCAAAGGTATTATTTCTTGAAACCCTCCCTTTTGGATAATTGGGGATTTTGGGGTTTTGTCCGATTCTTCCCGTTTTGTTGATGGATTCTTGATGAATATGATTAATCTTGTTGGTATTCTTAGTTTCCCTACGGATTCATGGTATATTTCGTGATTTTTACGGAATCGAGAGGGTTTGGTTGTGGTCCGCCCTCGTTGTTGTTTATATACGAATATACATGAATCGTAGGCGGGTTTTCGGGTGTATTCCAATTCCGTATTCATTTAGAAACGGTTGTGATTGTATTCTTCGAATCGTTAGGTTCGGTTTCATTGGTTCCTAGCGTTCGTCGGTGACTTTCCCTTCCGTTCTTCGCGTCGTCAATAATTCAAGGCAAGTATTTTTGGAAACCTTTAAGCTTAACATGAAATGGTGATGTATATTACTTGTGTGTAACTCACCTTGTGTTGGCCCGACGGGGTCAAGGAGGGAAATCTATGCTGCCGCCCTGGATTTCACGAGTTTCGTACCGCTAGCCAACTCGTTAGGGTCCCTATGAGGCCTCGAGTGAGAATGTATGGTGCCGCCCTGTTCTCACGGCATAGCGTGTGCGTGGTTTTGTTTTTCTGTAATTGTAGCCAACTCGTTAGGGTCCCTATGAGGCCTCGAGTGAGAATGTACGCTGCCGCCCTGTTCTCAAGGCTAATTGTGGACTGTATGTTTTCCGGAAAAGACATGTCTAGTTTTGGTTTTTGAAATGATATTGGTGCATGTACTATGAAATGTGTAAGCGATTGGTTTGCCTTGATTACTTGTACTAGCATAATTGCTATCCCTGTTGGGGACCCGTTTTGGGGAAATTCTTGTTATGGATTTCAGGTTATGATCATCCGGACGAGCGGGCACTTGGACAGTACGAGGACGTTGGCCAGGGTCGTTGACATGTGCATTCGGGTCTACTTATTTCCTTTGTCCATTTCGATATGGTTGTTCCCACAGTTTTAAACTTATAGATTGTACTCGCGAGTACTTAGGCTTTTTGTTTCAAACTCCGTATTGTATTGCTTTAAATTGTCACGTTGTTGGTTGATGCTTATTTTGCCGGTTGCTCCGGGCGTATCTTTATATGTCATGTTATTTAATTGTGTATCCTCGCTAACCAAGATGGTTAGTCGAGTGGAGTTTTTCTATTGTAGCCTGGTAGGTCCCATGTAGGGGTCTACGGCGCTGTAACCTATTCCGAATATCTCGGGGTGTTATAGTAGTCATGTTAGTACATTTTGAGATATATGAACTATTTTTAAGCATTTGAAAATGATACTTTTCAAAATGAATGTTTCATGGATGTTTTACCGGAAATGTTTTTTGGGCCGAGACCAAATCGATTCTGAAATAGTTTTATAACTCAGAACTTAGGGTCCAAAAGAGTTTTCTACTTTATAAAATTCTTGTAATGTGGAACTGGGTATGGGCTGAGACCCTAATGTTTCAAAAAGGCTTTCAATTTTTCTAAAACTCCCAAGATTTGTAAAACACTTTACCAATCGTTTACCTACTTTTTTTCCACCTTTCGAGGTTTTGGTTTACTTGTTCAAATGAAACTTCTCGGGAAGTCTTTCGTTGTGTTTGATTTATTGATTATTCAATGTTTTGTCACAGCATAGTTGAGGTGATCTCGGATGGGATAATGGTCGACGTTGCGAGCCATATATGGAAAAAAGAGTTTTTGTCGGATTCTATACATTAAGATTTTGGAACTCTATCGTTTTCCGATGGAATGTTAGTGAAATTGGTGACAAACCGAATTGATATACAGGTGTATTGATGTGGTCAATCATTTGCATAGTTTTCATTTAAAAACTTCGAAATCGTGTGGATTCGAAGGAAATTGTTATCGAATACTTCGCATTAGCGAGCCAGTTTAATTTTTCGAAAATTGATTTTGTGGTCTTACCAAAATTTATGTTTTGAGTTTTGAAATTCTTGAAAGAACTTTCGAAAATTTGTCTTCTTGACGAGACTATGTGATTTCAAACTGGTTTTGAAAACGTGATGGATATACATACACATTTAGTGCATAGTGCATATCATGGTGAACTTATGAATGTGGCTCACAAACTGGATAAGACATCAGTATGGTACGATGAAAAGAGATTCGAACTTTAGTATGGTAGTTGGACTATCCAGGGATGATCGGTTGGTTGAGCAGACAAGAGAAATATGCTGCGTGTTGTACGTTCATGCACATGATGTGATTTTGGAACTTTGGATTTTGTGAAAACAGGACATGTGTGCTATGTGATTCCATTGGTATGGTAGTAGTACGATTTTACCATAGTGATTTTTGAACGATTTCTTTGTATGTGTAGATTTGGGGTTGGTGACCCCATGCCGGTTGTTTTGGATATTGGGTGGTCGTTCCCACTCCATGTATGATTGGATATGTTCGTCGGTTTGTGACTGGTTGTTCGTATGCCGAGGAGTATGTTCACCAGTCGGGTATGTTTATTGAGATCCACTGTATGTGATTAGTGTGTCATTTTGAGAACTTTATTCATTCGTATATCTGATTTCTGTGGTTCTGTGCTGATCGTGTTGGAGCTTACCATGTGAGGGTATTCTAGATTGTTGTTGATCCTTCGTTGGTAACATTGGAGTTTATCATGTTGATGCTATTCTCGATTATGTTTTGACCTCTGGATGGTCATATTGGAGTTTATCATGATGATGATATTTTCGATTGTGTTTTGACCTTTGGATTAGTCGTATTAGAGTTTATCATGTCGATGATAATCTCAGTTAATTTATTGTTTGATCATTGTTGGTGATCATCTGAACGTTCAGATTTTGTGTCGATGTTTCGGGATTCGTTGCCATTGTGTTGGACAGTTGTTTCACAGATGTATCGTGTATTATTGATTTGTAACAGGATTTGAACTTGATTGTGTAATCAGGCAGACAGGATTTGGCACGGATAGATTATTTCATCTGAAGATGATATATTTTTGTTGAGGTTCATGGAATGTGATTGTAAGCATATTGAGGCTTTACAGTGAAGTCACTTGCTAGCATCTCAGGAGATCGTCGACTTTGCGCATTTGTAAGTGTACTGTTTTGGTTATTCGATAATGATGATGATGATTGATCGTTGTTGTGATGGTTTCGGAATATTTTGGTTGAACGGTTTGTTGGTTTTTCTACGACGAATTGCAAGTTTCGAGGACGAAACTTATTTTAAGTGGTGTAGTATGTAATATCAGGAATTTCCACTAGTGTTGTTTAATATTATTTTATCCGAGTTATATTGTACAGCGTGGAATCTGTACAATGTGTATAAAATAAACGAAGGACCAAGATGTCAGTATTGGTATAATTGTCGTATTTGGTTGACAATTGCATTTAAGGATATTGTGTATCATATGGGAATATTATTGGAAGGGGTATATGTATTAAGTGTAACACCCCCAAAACCGTATGGTAATTTTACACGCCGTAAACCCTTTCCGCAAGGATCTACCAGGCTAAGCGTCCATAAACAACCAAATGCTTGCCCGGCCAGGGTCAAACAATATAATAATATAGACTGTTAAGGTCACTTACACATAAACACACAGACCGATGAGGTCACACAAACCTATCAACAGGACTGACTAACAACATTACCCACACAGGGGTTGAAATACAATACAGCGGAAGACTGAATCAACTCTAACAATACAACTAAACTCTACCAACTCTCAACTCTTGATTAGTATCGCAGCTCGTCATCCCCTTGTGCTAATCCTGTGACTGCTCCCCTGAACCTGCATGTACCTGGACGCAGAACAGACATCCACCCCCCGAATACTCGGGGGTTAGTAAAACTCCACTGTTTTACTAGTGCAAGTATCAAACCATACGAAATGTAACAAGCAAATAGCAACTATGAATTTAATACGTAAATCAATTATCAAAATGTTTCCGAGAAGTTTTAGAATTTCGAACTCAAGTAAGAGATATTTGAAAAGGAACACATCATCTCGGGGATTTTTAAAGCAAAAATTCTTTTGGACCTCGAGTCCCAATTTATAAAACCTTTTCGTAAACATTAGGGCCTTAGCCCGATTCTCGTTTCAAAGCATACTGTATAATATATTATTATGAGTCCGAGATCCATATTTAAAATGTTACCCTAACAATCACTGCTACACGATCATTGTTCGTACACATCATGTACCGAACTCCGGAGGCCTCGACGGACCTTACCCGGACCACACACACTGTTCGTACACATCATGTACCGAACTCCGGAGGCCTCGACGGACCTTACCCGGACCACACACACTGTTCGTACACATCATGTACCGAACTCCGGAGGCCTCAACGGACCCTACCCGGCCACAACATCGTTCGTACACATCATGTACCGAACTCCAGAGGCCTCGTCAGACCCTACCTGGATCACACACCTTGTCCGTACACGTCATGTACCGGACTCCAGAGGCCTCGTCCGACCCTACCTGGATCACACACTTTGTTCGTACACATCATGTACCGAACTCCAGAGGCCTCGTCAGACCCTACATGGAACACCCACACATCGACACGAAACAATTCATAATCATTAAATGTCAAGCCAACATTACACTGTGTTGTTGCCCAAAATATTTATCCGAAGATGAATACTGCTGGATGACGGACAACAAACAACAATTGCGGGAGCACTTCCGAGAGAAGGTAAATAATACAGGATTTGCCGGGTTTGTTAGGCCCGGGCTTGAATGCTCTCGCGAGATGTTATTAATACAAATATTCGTGGATACAAGTATTAATGAGAGAAATCTAAATACAATGAGTGTAAAAAGACTCTGTTAATCCGGCTCTTGAGCGAAGCTTGGTGTTCTTCGTCCCTGCCGATAATCTGCTGGATGAGATAGGCCGGGAGAAGTAAGACCGAATCATAGCTGTTGCCAAGAGTTGGAGATAGCCAAGTGCTATATATTTGCTTCTGTATTGCGTGTGAGATGCAAGAATGCCAGAGAGAAAATACAAGTGCAGGGTGCCTTGTATATATAGGGGCTGAGGTGCCTTGTCTCCTAGCGGGCGATCGTCTTTTTGCCATTAATATAATGGGGCGATCGTCCTAAAGGTCACATGGGCAGCCTGCCAAAAGTCCATAAATCTAGCCGGCAGCCAGCTGTGTGGCCCAATGAGGAGCCAGCACGCGTCCGGAAGTACTGCCACAGGCGGTCCCACATCGTTACTTTCGGCGGACTTGTCAGTAGGTGAGGTAGGTGACAGGCTGTGGTCAATGGCCCAAGATTCGCGGATCTTGTCTCGGCCCTTGCACGTGGTGCCAGTCTTGAGGCTCGGCCTTCGCCGACTGGATGGCCATCGGTGGTGATCGACATGAGGCGGTCGTCTCTAGCTGATCATCCGAGGTCGCCATCGGCCAGGTGCTGAGGGTCGGCATTCGGTCGGTCACCAAGGGTCGATCGGCAGATGCCGAGAGAGGTTGGTCACCAAGGGTCGATCGGCAGATGCCGAGAGAGGATCATCCACTAGTCGATCGCCAGGAGTCGGTCGCCGAGTACCGAGAGGCGATCGTATCTGAGGTCGATCGCTCGGCATCGGGACTTGTCCTGGGACCTTCGGTTGGCCGATATAGCTTGTCCGCTGGGTTAAGGCTTGGCCGCCTGGTCGCTGATCGGCAGACCTGCCTTGGACGATCAGCGGTGACTTGGTTGCCCGACCTCCGAGGCGATCGGCGGTCGGAAGGTGTTAATTCTTGACACAACAATTGCCCCCCAGCTTGCTCCTATGTTGAAGACATGGGGCGAGGTGGTTCTTGCTGGTGATCGTGTTCGGATGAGGACGGGCGATCTGAGCTGACTTAGGATTCGGACTTGGGCTATCATGGTCGATTGGCTAGCTATCTTTCGGTCTTGTACCTACAAAAACAACATTGGCCGATCCCCCATGGAAACTTTGGTGGTTTCGCTTTGTTTGAGGAATCGTGCACAGTCGCGGAGATCGATGGACCGACTCCATGACCGTGTCTTGGTGCGCGAAGACATTGAGTGTCTCGTGACTCACTTTATTATGAGGGTCCTCTGTTAGGCTGCGCCTCGCCTCGTATTTAAACGAAGGGCGTGCGGTCTCGGTCTAGAGGAGTCCTTGCGCGGGGCAGCGTCGGATGAATCAACTCCACGCCCGCGGCTTGTTAGCCCTGCTTCCACCTCGGCCAGCCATGGAGATGGCCGACCTCGACGGTGTACGTTGAGACGGGGGTTGTGGCATGTGTCCACTGATTAATGTTGGAGAGCCCTCAGACTACGCCGGCCTCGTATTTAAACGAAGGGCAGGCGATCTTGGCCGAAAGGGACCTTGCATGGCCGAAGCAGCCGGTTCCATCGACTGCCAGGACCATGGCTTTATGATGTGCGGTGGAGGCGATCTTATGCCTTAGTCCGTCATGTTAAATGCTGGACTGTAGACGGCGATCGTGCCCTCCGGGTTGCTGATGATGTAGCGTGATGATCGGCGATCGGGCCGGAAGACTAGTCGATCGTCGCTCGGCTGCCGATCGCTTTATTCGTAGGTCGATATCGGCGATCGGGCGGGAGATCGTCATCCGGGCGCCGATCACGCTGCTCACAGGCTAAGAAGGAACCTTTGCCTGGCCAGAAAATCTGCGGCTCTAGCCCGGAAGGCTGCGTAGGTTGTAGGTTGGTTCTTCGTGAGATGCCTGAACATAGGCGAAAAATCCTGAAATCCTCCTAGGACCGCGTAGAGGGCGGTCTCATCGCTTACGGGCTCGCCGTTGAGGATGATCCCGTCTACCCGGTCGATGTAGTCTGAGTCGGACTCTTCTTCTCCCTGCTTGATTCGCATCATGCGAAGGCGACCTTCAGGCCGGACGACTCTGGTGGCGAAGTGTTCCGTGAAGACGTGCGCCAGCTGGTTAAAGGAGCCAATGGACCGAGGTGGCAATGAGGTGTACCACCGGTGGGCGAGGCCGTCTAGCGTCAGAGGGAACATTCGGCACCGGGTCGCGTCCGATGCCCCACACCCGGTCATGTAGATGTTGAACTTCCTTAGGTGCGTCTGGGGGTCCGATCGCCCCTCGTACATGGGTGTTTGCGGGGGAGCGATCCTGTGCTGCACGGGGGCGAGCTCGATGTCGATCGCGAGCGGCTCGCTTGGCTCGGCGATCGTCTTCACGGCGCCTGCCCCGGATTGCAGGAGCGCCTTCACGTCGTCGAGCTGACGTTGCAATGCGGCAATCGCCGCGGCTCGGCTGCTTGCGGATCGGCTTTGGGAGCGGGGGCCGAGGCGATCGTGTACCGACCTCCGGACTCCGCTGCTGCCGACCTCGGGAATTTGGCGAGCGGGAGCCAGGCGGCTGGATCGCCTTGTGGGAGCCGGGTAGGCCGAGCTCCTGGTGAGGGACTCAAACTCCGTCGTCTCGTAGCTGGGACCGGATCGCCTTGGCCGCTGTGTCGGGTCACTGCCCAGGCGATCGAAGACAGACGTGCCCCGGCTGCCGAGCGCCTCTTCTTGCGGGCGAGAGCCTCCTGGCGATCGCTCGGCCAGTAATGCCTTGAGCTTCCGCTTGGACTTCCGGCGGGAGACCGAGGGGGTGATAGCAGGAGGCGCGTCGAGAGTACTCCGTCGCTCCTGAAGGACGGCTATGGCCTCTTCGATCTGTTCATTGGTTCGGAACTGATCGAGCGAGAGGCTCGGGCCGCCGTCCAGGGACGGTATCGAGCGTCTCTGACCGCGGCGGCTGCCTTCCACCATCGGCTGCGGCTCGGGCCCGGGCCAGGCAGGGGGTTCTGGCCACTGGGCGGCTTTCTTGGACGCGGAGGCGGAAGACATGATTTTTGAAGGATTTCTTTGAAGTGCAGTGAGTGTCACTTCAAGTATCTGCCCCAAGAACAGTGAGTGTTCTTCAGGACGGTAGGTGTAAAAATTCGAGGGTTGGAGGCCCCTTCCTCTAGCGCCAATTGTTGTTGCACAAAATATTTATCCGAAGATGAATACTGCTGGATGACGGACAACAAACAACAATTGCGGGAGCACTTCCGAGAGAAGGTAAATAATACAAGATTTGCCGGGTTTGTTAGGCCCGGGCTTGAATGCTCTCGCGAGATGTTATTAATACAAATATTCGTGGATACAAGTATTAATGAGAGAAATCTAAATACAATGAGTGTAAAAAGACTCTGTTAATCCGGCTCTTGAGCGAAGCTTGGTGTTCTTCGTCCCCGCCGATAATCTGCTGGATGAGATAGGCCGGGAGAAGTAAGACCGAATGATAGCTGTTGCCAAGAGTTGGAGATAGCCAAGTGCTGTATATTTGCTTCTGTATTGCGTGTGAGATGCAAGAATGCCAGAGAGAAAATACAAGTGCAGGGTGCCTTGTATATATAGGGACTGAGGTGCCTTGTCTCCTAGCGGGCGATTGTCTTTTTGCCATTAATATAATGGGGCGATCGTCCTAAAGCTCACATGGGCAGCCTGCCAAAAGTCCAGAAATCCAGCCGGCAGCCAGCTGTGTGGCCCAATGAGGAGCCAGCACGCGTCCGGAAGTACTGCCACAGGCGGTCCCACATCGTTACTTTCGGCGGACTTGTCAGTAGGTGAGGTAGGTGACAGGCTGTGGTCAATGGCCCGAGATTCACGGATCTTGTCTCGGCCCTTGCACATGGTGCCAGTCTTGAGGCTTGGCCTTCGCCGACTGGATGGCCATCGGTGGTGATCGACATGAGGCGGTCGTCTCTAGCTGATCATCCGAGGTCGCCATCGGCCAGGTGCTGAGGGTCGGCATTCGGTCGGTCACCAAGGGTCGATCGTCAGATGCCGAGAGAGGTTGGTCACCAAGGGTCGATCGGTAGATGCCGAGAGAGGATCATCCGCTAGTCGATCGCCAGGAGTCGGTCGCCGAGTACCGAGAGGCGATCGTATCTGAGGTCGATCGCTCGGCACCGGGACTTGTCCTGGGACCTTCGGTTGGCCGATATAGCTTGTCCGCTGGGTTAAGGCTTGGCCGCCTGGTCGCTGATCGGCAGACCTGCCTTGGACGATCAGCGGTGACTCGGTCGCCCGACCTCCGAGGCGATCGGCGGTCGGAAGGTGTTAATTCTTGACACAACACACTGAAATGTACAATCAAGTATGTAAACCAAAACAACACAAATATCATGATCATCACAACGACTCTTAACCAACATAACACACATTCGATACACAATACATTGAACAACCACGTGTACAACCATCTCATATGTACATCGCAATCCTGCACAAATGGCACAACGCCTAACACGTATACCAATATATCACTATTATCACAAAGCCTTCAAATTTCGGAAAACACAACCAACTCAAACGGAACATATTTACGGAGGCAAGCGAAATCGTCATACATATCATACGTAATTACTAGTCGCAGGATACAAGTCGTATAATAAGATACTTGCCTTAATAACCGCTACCAAACGCTCCGAAGAACACGGTTTGACCGGGAAGCTCGGACCCCGAAGAAGACAATGAACGGAAGGGTTCCGACTCGAGTTCTTCACAAGAATTCGACCATAACAACATAAATTCAATAAATCATCGATCATACGAGGAAGAATAATCGTAGAACGCCCGAAAACCCCTCTATGACATTATACCGGACACCTTCAAGGCGTCGGTCAAGAACTCGACCAAAATAACGAATCGATACGATCTGACCATGGGTTAACAAGGGAAATGATACAATACATCCAAATAATCATCAATCCATCACAATCTTAAGTTAAATCGGATTAAACGGACGAAATCGAACAAAATACCCAAAATCCCCAAAATTAGATTTCTAGAAAATCTGACTTGATTCGCTCGATCAAGGGATGTTATAGGATGGATGATTGATGATATGAACTCCAAAACTTCATGGATTTGTTTACCAACAACATTTCTCCATGATAGGAACAACTCCAGCCGCGGAAGAGAAGTGGAAGAAGGAGAAAAATGGCGAGAAAAATGTCTGCTGGGCCTTAAATAGGCTGCACAGTGTGCCGCGGCCCAGCGGGAGTGTGCCGCGGCACAGGCCCAAAAATGGCTCCCAGTGGTCGGCAGTGTGCCGCTCAGCCGGGCGCAGCCGCGGCACCGTCAGATCGGTTTGGCCGAAAAATGCCACAGAGTGTGCCGCGGCCCTGCCAAAGATGTGCCGCGGCCCTACGCAGACGCCCGCCGGCCGGAGCCGCCGATCACTACCGGCCGTGACTCGCCGGAGCCGCCGATCACTACCGCCGTGACTCGCCAAGACTGCCTGGGCCCAGATTGCCCGGCCATGTCGGCCGGGGCCAACTCCGACGGCCCGAACGACCCCGAAACCCAAACCTGAATACGAATCGATGATACGGTTACGACGTACTCGCAAAGACGAATCTAAGAGCTAAGAGAACACACAATTCCGACCACCCGAAGGCTCGGAATCCGACAACGGAAGTAATTACCCAAAACTTTAGGAAATTACGAAAAAGGCCCAAAACGTCCAAAAATCACGATACGCGATCGAAACACCAAACCAAAGCTTGAAACAAGAATAATAACATTAAATGAACTTACGAGAAACTCAAAACAACAGTTTCGGACGAGATTCGCAAGAATCGAACTCAAGTGCGGAAAAGCGTCTAAAAAGCTCGGAACTCAGCAAAACGATACCGAAACGAACTCGGATGACAAAAAGTGCAGAATTAATCATTCTCGAAATGACGAAACGGTCATGAGCGAGTCGTCAAAACGGACTTACGCCAAAAAAAGAAAATTACCGGAAATCGAAATTACGGATATTACATTAAGTATGCTGTAAGTTCGTATTTTGTATGTTGCGACGTTGGACAAGAATAGCTGAAAATGGCTAAGTATATCCTTATTAGTGCATGCCAATTTTCAAGACTAGCGCACGCTATCGTACAGGTTTAGTGCACGCTAATGGTAAAGGATAGCGGACGCTAGTACAGACCAGATCAGAAGGAATCTACGTGTAGACCCGGCCACTTTCGGCGCATGTTCCGACAAGGTCAACGGATGTTTGTTATAAAGGATTAGTGTACGTAAATACATATTGATTAGCGCACGCTAATCAGATCGGTCCAAAGGAATCTTGGCTTTGCAGGTTACTTTCGGCATGTGGCGACATGGGGGCAGGTGCAGACTGTAGCAAGTCAACTATGAGTAGCGCACGCTAAGAATGAAAGTTTGCGTACGCTAAATAGAGTCATTTACGTACGCTATTGCATGGGCATTGCGTACGTAAATCATTGTATGCGAAGGCGAGCCTCTCGATCGTGATAGCGCGGCGCTAACAAAAGACAAGCGCGCACGCTAAGCATGTAACGTACGTTAAATGAGGATGTTAGCGTACGTTAATAATGTACTGTATATATATATGTGCAGTTGGGCATTATTCTTTATTTCGTCCATTCCTTCCTTGAAATCGATAGAGAGAGTTCTTAGAGAGATGTTTGAGGTTCCAAATACTGAATTATGGTGGATTTGATTGTTCCTAACAACATTTGAAGCTTGGAAATGATTGATAATGGATTCAACCTTGTAAATCAATCCATTCCTTCAAAGAGGTAATTACTCTTCACTTTGGGATTTCGTTTTGGATTGTATATGATGTCCTTGAGTTGATTATCGTCATGTATATGAGTTAACAAGTATGATTATGAGATTGGTTGTCGAGTTATGTTGATGTTATTGTTGATATACGGGTATTGATATGATTCGAATGGTTTAGAATTGTGTTGTTTATCTTCAAAAGAGATATGTTGACTAATGTCTTCCTTCAATTCGGGTCTTTGATGTTGTTGGTGGTGGTTTCTTCCTATGATGGTGAACATGGCAACGATTATGAATTCTTAGTATTCATATGTCGATATTGAGGAAGAAGATGATATACGAATATATGACTTGGATTATGAGTTGGATGATTGTTCATATGTTAAAGGATATTGGATTTATTTGTTTTGATAATTATGAACATGATTTCGAAATCACTTAATATTCTTGATAATCGCCATATGTTGATCGGTACCTAAAATGCATGCAACTGCATGTCATTAGCGCACGCTAGTGTTACTGACCAGCGCACGCTACGTTAAGTGATTAACGTGCGCTATGTCAACAGAAAGTGTACATAATTGTGTTATGGTTGTGAGTTCGTAATAGATTGAGTTGGATTGTTCGGACTACTGGTTAGTCGAGATATTGTTGATCCGTTGGGTTTGTTGAATGATTATATCGGGAATTGATTATTATCGAATATGTGTTAATTGATTACTTCAATAGGTTGAGATTATTGCTCGGTGATTAGAACCTTGCTTTGCGGTCGTGTTCGAGAACGTTCGTGAATCGCTATGACTGGGAACCGAGGAGCTTGTAGACGACGACAAGGAATTGATAACGGCTTCAACAATGTCATGTTGGTATCGAGGCAAGTTATTGCTTGGTCAGTTTATAATATTTAATGACTGGTTTCCGTTTCATTCATTTATAATTCGTATAGCAATGTTTATAATCGTAATCACAAGAGATTTGGGATTATAAGTTGTATTCGATTTTTGAGAATTAAATCATAATGTATATGATTTACATTTGTTGTTGGTATACTTGGTATCGAGGATACATCGTGGTATAGACGAAGATATGAATTATCTACCGTCCGTGATATTTTGGACCGTCGAGTATTGAGGATAATGGTTCGTGATGGTTTAGACATCGAGATTACTCTCGAAGGACTCGGGGCAAGTACTCTAATCATTTTTATCATTTGTGTCGATCATGTTGTGATACATTCGAGTATTTTTGTCATCATGCATTTGTGTATTGTTGTTAATATGCATTTGTGCATTGTTTTCGTATGTTCACCTCGTGTTGGTCCGACGGGACCATCGGGGGATCTATGCTAGCGTGCGCTGGATCATCGGACAGGTTTTTCCACCTTGGGTTGGTCTGACGGGATCATCGGGGGATCTAGACAGTGAACGCTGGATCATTGGATTACCATGTGTTGTTGTTGTGCATATGTATATTATGGGTTTACCATAAGTATACATTGTCATTATTGATGTGAGCATATTGACGTTGTTATATGAGTATGAATTTGTAGGTCTTGTGTTAGGACCATGTCCGTATGTTGTATTGATCTGATCTTGGATTAGACTGACGTGATTTCGTCGTGGCATTTCATATCTTGAGGTATGTTCCGTATTTCCTTTGGTATTTGTCTTTTGATGGACAATCGATTATCGTGTTGGGGTTTGACGATGTTATCCGATGGATCAAAATGGTCAGGGCTGGTATTTTTCCGTATCATGAGTTAGTGATGATATTCTGATAATCTTGAGTATTGTTTAAGGAACAATACAGATGTTACGTTTAAGTTTATTGGTTAATCGAGACTAAGAGATGTACAATATGATAATGTTTATTTTGATGAGGATTATTCGAGTTTGGTAAAGTTATGACGGTAAGATTACATTGGTAGTATTCTTACTTAGTATCTCATTGGTATGTAATTATTGACGTGATGTGATGATTATCATTATTGGATATTATGGCTGACCCCGTCGTGGGCTTTGTTTTTAGGTTCTTGGAATATCAAGCTTGTAGCGGTCGTGGAGATATGAGCTTCCCGGAGGATACTGGCTAGGACATGTATTTGTGTGTTGAGTTTCCTGATCAGTTGTTGTATTCCGCTGCTAGAGTATTTTAAATTTTTTGTCTTTTCCCGCTGCGTGATTATTTTTTAAATGGCTTTTGATATCTTGCCAACTAAGTTTTATTTCGTAAAACCGATTCCCTACATCGAGTTTTGGCATTTTGGGCCTTGTGGTTTCAAATGAGATTTTTACGACGGTTTTGATAAACGGATTTTATCTAGTCTTCGAATGTTTTTTTTAGATAGTACCGTCGTTCGCCTCTTAGGCGTTTGTAAATGTTTGTAAATTTTTCTTTCAGCCTTGTGGGTTCCGTCTAGGGTCCCACGCCTCTGTAATATTCCCGGTCGGATCTGGGGGTGTTACATTATTCTCCCGTTTTAGGGGAATGTTGATGTATGTTAACCCTACGTGCGTATAAGTTGTGAGAAAGAGTTATGTATGCTTGATGTGTATGTTGTGGTAAAATACCAAATCGGTCTAGTGGTTTGTTAGTGGTCATGTTGGCATGTATTGATATGTTGTGTTTTCTGTATTTAGCCTGGCAGATCCTCGTGGAGAGGGTCTACGGCGCTATAATATTCCCGGATGGTTTGGGGGTGTTACATGAATAAAGAGAATTTAGATAATATCGAAATTTCTCTTGACACGCATCTTAGTGGACTCGTACATTACGGAATTCGATGTTTGTGGAATAAATTCAAACCAGAATATGAACAACGTCTTGGGAATCTGACGTTGAAAGACCCTGTTTGCCAATTTGTAAGAAAATTAGATGGGAAGCTTCTCCCCGACTCATGGAAGGCGTTTAGGCCGTTTCTGAACGTAAAATCAGAGAAAGATATGAGCCACAATCACTACTGTACGTACGCGTGAGTATCTTTAATTTTTATCGTATGGTGAGATTTTCTGAATAAAAAAGTGATACGCAATAAATGCATTCATTATTCTATTGAGTAGTTGAAGCGTAACTAACGCAATCACAAATTTGTTAAACATTTTTTACCTTATTCTTCTTCTATAAATAAGCATTGTTCTTGTTTCTTTTATTCATCCCTCAAACTTGTACTTTTTCTTTTTTTTTCTCAAATAAGTTTCTTTTCAAAAATGAAATCATCATCTTCCACAAAAAGATTTAACTCAGTCTGCATTTTTGGTGGAGCTAGTTATGGAACAGAGGCATGCTTTACTGAAGCAGCCCACAACTTGGGTCGTACCTTAGGAGAAAAATGCATTCATGTAGTTTACGGAGGAGGAAGTCTAGGATTAATGGGACGCGCTGCTGCTTCTGCCTATACGGAAGGAGTAAAAGTGTTGGAAATAATTCCAAAACCTCTGGCTAAAAGTAAAATCACAAGGGCAACTATTGGAGATGAGTTTAGAGCTGTAAATATGCAAGATCGCATAACTCACATGATGAATAATTCTGACGCCTTTATCACCCTTGCCGGTGGTTTTGGCACTCTTGAGGAACTTTTTCATGTGGTTACAAGAGCCCAGCTAAATGTTCATACAAAACCAATAGGTCTGCTTAATATCAATGGTTTCTTTGATGGTTTACTATCTTTCATCGACTACTCTGCTGAAAAAGGTTTTATTTTTGAGCATGCTAAACGAATCATAGTTGTTGCAACAACACTAGAAGAACTAATCAAAAAACTCATTCAATTTGTTCCTCAATCAGATCCAGCTCTAGCTAATATTTTCTGGATGGAAGATTTTACCGTGAGAAAACAAAAAGTGGATTCATTTCTCTCCCTTTGATAACCCATATCGGACCTCTTGTTATTTTTACTTTCTATTATGTGTAAAAATCGTGCTAAATGATGGCAGCTTAAGGAGTTTCTTTTTTTATCTCTTGACGCGTATCTATTCGCGATTTATGTATTGTTATTTCTATTGCTGTAATTTTTATTATTTGTTTTTAATAAAAGCATTGATGGCAGCGTAAGGCGACTCTTCGGACTTTCCTGAAGCGCATCTTAAAAATTGTGTCATACTTCCGGGTATTTTTTTTGTTGTTTGCCTCGTTTTTTTTTGTTTTGTTTTTTTGCAGATCCACAAAGGCGTTAGCTTAAGCATCAACTTTCATAACAGGGAGTATTCTGCTTTTCTCCTTTGCTTTTTATTATTTTTCTTAAACTGAGGCCAGTTTTTTATTCAAGTTTGGGGGTATGGTGTGTTTTGATTATTTTGATGTGTTTGGTATTTTGGTGTATTTAGATTGGATTATTGTGGTTTTTTTTTTTTTGCTTTTGATATCAGAAATATATGAATTTTTAGATTTGATTATTGTCGGTTTTTTTTTTGGCTTTTGATATCAGAAATATATGAATTTTTTAAACATAAAAAAATCCCTCCAACAATGAATTTGTAATGTGTCTTACTACTCACCTCGGGAGACTTGTTTATAAAATTTTGGTGCGGTAAAATGACCATGGGCTAAACTTGAATTTTCGATGAAATATCAAACTCAATTGTTTCTAATTTTTTTTTCTTTAGTGTGAATTCATAAAAAAATATATTTGAGAACTTGTGAGCTTTTGAGCCGTTGTTTACTTGCTATCATGCAAACTCTCCATTGATTGAGTGCGCTATTTGTGTTGTGAAACTCTAGAATGTGCCGTATCTTACTCAAAACTACAAAGTGTGTGCAAAATAGTGAAAGTGATTTTAGGCGATTTTTTTTTATTTAGCCTTTCAATCTTTTCGGCCTACCCCAAAAAATTATTAATTCCCTCATTAACCCCATTGAGCTTATTGCCTATTTTATTGTTAACCACATACTGAGCTTTCCATCGCTATAAATCCTTTGACCCATACTTGAACAGTTAGGAATTATTTTTTGACAAGGATAAAGATATTTTGTGGTGACATTGGGTGATATATATTGTTGGTAGTGTTGAAAAATGGAAAAAACATTCGCTCCGCTGTTTTTGGGAACTTTGTAACCGGGTGTATTCATGTGACCCATGTTTACATTCGCGTAAAACAGTTACCTTAGATATGAGTATGCATAGAAGCAGCTTGTGTATGTTTTTATCCTAGTAACCGGGTGTATTCATGTGACCCATGTTTACATTCGCGTAAAACAGTTACCTTAGATATGAGTATGCATAGAAGCAGCTTGTGTATGTTTTTATCCTAGTAACCGGGTATATTCATGTGAGTCATAGTTTACATTCGCATAAAACAGATAATAAACAACCCAAGTAATATAGAAAAAAAGGCGAGAAAAAAAATGATTGGTTGAAAAGCAAGAAAAAGAGCTCAGATAAATCGAAGCATAAGTAAGGGGATCGATAGAAAGCTTCATTAAATAGCTTCTAAAGTGCTTACCTGTTGATAAAACTCGATTCAGAATATTTTCTAATTGTTCGGTTTCAAGTCACTTTATCTATATTTTTCTACCCCAACCAAAGAGCCGACATCCACTATACACTTGAGAGAGAGCGATACACTTGCCCGACAAGTTTTATGAATTCCTGCTTTTAATTAAAAGGAAACTTTTTCGAGATTTGACAAACTATAAAAAACTTGGTCTAATTTATCCCTTGAGGTGTAGTAAAATTATTGGTACGTTCAATTGTACCATTTCTGAAGTTTACTTGAGGACAAGCAAATATTCAAGTGTGGGTATTTGACTAATGCATATTTGATCTAAAAATTCATATACAAAATATTCCTTTTCCGGGCATAATCATACTGATTTGTGACTAAAAATAGATGTGTTAAAGATATGTCAAAACATGAGCTAAATGGTCTTTTTACAGATTACTGACATGAAACGTCAAAAAGGACGAAAAACAAGATCAAATCCAATGCCGGGAATTTTCAAGGACAACACGACCATACAACACGGTGCAAACAGGGCCGTTTCTCTCGGCCGTTTCACATACGGCGCAACAAGGGCCGTTTTTTTCGGCCATGTCTTGGGCCGTTTCACACACAGCTGGCATTTTGCGCTGTGTCCTCGCCCGTGTTCCGGAAGAGACCGAGTCACCACAACACGGCGCAAACAGGGCCGTTTCCAGCGCCGTTTTAAGGCAAATCCTTTGTTGAATTTTCCACCTTTGGCCTCTTGTGAGCTCAACCACCATAAATTTTATTTAGGTTCAAAGATCTGAAAAATCAAGACATGCATGATGGATGAAGTGTGAATCAAATAAACAAAGAAAAATCAAGATACTACAACACATATTTTGAATTAAATAATCCATAGTATTCTTGAAAATCACCTATAAAAGGACACCTTCATCCATTGCAAAAATCACTCCTCTTCTTGCTAAGAAATATTCTTTCCTTTTAGAAAGACATCTCTACTATAGTTATGTATTCCATTTTATTAGTTTGAAGTTTTTCCTACATTTAGCTTGTAATTGAAAAGTGCTTGAGCAATAAGCACTTAGTATTTTACGTTCAATTTTTATAAGCTTGTAACCTTTGAACAAGTTTGAAGTTGTATTTTGAAGAATGTTTCTTGCACTTTGATACATCATATTCAAGTAAGTTTTCATCTATTGTCATTAAATTCTAGTAATTAAGAGTTTCTATACATATTATGTATATCAATTATTTCTATTATAATTTTAGTTTGTATAAATCAATGAGTAGCTAATATGTCTCCCTAGGGGAAGGGGGATTTCTATTAGGTTATATATTAAGTATTTGATTGATTTACACTATTTTGTTTAAAAGGGATTAATTGGTTTAAATAGAGATTGATCATATCCTATTTCTACTAATGAAACCTCCTTGATTGATTGTTAAGTGAATTGGAAACATATCTTTTCAATCTATCAAAGTGTTTATCTTGTTATCAACATCTTAAGGTTACAAAAGTAAATAAAACACCTATGAATACGAAAGTTATGAGGTGAAAAGTTGATTACTCGATGAACAATCGTTTTGCTTTTATACTCGTGTAAGTTAATCCATCTACTTAATTAAAAACCTAATTTAATGAACCCGTAATCCCCTAGTTTTTATTAAATCAAGTTCCAACACATTTTAAGTTCTATTCTGTAACACCCCAAACTAGGCGGATATTACAGTGCCATGGACCCCCGACTGGGACCCACTAGGCGAATGAAAACTGATGAATTACACAGGGTAAATGTAGTACCAAACCACATTACAACAATAATTACTCTGATGAGGAGTTTCATACAACACATCCAGGATATTTCAGAATACATGTATATTTTATATGGAGATAAAATATACAACACTAAGTGAAATGAGTATTCGAACGGAATGTCTGCAGCGGAATAAATGAGAGAAACATAAATGACTGAAAAGACTGGGGCCCCCTTCTAGTATCATTGGGACTCCTCGCCGTCAACGTGCTCTCCCTGTGCCTTTGCCTTGCCATGACCTGAAAAACAATATCCCCAAACGGGGTCAGCTATACAGAACAACAATCCTCAAGAGTTGAATAAACACAATCATATATATATGTGTAGTATAAACCACAAGTTCGATCAAAATGAATCGGTTAGATTATAACCCAATCTTGTTGAAAACATACGCAATCAAACATGCTGTATGAATCAACTAACAGTACGGCTCAAAGGGTGGCGCCACACTACGCCCGGGATGGAAATGTGTCCGTGCACAAGCAACCAACGAGTATCGATCGAATACACGTGTGGTCTTGTACCTAATCCGTCTCACATAGCAATCGACTCGTGTGCACAGTCCAATGTGAGGCCAACAACCAACACACGACATAAATGTGCCCGACATGAAAATCCTACACAAACCAACCGGCACGCCAGTATGACCCGGAATGCCACGATATAACAAAAGTGACATCGGAAACGAATAATGACTCACCGAGATGAAATGATAGTGAAATGAATGATAGCTCAATGAAATGATTGGAACCGTCATTCCTTGTGACTGAAGTGATTAATTGACAATGACAAGTTTTGATACGGTTAACACAATGATGAATGAGTTATGACTATGAATGAACAACAACAAAAGGAAATGAATATCCTTTTAACTGAGTAAGAATCAACTTACACAATACCGGTGACAATTATCCTTCAACGAACAACGTCCTAATTGAGTTATCGGTCGCTCGAACAACCTTGAATTATACAATATCAACAACCCGTTCAATATACGAATCAAACACGAATATAACGAACTCAAAACGTCGATATGATTAAACCAAGTTCATTGGGGCATTATATCGAATACGTTGTGGCCAAACTCCGATTGTTTACAATCAAATCTCAATATGCCATTATCAAATCCCCCAAGAAGTGTTTCAAACCAACAAACATCTTTCAAATGATCAATAATCCAAAATGAATATCCGAAAACGTGATTATAACGACAATTAATCGAAAACCCCCAATTTCAACTCGATATTCAAAGTGTTCTTGAATAATCCCTCAATAATCCAATGAATCCTTATACAAACTCATAATCATATACATATCCCTTCATATAACATGATTATAACGTCCAAAACATCATATCTCAACACAAAATCGAAATCCAAGGTGTTGAAGAAATTACCTCTTGAAGATCCAACCACTTCGATCCGATGAACACGAGTTAAAACGAGTATCCAAGCTTCCCAAATGAATGAAGATGATGAAAATTACACACTCAAATGATTGATGATGGCAAAATATCTCCCTCAACCCTCTCTCTCGGATAAAAGAAGAAAAGGGATGAAAATGATGAAAATGTCCCGGTCGGACCCTTATATACTGTCGGAAGTTACGGCCGTAACTCGGCCCTCTTACGGCCGTAACATTCCAGGTCAACGGCCTTACGTCCGTAACCGGCCAACTCGTACGGCCGTAACTCGGCTTCGTCCAAAGCTCGCCGACTTACGGCCGTAACCGCCTCGAGTTACAGGTGCATAACTTGCCTTCGCTAAAAACATCTGCCGACATCCTTACGGCCGCATTCCGCACACCTTACGGCGTAACTCGATGATACGGCCGTATCCGGCCGACTTACGGGCGTAAGCCCTTCATCGAAAATGACCAGCACCTTGCTCGCAGCTGCACGGCCAGATCCGCCAAGCCTTACGGCCGTACCTTCCTCAACTTACGGCCGTATGTCGCAACCCCTTACGGCCGTAAGTCCCCTTGCCCGACAACACCCGAATTTACGAAGATCACTTACGGCCGTATCCAACCCTCCTTACGGCCGTACCTTCGCCTTCGCCAAAATGCCCGGGCACTGCTGACCACGTACGGCCAGAATCGCCGCCCTTACGTCCGTACTGCTCAACTTACGGCCGTATTCAAACCTTACGGCCGTAAGTCCCATTCGCCCAAAATGGCCTCGAAAACAACGAACCCTTGTTACGGCCAGAACCCAAAGTCCTTACGGCCGTAACTCAATGCTGGCCAAGGTGAAAAATCCGATAACTCCGATTCCTCGCTACGACTGATGAATGATCCGACATATCATACGAATGTGAAAGTGAACAAGTCTAACACGAGCCAAAGATGATACTCCCAGTACAAGGCTATCAATCACAATGAAAATGATAATACTCCCGTCTCGATCTATAAACGGAGATGAAATGACGATCGGTAACTGATATACGATTACAACATGCCAACAGTGAACGCAAATGAATGATTCATGAATGATGAGTGATTATTAATGAGTGAAAATTACTGAGTGACAATTACAGACTGATAATTACTGAATGAAAATGAATGAATTACAACCGGGTATTACATACTCCTCCCCCCCTTAAAAAGAGTTTCGTCCTCGAAACTAAGGGCCAAGTGGCCTCTTCGACTCCGTGTCTAGACCACTGAATCTTGACCAAAGGGATCGTCTTGTTTCTCAACTGTTTGATTCGCCGCTCCAACACTCGTACATGACGCTCCTCGTACGAATGATCATCCGCGATCTCGATTTCGTCGAACTGAAGTATGTGACTCGGGTCGGCAACATACTTCCGTAATTGAGAGACGTGAAACACATTATGAATTCGGCTCAATGCCGGAGGTAAAGCCAATCGATAAGCTAACTCGCCTACTCGATCCAAAATTTCAAACGGTCTAATGAATCTCGGACTCAACTTCCCCCGTTTTCCGAAACGGAAAATACCTCGACTCAGGGATACCTTGACCAAAACGTGGTCACCCGTCTCGAACTCTAGTGGTCAACGACGATTATCTGCATATGATTTATGTCGACTCTGAGCTGTCAACATACGACTCTTGATCAAAGCTACCTTCTCCCGGGCGGCTATAAGCATATCGGGCTCGGTGCCGATTGATTCTGACAAGTCATCCCAACACAAAGGAGATCGACAACGACGACCGTACAAGGCCTCGTAAGGTGCCATCTTAATGGAAGCATGCCAACTATTATTATACGTGAACTCGATCAATGGTAGTTGGGCTTCCCAATCGTCCTTCTAATCGAGGACGCATGCCCTCAACATGTCCTCTAATGTCTCAGATAGTCCTCTCTCGATTGTCCGTCCGACCGAGGATGAAAGGCGAGATCGAGATTGAGCCGAGTTCCCATAGCACGATGAATCGATTTCCAAAAATGAGACACAAATCGCCCGTCATGATCGGAAACGATACTCTTAGGAGTACCGTGCAGCCTCACTATCTCCTTGATGAACAATCGGCGCCTTCTCGGGACCCACGTATCCTTGATCTCAAGGAAATGAGCTGATTTAGTTAAGCGGTCCACAATCACCTGCATCGTATTCATGCCACGACGACTCATCGGCAAACTCGTGATGAAATCCATAGAAATGTCTTCCCACTTCCACTGAATAGGAGAGGTTTCAAGATACCCGCCCGGTCGCCGATGTTCAATCTTAACTTGTTGACATGTGTTAAGCATCTCGAAACAAATTCTCGCGACTTCTCACTTCATATTACTCCACAAGAATTTTGTTTCAAGTCCTTGTACATCTTGTCGGACCCCGGATGAATGTAATAAGGGGTAGCATGTGATTCTCTCAAAATAGAGTTTTTCAACTCGTCATTCGCGCAGACGCACAACCGATTCTTAAATCTCAAAAGTCCATCCTCGTGGACTACGAATCCGGGCGTTCCTCGAGCCACATCCTCACGGATGCGCAACAATGCCGGGTCCGAACCCCGATTCTCCCCGATTTTCTCCTCAAGTGACGATGAAATCTCTAACATACAAAGTCGTCCCCGACTCCGCCAAGCTAGACCTTGATCTCGGTCTAAGGAATTCCCGCCAAGCTCCTTCGAATCAAGTTAAACGAGCAAGCATCTACTCCTGCACGGACTTACGACTCAAGGCGTCGGCGACAACGTTCGCCTTGTCCGGGTGGTAAAGGATTTCGATATCATAATCTTTGATTAATTCCAACCACCGTCTCTGTCGCATATTTAACTCCTTCTGAGTAAATATATACTTTAAACTCTTATGATCGGTGAATATCTGACAGGTCACGCCATAAAGATAATGACGCCATATTTTCAAAGCGAACACCACGGCTTCTAGCTCCAGATCATGGGTCGGATAATTAACCTCGTAAGGTCTCAATTGCCGTGAAGCATAGGCAATAACCTTTCCATTCTGCATGAGCACACATCCGAGACCCTGTCCGGACGCATCACTATAAACCACAAATCCCTCCATCCCCGTCCCCTGCGGCAAGGAAAGTACAGGCGCTGACATTAACCGGCTCTTGAGTTCCTCAAAACTCCATTGACACGCATCGGACCACGTGTATTTCTTATCCTTTCGCAAAAGGTTCGTCAAGGGTTGAGCGATTTTAGAAAAACCTTCCACAAACTGCCGATAATAACCGGCTAATCCGAGAAAGCTTCGGATTTCCTTAACATTCTTTGGAGGTAACCAATCTCGGATAGCCTCTGTCTTCTGAGGGTCGACACGAACTCCGTCTGATGAAATTACATGTCCGAGAAACGTCACTTCGGACATCCAGAACTCACACTTGGAAAACTTTCCATAAAGTTGCTCTCGTCTCAACACGTCGAGCACTTGATGAAGGTGAAACTCATGTTCCTCCTGGTCACGAGAATACATCAAAATGTCATCGATGAAGACAACAACAAACTGATCCAAAAAGTCGATGAAAACCCGATTTATTAACTCCATGAAGACCGCAAGTGAATTAGTCAATCCAAACGGCATGACCACAAACTCATAATGACCATAGCGTGTTCGAAACGCCGTCCTCGCGATATCCGACTCTCGAATCCGTAACTGGTGATAGCCAGATCTTAAGTCGATCTTGGAAAATACTGAAGCTCCCTGAAGTTGATCTAAGAGATCATCAATACGGGGTAAAGGATACTTATTCTTGATCGTCACCTGGTTCAATTCCCGGTAGTCAATACACAAGCGGAACGAACCATCCTTCTTCTTGACAAACAACACTGGTGCTCCCCACGGGGACGCACTTGGATGGATATAACCTTTCTCGAACAACTCCTCAAGTTGGTTCTTTAATTCCTGCATTTCGATCGGGGCCATACGGTACGGTGCCTTCGATATCGGGGACGTACCGGGCTCCAACTCAATCGTGAATTCCACATCTCTCTGTGGAGGTAAACCAGGTAACTCGTCTGGAAAAACGTCGGCATATTCCCTTACTACCGAAATATCCGACAACATTACTGATGATTCCTCGGTTTTGGTCATATAGCACCAATAATCAACACATCCCTGACTGAGTAATCGCACTGCTTTCATCAAATTAATGACCTTAGCAGAACAGCCGAGATTACCTCCCTGAAACACACATTCAACCCCATCGTCTGAAATGATAGTGATCATATGCTTACGGACACTAATGATGGCATCATGACGATCCATCCAATCAATACTCAAGATGACGTCGTCCCTCGACAAATCTACTACGATTAGGTCCGCTGGCCATACACGACCATGAAACTGAATCGGACAATTCTGAGTCTCACGATTACCGATAATTCGTCTACCATCAGGTAGGCCAATGACATAAGGCTCACAACTAGTAGCACTACCCAGACGTAGTCTACTCAAACATGACTCGGAAATGAATGAATGCGATGCACCAGTATCAAAAAGGGTACACACAGGCTGGGATAGAATATCGAGTGTACCTGAGATCATTCGGGCCTCTGGATCATCGGTCTTCTTCATCTCGTAAATTTGGGGCTTGCCGGCCCCCGAACCAGACGCTCCCGTCTGATAGCTCTTGGCTCCGCCTTTGTTAGCTCCTGTCGTCTTAAACGATGCTGACTGAGTGGCCTGATTCTGCACCTTTGAATGTCCTGGGGCCTGAGATGACGCCGGTGTTGGGATTCGGTGCCTAAAACGATGGCCCAGCGGAAGCGGTAAAACGAAAATTAATTCGATCCGAATCCCTACGAGGATCGATCGAGCTACGTATATACGAATATATAAACGAAAAGCAAGAGTCGTAAGAAACTAACCCTCGAAGTCCGTTGATTAAATGGAAACCTTCTCTTGAGCTATTCCCCAAGCTTTAGTTGATCTCTACGTATCCGATCCGCTCCAAGCCCTTGAACGATCCAACGCCGAAAGCACCGCGTCTCTACTTGCCACGCGCCGGAAAAACGACCGGAATAACAACACTTGATTAACCTCTAAGGTTACGGCTAGAATCAAATGATGAAGCTTTTATTATTACACTCTAAGTGTATAATATATCTCTCAATAATTTTCTCTCAATTTTTCTCCAAGAAAAATGAAGAGGAAGTGAATGAAGAAGTTGAAGAATAAGTGTTAAACTCAAAGTCTATCTTTCTCTCTCTCAATACTCACGTTGGAAGGCTTGTCAAACAAGTGAGGAGAGTCTTCTTTTTATGCTCCATAAAATCCTCCCAAATCAAGACTAAATAATTAAATGAATTAATTAAAAGATCTTGTTCCCTTGATACTTCAAGTCTTCCACCAATTAAGGTGGAGACTATGACCAAAGGAAAGAGGAGGGAAAATTGGATGGCCATCTAGAAGGAGCCGGGACGAGTTCGGTTCGTTTTGGACTCCCGTGAGTCCAAACAGATAAACTCCTATTCCGTTCCGATGTATTTGTGTCATTTAATTAATCCAATTAATTAAACATATCAAATACAAAATAACATAATTAATTTCTCCAAGAAATAATTATATTTATGAATTAAATTAATCACCCGGTGATATATTTAATTCATTAGGCCGTATATCAATTTATCCAATAAATCGATTTAGACATCTAATGTCTCAAATTTAGATATCCAATATCTAATATTCATAATGAGAGAATTAGCTTTATTTATTCCGTCGTCAATCCTATTGCGCGACTCGGTAGGTCCGTCTCAGTCAGCAATGGGAGGAACCAAAGAGTAGTAGCACCACCTAGCCACTGGCGCCTACACTGCACTTAACCGAGAACGAATGATTGGGATCATTCAAGAACCATTCTCCGTGAATACCGATACGTATAAACCCTTCTTTCAAATGTCCCGATCAAGTTATAAAGTCACGATCACCAAACCCTATCTCGTACTTGACGCTATGCATGCGTTAATGCAAATCGAGATCATCGAGCTCTCGTATCTAATACAACTAGCTCCAATGCTTTGGCCAAAGACTTATGATCTCATCTCGCCAATAACCGCAGACATATAACCCGCTCACTAACGGGAGAAAGAATTCTATCTTGGTATTTCGCAGGACTGCTACTTGCCCGTCAAGATGCACGCCGAGGTTGACCCCCACCTTCCGGTTTACAGGTTCGAACTACTCTAATGAAAATCTTGACGTCACAAGCACATCCCTACTAAATCCTCAAGTCGAAGGTTCACGAATACCTATCACAACCTTTCGATTCCGTCATTGACTGTCCCGGAGTGAAATCCGTGTGACGAATCAAGGGTGAGTCGGTTCGAGTATACTAATCCAATTAACATACCTATAACGTGTGCTCCCACTAACCATTAGTGTTCGACAGGCACTCTCCATGTCAAAGAACACGTCATACAAGTCTTCACATAAACTTAACGCCCAGTCAAGTTTCATCGACTTGCGAACGATTAAGTATTTGAGCTATAACCTTTCCAGTGCCGACCCCCTTATCCAATAATAAGTGGAACGTTTTGCTATCAAATACACGGACTAGTTTCTATATGTTTATTTACGAGTTAGGAATGCCAGTAACTACCAGTAAATAAAGAAACATTCATTTGCCTTATATAAATGGTTTACATAATAACAAGTACAATGCCCTCACTCAACATCCTCTGAGTGGCATTCGAGGGCATACTCCTAACAGCCGGAGTGGGTTTAGAGTCCCTTTGGCAAAAACGGGCCCTATGCCCAGCAATTCCACAGTTATGGCATGTGACAGTCTGCTTCGGACATTTGGTGCTGAAATGACCCTGTTCTTCACAGTTGAAATAGGTGACGGCCGAACTGGCCGCTCAAGACTGAGATTCCGCGGGTTTAGGCGCCATAGGAGGTCGCTCAGAAAAGGTAGAGCCCGCCCGTGGTTTCTTGAAAGTGGCCTGACTGCCGTCAGACTGATTACGGTTCTTAGACTTCTTGCTAGCAGATGAAGGTTGTTGCTTAGCAATCTCCTTAGCAGTAAGCTCGTAAGTAAGAGCTTTCTCAATGATTTCGGCCAACGTGGTGCAATTATGATTAAGCAACTGTAGCCGCATAGGAGGTTTCAGCCTCTTGCTGAAATACTTGATCTTGTCCGCCTCAGAGTGAATGATAGATGAGGCGAACGGAAGAAGTTCCTAAAATTTTTCGGCGATGACAAGAACATCGTCGTCCGCTAAGTGGTCGGGAGTGAGTAATTCCGACAATTTAGCCTCCCTGAGTGGGGCTGGATAATACCTCTCCATCATGAGAGTTTTGAACTGATCCCAAGTACATGATCCTTCGGTGGGCCTCAACGACAACCACCAAGAATGAGCGCTCTTACCCAGATAGTAAGCCGCAACTGAAACTTTGTGTCCTTCGGGACACTCTACCATCGCAAATAGCTTCTCGAAGTGTTCGAGCCAATGAACAATATCCGCCGGCTCAGATGAGCCTTCAAAAGTAGGTGGCCTTTGGCGAGAGATGTCGCCGATGATACTGCTCACATTCCTCTCTTGCCTCTGAGGTGGCGGCGGAGGAGCCTGTTGATTTTGATTAACTGAATTGTGCATCGTCTCCATAAGTTGTGCCATCTGCTTCATTTGGGCCATCATGCCCAGCATAAAATTAAGTGGGTCAACCCGAACACCTTCTGACTGAGCCGTGTCCCGGGTACGACTCCCCGATAGTGAATGATCACGTCCAGGTGAATGAGTGGCAGCGTCGCTGCTCGATGAATTAGCATTATTTCTCGCATTCGCACGTGTATTTACACGAGCTCTCGGGATTCGGCCTGCACCGCGGCCTCGTCCTCCTCGTCCTCTGCCAGCTCTTTCAATACTGAAGTGGAAAGTCACATAATGATTATATCTCTCGCATGAATATTACATTATGATTATGACATGAGATGATGAAAATGAGCATACGCTCTAACACAGTGATTACATGAATGATTAACCGGGGTGACATGATTATCTGATGAAATTATTTAAATGATTATCTTGAACAAGTTAACAAGATTAATTATATGATCTTCCAAATCAACAACTGAGTAATGAAATGAATTGAGTGATTAGTGCGTTAAAATGACCAACCTGGTCAAAAATGAAAATGATGTTTGAGGATTGTTAACTGCTGAATTATGAATGAATGATTATTGCCAGAAATTATACCCTGGCTATAGAAATCTTACAGTTCTTGGTCTGATTGGCTCGGATTCGCACAGTCACACGTGACGCGAAAGTCCAATGATACTAGTCCGATGACGATGATTTCAAATGAGACATGACTCGGAAGGTAGTATTCAAAACCACTCTCCGATACCAACTCGTAACACCCCAAACTAGGCGGATATTACAAGGCCATGGACCCCGACCGGGACCCACTAGGCGAATGAAAACCGATGAATTACACAGGTAAATGTAGTACCAAACCACATTACAACAATAATTACTCCGATGAGGAGTTTCATACAACACATCCAGATATTTCGTAATACATGTATAATTTATATGGAGATAAAATATACAACACTAAGTGAAATGAGTATTCGAACTAATGTCTCAGCGGAATAAATGAAAGAAACATAAATGACTGAAAAGACTGGGGCCCCCTTCTAGTATCATTGGGACTCCTCGCCGTCAACGTGCTCTCCCTGTGCCTTTGCCTTGCCATGACCTGAAAAACAATATCCCCAAACGGGGTCAGCTATACAGAACAACAATCCTCAAGAGTTGAATAAACAGAATCATATATATATGTAGTATAAACCACAAGTTCGATCAAAATGAATCGGTTAGATTATAACCCAATCTTGTTGAAAACATACGCAATCAAACATGATTTATGAATCAACTAACAGTACAGCTCAAAGGGTGGCGCCACACTACGCCCGGGATGGAAATGTGTCCGTGCACAAGCCACCAACGAGTATCGATCGAATACACGTGTGGTCTTGTACCTAATCAGTCTCACGTAGCAATCGACTCGTGTGCACAGTCCAATGTGAGGCCAACAACCAACACACGACATAAATGTGCCCGACATGAAAATCCTACACATACCAACCGGCACTCCAGTATGACCCGGAATGCCACGATATAACAAAAGTGACATCGGAAACGAATAATGACTCACCGAGATGAAATGATAGTGAAATGAATGAAAACTCAATGAAATGATTGGAACCGTCGTTCCTTGTGACTGAAGTGATTAATTGACAATGACAAGTTTTGATACGGTTAACACAATGATGAATGAGTTATGACTATGAATAAACAACAACAAAAGGAAATGAATATCCTTTTAACTGAGTAAGAATCAACTTACACAATACCGATGACAATTATCCTTCCACGAACAACGTCCTAATTGAGTTATCGGTCGCTCGAACAACCTTGAATTATACAATATCCAACAACCCGTTCAATATACGAATCAAACACGAATATAACAAACTCAAAACGTCGATACGATGAAACCAAGTTCATTGGGGCATTATATCGAATACGTTGTGGACAAACTCCGATTGTTTACAATCAAATCTCAATATGCCATTATCAAATCCCCCAAGAAGTGTTTCAAACCAACAAACATCTTTCAAATGATCAATAATCCAAAATGAATATCCGAAAACGTGATTATAACGACAATTAATCGAAAACCCCCAATTTCAACTCGATATTCAAAGTGTTCTTGAATAATCCCTCAATAATCCAATGAATCCTTATACAAACTCATAATCATATACATATCCCTTCATATAACATGATTATAACGTCCAAAATATCATATCTCAACACAAAATCGAAATCCAAGGTGTTGAAGAAATTACCTCTTGAAGATCCAACCACTTCGATCCGATGAACACGAGTTAAAACGAGTATCCAAGCTTCCCAAATGAATGAAGATGATGAAAATTACACACTCAAATGATTGATGATGGCAAAATCTCTCCCTCAACCCTCTCTCTCGGATAAAAGAAGAAAAGGGATGAAAATGATGAAAATGTCCCTACGACCCTTATATATCGCCGAAAGTTACGGCCAGAACTCGGCCCTCTTACGGCCGTAACATTCCGTGTCAACGGCCTTACGGCCAGAATCGCCAACTCAGACGGCCGTAACTCGCTTCGGCCCAAAGCTCGCCGGCTGCACTTACGGCCAGAATCGCTCCTGAGTTACGGGCGTAACTTGCCTTCGTCAAAAACATCTGCCGACATCCTTACGGCCGTACCCGCACACCTTACGGGCGTAACTCGGATGATACGGCCGTATCCAGCCAGACTTACGGGCGTAAGCCCCCTTCGTCGAAAATGACCAGGCACCTTGCCTGCAGCTTACGGCCGTATCCGGCCAAGCCTTACGGCCGTACCTTCCTCGACTTACGGCCGTATGTCGCAACCCTTACGGTCGTAAGTCCCTGCTTGCCCGACAACACCTGAATTTACGAAGATCACCTACGGCCGTATCCAACCCTCCTTACGGCCGTAACTCGGCTTCGGCCAAAATGCCTGGGCACTTTGGACCACGACGGCCAGAATCGCCAAACTTACGGCCGTACCTGCTCAACTTACGGCCGTATTCCGAAAACTTACGGCCGTAAGTCCCATTCGTCCAAAATGGCCTGAAAACAACGAACCCTTGTTACGGACGTAACCCAAAGTCCTTACGGCCGTAACTCAATGCTGGCCAAGGTGAAAAATCCGATAACTCCGATTCCTCGCTACGACTGATGAATGATCCGACATATCATACGAATGTGAAAGTGAACAAGTCTAACACGAGCCAAAGATGATACTCCCAGTACAAGGCTATCAATCACAATGAAAATGATAATACTCCCGTCTCGATCTATAAACGGAGATGAAATGATCATCGGTAACTGATATACGATTACAACATGCCAACAGTGAACGCAAATGAATGATTCATGAATGATGAGTGATTATTAATGAGTGAAAATTACTGAGTGACAATTACAGACTGATAATTACTGAATGAAAATGAATGAATTACAACCGGGTATTACATATTCATTATATTTACTAGTATTAAAAATAGTAGTATTAAAAATAGTAGTATTAAAAATAGTCTTATTAAAAATAGTCTTACTAAAAATAGTCTTATTAAAAATAGTCTAGTTTATAAATAGTGCATTAAAAATTTAGTTGTTTTGATAGCTATGAACATGATTTTGAAATCCCTTAGTATTCTTGATAATCTCCATATGTTGATCGATACCTAAAATGCATACAACTGCATGTCATTAGTGCATGCTAGTGTTACTGACTAGTGCACGCTAAAGGAAGCGACTTAGCGCACGCTACGTTAAGTTATTAACGTGCGCCATGTCAACAGAAAGTGTACATAATTGTATTATGGTTGTGAGTTCGTAATGGATTGAGTTGGATTGTTCGGACTAGTGGTTAATCGAGATATTTTTGAGCCGTTGGGTTTTTTGAATGATTATATCGGGAATTGATTATTATCGAATATGTGTTAATTGATTACTTCAATAGGTTGAGATTATTGCTCGGTGATTAGAACCTTGCTCTGCGTTCGTGTTCGAGAACGTTCGTGAATCGCTATGGCTGGGAGCCGAGGAGCTTGTAGACGACGACAAGGAATTGATAACGACTTCATCATCGTTGTGTTGGTATCGAGGCAAGTTATTACTTGCTCAGTTTATAATATTTAATGAATGGTTTCCGTTTCATTCGATTATAATTCATATAGCAATGTTTATAATCGTAATCACAAGAGATTTGGGATTATAAGTTGTATTCGATTTTTGAGAATTAAATCATAAGGTATATGATTTACATTTGTTGTTGGTATACTTTATCGAGGATACATCGTGGTATAGATGAAGATATGAATTATCTACCGTCCGTGATATTTTGGACCGTCGAGTATTGACGATAATGGTTCGTGATGATTTAGACATCGAGATTACTCTCGAAGGACTCGGGGCAAGTACTCTAATCATTTTTCGATCATGTTGTGATACATCGTGTATTGTTGTCATCATGCATTTGTGTATTGTTGTTAATATGCATTTGTGCATTGTTGTCGTATGTCCACCTCGTGTTGGTCCGACGGGATCATCGGGGGATCTATGCTAGCGTGCGCTAGATCATCGGACAGGTTTTCCCACCTCGGGTTGGTCTGACGGGATCATCGGGGGATCTAGGCAGTGCACGCTGGATCATTGGATTACCATGTGTTGTTGTTGTGCATATGTATATTATGGGTTTGCCATAAGTATACATTGTCATTATTGATGTGAGCATATTGACGTTGTCATATGAGTATGCATTTGTAGGTCTTGTGTTAGAACCATGTCCGTATGTTGTATTGATCTGATCTTGGATTAGACTGACGTGATTTCATCATGGCATTTCATATCTTGAGGTATGTTCCGGATTTCCTTTGGTATTTGTCTTTTGATGGACAATCGATTATCGTGTTGGGGTTTGATGATGTTATCCGATGGATCGAATTGGTCTGGGCTAGTATTTTTCCATATCACGAGTTAGTGATGATATTCTGATAATCTTGAGTATTGTTTAAGGAACAATACAGATGTTACGTTTGAGTTTATTGGTTGATCGAGACGAAGAGATGTACAATACGATAATGTTTATTTTGATGAGGATTATTCGAGTTTGGTACAGTTATGACGGTAAGATTATATTGGTAGTATTCTTACTTAGTATCTCATTGGTATGTAATTATTGACGTGATGTGATGGTTATTATTGTTGGATATTATGGCTGACCCCGTCGTGGGCTTTCTTTTTAGGTTCTTGGAATATCAAGCTTGTAGCGGTCGTGGAGAGATGAGCTTCCCGGAGGATACTGGCTAGGACATGTATTTGTGTGTTGACTTTCCTGATCAGTTGTTGTATTCCGCTGCTAGAGTATTTTTAATTTTTTGTCTTTTCCCGATGCGTGATTATTTTTTAAATGGCTTTTGATATCTTGCCAACTGAGTTTTATTTCGTAAAACCGATCCCTAAATCGAGTTTTGGCATTTTGGGCCTTGTGGTTTCAAATGAGATTTTTACGACGGTTTTGATAAACGGATTTTATCTAGTCTTCAAATGTTTTTTTTAGATAGTACCGACGTTCGCCTCTTAGGCGTTTGTAAATGTTTGCAAATCTTTCTTTCAGCCTTGTAGGTTCCGTTTCGGGACCCACGGCGCTGTAATATTCCCGGTCAGATCTGGGGGTGTTATAGAATATGGTATCGGAGCATAGGTTGAGAAAACCTAGGCAGTTGGGTCGAGTCGAGTCGTGTTTTTGTCGTGTCATTTGAGTGGTCGATTTGACTAATGTTGGAGCCCTGGGTTTTTGTTGTTCACTCGGGCTTGTGCGTTATGTGATTTACCAGTGTAGTACTGGGGTTGTTGTAAACTTTTCGAAATGGTGTTAACATGTTTCTTCCGATAGAGCTGTGTTCTGTTATCGGGTTGAATTGAGTTTGCAAAATGTGTGTTTTGAAAATATCTGTGTCGAGTATTTTCTAGAGCTGAGACATGTGCCAGTGTCACGGGGTATCGTCGGCTTCGCGATCTGTAAGTATTTGGATTTTTGATTTCCATTGAGATTTATTGCCATTCTAAGTCGATATGTTTTGAGATTAAGAGATATATTATACGTCACAGTTTGAGGTGACGGAGTTTGGACAGGGTTAGATATCTTGAGAAACTATTGTTGTGTGGCGATTTATACGCCTCGACTGCGATCGGCATAAGGGCCGAGCGACCAAGCCAGCATCAAATAATCCAAGGCAGACTTGCCAAGCCAAGAGTCCAGACCAAGGTCAGATACCGAGCGATCGACGTCCAGGGCGATCGCCTCTTGGCACCTAGCGGTCGACTCTGGTGCCCGACCAAGGACGACCGTCCTATGCCATGTGTAAGGACATCATCCGTCATATCTACGAAGACCGGATCTCGGAGCGAAGACCCACGTGCAGATCCACGAATGGCGCCACGGATTAAGGATCTTTGACTGCAGCCCATCAATAGCTGTCAACGACAAGGATTGCCTCACCTACCGACAGACCCGCCGAAAGGTCCTAGGTGGGACCTCCCAAGACAGCGACATAGGACGCATGTTGTCTTCTCATTGGTTCGCACAGCCGGCTGCCAGCAGCTGCTGTGGAGTTCAAGGAGACCAACCCATGTGCTAAAGACGATCGCCCGCTTATTATAATACAGTAAAGGCGATCACCCAGCTACCTCGACTCCTATAAATAGGAAACCTCCAGCAACTGGAAGGAGGTTCGGTTCAGAAATTATTTCCATACGGGAGTTCAGCTAATTCACACAGTGAGAGACACTCGATTTCTCACAGTTAACACAGCACTCCATCGTTGTTACAAGAACTCACAGAGCATCAACTCTAGTTCTTCCGGCAATCATCAGCACTCAAGAGCTAGATAACTAGGGTCTTTACACTCATTGTAATTGTACTCTAACATTAATATGTGTACTCCCAAGTATTCATTTTAATAATATCTTGCGAGAGCATTCAAGCCCGGGACTAACAACCCCGGCAAATCTTGTGTTATTTACATTCCCTCGGACGTGCTCTCGCATTTTGTTTGTTACTCATCCATTCTAGCAATCCCTTCCGAATAATATTTTGGGTAATGACAATTAGCGCTAGAAGGAGGGCTCTACCTTCATTTTCATTCCGACCGTTTCGAAGAACACTCACTGTTCTCCAGAGCATATACTTAAAGAAACACTCATTGTTCTTCAAAGAAAAACCTTCAGAATAATGACGTCTGCCACCACTTAGAAGAGAGCCACTCTCCGATCCGTCGGACGTCTTATTCCGGCTCAACCCGAGCTCCAACCTACGGTAGAGGGTAGCCGCGGTGACGCGAGACTCTCAACCCCGCCCCCGAGGGACGGCCCTAGCCTCTCACTCGACCAGTTCCAGACCGCGGAACAGATCGAGGAGGCCATGGCCATCCTAATGGAGCGACGGAGAGCATGCGAAGCGCCCGCTATAACCCCCTCGGCCATCCGCCGCGCGGGCAAGCGGAAGCTCAAGGGGTTACTTGTCGAGCGATCGTCAGAAAGCCCTGATCCATGAGGAAAGGCTCTCGTAAGGCGGGACAGTTCAATGTTCAGCTGCCTAGGAAGCGATCCATCGTGGCGACCGGGGCATTCTGGCCCCACCCACGAGACGGCGGAGTACGAATCTGTCACCAGGAGTTCGGCATACCCAACTCCCAATCAAAATCAGGTCGACCGTTTAGCTCCCATTCGCCGAAGAATCGAGCCCCGCGGCAAAGACATCATCTACAGCAGAGCCACGGGATCAGTACTTGGTCGCCTCGGCTCCCGCTCCGAGCGCCTAGCCGCGAGCAGCTAGGCCACGGCGATGGCCTCTATGCAATGCCAGCTCGACGAGATGAAGGCACTCATGGAAATTGGGGCAGGCGCCAGTAGAAAGATCACCGGACCGAGTGAGCCACTCGCGGTCCACATCGAGCTTGCCCCCGTGCAACCAAAGATCGCTCCTCCTCAAACGCCTTTGTATGATGGGAGATCGGACCCCGAGACTCACCTAAGCAAGTTCTGAATCTACATGACCGGATGCGGGGCATCAGACGCGACGAGATGCCGAATGTTCCCATTGACATTGGGCGATCTTGCCCATAGGTGGTACATCTCTTTGCCACTGTGCTCTATTAACTCTTTTGAGAAGCTGGCGAACGACTTCACATCATACTTCGCCGCCAAGGTCGCTCGGCCAGAAGGTCCTCACCGCATGATGAAGATCAGGCAGGGGGAAGACGATTTCGATGCGGATTATATCGACTGGGTGGATGAAATAGTCCTCACTGGCGAACCCATAAGCGACGAGCTCGCCCTATACTAGGTCCTGGGGGGATTCTATGGTCATTCACCCATGTTTAGGCACCTCACGAAAAACATCCCCCCGACCTACGCGATCTTCCGTGCCAAGGCTGCCGATTTTCTAGCTAGGCAAAGCATGGTTCTAAAAAACGCTAGGCGCTAGGCGTTCGGATTGCTAATGCCTAGCGCCCAGAGGATTACTCAGGGATTAATCGGGGATTAATCGGACTAGGCGGATTTATTTTTTATTATTATTTTAATCATTTTTATATATAAAAAATTATATATATGTAAAATAATTAAAAATAATTAAAATTTAACCATTTTAACATATATATAATCAATTATATATTAAATTTGAAATACTGATATAGATATTAATGAGTCCATATTATCCATAATATCTCAATTTAGGAATTTGTAGTACTATTAGAACAAAATAAAAAACAAAAAAGTATAACCGCCTAGGCATCCGCCTAGTCGCCCACGTAGCTAGGAAATTTGAAACGTTGATATAGGTATAAAGTAGTCCAAAGTATCTTAGATTGCCTTCATAGGTCCCCGCAGCCAGCCTAGACGATCGATTCATTACCCAAACGCCTAGTACAAGCGCCTAGGCCATAATCGGAACGGCAGAGAACCTTCTAGGGATTAATCGGAGGATTAATCGGCCTAGGCGGGGATTTTTAGAACACTGAGGCAAAGGCTGCTCACCCTTCGCCTAGGTGAGGGGACGCCGCCTCCTGTCCAAAAGACGGCGATCGCCAAATCCAACAAGGCGGTCGCCAAGCCACCCGGAGATTCCAAGGCCTTCGAGGATGTGGAAGCCCATCTCCTCCACAACATCAACCGAACTTCGGCCCACATTTTTTACGCCATCAAAAGGCGTGAACCGCTAAGCAAGCCAAAGGCGATAAGGGACAACGGTCATTTGGGCCACAATAAATTTTGTGCTTACCACAAGAGTCCCGGTCACAGCACCAACCAATGCTGCGACCTCCTCAGACAACTCTGGAGATTGTTCGAGGAGGGCAAGCTGGACAATTTATTGGCTTAGCCGGAGCCCCGTCAATCTCCCAAACCGGTCGCCAGAGTCGAACGCGACAGGCCGGAAGGCTCATACGAGTCGACCCCCCGATTAACCTCGGCAGCCGGATCTATATGCTTCAATCAAGAGGTGGGAACTTCGTAAGTCTTTCCCCGATTCCCACCACGTCAAATCAAAGGCTACTGCCAGAGTAACGCCTCGAAAAAGAGGATGACTCGCTCGCCCTCTAAAATTCGTCATCTAACATGATGGACCTAGGCAAGCGATCGCCTCCCTCAGCACAACGTATACCGTCTAGGATCGCCATCTAACATGATGGTCCGAGGTAGAAGAGTGCCGCCATGGTCGCGAAGGTCGACGAAACCGACGATCCGTCCATCCAAGGTTCCTTTGGGCAGAGGTCGCTCGCCCTTCGTTTAAATACGAGGTGGGCGTAGCCGAAGTACCCTCCAAAAACAAATCAGAGGATGACTCGCTCGCCCTCTAAAGTTCGTCATCAACATGAAGGACCTAGGCAAGCGATCGCCTCCCCTTGCACAACGTATACTGTCGAGGATCGCCATCTAACATGATGGTCCGAGGTAGAAAAATGCCGACATGGTTGTGGAGGACGATGGAACCGTTCTCTGTGACCGTGTGTTGGCCATTAAGTATATAAGATACTGCTTGGAAAGTGTTTGAAATAACAATTGTACGGTTTTCAAATCTGAGTGCGTACGGAAGTCTTTAATACAGTAAGTTGCTGAGGATACAGCAACTAAGTGTGAATTGTATACTTAAATAATCACAATTAATAAAACAATAAAGGCAGAAGGTAAATAACACAATATTTAAAGTGGTTCGAGGTAAACCCCTCTACGTCCATTGGTCCTCCACACAGGAGTAAAAAGTTTATTATAATTACTGCGTACACAACTACATAATTATAACCAAACCTAATCAGTATATCGTTCACACAAATTGATATAAAGATCTTAGCTTTCAACCGTTCACATAGATTGATTTGAGCTAACACGTGACTGGCTTCTTCACACACAGTTCTAAGGCTTTGTCTTCTTCAATGCAAGTCCGTCACACACAGTTCGGGAAGAGCAAGGATTCTCAGTCCATACAGGGCTGATAAGTTTGTTCAGGGGTTAGAATAATATTTGAACAACAGCTTTGACTTTATGAGCTTATAGCTGATGATGTGTTGTTCACGGTTTGAGCACTGTATATCTCTTCTATCAGAATTAGGGGTGGCAAAATATACCGAAATGCCGAAATACCGTATTTACCGTACCGAAAAATTACCGAAAATACCGAAAATTTTGGTATATCGAATTTTCGGTACTATATGGTACCGTACCGAAAATTTTCGGTACGGTAACGGTATGAAACTTTTTTATTTTCGGTATTTCGGTATATACCAAAATACCCAAAAAATCGGTATTTCAATATATATATATATTGGTATATCAATATTTTCGGTATTTTACTTGTTCGGTATTTCGGTATATATCGGTATATCAAGATTTTTTCGATATTTTGATAATTCGGTATTTCGATAAGTTCTCTATATACCGATACCGAAATAAAATTCGGTATACCGAAATTTTGGTACGGTATCGGTATGGACCGAAAGCCATACCGAAATTTTGGTATACCGGATTTCGGAATACCGAAACATTCGGTACGGTATCAGTATGAATTTTGTTGTACCGAAACTTTCGGTACGGTATACGGTATTGGAAAAAAACTTCGGTACGGTACGGTATACCACCCCTAATCAGAATAGCAGAAAGCTTTGGGAGATATGTTTTGCTCTGAATATTCGTGTAAGCACTTGTAAGTCGTGTGTATTATGTATCTGTGTATGATCTTCAAACTCTGGAGATATATATAGCCTCTGAAATATATCCGTTGAAATAGATCCGTTGAGCAAGATTCTGTGACAACTTGATAGTTGACTTGAATAGACTGAGATCCGGATATTGCGGGATTTGAAGATCTTCTAATGACTTACAGTATTTAAATACTTTATCCTTTAGTATTTAAATCCTTCTTTATCAAACGGGACTTGACTTCTAGCGAATACTGAAGATTCCTTCTTGTCCTGTTTGAGGGCTGTATGGAAGGATTGTTGTATTGATGTTTCGAGACAGCTTCCATATTTAGCTTTGCGGGACTCTTTGCTGTATCATAGATTTACTGTATGTTGGGACTACGAGAAGTCTTCGATACAGTTTGATACCTTTGATCAGCTTTTCGATACAGCTATTAGCGGCATGCAGGATTTGGCATATTGTCAAAACATTCTGACAACACGATCGATACAGGGATTGTTTATCCCAACAGTTTCGATACTGGGTATTTGTTATCCCAACAATTTCCCCCTTTTTGATAATTTGCCAAGTCCTTCCAAGTCTTCCTTTTAAACCATATGATGTTATCCAAACATCCTTGATGATGCCAATAATTTGACACTTAGCGGTTTGAAGTAGGCAGACTTCTTGGTCTTCTTTCGAATGTTCTAGCCTTCAGCTTGTGGCCTAACACTAAGAATTGCTCGCAGGCAAGTTCAGCTTTTATCAAAAGAAAGTTACATCTGAAAACTTATGATTGGCGCGCAGGCACAATCTTACATTGTATTCTAGATACATACAACTTAAACTATGAACTGTTCGCCGACAAGTTCGTACAGTTGTGTATTGAGATAAGTTTCATAATTTGAATACAGCAAGAGTAAATTTGGTGTTTTGAAAACATACAAGAACACAGTAGATTACGAGTTGTAATCTTTAAAGACAGGCAAAAATTTTATTGATATTGAAATTAAGATTACAAAATTATAATACAAGGAAATTTAACTCCTGTAGTCTGGATGCCTCCATGGCCTTTTATGGTCATTCTTGGTGTTTATCCACCAGTTTTGATGAGCGTCCCTATCTCGATTCAAGTATAAGGCTCGACCTTCATATGATTTATCGAAGACAAGGATCCAATCCTCTGTATGGGTTACCAAGTCACCTTTCTTGTGCTTTGATTTCATCTGCAGCTATAGCGGGAGCGTTCCATCTTCCAGCTTCTTCTTGAACTCTTCTGCGGCTTCCTGTACCGTTCTGCATCTATTGAATAATGAGGATTCCCTGATAAGTACAACAAAGTATTTTAGCAGTTCATTTCTCCTCCAATTGTTGATCTCTGCAGCAGTAGGTTGTCGGTCCGCCGGGAAGTTCATAGCTTGAGGCTTTTGAACTAAGCTTTTCCAAGGATATTTAAGATCCTGGAATTCTGGTCGCTCTCTCTGTATCCTAACGTTCGGCGTTGAGATACGGGCTATATCTACAGTGATGGAGTCTTCAAACGGAGCTAACATTTCTTTCTCTTGTTCAAACCTCGTTCTCCTAGTAGCTTCCCTTGCTTCTTCCCCCTTTTGGTGTCATCAAGGTATGACACCTTCTCGTCGAGGCGTTCCAGGATTTACAGAGCGGCATCCTATTTTGTCTCGAGACTTGTCACTTTCTCGACCAGGGAGGTGAGCACCTGCGACATATCTTTAATGTTTTTGTCGCGGGCTCGAAGCTGGGAGCTGGTTTTGATCATAGCAGATGCTATCTTGGCCTCAGACACTCGAGTTTTAGATTCCTCGTCTCTCAGGAGCTGCTCTTGTTTTTCTCGCAGTTGGCTCAGGGCCTGCTTGAAGACTTCTGGCAGGACAGTGAAGGCCTCTACAACTCGGGAGACTTCGTGCTGTAGTCCTGTCATTTCTTCAACGGCAGATGTGTGTAGCCAATCAAGAGCTTTTTCCACGGAGTGCAGGGCATTGACGGCATCCTGGATAAAGACAGTTTGGAGGCCAAGAGCACGCAATCGCTCTTTTCTTATGGTTGTTCTGGGAGAGTCTGGCTGGGCAATGTCCTCAACTCTGTTTAACCTTCTCAAGTTCACAGTTGGGCGTGAATTGAGTTGGACATCCTCAGGTATTATACCATCGTCGGATTCCAAGGCGGTTGATGGTGCGGGAGTATCAAATTCGGGTTCGGTGACAGGGGGTGTTGTATCCTCCAGTGTCGAAGTGGTTTCTGAAGACATGGATATAGGAGGGACTAATTCCTCCTGCTGTCTCTCAGCATCTGCCTGCTCCGGTAGAGGGATTGATTCCTCCTGCTGGATGGTGCTAGATCTTTCTTCGGCGGGGGCGACGACAAGCTCAGGTGCCTGTTACGAAATATATTGTTCCTCCGCGACATGAGGGACTGAATCCTCATTGTCGGGAACAGTGTCTTACTGTGGCGAAGGGGGTGACTGATGAGCAGATGTCCCTTCATCTCTCTTTTCTTGGGCTTCTTCACGACTCATCCGCAGACTAGCCTGGAGTGCGTCATCATTGTCGTCTGAATCAGGATCGGACTTTGGACTATTGGGAGATTTCATGGACGTATCTTTCCCTTTCCTTTGAGCTTCGGACTTTTCAAACAGATTGCTTTGAATAAGGTCTTTAACGAATAGGTTGTCCCATTGGATCAGGACACCAATTTCTTGAGTGTTTGTCACTTCCAAAAAAAAAATTTCTTCGTTACTCCATTCGCTCCAGTTGTACAGAATTTCGTACGGAGCAAGCCTGTAACTTTTCCATTGGAGAAACTGCTCATAAGACTGTTCGATTTGCATGGAAAGCAGGGTCATGGAAATAATTGTGTCCGGGGAGGGGCTCCATACAGCGCCTGGGTTCGCTGTAGGCATAGGTTCCTCTACAGGTGTGGGATCCTGTATCGGAGAGGGATCCCTAACAGGGGATGGTACCCTGTTCGGATATTGATCCTTTACGGGTGTGGATTCCCGTAAAGTAGTTGTTAGCTCCATAAAGGCAGCCGACTCGCCAGAGTCATTAGAGTTGGCAGATGTCCTAGCATCTGTCGTAGCCGCCAAGGGCTCGAGATCTACTGTGTCGACAGTAGTGGGCATCTCTTCCATAGGGGTTGGGCCCTGGGGGAGTTGATCAGTGGGTTGAGCCACGAGAGGAGCATCCTCGGAGGGTTCTGTATCTTTAACTTTTGTAAGCCTCCTTAGCTTCCTTTTTGGCTTCTCGACAGCAACTGGAGTTTTGCTGTGAGATCTTTTTCTCTTCTTCAATGATTCAACACTTTGGGACTTAGAAGAAACATCCCTCGGATCGGCAGATAGCGGCAAATTTTGGATAAAAGGTCTGTTGGCAATCAGGATGCTCTAGTTGAAGGCAGTAGGCCTGACGCCTCCTAAGAATATCCTTGAACTTATTTTCTTTGCCTCTGCGGTTTGCGGAAGCCCGCACTTCGTCAAAATATGGTTCAAAAACAAACCAAACGATTTCTTCTGCGATGCAGGTTTAGACACCTCTTCCTGCAAACACTTAAGGATGATTTGACACCAATTGACCTTCTCGCAGGTCATTATCGCGACCATCATCCTGAACCTGAGATTGGTGCGCATCTCAAAAGCACCTGTTCGGTTCTCAATAATACGGCAGCAAAAATCATGTAAGTAAACAAAAGGTAAATAAAAAATTTTCTTATGGCATGTGGTATGAACCATTTCCACCGTTGGTGAATCGGTGAATAAGCCATAGTACTGAGTCAGGAGTTCTTGGGACCCAAAGGACTCAAGATCTTCCATAGTCAGGCCATCAGCAGGTAGCCTGAAGATGTTCTGGAGAATCTCTTGGTCAATGCGGATCTCCACTTCGCGGATAACGGCTGTGATGTCAGCGACATGACCTCCCTGAGCCAGTGACAGAAAATGAACTACGGCGTTGAGGTAGAAATTTTCAACCAGATGAACGTCATATTTTTCGGCGGTGTGGCTCCCAAGGCGGTAGAGGCCTTGCTGACGGATTCTTGTAATGATGACTTCCATGGAATCAACATCATCACCTTCGGCGTGAATGCGTTCCAGCACAACAGATCTGGAGAAGATCCGTCTGTCGATGCAGTTGAGTGATTTATTGAGAGTGGTGGAAGATGTCTGGGTAGACGCCATTGATGATTTCTCAAGGAACGGTCAAAAAGATTCAAGAAAAATGCAGTGAACACAGAAAAATCTTGTAGGCTGAATGCTCGAGAACTCTTTAAAATATGCAGAAGGCGTAAAGAGTCTCAAATGGCATTTACAGTCCTTTTATAGTAGGTGGCGAAGAAGGGTTTTCAGAGAACGAATGGTCAGATTTAAGGGATGGGAACCGGTGTTTAAAATGAACGGTCATGATGGACTGAGTGTAACTGGTACACTTATCCATTGAGTTTTAAAATAGGAGCGGGTCCCACTTCTGACATTTCATATTACCCTTAATGCCTGAAATGGCGATATAAAATATATTAAACAATTTGAAACATTACGGCTTTTAAGATACGATTGTCCAGATGCCGTGTAAGGCATTTAATGTAAAAGACGTTTGACATGAAAATAGGGCACGTGGACAAAAATTATTTTAAAATGAAATATTATAATACATAATGAATCGATTTCCCATAGTATGTGTTGTATCCGCGACGATACAGCATTCCCCCTTTAAAGTTACCTATGGGTTTCAATTCCATACAACAACTTTTGGATTAATGTTGTATTCATGGGTCATACTGTATTCCCCATTAATTATTGCACACGTCAGCTGTAGGATGATTCATATCGCTTTGTTCCCTACAGTGCTGTATTGAAGGCTCTGAGTGTACAGATAATTAATGGTGGATACTGTATTCTTGGGTCTTACAGCATTCCCCCTCGATTGTTGAGTAAAAATAGTAAATACTTACAGGGAGTCAGGCTGTAGCAATCCCAATTCTTATCGAAGCATGCAGAATCTTGCTGTGTCGAGAGGCTTGGTGAAGATGTCGGCTAACTGGAAATCTGTATAAACTTTTTCCAGCCGAACATCCTTGTTCTCGACATGATTCCTGATGAAATGATGCTTCATGTTGATATGCTTAGTGCGATAGTGCAATATATGGTTGTGCGTTACTACAATTGCACTAGTGCTATCGCACATAATGGGCATTTCCTTGGCTTCAATCCCATAATCTGACAAATGTTGCTGCATCCAAAGGGTCTGCATACAGCAACTACCAGCAGCATAGTACTCTGATTCAGCCATGGAAAGCGAGTTTGCCAATTGCTTCTTGCTGAACCACGATACAAGTCTAGGTCCAAGAAAGTGACAAGTTCCACTTGTACTCTTCCTATCTAGCTTGCAGCCTCCGAGATCCGAGTCGTTGTAGCCAACTAAATCGAATCCGCCTTCTTTAGGATACCATAGTCCTACATCGACTGTTCCTTTAATATACTTTAGGATTCGTTTAGCTGTATTGAAGTGTGATTCTTTGGGTGCTACTTGATATCTCGCACACACTCCTACAGCAAACTGGATATCGGGCCTGCTAGCCGTTAGGTACAGGAGAGAGCCAATAAGCTTCCTGTAGAGTGATTGGTCAACTAGCTTTCCGGCTTCATCAGCACTAATTTGCATGGAAGTGCTCATGGGGGTTGACGATGATTTGGAAGTATTCATTCCAAATTTGTTGAGAAGCTCCTTGCTGTATTTTTTCTGGTTGATGAAAATCCCTGTAGGCAACTGCTTTACCTGAAAACCTAGGAAATAACTAAGTTCTCCCATCATACTCATTTCAAATTTACTTTGCATGAGATGAGAGAACCTTTGACATAAAGCAAAGTTAGTTGAACCAAATATGATATCATCTACATAAATTAGAACCATTAGAAGGTCATCGCCTTCTTGCATTTTGAACAAGGTCTTGTCCACAGCACCTTTCTCAAATCCATTATCGGTTAGATACTGGGACAGGGTCTCATACCATGCTTTAGGGGCCTGCTTAAGTCCATACAGTGCTTTCCTCAGCCTGTATACTAGGTCTACGCCGTCTGTGTTGGCAAACCCTAGTGGTTGTTCAACATAAACTTCTTCGGCAAGGTCTCCATTTAGGAATGCACTTTTGACGTCCATTTGGTATACAATGAAGCTCTTATGGGCGGCAAAGGCTAAAAATATCCTAATGGCTTCTAGTTTGTCTACAGGGGCAAATGTCTCATCGTAGTCAATGTCTTCTTCCTGTCTGTAGCCTTGGGCGACTAGTCAGGATTTATTCCTTATAATGAGTCCATTTCGATCCTTCTTGTTTCTAAATACCCATTTGGTTCTAATTACTGATTGATGCATAGGTCTGGGTACAAGATACCATACATTGTTCCTTTCGAAACCGTTAAGCTCTTCTTCCATAGATGTTATCCAATGAGAATTGTTGAGAGCTTCTATGGTAGAAACAGGTTCGGACTGGGCTAAGAATACAGCAATAGTGCACATATTGAGTCTTTTAAGCTCAGATTGGGATTTCCATTCAGGAAATGGTGATATCTCAGTATCTGGTTCTTTTTGTGCACACAGTACATTTCCTTGTGTACTCTGTATTCTCCTACGGGTAGAAACACCAGCATTAATGTTTCCAATGATCAGCTCTTGCGGGTGATCTCTCAACCATCTTCTGTCGGGTTCTAATTCGGGGTCCCGTACTGTATCATGAGTTGCTGTAGTTTCGGCTTTAGCTTGTACAGCATCAGCTTCATATACATCGATTCTTACAGATGTGGGGTTTATTTCTAGGTCAACGACAGGTTCTATAGGAGTCGGTGGATCTAAGATGGAAAGTTGTTGGATGTTGTGAGTAACAGCTTCTACTCCTGTAGGGTCATGGTGAGGTTCGTTGAACACTACATGAACTGATTCCTCGATTGTCAGCTTCCTTTTATTAAAGATCCTGTAAGCTTTGCTGACGGAGGAATATCCTACAAATATTCCATCATCCGACTTCTCATCGAAGGTTCTAAGTTGATCCTTCCCATTGTTCAACACATAGCACCTGCATCCAAAAATATGAAAATACGAAACTAATGGAGTTTTGTTGTTCCATACCTCGTATGCTGTTTTGTTGTGGTGCTTGTTGACGATATAGCGGTTTTGAGTGTAGCACACTGTATTGGTTGCTTCGCCCCAGAAACGTTGTGGCAGCTTGCTTGTGGCAATCATTGTCCTTGTTGCTTCTTTCAGCATCCTGTTCTTTCGCTCGGCAACACCATTTTGTTGAGATGTACGGGCAGCTGAGTATTCGTGTTGTATCCCATTTTCCGAACAGTATTGCTCTATAAAGCGGTTAGTGAATTATGTACCTCTGTCGGAACGAATGGACACGATACTCGATTCTTTTTCATTTTGAAGCTTTCTCAGGTGCTCGGGCAGCTTTGATGTTGTTTCCTTCTTCTTGCTTAAGAAAATTGTCCAAGCATACCTGGAATAATCATCAACAATAACGAGACAGTATTTCTTACCTCCCAAACTTACCGGGTCTACAGGACCATAGAGATGTAATACCCGGTTGTAATTCAGTCATTATCATTCAGTATTCATCATTCAGTAATTGTCACTCAGTAATTTTGACTCATTAATGATCATTTGTCACTCATATTCAATCATTGAATTCATCGTTCACAGTAATTGTATCGTGTATCAGTCGTCATTCATCATCAATCAAGATGGAGTTTCGTGCCATGTTTATCACCGTTGTCATTTTCATAGTGTGCTGTGTGTGAGGAGTAGCGCACACTATGTACTCTCTTTAGCGTGTGCTAATTGAGTATAGGTAGCGCACGACACCTCTCAACACTAGCGTACGCTAGTGTAGTTGAGCAGGCAGTCCAGAAGGCACTGGACTGCAGTTGGGATTGTAAGTAGCGCACGCTACGAATGGTAAGTAGCGCGCGCTAGTGAGCCGGAGTAGCGCATGCTATGCACTCGGTGTAGCGCGCGCTAAGGTCGGATCAGTTGAGTCCAGTGGCTACTGGACTGAATTGGATTAATTCATAGCGCACGCTATGAGTGGTTTTAGCGTACGCAAATGGTGTAGTAGCGCACGCTAATTATTGAATGTAGCGCACGCTACCGCGATCAGATCAGAGGACAGAAGGTTCTCGACTCCAGTACTAGGCATCAGATAATTCGTTAGCGCACGCTAACATTTGGGTTTAGCGCACGCTAAGTGTACATCCGTAGCGCACGCTACAAAAGGTACGTAGCGCACGCTACCATTTTCGGACAGTGGGTACTGGACTACCCAAAACACCCGTTAGCGCACGCTAAGAACTGGGACTAGCGCGCGCTAAACTGAGATTTCTATAAATAGAACAGTTCAGCCCTTACTTCGTCATTTTTCATATCTCTTCGTTTCTTCGGCGGTTTCGGACGATTCCGGGCGATTTGGAGAGTGTTCTTCGAGCTACAATCATCAATCATCATCTTCAAGTCTTTGAGTTGGATTATTCATCATCTCCAATACATCAAATCAAAGGTATTAATCTCTTGGATCTAGAATTTTGGATTTTTGGGTTTTTCCTTCCGATTTCTTCGTGTAAGCTTGATTTGTTGTTGGAATATGTTAGATATGAATTATCTACCTTGGATAAATGTATTCCTATGGATTTAATGGCTATTTTGGGGATTATTTCAAGAACCCTTGGGGTTGACTTCAGTTAATTTGGGGATTTTCCGATTGATGTTGTTGTAATCTTGAATTGTGGATTTCTATTGGATCATTGATGCCATTAATATTGTTTTGCTGGTTTGAATCAATCATTTGAAAGTTGGTTTCGATAATTTGGGTTTGGTTGTAACCAACGGGAAGGATATTTGCTTCGTATTCGTTTGAATGCCCCGATGAGTTTGATTATCGTTGTATCGACGTTTGAGTTGGTTATAATCGTGTTTGATACGTGTATTGAACGGATTATTGGTAATTGTGTTATTCAAGGTTGTTCGAGCGACCGTCATCTCATTGTAGGACGTTTGTTCGAGGAAGGACATTCTTCACCGGTTGTGTAAGTTAATTCTTACTCAGTTAAAAGGATATTCATTCCTTTCGTTGTTGTTCATTGATAATCATAATTCATTCATAAAGTACTAACCGTGTTGAAACTTGTAATTGTCACTTCATTACTTCATTCACGAAGAACGACGGTTCCAATCATTTCATTAAGCTGTTGTTCATTTCATCATCATTTCATCTTGGTGAGTCATTATTTAATTTCGATGTCACTTTTGTTATATCGTGGCATTCCGGGTCATACTGGCGTGCCGGTTGGTATGTGTAGGATTTTCATATCGGGCACATTTAAGTCGTGTGTTGGTTGTTGGCCTCACATTGGACTGTGCACACGAGTCGATTGCTTCGTGAGACTGATTAGGTACAAGACCACACGTGTATTCGATCGATACTCATTGGTGGCTTGTGCACGGACACATTTCCATCCCGGAAGTAGTGTGGCACCATTCCTTTGAGCCGTATTGTTAGTTGATTCATATAGCATGTTTGATTGCGTATGTTATCAACAGGATTGTGTGTATTCAACTCTTGAGGATTGTTGTTCTGTGTAACTGACCCCGTTGGGGAATTTTTTTTTCAGGTCATGGCAAGGCAATAAGCACGAGAATATAACGTTGACGGCGAGGAGTCCCAGTGATACTAGTAGGGGGCCCCAAATCCTTTCAGTCATTCATGTTTTTGTCAATTATTTTCCGCTGCAGATTTCCATTTGGATACTCCATTTCGTTCAGTGTTGTGTATTTTATCTTCATATAAAATATACATGTATTCGGTATTATCTTGGGTGTGTTATAATGAAACTCCTCATCGGAGTAATTGATGATATAATGTGGTACGGTACTACAATTATATTATTTAATTCATTAATTTTCATTTGTCTGGTGGGTCCCAGTAGGGGGTCCACAGCACTGTAATATCCGCCTAGTTGGGGTGTTACAGAGTTGTTATCGGAGCGTGGTTTTGAATACTACCTTCCGAGTCATGTCTCATTTGAAATCATCATTCATCAGACTAGTATCATTGGACTTTCACGTCACGTGTGACCTGTGCAAGAGCCGAGCCATTCAGACTAAAGAACTGTAAGACTTCTAACGCCATGGTATAACTTCTGGCAATAATCATTCATTCATAATTCACTAGTTAACAATCCTCAAACATCATTTTCATTTTAATCATGTTGATCATGTTAACTCATTAATCACTCAATTCATTTCATTACTCAATTGTTAATCTTGAAGATCATATCATTAATCTTGTTAACTTGTTTAAGATAATCATTTCAAGAATATCATCAGATAATCATGTCACCTTAGTTAATCATTCATGTAATCACGGTGTTATAGCGCGTATGCTCATTTTCATCATTTCATGACGTAAATCATAATGTGGTACTCATACGAGGTCTATGATTATCATGCGACCTTCCTACTTCAGTATGGAGAGAGCTATTAAGGGATGCACGGGGAGAGGCCGCGGTGCGGGCCGAAATCTGGGAAATAATCACTCACTGCCAGGAAGTCGTACCCAGGACTCAGCTCGATCAGAAGATGTTCGGGTTGATCCACTCACTTTTATGCAGGTCATGATGCCCCATATGCAATTGCTCAATCATCATTGCGCCACTCTGGCCGAATTAATCGAGAGAAGTCTCTCGTGTGAGCCTGCTGCTAAGGAAATTGCTGAGCAACAACCTTCATATGTAGCAGGAAATCAACGAAGCGTAATCAGTCTGAAGGCGGTTAGTCTACCTTCAAGAAGCCTCGTGTGGGCCCTAACATTTCTGAGCGACCCCTTACGGCGCATAATCGTGCGGGATCTCAGTCCCGAGCGGCCAGTTCGGCCATCACCTGTTTCAACTGTGGAGCGTCGGGTCATTACAGCACTAGGTGTCTGAAACCATCTATCACATGCCATAATTGTGGGATTTTTGGGCATAAGGCCCGTTTTTGCCGAAGGGACCCCAAGCTGACTCCGGTGGCATCTCAGGCCCCGAAGCAATCAGCGATTCAGAATCAGACTGCTCTGTCAGCGTCGTTTAAGACGACGGAAGCGAATAAAGGCGGAACTCATATTTATCAGAGGGGAGCGTCCGGTTCGGGGGCCGACAAGTCCCGGATTCATGCGATGAAGAGGACCGACAATCCAGAGGCCTGAATGATCTCAGGTATACTCGTAATTTTATTTCAACTTGTGTGTACCTTTTTGATACTGGTGCACCGCATTCATTCACTTTCGAATCATGTTTGAATAGACTTAACTTGGATAGTCTTATTAATTGTGGGCCTTATATCATTGGTCTACCTGGCGGTAAAAGAATTTTCAAAATCATGAGATTAAGAACTGACTAAATTAAGCTTAATGACCGTGAGTGGTTGGTGGACCTAATCGTGGTGGATTTACCTGAGGACGATGTAATATTGGGTATCATTGGATGGATTGTCTTGATACCATCCTCAACGTTCGTAAGCGTATGGTCACTATCATTTCAGTCGTTGGAGCCGAGTGTATATTTCAGGGAGGTAATCCCCGTTGTTCCAGAAGAATCATTAATATGGTGGAAGCAGTTAATTACTCAATCGAGTTGTTCAATCATTCATTGTATCATTTTCATCGATTATCCGTCCTAAGGAAATCGAAGTGTTCAACCATTCATTGTATCATTTTCATCGATTGACCGTTCTAAGGCAATCGATGTGTTCAATCATTCACTGTATCATTGTCATCGATTGACCATTCTAAGGCAATCGAGGTGTTCAATCATTTGTGGTATCATTGTTATCGATTGACGATGTACTCCCAGACGAGCTACCTGATTTACCTCCTCCGAGGGATGTGGAATTCACAATAGAGTTGGAGCCTGGTACGCCCCCATTTTCGAAGGCACCATATCGGATGGCCCCGACCGAAATGCGGGAGTTGAAGATTCAACTTGAGGAGTTGTTCGAGTAAGGTTATATCCGACCGAGTGCGTCCCCGTGGGGAGCACCAGTGTTGTTTGTCAAGAAGAAGGATGGTTCGTTTCGCTTGTGTATTGATTATCGGGAGTTGAACAGGGTTACGATCAAGATTAGTATCCTCTATCCCGTATTGCTGATCTCTTAGATCAACTTCAGGGAACTTCAGTATTTTTTTCAAGATCGACTTAAGATCTGGATATCATCAGTTGCGAATTCGAGAGTCGGATATCGCGAGGACGGCGTTTCAAACACGCTATGGTCACTATGAGTTCGTGGTAATGCCATTTGGGTTATCTAATGCACCTGCGGTATTCATGGAATTAATGAATCAGGTTTTCATCGACTTTTTGGATCAGTTCGTGGTTGTCTTTATTGATGACATTTTGATTTATTCTCGTGACCGGGAGGAGCACGAGTTTCACCTTCATCAGGTAATCGACGTGTTGAGACGAGAACAACCTTATGGGAAGTTTTCCAAATGTGAGTTCTGGATGTCCGATGTGACGTTTCTCGGACATGTAATTTCATCAGACGGAGTTCGCGTCGACCCTCAGAAGACGGAGGCTATCCGAGATTGGCTACCTCCGAAGAATGTTAAGGAGATCCGAAGCTTTCTCGGATTAGCCGGTTATTATTGGCGGTTTGTTGAAGGATTTTCTAAAATCGCTCAACCCATGACAAATCTTTTACGGAAGGATAAGAAATACACGTGGTCCGATGCGTGTCAACAAAGTTTTGAGGAACTCAAGAGCCGGTTAACTTCAGCACCTGTCCTTTCCTTACCGCAAGGGACGGAAGGATTTGTGGTTTATAGTGATGCGTCCGGATAGGGTCTTGGATGTGTACTCATGCAGAACGGGAAAGTTATTGCTTATGCTTCACGGTAATTGAGACCTTACGAGGTTAATTATCCGACCCATGACCTAGAGCTAGCAGCCGTGGTGTTTGCATTGAAGATTTGGCGTCATTATCTTTATGGCGTTACCTGTCAGATATTCACCGATCATAAGAGTTTAAAGTATATATTTTCTCAGAAGGAGTTAAATATGCGGCAGAGACGGTGGTTGGAACTGATCAAAGATTATGATATTGAGATACTTTACCACCCGGGCAAGGCGAACGTTGTCGTCGATGCCTTGAGTCGTAAGTTCGTTCAGGAGCAGATGCTTGCTCGATTAACAGTTCAGAAGGAACTTCAGCAAAGAATTACTTAGGCATAAGATCGAGGTTTGGTTACAGCGTGTTCAGGGACAGCTTTGTATGCTGGAGATTTCATCGCCACTTGAAGAGGCGATCAGAGTGAATCAGGGTTCGGACCCATTTTTGTTGCGCATCTGCGAGGATGTGGCACAGTGGAAAGCCCCCGGGTTTGTGGTCCATGAGGATGGACTTTTGCGTTTTAAGAATCGGTTATGTGTACCGGCGAATGACGAGTTCAAAAACTCGATTTTGAGAGAAGCCCATGCTACCCCTTATTCTATTCATCCGGGGTCTAGCAAGATGTATAAAGACTTGAAACAAAATTACTGGTGGAGTAATATGAAGAGGGAAGTCGCGGAATTTGTTTCGAGATGTTTGACCTGTCAGCAAGTCAAGATAGAACATCAGCGACCGGCGGGTATGCTGAAACCTCTCTCTATTCCAGAATGGAAGTGGGAAGATATTTCAATGGACTTCATCACGAGTTTGCCGACGAGTCATCGTGGCATGAATACAATATGGGTAATTGTGGATCGCCTAGCTAAATCAGCTCATTTCCTTGAGATTACGGATACGTGGGGTCCCGAGAGACTTGCCCAGTTGTTTATCAAAGAGATAGTGAGATTGCACGGTACTCCTAAAAGTATCATTTCCAATTGTGACGGACGATTCGTGTCTCATTTTTGGAAATCAGTTCATCGTGCTATGGGAACTAAGCTTAATCTCAGTACAGCTTTTCATCCTCAGTCTGACGGACAATCAGAGAGGACTATTCAGACATTAGAGGACATGTTGAGGGCATGCGTCCTCGATTGGAAAGACGATTGGGAAGCCAACTACCGTTGATCGAGTTCACGTATAATAATAGTTGGCATGCTTCGATTAAGATGGCACCTTACGAGGCCTTGTACGGTCGTCGTTGTCGATCTCCTTTGTGTTGGGATGACTTATCAGAATCAATCCGCACCGAGCCCGATATGCTTATAGCCGCCCGTGATAAGGTAGCTTTGATCAGGAGTCGTTTGTTGACAGCTCAAAGTCGACAGAAATCATATGCAGATAATCTTCGTCGACCATTAGAGTTCGAGATGGGTGACCATGTTTTGGTCAAGGTATCCCCGAGTCATGGTATCTTCCGTTTTGGGAAGAGGGGGAAGTTGAGTCCGAGATTCATTGGACCGTTTGAGATTTTGGATCAAGTAGGCGAGTTAGCTTATCGATTGGCCCTACCTCCGGCATTGAGCCGAATTCATAATGTGTTTCAAGTCTCTCAGTTACGGAAGTATGTTGCCGACCCGAGTCACATACTTCAGTTTGACGAAATCGAGATCGCCGATGATCATTCATATGAGGAGCGTCCTATACAAGTATTAGAGCGGTGAATCAAACAGTTGAGGAACAAGACGATTCCTTTGGCAAAAATTCAGTGGTCTAGATCGGAGTCGAAGAGGCTACTTGGGAAACCAAAAATAGTATGCGGGAGAGTTATCCCAAGTGGTTTGACCCTTAGTTTCGGGGACGAAACTGTTTTAAGGGGGGATGTATGTAATACCCGGTTGTAATTCAGTCATTATCATTCAGTATTCATCATTCAGTAATTGTCACTCAGTAATTTTCACTCATTAATGATCATGTATCACTCATATTCAATCATTGAATTCATCGTTCACAGTAATTGTATCGTGTATCAGTCGTCATTCATCATCAATCAAGATGGAGTTTCGTGCCGTGTTTATCACCGTTGTCATTTTCATAGTGTGCTATGTGTAAGGAGTAGTGCACGCTACGTACTCTCTTTAGCGTGTGCTAATTGAGTACGGGTAGCGCACGCCACCTCTCAACACTAGCGCACACTAGTGTAGTTGAGCAGGCAGTCCAGAAGGCACTGGACTGCAGTTGGGATTGTAAGTAGTGCATGCTACGAATGGTAAGTAGCGCGCGCTAGTGATACGGAGTAGCGCACGCTATGCACTCGGTGTAGCGCGCGCTAAGGTCGGATCAGGTTGAGTCCAGTGGCTACTAGACTGAATTGGATTAATTCATAGCGCACGCTATGAGTGGTTTTAGCATACGCAAATGGTGTAGTAGCGCACGCTAATTATTGAATGTAGCGCACGCTACCGCGATCAGATCAGAGGACATAAGGTTCTGGACTCCAGTACTAGGCATCAGATAATTCGTTAGTGCACGCTAACATTTGGGTTTAGTGCACGCTAAGTGTACATCCGTAGTGCCTGCTACAAAAGGTACGTAGCGCACGCTACCGTTTTCGGACAGTGGGTACTGGACTACCCAAAACACCCGTTAGCGCACGCTAAGAACTGGGACTAGCGCGCGCTAAACTGAGATTTCTAAATAGGACAGTTCAGCCCTTACTTCGTCATTTTTCATATCTCTTCATTTCTTCGGCGGTTTCGAACGATTCCGGGCGATTTGGAGAGTGTTCTTCGAGCTACAATCATCAATCATCATCTTCAAGTCTTTGAGTTGGATTAATCATCACTTCATCATCTCCAATACATCAAATCAAAGGTATTAATCTCTTGGATCTAGAATTTTGGATTTTTGGGTTTTTCCTTCCGATTTCTTCGTGTAAGCTTGATTTGTTGTTGGAATATGTTAGATATGAATTATCTACCTTGGATAAATGTATTCCTATGGATTTAATGGCTATTTTGGGGATTATTTCAAGAACCCTTGGGGTTGACTTCAGTTAATTTGGGGATTTTCCGATTGATGTTGTTGTAATCTTGAATTGTGGATTCCTATTGGATCATTGATGCCATTAATATTGTTTTGCTGGTTTGAATCAATCATTTGAAAGTTGGTTTCGATAATTTGGGTTTGGTTGTAACCAACGGGAAGGATATTTGCTTCGTATTCGTTTGAATGCCCCGATGAGTTTGATTATCGTTGTATCGACGTTTGAGTTGGTTATAATCGTGTTTGATACGTGTATTGAACGGATTATTGGTAATTGTGTTATTCAAGGTTGTTCGAGCGACCTTCATCTCATTGTAGGACGTTTGTTCGAGGAAGGACATTCTTCACCGGTTGTGTAAGTTAATTCTTACTCAGTTAAAAGGATATTCATTCCTTTCGTTGTTGTTCATTGATAATCATAATTCATTCATAAAGTACTAACCGTGTTGAAACTTGTAATTGTCACTTCATTACTTCATTCACGAAGAACGACGGTTCCAATCATTTCATTAAGCTGTCGTTCATTTCATCATCATTTCATCTTGGTGAGTCATTATTTAATTTCGATGTCACTTTTGTTATATCGTGGCATTCCGGGTCATACTGGCGTGCCGGTTGGTATGTGTAGGATTTTCATATCGGGCACATTTAAGTCGTGTGTTGGTTGTTGGCCTCACATTGGACTGTGCACACGAGTCGATTGCTTCGTGAGACTGATTAGGTACAAGACCACACGTGTATTCGATCGATACTCATTGGTGGCTTGTGCACGGACACATTTCCATCCCGGACGTAGTGTGGCCCCATTCCTTTGAGCCGTACTGTTAGTTGATTCATATAGCATGTTTGATTGCATATGTTATCAACAGGATTGTGTGTATTCAACTCTTGAGGATTGTTGTTCTGTGTAACTGACCCCATTGGGGAATTTTGTTTTCAGGTCATGGCAAGGCAATAAGCATGGGAATATAACGTTGACGGCGAGGAGTCCCAGTGATACTAGTAGGGGGCCCCAAATCCTTTCAGTCATTCATGTTGTTTTCATTTATTTTCCACTGCAGATTTCCATTTGGATACTCCGTTTCGTTCAGTGTTGTGCATTTTATCTTCATATAAAATATACATGTATTCGGTATTATCTTGGGTGTGTTATAATGAAACTCCTCATCGGAGTAATTGATGATATAATGTGGTACGGTACTACAGTTATATTATTTAATTCATTAATTTTCATTTGCCTGGTGGGTCCCAGTAGGGGGTCCACGGCACTGTAATATCCGCCTAGTTGGGGTGTTACAAGAGATCCATATGTAACATTTCCAGAATTCTGTGGGTTGAAAGGTAGGATTTGATCTTCAGGGTGGACTTGATTTGCTTGCCTTTTTGACATGGTCCACAGACACTGTCTTTTTGGAATGATACATTCAGCAATCCTCTAACCAGTCCCTGTCTTGAGAGCTTGTTGATTGTCTTGAAGTTGACGTGAGACATCCTTTTGTGCCATAACCAGCTTAGATCTGCAGTACCTTTGGCAACAAAACAAGAAATTGTGGAGCTCGTAGGCATCCAGTCAGCAATATACATATTACCTGATCTGCTTCCTGTGAGCACAACTTCTTTGGTCAGAATGTTCTTGACTCTACAGTGATCTATATAGAATTTCACCGAGAACTATTTGTCATAGAACTGGCTAATACTGAGTAGATTGTACTGTAAGCCTTCAACATAAGCTACATCGGTGACTTTGAATTTTTCGACAAGTAGGTTTCCTTTCCCTCTTGTTCTTCCTTTCGATTTATCACGAAGCACACTTTTGGACCGTAACCTTCTACGAAATCTGATAGCTTGCTTCTATCTCCTGTCATGTGCCGGGAGCATCCGCTGTCGAAGTACCAGATGTCCTTCTCCAGGATGTCCTATAAGAAAAGAATTTAAGTAGATTTAGGTCCCCTTTGTTTGTTGGGTCCATATTGGTTAGTGCCTTTTGGTACCCATATTTTCCTGACAGCAATTGGCTTACTGTAGGTTACATTTGGTACGGTTTTTCGGTATCTACGTGGGGCATGTACGTAGTTATTGTAGCCATGATAATCATTATGCATGTAAAAATCAGGGTTATTATTATTAATCTAGTACTTATGCCATCTCGGAGGTGGAGCCATTTTCTTTGGCCTAACATCTTGCCTTCTGGGTCTCCAGTTGGATTCCCAACACTGTTGTTGATACTGTGCGGAAACTTGCTGTCACAATGAATGACGAGGCTCCTGTATCCAATACCTAGGCGTGCTGTACTGAAAGTACTGCCGTGCGGGCCTTTGGTATTTGGATACAGCCTTCTTTCTGAACGGATGATGGCGCTGTTGATATGCTCGGGGAGCATGCTGTTGTGTGCACCTTACAGGTTGGAATGGCTTATGATTCCGCTGTTTCGAATAGGACTGCGGTGGCGGAATGACAGCCTTTGCTTTTCGCGGTGCAGCAGGTTCCTTGATAGGAACTGGAGTTTCTTGCGATACAGGAATGTGTTCCACACCCCTGACAGACACAGTACTAGTTTTCCCTTTGTTAGAAAATGAGTTGTATCCTAAGCCACTTTTATCATGAGCATGTTGCCCAGTGCTTAGAATTTCTTCCATTCTTTTAGATGATTTCTCGAAAGATTTCAGAATGGTCTCAAGTTCGCCTTCTCGCTTTTCGAGAGTATTAAATTTGGATTGAAGTAGAACAAAATCATTTGTCTTGCTTTCATTTTGAGACTTAGTCTCACTTAGTTCATGAGCAAGTTGATGATTGCTCTCCAAGAGTTTTTCATGCTCGACCTTGTTGTTTTCACAATCAATTGACATATTTTCATAGTTTATCTTCAGCAAGTCGTTTTCTTCTTTCAGCTCTATGTTGGAAAGTTGAAGCTGAATGTTTTCATTTTTCAAAGTCTCGTGGGCTTTTTGAATATTCTTAAATTCATTCATCATGTTTTCGAAAGTATGCGATGCATTTACTGGAATAATTGAGGTTGAGCTTACCTCATCATTGCTATCTTTTTCTTCCGGAATGTCCTTTGCCATAAAGCACATATATGCCTTATCTTCGAATTCATCGTCAGATGAGTCACTGTTAGTGACTACCTGAAGATATTCTTCGGATTTGGATGGTGTGGGGGAGGCTTCTGATTCTCCTATCAGAGCCTTGAGCTTGTTTTTCCAAGGACATCTTTGTTCATCCCTCTCTTGTTGCTCGGCTTCCGGCAACCTTTTAACTTTGGGATGAGGACATTTGTTTGTATAATGTCCGGGTTTCCTGCAATTATAACACAGGTTAGCATCACCAGAGGAAGTTTCAGTACTTACCTTGTGTACAGGCTTGGGCCTGTATGGAGTTTTTCAGACTGCTTAATGAATTTTTTGAACTTGTGCATGAGGGGCACATTTCGTCTTGCGACGGGATGTCGTCGTCGCTGTCAGTATTCTTATGATTAGGCTTTGATGGGTTGGGCATGCTGTGTCGATGGTTGGATACAGCGGCTAGAGTTGTAGTCCTGGCGGGAGATTCTTCAGCTTTCTCTCTCCTGTCTATATCGTACTCAAATGCTTTAAGGTCAGAAAAGAGATCAAAAGTAGATATTTCACTAAGATTACACGACACACGCATAGCTGTGGTCTTAATGTCCCATCGGGCAGGGAGAGATCTGAAAATCTTTAGATTTTTCTCTCTTTGAGTATAAATTTTGCCCAAAGCTTCAAGTTCACCAACGATGCCAGTGAATCTGAGGTCAAGTTCCTCAAGTGTTTCGGTTGGTTTCATTTCAAAGGATTCAAATTGCTGAGTTAATTTAGAAATTTTGTTTTCTTTTGAGAGCTCGGTTCCCTCACAAATCAATTTTAGTTTATCCCAGATATCCTTGGCTGTTTTGCAGCTTTTTACCTTTGAGAAGGTGCCTTTATCAAGAGTGATAAATAACGCGTTCTTAGCAACATTGTCGAGGTTGGCGCGCTTTCTTTCGTCAGAAGTCCATTGTTCACGCTCTTTCTCGAGCATCTCTGCATGAGCCTGGCCTTCAATCCTTAGCCGGATTTACCTTCATAATTTTGATGGGGCCATCCTGTATTACAAAAATCATCTCTTCGTGCATTGCTGCAAGATGAGCCTCCATCCTGATTCTCCAATCATCAAATTCATTAATAGAGAACATATGAACTTTGTTGATCATTGATGTATCCATATGAGAATGTAGGAATGAAAAAGACTGTTTATAAAAATGATTGATTTTGGATCTGATTCGGTTAAAAATACGACTGATTCTTTTTAGAATCAACCGCTCCGATACCACTTGTTGGCCACTAAGTATACAAGATACAGCTTGGAAAGTGTTTGAAACAACAGGCTGTATGGTTCTTTAATACAGTAAATTGCTGAGGATACAGCAACTAAGTGTGCAGTGTAAACTTAAATAATCACAATTAATAAAACAATAAAGGCAGAAAGTAAATAACACAATATTTAAAGTGGTTCGAGGTAAACCCCTCTACGTCCACTGGTCCTCCACACAGGAGTAAAAAGTTTATTATAATTACTGCATACACAACTACGTAATTATAACCAAACCTAATCAGTATATCATTCACACAAATTGATATAAAGATCTTAGCTTTCAACCGTTCACACAGATTGATTTGAGCTAACACGTGACTGGCTTCTTCACACATAGTTCTGAAGCTTCGTTTTATTCAATGCAAGTCCGTCACACACAGTTTGGGAAGAGCAAGGATTCTCAGTCCACACAGGGCTGATGAGTTTGTTCAAGGGTTAGAATAATATTTGAACAACAGCTTTGACTTTATGAGCTTATAGCTGATGATGTGTTGTTCACGGTTTGAGCACTGTATATCTCTTCTATTAGAATAGCAGAAAGCTTTGGGAGATATGTTTTGCTCTGAATATTCATGTAAGCACTTGTAAGTCGTGTGTATTCTGTATCTGTGTATGATCTTCAAACTCTGGAGATATATATAGCGTCTGAAATATATCCGTTGAAATAGATCCGTTGAGCAAGATTCTGTGACAACTTGATAGTTGACTTGAATAGATTGAGATCCGGATATTGCGGGATATGAAGATCTTCTGATGACTTACAGTATTTAAATACTTTATCCTTTAGTATTTAAATACTTCTTTATCAAACGGGACTTGACTTCTAGCGAATACTGAAGATTCCTTCTTGTCCTGTTTGAGGGTTGTGTGGAAGGATTGCTGTATTGATGTTTCCAGACAGCTTCCATACTTAGCTTTGCGGGACTCTTTGCTGTATGATAGATTTACTGTATGTCGGGACTACGAGAAGTCTTCGATACTGTTTGATACCTTTGATCAGCTTTTCGATACAGCTATTAGCGGCATGCAGGATTTGGCATATTGTCAAAACATTCTGACAACACGATCGATACAGGGATTGTTTATCCCAACAGTTTCGATACCGGGTATTTGTTATCCCAACTCCGTGCAAGGTTCCTTTGGGCAGCGATCGCTCGTCCTTTGTTTAAATACGAGGCGGGCGTAGCCAAGGGGCCCTCCAAAGCAGATTTGTGGACACGTTCGTCCGCCCTCAAAGGTCCACCACCTAACGTGGTGGATCCGGACAATGCAACGTGTCCCTCCCCCCGTCACAACGTATACCGTCGAGGATCGCTATCTAACATGATGATCCGAGGTAGAAAGTGCTAGCAAGCCACGGTCGTGGAGTCGATTAATCCGACGACGCCCCGTGCAAGGACTCCTCCAGACCAAGACCGCTCACCCTTCGTTTAAATACGAGGCGGGCATAGCCTACGGACGACCCTCACAATTAAGTGAGTCGCGAGAAGTTGGCCATCAGACGGAATGTCGCTCGTGCACAAGACATGGTCGCGGAGGTCGGTTCCATCGAACTCCGCGATTGTGCACGGTTCTTCTAGGCCAGGATAGTGGGCCTTCCTCGAGGAATCTGCAAAATTGAAGACCGCTCACTAAACGATTTATTTTCGTTCCCTTAGTTTCACTAAGTAAACAAAAACAAGGGGGAAGTGCGGAGCTATATATACGATGATCTTCTTTGCTCAAATACACGCACGACGATTGGCATTGTTTATACATATGTGCAACGATCGACTTTGTTCTAAAGTTACCAGTATGAGTTTATCAATTCACTCGGAGCTATATGCACAACGATCGTTCCTCAAACTCTTGTATAAAGTCATGCAAAATACTCAGAAAGACAATCATACAAGCAAGAAATCAGAGAAGCAAATATTTATTTCATCACTTGAAATAAAAGTACAAACACAGTCGCCCGAAGGCAAAAATACAACGAAAGCTACAAAAAATTACAAGTCAAAAAGTAGAAAAGCTCAGGGACCGACACTCGCTCCATCGCCAGCAGCAGACTCTGCACCCCCATCCTCCGGGGCACCCGGATGAACAAGGTTGTCCGGCAATGGGTACCAGCTCAAATCGATCCCATGATCCACGGAAAGGTCGAGAATCGGCATGGTGAAGTCTGGCCGCAGAGGGTGCTCAAGCGCATAGGCTTTGAAATTTTCAGCCAAAGGGCCGACCTCGAGCCCTCCCTTCTTAGCGGCGCAGATCGCATCAGCATAAGCCATATAGTAGGTGAATTCGCTGACGTACTCCACGTTAACAAAGGGATCAGTCTCAGTCGACTTCAGCTTTTCCTTCAGCTCCGCAACCGTTTGGCTCACGCCCTCGAGCTCGGCAGTTTTGGCGGCCACCTCTTCCTTCGAGGACGCCAGCTCACTAGTCAGTCGGGCGACGGTCACCTTCATCTGGTCGGCCTCCTTCTTTGCGGCCGCTTGCGACCTACGGGCTTCCGTCATCTGGTCCCGCATCCGATCAGTCGCCGCCCGCGCCCGGTCAACATCCTGCCTCGCCTGCTTAGCCACCTCCACTGAGCTCTTCTCCATGGCCGCGAGCCTGTCGGCAAACTCAATGTTTTTCTTCCGTGCGGCTTCGAGGTCCGTATGGAGACGGGCGGTGGACGGTCGCCCCTCATAGTCCCGCATGGCCTGAGAAGCCATCTTCACCGTCTGAAGGGCCAGCGCGAAAGTAGCCTGCATCGCGTCAGCAGACCGCCGGCACGCGATCGCATCTAGATCGGTCGTCCAGGCCTTTGGAAGGGAGGCAGTAGCCCGAGCGACGTAAGAAGGGATATCACTGACCTCGCGAGGGGCTTTGCTCGTCAGGAAGTCCAACACCATCGGCGAGCAGTTTGGGTCGGAGTGGCGGATCCTGCACAAATGGCAAAAGAGTTAAGTGTGTTTCCTACACAAGTTTCATAACTCGGCAAAACGACCAGGCTTACCTCTCGACCTTCTCTGGGCCACGGCCGAAGAACAGCCTGCCATGCGAAGTCTCGGCCTCAGCGGTCGCCATGGGACTGAAGGAAAGCCGAAGATGGCATGGACCCCTCCAGCAGAGGAATCGCGGAAATCGGAGGCACAGAGATCGGCGGCTCGTCAGCAGTGATAGGGGCCGGGGGCTCCACGGTCCTCCATTTCTTCCGGATGAGCCGAAGTTGCTCTTCCCCCGAGGCTCCTGCTCTTCGACGACAGGCTCTTAGAGAGGTCTTGCCTCCGGGGTCGGTCGCAGCGGAGCAGCAGGAGCTCGGCTCACCTTTTTCCCTTAACGAAGGCAGTTCATGACTCCCGGATTAGATATGGAAATAGCAACAGGAGGCTCTGGGAAACAAGGGAAACGAGTTTCTGAAAAAGAAAACAATCGACAATGTTAGTAATCTTCCTCAATCAAGACGATCAACAGTTTGCGAAAGTTCGTACCTGGAACCTTTAGATGGCGAGGGTTGCGAAATAGCCGAGCAGCCAACCAGCGGGCTTCGTTGTTAATTTGGCGTGCGTCTATATGGTCATCATGAAGACTCCATATCTTCTCCCAGATGATCGCGAAATCAAAATCGAGGTCGCCTACCGCCGGAACAATGACACCTGCAAAAAGAAGGCCAAAATCGGATCAGTTCAGAAAATATCTGAACAAAGGGAGAGTCTAAATCCTTATTCGGACTCCTCTCCCGAAAGCCGGTGGGAATATCCAACTCGTTGGTCGGGTTGTCACTTGCTGCCGACTTCCTCGCACCGCCGACCCAGAACCACTTCGACGGATCGCCCCTTACTTTGTTCGGGACCCCAAGGATCACCCGGCTTGAGCGACCTTGGATATGATAGATGCCGACAGAGCCTTTTTGAACTGTCAGTTTGAAGAGATGGTTCATCTCCAACGGCGAGGGAATACGATACAATCGATGGCCGCCAAACAGAGTGAGGGTGCAGACGATCTGCAGCCAGGCGTTCGGCATCAATTAAAGCGGCGCCACGTTCCAGGCGGTCAGTAGATAGGAGACAGCGAACGGCAACGGGAATTGCAGTCCAGCCTCCATTATCGCCCCATTAGCGGCGACCATGCCCTCTAGAGGTTGATCGGATCGCTCATTCTCGGCAGGCATGTGGAGGCAAACATCAGAAGGAACATGGAACCTCGCCCTCCAACAGTCCAGATCCTTCCTGGTCGCCGAGATCCCGATCTGGCCAAGGGTCCATGGAGAGCGGCAAGTAGCCCGGAACAACGTCCACCTTACAGGTTCATAAGTATGGGCGATCGAGTATTCATTGAAGTTAAATTTGGGGAGTGGATCGGCCAATCTCTCCATGAGTTTGGCAAATTCTGTGAAGGCTTGGCCGAACGCGCTGGTCCGCTCACAGTGCGACGTCGCATCCATCTCCTCCTGTTTCAGTGAATGGATCCGCTCAGCCTCCACTGTCTTGGATGCGTCAGGCTCGTTAAAAAGTTCTTCGATCTCCGCGGGCTCAATCCCAGCGCGGATGGCCTCGACGGCGGTGTCCACATGAAATTCCACTGAAAGTTCATCCCGGGCGGTCAAAGACCCGGTGGCGGAGGTACTACCCACCTCATACGCATCTGGTCTTCCTCCGGACATTTTCAAAGAGAAAGGAGGGATAAGGAGTTTTTTGTTCTTACCTAAAGTCTGAGTCGAACGACGATCATCACACAAAGCTTCGAGAGAAATCGGCTATGTCTTCTTTTCAGGCAGAAAGGCATAAGGTTTTTTTACCCTATAACCCCAGTCATTTTTATAGGCAAGGGCGGGGGCTTCTGAGCAAATAAATGAATTCCCGAGGATCGAAGTGCAACTATCAGATAAATCAGTATTTAATGTCGCCCTTGAATCCCGCATGCGCGTCGTTTCGAGGGCACGCCAAAGGACAGCCTGACCAAACCGTCAGACTCCCCCAGTAGGAACCCGACACGTGCCCTGGTGACGTTTTCAAAACCGCTGTCATTTCCCGCTCATTGCAGCGATCGAATAGATCGTCCAAATTCAAAATCAGTTCGTTCGAGAGACGATCGTCCGTTCCATAAAATGCTGAGTCGCTCGTCTGAGTCAAGCGATCGCCAGTAGAACCACCTCACCCCACGTCTTCAACATCGGAGCGAGCTGGGGGGCAATTGTTGTGCGGCGATTTATACGCCTCGACGGCGATCGGCATAAGGGCCGAGCGACCAAGCCAGCATCAAATAATCCAAGGCAGACTTGCCAAGCGAAGAGTCCAGGCGATCGATGTCCAGGGCGATCGCCTCTTGGCACCTAGCGATCGACTCGGGTGCCCGACCAAGGACAATCGTCCTATGCCACGTCTAAGGCCATCATCTGTCATATCTACGAAGACCGGATCTCGGAGCGAAGACCCACGTGCAGATCCGTGAATGGCGCCGCGGATTAAAGATCTTTGACTCCAGCCCATCAACAGCTGTCAACGACAAGGACTGCCTCACCTACCGACAGACCCGCCGAAAGGTCCTAGGTGGGACCTCCCAAGATATCGACATAGGACGCGTGTTGTCTTCTCATTAGTTTGCACATCCTGCTGCCAGCAGCTACTGCGGACTTCAAGGAGACCAACCCATGTGCTAAAGACGATCGCCCGCTTATTATAATACAGTAAAGACGATCGCCCAGCTACCTCGATTCCTATAAATAGGAAACCTCCAGCAACTGGAAGGAGGTTCAGTTCAGAAATTATTTCCATACGAGAGTTCAGCTAATTCACACAGTGAGAGACAGTCGATTTCTCGCAGTTAACACAGCACTCCCTCGTTGTTACAAGAACTCACAGAGCATCAACTCTGGTTCTTCCGGCAATCATCAACACTCAAGAGCTAGATAACTAGGGTCTTTACACTAATTGTAATTGTACTCTACCATTAATATTTGTACTCCCAAGTATTCGTATTAATAATATCTCGCGAGAGCATTCAAGCCCGGGACTAACAATCCCAGCAAATCTTGTGTTATTTACATTCCCTCGGACGTGCTCTTGCATTTTGTTTGTTACTCATCCATTCCAGCAATCCCTTCCGAATAATACTTTGGGTAACGACAACTATGATTTTGGAAATCAATGTATTGGTTAGATTTTGGAATGGAATTGTGCATTTGGGAGAAATATTGTGGATGGTTGAGAAGAACATGTAGTCATGTTACTATATTTTGAGATATATGAACTGTTTTTGAGCATTTGAAAATGATACTTTTCAAAATGAATGTTTCACGGATGTTTTACCGGAAATGATTTTTGGGCCGAGACCAAATCGATTTTGAAATAGTTTTATAACTCAGGACTTGGGGTCCAAAAGAGTTTTATACTATATAAACTTCTTGTAACGTTGAACGGGGTATGGGCTGAGACCCTAATGTTTCAAAAAGGCTTTCAGTTTTTCTAAAACTCCCGAGATTTGAAAAACACTTTACCAATCGTTTACCTACTTTATTTCCGCCTTTCGAGGTTTTGGTTTACTTGTTCAAACGAAACTTCTCGGGAAGTCTTTATTTGTGTTTGATTTGTTGATTATTCAATATTTTTTCATAGGATAGTTAAGGTGATCCAGGATGGGATAATGGTCGACGTTGTGAGTCATATATGGAAAAAAGAGTTTTTGTCGGATTCTATACATTAAGATTTTGGAACTCTGTCGTTTTCTGATGGAATGTCAGTGAAATTGCTGACGAACCGAATTGATATACAGGAGTATGGATGTGGTCAATCATTTGCATAGTTTTCATTTAAAAACTTTGAAATCGTGTGGATTCGAAGGAAATTGTTATCGAATACTTGGCATTAGCGAGCCAGTGTAATTTTTCGAAAATTTATTTTGTGGTCTTACCAAAATTTATGTTTTGAGTTTTGAAATTCTTGAAAGAACTTTCAAAAATTTGTCTTCTTGACGAGACTATGTGATTTCAAACTGGTTTTGAAAACGTGATGGATATACATACGCATTTAATGCATAGTGCATATCATGGTGAACTTATGAATGTGGCTCACAAACTGGATAAGACATCAGTATGGTACGATGAAAAGAGATTCGAACTTTAGTATGGTAGTTGGACTATCCAGGGATGATCGATTGGTTGAACATACAAGAGAAATATGATGCGTGTTGTAGGTTCATGCACAGGATGTGATTTTGGAACTTTGGATTTTGTGAAAACAGGACATATGTGCTATGTGATTCCATTGGTATGGTAGTAGTTCGATTTTACCATAGTGATTTTTGAACGATTTCTTTGTAAGTGTAGATTTGGGGATGGTGACCCCACGCCGGTTGTTTTGGATATTGGGTGGTCGTTCCCACTCCATGTATGATTGGATATGTTCGTCGGTTTGTGACTGGTTGATCGTATGCCGAGGAGTATGTTCACCAGTCGGGTATGTTTATTGAGATCCACTGTATATGATTAGTGTGTCGTTTTAAGAACTTTATTCGTTCGTATATCTATTTCTGTGGTTCTGTGTTGATCGTGTTGGAGCTTACCATGTGAGGGTATTCTAGATTGTTGTTGCTCCTTCGTTGGTAATATTGGAGTTTATCATGTTGATGCTATTCTCGATTATGTTTTGACCTCTTGATGGTCATATTGGAGTTTATCATGATGATGATATTTTCGATTATGTTTTGACCTTTGGATTAGTCGTATTAGAGTTTATCATGTCGATGATATTCTCAGTTAATTTATTGTTTGATCATTGCTGGTGATCATCTGAATGTTCAGATTTTGTGTCGATGTTTCGGGATTCGTTGCCATTGTGTTGGACAGTTGTTTCACAGATGTATCGTGTATTATTGATTTGTAACAGGATTTGAACTTGATTGTGTAATCAGGCAGACAGGATTTGATACGGATAGATTATTTCATCCGAAGATGATATGTTTTTGTTGAGGTTCATGGAATGTGATTGTAAGCATATTGAGGCTTTACAGTGAAGTCACGTGCTAGCATCTCAGGAGATCGTCGACTTTGCGCATTTGTAAGTGTACTGTTTTGTTTATTCGATAATGATGATGATTGATCGTTGTTGTGATGGTTTCAGAATATTTTGGTTGAACGGTTTGTTGGTTTTTCTATGACGAATTGCAAGTTTCGAGGACGAAACCTATTTTAAGTGGTGTAGTATGTAATATCCGGAATTTCCACTATTGTTGTTTAATATTATTTTATCCGATTTATATTGTACAGCGTGTAATCTGTATAATATGGATAAAATAAACGAAGGACTGAGATGTCAGTATTGGTATAATTGTCGTATTTGGTCGACAATTGCATTTGAGGATATTGTGTATCATATGGAAATATTATTGGAAGGGGTATATGTATTAAGTATGCTGTATGTTCGTATTTTGTATGTTGATACGTTGGACAAGAATAGCTAAAAATGGCTGAGTATAGCCTTATTAGCGCATGCTAATTTTCAAGACTAGCGCACGCTATCGTGCAGGTTTAGCGCACGCTAATGGTAAAGGATAGCGCACGCTAGTACAGACCAGATCAGAAGGAATCTACGTGTGGACCCGGCCACTTTCGCGCATGTTCCGACAAGGTCAACGGATGTTTGTTATGAAGTATTAGTGCAAGCTAATACATATTGATTAGCACACGCTAATCAGATCGGTCCAAAGGAATCTTGGCTTTGTCAGGTTACTTTCGGCATGTGGGGACACGGGGGCAGGTGCAGACTGTAGCAAGTCAACTACGAGTAGCGCACGCTATGGATGAAAGTTCGCGTACGCTAAATAGAGTCATTTACGTACGCTATTGCATGGGTATTGCGTACGTAAATCATTGTATGCAGTAAGGCAGTAGCCTCTGGACTGCGATAGCGCGCGCTAACAAAAGACAGTTAGCACACGCTAAGCATGTAATGTACGTTAAATGAGGATGTTAGCGTACGTTAATAATGTACAGTATATATATGTGCAGTTGGGCATTATTCTTCATTTCGTCCATTCCTTCCTTGCAACCGATAGAGAGAGTTCTTAGAGAGATGTTTGAGGTTCCAAACACTGGATTATGGTGGAGTTGATCATTCCTAACAACATTTGAAGCTTGGAAATGATTGAGAATGTATTCAACCTTGGAAATCAATCCATTTCTTCAAAGAGGTAATTACTCTTCACTTTGGGATTTCATTTTGGATTGTATATGATGTCCTTGAGTTGATTATCGTCATGAGTTAACAAGTATGATTATGATATTGGTTGCCGAGTTATGTTGATGTTATTGTTGATATAAGGGTATTGATATGATTCGAATGGTTTAGAATTGTGTTGTTTATCTTCAAAAGAGATATGTTGACTAATGTCTTCCTTCAATTCGGGTCTTTGATGTTGTTATTGTTGGTTTCTTCCTATGATGGTGAACATGGCAACGATTATGAATTCTTAGTATTCATATGTCGATATTGAGGAAGAAGATGATATACGAATATATGACTTGGATTATGAGTTGGATGATTGTTCATATGTTAAAGGATATTGGATTTCGTTGTTTTGATAGCTATGAACATGATTTCAAAATCACTTAGTATTCTTGATAAATGCCATATGTTGATCGGTACCTAAAATGCATGCAACTGCATGTCTCTAGCGCACGCTAGTGTTATTGATTAGCGCACGCTAACGGAAGCGACTTAGCGCACGCTACGTTAAGTGATTAATGTGCGCTATGTCAACAGAAAGTGTACATAATTGTATTATGGTTGTGAGTTCGTAATATATTGAGTTGGATTGTTCGGACTAGTGGTTAATCGAGTTATTGTTGATCTGTTGGGTTTGTTGAGATTATTGGTCGGTGATTAGAACCTTGCTTTGCGGTCGTGTTCGAGAACGTTCGTGAATCGCTATGACTGGGAGCCGAGGAGCTTGTAGACGACGACAAGCAATTGATAACGGCTTCAACATTGTCGTGTTGGTATCGAGGCAAGTTATTACTTGGTCAGTTTATAATATTTAATGAATAGTTTTCGTTTCATTCGTTTATAATTCGTATAGCAATGTTTATAATTGTAATCACAAGAGATTTGGGATTATAAGTTGTATTCGATTTTTGAGAATTAAATCATAATGTATATGATTTACATTTGTTGTTGGTATACATGGTATCGAGGATACATCGTGGTAGAGACGAAGATATGAATTATCTACCGTCCGTGATATTTTGGACCGTCTAGTATTGAGTATAATGGTTCGTGATGGTTTAGACATCGAGATTACTCTCGAAGGACTCGGGGCAAGTACTCTAATCATTTTTATCATTTGTGTCGATCATGTTGTGATACATTCATGTATTATTGTCATCATGCATTTGTGTATTGTTGTTAATATGCATTTGTGCATTGTTGTCGTATGTCCACCTCGTGTTGGTCCGACGGGATCATCGGGGGATCTATGCTAGCGTGCGTTGGATCATCGGACAGGTTTTTCCACCTCGGGTTGATCTGACGGGATCATCGGGGGATCTAGGCAGTGAACGCTGGATCATTGGATTACCATGTGTTGTTGTTGTGCATATGTATATTATGGGTTTGCCATAAGTATACATTGTCATTATTTATGTGAGCATATTGACGTTGTCATATGAGTATGCATTTGTAGGTCTTGTGTTAAGACCATGTTCGTATGTTGTATTGATCTGATCTTGGATTAGACTGACGTGATTTCGTCGTGGCATTTCATATCTTGAGGTATGTTCCGTATTTCCTTTGGTATTTGTCTTTTGATGGACAATCGATTATCGTGTTGGGGTTTGACGATGTTATCCGATGGATCAAAATGGTCAGGGCTGGTATTTTTCCATATCATGAGTTAGTGATGATATTCTGATAATCTTGAGTATTGTTTAAGGAACAATACAGATGTTACGTTTAGGTTTATTGGTTAATCGAGACTAAGAGATGTACAATATGATAATGTTTATTTTGATGAGGATTATTCGAGTTTGGTAAAGTTATGACGGTAAGATTACATTGGTAGTATTCTTACTTAGTATCTCATTGGTATGTAATTATTGACGTGATGTGATGGTTATCATTGTTCGATATAATGGCTGACCCCGTCGTGGGCTTTCTTTTTAGGTTCTTGGAATATCAAGCTTGTAGCGGTCGTGGAGAGATGAACTTCCCGGAGGATACTGGCTAGGACATGTATTTGTGTGTTGAGTTTCCTGATCAGTTGTTGTATTTCGCTGCTAGAGTATTTTTAATTTTTTGTCTTCTCCCGCTGCGTGATTATTTTTGAAATGGCTTTTGATATATTGCCAACTGAGTTTTATTTCGTAAAACCGATTCCCTAAATCCAGTTTTGGCATCTTGGGCCTTGTGGTTTCAAATGAGATTTTTACGACGGTTTTGATAAACGGATTTTATCTAGTCTTCGAATGTTTTTTTTAGATAGTACCGTCGTTCGCCTCTTAGGCATTTGTAAATGTTTGTAGATCTTTCTTTCAGCCTTGTGGGTTCCGTCTCGGGGCCCACGGCGCTGTAATATTTCCGGTCGAATCTGGGGGTGTTATATTATTTTCCCGTTTTAGGGGAATGTTGATGTATGTTAACCCCTGCGTGTGTATGAGTTGTGAGAAAGAGTTATGTATGCTTGATGTGTATGTTGTGGTAAAAGACCAAATCGGTCTAGTGGTTTGTTAGTGGTCATGTTGGCATGTATTGATATGTTGTGTTTTCTGTATTTAGCCTGGCAGATCCTCGTGGAGAGGGTCTACAGCGCTGTAATATTACCGGGTGGTTTGGGGGTGTTACATGAATAAAGAGAATTTAGATAATATCGAAATTTCTCTTGACACGCATCCTAGTGGACTCGTACATTACGGAATTCGATGTTTGTGGAATAAATTCAAACCAGAATATGAACAACGTCTTGGGAATCTGACGTTGAAAGACCTTGTTTGCCAATTTGTAAGAAAATTAGATGGGAAGCTTCTCCCCGACTCATAGAAGGCGTTTAAGCCATTTCTGAACGTAAAATCAGAGAAAGATATGAGTCACAATCACAACTATTGTACATACGCGTGAGTATCTTTAATTTTTGTCGTATGGTGAGATTTTCTGAATAAAAGAGTGATACGCAATAAATGCATTCATTATTCTATTGAGTAGTTGAAGCGTAACTAACGCAATCACAAATTTGTTGAACATTTTTTACCTTATTCTTCTTCTATAAATAAGCATTGTTCTTGTTTCTTTTATTCATCCCTCAAACTTGTACTTTTTCTTTTTTTTCTCAAATAAGTTTCTTTTCAAAAATGAAATCATCATCTTCCACAAAAAGATTTAACTCAGTCTGCATTTTTGGTGGAGCTAGTTATGGAACAGAGGCATGCTTTACTGAAGTAGCCCACAACTTGGGTCATACCTTAGGAGAAAAATGCATTCATGTAGTTTACGGAGTAGGAAGTCTAGGATTAATGGGACGCGCTGCTGCTTCTGCCTATACGGAAGGAGTAAAAGTGTTGGGAATAATTCCAAAACCTCTGGCTAAAAGTAAAATCACAAGGGCAACTATTGGAGATGAGTTTAGAGCTGTAAATATGCAAGATCGCATAACTCACATGATGAATAATTCTGACGCCTTTATCACCCTTCCCGGTGGTTTTGGCACTCTTGAGGAACTTGTTCATGTGGTTACAAGAGCCCAGCTAAATGTTCATACAAAACCAATAGGTCTGCTTAATATCAATGGTTTCTTTGATGGTTTACTATCTTTCATCGACTACTCTGCTGAAAAAGGTTTTATTTTCGAGCATGCTAAACGAATCATAGTCGTTGCAACAACACTAGAAGAACTAATCAAAAAACTCATTAAATTTGTTCCTCAACCGGATCCAGCTCTAGCTAATATTTTCTGGATGGAAGATTTTACCGTGAGAAAACAAAAAGTGGATCCATTTCTCTCCCTTTGATAATCCATATCGGACCTCTTGTTATTTTTACTTTCTGTTGTGTGTAAAAATCATGCTAAATGATGGCAGCTTAAGGAGTTTTTTTTTATCTCTTGATGCGTATCTATTCACGATTTATGTATTGTTATTTCTATTGTTGTAATTTTTATTATTTGTTTTTAATAAAAGCATGATGGCAGCGTAAGGCGACTCTTCGGACTTTCCTGAAGCGCATCTTAAAAATTGTGTCATACTTCCGGGTATTTTTTTGTTGTTTGCCTCGTTTTTTTTGTTTTGTTTTTTTGCAGATCCACAAAGGCGTTAGCTTAAACATCAACTTTCATAACAGGGAGTATTCTGCTTTTCTCCCTTGCTTTTTATTTTTTTTTAAACTGAGGCCAGTTTTTTCTTCAAGTTTGGGGGTATGGTATGTTTTGATTATTTTGGTGTGTTTGGTATTTTGGTGTGTTTGGTATTTTGATTATTGTGGGGTTTTTTTGGCTTTTAATATCAGAAATATATGAATTTTTAAAACATAAAAAAATACCTCCAACAGTCAATTTGTAATGTGTCTTACTACTCACCTCAGGAGACTTGTTTATATAATTTTGGTGTGGTAAAATGACCATGGGCTAAACTTGAATTTCGATGAAATGTCAAACTCAATTGTTTCTAATTTTTTTTCTTTAGTGTGAATTCATAAAAAAATATATATTTGAGAACTTGTGAGCTTTTGAGCCGTTGTTTACTTGCTATCATGCAAACTCTCCATTGATTGAGTGAGCTATTTGTGTTGTGAAACTCTAGAATGTGCCGTATCTTACTCAAAACTATAAAGTGTGTGCAAAATAGTGAAAGTGATTTTAGGCGATTTTTTTTATTTAGCCTTTCAATCAGCCTACCCAAAAAATTATTAATTCCCTCGTTAACCCAATTGAGCTTATTGCATTTTTATTGTTAACCACATACTGAGCTTTCCATCGCTATAAATCTTTTGACCCATACTTGAACAGTTAGGAATTATTTTTTGACAAGGATAAAGATATTTTGTGGTGACATTGGGTGATATATATTGTTTGTAGTGTTGAAAAATGGAAAAAACATTCGCTCTGCTGTTTTTGGAAACTTTGTAACTGGGTGTATTCATGTGACCCATGTTTACATTCGCGTAAAATAGTTACCTTAGATATGAGTATGCATAGAAGCAGCTTGTGTATGTTTTTATCCTAGTAACTGGGTGTATTCATGTGAGTCATAGTTTACATTCGCGTAAAATAGATAATAAACAACCCAAGTAATATAAAAAAAGGCGAGAAAAAAAATGATTGGTTGAAAAGCAAGAAAAAGAGCTCAGATAAATCGAATCATAAGTAAGGGGATCGATAGAAAGCTTCATTAAATAGCTTCTAAAGTGCTTACCTATTGATAAAACTCGATTCAGAATATTTTCAATTTATCCATATTTTTCTACCCCAACCAAAGAGCCGACATTACAACCTAATAAAAGTTATTTTTAATTTACGACGTTACACACACAAGTAGTAGAGATAATAGACGATTTGCACGCCTATGTAAGTTTTCACCTCATTAAATAAGCTTGAGCGAAAAACATGTCCACTATACACTTGAGAGAGAGCGATACACTTGCCCAACAAGTTTTATGAATTCATGCTTTTAATTAAAAGGAAACTTTTTTGAGATTTGACAAACTATAAAAAACTTGGTCTAATTTATCCCTTGAGGTGTAGTAAAATTATTGGTATGTTCAATTATACCATTTCTGAAGTTTACTTGAGGACAAATTTGCTTTTTGAGAAAAAAAAAAGAATAATCATTAGAGTGTTATGTATTGTTACTTGTTAGCTTTAATAGTTAACTAAAACCAAAACTCACTTTGATTATTCGAATTTACTTATGCTGTTGGAGTTATTCAAAGCGTAACATTTGATGTAATCGTGATTCAACTGTACTGCAGATGCACTCCGTGGTCTAAAATCACTTAACTTGGGTAATGAAATGTCATCAAGTATTTTCATATATATATATATATATATATATATATGTGTGTGTGTGTGTGTGTGTTGTGTGTGTGTGTCCCCATAGATATATCAAACCATATTTATGAGTAGTATTTCCTATTCTTCGAAAATCACTGAGCTAATGAAGTAGCTGAGGGGAGAGTATATTTTCTCAGTAGGTTCCACAACATTTATGAGAACCTTCGAGCCTTGTACTTTAGGACTTGATTCTTCTCATTATGCTTACCAACAAAGGTTTCGATTTATGTCCTACTTGATGTACACTCGTTAAGGTTAGGACTACCTACCAATTACCTGTCTCTTTGTAAAATAATCTAGTTCTGCGTGGAATGCTTTATCCTTTAATACCAATCAACTCAATATTGATATCATACAATAGAGCGAGATTCCATATCGTCTTGCTCTATTATTTGAGCAATGATGACCAAAGTGGGTGCATGATCAGTCCACACTTGTAATACCCGTAATTTCGATTTCTGGTAATTTCTTTTTTTTCGGCGGAAGTCCGTTTTGACGACTCGCTCATAACCGTTTCGTCATTTTGAGAATGATTAATTCTGCACTTTTTGTCATTCGAGTTCGTTTCGGTATCGTTTTGTTGAGTTCCGTGCTTTTTGGCGACTTTTCCGCACTTGAGTTCGATTCTTGCGAATCTCGTTCGAAACTGCTGTTTCGAGTTTCCCGTAAGTCCGTTTAACTTTGTTATACATGTTGTGAACTTCTGTTTGGTGTTTCGATCGTGTATCGTGTATTTCGGATGTTTTGGGCCATTTTCGTAATTTCTCAAAGTTTGGGGTAATTACTTTCCGTTGTCGAATTTTGAGCCTTCGGGTGGTCGGAATCGTGTGTTCTCTTAGTGCTCGAATTCATTTTTGCGAGTACTTCGTAACCGTATCTTTGTTTGTATTCAGGTTCGGGTTTCGGGGTCGTTCTGGCCGTCGGAGTTGGCCCCGGCCGAGTCATGGCCGGGCAGTCTGTGCCCAGGCCGGCACTAGCCGAGTTACGGCCAGTAGTGCTTGGCAGTTACGTACGTAAGGCCGGTTACGTACGTAAGCCTTGGCTGGTTACGTACGTAATGATGCCGGCATTTTTGGGCAGAGATTTCGGCCATGGCCGGTTACGTACGTAAGCCCTTGGCCGCTTACGTGCATGTGGCTGTCGGCGATCGGCTATTTAAGGCAATGACGTTTTCTTCAGCCATTTTCTCACTCGTTTTCTTCCCTTCTGTGGCTGGAGCTTGGTTAATCATGGAGGCATGTTGTTATGCAATGAATACATGAAGTTTTGAGGTTCATATCATCAATCATCCGTCCTATAAAATCCTTTGATCGAGCAAATCAGGTCAGATTTTCTAGAAATCTATTTTTGGGGATTTTGGGTATTTTCTTCGATTTCGTCCGTTTAATCTGATTTAACTTAGGATTGTGATGGATTGATGATTATTTAGATGTATTATATCATTTCCCTTGTTATTCCATGGTTGGATCGTATCGATTGGTTGGTTTGGTCGAGTTCTTGATCGACGCCTTGAAGGTGTCCGGTAGAATGTCATAGAGGGATTTTCGGGCGTTCTACGATTATTCTTCATCATATGATCGTTGATTTATTAATTGTATGATGTTAGGGTCGAGTTTCTTGCGAAGAAACCATGTTGAACCCTTCGGTTCGTTGTTGTCTTCCTTTTCGATAGCATCGGGCGTTCCGAAGCTTCCCGGTTGAGCCGTGTCCGTTCGTGGTTCCGTGCTCGTGGTATCGAGGCAAGTATCTTGCCCGTACTTTTCATGTTTCGTAGACGGAATCATTGATAAATGATTTTATGTGCAATCCGAATGTTTTAATGAACTTTTAAAAAGATCGGTATGTTCTCGATAATTGTTGTCTTTCAAAAGATAACTTGTATGCTTCGGGGATTAATGTGCTTTCGGAATATGTGCGTTAGTTTCGTATGTTGGAAGATGTTAAACATATTTAGTGAATTTAGTAGACCGTAATTATTTGCCGAGGATTGTGTATTAATATGTGTAATTGTTCGGTGAATATGTGACGTTTTGTGATATTTGTTGTTATTCCTTCGTAATGAGGTTGTGACGCTTGGTGTTGTTTGGTATTGGTAATTGTTTGTGATTGTGTGACATTAGTTGTGAGTATACGTGGACTAAAGTGGCCATTCTAGCGAAGTACCTAGCATTTGTATGCATATTCTAGTATTCGAATTATGGCTTCCCGTGGCGTAGTAGATGATATGTGTATGTTCACCTAGGGACGGACTGACGGGGCCTCTAGGGATACGTATTTCCGTGTGTGTGCGTATCGCGAACTAGGGTTAACCACCCAGGGATGTCCGACGGGGCTCTGCGGGGTACGACGGCCGTGAGTCTCGTACCAAAGGTTAACTTTGAAATGTGTTGTTGGAGAACTGTGATTTTTGGCGCATATTTCGTCTGATTAGAATGGCAGTCCAAATGGTATCGTACTTGGCTGGAATGGGACCGATAAATGTGTTTTTTGTGATTTGTCCCTTGACTGTGATAATTTGGTGAGGGTAAGTGAGTCCTGTGGTTGCTCTGTGTATTGTAGCTCTGTGGTGTGTTGAGTTCGACCGTATGGTCAAGTTGCAAAGTTGTGCTCTCTGTTGTCGTTCTGTGAGACTGTTGTCATGGTAATGTTTGACAGGGTGTAGTTTATGTCGGGTTATTCTTGTGAGTATGTGATGTGAGTATGTTAATTCACGTACCCCCGTGGTTGTGGTTTTAATGTTATGATTGGGCCGTGGACCCCGTATTTTGTTATCGGAATCGTATTTTGAAATAAATGATTTTTGGGCGGTGTCCCTAAGTGTTTCGAAAGGCTTGAAAATTCTTAAACCCCAAATGCTTTCAAAACTCCCGAGATCGTAAAATGTTTTGTAAGATGTAAAATGATTTTATTCCTATCTTTCATAATTCAAACTGTTTTGATCAAGTGAATTATCTCGGGAAGTATATTCACGATTTCTATGTTCTTGGAGTATGATATGTATGGCTCGTCCTTGTATTTATACTTGCACTAGCAAAATAGTGGAGTTTTGCTAACCCCCTAGTATTCGGGGGGTGGATGTCTGTCCTTCCGTTGTGTTTATTTTTCCCTATGTGGGAACGTTTATTTATGTTAACCCCTGCGTGGGTATGAGTTACGAGAAAGAGTAATGTATGGTTGATGTGTATATTGTGGCAAAAGACCAAATCGGTCTAATGGTCTGTTATTTACCCATGTCGGTATGTATTGTATTGTGGTGTTTCTGTATTTAGCCTGGTAGATCCTCATGGAGAGGGTCTACGGCGCTGTAATATTCCCGAGTGGTTTGGGGGTGTTACAGAATATGGTATCGGAGCTTAGGTTGCGGAAACCTAGGTTGTCGGGTCGAGTTTTGTGTTGTCGGGTCTTGTCTTGTCTTGTCTTGTCAGATTTTGTCTGACTGAGTCGTGTCGCGACGCGTCGTCTGAGGTGTCGGTCGTGATTAGTATCGAGATGCAGTCATCATCTTCGTGCGACCTGTGGATGTAAGTCTCCCTTCTTTGTGTTTGTGCCTCGTCTGATGTGAGTTACTTGTATGATTATTCGTTAAGTGATTGAATCCTTCTGTGGACTTTGATTTCGTGATGTGTGGGTATTTGACTCTCATCTTTTATTTGTATGAGGGGCGGTGTCGCTGCTAATGTATTTACGAACTGTATTTTATCCGCTGCGTGAGTCCGTTAAAAATGACTTTTAGTATTTTGCAAACTGAGTTCTAATTCGTAAAACCGATTCCCTAAATCGAGTTTTGGCATTTTGGCCTTGAATGTTTTATGACGGTTGATAAAGAATTTTTGTGAGTTTTGGGCATTCTGGCCTATTGAATTTTTGAAAACCTTGAGTATCTTAGAAAAATAAATTTCGAGACGTACTTTTAAAATGAATTATTTTCTCGTGGTACATCCAAGGTGCCACAATATGTTTAAAAATTCTTCTACCTCGAGGACCAAAATGTTTTGAGAAATTTTCAATGTTTTAGATACACTTTTATCTAGACCCGTGGGTCGAATATTCTGAAAGTTTTTCACTAAGGGAAAGTGTCCTCATTTTTATCAAATGCGAAATGGTTCTCCAAAGTCTCGATAACGATGTTTCATATTTGTACTTTTTTTAAAAGGTGATACTCAAGATCAACCAGTATTTTTCTAAATTATTTTCAAAAGGAGGTTTTCATTTTTAAAACCTATCCATTCCCGTTTGAGGGCTGGGTATGTATGTATGATGCCCGTGTTGTTGTTATGATGTTTGCTCCCGAGTATGATCGAATTGGTGGCATGAACGTCGAGGCATTGCCACGCATTTGTTGTACTAGCCCTCTGTGAGAGGTGTGAACTGGTGTTTACTGTTTATCGCCTAGTGGTGATTTGCGTGTTGTCACACGAGTGTGAGTTGTTAAAGCTTGGATTTTTGTGCGTTTATGCACATGGGTGATTGTTTCATGATGGTTGTGATTGTGTGCTGGCTATCATTCGGGCCGTTGTAATCGTCGAACGATGCCATTGTTGTTGTGATTTTTGTATGCATTGATATGTTATGCTGAGTTGGCATCTCCGGTATGTTGTTTTGCGGTGTTATGTTCCATTGTATCTATCTTCTGTATTTTCGGTATGCCGAGCCGAGGCATTTCAACCGTGAGGTGCCGGGGGAATGTACGTGCAATTTGTCCTTCCTCGCCTGTGATGCATTTCAAGTACGGACTCGAGAGACATCATGTTCAGTTTTGTGAGTTGATTACCGAGCCTTCCGAGGCACGGACTTGAGCATTGATATCAGGACCGGCTCCGAGGAGTCCCTGAGGGGCGTGGTCTATCAGTTGTATGTTATGTTATTTCATTACCTTGTTGTTTCGAAATTCGGAAATTAAGTTCTTTTATTCGAAGTGGATCGTATTTTGAACTTCTATATTTTCGACTCTGTCGACTCGTTTATGTTCGTTGACATTTTCTGAGCTTGCCCTGTCCCTTGCTTTTGTTGATCGAACGAGGGTGGTATTGTTTCGGAATTACTCGTTTGTCGTTGTAACTTTTCAATTGCTTTTCCCTTTCCTGTGGATCTTATGTGAATGCACATTTTATTGTTTTCACCGGATCATGTTTTGTCTCGAGTCGAGATGTGAACCTCGGAGTTGTCAGTTGAACCTTATTGTTCTTCGTGATCCGAACATGATTGTTTGATTTTTGTTGTCTCGATCGTTGTGGTTCGATCATTGATTGTTCGGTTTTTGTTGATCTCATTTCGTGATTGTTGAACGTTCAGACTCCTTCGTAATTCCCTTAATTTCGGTAAATTAGTCTCGTTTTCGATCTTCCAACCCTTGGGCGGTGGAATTCCATATTTATTCAGCGATTGGCTCGCGTTTTGATTGATGTACCATTGGGGTGGTCAATCATATTGATTTTTCGTTCGTTGTGTTTTGTGATTGTTCGGATAATAGACTCGATTGTATTATCTGTTTGATGATGCTCTTCACTTGTTGTCTCTACCGGTGGCGTTGTGTTAGTCGTCGTGGATCGTGTTTTCACGCCGTATATTCCTTTGCGTTGCTTGTAACGTTTCGCCGATGGGCGTAAGTTACGTGTTTCTTGTGTATCTCGTTGAGTTTTCCTGGCGGTATATTGCTTCTCCCTACTTATTTTAAGTTTCGGGACGAAACTTCTTTTAAGGAGGGTAGTGTGTAATACCCGTAATTTCGATTTCTGGTAATTTATTTTTTTTCGGCGGAAGTCCGTTTTGACGACTCTCTCATGACCGTTTCGTCATTTTGAGAACGATTAATTCTTCACTTTTTGTCATCCGAGTTCGTTTCGGTGTCGTTTTGTTGAGTTCCGTGCTTTTTGGCGACTTTTCCGCACTTGAGTTCGATTCTTGCGAATCTCGTTCAAAACTGCTGTTTCGAGTTTCCCGTAAGTCCGTTTAACTTTGTTAGACGTGTTGTGAACTTTGGTTTGGTGTTTCGATCGTGTATCGTGTATTTCGGACGTTTTGGGCCATTTTCGTAATTTCCCAAAGTCTGGGGTAATTACTTTCCGTTGTCGAATTTTGAGCCTTCGGGTGGTCGGACTCGTGTGTTCTCTTAGTGCTCGAATTCGTCTTTGTGAGTACTTCGTAACCGTATCTTCGATTCTTATTCAGGTTCGGGTTTCGGGGTTGTTCGAGCCGTCGGAGTTGGCCCCGACCGAGTCATGGCCGGGCAGTCTGTGCCCAGGTCGGCACTGGCCGAGTTATGGTCAGTAGTGCTCGGCAGTTACGTACGTAAGGCCGGTTACGTACGTAAGCCTTGGCCGGTTACGTACGTAACGATGCCGGCATTTCTGGGCAGAGATTTCGGCCATGGCCGGTTACGTACGTAAGCCCTTGGCCGGTTACGTACGTAACGCTGTCGGCAGTCAGCCTATTTAAGGCCAGCAGACGTTTTCTTCAGCCATTTTCTCAATCGTTTTCTTCCCTTCTGCGGCAGGAGCTTGGTTAATCATGGAGGCATGTTGTTATACAATGAATACATGAAGTTTTTAGGTTCATATCATCAATCATCCGTCCTATAACATCCTTTGATCGAGCGAATCAAGTCAGATTTTCTAGAAATCTATTTTTGGGGATTTTGGGTATTTTGTTCGATTTCGTCCGTTTAATCCGATTTAACTTAGGATTGTGATGGATTGATGATTATTTAGATGTAGTATATCATTTCCCTTGTTATTCCATGGTTGGATCGTATCGATTCGTTGTTTTGGTTGAGTTCTTGATCGATGCCTTGAAGGTGTCCGGTAGAATATCAGAGAGGGGTTTTCGGGCGTTCTACGATTATTCTTCATCGTATGATCGTTGATTTATTAATTGTATGATGTTAGGGTCGAGTTTCTTGCGAAGAAACCATGTTGAACCCTTCCGTTCGTTGTCGTCTTCCTTTTCGATAGCATCGGGCGTTCCGAAGCTTCCCGGTTGAGCTGTGTCCGTTCGTGGTTCCGTGCTCGTGGTATCGAGGCAAGTATCTTGCCCATACTTTTCATGTTTCGTAGACGGAATCATTGATAAATGATTTTATGTGCAATCCGAATGTTTTAATGAACTTTTAAAAAGATCGGTATGTTCTCGATAATTGTTGTCTTTCAAAAGATAACTCGTATGCTTCGGGGATTAATGTGCTTTCGGAATATGTGTGTTAGTTTCGTATGTTGGAAGATGTTAAACATATTTAGTGAATTTAGTAGACCGTAATTATTTGCCGAGGATTGTGTATTAATATGTGTAATTGTTCGGTGAATATGTGACGTTTTGTGATATTTGTTGTTATTCCTTCGTAAGGAGGTTGTGACGCTTGGTGTTGTTTGGTATTGGTAATTGTTTGTGATTGTGTGACATTAGTTGTGAGTATACCTGGACTAAAGTGGCCATTCTAGCGAAGTACCTAGCATTTGTATGCATATTCTAGTATTCGAATTATGGCTTCCCGTGGCGTAGTAGATGATATGTGTATGTTCACCTAGGGACGATCTGACGGGGCCTCTAGGGATATGTATTGCCGTGTGTGTGCGTATCGCGAACTAGGGTTAACCACCCAGGGATATCCGACGGGGCTCTGCGGGGTACGACGGCCGTGAGTCTCGTACCAACGGTTAACTTTGAAATGCGTTGTTGGAGAACTGTGATTTTTGGCGCATATTTCGTCTGATTAGAATGGCAGTCCAAATGGTATCGTACTTGGCTGGAATGGCACCGATAAATGTCTTTTTTGTGATTTGTCCCTTTAGTGTGATAATTTGGTAAGGGTACGTGAGTCATGTGGTTGCTCTGTGTATTGTAGCTCTGTGGTGTGTTGAGTTCGACCGTATGGTCAAGTTGCAAAGTTGTGCTCTCTGTTGTCGTTCTGTGAGACTGTTGTCATGGTAATGTTTGACAGGGTGTAGTTTATGTCGGGTTATTCTTGTGAGTATGTGATGTGAATAAGTTGATTCACGGACCCCCGTGGTTGTGGTTGGAATGTTATGATTGGGTCGTGGACCCCGTATTTTGTTATCGGAATCGTATTTTGAAATAAATGATTTTTGGGCGGTGTCCCTAAGTGTTTCGAAAGGCTTGAAAATTCTTAAACCCCAAATGCTTTCAAAACTCCCGAGATCGTAAAATGTTTTGTAAGATGTAAAATGATTTTATTCCTATCTTTTATAATTCAAACTGTTTTGATCAAGTGAATTATCTCGGGAAGTATATTCACGATTTCTATGTTCTTGGAGTATGATATGTATGGCTCGTCCTTGTATTTATACTTGCACTAGAAAAACAGTGGAGTTTTGCTAACCCCCGAGTATTCGGGGGGTGGATGTCTGTTTTGCATCTAGGTACTTGCGGGTTGCTGGGGAGCAATTCACAGGATCGTTACGAAGGATGATGGAAGACGAAAATACTAATCACATGAAGACCTGTGTTGAGTATTTGGTGATGTCTTGTTTTGTCCTTCCGTTGTGTTTATTTTTCCCTATGTGGGAACGTTGATTTAATTTAACCCCTACGTTGGTATGAGTTACGAGAAAGAGTAATGTATGGTTGATGTGTGTGTTGCGGCAAAAGACCAAATCGGTCTAATGGTCTGTTATATACCCATGTCGGTATGTATTGTATTGTGGTGTTTCTGTATTTAGCCTGGTAGATCCTCATGGAGAGGGTCTACGGCGCTGTAATATTCCCGAGTGGTTTGGGGGTGTTACAAAATATGGAATCGGAGCTTAGGTTGCGGAAACCTAGGCTGTCGGGTCGAGTTTTGTGTTGTCGGGTCTTGTCTTGTCTTGTCTTGTCAGATTTTGTCTGACTGAGTCGTGTCGCGACGCGTCGTCTGAGGTGTCGGTCGTGATTAGTATCGAGATGCAGCCATCATCTTCGTGCGACCTGTGGATGTAAGTCTCCCTTCTTTGTGTTTGTGCCTCGTCTGATGCGAGTTACTTGTATGATTATTCGTTAAGTGATTGAATCCTTCTGTGGACTTTGATTTCGTGATGTGTGGGTATTTGACTCTCATCTTTTATTTGTATGAGGGCCGATGTCGCTGCTAATGTATTTACGAACTGTATTTTATCCGCTGCGTGAGTCCGTTAAAAATGACTTTTAATATTTTGCAAACTGAGTTCTAATTCGTAAAACCGATTCCCTAAATCGAGTTTTGGCATTTTGGCCTTGAATGTTTTATGACAGTTGATAAAGAATTTTTGTGAGTTTTGGGCATTCTGGCCTATTGAATTTTTGAAAACCTTGAGTATCTTTAAAAAATTAATTTCGAGACGTACTTTTAAAATGAATTATTTTCTCGTGGTACATCCAAGGTGCCACAATATGTTTCAAAATTCTTCTACCTCGAGGACCAAAATGTTTTGAGAAATTTTCAATGTTTTAGATACACTTTTACTTAGACCCGAGGGTCGAATATTCTGAAAGTTTTTCACTAAGAGAAAGTGTCCTCGTTTTTATCAAATGCGAAATGGTTCTCCAAAGTCTCGATAACGATGTTTCATGTTTGTACTTTTTTTAAAAGGTGATACTCAAGATCATCCAGTATTTTTCTAAATTATTTTCAAAAGGAGGTTTTCATTTTTAAAACCTATCCATTCCCGTTTGAGGGATGGGTATGTATGTATGATGTTCGCGTTGTCGTTATGATGTTTGCTCCCGAGTATGATCGAATTGGTGGCATGAATGTGGAGGCATTGCCACGCATTTGTTGTACTAGCCCTCTGTGAGAGGTGTGAACTGGTGTTTACTGTTTATCGCCTAGTGGAGATTTGCGTGTTGTCACACGAGTGTGAGTTGTTAAAGCTTGGATTTTTGTGCGTTTATGCACATGGGTGATTGTTTCATGATGGTTGTGATTGTGTGCTGGCTATCGTTCGGGCCGTTGTAATTGTCGAACGATGCCATTGTTGTTGTGATTTTTATATGCGTTGATATGTTATGCTGAGTTGGCATCTCCGGTATGTTGTTTTGCGATGTTATGTTCCATTGTATCTAGCTTCTGTATTTTCGGTATGCCGAGCCGAGGTATTTCAACCGTGAGGTGCCGGGGGAATGTACGTGCAATTTGTCCTTCCTCGCCTGTGACGCGTTTCAAGTACGGACTCGAGAGACATCATGTTCAGTTTTGTGAGTTGATTACCGAGCCTTCCGAGGCATGTACTTGAGCATTGATATCAGGACCGGCTCCGAGGAGTCCCTGAGGGGCGTGGTCTATCAGTTGTATGTTATGTTATTTCATTACCTTGTTGTTTCGAAATTCGGAAATTAAGTTCTTTTATTCAAAGTGGATCGGATTTTGAACTTCTATTTTTTCGGCTCTGTCGACTCGTTTATGTTCGTTGACATTTTCTGAGCTTTGCCCTGTCCCTTGCTTTTGTTGATCGAACGAGGGTGGTATTGTTTCGGAATTACTCGTTTGTCGTTGTGACTTTTCAATTGCTTTTCCCTTTCCTGTGGATCTTATGTGAATGCACATTTTGTTGTTTTCGCTGGATCATGTTTTGTCTCGAGTCGAGATGTGAACCTCGGAGTTGTCTGTTGAACCTTATTGTTCTTCGTGATCCGAACATGATAGTTTGATTTTTGTTGTCTCGATCGTTGTGGTTCGATCATTGATTGTTCGATTTTTGTTGATCTCGTTTCGTGATTGTTGAACGTTCAGGCTCCTTCGTAATTCCCTTAAGTTCGGGAAATTAGTCTCGTTTTCGATCTTCCAACCCTTGGGCGGTGGAATTCCGTATTTGTTCAGCGATTGGCTCGCGTTTTGATTGATGTTCCGTTGGGGTGGTCAATCATATTGATTTTTCGTTCGTTGTGTTTTGTGATTGTTCGGATAATCGACTCAATTGTATTATCTGTTTGATGATGCTCTTCACTTGTTGTCTCTACCGGTGGCGTTGTGTTAGTCGTCGTGGATCGTGTTTTCACGCCGTATATTCCTTTGTGTTGCTTGTATCGCCGATGGGCGTAAGTTACGTGTTTCTTGTGTATCTCGTTGAGTTTTCCTGGCGGTATATTGCTTCTCCCTACTTGTTTTAAGTTTCGGGACGAAACTTCTTTTAAGGAGGGTAGTGTGTAATACCAGTAATTTCGATTTCCGGTAATTTCTTTTTTTCGGCGGAAGTCCGTTTTGACGACTCGCTCATGACCGTTTCGTCATTTCGAGAACGATTAATTCTGCACTTTTTGTCATCCGAGTTCGTTTAGGTGTCGTTTTGTTGAGTTCCGTGCTTTTTGGCGACTTTTCCGCACTTGAGTTCGATTCTTGCGAATCTCGTTCGAAACTGCTGTTTCGAGTTTCCCGTAAGTCCGTTTAACTTTGTTAGACGTGTTGTGAACTTTGGTTTGGTGTTTCGATCGTGTATCATGTATTTCGGACGTTTTGGGCCATTTTCGTAATTTCCCAAAGTTTGGAGTAATTACTTTCCGTTGACGAATTTTGAGCCTTCGGGTGGTCGGAATCGTGTGTTCTCTTAGTGCTCGAATTCGTCTTTGTGATTACTTCGTAACCGTATCTTCAATTCGTATTCAGGTTTGGGTTTCGGGGTTGTTCGGGCCGTCGGAGTTGGCCGAGTCATGGTCAGGCGATCTGTGCCAGACCGGCCGAGTTATGGTCGGTAGTGCTCGGCAGTTACGTACGTAAGGCTGGTTACATACGTAATCCTTGGCCGGTTACGTACGTAACGATGCCGGCATTTCTGGGCAGAGATTTCGGCCATGGCCGGTTACGTACGTAAGCCCTTGGCCGGTTACGTACGCTTATTTGTCGCCGATCGGCTATTTAGGGCCACCAAACGTTTTCTTCAGCCATTTTCTCACTCGTTTTCTTCCCTTCTGCGGCTGGAGCTTCGTTAATCATGGAGGCATGTTGTTATACAATGAATACATGAAGTTTTTAGGTTCATATCATCAATCATCCGTCCTATAACATCCTTTGATCGAGCGAATCAAGTCAGATTTTCTAGAAATCTATTTTTTGGGATTTTGGGTATTTTGTTCGATTTCGTCCGTTTAATCCGATTTAACTTAGGATTGTGATGGATTGATGATTATTTAGATGTATTATATCATTTCCCTTGTTATTCCATGGTTGGATCGTATCGATTCGTTGTTTTGGTCGAGTTCTTGATCGACGCCTTGAAGGTGTCCGGTAGAATGTCATAGAGGGGTTTTCGGGCGTTCTACGATTATTCTTCATCGTATGATCGTTGATTTATTAATTGTATGATGTTAGGGTCGAGTTTCTTGCGAAGAAACCATGTTGAACCCTTCCGTTCGTTGTCGTCTTCCTTTTCAACAGCATCAGGCGTTCCGAAGCTTCCCGGTTGAGCCGTGTCCGTTCGTGGTTCCGTGCTCATGGTATCGAGGTAAGTATCTTGCCCATACTTTTCATGTTTCGTAGACGGAATCATGGATAAATGATTTTATGTGCAATCCGAATGTTTTAATGAACTTTTAAAAAGATCGGTATGCTCTCGATAATTGTTGTCTTTCAAAAGATAACTCGTATGCTTCGGGGATTAATGTGCTTTCGGAATATATGTGCGTTAGTTTCGTATGTTGGAAAATGTTAAACATATTTAGTGAATTTAGTAGACCGTAATTATTTGCCGAGGATTGTGTATTAATATGTGTAATTGTTCGGTGAATATGTGACGTTTTGTGATATTTGTTGTTATTCCTTCGTAAGGAGGTTGTGACGCTTGGTGTTGTTTGGTATTGGTAATTGTTTGTGATTGTGTGACATTAGTTGTGAGTATACGTGGACTAAAGTGGCCATTCTAGCGAAGTACCTAGCATTTGTATGCATATTCTAGTATTCAAATTATGGCTTCCCGTGGCGTAGTAGATGATATGTGTATGTTCACCTAGGGACGGTCTGACGGGGCCTCTAGGGATACGTATTGCCGTGTGTGTGTGTATCGCAAACTAGGGTTAACCACCCAGGGATGTCCGACGGGGCTCTGCGGGGTACGACGGCCGTGAGTCTCGTACCAACGGTTAACTTTGAAATGCGTTGTTGGAGAACTGTGATTTTTGGCGCATATTTCGTCTGATTAGAATGGCAGTCCAAATGGTATCGTACTTGGCTGGAATGGCACCGATAAATGTCTTTTTTGTGATTTGTCCCTTGACTGTGATAATTTGGTAAGGGTACGTGAGTCCTGTGGTTGCTCTGTGTATTGTAGCTCTGTGGTGTGTTGAGTTCGACCGTATGGTCAAGTTGCAAAGTTGTGCTCTCTGTTGTCGTTCTGTGAGACTGTTGTCATCGTAATGTTTGACAGGGTGTAGTTTATGTCGGGTTATTCTTGTGAGTATGTGATGTGAATAAGTTGATTCACGGACCCCCGTGGTTGTGGTTGGAATGTTATGATTGGGTCGTGGACCCCGTATTTTGTTATCGGAATCGTATTTTGAAATAAATTATTTTTGGGCGGTGTCCCTAAGTGTTTCGAAAGGCTTGAAAATTCTTAAACCCCAAATGCTTTCAAAACTCCCGAGATCGTAAAATGTTTTGTAAGATGTAAAATGATTTTATTCCTATCTTTAATAATTCAAACTGTTTTGATCAAGTGAATTATCTCGGGAAGTATATTCACGATTTCTGTGTTCTTGGAGTATGATATGTATGGCTCGTCCTTGTATTTATACTTGCACTAGCAAAACAGTGGAGTTTTGCTAACCCCCGAGTATTCGGGGGGTGGATGTCTGTTTTGCATCTAGGTACTTGCGGGTTGCTGGGGAGCAATTCACAGGATCGTTACGAAGGATGATGGAAGACGAAAATACTAATCACATGAAGACCTGTGTTGAGTATTTGGTGATGTCTTGTTTTGTCCTTCCGTTGTGTTTATTTTTCCCTATGTGGGAACGTTTATTTAATTTAACCCCTGCGTGGGTATGAGTTACGAGAAAGAGTAATGTATGGTTGATGTGTATGTTGCGGCAAAAGACCAAATCGGTCTAATGGTCTGTTATTTACCCATGTCGGTATGTATTGTATTGTGGTGTTTCTGTATTTAGCCTGGTAGATCCTCATGGAGAGGGTCTACGGCGCTGTAATATTCCCGAGTGGTTTGGGGGTGTTACAGAATATGGTATCGGAGCTTAGGTTGCGGAAACCTAGGCTGTCGGGTCGAGTTTTGTGTTGTCGGGTCTTGTCTTGTCTTGTCTTGTCAGATTTTGTCTGACTGGGTCGTGTCGCGACGCGTCGTCTGAGGTGTCGGTCGTGATTAGTATCGAGATGCAGCCATCATCTTCGTGCGACCTGTGGATGTAAGTCTCCCTTCTTTGTGTTTGTGCCTCGTCTGATGCGAGTTACTTGTATGATTATTCGTTAAGTGATTGAATCCTTCTGTGGACTTTGATTTCGTGATGTGTGGGTATTTGACTCTCATCTTTTATTTGTATGAGGGGCGGTGTCGCTGCTAATGTATTTACGAACTGTATTTTATCCGCTGCATGAGTCCGTTAAAAATGACTTTTAGTATTTTGCAAACTGAGTTCTAATTCGTAAAACCGATTCCCTAAATTGAGTTTTGGCATTTTGGCCTTGAATGTTTTATGACGGTTGATAAAGAATTTTTGTGAGTTTTGGGCATTCTAGCCTATTGAATTTTTGAAAACCTTGAGTATCTTAGAAAAATAAATTTCGAGATGTACTTTTAAAATGAATTATTTTCTCGTGGTACATCCAAGGTGCCACAATATGTTTCAAAATTCTTATACCTCGAGGACCAAAATGTTTTGAGAAATTTTCAATGTTTTAGATACACTTTTACTTAGACCCGAGGGTCGAATATTCTGAAAGTTTTTCACTAAGAGAAAGTATCCTCATTTTTATCAAATGCGAAATGGTTCTCCAAAGTCTCGATAACGATGTTTCATGTTTGTACTTTTTTTAAAAGGTGATACTCAAGATCAACCAGTATTTTTCTAAATTATTTTCAAAAGGAGGTTTTCGTTTTTAAAACCTATCCATTCCCGTTTGAGGGCTGGGTATGTATGTATGATGTTCGCGTTGTCGTTATGATGTTTGCTCCCGAGTATGATCGAATTGGTGGCATGAACGTCGAGGCATTGCCACGCATTTTGTAATACCCGAGATTTTTGATATGTATTTGGAACTTGTGATATTGTAATCGTTGTGCTTGATCTGAGTATTATTCTCCGTATTCCATAATCCGATGTTGTCAAGCGTATGATTTCATGTATGTGATTTAAAAATTGTAATTCTGCGCTTGTAGCGCACGCTATCGGCTATGTGTAGCGTACGCTAACATGGACTCAATAGCGCATGCTACAAAGGAACATTAGCGCACGCTATGCGTGGTCAGATTGATTGAGACGTGCGGTAGGTGATATCTGGCCGGGGACCCTTGTCGGATCGTGTCGGGATGAACCTGGACGGCTTTCGGGAAAAGCCGAGTCAACGCCTTAGCGCACGCTACAGGCATGTGCATAGCGCGCGCTAAGTGTTGAGTACAGTTAAGTCAGTGGGCAGTTAGCGCACGCTACGAGCAGGGACTAGCGCGCGCTAATAGCCATTTCTTATAAATAGGACAGCATCCTATTCGTGATTTCAGTTCCTTCTTCTCCCATACCCGAATTCTTACACTTAGAGCATAACTTCCTTCATCCTAAACACTTCATATCAACATCCTAGTTCGTGATTGAAGATCGTATATCATTGGAGATTGGTGTTCAAGCCTTCGGCGTTGGATTGCTTCGATTTCCTCCGTGTTCTTCACTACTTTGAGGTAGGTGATTCTTCACCAATACTAGTAGTGTTCTAAAGGACGTTTGATCATGCTTATCTTGTCAGTTAGATTCTTAAGTAGTCGAACATCATGTGTAGAAGGATATTTTCGATGTTTCGATACTTATTCACCGTATAAACCATTGAACCTCTTGGTGTTTGAACTCCTAGCATATTCTGAAGCTTCAAACCTATTTGTGATCAGTAGACGGATTTACCTAGTTGTTACGTTTTACACATTGGAATCATGCGTTTTGGAACGTAGGACGAACGGAACTTAGAGTATTTTCTTGAAGATCGAAGATGAATTATGATGTTGAGATGATTATCCGTATATTTGTATCTCATAATCATAGAACTTCCACAAACCTTATTAGCATGATATGCTTGAGGATGACTTGTTTTATCACCAGAGAATTCATGAGTTCATCACCATTCAACCCAGTTTTCTGTCAGTAGTAATCTGCCATGCACGATTAGCGCACGCTAACATACGTTAGTTAACGTGCGCTATCGGGGTTGGGTTAACGCACGATTACGTACGTACGTACGTTATGAGATCAGCCGAGTCAAACTGTCAATCCGTGGCTAGCGTATGCTAGGCTTATACGATAGCGTACGCTAACAGGCAGGCTTAGCGCACGTTACGTAGAGTACGTAGCGCACGCTAAGCAGTCCAGACAGATTGTTTATTTTGAGCTTTTTGGCCGTAGACCGAATTGCTAGGCCATCGTTCGACTTGAGATGATTTATATATCATTCCTTTTGTTAAGGTTCGAGCTTGTTACGTTGATCGAAGGAGGCGGCCTTCGAGTGTGTTGAGATCATTGAAGTATTCCATTCTTGCCATTTTCGAGGCAAGTATCATATGTCGAGTTCGATTTATATTGAAACTTTGATCATGCTTGTGGTTTTGTTCATGTTGTTGAATATGAGATATATTCTGAAATTTCTCGTGGTATTCGTTGTTATTTGTTCGTATTGATGAACATATTGAAATGCATATATGTATGCATAGTTGATTGATTTATGGTATAAATGATCTGAGGGGATCATGAGGATCTATACTGAGGGCGCTGGATCGAATGTCCACCATGCGTTGGTCCGACGGGATCATCATGGGGATCTATGCTGAGGGCGCTGGATCGCTGGACGGGTTTTCCACCATGCGTTGGTCCGACGGGATCATCATGGGGATCTATACCAAGGGCGCTGGATTGCTGGATTACCCTGTACTGTGTTGATGGAATCGTGAGGATTCGCATCGTTGGATTCCGGTGGCGGAAGTCCGTTTTGCATGTTTTATGATGCATTGATGATTTATGTATTTCGATACTTGTACTAGCATTGTTTTGCTAACCCCTTCGAGGGTGGACATTGTTTTGATGTTCAGGTAGCCGAGGAGCGGGGAAGCAACCACAGTACCGACAGGACGATGAGATGGCTCAGTGATGTGGTTGATGTTTATTGTTATTGTGATTTGTCTTCTTGGTCTATTTAGTACTCGAGTACATCTGTTTTTAATAACGTCTTTTCGATATGGTTGTATAAGTTAACTCATTTGATCGGTTGAATCAAATCTGTATTTGAACTTAAGTTGTACGATTGGATTATATTTACACTCCTTTTTAAAATTAGCCTTGTAAATCCTTACCTAAAGGGTTTACGGCGCTGTAATTATTCCGAATATCTCGGGGTGTTACAGAATATGGTATCGGAGCTAAGATTCATGGATATCTTGGCAGTCGGGTTAGTTGGGTCAGTTTACGTTATTTGATTATTGGTCGTTCGTAACATCACTGCTGAGCCAGCATCGTCGTGTGGATCGTGGTTGTAAGTTCCTAAATCTCAAATGCTACCGTTTTATTTTATTCATGTTTTGTGAACATTGATGGATGTACTTTTAGAAAGTTTGCCCTGGATATTGAGTGTTTATGTTTACAGTATGTTGAGAGGAGGTCGTGGACGCGGAAGCGGTCGTGGACGCGGACGTGGAAATGCGAGACAAGAAGAGTCGGTATCTACCCCAGAGATAACCGCTAGTCGAACGGATTCCCATTCCGGGGGACAGCAAGGATCAGCAAATAATAATGCAGATCCTAACGTGCCGGGAGTGCTTCAGCAGGTGGTTGCCCAGATAAACCAGTTTGCTCAAGTTGTGGATCGCATGCAGACGGCAATGGGACAGCAGCATAACGTGGATAATCGAGGAGATAAATGGCTTACCGAAGTGATCAAATTGCACCCTCCGAAATTTGATTCTGTCAATAAACGCTTTCTTGGGATCACCGGTGAAGGAATTAGAAAATATTTTTGCGAGGATTAACTGTCCCAACGATAGGAAGGTTCCGGTCGCCCGGTATCTTTTGACAGGGAGGCTTTCGGCTGGTGGGAGGCCATTCGGCCGAGGAGCACAATGTTGACTGGACGGAATTCAAATTGATGATGGAAGCGCAGTATTGTCCTCGCCCAGTTAGAGAAGCCCGAGTTCGGGAGTTTTTCTCACCACAAAATTCAGAAGCATCTGTGACGGACGTGATTAAGACCTTTAATCACCAGCTGACTTATGTGCGTCACTTGGTCAGGACCGAGGCGGAAAGGATTTTCCATTTTGACATGCGAATGAAGCCGGAAATTCAGCAATATATGTCCGGATTTGAATGTACCACCTTGCGACAGTATCAGGACAAGGCGTTGGCCTATGATATGAAGGAGGCAGCAGTAGAGAAATCGACGGAAGCAAAGAAACAGAAGATGTCTGGCAACTTCACGGAGAATAAGAGTAGCGGGCCTCGCAGGGGTCAGTCCTCTTTTCATTCATCCAGGAGACCTCCGCATCCTTCTCGAGGTGGAAAGAAGTTCCGGGCAGCACCAACTGTTTCAGACGCAGGGAAGAAGTGTTATAACTGTGGCAAAGCGGGACATGTTCGACGTGATTGTTTCGCGCCTGCTGTGACCTGTTTCGAGTGTGGACAGGAAGGACATCGCGCAACATTTTGTGGGAATGCAACCCGATCTTTTGGTACTCGCACTCCTGAACCGGTTCTAAAGGACACTAGTGTAAACCAGACGCAGCAGAGCGGTTTCCCGCAGCAGAATGTTGGGAAAAGAGAGGGATCCAGCGCTGGGTCCGTTCCTCCGCGTATTTACGAGATGAAGAAGGATGATCAGAACACAATTGTTGCATCAGGTACGATTCAGATCCTTTTGCAACCAGTTAGTGTCTTGTTCGATTCGGGAGCTACGCATTCTTTTATATCTTTGAACTGTGTTAATCGTTTGAAAATCTCGTGCTTGTATGATTGTGAACCTTATGTTGTGGGATTACCGAGCGGAGAGAAAATTGTGGGAACCCTAGAAGCTAGGGATTTTCCAGTAACTATAGGAGGGAGAGATTGGCTATCGAACCTTATTGTGGTTGACATCTACGGTGACGATTTAATTCTCGGAGACGATTGGCTCAACCGTTATGGAGCTATTCTGAATTACCGAGAGAGAGTCATTTCTATCATTGCTGATGACGGATCTGAACACTTATTCCGAGGATGGAGACCAGGAAGCTCGGGAAAATTGATCAAAGCAATGAAAGCCGTGAAATTACTGAAGCAGGGATGTCACGGACTTTGGTGCTATGCCATGAGGAAAGAGGAAGGAGTAGAGCTCTCGTCTATTTCAGTTGTGAATGAGTTCTCAGATGTATTTCCTGACGAACTACCTGGGTTACCTCCGCAGAGAGAAGTGGAATTCACCATCGAATTAGAGCCCGGAGCAGCTCCTATTTCCAGAGCACCATACCGCATGGCGCCAACCGAGATGTATGAACTCAAGAAGCAACTGGAGGAATTGTTACAGAAGGGCTATATCCAACCTAGCGTTTCTCCTTGGGGAGCGCCCGTTCTCTTTGTCCGGAAGAAAGACGGATCCCTCCGACTGTGTATTGATTAGAGGGAGCTCAACAAGATGACGATCAAGAATAAGTACCCTATACCTCGGATCAACGACTTGTTTGATCAACTGCAAGGGGCAAGGGTATTCTCGAAGATTGACTTGCGATCAGTATACCACCAGTTGAGAATTAAGGAATCGGATATACCAAAATCTGCTTTCAGATCCCGATACGTGCATTATGAATTTGTAGTAATGCCATTTGGACTTACCAATGCTCCTGCAGTATTCATGCAATTGATGAATCGGGTATTCTTGGAATACTTGGATAAATTTGTGGTCGTCTTCATTGATGACATCTTGATATATTCGAAGGACGCAGAGGAGCATGCCGAACATTTGCATGTGGTTTTGAGCACTTTGAGGAAGGAACAGCTGTATGCAAAGCTTTCTAAATGCGAGTTCTGGCTTAGGGAAGTAACCTTCCTTGGGCATGTGATATCAGTCGACGGGATTCAGGTGGACCCGAAGAAAGTCGAAGCAATCTTGGAATGGGAAGTTCCTAGAAATGTGAAAGAAGTCCGGAGTTTCCTAGGACTTGCGGGATATTATCGCCGCTTTGTAGAGGGATTTTCCAAGATCTCTCGTCCGCTCACTCAGCTGTTACAGAAAACTCAAAAGTTTAAGTGGGATGAGAAATGCCAGGCTGGTTTTGATGAGCTTAAGAAGAGACTAACGACAGCACCTATTTTAGCATTGCCAGATGGAACTGATGGATTCATGGTATCTGGCGACGCTTGAATCGTGGTGCAGGTTATGTATTGATGCAAAAGGATAAGGTGATTGCTTATGCTTCTCGGCAATTGAAACCATATGAGGTTAATTACCCGACTCACGATTTGGAGCTAGCAGCGGTGGTCTTTGCCTTCAAATTTGGCGACATTATTTGTACGGCACTCATTGTCAGATCTTTACTGACCATAAGAGCCTCAAGTACATTTTCAGTCAGAAAGAATTAAACATGAGGCAGAGAAGGTGGCTGGAATTGATCAAGGATTACGACTTGGAGATTCTCTATCATCCGGGGAAAGCAAACGTAGTAGCCGATGCTTTGAGCCGTAAACCTGTTTCTCTTCGAGTGTTGGAAGCACTTACATCCCAAACCAGCATTCAGCGGGAACTGATCCGTGAAGGGGTTGAAGTATGGGCACCAGGAATCCAAGGGCAACTTTATGTGATGGAACTGACTTCATCACTAGTCGAGGAGATCAAGTCTAAGCAGTTGGACGATTCTCCGATCCTTCGATTATGTGACGAAGTAAAGAAAGGAAAAGCCCTAGGATTCGTGTTACAAGACGATGGAGTTCTGAGATTTCAGAATCGACTTTGCGTTCCCGATGATGGTGATTTGAGACGGACTATTCTGAAGGAAGCTCACAGTAGCGCCATATTCCATTCACCGGCGGTAGTAAGATGTATAAGGATTTAAAACAAAATTTACGGTGGGGAATATGAAGAAGGACGTGGCAGTACGTTTGAAGTGCTTGACTTGTCGTGAGTTAAGATTGAACATCAGCGACCTGCCGGAATGTTAAAGCCGCTTCCGATCCCTGAATGGAAGTGGGAGGACATATCGATGGATTTCATCACCAGTATGCCAAGGACTAGAACGGGAATGAAAATGATTTGGGTTGTAGTTGATCGACTAACCAAGTCAGCTCATTTCCTAGGAATTAAAGATACATGGGGGCCCGAGAGATTGGCGCGAGTATTTATTGCGGAGATAGTCAGATTGCATGGGACGCCGAAGACCATTATTTCGGATCGAGATGGTCGTTTCGTGTCGCACTTCTGGAAAGCAGTTCACAGGGCTTTGGGAACTGAGCTCAACTTTAGCACGGCTTATCATCCCCAAACGGACGGTCAGTCCGAAAGGACTATACAGACAGTAGAGGACATGCTTAGAGCTTGTGCATTAGATTGGTCAACTGATTGGGAAGTTCACTTGCCCTTGATCGAGTTCACCTATAATAACAGTTGGCATGCTTCTATTAAGATGGCACCATTTGAAGCTTTGTACGGGAGAAGATGCCGATCACCCCTGTGTTGGGATGATTCTTCGGATTTGATCGGGACGGAACCGGAATTGATTATTCAGACTCAAGAGAAGGTAGCTTTGATTCGAGAAAGATTATTGGCGCCCAGTCGACGAAGTCTTATACATATATACGTCGTCGCCCTCTAGAGTTCGAATGGGACCATGTACTATTGAAGGTGTCTCCTACACGAGGGATTTTCCGTTTTGGGAGGAGAGGCAAGCTTAGTCCAAGATATATCGGACCGTTCGAGATCCTCGAGAGAGTTGGAGATTTAGCATACAGGTTGGCCTTACCGCCATCGCTGAGTCACGGTCACAATGTGTTTCACGTATCCCAAGTGCGGAAGTATGTACGGACCCGATCACGTCATTGATTTCGACGAGATCGAGATAGCTAATGATGGCACCTTCGAAGAGAGACCAATCAAGATACTTGAGAGCCGGATCAAACAATTGAGGAATAAACCAATACACTTGGTTAAAGTACAATGGTCACGACATGGATTCGAAGAGGCCACTTGGGAAACGGAGGACAGTATGAAGGCTAGATATCCAGAGTTGTTTTCATCTTAAGTTTCGGGACGAAACTTCTTTTTAGGGAGGAAGGATGTAATACCCGAGATTTCTGATATGTATTTGGAACTTGTGATATTGTAATCGTTGTGCTTGATCTGAGTATTATTCTCCGTATTCCATAATCCGATGTTATCAAGCGTATGATTTCATGTATGTGATTTAAAAATTGTAATTCTGTGCTTGTAGCGCACGCTATCGGCTATGTGTAGCGTACGCTAACATGGACTCAATAGCGCACGCTACAAAGGAACATTAGCGCACGCTATGCGTGGTCAGATTGATTGAGACGTGCGGTAGGTGAGATCTGGCCGGGGACCCTTGTCGGATCGTGTCGGGATGAACCTGGACGGCTTTCGGGAAAAGCCGAGTCAACGCCTTAGCGCACGCTATAGGCATGTGCATAGCGCGCGCTAAGTGTTGAGTACAGTTAAGTCAGTGGGCCGTTAGCGCACGCTACGAGCAGGGACTAGCGCGCGCTAATAGCCATTTCTTATAAATAGGACAGCATCCTATTCGTGATTTCAGTTCCTTCTTCTCCCATACCCGAATTCTTACACTTAGAGCATAACTTCCTTCATCCTAAACACTTCATATCAACATCCTAGTTCGTGATTGAAGATCGTATATCATTGGAGATTGGTGTTCAAGCCTTCGGCGTTGGATTGCTTCGATTTCCTCCGTGTTCTTCACTACTTTGAGGTATGTGATTCTTCACCAATACTAGTAGTGTTCTAAAGGACGTTTGATCATGCTTATCTTGTCAGTTATATTCTTAAGTAGTCGAACATCATGTGTAGAAGGATATTTTCGATGTTTCGATACTTATTCACCGTATAAACCATTGAACCTCTTGGTGTTTGAACTCCTAGCATATTCTGAAGCTTCAAACCTATTTGTGATCAGTAGACGGATTTACCTAGTTGTTACGTTTTACACATTGGAATCATGTGTTTTGGAACGTAGGACGAACGGAACTTAGAGTATTTTCTTGAAGATCGAAGATGAATTATGATGTTGAGATGATTATCCGTATATTTGTATCTCATAATCATAGAACTTCCACAAACCTTATTAGCATGATATGCTTGAGGATGACTTGTTTTATCACTAGACAATTCATGAGTTCATCACCATTCAACCCAGTTTTCTGTCAGTAGTAATCTGCCATGCACGATTAGCGCACGCTAACATACGTTAGTTAACGTGCGCTATCGGGGTTGGGTTAACGCACGATTACGTACGTAACGTACGTTATGAGATCAGCCGAGTCAAACTGTCAGTCCGTGGCTAGCGTACGCTAGGCTTATACGATAGCGTACGCTAACAGGCAGGCTTAGCGCACGTTACGTAGAGTACGTAGCGCACGCTAAGCAGTCCAGACAGATTGTTTATTTTGAGCTTTTTGGCCGTAGACCGAATTGCTAGGCCATCGTTCGACTTGAGATGATTTGTATATCATTCCTTTTGTTAAGGTTCGAGCTTGTTACGTTGATCGAAGGAGGCGGCCTTCGAGTGTGTTGAGATCATTGAAGTATTTCATTCTTGCCATTTTCGAGGCAAGTATCATATGTCGAGTTCGATTTATATTGAAACTTTGATCATGCTTGTGGTTTTGTTCATGTTGTTGAATATGAGATATATTCTGAAATTTCTCGTGGTATTCATTGTTATTTGTTCGTATTGATAAACATATTGAAATGCATATATGTATGCATAGTTGATTGATTTATGGTATAAATGATCCGAGGGGATCATGAGGATCTATGCTTAGGGCGCTGGATCGAATGTCCACCATGCGTTGGTCCGACGGGATCATCATGGGGATCTATGCTGAGGGCGCTGGATCGCTGGACGGGTTTTCCACCATGCGTTGGTCCGACGGGATCATCATGGGGATCTATACCGAGGGCGCTGGATCGCTGGATTACCCTGTACTGTGTTGATGGAATCGTGAGGATTCGCATCGTTGGATTCCGGTGGCGGAAGTCCGTTTTGCATGTTTTATGATGCATTGATGATTTATGTATTTCGATACTTGTACTAGCATTGTTTGGCTAACCCCTTCGGGGGTGGACATTGTTTTGATGTTCAGGTAGCCGAGGAGCAGGGAAGCAACCACAGTACCGACAGGACGATGAGATGGCTCAGTGATGTGGTTGATGTTTATTGTTATTGTGATTTGTGTTCTTGGTCTATTTAGTACTCGAGTACATCTGTTTTTAATAACGTCTTTTCGATATGGTTGTATAAGTTAACTCATTTGATCGGTTGAATCAAATCTCTATTTGAACTTCAGTTGTACGATTGGATTATATTTACACTCCTTTTTAAAATTAGCCTTGTAAATCCTTACCTAAAGGGTTTACGGCACTGTAATTATTCCGAATATCTCGGGGTGTTACACATTTGTTGTACTAGCCCTCTGTGAGAGGTGTGAACTAGTGTTTACTGTTTATCGCCTAGTGGTGATTTGCGTGTTGTCACACGAGTGTGAGTTGTTAAAGCTTGGATTTTTGTGCGTTTATGCACATAGGTGATTGTTTCATGATGGTTGTGATTGTGTGCTGGCTATCATTCGGGCCATTGTAATCGTCGAACGATGCCATTGTTGTTGTGATTTTTGTATGCATTGATATGTTATGCTGAGTTGGCATCTCCGGTATGTTGTTTTGCGGTGTTATGTTCCATTGTATCTAGCTTCTGTATTTTCGGTATGCCGAGCCGAGGCATTTCAACCGTGAGGTGCCGGGGGAATGTACGTGCAATTTGTCCTTCCTCGCCTGTGACGCGTTTCAAGTGCGGACTCGAGAGACATCATGTTCAGTTTTGTGAGTTAATTACCGAGCCTTCCGAGGCACGGACTTGAGCATTGATATCAGGACAGGCTCCGAGGAGTCCCTGAGGGGCGTGGTCTATCAGTTGTATGTTATGTTATTTCATTACCTTGTTGTTTCGAAATTCGGAAATTAAGTTCTTTTATTCGAAGTGGATCGGATTTTGAACTTCTATATTTTCGACTCTGTCGACTCGTTTATGTTCGTTGACATTTTCTGAGTTTGCCCTGTCCCTTGCTTTTGTTGATCGAACGAGGGTGGTATTGTTTCGGAATTACTCGTTTGTCGTTGTGACTTTTCAATTGCTTTTCCCTTTCCTGTGAATCTTATGTGAGTGCACATTTTGTTGTTTTCACCGGATCATGTTTTGTCTCGAGTCGAGATGTGAACCTCGGAGTTGTCGGTTGAACCTTATTGTTCTTCGTGATCCGAACATGATTGTTTGATTTTTGTTGTCTCGATCGTTGTGGTTCGATCATTGATTGTTCGGTTTTTGTTGATCTCGTTTCGTGATTGTTGAACGTTCAGGCTCCTTCGTAATTCCATTAAGTTCGGGAAATTAGTCTCGTTTTCGATCTTCCAACCCTTGGGCGGTGGAATTCCGTATTTGTTCAGCGATTGGCTCGCGTTTTGATTGATGTACCGTTGGGGTGGTCAATCATATTGATTTTTCGTTCGTTGTGTTTTGTGATTGTTCAGATAATCGACTCGATTGTATTATCTGTTGATGATGCTCTTCACTTGTTGTCTCTACCGGTGGCGTTGTGTTAGTCGTCGTGGATCGTGTTTTCACGCTGTATATTCCTTTGCGTTGCTTGTAACGTTTCGCCGATGGGCGTAAGTTACGTGTTTCTTGTGTATCTCGTTGAGTTTTCCTGGCGGGATATTGCTTCTCCTACTTGTTTTAAGTTTCGGGACGAAACTTCTTTTAAGGAGGGTAGTGTGTAATACCCGTAATTTTGATTTCCGGTAATTTTTTTTTTCGGCGGAAGTCTGTTTTGATGACTCTCTCATGACCGTTTTGTCATTTCGAGAACGATTAATTCTGCACTTTTTGTCATCCGAGTTCGTTTCGGTGTCGTTTTGTTGAGTTCCGTGCTTTTTGGCGACTTTTCCGCACTTGAGTTCGATTCTTGCGAATCTCATTTGAAACTGCTGTTTCGAGTTTCCCGTAAGTCCGTTTAACTTTGTTAGACGTGTTTTGAACTTTGGTTTGGTGTTTCGATCGTGTATCGTGTATTTCGGACGTTTTGGGCCATTTTCATAATTTCCCAAAGTTTGGGGTAATTACTTTCCGTTGTCGAATTTTGAGCCTTCGGGTGGTCGGAATCGTGTGTTCTCTTAGTGCTCGAATTCGTCTTTGTGAGTACTTCGTAACCGTATCTTCGATTCGTATTCAGGTTCGGGTTTCGGGGTCGTTCGGGCCGTCGGAGTTGGCCCCAGCCGAGTCATGGTCGGGCAATCTGTGCCCAGGCCGGCACTGGCCGAGTTATGGTCGGTAGTGCTCAGCAGTTATGTACGTAAGCCTTGGCCGGTTACGTACGTAACGATGCCGGCATTTCTGGGCAGAGATTTCGGCCATGGCCGGTTACGTATGTAAGCCCTTGGCCGGTTACGTACGTAACGCTGTCGGCAGTCAGCCTATTTAAGGCCACCAGACGTTTTCTTCAGCCATTTTCTCACTCGTTTTCTTCCCTTCTGCGGCTGGAGCTTGGTTAATCATGGAGGCATGTTGTTATACAATGAATACATGAAGTTTTGAGGTTCATATCACCAATCATACATCCTATAACATCCTTTGATCGAGCGAATCACGTCAGATTTTCTAGAAATCTATTTTTGGGGATTTTAGGTATTTTGTTCGATTTCATCCGTTTAATCGGATTTAACTTAGGATTGTGATGGATTGATGATTATTTAGATGTATTATATCATTTTCCTTGTTATTCCATGGTTGGATCGTATCGATTCGTTGTTTTGGTCGAGTTCTTGATCGACGCCTTGAAGGTGTTTGGTAGAATGTCATAGAGGGGTTTTCGGGCGTTCTACGATTATTCTTCATCGTATGATCGTTGATTTATTAATTGTGTGATATTAGGGTCGAGTTTCTTGCGAAGAAACCATGTTGAACCCTTCCGTTCGTTGTCGTCTTCCTTTTCGATAGCATCGGGCGTTCCGAAGCTTCCCGCTTGAGCCGTGTCCGTTCTTGGTTCCGTGCTCGTGGTATCGAGTCAAGTATCTTGCCCATACTTTTCATGTTTCGTATACGGAATCATTGATAAATGATTTTATGTGCAATCCGAATGTTTTAATGAACTTTTAAAAAGATCGGTATGTTCTCGATAATTGTTGTCTTTCAAAAGATAACTCGTATGCTTCGGGGATTAATGTGCTTTCGGAATATGTGCGTTAGTTTCGTATGTTGGAATATGTTCAACATATTTAGTGAATTTAGTAGACCGTAATTATTTGCCGAGGATTGTGTATTAATATGTGTAATTGTTCGGTAAATATGTGACGTTTTGTGATATTTGTTGTTATTCCTTCGTAAGGAGGTTGTGACGCTTGGTGTTGTTTGGTATTGGTAATTGTTTGTGATTGTGTGACATTAGTTGTGAGTATACGTGGACTAAAGTGGCCATTCTATCGAAGTACCTAGCATTTGTATGCATATTCTAGTATTCGAATTATGGCTTCCCGTGGCGTAGTAGATGATATGTGTATGTTCACCTAGAGACGGTCTGACGGGGCCTCTAGGGATACGTATTGCCGTGTGTGTGCGTATCGCGAACTCGGGTTAACCACCCAGGGATGTCCGACGGGGCTCTGCGGGGTACGACGGCCGTGAGTCTCGTACCAACGGTTAACTTTGAAATGTGTTGTTGGAGAACTGTGATTTTTGGCGCATATTTTGTCTGATTAGAATGGCAGTCCAAATGGTATCATACTTGGATGAAATGGCACTGATAAATGTGTTGTGTGTGATTTGTCCCTTGACTGTGATAATTTGGTAATGGTACGTGAGTCCTGTGGTTACTCTGTGTATTGTAGCTCTGTGGTGTGTTGAGTTCGACCGTATGGTCAAGTTGCAAAGTTGTGCTCTTTGTTGTCGTTCTGTGAGACTGTTGTCATGGTAATGTTTGACAGGGTGTAGTTTATGTCGGGTTATTCTTGTGAGTATGTGATGTGAATAAGTTGATTCACGGACCCCCGTGCTTGTGGTTGGAATGTTATAATTGGGTCGTGGACCCTGTATTTTGTTATCGGAATCGTATTTTGAAATAAATAATTTTTGGGTGGTGTCCCTAAGTGTTTCGAAAGGCTTGAAAATTCTTAAACCCCAAATGCTTTCAAAACTCCCGAGATCGTAAAATGTTTTGTAAGATGTAAAATGATTTTATTCCTATCTTGCATAATTCAAACTGTTTTGATCAAGTGAATTATCTCGTGAAGTATATTCACGATTTCTATGTTCTTGGAGTATGATATGTATGGCTCGTCCTTGTATTTATACTTGCACTAGCAAAACAGTGGAGTTTTGCTAACCCCCGAGTATTCGGGGGGTGGATGTCTGTTTTGCATCCAGGTACTTGCAGGTTGCTGGGGAGCAATTCACAGGATCGTTACGAAGGATGATGGAAGACGGCGATACTAACCACGTGAAGACCAGTGTTGAGTATTTGGTGATGTCTTGTTTTGTCCTTCCGTTGTGTTTATTTTTCCCTATGTGGGAACGTTGATTTATGTTAACCCCTGCGTGGGTATGAGTTACGAGAAAGAGTAATGTATGGTTGATGTGTATGTTGTGGCAAAAGACCAAATCGGTCTAATGGTCTGTTATTTACCCATGTCGGTATGTATTGTATTGTGGTGTTTCTGTATTTAGCCTGGTAGATCCTCATGGAGAGGGTCTACGGCGCTGTAATATTCCCGAGTGGTTTAGGGGTCTTACAACACTCTCGTGATTCATCGACATTTCTTGATTTTTTGAATCATATCAGTCTTCGGGTGTCTCCCTTGTCATGACTCATGGACATAGTAAAAATCAAGTATGATCTCATGAAACGAGCTCATTGGTGACTAATATATAAATTTGTGCCTTATTCTACCTCCTCCTTAAATGAGTATTAAGTTAAACCATGTGGCTTCCTTCCACCTCTTCCTTTAGGGAGCTATAGCCTAAATCACACATTTACTGCGACGGCAGCACTCGGTTCGTCGGTGCTGCGCCTTTACTGAGGACTTCCAACCTTAGAGGTATATTTGTAACTCGTATGTCCTCAACCTTAGAGATATATTTGCCACTCGTATATATGATCTCGTCACTTTGACGATATCAGTAAATACACCTGGTATCGAATCTGCTACGTTCTAAAGATCGAGAATTCTTTTCATTTCACTACCACATAACAAAATTCGGGGGATCAAAATGAGATAAAGTCGGGACACCCCACGACAATTCTTGTCGTTCCCTGAAAAAGTTCGTCTTCTCTCCTCCCCCTAACCATGGGAAGGTTGTTTCATTGAAGTGACAATCATTGAGCAGTAAATTGATCGCCTGTTGAACGTTTAAAATAGCAGATAATAATTGAGGATTCCTATCCAACTCAACTACTTAATCATCTCTAAAGATCCATGCACTGTGGTGGTGCACAAGGCACAATACTACATAACCAGATATGCGCAATTGGCACTCAAATTCGTGTGAATCCAAAATGTAAAAACCAGGGCTTATCCAATTACCAACTGGTACACATTAACTATTTTGTTAATAGAGGCTCTAAAATGAGCGAATAAGTAAAACTGCATGCAAGACTGCATAACCCAGGCAGAAATAGACATCTTGGTGTGCATAACCAATGTCTGAGCTACCATCTGAATTCTTTTGATGGTTGCCTCCATGAGACCATTTTGCGTATGCACATGGGGGACGAGATGCTTTTCATCGACCCCCATTGGCATGCAGTATTCCTAGAATAATTTAGATGTGAACTCTCAAATATTATAAAGTCTTATAGACTGAACATGGAGGTCACGGAGGTGAGCCCTTAGACAGATAATCTGTGTAAGAAGCTTTGCAAAATAAGAATAGCATTTTGAGTGGAAAGAGGGCGACAAGAGACCAGTATGCCGAATCATCAACCAGAACCATAAAACATCTAAATGGTCTGCACTCTGGTTGAATAGGTCCACAAATATCTATTTGAATCCTATGTAAGAATGAAATTTTCACATCTTTAGCGTAGGAAGGTCTCGCTCCTACTTCAGAAAAAGCGCAGGCTTTGCAGAAGAGACGATGTGCATTCGATAGGGTCAAACATGTAGGACAGGCAGATGTCTCCGATGCTTTGTATGAGATAGCTTGAGGAACACCAACAAAGTTCATTACATGGGTTCATTGCCCGCTTCTACTTTGCACACAAAAGAAAGGATGTCCAAGCCTACTTTTAAGAATGTGAATCATCATGTCACGACTTGGATGCTCCAGTCGATCATGCCAAAGCCTGTACGAGTCAGCATCCTAATGTTTATGGTGGGTAATCACATAGGATTCAACAACCTTAATTGCAGTGATATACAATCCACTTGATTAACTCGTAAGTTTCTCTAAGATGCACTTTCGGCCGCATTCATTAGAGGTGATATAGAGATACTCTATTCCATTCTCACAATGGGTTTCAACGTGAAAGTTGTTGCTATGTATATTCTTGAAGCTTTGTAAGGTTCGAGTTAGTCACTCTCAAGCGACTGTAAAACAGTGCTGTTAGGCATCAAGGACCGGTGGTGCTGCGTTCTTGGATGAATTGTGATGATCCAATCACCATAGTCACTAATATGTTATAGGATATTATCATTAGCATATTACTCGAGTGTTTATCAATTCATTCGTCAAATGAGAACATGATTAAAAAATTGAACCGTAAGCATAGGAACAATATTCGGTATTTTGAATAAAGTCAATCACTTGTATATGTAAGCAATAATAATATCTTATTCAAAACCCTTATTGAAAAATATTAAAATGTGTACCAATAAAATTAGTCATAGATGGGGCGTCTAATTATTTGTCACGTTTGGGGTAATACTATCATCGGTAAATGTGAAAGTGACATTGGGAGTCATGTCATGGTCGTGTTCCTCTATATAGTGAGACTCTTATTTATCAGAATCTCAATATCTCTTTTAATCGGCTGTGAAATATTGGGCTTGCATGGTAGTTCGTATACTAATGGCAACAATCTCATATAAGGAGCCTATATGACCATGACCACATATAGGAATGCCACATCTCTTTTCACCATGCGAGTTCGCTCCATGTGGTTTGGGATTGGCATATCCAGTCCCTTTTCGTCGGGGCTCTTTTCATATTTTACTTTGCCATTGCTAGCCTTGAGAATTTGCTTTGTCCTGGCGGTACTAGAATTGTCGTACTCCAACCTATATTGATTTGATAGTATAAAGGCTAAGTAAGGAAATTAGAAAGTTATTTTGGACCATGTCGTCTTCTATGAGTTTTTTTTCCACAAAAAAAAAAAGACGCGCCTTAAGGCGGAGCATATCTTTATCGAAATTATTGACTCGTTATAATAAAGCAAGCGGATCTCGTACCACTGCACGGTCAACTCTAGAAATAGTATTCCTGAAATGGCCCTCAAGGGCATCCCACATTTTGTTGGGATTTAAAATAAAGATATTTCTGCCGTAAGTTGGAGTCGAGATTACACCTAATAACATCAACGTGCTTGCTTTCACCTTTTTAAATGGTTCCTCATCTGTATGAAAGTGTGGCACTATAGTCTTTAGTGGCAAATAAAACATCTCAACATCATAAACTATGGCGCTCAAGTCCTTCTGAGTCCAAGATGCTGAATTTCGAACGAGTTGGATTAGCCATATTTATAAATAAGAGCATAAGTTCATCCATGATAGTTATTCAATAATGTGATTATTTTGTTTACCAAGATATGATCATAAGTTCGTTGCATTTGAGAATACACATTAAACTTCATTATCATGGTACTAAGTTATAAGCAGTAGAAAATGAGTCATCAAAGACTACTAGGGATGTAGCCTAATCACATGTCATATCTAAATATGCATGCAATATACAAAGACATATAATTCCTCGGAATATATCTATATACATATAAGAAATACAATTAAATATTAGACATGATATCTAAGTCTTAGGAAGCAATTATATATTAATTAAAGTTATTAATGTAGCCTGCTTTAATTGGTTTAATTAGGCATAAATATAACAAGTTTATGAAAAATATATGTAACAAAATAAATTAAAAGCATGTAAAATATCGCATCTTGCAAATAATATGGTTCGGTTTATGCACCTTCCTTCGCAATTGAGGGTTGTGGGTTGGTATAGTTGACACGGGTTGGTCGATTGCACGGACCGGATCCGGTCGCTGGAGTGAGTCAGGCAGATCTGGGCGTTGCAAATGGACGATAGAGAGCAACGGATCGGGCGGGGCTGGCATGGGTCGGAACTGGAAAAAGTGAAGTGAATCTACAGTTTCTTGAAAAAACTAATTTTGTTCGGTGATTATTTCAGATATTGTTCAAAATTCAATCTCTGTCACTGATATCTGGATCGTTGGTAAGTTGCTATCAGAATTTCAGACTGATCAGACAGTTAATGAAGCAAGAAACTTGATTTTTGAGCGAGAATTTTGATTTTTTTTTTTCGAATTTCCTGATTCTTCTTTTCTGATTTCCAGCTTTTAGGGCAGAAAATGTGTTTATGAGTCTCGTTTAAATAGAGAGAGCTTACAAATTCTGAATCATTACAATATGCTTAGTTCTTTCATAATTAGGAGAAGTCCATAACTTGTAAAATTAAGGCGCACACATATGTATTTATTTTAACATTATATGTATTGAATGGGTTACTAAACATTGTTGATTTTGTGATATTGAGCGCATTAGTTACATGCTCTAAAGGATAGCTTCTACACTACTCCGATAAGTATTGACTAGTATACCACTCATATAAAATACGGGAACATAAGAAAAAATTCACATAGAAACGCATAATACCCAATCATTCACCATAAATTTTATAGCACTTCTTTGTAAATTACATTTATTATTCTATTTACGATTACACCATCTTTGCGGCAATAAAAAAAATTTAAGTCTTTCGTGCTCTTCACTTTGAGACGGCTACATAAAACTGACGACGATTGAATACAAGTCTTGACAGATGCGCCAACATGAGAGAGTGCATAACCATAGAAAAGCATCATTAGTGGAAATTGTCGTCTTTGAAATTTTTTTAATGCCACTCTACTATCTGATGAGTTTAATATCATTTGTGGACAAAATATTTTACTCCTAAATGTGTAATATAACATAACAAATGTTATGGAAGTAATTGTACCAAAATATTGCAAATATGCATCATCCAAAGCATATTAGAGAATAAAATAAATAAAACTAAAGTATCTCACATAATCAATTATTGTTGCAATATAACAATAATTTTCTTCTTTTCTCACACGAATTTCCTATTTTTTGAGGATTGAAAATTAAAAATAATTAAAATATTTATTGAGATATATTTTCAAAAAGATTTATAGTCAAAAAATTTTCTCTATAATCCTCCTTTATATAGATATCATTCTATTGATAAATATATTGTTATCATAAAAATTGCTTACATATTTTAGGAGAAAAAATTACACTCTTGTTCTATGAGAAATTTTTAAAAATAGATTTGGTTCCGCGTTCTTTTTTTAATTGCCAAAATAGTCCAAATCGTTAAGTATTTAACGTTTTTTATTAAATGGCCAAAAGGAGATAGTTTAATCTTTATATTTGAATTTTTTACATAAATTATTTGAATATAATTTAAAATACAAAAGCAAATCTAAAATTTTCAAAAATATATAGTTGATTTCAAAAGTAAATAAATTAACAGATCTTTTAAAACTAAGAAAATAAAAAATCACTTAAAAATCACTTAAAATGATCAATTATTATTAAAAATTGCTTATGTATTAGAAATATCTCTTTGAAAATTCACAAAATCAGTAACTATATAATTTAGTAAATATGAGTTTTTTCATGTATTTTGTAATTTTATATTAATTAAATAAGATTTAAAACTAAGATAGAGTAATTTATTTATTACATAGTTTCTTTGATTTACTTATAAATAATCATTAAAATAATTCTTTCTACACTTTTAATAATATTTTTTTTAATATTTTATTAAAATGTTACAAATATGCATTATTCAAAGCATATTAGAAAATAAAATAAGCAAAACTAAAGTCTATCTCACATAATTAATAATCGTCGCAATAGCTCAATAATTTCCTTCTTTTCTCATACGAAATTTTTATTTTTTGAGTGACTGAAAATTAAAAACAATTTAAATACTTATCGAGATATATTTTCAAAAAGAGTTATAGTCAATTTTTATTCTCTATAACCCTATATTATATAGAGAGCATTCTATTGATAAATATGTTGTTATAAAAAAAATTGTTTATATATTTTAAGAAGAAAAATTATACTCTGGTCCTATGAGAAATATTTAGAAATAGATTTGGTTCCGCATTTTTTTTTGTCCTTTTTTTTTGCCAAAATAGTCCAAATCGCTAAGTATTTAACGGTTTCTATTAAATGACCAAAAAAGAAAAAATTTAATCCGTATATTTAAAAAAAATAAGTTATTTAGATATAATTTAGAATACAAAAATAAATCCAAAATTTTAAAAATATATAGTTGATTTCAAAAGTAAATAAATAAATAAATCTTTTAAAACCAAAAAAATACAAAATAACTTAAAACAATCAATTTTTATTTTTTTTGAAATTCTCTTTACACAAAGATGAATATACGGATTAGTATATTATTATTAAATTTAATTACTTATGTATTTAGAAATATTCTCTTCGAAAAATCATAAAATCAGTAATTATATAGTGAATATGAGTCTTTATATTTATTTTGTTATTTTATATTAATTAAATAAGATTTAAAACTAAGATAGATTAATTGATTTATTCCATAGTTTCTTTGATTTATTTATAAATAATAATTAAAATCATTATTTCTAAACTTTCAATAATATTTTTTAATAAGATTATTTTGATTTATTTAATTGATTAGGACTTTGAGCACTTTTTGAATTATATATATTCAACACTTCTTTTGCAATATTCCCAAGGAAAAAATTATCAAATTAGTCCCGTATGTGGGACCAATTGGCCAAAAAGCCCCGTCCTTCTCCGGGAGACCAAAAAACCCCACATATTCCCCTGCTTTAGCCAATTTAGTCCTCTGTTGCCGGTCGGAGTATTTTCCGGCCATCGGAGCTGACGTGGACGACACGTGGCTGACATGTGGCAAAAAAAATTATATAAAAGCCTAAATAATATAAAAAATATAAAAAGGTTTAAAAACTATCGAAACTTAATTTTTTTTATTTAAAAAATCTAGAAAATTAAAAAAAATTGGAACTTTAGGTAATTATTTTTAATTTTGTAATATTAATATGAAAATATTAGATTTTTTTAATTAAAAATTTGAAAATAAAAAAATTAAAAGCATGTGGAATATATTTATAAACTATTTTTTATTTAAAGAAAACGGGAATTTTTTCCATAAAATAAATAAAAAATCCGAATTAACAATATGATAATTTTTCCAAAATAATTTTTTTATTTATTTTATAGAAATTGATAATAATAATTTTCTCAATTTGATAATATATTTTTAAAAAAATTTGGAACTTTAGGTAATTATTTTTAATTCTGAAATATTAATATAAAATATTAGAATTTTTTATTTAAGTTTTTTTAATTTTTTAATTCTCAAGACAATTTTTTAACTTGTTTGCCATGTGTCAGCCACATGGCCTGACATGGACTCACTAGTTTTGCCATGTGTCAGCCATGTGTCGTCCACGTCAGCTCCGACGGTCGGAAAATACTCCGACCGGCGACGGAGGACTAAATTGGCTAAAACATAGGGGAGATGTGGGGTTTTTTGTCCGCCGGAGACAGACGGGGTTTTTTGGCCAATTGGTCCCACATACGGGACCAATTTGATAATTCTCTCTATTCTCAAGCATCTTTCATTTCAGTTGATATTTCCTTTATTGAATATACATAATTATAGTGACTAGCTAATATAAACTAATTAATTTATTTAATAAAAATGTAAAATATATCTATAAATATAATCATTTCCTATTTACCCATAATTCATATTTCTTAATTCGTAAAAGTTAATAAGACATGTAGGAGTTATTTGAGGTATAATTATAATGCAATTAATGCAATGATGATTACGTCAGTAAATGATTATGTGTCAGCTGAAGCATGAGAGACTGACACATAAGCACACGAAGCACCAGCAAAAGACATGTGGCAGCCGAAGCATGAGAAGCTTCCACTTAAGCTCAGCGTATTCTGCATTAGTATATATGAGAGATTTGTCCCTTCGGATTTGGGTTTTCATTTTTGTAATATCCGCAATTTTCGATTTTCGGTAAATTTCTTTTTTCGGTCGGAGTCCGTTTTGACGACTCGCTCATGACCGTTTCGTCATTCTGTGAATGATTAATTCTAAACTTTTTGACATCCGAGTTCGTTTCGGTGTCGTTTTGTTGAGTTCCGTGCTTTTTAGCGACTTTTCCGCACTTGAGTTCGATTCTTGCGAATCTCGTTCGAAACTGCTGTTTCGAGTTTCCCGTAAGTCCGTTTAACTTCGTTAGACGTGTTGTGAACTTCGGTTTGGTTATTCGATCACGTATCGTGATTTCCGGGCATTTTGGGCCATTTTGTAATTTCTTGAAAGTTACGGGTATCCGTATCTGTAATTGTTGTCTCGACCGTTTCTTGGTCGCGTATGATTAATTATTGTATTATGTTTTCATTTCGGGTTGTTGATGTCGTCCGCGAACTTTTCGTCGTGTTCGTTCCGTGCATTTTCGGAAATCGAGTCGTCGAGCCCTGGTGGTCGGGTACTGGCCGGACGGTTGCGGGACTGGCCGGACGATTGCGGGCACCGGCCGGACAGGTGCGGCAGGAACCGGCTAGCGCACGCTACGGCCGGAAAGCTGCGCGCGCTAACCGGCAGGTGTAGCGCACGCTATCGGCTCGCCTAGCGCACGTTATCGGGTCTGGGCAGTGGGGTTCTGAGGTTCTGGACTCGGTCAGGATCGGCAGGCAGCGCACGCTACGGTCGGTCGTAGCGCACGCTAACCAGCAGGGGTAACGCACGCTGTCGGCCGACTAGCGTACGTTACCAGGGCGAGCTGTTTAGTCCAGAGGCTACTGGACAGGTCGGCTAGCGCGCGCAGGCTTCCGGCCGTAGCGCACGCTAGCGGGAGTCGGGTCGGCAGGTTTGGTCGGCAGGTTTGGTCGGTGGTGCCGGGTCGTGCGGGCCCTGGCCGAGGGTACTCGGCCGATACCGGCCGATAGCGCACGCTAGTCCGGGAAGGCTAGCGCACGCTAGGCCGTGCCTGTATAAATATGACAGAGTAGCCATATTTTCACCCGTTTTTCATTTCCATCTTCTACTCTCCGCGGCTGCAGACTTGGCGATCGAGGAGCCATGTTGTTTAACAACAAATCCACGAAGTTCTTGAGTTCATAACATAAATCAATCATCCGTTATCATCCTTTGATCCAGCGAATCAAGGTAATCTTACCTTAGAACCCTAATTTCGTGAATTTGGGGGTTTTTGCATTTTCGTCCGATTCGTTCCGTGTTGTTGATTAATTCATGATGGGTATGATTAATCTTGGTAGTATTCTTGTGTTTAACATCATTTAATCCATTGTTCTTCGTCGAATCGAAGTATATTTCTTGATTTCCTTCGAATTGACTTTTTGGGGGAATTGTCCTCGATCTCGTTTTTCATCCGTTTTCGATGGATCGATTATGGTTAAATGATGTTGTTAAACATATTCTATGGATTGTATATCCATATTTCAACTTGGAATTCCGTTTTCGGGTTTTGACGGGACGAATCGTGTTCTTGGCCGTTTTGGGGAAAATCCTTGAACTTTCGTCATTTGTTCTTTGAATTCAGCGGCTTTGGGTCATACTTTGGAATTCATTTTCGTTGTTATTGTTTTCGTTCGTAGTTCATTGTTGTGGATTGTCGTTCGGTGGAGTCGGCGAGTTCGTAGTCGGTTCGTGCCAACCTACTTCGGCCGATTCTCCGCGTTGTGGTTATTCGAGGCAAGTACCTTGCCCATACTTTTCTCGTTTTATAGATATGATGATCGGTGGTCGTCTTGATGTGTTTGTTTGGTTATTTGAAATGAAGTTTCAAAAGATTTCGGTTTGGCCTCGTTAAAGGCTCTCTTTCAAAACGCGTGTGTGTTTTGTGAACGTTGTGTTTTGGGAATTGATTATGATTTGATTATTTTGAACGTTGAAGTTTTTGATGATGATACTCCTGTGTTTAAAGTTATGGGATCGTGTATTCCGTATTTAATCATTGTTGTGGTTTTTTTGAAGAGTTTGATAATGGTGTCGAGTTAATGGCCATCTCTAGTGAGTATTCTTAATGAACTTACATTCTTAGCATGTTAGTATTGCATGAGTAACGTGTGTGTGTGTGTATGCTCACTACGGGTAAGATCCGACGGGGTCTCGGTAGGGGTCCACAAGAGACGTGGATCGACGAGCTTGCTTTTAACCACTACGGGTTAGATCTGACGGGGTCTCGGTAGGGGTCCACAGAGACGTGGATCGACGGTTAATTGTGGTGCATTTTGCAAATGTGATTTGATTATGGCATTTCCGGAAATGAGTGCTTTCGAACGGTTTTCATGAGTGCATGCATTGACTAAGTGTGTAAGAGGTAAGTTGTTTGTTTGGCCTACTTGGCTAGGATGGCACTAGAGTATTTTGTTGTTTGTGTTAAATCCTTTATTTGTGGATTTTGATGTTGGGAGACGAACCTTGTGGTCGTTCTCGTGTACTGTGAGTTGATGAGAATTGGGGCTAAAATCCCAATGGTTTTGTAAAAGTCATTTTACGGATTTGGGGCTAAAATCCCAATGGTTTGGTAAAGGTTATTTTTCGGAAAGTAAACCTTTGGGGCGGTGACCCCTTTTGTCTTTTGGATTTTGAAAAGTAGCATTTGATAATCCTAAATTGTTTTCTATTAAAACTCTCGATGGCATTCTAAACCGTTTTATAAATTATTTCCATTGATTTATGATATTTCGATTTTGAAAGGTTTTCTCAAACTCTTGCCTCGGGAAGTACTTTTCGTTTCGTTTGGATATTTGAGGATTCATGGTTATTGTTATTCGTGGAATGTGAATTGTATGGCTCGTATTTGCACTTTGTTCTTGCACTAGCAAAACAGTGGAGTTTTGCTAACCCCCGAGTATTCGGGGGGTGGATGTCTGTTTTTGCATTCAGGTTTTGGAGCATAACACAGGGTCGGCACGAAGGATGATGAAAGATGATTGATACTAATCACATGAGGAACCGTATATTGTTTATTGGTCCAGTTGTACTTTAGTTTCCGCTGCTATATTTTTCCCGTTGTACGGGTGTGGTTGTATTTTGACCCCTGCGTGGGCATGATTTGTATTTGAGTTGTATGTATTTGTTGAAAGACCAAATCGGTCTACTGAGTCATTTTAGCCTTAAAGGCATGGTTGAGTTGTTATATGTCGTTACCAGCCTAGTAGATCCTTGAGGAAAGGTTCTACGGCGTGTAATATCCCTGAGCGGATTGGGGGTGTTACATAAATGGTATTAGAGCTTAGGTTGAGGAAACCTAGGCTGTCGGGTCAAGTCGTGTTGTTTGAGTCTTGTTTCGTCGGATTTTATCTGACTGAGTCGTGTCGCAACGCGTCGTTTGAGTTTGTTGGTCGTGATTAGTATCGTGGGGCGATCATCATCTTCGTGCGACCTGTGGAAGTAAGTCTCCCTTCTTTGAGTTGTGCCTCGTGTGACACGAGCTATTTTTATGATTATTTGTTAAGTGGTGGAATCCTTATGTGGATTTTGATTTCACGATATGTATTTAGTCGACTCTCGTATTTGATTTATACGAGGAGTGTCGTCACTTGCGATGTCTTTTTATTGTTGTTTTTGTCCGTTGCTGATGATTTTCGAATCGATTTGCACGTTTTACAAATTCTCTTGTGGAGGCTTTGTGCTTATATGCGTTCGACTTGTTCACTAGCCAGTGCGGGAGGGTCCTTAGAGGCCTCAAATAGGGTCAGTGGTTTTGTTCTGAATCCCAGGCGGTCTTCGACTGTGGTATTTTATCGTTTATTTCCGTTTAAATACATGTATTGTCTTGATTTTAAATGTTTTGATGCGTGTACTAGGAGTTGTTTTAGTGAACGTCGATATGTGTGAGTTTTGGGCATTCTAGCCTATTGGATTTTTGAAAACCTTGAGTATCTTGGAAAAATAAATTTCGAGACATACTTTTCAAATGAGTTATTTTCTTGTGGTCTATCCTAGGTGCCACAATATATTTCAAAAAAATTCTACTTCGAGGACCAAAATGCTTTGAGATATTTTCAATGTTTTAGAAACATTTTTATTTAGACCCGAGGGTCGAATATTCTGAAAGTTTTCACTAAGAGAAAGTGTCCTCATTTTTATCAAATGCGAAATGGTTCTCCAATGTCTCGATAACGACGTTTCACGTTTGTACTTTTTGAAAGGTGATACTCAAGATCAACCGGTGTTCTTCTAAATTATTTTCAAAATGAGGTTTTCGTTTTTAAAACCTGTCCATTCCCGTTTGAGGGCTGGGTATGTATGTATGATGTTCACGTTGTCATTTTGATACTTTCTCCCGAGTATGACCGAATTGGCGGTGTGAGCGTTGAGTCGTTTTCCACACATTTGTTGTGTTAGCCCCCTGTGAGAGGCGGGATGTTGGTGTTGAATGTTGTCGCCTCGTGGTGATTTCTGCGTTGTCGCGCATGTGCGAGCTGTTAGAGCTTGGTTTGGTATGACCGTGTGCATCGGTGATGGTTCCGTTATGTGTCGGTTGTTTAATGTCTTGTTACCTTGCTCCCGTTTTTGTGAATTTCGTGGACGAGGTCGGAGGTAATGCCCGTACTATTTTGACTTTGGTATTTTCTCTTTCTCCAGTCTATCGATTCGCTCATGTTCGTTGACACTTTATGAACTTGTTCAGTATTTCGGTTTCATCATTCGAACGAGCTGTGATCTTGTTGTGGGTCGATCTGGTTATCAATGTGACTTTTTCGGGTTCAGTTTGATTCTTGTGAACCTTGTTCGGGAGTGACATCATTTGGTTCTACTAGTTCTTTTATTCGAAGTGGATCGGATTTTGAACTTCTGTATATTCTACTTTGTCGACTCATTTATGTTCGTTGACATTTCTGAGCTTGTCCTGCCCCTTGTTTTTGTTTATCGAACGAGTGTGGTATCGTTTCGGAATAACTCGTTTGTCGTTGTGACTTTTCAATCGCTATTCCCTTTCCTGTGGATCTTATGGGAATGCATGTCTTGTAGTTCTCACCAGATCATCCTGGGAGTTGTAGTTTGAATTTTATTATCCTTCGTGTTTCGGACATGATTGTTCGATTTTTGTTGTCTTGATCGTTTGTTTGTTCGGTTTTTGTTCTCGTTTCGTGATTGTTGAGCGTTCAGGCTCCTTCGTAATTCCCTTAAGTTCGGGAAATTGGTCTCGTTTTCGATCTTCCAACCCTTGGGCAGTGGAATTCCGTATTTGTTCAGCGGTTAGCTCGCGTTTTGATTGATGTACCGTTGGGTTGGTCAATCGTATTGATTTTTGTTCGTTGTGTTTTGTGATTGTTCGGATAATTGACTTGTTTGTATTATCCATTTGATGACGCTTGTCATTTTTTGGTTTTATTATATCCCTAACGGCGACGCTGTGTTGGTCGTCGTGGAGCGTGTTTTCACACCGTATATTCCATTGCGTTGTTTATAACGTTTCGCCGTTGGGCGTTAGTTACGTGTTTCTTGCGTATCTCGTTGAGTTTTCCTGGCGGGATATTTCTTCTCCCTACTTGTTTTAAGTTTCGGGACGAAACTTCTTTTAAGGAGGGTAGAATGTAATATCCGCAATTTTCGATTTTCGGTAAATTTCTTTTTTCGGTCGGAGTCCGTTTTGACGACTCGCTCATGACCGTTTCGTCATTCTGAGAATGATTAATTCTACACTTTTTGACATCCGAGTTCGTTTCGGTGTCATTTTGTTGAGTTCCGTACTTTTTAGCGACTTTTCCGCACTTGAGTTCGATTCTTGCGAATCTCGTTCGAAACTGCTGTTTCGAGTTTCCCGTAAGTCCGTTTAACTTCGTTAGACGTGTTGTAAACTTCCGTTTGGTTATTCGATCACGTATCGTGATTTCCGGGCGTTTTGGGCCATTTTGTAATTTCTTGAAAGTTACGGGTATCCGTATCTGTAATTGTTGTCTCGACCCGTTTCTTGGTCGCGTATGATTAATTATTGTATTATGTTTTCATTTCTGGTTGTTGATGTCGTCCGCGAACTTTTCGTCGTGTTCGTTCCGTGCGTTTTCGAAAATCGAGTCGTCGAGCCCTGGTGGTCGGGTACTGGCCGGACGGTTGCGGGACTGGCCGGACGATTACGGGCACCGGCCGGACAGGTGCGGCAGGAACCGACGTAGCGCACGCTACGGCCAGAAAGCTGCGCGCACTAACCGGCAGGTGTAGCGCACGCTATCAGCCTAACGACGCTTATCCGGGTGCAGGCGGTGGGGTTCTGAGGTTCTGGACTCGGTCAGGATCGGCAGGCAGCGCACTGTCACGGGGTTATACTTCCGCCTCGCTAAGTCTTTGACGTGCGGCACTCTTAGGTTGTCTCAAGCCTAAGTAGTAAGCCTAGTAATGAACAAGACTGCTAGGAAGGAAAGTAAGAAATGTTGTGGGGAAGATTTTCTCTTATTGCACTGTAGCAAATCAGATTTCTCAAGGTGAGTTACAAATGAGCCCCAAGGGGGTATTTATACTAATCCTCCTAGGCTAACAAATTACCAACAAAACATTACTATTCCAAGTATTTACAAGAATGCCATCATCTAGAATGATCTATACAATTCTAAATAATTCTAAGAAGTCTTCTTGGAGTCCCCAGACCCCTCTGGAACGTCCGGCCCGACCCAGCCCGAAGTGTCCCGGCCTGGCCCGGCCAAGGCCCGATTCGGCCCGTAGCAATCCGACCCGATTTCTGACCTTCTGGAACCCTCTTTGACCGTCTGGAGTTGATTGGTCTCCATCTTGAAGCTTCTAGGGTCTTCTTTCTGAAGAGTGGATTCCTCGGCTTTTCAATGTCTATTGCTGTCACAAGGCTTTTTCCCTCTAAGCCTATTATAGGGGGGGTAGTCCTCTGTGAGCTTGGCCGGGTCCATGTACGCGCGCGAGCCTGCTGTGCGCCCGTCCGGCAGGCTTCGGCCGGATGCTGGTAGATGCCTGCTGCCTTAAGGTGGGGCGTGACATTCTCCCCCACCAAAGTCGTGACCGTCCTCGGCACGATGCTGTCCCGATATTCTTCAATCTTCTGCCGAAATTGCCATAGGTGATCCTCATGTTCCCAGCTATTTTCAGCGTCTGGAACTCTCTTCCAATGCACAAAGTACTCGGTGTATGGGGCCACGCCCCTTCGTCGAACGTCCCGATGTGAAATGATCTCGGCTACTTCCTTGTCGAAGGAAGTAATCACGGCAGTAGGTGCTCGATGTGACTGAGCTCGGCTCGGATCCTCCATGTCCTGATGGTAAGGCTTCAGTTGGCTAACATGAAAGACCGGGTGTATCTTTATCTTCGGCGGTAGTTCCACTCGATAGGAAACTGTCCCAACACGCCGCTCGATCTTGTAGGGTCCCTCGTATCTTCGGATAAGTCCCTTATGCACAGCCCGAAATGCTTTAAATTGCTGCGGGAGAAGTTTCACCATAACTAAGTCGCCTTCGTTGAACTCGACCGCTCGTCGCTTGAGATCGGCCCATTTCTTCATCTTCTTGGCTGCCTTGTCCAAAGATGCTCGAGCCAAGTCCGATTCCTCCTGTAGTGACTTAGCAAAGGTATATGCTGCGGGACTCTGTCCCGTGTATCCGGTGGCAATGTTGTTCGTTGTCGCCGGTTGTCTCCCTGTAGCGAGCTCGAATGGGCTGCGTCCCGTTGATTCACTCTTCTGCAAGTTGTATGAGAATTGGGCCGTGTCTAAGAGTTTGGCCCAGTCCCGCTGATTGGCACTCACATAGTGCCGCAAGTAGCACTCAAGCAGTGCGTTAACTCGTTCTGTCTGCCCGTCCGTCTGTGGGTGGAAACTTGTTGAGAATGCTAAGTTCGAGCCCAATAGCTTGAAAAGTCCCGACCAAAACTTTCCCGTGAAACGTGGGTCTCGGTCACTCACGATTGTCCTTGGAATGCCCCAATATTTTACCACATGCTTTAAGAACAACTTGGCCGTCTCCAGAGCCGTTACGTCCGCCGGTGCTGGAATAAAGGTTGCGTATTTTGAGAACCTGTCCACCACAACTATGATCGACCCGTACCCATCCGATTTAGGCAAAGCCGAAATAAAGTCCATTGAAATGCTTTCAAAAGGGTGTTCCGGTATGGGCAAGGGTCGAAGTAGTCCACCAGGTTGTTGTTGCTCCACCTTGTCTTGTTGGCATACAAGACATGTCCGGACGTATGCCTCAACGTCCTCACGCATCCTGGGCCAAAAGTAAGAATTGTCAATTAAAGCCATTGTACGGTGCATACAGGTGTCCGACCCATAGTGTGTCGTGGCATTCCTTCATGATGTCCCTCCGTAAGTTCCCCATTTGGGCACGTACAAGCGATTGCCTTTGGTAAAGAGTAGCTCGTCTCGTTCCCGAACCGTCTTGTCTTGCCGCTCTGGCAAGTTGCATGATGTTTTCTGCGAAAGGGTCCTGCCTCAGTCCCTCGCGTATGCGATCCTTGATGCTTCCTTCGGCCTTGGTCAAGGCTGCAAGCTCGGCCTTCCGGCTTAATGCATCGGCTACTCGGTTAAGTACTCCCGGCTTATACTCCAGGGTATAATCGAACTCAGCTAGGAATTCCTGCCATCTTGCTTGCTTTGGCGTGAGCTTCTTCTGGGTTTGAAAATAACTTGTGGCTACGTTGTCTGTTCGTACCACAAACTTGCTCCCAAGTAAATAATGCCTCCAGGCTCTAAGGCAATGAACCACGGCGGTCATTTCCTTCTCATGTACCGAGTACCGTCTCTCGGTGTCATTCAATTTTCTGCTCTCATAGGCAACGGGATGCCCTAGCTGCATCAAAACTCCTCCGATGGCATAATCAGATGCATCGGTCTGAACCTCATATGCCTTGGCATGGTCTGGCAAGGCAAGAACTGGCTGCTCCGTCACTTTGCCTTTGAGTCGCTCAAAGGCCTCTCGGCACTTATCCGTCCACTCCCATTTGTGGTCTTTCTTCAATAGGTCCGTTAATGGTGCTGCTATCCGAGAGTATCCCTCGATGAACTTCCGGTAGTAGTTCACGAGTCCCAGAAATGATCGGAGTTGGGTTACGCTGGTCGGCGGTTCCCAATCTCGAACGGCTTTCACTTTGGCCTCATCCATCATTATGCGGCCATCTTTGATACGGTGCCCCAGAAAAGTCACTTCCTGTTGGGCGAATGAGCACTTCTCCAACTTTGCATAAAGTTCATTGTCCCGCAATGCCTGGAACACCTGTCGCAAGTGTTCTACATGCTCCTCCATCGATGATGAGTAAATGACAATATCATCCAAATAAACGACAACAAACTTGTCTATGTATGGCTGAAATACCTTGTTCATCAGTGTGCAAAAGGTCGCTGGGGCATTTGTAAGCCCGAACGGCATCACAAGGAAATCAAACAAACCATACCTGGTCGCCATGGCTGTCTTGGGTTCGTCTCCTTCGGCTATCCGGACCTGCCAATATCCGGATCTTAGGTCGATCTTTGAAAAGTATTTAGCACCTCCCAGTTGGTCAAACAGCTCTCCAATGAGTGGAATGGGATACTTGTTGCGAACCGTCAGTTTGTTGAGTGCCCTATAGTCCACGCACATACGCAAGGATCCATCATGCTTCTTTTGGAACAAAACGGGGGATCCATAAGGAGATTTGGATGGTTGGATCATTTTGGAATCCAACAACTCTTTCAATTGTTTCTGCAGCTCCTTAAGTTCCGGTGGTGACATCATAGGGTGTCCTCGAAGGTGGCTTCGCATCGGAAATAAGTTCGGTTTGTGGTCCACATCCGTCTGGCGGCAACTTCTTAGGTAGTTCGCGGGCATCACGTCTGGAACTCCTCCAAACGGCTTGAACTTCCTTTGGTACATCCTTGCCTTCAATATCGTTTCCATCATCGGGAACGTAAAATGCGACAAAGGTCTCTTCACCTTCAAGGCCTCGACTAAGTTGCATGGCTGAAAGGGTGCCTGTCCCCTTCGCTTCCCTCCTGGCCGGAATGGCCTATGTCCTGTCGGAGTCCAAAATGACTAAGGAATCTGAAAATGGAAGAATGCAAGCCCGTACCTGATCGAACCATTGTAACCCAAGAACCAAATCATAGTCATCCATGGTCACTACAGTGAAGGTGATCATTCCCTGCCAGTCACCTATCTTTGCTTTCACTCCTCGTGCTTCGCCGGTCACCGATTTAGCATGGGTATTCACTGTCTTGATCGATCCATTAGTTGGAGTGACGGTAAGTCGTAAGGCTTTGGCTACGCCGTCTCGCATGAAATTGTGCGTAGCTCCTGTATCCACTAAGGCTTTGATGTATGTGCCTCCGATCAAGGCATCCACGAACATAGACCCCTTTCTGGGTCCCTTCGCCGGCTCCACAACGGCTTTGACAGCATTGAGCAAACTCAATGAGCCCATATGCGCACCATCCGCAACCTCGGTCTCCGTGGTCTCTTGAATGGCTGCGACCTTCTTCCTCCGAAATGGGCAATCGTACTTCATGTGAGAGGTACTATGACAAATGTGACAACCTCTCGGCTTATCGTTCTCGTCCACTGGTTGCTTGCCCGAGTATTTGTTTGGCCTGAACCTTGATGGGCGGTCTCCCCCACCTTTGCCTTTATCTGTGCGGAAAGTCCTTGGCTTGTCGCTGGTCTTCAACTCCCGTAAGCCCTCGGCCACAGCAATGGCGGTCGCCACATCCTGAACATTGCGCCTTTCCAACTCTTGCCTCGCAAAAGGCTTGAGTCCGTCCATAAATGCAAACAGCTTGTCGGTCGCCGTCAAGCTTGGTATCTCCAGCACAATTTCTTGGAACTCCTTGACATAGTCTTTGATAGTACGAGTGTGGATGAGTCTCTTCAGCCTGCCCCGAGCCTCGAACTCCACATTCTCGGGATAGAATTGCCTCTTTAATTCGGCCTTGAAGTCTTCCCAGGAAGCCATCCTGCACGCACCACTCTCAATGTCGGCTGGCAGTACGCCACCACGGCCGTGTCGGCTAAGTACAAGGGCGCCGTCCGCAACTTGGTGTCATCATCTCGAATGTTTGAGGCACCAAAGTATTGCTCCAGTTCCATAAGAAATTGTCAATCTCCTTGGCGTTTCTCGATCCGTTGAACTTCCCAGGCCTTGGGATGTCAATTCGTGCGGGTGTCGCACCCACATGTCCTTCTCCATTGGCAATCGCCCTTTTCACTGTTGCCATCTCCGTCTTGAGAACCTCCATGCTCTCTTGCATGGCCAAGATCATGGCCCGAAAATCGGCCAACTCCGTCTTCATGTCCCCATCACAAGCATTGATAGTAGAGAACACGGTTGTGCGGCTCCTCACCGACTTCTTCTAAGTCATCCACCCTCCTCGCAACCTCATCATAGACCTCCTCCCGGTCGAGTCACTCATTGTCCATGGCACAATCCGGTCGACAGACTTGTCTCTGCCCTTCTTGGTCTTCTCGGCCTGAGTGTTGGGTTGGGTAACGTCGGATGATTGTGCCATCTTACTCCTTGCACGATCAGCTAGCAATCTTCGAAAATCCGCCTTGGTTGTCTCAACCTGGCTCCGATACCAACTGTCATGGGGTTATACTTGCGCCTCGCTAAGTCCTTGCCGTGCGGCACTCTTAGGTTGTCTCAAGCCTAAGTAGTAAGCCTAGTAATGAACAAGACTGCTAGGAAGGAAAGTAAGAAATGTTGTGGGGAAGATTTTCTCTTATTGCACTGTAGCAAATCAGATTTCTCAAGGTGAGTTACAAATGAGCCCCAAGGGGGTATTTATACTAGTCCTCCTAGGCTAACAAATTACCAACAAAACATTACTATTCCAAGTATTTACAAGAATGCCATCATCTAGAATGATCTATACAATTCTAAATAATTCTAAGAAGTATTCTTGGAGTCCCCAGACCCCTCTGGAACGTCCGCCCGACCGGCCGAAGTGCCCGGCCGGCCGGCCAAGGCCCGATTCGGCCCGTAGCAATCCGACCCGATTTCTGACCTTCTGGAACCCTCTTTGACCTTCTGGAGTTGATTGGTCTCCATCTTGAAGCTTCTAGGGTCTTCTTTGTGAAGAGTGGATTCCTCGGCTTTTCAATGTCTACTGCTGTCACAAGGCTTTTTCCGTCTAAGCCTATTATAGGGGGGGTAGTCCTCTGTGAGCTTGGCCGGGTCCATGTACGCGTGCGAGCCTGCTGCGCGCCCGTCCGTGAGCTTCGGCCGGATCTTTGGTAGATACTGCTTGCCTTAAGGTGGGGCGTGACGCCTTCGGTCGGTCGTAGCGCACGCTAACCGGCGGGTAGCGCCTGTGTCGGCCGACTAGCGTGCGTTACGGGCGAGCTGTTTAGTCCGAGGCTCTTGGGCCAGTCGGCTAAGCGCGGCAGCTTCCGGCCGTAGCGCGCCGCTGGAGTCGGGTCGGCAGGTTTGGTCGGCAGGTTTGGTCGGTGGTGCCGGGTCGTGCGGGCCCTGGCCGAGGGTACTCGGCCGATACCAGCCGATAGCGCACGCTAGTCCGGAAAGGCTAGCGCACGCTAGGCCGTGCCTGTATAAATATGACAGAGTAGCCATATTTTCACCCGTTTTTCATTTCCATCTTCTCCTCTCCGCGGCTGGAGACTTGGCGATCGAGGAGCCATGTTGTTTAACAACAAATCCACTAAGTTCTTGAGTTCATAACATCAATCAATCATCTGTTATCATCATTTGATCCAGCGAATCAAGGTAATCTTACCTTAGAACCTTAATTTCATGAATTTGGGGGTTTTTGCATTTTCGTCCGATTCGTTCCGTGTTGTTGATTAATTCATGATGGGTATGATTAATCTTGGTAGTATTCTTGTGTTTAACATCATTTAATCCATTGTTCTTCGTCGAATCGAAGTATATTTCTTGATTTCCTTCGAATTGACTTTTTGGGGGAATTGTCCTCGATCTCATTTTTCATCCGTTTTCGATGGATCGATTATGGTTAAATGATGTTGTTAAACATATTCTATGGATTTTATATCCATATTTCAACTTGGAATTCCGTTTTCGGGTTTTGACGGGACGAATCGTGTTCTTGGCCGTTTTGGGGAAAATCCTTGAACTTTCGTCATTTGTTCTTTGAATTCAGCAGCTTTCGGTCATACTTTGGAATTCATTTTCGTTGTTATTGTTTTCGTTCGTAGTTCATTGTTGTAGATTGTCGTTCGGTGGAGTCGGCGAGTTCATAATCATTTCGTGCCAACCTACTTCTGCCGATTCTCCGCGTTGTGGTTATTCGAGGCACGTACCTTGCCCATACTTTTCTCGTTTTATGGATATGATGATCGGTGGTCGTCTTGATGTGTTTGTTTGGTTATTTGAAATGAAGTTTCAAAAGATTTCGGTTTGGCCTCGTTAAAGGCTCTCTTTCAAAACGCGTGTGTGTTTTGTGAACGTTGTGTTTTGGGAATTGATTATGATTTGATTATTTTGAATGTTGAAGTCTTTGATGATGATACTCCTGTGTTTAAAGTTATGGGATCGTGTATTCCGTATTTAATCATTGTTGTGGTTTTTTTGAAGAGTTTAATAATGGTGTCGAGTTAATGGCCATCTCTAGTGAGTATTCTTAATGAACTTACATTCTTAGCATGTTAGTATTGCATGAGTAATGTGTGTGTGTGTGTATGTATGCTCACTACGGGTAAGATCCGACGGGGTCTCGGTAGGGGTCCACAAGAGACGTGGATCGACGAGCTTGCTTTTAACCACTACGGGTTAGATCCGATGGGGTCTCGGTAGGGGTCCACAGAGACGTGGATCGACGGTTAATTGTGGTGCATTTTGCAAATGTGATTTGATTATGGCATTTCCGGAAATGAGTGCTTTCGAGCGGTTTTCATGAGTGCATGCATTGACTAAGTGTGTAAGAGGTAAGTTGTTCGTTTGGCCTACTTGGCTAGGATGGCACTAGAGTATTTTGTTGTTTGTGTTAAATCATTTATTTGTGGATTTTGATGTTGGGAGACGAACCTTGTGGTCGTTCTCGTGTACTGTGAGTTGATGAGATTTGGGGCTAAAATCCCAATGGTTTTGTAAAAGTCATTTTACGGATTTGGGGCTAAAATTCCAACGGTTTGGTAAAGGTTATTTTTCGAAAAGTAAACCTTTGGGGCGGTGACCCCTTTTGTCTTTTAGATTTTGAAAAGTAGGATTTGATAATCCTAAATTGTTTTCTATTAAAACTCTCGATGGCATTCTAAACCGTTTTATAAATTATTTCCATTGATTTATGATATTTCGATTTTGAAAGGTTTTCTCAAACTCTTGCCTCGGGAAGTACTTTTCGTTTCGTTTGGATATTTGAGGATTTCTGGTTATTGTTATTCGTGGATTGTGAATTGTATGGCTCGTATTTGCACTTTGTTCTTGCACTAGCAAAACAGTGGAGTTTTGCTAACCCCCGAGTATTCGGGGAGTGGATGTCTGTTTTTGCATTCAGGTTTTGGAGCATAACACAGGGTCGGCACGAAGGATGATGAAAGATGATCGATACTAATCACATGAGGAACCGTATATTGTTTATTGGTTCAGTTGTACTTTAGTTTCCGCTGCTATATTTTTCCCGTTGTACGGGTGTGGTTGTATTTTGACCCCTGCGTGGGCATGATTTGTATTTGAGTTGTATGTATTTGTTGAAAGACCAAATCGGTCTACTGAGTCATTTTAGCCTTAAAGGCATGGTTGAGTTGTTATATGTCGTTACCAGCCTGGTAGATCCTTGAGGAAAGGTTCTACGACGTGTAATATCCCTGAGCGGATTGGGGGTGTTACAATTTTCATAATGAGTTGCTCCTCTTGTTTCATTGAGATATAAACCATGGTGGAAAGGTTTCAATTGAAGACATAAACTACGAACTTGTTGATTCTACCAATATAATTGTGAGGCTATTAATTATTTTCTCATTTTTTATGCTTTCAAAATCCTAAAGATAATGAGGTAAATGTACACTTATATTTCCTATTGATTCTATAATGTGTTTCGGGAATTATTATTCACGTGATGTGTCTTACCTAATACTGGTTGTAGATACATAGATGGAAGGTTCTATATCCTTCTAGAGGTAGTAGGATCTTATTAGATGTTTTACCTTATCTAGGAATCCTATGTATGGAAGGACTCTCATTGTAATGCCTATATAAAGGCCCCTGTTTCAGTGTTATGAATACAATTGATTGACTCGTATTGAGACGGTGCATGACAACACATATATACAAATATATGTATATGTTTACAGACCAAAGTTTTGGACTTTGTCCGTTTAATTAAAATCTTCTCCCATTTCTTTTTCGACTCCTTTTCTTTTCTCCTTCTCCTTTCTCATTTTTAATTTTTCATCGTCTTTTCGACGTCTCCTCATTTTTCTTTTTTTTTGTCATTTTCGACTTTTCATTTTTCGATTTTCTCCCCCTTTTAGGGTTAACCCCATTTTCGACTTCTTTTTCTCCTTCTCTATTCTCTCCCCCTTTTTGTTTTCATCAAAAAGTGGCTAAATTATCAATTGAAATAAATAATACCAAAATATAAAATATGCATGATACAATTTATGAATAATTGCATAAAGGGTAAAAACTTTCCCTGAGAATAATATCTCCCTTTAAAAAAAATACTCCCCCTGAGTAAAATACAAAAATCAATTTTTGGGGATCCAACCTATAGTTGGTATTTGTTTTGAGACATAAATAATATTTGAAATATTTGTTCCTTTAGGAACCCAAATTTTCTTAATTTTTATCGTCCGGCGAGGGCTTTTGCAATTTGAAACGTGATGCCCGATTTTCAAACACTTTCCGCAATGGGGTATTTTAAAATTAACGGATTCATTTTTCGAGCGTGGTTTGAATCCTAACCCCTCTTTATTTAAAGTATATTTTTGAACACATAACATTTGTTCAAATTTATCGTTGCCGCACGAGAATTTTCTTGTCAAAGATTTTAGTTCATCTTGAACTTTTAAAAGATCATTCTTCAAAATATTCTCATTTTCAATGCATTTCGAATGATCGATTTCAACAAATTTTTCTTTCTCGATAATTTTGGAATTTCCAAAGATTTAATTTTAGATTTGAGGGATTTAATTTCCGATAAAGCATTTTGGAAATCCGTATGTTACAACTCAAATGCATCAAATAATTCATCACGGGAGGATGTACTTACTTGGCTTTCGATGTCGTTGTCGTCGAACGAACTCCGGGCCATGAGAGCGAGATTATTTTGATCGATAAAATCGTCATCTTCGTCTTCATCGCTCCAAGTAGCCACGAGAATCTCCTTTTTCGGTTTGGCTCGGCAATGCTTAGCGAAGTGGCCTGGTTTTCCACATAGTCGACAAGAATTGTCGAACTTTTTAGATTTGCTCGAGATATCCTTCTTCCTCCGGTTTAATAATGTTTGGAATTTATTAATATTTTTGGCATAATATGCCGCTTCTTCGTCGCTTTCTTCCACCGGGATTTCTTCTTTCTTTCTCGATATCTTAGCATTCATAGCTAACGATCGTTCTTTCGGCTTAGGTTTGACACTTTGTGATTTTAACACGATCTCATAATTAATTAGCGAACCAACGAGGGCGCTAAAATCGAGCGTGTTGAGATCTTTGGATTCCATAATTGCGGTCATGGTGCCGTCCCATTCGCTAGGTAGTGATCGTAAAATTTTCTTAACTTTTTCACTACTAGATAATGGTTTACCAAACGAAGCAAGTCCATTTGTGATGACCGAGAATCGGTCGAGCTTATTGGTGATGGACTCGTCACCTTTCATCATGAATAACTCGTAGTCATGGAGAAGCATATTGATTTTCATCTCCTTGACTTGAGTAGTCCCTTCGTATGTGATTTCTAGAATTTTCCATATTTCTTTCGCACTCTCACACGATGAGATTCGATTGACCTCTTCCGGATTTAAGGCACAAAATAAGAGTTGGGTGGCCTTACAATTTAGATGGTCATTTTTCCAATCGGCATCGTCGTATTCTTCGAAAGATTTGAGCGTACCGTCGGTTTTGATTGGAACTTTCGAGCCAAGGAAAATAATCTTCCAAATCTCGATATCGTATGCTCGGATGAATATCGACATCTTTTTCTTCCATGCCAAATAATTTGAGCCATCAAAGAAAGGTGGTCGGTTGAGAGCAATGCCTTCGACAGGAGCAAGTTGAAACGCCATTGGATCTTTTCTCCTCGGATGTTAAGCCACGTATTGGAGTACCGCTCCGATACCAATTGTTGGGTACGGGGTCGGATATTTGCGCCGTTTGCGGAAGCGTAAATATAAGTGCGTAAAATAAAGGACACGAGGATTTATAGAGGTTCGGCTATAAACGAGCCTACGTCCTCTCTTTATATTTTTCAATAGGTTAAAGATAGCAACCTCTACGCCTCTCTTCTATCGGTTGAGGTATAACCGTTACAATCACATCTTCTATCGGTCCGTGATAAACTGCTCGTACTTGACTTTGTGTCGGTCCAAGTTAAACCGTTTTCCTTTTCGTAGGACAAGGAATCAACCTCTCTAGCTTTCTATGGGTACTAGATAAACCTCACTTAGATATCGATTGTGATTCTAACAATGCCGGATACTTGATCCTAATAACATCGAATCCAATCGTATCTTTTCTTTTACCACTCGTGTATGATTTTGTGTATAAACACTCAATCACTTAATGTAAGCTCGATATTACAACAACAATAATATTGATGGATTCAAATTAAATACTCGCAAGTGTACGAATCGCTCTTGTAGTGAGCGGCAAGTAACTCCGAGGTCGATCTCACGAGGAATTGGAAACGGTTTAAAATTCGATGATGTTCGGCAAATAGTCGAATGAACAAAAATAAATTAAATTAAAATACATCATTCGTTGATTATGATTGCAATTACTAATGCACAAAATTTAAATTGAACTAAGTGATAGCAACACCAATTTGATGGTCGGATAAATGAGAGATTAACAATAATGAGATTAATATGGGAATTTAGAGTCACCGACACACATGTAATCAATTATTAGTTCCGATACTCAAATAAATAAGGTTAGGAATTATCGATTGCTCACGATTAAAAGAAATCCGTTTGATGGCGGAAATTCTAAAATCACGATTGTTCTCAACGAAAATTAAGGGATACTCTTTTGATGGGGACGAAACCTAGCTAACAATCAATTAACCGACTACTTTTGATGAGGTAAATCGTTAAAAGATCGCGAAAAAGCCCGAGAACATTCACAATCGTTTCTTTGGTCGTTTGATGGCGAACACCGATAAAAACCCTCAATTCGAATAATAATAACAACAATGAAAAAGGTTTGATGATCTAATTCAAAAGTTCTTAAACGAAGAACGAACAAGAGGAATAATCCCAAACTTTATCCGGAAAATCAAAAGGAACTAACAATCAAAAACATGTGTGTGGCTATATCTAAAAACCCATATGAAGTGTTTAGCCACACATGATTAATTCAACAATAATAATGGAAATTGAAGAACAAAACATGGTAAAAACTTCCCTTGTAAATGCCGAAATCGAATTCCCGATGAAGGTTTGATGATCTTCTTACAAGAACTCACAACAAATTTATACAAGGAATTATTATATCTCACTCAAGTATTTTTCTCACTCCAAGAACACACAAGGAAGATGATGAAAATCTCTTTCTTTCCCACTCTTTTGGTGTTTTCCTCCCCTAATCTTGTGTTTTTCCACAAAATATCTTCTTCACAAGACAAGTACACCTCTCAAGGGGTCACTCCCCTTTGTTTTATAGCCAAAAAATCAAGACAAAAGGCTTAAAATATGCAAAAGATGTCAAGGAAAGTGACATGAAATAAAAAGTGGCACGGCCCGTGTCCTGGGACACGGCCGTGCGGTACTACGCTGAAAAATGAAAAAGGTAACTGTCTTGAGACCCGGCCGTGTCCTATGACACGGCCGTGTTATCTTGCTTGGGAGTGTAAATGGCCGATAGTGACTCGGCCGTGTCCCAAAAGGCACGGTCGAGTCGTTCCTTTCCGGAAAATGAATTTCTTCTTTGGAATGAGACCCGGCCGTGTCCTGTGGCACGGCCGAGTTACTGATGTGGCTCGAGTCGCCATGCGGCCCTAGTTGAGTAAATGCAGTGCGGCTAGTCCGGTTTTTGGTCTTCTTCGGCTAGATCCTTCGTTCTTGTATCAATTCACCTCGGATTTTAGCATATGATATACCGTTTCGAAGCTAATTTCACGAGGAATTTATATCAAGGGAGAATACATCTTGATTCGGAGTGGAGATTCTGGGATTTAGGAGATTTGACCGATACTGCTTAAATCTTTCGTCGTTTTAGGCCCCGTTTTAGCTTTTGATCGTCATGGACTCCAATATTAGCTATGAAAGCGCATATTTCACCTCAATCTTCGCTTGGCTACCTATAAATAAAAAAACACACATACCACGCATAAAAGGGAACAAAAATACTAAAAAAGCAAACAAAAACACGACTAGAAAGAACAGAATGAGTCGATCAAGAATCGACTCATCAAACCCCCCCAAACTTGAACTTTGATCGTCCCGAGCAAATCACTTTAAAATAACCATTCTGAAAAGGGGAACTCAACTGTTAAAATACCTCAAAGGATCTCTTCGAAAATTTCATCAATTCTCACAAGTAAAATAAGTCGAGTTTTACAAAGTTTTCAAACCTCCGGGGTGCTTCCTTAAAATCATAGTCCATACTTGGCAATATAAACCTCACTGGTCAAGTGTATTCGCTCACTCTCAAAGTGATATGGATAAGTATACGCTCGGAAATTATTCAATGAAATAAGGAACCCCATAGGCTTGCCAATCGTCTTAATCTCTACCCTTTGTTTTGTTTATGCAAAAATTTTGTGAATCAAAATGGGTATTACTCGGCTTGAAATGTAGGCTTTGGTCCGGTCGGGATATATATGGCTAAAGTAACTTGACTCGAGCAATTTTTAGAATTTGAATCATCATAGTCGCTTTAGAAGCTCAAGCTTTGAGATTTGCTTCTTTCATCCCCTTAATTATGAACCACTTGTAACAAGCACTATCGACGCACGTCACACCCTCCTTATTGCTCCGATTTTTTTTTTTTTTTTTTTGGCTTGGGTTGTTTAAGGATCCGTTTTACGCGAATGTAAACGATGGGTCACATGAATACACCCGGTTACTAGGATCAAAATATACGCAACTACTTCCAAGCAAACTAATATCTAAGGGATCCGTTTACGCGAATGTAAACGATGGGTCACATGAATACACCCGGTTACTAGGTTCCCAAAAATAGCGGAGTAATTATTTTCACCAATTCAACACTCCCGACAATATAAATGGCACCCAATGTCACCACAATCTTTGCATCCTCGTCAAAAATATTTCTAATTGTTCAAGTAGGGATCGAAGGATTATAGTAAATGAAAGCTCGATATGTGGTTTAATAATGAAATAGACAATGACCTCAATTGGGTTTATTTAGTAAATGATCAAATGTCGGGTTGGCCAAAATCGAAGGGTAAAGATCAAAGGCGCCAAAAATCATTTTCACTCAATTTGCACACACACACCAGTGGTTTTAAACAAGATACCAAGGCAAGTTCTAGAGTTTTAAATCAAGAATGAAACACTCGACAATGAAACTTGCATTTAAGAAAATGCATGAAGGCTCAATAGCTCACAAGTAGGTTTGCTCATACTTCCAAGATATTAAAACCACTTATTCAATTTCACACCCGTTTCGATTATCAATAATTTTTTTTTTTTAAACAAATTATTCTCGATTTGTATATCAGAACAACGAAATAAATCCCGAGGCATTCCAAAAAAATACACACTTCAAAGTTTTCTTCAAGTTTGCAAGATAAACACACCAAGTAAAAACACCACAAATAAGTGCAAAATGTTCAAAACACACCAAAAATAATCAAACAAGCAAAATAAAAAAAAAAATCGAGAGTAATGAAGTATTTCTTGACCGACCCCCCCCCCAAACTTGAATTAAAGAATATACTACCGAAGGGGGTATAGTATTTAAAGAAAAGAATTTCATTGGTCAAGAAATACTTACGACCGGTTTCTTGCTCGGGCGGAGGAAGTGGCCTTCTTTGGACATGCCAATCGACCATTTGTCTCACAAGAGACAATATCTCGCGTCGCTCTGTCTAGCCTCCTCTCGGTCCCGTCTAGCCTCCTCTCGGTAGGCTTGAATTCCTCCTCAATGATGGGCGTGATGGGGCTCGTCGATTTCGGCTGCCTTGACGTCTCGGGCCGATCTCTCGTGATTTCTTCCTCTTCTTCTTCACTCTCTTCTTCCTCGTCATCCGGGCCTCTTTCATAAGCCTCCTCCTCCTCCATCCTCTCGGCTCTATCCTCATCATCCGTAATGCGCCTAGGTCGAACATTTCGGTCGACAGCGCTGTGACCCGGGGGAGCCAAGCCGGCTGCCCATCGTGCCCGACGGTGTGCCTCTGTAGCCATTTGAAGATTTCCCATATCCCGAATGTTGTTTATGGTCGTCAAAGGTGGATTTGGGAGGAGGAAATGGTCGTTATCCGGTAGATTGATTCCGTAGGATTCCGGGGTTTCCACAGCCCTTTGAATAGTCCTTCTTACCGGCTGCACTTGTTCCCCGCTATTCCTACCCCTTCCGCGTTGAGCATTTCCACGTCCTCTTCCGCGTGCCATTTCTGCAAAAATTTAATCTATCATTAACCAAGTATATCAGAACGTATCCTCCCCCAAACTTATATCAAGCAATAAAATTCCCCCTATCGATCAAAACGTCTCCCAAGCAAAATTATCGTTTGAATTCATCATCTTTATCATGGAAAACTATCTCTTAATTACAAAAATTTTCAATCGAAAGATTTAATCATCAATGCATTAAGAATTATTCAAAAACCCCAAATTTCATCAATTTCAATCTACTCAAGAACCCTAGATAATTGAGGGCTATCGATTCAAATCATCATAGCATGTTCATAACAAAGAATAATCATCAAAAGCATTAGAATCATACCTTGATATCGGATAATTTGAAGAAAGAAAGAAAATTAAACCCTGGTCCAAATTCGTCCGAGTTGCTCCTCGGATGAATGAAATCGGTTGAAAGATGATGATTATAAAGTTGATTCTTGTATCTCTTCTCGATTTTGCATAAAATTTCTTTAAAAAGGAAGAGAAAAATCAATTTTGCGGCTAGGGTTCGCGAGGAGGAGAAAATAAAAGTTGGAGAAGGTAAAATGGGGAAACGGCCGTGTTTCATTTTTATCTTGACCGACCGACACGGCCGTGTTGAATATGACACGGTCGTGTCGTCTTTATCTTGAATAGCTCAAAACCTTCACGGTGGACTCGGCGTGTCTACGACACGGTCGTGTCGTCTTATCACGGAAATCCAACTCTTGCAGTATTGAGGCCGGCCGTGTCTGTGACACGGCCGTGTCGTCTGTTCTAAATAATCAAATTCCCCCTTTGTTTTGCGGCGGCCGTGTCCGTGGCAACTCGGCCGTGTCCTTCCTCTCCAGTTATTAGTTTCGAAAATGTCTTGGTTTCTGCCATTTTAGTACCCAGTCGAACAGTCGGATTTTGAATCGGATAAAAACAAACAAGGAAAATAAATGCGAAAAATAAAAGACAAAAAAATCTAACTAAAACGTTGGGTTGCCTCCCAAGTAGCGCTTTTTATAGTCTTTAGCTCGACTTCTTCCCACCGCTCAAGCTTCAACGTCGTCCACCTCTATGCACTCGAACGCATTGATTTCTTCGGTTCGTCAAATACGGCTTCACTCTATGCCCATTTACTTTAAAATGCTCATTCTTCCGAGGATCAAGAAGTTCAACCGCTCCGTGCGGCCATACTTTAACGACTTTGAATGGTCCGCCCCATCGCGATACCAATTTTCCGGGCATAAGTTTGAGACGGAGTTATGTAGCAAAACATCCATACCGGGTTCGAGAGATTTACGAGCGATACGCTTATCATGATACCGTTTCGTCCGTTCTTTGTAGAGTTTAGCGTTTTAGACGCCTCATATCGCATCTCATCAAGCTCGTTTAAATGCAATAGTCGTTCCTCGCCCTTTTCTTGATCTAAATTGAGCGCTTTGATTGCCCAATACGCCTTGTGTTCTAGCTCAACGGGTAGATGACATGCTTTCCCAAATACTAGGCGATACGGACTCATTCCGATTGGAGTTTTGTAGGCCGTGCGGTATGCCCATAAAGCGTCATTCAACTTTAATGCCCAATCTTTTCTTGTTGGTTTCACCGTCTTTTCGAGCACCGCCTTTATTTGCCGATTGCTTACTTCTACTTGCCGGAAGTTTGTGGATGATCTGTTGTTGCGACCTTATATGCATTACATTGTACTTCTTAAGCAAGCCCAAGTTGTTTATTGCAAAAATGCGTGCCTCTGTCGCTGATTACGGCCCTAGGCGTCCCAAACTGCAAAAATCACATCTCTAAAAAAATTGCAAACCACGTTAGCATCGTTAGTTCGGGTTGGAATTGCTTCCACCCATTTAGAGACGTAGTCTCTGAGAACTAGAATATACTCAAAACCATGGGAAATTGGAAAAGGACCCATAAAATCCACTCCCCAAACATCGAAAAGTTCCACAACAAGGTTGTTTGTCAACGGCATCTCATTCCTTTTGCTAATATTCCCGTTCGTTGACAACGATCGCAACTCTTGCAATGGAAATAGGCATCCTTAAACAATGTTGGCGGTAGAATCCCGATTGAAGGACCTTGTGAGCCGTTTTCTTTGCGCTAAAATGTCCTCCACGGTCAACTCATGGCAAAATAACAATATGCTCTCGTGCTCTTCCTCCGGACACAACGTCGGAATATCGATCGGGCCCGGCTGAATAAATAGGGCTCGTCCCAAAAGTAATGCTGCACATGGAAACGAATCTCTTCTTCCCTTGATAGGTTAAGTCGGGTGCAAAACACCACTAACAATGTAATTGACAATATCGACATACCAAGGTGTCCTTGTTACATCGAATAATTGCTCATCGGGAAAGTTTCAACAATTGGCAAATGATTATCAAGCTTAAAATTATCACCCTCGGTTAGCCTAGACGGATGGTCGGCCACAACGTTTTCCGACCCCTTTTTATCTTTGAATTCCAAATCAAATTCTTGCGACAAAAGAACCCACCGAATCAATCTTGGTTTTGCATCGGATTTTTTAGTAAATATTTCAATCTTTGCGTGATCCGTATGCACAATCACCTTTGAGCCAACCAAGTAGGATCGAAATTTGTCTAAAGAAAATACAACGGCTAAAAATTCTTTTCGGTGGTGGTGTAATTAGCTTTGAGCTTCATCGAGCGTTTTACTCGCATAGTAAATCACGTGGAAGAATTTATTCACTCTTTGCCCCAAAACGGCACCTATAGCAAAGTCGACGCGTCACACATAATTTCAAAAGGAGAGACCAATCGGGAGCTACAACAATCGGTGTTGAAGTTAACTTTTCTTTCAAAGCGTTGAAACCGACTAAACATTCCTCGGTAAAATCAAATTTAGCATCTTTGCACAAAAGGTTACTCAAAGGGCGGGCAATTTTTGAAAAATCTTTAATAAAACGCCTATAAAACCCGGCATGCCCTAAAAGCTTGAACCTCTTTGAAACAAGAAGGTGGAGGTAATTTAACAATCAAATCGACTTTAGCCTTATCAACCTCCATTCCTTTATTGGAAACCATATGACCTAGAACAAGACCTTGTTTTACCATAAAATGACTCTTTTCCCAACTAAGTGTAAGATTACACTCAATACATCGTTCTAGCACAATAGTCAAATTACTTAAACAATCATCGAAAGTGGTTCCAAATACAGAGAAGTCGTCCATGAATACCTCGATGGATCTTTCTAACAAGTCGGAGAATATAGATAGCATGCACCTTTGAAAGTGGCGGGGCATTGCAAAGACCAACGGCATCCTCCTAAAGGCAAAAGTGCCAAAGGGCAAGTGAAAGTGGTCTTCTCTTGATCTTCAGAGCAATAGGAATTTGATAGAAACACGAAAGACCATCTAGAAAAGCATTAATAATCATGCCCACTAAACGTTCCAACATTTGATCAATGAAAGGTAGAGGAAAATGATCTTTTTTATTCTGGCATTTAATTTCCGTGTAATCAATGCACCTCCTCCACCCCGGTACCGTTCTCGTGGGCACCCATTCCAGTTTATCGTCACGACCCACCGTTATTCCAGATGTCTTAGCCACTACATGCACAGGACTCACCCACTTCCTGTCGGATATCGGCTAGATGACTCCGACATCTAGCAATTTTAAAACTTCCTTTTTCACAACTTCTGCATGTTCGGATTCAAACGCCTTTGAGGTTGCCTAACGGTTTAACATTTTCCTCAAGAATTATTTTATGCATGCACCTAACGGACTTATTCCCTTGATATCGGAAATACTCCACCCAATCGCTTCTTTTAACTTAGTTAGAACTTCTACTAATTTGTTTTCTTGCAAGGAGTTAATTCGGAAGAGACAATTACGGGATAAGTGTCACTTTTGCCTAAGAAAACATATTTAAGATGTGTCGGAAGTTCTTTCAATTCAAGTTGGGGTGGGGTGATTTCAACGGGCTCCTCAAATTTTAATTCCAACGGAAGCTTAAAACCGTCAACTTCATCAATTATTTCGAATTATCTAATAACGCAACATATCTTTCAATTTCGGGATTATTAAGCCCCATATCATGCTCAACGGTTAGAGCATCATGCAACGTGTCACCTACATCATCATGAAAATATATATCATCAACCAAAGAATCAATGCAATCAACAAAATTCACATCATGGGAAGCATAAATATGAGAAGGGATAGGAGATGAACCGAACACGTTGATTTCCACGGTTTCGCCAAGACGGTCATGGTGACCTTTCCTTCATCAACATCGACGATTGTTTTTGTTGTACGCATGAGCGGCCGTCTAGAAGTATTGTCCCTTCATTTTCGCTTGTCTGAAATCGCTCATCTCCAAGATAACAAAATCGGCGGAATCACCAACTTGTCCACTTGCACTAATAGGTCTTCAATGACTCCTTTGGGGTATTTCACCGACCTATCCGCCATTTGAAGAGTCATTCTTGTCGGTTTTATTCCCAGTCCAAGCCTCAAATAGGTCGAGTATGGCATGAGATTCACACTTGCCCCCAAATCTAGCATCCCACGAGCAACTCTCTTGTCTCCCATAGTAATGTCGATCATAAAACTTCCGGATCGCCTTTCTTTTGACCCCTTGCTTCTACCTCGTAGAGCACTACTTTCTCGTTCCCATTGTATCTTCTTTTGTTCGAGGTCAACTCTTTGAAAAATTTTGTATAAGCGGGAATGTTCTTCACAACATCCAAAAGAGGTAAGTTGACATGAACCTTGAAAGCATGTCGTAGATTTCGGAAAATTGCTCATCTTGCTTTGCTTTTCTCGGACGGCTCGGGAAAGGAATTGGTGGCTTATATGGTTGAGCGGATTTGTGAAGCTTGGAAGTTGAAGTTGCTTCGTCTATTTTCTCTTCTTGATTTCCCACTCGTCTTCTTTCTCATCGCCTCTTTCTTTTACTTCTAATTAACTTCTTTATTAATCACTTTACCACTTCGGAGAGTGGTAATGGCTTGAGCTTGCTCGGGTTGACTCGGTAGTTTACCCCTTTCTTGTCTACGTGCCTCGGTAGCAAGTTGCCCAATTTGGACCTCCATTTTCTTCATCGAAGCTTCTAAAGATTCGAACCTTTTATTGTTCTCCTCTCGGTTTTCCTTGCTCTCCTTAATGAATGCCGCTATACTCTCCTCAAGAGAGTTCCTTTGTTGTGGAGGTGGTTCACTTCGCGTTGGTTGTTGGGCTCGGTTTCCTCCATTGTATTGAGCTTGGGCGTTTGTGTCGTATGGCACCGGGTTGTTGTTTCTCCATGAGAAATTCGGATGGTTTCTTAGCCCGGGATGATAAGTATTTGGGAGAGGTACATTTCTTGCGTTTCCGCCATAATTATTTCTCCTCTCTTCCCATTCGGGCCTTCCGTGCTTTGCCCCATAGCCCAATTAACTTGTTCGGTTTGTTCTCCTGGAAAAGTATGAGGGCATGAATTGGCATCATGTCCGGTGCTCCGCATATCTCGCATAGTCGTGTGCTAGAAGTTTTTTTTTGTGTCTTGAGTTGTCTTATTTCTTTTGTCTAATCATCGATTTTAGATTGCTTCTCGTCCTTCTCGCTCACTTGGTGCACGGCTCCCTACGAACACGTACACTTTTTGTTGAGAATTTGCTCCCAATGTTTCATACACGTCATATGCTTGTCTCTCGTCAAACCCCAAAACGAACCACCGGCCGCATTATCTACCGCTCCTTGGCAATATTGAGTCAATCCGTCATAGAAGAATTGATTGAGTAGTTGAAGCGGATAGTGATGGTGTGGGCATTGAATGAGTAGCATTTTGAATCGGTCCCACGCTTCGTGAAATGCCTCTCCATCTTGTTGTCCGAAAGTTGAGATTTGAGTTCTCAATTGCGTCGTTTTTGAATGGGAGAAGTACTTGGTAATGAATTTATCGTAAACTTCATCCCATGTTCTTAGTGATCCGGCGCCAAAGTCATCAACCATTGTTTCGCCCCGTCTTTGAGTGTATAAGGAAACACTTCATTCGTAGTTGATCCTCGCTCAACCCATTCAATGGGAAGTTATCAATCGCCACATAGAAATCTCGGATGAATGATAACGGATCCTCTCGTGCTAATCCGTGAAATGAGGGCAATTGCTCGATGTGAAATCCGCTTATGTGGTAGTTCCTTGCGGCCGGTGCTAATTGGATGCATGAAATGGCGGTATTCACTACGGGCTTTGCATAGTCCCTCATAAGATGTTCGACCGGAGGTTGTTGCGGCATGTTATAGTTCGCCTCCATCCCATATTGAGGTCCGGATAATAATTCGCTCCATATTGCATTCCGACGGGTGGTTGTCTCGGATAAAAGTACCTCCCTTGTTGAGCTTCCGCATCCCTTGATTGCGCCCAACATTATCATATCTCGGAAACCTTGGTTGGAATTTCTTCCTCATCTATATTTTGTGCAACATTCTCAACCCTTGGTTGTGAGTGTTTTCTTCTTGGATCAAAAGTCGCTCTTCAAAGTCCGGATTCACCTCGTCGTTTGCCATTGATGTTGTGGCCATTATTTTTGGTGCTCTAATTCTTTGAACTTCGTCTATCGGTGGAAGAATCGGGTTACCCAACGATCTCCTACCAAACATAAACAAAGGAAGTAAGAGCGAATTTTATCGAAATAGTATTGATCAAGAATAGCAATTCAACTATCATTAAAACAAGATTAAAAATTAAACGCCAATTTCCCCGGCAACGGCGCCAAAAACTTGATGGATTCAAATTAAATACTCGCAAGTGTACGAATCGCTCTTGTAGTGAGCGGCAAGTAACTCCGAGGTCGATCTCACGAGGAATTGGAAACGGTTTAAAATTCGATGATGTTCGGCAAATAGTCGAATGAACAAAAATAAATTAAATTAAAATACATCATTCGTTGATTATGATTGCAATTACTAATGCACAAAATTTAAATTGAACTAAGTGATAGCAACACCAATTTGATGGTCGGATAAATGAGAGATTAACAATAATGAGATTAATATGGGAATTTAGAGTCACCGACACACATGTAATCAATTATTAGTTCCGATACTCAAATAAATAAGGTTAGGAATTATCGATTGCTCACGATTAAAAGAAATCCGTTTGATGGCGGAAATTCTAAAATCACGATTGTTCTCAACGAAAATTAAGGGATACTCTTTTGATGGGGACGAAACCCTAGCTAACAATCAATTAACCGACTACTTTTGATGAGGTAAATCGTTAAAAGATCGCGCGAAAAAGCCCGAGAACATTCACAATCGTTTCTTTCGGGTCGTTTGATGGCGAACACCGATAAAAACCCTCAATTCGAATAATAATAACAACAATGAAAAAGGTTTGATGATCTAATTCAAAAGTTCTTAAACGAAGAACGAACAAGAGGAATAATCCCAAACTTTATCCGGAAAATCAAAAGGAACTAACAATCAAAAACATGTGTGTGGCTATATCTAAAAACCCATATGAAGTGTTTAGCCACACATGATTAATTCAACAATAATAATGGAAATTGAAGAACAAAACATGGTAAAAACTTCCCTTGTAAATGCCAAATCGAATTCGATGAAGGTTTGATGATCTTCTTACAAGAACTCACAACAAATTTATACAAGGAATTATTATATCTCACTCAAGTATTTTTCTCACTCCAAGAACACACAAGGAAGATGATGAAAATCTCTTTCTTTCCCACTCTTTTGGTGTTTTCCTCCCCTAATCTTGTGTTTTTCCACAAAATATCTTCTTCACAAGACAAGTACACCTCTCAAGGGGTCACTCCCCTTTGTTTTATAGCCAAAAAATCAAGACAAAAGGCTTAAAATATGCAAAAGATGTCAAGGAAAGTGACATGAAATAAAAAGTGGCACGGCCCGTGTCTGGGACACGGCCGTGCGGTACTCTGCTGAAAAATGAAAAAGGTAATCGTCTTGAGACCCGGCCGTGTCCTATGACACGGCCGTGTTATCTTGCGCCGGGAGTGTAAATGGCCGATAGTGACTCATTTGTGTCCCAAAAGGCACGGTCGAGTCGTTCCTTTCCGAAAATGAATTTCTTCTTTGGAATGAGACCCGGCCGTGTCTGTGGCACGGCCGAGTTACGATGTGGCTCGAGTCGCACATGCGGCCTAGTTGAGTAAATGCAGTGCGGCTAGTCCGGTTTTTGGTCTTCTTCGGCTAGATCCTTCGTTCTTGTATCAATTCACCTCGGATTTTAGTATATGATATACCGTTTCGAAGCTAATTTCACGAGGAATTTATATCAAGGGAGAATACATCTTGATTCGGAGTGGAGATTCTGGGATTTAGGAGATTTGACCGATACTGCTTAAATCTTTCGTCGTTTTAGGCCCCGTTTTAGCTTTTGATCGTCATGGACTCCAATATTAGCTATGAAAGCGCATATTTCACCTCAATCTTCGCTTGGCTACCTATAAATAAAAAAACACACATACCACGCATAAAAGGGAACAAAAATACTAAAAAAGCAAACAAAAACACGACTAGAAAGAACAGAATGAGTCGATCAAGAATCGACTCATCAAATATCAATATGAATCTCAGATGATTGTCTCGTATGCTTGAAGTTGTTGTTACTTGATCAATACTATAAGCATGGTATTTATAGCCTTCATGTACAAACTAGCCGTTAGCTTCCTGTGCACTGATTACGTACGCTATAGCTCTTACATTACGTACGTAAGTTCCTTTATGTACCTTAACCCTGCCTGGTTACGTACGTAAGCATCTTCACAAAATAGTTCAGGGAGTTTCGTCATTTTTGATTACGTACGTTAACATTTCATTGTTACGTACGTTAAGCCTTACGTCACTGCTGACATCATATGTCCGTTGCATGCTTTCTGACTTTGACTCCTCTAACGTTCATCTGGTTTGAACTCGTTTACGTACGCTATATAACTTTCATTACGTGCGTAAAATTCCATATATTACGTATGTTAGTGATCCCACATTACGTACGTTAGTTTTGTTTTTCCAGCTTTTTGCACTTCGTTTCCTTCGATGCTTGGCTTCGTCTCTTCGTTGTTTTGTTTTGCTTATCAACATTAATCATTAAAACACTTTTAATTTATGTATGGAACAAAATGTTCCAACAATCTCCCCCTTTTTGATGATTACAAAACAACACTTCGTCAATGGGATTTACCTGCAAAAATACAAATATATGTATATGTTTACAGACCAAAGTTTTTGACTTTGTCCGTTTAGTTAAAATCTTCTCCCATTTCTTTTTCGACTCCTTTTCTTTTCTCCTTCTCCTTTCTCATTTTTAATTTTTCATCGTCTTTTCGACGTCTCCTCATTTTTCTTTTTTTTGTCATTTTCGACTTTTCATTTTTCGACTTTCTCCCCCTTTTAGGGTTAACCCCATTTTCGACTTCTTTTTCTCCTTCTCTATTCTCTCCCCCTTTTTGTTTTCATCAAAAAGTGGATAAAATATCAATTGAAATAAATAATACCAAAATATATAATATGCATGATACAATTTATGAATAATTGCATAAAGGGTAGAAACTCCCCCTGAGAATAATCTCTCCCTTTAAAAAAAATACTCCCCCTGAGTAAAATACAAAAATCAATTTTTGGGGATCCAACCTATAGTTGGTATTTGTTTCGAGACAAACAATATTTGAAATATTTGTTCCTTTAGCAACCCAAATTTTCTTAATTTTTATCGTCCGGCGAGGGCTTTTGCAATTTGAAACGTGATGCCCGATTTTCAAACACTTTTCGCAATGGGGTATTTTAAAATTAACGGATTCGTTTTTCGAGCGTGGTTTGAATCCTAACCCCTCTTTATTTAAAGTATATTTTTGAACACATAACATTTGTTCAAATTTATCGTTGCCGCACGAGAATTTTCTTGTCAAAGATTTTAGTTCATCTTGAACTTTTAAAAGATCATTCTTCAAAATATTCTCATTTTCAATGCATTTCGAATGATCGATTTCAACAAATTTTCCTTTCTCGATAATTTTGGAATTTTCAATTTCCAAAGATTTAATTTTAGATTTGAGGGATTTAATTTCCGATAAAGCATTTTGGAAATCCGTATGTAACAACTCAAATGCATCAAATAATTCATCACGGGAGGATGTACTTACTTGGCTTTCGACATCGTTGTCGTCGAACGAACTCCGGGCCATGAGAGCGAGATTATTTTGATCGATAAAATCGTCATCTTCGTCTTCATCGCTCCAAGTAGCCACGAGAACCTCCTTTTTCGGTTTGGCTCGGCAATGCTTAGCGCAGTGGCCTGGTTTTCCACATAGTCGACAAGAATTGTCGAACTTTTTAGATTCGCTCGAGATATCCTTCTTCCTCCGGTTTAATAATGTTTGGAATTTATTAATATTTTTGGCATAATATGCCGCTTCTTCGTCGCTTTCTTCCACCGGGATTTCTTCTTTCTTTCTCGATATCTTAGCATTCATAGCTAACGATCGTTCTTTCGGCTTAGGTTTGACACTTTGTGATTTTAACACGATCTCATAATTAATTAGCGAACCAACGAGGGCGCTAAAATCGAGCGTGTTGAGATCTTTGGATTCCATAATTGCGGTCATGGTGCCGTCCCATTCGCTAGGTAGTGATCGTAAAATTTTCTTAACTTTTTCACTACTAGATAATGGTTTACCAAACGAAGCAAGTCCATTTGTGATGACCGAGAATCGGTCGAGCATATTGGTGATGGACTCGTAACCTTTCATCATGAATAACTCGTAGTCATGGAGAAGCATATTGATTTTCGTCTCCTTGACTTGAGTACTCCCTTCGTGTGTGATTTCTAGAATTTTCCATATTTCTTTCGCACTCTCACACGATGAGATTCGATTGACCTCTTCCGGATTTAAGGCACAAAATAAGAGTTGGGTGGCCTTACAATTTAGATGGTCATTTAAACTGTTCTCTCAATTGTGGAATCAAAGACACAAGTCAAGATCCACAATTAAACACTTAGAAGAAAAATCAAAATCCTTTGTGTAAGTATATGATTAAAAATCGTCCAACACTCCATATGTCCTATTTATAGCCTCTTGGAGTACTACTAGAGATCTAAAGGAGGATTATGGAAGGATGTTGGGAAAAACAAATACCCTGTATCGAAACAGCCGGGATACCCGATCCCTGTATCGAATGATATTTGAGGTTTTGACATATATGCCAATCCGAATACAGTAAGGAAACTGTATCGAAGCTTTGAGGCTTTATTCTGTATCGAAGACCTGCCTCGTATCAGCATATAAAATGAAGCTCTTCAGTACAGCAAGAAGACTTGTAAAAGACCAAGTATGGAAACTGTCTCGAAACTCAAAATACAGTTATCTTCCATACAGTTCACAACAGGACAAAGAAGGAACAGAAGTCAAGTCCCGTTGAATAAAGAAGTATTTAAATACTCAAGGATAAAGTATTTAAATACTGTCAGTCTTCAGATCTTCAGAATCCCGCGAAATCTGGATCATGTCTTAATCCCGTTGGAACGAAATCTTATTCAAACGGATACATCTCAACGGATACTTTCTTCAGAGACTATATATATCCTATGAAGACATTGAAGATCAGTCAACCCAAGTAACCTAACACTCAAGCTATCAAAAGTTATCATCAGAGCAAACATATCTCCAAAGCACACTGCAATTAAGAACGAAAGAGATATGCAGTGCTCAACATCAAGAATAGCCATCATCAGCTCAAGAACTTCATATTCAAAGCTGCTGTTCTTACCTGGTAACCTACCTTTTACCTCTGTGTAAAAACTGAGCTCTGTGTGAACTCAACAAGTTATTATGACCTGTGTGGGACGAATAAGGACGAAGCTTTGGAACTGTGTGTGAAGAAGCTAGTCAATAAGGAAGCTTTAACCAATCTGTGTGAACGGTTGAAAGTGACATTCTTTGTATCAATCTGTGTGAACGATACAAGGATAGGTTTGTTTATAATTACGTAGTTGTGTACGCAGTAATTATAATAAACTTTTTACTCCTGTGTGGAGGACCAGTGGACGTAGAGGGGTTTACCTCGAACCACTTTAATTACTGTGTTATTTACCTTCAGCTTTTACTGTTTTAAATTACTGTGATATATTAAGTATACACCATACACTTAGTTGCTGTATCCATAGCAACCTACTGTATCCAAGACTTCCGCTACGCACTCAGATTTAGATTCCGTACAGTTTGTCGTTTAAACTATTTTCCAAACTGTATCCAGTATACTTAAGTGGCCAACAAGTGGTATCGGAGCGGTTGATTCTAAAAATAATCAGTCATACTTCTTTTTAACCGAATCAGATTCAAATCACTTATTTTCAAAACAGTCTCTTTCATTCCTATATTATCAGTATGGATACTTCTATAATTAACAAAGTCCCTATGTTCTCTATTAACGAATTTGACGACTGGAGAATTAGAATGGAAGCTCATCTTGCAGCAATGCACGAAGAGATGATTTTTGTTATACAGGATGGTCCTATCGAGATCATGAAGGTCAATCCGGCCGCAAGGATTGAGGGCCAAGCCCATGCTGAAATGCTCGAGAAGGAACGCGAGCAATGGACAACAGATGAAAGGAAGCGAGCCAATCTCGACAACGTGGCTAAGAACGCGTTATTTGTCACTCTTGACAAAGGCACATTCCCAAAGGTAAAGAGCTGCAAAACAGCCAAAGAAATCTGGGATAAACTCAAGTTAATTTGTGAGGGAACTGAGCTCTCAAAAGAAAACAAGATTTCAAAACTTACTCAACAATTTGAATCTTTTGAAATGAAACCAACGGATTCACTTGAGGAACTTGTCCTCTGTTTTTATGTTTTTGTTGGTGAACTTGAAGCGTTGGGCAAGATTTACACCCAAAAGGAGAAGAACTTAAAAATTTTCAGATCTCTCCCAGCCCGATGGGACATTAAGACCACAGCTATGCGTGTATCCTGTAATCTTAATGAAATATCCACTTTTGATCTCTTCTCTGACCTTAAAGCTTTTGAGTATGACATTGACAAGAGAGAAAGTCAAGAATCTCCTTCAAAGGTCACGGCTCTACTTTGTATCGAACTCGACACGGCATGCCTAGCTCGTCGAAGCCGGTCACAAGAATGCTTGTGATGTGACGATATCATCCCAAGATGAAATGGCGCTTCTAATGCATAAATTCAAAAATTCATCAAACATGCTGAAAGACTCCCTACGAGCCCAAACACATCAACAAGGTAAGTACGAAACATCATCTCGGTGATGCTAACTTGCTATAAGCTCACAGGAAACCATGCCATTATGTAAACAAATGTCCTCATCCCAAAGTCCAAAGATTGCCTGAGGCCGAGCAACAAGAGAGAGATGAAAGAAGACGTGCTTGGAAAGACTAGCTCAAGGCCCTGATTGGAGAATCAGAAGCCTCCCCCATACCATCCAAATCAATGAGAATGTCTTCAGTGGTCATCGAGAGTGATTCATCGACGATGAGTTCGATGATAAAGCATACATGTGCTTTATGGCCAAAGATGTTCCGGAAGGTGAAGACAATGACGATGAGGTAAGTTCAACCTCAGCTATTCCATCTAATGCATCTCATACTTTCGAAAATATGATGAATGAATTTAAAAACATTCAAAAAGCCCATGAGACTCTAAAAACTGAGAATATATAGCTTCAATTAACAAATCTAGAGCTGAAAGATGAAAATGACTTGCTGAAAATAAACTATGAAAATATGTCTCTTGATTGTGAAACCAGCAAGGTCAATTTTGAAAAACTCATGGAGAGCAATCATCAACTTGCTCATGAACTAAATGAGGTTAAAACCCACAATGAGAGCAAGACAAATGATTTGGTTCTACTACAAACCAAAATTACAACTCTCGAAAAGCGAAAGCGAACTTGAGACCATTCTCAAGTCTTTTGAAAAATCGTCCAAAAGAATGGAAGAAATTCTCGACCGGGCAACATGCTCATGATAAAAGTGGCTTAGGATCTGCTCATGTTCGAACAAAGGAAAACTAGTCTTGTGTTCGTCAAGAGTGTGGAACACATTCAGAATCGGAAGATACTCCTAGTCCCATAAAGGAACTGTTTGTCGAGAAAACCGAAGGCCGCAATTCCCCCTCAACTCTACTATTCGAGACAGTGGAACCAACAACCACTCGAAGGCGTAATCAACGGATGCTCCACAAGCATATCATCAACGCCGGCGGTCATTCGAAGAAGGCGGTATCCAACCACCAAAGGCCCGCACGGCAGCGGTACCTCGATGCAGGCGCCTAGGTATTGGATACAGGAGCCCCGTTATCCCTCAAGACAGCAGATGCCAGTTCAGTATCAACAACAGCATTGGGAATCCAACTGGAGACCCAGAAGACAAGCTGTTAGGCCCAAGAAAATGGCTCCACCTCCTAGACGGCACTCGTACTGGAATAATAATAATAAACCTGAATTTTACATGCATAGTAATTATCATGATTATAACAACTACGGATATGCCCCCCGTAGATATCGCAACACTGTACCGAGTACATCCTACAGTAAACCAATTGCTGTCAGGAAAGTTTGGGTACCTAAAGGAACTAACATATATGGACCCAAAAATCAAAGGGGACCTAAATCTACCTAATTTCTTTGTTACAGGACATTCTAGAGGAGGATACCTGGTACTTTGATAGTGGATGCTCTCGTCACGTGACCGGAGATAGGAGCAAGCTATCTGATTTTGTAGAAGGTCGCGGTCCGAAAGTTCGCTTCGGTGATAAGTCTAAAGGAAGAACAAGAGGGAAAGGAAACCTACTTGTCGGGAAATTCAAGGTCACCGATGTTGCATATGTTGAAGGCTTACAATATAATCTACTTAGTATTAGCCAGTTCTGTGATAAACAGTTCTCGGTGAAGTTCTATATAGATCGCTATAGAGTCAAGAACACCCAAACCAAGGAAGTTGTGCTTACAGGAAGCAGATCAGGTAATATGTACATTGCTGACTGGAACCCTATGAGCTCCTCAATTCCATGTTTTGTTGCCAAAGGCACTGCAGATCTTAGCTGGCTATGGCACAAGAGGATGTCTCACGTCAACTTCAAGACGATCAACAAGCTTTCAAGACAGGGTATGGTTAGAGGTTTGCCAGATGTGTCATTCAAGAAGGACAGCGTCTGCGGACCATGCCAGAAAGGCAAGCAAATCAAGTCAACCCTGAAAAGCAAATCCTACCTTTCAACCCAAAGAGTGTTGGAAATGCTACACATGGATCTCTACGGTCCTGTAGACCCAGTAAGTTTGGGAGGTAAGAAATATTGCATGGTTGTTGTTGATGATTATTCCAGGTATGCTTGGACGATCTTTCTTAGCAAGAAGAAGGAAACAACATCAAGGCTGCCCGAGCTCCTGAGAAAGTTGCAAAATGAAAAAGCATCGAGTATCGTGTGCATTCGTTCCGACAGAGGTACTGAATTTACTAACCGCTTTATAGAGCAATACTGTTCGGAGAATGGAATACAGCACGAATACTCAGCTGCCCGTACACCTCAACAAAATGGTGTTGCCGAGCGAAAGAATAGGACGTTGAAAGAAGCAACAAGGACAATGATTGCCGCAAGCCAATTGCCACAGCGTTTCTGGGGTGAAGCAACTAATACAGCGTGCTACACTCAAAACCGTTGTATCGTCAACAAGCACCACAACAAAACAGCTTATGAGGTATGGAATAACAAAACTCCATTAGTTTCGTATTTTCACATTTTTGGATGCAGGTGTTATGTATTGAACAATGGGAAGGACCAACTTAGAACCTTTGATGAAAAATCAGATGAAGGAATATTCGTAGGATACTCCTCCGTCAGCAAAGCTTTCAGAATCTTTAATAAAAAGAAGCTAACGATCGAGGAATCAGTTCATGTAGTGTTCGACGAACCACACCATGACCCTACAGGAGTAGATGATATCACTCAGGACATTCACCATCTATCTATCTTGGATCCACCTACACCCATAGAACCTGTCGTTGATTTAGAAATCAACCCCGCAGCTGTAAGAATTGATGTGGATGAAGATGACGTTGTACAAGCTGAGGCTGTATTCACAGAAACCTTCGATACAGTACGGGATCCTGAACTAGAACCCGACCGAAGATGGTTGAGAGATCACCCGCAAGAGCTGATCATTGGAAACATTAATGCCGGTGTCTCTACTCGTAGGAGAATACAGAGTACACAAGGAAATGTACTTTGTGCACTAGAAGAATCTTATGCGGAAGTTTCACAGTTTCCTGAATGGAAATCTCAATCCGAAGGTGATGACCTTCTAATGGTACAAATCTATGTCGACGATATTATTTTTGGTTCAACTAACCTTGCTCTATGTCAAAGGTTCTCACATCTCATGCAAAGCAAATTTGAAATGAGTATGATGGGGGAACTTAGTTATTTCCTAGGTTTGCAGGTAAAGCAGTTGCCTACAGGTATATTCATCAACCAGGAGAAATACAGCAAGGAACTTCTCAACAAATTTGGAATGAACAATTCCAAATCCTCGCCAACCCCTATGAGCACTTCCGTGCAAATTAGTGCTGATGAAGCCGGAAAGCCGTTTGACCAATCACTCTGCAGGAAGCTCATTGGTTCGCTCCTGTACCTAACGGCTAGCAGGCCCGATATCCAGTTTGCTGTTGGAGTGTGTGCGAGATACCAAGTTTCACCGAAGGAATCACACTTCAATACAGCTAAACGAATCCTGAAATACATTAAAGGAACAGTCGATGTAGGACTGTGGTATCCTAAGGAAGGCGGATTCGATTTAGTTGGATACAGCGACTCGGATCTCGGAGGCTGCAAGCTAGATAGGAAGAGTACAAGTGGAACTTGTCACTTTCTCGGACCTAGACTCGTGTCTTGGTTCAGTAAGAAGCAATTGGCTAACTCTCTTTCCACGGCTGAATCAGAGTACTATGCTGCTGGTAGCTGCTGTATGCAGATCCTTTGGATGCAGCAACAACTGTCAGACTATGGAATCGATGCTATAGAGACTCCAATCATGTGTGATAGCACGAGTGCAATTGCAATCACGCACAATCCTGTTCTGCACTCGCGCACTAAACATATCAACATGAAGCATCATTTTATCAGGAACCATGTCGAGAACAAGGATGTTCGCTTGGAAAAAGTTCATACAGACGTTCAGCTGGCCGACATTTTCACCAAGCCTCTCGACACAGCAAGATTCAACATGCTCAGACAAGAATTGGGAATACTACAGCCAGACTCCCTGTAAGTAATTTACTGTTTTTACTCAACAATTAAGGGGGAATGCTGTAAGACCCGTGAATACAGTATCCAACATTAATTATCTGTACACTCAGAATCATCAATACAGTACTGTAGCGAGGGAACGCATATAAATCCTACAGCTGGTGTGTGCAATAATTAAGGGGGAATATTGTAGGACCCATGAATACAGCATTAATCCAAATATTGCTGTATGGAATTCAAAACTTATTAGTACCTTTTTAAGGGGGAACGCTGTATCGACGCGGAGAACAGCACATGCTATAGGATTTCGATTCAGTATATAATATAATATTATTTCCTTTTAAAATAATTTTTGTCCACGTGCCCTATTTTTATGTCAAACGTCATGTTCATTAAATGCCTTACACGACATCTGGACAACTGAATTTCAAAAGCCGCGATGTTTTTAAATTGTTTATTATTTTTAAACCGCCGTTTTAGGCATTTAGGGTATCAACCTATGTCAGAAGTGGGACCCGCTCTATTTTTAAACCTCTTAATGTATTAGCGTACCGGTTACACTAAATCCATCTTGACCGTTGATTTCAAAACCGGTTCCCATCCCTTAAAATCTGACCATTCGTACTCTGCAAAACCCTATTTCGCCGCCCAACTATAAAAGGACTGTAGCTGCCATTAGAGACTCTTTACGCTTTCTGCAATTACAAGAGTTCTCAAGCAAACAGCCTACATATTTTCTGCATATTCACTGCGTAATTCGACTGTTTTCTTGCACCCTATTTCTTAAGAAAACATCAATGGCTGGTCAATCTTCTTCCCCTGTTCTGAAGAAATCCTCCAACATCATTGATGGCCGGATCTTCTCCAAACCTGTCATCATTGAGCGTATTCTCTCGGAAACCAACGACTCAGAACCGATGGAATATATCATTACTCGTCTTCAACAACAAGGCCTCTATCGCTTTGGGAGCAAGACCGCCGACAAATACGACGCCCATCTGGTTGAGGAATTCTACCTCAACGCCACCGTTCGTTTTCTGTCTCTGGCCCAGGGAGGTCATGTTGCTGACATCACTGCAACAGTCAAAGGAGTGGAGATCTGTATCAATCGCGATCTGCTCCAGAGAATCTACAGGCTGCCCGCTGATGGCCTGACCATGGACCAACTTGAGACGTTCGGGTCTCAAGAGCTCATTACCAAGTTTTATGGACTATTTACAGGGTCCAAAGTGGTTGATATGGTGACAACTACTTGTCACAAGAAAAATTTTCTTCTTCATTTCATTTATCTTCATGACTTTTGCTCCAGGATCATTAAAAACCGAACCGGTGCGTTCGAGATGTGCACGAACTTAAGGTTCAGAATGATGGTAGCTATTTTGACCTGTGAAAAGGTCAATTGGTGCCAAATAATTCTGAAACGTCTTCAAGAAGAGGTGTGCAAACCTGCCACCCAAAAGAAATCCTTTGGTTTAATGCTGAACTACATCCTGACGAAGTGCGGACTGACGCAATCCGCCGACGCGAAGAAAAATAGCTCGAGGATATACTTAGGAGGCGTCAAGCCTAGTGCGTATAACCAGAGCACCATGCACTGCAACCATCCGAGAACCAGGCACATGCCTATTTCTGCAAACCCAAGAGATGAATCCGTGAAGGTCCCAGAAATGGAATCTTCAAAGAAGCGAAAGCGATCTCACAGCAAGAAACACTCTGCTGGTGAGAAGCCCAAGAAGAGACTCAGGAGGCTCTCAAAAAACAAATCTGCCAAGCTCTCCAAGAATGTCTCCCCCGTGGCGCAACCCACTGATGAAGAACCCCAGGGCCCAACCCCTGTGGAAGAGGTGTCTCCTACTGTATCGACAATAGATCCCGAGCCTTTGGCGGCTACGATGGATATAGAGACATCTGCCAACATTCAAGACTTTAGCGAGTCGGCTGCCCATTCGGAGCCAAAAGCTACTTCTCCTCTGCGGGATCCCACACCCGTGCAGGATCCATCATCCTTCAGGGCACCATCCCCTGTAAGGAGTCCCTCTTCCGTACAGGATCCCATACCTGTACAGAATCCTCAAGCAGCGTCTCAGGCGTTATTCAAGTCCCTCCCCGACTCGATCATTAATCGGACACTTCTTTGGTTCAAATTGAACATGCCTACGAAAGATTTACGCAATGGAAAGGCTACGGGCTAGCTCGTACGATACACTTTGCATAACTGGAGCGATTGGATCCACGAAGAGAGATTCGTCTCAAGCAATGCACTCAATCGAAATTGAGGCCCTGCTTCGATGGGACAACGCCTCTTGCAAGGATCTAATTGAAAGCCACCTGCTGCACAAATCTGACGCCAGGAGGAAAGGAAAGAATAAGTCAGAGGACTCTCCCACCAATCCAAAAGATGACGAAGACCATGACTCAAACGACGACGACGACGCTTTACAAGCAGGTCTGAGAATGAGTCGTGAAGAGGCTGAAGCTCGAGACGCCTCTCCACCCAGAAATGACGAAGGGCCGTCTACCCAAGCCAATCCCCCTTCGCCACAGCCCGAGAACATTCCCGACCAAGAGGAATCAGTCCCTCCAGTCGAGGAAATTCAAGAAATTTTGGAACAGGCACCCGAGCCTGCTGCGACCGTAGAAGCCATTCCTAAAAGCCAACAGGAGGATTCAGTCCCTCCTGCATCCATGATTGCTGAAGAACCTTCGCAACAGGACGCTTCTCAACCCACTGTCGCCGAACCACAAGAAGCTGCTCCCGCCCCTTCAACCTTGGAATCCGAGGACAGTACCGAACCTGAGGATGTCCAACTTACTTCACGTCCATCCGTGAATGTAAGAAGGTTGAACAGCGCTGCAGACTTTGCCGAACCAGATTCTCCGATCTCTGCTGCACGAAAAGAGCGCCTGCGAGCTCTTGGCCTTCAGACTGTATTTATCCAAGATGTAGTAAATGCTCTATCTTCCGTTAAAAAGGCACTGAATTGGATGCACACCTCTGCCGTCGAAGAAATGACCACTCTTCAACACGAAGTATCTCGAGTTGTCGACGCATTCATTCTTTTGCCAGAAGTTTTCAAGCAAGCCTTGAAGATCATGGAAGATAAGCAGGAGCAACTGCTGAAGGAGGAAGCTACAAAGACGAGGATTGCTTAAGCCAAGACCGCTTGTGCAATGATTGAGAACAGCTCTCAACTGCGTGCTCACGACAAATGCATTCAAGAAATGTCGCAGACTCTTTCCTCCCTTGTTGAAAGAATGACCAGCATCGAGACCAAACAGGACGCTGCTCTAGAAATCCTGCAAAGTCTTGATGAAGCCAAAAAGGGGGAAGAGGCACGAGAAGCTGCTAGGAGAATAAGGCTGCAACAAGAAAGGGAATTTGAGGTGCTCGAGCATTATCCGCCGAATTGAACAAGCTAGCACCTCAATCCCATAGCTTTAAAATTTCGGGCTCAGGCCGAATTCCATGACCCTAATGTCCCTTGGCAAACTCTTATTCGAGACCTTCGGAAATTCGTGCCGACCAACCGCAACCCAACCGCCGACGAAGTGAAGCCTTTGGAGGAAGAACGAACTGATGAGATACTTTGTCAGACTCATCAGGGAATCCGCCATCTTCAAGAATTATAAAACGTTAGCGGAGGCGGCAGATAAATTTACAAAGATGCTAGAAGAAGGTAAACTCCCTCTCCAAATCAAAATGAAATCCAAACATAGAAGAGGAGATCGGGTCACCCATCCAGAAGATTGGATACTTGCCTTTGATCGTTCATATGAAGGAAGAGCGATATACCAGGATCGAGGCAATGACTCTCTTCAAAACTGGTGGCGTGGCACCGAGAACGAACAAGGAAAAAGACCATGGAGGCATGCGGATTATAGATAAGGAGATGAAATCTATGTATATTTTTTTTGTTTTGTTTTGTAATTTCTATTCGAAACAGCAAACTCTGTACTCAATCATTTTGAATATCAATAAAAACGTTTGTCTGTCTTGAAAGATTACAACTCGTAATCTACTGTGTTAATGTATGATTACTTAATTTGTTTGATAGGAATCTCAAGTTAGATAAAACTTGATTGAGAAATAAGCTGTACGAACTAGTCTACGAACAGTTCATAATTTCAGTTGTAAACTTAGAATACATTGTAAGATTGTGCCTGCGCGCCAATCATAGGCGTAAGTTGTAATAAATCTCAAACTGTATCGAACGTGCCTGCGAGCAGTTCATTATTGTAGACTAAGTCACTAAGTCAGACCTTTTGACAAAAGACCAAGAAATCTGCCAGAAGTCATCAAAGAAGAATGTTTCATGAAGAAGGTTTTGGCATCATCAAGAAGACTCGAAGAGTTAAGTAAGAAGGTCTTGGCAAATTGTCAAAAAGGGGGAAATTGTTGGGAAAAACAAATACCCTGTATCGAAACAGCCGGGATACCCGATCCCTGTATCGAATGATATTTGAGGTTTTGACATATATGCCAATCCGAATACAGTAAGGAAACTGTATCGAAGCTTTGAGGCTTTATTCTGTATCGAAGACCTGCCTCGTATCAGCATATAAAATGAAGCTCTTGATGCAAAAGAAGACTTGTAAAAGACCAAGTATGAAGCGTCTCGAAACTCAAAATACGGTTATCTTCCATCTGATTCCACAACAGACAAAGAAGGAACAAGTCAAGTCCCGTTGAATAAAGAAGTATTTAAATACTCAAGGATAAAGTATTTAAATCTTGCCGATCTTCAGATCTTCAGAATCCCGCGAAATCCGGATCATGTCTTAATCCCGTTGGAACGAAATCTTATTCAAACGGATACATCTCAACGGATACTTTCTTCAGAGACTATATATATCCTATGAAGACATTGAAGATCAGTCAACCCAAGTAACCTAACACTCAAGCTATCAAAAGTTATCATCAGAGCAAACATATCTCTAAAGCACACTGCAATTAAGAACGAAAGAGATATACAGTGCTCAACATCAAGAACAGCCATCATCAGCTCAAGAACTTCATATTCAAAGCTGCTGTTCTTACCTGGTTACCTACCTTTTACCTCTGTGTAAAAACCGAGCTCTGTGTGAACTCAACAAGTTATTCTGACCTGTGTGGGACGAATAAGGACGAAGCTTTGGGCGTGTGTGAAGAAGCTAGTCAAGAAGGAAGCTTTAACCAATCTGTGTGAACGGTTGAAAGTGACATTCTTTGTATCAATCTGTGTGAACGATACAAGGATAGGTTTGTTTATAATTACGTAGTTGTGTACGCAGTAATTATAATAAACTTTTTACTCCTGTATGGAGGACCAGTGGACGTAGAGGGGTTTACCTCGAACCACTTTAATTACTGTGTTATTTACCTTCAGTTTTTACTGTTTTAAATTACTGTGATATATTAAGTATACACCATACACTTAGTTGCTGTATCCATAGCAACCTACTGTATCCAAGACTTCCGCTACGCACTCAGATTTAGATTCCGTACAGTTTGTCGTTTAAACTATTTTCCAAACTGTATCCAATATACTTAAGTGGCCAACAAAGGACTCCCAATTAATTCATCTTACCTTATTAGGACTCTTCCTAATATATGATGAATCTATTAATATCAACTTAGTCCACTAAAAAGTTGATATTGCACTTCCTACCAAAATCCCAAATTACGAAATTGGACTCCTTATTAAATATATTATTTCCTGTATTTAAGATATCGAATGTCCATTAATTAATTATAAGCTACTGACAGCTTTAATTAATTAATATCTTATCCAAGAGTAGTACCACTCGAACCTTATTATTATATCGGAATTAAATCCACCTGCAGGGTTTAATATAATAATCATTATCGAGCTCCTCAAGGGGACATCATCAACCTGCACGAGTCGGGACACGATTTCTAGTAATAATAATAATTGTCGTATAAACAATATTATTGCCCAAGATACGAGGCTTATTGAGTCGATCATTTTGACTCTCACCTATAATAAATCAAAGCAATAATTATTATAAATACACAATTAAATATTATATACTTAGAATTAAGAAATAATAATTATCCGAGATTTACGTTCTTCTTACAGTCAGTACAGAAGACACTATCTCACCTCGATCTTGTTCAACGTATGCAAATACGCTAATGTATGCTAATAGTCAAGACCAACTATTCTCAAGCATACATTACAACCCTTTATATAATTTGTCTAATAATTATATAGGTTGTGAACTATTATATTATTTTATAAGGCACCGATAATGTGATCTTCCGTGTGACACCAACACACCACATTATCTATAATATAAAATAATTAGACATTTCATTTGGATAACCATAACGTGAATAAATATGCAAATCATGTGATTAAATGTAATTAATATCCTCATAGGTAGTAACAGGGAAATTAGGTAATACAAGCATAAAGTATGCTTTGCAGTATAGAATCCTAACAATCTCCCATTTATACTCAAAGCATGCTTTTAAGTATACTACTCTATTACATAGTCTCTCATTTCTCCCACTTATACTCAAAGCAATGCTGCCATACACCGTAATCCCATTCCTTCCACATGCCTTTCAAAAACTTTTGAAGGTAGGCCTTTCGTGAAAGGGTCAGCAAGATTATCTTCCGATGCAACCCTGGCTACAACTATGTCTCCTTCCTTTACGAAGTGTAGTATGATGTTGTACTTGCGGTTGATATGTTTACTTGCCTATGGGCTCGTGGTTCCCTTGAATTTGTGACTGCACCAGTATTATCACAATAAAGTGTAATACCCTCTGGCAAATCGGGAATCACATCTAAGTCCTGCAGGAATTACTTGAGCCACACTGCCTCCTTGGCTGCCTCAGAGGCTGCCACGTACTCGGCTTCCATGGTAGAGTCCGAGATGCATTTCTGCTTCACAGTCCTCCAACTAATGGCTCCACCTCCCAGGCTAAACACATAACCCGAAGTAGACTTGGACTTTTCTTTGTCTGATGAAAAATCTGAGTCAGTGTAACCCACCGGAAACAGGTCGTCTGATTGATATACAAGCATGTACTCCCTAGTCCTTCTCAGGTACTTGAGTATGTGCTTGACAGCAATCCAGTGTCCTGGTCCTGGATTTGACTGATATCTAGCAGCCATGCCCATGGCATGACAGATATCTGGTCTAGTGCAAAGCATAGCATACATGAGACTTCCCACAGCAGATGCATAAGGGACCATCTTCATGTCATCTATCTCCTTTTGTGTCTTAGGACAAATGTTCTTAGATAGTTGAATTCCATGTCTGTAAGGTAGAAAACCTTTCTTGGAATTCTCCATGCTAAACCGCTTCAGCACTGTATCGATATAGGATGCATGGGATAAGCACAACATCCTTTTCTTCCGATCACGAAAGATCCTGATTACAAGGATGTGTCCTGCTTCTCCTAGATCCTTCATATCGAACTGCTCAGATAGCCATACCCGTACGTCCGACAATTCCTTTACGTTGTTTCCAATCAGAAGGATATCGTCTACATACAGTACAAGAAACACCAACACGTTTCCATCGCATTTCTTATACACACAACTCTCACTCGGACATTGGACGAATCCATATATTGGACAACCGTCCAAAGCAGGTGTTCCAAGATCTAGATGCTTGCTTAAGTCCATAAATGGATTTCTTAAATTTGCACACCAAGTGCTCTTCTCCTTCAGCAATGAATCCCTCTGCTTGGCGCATATAGATTTCCTTGTCTAGACTCCCATTCAAGAATGCAGTCTTGACATCCATCTACCAAATCTCCAGATCCAAATGCGCAGCTATAGCTAAAAGAATCCGGATTGACTTAAGCATGGCTACCGGCGAAAAGGTTTCATCATAATTGATACACTCTTTCTGAGTGTAACCTTTTGCAACAAGCCTCGCTTTGAAGGTTTCAACCTTCCCGTCACGTCCTTTCTTTCGCTTGTAGATCCATTTACTCCCAATGGCTTGTATACCATCAGGTAGCTCTACTAGCTCCCACACTTGATTGGAATCCATAGATCCCATTTCTGATTCCATTGCTACTTGCTAGGAGTCAGCATCTTTATCTTGGATTGCCTCCTTATAGGTCCAGGGATCTGATTAATCTTCGCCTGGGATTGAGTCCGAAGACTTTCCCACGCCTATAAATCGTTCGGGCTGACGAACAACCCTCCCACTACGACGAGGCAAATCCTAAGTTGGTGTAAAAGTATCAGAATCGATACGTGGTGCAGTGTCAGTTGGCGCTTGTACGGTTGGTATAGACGGAGTCTGGCCCCTCAGCTCTTCCAGAATTATCTCGCTCATGGGCTTGTGACTAATCATATAATCCTCTTCCAGAAATCGGGCATTGGTGCTAACAATGACCTTCTGATCCTGGGGACTATAGAACAAGCCACCCTTCGTTCCCTTAGGGTATCCTACAAACACTCGTACTTCTGTACGAGATGCCAACTTATCAGATTCCTTATTCAGCACATGTGTCTTTGAGTACTAAATCCGAACATGTCCTGGCTGGCTTACGCCCACTCCACAGTTCTGTGGGTGTTTTTGGAACTGATTTCGAAGGCACTAGGTTTAGAATGTACGCCGCTGTTTCTAAGGCGTATCCCCAAAACGAAATAGGTAAATCTGAATAACTCATCATTGATCTAACCATTTCTAAAAGAGTTATATTCCTTCTTTCAGCCACACCATTTTGTTGTGGAGTTCCCGGCGCGGTGAGTTGGGACGAAATCCCCTTATTCGCCAAGAAATCCAAAAACTCTCCACTAAGGTATTCGCCACCACGATCAGATCGTAGCGACTTGATACTCTTCCCATGCCGCTTCTCCGTTTCAGCCTTGAAGTCTCTGAACTTGTCAAAATCTTCAGCCTTACGTCACATCAAATAGATGTATCCATATCTCGAATAATCATCTATAAACGTGATGAAGTATTCGAAACCACCCCTAGCCTGGATATTCATTGGACCACATACATCCGTATGAACCAATTCTAACACATTCTGAGCACGGTTTCCCTTAGTTTTAAAAACCCTTTTGGTCATCTTACCTTCCACAGAGGATTCACAAATTGGAAATGACTCAACTTGGAGATCATCCAATGGGCCATCATCTACCAATCTTTGAATCCTTCCAAGGTTTATATGTCATAACCGTAAATGCCACAGATATGTTTGGTTTATGCTTGAAGGTTCTTTTCTCTTTTTAGGTTTAGACAAATAGTTAAGTGATTTATGCATAGGAGTTTGTGCAGTATTAACGACATATAGTCCATCATTAAAAGTACCTTTGCAAATATATTCACCGCTTCTTTTCTTAATAATGGCATCATCATCAAAAGAAACTGAATAACCATCGCTTTTTAATTTAGAAACCGAAATTAAATTCATTCTAAAATCCGGTACTAATAATACATTATTGAGAACTAATAATTTATCATTAATCTTCAACTGCACGACTCCCACTGCAACAGCCATAAGCCTGGAATAATCGCCCCATTTGATGGTAATCTCGCCCGCACTAAGCTGCTTGGTTACCTGAAAACCATGCGAGTCAAAGCAAACATGATCAGTGGAGCCTGAATCAACTATCCACGAAGTGGAAGAACAAGCTGCCAAATATATTTTGACTACTAGTGCACGAGACATACCTTTCTTAAGAGCAGGGCAGTCCGCTTTAAAATTTCTTTCTGACCACATTTGTAGCACTTTCCCTTTGGCTTTTTGTTCGCCTCGGGGGGAGGAGCCTTGCTTTTCACCTTAAGGGTTGCCACTTGCTTCTGGCCAACCTGCTTCTTCTTCTTTCCCCATTTTGGTTTGGAAGAAGTAGCACCGGTTGCCGCAAGAATCTGATGATAACCTTGTTTGAAGAGACCTTGATGAAGCTCTGTCAGAAGTTCCGCCAAACTATATGTCCTACGGTTCATATTGTAGTTAAGGCGGAACTGCTCAAAGCTTCTAGGTAAGCTGCCTAAGATAATATCGACCTGCGTTTCCGCATCGATAGTAGCCCCCAGAATGCTCAGTTCATTCAAATGAGACATAATTTTTAGAACATGATCCCTCACTAGAGTCCCTTCAGACATTTGGGTTGTCATCAATACCCTCATTGCATTTTGTCTAGTCGCCCGGTTCTGATGACCAAACATCTCGGTGAGACTTTTCATCATTTCCGCGACCGAGCCCATCGTCTGATGCTGATGCTGCAATACATTTGTCAGTGAAGCCAAAATGTAACAGCGAGCCATCTCATCAGACTTTTTCCATTTTCGGAATTCAGCCAATTCTTCGGGAGAGGCATCCGGTTCTGGTTCTAGAGGGCTCTCCTCAATTAAGACAAATTTATGCCCCTCAGCAGTCAGGACAATGTCAAGATTTCTTTTCCAATCGGCAAAGTTAGTGCCATCAAGTTTATTTTCTTTGAGAATAACATCTAGTGGATTGAAAGACATCTGAGATAAAAATTAAAACCATGCATCACATAATGCATAGCAAAATATATCGAAAAACCTCAAAAACACAATATATATGCTAACAACCAACACCTCGAAAAATTCGCACATGCAAGCCACGATCGTGTGGACGTTTACACACACATTTCTCAAGTAGAGTTTTGCGTCTTTAATTTTACTATCTAGTCAAATTACGTTATGACAAGTAAAATTAATAGTTGGTTCCTCTTGGCCATGTATTAATTAACATAGACTCCGATGGGGAGCTTATTAATTAATACGCCTAAGTGAACACCATAATTTAACATCCTTAAAATATTATCTTTTAAATAATAGTCCTACAGATGGAGAGGTCCTATCATAAAAAGTAATATTTACCTTATGTTATCATTTTGAAATTTAAAACTAGTGAGCCTATAATTAGCACATCCGATATGGAGGAAGACTCTAATGTCAACGTGCATGCTAATTACTTCACAATTTAAATTAATTATGGAGGCCAATTTGATTTTATTTAAAATTAAATCAATTTAATCACTTAGTTATTTTAGCCTTAAGGTTTTTAATTTTCTCGTCCTAACATGCAAGGAAACATATCACGCATACATCCATACATGCCATACATCAAAACAATAAAAACCAAAAATAAAGCATGGATAATTAATTATCCAATTATCATGGTCTTCTTCCTTGAGTTGAATCCGAGAAGATCTTCGACTCGATCTCTCCCACTGAATCAAGCATCTCGTCGCTCCTCCCCGGCCGGGCCGGGGATTTTTAAAAATAAATTTCACTTTTATGCAAAATTAATTATATAAAAAAAATATTTAATTTTAAATCCCGACTTCACAATGGGCCTGTGAGCAGCAGCAGACCGGACCAAAGCTGGGCGGCCGGCCCGAACAGCCGGCCGGACAGTGCCGCCTGCAGCATCCGCTCGGCCTTTCGGCGACGGCCGTGTCTTTGCTCAGCGGCCTTTCGGCTCATTCTTGTCGCGCTGCCAGCGATCCGGTTCCGCTCTATTTCTTCGCGATCCCGTCTTTTCCGAATTCGATTACAATTTTATACAAAATAAAATACATCGAAATTACATCAAGATTTACACGAAAAAATAAAACCACCTAGAACTACCCGCGGATTTTCTCACGGGAAAAACCATTACATGCCTCAAAAACGGGCCAAACCAACAATTGCATAATTAATAAAAATAAATAAATAAATACACCATTCATATAAACCATGATAATTGGATCATATCACCTGCAAGAACACATCTAGCAAAATATTCCAACATCAAAATATATGAATATTTAAATTGCTATCAATTAATCACTAAAATTAATTAAAATAGCAAAAGCCTAAAAATTTGGCTCCGATACCAATGGTTGGAAAGTAAAACGCAGCGGAAGCGAAGTTTGGGAAAGTTGATGATAGCATTTTACGCATCTACGAGCATTAGATCTATTTAAGCATGCTAATTAATTAATTACTAAGACTAATAAGCAATTTAATTATTATTTATTATTTATTAATTAAATATGTTGATAAATAAAATATCCTAATCTAGATCTAAGATCATAGGATATTACCTTTTGAAGCGTGTTGGTTACTTCTGTCTTGATCGCCTTGTATTTCTACCTTTAGATCTTCTAGAGTATGATCCGCCTTGAACCGGACGTTGTGTGGGCAACAAGCTACCGGATCTTGTTTGGACACCTATGGATCGGCCGAATTCTATATCTCACAATTCTCGATTTTCTTTTCTTCAAGTAATTCCGATATGTAGCAAGAATTAAAGTGTTCTCTCAATTGTGGAATCAAAGACACAAGTCAAGATCCACAATTAAACACTTAGAAGAAAAATCGAAATCCTTTGTGTAAGTATATGATTAAAAATCGGCCAACACTCCATATGTCCTATTTATAGACTCTTGGACTACTACTAGGGATCTAAAGGAGGATTATGGAAGGACTCCCAATTAATTCATCTTACCTTATTAGGACTCTTCCTAATATATGATGAATCTATTAATATCAACTTAGTCCACTAAAAAGTTGATATTGCACTTCCTACCAAAATCCCAAATTACGAAATTGGGCTCCTTATTAAATATATTATTTCCCGTGTTTAAGATATCGAATGCCCATTAATTAATTATAAGCTCTTGGACTTTAATTAATTAATATCTTATCCAAGAGTAGTACCACTCGAACCTTATTATTATATCGGAATTAAATCCACCTGCAGGGTTTAATATAATAATCATTATCGAGCTCCTCAAGGGGACATCATCAACCCGCACGAGTCGGGACACGATTTCTAGTAATAATAATAATTGTCGTATAAATAATATTATTGCCCAAGATACGAGGCTTATTGAGTCGATCATTTTGACTCTCACCTATGATAAATCAAAACAATAATTATTATAAATACACAATTAAATATTATATACTTAGAATTAAGAAATAATAATTATTCGAGATTTACGTTCTTCTTACAGTCAGTACAGAAGACACTATCTCACCTCGATCCTGTTCAACGTATGCAAATACGCTAATGTATGCTAATAGTCAAGACTAACTATTCTCAAGCATACATTACAACTCTTTATATAATTTGTCTAATAATTATATAGGTTGTGAACTATTATATTATTTTATAAGGTACCGATAATGTGATCTTCCGTGTGACACCAACACACCACATTATCTACAATATAACATAACTAGACATTTCATTTGCATAACCATAACGTGAATAAATATGCAAATCATGTGATTAAATGTAATTAATATCCTCATAGGTAGTAACAGGGAAATTAGGTAATACAATCATAAAGTATGCTTTGCAGTATACAATCCTAACACCATATACCACAGTATTGTCATGGACATCATTTTCTTTGAACAAAGAAACTAGTTGGATCAAAGACACCAAAGTACGTTGGTGGAGTCATGAGAAGAGCTCATGACGGATGATGATATTTATGTCATCCACGTCTTGTTTTCATAAACATGTGTGACGCCAAAGACCCCTCCCCCCCAATGATCCTTCTTAGTCGTGTTTATTGATTTAAGCCTATTCTTTGGCACGATTAGGAGATAACACCCTCCTATGCTAAAGAGAATAATGTAGCGACTCGCATAAGCATGGTGCTGAGTCCTCCCTTTTCACTGAGTCCTTATACATATATGATCATAAGTATTAGCCTGGGTGGCTTATGATGCTATGATGGTGTTCACAAATGGTCGTACTCAAGTAATAACATTATAAGTTATGTGGTTCCTTTGACAATGATTGATAAGTTGATGAAACCTGAGTTTATGGTTGTCTAACTTGCGGACCAGTCATTGTAAAGGTCGGTTCACCTACTTTTAGACCAAGTCTTCAAGTGAAATTTTTACAAGTACTTCCTCACATCCAAGGCTACCTTCTCACAAATTATGGTACCATTTTGAGACTTGGAAGGAGGTGAACCACTTAAATAAAGTTTTCACATACCACCAGTCGTCCCAACGACCAGTTCGATGTCCTTTCGACCGGTTTTTTACCACAAGGTTGATAGTTTTGGAATTCTAAACACTCGTTTATACATGCTCACGAAATTTTGAGGTATTTGGGGCTGGTGAAGGGAGTGAACTCTTCAAGAAAGCACTAGAGGTTCGATAAAACCAACGGCCTATCATCGGTTCAATCGTTTCTTTATGTTCGATCCCCGTGGTGCATGGTGGCGGTTTTGTTGGATTCTCTAGACCAGTAGCTACGGTTCTGTAGCATTGGTCAACATGTCATATTCACCTATACCTCTCATCATTCAAATGCTTAGTTACAAGTGTAATCGTATGCATTTTGTTAACTGGATTGTGTTAACACTGAAAACCTTTATCGTTCACATGTTCATGTGCCAAAGTGTATCACCACAACGCATTATAAGGGGTTATAAATGAAGAATATGACATGCGCTTTTACTCATAGTCCGTTTAAAATATACCTTGGCAGATGATCTCGTAAGTCACTTTGATGAGCCACTCTTCCCGTCGTTAGGGGGAGATGCGAACGATCATGTTCGAGTAGAATGACTTGGAATTGTCGTAGTTTGTCCCTACTGTGCCTCACCAAGTTCCCTAAAGTGACGAGATTAAATACATGCTGCAAATATGTCTGCAAGGATTGTGTCCGGTCATGGACGTTCGTCACCTATGAATGGTGATATGGTAACACCACAAATGGTGGTAGATGGTGTTACTAGGCCGTGGATCTCATAGAGTATTGGGATGCCACTTGGTTCGATAAATACTCTCGCTAAGAATGTATGCGAGTTTGGTACATGAAACTTGATCATATGATCAAATGAACTCATCCGTCTCATGTGATGCTGGATTACAGTCATCATTGGCGACGCCTCAATGAATGCCAATCCATAAAGAGTACTCTATGAATAAAACTGGTACATGAGGACGTGGAATGTGAGTTTAATCGAACCATACTTCGTTGAAAATCTACAACGTTATAGCCTTGGCCTAAAATAGAAATATATGCGACTCCAGTATGAACAAAGTGATAGCCCTTTGTTGAAGTGGTGCCGACACTCCAAAGATAAGATCTATCTGTATATTTTGTTAAGGCGAGTGAGAGAAGGAGTTAAACTCACCTCATGGCACGAGGTTTCTCATGAACGCACTGGAATCGACTACGATGACACGAAACTTAGTTGTGCTATCGTGATGGATGTTATAGCATCCACTATCTTTTCAGTTAGATAGTTTCTAAAAACTGACGTGCAGCTTGTGGTTAAATCTTATCTTAGAGGGGAACTAAGTTAAGTGATAAAAAGGATCTCATGGTGGATCAGACTCAAATCAAGTGACTCCTAACTATGGAGCACGTCGACAAGTGATTGTCGGGAACGCATACTAAGGGGCTGTTTACTTTTTTTCCATTAATCTCTGAATGGATTAAGCTGTCTGTGTGGATTAATCTGTCTGATTTGAAAAAATATCTTGTTGTTTCTTTTTTTTCTGAATGACAGAAATGACCATTTCACCCCTCAATATGAATTAAGTTCCTTTTGATAAAGGAGGACGGATTGAGCATTTTAGTTTATATAATCAATTTAAATAATATGACATAATATATATTTTAATTTATATTAATAAATATATTCATAAATCATATTTAATTTTCAGGTATATTTAAATAATCAGACAATATTTTTATAAATATATTAAGTTATATTTTAATATATAGTTATATTAATTTTTTAATAGTCAATATAATTTTTTTTAATAATATAACATAATATATATTTTAATTTATATTATAATATATATTCATAAATCATATTATAATTTTCAGGTATATTTAAATAATCAGACATATTTTTATAAATACATTAAGTTGTATTTTATTATATATATATATAGTTATATTAATTTTTTTAATAGTCAATATAAAAAAATCAATTTAAATAATATAACATAATATATATCTTAATTTATATTATAATATATATTTATAAATCATATTATAATTTTCAGATATATTTAAATAATTAGACAATATTTTTTAAATTTATTAAGTTATATTTTAATATATATAGTTATATTAATTTTGTTAATAGTCAATATAAAAAAATCAATTTATATAATATAACATCATATATATATATTTTAATTTATATCATAATATATATTCGTAAATCATATTATAATTTTCATGTATATTCAAATAATCAGACAATATTTTTATAAATATATTAAGTTATATTTAAATATATATATAGTTATATTAATTTTGTTAATAGTCAATATAAAAAATCAACTTATATAATATAACATAATATATATTTTAATTTATATTATAATATATATTCGTACATCATATTATAATTTTCAGGTATATTTAAATAACCAGACAATATTTTTATAAATATATTAAGTTATATTTAAATATATATATATATAGTTATATTAATTTTTTATCAATAAATAATTTATATTTTATGACTTTTAAATATATAATATTAATATATATTTTAAATTTATACTATATACTCAATTATAATTAAGATCCTCCTCAAAGGCTAGCAGAGCTGTTCAACATCCTCCTCAAAGGCTCTAAGATGCCGACAGAGTGGAGGCATAGTATTGTCGTGCCTTTTTTCAAGAACAAAGGCGATGCTCAGAGTTGTAGTAACTATAGGGGTATTAAACTCCTCAGTCATACTATGAAACTTTGGGAAAGAGTGGTGGAATGCAGGGTTAGAAGAGAAGTGGAGATCTCAGAGAACCAATTTGGCTTCATGCCGGGGAGGTCCACGACTGAGGCTATTCATCTCGTCAGACGCCTTATGGAGAAGTTTAGAGAGCGGCGTAAGGACCTCCATATGGTGTTCATAGATATAGAGAAGGCTTATGATAGCATTCCGCGCGATGTTATCTGGAGGAGCCTAGTAGAGAGGAGGGTGTCGTTTCCGTTCATTAGGGCGATCCAAGACATGTACTCCCAAGCTAGGACGTGCGTTAGGACCCCAGTTGGTGACACCCAGTATTTTCCGGTTGAGATAGGGCTACACCAGGGGTCGGCGCTAAGTCCTCTTCTCTTCGCTCTAATCCTTGACGTCATTTCGCGAGGGATTCAAGATGGCATCCCGTGGTGCATGCTTTTTGCTGACGACATTGTGTTAGTGGCGGAGTCGAGGAGGGAGGTGAACTCGAAGTTAGAGCTTTGGAGGGCTAAGTTAGAATCCCAGGGCTTGCGTGTGAGCCGGTCTAAGACCGAGTATCTCTGGTGTAACTTTAGTGGTGAGGCCAACGAGGAAGATGTTGAGGTGATGATTGCGGATCAGATCGTACCCCGTACGGATAAGTTCAACTATTTGGGTTCGATCATTCAGAAGGAAGGTGAGTGTGAAGATGATGTCACGCATCGCATCAAGGCGGGGTGGCTAAGGTGGAGAGCAGCGACAGAGGTCCTGTGCGACAAGAAAGTCCCTCTAAAGTTGAAGGGTAAATTCTATAGAGCGGCAATCCGACCTCCAATGTTGTATGGCTATGAATGTTGGGCGATGAAGAAGTCGCTTGAGAGCAAGTTGGAAGTGGCTGAAAGGGGAATGTTATGTTGGTCGTGTGGTCGCACAATGTTAGATAGAATTGCGAATGGGGTTTTCAGGAACGCGCTGGAAGTGGCGCCCATTTCAGCGAAAGTTAGGGAAGGGAGATTGAGATGGTTTGACCACGTCCGTGTAATATCCGCAATTTTCGATTTTCGGTAAATTTCTTTTTTTCGGCCGAAGACCGTTTTGATGACTCGCTCATGACCGTTTCGTCATTTCGAGAATGATTAATTCTTCACTTTTTGTCATCCGAGCTCGTTTCGGTGTCGTTTTGTTGAGTTTCGTGCTTTTTAGCGGTTTTTCCGCACTTGAGTTCGATTCTTGCGAATCTCATCCGAAACTGTTGTTTCGACTTTCTCGTAAGTTCATTTAATGTTATTATTCATGTTGCAAGCTTCGGCTTGGTGTTTCGATCATGTATCGTGTATTTCGGACGCTTTGGGCCATTTTCGTAATTTCTCAAAGTTTGGGGTAATTAGTTTCCGTTGTCGAATTTCGAGCCTTCGGGTGGTCGGAATCGTGTGTTCTATTAGTGCACGAATTCGTATTTGCGAGTAATTCGTAACCGTATCTTCGATTCATACTCAGGTTCGGGTTTCGGGGTCGTTCGGGCCGTCGGAGTTGGTCCCGGCCGAGTCATGGCCGGGCATCTTTGAGGCGAGCGCCACTGGCCGAGTAACGTCACGGTAGTGATCGGCGATTCGTCGTAAGGCGATTACGTCGTAAGGCCTGGCCGTAACGTCATGCGCTTCCGGCATTTCGAGCGGTGAGTTCGGCCATGGCGATTACGTCGTAAGCCATGGCGATTACGTCGTAACGTGGCCGATCGGCTTATTTAAGGCACAGCGTATTTTTCACCCATTCCTCATTCTTTTTCTTCCGTCTGCATGTGGGTGTGTATATCATGGAGAGATGTTGTTGGACAATCAATCCATGAAGTTTTGAGGTTCATATCATCAATCATCCGTCTATAACATCCTCGATCTAGATGAATCGTGATTTCCTAGAGATCTAGTTTTGGGGAATTTGGGTATTTTGGTTGTTTTCGTCCGATTAATCCGATTTAACTTAGGATTATGATGGATTTATGATTATTTAGATGTATTATATCATTTCCCTTGTTATTCCATGGTTGGATCGTATCGATTCGTTAGTTGGGTCGAGTTCTTGACCGACGCCTTGAAGGTGTCCGGTAAAATGTCTTAGAGGGGTTTTCGGGCATTCTACGTTTATTCTTCCTCGTATGATCGATGATTTATTGATTATATATTGTTAGGGTCGAGTTTCTTGCGAAGAAACCGAGTTGAACCCTTCCGTTCGTTGTCGTCTTTCTTTTCGATTGCATCGGGCGTTTCGAAGCTTTCCGGTTGAGCCGTGTTCGTTGGGATACTTGCGTGCCGATTTTGAGGCAAGTACCTTGTCCATATAATTCTTGTTTTGTGGATATGATAATTGGTGATCGTCTAAATGTGTTTGTGTGGTCGTTTGAATTGAACTTTCAAAAGATTTGATTAGCCTTGTTAAAGGCCCTCTTTCAAAACGCGTGTGTTTTGTGAATGGTGTGGTTTGTGAACTATGTGAATTCTATGGATATGTTTGGTGTTGATGTTGCACTTGGTATTGCGTGTGGACGTATATGGTTTCTTTTCGGTGCGTTATGGTATGACGTGGTATTTTGCTAAGTGTTGTTGGCATTAACTCATAATTTGACATATTTGTGATTGTGGCAAATGTGAAACCCTTGTCGTTGTGAACTTTATGCATTGATGATTCGACCACAAGGTTATCAATTCGGGTAGGTCTGGAGAGGGCTCCGAGAATCGTCACTTGCGAGTGCGATGTCACGATAACTTGTGGGTATATTCGATTGATGTTTACCGGGTAGGGACCCGTGAGGCCTCCGGCGGCGCGTTACTTGCGAGTACGGCCATTTGATATGATTTGACCATAAGGTTATCTAATCGGGTAGGTCTGGAGAGGGCTCCGAGAATCGGTACTTGCGAGTACGATGTCAAGATAACTTATGGGTGGTTTGAGTTTATTTAGCTAGCCAGCTCGGGAGGGTCCTTAGAGGCCTCGAGTGGGATTTGTGGCTTCGTCCCGGTCCTAGGCGATGCATGTGTGTGATTTGTTTAGCTAGCCAGCTCGGGAGGGTCCTTAGAGGCCTCGAGTGGGATTTGTGGCTTCGTCCCGGTCCTAGGCGATGCGCGTGCGCGATTATGTTTTGTTGATTTTTATGTCCGTCGAGGACACATGATGTTGGGCTCTGGCCCTCTGAATTGTTGTCGGTTTTCTATGTGTGAAAACAAAAACCTTTGGGCTGTGACCCAGTTGATTTTGGAAAGAGAAGGATTTGATAATCCTAAATTGTTTTCTATTAAAACTCCCGAGGGTATTTTAAACCATTTTGCAAACCGTTCTCGTTATTTGTGATCTTTCGGATTTGGAAAGTTTTACTCAAACTCTTGCCTTGGGAGGTATTCGTTTCATTGTATTTGAATCTTTGAGGATTCCTGGTTATTGTTATTCTTGGAACTTGAATTATATGGCTCGTATTTGCACTTTGTATTTGCACTAGCAAAACAGTGGAGTTTTGCTAACCCAGAGTATTCGGGGTGGATGTCTATTTTGCATTCGGGTTTTGGAGCATAGCACGAGTCGGCACGAAGGATGATGAAAGATGAGCGATACTAATCATACGAGGATCCATTGATGTCGTATTGGTCTAGTTGTATTTTCTTTTCATTGCAGTATCTTTTCCCCGTTGTACGGGAGTTTATTGTATTTTGACCCCTGCGTGGGTAAGTGTTTGGAATTGAGTTGTATGTTATTATTGAAAGACCAAATCGGTCTACTGAGTCATTCTAGCCTTAAAGGCGATGTTTAGATGTTTGATTTTAGTTATCAGCCTGGTAGATCCTCGAGGAGAGGGTCTACGGCGTGTAATATCCCTGAGTGGATTGGGGGTGTTACAGAATGGTATCGGAGCTTAGGTTGTGGAAACCTAGGCTGTCGGGTCAGTGGTGTCTATTGAGTTTTTGTCTCGTCGGATTTTATCTGACTGAGTCGTGTCGCGACGCGTCGTCTGAGTTGGTTGGTCGTGATTAGTATCGTGGGCAATCATCATCTTCGTGCGACCTGTGGATGTAAGTCTCCCTTCTTTGTGTTGTGCCTCGTGTGACACGAGCTATTTTTATGATTATGAGTTAATTGACGGAATCCTCTTATGGATTTTGATTTCGTGATATGTAATTATTTGACTCCCATTTTTCGTTCATATGAGGAGTAGTGTTGCTGTCTTGTGCATGTTTGACTTTATTTCTTTTATCCGCTGCGTGAGTTCTTTTGTAATGGCTTTCGGTATTTTACCGACTGAGTTTTATTTCGAAAACCGATTCCTTAACCGAGTTTTTGGCATTACGGCCTTGATCGTTTTGGCGAAATTCTTATGACGGTATTTATTCTTTTATAAATGGCTTCTGTGAGTTTTTGAAATATTACCGTCATTAGCTTTTTGACGTTTTTGTAAATGGTTTTTAGCCTGGTGGGTTCTGGCGTGGGGCCCACGGAGTTATAATGTTCCGCGTAATTACCTGAAATTTTTGGGCATTCTAGCCCATTGAATTATCCTTGAAAAACTTGAGTATCTTAGAAAATAAATTTCGAGACGTACTTTTAAAATGAATTATTTTCGTGAGTACGTCGAGGTGCCACAATATATTTCAAAATTCTTCTAACTCGAGGACCAAAATATTTTGAGATATTTTCAAATGTTTTATAAACACTTTTACTTAGACAGGGTCGAATATTACGAAAGTCTTTCACTAAGAGAAGGTGTCCTCATTTTTGTTCAAAGCAAGACGATTTTCAAAGTCTCGATAACAATGTTTGCACTACTTTTTGTAAAGTGATACTCAAGATCAATGGTGTTTCCAAACTATTTTCAAAAGGTGGTTTTCGTTTTAAAACCCATCATTTCGTGCTTGTGGTCGGAGAAGGTGTGTATGATGTTGGTATTGTTGTTAGGGTGTTAGCCCTCCGGTGTGATTGAATTGGTGGCGTGAGCGTTGAGTCGTTCGCCACGCATATGTTTTCTTAGCCCGTTGTGGGAGGTGTGATGACGATCTTTAATGTTGTCATTTCGTGGTGGCTTGCGTGTTATCGCTTTGTGTGGTGTTAAAGCTTGGATTTTTATGCGTTTATGCACATTGGTGATCGTTTCATGATGTTTATGGTTGTGTCTTGGCTATCGTTTAAGCCGTTGTAATCGTCGAGCGATGCCGTTGTTATGATTTTTGTATGCGTTGATATGTTATCTTTGAGTTGGCATCTCCGGTATGTTGTTTTGCGGTGTTAGTTCCATTGTATCTAGCATCTGTATTTTTGTATGCCGAGCGAGGCGTTTCAACCGTGATGTGCGGGGCATGCACGTGTAAATTGTCCTTCTCGTCGGTAACACATTTCAAGTGTGGACTCGAGGACACGAATTGATTTGCAAATTGACTACCAAGACTTTCGGAGTTCGCGCTTCAAGCCACGATCATGGAATCGGCTTTGAGAGGCCTTTGAAAGATGTTTCTGTCAGTTGCTTGTTGTGTTGTCACCTTGATTTCGTGTTGTGAGTTTCGGGAACGACACTTCTTTTAGAAGGGGTCGAATATAATACCCGTATTATTTTTGGACTTCTACATTTCCTCTTTCTCAAGTCTATCGACTCGCTCGTGTTCGTTGATACTTTACAACATTACGTATCTCGGTTTAAATCGTTCGAATGAGCTGTGATCTTGTTTTGGGTCAATCTGGTTATCGTTGTGACTTTTTTCGAGTTCGGTTCGATTCTTGTGAACCTTGTTCGGAAGTGACATCATCTAGTTTTATTAGTTCTCTTATTCGAAGTGGATCGAATTTGGAACACTTGTGTTTTCGACTCTGTCGACTCGTTTATGTTCGTTGACATTTCTGAGCTTGTCCTGCCCCTTGCTTTTGTTGATCGAACGAGTGTGGTATTATTTCGGAATAACTCGTTTGTCGTTGTGACTTTTCTATTGCTATTCCCTTTCCTGTGGATCTTATGTGAATCACATCTTGTTGCTTTTACCGGATCATATATTGTCTCGAGCCGAGACGTGAACCTTGGAGTTGTTGTTTGAATTTTATTATCCTTCGTATTTCGAACATGATTGTTCGATTTTTGTTGTCTCGACCATTGTGGTTCGATCGTTTGATTGTTCGGTTTTTGTTGATCTCGTTTCGTGATTGTTGAGCGTTCAGACTCCTTCCTAATTCCCTTAAGTTCGGGAAATTTGTCTCGTTTTCGATCTTCCAACCCTTGAGCGATTGGCTCGCGTTTTGATTGATGTACCGTTGGGTTGGTCAATCGTATTGATTTTCGCTCGTTGTGTTTTGTGATTGTTCGGATAATTGACTTGATTGTATTATCCATTTGATGACGCTTGTCACTTGTTGGTTCTATTATATCCCTAACGGCGGCGTTGTGTTGGTCGTCGTGGAGCGTGTTTTCACACCGTATTTTTCATTGCGTTGTTCGTAACGTTTCGCCGTTGGGCGTTAGTTACGCATTTCTTGCGTATATCGTTGAGTTTTCCTGGCGGGATATTGCTTCTACCTACTTGTTTTAAGTTTCGGGACGAAACTTCTTTTAAGGAGGGTAGAATGTAATATCCGCAATTTTCGATTTTCGGTAAATTTCTTTTTTTCGGCCGAAGACCGTTTTGACGACTCGCTCATGACCGTTTCGTCATTTCGAGAATGATTAATTCTTCACTTTTTGTCATCCGAGCTCGTTTCGGTGTCGTTTTGTTGAGTTCCGTGCTTTTTAGCGGTTTTTCCGCAGTTGAGTTCGATTCTTGCGAATCTCGTCCGAAACTGTTGTTTCGACTTTCTCGTAAGTTCATTTAATGTTATTATTCATGTTGCAAGCTTCGGCTTGGTGATTCGATCATGTATCGTGTATTTCGGACGCTTTGGGCCATTTTCTTAATTTCCCAAAGTTTGGGGTAATTAGTTTCCGTTGTCGAATTTCGAGCCTTCGGGTGGTCGGAATCGTGTGTTCTATTAGTGCACGAATTCGTCTTTGCGAGTACTTCGTAACCGTATCTTCGATTCGTACTCAGGTTCGGGTTTCGGGTCGTTCGGGCCGTCGGAGTTAGTCGGCCGAGTCATGGCCGGGCATCTTGAGGCCGAGGCCCATTGGCCGAGTAACGTGCGGTAGTGATCGCGATTACGTCGTAAGGCGATTACGTCGTAAGGCCACGGCGTGCGTCGTAATGCTTCCGGCATTTCGAGCGGTGAGTTCGGCCGTGGCGATTCGTCGTAAGCCGTGGCGATTCGTCGTAACGTGCCGATCGGCTATTTAAGGCCTGGCAGCGTATTTTTCACCCAGTTCCTCATTCTTTTTCTTCCCGTACGCGGTTGTGGGTGTGTATATCATGGAGAGATGTTGTTGGAAAATCAATCCATGAATTTTTGAGGTTCATATCATCAATCATCCGTCCTATAACATCCTCCAATCTACCGAATCAGGTCAGATTTCCTAGAGATCTAGTTTTGGGGAATTTGGGTATTTTGGTTGTTTTCGTCCGATTAATCCAATTTAACTTAGGATTATGATGGATTGATGATTATTTAGATGTATTATATCATTTCCCTTGTTATTCCATGGTTGGATCGTATCGATTCGTTATTTGGGTCGAGTTCTTGACCGACGCCTTGAAGGTGTCCGGTAAAATGTCTTAGAGGGGTTTTCGGGCGTTCTACGTTTATTCTTCCTCGTATGATCGATGATTTATTGATTATATATTGTTAGGGTCGAGTTTCTTGCGAAGAAATCGTCTTTCTTTTCGATTGCATCGGGCGTTTCGAAGCTTTCCGGTTGAGCCGTGTTCGTCGGGATACTTGCGTGCCGATTTTGAGGCAAGTACCTTGTCCATATAATTCTTGTTTTGTGGATATGATAATTGGTGATTGTCTAAATGTGTTTGTGTGGTCGTTTGAATTGAACTTTCAAAAGATTTGATTAGCCTTGTTAAAGGCCCTCTTTCAAAACACGTGTGTTTTGTGAATGGTGTGGTTTGTGAACTATGTGAATTCTATGGATATTTTTGGTGTTGATGTTGCACTTGGTATTGCGTGTGGACGTATATGGTTTCTTTTCGGTGCGTTATGGTTTGACGTGGTATTTTGCTAAGTGTTGTTGGCATTAACTCATAATTTGACATATTTGTGATTGTGGCAAATGTGAAACCCTTGTCGTTGTGAACTCTATGCATTGATGATTCGACCACAAGGTTATCAATTCGGGTAGGTCTGGAGAGGGCTCCGAGAATCGTCACTTGCGAGTGCAATGTCACGATAACTTGTGGGTATATTCGATTGATGTTTACCGGGTAGGGACCCGTGAGGCCTCCGGCGGCGCGTTACTTGCGAGTACGTCCATTTGATATGATTTGACCATAAGGTTATCTAATCGGGTAGGTCTGGAGAGGGCTCCGAGAATCGGTACTTGCGAGTACGATGTCAAGATAACTTATGGGTGGTTTGAGTTTATTTAGCTAGCCAGCTCGGGAGGGTCCTTAGAGGCCTCGAGTGGGATTTGTGGCTTCGTCCCGGTCCTAGGCGATGCATGTGTGTGATTTGTTTAGCTAGCCAGCTCGGGAGGGTCCTTAGAGGCCTCGAGTGGGATTTGTGGCTTCGTCCCGGTCCTAGGCGATGCGCGTGCGCGATTATGTTTTGTTGATTTTTATGTCCGTCGAGGACACATGATGTTGGGCTCTGGCCCTGTGAATTGTTGTCGGTTTTCTATGTGTGAAAACAAAAACCTTTGGGCTGTGACCCAGTTGATTTTGGAAAGAGAAGGATTTGATAATCCTAAATTGTTTTCTATTAAAACTCCCGAGGGTATTTTAAACCATTTTGCAAACCGTTCTCGTTATTTGTGATCTTTCGGATTTGGAAAGTTTTACTCAAACTCTTGCCTTGGGAGGTATTCGTTTCATTGTATTTGAATCTTTGAGGATTCCCGGTTATTGTTATTCTTGGAACTTGAATTATATGGCTCGTATTTGCACTTTGTATTTGCACTAGCAAAATAGTGGAGTTTTGCTAACCCCCGAGTATTCGGGGGGTGGATGTCTATTTTTGCATTCAGGTTTTGGAGCATAGCACTGGGTCGGCACGAAGGATGATGAAAGATGAACGATACTAATCATACGAGGATCTGTTGATGTCGTATTGGTCTAGTTGTATTTTCTTTTCCGCCGCAGTATCTTTTCCCCGTTGTACGGGAGTTTATTGTATTTTGACCCCTGCGTGGGTAAGTGTTTGGAATTGAGTTGTATGTTATTATTGAAAGACCAAATCGGTCTACTGAGTCATTCTAGCCTTAAAGGCGATGTTTAGATGTTTGATTTTAGTTATCAGCCTGGTAGATCCTCGAGGAGAGGGTCTACGGCGTGTAATATCCCTGAGTGGATTGGGGGTGTTACAGTCCGCAGGAGGCAGGCATCTGCTCCGGTGAGGAGGGTCGAGAGTTTAATGGTTGTCGGGGAGAGGAGGAGAGGCAGACCGAGGAGGACGTGGGAGGAGCAACTGAGATTAAATTTGAAGGCCTTAAACCTTTCTGACACCATGACTGTTGATAGGTGCGCTTGGAGGCGCAAGATCAGAGTTGTGGATTCTTTTGTAGGGAGCGGTGCTGTAGTTGAGAGCCTCAGGGTTGGGTTGTCTCGGTTAGCTTTGACCTAGAGCATTGCATTTTTACTTTTATTGTATTTTTTATCCTAGTGTCTTTGCATGTGGAGTATTTTTGACAGGGAGCTGTGCGCAGAGCCAACCTCTCTTTTGTTAGAGCAGCGTTCATCGGGAGTGAAGTAGCCAAATTTCGCTTAGGTAAGTCCCATGTGGATCAAGCCATGGGCTCAGGTATGGTCTCGAGCTTTTTCGAATCATATGTTTTCCCTTGTATTTATCACACAAGATTCTGCTGTGCACTAAGCTGGGAGTCTTCACGGAAACAGCCTCTCTATCGTAATAAGTAGGGGCATGGTCTGCGTACAACTTACCCACCCCAGACCCTGCTCTGAGCGGGATATACTGGGTATGTTTGGTTTGGTTTGGTTTTTTATTATTAGATAGGGTAATTTTGGTATATTTGGGAAGTATTTCTGGCTTAATGGTAAGGACACCCCAAAAGTTGCTTAATGAAAAAGACATTATTAAGATCATTAAGTTGAAAGTAAACAGCAAAATATAGCTGAGCGATTAAGATGATTAAGCATTAAGCTGATTAAGTAAAAAGTAAACAAGCCCTAAGTATATACTTGATTTGGAGAAGATATGAAGCTTTTGCGTGTAAAACTAAGGTTTTATAGTGATGTACTCTTGTGAGACTAAGAGATTCCGCTAAATCCAAAGTTAAGAATGAAATGATCTTGGGGACACTTGATGATGCGTATTCATCAATCGGTTTAAGGCAATCTAAGGGACGGTTTCCCTAAGAGACGATAAAGTAATGCCTATATGATTCTCAATGACTAGTCGAAGTCATAATAAGACTTGACTCACTTAAGTGATGATGTAGTCTTAAGAGAAAAGTACGGTAATATGTACTCATGTTTGACTCGATGTACTCATTCGTAATAATACGGTAAAGCCACTGTGATGATGGCCTAGGATGTGCTAACGCAGTATCTGTGAATGACAAGAAGCTTGAAGCTCGCTCTATCTCGATAAAAGGACACTTGAAAATCGATACCCGATTTGCCCTGAATGTATTGGTCTATCTCCCATATGACCTACAGGGTAGCTCATTTGCTGGAAAATGGTGAAATTGGTACCATTGGAAAGGTTTGTGTCTACTTTCCAAGGAAACCAACCATTTGATCACATCCATCATGTTGAGTGACATATGACTATTGTTGCAAAGTAGGACATGATATGTCTGGTAATTTACTGAGTCAACTTCGATAGAGCTTTGTGATCTTGTCAGGTCGATCTAGTTTACGTACTATATGTGAATGAAAAGCTATAGGTGTCTAGTTTTCATAAGTTCTTACAGTCTCGTTGATACCTATTGAAATCGAAGAAGTTATGACTGATTTAGTGCATGGAGGTCAAGACTTTAGAGAACTTGATTTTCGAATAAGTCTTTAGCGACTTTGCACTTTGGATGTGTCGCGCTCTTTTTGTCCTTAGACCAAGGTTTGTTTTTTCCCATTGGGTTTTCACTTGGTAAGGTTTTTAACGAGGCGACCTATGAGAACATCATACAATGATGCGTTGTACTTCTGTTCAACTTAGACCAAGAGGTATTTTTCCCACTGGGTTTTTTCTTGGTATAGTTGTGAGGGAAACTTGGCATTATGTATACATCAGGGGGAGTATACATCACATGTTATATTGGTGCGTTGCAATATTTTCCTCATCAAGCCTTTATTTTTCCCATGGGGTTTTGTTTTGGCTTGGAATAGGTTTTTACGAAGGCAACATCTTCTGCACTATTGTTGTATTAGTGCTCGACACAGGGGGAGTGTTTCGGGAATTATTATTCCAGTGATGTGTCTTACCTAATACTGGTTGTAGATACATAGATGGAAGGTTCTAGATCCTTCTAGAGGTAGTAGGATCTTATTAGATGTCTTACCTTATCTAGGAATCCTATGTATGGAAGAACTCTCATCGTAATGCCTATATAAATACCCCTCTATCAGTGTTATAAATACAATTGATTTACTCGTATTTACAATCTTTTATTTTTTCCTGAAACATAATGATTATTTTTAGTGTTTGTTCGATGTGTTTTTTTATGGTAGTATCCAATTGATGGATTTTTAGTGGGAGTATCGGTCTTAATTCTTGATTTGTCTATAATATATATTTATAATTTGTAATGACAATTGTGTTTCGGGATGATAAAGATTTGATGTTAGGGTTATCGATTTTATTGCAAAGAAAAAAGGACGGGTTGTGGCTTTTGGTGTTTGTTTTGATGAAGATGAGCTGTACCAATGGGTGCGTCTTGTGGCTTTCAGTGGGTAGTCAAACACAATGTTACTATATGCATAAATTGAAAAATTATCTATAAATTACTGCAGAACTTCTATAATTTAATACTCGATAAATTAATAATCTCGATAAAATTAATAATTTATCCGGTTTCAATTTGGGACCAGTACAAAATTGGACCTCAATCGATAAAATAATAAAATAATAATTTTTTGAAATCTCAATGTAAATATATTGGTCCCAGCGAAACTATAAATTAATAATTACTAAAATATTCCAAAATTCTAGAATTGTCTAGTAAAAAATGAATCTATAGTCACTTGTTTTTTTGTGAACTTCAAATCTATATTGAGTTCATCTTTAAATCTCTCAATTACACTTAAGAGTTGAGGCACTGTATTCTCGTATTGCAACAAAAGGTTGTGAAGAGTTGTTGCCGCTTGCAATTCTTCTTTCCGAGTGACCGGTTCCAAAAGTACTGAATCATCATCAACCGGATTTTGAACGGTATCCTCGATAATTTCTTCAATGCTTTGAACCTCGTAACATTCATTATTTTCACCTGGATAATCCAACAACTCATTCACATCCATTTTGTGCCGATAATGTATTCTCGTAATCAAGTTCTCAAGCTCACGAATGTCTTCTCCAGAATTTACATCGTTTAAATCATTTGAGCCGGTTGGATTAGCCGAACGAATTTTACAGTGTCGAAAGCAATTTGCTATGGACTCTTGTTTCACATTTCTCCAAGCCGAGACGGCCAAGTTGATGGCATCTAAAACATTAATCTTTTCTGGGGAAGAAATGTCCAACTCATAACCTTCCAAAATCTTACGATAAAACCTTTTACGGTAGTACATTTTAAAGGCTCTAATTATCCCAACATCACATGGTTGAATTTTGAAGTCATATTTGGTGGTAGAAAAAACAACTCGATGTTTTGCAACCCTTGAATATTTTTTGAATGGACTGGACAATTATCCACTACCAAGAGAATTTTTCGACCATGCATTTGATCATCTACCCAACGAACATATTCTTCGAAAAGCAACCCAGTCATCCATGCTCTTTTGTTGGCACAATAATCACAATCTATGCTATTCAGGTTGACATTCATAAAACAATGTGGCTTTGCATACTTACCAATGATCCATAGAGGAATTTTTTCTGAGCCATCCTCATTGCAACAGATAACAATTGTAAGTCTTTCCTTGTCCTGTTTCCTACCTTCAAGTTGTTTTGTTGCAAGTGAATGGTGAGCTTGTAACCTGTAAAACAAACCAGTTTCATCCATATTAAAAACATCTTTCATTGGAAATTGATTAATTTTTTCCCTTACAGACTCCAATTTATTCTCCATGTCATGTGTGTCGACTGAGCCACTTTCTCCGAATCGGCGATACGATTTGATACCATGCCTTAACTTGAATTTCTCAAGCCAACCCTGTGAAAGATTATGCTCAAAAGAATCCTGTGGATACAAAAGCTTCAACGTCTCAACCGCCTTCTCTATGATTAACTCTCCTGTTATATTCACACGCTCTTGATGTTGGAGAAACCATTCATAAACAACTTTCTCCATGTCCGGATACTTGGCTGCTTTGTGACGCTTGGAAGATCCATCTTTGTCAAAGTTAGCCGATAGGAACTCCGATGATCTCTTAAGAGTGTTTGATGTTGTTCCTTGACTAACTTTAAAATCAAAAGTTTTGTCAACCCACTGCACCAAATCTTGTTGAGTGCATCCTTGGTGATCTCTTTGATACTCGCATAATAGTTTTCGTTGTTGATTGGTCATCGTTGGTTTTTTAACACCTTTTAGTTTAGAAGCCATAGTTGATGTGATTTTAAAGTTTATCATTACACATTTTATAGTGATCAATCTAGATCTATGTACATTGAACTTGACAAGTTCATTAATGTGTGAATGTACATAGGAATTTTGAAGGTCCTTGTTTCTGTTTTATTCAAATAGGTAAAGTGAACGGACATGGAAAATTTGAAGGTCGATGCATTAATTTGAGAGTTGCTCACGAATATAAGTCAAGTCTTTAAATTAATAATTTATTAATTTATCGAAATAATAATATCTCGCTAAATTAATAAAATATCTCGGTCCCAACATTATTAATTTATAGATATTTTATTGTACTTACAATGCCAGAATGTCTTTGGGGAACAAAGCAATACTCTACGACAATTGAAATATGGTCTTCGAGATACATTATTGCCGAGCTACTATCAAAAGAACCATTGTTCATCGGGAAGACATAGTTTGATCAGTTGGCCAAGATAATAGTATATGTCAGTTCTCATACTTGAAGTTGAAAATCTTATTGTTATTTTGTATATTTAATTTACAGGATAAACGTGGTATAATCATTCTTATGATTGAAATTATATATATATATATATATATTATAATCGTTCTTATGATTGAAGTATATATATATAGTGATTGATTATGGTGGAAACACCTTTAATGGTGAAATCTAGAAACCAATTGCATTATTAAGTAATTTCATTGCATATTTGTTATTATTTGTTGCATCAAGCTGGTCGCTAGTATATGAAACAAATAATGCAATAAAAAATACATAAATGCATATAATTCTACCCATCTACAGCCGTTAGATCAGTAATATCAATTGCCTACAAAAATTTCTAGATTTCACAAGGTAATTAGTTTTCATATGATCTATTTCATATATATATATATATATATATTTCACTATTGTTCCGGGAAATCCTTCCCGTATTGGTGTCTTACCTAATAATGGTTGTAGGGGGATAGAGTTATGGAAGGTTCTAGACTCTTCCATAAGTAGTAGGATCCTGTTAGATGTCTTACCTTAACTAGGAATCCTGTGTATGGAAGAACTCTCATTGTAATGCCTATATAAAGACCCCTCTATTCATTGTTATCAATACAATTGATTTGCTGTCTTTTACTTTCTCCTCAAACACGTTATCAGCACGTAGCTAGAACGAAAAAAAAATCGGCCATCGGTAGCGCTTTCTTTGCCACCGCCCGCCGCCCGACTATCGATTCGCCACCGCCGCCGCCCGCCGCCGCCCGCACCGCCGCCAACCACGCCGCCGCCGCCGCCAGCGCCGCCCGGCCGCCCCAGCCAGCGCCGCCACGCCAACCGCCGCCCGCCCCGCCGTCGTCGATCAGCCGGAACATCACCGCCGGACCGCCGCCGCCGACCGCCGCCAACCGCCGCCGCCGTCGACCGCCGCTGACCACCGCCGCCGGCCAGCTCCAGCCCAGCCAAGTCCGACCCGGTTCTGACTCTCGGACCAAAACCCGAACATCAACTTATCTTCGGAAGCCGCCAAAATTGCGCCTCCGGTTTCACGTCGTCGCATCGAGTACCAACCGGTAGATCGAAGCACACCACAAATTCAGCACGTGCCTAATTTTATAATCGAGGTAACTATCTGACTTGTCCCTATTTCAATTCTCTCCTTTTGGGAATTTTTCTTTTGGGGACATGGGTTCTTGGGTTCTTTATCTCCCACGCTACTTTGCGGTGGATGAGACCGCGAGAGAAGTCGGTATCTCTGCGTGTCGAAGAAAACTGTGTGACGGTCCTGGGGGAGTCACGGAATTGTGAAAGTCGATACTTGTGGTTGTTGCATACACCACGTATCTGGGTGCGATCTGATATCGCCGTTTTTTGTCGACTTTACTAAACAACAATTAAGGGAAGTAAATCGAGTAACGGTTATGTTGCACGCTTTTAAAGGCATCGATTGTGACCGTTTACATTGTCACTGAAAATCCAACAAGACTAACTTCCTCTTGTTTATATCTTGTAGATGGCACAAAGCTCTAATGTTCATCCGGAGTTCGACATCCTTGACCATGCTGGTAAGGAGTACCATAGGTGGGTCTCAGACGTTCGTTTGGCGTTCGTCGGTAAGAGATTTACCACCACCATCTTTCCCTCTAACGAGCCTATCGCTCAAGAACCGAGCGAGGAAACCAAGGCTAATGCACTGATGTACTTGCGTAGACATATACATCCGTTGTTGAAAAAGTGTCATATGAATTTGCAAACCTCCAAAGAACTATGGGATACACTCGAACAACGATTTAATAATATGCATGATCAGCGCTTCCCCGAATTGCAACTTCAGTGGGAGCAAATCCGATTTTTGGATTATGCGAATGTGGAGGCCTATAACCAAGCCATCCTTGATCTTCGCGCTGATCTTGGTTTTTGTGGTGTCAAGAAGTCTGATCAAGATTTGATCGAGAAGACTCTTAACACGTTTCCCGTGGGAGCAAGTGTGATTGCTCATCAATTCGCGTTACTATGAGGAAGGGAGAATTAAAAATTTTAGTGACCTTATATCCCACCTCGCGAAAAAAAGAAAGGCACCATGAGATTATTCTCAATAGCAATGCGCGCCCAGCTGGTACGAAGCCAATTCCGGAAGTGAATCAGGCTACCCACAGGAAGGCACCACGACAAAATAGAAAAGGCAACGCTACTCAGTTTTTGCAAGCATCACGGGTGCATGACTCGAGCAAGCGAGGGAAAAGATGAGGTCGTCGTTCCAATATGTGGAAGAGGCAAGGTGGCTCGGCCACGGGACCTACTGGAACCCAACCACGTGGACCGCCTCCTGCCGCCGAGAATGGAACCACTCCAAAGGAAGGCCGGAATTGCTATACTTGCGGATCGAAGAAGCATACTTACCGCAATTGCAAGGCGCCAAAGAACATCCAAGCTTACTACAAGCACTATAAACAGTACTTGACTCAAGAGTCAAATTACATGGAAGAAGATAATGAGAACACGGAGGTGAACCATATTGAGATCCAGACTGAGATCCCTCCTCTCACCATTGCGGACGAAGACCAACATATGGATGTTGCCGACTTTGACCAGATCATTGTATTTTGACTAGTTTTATGCTTTGGTTATGTTTTGTCTTGTTTCTAGTTTTCGAGAACTACTTTGGATTTTCATGAATGTAATAAAGTTGGCCATGATGAATAAAATTCTTTTAATTGTTGTGATTGTGCAAAAACAAATTTTATTTTTCCCTTCGAAAGCATGTTTGGTTTATCACAAAATAATTGCTAGCAATGAGTTGCTTAGTTAAATTGATACATTGGTGGATTTCATCAAAACTTTTGATCAATACTAGGCGCATCCTCATTGGTATTTGTTTATGCTTTGAAAGTTCAAACGGAATTAGTGGTTTTTAAACAGCCTTAGTTGTACCGACATTCCTACTTTCTCTGCAAGTCTACCAAGTTGGAGTTACCGAAAGGATCATTAGCCGAGATATAAATCAAACACCAAGATGCATTTTGAAGTGTTTAGACGCTCCTATGTCCATATTACCATAGTATTGTATCAACAATAATGCCTTTGAAAAAGGCTTCAACCTTGCTCTATCACTCAACAATAGGGAAATACCAAAATAGCAACTTGAAACGAGCACTAAGATCTAAGTTTAATGATCTAGAAAGTGCACAACCTATGGACAGAAAGATACGGAAGTCTAGTTTCCATAACAACTGACCGTTCGTCCATAGCCTTCTTAACGAAGAAGTTATTAGTGTTTTAGTGAACAATGGTCAAGCTGCACGGAAATTATTTCCAGCGATTGTGCTAACTTTGATCCTAACCAACTTGGTCGAATTTCCCCAAACTCGAAGTTAATAAGTTTTCGCTATGTGTTTAATCACAAGACTAATCGAGTTTCATGTCTTATTGTAGATGTCTCATGGCGAAATTGAGTGTCTTGCTGATAGTGGAACAACCCACACTATTCTTCGGAATAGGCAATTATTCAAGGATATTGTGCCATATATATCCTCAGTGACAACAATGATTGGTTCCACCCAAGTAATTAAAGGGAGGGGACCTGCTCATTTCTTGCTACCTAATGGTACGCATATTAATGTCACAAATACTCTCTATGCCCCAAGAGCAAACCGAACCTTGCTAAGTTTTAGGGACATCCGTGCCAACGGTTATCACCCTGATACACATTGTGAGAATGGGACAGAATTTTTGTATGTTACTCTGGCAGAATGCAGAATACGCCGCGTTCTCGAGAAACTAATGAATCTAAGTAGTGGTTTATACCAGACTACAATAAGGGTTATTGAATCATATGCTGTGAGTCACGAACTGTGTGATTCCGAAGCATACCAACTATGGCATGACCGACTCGGTCACCCTGGACGCGACATGATGATTGGCATTTTGAAAAACTCACATGGTCATCCATTTTTCAAGTCCAGAAAATGATTAGAAGCACCACTCGATATCGGCATTGATGTGAGTGAGCTTGATACCGTATCACCGGGACTAAAGATCGCACGCCCTGATAAGGTTGACGGTGCATCTCTTGTAAATCCCGAGGCTTCCGTGGAAATTTATAATGCCCATAAATCGTTTTGCAAAGCCTGATCACTAGCAAAGTTGATACCCTCTCCGTCCTTTGCTAAAGACTCAACACAAAACATTCGCTTCTTACAAAGAATTCAAGGGGACATTTGTGGACCTATTCAGCCAGAGTGCGGACCATTCAGATATTTTATGGTTCTGGTTGATGCATCGACGCGATGGTCACACGTCGCTCTGCTATCCACGAGAAACGCTGCATTTGCTAAACTCCTAGCACAAATCATCAAGTTACGGGCTAACCACCCCGACTTTCCAATCTCGTCATTAAGATTGGACAATGCTGGAGAGTTTACGTCAAAGTCTTTTGACGACTATTGCATGTCGATTGGGATTGAAGTTGAACATCCCGTCCCCCATGTTCATTCGCAGAATGGCCTTGCCGAGGCTATGATTAAGCGGTTACAGCTTATCGCCCGAGCATTGGTATTGCGCACCAACTTGCCGATTTCTGCCTGGGGTTATGCAATTTTGCATGCGGCTATACTTATTCGCTTTCGACCCACTGCCAATCAACTGTTTAGTGCGTACCAGTTGGTAACTGGATCTGAGCCTGATATTTCACACTTACGCATTTTTGGTTGTGCAGTCTATGTGCCAATTACGCCTCCACAGCGTACTACAATGGATCCGCAAAGACGATTAGGTATATATGTTGGCTATGAATCGCCTAAAATTGTCCGCTATTTGGAACCTTTGACAGAGATCATTTCTTGCAAGATTTGCGGTGTCACTTTGATGAGACAAACTTCCGTCATTAGGGAGAGAGGAATCGAACAATTCGGTTGAACGCCAGAAGCTGTGCAGTATGCTCCCTCCTTGCCTCATCAAGATCCCTTTTGACTCAATCCGAGCTATAAGTGCAACGTATTCTCGATCTTGAAAGTTGCGGATTCGATGCCCGGCGGCTTTGCGTCTGCGAAAGTGACAAGATCTACCATTCCCGCTGCGAATGTTCCTGCAAGGTTAGAAGTCCCAGTTATAGGGCAAGGTTCAGCCGCCCAAAGGAGTGATTCCCCCGGCGTCAACCTTAGTGGTGGGACGGCTGCTTCAGCTGCTCTTATCCCTGCTCGAAAGAGGGGGAGGCCAGTGGGTAGAAAGGATACCGAACCTCGAAAGAGAAGAGGAACGGAGGCACAAAATCCTCTCGTCATCGAGACAGTGACTCCGTCACACGAGATTATCTCTGACTACAGATATGTCCTCGAATCAACAATGGAACAATCGACGGACGCGTCGGAAACTTTGTTGATGTCAGAGAATAAAGAAATCTTGATGCAATGTACGAGTTGTAACACCCCAAACTAGGCGGATATTACAGTGCCGTGAATCCCCGACTGGGACCCACCAGGCAATTGAAAATGATGAATTAAGTAATATAATTGTAGTACCGAACCACATTATATTACCAAGTACTCCGATGAGGAGTTTAAGTACATTACACCAGGACAAACAGAATACTAGTATATTTTATATGGAGATAAAATACACCACCCTGAACAAATAAGCATCTCAAACAGAATTTGCAGCGGAAAAATACAATGACGGATTAACTGAAATGACTGAAATGACTGAAAAAAACGAAATGACTGGGGCCCCCTACTAGTATCACTGGGACTCGTCGCCGTCTACATGCTCTTCCCGTGCCTTTGCCTTGCCGTGACCTGAAAACAAAATCCCCCAACGGGGTCAGTTACACAGAACAACAATCCTCAAGAGTTGAAATTACACAATCATGAATTAACTGAAGTTATGAAATATTCTTAATTATGAATTACGCTGAAGAGGAGTATCATAGTACGCCCGTAATGTTCTGTGCAAGTGTACAAGACGAATGACCGGACACACCCGTCCTTGTACCTAATTAGTCTCACGGAGGTAAGCATTACCGTGTGCACAGTCCGAAGTATCGGTGAACCCAATACATGACCATCGTGTGCCCGACTAAAAATTCCACACAGCCACACCCGGCCACGCAATATGAACCCGGAAGGTCACATGAACGAGAATGACCATGATGAATATCAATGAATAATAATTAGACAAGGCCAAGATGACTCACCGATATGAAAGTAATAGTGACGTGATTGATAACTCAATGAAATGATTTGGAACCGTCGTTCCTCGTGAATGAAATAATTATTCGACAATTACAAGTCTCAGAATGATTAATATTATGATGAATGAATTATGATTATGAGCAATCAACAACAAAAGGAATGAGTATCCTTTTAACCGAGTAAGATTTACTTACGTAATACCGATGAAGAATGTCCGTCCACGAACAACGTCCTAACCAAGATACCGGTCGCTCGAACAACCTTGAATAACAATAATCACCAACAATCGCTCAATACACATATCAAACAACAAAACACGACTAACCCAAAGGTCGAAACAACGATAATCAAACTCATAGGGGCATTCTAACGAATACATAACCAACCACAACGGAAATATCGATCCGAATATGTCGAAACCCACACCAAAATGAGTTTTTCGAACTAACAAAACACTTCAATAATGTCAATAATCCATTAGGAATCCATAATTCATGATTACAACAACATCAATCGGAAAATCCCCAATTAACCGAAGTCAACCCCAAGGGTTCTTGAAATAATTTCGAAAATAACCATTAAATCCGTAGGAATATATTTATCCAAGGTAGATAATCCATATCTAACATATTCCAATGATAATCCAAGCTTACACGAAGAAATCGGAAGGAAAACCCAAAAATCCGAAATTCTAGATCCAAGAAATTAATACCTTTGATTTGATGTTTCGGAGATGATGAAGTGATGATTAATCCAACTCAAAGACTTGAAGATGATGATTGATTATTACACCTTGAAGAATACTCTCTAAATCGCCCAAATCGCCAATAACCGACGAGAGGATGAGAAATAGATGACAAATGACGAAATCTGACTAAACTGTCCAATTTATAGCCAGTCCAGGTTAGCGTGTGCTAGCCCTTGTGCGTAGCGTGCGCTAACGAGTAATTTGGGTAGTCCAGTACCCACTGTCCGAACACGGTAGCGCGCGCTACGTACCTATTTGTAGCGTGCGCTACGGCCATACTACTAGCGTGCGCTAAAACCCATTGTTAGCGTGCGCTAACGGATTATGTGATGCCCAGTACTGGAATCCAGAAACTGCCTGTCCTCTGATCTGACCTCGATAGCGTGCGCTACAACCAACGATTAGCGTGCGCTATAACATCGATTGCGTACACTAAATATCACGCATAGCGTGCGCTATGAATTAATCCAGTGCAGTCCAATAGCCACTGGACTTAACCTGATCCATCCTTAGTGCGCGCTACACCACATATTAGCGTGCGCTACTACAACCCACTAGCGCGCGCTACTTACCATTCGTAGCGTGCGCTGCCTGCTCACTGCGGTCCGGTACCTTACGGGTGTAGCGAGTAACCTTAGCGTGCGCTAAAGCTGAGTGGTAGCGTGCGCTACCTATACCCAATTAGCGTACGCTAAAAGGAGTACGTAGCGTGCGCTACTCCTCACGCACAGCTCGCAACGAAAATAACAATGATGATAAACACGGCACAAAACTCCAAACAGATTAGTGATGAATGACGATTGATACACGATACAATTACTCTGAATGATGAATACCATGACTGAATATGAGTGACAAATGATCAATAATGAGTGAAATTACTGAGTATCAATTACTGAATGATAAATACTGAATGATAATTACTGAATTACAACCGGGTATTACATACACCCCCCCTTAAAAGAGTTTCGTCCCCGAAACTAAGGGTCAAACAACTCGGGATAACTCTCCCGCATACTATCCTCGGTTTCCCAAGTAGCCTCTTCGACTCAGTGTCTAGACATCTTAATTTTAACCACAGGAATCGTCGTATTCCTCAAGCTGTTTGATTAAATCGTTCTAAAACTCGCATAGGACGCTCCTCATATGAATGATCGTCGACGATCTCGATTTCGTCAGGCGAAGTATGTGACTCGGGTCGGCAACATACTTCCGCAGCTGAGAGACATGAAACACATTATGAATTCGGCTCAACGCCGGAGGTAAAGCCAATCGATAAGCTAACTCGCCTACTCGATCCAAAATCTCAAACGGTCCAATGAATCTCGGACTCAACTTTCCCCTCTTCCCAAAACGGAAGATACCACGACTCGGGGATACCTTGACCAACACATGGTCACCAGCCTCGAACTCTAATGGTCGACGACGGTTATCTGCATATGATTTCTATCGACTCTGAGCTGTCAACAAGCGACTTCTGATCAAAGCTACCTTCTCACGGGCGGCTATAAGCATATCGGGCTCGGTGCCCAATGATTCTGATAAGTCGTCCCAACACAACGGAGACCGACAACGACGACCATACAAGGCTTCGTAAGGTGCCATCTTAATCGAAGCATGCCAACTATTATTATACGTGAACTCGATCAATGGTAGTTGGGCTTCCCAATCGTCTTTCCAATCGAGGACGCATGCCCTCAACATGTCCTCTAATGTCTGAATGGTCCTCTCTGATTGCCCGTCGGACTGAGGATGAAAAGCGGTACTGAGATTAAGCTGAGTTCCCATAGCACGATGAACTGATTTCCAAAAATGCGACACAAACCGTCCGTCACGATCGGAAACGATACTCTTAGGAGTACCGTGCAGTCTGACTATCTCTTTGATGAACAGTTGAGCAAGTCTCTCGGGACCCCACGTCTCCTTGATCTCAAGGAAATGAGCTGATTTAGTTCAGCGGTCCACGATCACCCAGATCGTATTCATGCCACGATGACTCGTCGGCAAACTCGTGATGAAATCCATAGAAATGTCTTCCCACTTCCATTCGGGAATAGGAAGAGGTTTCAGCATACCCACGGTGCCGATGTTCAATCTTAACTTGTTGACAGGTTAAGCATCTCGAAACAAATTCTGCGACTTCTCGCTTCATATTACTCCACCAGTAATTTTGTTTCAAGTCCTTGTACATCTTGCTAGACCCCGGATGAACAGAATAAGGGGTAGCATGAGCTTCTTTCAAAATCGAGTTTTTCAACTCGTCATTCGCCGGTACGCACAACCGATTCTTAAACCTCAAAAGTCCATCCTCGTGGACCATAAATCCAGGGGCTTTCCCCTGAGCCACATCCTCTCGGATGCGCAACAAAGATGGGTCCGAACCCTGATTCTCTCGGATTGCCTCCTCGAGTGACGATGAAATCTCTAACATACAAAGCTGCCCCTGAACTCGCTGAAGCCAGACCTCGATCTCGGGTCTAAGGAATTCCTGCTGAAGCTCCTTCTGAACTGTTAAACGGGCAAGCATCTGCTCTTGAACGGACTTACGACTCAAGGCGTCGGCGACAACGTTCGCCTTGCCCGGGTGGTAGAGGATCTCGATATCATAATCTTTGATTAATTCCAACCACCGTCTCTGACGCATATTTAGCTCCTTCTGAGTAAATATATACTTTAAACTCTTATGATCGGTGAATATCTGACACGTGACGCCATAAAGGTAATGACGCCAAATCTTCAAAGCGAACACCACGGCTGCTAGCTCCAGGTCGTGGGTCGGATAATTAACCTCGTAAGGTCTCAATTGCCGTGAAGCATAGGCAATAACTTTCCCGTTCTGCATGAGTACACATCCGAGACCCTGTCCGGACGCATCACTATAAACCACAAATCCTTCCGTCCCCTGCGGCAAGGAAAGTACAGGTGCTGACATTAACCGGCTCTTGAGTTCCTCAAAACTCCGTTGACACGCGTCGGACCACGTGTATTTCTTATCCTTCCTTAAAAGGTTCGTCAAGGGTTGAGCGATTTTAGAAAATCCCTCCACAAATCGCCGATAATAACCCGCTAAACCGAGGAAACTTCGGATTTCCTTAACGTTCTTCGGAGGTAGCCAATCTCGAATAGCCTCCGTCTTCTGAGGATCGACACGAACTCCGTCTGATGAAATTACATGTCCGAGAAAAGTCACTTCGAACATCCAGAACTCACATTTAGAAAACTTCCCATAAAGTTTTTCTCGTCTCAACACGTCAAGCACTTGATGAAGGTGAAACTCGTGTTCCTCTCGCTCACGAGAATAAATCAAAATGTCATCGATGAAGACAACCACAAACTGATCCAAAAAGTCGATGAAAACCCGATTCATAAACTCCATGAATACCGCAGGTGCATTAGTCAATCCGAACGGCATAACCACAAACTCATAATGACCATAGCGTGTTCGAAACGCCGTCCTCGCGATGTCCGACTCTCGGATCCGCAACTGATGATATCCAGACCTTAAGTCGATCTTGGAAAATACTGAAGCTCCATGAAGTTGATCTAAGAGATCATCAATACGGGGTAAGGGATACTTATTCTTGATCGTCACCCTGTTCAACTCCCGATAATCAATACATAAGCGGAATGAACCATCCTTCTTCTTGACAAATAATACTGGTGCTCCCCACGGGGACGCACTCGGTCGAATATAACCCTTCTCGAACAACTCCTCAAGTTGGTTCTTTAATTCCTGCATTTCGGTCGGGGCCATCCGGTACGGTGCCTTCGATATCGGGGACGTACCAGGCTCCAACTCAATCGTGAATTCCACATCCCTCTGTGGAGGCAAACCAGGTAACTCGTCTGGAAAAACATCGGCATATTCCCTCACTACCGGAATATCCGTCAACATTACTGATGATTTCTCGGTTTTGGTCATATAGCACCAATAACCAACACACCCCTGATTGAGTAACCTCACTGCTTTCATCAAATTAATGACCTTACCAGAACAGCCGGGATTACCTCCCTGAAATACACATTCAACCCCTTCGTCTGAAATGATAGTGACCATACGCTTACGTACACTAATGATGGCATCATGATGATCCATCCAATCAATACCCAAAATGATGTCGTCCCTCGGCAAATCTACCACGATTAGGTCCGCTGGCCATACACGACCATGAAACTGGATCGGACAATTCTGAATGTCCCGATTACCGATAATACGTCTACCATCAGGTAGGCCAATGACATAAGGCTCACAACTAGTAGCACTACCCAGACGTAGTCTACTCAAACATGACTCGGAAATGAATGAATGCGATGCACCAGTATCAAAAAGGGTACACACAGGTTGAGATAGAATATCGAGTGTACCTGAGATCATTCGGGCCTCTGGATCATCGGTCTTCTTCATCTCATAAATCCGGGGCTTGCTAGTCCGACCGACGCTCCGTCGATGGCTAAAAGCTCCACCTTTAGTCGCTCTGTCGTTTTAAACAGCCCTGATTGAGTGGCTTTGATTACGAGCGGCTTGCTTAGGTGCCTGAGATGACGTCTGAGTAGGTTTGGAGTCCCTACGGCAAAAACGGGCCTTATGCCCAGCAATCCCACAATTATGACATGTGATAGTCTGTCTCGGACACTTGGTACTGAGATGACCAAGATCCCCATGATTAAAAGCAGTGATGGCCGGCGGCCACTCGAGACTGAGATTCCGCGGGTTTAGACGACACAGGAGGTCGCTCAGAAAAACCAGAGCCCGCACGGGGTTTCTTGAAAGTTGTCTGACCGCCTTCAGACTGATTACGATTCTTCGACTTCTTGCTAGCAGACGAAGGTTGCTGCTTAGCAATTTCCTTAGCAGTAAGCTCGTAGGTGAGAGCTTTCTCAATGAATTCGGCCAACGTGGTGCAATTATGATTAAGTAACTGAAGTCTCATACGGGGTTTCAGCCTCTTGCTGAAATACTTGATCTTATCCGCCTCTGAATGAATGATGGATGAGGCGAAAGGAAGAAGTTCCTGAAATTTCTCGGCAATGGCGAGAACATCCTCGTCTGCTGAGGGGTCGGGGGTGAGTAATTCTGACAGCTTGGCCTCTCTGAGTGGGGCCGGATAATACCTCTCCATCATGAGAGTCTTGAACTGATCCCAAGTACATGTTCCTTCGGTGGGCTTCAACGATAACCACCAAGAATGTGCGCTCTTACCCAGGTAGTAAGCCGCAACAGAAACTTTGTGTCCCTCGGGACACTCTACCATAGCAAACAACTTCTCGAAATGCTCGAGCCAATGAATGATATCTGCCGGCTCAGACGAGCCCTCAAAAGTAGGTGGCCTCTGGCGAGAGATATCGCCGATGATATTACTCACATTCCTCTCTTGCCTCTGAGGTGGCGGCGGAGGAGCCTGCTGATTTTGATTGATGGAGTTATGCATCGTCTCCATCAACTGAGCCATCTGGGTCATTTGGGCCATCATGCCCTGCATAAAAGCGAGTGGGTCAACGCGGACACCCTCTGACTGAGCCGTGCCCCGGGTACGACTCCCCGATAGCGACTGATCGCGTCCAGGTGAATGAGTGGCGGCGTCGCTGCTCGATGAATTAGCATTATTCCTCGCGTTTGCACGTGTATTCACACGAGTTCTCGGGATTCAGCCCGCTCCACGGCCTCGTTCTCCACGTCCTCTTCTTGCCCTCTCCATACTGAAGTAGGAAAGTCACATGATGATTATATTCACCGCATGAATAATACGTTATGATTATGACATGAGATGATAAAAATGAGCATACGCGCTCTAACACAGTGATTACATGAATGATCAACTGAGGTGACATGATTATCTGATGAAATTATTGAAATGATTATCTTGAATGAGTTAACAAGATTAATGATTCGATCTTCCTGATCAACAACTGAACAATGAAATGAATTGACTGATTAATGAGTTAACCTGACCGTCCTGGTCAAAATGACAATGATGATTGAGGATTGTTAACTGATGAATTATGAATGAATGATTATTGCCAGAAATTATACCATGGCATTAGAAATCTTACAGTTCTTGGTCTGATTGGCTCGGCATTTGCACAGGTCACACGTGACGCGAAAGTCCAATGATACTAGTCCGATGACGATGATTTCAAATGAGACATGACTTGGAGGGTAGTATTAAAAACCACTCTCCGATACCAACTCTGTACCACCCCAAACTAGGCGGATATTACAGTGCCGTGAATCCCCGACTGGGACCCACCAGGCAATTGAAAATGATGAATTAAGTAATATAATTGTAGTACCGAACCACATTATATTACCAAGTACTCCGATGAGGAGTTTAAGTACATTACACCAGGACAAACAGAATACTAGTATATTTTATATGGAGATAAAATACACCACCCTGAACAAATAAGCATCTCAAAGGGAATTTGCAGCGGAAAAATACAATGACGGATTAACTGAAATGACTGAAATGACTGAAAAAAACGAAATGACTGGGGCCCCCTACTAGTATCACTGGGACTCGTCGCCGTCTACATGCTCTTCCCGTGCCTTTGCCTTGCCGTGACCTGAAAACAAAATCCCCCAACGGGCCGCCATACTGTAACAACAATCCTCAAGAGTTGAAATTACACAATCATGAATTAACTGAAGTTATGAAATATTCTTAATTATGAATTAGGCTGAAGAGGAGTATCATAGTACGCCCGTAATGTTCTGTGCAAGTGTACAAGACGAATGACCGGACACACCCGTCCTTGTACCTAATTAGTCTCACGGAGGTAAGCGTTACCGTGTGCACGGTCCGAAGTATCGGTGAACCCAATACATGACCATCGTGTGCCCGACTAAAAATTCCACACAGCCACACCCGGCCACGCAATATGAACCCGGAAGGTCACATGAACGAGAATGACCATGATGAATATCAATGAATAATAGTTAGACAAGGCCAAGATGACTCACCGATATGAAAGTAATAGTGACGTGATTGATAACTCAATGAAATGATTTGGAACCGTCGTTCCTCGTGAATGAAATAATTATTCGACAATTACAAGTCTCAGAATGATTAATATTATGATGAATGAATTATGATTATGAGCAATCAACAACAAAAGGAATGAGTATCCTTTTAACCGAGTAAGATTTACTTACGCAATACCGATGAAGAATGTCCGTCCACGAACAACGTCCTAACCAAGATACCGGTCGCTCGAACAACCTTGAATAACAATAATCACCAACAATCGCTCAATACACGTATCAAACAACTAAACACGACTAACCCAAAGGTCGAAACAACGATAATCAAACTCATAGGGGCATTCTAACGAATACATAACCAACCACACAACTTCGGAAATATCCAATCCCGAATATGTCGAAACCCACACCAAAATGAGTTTTTCGAACTAACAAAACACTTCAATAATGTCAATAATCCATTAGGAATCCATAATTCATGATTACAACAACATCAATCGGAAAATCCCCAATTAACCGAAGTCAACCCCAAGGGTTCTTGAAATAATTCCGAAAATAACCATTAAATCCATAGGAATATATTTATCCAAGGTAGATAATCCATATCTAACATATTCCAATGATAATCCAAGCTTACACGAAGAAATCGGAAGGAAAACCCAAAAATCCGAAATTCTAGATCCAAGAAATTAATACCTTTGATTTGATGTTTCGGAGATGATGAAGTGATGATTAATCCAACTCAAAGACTTGAAGATGATGATTGATGATTACACCTTGAAGAATACTCTCTAAATCGCCCAAATCGCCAAGAACTGACTAAAGTATACTTTGTGTACCTGAACTTTACCCAAACATGCAACTTATGGATGTGGTTATAGTGTATCTTTATGGGGATGGATATCTATATGAAAGGCCCCGAAGGGATTTCATTACCCAAATCAAGTAGCTCTAAACCACGGAGCGCTTACGCTGTGAAATTGCGTTGTTCACTGTATGGGTTGAAACAATCCGGAAGGATGTGGTACAACTGCCTACGTGAATACTTGGTTGGGAAGGGATACGAGAACAGTGACATCTGTCCATGCATTTTCGTGAAAAGAACAGATGGAGGATTCGTGATTGTAGCCGTCTATATAGATGACATGAATGTTATCGGTACCATAGATGAGGTCAATGAAACGGCCCGCTACCTTAAATCCGAATTCGAGATGAAAGACCTGGGGAGGACTCGATTCTGCTTGGGCTTAGAGCTAGAACATCGAGATGATGGCATACTCATTCATCAGTCTGCCTATGTCCACAAAATGCTCAGGTGATTTAGTATGGACAAGGCACATTCTCTTGCTACCCCCATGATTGGTCGAAGTCTGGAAATGAACAAGGATCTGTTTCGTCCCAAAGAGGAGGATGAAGAGGTCCTTGGAGCAGAAACACCGTACCTTAGCGCAATCGGTGCGTTGTTGTATCTGGCTCAATGTACTCGTTCAGACATCGCATTCTCTGTGAATCTGTTAGCGAGATTTAGCTCCGCTCCCACGATAAGGCATTGGAATGGAGTAAAACATATCTTTCGATACTTGAAAGGCTCCAGTGACCTTGGATTGTTCTTTCCCTACGCAAAAGAGAGCGATATTCCGAAAGGAATTGTTGAGGTTAAGACGATGCATACCGACCGTCGATCTTCCTCTGATATTGCAGCTAAGCATGGTAGCTTGACTACCAGAAATGCTAATGCGAGCAAGCTTACCCCTTATGCAGAGAATCCTAACGACACGTTAGTTGGATTTGCTGATGCCGGTTATCTCTCTGACCCGCATAAAGGACGTTCCCAAACTGGTTATGTGTTCACCATTGGAATACGGCAATATCTTGGCGATCTACCAAGCAGACCCTGGTTGCTACTTCCTCGAACCATGCAGAGATAATTGCATTGCACGAATCCGTAAGGGAGTGCATTTGGCTCCGGTCAGTCATAGACCATATACGAGGAACGTGTGGATTAGATCCCACTACAGCAACCCCTACTTGCATCTTTGAGGACAATGCGGCATGCATTGAGCAGATGAAGTTAGGTTTCATTAAGGGTGACAATACCAAACATATTGCGCCGAAGTTCTTTTATAATCAGCAGCAGCAGAAATTGCTGAATATCGAAGTGAAACAAGTGAGTTCTGATGAGAATATCGCAGACTTGTTCACTAAGTCTCTGCCGAAATCTACATTTGAGAAACATGTGAGAAGCATCGGCATGTGTCGATTATCCGAGCTCAACTAATGATAGCTCGACGGAATGAGTTGTCATGTATACCTCAGGGGGAGTATACTTCACATGATTCTGTCATTTGTAGTTGGTGCGTTGTGCTCTTTTTCCTCACCAAGTCTTTGTTTTTCCCACGGGGTTTTATTTGACTTGGAAAGGTTTTTTACCGAGGCAACACCTTGTGCACCATGTTAGTATTAGTGTTCGACACAGGGGGAGTGTTCCGGAAAATCCTTTCCGTATTGGTGTCTTACATAATACTGGTTGTAGGGGGATAGAGTTATGGAAGGTTCTAAACTCTTCCATAAATAGTAGGATCCTGTTAGATGTCTTACCTTAACTAGGAATCCTATGTATGGAAGGACTCATCAGTAGTCTATATAAAGCGCCTCTATTCATCATATCAATCTGATTGATTGCCTTTTACTTTCTTCTCGAACAACCATTTTATTAATTCATTTATTAAAAAAATTTCTGTTGTGGCCAACTATTTTTATATTGTACTTCTTATTTTGGTAAGTTACTTTTTTTTTTTAATGGAGGAAGACATTGGTATTTGGTAGGATAGAACTCTTTTCGAGATACTTAACGGTAAATAAAAAATGAGTTTGAACAAGATAAAGTTTAATTTAGAACTATAGCATAAATTGGTCAATTTGTACCAAATATTAATGTGCATTCTGAATTCTGATTAGTTTTCTGATAATGCATCCTCGAGGTTGCTCCCTTTCTCACTATTTTGGCTAATATCCTTGTAATAATTAAACGTCGATTTGCATAATATTGGTAGTCATCAATGGTGATCCACCACAAATTTTGCTGACAACAGTAATCATTATAGCTAAACAAATCAAATCAAATACACCCAGTATATCCCGCTCATAGTAGGGTCTGGGGAGGGTAATATGTACGCAGATCATGCTCCTACTTATTACGGTAGGGAGGCTGTTTCCATGAAGACCCTCAGCTTAGTGCACAACAACAAATTGAGTGAAAAATACAAAGGGAAGCATATGATACGAAAAAACTCAATACATACCTGAGCCCATGGCTTTATTCACATGGGACTTACCTAAGCGGAATTTGGCTACTTCACTCCCGATGAACGCTGCTCAAACAGAAGAGAGGTTGACTCCGCGCACAGCTCCCTGTCAAAAATACACCACACGCAAAAGACAATAAGATAAAATATACAATAAATGTAAAAATGCAATGCTCTAAGTCAAAGCTAACCGAGACAACTCAACCATGAGGCTCTCAACTACAGCACGACTCCCAACTAAAGAATCCACGCCTCCGATCAAGCCTCCAAGTGCACCTATCGTAGTCTCGGAAAGGTTTAAGGCCTTCAAATTTAATCTCAGCTGCTCCTCCCACGTCCTCCTCGGTCTGCCTCTCCTCCTCTCCCCGACAACTACTAAACTCTCGACCCTCCTCACCGGAGCAGAAGCCTGCCTCATGCGGACGTGGCCAAACCATCTCAATCTCCCTTCCCTAACTTTCGCTGAAATGAGCGTCACTTCTAGCGCGTTCCTGAAGACCCCGTTCGAGATTTTATCTAACATTGTGCGACCACACGACCAGCGTAACATTCTCATTTCAGCCGCTTCCAACTTACTCTCAAGTGACTTCTTCATCGCCCACTTTATAGCTAAAGGAACATGGAAATTCACCAAATGAAAGTAACTTGATTTATAGAATATAATAGACGCTACCAGAGGGTGCCCTTTGTTCCTCGCACCTGAATATTAATAAACTGCTAAAGTTGGTATAAGTTTCTCTTAAAAACTGAAAAAAAATCTTCCAAATGAAAACCATTAAAAACTGAAAAAAAATCTTCCAAATGAAAACCATTATTTATAAAAGATGATCAACTAATAGTACATGTCTGTTATGGGTGTATTGAAAATTATATTATCTATTTATTTAATTATTTTTATTTTCACGTGGTTTCATCCAACATTGCAATATTTTCTTGTAAAACTTGAAACGAAGTGTCTTCATATGCGTCATTATAATTTTTAGCACTTATGACTTGTTTACTTTTTACTTAATCAGTTTAATGTTTAATCAATTTAATCGATCAGCTATATTTTGCTATTTACTTTCTACTTAATGATCTTAATAATGTCTTTTTCATTAAGCAACTTTTGGGGTGTCCTTACCATTAAGGGCCTGTTTACTTTTTACTTAATCAGCTTAATGCTTAATCAGCTTAATCGATCAGCTATATTTTGTTGTTTACTTTCTACTTAATGATCTTAATAATGTCTTTTTCATTAAGCAACTTTTGGGGTGTCCTTACCATTAAGACAGAAATACTTCCCCAATATACCAAAATTACCCTCTTTAATAATAAAAGAATTGAGTATATATAGTATAAATTATCATATAATCTTAATTATAATTGAGTATATATAATATAAATTTAAAATATATATTAATATTATACATTTAAAATTCATAAAATATAAGCTATTTATTGATAAAAAATTAATATAACTATATATATTAAAATATAACTTAATATATTTATAAAAATATTGTCTGATTATTTAAATATACCTGAAAATTATAATATGATTTACAAATATAAATATATTATAATATAAATTAAAATATATATTATTTTATATTATATAAATTGATTTTTTTTATATTGACTATTAAAAAAAATTAATATACTATTAATAATAAAATATAAATTACTATATTTATAAAAATATTGTCTGATTATTTACATATACCTAAAAATTATAATATGATTTATGAATATATATTATAATATAAATTAAAATATATATTATGTTATATTATATAAATTTATTTTTTTATATTGACTATTAAAAAAAATAATATAACGATATATTAAAATATAACTTAATATATTTATAAAACTATTGTCTAATTATTTAAATATATCTGAAAATTATAATATAATTTATGAATATATATTATAATATAAATTAAAATATATATTATGTTATATTATTTAAATTGATTTTTATATTGACTATTAAAAAATTAATTTAACTATATATATTAAACTATAACTTAATGTATTTATAAAAATATTTTCTGATTATTTAAATATATCTGAAAATTATAATATGATTTATGAATATATATTATAATATAAATTAGTATATATTATGTTATATTATTTAAATTGATTTTTTTATATTGACTATTAAAAAATTAATATAACTATATATATATATATTAAAATATAACTTAATATATTTATAAAATATTGTCTGATTATTTAAATATACCTGAAAATTATAATATGATTTATGAATATATATTATAATATAAATTAAAATAAGTATTATGTCATATAATTTAAATTGATTATATAAACTAAAATGCTCAATTCGTCGTTTATCAAAAAGGACTTAATTCATATTGAGGGGTAAAATGGTCATTTCTATTATTCAGATAGTTCATTCAGAAAAGAAAGAAACAACAGGATATTTTTTCAAATCGAATGATTAATCCACTCGCAGACCTTAATCCATTCGGTATTAATGGAAAAAAGTAAATTTTCCTAAGTCAAAATATTCCCCAATATACCAAAATTACCCTCTTTAATAATAAAATAATTGAGTATATATAGTATAAATTATCATATAATCTTAATTATAATTGAGTATATATAGTATAAATTTAAAATATATATTAATATAATAAATTTAAAATTCATAAAATATAAGCTATTTATTGATAAAAAAATAATATAACTATATATATTAAAATATAACTTAATATTTTTATAAAGATATTGTCTGATTATTTAAATACACCTGAAAATTAAAATATATATTATTTTATATTATAAAAATTGATTTTTTTTATATTGACTATTAAAAAAAATATAACTATATATAATAAAATATAACTTAATATATTTATAAAAATATTGTCTGATTATTTACATATACCTAAAAATTATAATATTATTTATGAATATATATTATAGTATAAACTAAAATATATATTATGTTATATTATATAAATTGATTTTTTTATATTGACTATTAAAAAAATAATATAACTATATATTAAAATATAACTTAATATATTTATAAAACTATTGTCTAATTATTTAAATATATCTGAAAATTATAATATAATTTATGAATATATATTATAATATAAAATGAAATATATATTATGTTATATTATTTAAATTTATTTTTTATATTGACTATTAAAAAATTAATATAACTATATTTATTAAAATATTACTTAATGTATTTATAAAAATATTGTCTGATTATTTAAATATATCTGAAAATTATAATATGATTTATAAATATATATTATAATATAAATTAAAATATATATTATGTTATATTATTTAAATTGATTTTTTTTATATTGACTATTAAAAAATTAATATAACTATATATATATATATATTAAAATATAAATTAATATATTTATAAAATATTGTCTGATTATTTAAATATACATGAAATTATAATATGATTTATGAATATATATTATAATATAAATTAAAATAAATATTATGTCATATAATTTAAATTGATTATATAAACTAAAATGCTCAATCCGTCCTTTATCAAAAAGGACTTAATTCATATTGAGGGGTAAAATGGTCATTTCTGTCATTCAGATAGTTCATTCAGAAAAGAAAGAAACAACGGGATATTTTTTCAAATCAGACAGATTAATCCACTCAGACAGCGGGATATTTTTTCAAATCAGACAGATTAATCCACTCAGACAGCTTAATCCATTCAGGTATTAATGGAAAAAAAGTAAACAGCCCCTTAGTCTACTTTGTATCGGTACTTACTGATAATTTATTCTTAAATGCTCTACGAATTTAAAAAGGCATGATTTTTTGCTCTACATATTTTTTAATATTGTTTTGTACTTACAATTACAAAATGCATCTATTAACCTAAAAGATTGAATTCCCTTGTTAACGTGGATTCTTCAAGAATATTATTTAATGTAGAGTCTTAATAAATTTAATTTCTATCTAAAAATTATAAAATCTCAATCTTAGTAATTTGAAAAGTCTCTTCTTAATCATTTGAAAAATCTCTTAATAATTTGAAAAGTCTCTTCTTAATAATTGAAAAGTCTCTTCATATGAATAGTCCTTTCATATCCGCAAGTTACACAAATAATTTAACTATAAATAACACCTTCCTGGACATCAACATCCATATTGTGGTGTTCTCGGTATGCTTGCATTTTGACTCACAGTTGATCAATTTTCGTAGTATGTTTTTTTCCGACTACAACAAAATCTCATCCACTATTCTATCCCACCTCACGGTTACCAACAGTCACCAACAACACCCTCTTTGCCGCCCAGACACAACCGATTATGTAATGAAAGAGAAAAAAAAGAGGTCGTGATTTATACTAAATATTAAGCAACAGGAAGTGAGAGAGAGAAGAAAGTTACTAAAAGTGGGAAAGTTTTAACAAAGAGTCGAAGCAAATTAGGTAATGTGTTTCGACTGGTTTTGTTTCCGGAAGAAGGAAAGGCACAACCACGGGGGTGGTGGTGGGGTGGTGGTGGTGGTGGTGGTGGTGGTGGTGGTGGTGGTGGTGGTGTACTGGAAAAGAGAAGGGGGTCCATTTCAACAACAGGAATATATACAAAAAAAATTGAGAAAAAGGGGGATGAGTGGTGGTGGGGGTGGGTGGCCATTGACCAGTAAATCAATGGCAATATCCAACGCGTACTATTCCCCAACTCTCAATATGGGTAACGTATGTTTATTGATATTATTATCAAAAAATATAAAAATGAAACGATGAAAATTATTCCCTTTTGTACGTCAATATGTTCATTTAATCATTTGTTGTATGCTTTCATTTGTTAATATTTCCGTAACAATAAGAGATTGTGTAGTTTTTTTTTGTTAGTCGTCACTTTACTATTTTATGGATTCTCTCTCTTTATATTGAATTTAATATTAATATCAAATATCCAATAATATTAATATATTATCATATCTTATATATATATATATATATAAAGATTCAGTCATGTGCTATAAATGTTAAGTCTTAATGACTTTAATTTTTATCTAATGATACTATATTAATTGAGTTTTTAATTAGGTGAGTAAATTACTCTAAATTTGGTTAAAGATCATCGATCTATAAGTAATGTAATAATAATAGTCATGCAGGTTATTACTATGGAATTACAAAGGTCATATTATTATTACTATGAAATCACACGTTTCAGAATATTCATGTAGGTTATTACTATGGAATTACAAAGGTCATGTTATTATTACTATGAAATCGTACGATTCAAAATATTCATTTAGGTTATTACTATGTATTTTGCGCATCTTATGATTGCTTCTGATAAGTAGTTGCTTTCGAATGCTTTTTGAGAAATATTAGATTGAATTTATCATGTGCAATGAATTATTATTGAAAAGAAAGAAGGTCCGCGCATCGCAAAATGTTTTCTTTTTCTATATTTAGAATCATTAGTGAGAAACTAATATTTACACCCTTTTGCGGTCAGTGTTAGTACATCCGATTTGAACAGATAAATTAAATAAGTTTGCTATAATAACAAAATACAACATATTAAAAATATCACATTGAGTAATGAATAGAAAGGAAAAAATACATAGTTTTGACTTGAAATTATAATCATATATATTGAAAGATTAAGTCCTAAAAATTGAATGTGGAGTATTAATGACATCAAGTGAAAATTTTATGAAGTGAAGATTCATCCATCCGTGTAATGAGGTGCATGCGAAGTGTATATGCAGTTATTGAGAGACACAATTAATTGCACTTGTTATATGATAGACGAATAGAAATCATCATGTAGTAATTAGAGAGTATATGATTAGTTCAAATCTGGCCTCCTCCTCCTCCCCCTCCTCCTCCTCCCCCTCCTCCTCCATCTATCGCTGCATAACCCTAAATAAATACGTCGATACAAATAATACTCCAATAAACCCTTAAAACAAAATTAGGGTTTCGTAGATGGACAAAGAGCTTTGCTTGATGAACTTATGGGTTCAGGTTCTTCTTCTTATCCTTAATTATCATTATTTATTATTGTCAATTTTCGATCCTGATTAGTTTAAATTTGGGATTTTCGATTTGGGTTAAACTTAATTGAATTTAAATTAATGAATCTTGAAATTTGGAATAATAAAGCTTTAATTTTTAATACTGTTGGGGATTATGTATTTTTATTAAGGTTAATTAAGTAAATTTGGCATACTGAATTTGAATTTAAGGTTAATTGAAACAACTTTAGTTAGGTCAGTGGTCTAAATTTGAGATTTTGGATTTAAATTGGTTGATGTTTGGAGCTCAAGTATTGATACCATATCTATGTAAATTGATGTATTTGTTTATGTTTTCTTGATTGTTGATGGTGTGTGTGTGTGTAGCTCGAAATTTGACGGAGGAAGAGAGAAGGGGACACAGAGAAATTAAATGGGATGATAAGGAAGTATATGACTTCTACATGGTCAAGTTTTGTCCTCATGATCTCTTTGTCAACACTAAAAGTGATCTTGTATGTCATTCCACTAGATTAGTTATGTTAAATTGACGATTAGTTGCCGAAAAGATCAAAATTTAATCTTCTCTTTTTTTAAACAAGTTTAGTACTTTTTTTAATGGTTTAAGAATATTGAAGTAGTTACTGATTCATGTATGTTTGTTTGGATTGTTTCTTATATCAGGTGCATGCCCTAAGATCCATGATGCGAAGTTGAAAGAAAGGTAAGAAAATAAAATCTATAATTTGTGATTTAAACTGTAGATGGACTGTTTGTCACGTTTATTTGGTATGTATTGAGAGCTACATAAAGATTTTCCTTTTTTTTTTTGAATAAGCTTTAAGTTGGTAATATTGGGTAATTTTAGCTCTTTCGAAAAGCCAACGATAAGAAAGGGCCAGAGGATCAAGAGGAAAGTAGGAAAGCTTATGATTTTATGACCAGTTATGTTGGTTTGTTAATCTATCAGTTGTCTATTTTTCGTATATCAGTATATAACTCTGTGACATAAGTTGCTAATGTTTGTTTTTATGTTCCATAGATTATCATAACGATGCGCACATAATAGCTGCAACTGCGGTGTCTGTTGCAACTTCATGCATCCAAAGAATGTCTGCAGGTTAGCTTTCATCTTTAACATCTTCTAAAATGCTACGATTTTGTAAAATTGTTCAGGTTCAGCCACTAAATACCAGATATTATTGCTTGCGGAAGTATGACTTTACAGCAAAATCATTTATCTTGCACCTTAGTTAAGTACAATTTATTTAACAAGATGCAGGCATAATTTTTTCCCATTATCTCAGTATTTTGTAGGGCTGTTTGGATGTGTAGAAAAGTTTTTAGGCCAGTACAGAAATTGGTATGGAACAGAAATCAGAGTGGAACACAGCAAAAGGTATTATGATATTACTAAAATCTCTACGTTACTGATTTTTCTTATTAGGTGTCATACTAATATTGGCTTCTTTTAATGTGTAAAAGCAGCGAAAGCTTATCCACGTCGCGCATGTGAGGTGGAAAAAGAGAATCGCTTTGAAAGATGGTGGAGTGAGGCAGAGCGGGTCAGGTAACGGGTCAAAGAGGGTCATTTCATGGCCTAACCTAAGTTATCCAGAGTTAAATAGAGCATATTAAGTCGAAACTCGATCATTTGAAACCCAATTTACACAGGTACGTAACCAGCATAATATATTCTTCATATAAAGGTATAAAACCTGATTTCTTAAGCTGCTGCAATGAGAGCTATCGAAAAATTTGTACATAAGTTGCATTAGAAAAAACATATATTCATTTGCATACTTAGTTTACTGCTTCCCGTGGCTCCCGCCATTGCCTAGACCTGGATACTTTGAGGTTGCAGCTTTGCCGGTAAATGTTTAATATAATAACGGGTTGATATAAGATACAGTTCTGCAAACATAGTCGTAAAAAACAAATACCAGCCCAAGGCCACAACCACAATTCGGATCATAGTATCACTTTTGTGCATTTATTATTTCCCAACCATGATAAGTTAACGGATCATAACATGTGAAACAGACGCTGCTGCAACCATTCACTGTGATCGTAGGACTCCGGCTGTTCTGCAACTTACTATACATGTAAGTATTTAAACTTTAAAGAACTTATTGCATTTTTAATACATGGTTGAATTAGTTCGTTTACTCCGTTTTATATGTTGTTTTAACTGCATCCCGGCTCATATTTAGGTTCCATATTGCTATGGGTTCATATTCACATTGAAATAATAATAAAGTGATCTAAGAAGTCTTAAGCATTTTAAAACGCTATGCTCGGCTTTGACCCATTCAACCTATATTTTTAATTAAGGCTAACATTTTACCTTTTGGACATAAAATGTAACCCATTTTCAAGGTAATGGTTCAAAATTTTTATATGTTGAGAGTAGGAATTGCACGTATGGGTGGGTCACAACATATTGAGGTTCGATTGTGTGTGGTTCAGTAGGTATGTTCAGGGGGTGTGGGGTCTGTTAAGTGGGTGACTTCAGTGACTTGGTTGAGTGTGTTGGTTCATTGGGTGTGTTCAGGAGGTGTGTTCAGTGGACATGTGCATGGGGTGTGTTCACGGGGTGGGTTCAGAGGGTGAGGGTTTATTTCATGTAATAGTGTAAGTGTGGAAAATAACAAGGTTTGAAATCTTGAGAGCGTTTTGAGATTGCTTCAAAGATAAAATCCATTTGTATGAATACATGAGTTTACAAAGTGATTTGTTTGACTATGAAAAGACAAACATGTGGCAACACTAAGCGATTTTTTATCTTAACCCCAATCCATTTATATAAACATCAATTTATAAAGCATGTGCTTCTCTTGGTTAGTAATTTATTGTTTTTCTTTCAAATCATAGTTTTAACCTTTTGATATCATCCAAATAAGTGCAGTGTAGTGTTGTCTTTTTTAGTTTGTTTAGCATCTAATTGATCGATTTTTTTTCTTTTATTGTGAGCCTTGAAAAGCTGAGTTGTGTCGATTAGTTCTTAGGATATATGCAATTTTACACGTTTAAGTATTGAAATTTTCCGCATTCAATAACAATACTATATTGCTGTGATTAATAACAATTTTATTCATCCATCTTTAACATGATCTGAAATATACAGGGTCTTAATTTATTCCAGCTACCTGTTGTACAAGCAAATTATTTCAAAGTGAGTTAATTTCTTTATATTAATGCATACCAGTTTTATGTTGTGTTTGGTTTTATGAATTAGGGGCTGTTTACCAAACTTGTCTTTCTGAGTAAATTGTGTCATGCGGTTAAATTTATGCATCGAGTAAATATGTCTGCAGGTAAATTGATGTTGTTGTTTACTTTTTCATCCGAATAAACTGTCTGAATAACATAAATGACCGATTTACCCTTGAATATGAATTATAAACTGTTTTATAAATTGTTGTTTCTTTTTTTAAGCAATATAAATGATATAATTCAAAAATCAAAACATAAATTCATAAAGTACATAAAAATCCAATTTCAAACACAAAAAAGTCAAGTTCAATCACAAAGTAGCCAAATTCAAACACAAAGTAGACAAATTTAAATATTATTGAAAAATCAAGTTTGACTCATCTTCTAGATATATATTATTTAAATTTAAACAAAATATTATACATAAATGATTCAATTTTGTATGTAAGTAATATATAAAATATTTAATACGTATATAAATAATACGTGTAATTTACAATATATATTTATATATAGAAATATATTTTAAATATATAAGAACATATATAATAAATATTATACATATGAATAAATGTAAATATATAAGTAATATATAATATTTATTTATATATTCATAATATATGATATTTTGTAGATACAAAATTTTATTTATACAATAATATATAGTAACAAATATTATATATAAATTAATAATGTATATTATTTATATATGAATAATATATATTACATTCATTTATATTAAGACCTAAATTTTTATACTGTATATATATAAATGAGTATATATAATGGGAATAGGAGAGTCATTTTTTTGTCCTAAATTATTTATATTGTATATATAAATGTGTGGTTTTCAATTAGGGGTAGGGGAGTCATTTTTTTGTCTTAATGGGGACAACACCCCTTTTCATGCTTAATGAATAAGCCATTTTTGTCTTCCCGGATAAGCCATTAAGCCACAAGTAAACACCTCCAAACGTCTGAGCGAATAAGACATTTTACCCATTAAGCTGATTAAGTCACAAGTAAACAGCCCCTTAGTACTAAATTTGCTTACACTTTTTAGTTTAATAAAGGTGTTAACTTTTTCATCTTTAGGAGCTATATGACTCGCAGGATGGCTCAAAAGGATAGATTACGAGGAAAAACTGACTTGAACCCACATGTGATAGAACCCGAGGAACATATTATGTATATGGTCAAACCAATTAAGGTTGTTACTACAGAGTATGTTATGTTCCTTTCTATGTTTAATAATAGCATATATGCCGAAGTTACGTTCAATGTATAATGCATATGTCGGTTGCATTTTTAGAAACTTGAATTGCTGTTAGTTATTAGTCAAGTCTTGACAAAGCTAACATGACTTCATCAACATCTTTCCGACGACCTAGATTAGCCAAGGGATTGAAGGCAATGTGATGTATTACACTAATTTCATTTGGAGTGTTTACAGAATTATGACAACTATCTTAGCGAGTTGGTGGTTTATTTGCGGATGCCAACTTTCCGGCTGGGAATGAAGTATAAACCAAAAGAATGAGTTTTAGATATTTGAGGTAACATTATACACTTATTTTGACGTTTGTACCTCTTTTAAGTCAAACATTTATTTATTTTTTTGTTCCGGGTACAAACGATATTGACTTTTATGATATGAAGTCTTTGGCATTTTTAATCTTCCATTTTTCTATTGCAAATGGGTTGTTTTGGGTACAATTTATAGAGCCCGGATCCTCTCCATTTTCGGAGAGGACTGGAGGGATATGCATCGTCTGGTGCAGCCCCCCCCCCACACCCGTGCGGGTGTGTGCGATCTAGACGGTCCAGATTGAACTGGACCGTTCAGTTATTGGAGAGGATCTGGACTCCAATTTATATATGAGTCTATGAGATAATGGTTTTCTTGGCCTCTGCCCTTTTTGTGCAATTTTTGTAGCGGTAAATTTTAGTACATTCGATTTGAACAAATAAAATAAAAAAGTTTGCTAAAATAACAAATAATCTTGACAATAACAAAAAAATAATCTATAAGCTTATCAAAATGCAACAAACAACATCGGACGCAATCTTGATAACACATTGATATAAATTCAACCATCTGCACCAAACATTAATGTACCAAACACGTAGATATTCAACCAAAAATTATGTGCAATGCACGAAATTTAATACTATCACGACAAACTTACAATCCATTCCTCGGTGTTCAAGACTATAAAACCTAAATATCATTTTGAGTGTTTCACTCAACCTCAATTAAAAGCGATGAAATAACGTCACCAACAATCTTCATCCCATGCTAATAAACACAAATTACAAACTTATTGAACAGATCAAAAAAAAAAAACTAATACATTACATATAACTGATTATATAAAACTTACAAACATCGACGCAATCTTGATAATAAGTATATAAACATCTGCACAAACATTACGTACAAAACATGTAGATATTCAACCAAAAGCACAGCCGGTGCATCGCACGGGTTCGTCACGCCTCGTATCAAATAAAATATTGAGTTTTAAACATAAGCAAAAGTTCAAACTTTTATCGAAAAATAAAACTGGTGCATCGCACTATTCAAACTAATTTTTTCATTTAATGTGGATTTGATGTGTTGGAGAGGTGATTTTGAATGAGGAGATCAAAGATAGTTCACATTGATAGATTAGTAAATGAAAGAACGGTGTGATGCATCCACAATTCCACATACATAGATGTAGTGGATCCATTGTTCTAGCAATAATATATTTTCTTGCTTATGCCTATGCTGTATATTATTTGTGTTGAGGTAATAAATAAATAAAATTTGTTATTTGTAGAATTCAATGTACAAATGCGATATTGTTATGTTAAAATGCAACACATATGCAATTTGGTAGATCCATTCAATAATAAGATTCTACTATTTTTATATATTGGATTTATTATTACATAACTTCCCGTCCATCATTTAAAATGTTAACCGGACTCAGACTCGACAAATTAACCAGCAAAAAAGGATTATAGCTCTATTTTTTTGAGCGGAATTTTATTTAACTGAATTGACTGAACTAAATTGAACTGAATTTTGCTGAGATAAATTGAACTGAATTTACTGAATAATAATAGTAATAATAATAATTATTAATATTAAATAACAAATATATATATATATATATAACGACAACAATAATAACAATAATATATATTACAATAATAATTATAATACTAATTAAAATATTATTAATAACAATTATAATATATTAACAATAACAATAATGATAATAATATAATGTTATTGATAATATTAATATAAAAATAATAATACCACGTAGATAAAAATACAACAATGAAAAAGTTATCTATATTACAATAATAATAGTGATAGTAATAATATTAAATTATTCATAATAGTCCAAATTGTGTAATATTATTGATAATATTGATATCAATAACAATAATAATAATAATAGTAACATTATTATTAATAATAATTATATGTAATATTCTTGATAATATTGATATTATTAACAAATATTAATATATGGGCATCAGCTTATTTAAAGGTTGGTTATTGGCCATTGTAGGCCAAATCTCCTCGGCCTCGGCCCTCCCCGTAAAAAGAGAGTTAGAAAACATATTTTGATGTTCTAAACATATATTCAGTCCCGAGATTCGTGGAATCAAGATATCTACAGTAGATTGTAGTTATTTTTCAGCAAATCAAAGCTAATTTCAGCATAGAACCCTAAACTTATTCTTCAAGATCTTTAAGTGCTTGTTGTTCGAATGTGAAATATGATTATATACGGAATATCTGGGGAGTGTTCTTATCGATTCTAGCGGAATGGAAATTATATAGGGAATATCAATATATCCAACAAGAATAATTATTATTTATATTATTGCAACAATAAAAACAATAATAATAAGATTAATATGATTAATAATAATTATATATAATATTATTGACAATATTAATTAATATCAATAATACACCCATTAATTAATTGTATTAGAAATAATATATACAAAAATAATAATTATTATTTATATTACAATAACAAAACAATAGTAGTAATATAATAAAATAAAAAATTATAATAATATATAATAGTGTTGATAATAATAATAATTAAAAATAATATTTGATACTAAAATCGAATTGAATTGAATTGAATTGAACTGAGTTGGACTGTGCTTGACTGAGCTAAACTGAAATTCTAAAAACTGGATTGAATTAAATTGAATTAAATTAAAATATGTATGCTGAAATTAAATTCAGAAAAACACAATCTGAGATCGCTATTTTCAAATTTAATTGAATCGGGACCTCTTTGACCCGGAACTATTAACCCATGAGCTGCGGCTGACCCGCGGATCAAATAAAATAAAAATTTAAAATAAAAATGCGTACCAAGTTGTAACCTATTATTCTGCCTCTCGTCGTTTCTCATTTCAGTAATTTCCTTTCCTCACTCCCTCTCACTTCCTCCGTTCCTCTCCTCTCCGCCGCCGTTTCTCACCTCGTTTGATTTTTCTACTCACTGAAGCTGAAGCTGAAGCTGAAGCCGCCGCCGCCGCCGATTTTAACCAGCTGATTTTTCTCCTCCCCGTCTCCCTCTAAAGCTGAAGCCGCGCTGCCGATTCAACCAACTCCGCCCCCGGGGCCAATTTTAACTAGAACCACCGCACCAATTTGGACCAGATCGCCGCCGCCGATTTCGAACTGCACCATCAATACAGAAGAATATGGAGGTACTAAACAATCCTTTCTTATGCTTGGCTTTTCGTTAGCAAGGATGACTTTGGTTCTTTGTTTTTCTTCTCTTTTTGCATATTAGTCATTGTTAAAATTAATCTATTGACAATAAAAACATGTTTCCGAACCTGTCGAAAGATTTTGTACTGCTGATGACCGATGTCAATATGAATACATTAATTATTTGTTCCCGGTAACAATAGGTATGGTTCTATCAGGACTATCATTCGGACCTTATCTGCATATATTACGGTTCCTTCTTTCTTGCTTTCCATTCCTTACTATTGTTGGCATTATTTATGAACTTGGTGCCTACCGTACTAATTTGTGGTTATTTTACAAAAAATAGACTTTTTAAATCTGGAGCCCGTTTGGCACAAAGCCCGCTAGGGTTAGGGTTAGGTCCGAAAATTGTCTTGACATGTTGAAATCTGAACTTTTTTTGGCCGGACCGTTTGGCCCGAAGTCCGCTAGGGTTAGCCCGAAACCGCTAGAGCTAGTTCACATCTAGACTCTGTTGCTGTAATTTCACAAGTAGTCACCATTGGTTGCTCCGTGTCCTCTGTATGGCAACCACACAAATTAAAAATTGCAACTTTTATCCGCTAATTATATATATAAAAAATGAATATCCCAACACATGTTCAAATAAAATTCAGAAAATTCTCATAAAAATAACATGATTTTCACTTACACAGGTTTTAGAGGACTGTGGTAAGGTTACTGGCAGCGTGCGGAAGGAAAAAAATAGGGCGAACGTGTTTGAGGGCTTCTTCTTTAACGTTTTTTGTTTCTATTCTTCTCTCGGGTAAAATGTGTAATTCACATCTAATTAAAGGGGGTTTAAAGCAATTTTTTCACGAGCATAAAACGGGGCAGGGTTGCGGCCCAAATTTGCCTCGGAGAGAAAAGTTAGAAACAAAAGAAATCAGAAAAGAAGCCCTCAAACACGTCTGCCCTATTTTTTTTTCCTTCCCCTTGCTGCCAGTAACATTACCTCAATCTCCTCGAAGTTGTGTAAGTGAGAATCATGTTTTTTTTTTACGAGAATTTTGTGGATTTTACCTGGATAGGTGTTGGGATATCAATTTTTTATATATACAATTGGCGGATATAAGTTGCGATTTTTAGTTTGTGTGATTCCCACTTTGTATTTTTTTAAAGCCTCAAATTTGATGAAGATGGTTTACAAGTCTGTTTATTTTCTGTCTTTATAGGGTGCCTATAGGCAGAAACTAGTTTTGCCTAGACATTCTCTTAGGCGGTCAAACCAGATGTTATGGGGTACGTTGGGAAGAAAACTTCCTTCAGTAAGAATTTCTGGCAAAAAAAGTGGACTTCAGCAACTGAAGATCAGAGCAGTGGTCTCAAGGGATGCAAGTACAACTCCAATGAGCAAGGAAACAGAGATGATTAGAAGGGTTGGTGAAAAGGTTGTACATTTCTACCGCATTCCATTGATGCAGGAAAATAAAACAGCTGAGCTTCTCAAACTGGTTCAGGCCAAGGTCTCGAACAAAATAATAGGGTTGAAAACAGAGCAGTGTTTCAATGTTGGGGTCGATGGAGAACTTTTGAGTGAGAAACTTTCAGTACTTAAATGGCTTTTAGGGGAAACATATGAGCCTGATAATCTGGGGACCAAAAGTTTTCTTGAGGAAGAGATGGATAAGAACTCAAATGGTATCATCATAGAAGTTGGCCCCCGGTTGTCTTTCACCACTGCCTGGTCTGCCAATGCTGTATCTATTTGCAAAGCATGTGGTTTGGCTGAAATAAATAGATTGGAACGATCGAGGAGGTATTTGTTGTATGTCGCCAATGGAAGTACATTATTATCTGATAGTCAAATTAGTGAGTTTGCTGCATTAATGCACGACAGAATGACTGAGTGTATTTATTATCACAAGCTCACATCTTTCGAGAGGTCTGTAGTCCCTGAGGAAGTGCGTTATATACCAGTCATGGAGCAGGGCCGAAAGGCATTAGAAGAAATAAACAAGAAAATGGGTTTAGCTTTTGACGAACAGGATTTGCAGTACTACACGAAGCTTTTCATGGACGACGTCAAACGGAATCCAACAAACGTTGAACTTTTTGATATTGCTCAGTCTAACAGTGAGCACAGCCGGCATTGGTTTTTTACTGGCAAGATTGTTATAGACGGTCAGCCAGTAAATAGGACTCTCATGCAAATCGTTAAAAGCACATTGCAGGCGAACCCAAGCAATTCAGTCATTGGCTTCAAGGACAACTCGAGTGCAATTAGGGGGTTTCTTGTGAATCAGTTGAGACCTGTAAGTCCAGGCTCGACATGCCGGTTAGATACGAGCACTTGTGACCTTCATATCTTATTTACTGCTGAGACCCACAATTTCCCTTGTGCTGTGGCCCCGTACCCTGGTGCTGAGACTGGTGCTGGAGGCAGGATTAGAGATACACATGCAACTGGTAGAGGCTCGTTTGTCGTTGCATCTACAGCTGGCTACTGTGTTGGAAATCTCAATATCGATGGCTCTTATGCTCCATGGGAGGATCCGAGTTTCGCGTATCCTTCGAACTTGGCTTCCCCACTTCAGATTCTCATTGATGCTAGCAATGGTGCATCGGACTATGGCAACAAATTTGGGGAGCCCTTAATTCAGGGTTACACGAGGACTTTTGGAATGAGGCTCCCAAGTGGGGAAAGGAGAGAATGGTTGAAACCGATCATGTTTAGTGGCGGTATTGGTCAGATTGACCATTTCCACATATCAAAGGGAGAGCCCGAAATTGGGATGTTAGTCGTGAAGATCGGAGGGCCAGCATATCGTATCGGAATGGGTGGTGGTGCTGCATCTAGCATGGTTAGTGGCCAAAATGATGCTGAGCTGGATTTCAACGCTGTACAACGTGGTGATGCAGAGATGGCTCAGAAGCTGTATCGAGTTATACGTGCCTGTGTTGAAATGGGAGAGAATAATCCTATCATCAGTATTCACGATCAGGGTGCTGGTGGGAATTGTAATGTTGTCAAAGAAATAATATATCCAAAAGGTGCTACTATTGATATAAGTACGGTTGTAGTTGGTGACTACACAATGTCAGTCATGGAGATATGGGGAGCCGAGTATCAGGAGCAAGATGCTATTTTGGTGAAGCCTGAAAGCCGTGGCCTTTTGCAGTCTATTTGTGCAAGGGAGAGGGTGTCTATGGCTGTTATCGGAACCATTAGTGGCGAAGGGAGGATTGTTCTTGTGGATAGTTTGGCTATTGAACGATGCAAGTCAAATGGATTACCGTCACCTCCGCCTGCTGTGGATCTTGAGCTCGAGAAGGTTCTTGGTGACATGCCTCGCAAAACTTTTGAATTCCATCGGATTGTAAATCCTACAGAGCCGCTTGATATCGCTCCTGGAATAACTGTTTTGGATTCTCTAAAAAGGGTACTTAGACTTCCTTCTGTTGGATCTAAACGGTTTCTGACTAGCAAAGTTGATAGGTGTGTGACGGGCCTCGTGGCCCAGCAGCAAACTGTCGGCCCACTTCAAATAACACTTGCTGATGTTGCCGTAATAGCTCAAAGCTATACCGATACTACGGGAGGTGCATGCTCGATTGGGGAGCAGCCGATCAAAGGTCTTTTGGATCCAAAGGCCATGGCGAGGCTAGCTGTAGGAGAAGCTCTGACTAATCTTATGTGGGCTAAAATCACTTCTCTTTCGGATGTAAAAGCTAGTGGAAATTGGATGTACGCAGCCAAAATTGATGGGGAAGGAGCCGATATGTACGATGCTGCCTTAGCTCTATCAGAAGCTATGATCGAACTCGGTATTGCTATCGATGGGGGAAAAGATAGCCTTTCTATGGCCGCCCATGCATCTGGAGAAGTTGTCAAGGCTCCTGGAAGTCTAGTAATAAGTACCTATGTTACTTGTTCTGATATTACTAAAACTGTGACCCCGGATTTAAAGCTCCGGGATGATGGTGTTCTCCTACACATTGATTTGGCGAAAGGGAAGAAGCGCCTTGGTGGGTCCGCACTTGCTCAAGTGTTTGATCAAGTTGGTGATGAATGTCCAGATCTTGATGATGTCTCTTATCTTAAAATAGTTTTTAATGCAGTGCAAAATCTGATTGCCGAAGAGCTTGTTTCATCTGGGCATGATATAAGTGATGGAGGTTTGCTAGTAAGTGTGCTTGAGATGGCATTCGCCGGGAACTGCGGCGTTGATTTGAATTTGACTTCACCTGAGAATTGTAGTGTTCCCCAAACACTCTTTGCGGAGGAGCTCGGCCTTGTACTGGAGGTCCGAAAAAAGAATCTTGGTTTGGTGAGAGAAAAACTTTTGGATTTTGGAGTGTCTGCTGAGATTATTGGTGAAGTTTATTCCTCACCGAGGATTCAACTAAAGATCGATTCTATCACTCACTTGAGCGAAGAAACATCCCGACTGAGGGACCTGTGGGAAGAAACAAGCTTCCGGCTGGAAAAATTCCAAAGGCTGGCGTCTTGTGTGGAGTTGGAGAGAGAAGGTTTGAGGAGTCGCCATGAGCCATCTTGGGCCTTAACCTTCACCACAACACATACAGATGAGAAATATATGAGTTTGATTTCAAAACCCAAAGTTGCAGTCATGCGCGAAGAAGGCAGCAATGGTGACAGAGAAATGGCTGCTGCTTTTTATGCTGCGGGTTTCGAACCTTGGGATATCACTATGTCCGACCTTCTTAATGGAGCAATTTCATTGAACGAATTTCGAGGTATTGCGTTTGTCGGAGGGTTCAGCTATGCTGATGTGCTAGATTCTGCAAAAGGTTGGGCTGCTTCAATAAGATTTAATAAACCTCTCTTGAGTCAATTCCAAGAATTCTACGAACGGTCGGACACTTTCAGCTTAGGGGTTTGCAATGGCTGTCAGCTTATGGCTCTACTAGGGTGGGTCCCGGGTCCCAAAGTTGGAGGTGTACTTGGGGCCAATGGAGATTCATTGCAGCCGAGGTTTATACATAATGAATCCGGACGGTTTGAGTGTCGTTTTACGAGTGTTAAATTAGAAAAGTCGCCGGCTTTGATGTTCAAAGGAATGGAAGGTAGTACGTTGGGCGTGTGGGCCGCGCATGGAGAGGGAAGAGCTTTTTTTCCTGATGAGGATGTTTTTGATTCTGTAATGAAGTCGAACTTGGCGCCTGTAAGATATTGTGATGATGATGGAAATCCTACAGAGATGTATCCATTTAATATGAATGGTTCTCCTTTAGGTGTGGGTGCGATTTGTTCCCCAGATGGGAGGCATCTGGCTATGATGCCTCATCCAGAGAGGTGCTTTTTGATGTGGCAGTATCCATGGTATCCCAAGAGTTGGAACGTGGATAAGAAGGGCCCGAGTCCGTGGTTACGTATGTTCCAAAATGCGAGGGAATGGTGTTCATGAATGATTAATGAGGTTAGTTTTCTATTTATTTTTAAGCTGCATGTTTTTTCTTGGAGTGCCCTTTTAAGATTTTAGTTGTGGGATGAACATATCCGCTAGGTACCAATCACAGGGTTCTTTTATCACCTTGTACTGCAAGCCTGTAAGGGATAATGGCCTTTCATTTTTATTGGGCGAGTAGCCTTTGACAATGAATTGCTATATTTGGCATCATGCATTATACCAAAATTATTGATTTTATGTCCATTTCTATGATATTTGATAATTAAGCACTATCAATTAAGAGACGCAGTATCAGAGTCTATGTTCTGATGTTTGTAAGTGAAAATCTGAATCTCTTGGTTTTCACGATCAATTTATTGATACGTTGGTGTGTTGTGTTCTAACCATATAGTTACCCTCTCTCTCTCTCTCATTCTCCCTCCTTCCCTCCCCCGCTCGAGAGAGAGAGAGAGAGAGAGAGAGAGAGAGAGAGAGAGAGAGAGAGAGAGAGAGAGAGAGAGAGAGAGAGGGAGGGAGGGAGGGAGGGAGGGAGTAAACAAAAAGAAATGGGTGATAAAATAATCTGGTATTAACAGATTACAAGAATTACTGCTATTTCGAAGGTGCGAGTGGTATCTAATAACAATTTTTGAGCGATAGGAGCTTTTCTCAGTATTTCTTCTATAATTGAGGTTGACATGCTTCAGTGACTTTTAATTTACATAATAAATGCAATTGTAGAAGCTGCAGGAGTCCACTTTTTTCTTCTACACACCACATGTCAATTGAGTTGAAAACCCATTTTGGTGTCTGGTCTTTGGCCTGGATGGACACAAAAAATGTAGGCTCATGTTTTTTAGGAAATATTCTTTTTGACTTTATATTAAAACCATATATTTTTACCTAGCGGAGCATATAATTCAATTATGAATATTAGGAACTCTAGGAGGCATATTCTTTGGCAGGAAATGAAATGGAATCCCACTGTTGGCTACGGCTGCATGTCCTGCATTCAGCAACCTCAGAAATACCACGTTTTAAGGCAATGCTAGTAGGCTCTTTGTTGACATCATTGGAGTACTCATCAGGGAAGAATGCGGACTAGTAACGGCTTTGAGTTGATTCTATTGTTGACTGACAAGTTGTTGCTTATTGGATATATTTACTTCCCATTTTCCACAAATGTGTTCCCAGTTAGTTGTACTTCTTTAATTTCAGTTCAAACACATTTGTGGAAATACCAACCTAATTTATAAGGAAAAAGAGTAAAATCCATATGTTCGTTCGTTTGTTTCCAGTAAAACACATTTGTGGACAAAGTAACCTAATTTATACTTGTTTGTGATTTTATTAGTGAAAAATCAAATAGAATTGAGGTTTCCCCCTCAACACACTGATATTTTAGTAATTTAAAATTTATAATTTTGTGCTCTTTTAATATTTTATATCCATATGATGAGAGTTTCATGAGATTTTTAGATTTTTTTTTAATTTTTAATCGAGGCTTTTGCCTCAGTGTGTCTGTAAGTCTGGCTCGTTTGACCAAAACACCTCGAACTTGCATCGCTCCTTTTATAATATTGCTCTGTGTTGTAAACTGTGGCAGACATTAGGCAAATGTGAAATATGGCGTAAAATAGAAGTCTCACTAACAAAAAAACGGGCAGGAATAATGAAACAAATGTTCTTCAAATGCACCTCATTTCTAAATTTATAGGATGGGTGAAAGGTACGTTGATGAACACACAAATAGAGTCTATCAATGTGGTCGGTTAAATTATTGGATTTGAGTTGAGTGAAACTGTGGTTTGGCATCTAGTCGGGGCTTGGTGGAATTAGATGGGTTATAACTAAAACTAGGTGGATGCAATTGAAAGAAAAAATAGATAACCAGTAGTTATATTCGATTATTATATCATGGACTAGGTCCACCATATAAGTTCGATCAGACCAATAGGTACCTTACAAAGATCGACCAATAGGTACCTTACAAAGATAAGTGTAAATAGCTGTATCACAATGTATTTATACGTGTCAACAATTATGGTTCATCAATTGAAAATTTGAAGTATTATCATATAAAAATATATATCAGTATAAATGTAGTTTACATTAGGGGTGAGCATGGGTCGGTTTGGGTCGGTTTTAGGCTAAAACCGAACCCAAACCGACAAACTTCGGTTTCCAAAAAATCAAACCGAAACCGAAACCAACCCAATGGGTTCGGTTTCTCGGTTTCTCGGTTTTTTACGGGTCGGTTTCGGGTTTAAACCCAACCAACCCGATTTTTGTCTATTCTTCAAAAAAATTAAAATGTGCATTGGATAGGAATCGAACCTGGGATCAATGCGCGAACTACTAGCATCCTAACCACCAGACCAAGACACTGTTTTTGTCTATTCTACATAATGCATATATACATATAAAATTTACGAAATATATATATATATATATATTAAATGATATCGGTTCGGTTCGGTTTTAATGGTTCGGTTTCTAGTGTATAAACCGAAACCGAAACCGAGTTTTCGGTTTTTAAAAATTCTAAACCCAAACCAATGGTTTTGATTTGGTTTCGGTTTTTCGGTTTCGGTTTCGTCGGTTTTTTTTCGGTTTTTCGGTTTCCCGGTTCGGTTTTGCTCACCCCTAGTTTACATGACAGATAAAAACAGTACTTTTGGACTATGATACTTTCTCCAATTTTAGTGCATCCTTCCTCTTTTTTTTCTTTCTAATTTTAGCATGCATGTTCCTAAAATAGATATTTTACTACTCTACACTTCTTATTTACACTCCAACCTACACTTATTTAGTGTAGGTTGCCATTGGGGCTCCCGCGGAAAATCCTTGATTTCAGCCCAATTAACATAATTAAACCTAAATGCAACCCAGTTAACCCACCCTCATTGACTGAACCAATATACTACTCTAAATAATTCCACTCCCCCCAAATCATTTCACACTCGTTTTTGTTTCTCCAGGACACATTTGTCCGGTCTACATCTATTAAGAACTCTCGAATCTCATCTCTCTAAGATCCCTAATTGATAGGATAAACACTCGTCATGACCGAGTCCTCTTTGCATGAGATTTTCGGCACGAGTTTGATGAGTTAAATTTCCCCCTCCATCTCGAAAAAAATCCAGTGCCTAAATCTGTTGTTTTCGACATCGCGGCACATGAATTTGTTGTTTTCGACACTTTGGCGCCCGAACTGTTGTTTTGACACTTTGGCACCTGAATATGTTATGTTCGACACTGTGGTGCCTGATTATGTTCTCGATATTATGGTGCCTGATCCTGACATGGGATTAGAAGTATTGGATGATTTTGATATAGTTTTTGGTTCTTTCTGTTGGCCACATATATGTCAGCTAAGTTTCTAGTGGACATACATGCTTGTGGTGTCCAGCCATTTTACGACTCCTGGAGAGGTCTTCCCTGATATCCCTCCGTTGCTGCACATTTATATGTTATAAGGGTTATTTAGTGGGATATGATAAAAAAATATCAAAGTTCCCATCGGCCCAAATCGTCAAGGCTTTTGTGTCATCATTTGGAACTAATTATGCTACCAAAAAACAAATCATGCAGTGTGAGCTTCTTTCCATTTGAAATCAAGAGACAATGAAGCTATTCCTTATGTTAACTCTATAAGGTATATTAATGCTGCGACTGGAGGAGAGCTGGTGGACTGGACCATGGCTACTATCATCAGCAAGCTTAACGTTACAGCTTCATGGACCGACATCTAAAGAGCAATGAGCTCCCTCTGGTGACGGGAGATGTAGTTATTTCCTTTCATGGATAACAAAGCAATCATATAGGCGAACAACACGACAGAGACTAGATCACTTGCATAAAAACAGAGATGGTTTCTCCATAATAGGATAGTCATCAGGGTTGATAGATGGGATCAAAATGCAACAGAGTGGGAGGTGCTTTCGATTGCAGAAACTGTTGGATCAACATATATGACCTACCTTTTAATTTGTGGAACAAAGATACTTTTAATTTGTGGAACAAAGATACTTCCCATATTATTGGGAACAGTTGTAGCGGTCTTTTGCATGTTGGTGAGAGAACCACATTTTTTCAAGAATTGCAATACACTTGCATTAAGGTGTGAAAGGCATGAAGAATGGGTTGTTGGCTTAGGTTCTGAAAATTTAATATAGAAGGTGCAAATTGTGAATTGTTTCTATATTTTGGGAAATCATTAGAGGCATATCATTCAGAGGGGTGCGTTGGCGGAACCCCAGTGTGGAGAGACCAAGAGCGGCGATGGTTTGGGACAGTCCAATGTTCAAAGGACAAATATCTATTAGGAATATGCCCCTGAATGCCATTCAGAGGATGCGAAAGTGAGAGCATTGTATTGTAATTATGAATATTAAATTAAACATTTATTTTTTCTATATTATTATATATCATAGGCATTGTGATTTGGTATATAAATAATAGTCCTTCAATTTGAGAGCAAACATTTCACTCCTTATGGACATAAGAAGACGGGCACTGGAAGTGTTAGGGCTCGAATGCTTAATTGGTTCGCAAGTCGATAAAATTTAACTGGGCAGTAAGTTTATAAAAGACTTGTATAACGTGTATTTTGACATGTACAGTGATTGTCTTCACTAATGGTTACTGCTACACACATTATAGGTATGCTAATGAGATTAGTATACTTGAACACGATTCACTTCGATTCGGTCACATGGATATCACTCATGGATTGTTAATGACTGAATCGAAAGGTTGTGATAGGTATACGTGGACTTTTAACTTGAGGTTTCAGTAAGAGATGCGCTTGTGACATTAAGTTAGTCATTCGAGTAGTTCGATCCAATCACAGGTTGGTGGGGTCAACCTTGAAATGCAACTTAGTGGACAAATAGCAGTATCTTACTGAACACGATTCACCTCGATTCGGTCACATGGATATCACTCATGGATTGTCAATGACTGAATCGAAAGGTTGTGATAGGTATACGCGGATTTTTAACTTGAGGTTTCAGTAAGAGATGCGCTTGTGACATTAAGTTAGTCATTCGAGTAGTTCGATCCAATCACAGGTTGGTGGGGTCAACCTCGAAATGCAACTTAGTGGACAAGTAACAGTCTCTACTGAATACCAAGATAGAATTATTTCTCCTGCAAGTGAGCAGGTAAATGTCCTATGCAGTTAATGGTAAATGAGATCATAAGTCTTTGGCCAAAGTATTTAGAGCTAGTTGTATTTGATACAAAAGCTCGGTGATCTCGATTTGTATTAACAAAATGCATAGAGTCAAGTTTCAGTAGAGTTTGACTTTACCGTGACTCTAATACTTGACTGGGACGTATGATTGAAGGGTTTATACGTATACAACATTCACGATACAATGGTTTTGGAATGATCCGATCATTCGTTCTTAGTTGGGTTATGGTACAGAGCATTAGACTGACTAAGTATTACCCGTACTCATTGGTTTCTCCCATTGCCGGCTAAGACGGACATATGGAGTCGCGCATAAGGATATTTGATAGATAAAATATGTATTTAATATCTCTTCATTAATATTGGATATTGTATATCTAATTTGATGTATTTGATAAATCATTGCGGTTTTGTAAATTGAAATTAATTACTGGGTGATTAATTTAATTAATAATTATTTCTTTGAAATATATTATGATAATTTGTATTTGATAAAATTAATTAATTGGATTAATTAATTAAGTGTAAATACATTTGAGATAAAACAAAGTATTTAACGGAGTAAACACGCAAACGTCCGGTACACACTGAGTGACTCGGCTTGTTTTATCACCAACAACTCGTGGGCCGCCCCCTCTCATGCTTCAAAGTGAGCATGTGTAGTGTGAGGTGTGTAAGACATATTATATAAGAATAAGGACAAATGAATGAGATATCTTATCTCATCATTTGATCTCATGTTGATATATATAATGAGTAAGTCTTTCACATTATTTTCTAGAGTTGAAACACACACACACACCATATTGGCCGTGAGCTATATTGAAGGGAGATGAAGAAAATTTTCATTATGTTCACAATAGAGAGAAAGAAAAGGAAGAACAGAAGAGAAGAAAAATACTATATCAATTCCTAGCTGTGTTCTTCGAGAACGAATTGATATATAATATTTCCGATCAGTATCCGACGCGTGATAAAGTAAAGACACTCGACATATTCGGTATTTGATCATTCATCAAGTTTGAACGAATTGGATTCGTGTACGTGTTGGTGACTGGAAAAAGTTAGGCTCGACTTTCTCCTTCAAGAAGATATTATCAAAGGTCTATGAGGGTATGACTTTTTAATTTTACCTTCGTCTATTTATATTCATTTATGCGATTCTTGATCGATCCGCTTTAGGGGTTTGATTTTTTATACGATTAGACCGATTATTTTTTTGCTACGTAACTCGATTTTAATCACATAACCCAACAGTGGTATCAGAGCGAGGTCTATGCGATCGTATATTCAATATTTTCATTTGGAATGCTTGGTTGTATGTTTTTATTATTTAGAATCACAATTGTTTTAATTGTTAATGTTTAATTGTTCATCTAAAAATATATTTTTCATGATTTTATGTTATAATATAAATCAATTTTCTTTTGAAAAATTAATTTATATGTGTAATATAAAAATTAGAAAAATATTATCTTTGGAGTCGGGGCGAAAAGACGAGCCAGAAAAGTGGCCGGACCTGACTCGAATTTCTGGAATTGCTCGTGACAAGCTACTTGCCGAGAGAGCGGCGGCGACCAACTTGCCAACTCGGTCGAGGTTAGGCGGCCTGCTGGCCGTGGGCTTGGCAGACTCGTGTTTTCCGACCTTTTGTTTTTATATTTCGTTCGGTAAATTAATTTTCCGTAAATTAAATTGGATTTAATTTGACCGAAATATAATTATGGTAATTTTACTTTTAAGGAAATTAATTTAATGAAATATTTATTTCATCCGGAGCAAATTAATATTAACACTTGTGTGAATTAATTGGATTAATTCTAATAGGTGAATTAATTTGTGTTGATTAAATTAATATTTAGATTAATTTTTTTTGCCATTATTATAATGTAATTGCTGCATTATTATTTGAATGATGATGTAGTTCATATACTTAGTTTATTGAATCTTTATTCGATGGGTTTGCTGTTTTGAGCCAATTTATTTTTGTTAGTAAATTTAAATAAGATGTACATTTTATCAATATAATAAATTAGCTATGACGGAGGGTTGATGACGAACCTTCATGAAGACAAAGATTCAAGACTTGTAATTAGATTACTTGTATTTTTATCGAGTTGATTATGACTCGATACTTAGGAACGGTCCATGAAATGCATGTTGTTACATTTAGGTTGTGTATGTTTTCATATTGTATGACAAACAAACAAACCGACAAACCGCGCAAATGGATTAATGTGCAAAGTGTAACATATAATGACGTTATACTCCCACCTACAAATACTATGTTATAAAGGTTACGAGGTTTCGTACCCTCCATCAAACTCATGAAAAATTGAAATCTAAATCGAAATATTATTCTTTCGAGTATGTCGGGGTATATTTTGGGGAAGTTATTAAGTCCTAGAGTGCATTAGATGCATTTGGTTGTGACAAATCAAACCCTTAGAAACTACATGGGTTGTCGGGTGAGATTCAATTGCCAGACTAATAGGAGTTGACAGTTTAAACTTAGATAGTTTAGCGAGCCATAGAAACCGTCTGGGTGGAGGGCAAGTGAACTAGGGTAAAAGAAGATCGAATCATCCATTAGATGGGTTGGTGTTAGACACCACTTTATAAAGAATGATAGAATAGAAACCGAATGAGTTGCCCTCTATTAAACTTTGTAAAGAAATCGATCACCACTATGAAGTCAACCATGACTTCCGGATTTCACATGGGAGTGTGTAAATGTCGATAAAATAGTGGGAGTCGAGTTATGAATAAAGAAAGTCCTATTCTTGACTCGGATCATAATTAAACAATCACTAACGAATCTTATATTGTTCTCTGCAATTAACAAACATCTCACAAAATGACAATGAACCCACTCACAATATTGCTTGAAAAGAACAATCTAACTGGACCCAACTTTGTGAACTGGCTCCGGAATCTAAGGATAGTTCTCAGTATTGAGATGTTGGGATACGTCTTGGAGGCGGACATCCCACCGGCTCCTGTAAGGACCAGGGGAAATCAGGAAGAAGCTGATGCCCATGAGAAATGGATTAAAGATGATGTTAGGGTCCGTGGTTTCATGATGACCTCTATGAACAATGAGCTTCAGAGTGCCCATGAGCACATCTAACTGAACTTTATGGGATGCACAGTCGAGCTGCTCGGTACGAGATATCGAAACAGTTGTTTAATGCTCGAATGAAGGAAGGGGAGAAAGTTGGGGACAACGTCCTCAAAATGATATCTATGATCGAGAGATTGGAGGCTCTTTATTTTAGTATGCATGTTTCTCTCCAGACTGTCCTCATTCTTCAATTACTTCCTGACTCCTCTCAATTTGTCATGAACTACAACTGCAATGAGATTGCGTGTAATTTAGCTCGGCTAATGAAAAAACTGAGTACGACACAATCCCAGATGAAGACTAGGCCGAAGGAGGTTGCTCTTGTAATTTCTTCTGGGTCTTGGAGGTCCAAGAACAATAAGAAGAAAGGAAAGAAGTAGTTCAAGTCAAAAGGTGGGGTACAAATAGATAAGGGCAAAGCCCCAATGGTTCAAAAGAGCAACGAGGCCAAGGAAACAGACGTATGCCTCAACTGCGGTGAGCTAGGCCACTGGAGGAGGTACTGTCCAAACTTAGCCGAAATACGGCTTCAGGTACGGAACTACTAGTTTTGGAAATAAATTGTTGTCACTGTATATTATACTTCTTGGATACTTGATTCTGGTGCGAGTTCTCACATTTGGATAATGAATCAGGATCTAAAACAAAGTAGGAAGCTGGATTCAGAGGAGGTGATGGTCACCGTCGGAAGTGGACACAGTGTCGAGGCTTCTGATATTGGATCCCTTATCTTGAATTTAGACTCTGGTTTCATTCTTATTTTAGATGATGTACTTGTATTGCCCAAGGGGCATAAAAACATTATATCAATTCCGGTCATGGACCGAAAAGGATTTCACTTCATTATAGGAGATGGGTCCTGTCGAATTTATTTCAGAAATAAATTGATTGGTACTGCTACATTATTAAATGGTTTATACCATTTGAATTTAAAGAATAAAACAACTGTGAACACTATAACTAGGAAGTGTGGTAGGGATGAAACAAACCAAACACTTAAGTGACATCTTAGACTTGGTCATGTTGGTCAGACCAAGGTTTATAAAATGGAGAAAGATGGGCTTACAGGTCCATTAGGATCAGATCCCTATCCAACTTGTGAATCTTGCCTTCAAGGTAAAATGGCTAAGTTACCCTTCACAGGGACTTTTGAAAGAGCTGCCGAAAAACTTGAATTGACCCATATCGATGTTTGTGGCCCTTTTGAAGTGGCACGAGATGGCTTTCAGTATTTCATTACATTCACTGATGACCACACTATGTATGGATTCGTGTACTTAATGAAATATAAATCTGAAGCTTTCGATATTCAAGAATTTAAAGCCTTAGTTGAAAACCAAACAGGTAACCGTTTTAAGACTCTTCGGCCAGACCGAGCTGGTGAGTACATGAGTACCGAATTTGATGAGTTCTTAAAAGAACTAGGAAAAAGTGTTACAATTCACTCCTCCAGCTACTCCATAATTAAATGGTGTATCAGAAAGAAGGAACTAAACCTTGTTGGACATGGTTCGCTCCATGCTTAACTATACTGATCTACCGATTTATCTGTGGGGTCATGTGCTCCTTAATGCTGCACATATCTTGAAAGATGTCATTCCAAATCCGTTCCTAAGACTCCACATGAGATGTGGAGAGGTAGGAAACCAAGTCTTAATCAAATTAGGATTTGGGGATGCCCTGCTTATGTCGAGAAGACTAAAGTAGCGAAATTGGAAGCTAGGTCTGTGAATTTTCAAAGGATATCCAGGGGATTCCATGGGATATCTATTCTACATGCACGAAGATCATATGATCATTGTTGCTTTACAAGCACACTTCTTGGAAGATGAGTTCATTCAGGAAGGAGGCGTGAGTAAAAATATTTCTTTGGAAGAAATAAAAGAAACACCAAATGAGACACATTTGCAGGATATAAGAACCAAACCTTCTGAAATACAAACACAACCTCGCAAGTCTACTAGAATTTCTCAATTACCTGAGAGGTATGGCTATCTGCATCAAGAGAAAATCGGTGTCCATGAGATGACAAAAAGTAATCAAGAGAATGATCCTTCTACATACGACCAAGTGATGGTAGATGTTGACTCCGCAAAGTGGAAAGAAGCTATGGAAGTTGAGATAGACTCAATGCATGCTAATCAGGTCTGGACTTTAGTAGATCGTCCAAAGGGCATGATGCTTATTGGAAATAAATGGATCTATAAGAGAAAGACTGGTGGAGATGGCAATGTTGATACCTATAAGGCCAGACTTGTGGCAAAGGGTTACTCCCAAAGAGAAGGAATCGATTACTTCAAGACCTTCTCGCCTGTAGCCATGATTTGGTCTATTCACATGATTCTTGACATAGCATCCCACTTAGATTATGAAATATGGCAAATGGATGTAATAACGACATTTCTAAATGGATTCCTCGAGGAGGGATTTACATGGAACAACCTAAGGGATTCATATATGAAACCAATATTTATAAAGTATGCAAACTTCAGCATGCCATTTATGGACTGAAGCAAGCTTTGTGAAATTGGAATCTTCATTTTAACAAGACAGTCAAAGAGTTTGATTTTTTCAAAACGAATGAGGAGCCCTTTATTTACAAGAAGGTTACCGGGAGCAAAATTGCGTTCTTAATACTATATGTGGATGACATTCTACTTATGGAAAACGACGTAAGAATGCTCAGTTCTGTGAAAACTTGGCTTTCTAAAGAGTTCTCAATGAAAGACTCGGGAGAAGCTACCCATATTCTGGGTATTCGTCTCTACCGGGAAAAGAATATAGGTCTTTCCCAAGCTCTCTATATAAAGATATCCTAAAGCGACCTAGGATGAAAGATTCTAAAAGAGGGTTCCTACCTATGTGACATGGCATAAAACTTTCCTTAGAGATGTATCCTCAAAGTTAGGAATACAGAAAGTAAATGAGTAAGGTACCCTATGCTTTGGCAGTTGGTAGCCTCATATACAGTATGATTTGCACTAGACCAGACATAACCTATCCTGTGCGCGTAGTAAGTCGGTTTCAGTCAAATCCAGGACAGGAACATTGGACTGCTGTAAAGAATATTCTTAAGTACCTGAAATGGACTAAAGACTTGGTTCTTACATTTGGAGAACTAAATGTGGAGGGTTATACAGACACAGATTTTTCGGGAGACATGGATGCAAAGATGTCCACTCCAGGGTATATCTTTACTCTGAATGGTGGAGCAGTGTCTTGGAGTAGTTCGATCCAATCACTGATTGGTGGGGTCAACCTCGAAATGCAACTTAGTGGGTAAGTAGCAGCCTTTACTGAATTCTTTCTTCTGTAAGTGAGCAGGTAAATGTCCTATGCGGTTAATGACTAATGAGATCATAAGTCTTTGGCCAAAGCATTTAGAGATAGTTATATTTGATAAACGAAAGCTCGGCGATCTCGGCTTGCATTAAAAAAATGCATAGAGTCAAGTTACAATAGGGTTTGACTTTACCGTGACCCTAATACTTGATCGGGATATATGATTGAAGGGTTTATACGTATACAACATTCACGACATAATGGTTTCGGAATATCCGATCATTCGTTCTTAGTTGGGTTACGGTACAGAGCACTAGACTGGCTAAGTGTTACCCGTACTCTTTGGTTCCTCCCATTGCCGACTAAGACGAACCTATCGAGTCGCGCACAAGGATATTTGAATGATAAAATATGTATTTAATATCTCTTCATTAATATTGAATATTGTATATCTAATTTGATTTATTTGATAAATCATTGCGGTCTTGTGAATTGAAATTAATTACTGAGTGATTAGTTTAATTCATAAATAATTATTTCTTGGAAATATATTATTATAATTTTTTATTTGATAAAATTAGTTAACTGGATTAATTAATTAAGTATAAATACATTTGAGATAAAACAAAGTGTACTCAACAGAGTAAATACGTGAACGTCCGGTACACGAAGCGAGTGGCTCGGCTCGTTTTCTCACCAACAACTAGTGGGCCACCCCCTCTCATGCTTAGAAGTGAGCATGTGTGGTGTGAGATGTGTAAGACATATTATATAAGAATAAGGACAAATGGATGAGATATCTTATCTCATCATTTGATCTCATTTTGATATATATATAATGAGTAAGTTTTTCACATTATTTTCAAGAGTTGAAACACACACACACACACACACTTGTTAGGAATATTAGTTTAGATTTTGATGATATCATCCCTGTATTCATGATTGTTTCAAATGTAAGTACTTGGCATTGTAAAGAGGAACCAAACGAGTATCTTCTATAAGCCTTAAAAGTTAGGCTAAGTATTAATCAGTTAGAAAATCGGCTAAGTATAGAACTGTCAAAATATCAGATAAGTTTTCAGATGAGTTCATTATCAGGCGAGTTTTGGTCAACAGAAATATCAGACGAGGTTTGACCAAAACACAGCTACAGCGGAGTTCTGAAGAAGGCAGTATATGTAACACCCCCAAATTCTATTGGGTTATTACAGTGCCGTGGACCCCACGCCAGGAGATCCACCAGGCGAATATGACTAAAATACATTAAATTAACCAACAAGGAAAATCATAGTCCCTACCATGATATCCGACACAATATTACGAGGAGGAATTTTAACGACAATGATGGGCCTACATGACCAAAAATGAAAATACAACTACACCCACGAGCCTCGCTCGGGTAATACATGTAACACCCCCAATCCGCTCAGGGATATTACACGCCGTAGAACCCTTCCTCAAGGATCTACCAGGCTGGTAACAACATATAACAACTCAACCATGCCTTTAAGGCTAAAATGACTCAGTAGACTGATTTGGTCTTTCAATAAATACATACAACTCAAATACAAATCATGCCCACGCAGGGGTCAAAATACAACCACACCCGTACAACGGGAAAAATATAGCAGCGGAAAATAAAGTACAACTGAACCAATAAACAATATACGGTTCCTCATGTGATTAGTATCGATCATATTTCATCATCCTTCGTGCCGACCCTTTGTTATGCTCCAAAACCTGAATGCAAAAATAGACATCCACCCCCCGAATACTCGGGGGTTAGCAAAACTCCACTGTTTTGCTAGTGCAAGAACAAAGTGCAAATACGAGCCATATAATTCACATTCCACGAATAACAATAACCAGGAATACTCAAAGATCCACACGAAACGAAAAGTACTTCCCGAGGCAAGAGTTTGAGAAAACATTATGCCATCGATTGTTTAATAGAAAACAATTTAGGATTATCAAATCCTACTTTTCAAAACCCAAAAGACGAAAGGGGTCACCGCCCCAAATGTTTACTTTCCGTAAAAATGACCTTTACAAAACCGTTGGGATTTTAGCCTCAAATCCGTAAAATGACCTTTACCAAACCGTTGGGATTTTAGCCCCAATCTCATCAACTCACAATACACGAGAACGACAACAAGGTTCGTCTTCCAACATCAAAATCCACAATTAAAGGATTTAACACAAACAACAAAATACTCTAGTGCCATCCTAGCCAAGTAAGCCAAACGAACAACTTGCCTCTTACACACTTAGTCGATGCATGCAATCATGAAAACCGTTCAAAAGCACTCATTTCCGGAAATGCCATAATCAAATCACATTTGCAAAATGCACCACAATTAACTGTCGATCCACGTCTCTGTGGACCCCTACCGAGACCCCGTTGGATCTAACCCGTAGTGGTTAAAAGCAAGCTCGTCGATCCACGTCTCTTGTGGACCCCTACCGAGACCCCGTCGGATCTAACCCGTAGTGAGCATACACACACACGTTACTCATGCAATACTAATATGCTAAGAATGTAAGTTCATTAAGAATACTTACTAGAGATGGCCACTAATCCGACACCATTATCAAACTCTTCAAAACACAATAACACGATTAAATACGGAATACACGATTCCATAACTTTAAACAACAGGAGTATCATCATCAAAGCCTTCACGTTCAAAATGATCAAATTATAAACAATTCCCAAAACACACCGTTCACGAAACACACACGCGTTTTGAAAGAGAGCCTTTAACGAGGCTAACCCGAAATCTTTTGAAACTTCATTTCAAACAACCAAACAAACACACCAAGACAATCACCGATCATCATATCCACAAAATAAGAAATGTATGAGCAAGGTACTTGCCTCGAATAAGAACAACGCGGAGAATCGATCGAAGTAGGTTGGGACGAACCAACTACCAACCCACCGACTTCACCGAACGCCAACACGCGATAATAAACTACGAAGGACAATAACAACAATGAAAATGAATTCCATAGCACGACTTAAAGCCGTTGAATTCAAAGAACGAATGACGAAAGTTCGAGTGTTTTCCCCAAAACGGCCAAGAACACGATTCGTCCCGACAAAACACGAAAACGGAATTCCAAGTTGAAATATGGATATACAATCCATAGAATGTGTTTAACAATATCATTTAACCACAATCGATCCATCAAGAACGAATGAAAAACGAGATCGAGAACAAATCCCCTAAAAAGTCGATTCGAAGGAAATCAAGAAATATACTTCCATTCGACGAAGAACAATGGATTAAATGATGTTAAACACAAGAATACTACCAAGATTAATCATACCCATCATGAATTAATCAACAACACGGAACGAATCGGACAAAAATGCAATAACCCCCAAATTCACGAAATTAGGGTTCTAAAGTGAGATTACCTTGATTCGCTGGATCATAGGATAATAACGGATTATTAATCGATGATATGAGCTAAAAAACTTCATGGATTTATTGTTAAACAACATGGCTTCGTCAGCTCCGAAGCTCCAGCCGCGGATCGAAAAGAAAGGAAATGAAAAACGAGTGAGAATGAGGCTGCTCTGCCACATTTATACTGGGCCGGACTAGCGCACGCTAGGCGGCCGAGCTAGCGTGCGCTTCTCGGCCCGAGCCGCAATCGATGACCTTACGGACTAAGCGCTCGGCGGTAGCGTCGCGACCTTCCGGCCGTGGCGTGCGCTATCTGCCGGCCGTAGCGTCTGTGACGTCAAGCGATAGTGTGTGCTACACCTGCTATCTACCCGAGTCGAGAACCTCGAGAACCCCTCTGCCCGGACCGATAAGCGTCGTTGGGCGCCGATAAGCGTGCGCTACACCCGGTTAGCGCGCGCGGCGTTGGCCGTGGCGTGCGCTCGCCGGTTCTGCCGTGCTTGCCGGCGATTGCCCAACACTTCAGCCGTGCCGGCCGCACTGTCCGGCGGTGCTCGGCGTCGAGATCCGGCGACTCGATTTAAGCGTCACGGGCGAACACGGCGAAAAGTTCGCGGACAACATCATCGACTGAAATGAAAACATAATACAATAATTAATCATACGCGACCAAGAAAGCGGTCGTGACAACAATTACGAATACGGATACCGTAACTTTTAAGAAATTACAAAATGGCCCAAACGCAGGAAATCACGATACGTGATCGAATAACCAAACCGAAGTTCACAACACGTCTAACAAAGTTAAAGCGGACTTACAGAAACTTCGAAATGATTTGAGCGAGATTCGCAAGAATCGAACTCAAGTGCGGAAAAGTCGCTAAAAAGCACGGAACTCAACAAAACAACACCAAAACGAACTCGGATGACAAAAAGTGCAGAATTAATCATTCTCGGAATGACGAAACGGTCATGAGCGAGCCGTCAAAACGGACTTCCGCCGAAAAAATAAAAATTTATCGGAAATCGAAATTACGGGTTTTACATTCTACCCTCTTTAAAAGAAGTTTCGTCCCGAAACTTAAAATAAGTAGGGAGAAGCAATATCCCCTTCCAGGAAAACTCGACCAGATACACAAAAACCGAAAACTCGCGCCCGACGGCAAAACGCTGCAAGAAACGCAAAGAGACATACGACGTGAAAATACGCTCCACGGCGACTAACACAACGCCACCGGTAGAGACATAATAAAATCAATAAGTGACAAGCGTCATCAAACAGACAATACAATCGAGTCGATTATCCGAACAATCACAAAACACAACGAATGAAAATCAAGAGGATTGACCAACCCAACGGTACATCAATCAAAACGCGAGCCAACCGCTGAACAAATACGGAATTCCACCGCCCAAGGGTTGGAAGATCGAAAACGAGACTAACTTCCCGAACTTAAGGGAATTATGAAGGAGCCTGAAAGCTCAACAATCACGAAACGAGAACAAAAACCGAACAAACAAACGATCGAGACAACAAAAATCGAACAATCATGTCCGAAACACGAAGGATAATAAAATCCAAACAACAACTCCCAGGATGATCTGGTGAGAACAACAAGACATGAATTCCCATAAGATCCACAGGAAAGGGAATAGCGATTGAAAAGTCACAACGACAAACGAGTTATCCCGAAACAATACCACCCTCGTTCGATCAACAAAAGCAAGGGATAGGGAAAGTTCAGAAAATGTTAACGAGCATAAATGAATCGACAGAGTTGAAAACACAGGAGTTTTAAATCCGATCCACTTCGAATAAAAGAACTAATAGAACCAAATGATGTCACTTCCGAACAAGGTTCACAAGAATCGAACCGAACTCGAAAAAGTCACAGCGATAACCAGATCAACCCACAACAAGATCACAGTTCGTTCGGATGATGAAACCGAAATACAGAACAAGTTCATAAAGTATCAACGAACATGAGCGAATCGATAGACTGGAGAAAGAGAAAATACAGAAGTCAAAATAGTACGGGTATTACCTTCGACCTCGTCTACGAAATTCACAAAAACAGGAGCAAGGTAACAAGACATTAAACAACCGACACATAACGGAATGATCACCGATGCACACGGTCATACCAAACCAAGCTCTAACAGCTCGCACATGCGCGACAATGCAGAAATCACCACGAGGCGACAATATTCAATACCAACATCCCACCTCTCACAGAGGGCTAACACAACAAATGTGTGGAAAACGACTCAACGCTCACACCGCCAACTCGATCATACTCGGGAGCAAACATCAAAATGACAATGCGAACATCATACATACATACCCAGCCCTCAAACGGGAATAGATAGGTTTTAAAAACGAAAACCTCATTTTGAAAATAATTTAGAAGAACACCGGTTGATCTTGAGTATCACCTTTCAAAAAAAAAAAAATACAAACATGAAACATCGTTATCGAGACTTTGGAGAACCATTTCACATTAGATAAAAATGAGGACACTTTCTCTTAGTAAAAACTTTCAGAATATTCGACCCTCGGGTCTAAATAAAAGTGTTTCTAAAACATTGAAAATATCTCAAAACATTTTGATCCTCGAGGTAGAAGAATTTGGAAACATATTGGGGCACCTTGGATGTACCACGAGGAAATAATTCATTTTAAAAGTACGTCTCGAAATTTATTTTCTATGATACTCAAGGTTTTCAAAGACAATTCAACGGGCTAGAATGCCCAAAAATTTCAGGTAATTACACAAAACATTATAGCGCCGTGGGTCCCGCGCCGGAACTCACCAGGCTAAAAATCATTTACTACGTCAAAAAGTCCGATGACGGTAATATTTCAAAAACTTACAAAAGCCATTTACAAAATATTAAATACCGTCATAAGAATTTCTCGAAAACGATCAAGGCCATAATGCCACAAACTCGGTTAAGGGAATCAGTTTTTGAAATAGAACTCAGTCGGTAAAATACCGAAAGCCATTACAAAAGAACTCACACAGCGGATAAAAAAAATAAAGTCAAACATGCACAACCCAACAATACTACTCCTCATATGAACGAAATATGAGAGTCAAATAACCGCATATCAAGAAATCAAAATCCATAAGAGGATTCCGTCACTTAACAATTAATCATAAAAATAGCTCGTGTCACACGAGGCACAACACAAAGAAGGGAGACTTACATCCACAGGTCGCACGAAGATGATGATCGCCCCACGATACTAATCACGACCAACAAACTCAGACGCGTGTCGCGACACGACTGAGTCAGATAAAATCCGACGAAACAAGACTTAAACAACAGGACTTGACCCGACAGCCTAGGTTTCCTCAACCTAAGCTCCGATACCATTACTGCAACACCCCCAATCCGCTCAGGGATATTACACGCCGTAGAACCCTTCCTCAAGGATCTACCAGGCTGGTAACAACATATAACAACTCAACCATGCCTTTAAGGCTAAAATGACTCAGTAGACCGATTTGGTCTTTCAATAAATACATACAACTCAAATACAAATCATGCCCACGCAGGGGTCAAAATACAACCACACCCGTACAACGGGAAAAACATAGCAGCGGAAAATAAAGTACAACTGAACCAATAAACAATATACGGTTCCTCATGTGATTAGTATCGATCATCTTTCATCATCCTTCGTGCCGACCCTGTGTTATGCTCCAAAACCTGAATGCAAAAATAGACATCCACCCCTCGAATACTCGGGGGTTAGCAAAACTCCACTGTTTTGCTAGTGCAAGAACAAAGTGCAAATACGAGCCATATAATTCACATTCCACAAATAACAATAACCAGGAATCCTCAAAGATCCAAACGAAACGAAAAGTACTTCCCGAGGCAAGAGTTTGAGAAAACATTTCAAAATCGAAAGATCACAAATCAATGGAAATAATTTATAAAACGGTTTAGAATGCCATCGAGAGTTGTAATAGAAAACAATTTAGGATTATCAAATCCTACTTTCCAAAACCCAAAAGACGAAAGGGGTCACCGCCCCAAAGGTTTACTTTCCGTAAAAATGACATTTACAAAACCGTTGGGATTTTAGCCCCAAATCCGTAAAATGACCTTTACCAAACCGTTGGGATTTTAGCCCCAATCTCATCAACTCACAATACACAAGAACGACAAAAAGGTTCGTCTTCCAACATCAAAATCCACAATTACAGGATTTAACACAAACAACAAAATACTCTAGTGCCATCCTAGCCAAGTAAGCCAAACGAACAACTTACCTCTTACACACTTAGTCGATGCATGCAATCATGAAAACCGTTCAAAAGCACTCATTTCCGGAAATGCCATAATCAAATCACATTTGCAAAATACACCACAATTAACTGTCGATCCACGTCTCTGTGGACCCCTACCGAGACCCCGTCGGATCTAACCCGTAGTGGTTAAAAGCAAGCTCGTCGATCCACGTCTCTTGTGGACCCCTACCGAGACCCCGTCGGATCTAACCCGTAGTTAGCATACACACACACACGTTACTCATGCAATACTAATATGCTAAGAATGTAAGTTCATCAAGAATACTTACTAGAGATGGCCACTAATCCGACACCATTATCAAACTCTTCAAAACACAATAACACGATTAAATACGGAATACAAGATTCCATAAGAACAACGCGGAGAATCGATCGAAGTAGGTTGGGACGAACCGACTACGAACCCGCCGACTCCACCGAACGCCAACACGCGAAAATAAACTACGAAGGACAATAACAACAATGAAAATGAATTCCATAGCACGACTTAAAGCCGTTGAATTCAAAGAACGAATGACGAAAGTTCGAGTGTTTTCCCCAAAACGGCCAAGAACACGATTCGTACCGACAAAACACGAAAACGGAATTCCAAGTTGAAATATCGATATACAATCCATAGAATGTGTTTAACAACATCATTTAACCACAATCGATCCATCAAAAACGAATGAAAAACGAGATCGAGAACAAATTCCCTAAAAAGTCGATTCGATGGAAATCAAGAAATATACTTCCATTCGACGAAGAACAATGGATTAAATGATGTTAAACACAAGAATACTACCAAGATTAATCATACCCATCATGAATTAATCAACAACACGGAACGAATCGGACAAAAATGCAAAACCCCCCAAATTCACGAAATTAGGGTTCTAAAGTGAGATTACCTTGATTCGCTGGATCAAAGGATAATAACGGATGATTAATCGATGATATGAGCTAAAAACCTTCATGGATTTGTTGTTAAAAAACATGGCTTCGTCACCTCCGAAGCTCCAGCCGCGGATCGAAAAGAAAGGAAATGAAAAACGAGTGAGAATGAGGCTGCTCTACCACATTTATACTGGGCCGGACTAGCGCGCGCTAGGCTGCCGAGCTAGCGTCTTCTCGGCCCGACCGCAATCCGATGACCTTACGGACTAGCGCTTTCGGCCAGTAGCGTCGCGATCTTCCGGGTATGGCGTCGCTACCGCGGCCATAGCGTCTTGCGACCTTCCGGTATGGCGTCGCGCTAAATGCCGTAGCGTGTGCAGCCTTCCGGCTGTAACGTGTGCTACCTTCCGGCCGTAGCGTACGCATCGTCCGACAGTAGCGTGCGCTACCTGCCGATCCTACCCGAGTCCAGAACCTCAGAACCCCTCTGCCCAGACCCGATACCGTACGTTGGGCCGCCCGATAGCGTGCGCTACACCTGCCGGTTAGCGCGCGCAGCCTTCCGGCCGTAGCGTGCGCTACGCCGGTTCCTGCCGTGCTTGCCCGGCCAGTGCCCAGCATGTAACACCCCAAACTAGGCGGATATTACAGTGCCGTAGATCCCCAACTGGGACCCACCAGGCAAATGAAAATGAATGAATTACACAAGATAAATGTAGTACCGAACTACATTACAACAATAATTACTCCGATGAGGAGTTTAATTACAACACACCAGGACAATACCGAATACTAGTGTATTTTATATGAAGATAAAATACACAACACTGAATGAAACGGAGTATTCAAATGAAAGTCTGCAGCGGAAAATAAAGGACAATAACATGAATAAGCTGAAGATCGGGGCCCCTACTAGTATCACTAGGACTCCTCGACATCAACATGCTATTCCGTGCGTTTGCCTTGCCATGACACGAAAAAAATCCCCAAACCGGTCGATTACAAAGAACAACAATCCTCAAGAGTTGAAAATACACAATCATGATTATATACGAAGTTATGAAATATCTGTCGAAACATACGCAATCAAACATGCTATATGAACCAACTAACAATGCGGCTCAAAGGAAATGGCACCACACTACGCCCGGGATGGAAATGTGTCCGTGCACAAGCCACCAACGAGTATCGATCGAATACACGTGTGGTCTTGTACCTAATCAGTCTCACGAGACAATATGAATCGTGTGCACAGTCCAATGTGAGGTCACCAACCAACACACGACTATAATGTGCCCGACATGAAAATCCAACACATACCAACGGCACGCCGATATGACCGGAATGCCACGCTATAACAAAAGTGACATCGAAAATGAATAATGACTCACCGAGATAGAATGGTAATGAAATAAATGACAGCTCAATGAAAAGATTGGAACCGTCGTTCCTTATGACTGAAATGATTAATTGATAACAACAAGTTTTGATACGGTTAATATAATGATGAATGAGTTATGATTATGAATGAACAACAACAAAAGGTATGAATATCCTTTTAACCGAGTAAGAATTAACTTACACAATCTACGGTGAAAATTATCCTTCCACGAACAACGTCCTAAATGAAGTGTCGGTCGCACGAACAACCTTAATTCAATACAATTACCAACAATCCGATCAATACACGAATTAAACACGAATATAACGAATTCCAAACGTCGATACGACTAAACCAAGTCTATATAGACATTAAATCAAACACGTTGTGTCCAAACTCCGATTGTTTACAATCAAACCTCAATATACCAATATCAAAATCCCCAAGAAGTGTTTCAAACCAACAAAACATCTCCAATACGATCAATAATCCGTTATGAATATCCAAAAATGTGATTATAACAACAATTAGTCGAAAATCCTCAATTCCAACTCGATTTTCAACGTGTTCTTGAATAATTCCTCAATAATCCAATGAATCCTTATACAAACTCATAATCATATACATATCCCTTCATATAACATGATTATAACGTCGAAACATCATATCTCAACACAAAATCGAAGTCAAAGTGTTGAAGAATTTACCTCTTGAAGATCGACCAATTCGATCCAGGAAAGCGTGTAAAAGCGACTATCCAAGCTTCCCAAATGATTGAAGGTGATGAAAATACACACTCAAATGATAATTGATGAAGAAATCTCTCCCTCAAGTTATTCTCTCTCGGTTGCAGGTGAAGAAGATGGAAAAAATGGAAGAAATGAGCTCAAAATGCTCAAAAATGAATTTATAGGGGTTGACTCGGCGGCCCGGACTCGGCCGTGCCCGCGACACGGTCGCGGCGCGCATCGGCAGCGGGGACTCGGCCGTGTCTGCTTGACACGATCGCGCGGCGCGAAGGGGCCTACCGACAGTGACCCGTCTGCGGCGCTCGGCATTGACTCGGCCGTGTCCCGAACACGGTCGGGCCTGCAGCGTCGCTGCAGCTAATCCGGAAGAGTTCGACTCGGCCGTGCTGAGCGACACGGTCGGGTCTGAGGCGAACACCTCGGCACTTTCCGATCGAGTACGTCACGGGCCGTGTCGGACGACACGGCCGAGTTCGTCCGTGATGATCGCCAAAGCCCGAAAAATGAGCGGTTGAGCTAAAGCGACCATAACTCTCTCGTCGGACTCGATTGACTCACCGTTTGAACCATTGGAAAGCTAACTCGATGCTCTATAATATTGCAAAGATTTAGAATTTTTGGAGTTACCAAAAATTAATGGTGATCTAACAAAGTCGAACTCATATGAGGAAAATTGAAACAATGAACAATAACGATACACAACTCGAAGTTTTTCCGAACGGTGAACACGGTGAACGAACATGATTGATGAATGATTATAATTGAGTGAAAATACACTGAGTGACAATTACAGACTGATAATTACTGAATGAGAATGAATGAATTACAACCGGGTATTACATACTCCCCCCCTTAAAAAGAGTTTCGTCCCCGAAACTAAGGGTCAAACAACTCGGGATAACTCTCCCGCATACTATTCTTGGTTTCCCAAGTGGCCTCTTCGACTCCGTGTCTAGACCACTGAATCTTGACCAAAGGGATCGTCTTATCCCTCAACTGTTTGATTCGCCGCTCCAACACTCGTACAGGACACTCCTCGTACGAATGCTCATCCGCGATCTCGATTTCGTCGAACTGAAGTATGTGACTCGGATCGGCAACATACTTCCGCAACTGAGAGACGTGAAACACATTATGAATCCTGCCTAAAGCCGGAGGTAAAGCCAATCGATAAGCTAACTCGCCTACTCGATCCAAAATTTCAAACGGTCCAATGAATCTTGGACTCAACTTCCCCCATTTTCCGAAACGGAAAATACCTCGACTCTAGGATACCTTGACCAAAACATGGTCACCCGTCTCGAACTCTAGTGGTCGACGACGATTATCTGCATATGATTTCTGTCGACTCTAAGTTGTCAACATACGACTCTTGATCAAAGCTACCTTCTCCCGGGCGGCTATAAGCATATCGGGCTTGGTGCCGATTGATTCTGACAAGTCATCCTAACACAAAGGAGATCGACAACGACGACCGTACAAGGCCTCGTAAGGTGCCATCTTAATGGAGGCATGCCAACTATTATTATACGTGAACTCGATCAGTGGTAGTTGGGCTTCCCAATCGTCCTTCCAATCGAGGACGCATGCCCTCAACATGTCCTCTAATGCCTGCATAGTTCTCTCTGATTGTCCGCCGGACTGAGGATGAAAAGCGATCTTGAGATTAAGCCGAGTTCCCATAGCACGATGAACTGATTTCCAAAATGGGATACTAATCGTCCGTCACGATCGGAAACGATACTCTTAGGAGTACCGTGCGGTCTCACTATCTCCTTGATGAACAATGGGCGATCTCTTGGGACTCCACATATCCTTGATTTCAAGGAAATGAGCTAAATTAGTAAAGCAGTCCGCGATCACTCAGATCGTATTTATGCCACGACGACTCGTCGGCAATTCGTGATGAATTCCATAGAAATGTCTTCCCACTTCCATTCTGGAATAGGGAGCGGTATCAGCATACTCGCCGGTCGCTGATATTCCATCTTGACTTGTTGACAGGTTAAGCATCTCGAAACAAATTCTGCGACTTCTCGCTTCATATTACTCCACCAGTAATTTTGTTTCAAGTCCTTATACATCTTGCTGGACCCCGGATGAACAGAATAAGGGGTAGCATGAGCTTCTCTCGAAATAGAGTTTTTCAACTCGTCATTCGCCGGTACACACATCCGATTCTTAAATCTCAAAAGTCCATCCTCGTGGATCACGAATCCAGGGGCTTTCCCTTGAGCCACATCCTCACGAATGCGCAACAATGCTTGGTCTGAACCCTGATTCTCCCTGATTGCATCCTCAAGAGATGATGAAATCTCTAACATACAAAGCTGTCCCTGAATTCACTGAAGCCAGACCTCGATCTCGGGTCTAAGGAATTCCTGTTGGAGCTCCTTCTGAATTGTTAAATGAGCAAGCATCTGCTCCTGAACGGACTTACGACTCAAGGCGTCGGCGACAACGTTCGCCTTCCCCGGGTGGTAAAGGATCTCGATATCATAATCTTTGATTAATTCCAACCACCGTCTCTGCCGCATATTTAACTCCTTCTGAGTAAATATATACTTTAAACTCTTATGATCGGTGAATATCTGACAGGTAACGCCATAAAGATAATGACGCCAAATCTTCAAAGCGAACACCACGGCTGCAAGCTCCAGGTCGTGGGTTGGATAATTAACCAGCTAATCCGAGGAAAATTCGGATTTACTTAATATCTTTCGGAGGTTGCCAATCTCGGATAGTCTCCGTCTTCTGAGGGTCGACACGAACTCGTCGGATGAAATTACATGCCCGAGAAAATCACTTGGACCTCGAACTCACATTTGGAAAACTTTCCATAAAGTTGCTCTCGTCTCAACACGTCGAGAACACGATGAAGATGAACCTCATGTTCCTTACGGCTACGAGAATAAATCAAAATGTCGTCGATGAAGACAACAACAAAGCGATCGAAAAGTCGATGAAAACCCGATTCATTAACCCCCATGAATACCACAGTGCAATAGTTAGCCCGAGCGGCATAACTACGAGCTCATAATGACCATAGCGTGTATGAAACGATGTCCTCGCGATATCCGACTCTCGAATTCATGGCTGGTGATATCCGGATCTTAAGTCGATCATGGAAAATCACGAAGCTCACGAAGTTGATCTAAAAGATCATCAATACGAGGTAAAGGATACTACTCTTGATCATCACCCTGTTCAACTCCTGGTAATTAATACACACACGAGACGAGCCATCCTTCTCCTTGACAGATCACACTAGTGCTCCTCACGGGGACGCAATCGGTCGGAGATGACCTTTCTCGAACTACTCCTCAAGTTGAATCTTCAACTCCTGCATTCTGGTCGGGGCCATCCGATACGGTGCCTTCGATAAATGGGACGTACCGGCTCCCACTCATTCCTGAATTCCCCTACTCTATGTGAAGGTAACTAGATAACTCGCCTGGAAATACATCGTCAATCGATGACAACGATACCACGAATGATTGCACATTTCGATTGCCCTAGAATGGTCAATCGATAAAAAGAGATACCAATAATGATTGAACAACTCGATTGCCTTAGAAAGGCCAATTGATGGAAATGATACAATGAATGATTGGATAGTTCGATTGCGGAATTTCTCTGCTTCCGCCATAATAGAAATTCTACTAGAACAACGGGGATTACTTCCCTGAAGCACACATTCGACAACTAACGACGGAAAGATAGCGACCAAACGCTAACAAACACTGAGGATAGTATCGAGACGGTTAAACCAACTAATACCGAAATTACATCGTCCTAAGATAAATTCACCACGATTAGGTCCACCAACCAATCGCGGTTACTAAGCTTACTTAGGTATGATTCCGAAAATTCTTCCATCGTCAGGTAGACCGATGGTATGAGGTCCACAAGCAATAGGACTATCCCGAGATAAGTCCATTCAAGAATGATTTGAAAATGAATGAATGCGGTGTACCAGCATCAAAAGGTACACACAAGTTGAAATAAATTTACGAGTATACCTGAAATCATTCGGGCCACCGGATCATCGATCCTCCTCATCATATGAATCAGGACTTGCCGGCCCCGAACCGACGCTCCGTCGATAAATACGAGCTCCAAATCTATTTGCTTCCATTGTCTTAAGCAGCGATGACAAAGCGATCGATCAAACGCTTGGTTGCTTGAACTGAGATGCCGCGGAGCCGACTTGGAGTCCTTTCGGCAAAACGGGCCTTATGTCCAAAATTCCCACAATTATAGCACGTGACGGTGTCTCGGACACTTGGTGCCGACATGACCAAGATCCCCACGGTTATAACGGTGATGGCTGAAGCTGGGCCTTTCGTGGCGAGATCCGCACGATTATGCGCCGTAGGAGGTCGATCGAAAGCGATAGGACTCACACGAGGCTTCTTGAAGGTTGAATGACCGCCTTCGGATTGATTACGCCGTTGATTTCCTGTTGACATATGCATGTTGCCGCTCGGCAATTTCCTTAGCGGTGGCTCGTGCGGGAGAGTTCTCTCGATTAATCCGGTCAGTGGCGCAATGATGATTGAGCAAGCGCACATGGTTCATCATGGCTGCATAAAAGTGAGTGGATCAACCCGAATATCTTGATCGAGCCGAGTCCTGGGCAAGATTTCCCGGCCAGTGATTATTTCTCGGGTTTCGGTCCGCCGCGCTCTCTCCCGTGCATCCACAGCGACTCTCTCCATACTGAAGTAGGAAGGTCGCATAATGATTATATTACCCGCATGATTAGCACGTTATGATTATGTCATGAGATGATGAAAATGAGTATACATGCTCTAACTTAATGATTATATGAATGATTTACTGAAGTTACATGATTATCTGATGAAATTCTTGAAATGATTATCTTGAATAACTTAACAAGATTGATAATATGATCATCATGATTGACAACTGAGTAATGAAATGAATTGAGTAATTAATGAGTTAACATGATCGTCCTGATTATTAACTGAGTAATGAAATGAATTAAGTGATTAATGAGTTAACATGATTGTCCTAATCACAATGAATGATGATGTTTGAGGATTGTTAATTGATGAATGATGAATGAATGACTATTGCCAGAAATTATACCATGGCGTTAGAAATCTTACAGTTCTTGGTCTGATTGGCTCGGCATTTGCACAGGTCACACGTGGCGAAAGTCAATGATACTAGTCTGATTACTATGATTTAAAATAATACATGACTCGGAAGTTAGTATTCAAAACCACTCTCCGATACCAACTCGTAACACCCCAAACTAGGCGGATATTACGGTCCGTAGATCCCCAACAGGACCCACCGAGCAAATGAAAATGAATGAATTACACAAGATAAATGTAGTACCGTACTACATTACAACATTAATTCCTCCGATGAGGAGTTTAATTACAACACACCAGACAATACGAATACTAGTGTATTTTATATGAAGATAAAATACACAACACTGAATGAAACGGAGTATTCAAATGAAAGTCTGCAGCGGAAAATAAAGGACAATAACATGAATAACTGAAAGATCGAGGGGCCCTACTAGTATCACTAGGACTCCTCGACATCAACATGCTATTCCCGTGCGTTTGCCTTGCCATGACCTGAAAAACAAAATCCCCAAACGGGGTCAGTTACAAAGAACAACAATCCTCAAGAGTTGAAAATACACAATCATGATTATATCTGAAGTTATGAAATATCCTGTCGAAACATACGCAATCAAACATGCTATATGAACCAACTAACAGTACGGCTCAAAGGAAATGGCACCACACTACGCCCGGGATGGAAATGTGTCCGTGCACAAGCCACCAACGAGTATCGATCGAATACACGTGTGGTCTTGTACCTAATCAGTCTCACGAGACAATATGAATCGTGTGCACAGTCCAATGTGAGGTCACCAACCAACACATGACTATAATGTGCCCGACATGAAAATCCAACACATACCAACCGGCACGCCAGTATGACCCGGAATGCCACGCTATAACAAAAGTGACATCGAAAATGAATAATGACTCACCGAGATAGAATGGTAATGAAATAAATGACAGCTCAATGAAAAGATTGGAACCGTCGTTCCTTATGACTGAAATGATTAATTGATAACAACAAGTTTTGATACGGTTAATATAATGATGAATGAGTTATGATTATGAATGAACAACAACAAAAGGTATGAATATCCTTTTAACCGAGTAAGAATTAACTTACACAACCGGTGAAAATTATCCTTCCACGAACAACATCTAAATGAAGTGTCGGTCATACGAACAACCTTAATTCAATACAATTACCAACAATCCGATCAATACGAATTAAACACGAATATAACGAATTCCAAAGCGTCGATACGACTAAACCAAGTCTATAGAGACATTAAATCAAACACGTTGTGTCCAAACTCCGATTGTTTACAATCAAACCTCAATATACCAATATCAAAATCCCCAAGAAGTGTTTCAAACCAACAAAACATCTCCAATACGATCAATAATCCGTTATGAATATCCAAAAATGTGATTATAACAACAATTAGTCGAAAATCCTCAATTCCAACTCGATTTTCAACGTGTTCTTGAATAATTCCTCAATAATCCAATGAATCCTTATACAAACTCATAATCATATACATATCCCTTCATATAACATGATTATAACGTCCAAAACATCATATCTCAACACAAAATCGAAGTCCAAAGTGTTGAAGAATTTACCTCTTGAAGATCCAACCAATTCGATCCAGGAAAACGTGTAAAAACGACTATCCAAGCTTCCCAAATGATTGAAGGTGATGAAAATACACACTCAAATGATAATTGATGAAGAAATCTCTCCCTCAAGTTATTCTCTCTCGTTTGCAGGTGAAGAAGATGGAAAAAAATGGAAGAAATGAGCTCAAAACGCTCAAAAAATGAATTTATAGGGGTTGACTCGCGGCCGGACTCGGCCGTGCCCGCGACACGGTCGCGGCCGCGCATCGGCCGCGGGGACTCGGCCGTGTCTGCCCGGCACGGTCGCGCGCGAAGGGCCTACCGACAATGACCCGTCGCGGCGCTCGGCATTGACTCGGCCGTGTCCCGAACACGGTCGGGCCTGCAAGCGATCGCTGCGGCTGTCCGGAAGAGTTCGACTCGGCCGTGCCAGACGACACGGTCGGGTCCTGAGGCAGACACCTCGGCACTTTCCGATCGAGTATGGCACGGGCCGTGTCGGACGACACGGCCGAGTTCGTTCGGCAGTGATCGGCCAAAACTGAAAAATGAGCGGTTGAGCTAAAACGACCATAACTCTCTCGTCCGGACTCCGATTGACTCACCGTTTGAACCATTGGAAAGCTAACTCGATGCTCTATAATATTGCAAAGATTTAGAATTTTTGGAGTTACCAAAAATTAATGGTGATCTAACAAAGTCGAACTCATATGAGGAAAATTGAAACAATGAACAATAACGATACACAACTCGAAGTTTTTCCGAACGGTGAACACGGTGAACGAACATGATTGATGAATGATTATAATTGAGTGAAAATACACTGAGTGACAATTACAGACTGATAATTACTGAATGAAAATGAATGAATTACAACCGGGTATTACACAGCACTTCCGACCGTGCCGGCCAGTGCTCAGGCGTCAAGATCCGACGACTCGATTTCCGAAAACCTACGGAACGAACACGACGAAAAGTTCGCGGACAACATCATCGACCCGAAATGAAAACATAATATAATAATTAATCATACGTGACCAAGAAATGGGTCGTGAGAACAATTACAGATACGGATACCCGTAACTTTTAAGAAATTACAAAATGGCCCAAAAAAACGCCCGAAAATCTCGATACGTGATCGAATAACCAAACCGAAGTTCACAACACGTCTAACAAAGTTAAACGGACTTACAGGAAACTCGAAACAGCAGTTTCGAACGAGATTCGCAAGAATCGAACTCAAGTGCGGAAAAGTCGCTAAAAAGCACGGAACTCAACAAAACAACACCAAAACGAACTCGGATGACAAAAAGTGCAGAATTAACCATTCTCGAAATGACGAAACGGTCATGAGCGAGTCGTCAAAACGGACTTCCGCCGAAAAAAAGAAATTACCGGAAATCGAAATTACGGGTTTTACATTCTACCCTCCTTAAAAGAAGTTTCGTCCCGAAACTTAAAATAAGTAGGGAGAAGCAATATCCCCTGCCAGGAAAACTCGACGAGATACACAAAAACCGAAAACTCGCACCCGACGGTAAAACGCTGCAAGAAACGCGAAGAGACATACGGCGTGAAAATACGCTCCACGGCGACTAACACAACGCCACCAGTAGAGACATAATAAAATCAATAAGTGACAAGCGTCATCAAACAGACAATACAATCGAGTCGATTATCCGAACAATCACAAAACACAACGAACGAAAATCAATAGGATTGACCAACCCAACGGTACATCAATCAAAACGCGAGCCAACCGCTGAACAAATACGGAATTCCACCGCCCAAGGGTTGGAAGATCGAAAACGAGACTAACTTCCCGAACTTAAGGGAATTACGAAGGAGCCTGAAAGCTCAACAATCACGAAACGAGAACAAAAACCGAACAAACAAACGATCGAGACAACAAAAATCGAACAATCATGTCCGAAACACGAAGGATAATAAAATCCAAACAACAACTCCCAGGATGATCTGGTGAGAACAACAAGACATGAATTCCCATAAGATCCACAGGAAAGGGAATAGCGATTGAAAAGTCACAACGACAAACGAGTTATCCCGAAACAATACCACCCTCGTTCGATCAACAAAAGCAAGGGATAGGGAAAGTTCAGAAAATGTTAACGAGCATAAATGAATCGACAGAGTTGAAAACACAGGAGTTTTAAATCCGATCCACTTCGAATAAAAGAACTAATAGAACCAAATGATGTCACTTCCGAACAAGGTTCACAAGAATCGAACCGAACTCGAAAAAGTCACAGCGATAACCAGATCAACCCACAACAAGATCACGCCGTTCGGATGATGAAACCGAAATACAGAACAAGTTCATAAAGTATCAACGAACATGAGCGAATCGATAGACTGGAGAAAGAGAAAATACAGAAGTCAAAATAGTACGGGTATTACCTTCGACCTCGTCTACGAAATTCACAAAAACAGGAGCAAGGTAACAAGACATTAAACAACCGACACATAACGGAACGATCACCGATGCACACGGTCATACCAAACCAAGCTCTAACAGCTCGCACATGCGCGACAATGCAGAAATCACCACGAGGCGACAATATTCAATACCAACATCCCACCTCTCACAGAGGGCTAACACAACAAATGTGTGGAAAACGACTCAACACTCACACCGCCAACTCGATCATACTCGGGAGCAAACATCAAAATGACAATGAGAACATCATACATACATACCCAGCCCTCAAACGGGAATGGATAGGTTTTAAAAATGAAAACCTCATTTTGAAAATAATTTAGAAGAACACCGGTTGATCTTGAGTATCACCTTTCAAAAAAAAAAAAAATACAAACGTGAAACATCGTTTTCGAGACTTTGGAGAACCATTTCACATTAGATAAAAATGAGGACACTTTCTCTTAGTAAAAACTTTCAGAATATTCGAACCTCGGGTCTAAATAAAAGTGTTTCTAAAATATTGAAAATATCTCAAAACATTTTGATTCTCGAGGTAGAAGAATTTGGAAACATATTGGGGCACCTTGGATGTACCACGAGGAAATAATTCATTTTAAAAGTACGTCTCGAAATTTATTTTCTATGATACTCAAGGTTTTCAAAGATAATTCAACGGGCTAGAATGCCCAAAAATTTCAGGTAATTACACAAAACATTATAGCGCCGTGGGTCCCGCGCCGGAACTCACCAGGCTAAAAATCATTTACTACGTCAAAAAGTCCGATGACGGTAATATTTCAAAAACTTACAAAATCCATTTACAAAATACTAAATACCGTCATAAGAATTTCGCCAAAACGATCAAGGCCATAATGCCACAAACTCGGTTAAGGGAATCGGTTTTTGAAATAGAACTCAGTCGGTAAAATACCGAAAGCCATTACAAAAGAACTCACGCAGCGGATAAAAGAAATAAAGTCAAACATGCACAACCCAGCAATACTACTCCTCATATGAACGAAATATGAGGGTCAAATAACCGCATATCAAGAAATCAAAATCCATAAGAGGATTCCGTCACTTAACAATTAATCATAAAAATAGCTCGTGTCACACGAGGCACAACACAAAGAAGGGAGACTTACATCCACAGGTCGCACGAAGATGATGATCGCCCCACGATACTAATCACGACCAACAAACTCAGACGCGCGTCGCGACACGACTCAGTCAGATAAAATCCGACGAAACAAGACTTAAACAACACGACTTGACCCGACAGCCTAGGTTTCCTCAACCTAAGCTCCGATACCATTACTGCAATACCCCCAATCCGCTCAGGGATATTACACGCCGTAGAACCCTTCCTCAAGGATCTACCAGGCTGGTAACAACATATAACAACTCAACCATGCCTTTAAGGCTAAAATAACTCAGTAGACCGATTTGGTCTTTCAATAAATACATACAACTCAAATACAAATCATGCCCACGCAGGGGTCAAAATACAACCACACCCGTACAATGGGAAAAATATAGCAGCGGAAAATAAAGTACAACTGAACCAATAAACAATATACGGTTCCTCATGTGATTAGTATCGATCATCTTTCATCATCCTTCGTGCCGACCCTGTGTTATGCTCCAAAACCTGAATGCAAAAATAGACATCCACCCCCTAAATACTCGGGGGTTAGCAAAACTCCACTGTTTTGCTAGTGCAAGAGCAAAGTGCAAATACGAGCCATACAATTCACATTCCACGAATAACAATAACCAGGAATCCTCAAAGATCCAAACGAAACGAAAAGTACTTCCCGAGGCAAGAGTTTTAGAAAACATTTCAAAATCGAAAGATCACAAATCAATGGAAATAATTTATAAAACAGTTTAGAATGCCATCGAGAGTTGTAATAGAAAAAAATTTAGGATTATCAAATCCTACTTTCCAAAACCCAAAAGACGAAAGGGGTCACCGCCCCAAAGGTTTACTTTCCGTAAAAATGACCTTTACAAAACCGTGGGATTTTAGCCCCAAATCCGTAAAATGACCTTTACCAAACCGTTGGGATTTTAGCCCCAATCTCATCAACTCACAATACACGAGAACGACAACAATGTTCGTCTTCCAACATCAAAATCCACAATTAAAGGATTTAACACAAACAACAAAATACTCTAGTGCCATCCTAGCCAAGTAAGCCAAACGAACAACTTACCTCTTACACACTTAGTCGATGCATGCAATCATGAAAACCGTTCAAAAGCACTCATTTCCGGAAATGCCATAATCAAATCACATTTGAAAAATGCACCACAATTAACCTTCGATCCACGTCTCTGTGGACCCCTACCGAGACCCCGTCGGATCTAACCCGTAGTGGTTAAAAGCAAGCTCGTCGATCCACGTCTCTTGTGGACCTCTACCGAGACCCCGTCGGATCTAACCCGTAGTGAGCATACACACACACACGTTACTCATGCAATACTAATATGCTAAGAATGTAAGTTCATCAAGAATACTTACTAGAGATGGCCACTAATCCGACACCATTATCAAACTCTTCAAAACACAATAACACGATTAAATACGGAATACACGATTCCATAACTTTAAACAACAGGAGTATCATCATCAAAGCCTTCACGTTCAAAATGATCAAATCATAAACAATTCCCAAAACACACCATTCACAAAACACACACGCGTTTTGAAAGAGAGCCTTTAATGAGGCCAAACCGAAATCTTTTGAAACTTCATTTCAAACAACCAAACAAACAAACCAAGACGATCACCGATCATCATATCCACAAAATAAGAAATGTATGAGCAAGGTACTTGCCTCGAATAAGAACAACGCGGAGAATCGATCGAAGTAGGTTGGGACGAACTGACTACGAACCCGCCGACTCCACCGAACGCCAACAGGCGATAATAAACTACGAAGGACAATAACAACAATGAAAATAAATTCCATAGCACGACTTAAAGCCATTGAATTCAAAGAACGAATGACGAACGTTCGAGTGTTTTCCCCAAAACGGCCAAGAACACGATTCGTCCCGACAAAACACAAAAACGGAATTCCAAGTTGAAATATGGATATACAATCCATAGAATGTGTTTAACAACATCATTTAACCATAATCGATCCATAAAAAACGAATGAAAAACGAGATCGAGAACAAATCCCCTAAAAAGTCGATTCAAAGGAAATCAAGAAATATACTTCGATTCGACGAAGAACAATAGATTAAATGATGTTAAACACAAGAATACTACCAAGATTAATCATACCCATCATGAATTAATCAACAACACGGAACGAATCGGACAAAAATGCAAAAACCCCAAAATTCACGAAATTAGGGTTCTAAAGTGAGATTACCTTGATTCGCTGGATCAAAGGATAATAACGGATGATTAATCGATGATATGAGCTAAAAAACTTCATGGATTTGTTGTTAAACAACATGGCTTCGTCACCTCCGAAGCTCCAGCCGCGGATCGAAAAGAAAGGAAATGAAAAACGAGTGAGAATGAGGCTGATCTGCCACATTTATACTGGGCCGGACTAGCGCGCGCTAGGCTACCGAGCTAGCGTGCGCTATCGGCCCAGGCCGCAATCCAGTGACCTTCTGGACTAGACTGCTCGGCTAAGTAGCGTGCGCAGCCTTCCGGCCGTAGCGTGCGCTACCTGCCGGCCGTAGCGTCTGTGGCCCGTCAAGCGATGGCGTGCGCTACTGCCGGCCGTAGCGTCTGCGGCGTCCGACAGATGGCGTGCGCTACTCGCGATCCTACCCGAGTCCGTAACCTCGTAACCCTCTGTCTGCACTCCGATAGCGTACATTGGGCCGCCTGATAGCGTGCGCTACACTGCCGGTTAGCGCGCAGCCCTTCCGGCCAGAAGGCGCTTACGCCGGTTCCTGTCGTGCTTGCCCGGACAAAGGCTCAAGACTTCCGATCGTGCCGGCCGCACCTGTCCGGCCAGTGCTCAGGCGTCAAGATCCGACGACTGGATTTCCGAAAACGTACGGAACAAACACGACGAAAAGTTCGCGGACAACATCATCGACCCGAAATGAAAACATAATACAATAATTAATCATACACGACCAAGAAACGGGTCGTGACAACAATTACAGATACGGATACCCGTAACTTTTAAGAAATTACAAAATGGCCCAAAACGCCCGGAAATCACGATACATGATCGAATAACCAAACCGAAGTTCACAACATGTCTAACAAAGTTAAATGGACTTACAGGAAACTCGAAACAGCAGTTTCGAACGAGATTCGCAAGAATCGAACTCAAGTGCGGAAAAGTCGCTAAAAAGCACGGAACTCAACAAAACAACACCGAAACGAACTCGGATGACAAAAAGTGCAGAATTAATCATTCTCGGAATGACGAAACGGTCATGCGCGAGCCGTCAAAACGAACTTCTGCCAAAAAAAAAGAAATTACCGGAAATCGAAATTACGGATTTTACAATACATAATGACAATGACTGACAAACTGGAGAACACTCCAACTGATTGACCAACATGAAAACAACTCGGACTAGTATCGCTCGAATGCCTCGTCGACTTCATCATGCCCCTGTGTCTCAACTCTCACCTCGCAAGCACCTAAAACATGAAAACATGTTCCGCCCCCACGGGGTCAGTCATCCAGATAATGAAGATCAAATACATGTATTACATGACATGCATCCAAAGGCAGAATGAAACGGTACAATAATAATAATATGAGATGCTCACAAACCAAGATAAGAACCGAGCATTCGGGAATTACTACGCCCACGACATACTATTAATACCTGTTCAACAGGTTAGAACATAAGTGCCCAACGGCGAATCATAATTATAGAGCATCACCATGAATTACACGACATGAACCAAACCAGAACTGAATTAATTATGAATCACAATGCCCAGAGGCTCCAACGAAAAGTACCAAGGCGTCACAAGGGCCTAAAAGTAACACAGCCGAAGCTGTCAATAAACACAATCACCTGAAACCAAAATAGCCCGAAACTGTATCAATGAGGGCCGAAGCCACGGCACGAAGCCGTATCACAATGAAACCATCCAAGGGCCGTTGACCTACTGAGCTGTAGGTGTTGGGAAGTCAACCGCGAAGGATTCAAACTCCCCAAACTTACCAATAATGAAATCACCCAGTCACCGTTGACCTACTGACTGTAGGTGTTGGGAAGTCAACCGTGAAGGTTTCAAACTCCCCAAACTTACCCAATATGAAATCACCCAGTGACCGTTGACCTACTGACTGTAGGTGTTGGGAAGTCAACCGCGAAGGTTTCAAACTCCCCAAACTTACCCATCGAGCACTAGCCGAGACTAGCCTCCAAAACACAACTACTCACAAACGGCAACGATCCAAAGATTACTGAATTCACAAGAATGATAGGGTGCTGCCTTATGTCGGCCAACACGAAAACAATGACTCACGGATGGGCACCGTCCTCGGCGGTCCCAATTCAATACCTCGATTACCTTAGAATGATCAATCGATAACAACGACACAACGGATAGGAACTATCCTCGACAACTTAATTCAATACCTCGATTGCCTTAGAATGGCCAACCAATAACAATGATGCAGCGGATGATTCAATACCTCGATTTCCTTAGAACGACCAATGGATAACAATGATACAACGAATGATTGAGTACCTCGATTGCCTTAGAACGGCCAATCGATAACAATGATACAATGAATGATTGAGTACCTCGATTGCCTTAGAACGGCCAATCGATAACAATGATACAATGAATGATTGAGTACCTCGATTGCCTTAGAACGACCAATCGATAACAATGATACAATGAATGCCTCAGCACCTTTAATCGGCTACCGACGACGAAGATGAGAACGAATACGACAATGCCTTCAATCGGCCAATACAACATGAATGACAGGACGCCAACATTAATAACAATGATTACAATAATGTCTTAGATCGACATCAATATTAACAACAACAATCGATACATCGATACCGCGAACCGGCTATCGACAATAACATTAACAACGAGTACCCCAATGCCTTGAACCGGCCATTAATGAACAGTAATAAACATTTGGCATAATTGCCGAAGAGTATCGTATCGAACGATCCCTTTAATATCAATGAATTCATGAAGAGACCAAGTCTCGGAATGATACAACACATTCATACACACATACGATAACATTAATCTCATTGACTAGTACAAGTATAAAACTTGCCTCAACCGAAGGCGATGAATTCCTTCCACGAACAACGAACGGCATCCTCCGATAACCACAAGCGCTCGAACAACCTTGAATGAAATACAATTCATTCAATAACACAATATCAATCGAGAACAACACAATGATCGAAGGAAACTCTTTGAGACATTTCATCGAACACTAAATGTTCAAAGTTCCTCAAGAACCTAAAAATCATCAATCGGGTTGAACGAATCGAATATATGGATATACAATCCATAGAACATGTCTAACAACATCTAATAACCTCAATCGATCCATTAAAATCGGACGAAAAATGAAATCAAAACCAAAACTCCAAAAATGGACAATTCTAGGAAAACCAAGAGAATTACCTCAATTCGACGAAGAAGAAGGATTAGATGTTGATATGATCACCTAGAGTCTTCTCAAAACATGATTGGATGGAGTCGAATCAATCATAACCTCAACCCTAGTCGGATCGCCCGACTACCGCGAGAAGGAGAGAAAGGGTGAAATGAGGTGAAAAACCCGTCTGACCCCCTTAAATACTCCAGTGACGCACGACCAAAACGCACGACCAAATGTCCGTGTGTTTGGTCGTGTGCCAGGCCACTGCCCGATCACTGACCTCACGCACGAGCAGTATGCACAAGCACGTGCTCGTGTGTCATGCTCGTGTGTCCCTGATGATCGCCAAAGTGCACTGCCCAACTCTGATGCCACGCACGAGCAGCTGCTCGTGTGTCATGCTCGTGCATCCCTGTTGAGCGCCAAAACGACAAGGGAACACAATATGCCATGCCACGCATGCCTACACAAGACCTGCACGACTTACACGATAATAAGTCACGTTCAATCGGTGAAACAATAATGATACTCCCAACACAAAGGCTACCAAACACGATGATGATATTGAAAATATTCTCGTCTCGATCCCGAATAGAGATGAATGATGAATAACAACTGATACACGACTCCAAGATACGCCGAATGATGAACACAAAATGAATGAATACGAATGATGAATGATTATTACTGAGTGAAAAATTTCTGAGTGGCAATTACTGAATGATAATTAATGAATTCACAACCGGGTATTACATACTCCCCCCCTTAAAAAGAGTTTCGTCCCCGAAACTAAGGGTAAACAACTCGGGATATGAACTATCCATCAGGATCTGAAAACAACATCTCGAGGAATGCTCCTCAACGCGAAACACTTCGCCTGCACAACTGGGCCAACCCCCATATAAGCACTGACTCACGCATCAAAAGAAAAGAGACAATGCACATATGGTCCTCGATACTATATCAATCGCACGCCCAAGTCCTCATGACTTGACGTCTCGCATCACAATGAACAATTACCCAGATCATCACAAAATCTCGAGTACATTACCAAGGGAAGAAATCCCAACCAATGACCCAAATCTCAAGATCCTCAATTACCATAATTACTAGATAAATCAACAATAGATGGTTCACAACCACAATACTATGATGCAGAATAAGTTAAACAGTAATCCGGAACACAAGGCTACATCTCAAATGAACCCAACATCGATATCTTCCAGATCATTGATCCCCTCGATCTCATCGGTTCAAGGAAGACCCAAATCTGAACTCACCGCTTAACATGATCCCGGAAGGTCACAAGAACAGGAATGATCGCAATGAATGATAATGAATCGAAATCCAACAAGGATCAAGAATGACTCGCCGAGGTGAAATAATAACGCAATGAGTGATAGCTCAGATGAAATGATTGGAACCAGCGTTCCCCGTGAAGTGAATGATTAGTTTGATAATTATAAGTCTCAACGTGATTGACATATGATGAATGAATTATACGAATGAATGAACGACGATGAAATGAATGATTATTTTATTACCGAGCAAGAATTAACTTGTTCAAAACCGGTGATGAATGTCCTTACCTCTGGCTCTCGAAGCCTGATAGGACCCCTTGGATGATGAATGGGCTGGAGTAACAAAATCCCTCGAGGCTTGTTAGCCCTCTAGATATCTACCGGCACTAGAACTCCTACAGTATTTCTGAAGGTGTCCCTGTCTCCCACACAAAAAACAAACAACGGCATGCATCGAGCACCGGGTACTGCGATGTCCTATAGTATCACAGTTAAAGCAAACAACAGTCGAACTCGTCGTCTGAGATGAAGATGCTTTCTCAGCATGAAGACGACTAGAAAACGACCTCTTGGATTTCGGAGCCCGATGTCCCTCAGAACGAACCGGCACCCTAGTCCTCCCACCAGAAGAAACTGAAGGGTGCTTCCGAGTAAGCTCCCTAATCAAAAGCTCTGCCCCAAGAGCCTTCTCGATGAACTCACTAAGTGAATTACAATTGTGATTGAAAAACTGCATCCTCAACTGCGGATTTAACCTCTTGCTAAAATACTTGATCTTATCCACCTCAGTTCGGATAACAGACGAAGCAAACTGAAGAAGTCCCTGAAACTTCTCAGCAATGACAATAACACCCTCGTCCTAGATAGGTTCGGGGTTCAAAACCTCTGATAACTTGGCTTCACGAAGTGGAACCGGATAATATCTCTCTATCATGAGACTCATGAACTCGCTCCAAACACAATCATGATCGGTGGGTTTCACAGAAAGCCACCAAGAATAAGCGCGCTTACTCAAGTAGTAAGCCGCTACTACTACCTTACTCTCTTCCGGACACTGAACCATGTCGAAGGGTTTATCAAAATGCTCAAGCCAATGAACAATATCAGCTGGTTCCGATGAACCCTCAAAAGTAGGTGGCCTTTGACGAGAGATATCGCCAATAATCTGACTCACTCCTCCAGTCTGTCCATGAAACGGCACCTGGAATACCTGCTGCGGTGGGCCACGAACCATCGAGGTCTGCATGGTCTCCATCATCCGCGTCATCTGAGTCATCTGGGCCATCATGCCCTGCATGCATATGAATGGGTCCACCCGAGCACCTTCTGATTGAGTTGCATCTTGGGTACGACTCCCTGAAAGTGAATGATTATTTGACAGTGAATGAGTAGCATAGCTAACTGATGAACACATGTTATCTCTCGCATTTGCGCGGGCAATCACATGGGATCCCGGGTTTCGGCCCGCACCGCGGCCTCTTCCCCTGCGTCCTCTGACAGCTCTATCCATACTGAAGCAGGAAAGTCACATGATGATTATAGATCCCGTATGAATATCGCATTATGATTACCTGACGGAATGATAACAATGAGCATACACGCTCTAACATAATGAATGCATTAATAATGCAATAAAATGATCGTCGATATGACGCCGAAATATGATAAGATCGCATGAAAGATCAAGTGAGGTGACATGATTATCTGATGAAATTCCTGAAATGATTATCTTGAACAAGTTAACAGGATTGATAATTTGATCCACAAGATCAACAACTGAGTAATGAGATTGACTGAGTGATTAATGAATTAACATGATCGACAAGATCAAAAATGATGACTGAGGATTGTTAACTGATGAATGAGTTGATCCTTAGCACTTACACAGGTCACAGGTGCTCCAAAACAATTAGTCATGAATCAATCGTAACACTAATATCACATATAGGTTTCAACAAAGCATGTATAATTAATGACATAATGAATGTATGAACATAAAGAGAATTGAGTCCTTACACAGGTCATACGAAGCTTCATGGTCTCATGATACTAGTCTCAACTGACGACGACTCGATGAATGAATGACTCATGCAGTCGTACAAATATCATGACTCACAACACCCGACTGTCCATATTGTCATAACCTGACAGTCCCACTACTACCGCGTCGGTAGAGCCACATAACTCACATATCAGGGTATCTCACAACCCAAAGCTCCGATACCATCTTCTGTAACACCCCCAAGTCCTATTGGGTTATTACACTGCTGTGGACCCCACGCCAGGAGATCCACTAGGCGAATATGACTAAAATACATTAAATTAACCAACAAGGAAAATCATAGTCCCTATCATGATATCCGACACAATATTCCGAGGAGAAATTTTAACGACAATGATGGACCTACATGGCCAAAAATGAAAATACAACCACACCCACGAGCCTCGCTCGGGTAATACATAATGACAATGACCGACAAACTGGAGAACACTCCAACTGACTGACCAACATGAACAACTCGGACTAGTATCTCTCGAATGCCTCGTCGCCTTCGTCATGCCCCTGTGTCTCAACTCTCTCCTCGCAAGCACCTAAAACATGAAAACATGTTCCGCCCCCACGGGGTCAGTCATCCAGATAATGAACATCAAATACATGTATAACATGATATGCATCCAAAGGCAGAATGAAACAGTATAATAATAATAATATGAGATGCTCACAAACCAAGATAGGAACCGAGCATTTGGGAAATACTACGCCCACGGCATACTATTAATACCTGTTCAACAGGTTAGAACATAAGTCCCCAACGGCGAATCATAATTATAGAGCATCACCATTGTTGTGTCGAGATTTATTCACCTCGACAGGCGATCGACTGCAAGGCCGAGCGACCGAGTCCACAACCAATCAAGCTATGGCGAACTCGCCTAAGCGAAGATACCAGACCACCATCAAGTACCTGGTGATCGGCTCCTAAGGCGATCGCCCTTTGGAACCTGGCGATCGACTCTAGTGCCCGGCTAAGGACGATCGTCCTGCACCACGAGCTGGGACCATCGTCCATCAAAGTCCACGAAGAATAGATCTCAAAACAGCACCCATGTGCAGATCCAAGACAAGATCCGCATTTCACGGATCATTGACCACCAACAGCTGTCTCTGACAAGGGCGGCTTTACCTACCGACAAGCCCGCCGAAAGGCACAAGGTGGGACCGCCGGTGACAGTGACTCAGACGCGTGCAAGTTTCTCATTGGACCGGGCGACTGACTGCCAACAACTCCTGCAGACTTTAAGGAGACAAGCCCATGTGCTAAAAGATGATCGCCCGCTTATTATAATACGACAAAGGCGATCGCCCAGCAGGTCCAAGTCCTATAAATAGAGAACCTCCTCCTACAGGAAACAGGTTCCACATTCAGTTCCCAATTCGTTCACTTACATTCCGAACTCACTCACGGAAATACAGAAGAAGATACATGCTCCCAAGCTCCCAGCTTCCTCCCCAGAATCTATCTTAGGATTTCTCTCTCTGTACCTCTCAACCAGAAGATGGTCGGCAGAGGCAAGAAGTCTCCACAGTGCAGATTCAAAGAGATTCATAAGCCCAGGAGCTCAAGCATACAACTGATACACGCCGTGAGAGACTGTCGATCTCTCACCGCCGTCATAGTTCATCTACGTTGTTACAAGAACTCACAGAGCATCATATCTGGTTCTTCTGGCAATCTTCATGCTCACTAGCTAAGATAACAAGAATCACTACACTCATTGTAATTGTATTCTTACGTTAATACTTGTATCCCCGCATATTTGTATTAATAATATCTCGCGAGAGCATTCAAGCCCGGGACTAACAACCCCGGAAATTCTTGTGTTATTTACTTTCCCCACGGAAGTGTTCTCGCATTTGTTTGCTATCCATCCATTCTAGCAATATCTATCCCCGGATAATATTTTGGATAGCAACAATTGGCGCTAGAAGAAGGGGACCTAACCCTCATTTTTATTCCTACCGTCTCGAAGAACACTTACTGTTCTCCGGGGCATATACCTGAAGAAACACTCACTGTTCTTCAGAGAAAGCTTTCAGAATCATGTCTTCCTCCTCCGCATCGAAGAAAGCCGCTGGCCGATCCACCAGACGCATCCTTCCATCTCAGTCCGAGCCACAACCGATGGCGGAGGGTAGCCGCCGCGGTCCGAGACTCTCGATCCCGCCCCTGAGGGACGGCCCAAGCCTCTCGCTCGATCAGTTCCAAACCGCGGAACAGATCAAGGAGGCCATGGCCATCCTACAGGAGCGACGGAGTGCTCTCGACGCGTCGCCCGTTATCACCCCCTCGGCCGTCCGCCGCATGACCAAACGGAAGTACAAGGCGTTACTGACCAAGCGATCGCCGGGAGGCTCCCATTCGCAAGAAGAGGCGCTCGCCAGCTGGGGCACCTCTATTTTCGATCGTCTAGGCAGCGACCCATCTTGGCGACCGGGGTAGTCCGGCCCTAGCCACGAGACGACGGAGCTCGAGTCCGTCACCAGGAGTTCGGCGTATCCAACTCCCAGAAGGTAGGCCAGCCATCTGGCTCCCCCTCGCCAAAGTGCCGAGGTCAGCAACAACGGAGTCAGGAGATCGATACACGATCGCCTCGGATCCCGCTCCAAAAGTCGATCCACGAGCAACGAAGCTACAGCAATGGCCGCGATGCAACGCCAGCTCGACGATATAAAGGCGCTCCTGGAATCTGGGGCAGGCGCCAAGAGCAAGATCGTCGGGCAGAGCGAGCCGCTCGCGGCCCACATCGAGCTCGCCCCCGTACAGCATAAGATCGCTCCTCCGCAAACACCTCTGTACGAGGGGAGATCAGACCCCGAAACTCACCTAAACAAGTTCCACATCTATATGACCGGGTGTGGGGCATCAGACGCGACCAGGTGCCGAATGTTCCCTCTGACGCTGGACGACCTTGCCCACAGGTGGTACACCTCATTGCCGCCTCGGTCCATCGGTTCCTTTAATCAACTGGCGAACGACTTCACAACATACTTCGCCACCAAGGTCGCTCGGCCAGAAGGTCCCCATCGCATGATGCAGATCAGGCAAGGGGAAGAAGAGTTCGACTCAGACTACATCGACCGAATAGACGAAACCATTCTCAACGGCGAGCCCATAAGCGATGAGATCGCCCTATACTCGGTCCTAGGAGGATTCCATGGTCTCTCGCCTATGTTTAGACATCTTACGAAGGACCAACCCGCTACCTACGCAATTTTTCGTGCTAAGGCCGCAGACTTTCTGTCCAGGCAAAGGTTTCTTCTTAGCCTATGAGCAGCGCGATCGGCGCCCGAACGACGATCTCCAGTCTTCCAGCCCGAGCGCCGGTATCAAGCAACATCATCAAAACCGGAGGATTCGTTCGCCATCTACAGTTCATCATCTAACATGGTGGACTACGGCACGAGATCGCCTCCACCGCACAACGTACACCGTCGAAGGTCGGCATTTAACATGACGATCTGAGGTGGAAGAGTGCAGCCATGGTCCTGGTGGTCGATGGAACCGACTGCCTAGGCCATGCAAGGTCCCTTTGGGCCAAGATCGCCCGCCCTTCGTTTAAATACGAGGCCGGCGTAGTCTGAGGGCCCTCCAAAACTAATCAGTGGACACGATCGCCCACCCTCAAAGGTTCGTCATTTAACGTGGTGAACCCGGACAATGCGACGCGTCACTACCCCCGTCTCAACGTACACCGTCGAGGGTCGCCATTTTCATGGCGGGCCGAGGTGGAAGCAGAGCTAACAAGCCGCGGAAGTGGAGTTGATTAATCCGACGATGCCCCGCGCAAGGACTCCTCCAGACCAAGACCGCACGCCCTTCGTTTAAATACGAGGCGAGGCGCAGCCTAACGGAGGACCCTCACAATAAAATGAGTCACGAGACAGACAAAGTCGCTCGCCCGCAAGACATGGTCATGGAGTCGGTCCATCGAACTCCGCGACTATGCACGGTTCCTCAAGATGGACGACCGTCCTCGAGGATTCGACAAAGTTGAAGACCGCTCACTCAACGAATTATTTTCATCCCCTTACTTTCACTAAGTGAACAAAAACAAGGGGGAAGAGTGCGGAATACCTATACGACGATCGTCCCTATCCAGTCACATACGGAGATCGGCAATTATTCAGATGTTCGTGCAGCGATCAAATTAGTTGTAAAAGTTATCTATTTGAGTTTATCAATTCACTTAGACCTACACTTGCAACGATCTCTCCTCACACATTTGTACAAAGTCAAACAAAGACTCAAAAATAGCAATCATTCAAGTGATAAATCGGAGATTCAAACGTTCATTTCATTGCTTGAAGGATCAGAATACATGGTCGCCCGAAGGCCTAAGTACTACAAAAAAGAAAGCTACAAATTACAAGGTAATAAGCTAAAACATTAAAAAACGAAGTGCCTCAAGCCCCTGCCTGGCCTTCGTCTTCAGCCTCCGGAACAGCCTCCCCACCCTCCGGAGCATCGGGATGAACAAGGTTGGCCGAAGTCGGATACCAGCTCAAATCCACGCCGATATCCGTGAGATCCAAGATCGGCAAGGAGAAAGCAGAATGGAGAGGATGCTCCAACGCGTACGCCTTGAAGTTCTCAGCAAGAGGGCCGACCTCCAAACCTCCCTTCTTAGCAGCCCGGATCGAGTCGGCGAACGCCATATAATAGGCGAAGTCGCTGACAAACTCTAAGTTTTGAAAGGGATTGGCCTTGGTCGCTTCTACCTCCCCTTTCAGCTCCGCCATCGCCTGCTGCGCGCCTTGGAGCTCGGCCTCCCTTGCAGCCGTCTTTTCCCGCGACTCCGCCAACTTTCTAGTCAACTGAGCGACCGTCACCTTCATACGATCGGCCTCCGTCTCAGCGGCCTTCTGCGCCCGGACGACATTTATCGTCCGATCTCGAAAGTGATCGACCGTCACCCGGGATAGCTCAACATCCTTTCTCGCCAGCTCAAGTTCTTGGCTCGCCCGATTAGCTGCGGCCAGGCAATCCTTCTCCATTGCCACAATCTTGTCGGCGAACTCGGCGTTCTCTTTCCGAGCCGCCTTGAGATCCGCCTGCAGACGAGTAGTGAAAGGACGCCCCTCGTACTCCTGCACAGCCTGGGCAGCCATGGTCGCCGTCTGGAGAGAAAGGGCGAGAACAGCCTGCATTGTACTCCCAGATCGCTGACGAGCGATCGCATCCAGATCGGTCGTCCAGGCCTTCGGTAGAGCAGAAACGGCCCGGTTTACGTATTGCGGGATGTCACAGGACTGGCGAGGAGATCGGCTCGCTAAGAAATCCAACACCATCGGCGGGCAAGATGGATCTGTGCGACGGATCCTGCATCAACACAAAAAGTTAACACAACTCCTACGCAAATGACAAGTTTCAACTCAGCAAGCAAAGTCTACCTCTCGGCTCTCTCAGGATCGCGACCGAAGTATGGCTTCCCGCGAGGGGTCTCAGCTTCGGCGATCGCCATCTCCCGCAGGAAAGCCGCGGAGGGAGCAGGCTCATTCTCCGGAGGAACAATGGTGATCGGAGACGCGACGATCGTCACCTCGCTGGCAGGGGCAGAAACTGGAGTTTCTCCCGACCTCTGCCGTTTGCGATTCATCCGAAGCCCCTCCTCCCGTACTTTCTCCTCGGCCACGATCGGCTCCACGCGAGGCTCCGCCTCCGGGATGATAGGTAACGCCACAGGAGGAGCCCGCGATGACTTCGTCTGGCGGAGACGACCCAAAACTCCGGGGTTCAACATAGAAATCTCCGGTGGGGGCTCCCAAAAGCGAGGAAAACGAACCTCTACAAATGAGAACAATCGAGCCACAGTTAGTCATATTCCTCCAACAGGACGATCGCCCAGCAAATGGAGATCGTAGAAGGTCGTACCTGGAACCGAGAGATGTCTCGGAAAATGGAATAGGCGAGCGGACAAACGACGACTTTCCTTGTTGACCCGGTTAGCATCCAACTCGTCGTCCGGCAAACTTCGTATCCGCTCCCAGACGACCAGAAAATCGAAAGGCAACTCCTCAATCGCCGGAATATGGAAACCTGCAAAAACGAAATGGAATTAGATCAGTTCAGAACATATCCAAACAAAGGGAGAGTCTGAACCCTTACCGGGATTTCTCTCCCGAAAGCCAGTGGGTATGTTCAGCTCGCCGGTGGGGTTGTCGCTCGTTGAGAATTTCCAGGCACCGGCGACCCAGAACCACTTCGTCAGATCGCCCCGCACCTTGTTCGGGCTTCCAAGGATCACCCGACCGGATCGGACCTGAATATGATAACCTCCGACCGACCCTTTCTGAGTCGTCAGTTTGAACAAGTGGTTCATCTCCGACGGCGAAGGGAGGCGGTACAGTCGGTGACCGCCGAAAAAGGTCAGAGTGCAGATAATCTGAAGCCAAGCATTCGGCATTAGCTGGAGCGGCGCCAAATTCCAAGCAGCCAGCAGATGGGAGACGGAGAACGACAGAGGAAATCGCAACCCCGCCTCCATGATCACGTTCACAGCGACCATTCCCTCCGGAGGCTGATCGTGTAACACCCCCAGAATACGACCGGGAATGTCACACGCCGTAGACCCTTATCACAAGGATCTACCAGGCTAAGCTCCAAAAGACTACTCAATGATTGACCGACCGGGGTCAAAATTAAATGCAAAGCAGACCGACAAGGTCATTAACCAATTCAGAAAATAACGACATTCACATTACAATGACAATAATAAACTTGAACACCGAAAAGAATGACAACTCAATTTAATAAATGAAAACTGCACCCATGCAAGGGTGAATACTCGAACGACAGAGAAATACCGACCAATCAAACAAAGGAAAAGACTCGACTCGCGTGATTAGTATCATTGTCCTCCATCTCCTTCCAAGCCAATCCTGTGGATCGCTCCCGAGCCGCCAAAACTCGAGCACATAATAGCACCCACCCCGAAAACTCGGGGTTAGCAACCGGAATTTTGCTAGTGCAAGTACATAATATACAAGATATACGAATAATAACAACACAAATCTCAACGAATGTGAAGCCTTAACATAAACCACACATTCCCATAGTCCACACAGAATAGTATCACATACACAAAGTGAAAGATAATCACATAGTCATATTCTCTGTACCGAACATAACACCAATGAAACTTTAAACGAGCCCAAGGAGTCAGAAAAATCCCTTTTTATACAAGGAAAAAGTATTTTTGATAAGAAAGTTTGAAAACATCATTATTGACTCAGGCCATCATGGGGTTTTGTAAATCAAATGGGAATACTTTTAGAAAATACTTCAAAAACTCTCGGATCCTCGACCCAACATGTGGAAAACAATTTACAAGAAAACCATTACAACGTTATTCGGGTCCTCGACCCAATGCACAGAATAATCATCACAGTACAATCAAAGGCACACCTCTCATTCGACAATTCTGCTCAAGACCCTTGATTAATTAACCCTGAGATTTCGTCAAACATCCTTGGTTAATTAACCCCGATACCAACGTCTTAAAAACAATTTGAAACAAGCTTTCAAAACACGAATCACAGTCTATATCGAGACCAAGTATTTTAAAAGAGTTGAAAGAACTTTGAAATACGAGGATTGTTCGTGAACGGGCCTTAGCTATCACTCGAATATCCGTTACCAATAAGCCCGCCAGCGCCTCCCTTGCACACTGTGCACCGGCGTTCACTCCACTATGTTGGCCGCCTTGAACATGTCACCGCGCCGGCGATCACTCCTGACAGAGCCGCCCCTTGCACGCGCATTAGGTAACACCGGTGTTCACCAAACATATGGAGCCGCACATTGCAGCGTACACCAGGCCGGAGTACACACCCCGCCCTCAGAGGTTCCCGAATACGACGTCTCTCACAACAAGTATTCACATTATTACGAACATCAAGTACACAATCAATCAATTCAACAATTATCAAATCAATACACCAATTCACACAATTTATCCGACAGTCCATAACCACACAATAAACAATAACACGTACATTATCAATCAAGATCCAACACAATAAGCCTTCGGCACAACCAACCAACGCTACACATATATCCTTGTATTGCGACTCAACCGAATATATATATATATAGATATATAGATATATATGTATATATACATATAACCTTACTATATTATATGAATAACTATAGTTCATCCATCAATCCAAGTTGAGTACGCCAACTAGTGTTAGCATTCACCACTCGTCGTTCACCGACATAGGCATATATATCAATATACGTATATACATACATATATTTAACATATAAATATATATAGATCTATATATATATACACACATATATATATATATACACACACATATATATATATATATACATATCCGTATAAATTCATACACTTCGACAACGATGATTTCACGCAGTTACAATTCGTATATCAAGGTACTTGCCTTGGTAATCTCTCGCGGATACTCCGAAGGTACGGTCGGTTGGCAAAATCCGGAACTCCAACGAAAACAACGATCGGAAGGGCTCAACACCAGATTTTTGTAGGGAAATCGTCCCTAATATCCTATCATCGAATAAACAATCAATCATACGAGGAAAAACATCACAAAACGATCAAATTCCTCTCTGCGGCATTTCCCCGGACACCTTGAAGGCGTCAAACGGAAGTTCATATAATCGACGAATCGGAAATGGTAAAACCGTGGAAAGATGGTGAAAATGATAGAATACAACTTAATCTACAATTATCCATCAGTAATTTAAGTTCATAAGGCTCAAACGGACGAAATCTACCAAGATCCCCAAATTTCCCAAAGTTTGGATTTTAGGAAAAACTAACCTTGATTCGGTCGATTGAAGGATGTTATGGATTGATCGATCAATGATATGGACTCAGCATCTTCGTGGTTTTGTTGTTCAACAACATGCCTTATCGCTCTCATAACCTCTGGCCGCGGAAGGAAGAGAATGAAATGAAAAAATGTGTTGAAACAGGTCGCTCGGTCAAATATATATCAAATCGACTAGCGTGCGCTAGGTTGTCCGGGTAGCGTGCGCTTATCGGCCGGCCACGCCTGCAATCTTCGCCGGGTCCGATAGCGTCGCAAGTCATCGGCAGCAGCGGCGCAATCGCCCGCCCAGACCTCTTCGACTAATCTGCCCGGCCAGTAGCGTGGCGCTGGCCGAGCGGTAGCGTGCGCTAGCTGCTGAGTTAGCGCGCACTGTCCGGATGTAGCGTGCGCTACTGGTCTGGCCGAAGTCCGCACTTACCGCTAGATCGCCGGCCGATTAGCGTGCGTTACCTCCCGGCAGTGGCGCGCGCTACTCGCGGTTTAGCGCGGCACTGTCCGGCCAGAAGGTACGCTAGCCGGTCCTCGCAGAATCGTCGGCAGTGCCCAACATCCATGCCGGTTCCTCCCGCAACCGTCCGGCCGCCCGTTGCCGTGGCTCGACGACTCGATTCCTAAAACGCACGGAACGAACACGGCGAAACGCTCATGACAACAACATTGATCCGAAATGAAATTAACATACAACAAATCACCACCTATGGCCATAAACACAAAATCGATTGTCGAGAAAAATAATACCGACGCTCGGAAACCGAGAAATTTCCGGTCTAAGAAAAAGAAAAATTCGAATAAATCAAAATAAAAATCTCGGATATTACATTCTACCCCCTTAAAATAAGTTTCGTCTCGAAACTTAAAATAGAGAGCGGCGGAACAATCAAGGAAATAACTACTTGCTCAGCCCCAAATCATCACGAGCAAAGCGCGAGTGCAAGGTTCCAGAAATACGATGAACTGACCTAGCAAGTACAAGGCAGTTTAAAATGGTCGAAAGGTGCGCAGATGAATTACCAACAACGAAAGTCGTCCCATACCGAAAATACTAAGAAGAGTACGGGTAATACATTCCCCCATACTAAGAGGACATTATGATCCCGAAACTTAGAACAATAAGAGTTGGAAACGTAAAGCAATGAAACAAAATACGATCGAAGTCATGATTGTTTGAAACAGCAACGATTAAGACATAGTACAAAATCTTCATTCTCCCATGCTAGGATCTTCAGAAGGAAACATGGGATTTCGGGACACTTCCCGGTCCCTAGTTCTGCTCTCTCTTAGGGCGGCATTCTTTGCCAATTCGGAAACTGTCTCACAATGTTTCTCCCGATGACCTTCACACCCACACCGGTAACAAGTCAAGAGTGGAAAGGGACAATTTGCACGATCATGTCCCTGACGATTGCAGTTGAAGCACCTTCTCTTCTTACCGAGAATCACCGATGTTGGCTTGGGATCCCCAGCGCTCACTCCCGACCGCAAAGACGACGCGTCCGAACGACGCGGGGGTTTGGGAGCCTTAGACTCTTCATCGCCCAAAAATTTCCCAGATGTCCTCGGTCTCTTCGTTTCGCTCGTGGGCTCGACCATTAAGGACATTTCATAGGATATCGTTTGATCTTGATACTCCTTCACTGTAGCAAGAATAGTTGTCGTACGAACCACCTTGTCGCTTCCACTTCCGTCATCACACTTACGTCCGCCAAGGCCCGACATACTAATACAGATAGTACCGTTCAGCGTTATCAATAATCAGTTGCACAGTATACCACAATTATCAACATAAGGTTTAGTTAACATCTATAGAATAACGTAAAGCGTTAAGTTTTATGAAGTCAATTTCGAGTCCTCCGGCGATGACGATCATTATATGTATGCACTTAATGAAAATAAATTTTTGGAAAAGAGGGCTAGTCACGTTGCGCCCAAGACTCATAAATACTGTTTTATTTTTATTTTTTTATTTTTTTTGGAAGAGGAAGTTTATATAACGACTCTAAAAATTATTTTCGAGTAATGTAAAAAAAATTCAAAATTGAATTGTAACTAATTTGAAATATTTCAAAAGTGTTAGATTCCCAAATACCACAATTTTGAAAATCTTTCCTCTTCTACCAAAATGTTTATTCGAAAGGATTTTCCACCGAGATACGTGACCATTTACATGACAACATTAAATCATGGTTTTTCACAATGTTAGAAAATTTCAAAGCACCACTTTAAAATATTCGTGATACTACAGCGTCGTGGGCCCCGTGCCGGAACCCACCAGGCTAAAAATCATTTAAAAAAAATGTTCAAATTGCCAAAAAGGCCGATGTTGGTAATATTCTCGAATACTCACTAAGTCATTTATAAAAATATCAAATACCGTCATAAGAATACTATCAAAACGTGAAAGACCAAAATATCAAAAATCGGTTTGCAAGATACCAAAAGCTATTTCAAAATACTCACGCAGCGGATAAAATTAACACTCATAAATTTATTCTAATAAAGTGCAGAAACAGATAAATATGCTCGACTTCCGAAGCATATTACATAACCATTTTTGCTCGGACCGCATACGCATGTTATATCCTAAAACAATAATATCACCAACAAGTTCCAATCCTTAGTTCACATTAAACACGTTAGCACAATATAATCAAATACGTATATAAGGGGACTTACGATCGGGAGGCTTACCATCACAGATTGCCGGAAGATGATGTCGGAACCACGATACTAATCACAACTCTGATGCGCGCGACTTACACAAGACATGGACTTGACCCAACGGCCTAGGTTTTTCGCAAACCTAAGCTCTGATACCATAAATGTAACACCCCCAGAATACGACCGGGAATGTCACACGCCGTAGACCCTTATCACAAGGATCTACCAGGCTAAGCTCCAAAAGACTACTCAATGATTGACCGACCGGGGTCAAAATTAAATGCAAAGCAGACCGACAAGGTCATTAACCAATTCAGAAAATAACGACATTCACATTACAATGACAATAATAAACTTGAACACCGAAAAGAATGACAACTCAATTTAATAAATGAAAACTGCACCCATGCAAGGGTGAATACTCGAACGACAGAGAAATACCGACCAACTGAAACAAAGGAAAAGACTCGACTGGCGTGATTAGTATCATTGTCCTCCATCTCCTTCCAAGCCAATCCTGTGATCGCTCCGAGCCGCCAAAACTGAGCGCATAAGGCACCCACCCCGAAAACTCGGGGTTAGCAACCGGAATTTTGCTAGTGCAAGTACATAATATACAAGATATACGAATAATAACAACACAAATCTCAACAATGTGAAGCCTTAACATAAACCACACATTCCCATAGTCCACAGAATAGTATCACATACACAAAGTGAAAGATAATCACATAGTCATATTCTCTGCATCAACATAACACCAATGAAACTTTAAACGAGCCCAAGGAGTCAGAAAAATCCCTTTTTATACAAGGAAAAAGTATTTTGATAAGAAAGTTTGAAAACATCATTATTGACTCAGGCCATCATGGGGTTTTGTAAATCAAATGGGAATACTTTTAGAAAATACTTCAAAAACTCTCGGATCCTCGACCCAACATGTGGAAAACAATTTACAAGAAAACCATTACAACGTTATTCGGGTCCTCGACCCAATGCACAGAATAATCATCACAGTACAATCAAAGGCACAGCCTCTCATTCGACAATTCCTGCTCAAGACCCTTGATTAATTAACCCTCGGAGATTTCGTCAAACATCCTTGGTTAATTAACCCCGATACCAACGTCTTAAAAACAATTTGAAACAAGCTTTCAAAAACACGAATCACAGTCTATATCGAGACCAGTATTTTAAAAGAGTTGAAAGAACTTTGAAATACGAGGATTGTTCGGTAACGGGGTCTTAGCTATCACTCGAGTATCCGTTACCAATAAGCCTGCCAGGCGCCTCCTTACACACACTGCACCGGCGTTCACTCCACTATGTTGGACGCCGCTTGAACATGTCACCGCGGCGATCACTCCCGACAGAGCCGCCTTGCACGCGCATTAGGTAACAGCGGTGTTAACCAAACTTATGGAGCCGCACATTGCAGCGTACACCGTGCCGGAGTACACACCCCGCCCTCAGAGGTTCCCGGATACGACGTCTCTCACAACAAGTATTCACATTATTACAAACATCAAGTACACAATCAATCAATTCAACAATTATCAAATCAATACACCAATTCACACAATTTATCCGACAGTCCATAACCACACAATAAACAATAACACGTACATTATCAATCAAGATCCAACACAATAAGCCTTCGGCACAACCAACCAACGCTACACATATATCCTTGTATTGCGACTCAACCGAATATATATATATAGATATATAGATATATATATATATATGTATATATACATATAACCTTACTATATTGTATGAATAACTATAGTTCATCCATCAATCCAAGTTGAGTACGCCAACTAGTGTTAGCATTCACCACTCGTCGTTCACCGACATAGGCATATATATCAATATACGTATATACATACATATATTTAACATATAAATATATATAGATCTATATATATATATACACACATATATATATATATATACACACACACATATATATATATATATATACATATCCGTATAAATTCATACACTTCGACAACGATGATTTCACGCAGTTACAATTCGTATATCAAGGTACTTGCCTTGGTAATCTCTCGCGGATACTCCGAAGGTACGATCGGTTGGCAAAATCCGGAACTCCAACGAAAACAACGATCGGAAGGGCTCAACACCAGATTTTTGTAGGGAAATCATCCCTAATATCCTATCATCGAATAAACAATCAATCATACGAGGAAAAACATCACAAAACGATCAAATTCCTCTCTGCGGCATTTCCCCGGACACCTTGAAGGCGTCAAACGGAAGTTCATATAATCGACGAATCGGAAATGGTAAAACCGTGGAAAGATGGTGAAAATGATAGAATACAACTTAATCTACAATTATCCATCAGTAATTTAAGTTCATAAGGCTCAAACGGACGAAATCTACCAAGATCCCCAAATTTCCCAAAGTTTGGATTTTAGGAAAAACTAACCTTGATTCGGTCGATTGAAGGATGTTATGGATTGATCGATCAATGATATGGACTTAGCATCTTCGTGGTTTTGTTGTTCAACAACATGCCTTATCGCTCTCATAACCTCTGGCCGCGGAAGGAAGAGAATGAAATGAAAAAATGTGTTGAAACAGTGGTCGCTTTGGTCAAATATATATCGGCAACTAACTAGCGCGGCGCTAGGTTGTCCGGGTAGCATGCGCTATCGGCCGCCCTGCCTGAATCTTCGGCCGGGTCCGAGAAGCGCGCGCAAGTCATCGGCAGCGGCGGCGCAATCGCCCGCCCAGACCTATCGACTAATTGTCCGGCCAGTAGCGTCGCTGGCCGAGCGCAGTAGCGCGGCGCTAGCTCGCCGAGTTAGCGCAATCGTCTGGATGTAGCGTGCGCTACTGCTGTCCGGCCGAAGTCTGACACTTACCGCTAGATCGCCGGCCGATTAGCGTGCGTTACCTCCCGGCGATGGCGTGCGCTACTCGCGGTTTAGCGTGCGCACTGTCCGGCCAGAAGCGTACGCTAGGCCGGGTCCTCGCCTGAATCGTCCGGCAGTGCCGAGATCCGTGCCGGTTCCTCGCAACCGTCCGGCCGCCCGATCAAGCCGTGGCTCGACGACTCGATTCCTAAAAACGCACGGAACGAACACGACGAAACGCTCGCGGACAACAACATCGATCCGAAATGAAATTAACATACAACAAATCACCACCTATGGCCATAAACACAAAATCGATTGTCGAGAAAAATAATACCGACGCTCGGAAACCGAGAAATTTCCGGTCTAAGAAAAAGAAAAATTCGAATAAATCAAAATAAAAATCTCGGATATTACAGATCGGCTCTCTCATTCTCGGCCGGCACAAAGAGATCCACATCTGAAGGGATATGGAACCTCGTCCTCCAGACGGCCAGATCCCTCCTGGTCGCCGAACTCCTAATTTGGCCAAGAGACCATAGAGATCGCTGTGCGGCCCGAAATAGCGATCGCTTAGGAGGCTGATAAGGATTAGCGATCGAGTACTCTCGGAAATCGAATCGAGGAGACGGACCAGCCAACTTCTCCATATGCTCGGCAAAAGCCACGTAGGCCTGGCCGAAGGCGCTGTGCTACTCCCAATAGGCTCTCACCGCCAGATCCCTCTCCATCTGTGACCGTCGATGCTCAACCGCCGCCTCCCTATTGACGTCGGCCTCGTTAAATAACGCCTCGACTTACGCGGGGTCGATGCCGGCGCGGATAGATTCTGCGGCCGTCTCCAGGTGGAAATCAGCGGAGAATCCTCCCCGGACGTTAGAAGTCCCGGCGGCGGAGGAGGGGCCCACTCCCGACGAAGAAGGTATTCCAGACATTCTCGAATTCAAGACAATGAAAAAAGGAGTGTGTTCTTACCAAAGATGAAATCGACCGACGATCGGCAATCAGATCTCCAGAAAAATCTTCAGCAAAACCTTCTTTCTCCGATAAGTGCGCGTAAGAATGAACGCTGCAACACTACGTCTTTTTACAGGAGGTGGCAGGGACTCGTTTGTAATTAAGGAGAATCTCAGGGGTCGGATCTCAGCCGTCGCAATTAATATTCCCTTGAAACCCGCGTATGCGTCTTTTCAAGAACGCGTCAGTCGAGGAGTCATAAGTGACCGTCGGTCTAACCCAACAGAAATCCGACATGTGTCCCAGAGACTATTCCGCATCCGCTGCTATTTCCCGCTCATTTCAGCGACCTACCAGGTCGTCCAAACTCAAAATCTATCAGCTCAAAGACGATCGCCAATTCAGTGAAACGCAAAGACGCTCATCGAAATTCAGCGATCGCCAGCAGAACCACCTCACCCCACGCTTCCAACATAGGAGCGAGCTGGGGGGCAATTGTTGTGTCGAGATTTATTCACCTCGACAGGCGATCGACTACAAGGCCGATCGACCGAGTCCACAACCAATCAAGCTATGGCGAACTCGCCTAAGCGAAGATACCAGACCACCGTCAAGTGCCTGGCGATCGGCTCCCAAGGTGATCGCCCTTTGGAACCTGGCGATCGACTCTAGTGCCCGGCTAAGGACGATCATCCTGCACCACGAGCTGGGACCATCGTCCGTCAAAGTCCATGAAGAATAGATCTCAAAGAAGCACCCATGTGCAGATCCAAGACAAGATCCGTATTTCACGGATCATTAACCACCAACAGCTGTCTCTGACAAGGGCGGCTTTACCTACCGACAAGCCCGCTGAAAGGCACAAGGTGGGACCGCCCGTGACAGCGACTCAGACGCGTGCAGGCTTCTCATTGGACCGCGCGACTGACTGCCAACAACTCCTGTAGACTTTAAGGAGACAATCTCATGTGCTAAAAGACGATCGCCCGCTTATTATAATACAGCAAAGGCGATCGCCCAGCAGGTCCAAGTCCTATAAATAGAGAGCCTCCTCCTACAGGAAAAAGGTTCCACATTCAGTTCCCAATTCGTTCACTTACATTCCGAATTCACTCACGGAAATACAGAAGAAGATACATGCTCCCAAGCTCCCAGCTTCCTCCCCAGAATCTATCTTAGGATTTCTCTCTCTGTACCTCTCAACCAGAAGACGGTCGGCAGAGGCAAGAAGTCTCCACAGTGCAGATTCAAAGAGATTCACAAGCCCAGGAGCTCAAGCATACAGCTGATACACGCCGTGAGAGACTGTCGATCTCTCACTGCCGTCATAGTTCATCTATGTTGTTACAAGAACTCACAGAGCATCATATCTGGTTCTTCCGGCAATCTACACGCTCACTAGCTAAGATAATTAGAATCACTACACTCATTGTAATTGTATTCCTACGTTAATACTTGTATCCCCGAATATTTGTATTAATAATATCTCGCGAGAGCATTCAAGCCCAGGACTAACAACCCCAGCAATTCTTGTGTTATTTACTTTCCCCACGAAAGTGTTCTCGCATTTGTTTGCTATCCATCCATTCCAGCAATATCTATCCCCGGATAATATTTTGGATAGCAACAACCATGAATTACACGACATGAACCAAACCAGAACTGAATTAATTATGAATCACAATGCCCGGAAGCCCCAATGAAAAGTACCAAGGCATCACAAGGGCCTAAAAGTAACACAGCCGAAGCTGTCAACCAACACAATCATCTGAAACTAAAACAGCCCGAAGCTGTATCAATGAGGGCCGAAGCCACAGCACGAAGCCGTATCACAATGAAAACATCCAATGACCGTTGACCTACTGAGATGTAGGTGTTGGGAAGTCAACCGCGAAGGTTTCAAACTCCCCAAACTTACCAATAATGAAATCACCCAGTGACCGTTGACCTACTGACTGTAGCTGTTGGGAAGTCAACCGCAAATGTTTCAAACTCCCCAAACTTACCTATAATGAAATCAGCCAGTGACCGTTGACCTACTGACTGTAGGTGTTGGGAAGTCAACCGCGAAGGTTTCAAACTCCCCAAACTTACCCATCGAGCACTAGCCGAGACTAGCCTCCAAAACACAACTAATCACAAACGGCAACGATCCAAAGATTACCGAATTCACAAGCATGATAGGGTGCTGCCTTGAGTCGGCCAACATGACAACAATGACTCATGGATGGGCACCGTCCTCGGCGGTCCCAATTCAATACCTCGATTATCTTAGAATGGTCAATCAATAACAACGACACAACGGATGGGGACTATCCTCGACAGCCCTAATTCAATACCTCGATTGCCTTAGAATGGCCAACCGATAACAATGATGCAGCGGATGATTTAATACCTCGATTGCCTTAGAATGACCAATGGATAACAATGATACAACGAATGATTGAGTACCTCGATTGCCTTAGAACGGCCAATCGATAACAATGATACAATGAATGATTAAGTACCTCAATTGCCTTAGAACGGCCAATCTATAACAATGATACAATGAATGATTGAGTACCTCGATTGCCTTAGAACGGCCAATCGATAACAATGATACAATGAATGCCTCGGCACCTTTAATCGGCTACCGACGACGAAGATGAGAATGAATACGACAATGCCTTCAATCAGCCAATACAACATGTATGACAGGACACCAACATTAATAACAATGATTACAACAATGTCTTAGATTGACATCAATATTAACAACAACAATCGATACATCGATACCGCGAAACGACTATCGACAATAACATTAACAACGAGTACCCCAATGCCTTGAACCGGCCATTAATGAACAATAATAAACATTTGGCATAATTGTCGAAGAGTATCGTATCAAACGATCCCTTTAATATCAATGAATTCATGAAGAGACCAAGTCTCGGAATGATACAACACATTCATACACACATACGATAACATTAATCTCATTGACTAGTACAAGTATAAAACTTGCCTCAACCGAAGGCGATGAATTCCTTCCACGAACAACGAACGGCGTCCTCCGATAACCACAAGCGTTCGAACAACCTTAAATGAAATACAATTCATTCAATAACACAATATCAATCGAGAACAATACAACGATCGAAGGAAACTCTTTGAGACATTTCATCGAACACAAAATGTTCAAAGTTCCTCAAGAACCTAAAAATCATCAATTGGGTTGAACGAATCGAAAATATGGATATACAATCCATAGAACATGTCTAACAACATCTAATAACCTCAATCGATCCATTAAAATTGGACGGAAAATGAAATCAAAACTAAAACTCCCAAAATGGACAATTCTAGGAAAACTAAGAGAATTACCTCAATTCGACGAAGAAGAAGGATTAGATGTTGATATGATCTCCTAGAGTCTTCTCAAAACATGATTGGATGGAGTAGAATCGATCATAACCACAACCCTAGTCGAATCGCCCGACTACCGCGAGAAGAAGGAGAGAAAGGGTGAAATGAGGTGAAAAACCCGTCTGACCCCCTTAAATACTCCAGTGATGCAAGACCAAAACGCACGACCAAATGTTCGTGCATTTGGTCGTGCGCCAGGCCACTACCGAACCACTGACCTCACGCACGAGCACGTGCTCGTGTGTCGTGCTCGTGTGTCATGCTCGTGTGTCCCTGATGATTGCCAAAGTGCATTGCCCAACTCTGATGCCACGCACGAGCAGCTGCTCGTGTGTCATGCTCGTGTGTCCCTGTTGAGTGCCAAAATGACAAGGGAACAAATTATGCCATGGCACGCATGCCTACACATGACCTGCTCGACTTACACGATAATAAGTCACGTTCAATCGGTGAAACAATAATGATACTCCCAACACAAAGGCTACCAAACACGATGATGATGATGATGATGATGAAAATATTCTCGTCTCGATCCCGAACAGAGATGAATGATGAATAACAAATGATACACGACTCCAAGATACGCCGAATGATGAACACGAAATGAATGAATATGAATGATGAATGATTATTACTGAATGAAAAATTTCTGAGTGGCAATTACTGAATGATAATTAATGAATTCACAACCGGGTATTACAGTATACCAGGCGAGTTCTGGTCAAACAAAATATCAGAGAAGTTTTGACTGTAGGCAAGATATCAGGCGAAATATTATCAGACTAGTTCTGGTCAACACAATATATTAGAGAAGTTTGACCACAAGCAAGTTATCAGCCGCACTTTCAGTTAAGAATGGTAACGGAGAACTGCTCAAGCTTCATAATTAAGCCCGCACTCCAGTACAGCTCATGAAGGCGCGAAGGGCGATGCGGTTAATTAACAGGTGCTGTAAACTCCCAGCCATGCCGGCTCTCAACCTTGATCACGTGCCTGTTCCATCCCGTGACCTTATTGACGGTGTTAGAAATGGGGGCCATAAGCTTGGGTTTGTTGGGGTCGGACTTGATGGTGATGGTTCTAGTTTTGGAGTTGTAGGACGAGTTGAAAAAGTGATAGAAGGCATAAATACACGGCTCGAAGCAAAGACTACAACACAAGATAATAAAGGCGGTAGGATACCTGACCGCATTGGCACCGAGGTGAGCTGGGACAATTTCCCAGTCCTCCAAAAATTGATTAATGAAGGGGTCCAAGGGCAACCTTAGGCTGAGATGGAATTGCTTGAAATAAAACGGGAGGAAGGCATCACTATAACAAAAAGTCTAAGCTTCGTGCTCATCGGCGAAGGGAGTGGCCAAACTATAGTAAAGCCTATATTCATTCCTATCCACCTCATACGTGGTATAAAGCTCCTCAAGCATCTCGTCTCCCCCTTTGGGATGCTTAGGCCGAGAAGAGCCTCCCAGATGAATCTGGTATTTGCCTCAGCTCCATCCTGAGCCGACAATCTTGGAGTCGAACTCCCCGGTGGCCTGTTAGAAGTACTCTCCCCAACCATACCTGTAGAGGAAGACAAGGGATTAGACTCACCCTGTGAAGATGACGAGGTGTTCTTCTCCCTCGTCTCAACTACCTCGGCCAAGGAGGAACCTCCCCCAAAACGAAGCCGAGTCTGGGACTTGTCCTTGACATAATGCAAAAAGACGCAGTCTAAGACTTCGTCCAAACTATCGAGAGTCAACACGTCGGCATCACTGCCATCTACGGTCCTAGGCGCGAAAGACCCAGAAGGATACCTAACGTCCGTCCTAGGGGTTTTGTTCATGTATAACATTTCGCCATTAGCCTCGAGGGATAAGAGCCTCCACGACCCATCGGATTTAACACAAATCCTAGAATTCCTAGTGTAGAAACCGTAAGTGGAATTTTTTTACAGATAGCCACGCTTAGACATTTTAAAGATGCGAAGCTTCACAGAGGAGGTCTGAAGATTTGAAAACTCAACAATGGCGAAAAAAATAAATGGGGAATGGAGCAGGAAAAATACCTCAAGAAGCGAAGTTAAGCGGATGAGAATAAACGGAAAACGATGCCTGAAGAGCTGGTTGGAGCAGATCGTCAGAAAAATGGCCGGAAATGGTGCAGTAGGAAGTATTGCCGGGCTGTCACAAGCTCTACTCTCCGATTATATATCCGCAAAATGAAGAAGAATTTTTTGATTTTATAGAAAGCACGCGGTGTCATAATTACACCGCATTAATGGGCGCGGTTTTCCAGGAGATTCTCTTCACCTCCCACGCGCACGCCGTCCAACCACATGATAGGATACGAAGCAATTAGTATGACTACATGGATCTAAGGAGCCCGGGCATAAGCCCAGTAGGGCCCACCAAATCAAAACCCTACAAACTCCCCAACTCGGCATAAGGTAATGACATCCAGGCCGACCTGAAGGCAGCTTGCCTCAGCTCAGATTTGAGCCAAGACTTGTTATCAGGCGACCATCTCAATACACCGACTTGGTGCGAGTGACAGAGCAGGCCGAGACTCTTCAATCTCTACCCCACGTCAGCAGATGAAGGTCCTATCCTTCAAGCACACGGAATATGATGAAATCCAAGATAGAGAGAAATAAAGATATCCTTACTTGACAAGGACTCTTTTCCACAAGGAAACTACGTACACAATCCTTATCAGGATTCTACTTCCCATATATACATATAGTGCAATATCAACACGGACTCAGTGACTTTCTCCACAAGTTAGGGTTGCAATATTCATGCTTATAAATAGGTGTCCTCCATCTACACTGGTATATCGAGAATTCTTGACTCTCAATACAGCCAATTTACTTCTACCACATATTCAATATACTTACTCTCACGCCGGAGGGGCTTCGCCGGTGAAGCCCCGGCTCAGTTCACGTGTTTTCTTGTGTGTAGGTCCAATCAGGAAGTTCACTCACCGGAATTATCCGAATCGCTTGGATAAGAACTAATTCGATACGTTTTTGGCAGCATCATTTATATTTCAAAGTCCAATTCGATTTTTATTTTTTCAAAAATATATAGTGAAAAGATGAAAAATCTTACTCGATTTAAATTTCAAACTCGGATTTGGAAAAGTTTGAATCACTCTAAAATGATTGTTGATTGGTGGAAATTTTTAGTGCATGTATGAATGGTTTGATGGTCATGCGTGGTTACCCTATTTGATATTAACAATAATGATGATACTGATTACAAGGGAAATTGATATTCCGAAGTATTGTTTTGCAAATGATTTCAAAATGAGACGATTAAGGTCTTTTGTTTACAAGTTTTGGTAAACAGCCCGAGGTACCAAAAATACTTTCAAAGTTTTATTTTGAATAAACATACAAATGCAAGGATTTTCAAATGATATCATTTAAAAGGATGCCTCGCGGATCTTCTTATCAAGTTGCTATTAGTTGTTTTATGTGATACGTCGTGCTGAGTTGACACTTTCGTATATTATTTCTCGAGGTTATACCATCGTATTGAGTGAGTATCCGCTTAGTATGCCGAGGGGCAGAGGACGCAGTCGTGACCGCGGTACGGTGGTCATGGAGATCAGATGCGGGACCAAGAGAACATTGCCGGGAAGGTTGCTATTCTAGTTCTTCGTTCTCATTGTTTAGTTTTCGGGGACGAAACCTCTTTTAAAGGTGATATGGTGTAATACCCCTATTTTTTTTCGCTTCTGTATTTTCAACTCTATCGACTCGTTTGTGTTTGTTGATATTTCCTGAACTTTTTCTATTCTTCACTTGTTGTTGTTCGAACGAGTTGTGGTATTATTTCGGATTAATCCATTTTTCGTTGTGACTTTTCCGAATTCGGTTCCATTTCCGTGAATCTTATGCAAATTAATAACTTGTAGTTTTCACCAGATCATCTATTGTCTTGAGTCGAGGTGTGAACTTCGGTATTGCTACTCGATTTTTTTTGGTTGTTCGTTGGGCTTCGAATTTGGTTGTTCAATCGTTGTTGTTTCGATCGTTTGTTATCCGATTTTTATTGATCTTGTATCGTGATTTTTGAGCATTCGGATCACTTCGTAATTTACTTAAGTTCGGGAAATTAGCTTCGTATTCGGTCTTCCAAACCTCGGGTTGTTGGTATTTCGTATTTGTTCAGCGATTAACTCGTATTTTGACTGTTGTGCTGTTCGGGTTGGTCAACCATATTGATTTTTTTGTTTGTTACGTTTTTTTATCATCGTGGTGTAGCGATATGGATGGTAGCATCTACGTACTACATGTGATTCGTTGCAGATCATCGGCAGCGGATAACGTGTGTTATCTGCGATTGTCTTGCATTGATTGTTTCATGTTTTAAGTTTCGAGACGAAACTTATTTTTAATGGGTAGAATGTAATACCCAAGATTCTCATTTCCAGTTATTTTTGAATTTTTGTCGGTTGTGCCGGTTATTTTATTCTGTTGGCGATTACTTGAGTTTTTCCCTATGTTGGGTACGGCATGAAGTACTGTGTTGTGAGATTTTCGTCGGGTACGACTTACCGTTGCGTAAGTCGAGCTAATCATATGTCATATTTCATTATTGTTCGTCTCCTTCCGGATCGTTGTTGTGCATTTGGTCGACTTTGTAAGATCACCACCGGCACTTATAATGTCTAAAAATTCTGAAACTTTATAATGTGATAGATCATCAAGTTAGCTTTCCGATGGTTCAAACGGTGAGTCAATCGGAGTCCGGACGAAGGAGTTATGGTCTTAATGGCAAAGTCTACATTGTCCAAATATGGCCCTGGAACACGGTGATGGTTGAACCGTTTTGCTTAGACGTTTGTAATACGGCGCTGGAACACGGCGCTGTTTGCACCGTTTTGGCTGAGCCATTTATAATACGGTGCTGGAACACGGCGCTATTTGCGCCGTTTTCTGAGCCGTTTTGTCCATGTGTATAAATAGGACAGTCGCATTTTCAGCCCCATTTCACTTCTCTCTCTCGATTTTTGGGCGATTTGATGGGGGTTTCAATCCTGGAGTAGATTATCATCATATTGTTGAAGTCTTGATCATGTTTAACATCATCTAATCCATTGTTCTTCGTCAGATGGAGGTAATTCTTCGAAAATCCTTTTTCAACTATTGTGGGGTTTTCCTCTTGATTTCAATTCTGGGCCGATTATGATGAATTGGCCATATAATTCTTGTTGTATTGGTTGTAATCTATGGATTAGAAACTCGTTTATCGCTTTGTGCTCGGGGTCGAGAGATATTATGTATAGAGTCTTGGTGTTTAGATAGAATGGCACAAGAGTGATGTGTTGTGTGTGATTTGTCCCTGAAAGTGAATTGATATGGATGGTTGGGTTGTGGACCCCATATTTTGTGAAATGATTTGTATTTGGGAAAATGAACCTTGGGGTGTGACCCTAAGTGGTTTTTGATAAACTGAGGATTATTCAATCCCATATGTTTCCAAAACTCCCGAGATTTTAAATTTCCAAAATGACCACTTGTTTTATTTATACTTTTTCGATTTGAACTATTTGATTTAAATGATAAATCTCGGAAAGCTTTTGTTGTGACTGAGCCGTGGATGATTCAAGTTATTATATTCTCTGAATGTGTTGTGTATGGCTCGTATTTGCACTTTATACTTATACTAGCAAAACAGTGGAGTTTTGCTAACCCCTGAGTATTCGGGGGTGGGTGTCTGTTCTGCATCCAGGTACATGCATGTTTTGGGAGAAAAACACAGGAACGGTGCGAAGGATGATGGAAGACAAATGATACTAATCACATGAAGGCCAGTTTTGGGTGTAGTCAATCGGAGTTCGTTGTATGGTCTTTTCCGCTGTCGTATTTTTGTTGTGAGTGTATTTTGCCCTTGCATGGGTATGAGTCCAGACAGAGTTTTCTATATTAGAGTTGTATGATAATGATGTAAGATCAGATCAGTCTATTGAATCATTATTTTATCACGTCGGTATGTAATGTATTTTGTTGTTTCGATGTCTAGCCTGATGGACCCTCACGAAGAGGGTATGCGGCGTGTAATATTCCCTGTTTGATCCCGGGTGTGTTACAGTATGTTTATCAGAGGAGCAGTATGCCGTCAGTTCTATGCTCCATGGTATGGTACGACATATCTATGGTGTTATAATATGTTCCTTAGAGTATTATATCTTGATGTTGTGCTCTTGGTGCATCATGCCTTCTTTACGGTATTCTTTGTGGTATGCTTTTCTGTGTTGTATGTTTTTGGTGATGTTTTGTTTTTGGAGAAATAGCTACCTTTTGTGCATTGTTCTACAGCTACAACATTTCCTTTGTCCTTAGCATCTGGACTACCTTCAGCATTCATTCGGAATTTGTACTAGATGTAGTTTCTGCCCCTTTGACAAAGACCATACTGAATTGATCATTTAAGGCAGAGAACGTGGAATATCCAAGGACTCTTTTGCTATTAATTCATTCACCAATATTTATGATATCCTCAACCCTTTTAGATGATCTTCGAAATATTTTATGGTGGCCTTGAGTTCCTCTTGATATGGCATATGCTGTGAGCATAGTTAGTCAGTTTCAAGCCAATCTAGGTAAAGATCACGGCACAACCATTAAGAGCATTATGAAGTACCTTAGACGAACTAAATAAATAATTCTTACATACGGTGGTGGAGAATTAGGAGTCCAGGGATTAATGAACTCTAATTTTCGAGGTGGAATGGATGAAGGGAAATCCACTTCATGTTACATATTTACTCTGAATGGTGGAGCAGTTTCTTGGATGAGTTCCAAGCAAAGTGAGACCTCACATTCCACCTATCAGGACAATTACCAGGCTGCCTTGGAGACATCAATGAAAGCATTCGGGATCAAGAAATTTCTTAAAGAACTTCAAGTGGTCCCTAGTGCAGAGCTGCCGGTGGTGTTTTACTAAAGAGCCTGGTAATGAAGTAGATGTTGCACATGCTAAAGAGCCCAAGTCTCATAACAAGAACAAGCATATTGAGAGAAAGTATCAAATCGTTAAAACATGATGAAGAACCTATATGTTGAACCACATAGAGCAGACTCAGCAAATAATCTCACTGACCTGCTCACCAAGTCACGATCACAGATTGTTTTTGATAGACATCTGAATATTATGGGTATTAGATAGTATAGTTTGTCGTATTAAGTACAGGTGGGAGATTGTTAGAGTATTCCATCGAATGCTAATTTGAGGATGAGAGAGTTTGGGCATTACTATGTAATTTTGGAGTTGTTTAATAAAAAGGCGTTTGTTATTTTTCTATTTACTCTATGTTACTGGCCTTCCTGATTTGGTCAATAAATAGAAATAATATTCACGTAGTTCAGTAGGAACATTACATTCCTTATGAGATAAGGAGTTATGGCACTGGATGCATTCAGAACTCGAATTGCTTAACTTGTCAACAAGTCGATAAAACATATCTCGACATTAAGTTTATTTACACTTGTACAAATGTATACTTGGACATATGCATGTATTCACTTAGAAGTAGTTGGAGCATTCGCTATAGGTATGATAATGAGATTATTGTACTCGGATACGACTCACCTTGATTCAATCACATGGTATTCACTTTAAGATAGTCAATGACTGAATTTCATGGTTATGATAGGAGTGGATGGACCTTTTGTAATACCCGAGATTTCTGTTATGTAATTGGAACTTGTGATATTGTAATGATTGTACTTTTGTCTGAGTACTATTCTCCGTATTTCATAATCCGATGTTGTCGAGCGTATAATTTCGTGTTTGTGATTTAAAGATTTTATTCCTGCGCATGTAGCGCACGCTATCGGCTATGTTTAGCGTGCGCTAACGTGGATTCATAGCGCATGCTACTGAGGGTCATTAGCGCACGCTATGCGTGGTCAATTTGATTGAGACGTGCGGTAGGTGAGATCTGGCCGGCGGACCCCTGTCGGATCGTGTCGGGATGTATCTGGACGGCTTTCGGGAAAAGCCGAGTCAACGCCTTAGCGCACGCTACAGGTATATGCGTAGCGCACGCTAAGTGCTGAGTACAGTTAAGTCAGTGAGCCGTTAGCGCACGCTACGAACAGGGTCTAGCGCGCGCTAATAGCCATTTCTTATAAATAGGACAGCATCCTATTCGTGATTTCAGTTCTTTCTTCTCCCATTACCCGAATTCTTACACTTAGAGCATAACTTCCTTCATCCTAAACACTTCATATCAACATCCTAGTTCGTGATTGAAGATCGTATATCATTGGAGATTGGTGTTCAAGCTTTCGGTGTTGGATTGCTTCAATTTCCTCCGTGTTCTTCACTACCTTGAGGTAGGTGATTCTTCACCAATACTAGTAGTGTTCTAAAGGATGTTGATCATGTTCATCTAGTCAGTTAGATTCGTTATTAGTCGTACATCTTGTGTTAGAAGGATATTTTCGATGTTTCGACACTTATTCATCATATGATCCATTGAACCTTTTAGTATGGGGATTCCTGAGCATGTTATGTATCTTCAGAACCAATCGACCAGTATATGAAGATTACCTAGTTCGTATGTTTTACGTAAGGAATCATATGTTTTGGGACTTGGAATAATCGGAACTTAGAATATTTCTTAAAGATCGCAGATAAATTATGATGTTGAGATGATTATCCGTATATTTGTACCTCATAATCATAGAACTTCCACAAACCTTTATAGCATGTTATGCCCGAGGGTAATTTGTATTATCACCATTGAGTTCATGAAATTCACCACCTTTCAACCCAGTTTTTCCGTTAGCAGTATTCTGCCATGCAAGATTAGCACACGCTAACATATGTGAGTTAACGTGCGCTATCGGGGTTCAGTTAGCGCACAAAACGTACGTAGCGTACGTTATGTATCAGCCGATTCAAACTGTCAGTTCGTAGCTAGCGCACGCTAGTCTTACACGATAGCGTACGCTAACAGGCCGGCTTAGCGCATGTTACGTAGAGTACGTAGCGCACGCTAAGCAGTCCAGGCAGATTGTTTATTTTTGAGCTTTTCGGCCGTAGACCGAATTGTTAGGCCATCGTTCGACTTGAGATGATTTGTATATCATTCCTTTTGTTAAGGTTCGAGCTTGTTACGTTGATCGAAGGAGGCGGCCTTCGAGTGTGTCGAGATCATTGAAGTGTTTCGTCCTTGCCATTTTCGAGGCAAGTATCATATGTCGAGTTCGATTTATATTGAAACTTTGATCATGCTTGTGGTTTTGTTCATATTGTTGAATATGAAATGTATTTCTGAAAATTCTCGTGATATTCGTTGATATTTGTTCGTATTGATGAACATGTTGAAATGCATATGTGTATGCATAGTTGATTGATTTATGGTATAAATGATCCGAGGGGATCATGAGGATCTATGCTGAGGGCGCTGGATCGAATGTCCACCATGCGTTGGTCCGACGGGATCATTATGGGGATCTATGCTGAGGGCGCTGGATCGTTGGACGGGTTTTCCACCATGCGTTGGTCCGACGGGATCATCATGGGGATCTATACCAAGGGCGCTGGATCGCTGGATTACCCTGTATTGTGTTGATGGAATCGTGAGGATTCGCATCGTTGGATTCCGGTGGCGGAAGTCCGTTTGCATGTTTTGTGATGCATTGATGATTTATTGTATGATGATACTTGTACTAGCATTGTTTTGCTAACCCCTTCGGGGGTGGACATTGTTTTGATGTTCAGGTAGCCGAGGAGCGGGGAGGCAACCACAGTACCGACAGGACGATGAAATGGCTCAGTGATGTGGTTGATGTTATTGTTATTATGAATTGTCTTCTTGGTTCGTTTAGTACTCGAGTATGTCTGTTTTAATAAGGTCATTTCGATATGGTTGTACAATTTAACTCATTTGATCGGTTGAATCAAATCTGTATTTGAACTTCAGTTGTTCGATTGAATTGTTTTTACATTTCTTTTAAAATTAGCCTTGTAAATCCTTATCTAAAGGGTTTACGGCGCTGTAATTATTCCGAATATATCGGGGTGTTACAGAATATGGTATCGGAGCTAAGATTCATGGATATCTTGGCAGTCGGGTTAGTTGGGTCTGTTTACGTTATTTGATTATTGGTCGTTCGTAACATCACTGCTGAGCCAGCATCGTCGTGTGGACCATGGTTGTAAGTTTCCTAATTTCGAATACTACCGTTTTTATTTAATTCATGTCTTGTAAACATTGATGGATGTACTTTGAGAAAGTTTGTCCTGGATATTGAGTATTTATGTTTACACTATGTTGAGAGGAGGTCGTGGACGCGGACGCGGTCGTGGACGCGGACGTGGAAATGCGAGGCAAGAAGAGTCGGTATCTACCCCAGAGATAACCGCTAGTCGAACGGATTCCCATTCTGGGGGACAGCAGGGATCGGCAAATAATAATGCAGATCCTAACGTGCCGGGAGTGCTTCAGCAGGTGGTTGCCCAGATAAACCAGTTTGCTCAAGTTGTGGATCGCATGCAGACGGCGATGGGACAACAGCATAACGTGGAAAATCGAGGAGATAGATGGCTTACCGAAGTGATTAAATTGCACCCTCCGAAATTTGACGGCTCTGCCGAGACGCTTTCTTGGGATCACTGGCTGAAAGAATTAGAGAAGATTTTGCAGGGATTAACTGTCCCAACGATAGGAAGGTTCCGGTCGCCCAGTATCTTCTGACAGGGGAGGCTTTCCACTGGTGGGAGGCCATTCGACCGGAGGAGCACAATTTTGACTGGACGGAATTCAAATTGATGATGGAGGCACAGTATTGTCCTCGCCAAGTTAGAGAAGCCCGAGTTCGGGAGTTTTTCTCACCACAAAATTCGGAAGTATCTGTGACGGACGTGATTAAGACTTTTAATCACCAACTGACTTATGTGCGCCACTTGGTCAGGACCGAGGCGGAGAAGATTTTTCATTTTGACATGCGAATGAAGCCGGAAATTCAGCAGTATATGTCCGGATTTGAATGTACCACCTTGCGACAATATCAGGACAAGGCGTTGGCCTATGATATGAAGGAGACAGCAGTAGAGAAAGCGACGGAAGCAAAGAAACAGAAGGTGTCTGGCAACTTCACGGAGGATAAGAGTAGCGGACCTCGCAGGGGTCAGTCCTCTTTTCATTCATCCAGGAGACCTCAGCATCCTTCTCGAGGTGGAAAGAAGTTCCGGGCAGCACCAATCGCTTTGACGCAGGAAGAAGTGTTATAACCGTGGCAAAGCAGACATGTTCGGCGTGATTGTTTCGCGCTGCTTGTGACTGTTTGAGTGTGGACAGAAGGACATCGCGCAACATTTTGTGGGAATGCGACCCGATCTTTTGGTACTCGCACTCCGGCTCCATTCGAAGGAGACGAGTGTGAACCAGACGCAGCAGTGGATTTCAAAGCAGAACGTTGGGAAGAGAGAGACATCCAGTCTTGGGTCCGTTCCTCCGCGCCTGCACGAAATGAGGAAATCGATGATCGAACACAACTGTTGCATCAGGTACGATTCAGATCCTTTTGCAACCAGTTAGTGTCTTGTTCGATTCGGGAGCTACGCATTCTTTTATATCTTTGAACTGTGTTAATCGTTTGAAAATCTCGTGCTTGTATAATTGTGAACCTTATGTTGTGGGATTACCGAGCGGAGAGAAAATTGTGGGAACCCTAGAAGCTAGGGATTTCCCAGTATCTATAGAAGGAAGAGAGTGGCCATCGAATCTCATTGTAGTTGACATCTACGGTGACGATTTAATTCTCGGAGATGATTGGCTCAGCTGTTATGGAGCTGTTCTGAATTACCGAGAGAGAGTCATTTCCATCATTGCTGATGACGGATCTGAGCACTTATTCCGAGGATGGAGACCGGGAAGCTCGGGAAAATTGATCAAGGCAATGAAAGCCGTGAAATTACTGAAGCAGGGATGTCACGGACTTTGGTGCTATGCCATGAGGAAAGAGGAAGGAGTAGAGCTCTCGTCTATTTCAGTTGTGAATGAGTTCTCAGATGTATTTCCTGACGAACTACCTGGGTTACCTCCGTAGAGGGGAGTGGAATTTACTATCGAATTAGAACCTGGAGCAGCTCCTATTTCCAGAGCACCATACCGCATGGCGCCAACCGAGATGTATGAACTCAAGAAGCAACTGGAGGAATTGTTACAGAAGGGCTATATCTAACCTAGTGTTTCTCCTTGGGGAGCGCCCGTTCTCTTTGTCCGGAAGAAAGACGGATCTCTCCGACTGTGTATTGATTACAGGGAGCTCAACAAGATGACGATCAAGAATAAGTATCCTATACCTCGGATCGACGACTTGTTTGATCAATTGCAAGGGGCAAGGGTATTCTCGAATATTGACTTGCGATTAGGATACCACCAGTTGAGAATTAAGGAATCGGATATACCGAAATCTACTTTCAGATCCCGGTACGGGCATTATGAATTTGTAGTAATGCCATTTGGACTTACCAATGCTCCTGCGGTATTCATGCAATTGATGAATCGGGTATTCTTGGAATACTTGGATAAATTTGTGGTCGTCTTCATTGACGACATCCTGATATATTCGAGGGACGCAGAGGAACATGCTGAACATTTACGTGTGGTTTTGAGCACCTCGAGGAAGGAACAGCTGTATGCAAAATTTTCAAAATGCGAGTTCTGGCTTAAGGAAGTAACCTTCCTTGGGCATGTGATATCAGCCGACGGAGTTCAGGTGGACCCGAAGAAAGTCGAAGCAATCTTAGATTGGGAAGCTCCTAAAAACGTGAAAGAAGTCCGAAGCTTCTTAGGACTTGCTGGATATTATCGCCGCTTTGTAGAGGGATTTTCCAAAATTGCTCGTCCGCTCACTCAGCTGTTACAGAAAACTCAAAAGTTCACGTGGAATGAGAAGTGCCAGGCTGGTTTTGACGAACTTAAGAGGAGACTGACAACAGCACCTATATTAGCGCTGCCAGAGGGAACTGATGGATTCATGGTATACAGCGACGCTTCAAATCAGGGTTTGGGTTGTGTGTTGATGCAGAAGGATAAAGTGATTGCTTATGCTTCTCGGCAATTGAAACCATACGAGATTAATTACCCTACTCATGATCTGGAGTTAGCAGCTGTGGTCTTTGCCTTGAAAATTTGGCGACATTATTTGTACGGCACTCATTGTCAGATCTTTACAGATCATAAGAGCCTCAAGTACATCTTCAGTCAGAGAGAATTAAACATGAGGCAGAGAAGGTGGCTGGAATTGATCAAGGACTACGACTTGGAGATTCTCTATCATCCGGGGAAAGCAAACGTAGTAGCCGATGCCTTGAGCCGAAAACCTGTTTCTCTTCGAGTGTTGGAAGCACTTACGTTCCAAACCAATATTCAACGAGCACTGATCCGCGAAGGGATTGAAGTATGGGCACCAGGAATCCAAGGGCAACTTTATGTGATGGAACTGACTTCATCACTAGTCGAGGAGATCAAGTCTAAACAATTGAACGATTCTCTGATCCTTCGATTATGTGACGAAGTAAAGAAAGGAAAAGCCCCAGGATTCGTGATACAAGACGATGGAGTTTTAAGATTTCAGAATCGACTTTGCGTTCCCGAGGATGATGATTTGAGACGGACAATTTTGAAGGAAGCTCATAACGCGCCCTATTCTATTCACCCAGGCAGTAGTAAGATGTATAAGGATTTAAAGCAAAACTTCTGGTGGGGGAATATGAAGAAGGACGTAGCGGAGTACGTTTCAAAGTGTTTGACTTGTCAGCAGGTTAAGATTGAACATCAACGACCTGCCGGGATGTTAAAACCGCTTCCGATCCCTGAGTGGAAGTGGGAGGATATCTCGATGGACTTCATCACTAGTATGCCAAGGACTAGAACGGGAATGAACATGATTTGGGTTGTAGTTGATCGACTAACCAAGTCGGCTCATTTCCTGGGAATTAAAGATACATGGGGACCCGAGAGATTGACACGAGTATTTATCGCAGAGATAGTCAGATTGCATGGGACGCCGAAGACCATTATTTCGGATCGAGATGGTCGCTTCGTGTCACACTTCCGAAAGCAGATTCACGTGGCTCACGGGGAGCTCAACTTTAGCACAGCTTATCATCCCCAAACGGACGGTCAGTCCGAAAGGACTATTCAAACTGTAGAAGACATGCTTAGAGCCTATGCTTTGGATTGGTCAACTGATTGGGAAGTTCATTTGCCATTAGTTGAATTCACCTACAATAATAGTTGGCATGCTTCAATTAAGATGGCACCATTTGAAGCTTTGTACGGGAGAAGGTGCCGATCACCCCTATGTTGGGATGATTCTTCGGATTTGATCGGGACAGAACCGGAATTTATTATTCAGACTCAAGAGAAGATAGCCTTGATTCGAGAGAGACTGTTGACTGCCCAGAGTCGACAGAAGTCTTATGCAGATGTACGTCGTCGCCCTCTAGAGTTCGACGCTGGAGACCATGTACTATTGAAGGTGTCTCCTACACGAAGGATTTTCCGTTTTGGGAGGAGAGGCAAGCTTAGTCCGAGATATATCGGACCATTTGAGATCCTCGAGAGAGTTGGAGATTTAGCATACAGGTTGGCCTTACCGCCATCGCTGAGTCACGTTCACAATGTGTTTCACGTATCCCAACTGCGGAAGTATGTACCGGACCCTAGTCACATCATTGATTTCGACGAGATCGAGATAGCTAATGATGGCACCTTTGAAGAGAGACCAATCAAGATACTTGAGAGCCGGATCAAACAATTGAGGAATAAACCAATACACTTGGTTAAAGTACAATGGTCACGGCATGGAGTCGAAGAGGCCACTTGGGAAACGGAGGACAGTATGAAGACTAGGTATCCGGAGTTGTTTTCATCTTAAGTTTCGGGACGAAACTTCTTTTTAGGGAGGAAGGATGTAATACCCGAGATTTCTGTTATGTAATTGGAACTTGTGATATTGTAATGATTGTACTTTTGCCTGAGTACTATTCTCCGTATTTCATAATCCGATGTTGTCGAGCGTATAATTTCGTGTTTGTGATTTAAAGATTTTATTCCTGCGCATGTAGCGCACGCTATCGGCTATGTTTAGCGTGCGCTAACGTGGATTCATAGCGCACGCTACTGAGGGTCATTAGCGCACGCTATGCGTGGTCAATTTGATTGAGACGTGCGGTAGGTGAGATCTGGCCGGGGGACCCCTGTCGGATCGTGTCGGGATGTATCTGGACGGCTTTCGGGAAAAGCCAAGTCAACGCCTTAGCGCACGCTACAGGTATATGCGTAGCGCACGCTAAGTGCTGAGTACAGTTAAGTCAGTGAGCCGTTAGCGCACGCTACGAACAGGGTCTAGCGCGCGCTAATAGCCATTTCTTATAAATAGGACAGCATACTATTCGTGATTTCAGTTCTTTCTTCTCCCATTACCCGAATTCTTACACTTAGAACATAACTTCCTTCATCCTAAACACTTCATATCAACATCCTAGTTCGTGATTGAAGATCGTATATCATTGGAGATTGGTGTTCAAGCTTTCGGTGTTGGATTGCTTCAATTTCCTCCGTGTTCTTCACTATCTTGAGGTAGGTGATTCTTCACCAATACTAGTAGTGTTCTAAAGGATGTTGATCATGTTCATCTAGTCAGTTAGATTCGTTATTAGTCGTACATCTTGTGTTAGAAGGATATTTTCGACGTTTCGACACTTATTCATCGTATGATCCATTGAACCTTTTAGTATGGGGATTCCTGAGCATGTTATGTATCTTCAGAACCAATAGACCAGTATATGAAGATTACCTAGTTCGTATGTTTTACGTAAGGAATCATATGTTTTGGGACTTGGAATAATCGGAACTTAGAATATTTCTTGAAGATCGAAGATAAATTATGATGTTGAGATGATTATCCGTATATTTTGTACCTCATAATCATAGAACTTCCACAAACCTTTTTAGCATGTTATGCCCGAGGGTAATTTGTATTATCACCATTGAGTTCATGAAATTCACCACCTTTCAACCCAGTTTTTCCGTTAGCAGTATTCTGCCATGCAAGATTAGCGCACGCTAACATATGTGAGTTAACGTGCGCTATCGGGGTTCAGTTAGCGCACAAAACATACGTAGCGTACGTTATGTATCAGCCAATTCAAACTGTCAGTTCGTAGCTAGTGCACGCTAGTCTTACACGATAGCGTACGCTAACAGGCCGGCTTAGCGCACGTTACGTAGAGTACGTAGCGCACGCTAAGCAGTCCAGGCAGATTGTTTATTTTTGAGCTTTTCGGCCGTAGACCGAATTGTTAGGCCATCGTTCGACTTGAGATGATTTGTATATCATTCCTTTTGTTAAGGTTCGAGCTTGTTACGTTGATCGAAGGAGGCGGCCTTCGAGTGTGTCGAGATCATTGAAGTGTTTCGTCCTTGCCATTTTCGAGGCAAGTATCATATGTCGAGTTCGATTTATATTGAAACTTTGATCATGCTTGTGGTTTTGTTCATATTGTTGAATATGAAATGTATTTCTGAAAATTCTCGTGATATTCGTTGATATTTGTTCGTATTGATGAACATGTTGAAATGCATATGTGTATGCATAGTTGATTGATTTATGGTATAAATGATCCGAGGGGATCATGAGGATCTATGCTGAGGGCGCTGGATCGAATGTCTACCATGCGTTGGTCCGACAGGATCATCATGGGGATCTATGCTGAGGGCGCTGGATCGTTGGACGGGTTTTCCACCATGCGTTGGTCCGACGGGATCATCATGGGGATCTATACCAAGGGCGCTGGATCGCTGGATTACCCTGTATTGTGTAATCGTGAGGATTCGCATCGTTGGATTCCGGTGGCGGAAGTCCGTTTGCATGTTTTATGATGCATTGATGATTTATTGTATGATGATACTTGTACTAGCATTGTTTTGCTAACCCCTTCGGGGGTGAACATTGTTTTGATGTTCAGGTAGCCGAGGAGCGGGGAGGCAACCACAGTACCGACAGGACGATGAAATGGCTCAGTGATGTGGTTGATGTTATTGTTATTATGAATTGTCTTCTTGGTTCGTTTAGTACTCGAGTACGTCTGTTTTAATAAGGTCATTTCGATATGGTTGTACAATTTAACTCATTTGATCGGTTGAATCAAATCTGTATTTGAACTTCAGTTGTTCGATTGAATTGTTTTTACATTTCTTTTAAAATTAGCCTTGTAAATCCTTATCTAAAGGGTTTACGGCGCTGTAATTATTCCGAATATCTCGGGGTGTTACACCTTTGACTTGAGGTTTCAGTAGAAGATGTACTTGTGATATAAGTTAGTCATAGTAGTTCGGTCCATGATACCTGAAGGTAGGGGTCAACCTCGAAGTGCAACTTGATGGGGAACTAGCAGTCTTTAGTGAATACCAAGGTATGATTCTTTATCCTATAAATGTGTAGGTGAATATCCTATGCGGTTAGTGGAATATAAGATCAGACGTCTTTGACCAAAGCAAACGAGCTAGTTGTATTTGATACAATAGTTCAGTGATCTTGATTTGCCCAAACCTGGCATGGTGTCAAGTTATATTAGAGTTTGACTTTACCTTTACTCTAAAACTTGACTGGGACATCTGAATGAAGGGGTTATACGTATATGATACTCATAACATAGAAGGTTTAGAATGATTCTAATCATTCGATACTCACACTCTTTGGATCCTGAGACGAACCTACGAAGTCGCATAACTAGATAGAGAAAGAGGAGATTTTTTTTAGTTGCTTCAATCCGATGCGTGTGAAGTAGAGGCATAGTGCTTTTGATGCTGAATTAGTTCAAGCTTTCAATTGACAGAAGAAGATCATCATCTCAAACACATCAAGTTTTGGCTAATCCAAATTTTCCAAGAAATATATAATTTCTACTGCCCTGTTTTTCTTCGAATATACTTATGGATTCGGATGGGCACATGGTTTATTTTGCGAATCTTATTTTCCGTTGCGTTTTCACTCTATCCTGAATCCAGCACCTCGAAAGTCCCAATTCAAGTACCTCGATTGTCTTGAATCGGTAAATCGATAACAATAATACAGTGGATGCCTCAGTGCCTTTAATCGGCTACCATTGACAGGTATGATAATTGAGTATGTCAATGCCTTCAAAATCGGATGATATGACAACAATAAAAGTATCACAATGATATCTAAAATCGAACATCAATATCCACAAAAATAATAGATACATCAATACCTCAAATCCACTATAAGCAACAATAATAATAACAAATGTCTCAATGCCTTGAGCTGGCATTGACGATAATGATAACAATTGGCATAATTGTGTCGAGAAATTCCTCGATATCAACAAAATCATGATGAGGCTACGTCTCGAAATGATAAAAGATATTCATACACATAAATGATAACATTAATCTTATTGCGTAGTACATGTATAAAACTTGCCTCAAACCGAAGGCGATGAAGTTCTTCCATGAACATCCTTCGATGATCAACAAACACTCGTACAACCTTGAATGAAAGATAATTCATCAATAACGTAATACCAGTACCAATCAACACAATTGATAATCTTGATTCAACACGAATCAATCAAATTACCCAGACAAATATCATGGTCCCCCATTATTAATTCTAACATCTTCAAATCATCTTAATGATCAAACTAACATGACCATAGTGTTCTTAACATTTGTGACCGTTGGAATTTGGTGCCAAAAATGGAGGTGCAGCGGAAGAATAATATTGATCCAAAATAACCCGAACCCGTGAACAAGTCGATCAAGCATTGTATATACGATTACAAAAATACTAAGGATAAATTTAGAAATTATACCCTTGAAGACATTGATTAAATGTTGATGACGAAAACAATTCAAAATTGTAAAGCTGTGTGAAAATCCCAAGCACCAAAAGTATCATGCCTCTATGTATCATGCGTAGGGAAGATGATTGGAAAATTATGATGATCACTGCATGACCTCCAAGGTCGACGATTATATGTAGTTATTAAAGTATACAATTTCCTTTTATTAATTCTAACTCTTCAAGAGAAGAATTAAAGATAAAACTTATCTCAAAATTTAAATTGAAAAAGAACTTTTTTTTCTCTCTTTCAGTTCTCTTCCCCTCTTTCACTCTCCTTTTCTCACATTTTGGCCGTAACATGCTTCGTACAAAGTGAGGATGAGTGGTTTTTGTTTGTAAACATAACACACCTCACACCTCACACCTCACACCTCATGCCTTGTTCTTTCAACTTTAATATATTATGTCTTTACAAAGATAAAAAGACAACATACCATGTGTGGTGATGGGGGACGGCCACGAGGGAGTATTTATGAAGTTGGTTCATTTTGGTCCATGAAATGGACCATCGTGTGTCTAGTTCGATGGACACACCTTGGTATGTTTCAACATTAGTATAATTATTAATTTAATAAATTAAGTATAATTTATCTAGGAAATAATATGAACTAAGTTTAATTACCCAGTGATTTATTTAATTCACTAGACCGTTTAACTTATCCAATAAAATAAAATAATATTTGAAAATAAATTATATTAGACATATAATGTCCAATATTCATTAAGAGAGAATATCCTTAATTTAATCCGTCATTTACTTTGTGAAGCGACTCAGTAATTCATCTCAATCGGCAATTGAAGGAACCAAAGAGTGTGAGTAACACTTAGCCAATCCCGTGGCTAACACTGCATCTACAAGAATACTCCTCAATGTGAAGTGACACTTGAGCAACTAGGCCAACCTCGGGTCCCTATATCCTTTATGCCTTAAGAAGGCGAAAATGATAAATCACTCAACCAAGTAAAAGATAAGTCGAATCATAACTCCTTTGCCTGGAGGCCGGAAAGAAAGTTGCACCATGCGCAGGACTTGTAACACTGGCACACACATACTGAGGAATTCACTCACTGTACATGTCTACAATCATCGGTCTACACTTCTCGAGCCTCGTCAGCATCGGATGCCCCATGCAATCACTAACTCACGCAACACAAGGATATCAAAAATGCTGTCGGTAAAATGTAAATCCGACAGAAAATGTTTAGACCTTTAATCTATTGTGAAATAAACAATTCTTTATTCACAAAGTATTCACGGTTTCAAAGGTGCATTTAATGCTGATGGAGACAACATTTAATGCGGCCGAAATTTGTGGACTTGAGAGCATTTAATGAAGGCAAAAGGAATGTCTTAAGCATTAAATGCTAAGACACTCTAATTAAAACATTCATCAAACCGCCAATATGAAGTGTCCATATCTCACCAACCGACCAACATCTACATTTACAATAGATCTATTTATAAGATTATAAATAGCCCAACCTAGAGGATTTGCTCACATACTGAATCACTAAACTGAAATATGAAGTACTTATCATCTTACACGAGCAATCAATTTGTTCATACCTACTGCATATATTTATTGAAGAAATATTCAATTCTCAACTGAGAACAGCACACCGCTAGGATCTCAAAGCCTACAACTGCTGTTTCGAATACTTGATATACCAAACTTTAATGAGTACATTAGCCATATGTGCACTAATCATAAGCTTTCTGACCTGTGTGGGACGAAGAGAGTTCAGGACAAATCTTCAATCTGAGTGAGAAGAAATTAGTTCAAGGAAGCCTACAGTCAATTTGTGTGAACGGATTAAAGCTACAGTCAGATATATCAATCTGTATGAATAATATATATATCCGGTTTAGTTAAGATCATCTAGTTGTGTATGCCTTGATTCTAATAAACACTTACTACTGTGCGGAGGACCAGTAGATGTAGATGACATTACCTTGAACCACATTAAACCTTATGTTTTTACTTCTTGTATTTACTCTTTTATCTACTGTGATACTGAGAAGAGGATAATTGAGAAGGAAACATAATCACACCCACAAAATACTCACTCACTCTAAGGAATCCACCAAAGAGAGTAGAGACAAGATACTAGCAAGTCCAAAGACTTAGAATGTGATTTATTACATATCTTAATCACTTGCCAAACATTACAAGACTATAGATATTTATAGGAGCCAATACATGATTCTAGGCTATAATAATATCTCATGACTCTACAACTTCATTACCATAAAAGATAGTCTCTTCAAGTTTTCGGATGAATCTGCCACCTTCTAGAAAAAAGACCATAACTCCCTGTAGAAAATTCCAAATGCTGCTCCGTTTGAAACAATGAAAACTAGACTCGTAGGATTCTATCCGGTATATGCCAATCAGCCCAATTATTTCAGAGAAAAAGCAGTTTAATGTCAAAACCTGACAGCCTTGACTGCTTCTACCCAACCTTCATCTTGCTTACTTTGATCATTTCCTCTAATCATGTGGGATGTCTTCTTTTCTGGATCATACTGCTTGTGATTATCTTATACTTACTAAAAAATCCTATAAGCATCAAGCTAACAGGAGATCACTTAGTTGTTGTACTTACAGCAACTTGCATTAGTCTTCTGCTACGCATATCAAAACATAAAAAAAGAGAACATCTTATTCAACCCCCTAAGTTGTCATTAAAGTATAATGTGACCAGCAAACGGATATGCAGTCCTCTGAACCACATCGTACGCACCCCCAAGTCTCATGACTTGACGACTCAAACTACAATCAAGATTTACCCAGAGCATCACAAAGTTTCATGTAAGACACCAATAAGGAAAAATTGGCGGATAGTGAATCGAGTAATCTCAAATCTCAAGATTCTTAAACACTATCATCACAAGATATATCAATAATGAATGGTTCATAACCACAGCCCAACAATAAAAATTAAGTTAAACATTAATCTGAAAATCAAGAAAAGGAATACGCAATCAAGGCTACATCTCAGATGTACTCGGACATAAAATGTTACGACCCCTTATCCCTAAGGACTGCACAGCCAGGGCATGACCCAGCGTAGGAATTCAGAAACGGGGAAGAAAGCGGTAAACATACGTTTCATAAGTAATAGGGGTAGATTTCCACGACTAACCTATTAAGGCATCACAAAGGGGAATCAATCTCGTAGGAATGACTTAGAACCCAGGGTAAGAATACATAATAATAATAATATTAGCCTTGAAGTTTAGAAAACGCTTCATAGTATATTACAAACGACGTGACTTAGAAAGCAAAATCATAAAAAGTGTTTACCGCGGAAAAACATGGTTGGTTACATATATGAAGATATGTTGTATGGTGTATTTTCAGTAATATTTTTATTAGTATTATATATATATATATATATATATATATATATATGTCTGTGTGTGTGTGTGTGTGTGTGTTTTGTGTGATAATTTAAATTTTTTATCATATATTTATATTATTTTATTTTGTTAGACTTTACTGTAATTTTGTGTCATTTTTGGATAATTAATCAGAATTATATTATATAACCGGTACAAGACAAATCAATTGGTTCAAGGGCGATATTTTTTCAAAATTCAAATATAGTCACGAGTGGTCTCATTTTATTCGTCTGATCGAGACGATCGTTTTAAATTAAATCATCCGAATCTGAGTTCGTATGAAGAAGTTATGACCGTTCGAATGACAATTAAATAGACGGATCATACTGCGCCATGTGTCAACACCAGATTGGATAGTAAAGTCAAATATGAGCTGACATCATCCATAACGTCATCACTTCCTTGGCAACCGTGAATGATTGCTTGTGGCAATTAATATTTTAAAATTATTATTTTATTAATTTTGGAATATATAAATAGGGGGAAGGTGTATGCAAAGAGAGGAGAGAAAAAAAAAAGAGAAAGATGAAATTGTAAGAGAGAGAAAAAAAATTATGTAATAAAATTATATTTGGGAAAAAATATTATGAAATATTTATTTATGAGTGAGTAATTTTCTTTATTGGGGTTATGATGAAACTATGTCTATATTATTATTAATATTATATAATAATCCAGACTAAATATTTTTAATGATTTCGCTTCAATAAGAGAATATTTTTCATCAATTATATCACGTATATTTTATAGTTATAAATTCCCCATTGCTTTGTGATTATTGATATTAGTTAATTTCTTTGATTATTTCTTTTCTATTAAGGTGGATACATATAATGCTCAGAAATTACACTTTTTAAGCAAAAGAAAATCTATATTTGAACTATAATTTTGTACTTTGTGTTATATCTATAGGGAAATAGTGAGATTGATTTCAATATCTATTCCCTGAATTTCTTGGAATTAAAATATAAAATAAATAATAAATAGATATTGGTGGATTCTAAACCCTAGTAAATTATTTAAAAATTAATTTTTCTAAAATTTACTTAAAAATTACTATTATTTAATGCAATTATTATGACCATTCAAAAATCAAATTATTTGGTACTAGGTTAGAATTTAATATAATTTAGTTTAAAATGTTAGAAATGTTTTTACTTTGCTATCATAGTCCTCCCTGTGGAATCGATCTTGTACCACATATCTACATCGAACGAGTCGTGCGCTCGCGAGTACTAAACCTTAGAACCAACAACAAGTTTTGGACGCCGTTGCCGGGGAGGCACAAACGAAGTACAGGAAGACTATTGTCGCCAAGTTAGTTAAATTCTTCTACTAGTTATTTATGTTACTATTTTTCTTTATTTTGTAACCTGTCTTTTTTCTTTCTAGATTGTATTAGTATAAATAATAATTAGAAGTAGAATTTATATATTTTTACATTCATAAAAAATCTGAAAAATACTAAAAAAACTTGTAATAATAATAAATTTAATAATACATTAATAATAAAAAAAACTACTATTCATTTTCGTAAAAAATAAAAATATATATATAAAAGTCCAAAAAAATATAAAAAATCTAAAAAATCTAAAAATTCTAAAAAGTTTTAAAAAAAATCGGAACTTATTTATATTTATTTAAAAAATCTGGAAAATTTAAAAAAAATTCTGAACTGTAGGTAATCTTATTTTTAATTCTGGAATATTAATACTAAAAATAAAAAATATTTTAAATTTGAAAATTAAAAAAATAAAAAAACCTAGAATATATATATTTATAAAATGTTTTTATTAAAAAAAACTGGAATATTATCCATAAATAAATAAAAACTGAGTTATTATTTTTTTAAGAAACTCTAAAACTCTGAAAAAAGACTAAAAATTAATTATTTAAATAATCTGGAATATATATAACAAAAAAATTGTATCTCTATTTTTGAACTTTGAATTTTTTTTACAATGAAAATAGAAACTTAGTCTCTTAAAATAAAATTGCAAAATTTTAATAACAAGGGCAAATACTAAAAAAATATTTAAAACCTAAAAATTTCTAAAATATATATATAGAAAACCAGAAAAGAAAACTGGTAATAAAAAACTATTTTTGTCTTATTTTTTGCATAAATAAAATAAAAAGTTTGTAATTTTTATTTTTCTTAAAAAAATTTGAAATCTTTTTTCTTTCTGTAAAAAATATCTGGATATATATATTTTTTAGCTCAATAATATTGATCTAAAAATATAATAAAATTATAATATATATATAAGCTGAAAATTAAAAATACAAAAACTTAAAAAAAAAACCGAAAAAAATCAAAAAATTCTTAAAATCTTAAAATAATTTATATCTTGTCTTTAGTTAATTAGAATCTTGTAGTTGTAAATTTAGATTTTATTTTTGGTTGTTATTTTCTATTTACACTATTTTTAGACATTTGAGTTTGTTGGGATTTTGTTGTGTTGATTATGTTGAAATGATTATTGAATCTGTTGGGATAATAGTGTTGATTGTTGAAGTTGTTGGTATCTGGTGTGTACATTGGTGTGTATGACTTTAGTTAATATAATAGTTTATGAATGTATATAAATTAAATGGATAAAATTAAGAGACTAACGGGTGGTAAGAAAAATGTGAAGAATCCGAAGTCGGAGGAGAGTTCCGCAGCTTCCAATTGTGCGCATCTTGTGGATAAGTATGTAGATCAAAGTAACTCTCGCATACGTGAGCTAGTACAGAAAAGCGGGATGATGTTTAAGAATGGAAACTTGTATCTGGGAGATGACGCACATACTATTGCGATGCACTTATCTTATCAGACTCCCAGGTGAGGACGATCCCCACTACTGCCGAGATGACTCAACGTCATATGCCTCCTTATACACCGCATTTCTTCCCTTCCTCCTACATATATGGGAGCCAAAAAACGAGAGAGGCCAATAACGTTCAAAGCCAACGGAGAAAGTAATCCATAAGATGAACCGATCGAAGAAGATGAAGAATCCGCACTCTATGACAGAAATATCAAAAAAAAATTGCATAGATGCCAGAAGGATATTTCTGGGAACTCAGGGACGAATCTAAAAAGACCGACTTCCCTCAAAATAAAAAGTTCGACAATACTTGCGTAGTGTCTCCGGACATTTTGCAAAAGACTGTCGGGCTCCTGCTCCTGTTCCAAACCCCCACATGAAAAATTAGAAAAGAAAGAAGTGTATGACGCCACATGGAGTGACAATGAGGATGATGAGGAACCACAAGAGCAAAGCAACCTATCTCTCTTGGCTCGCAAACCTATTGATAGTGACACAGAAGTGAGGTAAGTGACTCATCTCATGAAGAACTTCTTAATGCATTTGAATCCTTAAATATTGAATTTGAAGAAGTTTGCAAAATAAATAAAGATTTGAAAAAGAAAATAAAAAATCTTGAAGATAAAAATTCTTAAATTATAGATAAATATAAATATATTTTAATTGATCATTCCTCCTGTCTTGAAACCGAAGAAAGTTTGAGAGGCGACTTGTACAAAACCTAAAAAGAACTTAAACTTTTTTATCAAAATATTTTCTCGTGGTAATAAAAAATTGTAACTATTATTATCTCTTTAAAGATTTTCGTTATCAAAACAAGGATTTGGTTATAATTCTTTTTCAATGAAAAAGTCCTTAGATAAAACCGCACAGATTCGATAAAAATTAAAAACTAAAGTTTCATCATGCCCAATATGTCTAAAAATAGGGCATACTGAAACATTCTGTACTAGTCCCGGATGAACCGCCAGATTAAAACAAATATGGGTTCCTAAACGGACACTCGTTCCAAATAAAATTTATATATCTAACTCTAGAGGACCCATCTTTGCTTGGGTACCTATAAAATAAAAGAAAATTAATTTTGTATGTGCAAGCAAGGACGAGTGCACCATCAAATAAATTATATATTGATAGCGGATACTCAAACCATATGAGTGGAAATGAGAATTCCTTCACAAAGCTCGAAATGGAAGAATGAGGATTTGTCACTTTCGGTGATAATGAATGAGGTAAGGAACATTTAATTGATGTTGATAATGTTCTTTTTGTTGATGGTCTATTCCGTAAACTACTCAGTGTTTCTCAATTATGGGATACTGGTCCAAAACTAATTTTTGTAACGACTCATTGTACGGCAATGAGAAAAGATAAAATAGATTTTATTGGATTAAGGTATGAGAATATTTATATTGTAGATGTACAAGATAAATCGTCTTTTAAAGAAAAATGCTTAAGTTTGGACTATGAAAATGCAGTAAATTGGCATCGCAAATTGGGACTGTAACACAGCCAAGATATTCAGGGTATATTACAGCGCCGTGGATCCCAACATGGGACCCACCAGGCTAGGTGACCAAACATACTCATCGACTCGCAGATTCAACATAATAACACCTCGTCATAAAGACGCAAAATAATAATAATCCACCCGGTTCAACCGGTCAAACAACATCACAACCACCCGATGAAAATATAATAGACGACACAGTTCAATCCGAAACGATCAAAAGCTCCTAAGTACTCGAGTACTTCTATTAGTTTACAAGTTGACAATCGCTCAAAAGACAGAAAATAGTAAAACACTACTCATGCTCAATCATCACACACGGCCATCATCCTCGTACTGATCCAGCGCCCGCTCATCCCGATGAATCTGACCTGAAATTCATACGAATTTCCCCAAACGGGTCCCCAAAAGGGGTTAGCAATTACGCTAGTACAAGTAGGCCAAATGAACAACTTACATCTTACACATATAGTCAAGCATGCAATTCAGAAAACATCAGTTGAAACACACATTTCCAGAAACACCACAATTCAAAACACATTTGTAAAATACACCATAATTAACCGTGGATCCACCCCTTCGTGGACCCCTACCGAGACCCCGTCGGATCTAACCTGTAGTGGTTAAAAGCAAGCTCGCAGATCCACCCCTCCATGGACCCCTACCGAGACCCCGTCGGATCTAACCCGTAGTGAGCATACACACATACACACTCATGTACTACTATGTCAAGATTGTAAGTTCATAAGGGTACTTGCCTCGATCAATAGACGGTGACACGAACGGAAAGGAAGAATCAAACACGACTGCTAGGAACCGGCGAAACCGAACCTAACGATTCGAAGAATGCAATTACAACCATTTTTAAACGAAAACGGAAATGGAATATACCCGAAAACCCGCCTACGATTCATGTGACAAGAAAAACAGCGAGGGCGGACCACAACCTAACTCCCTCGATTACGCAAATACCACGAAATATACCATGAATCCATAGGGAAACCAAGAGTACCAACAAGATTAATCATATCTATCATGAATTAATCAACAACATGGAACGAACTGGACAATAAAATCGAAAACCCCCAATTTGCCCAAAAGTAGGGTTCTTGAAGATTTACCTTGATTCAATAGGTAGAAGATGATTAAATGATGATAATCTGGTATTAGAGACTCAAAATCTTGGATGGATGATGATAATCGCTCGATTCCAAGCTCCCAAATGCTCCAAATCGCCTAACCCTCAGAGAAGAAAAGAAGAGGAAGAGAAATGAGCTGCCCCGGTCAACTCTCTGGTTTTTATAACCAGAGAGTTATTAGCATACGTTAACCTTTCAAGTTAGCGTGCGCTATCGGCCAACACCCCAGTCCATAACCTATAGTTCTGGACCGTTAGCGTGCGCTATCAGTAAATAGCATGCACTAACCGCCCCTCGATAGCGCGTGCTATCGGGCCATAGCTTGCCCAACCTGGACATCAGTCGAGTCCAGAAACATTCTGCCCAGTACTGGACTGCCGGATTAGGGCACGCTACCGGCCACTCTGCGCGCGGTAAGCCAAACAATAGCATGCGCTGGAACAACCTATTAGCGTGCGCTAGAACAACTCTCCAGCGAGCAGAGGGCAGAAGCAGGCTACTGCCACTGCTGTGACCGAGTCACTAGAGCGCGCTACCAAACAAGCGTAGCGTGCGCTACCAAGGAAACTAGCGCGCACTAATTAACATCCATAGCGTGCGCTAGACAGCCGAGTGCAAAACGACTCAAACACCCGAAACACACGAAACGCGCTCGAAACAACAAACGGAAGCTCACAACACGCATAATAACATAGGATAGATTTACGGCAACCCCAAAACAGCAGTTCCGAAGAACAATTACGAGAATCAGACCGAATAGCGACAGAAAAGCCAACAATTGCGGAATTGAGTAAAATAAATCCGAAAATAAGTATTCCCGAAATACACATACAGTTACACATGAGCCACCAAAACAGGAAAAACACAAAATCGTGAAAGTACTGGGAAAAGAAAAATGCGGATATTACATTCTACCCCTCTAAAAATAAGTTTCGTCCCGAAAATTAAGAAACAAACAACTCGGGGTACCTAGCACGCCTGCTATCCTCGGTTTCCTAAGTTGCCTCCTCGACACCATGCCTCGACCACTGCACCTTGACCAAGGGAATGGTCTTATGCCTCAGTCGCTTCTCACGGTGCTCCAAAATCTTCAAGGGATGCTCCTCGAAAGTAATATCCTCAGCGATATCAATCTCACCATAATCGATGACGTGGCTAGGATCCGGAACATATTTCCTCAGCTGGGTAACATGGAAAACACTATGAACATGACTTAAGGCCGGAGGTAACGCCAACCGGTATACCAACTCACTGACTCTCTCGAGAATCTCAAAGGGCCCAATAAATCTCGGGCTCAATTTTCCCTTCTTCCCAAAGCGGAAAACTCCAATTTTCCCTTCTTCCCGAAGCGGAAAACTCCCCTCGTCGGTGACACCTTTAGTAAAACGTGGTCTCCCACCTCAAATTCCAAGGGTCGACGATGGACGTCAGCATATGACTTATGTCGGCTCTGAGCAGTCAATATCCTCTCCCAAATCAATTTCACCTTCCATCTCGTTTCTGCAATGATATCCGGTTTGGTCCCTACCAAATCGAACGCCTCATTCCAACAAATCGGCAATCGACATTGCTGCCTATAAAGCGCCTCATACGGTGCCATTCGAATCGATGCATGCCAACTATTGTTGTACGTGAACTCAATCAACGGCAAATGCTCCTCCCAGTCACTGCTCCAATCGAGAGCACAAGTGCGCAACATGTCCTCAAATGTCTGGATAGTGCGCTCCGACTGCCCATCCGACTGAGGATGAAAGAAGTGCTCAGACGCTAACGAGTACCTAATGCCTTATGCACTGCCTGCCAAAAGTGCGATACAAAACGGACATCCCGATTTGAAACAATAGACTTCGGAGTACCGTGAAGTCTCACAATCTACGCAATAAACACCCGAGCCAACTTTTCCGGACCCCAAGTATCCTTGATGCCCAGGATGTAACACCCCAAATGGCGGTTATTACAGTGCCGTGAATCCCACACTGGGACCCACCAGGCGATATCCAAAACAGGTTAAATAAATATTATTTGTGATGCCGAATCACAACGAATAGTCATTTCTCCGATTAGGAGTTTATAAAAATATGGCCAACAGCCTTACAACACCCAGGATCCGAAAAACAAGTATAAACCATATGGAGATGGAGAATACTTCAAATGTCAAATACAACCAAAAAGTAATTTAAATGAAACAGGAGATAACATAACGCGGTTTAACATAACCGGACAACAAGAGATGTGGGGCCCCCGAACTAGTATCCTCCGAACCCTTCGCCGTCGACATGCTCTTCCCGTGTCTTGCCTTTGCCTCGACCTAAAATACAATACAAGTATTTTGCCCAACACAGGGTCAGATATACATGATAATCAATTCTTCTGACATTATACAATTCACATATATAGATCTCAAGAAAATCATTCCGACTATTAATCATACCCCTCGGGCGTATGAAACAATCAGTCACAAAATATCGAACACATCCAATCATACATGGTGCATGAGCGATTAACATTATGGCTCAAGATGGACATCACAGTACGCCCGATCCGGAAATGTGTCCGTGCACATGTCCACCCCGTATACGGAATCCAGAAATATACGTGGGACAATGTACCTAATTAGCCTCACGAACTAACGTCTCGTGTGCACGGTCCAATGCGGAAACATCCACGCATGACCATCGTGTGCCTGGCTAAAAATCCTACACAATAACCAATCGGCACGCAGATATGATTCCGGATATGTCACGATACAACATGACAACGAAACTCAAAGGATAACACATCCAATTAAGGATCAAGAAAAGCTCACCAAAGTGAAAATAAGGACCAACGAGATCAACGATTCAAAACGGCATACTGGGAATGCAATCCCATAACGTCAAGGACAATATCAAATCACGACAAACGTCACATGGACAATTCATACACATGAAATATATATAATCATCACAAGAATCTAATCATCATTATAACCAAGCAAGATAACTTGCCTTAATACGGAGACGAGAATAGTCCTCTTCTTATCGGAACGAACGAACGGTCCTCGACAAGTTTTACTCGAACAAACAACCTTAAACAAAATACATTTTACTCAAAACATATTCGTATAATTATCAATATAGGATTAGTAAGAACCTACAATCCTTTAGAATAGTTTGTTACTACAAATTATTGAGACCTTATGCCAGGAGTCCTTCTAACATCAATACAACTATAAGAATCGGTTTACAATATTTACCGAATGTTCGCATGGTTCATCATAAGCAAGAGTTCTATCAAGGGTATGTTGAATAACCAATCATGATGTTAAGATCATCTTATGATGATTAAACTTTCCAAAACATTAAAAGGTTGAAAGGTAAAATCTGCACATTATGATTATTCTCCTCTCATTTAAATTGACTTTAAGCTAACAACAAGTTCATAAGTTCTGAGATTACACCATACTCATGAAGGTTATCAAAGTCTTTGTTACAAGGCTGGAGGATTCATTAACATGATGGTGAATTCACCAATTTTAGTATGATGATCAAAATATTCTAAGTTCTCAATACATTAGATTAATGAAAAATTATTGTTGAAATTATCAAGATCCTTATCAATCTTCAAAGACTTGTGAAACTGAACAATCATGATTTGTTAAAGCTTCTAAGATTCCTGAACTAGATCATCTAATCTCATCTTTAACATCATCAAGTTCTTCTCAAGGTAATTAAATACCTAAAATGGTGTTTAAACACTCCATGATATCAAGTTCTTGATTAAATCCAGTTATGAAGAAGCTAACCGATCCAACAATGTCCTACTGAGCTAAATTCGTCCAACAAGATAAGTATGGTAGTTACAACATGATTAAAATCACTATATCATCAAGAACACCTCCATCTCAAACCCTTATTTAACATATTCATCAAAAGTGTTAAAAAGGTTGGATTAGAACTATGTTTTACTTGCTTAATCTAACTCTAGGTGAAGTATAATTCGTCATTAACATCAACATAAGAAAATAATGCAGAGAAGAAAACACACCAACCTCCAGAAATGAAGAACAACTTCAATGCTATGAGAGAATATGTTCCAAGCTTAAAAACAACTCCAAATCTCCAAGGAAATGAGCTCCACTCCGAGATTCAAGGATTAGAAACAAGTTGGTGAAGATTTATATTGCTTTGGTAGTGCAGAGGTATGATATGTGAAGAGAGAAATTCGGTTTGGGTCGTGAAGAAATGAAAAGCAGGCTGGTCCTATAAATAGACTGGACATCCTTAGCGCACGCTATCAGGATAGTTTAGCATACGCTAATGCCCTTGCGTACGCTATCCGGTCGATATTACGTACGTAAGCGGCTTACAGTGGCTACTGTCTTGGATTATCGCAGGCCGCTAGCGCACGCTAATGAGAAATGGGTTATGCACGCTAATAAAAGTAGATTCTCACCGACACGCCAGCTCAGACTTAGATCTCATGCATGCTAACGTTAAAAGGGTTCACGTGCTGAAGTCAACTGCTGCCAGATTCTCTCTTAGCGTACGCAACCGAGGAAACCTTACGCACGCTAATGCACAGGATTAGCGTACGTTAATCTTACTGTGTAACGTGCGCTACATCAACAAAAAAAATCCGAAAATACAACTCTCCAATTATCATCGAATCATCACATTTGAAATGAACTAACAACGATATGATATTTAAATCTATAATACTACGACATAATTCTAAATGCAACGATTCATGATAATCAGATTATCCGAATAATACAATGACAGGTAAAAATGAAAAGTTACAGTCGGATATTACATACTCCCCCCCTTAAAAAGAGTTTCGTCCTCGAAACTAAGGGGTAAATAACTCGGGGTATCTCGCTCGCATACTATCCTCGGTCTCCCACGTAGCCTCCTCGACTCCGTGTCGTGACCACTAAACTTTCAGTAGTGTAATCGTCTTGTTCCGCAATTCCTTGATCCTCCTCTCGAGTATCCGTACAGGACGCTCCTCGTACGAATGATCCTCTGCTAAATCAATATCTTCGAATTGAAGTACGTGGCTCGGATCAGCAACATATTTCCTCAGCTGGGAGACATGAAACACGTTGTGAATCTTACTCAAGGTCGGTGGCAAGGCTAGTCGATAGGCCAGATCACCTACACGCTCCAGAACCTCGAACGGCCCAATATACCTTGGGCTCGACCGCCCTCTTCCCGAAACGAAAAACACCTCGAGTAGGAGACACCTTCATTAACACATGGTCACCAACCTCGAACTCAAGCGGTCTTCGACGATGGTCGACATAAGACTTGCCGACTTTGAGCCGTTAACAACCGACTCTTAATCAAAGTGATCTTCTCACGGGCGGCTAACAACATATCGGGTTCCGTACCCGGAGATTCGGCAGATTCGTCCCAACACAAGGGGACCTACGGCGACGGCCATATAATGCCTCATACGGTGCCATCCGAATCGAAGCGTGCCAACTATTATTATAAGTGAATTCCACCAAAGGCGGTGGGCTTCCCAATCGTCCTTCCAATCAAGAGCACATGCTCTCAACATATCTTCTAGAGTCTGTATGGTTCTCTCCGTGACCATCGATCTGTGGATGGAAAGCCGTCTTGAAATTCAGCTGCGTGCCCATCGCACGATGAACGCCTTCGAGAAGTGTGACACAAATCGCCCGTCACGGTCTGATACAATGCTCTTGGGTACCGTGCGGTCTCACAATTTCTTTAATAAGCAGTGGGCCAATCTCTCGGGGCCCCACGTGTCCTTAATTTCCAAGAAGTGAGCTGATTTGGTCAGACGGTCCACAATCACCCAAATCGTATTCATTCCTCGACGACTCGTCGGCAAGCTAGTGATAAAATCCATAGATATGTCCTCCCATTTCCATTCGGGAATCGGGAGCGGTTTCACATTCCTGCGGGTCGCTGGTGCTCAATCTTAACTTGCTGACAGGTTAAGCACCTCGAAACGAATTCGGCAACCTCACGTTTCATATTTCCCCACCAATAATTCTGTTTCAAATCCTTATACATCTTGCTAGAGCCCGGGTGGATAGAGTACGGGGTAGCATGGGCTTCTCTCATGATAGAGTTCCTCAACTCTTCGTCGTGAGTACACAAACTCGATTTCTAAAACGTATCAATCCATCCCCGTGGATCACGAATCCAGGGGCTTTCCCCTGGGTTACTTCATCCCGAACCCGAGATAAGAATGGGTCTGTAATTTGCTTCGATTTGATCATATCATCGAGAGACGAAGAAATATCAAGGGTGCAAAGTTGTCCCTGAACACGCTGTAACCAAACTTCAATTTCTGGCCTCATAAGGTCCAACTGCAATTCCCTCTGTGCTGTTAACCGACTCAGCATCTGCTCTGCCTTTGTCTTACGGCTCAAAGCGTCGGCAACCACATTTGCTTTACCCGGATGATAAAGGATCTCGATATCATAGTCCTTGATTAATTCTAGCCACCTTCTCTGCCTCATGTTCAACTCCTTCTGAGTAAAAATGTACTTTAGGCTCTTGTGGTCCGTAAAGATTTGGCAGGTAACTCCATAAAGATAGTGACACCAGATTTTCAAAGCAAACACCACGGCTGCTAACTCCAAGTCGTGGGTCGGATAGTTAACTTCATAGGGTCGCAATTGTCTCGATGCATAGGCGATTACTTTCCCTTCCTGCATTAGTACACATCCCAGACCCTGTCTCGACGCGTCACTATACACCACAAATCCTTCCGTTCCCTTTGGTAAGACCAAAACAGGTGCCGAAATCAATCAACTCTTGAGCTCTTCAAAACTTTGCTGACATGCTTCTGACCACAAATACTTCTTGTCCTTCCGCAGTAAGTTAGTCATCGGTTGCGAAATTTTGGAGAATCCTCCACGAATCGTCGGTAGTAACCTGCTAGGCCGAGGAAACTACGAACTTCCTTCACGTTCTTCGGTGGTAGCCAATCTCGAATGGCTTCCGTCTTTTGTGGGTCCACTCTCACCCCTTCGGCTGATATCACATGCCCGAGAAAGACAACCTCAGGCATCCAGAACTCACACTTAGAAAATTTCCCATAAAGTTGTTCTCGCCTCAAAGTATCGAGAACTTGGTGGAGGGACTCTCGTGCTCCTCATGGTCGCGAGAGTAAATCAGAATGTCGTCAATGAAAACGACTACAAAGCGATCTAGATAGTTAATAAAACTCGATTCATCAACTCCATGAACACTGCCGGTGCATTAGTCAGTCCAAATGGCATCACCACGAACTCATAATGCCCATAGCGAGTACGAAATGCTGTCTTCGAAATGTCAGACTCTCGAATCCTCAACTGATGATAACCAGATCTTAAGTCGATCTTAGAAAACACAGCAGCTCCCTGAAGTTGGTCCAGTAAATCATCAATACGAGGCAAGGGATACTTGTTCTTGATGGTTACCCTGTTCAGCTCACGGTAATCAATACACAATCGTAGAGATCGATCTTTCTTCCGCACTAATAACACTGGTGCTACACAAGGGGACGCACTAGGTCGAATATAGCCTTTGTCAGTCAACTCCTCAAGCTGGTTCTTCAATTCTTTCATCTCAGTCGGAGCCATACGGTACGGTGCTTTTGAGAGCGGGGACGTACCTGGTTCTAACTCAATAATAAACTCCACGTCACGATGAGGAGGTAAGCCTGGCAACTCGTCTGGAAATACATCTGGGTAGTCTCGTACTACCGGAATGTCGGCCAATTCAATTGGTCGATCAGCTGTTTTGGTCATGTAGCACCAATAACCAATACACCCTTGATTAAGCAGTTTCACTGCTTCCATAGCGCTGATGACTCTCCCAGAACGACTGGGATTATCACCTCGAAAAATACAATCGAATCCATCATCAGAAGTGACGGTAACCATCCGCTTGCGGACACTGAGTATTGCATCGTGACGATCCATCCAATCGATGCCCAAGATTGTATCATCCTTAGGTAGATCGACTACAATCAGATTTGACAACCACTCACGGTCGTTCAAACGAATCGGACAGTCCTGGACCTCACGATTTCCAATAATTCTTCTACCATTAGGTAGACCAATCACGTAGGGCTCACAATTGATAACATGGTCTAGTGGCAAACGACTTAAACAAGAAGAAGATATAAAGGAGTGTGAAGCACCGGTATCAAAAAGAACACACACAGGCTGGGAGTGGATCTCGAGTATACCTGAAATCATGCTGGCCTCGGGATCATCAGCTCTCTTCATCTCGTAAATCCAGGTTTCGCGATTCGGCACAGTGTACCACTTTGATTCCCACGGCCCATTCCCCTATTTGCCCGGTGGTCGATAGGAAGCGGACGGAGGCGTCCGGTTACGGACGAGAGGATTGAATAGGAGCATGAGGCGCTCTTGGATCATGTCCGGCCCACCTGCAAAAGCGAGCACGGTGACCAATCTTGCCACAAGTAAGGCATGTGACGGCGAGCTTCGGGCATTTGGTGATGAAATGCCCCTGGTCTCATGATTATAGCACACAACAGATGAGGGGACCGCTCGAGAGTGCGATCCGGTGGCTTTGACGCCATGGGTGGTCGATCGAGAGGGTTTGGCAATGGTAGGGCTTTGAATGTCCCGGTTACTCTCGGTCGATTGGTTCTTGGACCTTTTGTTGTTGGGTGTGGTTGCTTCTTGGAAATCTCCTTCGCGGTGAGTTCGTACTCCAGAGCCTTCTCGATAAACTCCGGTAAGGTAGTACAGTGGTGATTCAACAGCTGCATTCTCATTTGGGGTTTAAGCCTCTTGAGAAAGTATTTGATCTTATCGGCCTCTGTTCGGATAATTGTCGTGGCGAAAGGAAGGAGTGCCTGGAATTTCTCAGCAACAGATAATACATCATCGTCTTCAGACGGGTCGGGGTTCAAAAGTTCCGACAGTTTGGCCTCACGAGTATACGGATAGTAACGGTCTAGCATGAGGTTTTTAAATTCCTCCCATGTGCAAACACCATCAGCTGGCCTTACTGAAAGCCACCAGGTATGAGCCCTTTTGCTAAGATAATACGCGGCTACCGATACACGATTCTCTTCCGGGCAGTCCACCATCTGGAAAAGTTTCTCAAAATGCTCGATCCAGTGCACAATGTCAGCAGGCTCAGAGGAGCCTTCAAAAGTCGGTGGTCGCTGGCGAGAGATGTCGCTGATAATCCGACTCACGGGTCCGCCAATCACAGCAGGAGGATGAGCCCCCTGCTGCTGACCAGTAGCGGCCCTCTGCATAGCTTCCATTAGTTGACCCATCTGGGTCATCTGCGTCATCATGCCCTGCATTACGACGTAAGGATTGACACGTGCATCCCCGCGCCCACTGTGGTGCGATTGTTCCCTAGAAGGTAAAACCACTGTCTGCGGAACTCTGATCCGCATTCGCGCGTCTGTTGGCTCGAGGTATTGGGATTCGGCCCCTTCCGCGGCCTCGTCCCCCTCTGCCACGACCTCTCAGGTTTCTTTCCATACTGAAAGAATCAATCATAATGGTAACTATAAGTACAGTTCAAGATACCAAAATTCATGCTAAGTTAATAGCAACAAGGAATTACATATTAAAGGGAAAATGGTTATCGGTACCACAATTGTCGCAGTGAATATCATATCGGTGTCAAGTCGAACAATTTCAATTGTATAATAAATTCAGCATTTACCTCGGATTATCAATCAGATAAATCCTGTCACAATTCCTTGAAATAACATGATCAACAGGGAGACCCATACTGATATCAATATCATGCCAGTAATTAAACCATGGCTCATAAAGTACATACCGTATTTGGCTCGTAGGGTCAGGCGCTTGCACAGGTCACACGTGACACGAAGGTCTCTTGATACTAGTTCATTTCTCAATGACTCATAAAAAAAAAACGACTCTCTGATACCATCTTCTGTAACACCCCAAATGGCGGTTATTACAGTGCCGTGAATCCCACACTGGGACCCACCAGGTGATATCCAAAATAGGTTAAATAAATATTATTTGTGATGCCGAATCACAACGAATAGTCATTTCTCCGATTAGGAGTTTATTAAAATATGGCCAACGGCCTTACAACACCCATGATCCGAAAAACAAGTATAAACCATATGGAGATGGAGAATACTTCAAATGTCAAATACAACCAAAAAGTAATTTAAATGAAACAGGAGATAACATAACGCGGTTTAACATAACCGGACAACAAGAGATGTGGGGCCCCCGAACTAGTATCCTCCGAACCCTTCGCCGTCGACATGCTCTTCCCGTGTCTTGCCTTTGCCTCGACCTAAAATACAATACAAGTATTTCGCCCAACACAGGTCGATATACATGATAATCAATTCTTCGACATTATACAATTCACATATATAGATCTCAAGAAAATCATTCCGACTATTAATCATACCCCTCGGGCGTATGAAACAATCGATCACAAAATATCGAACACATCCAATCATACATGGTGCATGAGCGATTAACATTATGGCTCAAGATGGACATCACAAGACGCCCGATCCGGAAATGTGTCCGTGCACATGTCCACCCGTATACGGAATCCGAGAAATATACGTGGGACAATGTACCTAATTAGCCTCACGAACTAACGTCTCGTGTGCGGTCCAATGCGGAAACATCCACGCATGACCATCGTGTGCACGGCTAAAAATCCTACACAATAACCAATCGGCGCAGATATGATTCGGATATGTCACGATACAACATGACAACGAAACTCAAAGGATAACACATCCAATTAAGGATCAAGAAAAGCTCACCAAAGTGAAAATAAGGACCAACGAGATCAACGATTCAAAGCGGCATCTTGGGAATGCAATCCCATAACGTCAAGGACAATATCAAATCACGACAAACGTCACATGGACAATTCATACACATGAAATATATATAATCATCACAAGAATCTAATCATCATTATAACCAAGCAAGATAACTTGCCTTAATACGGAGACGAGAATAGTCCTCTTCTTATCGGAGCGAGCAGACGGTCCTCGACAAGTTTTACTCGAACAAACAACCTTAAACGAAATACATTTTACTCAAAACATATTCGTATAATTATCAATATAGGATTAGTAAGAACCTACAATCCTTTAGAATAGTTTGTTACTACAAATTATTGAGACCTTATGCCAGGAGTCCTTCTAACATCAATACAACTATAAGAATCGGTTTACAATATTTACCGAATGTTCGCATGGTTCATCATAAGCAAGAGTTCTATCAAGGGTATGTTGAATAACCAATCATGATGTTAAGATCATCTTATGATGATTAAACTTTCCAAAACATTAAAAGGTTGAAAGGTAAAATCTGCACATTATGATTATTCTCCTCTCATTTAAATTGACTTTAAGCTAACAACAAGTTCATAAGTTCTGAGATTACACCATACTCATGAAGGTTATCAAAGTCTTTGTTACAAGGCTGGAGGATTCATTAACATGATGGTGAATTCACCAATTTTAGTATGATGATCAAAATATTCTAAGTTCTCAATACATTAGATTAATGAAAAATTATTGTTGAAATTATCAAGATCCTTATCAATCTTCAAAGACTTGTGAAACTGAACAATCATGATTTGTTAAAGCTTCTAAGATTCCTGAACTAGATCATCTAATCTCATCTTTAACATCATCAAGTTCTTCTCAAGGTAATTAAATACCTAAAATGGTGTTTAAACACTCCATGATATCAAGTTCTTGATTAAATCCAGTTATGAAGAAGCTAACCGATCCAACAATGTCCTACTGAGCTAAATTCGTCCAACAAGATAAGTATGGTAGTTACAACATGATTAAAATCACTATATCATCAAGAACACCTCCATCTCAAACCCTTATTTAACATATTCATCAAAAGTGTTAAAAAGGTTGGATTAGAACTATGTTTTACTTGCTTAATCTAACTCTAGGTGAAGTATAATTCGTCATTAACATCAACATAAGAAAATAATGCAGAGAAGAAAACACACCAACCTCCAGAAATGAAGAACAACTTCAATGCTATGAGAGAATATGTTCCAAGCTTAAAAACAACTCCAAATCTCCAAGGAAATGAGCTCCACTCCGAGATTCAAGGATTAGAAACAAGTTGGTGAAGATTTATATTGCTTTGGTAGTGCAGAGGTATGATATGTGAAGAGAGAAATTCGGTTTGGGTCGTGAAGAAATGAAAAGCAGGCTGGTCCTATAAATAGACAGGACATCCTTAGCGCACGCTATCAGGACAGTTTAGCGTACGCTAATGCCCTTGCGTACGCTATCCGGTCGATATTACGTACGTAAGCGGCTTACAGTGGCTACTGTCTTGGATTATCGCAGGCCGCTAGCGCACGCTGATGAGAAATGGGTTACGCACGCTAATAAAAGTAGATTCTCACCGACACGCCAGCTCAGACTTAGATCTCATGCATGCTAACGGTTAAAAGGGTTCACGTGCTGAAGTCAACTGCTGCCAGATTCTCTCTTAGCGTACGCAACCGAGGAAACCTTACGCACGCTAATGCACAGGATTAGCGTACGTTAATCTTACTGTGTAACGTGCGCTACATCAACAAAAAAAATCCGAAAATACAACTCTCCAATTATCATCGAATCATCACATTTGAAATGAACTAACAACGATATGATATTTAAATCTATAATACTACGACATAATTCTAAATGCAACGATTCATGATAATCAGATTATCCGAATAATACAATGACAGGTAAAAATGAAAAGTTACAGTCGGATATTACACAGGAAATGTGCCAACTTGGTCAGATGATCCACGATCACCCAAACCATGTCATGCCCGGTTTCAATCTTGGCAAACTCGTGATGAAATCCATCGAAATATCTTTCCATATCCAGTACTTGTACATCTTACTCGAACCAGGATGAATGGAGTAAGGCGTAGCATGGGCCTCCCGCAAAATACCCTGCCTCAATTCCGAGTTGTTCGGTACACAAAGTCGATCCTGGAATCTCAACACACCATCTTCATGAATCACAAATCCAGGAGACTTTCCCTTAAGAACATTCTCTCAGATTTGAGTAATCATCGTATCCTCTAACTGCTTCAGCTTAATTTCATTGACCAGCGACGACGAAATCTCTAAAGCGCAAAGTTGTCTGACAACTCCCGGCAATAAAATCTCAACTTCCAAATAAATCAAAACCCACTGAAGCTCAGATTGAGACGTAAGGATCTCAAGTGTCCTCAACGCAACTGGTTTCCGACTCAAGGCATCGGCCATGACATTCGCCTTGCCCAGAAGATAAAGGATTTCGAGGTCATAATCTTTAATCAACTCCAACCACCTCCTCTGCCTCATATTCAACTCCCGCTGAGTGAATATGTACTTCAGACTTTTATGATTGGTAAAAATCTGACATGCGGAACCAAACAAATAGCGACGCCAAATCTTAAGCGCAAAGACAACTGCCGCTAACTCCAAATCGTGAGTAGGGTAGTTAAGCTCGTACTGTAACACCCCAAACTAGGCGACTATTACAGTGCCGTGGACCCCCGACTGGGACCCACCAGGCGAATGAAAATTAATGACTCAAATAATATAATGGTAGTACCTAACCACATTATATCATCCATTACTCTGATGAGGAGTTTCATTACAATACACCCAAGATAATACAGAATACAGGTATATTTTATATGGAGATAAAATATACAACACTGAATAAAAATGAGTATTCAAACGGAAGTCTACAGCGGAAATAAAATGAAGAACACGAATGACTGAAAAGGACTGGGCCCCCCTACTAGTATCACTGGGACTCCTCGCCGTCAACGTTCTCTTCCCGTGCTTTAGCCTTGCCATGACCTGAAAACAACATCCCCCAACGGGGTCAGTTACACAGAACAACAATCCTCAAGAGTTGAATAAACACAATCATGATATATCTTAATTATGAGATTAAACTGAAGAGAGGCATCATAGTACGCCCGTAATGGTATGTGCAAGTGCACAAGACGAGTGTCCGAACACACCCGCCCTTGTACCTAATTAGTCTCACGGAGGTACGTTACTGTGTGCACAGTCCGTTGTGTCGGTGAACCCGAACACGTGACCATCATGTGCCCGACTAAAAATTCCACACATCCCCACCCGGCCACGCAATATGAACCCCGAAGGTCATATGAACAAGAATGACCATGAAGAATATTAATGAATAACAATCCGACAAGGTCAAGAATAACTTACCGAGATGAAATAATAGTGAAATAAATGATAGCTCACTGAAATGATCGAAATCGTCGTTCCTCGTGAGTGAAATGATTATTCGACAATTACAAGTCTCAATACGATTAGTACGTTATGAATGAATTATGATTATGATTTATGAATGAACAACCACGAAAGGAATGAGTATCCTTTTAACCGAGTAAGAATTAACTTACACAATACCGGTGAAGAATGTCCTTCCTCGAACAAATGTCCTGCAATGAGATGTCGGTCGCTCGAACAACCTTGAATAACACAATTACCAACAGTCCACTCAATATACACACCAAACACGATTATTACTAATTCAAAATGTCGATATGACAAAACCAAGTTCATTGGGGCATTATGACAAACACGTTGTAAACCATCTTTGATTGTTTACAACCAATTCTCAATTAATTGATACCAAACTTCCAAGGGGTGCTACAATCCAACAAAACATCTTCAATACCATCAATAATCCAATATGAATATCCAATTCGAGATTTCAACAACATCTAATTGAAAACCCCCAAATCCAAATCAATATTCAAAGTGTTCTACAAACAATCCTTCAATAATCCGATAAATATACATACCAACTCACAATCATATGTATATCTCTTCATATAACATGATTTTAACATCCCAAACATCATATTCCATCATAGATTCGGAATATAGGGTGTTGAAGAATATTACCTTTGAAGATCCAACCTCTTTGATCCGATGAATACGTGTTAAATCAACTATCCAAGCTTCACAAACGAATGAAGATGATGAAAACCGAACACCCAAGTGATTGATGATGAAAAATCTCTCCCAAGAACTTCTCTCTCGGAACTCAAGTGAAGAAATGAGAAAAATGAGCTCAAAACCCCGTCCAGGTACTTAAGTACTGCCATGGTTACAGCCGTAACTCAACTACTTACGTCCGTAACATCCCCAAGTCAACGGCCTTACGGCCGTAACCAGCCATTTCGTACGGGCGTAACTCGGCCTCGTCGAAAAATCTACCGACAGACATACGGTCGTACCCGCACATGCCTTACAGGCCTAACTAGACTGATACGACCGTACTATGCAAGACTTACGGGCGTATGAAACCTTCGTCGAAACTGACCGGGCACCCTGCTCGAATCGTACAGCCATAACCGGCCAAGCCTTACGGACGTATACCTGCCTCATCTTACGGCCGTATGCCGCAACCCTTACGGCCGTAAGCCCTCTTCGTCGGACATGTCCTGAAAACCACGAACGCATGTTACGACCGTAGCCTGCATATCCTTATGGCCGTATCTCACCTTCGGCCAAAACATCCTTAAGCCAACGAATGCATGTTACAGCCATAATGCATGATCAGTTACGGCCGTAACTCACTGCTGGAAATGACACAGTCCGACAACTCCGTATTCTCGTTACGAAAGGTGAATGATCCAACATATAATACTTGTATGAATGTAATTAAGTCCAATAACACACGATAGATGATACTTCCAACATAAGACTACCATTCACGATGATTATGATAATACTCTCGTCTCGATCCTCAAACGGAGATGAATGACGATCGGTAACTGATACACGGTTAAAATATGCCAACGATGAATACAAATGAATGAATCATGAATGATGAGTGATTATTAATGAGTAAAAATTACTGAGTGACAATTACTGACTGATAATTACTGAATGATAATGAATGAATTACAACCGGGTATTACATACTCCCCCCTTAAAAAGAGTTTCGTTCCCGAAACTAAGGGTCAAACAACTCGGGATAACTCTCCCGTATGCTATCTTCGGTTTCCCAAGTAGCCTCTTCGACTCCGTGTCTAGACCACTTAATCTTGACCAAAGGAATCGTCTTGTTTCTCAACTGCTTGATTCGCCGCTCTAAAACTCGTATAGGACGCTTCTCATATGAATGATCATCCGCGATCTCGATTTCGTCGAACTGAAGTACGTGACTCGGGTCGGCAACATACTTACACAACTGAGAGACGTGAAACACATTATGAATTCGGCTCAACGCCGTAGGTAAAGCCAATCGATAAGCCAGACTGCCTACTCGATCCAAAATCTCAAACGGTCCGATGAATCTCGGACTCAACTTTCCCCGCTTCCCAAAACGAAAGATACCTCGACTCGGGGATACCTTGACCAAAACGTGGTCACTTGCCTCGAACTTTAGTGGTCGACGACGATTATCTGCATATGATTTCTGTCCACTCTCAGCGGTCAACAAACGACTCCTGATCAAAGCTACCTTCTCACGGGCGGCAATAAGCATATCGGGCTCGGTGCCGATTGATTCTGATAAGTCATTCCAACACAAAGGAGATCGACAACGACGACCGTACAAGGCCACGTAAGGTGCCATCTTAATCGAAGCATGCCAACTGTTATTGTACGTGAATTCAATCAACGGTAGTTGGGCTTACCAATCGTCTTTCCAATCGAGGATGCATGCTCTCAACATGTCCTCCAATGTCTGAATAGTTCTCTCTGGTTGTCCATCGGACTGAGGATGAAAAGCTGTGCTGAAATTAAGCTGAGTTCCCAGATGAACTGATTTCCAAAAATGTGACACGAATCGCCCGTCACGATCAGAAACGATACTCTTAAGAGTACCATGCAATCTCACTATCTCTTTGATGAAAAAACTGGGCAAGTCTCTAGGAACTCCACGTATCCTTAATCTCAAGGAAATGAGCTGACTTAGTTAAACGGACCACAACTACCCAAATTCTATTCTTGCCACAACGACTCATCGGCAAACTCGTGATGAAGTCCATAGAAATATCTTACCACTTACTCTCTGGAATAGGGAGACGTTTCAGCATACCCGCCGGTCGCTGATGTTCTATCTTGACTTGCTGACAGGTTAAACATCTCGAAACAAATTCTGCGAATTCTCGCTTCATATTACTCCACCAGTAATTTTGTTTCAAGTCCTTGTACATCTTGCTAGACCCCGGATGAATGGAATAAGGGGTAGCATGAGCTTCTCTCAGAATCGAGTTTTTAAACTCGTCATTCACCGGTACGCATAACCGATTCTTAAATCGCAAAAGTCCATACTCGTGGACCACAAATCCAGGGGCTTTCCCCTGAGCCACATCCTCTCGGATGCGCAACAAAAATGGGTCTAAACCCTGATTCACTTCGATTGCCTCCTCAAGTGGCGATGAAATCTCCAACATGCAAAGTTGCCCTTGCACTCGCTGTAACCAGACCTCGATCTCAGGTCTAAGGAATTCCTGCTGAAGCTCCTTTTGAACTGTTAGACGAGCAAGCATTTGCTCCTGAATGGACTTACGACTCAAGGCATCGACGACCACATTCGCCTTGCCCGGGTGGTACAGGATCTCAATATCATAATCTTTGATTAGTTCCAACTACCTCATCTGTCGCATATTTAACTCTCTCTGAGTAAATATATACTTCAAACCCTTATGATCGGTGAATATCTGGCAGGTGATGCCATAAAGGTAATGACACCAAATCTTCAATGTGAACACCACGGCTGCTAGCTCCAGGTCGTGGGTCGGATAATTGACTTTGTAAGGTCTCAGTTGCCGAGAAGCATAAGCAATAACTTTCCCGTTCTGCATTAATACACATCTAAGACCGTGTCCGGACGCGTCACTATAAACCACGAATCCCTCCGTCCCTTGCGACAAGGAAAGGACAGGTACTGAAATTTACCAGCTCTTAAAATCCTCAAAACTCCATTGACACGCGTCGGACCACGTGTATTTCTTATCCTTCCGCAGAAGGTTTGTCATGGGTTAAGCAATTTTAGAAAATCCTTCCAAAAACCACCGATAATAACCGGCTAATCCGAGAAAGCTTCGGATTTCCTTAACATTCTTCGGAGGTAGCCAATCTCGGATAGCCTCCGTCTTCTGAGGATCAACATGTACACCATCTGATGAAATTACATGTCAGAGAAACGTCATTTCGGACATCCAGAACTCACATTTAGAAAACTTTCCATAGAGTTGCTCTCGTCTCAACACGTCGAGAACCTGATGAAGGTGAACCTCGTGCTCCCCTCGGTCACGAGAATAAATCAAAATGTCATCAATGAAGACAACCACAAACTGATCCAAATAGTCGATGAAAACCCGATTCATTAACTCCATGAACACCACAGGTGCATTAGTTAACCCAAACGCATTACCACAAACTCATAATGACCATATCGTGTTCGAAACGCCGTCCTTGCGATATCCGACTCTCGAATTCGCAACTGATGATATCCATATCTTAAGTCGATCTTGGAAAATACTGAAGCTCCCTGAAGTTGATCTAAGAGATCATCAATACGGGGTAGAGGATATTTATTCTTGATCGTCACCCTGTTCAACTCCCGATAATCAATACACAAACGAAATGAACCGTCCTTCTTCTTGACAAATAACACTGGTGCTCCCCACGGGGACACACTCGGTCGGATATAACCTTTCTCGGTCATTTCCTCTAATTGATTCTTCAACTCTTGCATTTCGGTCGGGGCCATCCGATACGGTGCCTTCGATGTTGGAGACGTACCAGGCTCCAACTCAATCGTGAATTCCACATCTCTCTGTGGAGGCAAACCAGGTAACTCGTCTGGAAATACATCGGCATATTCTCTCACTACCAGAATATCCGCCAACATTATTGATGATTTCTCGGTCTTGGTCATATAGCACCAATAACCAACACACCCCTGACTGAGTAATTTCACTGCTTTCATCAAGTTGATGACTCTCCTGGAACAACTGGGATTACCTCCCTGAAAAACACAATCGACCCCATCGTCTGAAATGATAGTGACCATACGCTTACGGACACTAATGATGGCATCGTGACGATCCATCCAATCAATACCCAAGATGACGTCGTCTCTTGGTAAATCTACCACGATTAAGTCTGCTAACCAATCACGGCCATCAAGTTGAATCGGATAATTCTTAATCTCACGATTTTCGATAATTCATCTACCATCAGGTAGACCAGTGACATACGGCTCACAACTAGTAGCACTACCCAGATGTAGTCTACTCAAGCATGACTCGGAAATGAATGAATGCGATGCACCAGTATCAAAAAGGGTACACACAGGTTGAGATAGAATATCGAGTGTACCTGAGATCATCCGGGCCTCCAGATCGCCAGTCTTCTTCATCTCATAAATTTGGGGCTTGCGGGCCCCCGAACCGGACGCTCCCATCTGATAGCTTTTGGCTCCGTCTTTGTTTGCTCCCATCGTCTTGAACGATGCAGACTGAGTGGCCTGATTATGAACATCTGACTGCTTCGGGGCCTGAGATGACGCCGGAGTATGTTTGGAGTCCCTTCGGCAAAAACGGGCCTTATGCCCAGCAATCCCACAGTTATGGCATGTGATAGTCTGCCTCGGACACTTGGTGCTGACATGACCAATTTATCCACAGTTGAAACAGGTGATGGCTGAACTGGCCACTCGGGACTACGATTCCGCAGGTCTGGGCACCACAGGAGGTCGCTCAGCAAAAGTAGAGACCGCATGAGGCTTCTTGAATGTTGCCTGACTGCCTTCAGACTGATTACGATTCTTTGACTTCTTGCTAGCAGATGAAGGTTGCTGCTTAGCAATCTCCTTAGCAGTAAGCTCATAAGTAAGAACTTTCTCGATGAATTCGGCCAGAGTGGTGCAATTGTGATTAAGTAACTGCATCCGCATACGAGGTTTCAACCTCTTGCTGAAATACTTAATCTTATCCGCCTCGGAGTGAATAATAGATGAGGCGAAAGGAAGAAGTTCTTGAAATTTCTTAGCAATGGCGAGAACATCATCTTCCACTGAGGGGTCGGGAGTGAGTAATTCTGATAACTTGGCCTCTCTGAGTGGGGTCGGATAATACCTCTCCATCATGAGAGTCTTTAATTGATCCCAAGTACATGATCGGTCGGCGGGCTTCAACGATAACCACCATGAATGAGCGCTCTTACCCAGATAGTAATCCGCAACTGAAACTTTGTGTCCTTCGGGACACTCTACCATAGCAAACAACTTCTCGAAATGCTCGAGCCAGTGAACAATATCTGCCGGCTCAGATGAACCCTCAAAAGTAGGTGGCCTTTGGTGAGAGATGTCGCCAATAATACTGCTTACACCCCTCTCTTGCCCCTGAGGTGGCGGCGGAGGAGCCTGCTGATTTTGGGCAGTTGAGTTCTACATCGTCTCCATGAGGCGTGCCATCTGTGTCATCTGGGCCATCATGGCCTTCATAAAAGCGAGTGGATCAACCCGAACACCTTCTGATTGAGCTGTGTCCCGGGTACGACTCCCTGACAGTGAATGATCATTTCCGGGTGAAAGAGTGGCAGCATCGCTGCTTGATGAATTAGCATTATTCCTCGCGTTCGCGCATGTATTCACACGATCTCTCGGGTTTCGGCCCGCACCGCGGCCTCTTCCCCCACGTCCTTTGCCTGCTCTCTCCATACTGAAGTAGGAAAGTCACATGATAATTATAGCTCTCGTATGAATATCACATTATGATTACGTCATGAAATGATGAAAATGAGCATACGCGCTCTAACACAGTGATTACATGAATGATTAACTGAGGTGACATGATTATCTGATGAAATTCTTGAAATGATTATCTTGAACAAGTTAACAAGATTAATGATACGATCCTTACGATCAACAACTGAGCAATGAAATGAACTGAGTGATTAATGAGTCACTATGATCGATATGATCAAAATGAAAATGATGATTGAGGATTGTTGACTGTTGAATGATGAATGAGTGATTCTTATTGCCAAAAATTATACCATGGCATCAGAAATCTTACTGTTCTTTGGTCTGAGGGGCTTGACTCTTGCACAGGTCACACGTGACGCGAAAGTCCAATGATACTAGTCTGATGAATGATGATTTCAATGAGACATAACTCGGAAGGTAGTATTCCAAACCATGCTCTGATACCAACTCTGTAACACCCCAAACTAGGCGACTATTACAGTGCCGTGGACCCCCGACTGGGACCCACCAGGCGAATGAAAAATTAATGACTCAAATAATATAATCGTAGTACCGAACCACATTATATCATCCATTACTCTGATGAGGAGTTTCATTACAACACACCCAAGATAATACAGAATACATGTATATTTTATATGGAGATAAAATATACAACAATGAATAAAAATGAGTATTCAAACGGAAGTCTGCAGCGGAAATAAAATGAAGAACACGAATGACTGAAAAGGACTGGCCCCCCTACTAGTATCACTGGGACTCCTCGTCGTCAACGTTCTCTTCCCGTGCTTTAGCCTTGCCATGACCTGAAAACAACATCCCCAACGGGGTCAGTTATACAGAACAACAATCCTCAAGAGTTGAATAAACACAATCATGATATATCTTAATTATGAGATTAAACTGAAGAGAGGCATCATAGTACGCCCGTAATGGTATGTGCAAGTTCACAAGACGAGTGTCCAGACACACCCACCCTTGTACCTAATTAGTCTCACGTAGGTACGTTACCGTGTGCACAGTCCATTATGTCGGTGAACCCGAACACGTGACCATCATGTGCCCGAATAAAAATTCCACACATCCCCACCTGGCCATGCAATATGAACCCAGAAGGTCATATGAACAAGAATGACCATGAAGAATATTAATGAATAACAATCCGACAAGGTCAAGAATGACTCACCGAGATGAAATAATAGTGAAATGAATGATAGCTCACTGAAATGATCGAAACCGTCGTTCCTCGTGAATGAAATGATTATTCGACTATTACAAGTCTCAATATGATTAATACGTTATGAATGAATTATGATTATGATTTATGAATGAACAACCACGAAAGGAATGAGTATCCTTTTAACCGAGTAAGAATTAACTTACACAATACCGGTGAAGAATGTCCTTCCTCGAACAAACGTCCTACAATGAGATGTCGGTCGCTCGAACAACCTTGAATAACACAATTACCAACAGTCCGCTCAATATACGCATCAAACACGATTATTACTAATTCAAAACGTCGATATGACAAAACCAAGTTCATTGGGGCATTATGACAAACACGTTGTAAGCCATCTTCGATTGTTTACAACCAATTCTCAATTAATCGATACCAAACTTCCAAGGGGTGATACAATCCAACAAAACATCTTCAATACCATCAATAATCCAATATGAATATCCAATTCGAGATTTCAACAACATCTAATTGAAAACCCCCAAATCCAAATCAATATTCAAAGTGTTCTACAAACAATCCTTCAATAATCCGATAAATATACATACCAACTCACAATCATATGTATATCTCTTCATATAACATGATTTTAACATCCCAAACATCATATTCCATCATAGATTCGGAATCTAGGGTGTTGAAGAATATTACCTTTGAAGATCCAACCTCTTTGATCCGATGAATACGTGTTAAATCAACTATCCAAGCTTCACAAACGAATGAAGATGATGAAAACCGAACACCCAAGTGATTGATGATGAAAAATCTCTCCCAAGAACTTCTCTCTCGGAACTCAAGTGAAGAAATGATAAAAATGAGCTCAAAACCCCGTCCAGGTACTTAAGTACTGCCATGGTTACGGCCATAACTCGGCCTACTTACGGCCGTAAAATCCCCAAGTCAACGGCCTTACGGCCGTAACCAACCATTTCGTACGGGCGTAACTCAGCCTCGTCGAAAAATCTGCCGACAGACATACGGCCGTACCCGCACATGCCTTACGGGCGTAACTAGACTGATACGGCTGTACTCGGCAAGACTTACGGGCGTATGAAACCTTCGTCAAAACTGATCGGGCACCCTGCTCGAATCGTACGGCCGTAACCGACCAAGCCTTACAGCCGTACCTGCCTCATCTTACGGCCGTATGCCGCAACCCTTACGGTCGTAAGCCCTCTTCGTCCGACATGTCCTGAAAACCACGAACGCATGTTACGGCCGTAGCCTGCCTATCCTTACGACCGTATCTCACCTTCGGCCAAAACATCCTTAAGCCAACGAATGCATGGTACGGCCATAATGCATGAACAGTTACGGCCGTAACTCACTGCTGGAAATGACACAGTCCGACAACTCCGTCTTCTCGTTACGAAAGGTGAATGATCTGACATACAATACTTGTACACGCGATAGATGATACTTCCAACACAAGACTACCATTCACGATGATTATGATAATACTCTCATCTCAATCCTCAAACGGAGATGAATGACGATCGGTAACTGATACACGGTTAAAATATGCCAACGATGAATACAAATGAATGAATCATGAATGATGAGTGATTATTAATGAGTGAAAATTACTGAGTGACAATTACTGACTGATAATGAATGAATTACAACCGGGTATTACACGTACGACCTCAACTGCCTCGATGCATATGCAATGGTCTTGCCGTGCTGCATCAGTACGCACCCAAGACCCTAACCCGAAACATCACTATAAATAGCAAAACCCTCGTTGCCACATGGCAACGCTTAAAACCGGGGATGAAGTTAATTGCCTCTTCATGTAATTTCCTAGAATTTCGCTACGATTCTTCGCATTATTTTATCTGAGTTGTACTGTACAGAGTGGAACCGACACAGTATAGGTGGATAATTTCGGGAACTGTGACAGTCGTGCCAGTATGTCTATCGAGATTATTTTAATTCTAGGATATTACATGCTTGATGTGTTTTTTCGATGTCGGATATACTGTATGAGTATTTGTACAATTGCCGTACTTGGTCGATAGTTGTGTTTAAGGATATCGTGCATCACATGTATCGTACGAGAGTGTTATCGGAACGAGCATGTGTATTTCAGTATGCCGTATGTTCGTATCCAGTATGTCGAGACGGACGAGAACAGTTGGATTTTGGCCAAGTATAGAAGGCCATTACGTACGCTAAAGTTAAGGATTAACGTACGCTAATTTGGTAGAGTTACGTACGTTAGGATGTAAGCATTATGTATGTAACAAGAGGAATCGGATAAGATCGAGTCGTGGTCGGCAGGTGGGACCCAGTGTCGGCAGTGGATTTGGACAGGTGAGTCAACTACGTATTACGTACGCTATGCAGGGTGTATTATGTACGTAATACAAGTATATTATTGTAGCAAGTTAACGTACGCATTACGTACGTTATGGAGAATGTGTTACGTACGTAAGGATGTGAACAAAATGAGTTAGGAGCCTATGGACTGTCGTTACATATGCTACCAAAGTCAGATAGCGTACGTAAAGGATGGTTACGTACGTTAACTTTGGCATGTTACGTACGTAACGAACTGGAATGTTTTATAAGTGAATGCCCGTTTTTCATTTCTCTTCATTATTTCACTTCGTTCTTCGCCTCCAAACACTGAGAGAGAGAGAGAGAGTTTGAGCTCTCCTAAGTCGATTGTGAGCTTGGAAACATGGGGTTGAAGCTTGGATATGAGGATATTGATGATTCTTCAAGTATTTCCTTGTGTATTTCATCTTCAAGAGGTATGTTGGATAATCCCTCTCTTCTACTTCGAATTTTGATGTTGTTGTTGATACCTTCCTCGTATGATGATGGTTATGGTATTATGGTTATACTTCTTGATGATATATGAGGTGTATATTGAAGAAGATGATGATTATGATGAGTATATGTTTCAAATGTTCATGTTTTAGATATGAACATGAAATGTTGATATTTAGAACAAGTGATGATGACTATGGATGTTAAGGGACAAGTTATGTTAATGGTGATTTAATCCTCCCTATGGTCTTGATGATATACCAATCGTGATTATGAATTTGACAAGAACATTATTCTTATTTGAGGATATGTGTTAATATGAGTCGAATGATCCTAAGTGTAGTTGGCAAGAGATTGATATATATATATATGTATATATATATATATAAACAAGGGATAATCATATAACGTTGACTTTAAGTTTGAATTCGAATTTGTTGGGCATAAGAACATTTGATCCGTACATAGTTGGAATCGAGTATGTTATGAAATCCTTAATATCGAGATGAATTGATTGTTTATATGATCATCGGTATATGGAACCGTAGTACGGTTATGGATTCGTGATTGATTGATGTAGGTTGTTTGGATATGTATTATTCGAGATATTGTGGAACCGTTAAGTTGATTGGTCAGTTATATCGGTTGTTGATTGTTATCGCACATATTGTTAATTGATCATTTCGATAGGTTGCGTTAAGTGATCGTAGATGATTAACCATTGTGCTATGATTGGAACTGGAGGACGCATGAATCGCCTTGGTCGGGGCTACGGAGCTTGTAGATGAAGACGACGAGATTGGTCACAACTTCATCGTACCGGTATCGAGGCAAGTTATGCTTGCTTAGTTCATAATGTTTAATAAATGATTTCATTTTCATTTTATTTATGATTCATATAGCAACGGTATCATGGAATATGAATGGTCGGGATGATGGTATGTATATTATGCTTGGATTAAGATAAATCATAACGTATATGATTTTAAAGATGTCTAGTAGAAACGGAGACGTGAATTATATTTAGTCTATTGTGTTAGAGATTAGATATCAGGGTTAGTTATCATGCCGACATTGAACTCGAGGTGGTGGTTGGTATTAGTTATGGACTGTACTTCATTTTGGATTATTCGGATAACTGCTTATTCGTTCAGGGATGTTGATCGTGGAAAGGTTAGCATCTCCAGCTTGAGGTAAATTAATATTGCTAGATTATGATAATCATCCTGTTGCATTATCACATGTATGTGTTGATATTTCATGTGGTGAGTGTACACCATTGTTTGTTACGTTTTGTGATGTGCTCTTTCTTTGATCTGTAACCTGTGGGCCGATGTGTTGCCTGTATGGAAATGTGTTAGGGGATAAGACCTAAATGGCACCTATGTTCCGGGGTATTCCTGTATGGATACTTTCGTGACCCTTGGTTGCGACCTTGGGGTATTTTGTGATTGCATGAACTGTGTTAGGGGATAAGACCTAAATGTCACCTATGTCCGGAGTATTCCTGAGTAGATGCTTCTGTGACCCTTGGCTGCTGCCTTGGGAGTTTATGTGACATTGTTCGGATTATTCCTAAGTAGATACTTCCATGACACTTGGCTGCTGCCTTGGGAGTTTATGTGCTATTATCATATGCATTGATGAGCATGCTGTGAAATGTTGTATGACGGAATACGACGTTGTGGTCGTGTCGGTCTTCCATGATCGAGTTATTATTTCTCTTTTGGAAAGTCTTCTGATCCTGTTGGATATGCGTTTCTTAGAGATTCGTTGTCATGTTGCATCGTGACATATCTGGAGTTAGATACACTCTGATCGTTCATGTGTAGGATTTTTAGGGCGGGCACGTGTAGCATATGTTGGTTTCGACCTCATATTGAACCGTGCGCACGAGAAGTACTTCGTGAGGCTGATTAGGTATGAGACCAGACGTATATCTGATCAATACCCGTGGTTGGCTTGTATACGGACACATGTCCGGATCAGGCGTATCGTGACGTCCATCTTGAGTCTTATTGATTGGTCGTTCACAGTCCATGTATAATCGGACCTGTTCAATAGCCGGGTTGTCTTTAAAATCCCGTATATATGATTCGTATATGGTTGATGATTTTATTCTCTCGTGTATCTGTCCCTATTGACCCTTTTCTGATCTCGTTTGGGGCTACCATACCGATGGTCAACTCGTTTGTCATTGACCCTTTATTAATATCATTTGGAGTTCCCCCTATCATTGGTAATCTCGTTCGTTATTGATTCTTATTGATTCCGTTGGGAGTTGCATTACTGTTGGTATTCTCGGTTGTTGGTCATTGATTGATTCCTGTTGGAGTTTACCGTGTCGTCAGTATCCTTGGTTGTTGATCCCTTATTATTCTTGTTGGAGTTTACCGTGTCTTCGGTATTCTCGGCTATTGTTCCTTTATTAATCTTATTGGAGTTTACCGTATCGTCGATATTGTCGGTTATTGTCTCTCTATTGATCTCATTGGAGTTTACCGTGTTGTCGGTATTGTCGGTTATTGTCTCTCTATTGATATTATTGGAGTTTACCGTGTTGTCGGTATTGTCAGTTATTGTCTCTCCATTGATCTTATTGGACTTTACCGTGTCGTTGGTATTGTCGGATATTGTCTCTTCATTGATCTTATTGGAATTTACCGTGTCGTTGGTATTCTCGGTTGTTGACCCTTTATTGATTTTGTTGGAGTTTGCCGTGTCATTGGTATTCTCAGTTGCTTATTCTTTATTGATCTTGTAGGAGTTTACCTTATTATTGGTATTCCCGGTTGTTGATTCTTCATTGATCTTGTTGGAGTTACCACATCATGGTATTCTCATTCGTGGCTGATCCTTTATGGATCTTGTGTGGAGTTATCATGTCATTGATATTCCCGTTTTGATGCATTGATTGTTTATCATTATTGATTGTGTGAGCATTCATGCTTTGTATTGATATCCGGGACTTGCCATTGTCTCCGGACAGTTGGATTACAGATGTGCCGTGTGATATCGACTTTGTCAGGGTTGGGATCCGATTGTGCGATCCAGCGGACAGAATTGGACTTGGCCAGATTATTCCATATTGGAGATATGTTTATGTTTGAGAATCTTGGTATCGTTTCGGATACAGTACATATGTTTACTTTTGAATTCATTCGTCACTTAAGGACGTGAGATGTGTGTAATACCCGGTTGTAATTCATTCATTTTCATTCAGTAATTATCAGTCTGTAATTGTCACTCAGTGTATTTTCACTCAATTATAATCATTCATCAATCATGTTCGTTCACCGTGTTCACCGTTCGGAAAAACTTCGAGTTGTGTATCGTTATTGTTCATTGTTTCAATTTTCCTCATATGAGTTCGACTTTGTTAGATCACCATTAATTTTTGGTAACTCCAAAAATTCTAAATCTTTGCAATATTATAGAGCATCGAGTTAGCTTTCCAATGGTTCAAACGGTGAGTCAATCGGAGTCCGGACGAGAGAGTTATGGTCGTTTTAGCTCAACCGCTCATTTTTCAGTTTTGGCCGATCACTGCCGAACGAACTCGGCCGTGTCGTCCGACACGGCCCGTGCCGTACTCGATCGGAAAGTGCCGAGGTGTTCGCCTCAGACCCGACCGTGTCGTCGCACGGCCGAGTCGAACTCTTCCGGATTAGCGATGCAGCGATCGCTTGAGGCCCGACCGTGTTCGGGACACGGCCGAGTCAATGCCGAGCGCCGCGACGGTCACTGTCGGTAGGCCCCTTCGCGCCGCGACCGTGTCAAGCGGGACACGGTCGAGTCCTGCCGGCCGATGCGCGCCGCGACCGTGTCGGCGGGCACGGCCGAGTCCGCCGCGAGTCAACCCCTATAAATTCATTTTTTGAGCATTTTGAGCTCATTTCTTCCATTTTTTCCATCTTCTTCACCTGCAACCGAGAGAGAATAACTTGAGGGAGAGATTTCTTCATCAATATCATTTGAGTGTGTATTTTCATCACCTTCAATCATTTGGGAAGCTTGGATAGTCGTTTTTACACGTTTTCATCGGATCGAATTGGTTGGATCTTCAAGAGGTAAATTCTTCAACACTTTGGACTTCGATTTTGTGTTGAGATATGATGTTTTGGACGTTATAATCATGTTATATGAAGGGATATGTATATGATTATGAGTTTGTATAAGGACTCATTGGATTATTGAGGAATTATTCAAGAACACGTTGAAAATCGAGTTGGAATTGAGGATTTTCGACTAATTGTTGTTATAATCACATTTTTGGATATTCATAACGGATTATTGATCGTATTGGAGATGTTTTGTTGGTTTGAAACACTTCTTGGGGATTTTGATATTGGTATATTGAGGTTTGATTGTAAACAATCGGAGTTTGGACACAACGTGTTTGATTTAATGTCTCTATAGACTTGGTTTAGTCGTATCGACGTTTGGAATTCGTTATATTCGTGTTTAATTCGTGTATTGATCGGATTGTTGGTAATTATATTGAATTAAGGTTGTTCGTGCGACCGACACTTCATTTAGGACGTTGTTCGTCGAAGGATAATTTTTACCGGTATTGTGTAAGTTAATTCTTACTCGGTTAAAAGGATATTCATACCTTTTGTTGTTGTTCATTCATAATCATAACTCATTCATCATTATATTAACCGTATCAAAACTTGTTGTTATCAATTAATCATTTCAGTCATAAGGAACGACGGTTCCAATCTTTTCATTGAGCTGTCATTTATTTCATTACCATTCTATCTCGGTGAGTCATTATTCATTTTCGATGTCACTTTTGTTATAGCGTGGCATTCCGGGTCATACTGGCGTGCCGGTTGGTATGTGTTGTATTTTCATGTCGGGCACATTATAGTCGTGTGTTGGTTGGTGACCTCACATTGGACATGCACACGATTCATATTGTCTGGTGAGTCTGTTTTGGTACAAGACCATACGTGTATTCGATCGTTACTCGTTGGTGGCTTGTGCTCGGTCACATTTCCATCCCGGGCGTAGTGTGGTGCCATTTCCTTTGAGCCGTCGTTAGTTGGTTCATATAGCATGTTTGATTGCGTATGTTTCGGCTGTGATATTTCATAACTTCGAGATATAATCATGATTGTGTATTTTCAACTCTTGAGGATTGTTGTTCTTTGTAATCGACCCGTTTGGGGATTTTGTTTTTCGTGTCATGGCAAGGCAAACGCACGGGAATAGCATGTTGATGTCGAGGAGTCCTAGTGATACTAGTAGGGGCCCCGATCTTTCGATTATTCATGTTATTGTCCTTTATTTTCCACGCAGACTTTCATTTGAATACTCCGTTTCATTCGGTGTTGTGTATTTTATCTTCATATAAAATACACTAGTATTCGGTATTGTCGTGGTGTGTTGTAATTATACTACTCATCTTAGTAATTATTGTTGTAATGTAGTTCGGTACTAGATTTATATTGTGTAATTCATTAATTTTCATTTGCGTGTTGGGTCCCAGGTTGGGGATCTACGGACCGTAATATCCGCCTAGTTTGGGGTGTTACGAGTTGGTATCTGAGCATGGTTTTGAATACTAACTTCCGAGTATTGTCTTATTTGAAATCATCGTAATCATACTAGTATAAATGGACTTTCTCGTCACGTGTTACCTGTGCAAATGCCGATCCAATCGATCTAAGAAGCTGTAAGATTTCTAACGCCATGGTATAATTTACGCAATAGTCATTCATTCATCATTCATCAATTAACAATCCTCAAACATCATCATTCATTGTGATTAGGACAATCATGTTAACTCATTAATCACTTAATTCATTTCATTACTCGATTAATAATCGGACGATCATGTTAACTCATTAATTACTCAATTCATTTCATTACTCAGTTGTCAATCTGGATGATCATATTATCAATCTTGTTAAGTTATTCAAGATAATCATTTCAAGAATTTCATCAGATAATCATGTAACTTCAGTAAATCATTCATATAATCATTAAGTTAGAGCATGTATACTCATTTTCATCATCTCATGACATAATCATAACGTGCTAATCATGCGGGTAATATAATCATTATGCGACCTTCCTACTTCAGTATGGAGAGAGCTGTCAGGGGATGCACGGGGAGAGGCCGCGGTGCGGACCGAAACCCGAGAAATAATCACTCGCTGCCGGGAAATCTTGCCCAGGACTCGGCTCGATCAGAAGATATTCGGGTTGATCCACTCACTTTTATGCAGGCCATGATGACCCATGTGCAGTTGCTCAATCATCATTGCGCCACTCTGACCGGATTAATCGAGAGAACTCTCCCGTACGAGCCAGCTGCTAAGGAAATTGCTGAGCAGCAACATGCATATGTCAACAGGAAATCAACGAAGCGTAATCAATCCGAAGGCGGTCATTCAACCTTCAAGAAGCCTCGTGTGAGTCCTATCGTTTCTGAGCGACCTCCTACGGCGCATAATCGTGCGGGATCTCAGTCACGAGCGGCCAGTTCAGCCATCACCTGTTATAACTGTGGGGATCTTGGTCATGTCAGCACCAAGTGTCCGAGACAGTCTGTCACGTGCTATAATTGTGGGAATTTTGGACATAAGGCCCGTTTTTGCCGAAAGGACTCCAAGTCGGCTCCGGCGGCATCTCGAGTTCGAAGCAACCGGCGTTTGAATCAGATCGCTTTGTCATCGTCGTTTAAGACAATGGAAGCAAATAGATTTGGAGCTCGTATTTATCGAGACGGAGCGTCGGTTCGGGGGCCGGCAAGTCCCGATTCATATGATGAGGAGGATCGATGATCCGGTGGCCCGAATGATTTCGGGTATACTCGTAAATTTATTTCAACTTGTGTGTACCTTTTGATCTTTGGTACACCGCATTCATTCATTTTCAAATCATTCTTGAATGGACTTATCTCGGGATAGTCCTATTGCTTGTGGACCTCATACCATCGGTCTACCTGACGATGGAAGAATTTTCGGAATCATACCTAAGTAAGCTTAGTAACCGCGATTGGTTGGTGGACCTAATCGTGGTGAATTTATCTTAGGACGATGTAATTTCGGTATTAGTTGGTTTAACCGTCTCGATACTATCCTCAGTGTTTGTTAGCGTTTGGTCGCTATCTTTCCGTCGTTAGTTGTCGAATGTGTGCTTCAGGGAAGTAATCCCCGTTGTTCTAGTAGAATTTCTATTATGGCGGAAGCAGAGAAATTCCGCAATCGAACTATCCAATCATTCATTGTATCATTTCCATCAATTGGCCTTTCTAAGGCAATCGAGTTGTTCAATCATTATTGGTATCTCTTTTTATCGATTGACCATTCTAGGGCAATCGAAATGTGCAATCATTCGTGGTATCGTTGTCATCGATTGACGATGTATTTCCAGGCGAGTTATCTAGTTACCTTCACATAGAGTAGGGGAATTCAGGAATGAGTGGGAGCCGGTACGTCCCATTTATCGAAGGCACCGTATCGGATGGCCCCGACCAGAATGCAGGAGTTGAAGATTCAACTTGAGGAGTAGTTCGAGAAAGGTCATCTCCGACCGATTGCGTCCCCGTGAGGAGCACTAGTGTGATCTGTCAAGGAGAAGGATGGCTCGTCTCGTGTGTGTATTAATTACCAGGAGTTGAACAGGGTGATGATCAAGAGTAGTATCCTTTACCTCGTATTTATGATCTTTTAGATCAACTTCAGGGAGCTTCAGTATTTTCCATGATCGACTTAAGATCTGGATATCACCGATTCGAGAGTCGGATATCGCGAGGACATCGTTTCATACACGCTATGGTCATTATGAGCTCGTAGTTATGCCGTTCGGGCTAACTATTGCACCTGTGGTATTCATGGGGGTTAATGAATCGGGTTTTCATCGACTTTTTGGATCAGTTTGTTGTTGTCTTCATCGACGACATTTTGATTTATTCTCGTAGCCAGAAGGAACATGAGGTTCATCTTCATCAGGTTCTCGACGTGTTGAGACGAGAGCAACTTTATGGAAAGTTTTCCAAATGTGAGTTCTGGAGGTCCGAAGTGATTTTCTCGGGCATGTAATTTCATCTGACAGAGTTCGTGTCGACCCTCAGAAGACGGAGACTATCCGAGATTGGCAACCTCCGAAAGATATTAAGTAAATCCAAATTTTCCTCGGATTAGCTGGTTAATTATCCAACCCACGACCTGGAGCTTGCAGCCGTGGTGTTCGCTTTGAAGATTTGGCGTCATTATCTTTATGGCGTTACCTGTCAGATATTCACCGATCATAAGAGTTTAAAGTATATATTTACTCAGAAGGAGTTAAATATGCGGCAGAGACGGTGGTTGGAATTAATCAAAGATTATGATATCGAGATCCTTTACCACCGGGAAGGCGAACGTTGTCGCCGACGCCTTGAGTCGTAAGTCCGTTCAGAGCAGATGCTTGCTCGTTTAACAATTCGAAGGAGCTCCAACAGAATTCCTTAGACCCGAGATCGAGGTCGGCCGGTGAATTCAGGGACAGCTTTGTATGTTAGAGATTTCATCATCTCTTGAGGATGCAATCAGGGAGAATCAGGGTTCAGACCAAGCATTGTTGCGCATTCGTGAGGATGTGGCTCAAGGGAAAGCCCCTAGATTCGTGATCCACGAGGATGGACTTTTGAGATTTAAGAATCGGATGTGTGTACCGGAGAATGACGAGTTGAAAAACTCTATTTCGAGAGAAGCTCATGCTACCCCTTATTCTGTTCATCCGGGGTCCAGCAAGATGTATAAGGACTTGAAACAAAATTACTGGTGGAGTAATATGAAGCGAGAAGTCGCAGAATTTGTTTCGAGATGCTTAACCTGTCAACAAGTCAAGATGGAATATCGGCCGCGAGTATGCGATACCGCTCCTATTCCGTAATGGAAGTGGGAAGACATTTCTATGGAATTCATCACGAATTGCCGACGAGTCGTCGTGGCATAAATACGATCTGAGTGATCGCGGACTGCTTTACTAATTTAGCTCATTTCCTTGAAATCAAGGATATGTGGAGTCCCAAGAGACTGGCCCAGTTGTTCATCAAGGAGATAGTGAGACTGCACGGTACTCCTAAGAGTATCGTTTCCGATCGTGACGGACGATTAGTATCCCATTTTTGGAAATCAGTTCATCGTGCTATGGGAACTCAGCTTAATCTCAGTACTGCCTTTCATCCTCAGTCCGGCGGACAATCAGAGAGAACTATTCAGGCATTAGAGGACATGTTGAGGGCATGCGTCCTCGATTGGAAGGACGATTGGGAAGCCCAACTACCACTGATCGAGTTCACGTATAATAATAGTTGGCATGCCTCCATTAAGATGGCACCTTACGAGGCCTTGTACGGTCGTCGTTGTCGATCTCCTTTGTGTTAGGATGACTTGTCAGAATCAATCGGCACCAAGCCCGATATGCTTATAGCCGCCCGGGAGAAGGTAGCTTTGATCAAGAGTCGTATGTTGACAACTTAGAGTCGACAGAAATCATATGCAGATAATCGTCGTCGACCACTAGAGTTCGAGACGGGTGACCATGTTTTGGTCAAGGTATCCCAGAGTCGAGGTATTTTCCGTTTCGGAAAATGGGGGAAGTTGAGTCCAAGATTCATTGGACCGTTTGAAATTTTGGATCGAGTAGGCGAGTTAGCTTATCGATTGGCTTTACCTCCGGCTTTGGGCAGGATTCATAATGTGTTTCACGTCTCTCAGTTGCGGAAGTATGTTGCCGATCCGAGTCACATACTTCAGTTCGACGAAATCGAGATCGCGGATGAGCATTCGTACGAGGAGTGTCCTGTACGAGTGTTGGAGCGGCGAATCAAACAGTTGAGGGATAAGACGATCCCTTTGGTCAAGATTCAGTGGTCTAGACACGGAGTCGAAGAGGCCACTTGGGAAACCAAGAATAGTATGCGGGAGAGTTATCCCGAGTTGTTTGACCCTTAGTTTCGGGGACGAAACTCTTTTTAAGGGGGGGAGTATGTAATACCCGGTTGTAATTCATTCATTTTCATTCAAGAATTATCGATCTGTAATTGTCACTCAAAGGTATTTTCACTCAATTATAATCATTCATCAATCATGTTCGTTCACCGTGTTCACCGTTCGGAAAAACTTCGAGTTGTGTATCGTTATTGTTCATTGTTTCAATTTTCCTCATATGAGTTCGACTTTGTTAGATCACCATTAATTTTTGGTAACTCCAAAAATTCTAAATCTTTGCAATATTATAGAGCATCGAGTTAGCTTTCCAATGGTTCAAACGGTGAGTCAATCGGAGTCCGGACGAGAGAGTTATGGTCGTTTTAGCTCAACCGCTCATTTTTCAGTTTTGGCCGATCACTGCCGAACGAACTCGGCCATGTCGTCCGACACGGCCCGTGCCGTACTCGATCGGAAAGTGCCGAGGTGTCTGCCTCAGGACCCGACCGTGTCGTCTGGCACGGCCGAGTCGAACTCTTCCGGATTAGCCAGTAGCGACTGCCCAGAGGCCCGACCGTGTTCCGGGACACGGTCGAGTCAATGCCGAGCGCCGCAGACGGGTCACTGTCGGTAGGCCCCTTCGCGCCGCGATCGTGTCAAGCAGGACACGGTCGAGTCCCTGCCGGCCAGATGCGCGCCGCGACCGTGTCAGGCGGGCACGGTCGAGTCCGGGCCGCGAGTCAACCCCTATAAATACATTTATTGAGCATTTTGAGCTCATTTCTTCCATTGTTTTCCATCTTCTTCACCTGCAACCGAGAGAGAATAACTTGAGGGAGAGATTTCTTCATCAATTATCATTTGAGTGTGTATTTTCATCACCTTCAATCATTTGGGAAGCTTGGATAGTCGTTTTTACACGTTTTCCTGATCGAATTGGTGGATCTTCAAGAGGTAAATTCTTCAACACTTGGACTTCGATTTTGTGTTGAGATATGATGTTTGACGTTATAATCATGTTATATGAAGGGATATGTATATGATTATGAGTTTGTATAAGGATTCATTGGATTATTGAGGAATTATTCAAGAACACGTTGAAAATCGAGTTGGAATTGAGGATTTTCGACTAATTGTTGTTATAATCACATTTTTGGATATTCATAACGGATTATTGATCGTATTGGAGATGTTTTGTTGGTTTGAAACACTTCTTGGGGATTTTGATATTGGTATATTGAGGTTTGATTGTAAACAATCGGAGTTTGGACACAACGTGTTTGATTTAATGTCTCTATAGACTTGGTTTAGTCGTATCGACGTTTGGAATTCGTTATATTCGTGTTTAATTCGTGTATTGATCGGATTGTTGGTAATTGTATTGAATTAAGGTTGTTCGTGCGACACTTCATTTAGGACGTTGTTCGTGGAAGGATAATTTTCACCGGTATTGTGTAAGTTAATTCTTACTCGGTTAAAAGGATATTCATACCTTTTGTTGTTGTTCATTCATAATCATAACTCATTCATCATTATATTAACCGTATCAAAACTTGTTGTTATCAATTAATCATTTCAGTCATAAGGAACGACGGTTCCAATCTTTTCATTGAGCTGTCATTTATTTCATTACCATTCTATCTCGGTGAGTCATTATTCATTTTCGATGTCACTTTTGTTATAGCGTGGCATTCCGGGTCATACTGGCGTGCCGGTTGGTATGTGTTGGATTTTCATGTCGGGCACATTATAGTCGTGTGTTGGTTGGTGACCTCACATTGGACTGTGCACACGATTCATATTGTCTCGTGAGACTGATTAGGTACAAGACCACACGTGTATTCGATCGATACTCGTTGGTGGCTTGTGCACGGACACATTTCCATCCCGGGCGTAGTGTGGTGCCATTTCCTTTGAGCCGTACTGTTAGTTGGTTCATATAGCATGTTTGATTGCGTATGTTTCGGCTGTGATATTTCATAACTTCAGATATAATCATGATTGTGTATTTTTAACTCTTGAGGATTGTTGTTCTTTGTAACTAACCCCGTTTGGGGATTTTGTTTTTCAGGTCATGGCAAGGCAAACGCACGGGAATAGCATGTTGATGTCGAGGAGTCCTAGTGATACTAGTAGGGGGCCCCGATCTTTCAGTTATTCATGTTATTGTCCTTTATTTTCCGCTGCAGACTTTCATTTGAATACTCCGTTTCATTCAGTGTTGTGTATTTTATCTTCATATAAAATACACTAGTATTCGGTATTGTCCTGGTGTGTTGTAATTAAACTCCTCATCGGAGTAATTATTGTTGTAATGTAGTTCGGTACTACATTTATCTTGTGTAATTCATTCATTTTCATTTGCCTGGTGGGTCCCAGTTGGGGATCTACGGCACTGTAATATCCGCCTAGTTTGGGGTGTTACAATGTGGATTATGGTAAGGATTGATTTGATATGGATTGTGACGGGTTGGTAAGGTTATGTCGGTAAGATTACATTGGAAATATTCTTACCTTGTAAATACATTGATATGCAATTGTTTTTGTGATGTGATCGTTATCATTGTTGAGTATTATGGCTGACCCCGTCGTGGGCTTTATCTTTTAGGTACTCGGAGTTCGAACTAGTAGCAGTCGTGAAGGGATGAGCTTTCCGGTGATACTAGCTATGGCATGGTTATTGGGATTCGAATGTTCTTTCTGGTTTTTATAATTCCGCTACAAATGTATTTAATTATGTCTCTATTCGCTGCGTGTGTAATTTTATAATGGCTTTCAGTATTTTTTTCAACTCGTGTTTACTTTCTAAATGCCCTTTTGGCGTCTTTGCCTTGTGCTTTCAAATGGTAATTTCTGACGGTAATTTGGAACAACGTTTTAAAAAATATTTGAGTATTTAAAACATTACCGTCATCGGCCTTTTGGCATTTTTAAACGTTTGCAAAAATGATTTAGCCTTGTGGGTTCCATTGTGGGGCCCACGACGCTGTAATATTCCCGGTTAGTTTTGGGGGTGTTACAGAAGATGGTATCGGAGCTTGGGTTTCATAAAACCCGGGCATGTGTGTTATATGGCTCTACCGGTGAGGTAGTAGCGTGATTTTTGTAAATAATTTTCCGACTTTCGAGTCAAACTGATTTTTGGAGATTCCAGAATTTTTGAAATATTTTCAAATTGCTATATTTGCGATGCCGGTGTGTTGTTATTGTGTTGAGACTTTGTATGAGAGTCGTATGCTAGTATCACGGGAGATCATCGACTTCACGGACCTGTAAGTATGTTCTTTCGGTTAATTGGTTTTGATGATAATTATTGGAGCATGGTGACATGATTTTGAGATATTTCGGGATTGAGATATGGATTATAACAGGATAAGTTTCGAGGACGAAACTTATTTAAGTGGGAGGATATGTAATATCCTAGAATTTCACTATGATTCTCCGCATTATTTTATCTGCGTTGTACTGTACAGAGTGGGACCGACACAATATGGGTGCATAATTTTGGGAACTGTGACAGTCGTGCCTGTATGTCCATCGAGGTTATTTTAATTCTAGGATATTGCATGCTTGATGTGTTTTTTCGATGTCGGATATACTGTATGAGTATTTGTAAAATTGCCGTACTTGGTCGACAGTTGTGTTTAAGGATATCGTGCATCAGATGTATCGTACGAGAGTGTTATCGGAACGAGCATGTGTATTTCAGTATGCCGTATGTTCGTATCCACTATGTCGAGACGAATGGGAACAGTTGGGTTTTGGCCAAGTATAGAAGGCCATTACGTACGCTAACGTTAAGGATTAACGTACGCTAATTTCCTAGAGTTACGTATGTTATGATGTAAGCATTACGTATGTAACAAGAGGAATCGGACAGGACCGAGTCGTGGTCGGCAGGTGGGACCCAGTGTCGGCAGTGGATGTGGACAGGTGAGTCAACTACGTATTACGTATGCTATGCAGGGTGTATTACATACGTAATACGAGTATATTACTGTAGCAAGTCAACGTACGTATTACGTACGTCATGGAGAATGTGTTTCGTACGTAAGGATGTGAACAAAATGAGTCAGGAGCCTATGGACTGTCGTTACGTAAGCTACCAACGTAAAGGATGGTTACGTACGTTAACTTTGGCATGTTACGTACGTAACGAACTGGAATGTTTTATAAGTGAATGTCCGTCTTTCATTTCTCTTCATTATTTCACTTCGTTCTTCGCCTCCAAACACTGAGAGAGAGAGTTTTAGCTCTCCTAAGTCGATTGTGAGCTTGGAAACATGGGGTTGAAGCTTGGATACGAGGATATTGATGATTCTTCAAGTATTTTATTGTGTATTTCATCTTCAAGAGGTATGTTGGATAATCCCTCTCTTCTACTTCGAATTTTGATGTTGTTGTTGATGCCTTCCTCGTATGATGATGGTTATGGTATTATGGTTATACTTCTTGATGATATATGAGGTGTATATTGAAAAAGATGATGATTATGATGAGTATATGTTCCAAATGTTTATGTTTTAGATATGAACATGAAATGTTGATATTTAGAACAAGTGATGATGACTATGGATGTTAAGGGACAAGTTATGTTAATTGTGATTTAATCCTCCGTATGGTCTTGGTGATATACCAATCGTGCTTATGAATTTGACAAGAACATTATTCTTCTTTGAGGATATGTGTTCATATGAGTCGAATGATCCTAAATGTAGTTGACATGAGATTGATATATATAAACAAGGGATAATCATATCACGTTGAATTTAAGTTTGAATTCGGATTTGTTGGGCATAAGAACATTTGATCCGTACATAGTTGGAATCGAGTATGTTATGAAATCCTTAATATCGAGATGAATTGATCGTTGATATGATCATCGGTATATGGAATCGTAGTACGGTTATGGATTCGTGATTGATTGATGTAGGTTGTTTGGATATGTATTATTCGAGATATTGTTGAACCGTTAAGTTGATTGGTCAGTTATATCGGTTGTTGATTGTTATCGCACATATTGTTAATTGATCATTTCCATAGGTTGCGTTAAGTGATCGTTGATGATTAACCATTTTGCTGCGATTGGAATTAGAGGATGCATTAATCGCCTTGGTCGGGGCTGTGGAGCTTGTAGATGAAGACGACGGGATTGGTCACAACTTCATCGTATCGGTATCAAGGCAAGTTATGCTTGTCTGGATTATTCGGATAACTGCCTATTCGTTCAGGGATGTTGGTCGTGGAAAGGTTAGCGTCTCCAGCTTGAGGTAAATTAATATTGTTAGATTATGATAATCATCCTGTTGCATTATCACATGTGTGTGTTGATATTTCATGTGGTGAGTGTACACCACTGTTTGTTACATTTTGTGGTGTGCTCTTTCTTTGAGCTGTAATCTGTGGGCCGATGTGTTGGGGATAAAACCTGATGGTACTTGTATGGAAATGTGTTAGGGGATAAGACCTAAATGGCACCTATGTTATGGGGTATTCCTGTATGGATACTTTCGTGACCCTTGGTTGCGACCTTGGGGTATTTTGTGATTACATGAACTGTGTTAGGGGATAAGACCTAAATGGCACTTATGTCCGGAGTATTCCTGAGTAGATGCTTCTGTGACCCTTGGCTGCTGCCTTGGGAGTTTATGTGATATTGTCCGGATTATTCCTAAGTAGATACTTCCATAACCCTTGGCTGCTGCCTTGGGAATTTATGTGCTATTATCATATGCATTGATGAGCATGCTGTGAACTGTTGTCTGACGGAATACGACGTTGTGGTCATGTCGGTCTTCCATGATCGAGTTATTGTTGCTCTTTTGGAAAGTCTTCTGATCCTGTTGGATATGCGTTTCTTCGAGATTCTTTGTCATGTTGCATCGTGACATATCTGGAGTTAGATACCCTCTGATCGTTCATGTGTAGGATTTTCAGGGCGGGCACGTGTAGCATATGTTGGTTTCGACCTCATATTGAACCGTGCACACGAGACGTACTTCGTGAGGCTGATTAGGTATGAGACCAGACGTATATCTGATCAATACCCGTGGTTGGATTGTATACGGTCACATGTCCGGATCAGGCGTATCATGACGTCCATCTTGAGTCTTATTGATTGGTCGTTCACAGTCCATGTATAATCGGACCTGTTCAATAGCTGGGTTGTCTTTGAAATCCCGTATATATGATTCGTATATGGTTGACGATTTTATTATCTCGTGTATCTGTCCCTGTTGACCCTTTTCTGATATCGTTTGGGGCTACCATACCGATGGTCAACTCGTTTGTCATTGACCCTTTATTAATCTCGTTTGGAGTTCCCCCTATCATTGGTAATCTCGTTCGTTATTGATTCTTATTGATTCCATTGGGAGTTGCTTTACTGTTGGTATTCTCGGTTGTTGGTCATTGATTGATTCCTATTGGAGTTTACCATGTCGTCGGTATCCTTGGTTGTTGATCCCTTATTATTCTTGTTGGAGTTTACCGTGTCGTCGGTATTCTCGGCTATTGTTCCTTTATTAATCTTATTGGAGTTTACCGTATCGTCGGTATTGTCGGTTATTGTCTCTCTATTGATCTCATTGGAGTTTACCATGTTGTCGGTATTGTCGGTTATTGTCTCTCTATTGATCTTATTGGAGTTTACCGTGTTGTCGGTATTGTCGGTTATTGTCTCTCCATTGATCTTATTGGAGTTTGCCGTGTCGTTGGTATTGTCGGATATTGTCTCTTCATTGATCTTATTGGAGTTTACCGTGTCGTTGGTATTCTCGGTTGTTGACCCTTTATTGATTTTGTTGGAGTTTACTGTGTCGTTGGTATTCTCAGTTGCTGATCCTTTATTGATCTTGTAGGAGTTTACCTTATTATTGGTATTCCCGGTTGTTGATTCTTCATTGATCTTGTTGGAGTTACCACATCATGGTATTCTCATTCGTGGGTGATCCTTTGTCGATCTTGTGTGGAGTTATCATGTCATTGATATGTTGGGATTCGGTGCCTAAAATGAAGGCCCAGCGGAAGCGGTAAAACGAAAATTAATTCGATCCGAATACCTACGAGGATCGATCGAGCTACGTATATATGAATATCAAAAACGAATTCACAAGAGATATAGAAACTCACCCTTGTAGTCCTTTGTTAGATGGATAACCTTCTCTTGAGCTATTCCCCAAGCTTTGATTGATCTCTACGAATCCAATCCGCTCCAAGCTCTTGAACGATCCAATGCCGAAAGCACCGCGTCTCTACTTGCCACGCGCCGGAAAAACAATCGGAATAACAACACTCGATTAACCTCTAAGGTTACGGCTAGAATCAAGTGATGAAGCTTTTATTATTACACTCTAAGTGTATAATATATCTCTCTCAATATATCTTGAATTTTCTCCAAGAAAACTCAAGAACAAAAGTGAAGAAGATGATGAAGACTTGAAAAAATGATTTTCTCTCTCTCTTTCTCATTACTCACGGTTAGAATTGAATTGTGATACGAATTACGTATATAAATGTACGTAAAACATATAAAATACACGGAAGATTACCACGGTTTTTACAAGTATCAAAGTAACAATGAAAATAAAAGGCGGTGACCGAAATTATATGGTTTTCGGCCGTGAGGTAGGATAGTGTATGGGTTTGAATGTGTTTTATCGAACTAGACCTATAACTCGATAAAGATAATTTCTCCTCAAGACCTATTGAGAATTGATCAAGTTAAAATTCGAGACGCGTCGAAATAATAACCAAGGTTTTGTTGAACTCGTTCAACGTATATTTCAAGAGAAATACAATGTTATAACTTTCAAGATGTTTTCAAAGGGTTGAGGGTGAGGCTATTATATAGCCATAATGACTCCTAACAAGGCCAAAGAAAGTCACACAAAATCTAACTAAAATACAAGCACTTATTAAACTATTCTACAAAGTCTTTGACAAGAAATCACAACATTTTGGCTTGAGGTGCACAAATCGGCCGTGGGGCTTCCAAGAAGGAGTGGACAAGATCCTCCTCATGTGATATGTTGTAAGGCTTGATAATGACTTGATCATGAAAGTGACATCTTGGCCTCTTCTTCCCATATGGTTCGGCCGAAAATTCCAAAGGAGTGGAGTGAATCAAATTTCTTTCTTTTATCTTGATGTGGTGGACTTTGAAAATGAAGGCAAGTATTTAAAGTAGTGGGGACAAAAGATCCTTCAAGGATGCATGTCACAATCGGCCGAAATATTCCCCAAATGGCCGATTTTGTATGCATGAACATGCATACGTGTGCATGTTTTGATACGTCTAAGTTATCCCGGTTTCGATTATTAAGATCATTCCCATTTTCGCGGATGTTTTCTCTCCGAAGTACGTAGGTGTATGTGCATGCAACTTGGTATCGTCACCTACGTCAATTCTCACTTCGCTTACTTCGTTTGTAGATGCCTTAATCGCATCATCCCCTCCCCCTTTGAAAGGAATTGACCTCAATTCAGTGATTCCCTCGTCGTCAAGGTAAGAAGATAGATCGCCCACGTTAAAAGTGGCGTGTACCCCATAGTCGCCCGGAAGTTCTACTTTATATGCATTGTCGTTCACTTTTCCCACGATTTTGTAAGGTCCCTCGGCTCTCGGCATAAGTTTGTTCTTGCGTTTGCTCGGAAATCTCTCTTTTCTTAAGTGTACCCAAACCAAGTCGCCTACTTTGAATAGTCTCGGTTTTATGTGATTGTTGGATTTCCGTTTGTATGCATCATTCACCTCTTTGATTCGATCATGTATTTGTCCATGCAATTTGATCATCGACTTAAGTTTTGACTCCGTATCTTTGTGTACCAACTCGTCTTTCGGCAATGGAATCAAGTACAAGGGTATATAAGGATTTAATCTGTAAACGATTTCGAAAGGAGAATGTGCCGTAGCATGTGTAGGGGATCGGTTATAGGCAAATTCCGCATGAGCAAGTTTCACGTCCCAGTCCTTTTGCGTTTTATTCACAAGTCCTCGCAACAACGTTCCTAATGTTCGATTTGTGACCTCGGTTTGACCATCGGTTTGCGGATGGTGCGAAGTGCTAAATAAGAGCTTCGTTCCCACTTTCCTCCATAAAGTATTCCAAAAATAGCTAAGTAATTTTGAATCCCGATCCGATACAATAGTCTTCGGAACTCCATGTAAACGAACCACCTCTCGGAAGTATAAGTCGGCCACGTTGCTTGCGTCGTCGGTTTTGTGGCAAGCCACGAAATGAGCCATTTTTGAGAACCGATCAACAACCACTATAATAGCATCTTTACCTCGTTGAGTACGGGGTAAAGCGACGATAAAATCCATGGATACATCTTCCCACGGTCTTTCTGGAACCGGTAGAGGCATATATGATCCCGGTTTGAACGAACTCTTCGAGATGTGACAGGTTACACATTTACTTAAAACATTGTAAACGTCTTTTAGCATTTTAGGCCAAAAGAAATGTTCTCTTAGTACTTCCAATGTTTTGGCCGTGCCAAAATGTCCTGCTAAACCTCCTCCGTGAGCTTCTCGGACCAATAATTCCCGAATCGCCTGTTTTGGAACACACAGTCTATTTCCTTTAAATAGGAAATCATCTTGTAACATGAACTCCCCGAACGGACCAGATTTGCAACGAGTAAAAATTTCTCCGAAATCCTCATCATTTTCATAACATTCCTTCAACATTTCGAAACCAAGTAACCGAACCTCCAGAGTAGAAAGTAAGGCATACCTCCTAGATAACGCATCCGCAACGACATTGCTTTTACCGTCTTTGTACTTAGATGAAAAGTGAAATGATTGTAGGAATTCCATCCATTTGGCATGTCTTGGACTTAGCTTGTTTTGCCCGTTAATGTATTTTAACGACTCGTGATCCGAATGTAACACAAAATGTTTCGAACATAAATAGTGACTCCAATGATCTAGTGCTCTCACGATAGCATAGAACTCTTTGTCGTAAGTGCAATAATTAACTCGAGCACCACTTAACTTTTCTGAAAAATAGGCGATGGGTCGGTCTCCTTGAATAAGTACTACCCCGATTCCAACTCCACTAGCGTCGCATTCCACCTCAAATGGTTGTGAAAAATCGGGTAACGTTAAAATCGGTGCTTCACATAACTTTTCTTTTAATGTTTCAAAAGCTCTTTGGGCAGCCTCCTTCCATGCAAATGGACCTTTTTTAAGACACTCCGTGATCGGACTAGAGATGGTACTAAAGTCCCGTATGAATCGTCGGTAAAAAGAAGCGAGGCCATGAAATGATCGTACCTCCGTGATAGTTTTTGGTGTCGGCCAAGACTTGATTGCCGCGATTTTCTCTTGATCCACCGAAATTCCTTCTTTAGAAATGACATAGATGAGAAAGACAAGACTCTCGACTAGAAAAGTACACTTTTCCCGCTTTCCATAAAGTTTCTGTTTCCTTAGAGTTTCAAACACGTGCCGCAAGTGTTCAAGATGCTCCTCTAAGGATCGACTGTAGATTAAAATGTTGTCTAAGTACACGACAACAAAATTCCCCAAGAAAGATTTAAGAACCTCGTTCATCAATCTCATGAAACTGCTTGGGGCATTAGTTAGGCCGAATGGCATCACGACCCACTCATAAAGTCCATTTTTCGTTTTAAAAGCCGTCTTCCATTCGTCTCCCTCTCGCATGCGAATTTGATGGTATCCGCTCCGTAAATCAACTTTTGAGAATATAACTGAGCCATGCAACTCATCTAACATGTCGTCTAGTCTCAGGATGGGGAACCGATACTTGACGGTGATGTTATTCACGGCCCTACTATCAATGCACATACGCCATGATCCGTCTTTTTTTGGTACAAGTAGGACTGGAACCGCACACGGGCTTAAACTCTCTCGGACATATCCGTGACTCATGAGTTCTTCAATTTGACATTGTAGTTATTTGGTTTCTTCAGGATTACAACGATACGCCGTCTTTTTCGGTAATGGAGCTCCTGGTATAAGATCAATTTGGTGTTCGATTCCGCGGATAGGTGGTAATCCCACCGGCAAGTCTTCGGGAAAGACATCCGCGAACTCGTGCAACAGTGTATCTATCTTTTCTTCGTGGTGTGATTTTGCAGCAAGGTTTCGGGTCTCTTTGATCATCATTACATAAACACGTTCGCCTTCGTCAATAGTGTGTTCGACTTCCTTTTCGTTTGCAAACATCATGAGCTTCGATCCTTCAACTTTTTTTGAACTCATTGTTCGGATAGCTTGAGGTGACATAGGTTTAAGAACAATTTTTTTACCTTTGTCTCGTAACTCATACTCGTTGCTCCTCTCTCGATGTAGTACGTCCCGATCAAATAACCAAGGTCTTCCCAACAACACGTGACATGCATCCATCAGTAGTACATCGCATATAATATCATCACCATACGAACCCATTGTGAGTCCGACCTTCACTTGTCTTGATACTTTCACTTTATTTCCATCATCGAGCCAATGGAGTGCATACGGCCTTGGATGATCCATAGTGGTTAGTCCGAGCTTCGAAACCATCTCGCTTGATGCCACGTTTGCACAACTTCCACCGTCAATGATCAAGATACACCATTTCTCTCCGACACGACACTTCGTGTGAAAGATTTGATCTCGTTGTTCTATGTCACTCGGGACCGCCTTCGTTTGTAACATGCCAAGGACGAGGTTCGTGTCATAATTCAGGGCATCGTATGCCTCGCAATCTTCTTCTTCTTTGTCGGCTTCCAATTTAAAGACGTCTCCAATTCTTTCTTCTTCGGCTAGTAATTCTTCTCGGACGGCTATTGCTTCTCGTAACGTCACTATTCTTCGATTTGGACAAGCACTTTGATAGTGTCCAAATCCTTGACATTTGAAACACCGAACTTTAGATAAGCTTGTTTCCTTTGGCGTGAGAGGAGTTTTTGGAATGGTAGTAACGGGTGGACTCGCCGTGACAATTTTTGGAAACGAGCTAGAACTCGTGCCAAAGTTGGTATTTCCGAATTTAGGTGGAAATTCGGGTTTTGAAAATTTTGTCTTGTTTTGAGTTTCCAACTTTATGCAAAGTCCGCACAAAGTATCAAAGTTGGAATAGGGGTAGAGTTCCATGGAATTAGCAATGTTTCTATTCAAGCCTCGTAAGAAACGGGACATCCGTAATTCTTCGCTCTCTTCAAGCTCTCCCATCAAGGACAAGTTTTCAAACTCTTCGATGTATTCTCCTACACTTAGCTTTCCTTGTGTGAGGTCAGAAATTTTTCGATATAAACTTAACTTGTGTGTAGCCGGGACATATCTCTTACGTAGTTTCTTTTTTAGAGAATCCCACGAACGTATCTTTTCCTTACCGGTCCGAACTCGTTGTGTCTTCATTCGTTCAAACCAAAGGGAAGCTCCCTTTCCAAGTTTGAGAATCGCGTACTTGCATCGTTTCTCGTCATCGAGGTCGTTGAACTCAAACATTCGTTCAATTTTCCTTTCCCACTCCAAATAAGTCTCGGGATCGGTGCCACCTATGAACTCCGGAAGTTTGCTTGTCTTGAATTCATCCGCATGTTGTGGTGCATGCATGGCGTCGTATCCTCGTCGTGCGTGGATTTTGGGCTCCGGCAAGCCTCGAAGAACGTCACGCAATTTGGCTACTTCTTCATCGGTGAATGCCATCCTTATGAGTAACGTCGAGAACCGTGAAAAACCGGTCTCCGATACCACTTATGATACGAATTACGTATATAAATGTACGTAAAACGTATAAAATACACAGAAGATTATCACGGTTTTTACAAGTATCAAAGTAACAATGAAAATAAAAGGTGGTGACCGAAATTATATGGTTTTCGGCCGTGAGGTAGGATAGTGTATGGGTTTGAATGTGTTTTATCGAATTAGACCTATAACTCGATAAAGATAATCTCTCCTCAAGACCTATTGAGAATTGATCAAGTTAAAATTCGAGACGCGTCGAAATAATAACCAAGGTTTTGTTGAACTCGTTCAACGTATATTTCAAGAGAAATACAATGTTATAACTTTCAAGATGTTTTCAAAGGGTTGAGGGTGATGCTATTATATAGCCATAATGACTCCTAACAAGGCCAAAGAAAATCACACAAAATCTAACTAATATACAAGCACTTATTAAACTATTCTACAAAGTCTTTGACAAGAAATCACAACATTTTGGCTTGAGGTGCACAAATCGGCCGTGGGGCTTTCAAGAAGGAGTGGACAAGATCCTCCTCATGTGATATGTTGTAAGGCTTGATAATGACTTGATCATGAAAGTGACATCTTGGCCTCTTCTTCCCATATGGTTCGGCCGAAAATTCCAAAGGAGTGGAGTGAATCAAATTTCTTTCTTTTATCTTGATGTGGTGGACTTTGAAAATGAAGGCAAGTATTTAAAGTAGTGGGGACAAAAGATCCTTCAAGGATGCATGTCACAATCGGCCTAAATCTTCCCCAAATGGCCGATTTTGTATGCATGAACATGCATACGTGTGCATGTTTTGATACGTCTAAGTTATCCCGGTTCCGATTATTAAGATCATTCCCATTTCCGTGGATGTTTTCTCTCCGAAGTACGTAGGTGTATGTGCATGCAACTTGGTATCGCCACCTACGTCAATTCTCACTTCGCTTACTTAGTTTGGAGATGCCGTAATCGCATCAAATTGGTATCAAGTGAAGTGAGTCTTCATTATATTCTTATTCAACTCCCCAAAATCTCCTACTTTAGACAATATCACCAAGGGGTGATATTTGTCCCCATGATTGGTCACAAGTCCACCACCCTTGAAAGTGTAGACCAAGACCAAGTAAAGGAGTAGGTGACGGGGTGGCCATCTAGAAGGAATCGGATGAGTTCGATTCGTTTCGGACTCCCGTGAGTCCAAACAGATAAACTCCTATTCCGTTCCGATGTATTTGTGTCGATTAATTAATCCAATCAATTAATCACATTAAATACATAATAACATAATTAATTTCTCCAAGAAATAATTATATTTATGAATTAAATTAATCACCCAGTAATTTATTTAATTCATTAGGCCGTAAATCAATTTATCTAATAAATCGATTTAGACATCCAATGTCCCAATTAATTAGATATCTAATATATAATATTCATGATGAGATAATAAGCTTGATTCATTCGGTCGTCAATCCTATTGCGCGACTCGGTAGGTCCGTCTCAGTCAGCAATGGGAGGAACCAAAGAGTAGTAGCACCACCTTGCCAGCCTGGCGGCCTACACTGTACCCCAACTGAGAACGAATGATTGGGATCATTCAAGAACCATTCTGTTGTGAATACCAGTAAACGTATAAACCCTTCTTTCAAATGTCCTGATCAAGTTATAGGGTCACAGTTAGTCAAACCCTATCTGTACTTGATGCTATGCATGCGTTAATGCAAATCGAGATCATCAAGCTGTCGTGTATCTAATACAACTAGATCCAATGCTTTGGCCAAAGACTTATGATCTCATCTTCCAATAACCGCATATGACATATAACCCGCTCACTAACGGGAGAAAGAATTCTATCTTGGTATTCAGTAGGACCTGCTACTTGCCCGTCAAGATGCACGTCGAGGTTGACCCCCGCCTTCCGGTTCATAGGGTCGAACTACTCTAATGAAAATCTTGACGTGACAAGCACATCCCTACTAAATCCTCAAGTCGTAGGTTCACGAATACCTATCACAACCTTTCGATTCTGTCATTGACTTTCCCGGAGTGAAATCCGTGTGACGAATCGAGGGTGAGTCGGTTCAAGTATACTAATCCAATTAGCATACCTATAACGTGTGCTCCCACTAACCATTAGCGCTCGACAGACACTCTACATGTCAAAGAACACGTCATACAAGTCTTCACATAAACTTAACGCCTAGTCAAGTTTCATTGACTTGCGAACGATTAAGTATTTGAGCTATAAACCTTTCCAGTGCCTACCCCCTTATCCAATAAAGAGTGGAACGTTTTGCTCTCAAATACACGGACTAGTTTCTATATGTATATTTACGAGTTAGGAATGCCAGTAACTACCAGTAAATAAAGAAACATTCATTGCCTTATATAATTGATTTACATAATTACAAGTGCAATGCCCTCACTCAACATCCTCTGAGTGGCATTCGAGGGCATACTCCTAACAATCTCCCACTTTCACTCAATGCCACACACTATGGTATCTAATACCCATGTTCTCCAGATGACGCTCCAAGCTAGTCTGAGAAAGTGGCTTGGTCAGTGGATCGGCGACGTTGTCGGCCGAGTCTACCCTGTGCAGCACAATATATCCCTTGCGAACAAATTCTCTTACGAGATGATACTTCCTCTCAATATGTTTGGTGCTGTTGTGAAACCTTGGCTCCTTGGCCTGCGCTACAGCTCCGTCATTGTCGCAGTACAGCGGAACAGGCAGCTCAGCACATGGTATCACTTGAAGTTCTCCCAGAAACTTCTTAATCCAGAACCCTTCATTGGAAACCTCCGAGGCTGCTTGATACTCAGCCTGACAGGTGGAATCAACAGTCGCGCTTTGCTTGGCACTACGCCAAGATACTGCTCCTCCATTAAGAGTAAATATGTAGCCAGAAGTGGACATCAAGTCGTCCTTCAGTCCTTGGAAGTCCGAATCAGTGAATCCCACCACATCCTATTCTCCATCGCCATACATCAGAACCATATCTCTAGTCCTTATTAAGTACTTGAGAACATTCTTTAAGGTAGTCCAATGTTCCCTACCTGGGTTTCCCTGAAACCTACTCACCACGCTTACAGCATGCGCGATGTCAGGTCTTGTACACAACATAACATACATAAGGCTACCCACGATCGAAGCATATGGTATATTACTCATTTCCTTGCGTTGTTCCTCACTTTGAGGACACATCTTCAAGGTGAGTTTTATTCCATGTCGCATCGGTAGGAACCCTCTTTTAGAATCATCCATCTTAAATCGTTTTAAGATTTTATCTATATAGAGAGCTTGGGAAAGACCTATTGTTCTCTTCGCTCTATCCTGGTAGAGTCGAATACCAAGAATATAGGTTGCTTCTCCCAAGTCTTTAATGGAGAAATTACTCGAAAGCCAAGCTTTTACAGAACTGAGCATTCCCGCATCATTTTCTATTAGTAGAATATCATCCACATATAGTACTAAGAATGCGATCTTGCTCCCACTAACCCTCTTGTATACACAAGGATCCTCTTCATTTTGCACGAAGTCAAACTCTTTGACCGCCTCGTCAAAATGAAGGTTCCAACTACGCGACGCTTGCTTCAGTCCATAAATGGAACACTGAAGCTTGCACACTTTCTGAATATCGACTTCGGACACAAAGCCTTTAGGCTGCTCCATATAGATTTTCTCCTCGAGGAATCCATTAAGGAAAGTCGTCTTTACGTCCATTTGCCATATCTCATAATCGTGGTAGGCAGCTATAGCAAGCATCATGCGAATAGACTCGATCATGGCTACGGGCGAGAAGGTATCGTGGTAATCGATCCCTTCCTTCTGGGTATAACCCTTTGCCACAAGCCTGGCTTTATAGGCGTCAACCTTGCCATCACCATCAATGTTTCTCTTGTAGATCCACTTGTTCCCAATAGGCACTATGCCCTTGGGGCGGTCTACTAGAGTCCAGACTTTATTGACATGCATCGAGTCTATCTCAGCTTCCATAGCTTCACGCCATTTCGCGGAGTCTACAACCACCATCGCTTGGTCATAGGTCATCAGGTCGGTCTCTTGGCTATCACTTGGAACCTCATGGAGACCCATCTCCTCCAAGTGCACAAGCCCATACCTCTCAGGTAAATGAGACACCCTACTAGACCTACGAGGTGGTTGTACTTGTGTTTCAGAAAGTTCGGTTCCAGTTTCTTGCACAGGTGTCTCCCAAGGAGTTTCATTGTATTCTTCTAAAGAAATACTTCTACCTGCTCGGCCTTCCTGAATGAACTCATCTTCCAGGAAGTGTGCTTGTAAAGCAACAACAATCTTTCGATCTTCGGGCATGTATAATAGATATCCCATCGTCCCAGACGGGAATCCAATGAAACGTCCCTTCGCAGACCTAGCTTCCAACTTTTCCACCTTAGTCTTCTTGACATAGGCGGGACATCCCCAAATCCTAATATGATTAAGACTTGGTTTCCTTCCCTCCCACATCTCATGTGGAGTTTTAGGAACGGATTTTGGAAGGACATCTGTTCAAGATATACGGCACGGATCGGAGTGCAAACCCCACGAGGTAAATCGGCAAGTCAAGATAGCCCAGCATGGAACGGACCATGTTCAACAGGGTCCGGTTCCTTCTTTCTGACACACCATTTAACTGAGGAGTACCTGGAGGTGTTAGTTGTGAAACTATTCCATGTTCCTTAAGGAACTCGTCAAACTCCATACTCATATACTCGCCACCTCGGTCCGACCAAAGTGCTTTGATATGATTATCAGTTTGTTTCTCGACTAGGGCCTTGAATTCCTGGAATTTCTCAAAGGCCTCGGATTTATGTTTCATTAAGTATACATAATCATACCTAGTATGATCATCTGTAAACGTAATGAAATATTGATACCCGTCACGTGCTGCTTCCAAAGCACCACATACGTCGGTATGGATTAATCCTAGTTTATCAGCGGCTCTTTCAAAAGTCCCTGTGAAGGGGGACTTAGTCATTTTGCCTTTAAGGCAAGATTCACAAGTAGGAAAGGGATCCGATCCCAATGGACCCATAAGTCCATCTTTTTCCATCTTGTAAACCTTGGTCTGACCAACATGACCAAGTCTTAGATGCCATTTCAAAACTTGATTGGTTTCATCCCTACCACATTTTCTAGTCATAGTATTCACAACTACTTTGTTGCTGATATTTAGATGATACAATCCATTCAACAATGTAGCAGTACCCACTAGTTTATTTCTAAAATAAATTTTGCAGGAACCATCACCAATGAAAAATGAAAAGCCTTTTCGGTCCATGACCGGAATGGATACAATGTTTTTGTGCCCCTTAGGTAAAACAAGTACATCTTCTAAAGTCAAAATAAAGCCTGATTCTAAACCCAAAAGAAGTGATCCTATGTCGGTCGCCTCGACACTATGCCCGCTTCCGACTGTGATCATAACTTCTCCAGCTCCAAGCTTCCTACTTTGTTCCATATCCTGATTCACGGTACAAATATGAGAACTAGCACCAGAATCCAGTATCCAGGAAGTAGAAAATACAGTAGCAGAACAATTTGTTTCCAAAACTAAAAGTTCTGTACCTGAAGTGCCATGAAGAATCGGACAGTCTCTAGCCCAATGGCCCAGCTCACCGCACTTGAGACAAGCATCCTTCTTCTTCTTGTTCTTCGGAACCATCGGGGCCTTGCCCTTACCCTTAAGGTCCTTAACTCGTGGTCCAGTTTGCTTCTTGGTCTTTTTCTTCTTGTTCTTAGACCTCCGAGGTCCAGAAGAAATCACAAGAGCAGACTCTTTCATCCGCGGAGTCTTCATCTGAGACTGAGCGGTCACAAGTTTGTTCATTAGCCCAGCTAAATTACTTGCAATCTCATTGCAGTTGAAGTTCATAACAAACTGTGAGAAGGAATTAGGGAGAGACTGTAGGATAAGGTCGGTTTGGAGAGAAGTATCCATTTTAAAATCAAGAGCCTCCAATCTTTCGATCATGGATATCATTTTGAGGACGTGTTCCCCAACCTTCTCACCTTCCTTCATCCTTGCACGAGCGATTTGCTTGGATATCTCATATCTAGCGATTCTGCTGTGCTCACCATAAAGCTCGGTTAAGTGAGATAGAATGCCAGCGAAGTCATTTTCTCATGAGCTCTCTGAAGCTCATTAGACATGGAAGCCATCATATAAGCACGGACTTTCACGTCATCCTTAACCCACTTTTCGTGGTTTTCAATCTCTTCCTGATTGGCTCGGGTCCGCACAGGAGGCGCCGGAATGTCCGTCTCCAAGACGTATCCCAGTGCCTCTATACTGAGGACAATCATCAGATTGTGGAGCCAATCCACAAAGTTAGGTCCCATTAAGCTGTTCTTTTCGAGTAGAATTGCGAGTGGATTCATTGTCATATTGAGATTTGTCTGCATTAAGTATAATAGATTAATTAGTGACTTGTTATATTATGATCTGAGTATATAATTAAGGTCTTTTCTATTCTTGTTACCCAACTCCCACTATTTTTATCGGAATAACACACTCCCATGTGAAATCCGGAAGTATCGTCGCTCTACTTCATAGTGGTAATCGAGTTCTTTATAAATCTTTATAGAGGGCAACCGAACAGGTTTCTAGTCTATTAATTTTCATAAAGTGGTGTCCAACACCAACCCATCTAATGGATGATTCGATCTTCTTTTTACCCTTGTTCACTCCTCTAAACCTATACGGTTTCTATGGTTCGTGAACAAGTTAAGTTTATACCATCGACGCAAATCAGTTTCACAATTGAATCTTATCCGGCAACCTATCAGGTTTCTAGGGATAAAATTTGCTCCAACCGAAGGCATCCAATGCGCTCCCGGTAATTTATCCGTCCTCCCTGAACGACTACCCCGATAACTCGAAAGCATAGCACATCCGGTTTGGATTTCAATTTCCCGAAAACTCGATGGAGGGAAGGTAAAACTTGAAACCTTTTAAACTTAATAATTTATTATGGGAGAATTTTCGCGATTAACGTTACACTTTGCACATTAATCGTTTAAGCGCGTTTGTGGCATTCATACAATATGAAACAACCATTCACAACCTAGTTGCTACCAACATGTGGTTCATGGACCGTTCCTAGAAAACAAAAACTCCGTAATCTAATTATAAGTCTTCGTCTTGAATCTTCGTCTTCTTGAAATGGATCTTCCTCCGGTCTTCGTCATTACATATAAATTTTACATTGAAAATTGCATCCTAGATACAAATTTTTCTAGTAAAATAAATAGGCTCAAAACGGCCTTTATAACCCAATCGAATAAAACGAACGATTAAAAAAAACTAAGTCCACGAACCACATCACTATTCAAAAGCATTCATCCAATAAATAGTAAATAAATGGAAAGCGTAGAGATACATTGATCCAATCAACAATACGAACCGATCAAATCGATTCACACAATCGGTAATATGAAAACGTTCAAAATAATTCGGTCGATCACAAGTATTCCAATAAATCAATTTTCCCTAATAAAATGAAATACCATAAATCATTTTAATCATATTAAATCCAATATAAAATGAGGGAAATCATTTTTAGGAATACACGAAGCAAACAAGCCCGAAACGGGTCCGAAATAGGCCGAATCGTGGCCGAAAACGCCACCAGGCAGCATGCAGGGCTGCCCAGCGGCCCTGGGCCACGGCCCCCAGTACAGTGCCTGCCCAGGCCGGCTGCAACAGCCCTGGGCCGCGGCCCCCGAGCCCTGGGCCGCGACCCCCTGCTTTCGGACCACCCCCGGACCGTCCAACGGCAATTCGGGGCTAGTTTTTCGACCGGATATTGAATATCTATATTATCCAACATTCATATCTTCAATATAAATCATATTTCCAAGAAATAGAAGATTTATATTTAGACATAAACTTACAAAAAATACAACTATAATGAACGAAAAACATATACCACGATTATGACTAAAATGATTCCAAATCATTCACCATCTAATCAAGCATTCCAAATGCTAATATCGTATATACGATCGCAAGACCTACGCTCCGATACCACTGTTGGGATTCGGTGCCTAAAACGAAGGCCCAGCGGAAGCGGTAAAATGAAAATTAATTCAATCCGAATCCCTACGAGGATCGATCGAGCTACATATATACGAATATCAAAAACGAATTCACAAGAGATATAGAAACTCACCCTTGTAGTCCATTGATTAGATGAGTTCGATTCGTTTCGGACTCCCGTGAGTCCAAACAGATAAACTCCTATTCCGTTCCGATGTATTTGTGTCGATTAATTAATCCAATCAATTAATCACATTAAATACATAATAACATAATTAATTTCTCCAAGAAATAATTATATTTATGAATTAAATTAATCACCTAGTGATTTATTTAATTCATTAGGCCGTAAATCAATTTATCTAATAAATCGATTTAGACATCCAATGTCTCAATTAATTAGATATCTAATATCAAATATTCATGATGAGATAATAAGCTTGATTCATTCGGTCGTCAATCCTATTGCGCGACTCGGTAGGTCCGTCTCAGTCAGCAATGGGAGGAACCAAAGAGTAGTAGCACCACCTAGCCATCCTGGCGGCCTACACTGTACCCCAACTGAGAATGAATGATTGGGATCATTCAAGAACCATTCTGTCGTGAATACCAGTAAACGTATAAACCCTTCTTTCAAATGTCCCGATCAAGTTATAGGGTCACGGTCAGTCAAACCCTATCTGTACTTGATGCTATGCATGCGTTAATGCAAATCGAGATCATCGAGCTGTCCTGTATCTAATACAACTAGCTCCAATGCTTTGGCCAAAGACTTATGATCTCATCTGCCAATAACCGCATAGGACATATAACCCGCTCACTAACGGGAGAAAGAATTCTATCTTGGTATTCAGTAGGACCTGCTACTTACCCGTCAAGATGTACGTCGAGGTTGACCCCCGCCTTCCGGTTTACAGGGTCGAACTACTCTAATGAAAATCTTGACGTCACAAGCACATCCCTACTAAATCCTCAAGTCGAAGGTTCATGAATACCTATCACAACCTTTTGATTCCGTCATTGACTGTCCCGGAGTGAAATCCGTGTGACGAATCGAGGGCGAGTCGGTTCGAGTATACTAATCCAATTAGCATACCTATAACGTGTGCTCCCACTAACAATTAGCGTTCGACATGCACTCTCCATATCAAAAAACACGTCATACAAGTCTTCACATAAACTTAACGCCCAGTCAAGTTTCATTGACTTGCGAACGATTAAGTATTTGAGCTATAAACATTTCCAGTGCCTACCCCCTTATCCAATAAGGAGTGGAACGTTTTGCTCTCAAATACATGGACTAGTTTCTATATGTATATTTACGAGTTAGAAATGCCAGTAACTACCAGTAAATAAAGAAACATTCATTGCCTTATATAATTGATTTACATAATTACAAGTGCAATGCCCTCACTCAACATCCTTTGAGTGGCATTCGAGGGCATAATTAATCTTGTAGGAGTTTACCTTATTATTGGTATTCCCGATTGTTGATTCTTCATTGATCTTGTTGGAGTTACCACATCATGGTATTCTCGTTTGTGGTTGATCCTTTGTCGATCTTGTGTGGAGTTATCATGTCATTGATATTCCCGTTTTGATGCATTGATTGTTTATCGTTATTGATTGTGTGAGCATTCATGCTTTGTATTGATATCCGGGACTTGCCATTGTCTCGGGACAGCTGGTTTACAGATGTGCCGTGTGATATCGGCTTTGTCAGGGTTGGGATCCGATTGTGCGATCCAGCAGACAGAATTGGACTTGGCCAGATTATTCCATATTGGAGATATGTTTATATTTGAGAATCTTGGTATCATTTTGGATATAGTACAGATGTTTACTTTTGAATTCATTCGTCACTTAAGGAGGTGAGATGTGGATTATGGTAAGGATTGATTTGATATGGATTGTGACGGGTTGGTTAGGTTATGTCGCTAAGATTACATTGGAAATATTCTTACCTTGTAAATAAATTGATATGTAATTGTTTTTGTGATGTGATCGTTATCATTGTTGAGTATTATGACTGACCTTGTCGTGGGCTTTATCTTTTTGGTACTCGAAGTTCGAGCTAGTAGCGGTCGTGAAGGGATGAGCTTTCCGGTGATACTGGCTATGGCGTGGTTATTGGGATTCGAATGTTCTTTCTGGTTTTTATAATTCCGCTGCAAATGTATTTAATTATGTCTCTATTCGCTGCGTGTGTAATTTTATAATGGCTTTCAGTATTTTTTTCAACTCGTGTTTACTTTCTAAATGCCCTTTTTGCGTCTTTGCCTTGTGCTTTCAAATGGTAATTCCTGACGGTAATTTGGAACACCATTTTGAAAAATATTTGAGTATTTAAAACATTACCGTCATCGGCCTTTTGGCATTTTTAAACGTTTGCGAAAATGATTTAGCCTTGTGGGTTCCATTGTGGGGCCCACGATGCTGTAATATTCCCGGTTAGTTTTGGGGGTGTTACAGAGGATGGTATCGGAGCTTGGGTTTCGTAAAACCCGGGCATGTGTGTTATGTGGCTCTACCGGTGAGGTAGTAGCGTGATTTTTGAAAATAATTTTCCGACTTTCGAGTCAAACTGATTTTTGGAGATTCCAGAATTTTTGAAATATTTTCAAATTGCTATATTTGCGATGCCGGTTTGTTGTTATTGTGTTGAGACTTTGTATGGGAGTCGTATGCTAGTATCACGGGAGATCATCGACTTCACGGACCTGTAAGTATGTTCTTTCAGTTAATTGGTTTTGATGATAATTATTTGAGCATGGTAACATGATTTTGAGATATTTTGGGATTGAGATATGGATTATAACAGGATAAGTTTAGAGGACGAAACTTATTTAAGTGGGAGGATATGTAATATCCTAGAATTTCGCTACGATTCTCCGCATTATTTTATCTGAGTTGTACTGTACAGAGTGGGACCGACACAGTATGGGTGCATAATTTTGGGAACTGTGATAGTCGTGCCAGTATGTCTATCGAGGTTATTTTAATTCTAGGATATTACATGCTTGATGTGTTTTTTTGATGTCGGATATACTGTATGAGTATTTGTACAATTGCCGTACTTGGTCGACAGTTGTGTTTAAGGATATCATGCATCAGATGTATCGTACGAGAGTGTTATCGGAACGAGCATGTGTATTTCAGTATGCCGTATGTTCGTATCCACTATGTCGAGACGAATGGGAACAGTTGGATTTTGTCCAAGTATAGAAGGCCATTACGTATGCTAACGTTAAGGATTAACGTACGCTAATTTCTAGAGTTACGTACGTTATGATGTAAGCATTACGTACGTAACAAGAGGAATCTGACAGGACCGAGTCGTGGTCGGCAGGTGGGACCCAGTGTCGGCAATGGATGTGGACAGGTGAGTCAACTACGTATTACGTATGCTATGCAGGGTGTATTACATACGTAATACGAGTATATTACTGTAGCAAGTCAACGTACGTATTACGTACGTTATGGAGAATGTGTTACGTACGTAAGGATGTGAACAAAATGAGTCAGGAGCCTCTAGACTATCGTTACGTACGCTACCAAAGTCAGATAGCGTACGTAAAGGATGGTTACGTACGTTAACTTTGGCATGTTACGTACGTAACGAACAGGAATGTTTTATAAGTGAATGCCCGTCTTTAATTCCTCTTCATTATTTCACTTTGTTCTTCGCCTCCAAACACTGAGAGAGAGAGTTTTAGCTCTCCTAAGTCGATTGTGAGCTTGGAAACATGGGTTTGAAGCTTGGATACGAAGATATTGGTGATTCTTCAAGTATTTTCTTGTGTATTTCATCTTCAAGAGGTATGTTGGATAATCCTTCTCTTCTACTTCAAATTTTGATGTTGTTGTTGATGCCTTCCTCGTATGATGATGGTTATGGTATTATGGTTATACTTCTTGATGATATATGAGGTGTATATTGAAAAAGATGATGATTATGATGAGTATATATTTCAAGTGTTTATGTTTTAGATATGAACATGAAATGTTGATATTTAGAACAAGTGATGATGATTATGGATGTTAAGGGACAAGTTATGTTAATTATGATTTAATCCTCCGTATGGTCTTGATGATATACCAATCGTGCTTATGAATTTGACAAGAACATTATTCTTCTTTGAGGATATGTGTTCATATGAGTCGAATGATCCTAAGTGTAGTTGACATGATATTTATATATATAAACAAGGGATAATCACATCACGTTGAATTTAAGTTTGAATTCGGATTTGTTGGGCATAAGAACATTTGATCCGTACATAGTTGGAATCGAGTATGTTATGAAATCCTTAATATCGAGATGAATTGATCGTTGATATGATCATCGGTATATGGAACCGTAGTACGGTTATGGATTCGTGATTGATTGATGTAGGTTGTTTGGATATGTATTATTCGAGATATTGTGGAACCGTTAAGTTGATTGGTCAGTTATATCGGTTGTTGATTGTTATCGCACATATTGTTAATTGATCATTTCGATAGGTTGCGTTAAGTGATCGTTGATGATTAACCATTGTGCTGCGATTGGAATTGGAGGATGCATTAATCGCCTTGGTCGGGGCTACGGAGCCTGTAGATGAAGACGACGGGATTGGTCACAACTTCATCGTATCGGTATCGAGGCAAGTTATGCTTGCCTAGTTCATAATGTTTAATAAATGATTTTGTTTTCATTTCATTTATGATTCATAAAGCAATGGTATCATGGAATATGAATGGTCGGGATGATGGTGTGTATATTATGCTTGGATTAAGATAAATCATAACGTATATGATTTTAAAGATGTCTAGTGGAAACGGAGACGTGAATTATATTTGGTCTATTGTGTGAGAGATTAGATATCAGGGTTAGTTATCATGCCGACATTGAACTCGAGGTGGTGGTTGGTATTAGTTATGGACTGTACTTGATTTTGGATTATTCGGATAACCGCTTATTCGTTCAGGGATGTTGGTCGTGGAAAGGTTAGCGTCTCCAGCTTGAGGTAAATTAATATTGCTAGATTATGATAATCATCCTGTTGCATTATCGCATGTATGTGTTGATATTTCATGTGGTGAGTGTACACCATTGTTTGTTACGTTTTGTGATGTGCTCTTTCTTTGAGCTGTAATCTGTGGGCCGATGTGTTGGGGATAAAACCTGCATGGTACCTGTATGGAAATGTGTTAGGGGATAAGACCTAAATGGCACCTATGTTACGGGGTATTCCTGTATGGATACTTTCGTGACCCTTGGTTGCGACCTTTGGGTATTTTGTGATTGCATGAACTGTGTTAGGGGATAAGACCTAAATGGCACCTATGTCCAGAGTATTCCTGAGTAGATGCTTCTGTGACCCTTGGCTGCTGCCTTGGGAGTTTATGTGATATTGTCCGGATTATTCCTAAGTAGATACTTCCATAACCCTTGGCTGCTGCCTTGGGAGTTTATGTGCTATTATCATATGCATTGATGAGCATGCTGTGAACTATTGTCTGACGGAATACGACGTTGTGGTCGTGTCGGTCTTCCATGATCGAGTTATTGTTGCTCTTTTGGAAAGTCTTCTGATCCTGTTGGATATGCGTTTCTTCGAGATTCATTGTCATGTTGCATCGTGACATATATGGAGTCAGATACCCTCTGATCGTTCATGTGTAGGATTTTCAGGGCGGGCACGTGTAGCATATGTTGGTTTTGACCTCATATTGAACCATGCGCACGAGACGTACATCATGAGGCTGATTAGGTATGAGACCAGACGTATATCTGATCAATACCCGTGGTTGGCTTGTATATGGACACATGTCCGGATCAGGCATATCGTGACGTCCATCTTGAGTCTTATTGATTGGTCGTTCACAGTCCATGTATAATCGGACGTGTTCAATAGCCGGGTTGTCTTTGAAATCCCGTATATATGATTCATATATGGTTGACGATTTTATTCTCTCGTGTATCTGTCCCTGTTGACCCTTTTATGATCTCGTTTGGGGCTACCATACCGATGGTCAACTCGTTTGTCATTGACCCTTTATTAATCTCGTTTGGAGTTCCCCTATCATTGGTAATCTCGTTCGTTATTGATTCTTATTGATTCCATTGGGAGTTGCCTTACTGTTGGTATTCTCGGTTGCTGGTCATTGATTGATTTCTGTTGGAGTTTACTGTGTCGTCGGTATCCTCGGTTGTTGATCCCTTATTACTCTTGTTGGAGTTTACCATGTCGTCGGTATTCTCGGCTATTGTTCCTTTATTAATCTTATTGGAGTTTACCATATCGTCGGTATTGTCGGTTATTGTCTCTCTATTAATCTCATTGGAGTTTACCGTGTTGTCGGTATTGTCGGTTATTGTCTCTCTATTGATCTTATTGGAGTTTACCGTGTTGTCGGTATTGTCGGTTATTGTCTCTCCATTGATCTTATTGGAGTTTACCATGTTGTTGGTATTGTCGGATATTGTCTCTTCATTGATCTTATTGGAGTTTACCGTGTCGTTGGTATTCTCGGTTGTTAACCCTTTATTGATCTTGTTGGAGTTTACCGTGTCGTTGGTATTCTGAGTTGCTGATCCTTTATTGCTCTTGTAGGAGTTTACCTTATTATTGGTATTCCCGGTTGTTGATTCTTCATTGATATTGTTGGAGTTACAACATCATGGTATTCTCATTCGTGGTTGATCCTTTGTCAATCTTGTGTGGAGTTACCATGTCATTGATATTCCCGTTTTGATGCATTGATTGTTTATCATTATTGATTGTGTTAGCATTCATGCTTTGTATTTATATCTGGGACTTGCCATTGTCTCGGGACAGTTGGTTTACAGATGTGCCGTGTGATATCAGCTTTGTCAGGGTTGGGATCCGATTGTGCGATCCAGCGTACAGAATTGGACTTGGCCAGATTATTCCATATTGGAGATATGTTTATGTTTGAGAATCGTGGTATCGTTTCGGATACAGTACAAATGGTTACTTTTGAATTCATTCGTCACTTAAGGACGTGAGATGTGGATTATGGTAAGGATTGATTTGATATGGATTGTGATGGGTTGGTAAGGTTATGTCGGTAAGATTACATTGAAAATATTCTTACCTTGTAAATATATTGATATGTAATTGTTTTTGTGATGTGATCGGTATCATTGTTGAGTATTATGGCTGACCCCGTTGTGGGCTTTATCTTTTCGGTACTCGGAGTTCGAGCTAGTAGCGGTCGTGAAGGGATGAGCTTTCCGGTGATACTGGCTATGGCGTGGTTATTGGGATTCGAATGTTCTTTCTGGTTTTTATAATTCCACTGCAAATGTATTTAATTATGTCTCTATTCGCTACGTGTGTAATTTTATAATGGCTTTCAGTATTTTTTCCAACTCGTGTTTACTTTCTAAATGCCCTTTTGGCGTCTTTGCCTTGTGCTTTCAAATGGTAATTCCTGACGGTAATTGGGAACAACGTTTTGAAAAATATTTGAGTATTTAAAACATTACCGTCATCGGCCTTTTGGCATTTTTAAACGTTTGCGAAAATGATTTAGCCTTGTGGGTCCCATTGTGGGGCCCACGACGCTGTAATATTCCCGGTTAGTTTTGGGGGTGTTACAAAAGGTGGAAGTAAACAAGGAATCAAAAGGGTCTTATGCTTATGCCTTAAAAGGGCTGGCCCCGGCTAGTCGAGAGATTAAGAAAGCTAACTTTCGATCATTAAAAATGGATTCTAAGGTGGAAGGTGCGGATCTTGTGATACCAATGTCATCTGTGGTTGAAGTGAATAACAGGTTCGTCAACACGTTGTATGGTTATTTTCTCGGTAAGCGTATTGCGTTCCCGATAGTAGAACATTATGTTAAAACCAACTGGGCTAAGTATGGTATTCAGAAAATCATGCTCAATTCAGCCGGTTTTTTCTTTTTTAAATTTGCAACCAGACAAGGAATGGAACAAGTTATGGAAACAGGTCCTTGGATGGTTCGGTCTAACCCAATATTGCTTAATGTTTGGAATCCTAGTGTCTTACTAAGCAAGATGTTTCCAAAGTACCCGTGTGGGTTAAACTGCATGACGTTCCGGTGGCAGCCTTTACGGAGGACGGACTTAGCTTAATTGGTACTGAAATTGGAACCCCAATCATGTTAGACTCGTATACTACTACAATGTGTATGGAATCATGGGGGAGAAATAACTATGCGAGAGCATTAATTGAGATTGATTCGGAGTTTGATATGAAGGAAGAAATTGTTATCGCAATTCCGGATTTGGATGGTAAGGGCTTTACTAAAAAAACCGTAGGGGTTGAATTTGAATGGCAACCCCCTCGATGTTCAACATGTAAGATATTTGGCCATGGAGAGGATAGTTGTCCGAAACTGATTAAGGTGTCCAATGCAAATCCAAAAGAAGGGGGTTTTATCACTGTCATTAGAAAAGGAAAGGAAAAGGTCGAAGCTAGCAAGGCGAAACATGTGGATGGCTTAAAGCTCAATAAATCAAAACCGTATTTCTATTATAGACCGAAAGCTAAACAAGGCAGCATCTTAGCTAGTAGCAGCTCTTATAGGACGAATACAAAGTCGTCTTCCATTTCTATGGCTAACTCTTTTTCGGCTCTTGATGATTCAAAAGCGGATGGGGATTCTGAACCTATTAATATCCGGGAATTAAATGAGTCGCATATTGCAATGACAAACACGCAGAGAGTGTCCTTCAAGAGATTGATCCGGGTGACATAAATAAAGATCAGATGTTGGGTTCCTCTAAGGAGGCTGAACCGGAAAGTGATGATGACGTGGAGGAAATTTTCAATGAAGCGGAGCGATACATGGATCTGAATCCACCTACAGAAGGGGCAAGCACTCCTTATCAAGATGTTAATCATGTATAGCATAGGAGCGTGGAACATACGGGGTATGAACCAAGGCCCTAAACAAACTGAGGTTCAAAATGTGATTGAGGAAAACCAATTGTCTGTGTTGGCTGTTTTGGAATCACATGTCCATTCGTCTAATCTAGATAGAATTTGTTCTTTGCTTTTTAGAAATTGGTACTGGTCGTCTAATGGGAGCTCCTGTGACAAAGGCACCCGTATTATTGTTGGTTGGAACCCGATGGTGGTTGACTTTATGGTGTTGTCTCACTCGGATCAGGTTTTACATGCGCAAATCACTTTCAAAACTGACCAAAAAACAGTTTTTTGTTCTTTTGTGTATGCTCATAACAGGTATACCCACCGGCGTCCTCTATGGCAGAATTTGAACGTTCATAAAGCGTTTATACATAATCAGACGTGGTGTCTTCTTGGTGATTTTAATTGTGCATTATTCCTTGATGATAAAGCTTCTGGTTCATCTTCTGTGGATATTGCAATGAGGGAGTTTAAGGATTGTGTTGAAGATATTCAAGTCTTTGATGTCAATCGTGCTGGTCTTCAGTTTACTTGGAATCAAAAGCCGAGAGGAGATGATGGAATCCTAAAGAAGATTGACCGTATCTTAGCTAATGTTGAATTCCATGATTTGTTTAAAGGTGCTAGTGCTGTATTTCAGCCGTATCGAAACTCGGACCATGCCCCATCAATTCTCAATATGCCGAGTGGTACAAAATTTCGTCCAAAGCCATTTAAATTCACAAATTTGTTGGTTCATAATGAGAATTTCATAGATGTTGTGACTACAATTTGGAATAGATCGGTGGAAGGTTTCGAAATGTATAAGGTGGTGAAAAAGTTGAAGTCTCTCAAAAAGCCTTTTCGTGACTTGTTAAAACAAAAGGGTAATATTCATAGAAAGGTCGAGCTTCTTCGTGTCGAGTTAGATGAAGTGCAAAAGGCGATTGATAGGCATCCGGAAAATAAAGAGCTCCGAATTGAAGAGGCTGCATACTTACAGGCTTTTAACGATGCTTTGATTGATGAAGAACGTTTCCTAAGACAAAAGGCCAAGATAAACTGGTTAAAAGTGGGGGATTCAAACTCGGCTTTCTTTCATAAAACGGTTAAGAGTAGAATAGTGTATAATCGCATTGATAGAGTATGCGACTCAAATGGAACGTGGCTTGAAGGGGCGCAGGTCCCAGAAGCCTTTGTTACTCATTACTCTAATTTTCTTGGTCGAGATGAACCTGTTGCTGATTTGAATACGCTCGGATTATTTCGGAACAGATTAAATGCTGAAATAGCTGATTTCATGGTGCGCGAGGTTACTATGGAGGAAATCAAGCAAGTTATTTTCTCAATGGGGGAAAATAAATCTCCGGGCCCTGATGGATTTACGGTGGAATTCTTTAAAGCTGCATGGGACGTGATCGGTGAAAATGTAACTATGGTCATTGGGAATTTTTTCAAAAGGGCAAAATCCTTAAGGAAATTAATCATACATTGCTGGCTCTTATTCCAAAAGTGCCGAGTCCATCTCAGGTTTCTGATTATCGCCCTATTTCGTGTTGCAACATTCTTTATAAATGCATCAGTAAGATTATTGCTAATAGAATAAAGAATTGCTTATCTGATCTCGTGAGCATCAATCAATCATCTTTTGTCCTGTGTCGGAGAATTTCGATAATATATTGCTTACTCAGAGATTATGCATAATTATCATCTAGACAGGGACCCGCCGTTGTGCTTTTAAGGTTGATATACGTAAAGCTTACGACAACATTAATTGGAGATTCTTGGAGCGATTCTTATTGGTTTGGCTTTCACCCAAAGATGGTCATGTGGATTATGGAGTGTGTTTCTTCGACGTCATATTCTATAAGCCTTCATGGCTCTATTTTTGGGTTTTTCAAAGGGAAGAGAGGCTTACGTCAGGGAGATCCTCTTTCGCCTTACTTGTTTACTTTAGTGATGGAAATCTTGACCCTTATCCTGGTTCGAAGTGTGGAAGAGTCTGATGATTTCAGGTATCATTATCGTTGTTCCGAACAAAATATTATCAATCTTTGTTTTGCGGATGATTTATTCCTTTTTGCTCATGGGGATGTCAAATCTGCCCGGATGCTTATGGATTCGCTGGATGAGTTTATAAGAGTTTCGGGTTTAACACCTAGTATGCCGAAGAGTACAGGTTATTTCTGTAATGTTCTTAACTATATAAAGCTGGAAATTCTTCAAGTTATGCCTTTTCGTGAAGGCTCTTTACCTGTTAAGTATCTTGGAGTTCCGTTAATCACAACTCGACTCGGGCATAGAGATTGCAAAGAACTTGTGGAGAAAATTCAGAATCGTGTTGGCAGCTGGAAAAATAAATTTCTTTCTTTTGCAGGGCGGCTTCAACTTGTGCAATCTGTGATTTCAGCAATGCATGTATATTGGTCGTCGGTTTTTATTCTTCCAACCCGCATTATTCTCGAAATTGAACAAATTATGCGGGGGTTTCTTTGGTGCCATGGAAGTATGAAACGTGGGAAAGCTAAAGTCGCGTGGGAATCGGTCTGTCTACCAAAAAATGAAGGTGGCCTTGGTATAAGACGCATTGCTGAGTTTAATAAGGCACTTATTTCAAACCATATTTGAATTTGTCCTCACGCGCAAAGATTCGCTTTAGGTTAAGTGGGTGCATTCGTATAGGATTAAAGATCGAAATTTACGGAATTTGTGAGAATCGGGAAACATTTCATGGGGTGGAGGAAGATTTTACAAGCAAGAAGTTCTATTCGGCGGCTTTGTTGGTATAGAATTGGGAATGGACTAGATACGTCGGCTTGGTTTGATAATTTTTGTCTTGCCGATCCGATTCTTGCCTCTGTTTCGCCGAGAGATATTAGTCGGGCTGGTTTTTGATGACTTCAAAGTAGCTGATATTGTGCATAATAATGTTTGGGCGTGGCCAACATCGTGGAATGACCGAGATCCTAATCTATCAAATTGTTTGGCTCCTTCTTTAAATGCGCAGCAAAGGGACTCTCTTTATTGGCGCAATACTCAGGGCTTGGAGTGCCGTTTCAGCATTGCAAATGTGTGGGAAGATCTTAGACCGCGTGGTATAGAAGTTCCATGGGCAAAGGTAATTTGGTTTCCGAATTGCATCCCTAAACATGCATTTAATTTGTGGCTGGTTGTTCTTGGTAAGCTGAAAACTCAAGATAGGCTTCGGGTTTGGGATGTTCCTAGCGGTACTAATTTGGATGAGCTGAAGTGTGTTTTGTGTCGAACAACGTTAGAATCTCACCAGCATTTATTTTTTGAGTGTACATACTCGCTTAATGTGTGGAATACTCTAAGGAATAAAACCTATATCCATCAGACTTTGCCGGCAATCACTCATATTGTTGAATGGTTGACGTCTCGCTCGTCCAAGAAATCTGTAAATGGTGTTATTGCTAAGCTTGTCCTTGCGGCACCGCTATTATATTTGGGATGAACGAAATGGTCGAATCTTCAAGAAGAGAAGGCGGAACTCGGACCGGCTAGTGGAAGTTATCGTGGCTCATACGCTTGAAACTAATGACAATTCATTTCCTAAGACTCGATCGTGTTCGAGAAGTCCTCATGAATTGGAAAGTCCCCTATTCGGACTTGTCTTTTTGATTATTGTTGGACCTTTTTTAGCTTCTGTTGATTGATACATAAAGGGCATGTCCTTTATGTTTGTCTAGGTTGGAAGCACAGCTGGTGCGTTTGCATGTAAAGCCAATATGGTATTCTGCCATATTGCCTGTTTTTCATTATTAATAAAATTTTACCAGGGTAAATCCCTTTACCCAAAAAAAAACAAAAAAAGATGGTATCGGAGCTTGGGTTTCGTAAAACCCGGGCATGTGTGTTATGTGGCTCTACCGGTGAGGTAGTAGCGTGATTTTTAAAAATAATTTTCCGACTTTCGAGTCAAACTGATTTTTGGAGATTCCAGAATTTTTGAAATATTTTCAAATTGCTATATTTGCGATGCCGGTGTGTTATTCTGTTGAGACTTTGTATGGGAGTCGTATGCTAGTATCACAGGAGATCATCGACTTCACGGACCTGTAAGTATGTTCTTTCAGTTAATTGGTTTTGATGATAATTATTTGAGCATGGTGACATGATTTTGAGATATTTCAGGATTGAGATATGGATTATGACAGGATAAGTTTCGAGGACGAAACTTATTTAAGTGGGAGGATATGAAATATCCTAGAATTTCGCTACGATTCTTCGCATTATTGTACTGTACAGAGTGGTACCGACACAGTATGTGTGCATAATTTTGGGAACTGTGATAGTCGTGCCAGTATGTCTATCGATGTTATTTTAATTCTAGGATATTACATGCTTGATGTGTTTTTTTGATGTCGGATATACTGTATGAGTATTTATACAATTGCCGTACTTGGTCGACAGTTGTGTTTAAGGATATATTGCATCAGATGTATCGTACGAGAGTGTTATCGGAACGAGCATGTGTATTTCAGTATGCCGTATGTTCGTATCCACTATGTCGAGACGAATGGGAACAGTTGGATTTTGGCCAAGTATAGAAGGCCATTGCGTACGCTAACGTTAAGGATTAACATACGCTAATTTGCTAGAGTTACGTACTTTATGATGTAAGCATTACGTACGTAACAAGACGAATCTGACAGGACCGAGTTGTGGTCGGCAGGTAGGACCCAGTGTCGGCAATAGATGTGTACAGGTGAGTCAAATACGTATTACGTATGCTATGCAGGGTGTATTACATACGTAATACGAGTATATTACTGTAGCAAGTCAACATACGTATTACGTACGTTATGGAGAATGTGTTACGTACGTAAGGATGTGAACAAAATGAGTCAGGAGCCTCTAGACTATCGTTACGTACGCTACCAAAGTCAGATAGCGTACGTAAAGGATGGTTACGTACGTTAACTTTGGCATGTTACGTACGTAACGAACTGGAATGTTTTATAAGTGAATTCCCGTCTTTAATTTCTCTTCATTATTTCACTTTGTTCTTCGCCTCCAAACACTGAGAGAGAGAGAGTTTTAGCTCTCCTAAGTTGATTGTGAGCTTGGAAACATGGGGTTGAAGCTTGGATACGAGGATATTGATGATTCTTCAAGTATTTTCTTGTGTATTTCATCTTCAAGAGGTATGTTGGATAATCCTTCTCTTCTACTTCGAATTTTGATGTTGTTGTTGATGCCTTCCTCGTATGATGATGGTTATGGTATTATGGTTATACTTCTTGATGATATATGAGGTGTATATTGAAAAAGATGATGATTATGATGAGTATATATTTCAAGTGTTTATGTTTTAGATATGAACATGAAATGTTGATATTTAGAACAAGTGATGATGACTATGGATATTAAGGGACAAGTTATGTTAATGGTGATTTAATCCTCCGTATGGTCTTGATGATATACCAATCGTGCTTATGAATTTGACAAGAACATTATTCTTCTTTGAGGATATGTGTTCATATGAGTCGAATGATCCTAAGTGTAGTTGACATGAGATTGATATATATAAACAAGGGATAATCATATCACGTTGAATTTAAGTTTGAATTTGGATTTGTTGGGCATAAGAACATTTGATCCGTACATAGTTGGAATCGAGTATGTTATGAAATCCTTAATATCGAGATGAATTGATCGTTGATATGATCATCGGTATATGGAACCGTAGTACGGTTATGGATTCGTGATTGATTGATGTAGGTTGTTTAGATATGTATTATTCGATATATTGTGGAACCGTTAAGTTGATTGGTTAGTTATATCGGTTGTTGATTGTTATCGCACATATTGTTAATTGATCATTTCGATAGGTTGCGTTAAGTGATCGTTGATGATTAACCATTGTACTGTGATTGAAATTGGAGGATGCATTAATCGCCTTGGTCGGGGATGCGGAGCTTGTAGATGAAGACGACGGAATTGGTCACAACTTCATCGTATCGGTATCGAGGCAAGTTATGCTTGTTTGGATTATTCGGATAACCGCTTATTCGTTCAGGGATGTTGGTCGTGGAAAGGTTAGCGTCTCCAGCTTGAGGTAAATTAATATTGCTAGATTATGATAATCATCCTGTTGCATTGTCGCATATATGTGTTGATATTTCATGTGGTGAGTGTACACCATTGTTTGTTACATTTTGTGATGTGCTCTTTCTTTGAGCTGTAATCTGTGGGCTGATGTGTTGGGGATAAAACTTGCATGGTACTTGTATGGAAATGTGTTAGGGGATAAGACTTAAATGGCTCCTATGTTACAGGGTATTCCTGTATGGATACTTTCGTGACCCTTGGTTGCGACCTTGGGGTATTTTGTGATTACATGAACTTTGTTAGGAGATAAGACCTAAATGGCACCTATGTCCGGAGTATTCCTGAGTAGATGCTTATGTGACCCTTGGCTGCTGCCTTGGGAGTTTATGTGATATTGTCCGGATTATTGCTAAGTAGATACTTCCATAACCCTTGGCTGCTGCCTTGGGAGTTTATGTGCTATTATCATATGCATTGATGAGCATGCTATGAACTGTTGTCTGACGGAATACGACATTGTGGTCGTGTCGGTCTTCCATGATCGAGTTATTGTTGCTCTTTTGGAAAGTCTTCTGATCCTGTTGGATATTTGTTTCTTCGAGATTCGTTGTCATGTTGCATCGTGACATATCTGGAGTCAGATACGCTCTGATCGTTCATGTGTAGGATTTTCAGGGCGGGCACGTGTAGCATATGTTGGTTTCGACCTCATATTGAACCGTGCGCACGAGACGTACTTCGTGAGGCTGATTAGGTATGAGACCAGACGTGTATCTGATCAATACCCGTGGTTGGCTTGTATACGGACACGTGTCCGGATCAGGCGTATCATGACGTCCATCTTGAGTCTTATTGATTGGTCGTTCACAGTCCATGTATAATCGGACCTCTTCAATAGCCGGGTTGTCTTTGAAATCCAGTATATATGATTCGTATATGGTTGACGATTTTATTCTCTCGTGTATCTGTCCTTGTTGACCCTTTTCTGATCTCGTTTGGGGCTACCACACCGATGGTCAACTCGTCATTGTCCCTTTATTAATCTCATTTGGAGTTCCCCCTATCATTGGTAATATCGTTCGTTATTAATTCTTATTGATTCTGTTGGGAGTTGCCTTACCGTTGGTATTCTTGGTTGTTGGTCATTGATTGATTCCTGTTGGAGTTTACCGTGTCATCGGTATCCTCGGTTGTTGATCCCTTATTACTCTTGTTGGAGTTTCCCGTGTCGTCGGTATTCTCGGCTATTGTTCCTTTATTAATCTTATTGGAGTTTACCGTCTCGTCGGTATTGTCGGTTATTGTCTCTCTGTTGATCTCATTGGAGTTTACCGTGTTGTCGGTATTGTCGGTTATTATCTCTCTATTGATCTCATTGGAGTTTACCGTGTTGTCGGTATTGTCGGTTATTGTCTCTCCATTGATCTTATTAAAGTTTACCGTGTCGTTGGTATTGTCGGATATTGTCTCTTCATTGATCTTATTGGAGTTTACCGTGTCGTTGATATTTTCGGTTGTTTACCCTTTATTGATCTTGTTGGAGTTTACCGTGTCGTTGGTATTCTCGGTTGCTGATCCTTTATTGATCTTGTTGGAGTTCACCGTATTGTTGGTATTCCCAGTTGTTGATCCTTCATTGATCTTGTTGGAGTTACCACATCATGGTATTCTCGTTCGTGGTTGATCCTTTGTCGATCTTGTGTGGAGTTATCATGTCATTGATATTCCCGTTTTGATGCATTGATTGTTTATCATTATTGATTGTGTGAGCATTCATGCTTTGTATTGATATCCGGGACTTGCCATTATCTCGGGACAGTTGGTTTACAGTAGGCCTAGGACTTTTCGGTTCCAGGGAGAAAAATACAGGAACCAGAACCGGACCGCATAGTTTTTTCGCGGTTCGGTTTTGCGATTTTTTTTGTCCGAACCGATTCGGAACCGAACCGCACAGGAACCGAACCGAACCGGAACCGAACCGAAACCGAACTGGAACCGATTTTGTATGGTTCGGACGAAATATATTATATTAAATTTTATTTTATTAAGAATATATTGTATTATATTATATTATATTAATTATATTTAATAAGAATATATTATATTATATTATATTCAGAGGGTCGGTTTCTCGGTTCGGTGCGGTTTGGACGGTTTCTTGTGGTTCAGATCGGTTCCTCTTTAAAACGGACAGGAACCGCGAACCGAACAGAACCGAATACTAATAGTACGAACCGAACCGAAAAAAAAATTGTTGCTAGGAACCGAACCGAACCGTCGGTTCCGATGCGGTTCGGATCAGTTCCGCGGTTCTGGTTTCAAAAGTCCCAGCCCTTGTTTACAGATGTGCCGTGTGATATCGGCTTTGTCAGGGTTGGGATCCGATTGTGCGATCCAGCAGACAAAATTGGACTTGGCCAGATTATTCCATATTGGAGATATATTTATGTTTGAGAATCTTGGTATCGTTTCGGATACAGTACAGATGGTTACTATGGAATTCATTCGTCACTTAAGGACGTGAGATGTGGATTATCGTAAGGATTGATTTGATATGGATTGTGACCGGTTGGTAAGGTTATGTCGGTAATATTACATTGGAAATTCTTACCTTGTAATTACATTGATATGTAATTCTTTTTGTGATGTGATCGTTATCATTGTTGAGTATTATGGCTGACCCCGTCGTGGGCTTTATCTTTTAGGTACTCGGAGTTCGAGCTAGTAGTGGTTGTGAAGGGATGAGCTTTCCGGTGATACTGGCTATGGCGTGGTTATTGGGATTCGAATGTTCTTTCTGGTTTTTATAATTCCGCTGTAAATGTATTTAATTATGTCTCTATTCGCTGCGTGTGTAATTTTATAATGGCTTTCAGTATTTTTCCAACTCGTGTTTACTTTCTAAATCCCCTTTTGGCGTCTTTGCCTTGTGCTTTCAAATGGTAATTCCTGACGGTAATTGGGAACAACGTTTTGAAAAATATTTGAGTATTTAAAACATTACCGTCATCGGCCTTTTGGCATTTTTAAACATATGCGAAAATGATTTTAGCCTTGTGGGTTCTATTGTGGGGCCCACGATGCTGTAATATTCCCGATTGGTTTTGGGGGTGTTACGGAAGATGGTATCGTAGCTTGGGTTTCGTATAACCCGGGCATGTGTGTTATGTGGCTCTACCGGTGCGGTAATAGCGTGATTTTTGAAAATAATTTTCTGACTTTCGAGTCAAACTGATTTTTAGAGATTCTAGAATTTTTGAAATATTTTCAAATTGCTATATTTGAGATGCCGGTGTGTTGTTATTGTGTTGAGACTTTGTATGGGAGTCGTATGTTAGTATCACGGGAGATCATCGACTTCACGGACCTGTAAGTATGTTCTTTCAGTTAATTGGTTTTGATGATAATTATTTGAGCATGGTGACATGATTTTGAGATATTTCGGGATTGAGATATGGATTATGATATGATTTTAAGTTTCGAGGACGAAACTTATTTAAGTGGGAGGATGTGTAATATCCTAGAATTTCGGTACGATTCTTCGCATTATTTTATCTGAGTTGTGCTGTATGGGTGCAAAATTTTGGGAACTGTGATAGTCGTGCCAGTATGTCTATCGAGGTTATTTTAATTCTAGGATATTACATGCTTGATGTGTTTTTTCGATGTCGGATATACTGTATGAGTATTTGTACAATTGCCATACTTGGTCGACAATTGTGTTTAAGGATATCGTGCATCAGATGTATCGTACGAGAGTGTTATCGGAATGAGCATGTGTATTTCAGTATGCCGTATGTTCGTATCCACTCTGTCGAGACGGACGGGAACAGTTGGATTTTGGCCAAGTATAGAAGGCCAATACGTACGCTAACGTTAAGGATTAACATACGCTAATTTGCTAGAGTAACGTACGTTATGATGTAAGCATTACGTACGTAACAAGAGGAATCAGACAGGACCGAGTCGTGGTCGGCACGTGGAACCCAGTGTCCGCAGTGGATGTGGACAGGTGAGTCAACTACGTATTACGTACGCTATGCAGGGTGTATTACGTACGTAATACGAGTATATTACTGTAGCAAGTCAACGTACATATTACGTACGTTATGGAGAATGTGTTACGTATGTAAGGATGTGAACAAAATGAGTCAGGAGCCTCTGGACTGTCGTTACGTACACTACCAAAGTCAGATAGCGTACGTAAAGGATGGTTACGTACGTTAACTTTGGCATGTTACGTACGTAACGAACTGGAATGTTTTATAAGTGAATGCCCGTCTTTCATTTCTCTTTATTATTTCACTTCGTTCTTCGCCTCCAAACACGGAGAGAGAGAGTTTTAGCTCTCCTAAGTCGATTGTGAGCTTGGAAACATGGGTTTGAAGCTTGGATACGAGGATATTGATGATTCTTCAAGTATTTGCTTGTATATTTCATCTTCAAGAGGTATGTTGGATAATCTCTCTCTTCTACTTCGAATTTTGATGTTGTTGTTGATGCCTTCCTTGTATGATGATGGCTATGGTATTATGGTTATACTTCTTGATGATATATGAGGTGTATATTGAAAAAGATGATGATTATGATGGGTATATGTTTCAAGTGTTTATGTTTTAGATATGAACATGAAATGTTGATATTTAGAACAAGTGACGATGACTATGGATGTTAAGGGACAAGTTATGTTAATGGTGATTTAATCCTCCGTACGGTCTTGATGATATACCAATCGTGATTATGAATTTGACAAGAACATTATTCTTCTTTGAGGATATGTGTTCATATGAGTCGAATGATCCTAAGTGTAGTTGGCATGAGATTGATATATATAAACAAGGGATAATCATATCACGTTGAATTTAAGCTTGAATTCGGATTTGTTGGGCATAAGAACATTTGATCCGTACATAGTTGGAATCGAGTATGTTATTCATCCTTAATATCGAGATGAATTGATCGTTGATATGATCATTGATATGGAACCGTAGTATGGTTATGGATTCGTGATTGATTGATGTAGTTTGTTTGGATATGTATTATTCGAGATATTGTGGAACCGTTAAGTTGATTGGTCAGATATATCGGTTGTTGATTGTTATCACACATATTGTTAATTGATCATTTCGATTGGTCACAACTTCATCGTATCGGTATCGAGACAAGTTATGCTTGCCTAGTTCATAATGTTTAATAAATGATTTTGTTTTCATTTCATTTATGATTCATATAGCAATGGTATCATGGAATATGAATGGTCGGGATGATGGTATGTATATTATGCTTGGATTAAGATAAATCATAACGTATATGATTTTAAAGATGTCTAGTGGAAACGGAGACGTGAATTATATTTGGTCTATTGTGTGAGAGATTAGATATCAGGGTTAGTTATCATGCCGAAATTGAAATCGAGGTGGTGGTTGGTATTAGTTATGGACTGTACTTCATTTTGGATTATTCGGATAACCGCTTATTCGTTGAGGGATTTTGGTCGTGGAAAGGTTAGCGTCTCTAGCTTGAGGTAAATTAATATTGCAAGATTATGATAATCATCCTGTTGCATTATCGCATGTCTGTGTTGATATTTCATGTGGTGAGTGTATGCCATTGTTTGTTACGTTTTGTGATGTCCTCTTTCTTTGAGCTGTAATCTGTGGGCCGATGTGTTGGGGATAAAACCTGTATGGTACCCGTATGGAAATGTTTTAGGGGATAAGACCTAAATGGCACCTATGTTCTGGGGTATTCCTGTATGGATACTTTCGTGACCCTTTGTTGCGACCTTGGGGTATTTTGTGATTGCATGAACTGTGTTAGGGGATAAGACCTAAATGGCACCTATGTCCGGAGTATTCCTGAGTAGATGCTTCTGTGACCCTTGGTTGCTGCCTTGGGAGTTTATGTGATATTGTTCGGAGTATTCCTGAGTAGATACTTCTGTGACCCTTGGCTGCTGCCTTGGGAGTTTATGTGCTATTATCATATGCATTGATGAGCATGCTGTGAACTGTTGTCTGACGGAATACGATGTTGTGGTCGTGTCGGTCTTCCATGATCGAGTTATTGTTGCTCTTTTGGAAAGTCTTCTGATCCTGTTCGATATGCGTTTCTTCGAGATTTGTTGTCATGTTGCATCGTGACATATCTGGAGTCAGATACGCTCTAATCGTTCATGTGTATGATTTTCAGGGTGGGCACGTGTAACATATGTTGGTTTTGACCTTATATTGAACCGTGCACACGAGACGTACTTTGTGAGGCTGATTAGGTATGAGACCAAACGTGTATCTGATCAATACCCATGGTTGGCTTGTATACGGACACTTGTCCGGATCATGCATATCGTGACGTCCATCTTGAGTATGATTGATTGGTCGTTCACAGTCCATGTATAATCGGACCTGTTCAATAGCCGGCTTGTCTTTGAAATCCCATATATATGATTCGTATATCGTTGATGATTTTATTGTCTCGTGTATCTGTCCCCGTTGACCCTTTTCTGATCTCGTTTGTGGCTACCATACCGATGGTCAACTCGTTTGTCACTGAACCTTTATTAATCTCGTTTGGAGTTCCCCCTATCATTGGTAATCTCGTTCGTTATTGATTCTTATTGATTCCATTGGGAGTTTCCTTACCCTTGGTATTCTCGGTTGTTGGTCATTGATTGATTCCTGTTGGAGTTTACCGTGTCATTGGTATCCTCAGTTGTTGATCCCTTATTACTCTTGTTGGAGTTTATTGTGTCGTCGGTATTCTCGGCTATTGTTCCTTTATTAATCTTATTGGAGTTTACCGTATCATAGGTATTGTCGGTTATTGTCTCTCTATTGATCTCATTGGAATTTACAGTGTTGTCGGTATTGTCGGTTATTGTCTCTCTATTGATCTCATTGGAGTTTACAGTGTTGTCGGTATTGTCGGTTATTGTCTCTCGATTGATCTTGTTGGCGTTTACCGTGTCGTTGATATTTTCGGATATTGTCTCTTAATTGATCTTATTGGAGTTTACCGTATCGTTGGTATTCTCGGTTGTTGACCCTTTATTGATCTTGTTGGAGTTTACTTTGTCGTTGGTATTCTCGGTTGCTGATCCTTTATTGATCTTGTTGGAGTGTACTGTATTGTTGGTATTCCCGGTTGTTGATCCCTCATTGATCTTGTTGGAGTTCCACATCATGGTATTCTCGTTCGTGGTTGATCCTTTGTCGATCTTGTGTGGAGTTATCATGTCATTGATATTCCCGTTTTGATGCATTGATTGTTTGTCATTATTGATTGTGTGAGCATTCATGCTTTGTATTGATATCCGGGACTTGCCATTGTCTCGGGACAATTGGTTTACAGATGTGCTGTGTGATATCGGCTTTGTCAGGGTTGGGATCCCGTTGTGTGATCCAGCGGACAGAATTGGACTTGGCCGGATTATCCCATATTGAAGGTATGTTTATGTTTGAGAATCTTGGTATCGTTTCGGATACAGTACAGATCGTTACTTTTGAATTTATTCATTATTTAAGGACGTGAGATGTGGATTATGGTAAGGATTGATTTAATATAGACTGTGACGGATTGGTAAGGTTATGTCGGTAAGATTATATTGGAAATATTCTTTCCTTGTAATTACATTGATATATGTAATTGTTTTTGTGATGTGATCGTTATCATTGTTGAGTATTATGTCTGATCCCGTCGTGGGCTTTATCTTTTAGGTACTCGGAGTTCGAGCTAGTAGCGATGGTGAAGGGATGAGCTTTCTAGTGATACTGGCTATGGCGTGGTTATTGGGATTCGAATGTTCTTTATGGTTTTTATAATTCCACTGCAAATGTATTTAATTATGTCTCTATTCGCTGCATGTGTAATTTTATAATGGCTTTTAGTATTTTTCCAACTCGTGTTTATTTTCTAAATGCCCTTTTGGCGTCTTTGTCTTGTGCTTTCAAATGGTAATTCCTGACGGTAATTGGGAACAACTTCATCGTATCGGTATCGAGACAAGTTATGCTTGCCTAGTTCATAATGTTTAATAAATGATTTTGTTTTCATTTCATTTATGATTCATATAGCAATGGTATCATGGAATATGAATGGTCGGGATGATGGTATGTATGTTATGCTTGGATTAAGATAAATCATAACGTATATGATTTTAAAGATGTCTAGTGGAAACGGAGACGTGAATTATATTTGGTCTATTGTGTGAGAGATTAGATATCAGGGTTAGTTATCATGCCGACATTGAAATCGAGGTGGTGGTTGGTATTAGTTATGAACTGTACTTCATTTTGGATTATTCGGATAACCGCTTATTCGTTGAGGGATTTTGGTCGTGGAAAGGTTAGCGTCTCTAGCTTGAGGTAAATTAATATTGCAAGATTATGATAATCATCCTGTTGCATTATCGCATGTCTGTGTTGATATTTCATGTGGTGAGTGTATGCCATTGTTTGTTACGTTTTGTGATGTCCTCTTTCTTTGAGCTGTAATCTGTGGGCCGATGTGTTGGGGATAAAACCTGTATGGTACCCGTATGGAAATGTTTTAGGGGATAAGACCTAAATGGCACCTATGTTCTGGGGTATTCCTGTATGGATACTTTCGTGACCCTTTGTTGCGACCTTGGGGTATTTTGTGATTGCATGAACTGTGTTAGGGGATAAGACCTAAATGGCACCTATGTCCGGAGTATTCCTGAGTAGATGCTTCTGTGACCCTTGGTTGCTGCCTTGGGAGTTTATGTGATATTGTTCGGAGTATTCCTGAGTAGATACTTCCGTGACCCTTGGCTGCTGCCTTGGGAGTTTATGTGCTATTATCATATGCATTGATGAGCATGCTGTGAACTGTTGTCTGACGGAATACGATGTTGTGGTCGTGTCGGTCTTCCATGATCGAGTTATTGTTGCTCTTTTGGAAAGTCTTCTGATCCTGTTCGATATGCGTTTCTTCGAGATTTGTTGTCATGTTGCATCGTGACATATCTGGAGTCAGATACGCTCTAATCGTTCATGTGTATGATTTTCAGGGTGGGCACGTGTAACATATGTTGGTTTTGACCTTATATTGAACCGTGCACACGAGACGTACTTTGTGAGGCTGATTAGGTATGAGACCAAACGTGTATCTGATCAATACCCATGGTTGGCTTGTATACGGACACTTGTCCGGATCATGCATATCGTGACGTCCATCTTGAGTCTGATTGATTGGTCGTTCACAGTCCATGTATAATCGGACCTGTTCAATAGCCGGGTTGTCTTTGAAATCCCATATATATGATTCGTATATCGTTGACGATTTTATTGTCTCGTGTATCTGTCCCCGTTGACCCTTTTCTGATCTCGTTTGTGGCTACCATACCGATGGTCAACTCGTTTGTCACTGAACCTTTATTAATCTCGTTTGGAGTTCCCCCTATCATTGGTAATCTCGTTCGTTATTGATTCTTATTGATTCCATTGGGAGTTTCCTTACCCTTGGTATTCTCGGTTGTTGGTCATTGATTGATTCCTGTTGGAGTTTACCGTGTCATTGGTATCCTCAGTTGTTGATCCCTTATTACTCTTGTTGGAGTTTATTGTGTCGTCGGTATTCTCGGCTATTGTTCCTTTATTAATCTTATTGGAGTTTACCGTATCATAGGTATTGTCGGTTATTGTCTCTCTATTGATCTCATTGGAATTTACAGTGTTGTCGGTATTGTCGGTTATTGTCTCTCTATTGATCTCATTGGAGTTTACAGTGTTGTCGGTATTGTCGGTTATTGTCTCTCGATTGATCTTGTTGGCGTTTACCGTGTCGTTGATATTTTCGGATATTGTCTCTTAATTGATCTTATTGGAGTTTACCGTATCGTTGGTATTCTCGGTTGTTGACCCTTTATTGATCTTGTTGGAGTTTACTTTGTCGTTGGTATTCTCGGTTGCTGATCCTTTATTGATCTTGTTGGAGTGTACTGTATTGTTGGTATTCCCGGTTGTTGATCCCTCATTGATCTTGTTGGAGTTCCACATCATGGTATTCTCGTTCGTGGTTGATCCTTTGTCGATCTTGTGTGGAGTTATCATGTCATTGATATTCCCGTTTTGATGCATTGATTGTTTGTCATTATTGATTGTGTGAGCATTCATGCTTTGTATTGATATCCGGGACTTGCCATTGTCTCGGGACAATTGGTTTACAGATGTGCTGTGTGATATCGGCTTTGTCAGGGTTGGGATCCCATTGTGTGATCCAGCGGACAGAATTGGACTTGGCCGGATTATCCCATATTGAAGTTATGTTTATGTTTGAGAATCTTGGTATCGTTTCGGATACAGTACAGATCGTTACTTTTGAATTTATTCATTATTTAAGGACGTGAGATGTGGATTATGGTAAGGATTGATTTAATATAGACTGTGACGGATTGGTAAGGTTATGTCGGTAAGATTATATTGGAAATATTCTTTCCTTGTAATTACATTGATATATGTAATTGTTTTTGTGATGTGATCGTTATCATTGTTGAGTATTATGTCTGATCCCGTCGTGGGCTTTATCTTTTAGGTACTCGGAGTTCGAGCTAGTAGCGATGGTGAAGGGATGAGCTTTCTAGTGATACTGGCTATGGCGTGGTTATTGGGATTCGAATGTTCTTTATGGTTTTTATAATTCCACTGCAAATGTATTTAATTATGTCTCTATTCGCATGTGTAATTTTATAATGGCTTTTAGTATTTTTCCAACTCGTGTTTATTTTCTAAATGCCCTTTTGGCGTCTTTGTCTTGTGCTTTCAAATGGTAATTCCTGACGGTAATTGGGAACAACTTCATCGTATCGGTATCGAGACAAGTTATGCTTGCCTAGTTCATAATGTTTAATAAATGATTTTGTTTTCATTTCATTTATGATTCATATAGCAATGGTATCATGGAATATGAATGGTCGGGATGATGGTATGTATGTTATGCTTGGATTAAGATAAATCATAACGTATATGATTTTAAAGATGTCTAGTGGAAACGGAGACGTGAATTATATTTGGTCTATTGTGTGAGAGATTAGATATCAGGGTTAGTTATCATGCCGACATTGAAATCGAGGTGGTGGTTGGTATTAGTTATGAACTGTACTTCATTTTGGATTATTCGGATAACCGCTTATTCGTTGAGGGATTTTGGTCGTGGAAAGGTTAGCGTCTCTAGCTTGAGGTAAATTAATATTGCAAGATTATGATAATCATCCTGTTGCATTATTGCATGTGTGTGTTGATATTTCATGTGGTGAGTGTACGCCATTGTTTGTTACGTTTTGTGATGTGCTCTTTCTTTGAGCTGTAATCTGTGGGCCGATGTGTTGGGGATAAAACCTGTATGGTACCCGTATGGAAATGTTTTAGGGGATAAGACCTAAATGGCACCTATGTTCTGGGGTATTCCTGTATGGATACTTTCGTGACCCTTTGTTGCGACCTTGGGGTATTTTGTGATTGCATGAACTGTGTTAGGGGATAAGACCTAAATGGCACCTATGTCCGGAGTATTCCTGAGTAGATGCTTCTGTGACCCTTGGTTGCTGCCTTGGGAGTTTATGTGATATTGTTCGGAGTATTCCTGAGTAGATACTTCCGTGACCCTTGGCTGCTGCCTTGGGAGTTTATGTGCTATTATCATATGCATTGATGAGCATGATGTGAACTATTGTCTGACGGAATACGATATTGTGGTCGTGTCGATCTTCCATGATCGAGTTATTGTTGCTCTTTTGGAAAGTCTTCTGATCCTGTTCGATATGCGTTTCTTCGAGATTTGTTGTCATGTTGCATCGTGACATATCTGGAGTCAGATATGCTCTGATCGTTTATGTGTATGATTTTCAGGGTGGGCACGTGTAACATATGTTGGTTTCGACCGTATATTGAACCGTGCGCACGAGACGTACTTTGTGAGGCTGATTAGGTATGAGACCAAACGTGTATCTGATCAATACACATGGTTGGCTTGTATACGGACACTTGTCCGGATCAGGCATATCGTGACGTCCATCTTGAGTCTGATTGATTGGTCGTTCACAGTCCATGTATAATCGGACCTGTTCAATAGCCGGGTTGTCTTTGAAATCCCATATATATGATTCGTATATCGTTGACGATTTTATTGTCTCGTGTATCTGTCCCCGTTGACCCTTTTCTGATCTCGTTTGGGGCTACCATACCGATGGTCAACTCGTTTGTCACTGAACATTTATTAATCTCGTTTGGAGTTCCCCCTATCATTGGTAATCTCGTTCGTTATTGATTCTTATTGATTCCATTGGGAGTTGCCTTACCCTTGGTATTCTCGGTTGTTGGTCATTGATTGATTCCTGTTGGAGTTTACCGTGTTATTGGTATCCTCGGTTGTTGATCCCTTATTACTCTTGTTGGAGTTTATTGTGTCGTCGGTATTCTCAGCTATTGTTCCTTTATTAATCTTATTGGAGTTTACCGTATCATCGGTATTGTCGGTTATTGTCTCTCTATTGATCTCATTGGAATTTACCGTGTTGTCGGTATTGTCGGTTATTGTCTCTCTATGGATCTCATTGGAGTTTACAGTGTTGTCGGTATTGTCGGTTATTATCTCTCGATTGATCTTGTTGGCGTTTACCGTGTCGTTGATATTTTCGGATATTGTCTCTTAATTGATCTTATTGGAGTTTACCGTATCGTTGGTATTCTCGGTTGTTGACCCTTTATTGATCTTGTTGGAGTTTACTGTGTCGTTGGTATTCTCGGTTGCTGATCCTTTATTGATCTTGTTGGAGTTTACCGTATTATTGGTATTCCCGGTTGTTGATCCCTCATTGATCTTGTTGGAGTTCCACATCATGGTATTCTCGTTCGTGGTTGATCCTTTGTCGATCTTGTGTGGAGTTATCATGTCATTGATATTCCCATTTTGATGCATTGATTGTTTGTCATTATTGATTGTGTGAGCATTCATGCTTTGTATTGATATCCGGGACTTGCCATTGTCTCGGGACAATTGGTTTACAGATGTGCTGTGTGATATCGGCTTTGTCAGGGTTGGGATCCCATTGTGTGATCCAGCAGACAGAATTGGATTTGGCCGGATTATCCCATATTGGAGATATGTTTATGTTTGAGAATCTTGGTATCGTTTCGGATACAGTACAGATGGTTACTTTTGAATTTATTCATCATTTAAGGACGTGAGATGTGAATTATGGTAAGGATTGATTTAATATAGACTGTGACGGATTGGTAAGGTTATGTCGGTAAGATTATATTGGAAATATTCTTTCCTTGTAATTACATTGATATATGTAATTGTTTTTGTGATGTGATCGTTATCATTGTTGAGTATTATGTCTGACCCCGTCGTGGGCTTTATCTTTTAGGTACTCGGAGTTCGAGCTAGTAGCGATGGTGAAGGGATGAGCTTTCTAGTGATACTGGCTATGGCGTGGTTATTGGGATTCGAATGTTCTTTATGGTTTTTATAATTCCACTGCAAATGTATTTAATTATGTCTCTATTCGCTGCATGTGTAATTTTATAATGGCTTTTAGTATTTTTCCAACTCGTGTTTACATTCTAAATGCCCTTTTGGCGTCTTTGCCTTGTGCTTTCAAATGGTAATTCCTGACGGTAATTGGGAACAACTTCATCGTATCGGTATCGAGACAAGTTATGCTTGCCTAGTTCATAATGTTTAATAAATGATTTTGTTTTCATTTCATTTATGATTCATATAGCAATGGTATCATGGAATATGAACGGTCGGGATGATGGTATGTATATTATCCTTGGATTAAGATAAATCATAACGTATATGATTTTAAAGATGTCTAGTGGAAACGGAGACGTGAATTATATTTGGTCTATTGTGTGAGAGATTAGATATCAGGGTTAGTTATCATGCCGACATTGAAATCGAGGTGGTGGTTGGTATTAGTTATGGACTGTACTTCATTTTGGATTATTCGGATAACCGCTTATTCGTTGAGGGATTTTGGTCGTGGAAAGGTTAGCGTCTCTAGCTTGAGGTAAATTAATATTGCAAGATTATGATAATCATCCTGTTGCATTATTGCATGTGTGTGTTGATATTTCATGTGGTGAGTGTACGCCATTGTTTGTTACGTTTTGTGATGTGCTCTTTCTTTGAGCTGTAATCTGTGGGCCGATGTGTTGGGGATAAAACCTGTATGGTACCCGTAAGGAAATGTTTTAGGGGATAAGACCTAAATGGCACCTATGTTCTGGGTATTCCTGTATGGATACTTTCGTTACCCTTTGTTGCGACCTTGGGGTATTTTGTGATTGCATGAACTGTGTTAGGGGATAAGACCTAAATGGCACCTATGTCCGGAGTATTCCTGAGTAGATGCTTCTGTGACCCTTGGTTGCTGCCTTGGGAGTTTATGTGATATTGTTCGGAGTATTCCTAAGTAGATACTTCCGTGACCCTTGACTGCTGCCTTGGGAGTTTATGTGCTATTAACATATGCATTGATGAGCATGCTGTGAACTGTTGTCTGACGGAATACGATGTTGTGGTCGTGTCGGTCTTCCATGATCGAGTTATTGTTGCTCTTTTGGAAAGTCTTCTGATCCTGTTCGATATGCGTTTCTTCGAGATTTGTTGTCATGTTGCATCGTGACATATCTGGAGTCAGATATGCTCTGATCGTTCATGTGTATGATTTTCAGGGTGGGCACGTGTAACATATGTTTGTTTCGACCTTATATTGAACCGTGCGCACGAGACGTACTTTGTGAGGCTGATTAGGTATGAGACCAAACGTGTATCTGATCAATACCCATGGTTGGCTTGTATACGGACACTTGTCCGTATCAGGCATATCGTGACGTCCATCTTGAGTCTGATTGATTGGTCGTTCACAGTCCATGTATAATCGGACCTGTTCAATAGCCGGGTTGTCTTTGAAATCCCATATATATGATTCGTATATCGTTGACGATTTTATTGTCTCGTGTATCTGTCCCCGTTGACCCTTTTCTGATCTCATTTGGGGCTACCATACCGATGGTCAACTCGTTTGTCACTGAACCTTTATTAATCTCGTTTGGAGTTCCCCCTATCATTGGTAATCTCGTTCGTTATTGATTCTTATTGATTCCATTGGGAGTTGCCTTACCCTTGGTATTCTCGGTTGTTGGTCATTGATTGATTCCTGTTGGAGTTTACCTTGTTATTGGTATCCTCGGTTGTTGATCCCTTATTACTCTTGTTGGAGTTTATTGTGTCGTCGGTATTCTCAGCTATTGTTCCTTTATTAATCTTATTGGAGTTTACCGTATCATCGGTATTGTCGGTTATTGTCTCTCTATTGATCTCATTGGAATTTACCGTGTTGTCGGTATTGTCGGTTATTGTCTCTCTATTGATCTCATTGGAGTTTACAGTGTTGTCGGTATTGTCGGTCATTGTCTCTCGATTGATCTTGTTGGCGTTTACCGTGTCGTTGATATTTTCGGATATTGTCTCTTCATTGATCTTATTGGAGTTTACCGTATCGTTGGTATTCTCGGTTGTTGACCCTTTATTGATCTTGTTGGAGTTTACTGTGTCGTTGGTATTCTCGGTTGCTGATCCTTTATTGATCTTGTTGGAGTTTACCGTATTGTTGGTATTCCCGGTTGTTGATCCTTCATTGATCTTGTTGGAGTTCCACATCATGGTATTCTCGTTCGTGGTTGATCCTTTGTCGATCTTGTGTGGAGTTATCATGTCATTGATATTCCTATTTTGATGCATTGATTGTTTGTCATTATTGATTGTGTAAGCATTCATGCTTTGTATTGATATCCGGGACTTTCCATTGTCTCGGGACAATTGGTTTACAGATGTGCTGTGTGATATCGGCTTTGTCAGGTTTGGGATCCCATTGTGTGATCCAGCGGACAGAATCGGACTTGGCCGGATTATCCCATATTGGAGATATGTTTATGTTTGAGAATCTTGGTATCGTTTCGGATACAGTACAGATGGTTACTTTTGAATTCATTCATCATTTAAGGACGTGAGATGTGGATTATGGTAAGGAGTGATTTAATATGGACTGTGACGGATTGGTAAGGTTATGTCGGTAAGATTATATTGGAAATATTATTTCCTTGTAATTACATTGATATATGTAATTGTTTTTGTGATGTGATCGTTATCATTGTTGAGTATTATGTCTGACCCCGTCGTGGGCTTTATCTTTTAGGTACTCGGAGTTCGAGCTAGTAGCGATGGTGAAGGGATGAGCTTTCTAGTGATACTGGCTATGGCGTGGTTATTGGGATTCGAATGTTCTTTATGGTTTTTATAATTCCACTGCAAATGTATTTAATTATGTCTCTATTTGCTGCATGTGTAATTTTATAATGGCTTTTAGTATTTTTCCATCTCGTGTTTATTTTCTAAATGCCTTTTTGGCGTCTTTGCCTTGTGCTTTCAAATGGTAATTCCTGACGGTAATTGGGAACAACTTCATCGTATCGGTATCGAGACAAGTTATGCTTGCCTAGTTCATAATGTTTAATAAATGATTTTGTTTTCATTTCATTTATGAATCATATAGCAATGGTATCATGGAATATGAATGGTCGGGATGATGGTATGTATGTTATGCTTGGATTAAGATAAATCATAACGTATATGATTTTAAAGATGTCTAGTGGAAACGGAGACGTGAATTATATTTGGTCTATTGTGTGAGAGATTAGATATCAGGGTTAGTTATCATGCCGACATTGAAATCGAGGTGGTGGTTGGTATTAGTTATGAACTGTACTTCATTTTGGATTATTCGGATAACCGCTTATTCGTTGAGGGATTTTGGTCGTGGAAAGGTTAGCGTCTCTAGCTTGAGGTAAATTAATATTGCAAGATTATGATAATCATCCTGTTGCATTATTGCATGTGTGTGTTGATATTTCATGTGGTGAGTGTACGCCATTGTTTGTTACGTTTTGTGATGTGCTCTTTCTTTGAGCTGTAATCTGTGGGCCGATGTGTTGGGGATAAAACCTGTATGGTACCCGTATGGAAATGTTTTAGGGGATAAGACCTAAATGGCACCTATGTTCTGGGGTATTCCTGTATGGATACTTTCGTGACCCTTTGTTGCGACCTTGGGGTATTTTGTGATTGCATGAACTGTGTTAGGGGATAAGACCTAAATGGCACCTATGTCCGGAGTATTCCTGAGTAGATGCTTCTGTGACCCTTGGTTGCTGCCTTGGGAGTTTATGTGATATTGTTCGGAGTATTCCTGAGTAGATACTTCCGTGACCCTTGGCTGCTGCCTTGGGAGTTTATGCGCTATTATCATATGCATTGATGAGCATGCTGTGAACTGTTGTCTGACGGAATACGATGTTGTGGTCGTGTCGATCTTCCATGATCGAGTTATTGTTGCTCTTTTGGAAAGTCTTCTGATCCTGTTCGATATGCGTTTCTTCGAGATTTGTTGTCATGTTGCATCGTGACATATCTGGAGTCAGATATGCTCTGATCGTTCATGTGTATGATTTTCAGGGTGGGCACGTGTAACATATGTTGGTTTCGACCTTATATTGAACCGTGCGCACGAGACGTACTTTGTGAGGCTGATTAGGTATGAGACCAAACGTGTATCTGATCAATACCCATGGTTGGCTTGTATACGGACACTTGTCCGGATCAGGCATATCGTGACGTCCATCTTGAGTCTGATTGATTGGTCGTTCACAGTCCATGTATAATCGGACCTGTTCAATAGCCGGGTTGTCTTTGAAATCCCATATACATGATTCGTATATCGTTGACGATTTTATTGTCTCGTGTATCTGTCCCCGTTGACCCTTTTCTGATCTCGTTTGGGGCTACCATACCGATGGTCAACTCGTTTGTCACTGAACATTTATTAATCTCGTTTGGAGTTCCCCCTATCATTGGTAATCTCGTTCGTTATTGATTCTTATTGATTCCATTGGGAGTTGCCTTACCCTTGGTATTCTCGGTTGTTGGTCATTGATTGATTCCTGTTGGAGTTTACCGTGTTATTAGTATCCTCGGTTGTTGATCCCTTATTACTCTTGTTGGAGTTTATTGTGTCGTCGGTATTCTCAGCTATTGTTCCTTTATTAATCTTATTGGAGTTTACCGTATCATCGGTATTGTCGGTTATTTTCTCTCTATTGATCTCATTGGAATTTACCGTGTTGTCGGTATTGTCGGTTATTGTCTCTCTATGGATCTCATTGGAGTTTACAGTGTTGTCGGTATTGTCGGTTATTATCTCTCGATTGATCTTGTTGGCGTTTACCGTGTTGTTGATATTTTCGGATATTGTCTCTTAATTGATCTTATTGGAGTTTACCGTATCGTTGGTATTCTCGGTTGTTGACCCTTTATTGATCTTGTTGGAGTTTACTGTGTCGTTGGTATTCTCGGTTGCTGATCCTTTATTGATCTTGTTGGAGTTTACCGTATTATTGGTATTCCCGGTTGTTGATCCCTCATTGATCTTGTTGGAGTTCCACATCATGGTATTCTTGTTCGTGGTTGATCCTTTGTCGATCTTGTGTGGAGTTATCATGTCATTGATATTCCCATTTTGATGCATTGATTGTTTGTCATTATTGATTGTGTGAGCATTCATGCTTTGTATTGATATCCGGGACTTGCCATTGTCTCGGGATAATTGGTTTACAGATGTGCTGTGTGATATCGGCTTTGTCAGGGTTGGGATCCCATTGTGTGATCCAGCAGACAGAATTGAACTTGGCCGGATTATCCCATATTGGAGATATGTTTATGTTTGAGAATCTTGGTATCGTTTCGGATACAGTACAGATGGTTACTTTTGAATTCATTCATCATTTAAGGACGTGAGATGTGGATTATGGTAAGGATTGATTTAATATGGACTGTGACGGATTGGTAAGGTTATGTCGGTAAGATTATATTGGAAATATTATTTCCTTGTAATTACATTGATATATGTAATTGTTTTTGTGATGTGATCGTTATCATTGTTGAGTATTATGTCTGACCCCGTCGTGGGCTTTATCTTTTAGGTACTTGGAGTTCGAGCTAGTAGCGATTGTGAAGGGATGAGCTTTCTGGTGATACTGGCTATGGCGTGGTTATTGGGATTCGAATGTTCTTTATGGTTTTTATAATTCCACTGCAAATGTATTTAATTATGTCTCTATTCGCTGCATGTGTAATTTTATAATGGCTTTTAATATTTTTCCAACTCGTGTTTACTTTCTAAATGCCCTTTTGGCGTCTTTGCCTTGTGCTTTCAAATGGTAATTCTTGACGGTAATTGGGAACAACGTTTTGAAAAATATTTGAGTATTTAAAACATTACCGTCATCGGCCTTTTGGCATTTTTAAATGTTTGCGAAAATGATTTTAGCCTTGTGGGTTCCATTGTGGGGCCCACAAGGTTGTAATATTCCCGGTTGGTTTTGGGGGTGTTACACTTCAGCTCCTCAAAACTCGCCTGTCTCTCGTCATTCCAGACGGACGTCTCGGACTTCTGGAGCAACTGTGTAAGTGGCCGAGCTAGTTTCGAGAACCCCTCGACGAACCTAAGGTAGTAGCTAGCCAAACCCAAGAAACTACGGACCTCCTTCACATTCTTAGGCGGCGCCCAATCCAACACTGCCTCAACCTTCTGTGGATCCACACGGACCCCCTCGGCGGAAATCACGTGACCTAGAAACATCACTTCCGTCAGCCAGAACTCACATTTCGAGAACTTCACATAGAGTCGCTCGGTCCTCAAAATGTCTAACACCACGTGCAAATGATGCGCATGCTCCTCCTCGTTCCTCGAATAAATAAGGATATCGTCAATTAAGACGACGACACACTTATCCAAATACTCAATAAAGACATTGTTCATCAACTGCATGAACACCGCCAGCGCATTAGTCTACCCGAAGGGCATGACCACAAACTCATAATGTCTATATCTCGTCCGAAAAGCTGTTTTCGGAATGTCGGACTCCTTCTGTAACACCCCAAACTAGGCGGATATTACAGTGCCGTGGACCCCGACTGGGACCCACCAGGCGAATGAAAAAGGATGAATTACACAGGGTAAATGTAGTACCGAACCACATTATAACGTCAATTACTCTGAGTAGAAGTTTCATACAACACACCCAGGATAATATAGAATACGTGTGTATCTTATGTGACGATAAAATACACGACACTGAATGAAATGAGTATTCGAACGGAATGTCTGCAGCGGAATAAATAAAGAAGACATGAATGACTGAATACATGACTGAAAGGACTGGGGCCCCTTCTAGTATCACTCGGACTCCCCGCCGTCAACGTGCTCTCCCTGTGCCTTTGCCTTGCCATGACCTGAAAAACAATATCCCCCAAACGGGGTCAGTTATACAGAACAACGATCCTCAAGAGTTGAAAATACACAATCATGAATTAACTGAAGTTATGAATTATTTTAATTATGAATTACGCTGAAGAGGAGTATCATAGTACGCCCGTAATGTTCTGTGCAAGTGTACAAGACGAATGACCGGACACACCCGTCCTTGTACCTAATTAGTCTCACGGAGGTAAGCGTTACCGTGTGCACGGTCCGATGTATCGGTGAACCCGATACATGACCATCGTGTGCCAGACTAAAAATTCCACACAGCCACACCCGGCCACGCAATATGAACCCGGAAGGTCACATGAACGAGAATGACCATGATGAATATTAACGAATAATAATTAGACAAGGCCAAGGTGACTCACCGATATGAAAGTAATAGTGACGTGATTGATAACCCAATGAAATGATTTGGAACCGTCGTTCCTCGTGAATGAAATGATTATTCGACAATTACAAGTCTCAATATGATTAATACAATGATGAATGAGTTATGATTATGAATGATCAACAACAAAAGGAATGAATATCCTTTTAACCGAGTAAGAATCAACTTACACAACAACGATGAAGAATGTCCGTCCACGAACAACGTCCTAACCAAGATACCGGTTGCTCTAACAACCTTAATTCAATACAATTACCAACAATCCGATCAATAACGAATTAAACACGGATATAACGAACTCGAAACGTCAATACGAATAAACCAAGTTCATTGAGGCATTAAATCAAACACGTTGCGGTCAAACTCCGATTGTTTACAATCAAACCTCAACAATACCAACTTCAAATCCCCAAGAAGTGTTTCAAATCAACAAAACATCTCCAATACGATCAATAGTCCGTTATGAGTATCCAAAAACGTGATTATAACAACAATTAATCGAAAATCCCCAAATCCAACTCGATATTCAAAGTGTTCTTGAATAATCCCTCAATAATCCAATGAATCCTTATACAAACTCATAATCATATACATATCCCTTCATATAACATGATTATAATGTCCAAAACATCATATCTCAACACAAAATCGAAATCCAAGGTGTTGAAGAAATTACCTCTCGAAGATCCAACCACTTCGATCCGATGAACACGAGTTATAACGAGTATCCAAGCTTCCAAAAGGAATGAAGATGATGAAGATTACACACTCAAGTGATTGATGATGATAAAATCTCTCTCTCAACCCTCTCTCTCGGATGAAGAAGGAAAAATGAAAAAGTGAGGAGAAATGACCCGGCTAACTCCTTAAATACTGCCGGAAGTTACAGCATAACTCGTCCCTCTTACGGCCGTAACTTTTCAAGTCAACGGCCTTACGGCCGTAACTCGGCTTCGTCCGAAAGCCTGCCGACAGACTTATGGCCGTAACCGCTCCTGAGTTACGGGCGTAACCCGCCTTCGTCAAAAACATCCGTCGACACCCTTACGGCCGTAACCGCACACCTTACGGCCGTAACTCGGATGATACGGCCGTATCCGGCCAAACTTACGGGCGTAAGCCTTCTTCGTCGAAAACGACCAGGCACCTTGCCTGACGCGTACGGCCGTAACCGGCCAAGCCTTACGGCCGTACCTTCCTCGACTTACGGCCATATGCCGCAACCCTTACGGCCATAAGTCACCCTTGGTCGACAACACCCAAAATTTACGAACACCACTTACGGCCGTATCTCACCTTCCTTACGGCCGTAACTCACCTTCGGCCAAAAATGTCTCGGTAGCTCATTGACGCCAGACGGCCAGAATCGCCAGCCTTACGGCCGCATCGCCAACTTACGGCCGTACCATAAGGCCTTACGGCCGTAAGTCCCTTTCGCCCAAATGGCCTCGAAACACGAACCCTTGTTACGGCCGTAACCCAAAGTCCTTACGGCCGTAACTCGAAGGCCGCCAAGTTGAAAATCCGATAACTCCGATTCCTCGCTACGACTGATGAATGATCCGACATAACATACGAATGTGAAAATGAACAAGTCTAACACAAGCCACAGATGATGCTCCCAGTATACGACTACCAATCACGATGAAAATAATAATACTCCTGTCGATCTCTAAACGGAGATGACATGCCGATCGGTAACTGATATACGATTACAACATGCCAACAGTGAACACAATTGAATGAATCAAGAATGATGAGTGATTATTAACGAGTGAGAATTACTGAGTGACAATTACAGACTGATAATTACTGAATGAAAATGAATGAATTACAACCGGGTATTACATACTCCCCCCCTTAAAATAGTTTCGTCCCCGAAACTAAGGGTCAAACAACTCGGGATGACTCTCCCGCATACTCTCTTCGGTTTCCCAAGTGGCCTCTTCGACTCCGTGTCTGGACCACTGAATCTTGACCAAAGGGATCGTCTTGTTCCTCAACTGTTTGACTCGCCGCTCCAACACTCGTATAGGACGCTCCTCGTACGAATGATCATCTGCGATCTCGATTTCGTCAAACTGAAGTATGTGGCTCGGGTCGGCAACATACTTCCGCAACTGAGAGACGTGAAACACGTTATGAATTCGGCTCAATGCCGGAGGTAAAGCCAATCGATAAGCTAACTCGCCTACTCGATCCAAAATTTCAAACGGTCCAATGAATCTCGGACTCAACTTCCCCCGTTTTCCGAAACGGAAAATACCTCGACTCGGGGATACCTTGACCAAAACGTGGTCACCCGACTCGAACTCTAGTGGTCGACGACGATTATCTGCATAGGATTTCTGTCGACTCTGAGCTGTCAACATACGACTCCTGATTAAAGCTACCTTCTCACGGGCGTCTATAAGCATATCGGGTTCGGTGCCGATTGATTCTGATAAGTCGTCCCAACACAACGGAGATCGACAACGACGACCATACAAGGCCTCGTAAGGTGCCATCTTGATCGAAGCATGCCAACTATTATTATACGTGAACTCGATCAATGGTAGTTGGGCTTCCCAATCGTCTTTCCAATCGAGGACGCATGCCCTCAACATGTCCTCTAATGTCTGAATGGTCCTCTCTGATTGTCCGCTGACCGAGGATGAAAAGAGGTACTGAGATTAAGCTGAGTCCCCATAGCACGATGAACTGATTTCCAAATATGAGACACAAATCGTCAGTCACGATCGGAAACTATACTCTTAGGAGTACCGTGCAGTCTCACTATCTCCTTGATGAACAATCGAGCTCTTGGGACCCCACGTATCCTTGATCTCAAGGAAATGAGCTGATTTTGTTAAGCGGTCCACAATCACCTGATCGTATTCATGCCACGACGACTTGTCGGCAAACTCGTGATGAAATCCATAGAAATGTCTTCCCACTTCCACTGAATAGGAAGAGGTTTCAGATACCCGCCGCCGCCGATGTTCAATCTTAACTTGTTGATGTGTTAAGCATCTCGAAACAAATTCTGCGACTTCTCGCTTCATATTACTCCACCAAGAATTTTGTCTCAAGTCCTTGTACATCTTGGTGGACCGGATGAACAGAATAAGGGGTAGCATGAGCTTCCTTCAAAATCGAAGTTTTTCAACTCGTCATTTGCCTACGCACAACCGATTCTTAAATCTCAAAAGTCCATCCTCGTGGACCATGAATCCAGGATTTCTGAGTCACATCCTCACGGATGCGCAACAATGAAGGGTCTCGAACTCGATTCTCTCGGATTGCCTCCTCGAGTGACGATGAAATCTCTAACATACAAAGTTGTCCCCGAACTCGCCGGGCTGCACTCGATCTCGGGTCTAAGGAATTCTGTTGAAGCTCCTTCGAATCAAGTAGACGAGCAAGCATCCGCTTCCCGAACGGACTTGCGACTCAAGGCGCGGCGATAACGTTCGCCTTGCCCGGTGGTAGAGGATCTCGATATCATAATCTTTGATTAATTCCACCCACTGCCTTCGACGCATATTTAACTCCTTCTGAGTAAATATATACTTTAAACTCTTATGATCAGTGAATATCTGACAGGTGACGCCATAAAGGTAATGACGCCAAATCTTCAAAGCGAACACCACGGCTACTAGCTCCAGGTCGTGGGTCGGATAATTAACCTCGTAAGGTCTCAATTGCCGTGAAGCATAGGCAATAACCTTTCCATTCTGCATGAGCACACATCCGAGACCCTGTCCGGACGCATCACTATAAACCACAAATCCTCCGTCCCTCGCGGCAAGGAAAGTACAGTGCTGACATTAACCGGCTCTTGAGTTCCTCAAAACTCACGACACGCGTCGGACCACGTGTATTTCTTATCCTTTCGCAAAAGGTTCGTCAGTGGTTGAGCAATTTTGGAAAATCCTTCCACAAATCGCCGATAATAACCCGCTAACCCGAGGAAACTCCGGATTTCCTTAACATTCTTCGGAGGTAACCAGTCTCGGATAGCCTCCGTCTTCTGAGGGTCGACACGAACTCCGTCTGACGAAATTACATGTCCGATAAAAGTCACTTCGGACATCCAGAACTCGCACTTGGAAAACTTTCCAAAAAGTTGCTCTCGTCTCAACACGTCGAGAACCTGATGAAGATGAACCTCGTGATCCTCTCGGCTACGAGAATAAATCAAAATATCGTCGATGAAGACAACAACAAACTGATCCAAAAAGTCGATGAAAACCCGATTCATCAATTCCATGAATACTGCAGGTGCATTAGTTAGCCCGAACGGCATAACTACAAACTCATAATGACCATAGCGTGTTCGTAACGCCGTCCTCGCGATATCCGACTCTCGAATCCGCAACTGGTGATATCCAGATCTTAAGTCGATCTTGGAAAATACTGAAGCTCCCTGAAGTTGATCTAAAAGATCATCAATACGGGGTAAGGGATACTTATTCTTGATTGTCACTCTGTTCAACTCCCGATAATCGATACACAAACGAAATGAACCATCCTTCTTCTTGACAAACAACACGGGTGCTCCTCAAGTTGGTTCTTTAATTCCTGCATTTCGGTCGGGGCCATCCGGTACGGTGCCTTTGATATCGGAGACGTACCAGGCTCCAACTCAATCGTGAATTCCACATCTCTCTGTGGAGGCAAACCAGGTAACTCGTCTGGAAAAACGTCGGCATACTCCCTCACTACCGGAATATCCGTCAACAATACTGATGATTTCTCGGTTTTGGTCATATAGCACCAATAACCAACACATCCCTGACTGAGTAATCGTACTGCTTTCATCAAATTAATGACCTTACCCGAACAGCCGGGATTACCTCCCTGAAACACACATTCCACCCCATCGTCTGAAATGATAGTGATCATACGCTTACGGACACTAATGATGGCATCATGACGATCCATCCAATCAATACCCAAGATGACGTCGTCCCTCGGAAAATCTACTACGATTAGGTCCACCGCCATACACGACCATGAAACTCAATCGGACAATTCAATCTCACGACACGATAATTTGTCTACCATCGTGTAGGCCAATGACGTAAGGCTCACAACTAGTAGCACTACTGCACGTAGTCTACTCAAACATGACTCGAAATGAATGAATGCGATGCACCGATCAAAAAGGGTACACACAAAGTTGAGATAGAATATCGAGTGTACCGAGATCATTCGGGCCTCGGGATCATCGGTCTTCTTCATCTCATAAACCGGGGCTTGCTAGTCCTGCAGACCGACGCCTCGTCGATGGCTAAAAGCTCCACCTCTAGTCGCTCTGCTGCTTTAAATGACGCCGATTGAGTGGCTCGATTCTCAACCGACCGCTTAGGGGCCTGAGATGACGTCTGAGTAGGTTTGGAGTCCCTACGGCAAAAACGGGCCTTATGCCCAGGAATCCCACAATTATGACACGTAATAGTCTGTCGAGGACACTTGGTACTGAGGTGACCAAGCTCCCCACAGTTAAAACAGGTGATGGCCGAACTGGCCGCTCGAGACTGAGATTCCGCGGGTTTAGACGACACGGGAGGTCGTTCAGAAAAAGCAGAACCCGCACGGGGTTTCTTGAAAGTTGTCTGGCCGCCTTCAGACTGATTACGATTCTTTGATTTCTTGCTAGCAGACGAAGGTTGCTGCTTAGAAATCTCTTTAGCAGTAAGCTCATAGGTGAGAGCTTTCTCGATGAATTCGGCCAACGAGGTGCAATTATGATTAAGCAACTGAAGTCTCATACGGGGTTTCAGCCTCTTGCTGAAATACTTGATCTTATCCGCCTCTAAATGAATGATGGATGAGGCGAAAGGGAGAAGTTCCTGAAATTTCTCGGCAATGGCGAGAACATCCTCGTCTGTTGAGGGTTCGGGGGTGAGCAATTCTGATAGCTTGGCCTCTCTGAGTGGGGCCGGATAATACCTCTCCATCATGAGAGTCTTGAACTGATCCCAAGTACAAGATCCTTCGGTGGGCTTCAGCGATAACCACCAAGAATGTGCGCTCTTACCCAGGTAGTAAGCCGCAACAGAAACTTTGTGTCCCTCGTGACACTCTACCATAGCAAACAACTTCTCGAAATGCTCGAGCCAATGAATGATATCTGCCGGCTCAGACGAGCCCTCAAAAGTAGGTGGCCTCTGACGAGAGATATCGCCGATGATATTACTCACATTCCTCTCTTGCCTCTGAGGTGGCGGCGGAGGAGCCTGCTGATTCTGATTGACGGAGTTATGCATCGACTCCATCAACTGAGCCATCTGAGTCATTTGGGCCATCATGCCCTGCATAAATGCGAGTGGGTCAACCCGGACACCCTCTGACCGAGCCGTGTCCCGGTACGACTCCCGATAATGAATGATCGCGCCTGTGTGAATGAGTGGCGCTGGCCGCCGATGAATGAGGATTATTGCTCGCGTTTGCACGTGTATTCACACGAGCTCTCGGATTCGCCCGCTCCACGGCCTCGTCCTCCACGCCCTCTCGCCACTCTTTCCATATCAAGTGGAAAGTCATATGATGATTATATATCTCGCATGAGTATCACATTATGATTATATTATGAAATGATGAAAATGAGCATACGCGCTCAAATACAGCGATTACATGAATGATTAATTGACGTGACATGATTATCCGATGAAGTTACTGCAATGATTATCTTGAATGAGTTAACAAGATTAATGATTTGATCTTCCTGATCAACAGCTGAATAATGAAATGAATTGAGTGATTAATGAGTTAACCTGACCGTCCTGGTCAAAGTGACAATGATGATTGAGGATTGTTAACTGATGAATTATGAATGAATGATTAATGCCAGAAATTATACCATGGCATCAGAAATCTTACAGTTCTTGGTCTGATTGGCTCGGCATTTGCACAGGTCACACGTGACGCGAAAGTCCAATGATACTAGTCCGATGACGATGATTTCAAACGAGACATGACTTGGAGGGTAGTATTCAAAACCACGCTCCGATACCAACTCTGTAACACCCCAAACTAGGCGGATAATACGCTGCCGGACCCCGATCGGGACCCACTGTGCGAATGAAAAGGATGAATTACACAGGTAAATGTAGTACCGAACCACATTATAACGTCAATTACTCCGAGTAGGAGTTTCATACAACACACCTGGATAATATAGAATACGTGTGTATCTTATGTGACGATAAAATACACGACATCGAATGAAATGAGTATTCGAACGGAATGTCTGCAGGAATAAATAAAGAAGACATGAATGATCAATACATGACCGAAAGGACTGGGCCCCTTCTAGTATCACCGACTCTCGTCAACGTGCTCTCCCGCGCTTTGCCTTGCCATGACTAAAACAATATCCCCAAACGGGTCGGCTTATACGTAACAACAATCCTCAAGAGTTGAAAATACACAATCATGAATTAATCAAGTTATGAATTATTTTAATTATGAATTACGCAAGAGGAGTATCATAGTACGCCCGTAATGTTCTCGTGCAAGTGTACAAGACGAATGACCGACACACCCGCCCTGTACCTAATTAGTCTCACGGAGGTAAGCGTCAGGTGTGCACGGTCCGATGTATCGGTGAACCCGATACATGACCATCGTGTGCCCGACTAAAAATTCCACACAGCCACACCCGGCCACGCAATATGAACCCGGAAGGTCACATGAACGAGAATGACCATGATGAATATTAACGAATAATAATTAGACAAGGCCAAGGTGACTCACCGATATGAAAGTAATATTGACGTGATTGATAACCCAATGAAATGATTTGGAACCGTCGTTCCTCGTGAATGAAATGATTATTCGACAATTACAAGTCTCAATATGATTAATACAATGATGAATGAGTTATGATTATGAATGATCAACAACAAAAGGAATGAATATCCTTTTAACCGAGTAAGAATCAACTTACACAACAACGATGAAGAATGTCCGTCCACGAACAACGTCCTAACCAAGATACCGGTTGCTCGAACAACCTTAATTCAATACAATTACCAACAATCCGATCAATAACGAATTAAACACGGATATAACGAACTCGAAATGTCGATACGAATAAACCAAGTTCATTGAGGCATTAAATCAAACACGTTGCGGTCAAACTCCGATTGTTTACAATCAAACCTCAACAATACCAACTTCAAATCCCCAAGAAGTGTTTCAAATCAACAAAACATCTCCAATACGATCAATAGTCCGTTATGAGTATCCAAAAACGTGATTATAACAACAATTAATCGAAAATCCCCAAATCCAACTCGATATTCAAAGTGTTCTTGAATAATCCCTCAATAATCCAATGAATCCTTATACAAACTCATAATCATATACATATCCCTTCATATAACATGATTATAACGTCCAAAACATCATATCTCAACACAAAATCGAAATCCAAGGTGTTGAAGAAATTACCTCTCGAAGATCCAACCACTTCGATCCGATGAACACGAGTTATAACGAGTATCCAAGCTTCCAAAAGGAATGAAGATGATGAAGATTACACACTCAAGTGATTGATGATGATAAAATCTCTCTCTCAACCCTCTCTCGGATGAAGAAGGAAAATGAAAAAGTGAGGAGAAATGACTGCCAACTCCTTAAATATCGCCGGTTACGGCCAGAACTCGCTCTTCTTACGGCCGTAACTTTCCAAGTCAACGGCATTATGGCCGTGAATCGCCAACTCAGACGGCCGTAACTCGGCTTCGTCCGAAAGCTCGCCGACAGACTTACGGCCAGAACCGCCTCGAGTTACGGCGTAACTCCGCCTTCGTCAAAAACATCCGCCGACACCCTTACGGCCGTAACTCGGATGATACGCCGTATCCGCCAAACTTACGGGCGTAAGCCTTCTTCGCCGAAAACGACTGTGCACCTTGCTCGACGCTGCACGGCCAGAATCGCCAAGCCTTACGGCCGCATTTTCCTCGACTTACGGCCGTATGCCGCAACCCTTACGGTCGTAAGTCACCCCTTGGTCGACAACACCCAAAATTTACGAACACCACTTACGGCCGTATCTCACCTTCCTTATGGCCGTAACTCACCTTCGCCAAAATGTCTCAGCTGAGCTTTGACGCAGACGGCCAGAATCGCCAGCCTTTACGGCCGCATTCGCCAACTTACGGCCGTACCACAAGGCCTTACGGCCGTAAGTCCCTTTCGTCCAAATGGCCTGAAAACACGAACCCTTGTTACGGCCGTAACCCAAAGTCCTTACGGCCGTAACTCGATGCTGGCCAAGTTGAAAAATCCGATAACTCCGATTCCTCGCTACGACTGATGAATGATCCTACATAACATACGAATGTGAAAATGAACAAGTCTAACACAAGCCACAGATGATGCTCCCAGTATACGACTACCAAACACGATGAAAATAATAATACTCCTGTCGATCTCTAAACGGAGATGACATGCCGATCGGTAACTGATATACGATTACAACATGCCAACAGTGAACACAATTGAATGAATCAAGAATGATGAGTGATTATTAACGAGTGAGAATTACTGAGTGACAATTACAAACTGATAATTACTGAATGAAAATGAATGAATTACAACCGGGTATTACACCTTCACTCGATGCTGATAGTACCCCGATTTCAAGTCGATCTTCGAGAATACCGCAACTCCCTGCAACTGATCAAACAAGTCATCAATCCTCGGCAAGGGATACTTGTTCTTGATGGTCACCTTGTTTAGATCGCGATAGTCAATACACAAACGAAGTGAACCATCCTTCTTCCGCACAAATAGAACTGGTGCGCCCCAATGCGAAGCACTCGGTCGAATATACCCCGACTCAAGAAGATCACTCAACTACTTCTTCAACTCAGCCATATCTGAAGGTTCCATGCGATACGGTGCCTTCGAAAATGAAGCCGCACCCGGCTCTAGCTCGATAGCGAACTCTACCTCACGGTCCGGTGGCAATCCCGGTAACTCGTCAGGAAGGACGTCAGGAAACTCATTAACAACTGGAATCGATGAAAGCTCGACTCCACTACTCTCCGCCTTCAAGGCGTAGCACCAATAACCAGTACATCCCTTCCACAGGAGTCTCATCGCCTTCAAAGCGTTAATAACGAACTTATGGTTTCTCTTTCGCCCCGCGAAAGAGTGCTCGGTGCCGTCCTCTACTAGCATGGTGATGATTCTCGTGCGGTAGTTCATGATCGCACCATGCCGCTCGATCCAATCATCCCCGAGAATTAAATCCTCACCCTCAATACCCACAACAATAAGATCAGAGTGCCAAGCCTCTCGCAAATAACCACAGAATAATCTCGGATCTCCTGATCACCAACGATCATATCACCGCTAGGAAGTTTAACGATGAAAGGCTCACAAGGTGACAAACAATCAAGACCTAAACGGTGCACACATTCCAAAGATATGAATGAATGCGTAGCACCAGAATCGAAAAGCACACTGACAGGATGCGAATGAATGTGAACGGTACCTATGGCTACGGTGGCGGCTGGATCATCGGCCCTCCTCATCTCATAAACACGCGGGTGGGCGGAGCCGACACTGGAAGCTCCCCCTCTAGCGGGCTGACCCCGACCTCTCCCTCGACTAGCACTCGGCGCAGACTGAGAAGCAAACAACCCTTGATTCACACTTGGTTCCCTACGCGTTGGAATGGAAGTATGGGAACCAAGAATTCTCTCTCTCTCAGCACAAAAAGCAGCCTTGTGGCCCGGCTAGCCACATCGATTACATGTCAGCAAAGGGCTCGAACAATTATGACTGATGTGGCCTGGTCGGCCACAGTTAAAACACTTCACATCTTGAGAAGGATTACTGGTAGCCCCTCGGAAACCCCCAGTAGAACGGGCTAGACCACCGCCGGTGGAAATATTAGCAGGTTGAGATTTCTACTAACCTCCACCCTTGTATCCCGAAAAGCTTCTGGCGGACTTCTGCTTCTTGCTCTCACGAGCCGCCTCACTGGCCATCACGGACATATCATAAGCAAGGGCCCTACTCTGATAATCCTTCAAGGTGGTGCAGAGCCTAGACATATAGTCATGAATCGACAATTTCATTCGCCTGGAGAAGTAGAAAATCTTGTCGCTCTCCTCTCTACGAAACGGGGATATCTCGAGGCTGAGCATCAAAGAACGCATAGACTCGAGCCTGTTAGACCAGCCACGGGCAATATTCGGTCTCCATCAGGTCCTTGAATTCGTCCCATGAAGCAAAGCGGTCCCTGGGCTCAACGGCCTCCCACCAGTCAGTAGCATCCCCAGTGAGAAAGTACTGGGCAATAGGGACCTTGCGATCCTCGGGACAATTGGTGGTAATAAAGACTTTGAATATCTCCTTGATCCACCCCTCCCAGCCAATCGGGTCTGAATATCCCGAAAACTGAGGAGCATGCATCTTGATGACATCCTGAAGCCAACGATCTGCTCCGCCCCGAGCAGCATGGGCTGAAGTCGGGTTGTGAACCGCCTCAGCTATTGCCGCCATTTGGTTCACCATTTGTTGCATAACAGCCGCAACACCAAGGTCGGAGCCATCTTGAGTAGAAGCATGGATATGACGGTCACGGGTACTGCCGGCTCCAGAAGAATGCGATGTGGCCGCCTCGCCGACTGCCCCACGTCCCCGGCCGCATCCACCACCACAACCACGACCTCTTCCAGCATCCATACTAGTGTTGAATAATTAACAGAATCAATTCGATGGTAAGTACGGGAGGAAAAACAATCACAAATCAAGAATCGAAGGTGTGATACAAGGAAACAAGGAACAGAGTAAGGAAAAACTTACGGGCACTGGAAGTACCGAGATGCTGGCAGCGGTGTGACGATGTGCAAAACAAAACACAACTGGACCCAGATAACCGACAAGCCTAAGTATCCATAAACCTAGTTGCTCCGATACTATTTTCTGTAACAACCCCAAGATATTCAGGGTATATTATAGCGCCGTGGATCCCTACATGGGACCCACCAGGATAGGTGACCAAACACACTCATCGACTCGCGGATTTAACATAATAACACCTCATCATAAATACGCAAAAGAATAATAATCCACCCGGTTCAACCGGTGAAACAACATCACAACCAGCCGATGAAAATATAATAGACGACACAGTTCAATCTGAAACGATCAAAAGCTCCTAAGTACTCGAGTACTTCTATTAGTTTAAGTTGACAATCGCTCAAAAGACAGACAACAGTAAAACACTACTCATGCACAATCATCACGCACGGCCATCATCCTCGTACTGATCCAGCGGCCGCTCGTCCCGATGAACCTGACCTGAAATTCATAAAACGAATTTCCCCAAACGGGTCCCCAAAAGGGGTTAGCAATTATGCTAGTACAAGTAGGCCAAATGAACAACTTACATCTTACACATATAGTCAAGCATGCAATTCAGAAAACATCAGTTGAAACACACATTTCCAGAAACGCCATAATTCAAAACCCATTCGTAAAATGCACCATAATTGACCGCGGACCATCCCTCCGTGGACCCCTACCGAGACACCGTCGGATCTAACCGGTAGTGGTTAAAAGCAAGCTCGCAGACCCACCCCTCCGTGGACCCCTACCGAGACCCCATCGGATCTAAGCCGTAGTGACCATACACACGCACACACTCATGCAATACTACTATGTCAAGATTGTAAGTTCATAAGGGTACTTGCCTCGATCAATAGACGGTGACACGAACGAAAAGGAAGAATCAAACACGACCGCTAGGAGCCGGCGAAACTGAACCTAATGATTCTAAGAATACAATCACAACCATTTCTAAACAAAAACGGAAATGGAATACACCGAAAACCCACCTACGATTCATGTATATTCGTACAAGAACAACAACGAGGGTGGACCACAACCAAACCCCATCGATTACGCAAATACCACGAAATATACCATGAATCCATAGGGAAACCAAGAGTACCAACAAGATTAATCATATCCATCATGAATTAATCAACAACACGGAACAAATCGGACAATAAAATCGAAAACCCCCAATTTTCCCAAAAGTAAGGTTCTAGAAGATCTACCTTGATATTATAGGTAGAAGATGATTAAATGATAATAATCTGGTGTTAGAGACTCAAAATCTTGGATGGATGATGATACTCGCTCAATTCCAAGCTCCCAAATGCTCCAAATCGCCTAACTCTCGGAGAAGAAAAGAAGAGGAAGAGAAATGAGATGCCCCGGTCAACTCTCTGGTTTTTATAACCAGAGAGTTATTAGTGTGCGCTAACATTTCAAGTTAGTGTGCGCTATTGGCCAACACCCCAGTCCAGAACCTATAGTTCTGGACCATTAGCATGCGATATCAATAAATAGCGTGCACTAACCGCCCCTCGATAGCGCGCACTATCGGGCCATAATGTGCGCTACCTCGACATCAGCCGAGTCCAACAATATTCTGCCTAGTACTGGACTGCCGGATTAGCGCGCGCTACCGGCCACTCTGCGCGCGCTAAGCCCAACAATAGCATGCGCTAGAACAACCTATTGGAATGTGCTAGAACAACTCTCCAGAGAGCAGAGGGCCGAAGCAGGCTACTGCCACTCTTGTGACCAAGTCACTAGCGCGCGCTACCAAACAAGCGTAGCGTGCGCTACCAAGGAAACTAGCGCGTGCTAATTAACATCCATAGCGTGCGATAGGAGATGTTAAAAAATGGAAATTTCCACCAACCGAATTCTTAAACTAATTCATATGGATTTAATAGGACCATCCCGTCATGTTGGTTTAAGTGGAAAACTCTATACTTTAGTCATTGTTGATGATTTTTCCAGATTCACATGGGTGAATTTTTTAACAAATAAAAGTGATGCATTTAGAGAATTTGTTAGGTGGTGCAAATTAACATAGAAAGAAAAGAATTTGTCAATTATCACCATTAGAACTGATTATGGTGGAGAAACCGATTCAAATAACTTTGAAAATGGTCTGACAAATATGGCATTGGACATAATTTTTCGACACTCCGGACACCTCAACCAAATGGATTTGTCGAGAGGAAAAATCGAACCTTGGAAGAAATGAGTCATTAAATGCTTAGTGAATATGAGCTTCCAAAATATTTTTGGGCTGAAACTGTCAACAACGCCTGTTCGGAATACATTTAGGATTTTGACGATGTCATCCATGTATTCTAATGTTTGATTCAAATGTAATGTTCTAAGTACTTGGCATTGTACCAAATGAGTATGCCTTTTTAAATTTATACTAAGGATTGATCAAACATGTTAAGTCCGTTCAGCTGAGTATCGGTAAAGTCAGAATATCAGCCGAGATCAGAATATTAGCTGAGTATCGCATATCAGTTGAGTATCGAATATAAACTGAGTATCGCATATCAGCCAAGTATCACATATTGTAATATCCGGTTGTGATTTTTTTCCATTTTTCCATTATATTAATTGAATGATCCGAATATCGTCGTATCGTAATCACTCTTAGTATTAATGATTGCAATGTTGTGATACTAAATCGAATTAATAATAATATTCATTGTTCGCACTTAGATGATTAATAAATAGTATAATAGAGGATTTTACTTTTCTTTTTGGCTAACTATTTTGGTGCTTAGCGTACGCTACATTGTAATATTAACATACGATATATGTATGATGTTACGTATGTAAGACCCTACGGTTAGCATACGTAATATGGCTTATTCGACAGCATCTCACTTTTCAGCGGGTGGGACCAGGCGTGAGCGGGGGTTGGTGATCCGATTGTGACAGCATAGTCAACGGCTATTACGTATGTAATCTAAGTGTTAGCATACGTAATATGCGTGAGCTTTACGTACGATATTTGGGTAACGTACGTAATAGTACATGTGTTTTGAGGCAGCACCCTCTGGGGGCTCGTTGCGTACGTAACATCGGAACGATTACGTACGTAATGCACGTAACATATGCTATGAATTGGCGATAGCGTACGTAATGATAAACACGGATTATAAACACATGGTTTGTCTTTCATTTTTGCACGAACCAAACTCAACCTCTACCTCTGAGAATCGATCCCTTGCCTTGCTAAACCAATTTTTGCCCCTCCCATCTTGTGTTGGAGCTCTGTCACTTAGATTGAAGCTTGGTGATTAGAAGTTTGGAGTGTGTTCTTGGAGTTTTGGTGTTATTCTTCATTTTCTTGAGGTTGGTTATCTATGTAATATCCGGCAGTAATTTTTTATCTACTGTTGTATAATTCGGATAATTTGAGTATCATTGTAATCATGTTACATTTAGTTTAATGTTTATTGATGCCGGGATATATCAAAAAAGAGTTTATTATAAGTGTCATTCACATTGTGGTTGATTGCTTGACGTTGTGTAGATTGTTACATTTTTGGGGCTAGGTTTTCTGCATTTAACGTACGCTAATACATTGGCTTTATGTACGTAATGAAGTACTGGTTACGTACGTAATGCTTAAAATCTTATCCGATCTCAACTTTCGGCATGGGGGGCCAGGCAAGATCCGAATAATTGGCCCTTTCGAGGAAGCCAAGTTAACGTACATTACGTATGTAATGCTGAGGCTATAACGTATGTAATGAGGTTGGTGTTTTGAGGCAGTAGCCTCTGGAGGCATATTACATACGTAACAACTTATGTGTAGCGTATGTAAAGTGATTAACGTATGTTAGATACATTCTATAACGTACGTAACAGATTGTGCAGTTTATAAAAAGACAGCTTGTGTCTTTCATTTGCAAGATCCAACTTTGATTTTCCCTTCAAGTTTCCATCCCTCTGCTTCCCTAGACCGATTCTGCACCCTTCCATCTTATCTTGGAGCTTACATCTTTGATTGAATCATATTGTTTGGAAGCTTGGAGTGTGTTCTTGATAGTCTTGGTGTTATTCTTCTTTTCTTGAGGTTAGTCATCTTAAACTCTTGCTGATTCCATGCTTTTGATGATGTTAGTTAAGAGTATTTCTTATAATGTTCAGTTAAGCCGGTATAACCTAATTATTAGTGAACATTTGATCAAACTAAAGTGAAGAACATGACAATATCGTTAGTATCAATTCTTGAATGTTTGAAAGGTTGAAAGATAACTAGTTATGGTTGTTTATGTTTAGAACCTGATATTGAACATGATAATCGGAACTTATAAGATTAGAATTCTCTTGATGCTTAGAGATTTTAGAATCTAATCATGTCTTGAAGAAGAGGTTTAGTTAATCCTTGAGGAATGCTAATGAACTATGTAAATCCACTCATGCTTTGATACATTTATGCTGAGCTTGATAAATTGATGATGTGGGATGTCTAAAGCGTTATGTACGAAGGTTGGTGATATTCTGAAAATATTTATTACAAGTTATGGCAATACTAACATATTAAAGTGTTAATTGGAGTTGTTTAAATAAACTTGCTCATAATGATAACAAGAGTATTAGAAGGACATTTTAGCGGATAATCTGATTGTTAAAAATGAATTAGATGCATAGAGATACATTAATAGCCGATAGAACGTTCTTTGGGATAGAATAAATTATTCGGGAAGGTTTCGGGTAACGCTTCATATGGCTTGATATTAATATTGTGTGAATGAATTGTTGAATGAATTACGTTGCATTCAAGGTTGCTTTCGAGTGAGTACTTAGTCGAGGATACCGTCCGTTCGATCATTTGGAGAAGGACTATCTTGCTTGGTTATAATGATGATTGAATTCTTGTGAACGTTATACGTTTCGTGTATATGAAATGCTTATGAATCTGTGATTCATAATGTGATATTATTCTTGATGATATTTCCGTTTTCATTGTGGTATTGCACTTCCAAGTTCATCACCTTTGAATCGTTCATCTCGTTGATCCTTATTGTCACTTCGGTGTATTTCTTGATCCTTACTTGGATACATAATTTATTGAATTCGTTGTCATGTTGTATCGTGATACATCTGGAATCATATCTGTGTGCCGATTGGTTATTGTGTAGGATTTTTCGCCAGGCACATATGGTCATACGTTGATGTTTCCGTATTAGATGTGCACATGAAACGTAGTTCGTGAGGCTAATTAGGTACATTGTCACACATAGATTCTGGATTCCGTATACGGGGTGGACATGTGCACGGACACATTCACGGATCGGGCGTACTGTGATGTCTATCTTGAGCCATGTTGATTGGTCGTTCATAGTCCATGTATGATTGGATATGTTCGACGGTTTGTGACTGATTGTTCATACGCCCGAGGGGTATGTTTAATAGTCGGGATGTTTCCTTGAAATCTAGTATATGTGAATTGTATAATTGTTGGCCACTAAGTATACAGAATACAACTTCGAAAGTGTTTAAGCAACAAGCTATACGATTTTCAAGTTAAAGTGCATAGCGGAAGTCTTGTAATAGTAAGTTGCTGTAAATACAGCAACTAGGTATGAAGTGTATACTTAAAATAATCACAGTTATTAAAAAAGTAAATATAGAAGGTAAATAACACAGTAATTAAAGTGGTTCGAGGTAAACCCCTCTACGTCCACTGGTCCTCCACACAGGAGTAAAAAATTTATTATAAATACTGCGTACACAACTACGTATATATAATCAAACCTATCAATGTATCGTTCACACAGATTGATACAAAGATCATAGTTTTCAAACGTTCACACAGATTGGTTAAGGCTAACACTTGACTGGCTTCTTCACACACAGTTCTGAAGCTTCGTCTCTACAATGCAGATCCGTCACACACAGTTCAGGAAAAGCAAGGCTTTCTCAGTCCACACAGGGCTGATGGTTTTCTTCAATGTAAGAACGTTGTTTGAACAACAACTTGACTTTCTTGAGCTTGAACTGATGATGTGTTGTTCAAGGGATGAGCACTTGTGTATTTCTTCTCTTAGGATAGACTGAATGCCTGAAGAAATATTACTGCTCTCGATATACTGTTCGTTAGAGGATCTTGATGAAACTTAGTATATCTTAGTTTGAATACTTCTGAAAGCTCGAGTATAGTTCTTCATTCGTAAATGTTCAAGTATTCTCTTGGTATCATCGAGAAAGATCCATTGAGCAAAAGTCCGTTCCAACGGGATGATTAAGAATCCGTTATGACATTAAATGAGCTAATAAGTACAAAATGAACCTAATTCGTGTAGATTTGCTGAAGAAGGGGTGACTTCCTATTCTTATGTTATGACATGGTTTCGTTAGCAGTTTAAGGTACGAATATTCTACCCTTTCTCAGTAAGGGTTCTGATTCTATGTACTATTGTTATTGTTTGTTTCGTTTCGTATGGATATTCTGACCTTTCTCTTAAGATTTATCATGACTCTTACACACTTTTGATCTTTAGATATTTTGATTATGAACCTTTGCTATGAACCTTTGAACCATTTGATATGAACTCTTTGATTTGAGCCTTTGCTATGAACCTTTGATTATGAACCTTTAGTTGTGGACCTTTGATTGTGATATCCTGATGACTTAGACATTTGCCAAACATTTGACCTTGCCTTTGATCCTTCAGTTTGATATCCGAGCCATTATACTAGGCATGGGGGTTCCATGTCCGTGTCATTGATGCACCAATGGCATGATTCCAGGGTGGTCAAGTCATGTGCCATCCCGTCCCTTTTGTTTGTTGAAGATATGGCCACTAATACTTTTGCAGGGGCGTATGGATGCATCCTAGATTTGTTTTGTATCTATATCTGTATCTGATATGTTTGGTGATTGATGTTGTGTGCAATACACGTCCTTCACATTTTGGGAGCTAGCTACTCCATGGTTACTATGATATGATATGGTTTGTTTGGCTGGGCTCGTGGTGGATTACTGACTTTCTTTACCTTACTCTATACCTTTGTTATACCTTATGCTTGCCCCAATGCACTATATCCTGTTATCCTTTGATTCTTCATATTCTTGATTCAGTTGACTCACGAGATTTGTTCAGTTGACCGTGAATCCCTTATTCATTTGACAGATGACATTCTTTTCAGTAGGAGCTTATTTATTCTTTTCTTTTTCTTATATACGTATTGGTTATTCATTTGTTTATATATCTGTTCACTGAGCTTTTTAAGCTTAGCCGCATTTCTTTTCCTGCGGCAGGTTTTATATTGGAAGCTGGGTTGAGTGAAGAGTGCATAGGAGCTCTTAGTGGACTACCCTGAGGATTAGAAGCCCATTTGCATCTCGATTAGACTTGGATTGGATTTACTTTGGGATTTGTATTACATATTGTATAGAGTTATCATTTCTTTTGTTCTCTTAGAATACATTTGTAAATATTATGTTTAGAAGTCTTCCGCTTGCGTTTTATGTTCTGATTTGGCACCATAATGTGATACTTATACCCTTGTCGGGTTGCGGTGTTACAACTGGCTCCTCCGGCACTACAAGACCGAGCTCGCCTCGGCACTATGAATGACCGGATCCTCCGGCACAATAAGACCGATCTCGTCTCGGCACTATGAATGACCGGCTCCTATAAATGACCGTCTTCTCCGGCACTATAAGACCGAGCTAGCCTCGACACTATGAATGACCGGCTCCTTCAGCACAATAAGACCGAGCTCGCCTTGTCACTATGAATGACTGGCTCCTCCGGCACAATAAGACCGAGCTCGCCTCGGCACTATAAGACCGATCTCACCTCGGCAATATGAAGGACCGAGCTCGCCTCGACACCATCCGTTAAGGACATCGAAACAACAACGGCCGAACCAACCTGGCCTGAACATCAAAAAGAAAACAACTAAACAGGTACTATAAAGGACTCTTATTCATTCGAAAAATATTTTCTACAAAAACATCCAGGAAAAGCTAAGGGAAAGGAAAGGCTGAGGAGGCACGCAGGCCATATACAAGATAAAGGCTAAAACCACTCGGTTCCACCACTCTGGCCAGCCGCCTGAAACGATTGCCCCTCAACCTCACCGGTGAGGGCCGCATCCGCGCACCTTGCAGCCTCGTCGGCCTCCTCCAGCTTGTCGGCATCCATCGGCTCCACCTGAAGGTCGAATGCCCGACCCACGATATAGGCGCAGACTTCCTCAACCGTCTTCCCCTCCTTCATGAGATCCAACATATCATAATAGGTGGAGACGTAATTCAACTTGAGAAGCTCTTCGTACTAGACCGTCTTCTTGAAAGCAGCTGTCCCGTGAGCCAGACCCTTGGCATAACCCGCAGCTTTGCAAGTACCGACCTGCTCGGTCATGCGTTCAATATAGGTGCTTGTCTCCCTCAGATAGGCCTTATGCGCTGATAGGATATCCTTGCACTACTTATGCATGGACTCCGCCGCCTCAGTCATCTCGTGAGCTCTTTCCCTCCATATGTCGGCTCACTGGCACGACTCTCTAGGATCTCCATTTCCTCTTTCATGGAGGTTATCTTCTCCTCCAGGGACTTGATCATCGAAGGGCAGAGATGATGCTCCTCTCGAAGGGTTTGAAGCTCGGCCGCCACCTTTTTATGCTTCTCCACCAGAGCCTGTAACTCCCCAGCAACCTTCACATAGGTTCCCAGTGCACGACCGAGCTGAGCGTTTCCAAACCGGATTTGCTCGGTGGGATCCATATCATTTGTGACCAGCTCCATCTTCAGCGTCCATCCGCGAATAAGAACATGGCTCTACTCAGCCAAATCCGGCGAGACCCGACCAACCATCTCAGCGGTAGGAGTGGCTGCCCGAACATAGTTCAAAAACCAGCGCGGCCTCCTCCCCCGCATCTCAGCATAGGGATCCTCCCGGTTCTTGTTTACCGCAAGGTAATGCCCCTTCAAATCCACGACGGCCTCCGCCCGGCCAGTACGAACAGGGCTCGGAAAGGTAGGCAGCTCAGTCACAGACTCAGCCTCCGCCTTATTAACACTGGTCTCAGGGTCGGTGCCTTCCCTCTTTTGCTTAGTCCCCGCACGCTTTCTCCGCTCGACGGCTTCAGTAGCCAATCTTTCCACCCGCTGCGTCGGAGTTTCCCTCCTCCCTGACGCAGCCTTGATCCGGGTAACTGGAAAAATGAGGGGATTAAAAAAAAAGGTACCTGAATCTAGGCGTGTACAAACCAGTTTTTTTCCCAAACTGGTTCGGGTTTGAAAACTGGACCGGTTTTTGGTCAAAGTTTGAAAACCAGTTTCTTGACCAAACCGGTTCGGTTCGGTTCAGTTTTTATGTGTGTAAAAACTCAAACCTATACTAACTGGTTTGAGCCGCGTTGAGACCGGTTCGGTCATGAAAAAATGGTTATAACCGGTTTTTCAAAAAAAAAAAACTTAAGAAAGTGATATCTTCTTATTAAATAAACCCATTATACATTAAATATAAACTTTTATTAAATAAACTCATTACAACATAAACTTTTATTCAAACATTTAAATTTTAAAACATAAACTTTTATTCATCGAGAGTGATATCTTCTTCGGAGCTAGCCTCGCACGAAGCTTCATCGAGAGCAATTTCTTCATCGGAGAGTGAGATTGCAAAACCTTCTTCCACCTCGATATCGTGTATTTCTTGTTCAATGTCTAGTTCGCCTTCAAGACTTTGAGTGTGTTGTATACGCTCGGATGCGTCCAAGTGATCCTTCAAGCAAATACACATCTCCAATGATGCCGGTGTGAGTCTTGTTCTTCGTATAGATAATACCCTGCCACTAAGAGAAAAAGCGGATTCCGAAGCTACCGTAGAAGCTTGGACGGTTAGTAAATCTCGGGCCATGGCGGTTAGAACCGGAAATTGAGTTTCCCTTCATTTCCACCAAGCCAAAATATCAAAATTTGCGAATTCATGGGGTCCCGTAGTCGCCTAATTTTGAACACATTAAATAAATTTGATTAAGTACCAAATGATTTGTGGGATAATAAAAACCCGATAATAAAGTTGTTGCGTACCAAAAACGGTCATATTTTGAAAAAAACGACTAGTTAACGGTCACAAGGGAAAAACCGGTTTCTAACCGGTTTTTCCAAACCAATTTCACAAACTGGTTCCCAAAAAACCCGACCCGGACCGGTTTTCAACGGTACACCCGGAAACCGGTTATGAACCGGCGGTTTGGATTAAAACCGAACCGGTATTGGTCAAAAACCGGTTTTGACCGATTTCGGTTTCGTTTTTTTTCGGTTTCAGTTTCAGTTTTGGTTTTTTTGCCCACCTCTACCTGAATCAGGCATATTCGGGTCGGTAGATTGAAGAACGACAGCCCAGAGATTCTCCTCGATGGTAAATAGGTGCGACTTCCTCTACTCGAGGGAAAGCCTTAAAAGTGTTACTATCCGGTCGTCAAACTCCGAAGATGTCTCCTATGCCGGAATATGATCTGCAGAGGAAACAAATGATGAGCGTTAGACAAAATCTGAACAAAATAAAATACTTATACTTACGCATTTTGGAAATAAAATGCTAGGGGGCCCGGAGCCGCCCGTCCAAAACACCGTCGCGAGTACCAAGGACGCGTGGGTGGCCCCATCAAATCAAATCCTGTCACGCATCCCCCATTATAAACAAGCAAGCAATATAGACCGGCATCAAAGTTCAACTCGGCTCTATCTCAGAATAATAAAATCAATAAAATCCAGCTATCTTTTTCATTCAGCTTTTTATTATTTTCTACGTGGCTTCGATCCATCTAGTCCAGGTCAGCACACGTGTCGTTGGTCAAATCAATTATCAACACAGGCCAAACCAATCGGTTCTGACGATTCTGCCCGGCACCAGGTCTTTAACGGTTCTGTCTGGTCCAGTCATAACAGGACCTGGGAGTAAATTTGATATGTACTTGGTCGGTCCTCTCTATTATTCTGCTCGGCCAGTTTACCCGGAAATCGGTTCTTTTGTCCTTAATCAGAATGGTTGAGATGGCGGGGAACACATATGTGGATGCCAAGGCGGATGGGCTATCAACAGCATGGTCCATTGAATATTCAAAAAACAATATTTTTTTCATAGTAAAAAATATATTTGATATTATATATTATTACATATTTTAAATATATCATAAATCAATAAAAAATAACGTGGTGGACTAGATTGAACTGGTTACAGGATGGATCATGGATCGGATTGGGTTATGGGCGGAAATGGGTTGGATTTTTAATGGGATGAACTGTGCCGAGTTCGGTTTGAAAAACTCCAAATCAGGACTCACCTACCAGAATAGTGGGCTGTGCCAAATCAGGCAGGCCCATGGAGCATCAAATCATGGGCCGAATCAGAACGAGCTGGACAAACCTGGCCACCTCTGACTTATAGAGCTGAAAATCAAATTAAGCCACTCGATATTCGATTTGAACTCAATCAGTAAAAATTTCATTTGGGATCAGTTCAATAACATAATGAACCAAGGTTAAACACAAATTTTTGTTCGATAAAATATAAAGATCGTCTCGAGCTCGACTCGATTTGAATAAGAATTATAAAATGCATATAAAACATATAACTACACGAACGCAATTCGTGTTTGGCTGGACTTAAGTTTGTTCGAGCTCGGATCGATTACTAATCAAATCAAGCTCAAATATACCCATTTAAAATTGATAAAATTTCAAAGAAATTTAAACAAGTATATGTTTAGTTCGTTTACATTAATTTATACCCCTATTGAGAAAAGAAAGCACTAACACTATGTTTATCAACAACCGCCCAAATCACCCAACCATCAAACCACTTAAATATTTAATTAATTTCTCTTTCTTTTATATTATCAATATTCATCCCAATCCAATCACCTCTATTTTTAGTAGTTTATCAATGACCATTTCTACCATTCAACCACCCAACCACAACATTATATAAAATTATTTTTCCATTATTTTTAATTATAATAATTATTTTAATATTAAATTTAAATTAAATCATTAAAAAATTATATATACTAAAAAAGATAACAAACTAAAAAAAATGAAAATAAAAAATCAACACTAAGCAATCAGTTATGAACACCGAATTTTTGCCATATATGCTCGATCAAGTCATGTAACAGAGCACTGGGAGTTTCTCTATTATGAAATTATGACCTGGTTTTCATATAGCTCGCTAGGCTTACAATCATATTCGTAGAGTATACGCAGGCCCGCCTTTCCTACGGGCAGGTTGTGCAACGTCCTAGGGCCTTATTAAAAAGAAAAAATAAAAGAAAATTGAGTTAAAAAATCCTACAGTCTCGGCCGTCTCTCTCTCTCTCTCTCTCTCTCTCTACATTTCCTTCACCCGCCGCTACTCTTCTTTTCTCCTCATTGACTGCTTTTATGTAACACCCCCAAAACTATCTGGGATACTACCGCGCCGTGGGCCCCTCGTCGGAACCCACAAGGCTAAAAATCATTTCCGCAATCCTTTCAAATACATCCAAAAGGCCGATGACGGTAATATATTTCAATTACTCAAATACTCTCCAAAAATCTATTTTTCAAATACCGCCATAAAAATCCCATTTAAAACTTCAAGGCCAAATTGCCAAAACTCGACAACTTCAAAATGTTCGTTAAACCACTGCATACATATACCAACAAAATAGTTTAGGGAATCGGTTTTACGAAATAAACCCAAGTTTGCAAAATACCAAAAGGCCATTTTAAACTTATACATACAACGGATATAAACATGGTAAAAAAAATACATTTGCAGCGGAACATAAGTAACAGTCAAAGTACACGATTCCCAAATACATGATATAGCCAGCATCATCCGGGATCCTCGTCTCTTCACGACTGTTGCTAACGAGATCACCAATGCCTGAAAAATAGGTCCCACGATGGGGTCAGCCATAATGCCCAACAAATAACCGCAATTATATAAACATTAATATTCACATGTTATGCATCATGAAAATGATAACCCCAAATATAATGTTACCACCTCTTGGTAATCCAACGGCAATTCGATTCTCGCCAATATATCGAATATTATCTCAACATTACATCACTACGGTACAATACTCAAATACTGATCCTTCCTCATACATGATCTCCATGTACAATTACTGTTGAAACGTACCTCGATCCAAAGTCCATACTCAAGCCATCAATAAAATAATCCAAAATACCTTATTATTTCAATGCCATTTTAGCCAAGTACCTTTGAAAAATATGTATTATATTCCAAACATTATGGACAGTCAAACATTGTGATATTCCGGACATATCACCAAGTTACAAAAATGCTTACGATTGTAACACCCCCAGAGCCATCCGGGAATATTACAGCGCCGTGGGCCCCGAAACGGAACCCACAAGGCTAAAAGATATTTTTACAAACATCTCAAATACGCCTAAGCGGCGATGACGGTAATATCTTTAAAAATATTCGAAGACTTTATAAAATCCATTTATCAAAAATCGTCGTAAAATCTCATTTGAAACTACAAGGCCCGAAATGCCAAAACTCAACAGTTTAAAAGCATACGTTAAGCCATCGCTTACACGCACCGACAAAATAGTTTAGAAAACGATTTTCCAAAATAAACCCAAGTTTTCAAAATACTAGCAACCCATTTTGAAACATACTCGCAGCGGATATAACAATTGACTAAGAAATAATATTGCAGTAGAAAATGACAATTAGTCAAAGTACTCAATTCAAAAACACACGCCATAACCAGTATCCTCCGGGAAGCTCATCTTTTCACGATCGCTACAAGCTTGATATCCCAAGAACCTAAAAACAAAGCCCACAACGGGGTCGGCCATAATACCCAACAATGATAACGATCGCATCGCGTCAATAATTACATATCAATGAAAATACCTATGTAATCTTAGCACTGCTTTCATGGCTTTGATCAATTTTCTTGAGCTTCCCTGTCTCCATCCTTTGAATAAATGTTCAGATCCGTCATCAGCAATGATAGAAATGACTCTCTTTCGGTAATTTAAAATAGCCCCATAACGGTTGAGCCAATCGTCTCCGAGAATTAGATCGTCACCATGGATGTCGACTACAATAAGATTTGATGGCCAATCTTTCCCTCCTATAGACATTGGAAAATCTCTTGTTTCTAGGGTTCCCACAATTCTCTCTCCGCTCGGTAATCCCACAACATAAGGCTCACAATTATACCAACACGAGATTTTCAAACGATTAACACAGTTCAATGATATGAAAGAATGCGTAGCTCCTGAATCGAATAAGACATTAACTGGTTGCAAAAGGATCTGAATTGTGCCTGATGCAACGGCGGTGTTTTGATCGTCTGACCTCCTCATCTCGTAAAGGCACGGAGGAACCCAGCACCGGACGTCTCTCTTTTCCCAACATTCTGCTGCTGGAATCCACTTTGTTGTGTCTGCTTCACACTTGCCTCTTTCGGAACCGGTGCAGGAGTGCGCGTACCAATAGATCTAGTCATATTTCCACAAAAAGTCGCACGATGGCCTTCCTGTCCGCACTCAAAATAGGTCACAGAAGGTGCGTAGCAATCACGCCGGACATGCCTTGATTTACCACAGTTATAACATTTCTTCACTGCGTCTGAAACTGTTGATGCTGTACGGAACTTCTTTCTACCTCGGGAAGGATGCGGAGGTCTCCTAGATGAATGAAATGAATACTGGCCCTTGCGGGGCCCACCACTCCTGTTCTCCGAGAAGTTGCCAGCCACTTTATGCTTCTTTGCCTCCGTCGATTTCTCCACCGCTGCCTCTTTCATGTCGTAGGCCAATGCTTTGTCCGGATACTGTCGCAAGGTAGCACATTCAAATCCGGACATATATTGCTGAATATCGGGTTTCATCCGCATGTCGAAATGGAAAATCCTTTCTGCCTCGGTCCTGACCAAGTCTCGCACACAAGTCAGCTGGTGATTAAAAGTCTTGATTATATCTGTCACAGATGCCTCCGAACTCTGTGGGGATAAAAACTCTCAGACTCTAGCCTCTCTAACGGGACGAGCACAATATTGTGCTTCCATCATTAATCTGAATTCCATCCAGTCAGCATTATGATCCTCAGGGCGAACAGTCTCCCACCAGTCGAAAGCTTCCCCGGTCAGAAAATACTGGGAGATAGGAAATTTTTGGTCATAGGGACAGTTGATCCCCGCAAATATCTTCTCTAATTCCTTCAGCCAGTGATCCTAAGTAGTCATCTAAGCAGAACCGTCAAATTTTGGCGGGTGCAATTTTACCACCTCCATAAGACACTTGTCTCCCCGATTATCCTCGTTGCGCTGCTGGCCCATCGCGGTCTGCATGCGGTCAACCACTTGAGAGAACTGAGTCATCTGAGCGACCACCTGCTGAAGCACCCCTGGCATGTTAGGGTTTGCGTTATCATTCGCTGATCCCTGTTGTCCTCCAGAATGGGAATCGGTTCGACTAGCCGATAATTCTGGAGTAGTCGCCGAATCCCCCTGTCTTGCATTACCATGTCTGCGTCCGCGTCCACGACCTCCCCTCAACATACTGTAAATACAAATACTCAATATCCAGGGAAAAATTTTCTAAAAGAAAGTCCGTCAATATTCACAAAATAGAAATTAAGTAAAACGGTAGTATAAGAGATTAGGAGACTTACAACCACGGTCCACATGACGACGCTGGTTGAGCAGTGATGTTACAAACGACCCATAAATCAAATAACGTAAATGGGTCCAACTAAACCCGACTGCCAATATATCCATGAATCTTAGCTCCGATACCATATTCTGTAACACCCGAGATATCGGAAAAATTACAGCGCCGTAAACCCTTTTTATAAGAGTTTACAAGGCTAATTAAAAAAATGTAGAAATAATATAACAGTATCATAAAAATTCAAAATACAAAACCAGTTCGAACATTTCAAATGAGTCCATTATTACAACCGTCTCAAAACATCAATAAGACACGCGTACTCGAGTACTGAAAGTAAACCAGAAAGACATGGTAACGACAATTAAAATCACTGAGCCCCTTCATCGTCATGTCAGTACTGTGGCTGTTTCCCCGCTCCTCGGCTACCTGAACATCAAAACAAATGTTCACCCCCGAAGGGGTTAGCAAAACGATGCTAGTACAAGTATCATAATACACAAATCGAATATACAACAACAATGCATAATAAAATACACAATACAGACTTCCGCTACCGGAATCCAACAATGCGAATCCACATGATTCTATCAACATAACAAAGGGTAATCCAATGATCCCGCACCCTCAGTATAGATCCGCAAGATGATCCCGTCGGACCAACGCATGGTGGAAAACCCATCCAACGATCCATCGCCCTTAGCATAGATCTCCATGATGATCCTGTCGGACCAACGCATAGTGGACATCCGATCCAGTGCCTTCAGCATAGATCACGTGATCTCACAGGATCAACACAATATACACGAACACAACTATGCATACACATATGCAAAAATCGATATGTCCATCCACATGAACATAAAATCAATCAATAACGATATAATGACAATTCAACTGGAATGACCTCATGTTCAACAACATGAATAACAATATGTATTATCAAAATCCTCAATATTAAACCAATATTCAAAATACGATACTTGCATTAGAAATGGCGATAAGGGTTGCTACTACGAAAAAGAAATCTTCAACCAGCTTGAAGAACTCTCACTCGATCAATCCACCAAAACCCGAACCTTCAACAAACAATAACATCGGTATAACTACCGTTTCCGGATAATCGTTTTAATCATCATAAGAACATCAAAAGGGCGTAATATCCCTAATCATACAAGCTTACTAATCTGCCCTATACCATTTCGGATTTGAATCAACATTAGGATACTAACCCTACAAAAGCTCATAGTATCCCATCTAAGATCAAATGCATCCTACGGTCGGATTCTTCAATATACCACAAGATAATTCTTTTTACAATGATTCTAATCATACTCTCATTAATCCAAAGCAGAAAGATATCGAAATTACCCCAAAGAACACCGTAAGAACTTATTTACTAGGTTCACTTGATTATCATCTTCTGCTTCAAGGAAATAATCCCAAGTTCAATCCATTAAATGTCCCAATACGCATTATTTCATCATGTAATACGTAAGAACTTGATAATTTCCATAAACTTGCCATAATCAGGTTCGTAGCCTCATGATACCATGTTTAGGAGTCCAAACACTACAAGGTTCGATTAATATTCTAAACAACGAAGAAGAGCCGAAACATAACCGAAATTATACTTCTAACAACATGATGTTCGACTATGCCTGAATATAACTGAATTGATAATCTCAAAACATGCTCAAAACATCCCTAAGAATACGTAATCCAGTTGGTGAAGAATCACCTACCTCAAAATGGTGAAGAACAAGGAGAAACTTGAAGAAACTCAACACCAAGAGCTTGAACACCAATCCCCAATGGTCTATGATCTTCAAACTCGAGCTAGGATGATGATATGAGAGGTATATGGTGAGGGATAATCTTCAGAGCATGAAAATCGGCCAAGGTAGAAGTTAGAAATGAAGGAGTTCTGTAAATAGAATTATAAGCCATTACGTACGTTACCAGAAGTCTATTATGTACGTAACCGTATTAGCGTACGCTATACTCGAACATTAACGTACGTTAGCGTCTGGCCAGAGCTCACTGGACTGTTTCTGGTATTGGCTTACGTACGTTAGCTTAAAGGTTTTACGTACGTAACAACTATAGCCTTAGCATACGTTAAAACTACCCCTTAGCGTACGTTAAGTCCGTTGACTTGCATAGCTGGAAAGCCGTCCAGGTTCATGCGAGTGATCTCCTCGCATCTTCGTCAGGCCCCACACGCCGACCCTTGTCTGATTCCTAGTTGACTATGTTTACGTACGTTAAGCTACACCTATAACGTACGTTATACTACAGTCGTAACGTACGTTATGGTCATCCTTTAGCGTACGTTAAGACGTGCAGGATTATGCATGCATGCATGGGAAAGGAATACAAAAACGTAGGGATACGAATGCGAGAAACTCAACATCGATTAATATGTCACAAAGTTGAATCTTACAAGATCGAATACAGGATAAATACACCTTAATTATCCGGTCATTACAATGATAAACTCCGACACGATCAACAAAGGATCAACAATATCCAAGAATACCCTCAACAAGGTAAACTCCAAACACGATCAATAAAGAATCAACAATAACCGAGAATACCATCAACAAGGTAAACTCCAAATGATCAACAATAATGGATCTCAAAGAAATAACTCTGACTATCGAACATACCTCTCGGGCGTATGAACAACCAGTCGCAAACTGTCGAACATATCCAATCATACATGGACTATGAATGACCAAAACAATATGGCTCAAAGATGGACGTCACAGTACGCCCGATCCAGAAATGTATCCGTGCACATGTCCACCCCGTATACGGAATCCAGGATATACGTGGGACATGTACCTAATTAGCCTCACGAACTACGTCTCGTGTGCACGGTTCAATGCGGAAACATCCACGTATAACCATAGTGTGCCCAGCTAAAAATCCTACACAATAACCAATCGGCACGCAGATATGACTCCCAGACATGTCACGATGCAACATGACAACGAAACTCAAAGAATCACATATCCAATAAGGATCAAAAGACTCACCGAAGTGAACAATGACGCACGGATAATGAAAGATCGACATGAGCGACAATATTCAAAACAAATATCTTGGGATCCCAATTCCCAAAGAATGATCAACGTGATCAACAATCTCAACACTACCATCCTGGGATCAACATCCCTCAACGAACAACAAAAATACGAATCTCATCATACGAAACCTCAACATATACCACAAATCAGCATACTAATTATCCTCATAAATGAACAATGCTTAAATTACCTCAAAGCCGAAGCCGATACCCTTTCCACGAACAAACCATCATCCCGACAATTTTACACTTATAATATCATTGATATATGAACTATAAATGAAATGAGAGTGAAATCATTCATTAAATATTATAGCTGAACAAGTATAAACTTGCCTCGATACCGATACCACAAAGCTGTTACCAAAATCCATTGCCTTCATCTACGAGCTCCTCAGCCCCGACCAAAAGCAATCTACGAACTCTTCAGCCTCAACCGCGACATAACGATCATAATCCACGATCAATTATCACAACCTATTGCAATAATCGATTAACAACAAGTTTGATAACAATGAATAACTTACCTAGCCAATAAATCAGACTCAACGGATCAACAATACCTCGATTACATACAAAACCGAACAATACAAAACAATTATGAACTCATGTCCATAATACCAACCGCAACTCGACAACCATAATTAAAAATCAATATTACTGGTAAAAAACCCAACAGTTCCACAATGTCTAGATTAAACACAGTCTGAAATATCCAATTCAAACCATAATAAATTCATAATCACCACACAAAAATACTGCACTGTCTGCCTACTTGGCGCACATTAAACACATAACGTAGCGTGCGCTAAGTCACTCCCATTAGCATGCGCTAGCCAGTAAGCTTAGCATGCGCTAATGCTGTACAGTTGTATGCATTCCAAGCATCGACTAACACCTTGCGACTACGAACATGAATGCAAAGGAAATCATACTCCAAGATCAAACACAACCTTTCCAATTTCAATCTCATCGTCATACTCGAAAATCATATTTGTATTCTTATACGAATATTATATCAAAACACATACTTAGTTCTAGATATGAATATCCCATATTCATATCCAAAACACCATCACCTCCTATACATAATCATCCTATCATATAATTTAAGAGTTCTTCAAGAACATGAAATATCCGAATTCACGTTCAAAACGACATAATCCGATGTATATATCATCATGTTATCACTTTCTTCATCATGCAATTCAATCGCAACAAAACCATCATAACTATCATCATATGAAGAAGATATCAGTAACAACATCAACATAAAAAAATGAGGAGAAGCGTTAACCAACTTATCTCAAGAAGATGAACAACACAATTCACCACAAGAATCATGATTAACATCCGAATTCTCTTATCACAATTCCAATAAATCTAATATAACCTCGTCACATTATAATCCAACATGCTCCCTCACAAGTAATAATCTATTGGAAACGAACACTATCAAAGGGATACGAGAATTACCTTGTATGGACGAACCAAGAAGAAGAACAATTGAACTTCATTCCAAGAATCATGAATAACTTCAAGAACAAGGCCTTAATCCATGCTCCCCATCTTAATCTTGTTAAAGATCATCATCTCAGAGTGTTTAGGAACTTCAAGTACCTCTCAAGGCTCTCTCTATCGACTGAAGGAAGGAGAATGGACAAATGCCTCTCAGTACCTGTCTGCCCCCTTTTAAAAACAAATTACTAGCGTGCGCTAAACCTTATGTTTAGGGTATGCTACAGCCTTAGCGTGCGCTAACTGACCTTGCTAGCATGCGCTATCGCAGCCTAGAGGCTACTGTCTTGCTTCATACATCAACTTACGTACGTAAAGCCCAAGCATTAACGTACGTAACCATTATTTCTAGCGCACGCAAGTCCTTAACCTTAGCGTACGCTATCCGCAGTTGACTTGCTACAGTCTGCACCTACCACCCGTGCCCCCACATGCTGAAAGCATCCGTGATTACCGGGATTCTCTCTGCCAGATCTGGAATTAGCATGCGCCAACCATACGGTTTAGCATGCGCTATCCCTACAGGACAAACATCCATTGACCTTATCTAGACACGCGTCGAAAGTGGCCGGGTCCACTCTCTGAAAGCCAAGATTCCCTGTTGACCGATCTGAAATTAGCGTGCGCTACCAAAATGCTTTAGTGTGCGCTAAATGCCGATAATACACAGCCTAGGCCTACGTGTCGGCCACCTTCCGGACCTTATCCAGAATATCTTACGTACGTTAGGGGTCCCCCTTAGCGTACATAACACAAACCTCTTAGCGTACGCTAACTTTACATAGTAGCGTGTGCTACGCATACTTCGTAGCGTGCGCTAAGCATACCTCATAGCGTGCGCTATCGTGGCTGTACTTAGCCATTTTCAGCCATTCTTGTCCAATGTCTCGGCATACAGAATACGAACATACGACATACTGAAACATATATTCATTCCAATAATATTCTCATTATATACCTGATATCACAATTAAAACAATCCGATACATGATATCCTCAATATAACTATCAACCAAACACATCAATTACACAAGTGTAACTATCTCGGTTCTCAATTTATTTTATCCATACTGTATAGACACCAAGCTATACAGTATATCTCAGATAAAATAACGCGAAAAATTTATACTGAAAATCCCGGTATTACAACCACGTTAACTCTCTCTCCTACATGAAGTTTTTTTTTATTTTTTTTATTCTTATTTATCTAAAATCTTGAATAGGTATATAAATTATAAAGGATTTTTGAAGATCGTATAATTCTAAAATTATACTAGGAATTTGACTTATAATTTTTTGTCATTTATAATATTTATTCTTAAGCTTTATTTTACAATGATTGTGTTTTCATTGAGATGGATTAACCAATTAATTACTTTAGCAACTTATGTTTAGTTATTCAAATTATATGAATTTAAATACGCTGAATAATTAGCGGATATTATATAGGAGTATGGGATATAAATGAATAATAAATTATCTTTTAATCGAGTTTGATGAATATGAGTATAAATATTTTAAACAGGTCTGAATATTTGCAGCATAGATTCGTTGTTTCATGTGTTACTATATGAGTTTTGAATTGGAATAAGTAGTAAAATTATCTTTCAATCAGGTTTAGGACGAGTATAAGTTCATAAATTTTAAATGAGTTCATCCTCATTATTTCTGTTTATTGGTGTGTTTCGCTGCGGTACAATTGTAAGTGGCTGAATCCTAACAAATTATTAAATTATTTTTAGGATTTTACTTATAATTCCAATATAAAGTGATTACCCATCGAGTTTCGACGGGATATACACTAGTAACTTCTTCGTCCGGACTCCGATTGGCTCATCGTTTGGATATTTGAAAACCTGACTCAATTATCTACAATACTGTTAATTTTCAAAATCTTTAGACTTCTCACAAATTGGTGGTGAGTTTTTAAAGTTGACCCTTGTGCTCGATACTTTCTAAAAAAATGTCCAATCACATATCCATTAATATTTTTAGTACTCCTTTATTTTAAATGCTCGTGGACCACAAATACATCACCTATGGATCCCAATAAATTCACAAGTCCCATATTTAGTCGGGATAATTTTTATAATTTTTATATCTAGAATTTCTCGGCAAAAATACCAGAGCACAATCTGATTAATTTAGAAAATATTTTTTTCTTATTATAACCGCACAGTTGGCTTGTAATAATAATTTTTTTATTTAATTATCAGTAGTAAAATACTTGTATTTTACATAATCTTTCTCTCAAAATAAATTTCGTCCGAAGCTTAAAACATAACAAGTTTCAATTCACTGGTAGTAAAATACTGGTATTTTACAGTTGTTGAGATTTAGACAGTTTTGATTGGTGGCTCCAGAATATTTAAATTAAAGATTTTTTGCCATTAGTGTTTGAGACATTCTATTTGATTTGCATTAAATGCTCTTCTGTCTGCAGTCTCTTCAGCTGCATTAAATACTGTCCTGTCAGCATTAAATTCTACTTTAAGACCACGAATCCTTTGTGAATAAAGAAATGGTTATCTCACAATGGTTTAAAGTTCTAAGTCTATATTATGGTGGTTTGTGTTTTACTTTTTCTTAGTAAAACACCTACAACTTCTTTGCTGTAGCCAACAGTTCATCTTTGCCGTACTCTGGGACTTCTTGGATGTTGTATGAAGTTATGATCTAAGGTGCATTTATCAAAATACTTAGGGTATTTATTTTTCCCAATAGCTGGAGTACAACAATAAATGCATCACTACATTCAGTAAGCTAATCAACCTACTGCAAGTGGTTGAGGGACATAACGAAGTGCTAGTGAGCAACAATTCCATACAGGTTGGGATATAGAAAATTTTCGAGGCTAATTATAGTAAAATGAAAGATGCAAACTACCCAATGAACATGTGATTATATATGTCAGGCGTCGTGCTCGATGAGGTGTTCGAGGATGTGGGGGTTCTTCCAATGAGATGTGAAGACTTGGTGCTTCCGACTCTGCTAGTAAAGAGAACCAAAAAGTACCTACCCATTATATCGCCCCTAAGGCTCGAGTTGGTGATGAACCATATTATCATTGTGGAGATGCTGGACGTTGCTACAGAAATTGCCATGCAAGCTGTTGGAATATTTTATTCCATACATTCATTAATAGAGTTTTGATGATTAAAGTTGCTAAACAAAGCAAAACAACAAAGAATCAAAGCAAAGCAATAAAGAAGTCGAAGACGCAAAAAGCTGGAAATAACACTATTAACGTACGCAATGTGCCAAGATTAATGTACGCTCAAAGATAGAGTTAAAATACGTAATGTGCAAGGTATAACGTACGTAACGAGGTGTTTCAGAATTCAAACAAGAAGAATGTTGGAGATGACGTCATGGCATAGGTCAGCAAGCAACAAATATGTTGACAAATGTTAACGTACGTAATGGGTAATTTGCTAACGTACGTAACACATAAAATGAAGGCTACTGGACTAATTTGTAAGGAACATAGTGTACGTAACCAAACGGAGTTAACGTACGTAATGGCTTTAACATACGTAACTTATGTGCAGTAACGTACGTAAAGAAGGCACAGAAGGCTAACGGCTAGTTGGAAAAGAAATACCTATAAATACCAGTTCTAATGGTATTTATCCTACAACAACGCAAAGCATTATATACATTGATCAGAGATTCATTTACACATTCTAGTTGTTGTAATTGTGCTTATATTGATAGTTTGAGTGTTTATACATTCAACACATAGACGAGAGGTAAAAGAAAAGATACGATTGGATTCAGTGTTATTAGGATCAAGGATCCGACATTGTTAAAATCGCAATCGATATCTACGTGAGGTTTACCTAGTACCCATAGAAAGCTAGAGTGGTTGATTCCTTGTCAAATAGAAAAGGAAAACTGTAATGCCCGGTCGAAAGTCATGTCATTTCAAACCTTTCATATTCTTCGGATCGTGAATTGTTGAGCGAACCCTTGTAATCATTGCTTGGAACCACCGTTTTGGGGTTTCCGTACTTCTATTTTCGTGTTATTGTTGCCCGGACATTGAATCCTATTACTTTTATTCTCTCTACGGGCTATTTTCCATCATTTTAGGACCCGAAGGGGGTGTGAGCCGCGGCACAAGGAGTGTGCTCCGCGGCACACACATTTCCTAAATTTGGCTGAGCAGGCTGTACCGGGTGCCGCGGCACACTCCGGCAGTGCCGCGGCACACTGCCGAGTCATTGCCGCGGCACACCTATGCTGAGCCGCGGCACACTGGTGTTGCATCCTCAGCCAAAACCGCCTGTACCCAGTGCCGCGGCACACCTGAGCTGAGCCGCGGCACACTGCCGAAACCTGGGAACAATTTTTAGTTCGTGCCGCGCACACCTATGCCGAGCGGCACACTATGCAACAATCGCATAATTCGGCTTTTTAAGCGAGATTTCAGCCATTTTCCTCCATTTCTTCTTCCATCGCGAGAGAGAGAGAGTTGAGGGAGGAGCTCTTTTCATAGCTATCACTTGTGTGTTGAAGATTTACCACTTTCAATCGGTTGGGAAGCCCGGATAGACGATCTATCGCGTATTCCTTGGATCATAGCGCTTGAATATTCAAGAGGTAATTTCTTCGACATCTTGACTTCTCGATTTTGTGTGGGTTTTTACGTTTTGGATGATAAAATCATGGTGTATGATGTGATATATGCGTGATTATGGACATGATTGGGTATTCATCGGATTATTGAAAGTTTATTCAAGAACACTTTGATTTTGTGTTGGTTTTTGGGGGTTTCGTAGACTCGTCCGCTTTATCCGATTGAAACTTGAGAACCTTGAGATTTTGATATATCTCTACCGTATGAGTGTTTTCTTCCGATTTTACGGGTTGGATTGTGCCGTTTTCGGACTTGTGGGGAGTTTGGGCGATTTCCCAACCTTTAGTTATCCACCCGTATATTTTCTTGAATCGTAGACGAGTTTCGGGAGTCTCTTCGTATAATTTGAGTATGGATAATTAATTATAATATTCCTTGCGAATCGTTTAATTGCCGGAAGCGCGTTCTCGGACCTACCGAACTCATACCTTTCCTCCGTTCGATTTCTCGATGTCTCAAAGGCAAGTATACATTTATGATTGTACGTTCTCGACTTTGAAAGTAAGAAATATTGATGGCATATCATGAACGAACCATTTTTACGGCATTCATAGATATATTGATTGGCATGTAATGAACGAACCGTTTTGACGACATTCCTACATGTATCGGCGTATGAGGTGAACGAACCGTTTTGACGGCATTCACATATGTAACGGCGTATGAGGTGAACGAACCGTTTCTACGGCATTCACATACGTCTTATGAGATTTTAGTTATTCCGGAATACTAGTCTTATATTGATGAATTGACGGATTACATTACTTTATTGTCGAGGAGTATTGTGTTTCATATTGATATACTTGCACTAGCTATTCGACGGCTAACCCCTTTATGGGGGAAATACGTTTCATGTATTTCAGGTTCCAGGAGGTCGGACAGGCAGGTATCGGGTCGGCACGAAGATGGTGGGCAAGTGTGATACTGTGTCTTTCTTCCAGTTATGTTTGGAGATCCGGTTCAGTGTTGTTGTACTGGATTGTCTTTTGAATACTCGAGTATTGTTTTCCTTTTTCCTTGATGTTCCGGCCTGTGTTTGCCGAAGTATTGAATTGAATTGTGATGTCCGTGAATACATTGGTTATGTTTCGAATACCTTTGTATTGTTTTTCATTCCTTTGTGAGTAGACCTTATCGGTCAAAATTTATGGTTACGCGTATGTATAGCCTTGTGGGTCCCACGGCGGGGCTTACGGCGTTGTAATATCCCTGAATAACTTGGGGGTGTTACAGAATATTGTATCAGAGCTTAGGTCTATGGATACCTAGGCTGTCGGTCTTTTGGGTCGATCGAGTCGTTAATTGTCCACAGTATAACTACTCTGCCATCATCACAGTGCAACCGGTACTTGTAAGACCTCTCACTCTTCTAGTGTTTCCTTATTCGTTTTGCTTCCTTTTATCGGTATTCTTGAGAATCGGACACTTTGTTGATGCGTGATTGAATTGTGATTACATGACTTGTGTGTTCTTCAGTATGTCAGCTGGTAGGGGCCGTGGCCGTGGTCGTGGGCGAGGAAGAGGTCGTGGCGCGGCCGTTTCCATCAGTTCAGTTGCGGGGTCGACCAACCCCAGTTTGTCGAACTCGGTGCATCCCGATACCGAGAGTCAGCACGACCAGTCAGATGGTCAGGGGAACAACGCAGACGTTGGAGTGGCGAATGCACTTCAAAAATTGGCTACTCAGATGACTATTTTGGCCCAAACCGTTCAGTTGACTAACCCGAACCCAAACACGGATGCCTTGCTCCAGAATGTAATCCGTATGCACCCTCCGCAGTTTGGCGGTGCCACAGACCCGTTAGGCTGGGAGGATTGGCTAGCAGAACTGGAGAAGATTTTCGAGGCAGTTGATTGCCCCGAGGTGAGGAAAGTACCAATTGCTCAGTACTTCCTCACTAAGGAGGCTGCTACTTGGTGGAAGGTCATCAAGCCACAGGATCGTATCGCCTCGTGGGATGAATTTAAGGAGCTCTTGGAGGCCGAGTTTTGTCCTTGGCCGGTACGAGAGAGCCGAATCCGAGCCTTCTTCGAGGCTAAACCACAAGATATTCCCATTTCGCAGGCGATTGTGGAGTATAACCAACAATTAATCCATGTGAAGGATCAAGTACGTAACGAGCGTGATAAGATCCGTTATTTTGATATGCGGATGAATTTGGACTTACGGCGGTACATGGCCGGATTTGCTTGTACCACACTGAAAGAGTATCGTGACGAGCTTTAGCCCATGATATGTTGAGCCCCGACAATGATACCGTTGAAGAACCGAAGAAGCGAAAGTCGGGAAATTTTTCTCGCTCTAAGGGCGGCAACTTTCGAAGTCACAGACGACTAACCGTTTTGCCGGACGATCGTCACGTTCTAATAAAGGGAAGAGGGGTTACCGTCCCACCCCGGGTACCTCAAATCGCATGTGACTTGCTATAATTGTGGTCGTCCGTGCCACTTTAGTTCTAATGCTATTTCCCACTATTAAAGTGTCACACGTGTGGTCGATGGGGCATAGAGCGGTTTATTGTTCCGAGCCGAACCAGACTTTAGACACTCGGGCCTTCCAACACCCCTTGATCAAGGTGTTAATCAGCGGCAATCTTTCGGTCAACCTCAGCAGAATTTTGGCAGGGGTCGGGGTCGGGGTCAGAACGCTGGAGGGGGAAACTCTAGCGTCGGTTCGGTGCAACCACGGGTTTATGAGATGCGTCGAACAGATGAACCCGATGCGGCGGTGGCTTCAGGTACCATCCATATTCTATCCTATCCAGTCCGTGTACTTTTTGATTCGGGCGCTACACATTCTTTTATTTCTTTGGAGTGTGTACGCCGTTTGAATATAACTTGTTTATCTGCTTGCGATCCCTTTATCCTGAGACTGCCTAGCGGGGATAGGATTGTGGGGAATCGGGAGATTAGAGAATTTCCGGTGGTTATATCCGGTATGGAATGGTTATCAAATTTAATTGTAGTTGACATGGAAGGCGAGGACGTACTCCTCGGCGAGGATTGGCTTAATAATCACCAAGCGATTATGAATTACCGTACCAAAGTCATCACTATGATGACTAAGGACGGATATGAGTACTCATTTTTGGGACGTAAGTCGGGCCAATCCAAGTTACTTATCAGTGCCATGAAGGCCGTAAGACTTTTAAATAAAGGTTGTACGGGCTATTGGTGCTATGCTATGAAAACGGAAAGAAGCGAAGTCAATTTCTCTTCAATTCCGGTTGTTAATGAGTATCCCGATGTTTTTCCGGACGATCTTCCGGGATTACCGCCAGATCGAGAGATAGAATTTACCGTAGACTTAGAGCCAGATGCGGCTCCGATCTCTAAAGCACCTTACCGGATGGCACCTTCCGAAATGCAAGAATTGAAGAATCAGTTGGGAGAACTTCTGGAGAGAGGGTACATCAGACCGAGCGCTTCGCCTTGGGGCGCGCCTGTTCTTTTCGTGAGGAAGAAAGATGGTTCACTACGTTTGTGCATCGACTACCGCGAGCTGAACAAAGTAACCATCAAGAACAAGTACCCTCTACCGCGTATAGATGATTTATTTGATCAATTGCAAGGGGCTACGGTTTTCTCGAAGATTGACTTAAGATCCGGGTATTATCAACTCAGGGTGAGGGAGTCCGACGTTCCGAAGACGGCGTTCCGTACGAGATATGGGCATTATGAATTTGTAGTTATGCCTTTTGGGTTGACGAACGCGCCGGCAGTATTCATGCAGTTAATGAATAAAATATTCATCGAGTACCTCGACAGGTGTGTAGTCGTCTTTATTGACGACATCTTGATCTATTCTCGAGATAAGGAGGAAGATGCCCGGCACTTGCGTTTGGTCTTAGACATTCTGAGAACCGAGCACCTCTATGCAAAATTCTCGAAATGTGAGTTTTGGTTGGAAGAAGTTATATTTCTCGGCCATGTGATTTTGGCCGAAGGGGTTCGTGTGGATCCGCAGAAGATCGAGGCAGTGCTAGATTGGGCACCGTCTAAAAATGTTAAAGAGGTTCGTAGCTTTTTGGGCCTTGCTGGGTATTACCGTCGGTTTGTCGAGGGGTTCTCGAAACTCGCTCGACCGCTTACGAAATTACTCCAGAAGACCGAAAAGTTTGTTTGGACGGATGAGAGACAGCAGAGCTTCGATGAATTAAAGAAACGATTGACTTCAGCGCCGATTTTAACTTTACCACATGGTAGCGAAGGCTTTGCAGTTTACAGTGACGCTTCGGGTCAAGGCCTGGGCTGTGTTCTTATGCAACATGATAAGACAATAGCTTTTGCGTCACGACAATTAAAGCCTTATGAGATGAATTATCCTACTCACGATTTGGAATTGGCCGCAATTGTCTTCGCACTCAAGATTTGGCGGCATTATTTGTATGGTTCACCGTGCCGGATTTATACCGATCACAAGAGCCTGAAATATATTTTCAGCCAGAAGGAGCTGAATATGAGACAGAGACGTTGGCTAGAGTTGATAAAGGATTATGATCTTGAAATTCTTTACCACCCCGGGAAAGCCAATGTCGTTGTGGATGCTCTGAGCCGCAAATCAGCATCTCTTCAAATGCTCGAAGTTCTTACGTCCCTGCATTTAAAATTCGTCAAGATCTAATTGAGCAAGGGATAGAAATTTGGTTTCAACGAGTACGGGGACAGTTGTGTACTCTCGAAATTACTTCGTCCTTAGTTGACGACATCAAAGGGAAGCAGTGGAGTGACCCGATGATTTCCCAACTGAAGGAAGACGTGATTAAAGGAAAAGCTCCTGGCTTCATGGTACACGAGGATAGTATTCTGAGATTTCAGGGCAGACTTTGCGTTCCGAACGATTTAGAGTTGAGACAGAGAATCCTCCGAGAAGCCCATGCTACGCCTTACTCAATCCACCCCGGGACGAGTAAGATGTACAAGGACTTGAAGCGAAATTTTTGGTGGAATAACATGAAGAAGGATGTTATGGAGTTCGTATTACGGTGCTTGACGTGTCAACAAGTCAAGATCGAACATCAACGACCGGCGGGGTTGTTGAAACCACTTCCCATTCCCGAGTGGAAGTGGGAAGATATCTCAATGGATTTTATCACTGGCATGCCGAGAACTCGGACTGGAATGAATATGATTTGGGTAATTGTCGATCGATTGACCAAGTCTGCACACTTTTTGGGTATTAAGGATACTTGGGGACCGGATAGATTGGCTCGAACCTTTATCGCTGAGATCGTGAGGTTACACGGTACCCCCAAAACCATTGTTTCTGATCGAGACGGCCGTTTCGTATCGCATTTTTGGCAGGCCGTTCATCAGGCTTTGGGTACTGAGTTGAGATTGAGCACCTCCTTTCATCCTCAGTCGGACGGTCAGACAGAGAGGACGATTCAGACGTTGGAGGATATGTTGCGGGCTTGTGCCTTAGACTGGAGTAATGATTGGGAGCTTCACTTGCCATTGATCGAGTTTGCTTACAATAATAGTTGGCATGCGTCGATCAAAATGGCACCCTTCGAGGCTCTCTATGGTAGGCGATGTAAGTCGCCATTATGTTGGGACGAGGCTTCTGAGCTAGTTGGGACGGAACCAGATATGTTGTTGGAAACCAAGGAAAAGATTTCTATCATCCGAGATCGACATCGACCGCCCGCAGTCGTCGAAATCTTACGCCGATACTCGTCGTCGACCCTTGGAGTTTGAAGTGGGGGATCACGTCTTGCTCAAAGTATCGCCGACCAGAGGAGTTTTCCGCTTCGGTAAAAAGGGAAAACTCAGTCCAAGGTATATCGGACCTTTCGAGATTTTAGACAGAGTTGGAGACTTAGCTTATCGCTTGGCGTTGCCTCCAGCTTTGAGTCACGTCCATAGTGTTTTTCATGTGTCCCAGTTGAGGAAGTACGTACCGGATCCGAGCCACATTATCGACTACAGTGAGATTGACGTAGCCGAGGATATTACCTTCCCGGAGAGACCCGTGAAGATCCTTGAACGTCGCGAGAAACAGCTTCGGCGTAAGACCATTCCACTGGTTAAAGTACAATGGTCGAGGCATGGAGTCGAAGAGGCGACTTGGGAGACGGAAGAGAAGATGCGGGTGGAATACCCCGAACTATTTATTTCTTAAGTTTCGGGACGAAACTTCTTTTTAGAGGGGGAGAATGTAATGCCCGGTCGAACGTCATGTCATTTCAAACCTTTCATATTCTTCGGATCGTGAATTGTTGAGCGAACCCTTGTAATCATTGCTTGGAACCACCGTTTTGGGGTTTCCGTACTTCTATTTTCGTGTTATTGTTGCCCGGACATTGAATCCTATTACTTTTATTCTCTTTCCGGGCTATTTTCCATCATTTTAGGACCCGAAGGGGGTGTGAGCCGCGGCACAAGGAGTGTGCGCCGCGGCACACACATTTCCTAAATTTGGCCGAGCAAGCTGTACCGGGTGCCGCGGCACACTCAGGCAGTGCCGCGGCATACTGCCGAGTCATTGCCGCGGCACACCTATGCTGAGCCGCAGCACACTGGTGTTGCATCCTCAGCCAAAACCGCCTGTACCCAGTGCCGCGGCACACCTGAGCTGAGCCGCGGCACACTGCCGAAACCTGGGAACAATTTTTAGGCCTGTGCCGCGGCACACCTATGCTGAGCCGCGGCACACAATGCGGTCAACTGCATAATTCGGCTTTTTAAGCGAGATTTCAGCCATTTTCCTCCATTTCTTCTTCCATCGCGAGAGAGAGTTAAGGGAGGAGCTCTTTTCATAGCTATCACTTGTGTGTTGAAGATTTACCACTTTCAATCGGTTGGGAAGCCCGGATAGACGATCTATCGCGTATTCCTTGGATCATAGCGCTTGAATATTCAAGAGGTAATTTCTTCGACATCTCGACTTCTCGATTTTGTGTGGGTTTTGACGTTTTGGATGATAAAATCATGGTGTATGATGTGATATATGCGTGATTATGGACATGATTGGGTATTCGTCGGATTATTGAAAGTTTATTCAAGAACACTTTGATTTTGTGTTGGTTTTTGGGGGTTTTCGTAGACTCGTCCGCTTTATCCGATTGAAACTTGAGAACCTTGAGATTTTGATATATCTCTACCGTATGAGTGTTTTCTTCCGATTTTACGGGTTGGATTGTGCCGTTTTCGGACTTGTGGGGAGTTTGGGCGATTTCCCAACATTTAGTTATCCACCCGTATATTTTCTTGAATAGTAGACGAGTTTCGGGAGTCTCTTCGTATAATTTGAGTATGGATAATTAATTATAATATTCCTTGCGAATCGTTTAGGTGCCGGAAGCGCGTTCTCGGACCTACCGAACTCATACCTTTCCTCCGTTCGATTTCTCGATGTCTCAAAGGCAAGTATACATTTATGATTGACGCTCGACTTTGAAAGTAAGAAATATTGATGGCATATCATGAACGAACCGTTTTTACGGCATTCATAGATATATTGATTGGCATGTAATGAACGAACCGTTTTGACGGCATTCCTACATGTATCGGCGTATGAGGTGAACGAACCGTTTTGACGGCATTCACATACGTAACGGCGTATGAGGTGAACGAACCGTTTCTACGGCATTCACATACGTCTTATGAGATTTTAGTTATTCCGGAATACTAGTCTTATATTGATGAATTGACGGATTACATTACTTTATTGTCGAGGAGTATTGTGTTTCATATTGATATACTTGCACTAGCTATTCGACGGCTAACCCCTTTATGGGGGAAATACGTTTCATGTATTTCAGGTTCCAGGAGGTCGGACAGGCAGGTATCGGGTCGGCACGAAGATGGTGGGCAAGTGTGATACTGTGTCTTTCTTCCAGTTATGTTTGGAGATCCGGTTCAGTGTTGTTGTACTGGATTGTCTTTTGAATACTCAGTATTGTTTTCCTTTTTCCTTGATGTTCCGGCCTGTGTTTGCCGAAGTATTGAATTGAATTGTGATGTCCGTGAATACATTGGTTATGTTTCGAATACCTTTGTATTGTTTTTCATTCCTTTGTGAGTAGACCTTATCGGTCAAAATTTATGGTTACGCGTATGTATAGCCTTGTGGGTCCCACGGCGGGGCTTACGGCGCTGTAATATCCCTGAATAACTTGGGGGTGTTACAAAAACGGTTTAACTTGGACCGACATAAAGACAAGTGTTAGAATGGTTTACTCAGACCGATAGAAGACGAGCTTGTAACGGTTATCCCTCGACCGATAGAAGAGAGGTGCAGAGGTTTATCTTTAGCCAATAGAAAAAGATATCGAGAGAGGACGTAGGCAGGTTTGTCCGAACCTCTATAAATCATATGTCGTTTAATTTCCGCATCTTTATTTAAATCGCTTCCGCAACGCGAAAGAGTTTTATAACTCTATCTCCAAAAGGCGATACCGACCAATCTTGTTCCAATAATTGGTATCGGATCGGTACCTCCAATAAGCGGATTAACATCCGAGGAGTCGATCCAAATGGAATTTCAAATTGCTCCAGTCGAAGGTCTTGGTCTTAACCGACCACCATTCTTCGATGGATCGAACTTCATGACTTGGAAGAAGAAGATGTCTATATTTATCCGAGCATATGACATCGATCTTTGGAAAGTGATATGTCTTGGTCCGAAAATTCCTCTTAAATCCTACGGTACGCTTAAATCTTTTGAAGAATATGATGACGCGGATTGGAAAAATGATCATTATAATTGCAAAGCAACGCAATTATTGTATTGTGCCTTAAATCCGGAAGAACATAACCGGATATCCTTGTGTGATAGTGCGAAAGAAATATGGAAAATGATTGAAGTCACACCCTAAGGAACGTCTCAAGTCAAGGAGATGAAAATAAACATGCTCCTTCACAAATACGAACTATTTCAAATGAAGGATGATGAATCTATCACGATCATGCTTGACCGATTTTCGGTCATCACAAATGGAATGGCATGTTTCGGAAAACCACTTTCGAGTAGTGAAAAAGTTAAAAAGATCCTACGATCACTACCTCGAGAATGGGATGGTACGGTGACGGCTAGAATGAAATCTAAAGATTTAAACAATCTTGATTTTAGTGCTCTCGTTGGATCACTTATAAACTACGAGATTGTCCTAAAATCTCGGAATGCCAAACCGAAACCGAAGGAAAAGTCGATAGCCATGAAGGCTAAGATGTCAAGAAAGGAAGAAATCCCGGTTTATGAAAGCGACGAAGAATCGGCATATTATGCCAAAAATATTAATAAATTCCAAAACTTATTAGACCGGATAAAGAAAGACATCTCGGGCGGAATGTAGAAATTCGACAACAACAGTCGATTCAGTGGTAAACCAGGATACTTCGCAAAGAATTTTCGAGCAAATCCTAAAAAGGAAGTTTTAATAGCAACATGGAGCGATGAAGACGAAGATGAAGATTTCTTCAATCAAAATAATCTCGCTCTTATGGCCCAAAGCTCATTCGACGATAGCGACGTCGAAAGTCAAGTAAGTACATCATCTCATGACGAGTTATTTGAAGCATTTGAATTATTTCATACGGATTTTCAAAATGCTTTATCCGAAATAAAATTCCTTCAATATAAAAATAAACTATTGGAAATTGAAATTTCCAAAATTCTTGAAAAAGGAAAATTTATCGAGATCGATCATTCAAAATGCATTGAAAATGAAAATATTTTAAAGAATGATCTCTTGAAAGTTCAAATCGAGCTTAAAAATTTAATGAAGAAATTCTCGTGTGGAAACGAGAAATTTGAACAAATGCTCTCGGTGCACAAGTTTACGTTGAACAAACAGGTGATAGGATTCAAACAAAATTCAAAAAACGAATCCGTAAATTTCAAAATACCCCATTGTGAAAAATATTTGAAAATTGGGCACCACATTTCGAATTGCAAAAGCCCACGACGGACGATAAAAAACTAAAAAAATTTAGATTCCCAAAGGAACTATTATTCCGAATATCATCTATGTCTCGAAACAAAAATCAACTCTCGGTTGGGTCCCCAAAATTTTTTTTTATCAAATTGATATTTACTCAAGGGAGTAATATTTTTTTAAAAAGGGAATATTTTTATCAGGGGGAGTTATACCCTATCATGCATATTTATATACATCAATTGGTATTTTTATTCGTTTATATTATTTACACTTTTTGCTGATGACAAAAAGGGGGAGAAAAGCGATGAATGAGATAAAAAGTGTCATGGAAGAATGACGAGAAAAATAAAATGCAAAAAGGGGGAGAAAAGAAAAAGATGAAGAAGTCGAAAAATATAGATCCCGTGAAAAACAAAAAGGAGAGAGAAAAGTCGAAAAATCAGAAATAACAATGAATAAGTCGAAAAGGACAGAAAAAGAAAAGCTGGGAGAGCTAACGAAACGATCAAAGCAGAAAAATTTGATTCGTAGAAATATACATATATTTTATTTTTGCAGGTATTTATCCATTCATGGGTGTTGTTTTGTAATCATCAAAAAGGGGAAGATTGTTGGAATATTTTATTTCATACAGTCATTAATAGAGTTTTGATGATTAAAGTTGCTAAACAAAGCAAAACAATAAAGAAGCGAAGCAAAGCAATAAAGAAGTCGAAGACGCAAAAAGCGGGAAATAACACTATTAACGTATGCAATGTGCCAAGATTAACGTACGCTAAAGGATGGAGTTAACGTATGTAATGTGTAAGGTATAACATACGTAACGAAGTGTTTCAGAATTCAAACAAGAAGAACGTTGGAGATGACGTCATGACATAGGTCAGCAAGCAACAGATATGTTGACAAATGTTAACGTATGTAATGGGTAATTTGCTAACGTACGTAACACATAAAACGAAGGCTACTGGACTAATTTGTGAGGAATGTAGCGTACGTAACCAAAGGGAGTTAACGTACATAATGGCTTTAATGTACGTAACATATGTGCAGTAACATACGTAAAGAAGGCACAGAAGGCTAACGGCTAGTTGGAAAAGAAATGCCTATAAATACCACTTCTAATGGTATTCATCCTACAACAACGCAAAGCATTCGATACATTGATCAGAGATTCATATACACATTCTAGTTGTTGTAATTGTGCTTATATTGATAGTTTGAGTGTTTATACATTCAACACATACACGAGAGGTAAAATAAAATATACAATTGGATTCAGTGTTGTTAGGATCAAGGATCCGGCATTGTTAGAATCACAATCGATATCTACGTGAGGTTTATCTAGTACCCATAGAAAGCTAGAGTGGTTGATTCCTTATCCAATAGAAAAGGAAAACGGTTTATCTTGGACCGACATAAAGATAAGTGTTAGAACGGTTTACTCGGACCGATAGAAGACGAGCTTGTAGCGGTTATCCCTCGACCGAGAGAAGACAGGTGGGGTTTATCTTTAGCCTATAGAAAAAAATACCGAGAGAGGACGTAGGCACGTTTGGCCGAACCTCTATAAATCATGTGTCGTTTAATTTTCGCACCTTTATTTAAATCGCTTCCGCAATGCGAAAGAGTTTTATAAGTCTATCTCCAAACGGAGATACCGACCAATCTTGTTCCAACACAAGCAAGCAAGTCGCAACTCAATATGAGAAATATAGAGAGTCTAAAGAAAGGGAAGCTCAGTATTTGGATAAAGATGATATAGATAAGTCCCCCAATGTCAATTTCACAATCATCAATTGTTGTACTGATTCGTATGAGCCACAGTATATAAAGGCTCCCTTTTATGACTGAATCTAAACTTATTCTTACAATTTTATTTTACATTTGGCGTAGTTGCCTAAAGACAACTGTGTTGGTGTTTTGTTTTCAATACTGTGGTGATGCAACTTTAATTTTTCAAACAAGATATTAATATTGCTTATGTTATTTGCTTAGCTTTATTTCAAAGTACTGAATATTGCTTGAATACTTATTTAGCTTCAACAATATACGTGGCAATGGTTTCCATGTTAAAACTCACTGTGAGAATGACATATAGTTTCTTTTATCACTTCTAATGAATGTGGACATAAAGGCATTCCAGAAAAAACTCACGAGTTAATCCAATGGACTGTACCTCACTACTCTTAGGTTTCCAAATCCTATACAGTCACCTACTTTGAGACACAAACTCATATAGGCTTTGGCACGATAGACAATATCATCCTGATCGAGATATAATGATCTGTATCCTAAAGAACTTGTACGAATATTTTTTTTTCCGAATGAAAATGTATCAACAACTCCACAAAAAGAACATTGTGATGTTAATCATGCTCTGTCATCTAAAGAACCAGATACATATCAAATACGCACCACTTGTTTCTACAAAGCATGCTCTTCACAAAGTAGGAGCGAGACCTTCATATACTAAAGATGCAAAAGCAAAACATTCCATTCTTATATCAAATACAAGTAGATATTTATGAACCCATCCATCCATAATGCGGACCATTTATGTATTTTATAGTTTTAGTGGATGCTCCTACAAGTTAGTCACTTATCGCTCTCCTATCCACTCAGCATGCTGCAGAATTCCAAGATAACTTATAAGGGCTCACCTACCTAATCACATCTAAAGGACTTGATGGTGCCGAAGAGTTCACATCAAAAAGTACTTATATCTTTTTTGCATGATAGAGATCAATGTACATTATATCGTTCCATGTGCACATGTAAACGAGCTCACATGAAACACCTTCAGAAGAATATGTATGGTAATTATGTCATTGGTAATGTGCATCAATTTGCATATTTTACCTGGAATTATGCAATATTACATGCAATTTTAGTTAATTTATTCATTTTTAGACCCCCTGCTAATTAATTAGCTTATGTGTACTAGTTGGTACTGGATAAGCCTAAATTTTATATTTTGGATTCAGATGGACTTGAGTAGCAATAATGCATATTTGGTTACAAATTATATGTGCCTTATGTGCCCCACAATGCATCAGCCTTTAAAAATGATTGGGTATTCATGTTGGATAAACAATCCCTATATTTATCCGCTATTTGGAACCTTCACATGTGATCTCTTTACCGCATTATTTTCGGATTGTCACTTTAATGAGATGATTTTCCTGTTGTTAGGGGGAAAGGAGAAAATGTAATTTCTCAGGGAATGACGAGAATTATCGTGGTGTATTCCCACTTTGTCTCATTATGATCCCCAAACTTCATAATGTTACTTGGATGCATAAAGAATACTCGATCTTCAGAACGTATCAGATTCGATGCCTGATGTGTTCACTGTTATCACTAAGTGGTAAGATCTCACATTACAGCTGTAAATGTGCATGTAAGGTTAAAGTTCCCAGTAAGGGGCACATCATCAATGAATCGAGTGATGCAATCGCACCTGGTGGAGGTGTGGTTGAGGTTGTGGATCATTATAAAGGAAGGGGTTGAAGCCTCATGGTTAAACTAAATACTCACTCAAGCGGTAGAGTATGGCACATATTTACATGTCAATCGTCAACGTACTCGTTTCATGAGATCATGTTTGATTTTATAAAGTCCATGAGTCATGACGAGGCCTGTAGGTAAAGTGAGCCATAGACTTTTGAAGAATCTCTATCCGAAACTCCGAGTTGGACGCCCTGAAGATATGCTTCAGGAAATTAAGAATCTCGATGAAATTATGAGAGTGTGGCCTGATCAACCACACACTTTGATGATTTGTTACTCAATGAATCATAAAGTATGATGATGTCGAACCTCATCCAGTCGGATGAAATCAACTTAGAGCTAATTTGTCTATAAGAAAAGCATTCCAGGTAGAACTAGATTCTCTGACAGAAAGACAAGAAGACATGTATTTGGTGTTGTAGTGCTAACCTCACCAAGTGTAAAGCCTGTAGGACATAAGCGAACCTTTGGTCGTAAAGTGTATCGAGAATATTGTAATACCCGAGATCTCTGATGTGTAATTGAACCTTGTGATATTGTATTTGTTGTATTTTGATCTGAGTATTATTCTCCGTATTTCATGATCCGGTGTTGTTGAGCGCACGATTGCATGATTGTGTTCAATATTGTGATTTTGCACTTGTAGCGCACGCTATCGACTAGGCGTAGCGTACGCTAATTTGGGTTTAGTAGCGCACGCTATATATGAACCTTAGCGCGCGCTATACGTAGTCAGCATGATTGAGACGTGTTGGTAGGTGAGATCAGGCCGCGGATCTTGGTCGGATTATGTCGGGATGAACCTGGACGGCTTTCGGGAAAAAGCCAAGTCAACGCGGTAGCGCATGGTAATGATACGAGGATAGCGCACGCTAAATGCTGAGTACAGTGAAGTCAGAAAGTTTCGTATAGCCGTTAGTGCACGCTATAAATATGGACTAGCACGTGCTAATAACCATTTTCTATATATAGGACAACACCCTTTTTCATTTTTTCAGCTTTCATCACTTTCCAAACCCGAATTCTGAGACATAGAGAGTCACTCTCTCCATCCTAAACCCTTCATACCATCATCCTAGCCCGAGTTGAAGATTGTAGATCATTGGAGGTTGGTGTTCAAGGTCTCGGTGTTGGATTTCTTCAAGTTCCTTCGTGTTCTCGCTACTTTGAGGTAGGTGATCCTTCACCAATATTAGTAGTATTCTGAAGGATGTTTTGATCATGATTTGGCATTATCTAGTCAGTTAAATTCGTAAGTAGTTGAACATCATGTGTTAGAAGGATATTTTCGATGTTTCGGTACTTCTTCATCGTATAAACCATTGAACCTTTTAGTGTTTGAACTCCTAGCATATTCATGAAGCTGCAAACCGATTGTGACCAGTATATGGAGATTATCAAGTTCTTAAGTCTTTACATAATGGGATCATACGTTTTGGGGACATGAAATGGATTGAACTTAAGATATTTCTTGAAGATCAAGATGAATTATGGTGTTGTGACGATTATACATATCCTTGAAGCTCGTAGTCGTTTAATCCGTAAAGATCTTTCACAAGCCATATGAACATAGCATGCACGGAGATGACATGTTTTATCACTAAAGATTTCATGAGTTTCATCACCATTAGATCAGTTTTCTGCCTAATAGTAAACTGCCATGCACAGGTAGCGCACGCTAAGATGTATATAGTAACATGCGCTATCGGGAATGAATAACATACGCTACGTTTGGTACGTAACGAACGTTATGTCATCAGGCGAGTCAGTCGGCTGGTCAGAGAGGACTGCCGGTACATAAGTTAGCGTACGCTAGACTTCGTTGTTTACGTACGCTAACGGGCAGGCTTAGCGCACGTTACGTAGAGTACGTAGCGTACGCTAAGTAGTTTAGGCAGATTGCATTTTTAGAGCTTTCGGCCGTAGACCGGGTTGTTAGATATTCGTACGACATAAGATAAATTCTATATTATTTCTTTTGTTAAGGTTCGAGCTTGCTACGTTGATCGAAGGAGACGACCTTCGAGTGTGTTGAGATTCGTTGGAGTGATTTGTTGTTGCCATATTTGAGGCAAGTATCGTATTTTAAGTTTATTGATATTGTATTGTTGATCGTGTGTACGATTTATTCGTGTTGTTGAACATGAGATTATATTCTTTGAGTTGGCATGATATTTACGTCGATGAACGTGTTGATTTGCATATGTGTATGCATAATGGTATTGTTTGTGTTGTAAATGATCCGAGGGGATCATGAGGATCTATGTTGAGGGCGCTGGATCGAATGTCCACCATGCGTTGGTCCGACGGGATCATCATGGGGATGTATGCTGAGGGCGCTGGATCGTTGGATGGGTTTTCCACCATGCGTTGGTCCGACGGGATCATCATGGGGATCTATACCAACGGCGCTGGATCCTTGGATTACCCTGTATTGTGTTGATGGAATCATGAGGATTCGCATCGTTGGTTTCCGATGACAGAAGTCTGTTTTGTATGTTTTATGATGCATTGATGATTATGTATTGCGATACTTGTACTAGCATCGTTTTGCTAACCCCTTCAGGGGTGGACATTTGTTTTGATGTTCAGGTAGCCGAGGAGCGGGGAGGCAGCCACAGTACCGGCATGACGATGAAATGGCTCAGTGATGTGGTTGATGTTTGTTGTTTTTGTGATTTGTCTTCTTGGTTCATTTTTAGTACTCGAGTACGCGTGTCTTATTAATATCATTTCGATATGGTTGTATTAATTAACTCAATGGATCAGTTGGAACCGGTTTTGTAAATTGAAATTTGTGGTATTGTTGGATTGTAAATCCTTACTTAAAGGGTTTACGGCGCTGTAATTATTCCGAATATCTCGGGGTGTTACAGAATATGGTATCAGAGCTAAGATTCATGGATATCTTGGCAGTAGGGTTTTAGTTGGGTCTGTTTACGTTATTTACGGATCGTTCGTAACATCACTGCTGAGCCAGCATCGTCGTGTGGACCGTGGTTGTAAGTCTTCTAATCTCAGTTACTACCGTTTTATTTAATTCCTTTTTTTGAATATTGACGGACTTTCTTTTAGAAAAGTTGCCCTGGATATTGAGTATTTGTGTTTACAGTATGTTGAGGGGAGGTCATGGACGCGGACGCGGTCGTGGTCGCGGACGTGGAAATGCGAGACATGAAGATTCGGTGTCTACCCCAAAAATAACCGCTAGTCGAACAGATCCCCATTCCAGAGGACAGCAGGAATCAGCAAATAATAATGCAGATCCTAACATGCCGGGAGTGCTTCAACAGGTGGTTGCCCCGATAAACCAGTTTTCTCAGGTTGTTGATCGCATGCAGACGGCGATGGGACAGCAACATAACGAGGATAACCGGGGAGACAAATAGCTTACTGAAGTGGTCAAATTGCATCCTCCAAAATTTGACGGTTCTACTGAGACGCTCTCTTGGGATCACTGGTTGAAGGAGTTAGAGAAGATCTTTGCAGGGATTAACTGTCCTAACGATAGAAAGGTTCCGATCGCCCAGTATCTTCTGACTGGGGAGGCTTTCGACTGGTGGGAGGCCATTCGACCTGAGGAGCATAATGTTGACTGGACGGAGTTCAAATTAATGATGGAAGCGCAATATTGTCCTCGCCCAGTTAGAGAGGCCCGAGTCCTCACCACAAAATTTAGAGGCATCTGTGATAGACGTGATTAAGACTTTTAATCACCAGCTGACTTATGTGCGCCACTTGGTCAGGACCTAGGCGGAGAGGATTTTCCATTTCAACATCCGGATGAAGCCGGAAATTCAGCAGTATATGTCCGGATTTGAATGTACCATCTTGCGACAGTATCAGGACAAAGCACTGGCCTATGATATGAAAGAGGTGGCAGTAGAAAAGTCAACGGAAGCAAAGAAACAGAAAGTGTCTGGCAACTTCACGGAGAATAAGAGTAGTTCGCAGGGGCCAGTCCTCTTTTCATTCATCCAGGAGGCCTCCGCATCCCTCTCGAGGTGGAAAGAAGTTCCGGGCAGCACCAACCGTTTCAGATGCAGGGAAGAAATGTTATAACTGTGGCAAAGCGGGGCATGTTCGACGTGACTGTTTCGCACCTGCTGTGACCTGTTTCGAGTGTGGACAGAAAGGGCATCGCGCAACATTTTGTGGAAATGCGACCCGATCTTTTGGTACTCGCACTCCTGCACCGGTTCCGAAGGACACTAGTGTAAACCAGATGTAGCAAAGCGGTTTCCAGCAGCAGAATGTTGGGAAAAGAGAAGCAAATAGTGCTGGGTCCGTTCCTCCACGTATTTATGAGATGAAGAAGTTAGACGATTAGAACACGGCTATTGCATCAGGTACGATTCAGATCCTTTTGCAACCAGTTAGTGTCTTATTCGATTCAGGAGCTACGCATTCTTTTATATCTTTGAACTGTGTTAATCGTTTGAAGATCTCGTGCTTGTACGATTGTGAACCTTATGTTGTGGGATTACCGAGCGGAGAGAAAATTATGGGAACCCTAGAAACTAGAGATTTTCCAATGTCTATAGGAGGGAGAGATTGGCCATTGAATCTTATTGTAGTTGACATCCATGGTGACGATTTAATTCTCGGAGACGATTGGCTCAACTGTTATGGAGCTATTCTGAATTACCGAAAGAGGGTCATTTCTATCATTGCTGATGATGGATCTGAACACTTATTCAGAGGATGGAGATCGGGAAGCTCGGGAAAATTAATCAAGGCGATGAAAGCAGTGAAATTACTGAAGCAGGGATGTCATGGAATTTGGTGCTATGCCATGAAGAAAGAAGAAGGAGTAGAACTCTCATCTATTCCAGTTGTGAATGACTTTTCAGATGTATTCCCCGACGAACTACCTGGGTTACCTCCGCAGAGAGAATTGGAGTTCACTATCGAATTAGAGCCTGGAGCCGTTCCTATTTCCAGAGCACCATACCGCATGGCGCCAACCGAGATCTATGAACTAAAGAAGCAACTGGAGGAATTATTGCAGAAGGGTTACATTCAACCTAGCCTTTCTCCTTGGGGAGCACCCGTTCTCTTTGTCCGAAAGAAAGATGGATCCCTCCGATTATGTATTGATTACAGGGAGCTAAACTAGGTGACGATCAAGAACAAGTATCCTATACCTCGGATCGACGACTTGTTTGATCAACTGCAAGGGGCAAGGGTATTCTCGAAGATTGACTTGCGATCAGGATATCATCAGTTGAGAATTAAGGGATCAGATATACCGAAATCTGCTTTCAGGTCCCGGTACAGGCACTATGAATTCGTGGTGATGCCATTCGGACTTACCAATGCTCCTGCGGTATTTATGCAATTGATGAATCAGGTATTCTTAGAATACCTAGACAAGTTTGTGGTCGTTTTCATTGATGACATCTTGATCTATTCGAAAGACATAGAGGAGCATGCCGAGCATTTGTGTGTGGTTTTGAGCACTTTGAGAAATGAACAGCTTTATGCGAAGCTTTCCAAATACGAGTTCTGGCTTAGGGAAGTAACCTTCCTTGGTCATGTGATATCAGCTGACGGAGTTCAGGTGGACCCGAAGAAAGTCGAAGCAATCTTGGAATGGGAAGATCCTAATAACGTGAAAGAAGTCCGAAGCTTCTTAGGACTTGCTGGTTATTATCGCCGTTTTGTAGAGGATTTTCCAAAATTGCTCGTCCACTCACCCAGCTGTTACAAAAAACTCAAAAGTTCACGTGGGATGAGAAATGCCAGGCTGGTTTTGATGAACTTAAGAAGAGACTGACTACAGCACCTATTATCAGATGGAACTGATGGATTCATGGTATACAGCGACGCTTGAAATCAGGGTCTGGGATGTGTTTTGATGCAAAAGGATAAGGTGATTACCTATGCTTCTCGGCAATTAAAACCGTACGAAGTTAATTACCCGACTCACGATCTGGAGTTAGCAGCTGTGGTCTTTGCCTTGAAAATTTGGCAACATTATTTATACGGCACTCATTGTCAAATCTTTACAGATCATAAAAGCCTCAAGTACATTTTCAGTCAGAAAGAATTAAAAACGAGGCAGAGAAGGTGGCTGGAATTGATCAAGGATTACGACTTGGAAATTCTCTATCATCCGGGTAAAGCAAATGTAGTAGACGATGCATTGAGCCGTAAACCTGTTTCTCTTCGAGTGTTGGAAGCACTTACGTCCCAAACTAGCATTCAACGAGAACTGATCCGCAAAGGGATTGAAGTATGGTCACCAGAAATCCAAGGGCAACTATATGTGATGGAACTAACTTCGTCCCTAGTCGAGGAAATCAAATCTAAGCAGTTGAACGATTCTATGATCCTTCGGTTATGTGATGAAGTAAAGAAAGGAAAAGCCCCAGGATTCGTGATATAAGATGATGGAGTTCTGAGATTTCAAAGTCGACTTTGCGTTCCCGATGATGATGATTTGAGACGGACAATCTTGAAGGAAGCTCACAGCGCTCCGTATTCTATTCACCCAGGCAGCAGTAAGATGTATAAGGATCTAAAACAAAACTTCTGGTGGGGAAATATGAAGAAGGACGTAGCAGAGTATGTTTCGAGGTGTTTGACTTATCAGCAGGTTAAGATTGAACATCAGTGACCTGCCGGAATGTTAAAACCGCTTCCGATTCCTGAGTGGAAGTGGGAGGATATCTCGATGGATTTCATCACCAGTATGCCAAGGACCAAGACGGGAATGAACATGATTTGGGTTGTAGTTGATCGACTAACCAAGTCGGCTCATTTCCTAGGAATTAAAGATACTTGGGGACCCGAGAGATTGGCGCGAGTATTTATTGCAGAAATAGTCAGATTACATGGGACACCGAAGACCATTATTTCAGATCGGGATGGTCGCTTCGTGTCGCACTTCTGGAAGGCAGTTCACAGGGCTTTGGGGACCGAGCTGAACTTTAGCACGGCTTATCATCCTCAGACGGATGGTCAGTCCGAAAGGACTATACAAACAGTAGAAGACATGTTGAGAGCTTGTGCTTTGGATTGGTCAACTGATTGGGAAGTTCACTTTCCATTGATTGAATTCACCTACAACAATAGTTGGCATGCTTCTATTAAGATGGCACCATTTGAAGCTTTGTACGGGAGAAGATGTCGATCACCCTTGTGCTGGGATGATTCTTCGGACTTGATCGGGACGGAACCGGAATTGATAGTTCAGACTCAAGAGAAGATAGCTTTGATTCGGGAAAGACTGTTGACTGCCCAGAGTCGACAGAAGTCTTATGCTGATGTGCGTCGCCCGCTAGAGTTCGAGATTGGGGACCACATACTATTGAAGGTATCTCCTACACGAGGAATTTTCCGTTTTGGGAGGAAAGGTAAGCTAAGTCCGAGATACATCGGACCATTTGAGATCCTCGAGAGCGTTGGGGATTTAGCATACAGGTTGGCCTTACCTCCATCGCTGAGTCACGTTCACAGTGTGTTTTATGTATCCCAATTGCGGAAGTATGTACCAGACCCCAGTCACATCATTGATTTCGACTAAATCGAGATAGCTAATGACGGTACCTTCGAAGAAAGACCAATCAAGATACTTGAAAGTCGGGTCAAATAATTGAGGAATAAACCAATACACTTGGTTAAAGTACAATGGTCACGACACGGAGCTGAAGAGGCCACTTGGGAAACGGAGGACAGTATGAAGACTAAATATCCGGAGTTGTTTTCATCTTAAGTTTCGGGATGAAACTTCTTTTTAGGGAGAGAGGATGTAATACCCGAGATATCTGATGTGTAATTGAACCATGTGATATTGTATTTGTTGTATTTTGATCTGAGTATTATTCTCCGTATTTCATGATCCAGTGTTGTTGAGCGCACGATTGCATGATTGTGTTCAATATTATGATTTTGCACTTGTAGCGCACGCTATCGACTAGGCGTAGCGTACACTAATTTGGGTTTAGTAGCGCACGCTATATATGAACCTTAGCGCGCGCTATACGTAGTCAGCATGATTGAGACGTGTTGGTAGGTGAGATCAGGCCGCGGATCTTGGTCGCATTATGTCGGGATGAACCTGGACGGCTTTCGGGAAAAAGCCAAGTCAACGCGGTAGCGCACGCTAATGATATGAGGATAGCGCACGCTAAATGCTGAGTACAGTGAAGTCAGAAAGTTTCGTATAGCCGTTAGCGCACGCTATAAATATGGACTAGTGCGCGCTAATAACCATTTTCTATATATAGGACAACACCCTTTTTCATTTTTTCAGCTTTCATCACTTTCCAAACCCGAATTCTGAGACATAGAGAGTCACTCTCTCCATCCTAAACCCTTCATACCATCATCCTAGCCCGAGTTGAAGATTGTAGATCATTGGAGGTTGGTGTTCAATCTCTCAGTGTTGGATTTCTTCAAGTTCCTTCGTGTTCTCGCTACTTTGAGGTAGGTGATCCTTCACCAATATTAGTAGTATTCTAAAGGATGTTTTGATCATTATTTGGGATTATCTAGTCAGTTAAATTCGTAAGTAGTCGAACATCATGTGTTAGAAGGATATTTTCGATGTTTTGGTACTTCTTCATCGTATAAACCATTGAACCTTTTAGTGTTTGAACTCCTAGCATATTCATGAAGCTGCAAACCGATTGTGACCAGTATATGGAGATTATCAAGTTCTTAAGTCTTTACATAATGGGATGATACGTTTTGGGGACATGAAATGGATTGAACTTAAGATATTTCTTGAAGATCAAGATGAATTATGGTGTTGTGATGATTATACATATCCTTGAAGCTCGTAGTCGTTTAATCCATAAAGATCTTTCACAAACCGTATGAACATAGCATGCACGGAGGTGACATGTTTTATCACTAAAGATTTCATGAGTTTCATCACCATTAGATCAGTTTTCTGCCTAATAGTAAACTGCCATGCACAGGTAGCGCACGCTAAGATGTATATAGTAACGTGCGCTATCGGGAATGAATAACGTACGCTACGTTTGGTACGTAACGAACGTTATGTCATCAAAGTAGTCGATCGGGTCGAAAGGATGCCAAGATACATAAGTTAGCGTACGCTAGACTTCGTCGTTTACGTACGCTAACGGGCAGGCTTAGCGCACGTTACGTAGAGTACGTAGCGTACGCTAAGTAGTTCAGGAAGATTGCATTTTTAGAGCTTTCGGCCGTAGACCGGGTTGTTAGATATTCGTACGACATAAGATAAATTCTATATTATTTCTTTTGTTAAGGTTCGAGCTTGCTACGTTGATCGAAGGAGATGACCTTCGAGTGTGTTGAGATTCGTTGGAGTGATTTGTTCTTGCCATCTTTGAGGCAAGTATCGTATTTTAAGTTTATTGATATTGTATTGTTGATCGTGTGTACGATTTATTCGTGTTGTTGAACATGAGATTATCTTCTTTGAGTTGGCATGATATTTACGTCGATGAACGTGTTGATTTGCATATGTGTATGCATAATGGTATTGTTTGTGTTGTAAATGATCTGAGGGGATCATGAGGATCTATGCTGAGGGCGCTGGATCGAATGTCCACCATGCATTGGTCCGACGGGATCATCATGGGGATGTATGCTAAGGGCGCTGGATCGTTGGACGGGTTTTCCACCATGCGTTGGTCCGACGGGATCATCATGGGGATCTATACCAAGGGCGCTGGATCGTGGGATTACCCTGTATTGTGTTGATGGAATCATGAGGATTCACATCGTTGGTTTCCGATGACAGAAGTCTGTTTTGTATGTTTTATGATGCATTGATGATTTATGTATTGCGATACTTGTACTAGCATCGTTTTGATAACCCCTTAGGGGGTGGACATTTGTTTTGATGTTCAGGTAGCCGAGGAGCGAGGAGGCAGCCACAGTACCGGCATGACGATGAAATGGCTTAGTGATGTGGTTGATGTTTGTTGTTTTTGTGATTTGTCTTCTTGGTTCATTTTCAGTACTCGAGTACGCATGTCTTATTAATATCATTTCGATATGGTTGTATTAATTAACTCAATGGATCAGTTGGAACCGGTTTTGTAAATTGAAATTTGTGGTATTGTTGGATTGTAATCACATTTCTTTTATTTAGCCTTGTAAATCCTTACTAAAAGGGTTTACGGCGCTGTAATTATTCCGAATATCTCGGGGTGTTACAAATATGGGAGTCCTAATGTACAAGGTTAACGAAGTAATACTTCTCATAATGCCCTGGGAATGATTACGAGGAAATAGACTCCCCGCAATGGATATTATCATGTTCTGCTATTTGATTTGCCTAGTTATTTTCAAAGGACTGGAAATGCAGCCAATGGATGTGGTTACTGCGTACCTCTATGGGGATCTAGATATGGAGATTTATATGAGAGTGCTTGATGGCATTTCATTATCTAAATCAAGTGACTCTAGACCACAGAGTGCGTTTGTAATTTGCTTGAAACACACACTTTATGACTTGAGGCAATCCGGTTGGATGTTGTATAACCTAAGTGACTGCTTGATTGGGAAGAGATATAATAAAAATAAATTGTGTCCATGCGTCTTCATAAATAATAAAAGAAAATAAGTTCCAAATTCATGATCATCGCAATGTACAATGATGACATGAACATAATCGATACTCTTGATGAAACAAGAGAAACCACCGGATACTGGAAATCTGAGTTTGATATGAAAAATCTTGGGAATACTCGGTTTCGCCGAGGCATTAACATAGAACATTGAGTTTGTGGAATACTTATCCTCCAATATGCCTACAGCCAGATGATTTTCAGGCACTTTAACATGGATAAGGTACACACTGCTAGCACTCCCATGATCGGACGAAAGTTTGGATGCAATAGAAATATCCACTTCGTCCAAAGGAAAGTGGTGAAGAGCTTTTGGGAGGTAAAATTACCTATTTAAGGGAATAATGCATTATTGTGCTTAACTCAATGTACACGATCAGATATCACTCATTAGTTAATTTTCTGAGTAGATTTAGTTCAGTATCGACGTAATATCAATAAAATGGTATCAAGAAAATCTCTGATACTTAAAAGGAACCATTTACTTGGGTTGATTCTTTTCTTATAAAGAAGCAAAAAGAATTACTTCCAGTAAGGTAAATGCTAAAATAAATGCCGGTGTCGGAGCAACTAACACAAAGAACGTGTTGGTAGGATTTGCTGATATTTTGGAAATCAACTAAGCAAACCCTTTTTGACTACCTCCTCAAATCACTACAATATCTTTGCTATGAATGAATCAGTCCGTGAGTATACATGGACAAGAACTATCATTCCACACATGTGCGGAAGTAGTGGTTAAGTATTGCTAATGAGCATACTTATATTTATGTACATATTGTAACATATAAATCCCTCGATAAATGATAGGATGATAAAAGGGAATTGTGTGAGATATAAGGGAACATACTCACGTAGGTTGCACTCTATTCCTTAGATCAAGGTTTATTTTTTCCATTGATTTTTGTTACTTGTCAAGGTTTCTAACTAGACAACAGTATATAATGTAAGTATTAGGGGGACCTGTAGATTGTTCCAACTTCCGAGATTGATGTAAAGGTAACAAGAAAATGGAGATTTACAAAGAAACTTAATCACATGCGTTCTACTCTTTTCTTTGACCATTGTTTATTTTCTCCCATTGGGTTTTGTTACATGTGAAGTTTTTAATGAGGCAACGACCTCTTAATTGATGTATAAACCATAGGAAAATATAGACTCGAGGGGGAGTCTTACATCCACATTTTACGTTATACCATTTTCCTCCCAATGATCATTTTCCCACATGGTTTTTATCACTTGGGAAGTTTTTTAACAAGGTGACTAGATGTATCGATTTAGGGATCGATGGAACGACTGATGGAAATAAAATGCAGCTGAAGCGGCGGGTTTGGATATACTAAAATTGGCCCTCAAGAATCGGATCTATTTAGGCTCATCAAATAATCAATTACACATATTAATAATCAATTTAAATGAGCAATATTTATTTACGCGTCTAAACATGATAATTTGTAGTATTCTACCTAGATCTAAAAGATCTTAGAGTACGTCACCTTTGAAGCAAAGTCTTTGAATTTCTCCTTGATCATCTTGTATTTCTACTTTTAGATCTTCTAGAGTATGATCCCGCCTTAATCCGGATGTTGTGTGGGCAACGAGCTACCGAATCTTGCTTAGACTTCAACTTGGGATCGTCCGGACCTTTGATCTTGGGAGTCACCTGATTTTTTCTTTGTTTTCTAGTATTATGTAAACACTCTTAGAAAATTGATGTGTTATCTAAATTGTAGAATCAAAGACACGAGTCAAGATCTACAATTAAACATAAACAAAAATCGATCTCTCAAGCCTCAAATATTATGTCACTGCCCAACCTCATGTAAGTCCTATTTATAGGCTTTGCACTACTCTATGGATCTTAAGGAGGATTAGGGTTATGACTCCTAATAGAATTCAAATTTCCATATTAGGCCCTTTCCTATTATATTGAGTCTATTAAATATCAACTCAGTCCACTAAAGAATTAATATTGCAATTCCTACCCAAATCCCAATTTATGAAATTGGGCTTCTTATTTAAATATATTATTTCCCATTTTAAGATATCGAATGTCCATTAATTAATTTAAGCTACTGACAACTTTAATTAATTAACTTCTTATCTAAGAGTAGTATCACTCGAACCTTATTATTATATCAGAATTAAATCCACCTACAAGGTTTAATATAATAATCATTATCGAGCTCCCCAAGGGGACATCATCAACCCGCACGAGTCGGGATACGATTTCTAGTTATAATAAAAATTGTCATATAAATAATATTATTGCTCAAGATACGAAGCTTATTGAGTCAATCATTTTGACTATCACCCATGGTAAATCAAAGCAATAAATATTATAAATACACAATTAAATATTATACACTTGGAATTAAGAAATAATAATTATTCGAGATTTATGTTCTTCTTATGGTCAATACAGAAGATACTATCTCACTTCGATCCAGTTTAACATATGCAAATACGCTAATAGATGCTAATAGTCAAGACCAAATAATGTCAAGCATACATTGCAACTTTTTACATAATTTGTCTAGAGTTATATAGGTTGTGTACTATTGTACTATTTTATAAGGCACGGATAATGTGATCTTCCATGTGACACCAACATACCACATTATCTATAATATAAAATAATTAGACATTTCATTTGCATAACCATAACGTGAATAAATATGCAAAATATGTGATTAATGTAATTAATATTCTCATAGGTAGTTATAGGGAAATAAGGTAATACAAGCATGAAGTATGCTTTGCAGTATACAACCCTAACAATCTCCCACTTATACTCAAAGCATGCTTTTAAGTATAATACTCAATTACATAGTCTCTCATTTATCCTACCTATACTCAAAGCAATGCTGCCATACACTCTAATCCCATTCCTTCCACATGCCTTTAAAAAACTTTTGAAGGTAGGTCTTTCGTGAAAGAATCAGCAAGATTATCTTCCGATGCAACCCTGGCTACAACTACGTCTCCTTCCTTTATGAAGTGTCATATGATGTGTTACTTGCGGTTAATATGTTTACTTGCCTTTTGGGCTCGTGGTTCCCTCGAATTTGCGACTGCACCGGTATTATCATCATAAAGTGCAATACACTTTGGAAAATCGGGAATCACATATAAGTCCTGGAGGAAGTACTTGAGCTATCCCGCCTCTTTGGCTGCCTCAGAAGCTGCCACATACTCAGCTTCCATAGTAGAGTCTGAGATGCATTTTTGCTTCACACTCCTTCAACTAATGGTGTAACACCCCCAAGAAATCCCGAGAGTGTAACAGTGCCGTTGACCCCTACATGGGAACCACCAGGCTAGGTAATCAACTTCACTCATCGACTCACGGAGTCGACGCAAAAACACCACATCACAATGATGCAAAACAATAAAATCCACCCGGTTCGACTGGTCATTCAAGCAACACAATAATCCAACGAAAACGTAACGGACAACCCAATACATTTTTCAAGGAAAATCAAGAGCTCCTAAGTACTCGAGTACGTCTATTAGTTCACATGTTGAGAAAACAACCATATTGAAATGGACAACGAAAAATAAAGAACTTGCTTGCACATGTCAACAACCCTGGACAGCATCCTCGTACTGTCCCAATGCCCGCTCGACTGGCTGAATATAACCTGAAATTCATAAAACAAATTTCCCCAAGAAGGGTCCCCAAAGGGGTTAGCAATTACGCTAGTACAAGTAACCAAATGAACGACTTACACCTTACATATATAGTCAAGCATGCAATTCAGAAAAACATCAGTTGAAACATATATTTCCGGAAACGCCATAATCCAAAACACATTTGTAAAAATGCACCACAATTAACTGTCGATCCTGTAACATCCCCAAAACCGTATGGGAATATTACACGCCGTAGACCCTTTCCACAAGGATCTACCAGGCTAAACATCCATAAACAACCAAGTGCTTGCCCGACCAGGGTCAAACAATAAAATGATACAGACCGATATGGTCACTTACACGTGAATACACAGACCGATGAGGTCACACAACCCAATCGATAAAACTGACTTAAATAACATTACCCACACAGGGGTCGAAATACAATACAGCGGAAGACTGAAATCAACTCTCACAACACAACAAAAATCAAAATAACTCTCGACTCATGATTAGTATCGCAGCTCGTCATCCTCTTGTGCCAATCCTGTGATCGCCTCACACTGCATGTACCGGACGCAAAGCAGACATCCACCCCGATTACTCGGGTGTTAGTAAAACTCCACTGTTTTACTAGTGCAAGTATCAAATCATACGAAATATAACAAGCAAGTAATAATCGTGAATCAAATATGACAATCAAGTATCAAAATATCCCCGGGAGGTTTTCACAAGGAAAGATAAGCTATGAAGCATTCGAAAATAAGATTATCACCTCGGAAATTTTAGAATTTCAAAACCTTTCGAAAATCTTAGGGTCTTAACCCAAATCTCAAAATTGTGTTACGACAATTTACAGTACGAAAACATTTCCATAAATCTCATGGGGCTCGGCCCAACATTCTTTTCTTAAAACTTTCTTACAAAAAAGTTTGATTTACAAAACATAGTTCGTGACACCGTGATCCCCTGTCACGTGTCTCCGCAGGTTCAACAACCCGCACAGACTTAACCAATCACAACAATCACAACAATCAATCATGTTCATGACTCCGTGATCGCTTGCCACGAGTCTCCGTAGGTTCAACAACCCACACGGATTGAGCAAACACAACAATCACAACAAACAATCATGCTCATGACTCCGTGATCGCTTGCCACGAGTCTCCGTAGGTTCAACAACCCACACGGATTGAGCAAACACAACAATCACAACAAACAGTCCCGACCCCGTGAACCTGTGTCACGTGTCACCGTAGGTTCCGTCGAACCCGCACGGTTGGACGTACTGTGTCCTGATTCAATGGACCTGTGCCATGAATCATCGTAGGCCTCGTCAGACCCGCACGATTGGACCTCAGCACCACACACTAAGTTCCGATCCCATGGACCTGTGCTATGAATCCTCGTAGGCCCCGTCGAACCCGCACGAGTGAACCTAGCGTTCCAGCACATCACATTCGCATTACATACAACAATGAGCACAATTAATCAATCACCTTGATCACCACAAAATCATATATTGCACGCACATAACACAACCTCAACACTCGCAACAACTATCATCAATCAACGACATTTAACCAACATAACACACATTCAGTACACAATACATTGCACAACCACGTGTACAACCATCTCATATGTACATCGCAATCCTGCACAAATGGCACAACGCCTAACACGTATACCAATATAACGCTATTATCACAAAGCCTTCAAATTTCGGAAAACACAACCAACTCAAACGGAACATATTTACGAAGACACGCAAAATCATCATAAATCTCATACGTGATTACTAGTCACAAGATACAAGTCGTATAGTAAGATACTTGCCTTAATAACCGCTACCGAACGCTCCGAAGAACACGGTTCGACCGGGAAGCTCGGACCCCAAAGAAGGCAACGAACGGAAGGGTTCCGACTCGAGTTCTTCACAAGAATTCGCTCCTAAGTCACAACGATATCAATTCAATCACAATTCTACGAAAACGTATGGAACTTCCCAAGTTCTACCCATTGAAGCATTTTATCGGACACTTTGAAGGCGTAGTCCAATTTAATCAATTATTCAAAGAAATACTCAAATCCGTTCCACAAAACTTCAAGGGTATTGAATGATTACGAGTTTACAATCAAGTTCTAACAATAATATGAATCAAAACGAAGCAAATCGGCCAAAACACCAAGAAACCTCAAGAACATCCAAAAACCAAAAGTTTAGGTGTTCTTACCTTCAATCCGGGTGGAAGATGATGTTAATCAATGATTAGAACTTCCAAAACATGTTGCTATATGTCATATCCATCCAAATCCATCCATTATTGACGAAGAAACGCGAAGAAACGAAGAAAAAGGGTGAAAATGGCCGGATGACTCGGTCCAGGCCCTTAAATAGCCGACTCACGGCGGGAGGACTCGACCGTGTCCCGCTAGACACTGGCCGCGTCGCCCGATAGTGACCCGTCCGACAATGACTCGGCACGACTCGACCGTGTCCCGGAACACGGTCGGGCGTGTCAGCGGCTTCCGGCATTTCCGGACGAGTAGCACGGCACGGCCGGACGACACGGTCGGTCTGAGACGTAAACCGGCATTTCGGACGAAATGCACGGGCCGTGTCGGACGACACGGCCGAAGTTCGGCCGGCAATGATCGCCAATAACGAGCGGGTGAGTTAAAACGACCATAACTCTCTCGCCCAGTGCTCGATTGACTCACCGCTTGAACCATTGGAAAGCTAACTCGATGCTCTATAATATTGCAGAGATTCAGAATTTTTGGAGTTACCAAAAATTAATGGTGATCTAACAAAGTCGAACTCATACTTAGAAAAGTCGTTTAGTAATCCTGAATTCAACAAAACGACACCGAAATCCGAACCTGAATACGAACCGAAGATACGGTTACGAAGTACTCACAAAGACGAATCTAAGAGCTAGTAGAACACACGATTCCGACCACCCGAAGGCTCGACATTCAACAACGGAAGGTAATTACCCCAAACTTTGGGAAATTACGAAAATGGCCCAAATGCCCGAAAATCACCATACGACAACGAATAATCAAACCGAAGCTCACAACACGTATAACAACGTTAAACGGACTTACGGGAAACTCAAACAATAGCTTTGAACGAGATTCGCAAGAATCGAACTCAAGTGCGGAAAAGTCGCTAAAAGCTCTAACTCAAGAAACGATACCGAAACGAACTCGGATGACAAAAGCGTAGAATTAATCATTCTCATAATGACGAAACGGTCATGAGAGAGTCGTCAAAACGGACTCCGGCCGAAAAAAAGAAATTAACCGAAAATCGAAAATTGCGGATATTACATTCTACCCTCCTTAAAAGAAGTTTCGTCCCGAAACTTAAAACAAGTAGGGAGAAGAAATATCCCACCGGAAAAACTCAACGAGATACACAAGAAGCACGTAACTCATGCCCAACGGAGAAACGTTACATGCAACGCAATGGAATATACGGCGTGAAAACACGCCCCACGACGACCAACACGACGCCACCGGTAGAGACATAATAAAAATCAATACGATTGACCAACCCAACGGTTCATCAATCAAAACGCGAGCCAAATGCTGAACAAATACGGAATTCCACCGCCCAAGGGTTGGAAGATCGAAACGAGACTAATTTCTCAAACTTAAGGGAATTACGAAGGAGTCTGAACGTTCAACAATCACGAAACGAGATCAACAAAAACCGATCAATCAAACGATCGAACCACAACGATCGAGACAACAAAAATCGAACAATCACGTTCGAATCACGAAGGACAATAAAATTCAAACAACAACTCCAAGGTTCACATCTCGACTCGAGACAATATATGATCCGGTGAAAACAACATGTGCCTTCACATAAGATCCACAGAAAGGAAGTAGAAATTGAAAAGTCACAACAACAAACGAGTTATTCAAACAATACCACGCTCGTTCGATCAACCAAAGCACGGGGCAGGACAAGCTCAGAAAATGTCAACGAACCTAAACGAGTCGATAGACCTGAGAAAGAGGAAATGCAGAAGTCAAAACGATACAGGCATTACCTTCGACCTCTTATAAAAGAACTGTCGTTCCCGCCACTCACAACAACCGGAGTAAGGTGACAACACAAAAGCAAACGACAAATATCTCCCATGGGCCTCTCGATCCGATCCTCATATCTATATCAAGTTCGCGCCCGAAAGACTCGGAACCCAACTCGCAAAATCAGATCCTGTGTCTCTCGGGTCCACACTTGAAAAGCGCATCGACGAGAAGGACAATTGGCACGTACATGCCCCCGGCAAAATACGTTCGAAATGCCTCGGCTCGGCATATCGAAAATATAGATGCTAGATACAATGGAACATAACACCGCAAAACAACATACCGGAGATGCCAACTCAGCATAATAACGAATCATAACACATATCATATACAACGATTACCATCGTAAAGTAATACACACACAAACACTACAACAACGACAGTATCGTTCGGAGACATCAACGGCCCGAACGATAATCAGCACATAATTACAAACATTATGAAACAATCACACATGTACACAAACGTACAAACCCAAGCTTCAACATCTCACACTCGTGCGACAACACGCAAATCGCCACGAGGCGATAAACAGTAAACACCGGTTCACACCTCTCACAGAGGGCTAGTACAAAGAAATGCGTGGCAACGCCGACGTTCATGGCACCAATTCGATCATACTCGGGAGCAAACATCATAACGACAACGTGAACATCATACATACATACCCAGCCCTCAAACGGGAATGGATAGGTTTTTAAAAACGAAAACCTCCTTTTGAAAATAATTTTGGAAACACCGATTGATCTTGAGTATCACCCTTTAAAAAAAAAAAGTACAATCGTGAAACATCGTTATCGAGACTTTGGAAAACTATTTCGCATTAGATAAAAATGAGGACACTTTCTTTTCGTGAAAAACTTTCGGAAATATTCGACCCTCGGGTCTAAGTAAAAGTGTTTATAAAACATTGAAAAATATCTCAAAACATTTTGGTCCTCGAGGTAGAAGGATTCGGAAACATATTGTGGCACCTTGGAAGTACCATGAGAAAACAATTCTTTTTAAACGTACGTCTCGAAGTTTATTTCTAGGATACTCAAGATTTTCAAAGATAATTCAATGGGCTAGAATGCCCAAAATCTCGAGTAATTACACGGAACATTATAGCGTTGTGGGTCCTGCCACGAACCCACCAGATAAAAACTATTTACAAAAACGCCAAAAGGGCCGATGACGGTAATATTTCAAAACTCACAAAAGCCATTTACAAAATTACTAAATACCGTCATAAGAATTTCGCCAAACGATCAAGGCCATAATGTCAAAACTCGGTTAAGGGAATCGATTTTCAAAATAAAACTCGCGCCGATACCTTTTCGAAATCCATCAAGGTTTACAACTTCCACACCATACCACACCACCCGGTGGTTCAAAGATAATACAATAATGTGCCCATTCTATACACATACTATATGCCACAAGTACTAAACACAATTATATTACACAATACTGTAAAAAAAATCAAGCACCGCAATAAACTCACAAAGATAAAATCGAGATACAAATGAACATCGAATAAAAGAGGAGACTTACATACACAGTACGCACGCAGGAGACGGTCCCCTACGATACTAAACTCGTCCCACAACAAAACCGACTGGTTGTGTCTACGCACAACTCAACTTGTCACCTGATGACTCAAACGACTTGAATAACCATTACTCGACAAATCTCGTCTTTAGTCGACCCGACACCTAGGTTTCCGCAACCTAAGCTCGATACCATAAATGTAACATCCCCAAAACCGTATGGGAATATTACACGCCGTAGACCCTTTCCACAAGGATCTACCAAAGCTAAACATCCATAAACAACCAAGTGCTTGCCCGACTGTGGTCAAACAATAAAATGATACAGACCGATATGGTCACTTACACGTGAATACACGCACCGATGAGGTCACACAACCCAATCGATAAACCGACTTAAATCACATTACCCACACAGGGTCGAAATACAATACGGAAGACCGAAATCAACTCTCACAACACAACAAAATCAAAATAACTCTCGACTCATGATTAGTATCGCACTCGTCATCCTCTTGTGCCAATCCCGTGGATCGCCTCCCCGAACTGCATGTACCGACGCAAACAGACATCCACCCCCGACATTTCTGGGGTTAGTAAAACTCCAATGTTTTACTAGTGCAAGTATCAAATCATACGAAATATAACAAGCAAGTAATAATCGTGAATCAAATATGACAATCAAGTATCAAAATATCCCCGGAGGTTTTCACAAGGAAAGATAAGCTATGAAGCATTCGAAAATAAGATTATCACCTCGAAAATTTTAGAATTTCAAAACCTTTCTAATATCTTAGGGTCTTATCCCAAATCTCAAAATTGTGTTACGACAATTTACTGATTTAAAACATTTCCATAAATCTCATGGGGCTCGGCCCAACATTCTTTTCTTAAAACTTTCTTACAAAAAGTTTGATTTACAAAACATAGTTCGTGACACCGTGATCCCCTGTCACGTGTCTCCGTAGGTTCAACAACCCGCACGGACTTAACCAATCACAACAATCACAACAATCAATCATGCTCATGACTCCGTGATCGCTTGCCACGAGTCTCCGTAGGTTCAACAACCCACACGGATTGAGCAAACACAACAATCACAACAAACAATCATGCTCATGACTCCGTGATCGCTTGCCACGAGTCTCCGTAGGTTCAACAACCCACACGGATTGAGCAAACACAACAATCACAACAAACAGTCCCGACCCCGTGAACCTGTGTCACGTGTCACCGTAGGTTCCGTCGAACCCGCACGGTTGGACGTACTGTGTCCTGATTCAATGGACTGTGCCATGAATCATCGTAGGCCTCGCTGCACCCGCACGATTGGACCTCAGCACCACACACTAAGTTCCGATCCCATGGACTGTGCCATGAATCCTCGTAGGCCCCCGTCGAACCCGCACGAGTGAACCTAGCGTTCCAAAGACATCACATTCGCATTACATACAACAATGAGCACAATTAATCAATCACCTTGATCACCACAAAATCATATATTGCACGCACATAACACAACCTCAACACTCGCAACAACTATCATCAATCAACGACATTTAACCAACATAACACACATTCGGTACACAATACATTGCACAACCACGTGTACAACCATCTCATATGTACATCGCAATCCTGCACAAATGGCACAACGCCTAACACGTATACCAATATAACGCTATTATCACAAAGCCTTCAAATTTCGGAAAACACAACCAACTCAAACGGAACATATTTACGAAGGCACGCAAAATCATCATAAATCTCATACGTGATTACTAGTCGCAAGATACAAGTCGTATAGTAAGATACTTGCCTTAATAACCGCTACCGAACGCTCCGAAGAACACGGTTCGACCGGGAAGCTCGGACCCCAAAGAAGGCAACGAACGGAAGGGTTCCACTGAGTTCTTCACAAGAATTCATTCCTAAGTCACAACGATATCAATTCAATCACAATTCTACGAAACGTATGGAACTTCCCAAGTTCTACCCATTGAAGCATTTTATCGGACACTTTGAAGGCGTAGTCCAATTTAATCAATTATTCAAAGAAATACTTAAATCCGTTCCACAAAACTTCAAGGGTATTGAATGATTACGAGTTTACAATCAAGTTCTAACAATAATATGAATCAAAACGAAGCAAATCGGCCAAAACACCAAGAAACCTCAAGAACATCCAAAACCAAAAGTTTAGGTGTTCTTACCTTCGATCCGGTGGAAGATGATGTTAATCAATGATTAGAACTTCCAAAACATGTTGCTCTATGTCATATCCATCCAAATCCATCCATTATTGATGAAGAAACGAAGAAACGAAGAAAAAGGGTGAAAATGGCGGATGACTCGGTCAGGCCCTTAAATAGCCGACCACGGCGGCGGGGACTCGACCGTGTCCCGCTAGACACGGCCGCGTCGCCCGATAGTGACCCGTCCGGCGACTCGGCACGACTCGACCGTGTCCTCGAACACGGCCGCGTGTCAATCGGCTCCGGCATTTCCGGACGAGTACGCACGGCCGTGCGGACGACACGGCCGGGTCCCGAGACGAAAACTTCGCATTTCCGGACGAGTACGGCACGGGCCGTGTCGGACGACACGGCCGAAGTTCGGCCGGCGGATCGCCAATAACGAGCGGGTGAGTTAAAACGACCATAACTCTCTCGGCCCAGTTCGATTGACTCACCGTTTGAACCATTGGAAAGCTAACTCGATGATCTATAATATTGCAAGATTCAGAATTTTTGGAGTTACCAAAAATTAATGGTGATCTAACAAAGTCGAACTCATACTTAGAAAAGTCGTTTAGTAATCCTGAATTCAACAAAACGACACCGAAATCCGAACCTGAATACGAACCGAAGATACGGTTACGAAGTACTCACAAAGACGAATCTAAGAGCTAGTAGAACACACGATTCCGACCACCCGAAGGCTCGACATTCGACAACGGAAGGTAATTACCCCAAACTTTGGGAAATTACGAAAATGGCCCAAATGCCCGAAAATCACCATACGACAACGAATAATCAAACCGAAGCTCACAACACGTATAACAACGTTAAACGGACTTACGGGAAACTCAAACAATAGCTTTGAACGAGATTCGCAAGAATCGAACTCAAGTGCGGAAAAGTCGCTAAAAGCTCTAACTCAAGAAACGATACCGAAACGAACTCGGATGACAAAAAGCGTAGAATTAATCATTCTCATAATGACGAAACGGTCATGAGAGAGTCGTCAAAACGGACTCCGGCCGAAAAAAAAGAAATTAACCGAAAATCGAAAATTGCGGATATTACATTCTACCCTCCTTAAAAGAAGTTTCGTCCCGAAACTTAAAACAAGTAGGGAGAAGAAATATCCCACCGGAAAAACTCAACGAGATACACAAGAAGCACGTAACTCATGCCCAACGGAGAAACGTTACATGCAACGCAACGGAATATACGGCGTGAAAACACGCCCCACGACGACCAACACGACGCCACCGGTAGAGACATAATAAAATCAATACGATTGACCAACCCAACGGTTCATCAATCAAAACGCGAGCCAAATGCTGAACAAATACGGAATTCCACCGCCCAAGGGTTGGAAGATCGAAACGAGACTAATTTCTCAAACTTAAGGGAATTACGAAGGAGTCTGAACGTTCAACAATCACGAAACGAGATCAACAAAAACCGATCAATCAAACGATCGAACCACAACGATCGAGACAACAAAAATCGAACAATCACGTTCGAATCACGAAGGACAATAAAATTCAAACAACAACTCCAAGGTTCACATCTCGACTCGAGACAATATATGATCTGGTGAAAACAACATGTGCCTTCACATAAGATCCACAGGAAAGGAAGTAGAAATTGAAAAGTCACAACAACAAACGAGTTATTCCGAAACAATACCACGCTCGTTCGATCAACCAAAGCAAGGGGCAGGACAAGCTCAGAAAATGTCAACGAACATAAACGAGTCGATAGACCTGAGAAAGAGGAAATGCAGAAGTCAAAACGATACAAGCATTACATTCGACCTCTTATAAAAGAAATGTCGTTCCCGCAACTCACAAAAACTGGAGTAAGGTGACAACACAAAAAGCAAACGACAGAAATATCTCCCATGGGCCTCTCAGATCCGATCCTCATATCTATAATCAAGTTCGCGCCCCGAAAGACTCGGAACCCAACTCGCAAAATCGTATCCTGTGTCTCTCGGGTCCACACTTGAAAAGCGCATCGACGAGAAGGACAATTGGCACGTACATGCCCCGGCAAAATACGTTCGAAATGCCTCGCTCGGCATATCGAAAATACGATGCTAGATACAATGGAACATAACACCGCAAAACAACATACCGGAGATGCCAACTCAAAGATAATAAAGAATCATAACACATATCATATACAACGATTACCATCGTAAAGTAATACACACACAAACACTACAACAACGACAATATCGTTCGGCGACATCAACGGCCCGAACGATAATCAGCACATAATTACAAACATTATGAAACAATCACACATGTACACAAACGTACAAACCCAAGCTTCAACATCTCACACTCGTGCGACAACACGCAAATCGCCACGAGGCGATAAACAGTAAACACCGGTTCACACCTCTCACAGAGGGCTAGTACAGCAAATGCGTGGCAACGCCTCGACGTTCATGGCACCAATTCGATCATACTCGGGAGCAAACATCATAACGACAACGTGAACATCATACATACATACCCAGCCCTCAAACGGGAATGGATAGGTTTTTAAAAACGAAAACCTCCTTTTGAAAATAATTTTGGAAACACCGATTGATCTTGAGTATCACCCTTCAAAAAAAAAAGTACAATCGTGAAACATCGTTATCGAGACTTTAGAAAACTATTTCGCATTCGATAAAAATGAGGACACTTTCTTTTCGTGAAAAACTTTCGGAAATATTCGAACCTCGGGTCTAAGTAAAAGTGTTTATAAAACATTGAAAAATATCTCAAAACATTTTGGTCCTCGAGGTAGAAGGATTCGGAAACATATCGTGGCACCTTGGAAGTACCATGAGAAAACAATTCTTTTTAAACGTACGTCTCGAAGTTTATTTCTAGGATACTCAAGATTTTCAAAGATAATTCAATGGGCTAGAATGCCCAAAAATCTCAGGTAATTACACGGAACATTATAGCGTTGTGGGTCCCGCCGAACCCACCAGATAAAAACTATTTACAAAACGCCAAAAGGGCCGATGACGGTAATATTTCAAAACTCACAAAAGCCATTTACAAAATTACTAAATACCGTCATAAGAATTTCGCCAAAACGATCAAGGCCATAATGTCAAAACTCGGTTAAGGGAATCGATTTTCAAAATAAAACTCAGTCGCCGATACCTTTTCGAAATCCATCAAGGTTTACAACTTCCACACCATACCACACCATCCGGTGGTTCAAAGATAATACAATAATGTGCCCAGTTCTATACACATACTATATGCCACAAGTACTAAACACAATTATATTACACAATACTGTAAAGAAAATCATGCACCGCAATTAACTCACTAAGATAAAATCGAGATACACAGTACTTCGCATAAAAGAGGAGACTTACATCCACAGGTCGCACGGAGGTGACGGTCGCCCACGATACTAATCTCGTCCGACAACATAACCGACACGTTGTGGCTACGCACAACTCAACTTGTCACCTGATGACTCAAACGACATGACAACACATTACTCGACAAATCACGACTTGACTCGACCCGACAGCCTAGGTTTCCGCAACCTAAGCTCTGATACCATAAATGTAACATCCCCAAAACCGTATGGGAATATTACACGCCGTAGACCCTTTCCACAAGGATCTACCAGGCTAAACATCCATAAACATCCCAGTGCTTGCCACTGTGGTCAAACAAGAAATGATACAGACCGATATGGTCACTTACACGTGAATACACAGACCGATGAGGTCACACAACCCAATCGATAAAACTGACTTAAATAACATTACCCACACAGGGGTCGAAATACAATACAGCGGAAGACTGAAATCAACTCTCACAACACAACAAAAATCAAAATAACTCTCGACTCATGATTAGTATCGCAGCTCGTCATCCTCTTGTGCCAATCCTGTGACTGATCCCCTGAATCTGCATGTACCTGGACGCAAAACAGACATCCACCCCCCGATTACTCGGGGGTTAGTAAAACTCCAATGTTTTACTAGTGCAAGTATCAAATCATACGAAATATAACAAGCAAGTAATAATCGTGAATCAAATATGACAATCAAGTATCAAAATATCCCCGGGAGGTTTTCACAAGGAAAGATAAGCTATGAAGCATTCGAAAATAAGATTATCACCTCGGAAATTTTAGAATTTCAAAACCTTTCGAAAATCTTAGGGTCTTAACCCAAATCTCAAAATTGTGTTACGACAATTTACAGTACGAAAACATTTCCATAAATCTCATGGGGCTCGGCCCAACATTCTTTTCTTAAAACTTTCTTACAAAAAAGTTTGATTTACAAAACATAGTTCGTGACACCGTGATCCCCTGTCACGTGTCTCCATAGGTTCAACAACCCGCACAGACTTAACCAATCACAACAATCACAACAATCTATCATGCTCATGACTCCGTGATCGCTTGCCACGAGTCTCCGTAGGTTCAACAACCCACACGGATTGAGCAAACACAACAATCACAACAAACAATCATGCTCATGACTCCGTGATCGCTTGCCACGAGTCTCCGTAGGTTCAACAACCCACACGGATTGAGCAAACACAACAATCACAACAAACAGTCCCGACCCCGTGAACCTGTGTCACGTGTCACCGTAGGTTCCGTCGAACCCGCACGGTTGGACGTACTGTGTCCTGATTCAATGGACTGTGCCATGAATCATCGTAGGCCTCGTCAGACCCGCACGATTGGACCTCAGCACCACACACTAAGTTCCGATCCCATGGACCTGTGCCATGAATCCTCGTAGGCCCCGTCGAACCCGCACGAGTGAACCTAGCGTTCCAGCACATCACATTCGCATTACATACAACAATGAGCACAATTAATCAATCACCTTGATCACCACAAAATCATATATTGCACGCACATAACACAACCTCAACACTCGCAACAACTATCATCAATCAACGACATTTAACCAACATAACACACATTCGGTACACAATACATTGCACAACCACGTGTACAACCATCTCATATGTACATCGCAATCCTGCACAAATGGCACAACGCCTAACACGTATACCAATATAACGCTATTATCACAAAGCCTTCAAATTTCGGAAAACACAACCAACTCAAACGGAACATATTTACGAAGGCACGCAAAATCATCATAAATCTCATACGTGATTACTAGTCGCAAGATACAAGTCGTATAGTAAGATACTTGCCTTAATAACCGCTACCGAACGCTCCGAAGAACACGGTTCGACCGGGAAGCTCGGACCCCAAAGAAGGCAACGAACGGAAGGGTTCCGACTCGAGTTCTTCACAAGAATTCATTCCTAAGTCACAACGATATCAATTCAATCACAATTCTACGAAAACGTATGGAACTTCCCAAGTTCTACCCATTGAAGCATTTTATCGGACACTTTGAAGGCGTAGTCCAATTTAATCAATTATTCAAAGAAATACTCAAATCCGTTCCACAAAACTTCAAGGGTATTGAATGATTACGAGTTTACAATCAAGTTCTAACAATAATATGAATCAAAACGAAGCAAATCGGCCAAAACACCAAGAAACCTCAAGAACATCCAAAACCCACCAGTTTAGGTGTTCTTACCTTCGATCCGGTGGAAGATGATGTTAATCAATGATTAGAACTTCCAAAACATGTTGCTCTATGTCATATCCATCCAAATCCATCCATTATTGACGAAGAAACGCCAAGAAACGAAGAAAAAGGGTGAAAATGGCGGATGACTCGGTCCAGCCCTTAAATAGCCGACTCGGCAGGGACTCGACCGTGTCCTGCTAGACACGGTCGCGTCGCCCGATAGTGACCCGTCCGACAGCGACTCGGCACGACTCGACCGTGTCCTGGAACACGGTCGGGCGTGTCGGCAGTCGGTTCCGGCATTTCCGGACGAGTACGGCACGGGCCGTGCCGGACGACACGGTCGGGTCCTGAGACAGAAACTTCGGCATTTCCGGACGAGTACGGCACGGGCCGTGTCGGACGACACGGCCGAGTTCGGCCGGCAGTGATCGGCCAATAACGAGCGGGTGAGTTAAAACGACCATAACTCTCTCGTCCAGGCTCCGATTGACTCACCGTTTGAACCATTGGAAAGCTAACTCGATGCTCTATAATATTGCAAAGATTCAGAATTTTTGGAGTTACCAAAAATTAATGGTGATCTAACAAAGTCGAACTCATACTTAGAAAAGTCGTTTAGTAATCCTGAATTCAACAAAACGACACCGAAATCCGAACCTGAATACGAACCGAAGATACGGTTACGAAGTACTCACAAAGACGAATCTAAGAGCTAGTAGAACACACGATTCCGACCACCCGAAGGCTCGACATTCGACAACGGAAGGTAATTACCCCAAACTTTGGGAAATTACGAAAATGGCCCAAATGCCCGAAAATCACCATACGACAACGAATAATCAAACCGAAGCTCAAAACACGTATAACAACGTTAAACGGACTTACGGGAAACTCGAAACAGCAGTTTTGAACGAGATTCTCAAGAATCGAACTCAAGTGCGGAAAAGTCGCTAAAAAGCTCTAACTCAAGAAACGATACCGAAACGAACTCGGATGACAAAAAGCGTAGAATTAATCATTCTCATAATGACGAAACGGTCATGAGAGAGTCGTCAAAACGGACTCCGGCCGAAAAAAAGAAATTAACCGAAAATCGAAAATTGCGGATATTACAGATCCACCCCTCCGTGGACCCCTACCGAGACCCCGTCGGATCTAACCCGTAGTGGTTAAAAGCAAAGCTCGTCGATCCACCAATCCGTGGATCCCTACCGATACCCCGTCGGATCTAACCCGTAGTGAGCATACACACGCACCCATCACTCATACAATACTATCATCTTAAGAGTGTAAGTTCATAAGAGTACTTGCATCGGTCAATAGATGACGACACGAACGGAAAGGAAGAATGAAAGGGACCTCTAGGAACTAACGAACCCGAACATAATGATTCAAAATATACAATCACAACCATTTCTAGATGATTACGGAAATGGAATACACCCAAAAATCCACCCACGATTCATATAAGTTTGTACAAAACAACAATGAGGACCGGTCACACCCGAATCCTCTCGATTTCACAAAAACAATGAAACTTACCATGAAATCGTAGGGAAAACGAGAATACTACAGATATTAATCATATACATCATGGATTAATCAATAATACGGAATGAATCGGACAAAAACTCAAAAACCCCTAAATTTCCCAAAATAGGGTTATAGGAGATTACCTTGAATTAAAGATGAATAATAAGTGTTGGTGTTGTTAATCTTCACCAAGAACATAAGAAAATGATGGATAGGAATTGCAACACTTCAAATCGCTCGGAAATCGCCCAAGGTTCGCCCAAAACCGGAGAGAGAGAAGTGGGAGAGAAAAATGAGAGTCTGGGTCAACTCCCTGGTTTTTATAGCCAGGGAGCTTTAGCGTGCGCTAAGGATTAAGGTTAGCATGCGCTACCCATCCATAATCCAGTCCAGAACCTATGGTTCTGGACTGTTAGCGTGCGCTACACAAGAATAGCGTGCGCTAATAGTCTCTCGATAGCATGCGCTATCGGGCCATAGCGTACGCTACCTGGGCACTAAACCGAGTCCACAAACAATCTGCCCAGTACTGGACTACCGGATTAGCGCGCGCTACTAGACACTCAGCGTGCGCTAGGCCTCAGTAATAGCATGTGCTAAACAAAATCTTAGCGTGTGCTAAGCTGCTCGTCCAGAGAGCAGAGAGCAGAAACAACTTACTGCCACTACTGGGCTCGACTCGCTAGCGTGCGCTACGAAGCAAATGTAGCGTGCACTACAAAATGATGCTTAGCATGCGCTATACAACAATGATAGCGTGCGCTAGGCACAGGAGAACAATGGCCCAAAACACCGAAACACGAACGAAACATCAAACGGAACTCACAACAAGCATAATAACACAGGATGGGTTTACGGCAACCCCGATACAGCGGTTCTGAACAACAATTACGAAAATCGGATGACAACAGTCCAGAAATAAATGTTCTCAAAATAACAATACGGTAATATACCAAAAAAATGAAAATACCAAGAAAGAAAAATGCGAATATTACAAATGGCTCCACCTCCGAGGCTAAACACATAACCTGAAATAGACTTGGAATTTTCTTTTTCGGGAGAAAAATCTGAGTCAGTATAACCCACTGGACACAGGTCGTATGATTTATATACTAGCATATACTCCCTAATCCTTCTCAGGTACTTGAGTATGTGCTTGACAGCAATCCAGTGTCCTGGTCCTGGGTTCGACTGATATCTAGCAGCCATGCCTACAGGGGCAGATATCTGGTCTAGTGCAAAGCATAGCATACATGAGGCTTCCCACAGCTGACGCATAAGGAATCAGCTTCATGTCATCTATCTCCTTTTGTGTCTTGGGACACACGTCCTTAGATAGTTGAATTCCATGTCTATAAGGTATAAAACCTTTCTTGGAATTCTCCATGCTATACCGATTTAGCACTGTATCGATATAGGATACTTGAGATAAGCACAACATAATTTTTTTCCGATCACAAAAGATCCTATCCCAAGGATGTGTCCTTCTTCTCCCAAATTATTCATATCAAACTGCTCAGCCATCCATACCCGTACGCCCGACAACCCCTTCCCGTTCTTTCCAATCAGAAGGATAACATCTACATACAGTATAAGAAACACCAACACGGTTCCATCGAATTTCTTATACCCACGACTCTCACTCGGACATTGGACAAATCCATATGACTGGACAACCCCGTCAAATTGAGTCTTCCAAGATCTAGATGCTTAAGTCTATAAATGGATCTCTTAAGCTTGCACACTAAGTGCTCTTCTCCTTCAGCAATGAATCCCGCTGGTTGGCACATGTAGATTTCCTTGTCTAGACTTCCATTCAAGAATACAGTATTGAAATACATTTGCAAAATATCCAAATACAAATACGCAGCTATAGCTAAAAGAATCCGGATGACTTAAGCATGGCTACCGGGTAAAAGGTTTCATTATAATCGATACCCTCTTTCTGAGTCTAACCTTCTGCCACAAGCCTCGCTTTGAAGGTTTCAACCTTCTCGTCACCTCCTTTCTTTCACTTGTAGATGCACTTACTCCCAATGGCTTGTACCCAATCAGGAAGTTGTACTAGCTCCCACACTTGATTGGAATCTATAGATCCCATTTCTGATTCTATTGTTACTTGCCATGAATTGGCATATTTATATTGGATGCCTCCTTGTAAGTCCAGGGATTTGATCCATCTTCACCTGGGATTAAGTCTGAAGACTATCCCACTACGACGAGGCAAATCCTGAGTTGCTGTAAAACTCTCAAAATCGATACGTGGTGCAGTGTTAGTTGACGCTTGTACGATTGGTATAGACGGAGTCTCGCCCCTCAACTCTTCCAGAATTATTTCGCTCATGGGCTTGTGACTAATCATATAATCTTCTTCCAAAAATCGGGCATTGGTGCTAACCATTACCTTCTGATCCTGGGGACTATATAAGAAGCCACTCGTCATTCCCTTAGGATATCCTACAAATACTCGTACATTTGTACGATATGCTAATTTATCAGCTTCCTTACTCAGCACATGTGCTGGAGTACCCCAAATGTGAACATGTCCTAGACTAGGCATTCGCCCACCCACAGTTCTGTGGGTGTTTCTGGATCTGATTTCGAAGGCACTAGGTTTATAATGTACGTCGTTGTTTCCAAGGCGTATCCCCAGAACGAAATAGGTAAATTTGAATAACTCATCGTTGGCCTAACCATTTCAAAAAGAGTTATGTTTCTTCTCTCAGCAACACTATTTCATTGTGGAGTTCCCGGCGCAGTGAGCTGGGACAAAATCCCCTCGTTTTCCAAGAAATCCAAAAAACTATCCACTAAGGTATTCAGACCTACGTCGCATCAAATATATGTATCCATATCTCGAATAATCATCTATAAACGTGATGAAGTATTTAAAACCATCCGTAGCCTGGATGTTCATTGGACCGCATATATCTGTATGAACCAATTCTAACACATTCTGTGCATGATTTCCCTTGGTCTTAAAAACCCTCTAGGTTATTTTACCTTCCAAACAGGATTCACAAATTGAAAAGGACTCAACTTGGAGGTCATCCAATGGGCCTTATCTACCAATCTTTGAATCCTCCAAAGGTTTACATGACCTGACCGTACAACAGATATGTTTGGTTTATGCTCAAAGTTTCTTTTCTCTTTTTAAGTTGAGACAAAGAGTTGAGAGATTTATGTTTATATATGGGAGTTTGTGCAGTATTAATGACATACAGTCCATCAGTATAGATACCTTTGCAAATATATTCATCGTTTCTTCTAATAATAACATCACCATCAAAAGAAAGTGAATAACCTTCACAACTTAATTTAGAAACCGAAATCAAATTCATTTTGAAATGTGGTACTAATAATACATTATTAAGGACTAATATTTTATCATTAATCTTCTACTGCATGACTCCCACTACAACAACCATAAGCCTAAAATAATCGCTCCAGTTGATGGTGATTTCGCCGGCACTAAGCTGTTTGGTTACCTGAAAACCATGCGAGTCAAATCAAACATGATCAGTAGAGCCTGAATCAACTATCCACGAAGTGGAAGAACAAGTTGCCAAACATGTTTTGATTACTAGTGCATGAGACATACCTTTCTTAAGAGTCGGGCAGTCCGCTTTGAAATGTCCTTTCTGACCGCACTTGTAGCATTTTCCCTTTGTCTTTTTGTTCGCCTCAGGATGAGGAGCCTTGCTCTTTACCTTGAGAGTTTCCACTTGATTCTGGCCCACTTGTTTCTTCTTAGGTTTAGAAGTCGAAGCACCAGTAGCCGCAAGAACTTGATATCCTTGCCTAAAGAAACCTTCCACAGCTTGAAGTTTTGTCAGCAATTCCACCAAGGTGTACTCCATACGATTCATATTGTAGTTTAAGTGGAACTTCTCAAAGTTCTTAGGTAAGCTACCTAGGATTATATCGACCTGCATTTTCGTATCGATAGTAGTCCCTAATATATCAAGTTCGTTTAGATGAGAAATTATCTTTAGAACATGATCTTTTACCGAGGTTCCTTCAGGCATTTGGGTCATCATCAAGACCCTCATAGTATTTTACCTAGGCACCCGGTTCTGATGACCAAACATCTCGCCGATAATTTTCATCATTTCCGCGGCCGTGTCCATACTCTGCTGCTAGTGCTGCAATACCTTTTCTAAAGAAGCCAAGATGTAACAATGAGTCATCTCATCAGATTTCTTCCATTTGCGGTATTCTTTCACCTCATCAGGTGTCGAATCCGCATCTGGTTCCAATGGGCATTCCTCAGTTAGAACAAACTTGTGTTCCTCAGCAGTCAGGACAATAATAAAATTGCGTTTTCAATCAGCAAAGTTAGTGCCATCTAGTTTGTTTTCTTTGAGAATTACAGCAAGTGGGTTGAAAGATATCTGAGCTAAAATTAAAAACATTCATCACATGACGCATAAAAAAATATATTAAAAAACCTCAAAAACGTAATATATATGCTAGGAACTAGCACCTCAAAAGCTGCATATGCAAGCCACATGTTAGGGTTGTGTACCGCAAATCATACTTTATGCTTGTATTACCTTATTTCCTTGTAACTACCTATGAGAATACGACATGTTTTGCATATTTATTCACGTTATGGTTTTGCAAATGAAATGTCCAATTATTTTATATTGTAGATAATGTGGTGTGTTGGTATCACACAGAAGATCACATTATCGGTGCCTTATAAAATAATATAATAGTTCACAATCTATATAATTATTAGAAAAATTATATGAAAGGTTGTAGTGTATGCTTGAGATTAGTTGGTCTTGACTATTATCATACATTAGCGTATTTGCATACGTTGAACTGGATCGACGTGAGATAGTATATTCTGTACTGACTGTAAGAAGAACGTAAATCTCGGGTAATTATTATTTCTTAATTATAAGTATATAATACTTAATTGTGTATTTATGATATTTATTGCTTTGATTTACCATGGGTGAGAGTCAAAATGATTGATTCAATAAGCTTCGTATCTTGGGAAATAATATTATTTATATAACGATTATTAATATAACTAGAAATCGTGTCCCGACGCATGTGGGTTGATGATGTCCCCTTGAGGAGCTCGATAATGATTATTATATTAAACTCTGCAGGTGGATTTAATTCCGATATAATAATAAGGTTCGAGTGGTACTACTCTTGGATAAGATATTAATTAATTAAAGCTGTCAGTAGCTTAAAAATTAATTAATGGACATTCGATATCTTAAACATGGGAAATAATATATTTAAATAAGGAGAACGATTTCGTAAATTGGGATTTATGTTAGAAGTGCAATATTAATTCTTTAGTGGACCGAATTGATATTAGTGAACTCAACCATATTATGAAAGTGATTAATATGGAAAGTTGGGTTGCACTAGTAGTTTTAACCCTAATCCTCCTTAATATCCTTAGAGTAGTCCAAAACCTTATAAATAGGGACATAAGGGGATTCGGCCAATTTGTCTACTTCATACACAAGAAATTTCGATTTTTCTTCTTAAGTGTTTAATTGTGGATTTTGACTTGTGTCTTTGATTCCACAATTGAGATAACACTTGGATTATTACTACATATCAGAATTACTTGAAGAAGAAAATCGAGAGTTATGAGAGATAGATTTAGGCCGATCCATATTTGTTCAAGCAAGATTCGGTAGCTCGTTGCCCACACAACGTCCGGATTAAAGCGGATCATAGTCTAGAAGATTAAAAGGTAGAAATACAAGAAGATCGAGAAGCAAGCAACCCCTACGCTTCAAAGTAAATATCCTATGATGTTTGATCTAGATTAGGATATTTAATTTACCAACATATTTATTTAATAAATAATAAATAATATTTAAATGGCTTATTAATCTTAGTAGTTAATTAATTATCATGCCTAAATAGTTTTTGTGCTCGTGGATGCGTAAAACGCTTTAATCAAACTTTTCCCAACTTTACTTTCGATGCATTTTATTTCCATCAATTGGTATCGGAGCCAGATTTTAGGCTGTTGCTATTTTAATTAATTATGGTGATTAATTTAATAGCAATTTAAATATTCATGTAATTTGATGTTGGAGTATTTTGCTAGATGTGTTCTTGCAGGGAATATGATCCAATTATCATGGTTATGTGAATAGTTTATTTATTTATTTTATTATGCAATTGTTGGTTTGGCCCGATTTTGAGGCATGTAATGGTTTTTTCCGTGAGGAAATCTGCGGGTAGATCTAGGATCTTATTTTTTCATGTAATCTTGTTGTAAACTTGATGTATTTTATTTTGTGTAAAATTATAATCGAATTCGGAGAAGACAAAATAACGAAGAAGTAGAGCAGAACCGGGACACCGGGTGTGATACCCGAGCCTAACACTACTCACCTGGTCAATATGATTCATGCATAACTTGTTAATTATGTGTTATTTGGACTACTTGATGTTTCATGGTTAAGTTGATCTTATAGTTAATTTCACTACATAGAAATGTGCTAAACATTTGAACTAAAGTCTAAAACACAATCATGGTATATGTTATGGGACTAAGTTATGTTATTCTAAGTATTTCTAATACGAAAATAAAATATATGTAAAGATCTTATAAAACTCTAAGTACACGTGGTAAGCCTAGAAGTCACAACGGTGTCACTAACATGTCTATCAGAGGTTAACTAGCTTATCTCGAGATTTTAGTCGGCGCGTGTACTGGGTCACTTTAGATTGATGATTCAAGTGAATAACCATCATTTAATATAATAACACTTGTCAAGTACCTTGATTCTTGTCAATACCCTATAGGATGCAATCTGTGATTGCATGTGGTAACGGTGGTAAAATACTGTGATCTGTCTATACCTAATTCGTTCCAACTGCGGTAGGAATTGAACTTATCTTTTAGTTTATTGTATTAATTATATGTTTTTAATAAATGAATCCTTCCATTCTTATCTACAGTGTCGCATATGTGAATTTTTAGAAAGTTTGACAATAAACTCCTTCACTAGCATTTTCAACATTGTTCGCATGAGTAATCGAGTTTAAGCAATAAAAATACACCATAAACTTCTACTAAACCCTTTCAAAGATCATCCATACCCTAAATGCGGTCAATATATACTAGGAACCGGTTTAAACACTCCAAGAACCGGATCATAACTACTTGAATCGATCAATTATTTCAAACCTAGTCTCTAGCAGTCATTCGAGGGTATTTTGGACATTTCACCTTCATAACCGACTTAACACACTTGTTTGATGGATAAAGCCTACTCTCAACCCTCATTTACAGTCTGGACATGAAGAACAAGCTCCCCATTTCTAAAATTCACCAAAAATTCAAGAAGAAATCATCAAAACATCAACACCTCAATTCCTTTGACAATTAAGGTGAGTTTCCTTTGTTTCTTCCTTGTTCTTGATATGTTTCTTAGCTATTTTGAAGGTTTTAGAGCTTGTATATGTTCTTAGACATGTTATAACGATAATAAGAATTCATCCATGGCTAAACCTTGTGTTTAATATGGAATTATAAGGCATAAAACTCACCAAGGCAATAAAGGAATCAATTCTGCCACCTTTTGAAATTAATGGTATATGTTACTAGATCCGTGTGTTTCAAGGGAAGGAGTTTCAATATACTTGTTCATAAGTACGTTAGGGATATTATTTCAAAAATTGGTGCATATCCAACTTATATTCTAGTGGTTATAAGCAAAACAAAATCTGATTATGACAAGACTTTGATAAACTCTCTTAATCAAGTGTATTGTTATAAAACCATGGAATTTTAAGTTGTGAGAGTTGAATGGACTTTATAAACAGAGACTAATAGATTAATTAGTGAGTTATAAGTCCAAAATTGATTGGTTAATGGGCTGGTATATGTCGATAAACAGACATAAAATACTTAGAACTCCTGTTATGCATCTACATAGGAAGTGGTAAACCCTTTCGATATGAAGAGAGTTAAACCTTGCGTGTGGTATGTAAATCCTTTAAAGACATTCCTTGAAATAGGTTCTGAATATATATCATTACACACACCCCTATTGGTATAAACGTAAGGGTATTACCCGATCAAGGTAAGTAGAAATCCATCTACAACTACAATGCATAAACATAGTATTGTTTGTATAACTAGTTGTCGAACTTGATAATATCTTGAGAGTGTTCTATTGTACTGTATGATTGATCTGTATTATGCTTTTTGCATCTTACATGATCATAACATCCATTAGCATCTCCATATATATGCATAACAGGAGACTCACTAGTGTTTGCATGCATGGTACAATCATGGAAAGAAAGAAAAGAAAAATGTTTTGTTGGCCGCTGCTAGAGCACCGCGGCATGGTAGAAGCATGCTTTTATGATATATTTAGCACGGTAGATGCGTGCTTATATGATGTGTGGGATATTGGTAGAGGCATGTTCTCACGATATATTGGGTGTGGTAGATGCATGCCTTTTATATCTGGCATGATAGATGCATGCCTTACGATATGACATGATATTGAGCTTATTCCGGTGCTTAGTACGTGGTTCAATGGGCCCAAGGATAATAAAATAATTTTGAGAGATTCTCATTGATTATCATATGTCATATGTTGCATCAGACATGATACATGCATGATTTCTACTTATTGGGCTTTAGCTCACGTAGTTTATGCATTGTAGGTGATCCTGATGCTTAAGCATGTTCCCTCGCTGGATGGGTTGGAGTTCCACTGTTGCTGAGGGTCAACGTACATGGATGATGACCTGTCGGGCTTAACCATGGGCTTAACATGTTTTAGTTCTTGTTTCTGAACCTTGTTTTATAAATATGTATTGTAGTAATGTACTCATGTGTTCGAGTGTCGTTCATGGTGTGAGGGGTACTTTAAGTTCACCTAGTATGTTTGTGTAACCCGTGAGGTTGTTTAATATCGTAATGTAAAATAAATAAGTGAGTGATTTGGGAAGCTCAAAGTTTTGTTGTTTACTAATCTCTTGTAGTCATAGCTACGAGGATATTGATGTCATGAGTTTGATTCGGATTGAGACTAGATGTCTCTGTGTGACACTTGTGTTGGTTTTATGTCACAGGTTTGGGGTAGGTACTAGTTTAGGGGAAACTTTGCCAAAATTTCACCGTAATTTATAAGTACTAATATGATATAAGATAGGTTAGGTTAGGTAGTTAGTGTGGGTGTGTTTCAGGTGGTATCGGAGCCCGGTTTGTGCCCTGTAGACTGTCCATGTACACGAGCTCAGAGCATATGGAGCACAGCAAATCCAGTAAGTGTTTTTTTATTTGTGTGCACTCATATTTCACGAATTATATTGACCATATGATATAGGGCTCAGTCAGAACTAGAAAATAATGCCGAGTACAAGAACTGAAGGCAGTGATGGGGGTAGAACACAAGATCCAGATATGACGTCCACAAGTTCTGATCTTGATCTGATCATTGGTCGATTGAGTGAACTAGTAGAAAGGCAATCTCAACAAATCCAACAACTCATCCAACAATGATACATGCGAGGACAGCAGGGAGATGATATGAATCGACCACCACCTCGAGTAGAACAAGTTGAATTATATGGAGGAAGGTTCAGGAAGTTGAATCCCCCAACATTTGAGAGCGCTGTGGATCCTACAGAAGCAGAGGATTGGCTAAGGACTATAGAAAACATGTTCCAATATAGTAAGTTTTCTGAAGAGAACAAGGTACTTTGTGCATGCTTCATGTTACGGGGCAGTGCATGTCATTGGTGGGATACTATAAGCGCTATTGAAAATGTGGCAACAATGACTTGGGCTAAGTTCAAGGAACTCTTCAGAAATAAGTACTTTACAGCTCCTGTTCGTGCAATGAAGATGAATGAATTTATACAGTTGAAATAGGGAAGCATGACGGTTTCAGACTACATCTGTAAATTTGAAATGCTGTCCAGGTTTGCTGAGCATATGGTTAGCACGTAAACACTAAAAGTGGAGAGGTTCCTTGAAGGCGTGAGACCGGAGCTATATAGAGATGTCATCATGGCAGGAATTCAAGGAACGACTTATTCAGTAGTTGCTGAGAGAGCATTGGTCGCAGAACAGGCATAACTGAGGATTCGACAAGCACAAGAGGTTCAGAGGCAATTTGCCCAACGACAAGGCCAACGCTGGTTTAAGAATGAAAAGAAGAGGCCACCTCAATCTCAGAATCCAAAGGCTGATTTTCCATCTAAAAAGGGGTAAGAACAAGGAGATCCAAGTAAGCGTATGAAGTTTGAAGAGGGTAGACCCTTTGTACCATTACCGACATGCTCTAATTGTGGAAAACAACATAGTGGAGTTTGCTTATTGGGTTCTAAAGTATGCTTTTCATGTGGACAACCTGGACATATGGCGAACGTTTGCCCAAACAAGACAAAATCCAAAGCGCAGGAAAGGGTACCAGCTAGAGTTTACACCATAACCATAGAAGATGCTGAAGCTAATCCATCTATTATCACTGTTAACCTTCTTATCTTTGGTAATTCAACATCGGTATTATTTGATCCTGGTGCTACACATTCATTTGCATCTACCGAGTATGTGAGAAGGCTGGGTAGAGTACCAGAAACAATTGAGGTAGGTTATAATGTAGTTACCCCCTATGGATATCCAAAACAAACAAATGAGATCATACGAGCGTGTAGTATTCCTATTGAAAATGGGGAACTCTATGCTGATTTAATTGTGTTGGACATGAATGACTATGACATAATCTTGGGTATGGATTGGTTACCAAAATATCATGCTACAGTTGACTGTCGGAGAAAGATTGTGACACTCCAACCACCTGGGGAAGAACCTTTTTATTTTGTCGGGGTTAGTAAGAATTTTAGATTTCCAGTAATCTCAGCAATGAAGGTACAACGTCTAATAAACAGTGGTTGTGAAGGCTATGTAGTAAGTGTAATGAGCATTGAAAAGCAAGATTACTCGAACGTCAATGAAGTACCAGTGGTGAAAGAATACCCTGAAGTATTTCCTGATGATCTACCGAGACTGCCACCAGATCGTAAAATAGAGTTTGTAATTAACTTGCAGCCGGGAACGGTACCAATATCAAAGTCACCATGCAGAATGGCACCAGCTGAATTAAAGGAATTAAAGGCCCAGTTGCAAGAGATGTTAGATAAAGGCCTCATTAGGCCTAGTTATTCGCCATGGGGAGCGGCAATATTGTTCGTTCGTAAGAAGAATGGCTCCTTGAGGATGTGTATAGACTATCGAGAGCTCAACAAAGTCACGATCAAGAACAAGTATCCTTTGCCTCGAATTGATGACTTGTTTGATCAACTTCAAGGCGCATCTATATTTTTCAAAATTGATCTGCGATCAGGGTACCATCAATTAAGGATAAAGGAAGAAGACATCCCAAAAATGGCATTCAGTACGAGGTATGGACACTATGAGTTTTTGGTGATGCCATTTGGCCTAACAAACGCCCCAGCAGCATTTAGGGATTTAATGAATAGAGTGTTTAAAGACTTCCTGGATAAGTTTGTTATCGTGTTTATTGATGATATTCTCATATATTCGAAGACCAAAGAAGACCATACAGTGCATCTAAGGAAAGTTTTAGAAGTCTTAAAATAGAAACAGTTATATGCTAAGTTTAAAAAGTGTGAATTCTGGTTAGACCGAGTGGTATTTTTGGGGCATGTTATATCTGGATCAGGGATTTCAGTATACCCAAGCAAAGTTGAAGCAATCAATAACTGGCCACAACACATAAATTCTATAGAAGTACGTAGCTTTCTTGGTCTAGCTGGATATTACTGTCGATTTGTAGAGGGATTCTCCAAGATTGCCTCTCCATTAACACAATTGACTAAAAAAAATGTTTCCTTCAAGTGTACAGAATCATGCGAGCAGAGCTTTCTAGAACTGAAGAGGCGGTTGACATCGGGACCGATCTTGACCATTCCAGTGGGAACTGGAGGTTTTAAAGTCTACAGTGATGCTTCAAAGAATGTTTTGGGTTGTGTATTGATGCAGAATGGTAAAGTAATAGCATATGCATCTAGACAACTGAAGGAGTATGAAAAGAACTACTCGACACATGATTTGGAACTTGCTGCGGTGGTGTTTGCACTTAAAATATGGAGGCATTACCTATATGGAGAATGCTGTGAAATTTATACTGATCACAAGAGCCTGAAATATTTCTTCACTCAGAAAGAATTGAATATGAGACAGCGGAGATGGTTAGAACTTGTTAAATACTATGACTGTGTCATCAACTACGACCCTCGTAAAGCTAATGTAGTAGCAGATGCCCTAAGCAGAAAATCAGCACAATCTATTGCGGCCATGACCTTGATCCAGAAGCCATAATTACACGATTTGATGAATATGGATGTAGAAATTATCCAACATGGATGGCTGGAAGCAAAATTGTCAGCATTAACCCTTCGACCTACTTTAATAGATAGAATTTAGCAAGGCCAGAAAGAGGATCAAGAGTTAGAGAAAATAAAGAAGAACATTAAATTAGGAACCTCGTCAGACTTCCAATTGTCAGAAGATGGTATTATTCGATTTAGAAATCATTTATGTGTGCCTAATTTTGAAGATGTTCGCAAAGAAATATTACTAGAGGCGCACTCAACAACATATTCAGTACATCCAGGAGCAACCAAAATGTACAGAGACTTGAAATTACACTATTGGTGGCCAGGTATGAAACAAGATATTGCACAATATGTGGAGCAATGTCTAATATGTCAACAGGTAAAAGCAGAGCATCAAAGACCAGCAGGCACCTTACAACCTTTATTTGTTCCAAAATGGAAGTGGGAGGACATTATGATGGATTTTGTGACAGGTTTACCAAGAATGGTGAAGGGACACGATTCTATCTGGGTTATAGTTGATCGATTGACAAAATCTGCTCACTTTCTCCCAGTTTGTATGACATACTCCATCGATCGCTATGCTCAACTATATATACAGGAAATAGTTAGGCTACATAGAGTCCCATTATCTATTGTATCAGACAGAGATTCACGATTTGTATCAGATTTTTGGAAGAGCTTGCATAGAGCATTGGGTACCCACTTGTCTTTCAGCACTGCTTATCATCCACAGTCAGATGGGCAATCAGAAAGAACTATACAAACTCTTGAAGATATGCTCAGATCATGTGTTATGGACTTTCAAGTCCAGTGGAGTAAACATTTACCCCTAATTGAATTCTCCTACAATAACAGTTATCAGAGTATAATTGGAATGGCTCCTTATGAAGCTCTGTATGGCCGGAAGTGTCGATCACCAGTATATTGGGATGAGGTTGGTGAAGGAAGAGTTTTAGGTCTTGATATGATTCAAGAAATGACAGAAGCAGTTTAACTAATCAGAGAAAGAATGAGAACAGCTCAAAGTAGACAAAAGAGTTATGCAGATACCAGAAGAAGAGCACCGGAATTTGCTATGGGTGATCGAGTATTCCTAAAAGTTTCTCCAATGAAGGGAATAATGAGATTTGTTAAGAAAGGAAAACTGAGTCCAAGATACATTGGGCCATTTCCTATTACTGAGCGGGTTGGTGAAGTGGCTTATCGACTAGAGTTGCCAGCATCAATGTCTCAGATACACAATGTATTTCACGTTTCTCTACTAAGAAAATACATTGCGAATCCATCCCACATTCTCAAGTATGAACCAGTTGAGCTGGAGGCAGATTTGAGTTACAAGGAGATACCGGAACAAATCTTACTAAGAGAACTAAAGAAACTCAGAAATAAAGAAGTGCCACTATTTAAAGTGTTGTGGAGAAATCAACTTGTAGAAGAAGCTACTCGGGAGAGAGAAGATGAAATGAGGGCTAAATACCCTGATCTTTTCAGGTAAGTTAAATTTCGGGGACAAAATTTTTATAAGGAGGGGAGGATGTGATACCTGAGCCTAACACTACTCACTTGGTCAATATGATTCATGCATAACTTGTTAATTGTGTGTTATTTGGACTACTTGATGTTTCATGGTTCAGTTGATCTTATAGTTAATTTCACTACATAGAAATGTGTTAAACATTTGAACTAAAGTCTAAAACACAATCGTGGTATATGTTATGCGACTAAGTTATGTTATTCATAGTATTTCTAATACGAAAATAAAATATATGTAAAGATCTTATAAAGCTCTAAGCATACACGGTAAGCCTAGAAGTCACAAAGGTGTCACTAACGTGCCTATCGGAGGTTAACTAGCTTATCTCGAGATTTTAGTCGGCGCATGTACTGGGTCACTTTAGATTGATGATTCAAGTGAATAACCATTATTTAATATACTAACACGTGTCAAGTACCTTGATTCTTGTCAATACCCTATAGGATGCAATATGTGATTGCATGTGGTAACGGTGGTAAAATACTGTGACCTGTCTATACCTAATTCGTTTCAACTGCGGTAGGAATTGAACCTATCTTTTAGTTTATTGTATTAATTATATATTTTTAATAAATGAGTCCTTCCATTCTTATCTACAGTGTCGCATCTGTGAAGTTTTAGAAAGTTTGACAATAAACTCCTTCACTAGCATTTTCAACATTGTTCACATGAGTAATCGAGTTTAAGCAATAAAAATACACCCTAAACTTCTACCAAACCCTTTCAAAGATCATCCATACCCTAAATGAGGTCAAGATATACTAGGAACCGGTTTAACACTCCAAGAACCGGATCATAACTACTTGATTCGATCAACTATTTCAAACCTAGTCTCTAGTAGTCATTCGAGGGTATTTTAGACATTTCACCTTCATAACCGACTTAACACACTTGGTTGATGGATAAAGCCTACCCTCAACCTTCATTTACAGTCTGGACATGAACAACAATCTCCCCACTTCGAAAATTCACCAAATATTCAACAAGAAATCATCAAAACATCAACACCTCAATTCCTTTGACAATTAAGGTGAGTTTCCTTTGTTTCTTCCTTGTTCTTGATAGTTTCTTAGATATTTTGAAGGTGTTAGAGCTTGTATATGTTCTTATACATGTTATAATGATAATCAGAATTCATCCATGGCTAACCCTTCTGTTTAATATGGATTTATAAGGCTTAAAACTCACTAAGGCAATAAAGGAATCAATTCTGCCACCTTTTGAAATTAATGGTATATGTTACTAGATGAGTGTGTTTAAAGGGTAGAAATTTCAATATACTTCTTCTTAAGTACCTTAGGGATATTATTTCAAAAATTGGTGCAAATCCAACTTATATTCTAGTGGTTATATGCAAAACAAAATCTGATTATGACAAGACTTTGATAAAGTCTCTTAATCAAGTGTATTGTTATAAAACCATGGAATTTAAAGTTGTGAGAGTTGAATGTACCTTATAAACAGAGACTAATAGATTAATTAGTGAATTATAAGTCCAAAATTGATTGGTTAATGGGCTGGTATATGTCGATAAATAGACATAAAATACGTAGAACACCTGTTATGCATCTACATAGGAAGTGGTAAACCCTTTCGATATGAAGAGAGTTAAACCTTGCGTGTGGTATGTAAATCCTTTAAACACATTCCTTGAAACAGGTTCTAAATATATATCATCAGACACACCCCTATTGGTATAAACGTAAGGGTATTACCCGATCAAGGTAAGTAGAAATCCATCTACAACTATAATGCATAAACATAGTATTGTTTGTATAACTAGTTGTCGAACTTGATGATATCTTGAGAGTGTTCTATTGTATTATATGATTGATCTGTATTATTCTTTTTGCACCTTACATGATCACAACATCCATTAGCATATCCACATGCATGCATAACACGAGACTCACTAGTGTCTGCATGCATGGTACGATCATGGAAAGAAAGAAAAGAAAAATGTTTTGTTGGCCGCTGCTAGAGCACCGAGGCATGGTAGATGCATGCTTTTATGATATATTTAGCACGGTATATTTATGCTTATATGATGTGTGGGACATGGTAGATGCATGTTCTCACGATATATTGGGTGTGGTAGATGTATGCCTTATATATCTGGCTTGGTAGATGCATGCCTTATGAAATGACATGATATTGAGCTCATTCCGGTGCTTAGTACGTGGTTCAACGGGCCCAAGGATAATAAAATGATTTTGAGAGATTCTCATTGATGATCATATGTCATATGTTGCATCAGACATGATACATGCATGATTTCTACTTATTGGGCTTTAGCTCACGTAGTTTATGCATTGTAGGTGATCCTGATGCTTGAGCATGTTCCCTCGCTAGATGGGTTGGAGTTCCATTGTTGCTGAGGGTCAACGTACATAGATGACAACCTGTCAGGCTTAACCATGGGCTTAACATGTTTTAGTTCTTGTTTCTGAACCTTGTTTTATAAATATGTATTGTAGTAATGTACTCATGTGTTCGAGTGTCGTTGATGGTGTGAGGGGTACTTTAAGTTCACCTAGTATGTTTGTGTAACCTGTGAGGTTGTTTAATATCGTAATGTAAAATAAATAAGTGAGTGATTTGGGAAGCTCGAAGTTTTGTTGTTTACTAATCTCTTGTAGTCATAGCTACGGGGATATTGATGTCATGAGTTTGATTCGTATTGAGACTAGATGTCTCTGTGTGATACTTGTGTTGGTTTTATGTCACATGTTTGGGATAGGTACTAGTTTAGGGGAAACTTTGCCAAAATTTCACCGTAATTTATAAGTACTAATATGATATAAGATAGGTTAGGTTAGGTAGTTAGTGTGGGTGTGTTTCACCGGATCACGATGCTGGACTGACAAAGATCACGCGGCGCCTGAAGAAGCGACACCACATTACTGTCGGCAAATCGAACTGCTGCCGAGGACCACAGTGCACTGTTGGGCGATTGGTCGGGTCGACCAGTTTTTGGTCCGGTCCATTTCATTGCGTTCGTTGCGTCAGTTGAAGAGTCGGGATTTAAAATTAAAATTTTTAATGTAATTAATTTTGCATAAAAGTGAAATTTTAATTTTGGAAATCCATGGCCCTGTCGGGGAGGAGTGACGAGATGTTTGATCCAGTGGGAGAAATCGAGTCTAAGATTTTCTCGGATTCAATTCAAGGAAGAAGACATGATAATTAGATAATTTAATTATCCATGCTTTTATTTTGATTTTTACTGTTTTGGATGTATGGCATGTATGAATATATGCGTGATATGGTTCTTGCATGTTAGGATGAGAAAATTAAAAACCTTAACGCTAAAATAACTAAATGATGAAATTGATTTATTTTTTTAAAAATAAAATCAAATTGGCCTCCATAATTAATTTAAATTGTGAAGTAATTAGCATGCACGTTGACATTAGGGTCTTCCTCCATATCGGATGTGCTAATTATAGGCTCACTAGTTTTAAATTTCAAATGAGGACAAGAGGTAAATATTACTTTTTATGATAGGACCTCTCCATCTGTAGGATTAATATTTAAAAGATAATATTTTAAGGTTGTTAAATTATGGTGCTCACTTAGATGTATTAATTAATAAGCTCCCCATCGGAATCTATGTTAATTAATATATGGCCAAGAGGATCCAACTATTAATTTTACTTGTCATAACGTAAATTGACTAGATTGTAAAATTAAAGACGTAAGACTCTACTTGAAAAATATGTGTGTAAACGTCCGCACGATCGTGGCTTGCATATGCGGGTTTTTCGAGGTGTTGGTTGCTAGCATATATAGTGTGTTTTGAGGTTTTTCAATATATTTTGCTATGCATTATGTGATGAATGTTTTTAATTTATCTCGGATGTCTTTCAATCCACGTGCTGTAATTCTCAAAGAAAACAAACTAGATGGCACTAACTTTGCTGATTGGAAACGTAATCTTAATTTTGTCCTGACTGCTGTGTAACACAAGTTTGTTCTAACTGAGGAATGCCCATTAGAATCAGATACGGATTCGACACCTGAAGAGGTGAAAGAATAGCGCAAATGGAAGAAATCTGATGTGATGTCTCGTTGTTACATCTTGGCTTTTTTAGCAAATGTATTGCAGCATCAGTATCAGAGTATGGGCACGGCCGTAGAAATGATGAAAAATCTCGGCGAGATGTTTGGTCATCAGAACCGGGTGGCTAGGCAAAATGCTATGAGGGTCTTGATGACGACCCAAATGCCTGCAGGAACCCCAGTAAAGGATCATGTTCTAAAGATGATTTCTCATATAAACGAACTTGATATCTTAGGGACTACTATCGATGCGTTAACACAGGTCGATATCATCCTAGGCATATGAGCTTTGAGCAGTTCCACCTGAACTACAATATCAATCGTAGGGAGTATACCTTGGCGGTGTAATATCCACATTTTTTTCCGATACCTTTTCGATTTTTGTGTTTTTCCTGTTTTGGTGGCTCGTGTGTAACCATACGTGTATTTAGAGAATACTTAATTTCGGATTTATTGTATTCAATTCCGCGATTGTTGGCTTTTCCGTCGCTTTTCGGTCCGATTCTTGTGATTACTGTCGGAACTGTCGTTTTGGGGTTGTCGTATATCTATCGTATGTTATTGTGCATGTTGTGAACTTCTGTACGTTGTTCCGATCATGTTTCGTGTGTTCCGGGTGTTTGAATCGTTTTTCTCTTGGCAGCTTAACGCACGCTAAGATTGTTGATTACCGTGCGCTAGTCTTTCTTGGTAGCGCGCGCTAGTGATTCGGGCACAGCAGTGTCAGTAGACTGCTTCGGCCTTCTGCCCTCTGGAGAGTTGTTCTAGCGCACGCTAATAGTTTGCTCTAGCGCACGCCACTTTTTGAGTTTTAGCGCACGCAGAGTGGTCGGTAGCGCATGCTAACGCGGTCTGGTGAGTACTAGGCAGTTTTTTTCTGGACTCGGATGATGTCCAGGTAGTGCACGCTATGGCCCGATAGCGCGCGCTACCGAGAGGCTATTGGCGCATGCTAATTTCAGGCTAGCGCACGCTAACGGTCCAGAACTATAGGTTCTGGACTGGAGTGTTAACTTTCTGGACCTGGGGTACCAGCCGATAGCCCACGCTAACTTTACATGTTAGCGCACGCTAATGACCTGGTTATAAAAACCAGAGGGTTGACCGGGGCAGCTCATTTATCCCCCTTTTCATTTCTTCTCCGAGTGTTAGGCGAGTGGAGCTTTGAGAGCCTGAATTCGAGCGATCATCATCATATATTCAAGATCTTGAGTCTCTAGCACCGATTTATCATCATCTAATCATCCTCCACCTCTTGAATCAAGGTAAATATCTTAGAACCCTATTTTTTTGGGAGAATTGGGGGTTTTCGCATTTTGGTCCGATTCGTTCCGTTTTGTTGGTTAATCCAAGATGAATATGATTAATCTTGTTGATATTATTAGTTTTACTACGTATTCATGGTATATTTCGTAGTGTTTGCATAGTCGATAGGGTTTGGTTGTGGTCCGCCCTCGTTGTTGTTCCTATTCGAATATACATGAATCGTAGGCTGGTTTTCGGGTGTATTCCATTTTCATATTCGTTTAGAAATGGTTGTAATTGTATTCTTTTTTGGGAAAGTCAATTGCATTAAATAAATAAGATTGGCCAACAAGGCAGGCCAGTACCCAGCAACCATTACAGAAGGTGCACCACACGAAACAGTAAAATAATAAAAGAGATACTATGGAACCGACTACCAATAAACCTTCCAAATACGCCTAACAGCGACCGAAGATAAGGAATGAGGCGGCCAACGCTGAGAGATGATGTCACGAACAAGACCAATCCCCTGAAAAGTAACTGTGTGTGGATCTCGACGACTCTGACCGAATCTCCTCTCATTACGCTCCTGCCAGATTAAGTAGACCAACGCAGCTAGAAAGATCTGGTATGCCACGTTAACCACATTCTTACCTCTCCACTTCCTGGCCGCCCAAAGAAGAATACCCGTACTCCACTCAGAGTGGGGCCAACAAAATTTTACCTCCCTCCTAGTAATAACGATACACCTACTAGAGTAAGGGCACATGAAGAATAAGTGAGAATGAGACTCGATCGCCATCCCACAAAGGACACAAATACCATCTACATGCTGCAGCCAAGGCTTATCCATAGTCGACAGACGCTCCTGGATATCCAACCATAAGATGAAGGAGTGCCTAGGAATCTTCCCGGGGCCACGAAAGAGAGGGGCCCACGGAATAGAAGGAGAATATGCACTAAGGAACCGAAGAGCAGATGAGGAAGAATAGGAACCTGATCTATGCGGTCTCCAAGAGATGCGATCCTGGCCTCCATTGATAGGGGGTAGGGCAGAAACAACCTGCTGAAACTCAGAACGATCAACCACCGGCCAAACCCAATGACCATCAGAAATAACAGAGCTAAGACGGGCATGCACATCAATCCCAGTCTACAAAGGCGCTCTAGGCATAGAATGCCTAATCAAACCCATAGGGTGCCAAGGATACGACCATAAAAGGAAGGAAGGGCCATCACCAACAGAATACTGAAACGCTACCATGACAAGAGGACGCAACTTCAGCAGCTGTTTCAAATACCAAGAAGACGCAATAGAGATAGGAAAATCCCAAAAAGAACCCTGCTGAACTCTATACGAACGAACCCATCTAACCCAAACAGAACGATAAGACCCAGCCAGGAGAGCCCAAATATGGCGGGTCATAAGAGCCTGGTTCTGAACCCTCAATGGAGTAATACAAAGGCCACCATACCCTACTGGAAAGCAAACTGTGGACCAAGCCACTTTAGCATGCCCAGAGTTACGAGAACCCTTCCAAAGAAAATGCCTAAATCGCTTCTCAATGAGGGCAAGCAAGCCCTTAGGCAGGATAAAAATACAGGCCCAATAAATGTGAAGAGCAGATAACACAGACCGAATAAGTTGGCAACGACCGGCCATGGACAGAGATCTACAAGCCCAGTCACTCAGCCGACCATCTATCCTGTTAATCAAAGGAGAGCACTGAGCCACCGTGAGCTTCGACGAAGACAAAGGGACTCCCAAATACCTCACAGGGAGCTGGCCCACCTGAAACCATAATAACTGCTCAACCTGCGCCCCCTGCTCCATAGCATCCGCCGAGAGAAAAAATTACTCTTCCCAGGGTTAGCGCGCAACCCCGAAAGAGAATCAAAGATATCAATAGTCCTCTTAAGAACACCAATAGAGACCTCATATGGATTACAGAAAAGAAGCAGATCATCTGCAAAGGCGAGCATGAAATTACGGGTAGCCTCACACTTCCAGTGGTATCTGAACCCTGGGGTCTGAGCAATCTCACAAGCAATAATACCGTGAAGCACCTCCATAACAATAACAAAGAGATAAGGAGAGATGGGGTCTACCTTCCGAAGCCCCCTACGGCCTCTAAAGCTCCCCTCAGCATCACCATTCAAGGATACCGAAAAAGCAGTAGTGGTGATGCACTCCCTGATCCAAGCGATGAACGACTGATGGAAACCCATACACTGCAGAGTAATCAGCACAAAATCCCACTCAACAGTGTCATAAGATTTCATAAGGTCAACTTTAAACACACACCGCCTAGGCATCCCCCTCAGCCCGTAACCATGAAGAAGTTCCTGAGCAAGAAGGATATTATCACTAATCCTTCTCCCATGACTGAAAGTAGTCTGAGCCGGGTCAATCAAGGCATCCAAGCTATCACACATACAGTGAACAATAATTTTTGAAATAGCCTTATATAATAAGTTGCAGCAAGAGATCGGTCTAAAATCCGACATGCTTCTAGGTAAGGCTACTTTCGGAATAAGAGAAATGATCGTAGAATTGATCTGCCTCAAAAACTTTCCCGTAGCAAAGAAATGCATAATAGCAAACAAAATCTCACCCCCCACAATCGTCCAAGCCCGACGGTAAAAAGTAGCATTAAAACCATCAGGGCCCAGGGCCTTGTCCTTATCAAACACAAAGAACACAGACCGAACCTCATGAGGAGTAACAAGTTTAACCATGTGCATCGCAACATCAGGCGAAAGAGAAGCCGAAATAAAAGGTCTAACCTGACTGAAGGATAACGACATAATCCGATTAGAGTAACCCAACAGTCTCTCATAGAACCCAACAACCTCAATCTTAATAAGAGCAGGGTCAGTCAACTCAGTGCCATCCTCCGTATTAAGTCTAAAAATACGCGATCTGACTCGCCTAGAAGCAATCCGCCGGAAGAAAAAGGCAGTACACTAGTCCCCATCCTTAAGCGAAGCCAACTTGGCCCGCTGCCTGAGCGAAGACTGTTCCTGAACCACGGCAACTGAGAAAACCAACCGACAACATCTCTCCAACAATAAAACTTAGTCGTCCATGGGATGGTCCCTGAGGATACTCTGGGAAGAAGAGAGGAACGAAGTAGCAGCAACAACATTCAATGTCAAATCCCTTTTCCACTTCCTCATAGCACGAAAAACGGGCTTAAGGGCGTCCAACTTACGACAATTCTCATAGAACGGGCCCCCCACAATATGGTGATGCCAAGTGGCCCAAGCCGGGAGAAAATCCTCAGAGTCAGCCAGGAAATTATCAAATCTGAACATTTTACCTCTGCAGCGAGGCAAACAATCGAGACCCAGAATAAGGGGGCTATGATCAGAGGTCCGCGGCCGATCACAGGAGTAAATACAGCTTGATCAATAAACCACTGCGGATTACCCATCACCCTATCAGTACGTTTCAATAAAGATCTTGGTGACGGGCTCTTGGTATGCCAGGAGAACCAAGAGCCTACCATCGTAAGGGTCTCAATATCCGCACGCCTGCAAAGTTCTCTGAACTCCACTAGGGGTAGCTCGTCGTCAGAGTGAGGAGCTTCCCCTCCCAAAATCTCACTAGTGTCCAAAACAGCATTAAAATCACCCATAATGACCCAAGGCTCAGAAGCATGTAATAACGAGAAATCAGTGAGATACTGCCATAGCAGCCGCCTCTCAATAAGATCATTAGAACCATAGGAAAAGGTAACCATAAGATAGGGCGAGTCGAACAAAAGAGTAATACGACAATGAATAAACTGAGACTCCATAGCAATAATATCCACATTAACCGAACCAGGATCCCACCCAATCCAGATAATCGTTCCGGTTCCTAGCAGTCGTGTTGATATTTCCTTTCTGTCCGTGTCACCGTCTATTGATCGAGGCAAGTACCCTTATGAACTTACAATCTTGACATGTTAGTTTTGCATTAGAAATTGTGTGTATGTGTGTGTATGCTCACTACGGGTTAGATCCGATGGGGTCTCGGTAGGGGTCCACGGAGGTGTGGATCGATGAGATTTGCTTTTAACCACTACGGGTTAGATCCGACGGGGTCTCGGTAGGGGTCCACGGAGGTGTGGATCGAGGATTAATTGTGGTGCATTTTACAAATGTGTTTTGAATTATGGTGTTTCTGGAAATGTGTGTTTCAACTGATATTTTATGAATTGCATGCTTGACTATATGTGTAAGGTGTAAGTTGTTCATTTGGTTACTTGTACTAGCGTAATTGCTAACCCCTCTGGGGACCCGTTTTGGGGAAATTCGTTTTATGAATTTTAGGTCAGGTTCTTCGAGACGAACGGGCGCTGGACCAGTGCGCAGATGACAGCCATGCGTGATGATTGTGCAAAAGTGTATCTTTATGGTTTCCTGTCTTTTGATGCGTTTCACCATTTGTAAACTAATAGAAGTACTCGAGTACTTAGTCGTTTTTGTCCGTTTGGATTGAAGTGTGTTTGTCTATTGTATTTGTGTTGGATGATTGTGTTGTGCTTGACCGGTTGAACCGGGTGGATTATTTTGTTTTGTGTCTCAATGACGTGGTATTATTATGTTGATTCCGCGAGTCGGTGAGTATATTTTGGCCGTTTAGCCTGGTGGGTTGCATGTAGGGATCCGCGGCGCTGTAATATACCCTGGATATCCTGGGGGTGTTACAGAAAATGGTATCAGAGCACTAGGTTTATGGGTACCTAGGCTTGTCGGTTTATTGGGTCTTATTGTGTTTCGTTTTGCACATCGTCATCACACTGCCATGATTCTGGAGCTTCTAGTGCCCGTAAGTTTTTCCTCACTCTGTTCCTTGTTTCCCTGTATCGCACATTCGATTTTGGTTTATGATTGTTTATCCTCTCGAACTTACCATCATATGGATTTTTCCACTTATTTCACATCAGTATGGATGCTGGAAGAGGCCGTGGTCGTGGTTGTGGACCCGACCGGGGACGTGGAGCACCCGGTGGGGCAGCCACGTCGCATTCTTGGGGAGCCGGCAGTACCGGCGACCGTCATAGCCATGCTACTTCTCAGGATGGCGCTGATCTTGGTGTTGCAGTGGTAATGCATCAAATGGTGAATCAGATGGCGGCAATAGCTCAGGCGGTTCAGAATCCGAATCCGGCCCATGCTGCTAGGGGCGGAGCAGACCGTTGGCTCCAGGATGTCATCAAGATGCATCCTCCTCAGTTTTCGGGAGCTTCAGACCCGATTGGCTGGGAGGGGTGGATCAAGGAGATATCTAAGGTTTTCGTCGCCACCAATTGTCCCGAGGACCGCAAGGTCCCTATTGCCCAGTATTTTCTCATTGGGGATGCTACCGACTGGTGGGAGACTGTTGAGCTCAGAGACCGCGCTGCTACATGGGATGAGTTTAAGGACCTAATGGGGACCGAGTATTACCCGTGGCCGGTCAAACAGGTTCGAGTCCACGCCTTCTTTGATGCTCAGCCTCAAGATATCCCTGCTTCCCAGGCCACTGCTGATTACAACCGGTAGTTGGGCTTCGCGAATGCCCAGGTTAGGGAGGAGAGCGATAAGATTTTCCATTTCTCCAGGCGGATGAAACCGTCGATTCATGATTACATGTATGGGCTCATTTGCACTACCTTGAAGGATTATCAGAGCATGGCCCTTGCTTACGATATGTTTGTGATGGCGAGCGAGGCGGCTCGTGAGAACAAGTAGCAAAAGTCCGCCGAAAATTTTTCGGGCCACAAAGATGGGGGTCAGCAGAAGTCCCAGTCTGCTAACTTTTCCGCTAGTGGTGATCCCGTTCGTTCTACTGGAGGTTTTCGTGGAGCTACCAGTACTCCTTTTCGGGATACGAAGTGTTTCAACTGTGGTCGACCGGGACACATTAGTCATACATGTTTGAGTCCTTTGCTGACATGTAATCGGTGTGGCCATCCGGGCCACAAAGATGCTTTCTGTGCTGAGAGAGAGAAAATCCTTGGTGCCCAGGCTTCCATTCCAGCGCCTAGGGAACCAAGTGTGAATCAAGGTTCGTTTGCTCCTCAGTCTCCACCGAGTGCTAGCCGAGGGAGAGGCCGGGGTCAGCCCAGTAGAGGGGGAGATTCCAGTGTCGGCTCCGCCCACCCGCATGTTTACGAGATGAGGATGGCCGATGACCCAGCCACTACCATTGCCATAGGTACCGTTCACATTCAATTGCATCCTATCAGTGTGCTTTTCGATTCTGGTGCCACGCATTCATTCGTGTCTTTGGAATGTGTGCGCCGTTTGGGTCTTGATTGCTTGTCGCCATGCGATCCTTTTATCGTTAAACTTCCTAGAAGTGATAGGATCGTTGGTGACCGTGAGATCCGAGATTCTTCTGTGACTATTTGTGAGAGGGCTTGGATCTCTAATCTTAGTGTTGTGGGAATTGAGGGTCAAGATTAATTCTTGGGGATGATTTGCTCAAACGACATAGCGCGATCATGAACTACCATACGAGGATCATCACTATGTTAGCCGAGGATGGCACCAAGCACTCTTTCACAGGGCGAAAGAGGGGAAACCAGAAACTTTTTATTAACGCTTTGAAGGCTAAGAGACTCATGCGGAAGGGGTGTACTGGTTATTGGTGCTACGCCTTGAAGACGGAGAGTGGTGGAGTCGAGCTTTCGTCGATTCCAGTTGTTAGTGAATTTCCTGACGTGTTTCCTGACGAGTTACTGGGGTTGCCACCGGACCGTGAGGTTAAGTTTTCTATCGAGTTAGAGCCGGGTGCGGATCCAATTTCGAAGGCACCGTATCGCATGGCACCTTCAGAGATGGCTGATTTGAAGAAGCAGTTGAGTGAGCTTCTTGAGTTGGGATACATTCGACCGAGCGCTTCGCCTTGGGGCGCACCGGTTCTGTTTGTGCGGAAGAAGGATGGTTCACTTCGTTTATGTATCGACTATCGCGAGCTAAACAAGGTGACCATCAAGAACAAGTATCCCTTGCCGAGGATTGATGACTTGTTCGATCAGTTACAGGGAGCTGCGGTATTCTCAAAGATCGAATTGAGATCGGTGTACTACCAGCTTCGGGTGAAGGCGTCCGACGTGCCGAAAACAGCTTTTCGGACGAGATACGGACATTATGAGTTTGTAATTATGCCTTTCGGGTTGACTAACACACCGGCAGTGTTCATGCAGTTGATGAACAATGTTTTGATCGAGTATTTGGATAAGTGTGTCATCGTCTTCATTGACGACATCCTTATTTATTCGAGGAGCGAAGAGGAACATGCGCATCATCTTCGAATAGTTTTGGACATTTTGAGGACCAAGCAACTCTATGCAAAGTTCTCGAAATGTGAATTCTGGCTGAAGGAAGTTATGTTTCTGGGTCACGTGATTTTAGTCGAGGGAGTCCGTGTGGATCCGCAGAAGATCGAGGCAGTGCAAGATTGGGCACCGCCTAAGAATGTGAAGGAGGTCCGTAGCTTTTTGGGTTTGGCTGGCTACTATCATAGGTTCGTCGAGGGCTTCTCAAAACTAGCTCGGCTACTTATACAGTTGCTTCAGAAATCCGAGACATTCGTCTGGAATGACGAGAGGCAGGCGAGTTTTGAGGAGCTAAAAAGGCGTTTAACTTCAGCCCCAGTTTTAGCATTACCGTGTGGTAACGAGGGTTTTGCTGTATATAGTGATGCTTCGAGTCAGGGTCTTGGGTGCGTATTGATGCAGCACGGCAAGACCATTGCATATGCGTCGAGACAGTTAAGGCCGTACGAGCTCAACTACCCTACTAACGATTTGGAGTTAGCAGCGGTTGTCTTTGCGCTCAAGATTTGGCGCCACTATCTGTTTGGCTATTCATGTCATATTTTTACCGATCATAAAAGTCTGAAGTATATATTTACCCAGCGGGAGTTGAATATGAGGCAGAGGAGGTAGTTGGAGTTGATTAAGGATTATGACCTCGAAATCCTTTATCATCCGGGCAAGGCGAACATTGTGGCCGATGCCTTGGGTCGGAAACCGGTTGCGTTGAGGACACTTGAGATCCTTACGCCTCAGTCTGAGATTCAGCAAGTTTTGATCGATTTTGATGTTGAGATTTTATTGCCGGGAGCGGTCAGTCAACTTTTTGCTTTAGAGATTTCGTTGTCGCTGGTCGACGAATTTAAATTGAAGCAGTTGGAGGATCCAATGATTTCGCAAATTCGGGAGAATGTTCTTAAGGGAAAGTCTCCTGGGTTTGTGATCCACGAGAATGGTGGGTTGAGATTCCAGAGTCAGTTTTGTGTACCGAACGACTTGGAATTGAGACAGAGTATATTACGGGAGGCCCATACTACGCCTTACTCCGTTCATCCTGGTTCGAGTAAGATGTACAAGGACCTGAGGAGGAATTTTTGGTGGAATAATATGAAGGAGGAGGTCGCACAGTTCGTAGTGAGATGTTTGACTTGTCAGCAGGTCAAAATCGAGCATCAGTGACCGACTGGATTATTGCAGTCACTTCCCGTTTCGGAGTGGAAATGGGAAGACCTTTCGATGGATTTTATTATGAGTTTGCCCAGATTGAGATCAGGCATGAATATGGTTTGGGTGGTCGTGGATCGTCTGACAAAATCGGCACATTTTATGGGCTTCAAGGATACTTGGGGTCCGGAGAAGTTGGCTCGGGTGTTTATTGCACAGATTGTGAGACTTCATGGTACTCCAAAATCTATTGTGTCGGATCAGGATGGCCGTTTCGTATTGCACTTTTGGCAGGCAGTACATAAAGCACTGGGTACTCGGTTGCGTCTGAGCACTTCTTTTCATCCTCAGTCGGATGGACAGTCGGATGGACAGTCGGAGTGCACTATCCAGATGTTTGAGGATATGCTGCGCCCTTGTGCTCTCGATTAGAGTAGTGACTGGGAGGAACATTTACCGTTGATCGAGTTCACGTACAACAATAGTTGGCACGCGTCGATTCACATGGCACCATATGAGGCACTTTATGGGCGGCGATGTCGGTCGCCGATTTGTTGGAACGAGGTATCTGATTTGGTCGGGACCGAACCGGATATCATTACAGAGACGAGACGGAAGGTGGAATTGATCCGGGAGAGGATGTTGACTGCTCATAGTCGACAGAAGTCATATGCCGATGTCTGTCGTCGACTTTGGAATTCGAGGTGGGAGACCACGTTTTGCTAAAGGTGTCGCCGACGAAGGGAATTTTCCGCCTCGGGAAGAAGGGAAAGTTGAGCCCGGATTTATTGGACCCTTTGAGATTCTCGAGAGAGTCGGCGAGTTGGCATACCGGTTGGCATTACCTGTGGCCTTGAGTCACGTTCATAGTGTTTTCCATGTTTCCCAATTGAGGAAATATGTCCCCGATCCTAGCCACGTCATCGATTATGGCAAGATTGATATCGCTGAGGATATTACTTTCGAGGAGCGTCCCGTGAAGATCTTAGAGCATTCTGAGAAGCGGCTGAGGCATAAGACCATTCCCTTGGTCAAGGTGCAGTGGTTGAGGCATGGTGTCGAGGAGGCAACATGGTAAACCGAGGATAGCATGCGTGCTAGGTACCCCGAGTTGTTTGTTTCTTAAGTTTCGGGACGAAACTTATTTTTAGAGGGGTAGAATGTAATATCCGCATTTTTTTCCTGGTACCTTTTCGATTTTTGTGTTTTTCCTATTTTGGTGGCTCGTGTGTAACCGTACGTGTATTTTGAGAATACTTAATTTCGGATTTATTGTATTCAATTCCGCTATTGTTGGCTTTTCCGTCGCTTTTGACGATTCTTGATTCTTTTCGGGCCGTCGTTTTGGGGTTGTCGTATATCTATCGTATGTTATTGTGCGTGTTGTGAACTTCTGTACGTTGTTCTGAGCGTGTTTCGTGTTTTCCAGGTGTTTGAATCGTTTTTCTCTTGGCAGCTTAACGCAGGCTACGATTGTTGATTACCGCACGCTAGTCTTTCTTGGTAGCGCACGCTACGCTTGTTTGGTAGCGCGCGCTAGTGATTCGGGCACAGCAGTGTCAGTAGCCTGCTTCTGCCTTCTGCCCTCTGGAGAGTTGTTCTAGCGCACGCTAATAGTTTGCTCTAGCGCACGCCACTTTTTGGGTTTTAGCGCACGCAGAGTGGCCGGTAGCGCATGCTAACGCAGTCAGGTGAGTACTAGGAACTTTACTTCTGGACTCGGCTGATGTCCAGGTAGCGCACGCTATGGCCCGATAGCGCGCGCTACCGAGAGGCTGTTAGCGCATGCTAATTTCCATCTAGCACACGCTAATGGTCCAGAACTATAGGTTTTGGACTAGAGTGTTAACTTTCTGGACCCGGGGTACCAGCCGATAGCGCAGGCTAACTTTACATGTTACCGCACGCTAATGACCTCTGGTTATAAAAACCAGAGGGTTGACCGGGGCAGGTCATTTCTCCCCCTTTTCATTTCTTCTCCGAGAGTTAGGCGAGTGGAGCTTTGAGAGCCTGGATTGGAGCGATCATCATCATCTATTCAAGATCTTGAGTCTCTAGCACCGATTTATCATCATCTAATCATCCTCCATCTCTTGAATCAAGGTAAATATCTTAGAACACTATTTTTTGGGGAGAATTGGGGATTTTCGCATTTTGGTCCGATTCGTTCCGTTTTGTTGGTTTATCCATGATGAATATGATTAAGCTTGTTGATATTCTTAGTTTTCCTACGGATTCATGATATATTTCGTAGTGTTTGTGTAGTCGAGAGGGTTTGCTTGTGGTCCTCCCCTGTTGTTGTTTCTATTCGAATATACATGAATCGTAGGCGGGTTTTCGGGTGTATTCCATTTCTGTATTCATTTAGAAATGGTTGTAATTATATTTTTCGAATCGTTAGGTTCGTTTTTGCCGGTTCCTAGCAGTCATGTTGATATTTCCTTTCCATTCGTGTCACCGTCTATTGATCGAGGCAAGTACCCTTATGAACTTACAATCTTGACATGTTAGTTTTGCATGAGAAATTTTGTGTGTGTGTGTGTATGCTCACTACGGGTTAGATCCGACGGGCTCTCGGTAGGGATCCACGGAGGTGTGGATCGATGAGCTTTGCTTTTAACCACTACGGGCTAGATCCGACGGGGTCTCGGTAGGGGTCCACGGAGGTGTGGATCGAGGGTTAATTGTGGTGCATTTTACAAATGTTTCAACTGATGTTTTCTAAATTGCATGCTTGACTATATGTGTAGGGTCTAAGTTGTTCATTTGGTTACTTGTACTAGCGTAATTGCTAACCCCTCTGGGGACCCGTTTTGGGGAAATTCGTTTTATGAATTTCAAGTCAGGTTCTTCGAGACGAACGGGTGCTGGACTAGTCCCCTCTGGGGACCCGTTTCCTGTCTTTTGATGCGTTTCACCATTTGTAACCTAATAGAAGTACTCGAGTACTTAGGCGTTTTTGTCCGTTCGGATTGAAGTGTGTTTGTCTATTGTATTTGTGTTGGATGATTGTGTTGTGCTTGACCAGTTGAATCAGGTGGATTATTTTGTTTTGCCTCTTTATGACGTGGTGTTATTATGTTGATTCCGCGAGTCTATGAGTATATATTGGTCATTTAGCCTGGTGGGTTCCATGTAGGGATCCGCGGCGCTGTAATATAACCTGGATATCCTGGGGGTGTTACAGGCGGAATTGTTGACAAAGCTTCAAGCTGCAGAAGATCTCCTTAGGAAGGGTATCAAATTCTTGCAGTTACTGGTGTTTCGACTTCTAAACCAAGTGGGGGAAGAAGAAGAAACAAGTGGGCAAGAAGCAAGTGGCAACTATCAAGGTAAAGTGCAAGGCTCCTCATCTTGAGGTGAACAAAAAGCCAAAGGTAAAGTGCTACAAGTGGTGTCATAAAGGACATTTTAAAGCAGACTGCCCTGCTCTTAAGAAAGGTATATCTCGTGCACTAGTAGTCAAAATATGTTTGGCAGCTAGTTCTTCCACTTCGTGGATAGTTGATTCAGGCTCCACTGATCATGTTTGCTTTGACTCGCATGGTTTTTAGGTAACCAAACAGCTTAGTGCGGGTGAGATCACCATCAACTGGGGCAACTATTCCAGGCTTATGGACGTTGCAATGCGAGTCGTGCATTCGAAGATTAATGATAAAATTTTAGTCCTAAATAATGTGTTATTAGTACCAAATTCTAGAATGAATTTGATTTTGGTTTCTAAATTAAGTTGTGATGGTTATTTAGTTTCTTTTGATGATGATGCTATTATTAGAAAAAATAGTGAATATATTTGCAATGGTATTTATAGTGATGGACTGTATGTCATTAATACTGCACAAACTCCCATGTATAAACATAAATCGCTCAACTCTTTGTCTAAACCTAAAAAGGTCATGTAAACCTTAGGAGGATTCAAAGATTGGTAGACGATGGCCCACTGGATGACCTCCAAATTGAGTCATTTCCAATTTGTGAATCCTGTCTGGAATGTAAGATGACCAAAAGGGTTTTTAAAATCAAAGGAAACCATGCTCAGAATGTGTTAAAATTGTTTTATACGGATGTATGTGGTCCAATGAACGTCCAAGTTAGGGGTGGTTTCGAATATTTCATCACATTTATAGATGATTATTCGAGATATAGATACATCTATTTGATGCGACATAAGTCTGAAGCCTTTAACAAGTTCATAGACTTCAAGGCTGAAATGGAGAAGCGTCATGGGAAGAGTATAAAGTCACTACAATCTGATCGTGGTGGCGAATATCTTAGTGGAGAGTTTTTGGATTTCTTGGCGAATGAGAAGATTTCTTCCCAGCTCACTACGTTGGGAACTCCACAACAAAATGTTGCTGAGAGAAGGAACAGAACTCTTCTAGAAATGGTTAGGTCAATGATGAGCTATTTAGATTTACCTATTTCGTTCTGGGGGTATGCCTTAGAAACAGTGGCGTATATTCTAAACTTGGTGCCCTCGAAATTAGTTCCAAAAATACCCGCAAAACTGTGGAGTAGGCGAAAGCCTAGTCTAGGACAAGTTTGGATTTGGGGTACTCCAGCACATGTGCTGAATAAGGAAGCTGATAAGCTGGCATATTGTATGGAAGTACGAGTGTTTGTAGGATATTCTAAGGGAACAAAGGGTGGCTTGTTCTATAGTCCCTAGGATCAGAAGGTCATTGTTAGCACCAATTCCCAATTACTAGAAGAGGATTATATGATTTGTCACAAGCCCATGAGTGAAATAATTTTGGAAGAGTTGAGGGGCGAAACTCTGTCTATACCAATCGTACAAGCACCAACTAACACTGCACCATGTATCGATTTTGAGACTTTTACACCAACTCAGGATTTGCCTCATTGTAGTGAGAGGGTTGTTCGTCAACCAGAATGATTCATAGGCGTGATAAAGTCTTTGGACTCAATCCCATGTGAAGATGAATCAGATCCTTGGACCTACAAGAAGGCAATCCAAGTAAAAAAGCTGACTCCTGGAAAGTAGCAATGGAATCCAAAATGGGATTTATGGATTCCAATCAAGTGTGGGAGCTAGTAGAACTACCTGATGGGGTACAAGACACTAGGAGTAAGTGCGTCTACAAGCAAAAAAAAGGAGGTGACGGGAAGGTTTAAACTTTCAAAGTGAGGCTTAAAGCGAAAGGTTACACTCAGAAAGAGGGTAGCGATTATGATGAAGCCTTTTCACTGGTAGCCATGCTTAAGTCAATCTGGATTCTTTTAACTATAGCTGCGCATTTGGATCTGGAGAATTGGCAAATGGATGTCAAGACTGCATTCTTGAATGGATGTCTATACAAGGAAATCTATATGTGCCAACCAGAGGGATTCACTGCTGAAGGAGAAGAGCACTTAGTGTGCAAGCTTAAGAGATCCATTTATGGACTTAAGTAAGCATCTAGATCTTGGAACGCTCGATATGACGAGGTTGTCCAGTCATATGGATTTTTCCAATGTTCGAGTGAGAGTTATGTGGATAAAAAATGTGATGGAAATGCGTTGGTGTTTCTTGTACTGTATGTATATGATATCCTTCTGATTGGAAATAACGTGAAGGAATTATCAGACGTACGGGTATGGATATCTGAGCAGTTCGATATGAAGGATTTGGGAGAAGCAAGACACATCCTTGGAATTATGATCTTTCGTGAATGAAAGAAAAGGATGTTGTGTTTATCACAGTTATCCTATATCGATACAGTGCTAAAGGGGTTTAGCATGGAGAATTCTAAGAAAGGTTTTTGACCTTACAGACATGGAATTCAACTATCTAAAGATATGTGTCCCAAGACACAAAGGAGATAGATAACATGAAGCTGATCTCTTATGCATTAGCTGTGGGAAGCCTCATGTATGCTATATTTTACAGTAGACCAGATATCTGTCATGCCGTAGGCATGGCTGCTAGATATCAGTCAAATCCAGGACCAGGACACTAGATTGTTGTCAAGCACATACTCAAGTACTTGAAAAGGACCAAGGAGTATCTTCTAGTATATCAATCAACGACCTATGTCCAGTGGGTTATACTGACTAAGATTTTTCATCAGACAAAGATAAGTCCAAGTCTACTTCAGGTTATTTGTTTATCCTGGGAGGTGAGCCATTAATTGGAGGAGTGTGAAGCAGATATGCATCTCAGACTCTACCATGGAAGCCGAGTACGTGGAAGCCTTTGAGGCAGCCAAAGAGGCGGTATGGCTCAAGTACTTCCTGCATGATTTAGGTGTGATTCCCGATTTTCTAAAGGGTATTACAATTTATTGTGATAATACCGGTGCAGTCGCAAATTAGAGGGAACCATGAGCCCATAATACAAGTAAACATATCAACCGCAAGTACCGCATCATACGACACTTTGTAAAGGAATGTAATCTTGCTGATCCTTTTACGAAAGGCTTACCTTCAAAAGTTTTTGAAAGGCATGTGGAAGGAATGGGATTTCCGTGTATGGCAGCATTGCTTTGAGTATAAGTGGGAGAAATGATAGACTATGTAATAGAGTAGTACACTTAAAATTATGCTTTGAGTATAAGTGGGAGATTGTTAGGGTTGTATACTGCAAGACATACTTTATGCTTGTATTACCTTATTTCCCTGTAACTACCTATGAGAACATTAATTAATCACATATTTTGCATATTTATTCACGATATGGTTATGCAAATGAAATGTCTAATTATTTTATATTGTAGATAATGTGGCGTGTTGATGTCACACGAAAGATCACATTTTCAGTGCCTTACAAAATAATATAATAGTTCACAACCTATATAATTATTAAACAAATTATATGAAATGTTTTAGTGTATGCTTGAGATTAGTTGGTCTTGACTATTAGCATGCATTAGCGTATTTACATACATTGAACTGGATCGAAGTGAGACATTATCTTCTATACTGACTGTAAGAAGAACGTAAATCTTGGGTAATTATTATTTCTTAATTTTAAGTATATAATATTTAATTGTGTATTTATAATATTTTTTGCTTTGATTTACTATGGGTGAGAGTCTGACTCAATAAGTTTCGTATCTTGGGCAATAATATTATTTATATGACAATTATTATTATAACTAGAAATTATGTCCCGACTTGTGCGGGTTGATGATGTCCCCTTGAAGAGCTCAATAATGATTATTATATTAAACCCTGCAGGTAAATTTAATTCCGATATAATAAGAAGGTTCGAGTGGTACTACTCTTGGATAAGATATTAATTAATTAAGCTGTCAGTAGCTTAAAATTAATTAATGGACATTCGATATCTTAAATACGGGAAATAAGACATTTAAATAAGGAGTCCAATTTTGTAAATTAGGATTTGGGTTAGAAGTGCAATATTATTTCTTTAGTAGACTGAATTGGTATTAGTGAACTCAACCATATTAGGAAAGGGATTAATTTGGAAAGTTGGGTTGCACTAAGAGTCTTAACCCTAATCCTCTTTAAGATCCCTAAAATAGTCCAAAAGCCTATAAATACGGACATAGGGGGGTTCAGCCTATTTGTCTACTACATACACAAGAAATTTTGTTTTTTATTCTTAAGTGTTTAATTGTGGATCTTGACTTGTGTTTGCCCTGATCGTATCTGGATCGGAGATTGATTTCTGAATTTTGCCGACGTTGAGGTACTGGGTGAGGATTTAGTTCACGATGGGGACCAGCTGGATAGTATAAAGCGATCATGAATCATCGAAATAGAACCTAGTACTTTTAGGGAAATGATATGAGCTATGAAAGCGATGATATTGCTGAGGTGAAGTTGTACTAGCCACATATTTTATGTGACGAGGCTTGAGAGTAGCAAAGCTTAACTATACTCGATACCGGTTGGGAGCAAGCGAGTCGGTTATCAGAATAATCCCGAAGCCATGTTAGGGTTGTTATACATCACCTGCTACGACCATGATGATAGTGGTTAGCTGAAGACTCTGAAGTCGTGTTACAGCTATAACGAATCTTCACTTACGTCCATAACAGAGCAATAGATCTATGAATCGTAATGCCAGCTTCTTCCTGCCAGTTTTCTTTTCTTTCGATTCATCTTCGTTTCGTTTGGTTTGCTGGACTTGATGACCAATATCTAAGAGATCTCTATCATATCTTGACATCAAATATGAATATCAAGAGTTTGTAATTATACCTTTTTGGCCTAACCAATACTGTGGTCATAATTCCAAACTTGATGAACGCAAACCTTATCGAGTAATTTCGATGAGCTCGTGGTTATTGTTTGTAGATGATTTCTTGACCTACTCGAGAAATAAGACAAGCATGTCAAGCGTTGCATATTGTGCAAGCATATATTATCTGTATAAGAGTAAACTGATATATAAAATTACAATAGATACTATTTTTACGGTGACAACAAGATTTTTTTTTAAATTTTTGGTAAAGGACATGATCTTCAATTTTCTTTTCAAAAATCAAACTCCGTCACCTAAAGAATTTTAACCTTAATCGGACTTTTTGAAACTAACCTTATATCTAATTATGCAAAGTAAGGTTTGATAATTTAAATGCGACACGATGATCCAGTCGGGAGAGCGAGATTGAAAATTCCTTCCTGATTCATCTTAGAAAAATAGTAGTAATAGATGATGATAAATAAAGCATTTTTAGTTGGACCATTTCTTTTGGGAAATTGATACTTGTGTTAGAAACTTTAAAAAAAAAAGAACATGTGAATATAAATCTAATGAGGAAATTCGTACTTGTGATTTTGTTGTCTGATTGTTCGAGTGAAATAATGTATTATTATTTATACCCATTTCACCTGATATTCCCTTCTGTGCATATAATGCCATCCTCGTTTCACATATGAAGCCAACCAATTCTTATATCAGGCAAAACTTTTAATTTGAAATTGACTCTTATCCTAATATTATTCGTCCTCTTTTATTCATTTTTGTGTGGATATCGAGTAAACCTAAGTGATAGATCTGTTCATGAGCCTTTAAAAGTAATTGCGCCTAGCAAGAACCCAGACGTTGATTATGTAAACTCGAGAATCAAACCATGAACTGCCAGGGACAGGATTTTCGATGAAGCTGTCTATGGGATATGCTCGTATCGTGTACCCAGTCTGGGGAGTCGACCCATACAAGATATAATATTCAAACTTGTTTTCTATGTTGATTTTCAACCTCGAAAACCTCTTTTAATTATTTCCATGTGACTTTACTTTGATTGAGTCTGAAATTTTGTTATCAATCAGTACGACAGATTTGTAACCGAAACTTCTTTTTTGGGGGAGAGGATCTTAGACCCCAGATTTTTATCCCTAAATAACTTCTAATTTTTGGCCCATTTTATGGATTCTTTTGTCATTTTGTTGAACTTGTAACTATTGCCATCCTTCATTCTTAACTTATCGCTCAACTTTCGGGATTCTGAATATCGACACGTAATAATTATACAACATCCTCCGTGTTATCTTGAGATTAGTGATTGATTGGCACTATTCTCGTTGCGAAACTCATGATCCCATAGTTATTACTTTTATGAACCGTGTATTTTGCTCTATAATTCTGACTGGTGATGTGAACCTGACCTGCGATATCACTAAGGGTTATTATCTTAATAATATCAGGTTCAATTGTACTCATTAGAATACTTAGAGTTGATTATGGGACCTTGAGAAATCACCTCAACGTCTCAATGACCTTTTCGTTGTTTCTCGACGTTTCAAGGAACGTTCTAGACTCATTGATCGGAATGTGATTGGATCGTTTGATCGACCTAGATATTTACAATTCCTATTTAATGTATTTATTAGGCAATTCATAATATAAATGGAGTATCACAAGAGAGTCAATAGAAACAAACGTGGACCCTTCTGGAAGATGCTATGCGCCATGATCGACTTTGATCAATCACCATAAATTCAATAAAAATTCAAAAATTCTAAACTTTTACATTGTTGTAGATTGTTGAATTAGATTTTCAACGACATAAACGGCGAGTCATTCTGAGACCGAAAAAACAATTTGTGGTCGAAACAAGACAAGGATGTTAGCCTATCGCGGCGAAATAACCGTGCTGCCCTTATAACCGACCTAAGTATTTCTTTTTAGATTATAAATACGTTCATCAGCCATTTTCATGGAAAACCAGCGAGAAGAACAGAGGGATTCAGCCCTCACCTTTGAATCTCATTTCGGCCTGGTTTCGAGCAGTTTAAATGCGTAATCAACGATTTCAGCGATTTTCAGCGAGTTCCACCGGATTGGAGATAATCTGGCCCTGAACCCTAAACATACTTTTCTTGATTCTTGATGAGTTATTGTTTGGAATTCGTAAATGATTATATATCGAGTATCCTGGTGCTGTTTTTTATCAATTCTAGCGGAACTAAAATTAAATCTTTTGTTCTAATCATCGTAATCGGATACCGTCCGCGAAGTGTCCAATAAAAGTTCCTTAAGAGATTCGATTAAGGTTTTCAATGTTACTTCTATTAGAATAGGTAGCCCTAATGTCAATTACCTCATATTATCTATTGTAGGTCTGAAGGTACAGGGTTTCGTATCCTAATTACAAACTGTTCGAAACGTTCTTGTCCCTAAAGTCTCAGACAAGTATTTTATCGTGCTTTATGTACAAAATACAATTGAATTGTATAAACCGTGATTTCTGCATGGTTTGTTCATGCTCTGAATTCAGAAATTCTACATTTATATTTTGAAATGATTCGAAAATGATTTTTCGATCAAATTAACGACTTTTAGGATTTGAAAATGATTTCTTAAAATAAACAATGTTTCAAAAGGATTTCAAAAATGTTTTTTGAAAGGATTTCGAAAATGTTTTTGAAAGGATTTCGAAAATGTTTTTGAAAATAATTTCTTAAAATAAACTATGTTTCAAAAGGATTTCGAAAATGTTCTGAAAATGTTCTCGAAAATGTTTATGAAAATGATTTGAGAAAGATTTTCTGCAAATACTGGATGATTGATCTTGATTAATGTTTTATAGAACGGTATCAATTATAAATGATTTACCGAGGATGTAACACCCCCAAATCCTATTGGGTTATTACAGTGCCGTTGACCCTACACCCGGAGATCCACCAGGCGAACATGACTAAAATACATTAAATTAACCAACAAGGGAGATCACAGTCCTACCATGATATCCGACACAATATTCCGATAAGGAATTTCAACTACAACGATGGGCCTACATGGCTAAAATAAAAATACAACAACATCCACGAGCATCTGCTATGGTAGTACATAATGACAATAACTGAAAAACTAGAAAACACTACAACTGACTGACCAACATGAACAACTCGGACTAGTATAGCTCGAATGCCTCATCGCCATCATCATGCCCCTGTGTCTCAACTCTCTCCTCGAGCACCTAAAACATGAAAACATGTTCCGCCCCCACGGGGTCAGTCATTCAGATAATGAACATCAAGTACATGTATATCATGATATGCATCCAAAGGTAGAATGAAACGGTACAATGATAATAATAATAATACGAGATGCTCACAAACCAAGGTAAGAACCGAGCATTCGTGAAACACTATGCCCACGGCATACTATTAATACCTGCTCAACATGTTAGAACATAAGCGCCCAACGGCGAATCATCGATATAGAACACCACAATGAATTACACGAAGATGAAACAAACCAATTGAGTTAAATATGAATCACAATGCCCGAAGGCTCCAATGAAATACCAAGACATCACAAAGGTCTGAAAGTCACTCAGCCGAAGCTGTAAATGAACAAAATCACCTAAAAGTTACTCAGCCGAAACTGTAAATCATCACAATGGCCCAAAGCCAAAACAGCCCGAAGCTGTACCAACGATCACAATGAGGGCCGAAGACACGACACGAAGACGTATCACAATGAAACCATCCAATGGTCGTGACCTACTGAACTGTAGGTGTTGGGAACCAACCGCGAAGGTTCAAGCCCCAAACTTACCCATAATGAAATCACCCAGTGACCGTGACCTACTGAGTTATAGGTGTTGGGAACCAACTGCGAATGTTCAAGCCCCAAACTTACCCATAATGAAATCACCCAGTGACCATGACCTACTAAGTTGTAGGTGTTGGGAACCAACCGCGAAGGTTCAAGCCCCAAACTTACCCATAATGAGCGCTAGCTCAGACTAGCCTCCAAAACACAATTAATCACCAACGGAAACGATCCAAAGATTACCGAATTCACAAGAATGATAGGGTTCTGCCTTGAGTCGGCCAACACGACAACAATGACTCATAGATGGGCACCATCCTCGGCGGTCCCAATTCAATACCTCGATTACCTTAGAATGTCCAATCGATAAAAATGATACAACGGATGGGAACTATCCGTGATAATCCCAATTCAATACCTCGATTACCTTAGAATTGCCAATCGATAAAAATGATACAACGGATGGGAGCTATCCATGATAATCCCAATTCAATACCTCGATTGCCTTGGAACGGCCAATCGATAACAACGATGCAGCGAATGATTGAATACCTTGATTGCCTTAGAACGGCCAACCGATGACAATGATACCATGAATGATTGAACACTTCGATTGCCTTAGAACGACAATCGATAACATTGATACGAAGAATGATTGAGCACCTCGATTGCCTTAGAACGGCCAATCGATAATAATGATACAATGAATGCCTCGGTACCTTTAATCGGTTACCGACGATGAAGATGAGAACGAATACGCCAATTCCTTCAATCGGACGATATAACATGAATGACAGGACGCCAACATTAATAACAATGATTACTACAATGTCTTAGATCGACATCAGTATTAACAACAACAATCGATACATCGATACTGCAAACCAGCTATCGACAGTAACATTAACAACGAGTATTCCAATGCCTTGAACCGATCATTAATGAACAATAATAAACATTTGGCATAATTGCCAAAGAGTATCGTATCGAACGATCCCCTAATATCAATGAATTCATGAAGAGACTAAGTCTCGGAATGATACAACACATTCATACATATATATGATAACATTAATCTCATTGACTAGTACAAGTATAAAACTTGCCTCAAACCGGCGGCGAGAAAGTCCTTCCACGATCAACGTCCTTAATGGAAATACCGGCTGCTCGAACAATCTTTAATAACACAAGTACCAACAATTCGCTTAATATACGAATCAAGCATGATCACAACCAACTCAAACGTGGATACAACACTACCCAAAACTCATTGGGGCATTAAAACAAACACGTTGTAAACAGTCTGCCATTGTTTACAAGTAATCCCAATTATACCGAAAACCAACCTCCAATGAGTGATTAAATCCAACAAAACATCATTAATACGATCAATAGTCCAACAGGAATACTCCATTCAAGATTACGACAACATCTAGTCAAAACCCCCAAACTTCCAAAGTCAACACCCAAGGTGTTCTTGAACAAATCCCCAAATATTAAAAAATTCCAAAAATTACATAAATGAATCCGTAAGAATACAAGTATCTAAGGTAGATAATCCATAATCAACATATTCCAACATGAGAGCAAGCTAACTCTAAGAGATCGGGAAGAAAACTCTCAAATCACGAAATTCAAGATTCAATGAAAAGTTACCTTGATTTGGAGTGATGGAGCGGATTAAATGATGATTAATCTGAACTAGGAGCTTGAAGATGATGATAGGTGATTACAGATCGAAGAACCCTTCACCATAAGTCCAAAATTGCCCAAAACTGACGGGAGGAGGAAGAGACAAGTGAAAATGACGAAACTGGACTGAACTGTCCAATTTATATTGATCTTAGTTTAGCGTGCGCTATGTCCTGATATCTAGCATGCGCTAGCGGGTTACTGGGAAGTCCAGTGAGCTCTGACTGCTTCGTTAGCGTGCACTACGAACTTGGCAGCGTACGCTAACTCCTTCCGATAGCGTGCGTTAACCCAAAATGTTAGCGTGCGCTAACTGATGTTCGATACCTAGTACCTGGAGTCCAGAACCTACTGTCCTCTGCCTTGCTCGCGTTAGCGTGCACTACTCTTATGCCTTAGCATGCGTTGCCAGCACAATTAGCATACGTTGCTTACCACTCGTAGCGTGCACTACGAATTTCCCAAATCAGCCCAATACCTTCTGGACTGCGCGCGCTAACAAGAGTATGTAGCGTGCGCTACTTCACACATATACTACCAAATATGATGATTATGATGATGATAATATTCTCGTCTCGATCTCAACCAGTGATGAATGATGAATAACAACTGATACACGATTCCAAAGTACGCCGAACGGTGAACAAAATTGAATGGATATGAATGGTGAATGATTATTGCTGAGTGAAAAATTTCTAAGTGACAATTACTGACTGATAATCAATGAATTCACAACCGGGTATTATATAGGATGCCCCGAAAAGTTGTTTCAAATGAGATTGAAAAGTTAAGTTGCTGAAAGTTTTGGATAATGATTTGAGACTTGCGTCATCAGAGTTGTGCGACAATGTACTGTGAAATGTGAAATGATATGATTGAAATATGATATTTTTGAAGCTGTACCAATGTTGTGAAACTATTTTTTGTGGTCGAGTAAAGCTGGGGACTGCCCTGACAAGGGCTTTGGGGTACGATGGTGTGTGAACCACGTACCACTCAATGGGTTATACAACCGTGGACTGCCCTGACGAGGACTCTGGGATACGATGGGGTGCGAACCTCGTATTGATATAGCCCATGTGGTTATTGAAATGTGATCTACGTATTATTCCGGAATAATGGCGTGACATGGTACTGCTTATGCTTTTGGATTGTGATGTTGTTGATGCATTTTGCACAATGATGTCGTTGTCACAATACTATTAAGGCGCTTGTACTTGGTGAGAATATCCTTCTTCTTGATATACTAATATAATCAGTCATCATGATATTTCTTTTATTGCACGTTACACATATTTCTGTTGTCAAGTACTTGCACCGGCTATTTTTTGACCCCTTCAGGAGTGAATACTTTTTTATGTATTCAGGTACAGATCTTCATGGTGAGCAGGCGCAGGAAGGTAACGAGGATGATGAGTAGCAGTGAGATTGTCTCGGGTAGTCATTGTCGTTTTAATAGTGTGTTTTGGTCTTAGTTTGTGTATGTACTCGCGAGTACTGTTATTGTTGATGTTATGCCCGTGTGTGGGCTTGGGTACTGTCTTGGAGTTTGTTATCTATATGTTGAGCTGATTGTGACTGTCGCCATGTTCGACCCTGTCGGTTGACATCTGTTGTTTTGGTTTTATGTTCGACCTAATTGGTCGTTGTGTAGGTGTATGTCTATTAAACAAGTCTTGCCTTGTGGATTCCCGAAATAGATCCACGACGCTATAATAGTTCCGACCCAGGACGTGGGTTGTTACCTTTATGAAGTGGATTTATGCTTGTTTGACCACTGTTCTTACAATATAAATGTGACAGGAGAGCTCACTATTCCATTTGAGGCAAAAAGAGGTTTAAGACAAGGGGATCAAATTTCTCATTATCTTTATGTGTTGAGCATGGAGTATTTATGAAATGCCCGATTATCCCCTAAGCCAATAACTATTTAATACCTAAATGCATTTACATAATATGCATTATGGAAGCATGGCATACAAGTAGACATTTCATGAGCATGAATAACTGCTATGTCCATTCGCAATACGTTTTATACGACATGTTAATTATCTCCTCTAACATGATAAAAGTCATTGTAAGATGTTTTATTGCAGTGAGGAGCTCAGTTTCTCGAGATTGATGTGCTAAACGATTATAAAATAATAATTGTTATACCCTAGAAAATTCAAAGACTTATTTAAATGCTATTTGTTTTTCTAATAATCATGGATTTTGATATTTACAAGTTGTCCAATACTTGGACCGATATGTTCCTAACATAAAATGAAGGATTTAAAAAGAAAAGATTTCAAAATAAATTATAAGGATTATTTTAGAATTTATGAAAGTAATTTAAAAAAAATTCGACGATTTGATACGATAAAATTTTCATTACAGAACACTTAAACTGCAAAAATAATATTAAATTATTATTTTATTATTATCAGAAATCCGTTCCAAGCATATCGAAGATTTAACTACATCGAATCTGGAACAGGTCTTAAAATAGAATTTGGACATCATGAAGGGGTCGAACCGGCTGAGCCAAGTTGACGGACATTTGCCGGTCACCGCCGGACACGCCGACTGACAACTGCCGGTCACGACCGACAGAATCTTCGAGGCCACTATCCGGATAAGGCTGTCCAGCTGTCCGGATAAGGTCGATCACGACCGATAGAAGCTTCTCGGCCACTATCAGATAAGGCTGTCCAGCTGTCCGGATAAGGTCGGTCACGACCGACAGAATCTTCTCGGCCAGCTGTCCGGATAAGGCCTCTAGCTGTCCGAGTAAGGTTGATTTTCAGCTGAATTTGGACTCCTATAAATATATGTATACGTAAGTATTTTCCAACAAATAATATATCATTTTGAAGCTGTGAACCTCTACTTTAAAACGCTCTTAACATATTTCCATTCCAAAAATTATAAAAGCTACAAAAGCCCGATCAAACAGGAAGCTCAAATCTGACAGTTTTTCCAAGGTGTTTGTTAAAAGTCCCCAAAGAGATTTCAGATTGTTTCTTCAAGGATTTTAGCACATCCATCTATAGAAACTGATCTTTTCACATCAACAGGCGCAGGACTTGAGGTAAGATGAGGCTTTTCCTTGCTGTATCATAAGGATCATATATTGATAGATATTTTCATATGTGACTGTTATTGAATGATCATGCATAACATGTGTATGTAAAAGAATGTCTAAGAACAGGAAGTATAGTACTTGATTGATGGCGGGTAGGCACGGGACGCGGGGGACCGGCGGACCCAACACATGGTGACAAATACTTGCGGCTGAAAGTCGGTCAAGGAAACCCACACTGAATGAAAAAGGTTGAATACAGCTAATACCCTTGGTTGAAAAACCAGTATTGGAACCCCCATATACATCTTTTATTGGCCAATTATTTGAACAGGTTCCGAAAACCATGGCCTATCACTATCAGTCGAGTATCACACTTCAAGGGTACCCGAAGAAAGGATTTTACAAGAACATGACTATATATATATATATATATATATATATATAGTAGTTATTTGTTGATAAATGTGATACATGATACTTTGCTATTACAGAAGTCTCATCTTACTGAGCCATTAGCTCATTAGATTCTTATGATACAGGTGATGATGCTCATGTTAGGAGTTGACTATCTTCTTCAGTGTTGACAGTCGGAGACTTGTCCATATGCCATTCCCTAGATATTTCGCCCCTATGCTGGAAGACTATGTTTTGTTTTGAATAAGATCACTCTGTTATGGTTTTGTAATGTATTAAACTGAAGGTTGTGTAATGTTTTGAATAAATAATACTGGTTTGCGTTATTTCCCTGAGTACTTGCATTACCAAAGCTACTTTTTATTAGTTTTCAAAGTTTAAAAGCGTGATACTCCCCAACTTAGTAGCACGGACGCCTTTGTGGTTCATCTGCTAGGTTAGTGTAACACCCCCAATCCGCTCAGGGATATTACATGCCGTATACCCTCTCCACAAGGATCTACCATGCTGGTAACAACATCGAACATCTCAGCTATGCCTTTAGGGCTAAAATGACTCAGTAGACCGATTTGGTCTTTCAATAAATACATACAACTCAAACATATTACATGCCCACACAAGGGTCGAATACAACACACTCCCGTACAAGGGGAAAGAAATACGGCGGTGGAAATAAAATACAACTAAACCACTGACATCATACGGATCCTCGTGTGATTAGTATCGTTCATCTTTCATCATTCTTCGTGCCGAACCTGTGTTATGCTCCCAAACCTGAATGCAAAAATAGACATCCACCCCCCTAATACTCAGGGGTTAGCAAAACTCTACTGTTTTGCTAGTGCAAGAACAAAGTGCAAAAATACGAGCCATACAATACAAGTTCCAAGAACAATAATAACCAGGAATCCTCAAAGATCCAAATGTAACGAAAAGTACTTCCCGAGGCAAGAGTTTGGGTAAAACATTTCTAAAACCGAAAGGTCACAAATCAAGGGAAACAATTTTTAAAACAGTTTAAAATGCCATCGAGAGTTTTAATAGAAAACAATTTAGGATTTACCGAATCCTTCTCTTTCAAAAATCAACAGGGGTCACGGCCCAAAGGTTTTGTTTTCACAAATGAAACCAACAACAACACACAAGGTAAAAACCCACGTCTCGCATCATCGATGGACAAAAAATACACATGCACTCGTGAAGTTTCACTCTTGAATCCAGGGCAAAACCATTGGACTCCCTCCGTGGCCCCGTCGAACCCTCCCGTGGTGAGCAAACACATTCATAAAACATACACACGCACTCGTGAAGTTTTTACTCGTGAACCCAGAGTGAAGTCATAGATTCCCCCGAGGCCCCGTCGGACCCTCCTGAGGTGAGTAAAATACATTCACTAAACATACACACGTAGCGGTGAAGTTTCACTCGTGAATCTAGGGCGAAACCATTGGAATCCCTCTGTGGCCCCGTCGAACCCTCCCGAGGTGAGCAAACACATTCACAAAACATACACGCACATGCATCACCTAGGAGCAGGACGCCACCATGAATCCCACCCGAGGCCTCTAAGGACCCTCCCGAGCTGGCTAGCGAAACAATCAAGCACAGGCATCGCCTAGGACCAGGACGCCATCATGAATCCCACCCGAGGCCTCTAAGGACCCTCCCGAGATGGCTAGCGAAACAATCAAGCACAGACATCGCCTAGAACCAGGAAGCCACCAAGCATCCCACCCGAGGCCTCTAAGGACCCTCCCGAGCTGGCTAGCGAAACAATCATGCACAAATAACATATGACACCAAGGATATCCAAACAATTCACCCAGAGCCATCAAACACTTAGCAAAACACCACGTCAAACCATAATGCACCGAAATGAAACCATATACGTACACATGCATTACCAAGCACAACATCAACGCCAAACATATCCAAAGGATTCACGTAGTCACTTACAACCCACACAATTTACAACACACGCATTTTGAAAGTGAGCCTTTAACGAGGCTAAACTGAACCTTTTGAAAACTCATTTCAAACAAATAAACAAACAAACATACCAAGAAGATCACCAATCATCATATTCACAAAACAAGAAATGTATGGACAAGGTACTTGCCTCGAACAACCACAATTTAAGGACCCTCCCGAGCTGGCTAGCGAAACAATCATGCATAAATAACATATCACACCAAGGATATCCAAACAATTCACCCAGAGGTATCAAACACTTATCAAAACACCACGTCAAACCACAATGACCGAAATGAAACCATATACGTACACACGCATTACCAAGCGCAACATCAATGCCAAACATATCCATAGGATTCACGTAGTCACTTACAACCCACACAATTTACAACACACACGCGTTTTGAAAGTGAGCCTTTAACGAGGCTAAACCGAACCTTTTGAAAACTCATTTCAAACAAATAAACAAACAAACATACCAATACGATCACCAATCATCATATTCACAAAACAAGAAATGTATGGACAAGGTACTTGCCTGGAACAACCACAACGCAGAGAGTCGACCGAAGTAGGTTGGCACGAACCGACCACGAACCCGCCGACTCCACTGACCACCAACTCGCGATAATAAACTACAAAGGACAATAACAATAATGAAATGAATTCCATATAACGACTCAAAGCCGTTGAATTCAAAGAACGAATGACGAAAGTTCAAGTGTTTCCCCCAAAACGGCCAAGAACACGATTTGTCCCGTCAAAAACGAAAACGGAATTTCAAACCGAAATATGGATATACAATCCATAGGATATGTTCAACAACATCTTTTAACAACAATCGATCCATCAAAAATGGATGAAAAACGAAACCAATAACAAATCCCCCAAAAAGTTGATTCGAAGGAAATCAAGAAATATACTTCGATTCGACGAAGAACAATGGATTAAATGATGTTAAACACAAGAATACTACTAAGATTAATCATACCCATCATGGATTAATCAACGATATGGAACGAATCGGCCAAAAATGCAAAAACCCCAAAATTCAAGAGACTAGGGTTCTAAGAAGAGATTACCTTGATTCGCTGGATCAAACGATGATATAGGATGATCAATCAATGATATGAACTCAAGAACTTCATGGATTTGTTGTTAAACAACATAGCTCCATGGTAACCACACCTCCAGCCGCGGAAGAGAAGAAATGGAATGAGAAAAATGGTGAAAAACCCGACCGCAGGGCCTTAAATAGGCTGCCTGTCGGCAGGGTTACGTACGTAACTGGCCACGGCTTACGTACGTAACCGAGTCACTGCCCCAAATCTACCGGCCCGTTACGTACGTAACCGGCCATGGCCTTACGTACGTAACCGGCCTTACGTACGTAACTTCCGAGCACTAACGGCCGTAACTCGGCCAGTGCCGGCCCGGTGCCCAGACTGCCCGGCCGAGACTCGGCCGGGGCCAACTCTGACGGCCCGAACGACCCCGAAACCCGAACCTGAATACGAATCGAAGATACGGTTACTAAGTACTCACAAAGACGAACTCGAGCACTAAGAGAACTCACGATTCTGACCAACCAAAGGCTCGAAATTCGACAACGGAAAGTAATTACCCCAAACTTTGGGAAATTATGAAAATGGCCCAAAACGTCCGAAAATCACGATACGTGATCGAATAACTAGACCGAAGTTCACAACACGTCTAACAAAGTTAAACGGACTTACGGGAAACTTGAAACAGCAGTTTCGAACGAGATTCGCAAGAATCAAACTCAAGTGCGGAAAAACCGTTTAAGAACACGAAACTCAACAAAACAATACCGAAACGAACTCGGATGAGAAAAATTGCAGAATTAATCATTCTCGAAATGACGAAACGGTCATGAACGAGTCGTCAAAACCGACTCCCGCCGAAAAAAAATAAAATCACCTAAATCCGAAATTGCGGGTATTACATTCTACCCTCCTTCAAAGAAGTTTCGTCCCGAAACTTAAAACATGCAGAGAGAAGAAATATACCACCAGGAATATTTCAATGAGATACACAAGAATGCGTAACTAACGCCCAACGGCGAAACGTTACAAACAATGCAAAAGAATATACGGTGTGAAAACACGCTACACGACGACCAACACAACGCCACCGGTAGAGACATAATAAAGCCAACAAGTGACAAGCGTCATCAAAAAGATAATACGATCAAGTCGATTATCCAAACAATCACAAAACATAACGAACGAAAATCAATACGATTGACCAACCCAACGGTACATCAATCAAAACGCGAGCCAATCGCTGAACAAATACGGAATTCCACCACCCAAGGGTTGGAAGATCGAAAAAGAGACTAATTTCCCGAACTTAAGGGAATTACGAAGGAGTCTGAACGTTCAACAATCACGAAACGAGATCAACAAAACCGAACAATCAAACGATCGAACCACAACGATCGAGACAACAAAAATCGAACAACCATGTTCGAATCACGAAGAACATTAAAATTCAAACAACAACTCCAAGGTTCACAAGAATCGAACCGAACTCGAAAAAGTCACAGTGATAACTAAATCGACTCAAAACAAGGTCACAGCTCGTTCGAACGATGAAACCGAAGGACAGAACAAGTTCAGAAAGTATCAACGAACACGAATGAGTCGATAAAATTGAGAAAGAGAAAATGCAGAAGCCAAAAATAATACGGGTACTATGTTCGACCTCTTCTAAAAGAAGTATCGTCCCCGAAACTCACAACAATGAAATCAAGGTGACAACACAACAAGCAACCGACAGAAACATCCTTCAAAGGCCTCTCAAATCCGATCCTGATATCTGTGCTGAAGCGCGAACTCCGAAAGTCTCGCTAGCCAATTCGCAAAACTGAATTCGGTGCCCCTCGAGTCCACACTTGAAATGTGTTGCCGATAGGGCTGGGACTTAAGACCCGAATAACCGAAGATCCGAACCGAAATTGACATTTCGGTTCGGTTCGGTTCGGGTTTTAAGAAAAAAACTATTTATAAATTTCGGGTTCGGGTTCGGTTATTGTAATTTTAAAATATCAATAATCGTACTACCTGAAATTAGTGACAATAACCGAACAAAAAATTAAAACCCATTATAACCGAGCACAAAATTAAAACCCATGCTAACCGTACTACCCATAGTTATTTTATTTTAGATGTTTCTACTTTCTTTACACTATATAAATTAAAAAAACCTTACCTAACAAATTTTATTTCGAGTTTTGTCGGTTATTTTTGAAAATTTTGAACTGTAAATTTCGGTTCGATTTTTTTGGTTTTTTGGTAAAATTACTTCGGTTCCTAGAAGTTCGGTTCCTGCAGAAAAAAGTCAGGAACCGAACCCGAATTACATAACACATTTGGAACTTCGGTTCCTTACTTTTTATTTCAAGAAACCGAACTATCCCAGCCCTAGTTACCGACGAGAAGGACAATTGATACGTGCATGCCCCCGGCATACCACGGTTGAAACACCTCGGTTCGGCATACCGAATATACAAATGCTCGATACAATGGTATCATAAAGCAACAAACCCAAGATGCCAATTCCACACAACATATCAACGTAAGGTAGCCCGCATACATAGAGTCATAGCAACGACGGCATCGTTCGGCGATCTCAACGGCCCGAATGATAACCATCACATAGTTACAAATATCATGAAACAATCACACATGTACACAAACGTACAAACCCAAGCTTTAACAGCTCACACAGGTGCGATAACATGCAAGACACCACAAAATGACAACATTAAATATCGTCATCACACCTTCCACAAAGGGCTAACAAAACATATGTGTGGCGAACGACTCAACGTTCACACCACCAATTCAATCACAATTCGGAGGGCTAACACCCTAAAAACAATACCAACATCATACACACCTCCTCCGACCACAAGCGGGAAATGATGGGTTTTAAAAACGAAAACCACCTTTTGAAAACAGTTTGGAAACACCAGTTTATCTTGAGTATCATTTTACAAAAAGTTGAACAAACATCATTGTCGAGACTTTGAAAATCATCTTGCATTTGAACAAAAATGAGGACACTTTTCTTTTAGTGAAAAACTTTCAAAAATATTCAACCCTCAGGTCTAAGCAAAGCATTTCCAAAATTACTGGAAAGAGAAAAAAAAATATATTTTGGTCCTCAAGGTAGAAGAATTTTGAAGCAGATAGTTGCGCTAATAGGCGCCTTGAAAATACAATCAATTTAAAAGTACGTCTCGAATTTTATTTTCTAAAATACTCAAGGTTTTCGAAAATCTATTAGGCTAGAATGCCTAAAAACTCACATGTAACAATATTCACTTACATACAATCATAATACACGCATCAACTCGCTCAAAATCAAGACAACGCCTGTCTTTTACCGGAAACAACAGTCAATTATCACAGTCAAAAGGACATAAATAATGACAACACCCTTATATAGATGAAATATGAGTCACATAAACGCATCACAAAACCGAGAATCTACATAAAGATTCCATCACTCAACACAAAATCAAACAAATAGCTCGTGTCACACGAGGCACAATACAAAGAAGGGAGACTTACAACCACAGGTCGCACGAAGATGATGATCGCCCCACGATACTAATCACGACCAACCAACTCAGACGACGCGTCGTGACATGACTCAGTCAGACAAAATCCGACGAGACAAAACTCAACAGACACCAATGACCCGACAACCTAGGTTTCCACAACCTAAGCTCCGATACCATTTATGTAACACCCCCAATTAGCTCAGGGATATTACATGCCGTAGACCCTCTCCTCAAGGATCTACCAGGCTGGTAACAACATCGAACATCTCAGCTATGCCTTTAAGGCTAAAATGACTCAGTAGACCGATTTGGTCTTTCAATAAATATATACAACTCAAACACATTACATGCCCACACAGGGGTCGAATACAACACACTCCCGTACAAGGGGAAAGAAATACTGCAGCGGAAAAAAAAAACAACTAAACCACTGACATCATACGGATCCTCGTGTGATTAATATCGTTCATCTTTCATCATCCTTCGTGCCGACCCTGTGTTATGCTCCCAAACCTGAATGCAAAAATAGACATCCACCCCCCCGAATACTCGGGGGTTAGCAAAACTCCACTGTTTTGCTAGTGCAAATACAAAGTGCAAAAATACGAGCCATACAATACAAGTTCCAAGATCAATAATAACCAGGAAACCTCAAAGATCCAAATGTAACGAAAAGTACTTCCCGAGGCAAGAGTTTGGGTAAAACATTTCTAAAACCAAAAGATCACAAATCAAGGGAAAACAGTTTATAAAACAGTTTAAAATGCCATCGAGAGTTTTAATAGAAAATAATTTAGGATTTACCGAATCCTTCTCTTTCAAAAATCAACAGGGGTCACGGCCCAAAGATTTTGTTTTCACAAATGAAACCAAAAACAACACACAAGGTAAAAACCCACGTCTCGCGTCCTCGACGGACATAAAATACACATGCACTCGTGAAGTTTCACTCGTGAATCCAGGGCAAAACCATTGGACTCCCTCCGTGGCCCCGTCGAACCCTCCCGAGGTGAGCAAACACATTCACAAAACATACATGCACAGGCATCGCCTAGGACCAGGATGCCACCATGAATCCCACCCGAGGCCTCTAAGGACCCTCCCGAGCTGGCTAGCGAAATAATCAAGCACAGGCATCGCCTAGGACCAGGATGCCACCACGAATCCCACCCGAGGCCTCTAAGGACCCTCCCGAGCTGGCTAGCGAAACAATCAAGCACAGGCATCGCCTAGGACCAGGACGCCACAATGAATCCCACCCGAGGCCTCTAAGGACCCTCCCGAACTGGCTAGCGAAACAATCATGCAGAAATAACATATCACACCAAGGATATCCAAACAATTCACCCAGAGACATCAAAAACTTAGGAAAACACCACGTCAAACCACAATGCACCGAAATGAAACCATATACGTACACACGCATTACCAAGTGCAACATCAATGCCAAACATATCCAAAGGATTCACGTAGTCACTTACAACCCACACAATTTACAACACACGCATTTTGAAAGTGAGCCTTTAACGAGGCTAAACTGAACCTTTTGAAAACTCATTTCAAACAAATAAACAAACAAACATACCAAGAAGATCACCAATCATCATATTCACAAAACAAGAAATGTATGGACAAGGTACTTGCCTCGAACAACCACAACACGGAGAATCGACCGAAGTAGGTTGGCACGAACCGACCACGAACCCGCCGACTCCACCGACCGCCAACTCGCGATAATAAACTACGAAGGACAATAATGTATGGACAAGGTACTTGCCTCGAACAACCACAACATGGAGAATCGACCGAAGTAGGTTGGCACGAACCGACCACGAACCCGCCGACTCCACCGACCGCCAACTCGCGATAATAAACTACGAAGGACAATAACAACAATGAAATGAATTCCATAGCACGACTCAAAGCCGTTGAATTCAAAGAACGAATGACGAACGTTCAAGTGTTTCCCCCAAAACGGCCAAGAACGCGATTTGTCCCGTTAAAACACGAAAACGGAATTTCAAACCGAAATATGGACATACAATCCATAGGATATGTTCAAAAACATCTTTTAACAACAATCGATCCATCAAAAACGGATGGAAAACGAAATCAAGAACAAATCCCCCAAAAAGTTGATTCGGAGAAAATCAAGAAATATACTTCGATTCGACGAAGAACAATGGATTAAATGATGTTAAACACAAGAATACTACTAAGATTAATCATACCATCATGGATTAATCAACGATACGGAACGAATCGGCCAAAAATGCAAAAACCCCAAAATTCAAGAGACTAGGGTTCTAAGAAGAGATTACCTTGATTCACTGGATCAAAAGATGATATAGGATGATCAATTAATGATATGAACTCAAGAACTTCGTAGATTTGTTGTTAAACAACATGGATCCATGGTAACCACACCTCCAGCCGGGGAAGAGAAGGAATGGAATGAGAAAAATGGTGAAAACCCCGTCTGCAGGGCCTTAAATAGGCTGCCTGCCGGCAGGGTTACCTACGTAATCGGCCAAGGCTTACGTACGTAACCGAGTCACTGCCCCAAATCTGCCGGCCCGTTACGTACGTAACCGGCCAGGGCCTTACATACGTAACCGGCCTTACGTACATAACTGCCGAGCACTAACGGCCGTAACTCGGCCAGTGCCGGCCCGGTGCCCAGACTGCCCGGCCATGACTCGACCGGGGCCAACTCCCACGGCCCGAACGACCCCGAAACCCGAACCTCAATACGAATCGAAGATACGGTTATGAAGTACTCGCAAAGACGAACTCGAGCACTAAGAGAACACACGATTCCGACCACCCGAAGGCTCGAAATTCGGCAACGGAAAGTAATTACCCCAAACTTTGGGAAATTACGAAAATGGCCCAAAACGTCTGAAAATCACGATACGTGATCGAATAACCAGACCGAAGTTCACAACACATCTAAAAAAGTTAAACGGACTTACGGGAAACTCGAAACAGCAGTTTCGAACGAGATTCGAAAGAATCGAACTCAAGTGCGGAAAAACCGCTTAAGAACACGAAACTCAACAAAACGATACCGAAACAAACTCGGATGAGAAAAAGTGCAGAATTAATCATTATCAAAATGACGAAACGGTCATGAGAGAGTGATCAAAATGGACTCCCACCAAAAAAAAGAAAATCACCTAAATCCGAAATTGCGGGTATTACAGTTATGGGGTGTTACAGTTGTGGTATCGGAGCGAAGGTTTAAATCTTTCCTGAAGACAGAAGATGGCATATGGAAATTCTCGACTGAAGGATATGGTCAACTTTTATCTATTAAGTATTGTGTTTAATAGATTACAATATATGTGATCGTTATTGGCTTATGAATGGGTGAGATTGGGCTGTAAAACAGATGTGATGGCACCCATAAGAAAGACAAGAGATGATCCAAATCCAAACCATAACCTTCTTGAGAATTTGGCTGAGCTGATGCAACAACAGACAAGGATGTATGGTGAACAAATGCAACAATTGCTGAACATGCAACAAAGAAACGAAGAACAAAACCGACAACCTCCACCAAGAAACAATAATGGACCAGCAGTGTATGAAAAATTTAGGAAAATGGAACCTCCCGATTTTCATGGTGGGGCTGATCCTATGGTTGCGGAGGAATGGGTCAAATCACTTGATGTTATCTTTGATTACATGCACATCGACGATGCTGAGAAGATACTTTGTGCAATCTTTCAACTAAAAAAGGATGCCAGAACTTGGTGGGAAGGAGCCAAACTTGCAGTCAACTTGGAAGGGTTGACGTGGGAGAGATTTAAAGTAATATTCTATGATAAATACTTCACCATAGATGCACGGTCTCTCAAGGTCAAAGAGTTTTTGGAGATAAAATAAGGGGATATGTCTGTTTGTGAATATATTCGGAAATTTGAAGAAGGCTGTAGGTATGTTCCCTATATTGCTACGGATAATGCTGAGAAGGTGGATCATTTCCTAAGAGGCCTCCGACCTGAAATTAGAAGAGATGTAAGGATGTCTACATCAACTGAGTTCAGAGAAATAGTTGACAAAGCGCTGCTCACAGAAGCTGACGAAAAGGAGATACAAAGGTCTTATCAGCAGAAGAGGCAAGCATTTGCTTCAAAAAATTCAGCACATCGGAAGAAATCGGAGCAAAAACCAGGCAAAGCCAATCAGAAGAATCCTATAGCGAGAGATGCTCTAAATACAACTGAGAAGCCCAAGTGTACTAAATGTGGGAAAAATCACTTTGGAGAATGTTTTGTTGGGTCCAATAATTGTTTCTGATGCAAGAAGCCCGGACATATGGCGAGAGATTGCCCAAACACAAAGAATAAAGTTTAGGGAAGGGTCTTTGCAATGACTCGAGAAGAAGCTAATGCAGATGCTTCCGTAGTCTCAGGTACCATTCTGATCTCAGGAATTCCTGCACTTACATTGATAGACCTAGGATCTACACATTCATTTGCATCATGTGCATTTATGAAAAAATCGGGCATTAAACTAGAACTCTTGAAAGTTGGTTATAATGTGGTTGCTCTGTTTGGAGAAAATATGGATTCTGACTAAATGTTGAGGGCCTGTAAAGTTCGAATTGGCGGGAGGATACTCTGCGCCGACCTTGTTGTCCTACCAATATCTAATTTTGATGTTATCCTTGGTATGGACTGGCTAGCTAAATATTGTGCAAATGTTGATTGTAATAAGAAGATTGTGGCCTTTCGACCAGTAAATGGGGGAGGGTTTATTTTTAAAGGTAATTCATATTCGTACTCTTTGCCAATTATAACTGCACTGAAAGCTAGGAAGATGTTAAATAAGGGATGTACTGGCTATTTGGCTAATGTTTTGGACACCTCCCTTGAAATAAAATTGAACCCTGAAGATGTAGATGTGGTTAGAGAATTTCCTGAGGTGTTCCCAGATGATCTACCAGGGTTGCCCGCAGATCGGGAAATTGAGTTTGCAATCGATGTAATGCCAGGAACTACCCCTATTTCTAAAACCCCATACAGAATGGCACCAACAGAATTGAAAGAATTAAAAACTCAGCTACAAGAATTACTTGATAAGGGATTCATTCGTCCTAGTTGTTCACCTTGGGGAGCGCCTGTCTTATTTGTGAAAAAGAAAGATGTCTCATTGCGATTATGCATTGACTATAGGGAACTGAATAAGGTGACCATGAAGAACAAACATCCTCTTCCAAGGATAGATGATTTATTTGATCAGTTGCAAGGAGCATCAGTATTCTCAAAGATTGATTTACATTCCGGATTCATCAACTGAAAGTCAAAGAAGAAGATATCCAAAAGACAGCATTTAGAACGCGATATGGTCACTATGAATTTTTAGTGATGCCTTTTGGTTTGACAAATGCTCCAGCAGCATTTATGGATCTGATGAACCGGGTATTCAAAGAGTTCCTTGATAAATTTGTGGTGGTGTTTATTGATGACATCCTTATCTATTCACATGATAGAGATGATCATAAAGAACACCTCAGAATTATGCTTCAAATTCTCAAGGAAAAACGGTTGTATGCTAAATTCAAGAAATGTGAATTCTGGATAGAACAAGTGGTATTTTTAGGCCATGTGGTATCCAAGAATTGCATTTCAGTTGATCCCAACAAGGTAGAGGTAGTGAGCAACTAGCCAACACCAACGAATGTATCAGAGGTTCGAAGTTTCTTAGGACTAGCCGACTACTAACGGTTTGTATAAGGATTCTCAAAGATTGCAACCCCATTGACATTGTTAACAAGGAAGAATACAAAGTTTGTTTGGACTGATGCTTGCGAGGAGAGTTTCCAGGAATTAAAGCATAGATTAACTACAGCTCCTGTCCTTGCCACTCCTATAGGAACATGTGGCTTTGTAGTTTATACCGATGCTTCTAAAAATGGTTTGGATGTTGTATTAATGCAACATGGGAAGGTAATAGCCTATGCCTCCAGGCAATTAAAAGAGTATGAAAAGAATTATACAACACATGATCTAGAACTGGCTGCTGTTGTCTTTGCACTAAAAATTTGGAGGCATTACCTAAATGGTGAAAAGTGCGAAATTTATACAGACCATAAGAGTTTGAAGTACTTTTTCACACAGAAGGAGCTGAATATGTGACTGCGGAGATAGTTAGAATTGGTGAAAGACTATGATTGTGAGATCAATTATCATCCTGGTAAGACAAATGTGGTTGCAGACGCATTAAGTAGAAAATCTATGTCTTCCTCTCTAATCACACAGAAGCCATTATTATTAGACTTGCAAAATTTAGAACTGGAAATTGTGCCCAAAAGGAAGAATTGTTCATTATCAGCACTCATATTGAAACCTACACTTCAAGATATAATCAAAGAAACACAGAAGACGGATCAGTACATTGGCAAATTGAGCAAAAAAGTTGATGAAGGCAAATTACCAAACTTATCAGTCTCTGGTGACAAAATATTACTATATAAAGGGAGACTGTGTGCGCCAGCCGACATAACCATCATAGGGACATTCTGAAGGAAGCTCATTCCAGTCCTTATTCAATACATCCAGGTAGCACAAAAATGTATAAATACTTGCAACAACATTATTGGTGGCCTAACATGAAGAAAGATATTGCAAAATTCGTTGCAGAATGTCTAACTTGTCAGCAAATAAAAACTGAACATCAGAGACCAGCAGGATTATTGAAGCCTTTACTAATTCCGGAATGGAAATGGGAACACATTACAATGGATTTCGTGCTTGGGCTACCAAGGACTCAAAGTGGGTATAATTCAATATGGGTGATTATTGATAGATTGACCAAGTCTGTTCATTTCCTTCCAGTAAAATCCACATATAATATGGATCGATATGCTCAGGAATATATTAAAGAGATAGTCTGGCTACATGGGGTGCCAGTATCCATGGTATCTGATAGGGACCCTAAATTCACATCTGTATTTTGGAAAAGTTTACATAATGCAATGGGTACGAAGCTTGCTTTCAGCACCGCATTTCATCCACAAAGTGATGGGCAGTCAAAAAGAGTTATTCAAATACTCGAAGATATGTTGAGAGCATGCATACTATATTTCAAAGGCAATTGGGATACAAAGCTTCCATTAGTAGAGTTCACATACAACAACAGTTACCAATCTACAATTGGGATGGCACCTTATGAAGCACTGTATGGGAGAAAATGTAGATCTCCCGTACACTGGGATGAAGTTGGAGAAAGAAGCCTACTGGGCCCTAAAATGATACAAAAGGCTGCTATGGTTGTAGAAAAGATAAGAGAACGAATGAAAATTGTACAAAGTAGACAGAAGAGTTACGCAGATAATTGCAGAAGAGATTTGGAATTTGCAGTTGGAGACCATGTCTTCTTGAAAGTATCCCCAATGAAAAGCATATTGAGATTTGGGAAGAAAGGAAAACTTAGCCCGAGATATGTTGGCCCATTTTGTAACACCCCCGAGTTATTCAGGGTATATTACAGCGCCGTGAACCCCACCGAGGGACCCACAAGGCTAATCATACGCGGAACTATAAAATTTGACCGAGAAGGGCCAAATACAATGAAACGAAAGACGATACAAAGGGTATTCAAACCATGTCCAATGTATCCAAATACATCACAGTACAAAATCAAAACCTCGGCACACAGGCCGGAACATCAAGGAAGATGGAAAATAATACTCGAGTATTTAATAACCATTCCAGTACAACAACACTGAATGGAAAACTCAAAACATAACCGGAGTAAAGACACAGTATCACACTTGCCCACCATCTTCATGCCGACCCGATACCTGCCTGTCCATTCTCTTGGAACCTGAAATACATAAAAAGTATTTCCCCCATAAAGGGGTTAGCCATCGAATAGCTAGTGCAAGTATATCAAGTATGAAACACAATACTCCTCGACAATAAAGTAAATGTAACCGTCAATTCATCAATTCAAGACTATTATTCTGGAACAACTAAATCTCATAGCATCACATCAATACATATATGAATACCGTGGAACCGCACCAGAGGCTACGAAACCCTCAGAGGACTCATCGGTCCATCTGAGAGTGGTTTGTCCATATCATCCGTGGAATCGCACTAGAGAATACGAAACCCTCAGGGGACCCGTCGGCCCGCCCCAGAGTGGATATAAATAATCATGCCATTAATACATCTTACTTTCAAAGTCGAGAACGTACAATCATAAATATATACTTGCCTTTGAGACATCGAGAAATCGAACGGAAAAAGGGTATGAGTTTGGTAGGTCTAAGAACGCGCTTCCGGCACCTAAACGATTCGCAAGGAATATGATAATCAATTATCCATATTCAAATTACATGAAGAAACTCCCTAAACCCATCTACGATTCATGAAAATACACGGATAAACAACTAGAGGTTGGAAAATCATCCAAACTCTCACAAGTCCGAAAACGGCACAATCCAACCCGTAAAATCGTAGGAAAAGCATGCATACGGGATAGATATATCATAATCTCAAGGTCCTCAAGCTTCAAAACGGATAAATCGGACGAATCTACAAAAAACCCCAAAATTCCCAAAATAGGGTTCTAAGGATTTTTACCTTGATTCGGGGGATAGAAATGTGCTAGATGTTGTATATGTTAAGAGTATGCCCTCGAATGCCACTAAGAGGATGTTGAGTGAGGGCATTGTACTTGTTATTATGTAAATCATCAATATAAGGCAATGGATGTTTCTTTATTTACTGGTAGTTACTGGCATTCCTAACTTGTAAATATACATGTAGAAACTAGTCTGTGTATTTGAGAGCAAAACATTCCACTCCGTATTGGATAAGGGGTTCGGCACTGGAAAGGTTTATAGCTCAAATACTTAATCATTCACAAGTCGATGAAACTTGATTGGGCGTTAAGTTTATGTGAAGACTTGTATGACGTGTTCTTTGACAAGGAGAGTACCTGTCGAACACTAATGGTTAGTGGGAGCACACGTTATAGGTATGCTAATTAGATTAGTATACTCGAACCAACTCACCCTCGATTCGTCACACGGATTTCACTCCGGGACAGTCAATGATGGAATCGTAAGGTTGTGATAGGTATTCATGAACCTTCGACTTGAGGATTTAGTAGGCATGTGCTTGTGACGTCAAGATTTTCATTAGAGTAGTTCGACCCTATAAACCGGAAGGCGGGGGTCAACCTCGACGTACATCTTGATGGGCAAGTAGCAGGTCCTACTGAATACCAAGATAGAATTCTTTCTCCTGTTAGTGAATGGGTTATATGTCCTATGCGGTTATTGGCAGATGAGATCATAAGTCTTTGGCCAAAGCATTAGAGCTAGCTATATTAGATACATGAGAGCTCGATGATCTCGATTTGCATTAACGCATGCATAGCGTCAAGTACAAATGGGGTTTGACTGACCGTGACCCCATAACTTGATCGGGACATTTGAAAGAAGGGTTTATACGTTTACTGGTATTCACGACAGAATGGTTCTTGAATGATCCCAATCATTCATTCTTAGTTGGGGTACAGTGTAGGCCGCCAGGCTGGCTAGGTGGTGCTACTGCTCTTTGGTTCCTCCCATTGCTGACTGATACGGACCTACCGAGTCGCGCAATAGGATTGACGACGGAATGATTCAAGCTAATTCTCTCATTATGAATATTAGATATTGGATATCTAAATTTGGGACATTGGATGTTTAAATTGATTTATTGGATAAATTGATTTACGGCCTAATGAATTTAATATATCACTGGTGATTAATTTAATTCATGAATATAATTATTTCTTGGAGAAATTAATTATGTTATTTTGTATTTGATATGTTTAATTAATTGGATTAATTAAACGATATAAATACATCGGAACGGAATTGGAGTTTATCTGTTTGGACTCTCGGGAGTCCGAAACGAACCGAACTCTTCCTATAATTCATCTTGGCCGCTCCCCACTTATATCCATGTGTGTGTATTGACTTGTCCCCATCATGGTTTTGGAATCTCATGTGTTGAGGGGACAAGCATCATATACATTATATGGTAGGGTATCAATCATGTGATATGTATTGTTTTCATGTGGGTTGAATAAAAATATAAATAAGACTTTGATCTCTCATCCTCACTTCACTTCTTGGCATCATATGTATCATTGAGAGAGAGAGTGAGAAAATAACTTTTCTCAAAGTCTTCATCATCTTCTTTAAGTGTTCTTGGTGGTTCTTAGAGAAAAATCAAGAAATCAAAAGAGAGATATATATTATACACTTAGAGTATAATAATAAAAAGCTTCATCACCTAGCTCTAGCCGTATCCTCGGAGGATAGCAAGGTGTTGTCAGTTCGTTCATTTTTCCGGCGCGTGGCAAATAGAGACGCGGTGCTTTCAGCGTTAGATCGTTCAAGGGCTTGAAGCGGAATAGATTCGTAGAGATCAAGCAAAACTTGGGGACTAGCTCAAGAGAAGGTTATCTATCTATCAACGGACTACAAGGGTGAGTTTCTATATCTCTTGTGAATTCATTTTTGATATTCGTATATACGTAGCTCGATCGATACTCGTAGGGATTCGGATCGAATTAATTTTCGTTTTACCGCTTTCACTGGGCCTTCGATTTAGGGACCGAATCCCAACAGTGGTATCGGAGCGTAGGTCTTGCGATCGTATATACGATATTGGCATTTGGAATGCTTGATTAGATGGTGAATGATTTGGAATCATTTTAGTCATAATCGTGGTATATGTTTTTACGTTCGTTGTAGTTATATTTTTCGTAAGTTTATGCCTAAATATAAATCTTAATTTATTGGAAATATGATTTATATTGAAGATATGAATGTTGGAGAATATAGATATTGGATATCCGGTCGAAAAACTAACCCCGAATTGCCGTTGGACGGTCCGGGGGTGGTCCGGAAGTAGGGGGCCGCGGCCCAGGGCTGTTGCAGCCGGCCTGGGCAGGCGCTGTACTGGGGGCTGCGGCCCAGGCTCAAGGGGCCGTGGCCCAGGACCGCTGGGTAGCCCTGCATGCTGCCTGGTGGCGTTTTCGGCCGCGGTTCGGCCTATTTCGGACCCGTTTCGGGCTTGTTTGCTTCGTATATTCCTAAAAATGATTTCCCTCATTTTAAATTGGATTTAATATGATTAAAATGATTTATGGTATTTCATTTTATAAGGGAAAATTGATTTATTGGAATACTTGTGATCGACCGAATTATTTTGAACGTTTTCATATTACCGATTGTGTGAATCGATTTGATCAGTTCGTATTGTTGATTGGATCAATGTATCTCTACGCTTTCCATTTATTTAGTATTTATTGGATGAATGCTTTTGAATGGTGATGTGGTTCGTGGACTTAGTTTTTGAATCATTCGTTTTATTCGATTGGGTTGTAAAGGCCGTTTTGAGCCTATTTATTTTACTAGAAAAAATTTGTATCTAGGATGCAATTTTCAATGTAAAATTTATATGTAATGACGAAGACCAGAGGAAGATCCATTTCGAGAAGATGAAGATTCAAGACGAAGACTTGTAATTAGATTACAGAGTTTTTGTTTTCTAGGAACGGTCCATGAACCACATGTTGGTAGCAACTAGGTTGTGAATGGTTGTTTCATGTTGTATGAATGCCACAAACGCGCTTAAATGATTAATGTGCAAAGTGTAACGTTAATCGAGATAATTCTCCCACAACAAATAATTAAGTTTATAAGGTTTCAAGGTTTTCCTTCCCTCCATCGAGTTTTCGGGAAATTGAAATCCAAACCGGATGTGCTATGCTTCCGAGTTATCGGGGTAGTCGTTCGGGGAGGATGGATAAATTACCGGTAGCGCATTGGATGCCTTCGGTTGGAGCAAATTTTATCCCTAGAAACCTGATAGGTTGCCGGATAAGATTCAATTGTGAAACTGATTTGCGTCGATGGTATAAACTTAACTTGTTCAGAACCATAGAAACCGTATAGGTTGAGGGGAGTGAACAAGGGGAAAAAGAAGATCGAATCATCCATTAGATGGGTTGGTGTTGGACACCACTTTATGAAAATTAATAGACTCGAAACCTGTTCGGTTTCCCTCTATTAAGATTTATAAAGAACTCGATCACAACTATGAAGTAGAGCGACGATACTTCCGGATTTCACATGGGAGTGTGTTATTCCTATAAAAATAGTGGGAGCTAGGTAACAAGAATAGAAAAGACCTTAATTCTATACTCATAACATAACTAAATGAGTCACTAATTAATCTATCGTACTTAATGTAGACTCAAATCTCAATATGACAATGAATCCACTCGCAATTCTACTCGAAAAGAACACCCTGATTGGACCTAACTTTGTGGACTGGCTCCGCAATCTGATGATTGTCCTCAGTATAGAGGCACTGGGATACGTCTTGGAGACGGACATTCCGGCGCCTCCTGTGCGGACCAGAGCCAATCAGGAAGAGATCGAAAAACACGAAAAGTGGGTTAAGTATGACATAAAAGTACGTGCATACATGATGGATTCTATGTCTAATGAGCTTCAGAGAGCTCATGAGAAAATGACTTCTGCTAGGCAGATTCTATCTCACTTAACCGAACATTATGGTGAGCACATCAGAACTGCTAGATATGAGATATCCAAGCAACTGTTCGGTGCAAGGATGAAGGAAGGTGAGAAAGTTGGGGAACATGTCCTCCAAATGATATCCATGATCGAGAGATTGGAGGCTCTTGATTTTAAAATGGATACTTCTCTCCAAACCGACCTTATCCTACAGTCTCTTCCTGATTCCTTCTCATAGTTTGTTATGAACTTTAACTGCAATGAGATTGCATGTAACTTAGCTGGGCTAATGACCAAACTGGTGACCGCTCAGTCTCAGATGAAGACTCCGCGAATGAAGGAGTCTGCCCTTGTGATTTCTTCTGGACTTCGGAAGTCTAAGAATAAGAAGAAAAAGACCAAGAAGCGGACTGGACCGCAAGCTAAGGAGCTTAAGGGAAAGGGCAAGGCCCCGATGGTTCCAAAGAACAAGAAGAAGAAGGATGCTCCTCTCAAGTACGGTGAGCTGGGCCACTGGGATAGAGACTGTCCGATTCTTCATGGCACTTCAGGTACAGAACTTTTAGTTTTGGAAACAAATTGTTCTGCTACTGTATTATCTACTTCCTGGATACTGGATTCTGGTCCTAGTTCTCATATTTGTAGCGTAAATCAGGATCTGGAACAAAGTAGGAAGCTTGGAGCTAGAGAAGTTATGATCACAGTCGGAAGCGGGCATAGTGTCGAGGCGACCGACATAGGATCACTTCTTTTGGGTTTAGAATCCGGCTTTGTTTTGACTTTAGAAGATATACTTGTTTTGCCCAAGGGGCACAAAAACATTGTATCCATGCCGGTCATGGACCGAAAAGGCTTTTCATTTTTCATTGGTGATGGTTCCTGAAAAATTTATTTTAGAAATAAACTAGTGGGTACTGCTACATTGTTAAATGGATTGTATCATCTAAATCTCAGCAACAAAGTAGTTGTGAATACTATGACTAGAAAAAGTGGTAGGGATGAAACCAATCAAGTTTTGAAATGGCATCTTAGACTTGGTCATGTTGGTCAGAAAAAGGTTTACAAGATGGAAAAGGATGGACTTATGGGTCCATTGGGATCGGATCCCTTTCCTACTTGTGAATCTTTCCTTAAAGACAAAATGACTAAGTCCCCCTTCACAGGGACTTTTGAAAGAGCCGTTGATAAACTGGGATTAATCCATACTGACGTTTGTGGTGCTTTGGAAGCAGCACGTGACGGATATCAATATTTCATTACGTTTACATATGATCATACTAGGTATGGTTATGTATACTTGATGAAACATAAATCCGAGGCTTTTGAGAAATTCCAGGAATTCAAGGTCCTAGTCGAGAAACAAATTGGTAATCATATCAAAACACTTCGGTCGGACCGAGGTGGCGAGTATATGAGTATGGAGTTTGACGAGTTCCTTAAGGAACATAGAATAGTTTCACAACTAACACCTCCAGGTACTCCTCAGTTAAATGGTGTGTCAAAAAGAAGGAACTGGACCTTGTTAAACATGGTCCGTTCCATGCTGGGATATACTGACTTACCGATTTACTTGTGTGGGTATGCACTCCTGACTGCTGCTTACATCTTGAACAGATGTCCTTCCAAATCCGTTCCTAAAACTCCACATGAGATGTGGGAAGGAAGAAACCCAAGTCTTAATCATACTAGGATTTGGGGATGTCCCGCCTATGTCAAGAAGACTAAGGTGGAGAAGTTGGAAGCTAGGTCTGCGAAGGGACGTTTCATTGGATTTCTATCTGGGACGATCGGATATCTATTCTACATGCCCGAAGATCGAAAGATCGTTGCTGCTTTACAAGCACACTTCCTGGAAGATGAGTTCATTCAGGAAGGCGGAGCAGGTAGAAGTATTTCTTTAGAAGAATACAATGAAACTCTTTGGGAGACATCTGTGCAAGAAACTGGAACCGAACTTTCTGAAACACAAGTACAACCACCTCGTAGGTCTAGTAGGGTGTCTCATTTACCTGAGAGGTATGGGCTTGTGCACTTGGAGGAGCTGGGTCTCCATGAGGTTCCAAGTGATAGCCAAGAGACCGACCCGACGACCTATGACCAAGCGATGGTAGATGTAGACTCCGCGAAATGGCGTGAATATATGGAAGCTGAGATAGACTCGATGCATGTCAATCAGGTATGGACTCTAGTAGACCGCCCCAAGAGCATAGTGCCTATTGGGAATAAGTGGATCAACAAGAGAAAGACTGATGGTGATGGCAAGGTTGACGCCTATAAGGCCAGGCTTGTGGCAAAGGGTTATCCCAAAAGGAAGGGATCGATTACTACGATACCTTCTCGCCCGTAGCCATGATCAATTCTATTTGCATGATGCTTGCTATAGCTGCCTACCACGATTATGAGATATGGCAAATGGATGTAAAGACGGCTTTCTTAATGGATTCTTCGAGGAGGAAATCTATATGGAGCAGCCTAAAGGCTTTATGTCCGAAGTCGATATTCAGAAAGTGTGCAAGCTTCAACGTTCCATTTATGGACCGAAGCAAGCGTCGCGTAGTTGGAACCTTCGTTTTGACGAGGCAGTCAAAGAGTTTGACTTCGTGCAAAATGAGGAGGAACCTTGTGTATACAAGAGGGTTAGTGGGAGTAAGATCGCATTCTTAGTACTATATGTAGATGATATTCTACTAATAGGAAATGATGTTGGAATGCTCAGTTCTGTGAAAGCTTGGCCTTCGAGTAATTTCTCCATGAAAGACTTGGGAGAAGCTACCTATATTCTTGGTATTCGACTCTACCGGGATAGAGCGAAGAGAACAATAGGTCTTTCCCAAGCCCTCTATATACATAAAATCTTAAAGCGATTTAAGATGGATGATTCTAAAAGAGGGTTCCTACCGATGCGACATGGAATAAAACTCACCTTGAAGATGTGTCCTCAAAGTGACGAACAACGAAAGGAAATGAGTAATATACCATATGCTTCGGCCGTGGGTAGCCTTATGTATGCTATGTTGTGTACGAGACCTGACATTGTGCATGCAGTAAGCGTGGTGAGTAGGTTTCAGGCAAACCCATGTAGGGAACATTGGACTGCTGTAAAGAACGTTCTCAAGTACTTAAGAAGGACTAGAGATATGGTTCTTATGTATGGCGGTGGAGAATTGGATGTGGTGGGATTCACTGATTCGGACTTCCAAGGATTGAAGGATGACTCGATGTCTACTTCTGGCTACATATTTACTCTTAATGGAGGAGTAGTATCTTGGCGTAGCGCCAAGCAAAGCACGACTGATGATTCCACCTGTCAGGGTGAGTATCAAGCAGCCTCGGAGGCTTCTAAGGAAGGGTTCTGGATTAAGAAGTTTCTGGGAGAACTTCAAGTGATACCATGTCTTTGAGTGCTGTTCATTTGCATTGCGACAACAACGGAGCTGTAGCGCAGGCCAAGGAGCCGAGGTTTCACAACAGCACCAAACATATTGAGAGGAAGTATCATCTCGTAAGAGAATTTGTTCGAAAGGGATACATTGTGCTGCACAGAGTAGACTCGGCCGAAAACGTTGCCGATCCACTGACCAAGCCACTTTCTCAGACTAGCTTGGAGCGTCATATAGAGAACATGGGTATTAGATACCATAGTGTGTGGCATTGAGTTCAAGTGGGAGATTGTTAGGAGTATGCCCTCGAATGCCACTCAGAGGATGTTGAGTGAGGGCATTGTACTTGTTATTATGTAAATCATCAATATAAGGCAATGGATGTTTCTTTATTTACTGGTAGTTACTGGCATTCCTAACTCGTAAATATATATGTAGAAACTAGTCCGTGTATTTGAGATCAAAACGTTCCACTCCTTATTAGATAAGGGGGTCGGCACTGGAAAGGTTTATAGCTCCAATACTTAATCATTCGCAAGTCGATGAAACTTGACTGGGCGTTAAGTTTATGTGAAGACTTGTATGACGTGTTCTTTGACAAGGAGAGTGCCTGTCGAACACTAATGGTTAGTGGGAGCACACATTATAGGTATGCTAATTAGATTAGTATACTCGAACCGACTCACCCTCGATTCGTCACACGAATTTCACTCCGGGACAGTCAATGATGGAATCGAAAGGTTGTGATAGGTATTCGTGAACCTTCGACTTGAGGATTTAGTAGGGATGTGCTTGTGACATCAAGATTTTCATTAGAGTAGTTCGACCCTATAAACCGGAAGGTGGGGGTCAACCTCGACGTGCATCTTGATGGGCAAGTAGCAGGTCCTACTGAATACCAAGATAGAATTCTTTCTCCTATTAGTGAACGGGTTATATGTCCTATGCGGTTATTGGAAAATGAGATCATAAGTCTTTGGCCAAAGCATTGGAGCTAGCTGTATTTGATACACGAGAGCTCGAGGATCTCGATTTGCATTAACGCATGCATAGCGTCAAGTATAGATGGGGTTTGACTGACCGTGACCCCATAACTTGATCGGGACATTTGAAAGAAGGGTTTAAACGTTTACTGGTATTCACAACAGAATGGTTCTTGAATGATCCCAATCATTCATTCTCAGTTGGGGTACAGTGTAGGCCGCCAGGCTGGCTAGGTGGTGCTTCTGCTCTTTGGTTCCTCCCATTACTGATTGATACGGACCTACCGAGTCACGCAATAGGATTGACGACGGAATGAATCAAGCTAATTCTCTCATTAGGAATATTAGATATTGGATATCTAAATTTGGGACATTGGATGTTTAAATTGATTTATTGGATAATTTGATTTACGGCCTAATGAATTAAATATATCACTGGGTGATTAATTTAATTCATGAATATAATTATTTCTTGGAGAAATTAATTATGTTATTTTGTATTTGATATGTTTAATTAATTGGATTAATTAAACGATATAAATACATCGGAACGGAATTGGAGTTTATCTGTTTGGACTCTTGGGAGTCCGAAACGAACCGAACTCTTCCTATAATTCATCTTGGCCGCTCCCCACTTATATCCATGTGTGTGTATTGACTTGTCCCCATCATGGTTTTGGAATCTCATGTGTTGAGGGGACAAGCATCATATACATTATATGGTAGGGTATCAATCATGTGATATGTATTATTTTCATGTGGGTTGAATAAGAATATAAAGAAGACTTTGATCTCTCATCCTCACTTCACTTCTTGGCATCATACGTATCATTGAGAGCGAGAGTGAGAAAATAACTTTTCTCAAAGTCTTTATCATCTTCTTTAAGTGTTCTTGGTGGTTCTTAGAGAAAAATCAAGAAATCAAAAGAGAGATATATATTATACACTTAGAGTGTAATAATAAAAAGCTTCATCACCTATCTCTAGCCGTATCCTCGGAGGATAGCAAGGTGTTGTCATTTCATTTATTTTTCCGGCGCGTGGCAAGTAGAGACGCAGTGCTTTCGGCGTTAGATCGTTCAAGGGCTTGAAGCGGAATAGATTCGTAGAGATCAAGCAAAACTTGGGGAATAGCTCAAGAGAAGGTTATCCATCAAATCAACGGACTACAAGGGTGAGTTTCTATATCTCTTGTGAATTCATTTTTTATATTCGTTTTAGGCACCGAACCCCAACAATATAATCCTTGTTATCCAACCCAAGATGACGATATCTGAAGAAGGACTGCCTCAAATCGCCCCAAATCACCTGTCCCGAGCTCTCCCGATCGGAAAAAGTGGAAATGATGTGAAATGACAAGTGCATGGGTTGACTGTCCCCTTATATACTGTCCCAGTCTAGCGCACGCTACGCCTCAATATTAGCGTGTGCTAACGGGTCACCTGGTAGTCCAGTGGCTACTGTCATAAGATGTTAGCGCGCGCTACAAAACATCCCTAGCGTGCGCTAACTGGTGTCCTGCCAAAATCTCAGTTCACTGTCTCAGTCCGCTAGCGTGCGTTAACACTGAGCACTAGCGTGCGCTACGCAACATATGTAGCGTACGCTAGCCGCTGCCTAGCGTTACCGAAAATCCATAATTCCAATTGCTACGGGCGTTACCTGCTAGTCGAGAAAGTCTGAAACCTCACTGCCTCTGCCGACCAGCCCATTAACCTGCGCTACGGACGGATGTTAGCATGCGCTACCAACCACGAATAGCGCGCGCTAACGAACTCCTAGCGTGCGTTAATCCGCCAGTCCAGAGAGCAGTTTGAGTTACTGGTTCTGACCTGATTGGTCCCTTAGCGTGCGCTACGGCTCAAAGCTAGCATGCGCTAATCAAGCAGAATTAGCGTGCGTTAGCCTAGGCCTAGCGTGCGCTATGTCTCTGGCCCAGAACACTTCCGCAAGGTCTAAACAACACGATCGAGACCTAAACAAGATACAAATCTCAATAACAATATCAACAACATCTCCAAGCATTTATAGAGCGACAAAATAAGGAGAACGAGAAAGTCAAACAGTCAATAAAAGTACGGGTATTACACATTTGAAATCCTTGAGAGAGTTGGTGACATAGCTTATAGAGTAGCCTTACCTCATTTGCTATCTGGTGTACACAACGTCTTCCATGTGTCCATGTTAAAGAAGTACATTTCCAACCCCTCACATGTGTTAAATTATGAGCTGTTGGAATTATCCCCAGACTTGTCCTATGAAGAGAAGCCGGTACAGGTTCTTGATAAGAAAATAAATAAACAAAGGAACAATGAAATTCATTTGGTAAAGATTTTGTGAAGGAATCATGCTGTTGAAGAGGCTACATGGGAAAGAGAGGAGGAAATGCAAAGCAAATATCCATAACTGTTCGGTATGTCAATTTCGAGGACGAAATTTTAAAAGGAGGGGAGGACTGTAATGCCCGGTTATCCCCTAAGCCAATAACTATTTAATACCTAAATGCATTTACATAATATGCATTATGGAAGCATGGCATACAAGTAGACATTTCATGAGCATGAATAACTGCTATGTCCATTCGCAATACGTTTTATACGACATGTTAATTATCTCCTCTAACATGATAAAAGTCATTGTGAGATGTTTTGTTGCAGTGAGGAGCTCAGTTTCTCGAGATCGATGTACTAAACGACTATAAAATAATAATTGTAATACCCTAGGAAATTCAAAGACTTATTTAAATGCTATTTGTTTTGCTAATGATCATGGATTTCAATATTTACAAGTTGTCCAATACTTGGACCGATATGTTCCTAACATAAAATGAAGGATTTAAAAAGAAAAGATTTCAAAATAAATTATAAGGATTATTTTAGAATTTATGAAAGTAATTTCGAAAAAATTTCGACGATTTGATACGATAAAATTTTCATTACAGAACACTTATACTGCAAAAATAATATTAATTTATTATTTTATTATTATTAGAAATCCGTTCTGAGCATATCGAAGATTTAACTCCGACGAATCTGGAACATGTCTGAAAATCGAATTTGGACATCGGGAAGGGGTCGAACCGGCTGAGCCAAGTTGATGGACATTTGCCGGTCACCGCCGGACACGCCGACTGACAACTGCCGGTCACGACCGACAGAAGCTTCGAGGCCACTATCCAGATAAGGCTGTCCAGCTATCCGGATAAGGTCGGTCACGACCGACAGAAGCTTCTCGGCCACTATCCGGATAAGGCTGTCCAGCTGTCCGGATAAGATCGGTCATGACCGACAGAATATTCTCGGCCAGCTGTCCGGATAAGGCCTCCAGCTGTCCGAGTAAGGTTGATTTTCATCCGAATTTGGACTCCTATAAATATATGTATACGTAAGTATTTTCCAACAAATAATATACCATTTTGAAGCTGTGAACCTCTACTTTAAAACCCTCCTAACATATTTCCATTCCCAAAATTATAAAAGCTACAAAAGCCCGATCAAACAGGAAGCTCAAATCTGATAGTTTTTCCAAGGTGTTTGTTAAAAGTCCCCAAAGAGATTTCAGATTGTTTCTTCAAGGATTTTAGCATATCCATCTATAGAAACTGATCTTTTCAAATCAACAGGCACAGGACTTGAGGTAAGATGAGGTTTTTCCTTGCTGTATCATAAGGATCATATATTGATTGATATTTTCATATGTGACTGTTATTGAATGATCATGCATAACATGTGTAGGTAAAAGAATGTTTAAGAATAGGAAGTATGGTCCTTGATTGATGGCGGGTAGGCACGGGATGCGGGGGACCGGCGGACCCAACACATGGTGGCAAATACTTGTCGCTGGAAGTCGGTCAAGGAAACCCACACTGAATGAAAAAGGTTGAATACGTCTAATACCATCGGTTGTATGGGAACCCCCGTATACATCTTTTATTGGCCAACTATATGAAAAGGTTCGGAAAACCATGGCCTATCACTATCAGTCAAGTATCACACTTCAAGGGTACCCGAAGAAAGCATTTTTCAAGAACATGACTATATATATATATATAGTAGTTATTTGTAGATAAATGTGATACATGATACTTTGCTATTACAGAAGTCTCATCTTACTGAGCCATTATCTCATTAGATTCTTATGATACAAGTGATGATGCTCATGTTTAGGAGTTGACTATCTTCTTCAGTGTTGACAGCCGGAGACTTGTCCATATGCCATTCCCCAGCTATTTCGCCCCTATGCTGGAAGACTATGTTTTGTTTTGAATAAGATCACTCTGTTATGGTTTTGTTATGTATTAAACTTAAGGTTGTGTAATTTTTTGAATAAATAATACCGGTTTGCGTCATTTCCCTGAGTACTTGCATTACCAAAGCTAGTTTTTATTGGTTTTCAAAGTTTAAAAGCGAGATACTCCCCAACTTAGTAGCACGGACCCTTTGCGGTTCAGCTGCTAGGTTAGGGGGTGTTACAATTTATATCGTTGCCTCATGGAAATACATCCAGGCAGTACCAGTTTCACCCAAGATGTAGGAAGTTCCACCTGATTCATGTTTGTTTTGCAGATTACTTGTTGCTATTTTCTAGGGGAGATATTGGCTTAGTCAGAAAACTTATGTAAGCAATCAAAAAATTCTCTATAATGTCTGGCTTGAGAGATAATTAGCAGAATAGTAATGTTTATTTTAGAAGAGTTGATGAAAGAGATCAACAAGCCATTCTCCAAGAATTTGGAAATGTGAAAGGAGATTTACCATTCAAGTACTTGGGGATTCCACTATCTCCAAAGAATCTCAGTGTCGTCCAATATCAACCCCTTATTCAAAACATATTAACTTGGATTGATTGTTGGTTCTCAAAGCTTGTTGGGAAAAATAATACCCTAAGTGTTTTTATAAATGCACCTTACAGCGTGTCCCTACAGTGAAACTTCATACAATGCCCAAAAAGGTTTATCCGATAGCTAAATAGAAGTTCCAGCATACAACAAGAAAGAATGTTGGCTACAATATAGACATAGGTGTTTTACTTAGGAAAAGTAAAACACAGTTCCAACATGACTTAGACTTAGAACTTTGCCAACCACATCGAATCCTCCTTCCTCAGGATACCACAATCCTACATCAACTGTTCCTTTCACGTACTTAAGGATTCGTTTGGCTGTCGTGAAGTGTGACTCCTTAGGTGCTACTTTATACCGAGAACATACTCATACAACAAACTGGATATCGGGCCTGCTAGCCGTTAGGTACAGGAGTGAGATAATAAGCTTCTTGTAGAGTGATTGATCAACCGGATTTCCAGCTTCCTCAGTACTAATTTGCACGTAAGGGCTCATGGGGGTTGACGAGGATTTGGAGTTGTTCACCCCAAATTTGTTGAGCAACTTCTTGCTGTACATATCCTGGTTGATAAAGATTCATGTAGGCAATTGCTTCACCTGCAATCCTAGGAAGTAACTAAGTTTCCCCATCATAATCATTTCAAATTTACTTTGCATGATATGAGAGAACCTTTAACATAAAGCAAGGTTAGTAGAACCGAATATAATATCGTCGACATATATTTGCACCATTAACAGGTCATCTCCTTCCTGTATCTTAAATAAAGTCTTGTCCACCGCACCTTTCTCAAATCCATTATCGGTAAGGAACAGGGATAGGGTTTTGTACCATGCTCTTGGTGCTTGCTTAAGTCCAAATAGAGCTTTTTGTAGTCTGTATACTAGGTCTCCGCCTTCAGTGTTGACAAACCCTGGTGGTTGTTCAGCATAGACTTCTTCGGCGAGGTCTCCATTCAGGAATGCACTCTTAACGTCCATTTGATACCCTATAAAGCTCTTCTGAGCAGCAAAAGCTAGGAATATACTGATGACTTCTAGTCTGGCTACAGGGGCAAATGTCTCATCATAGTCTATGCCTTCTTCCTGTCTGTAGCCTTGTACAACTAGACGTGATTTGTTCCTAATAACAAGTCCATTCTCATCCTTCTTGTTTCTAAATACTTATTTGGTTCCAATTACAGCTTGATGTTCTGGCCTGGGTACTAGATACCATACATTATTTCTTTTGAAACCATTAAGCTCTTCTTCCATGGAAGTGATCCAGTGAGAATTATTCAAAGCTTCATTGGAAGAAACAGGTTCAGATTGAGCTTTCCATACAGGAAATGGAGATTTCTCATAATCGGATTCTTCTTGCTTACATAGTACCGTTCCTTGTGTACTCTGTATTCTTCTTTGGGTAGATACACCAGCATCAATATCACCTACAATTAACTCCTGTGGGTGATCTCTCAACCATCTCTTGTCAGGTTCTAGTTCGGCATCCCGCACTATATCTCGAGATGCTGTAGTTTCAGCTTCAGCTTGTATAGCATTGGCTTTGACTACTTCTGATCTTACAGATGCGGGATTGATTTCCAACTCTACGACAGGTTCTATTGGACTTTTAGGGTCATCAATGGAGAGTTTTTGGATATTCAGGGTTAAGTATTCTACTATTGTAGGACCGAAATAAGGTTCATCGAACACTACATGGACGGATTCCTCGATTGTCAACTTCCTTTTGTTAAAGATCCTGAAAGCTTTGCTGACAGAGGAGTATCCTACAAATATTCCTTCGTCCAAATTTTCGTAGAAGGTTTTGAGTTGATCTTTCCCATTATTCAGAACATAACACCGGTATCCAAAGATGTGAAAATACGAAATTAATGGAGTCTTATTATTCCATACCTCATAGGCAGTTTTGTTGTGATGATTGTTGATGATACAGCGGTTTTGTGTGTAGCACGCTGTATTTGTTGCTTCGCCTCAGAACCACTGCAACAACTTTCTTGTGGCAATCATGGTTCTTGTAGCTTCCTTGAGCGTCCTATTCTTTCGCTCGGCAACACCATTTTGTTGAGGAGTCTGGGCTGCTGAGTATTCGTGCTCTATTCCATTGTCCGAACAGTATTGCTCTATAAAGCGATTTGTGAATTCAGTACTTCTATCGGAATGAATGGACACGACACTCACTCATTCTGAAGCTTTTTCAGGTGCTCTGGCAACTTTGTTTTAGTTTCTTTCTTCTTGCTCAGAAAGATTGTCCAAGAATACCTGGAGTAATCATCAACAATAACGAGACAATATTTCTTACCTTCCAAACTTACAGGGTCTACAGGGCCGTAGAGGTCCATGTGTATCAAATCCAGAACCCTGTGGGTGGATTGGTATGATTTGCTTTTCAGGGTGGTTTTGACTTGTTTGCCTTTCTGACAGGGTCCGCAGACATTGTCTTTATGGAATGACACATCGGGCAAGCCTCTAACCATTTCTTGTCTGGCGAGTTTGTTGATTGTCTTGAATTTGATGTGAGACATGTAATACCCGGTTGTAATTCATTCATTATCATTCAGTAATTATCAGTCAGTAATTGTCACTCAGTAATTTTCACTCATTAGTAATCACTCATCATTCATGATTCATTTATTTGGGTTCATCGTTGGCATTTTGTAACCGTGTATCAGTTACCGATCGTCATTCATATCCATTTGTGGATCGAGACGAGAGTATCATCATTATCATCGTGATTGGTAGTCTTATGTTGGAAGTATCATCTTTGACATGTGATGGAATTGTTTACTTTCACATACATATGGTATGTCGGATCATTCACCAATCGTAGCGAGAAATCGGAGTTGTCGGATTTTCTTCATGTCCAGCAACGAGTTACGGCCGTAACTAATCATATATTACGGCCGTAACATGATTTCGTCGGATCAAGGTTGTTTTGGCCGAAGGCAAGGTACGGCCGTAAGGTGGGCAGGCTATGGCCGTAAGGGGTGTTCGTGATTTTCAGGATTTGTCGGACGAGAAGGACTTACGACCGTAAGGGTTGCGGCATACGGCCGTAAGATGAGGCAGGTATGGCCGTAAGGCTTAGCCAGATACGGCCATACATTGCAGGCAGGGTGCCTGGTCAGTTTTGACGAAGGGTTCGTACGCCCGTAAGTTTAGCCGGTTGCGGCCGTATCGGTCGAGTTATGCCTGTAAGGTGTGCGGGTATGGCCGTATGGCTATCGGCAGGTGTTTTGGACGAGGGCGAGTTACGCCCATAATATGGGTGCGGGTATGGCTGTATGACTGTCGGCAGTTTTTGGACGAAGCTGAGTTACGGCCGTATGAGATGGCTGGTTACGGACGTAAGGCCGTTGACCTGGGATGTTACGGTCGTAAGTAGGCCGAGTTATGGCCGTAACTTTTGGCAGTTTCAAAGGGCATGGATGGGACTTTTTGCTCATTTTCTCATTTCTTCAACTTATATCCGAGAGAGAGAGCTTGAGGGAGAGATTTTCCATCATCTATCACTTGGGTGTTGGGTTTTCATCATCTTCATTTGATTGTGAAGCTCGGATAGTCGATCTAACGCGTGTTCATTGGATCAAAGTGCTTGGATCTTCAAAGGTAATATTCTTCAAACATCTTGGATTTCGATTTTGTGTTGAGATATGATGTTTTGGACGTTATAATCATGTTGTATGAAGAGATGTACGTATGATTATGAGTGTGTATGAATATTCATTAGATTATTGAAGGGTTATTCAAGAACACTTTGAATATTGAGTTGGATTTGGGGGTTTCGATTAGTTGTTGTTGTAATCACGAATTTGGATATTCATATTGGAGTATTGATTGTTTTGAAGATGTTTTGTTGGGTTGAAACACTCCTTGGGGATTTGATATTGGTATAGTTAAGGATTGGTTGTAAACAATCAAAGTTTGGTCAGAACGTGTTTGATATAATGCCCCAATGAGCTTGGTTTAGTCGTATCGACGTATTGTATTAGTTATAACCGTGTTTGATTTGTATGTTGAACGGTTGTTGGTAATTGTATTATTCAAGGTTGTTCGAGCGACCGACATCTCATTTAGGACGTTTGTTCGTGGAAGGACAATTTCACCGGTGTTGTGTAAGTTAATTCTTACTCGGTTAAAAGGATATTCATTACTTTCGTTGTTGTTCATTGATAATCATAACTCATTCATAATGTATTAACCGTATTGAGACATGTAATTGTCGAATAATCACTTTATTCACGAGAAACGACGGTTCCAATCATTTCATTGAGCTATCATTCACCTCACTATTATTTCATCTCGGTGAGTCATTCTTGACTATGTTGGATTATCATTCATTAATAATCATCATGGTCACTTTTGATCGTGTGACCTTCTGGGTTCATATTGCGTGTCCGGGTGTGCGGATGTGTGGAATTTTTAGTCGGGCACACGATAGTCATGTGTTGGGTTCACCGATACATTGGACTGTGCACACGGTAACGTTTACCTCCGTGAGACTAATTAGGTACAAGGACGGGGTGTGTCCGGGCACTCGTCTTGTACACTCGCACAGAACATTATAGGCGTACTATGATGCTCCTCTTCAGCTTAAATTCATAACTAAAAGGATATTTCATAATTTAGATATATCATGATTGTGTATATTCAACCCTTGAGGATTGTTGTTCTGTGTAACTGACCCCGTTAGGGGATATTGTTTTCAGGTCACGGCAAGGAAAAGGCACGTGAAGAGCATGTTGATGGCGAGGAGTCCTAGTGATACTAGCAGGGGGCCCCAATCCTTTCAGTCATTCATGTTGTTGTCATTGTATTTTTCCGCTGCAGTTTTCCATTTGGATACCCCGTTTCATTCACATTCAGTGTTGTGTATTTTATCTTCATATAAAATATACATGTATTCGACATTATCTTGGGTGTGTTGTAATGAAACTCCTTATCGGAGTGATGGATGATATAATGTGGTTTGGTACTACAATTATATAATTTAATTCATTAATTTTCATTCGCCTGGTGGGTCCCAGTCGGGGGTCCACGGCACTGTAATATCCGCCTAGTTTGGGGAGTTACAAAGTTGGTATCGGAGCTTGGTTTTGAATACTACCTTCCGAGTCATGTCTCATTTGAAATCATCGTCGTCAGACTAGTATCATTGGACTTTCGCGTCACGTGTGACCTGTTCAAATGCCGAGCCCATCAGACCGAAAGAACTGTAAGACTTCTAACGCCATGGTATAATTTCTGGCAATGAGAATAATTCATTCATAATTCATCAGTTTATAATCCTCAAACATCATTTCCATTTTAATCATGTTGATCATGTTAACTTATTAATCACTCAATTCATTTCATTACTCAGTTGTTGATCTTGAGGATCATATCATTAATCTTGATAACTTGTTCAAGATCATCTTTCAAGAATATCATCAGATAATCATGTCACCTCAGTTAATCATTCATGTAATCACTGTGTTAGAGCGCGTATGCTCATTTTCATCATTTCATGATGTAAATCATAATGCGGTACTCATACGAGACCTATGATTATCATGCAATCTTCCTACTTCAGTATGGAGAGAGCTGTCAGGGACGCACGGGGAGAGGCCGCGGTGCGGGCCGAAATCCGGGAAATAATCACCCACTGTCAGGAAGTCATACCCAGGACTTAGATCGATCGGAAGATGTTCGGGTTGATCCACTCACGTTTATGCAGGTCATGATGACACATAATTGCTTAATCATCATTGCGCCACTCTGGCCGAATTAATCGAGAGAACTCTCCCGTATGAGCCTGCTGCTAAGAAAACTGCTAAGCAACAACCTTCAGCTGTCAGCAAGAAATCAACGAAGCGTAATCAGTCCGAAGGCGGTCAGTCAACCTTCAAGAAGCCTCGTGCGGGCCCTAATGTTTCTGAGCGACCTCCTGCGGCGCCTAAACCTGCGGGATCTCAGTCCCGAGCGGCCAGATCAGCCATCACCTGTTTCAACTGTGGAGCGCCTAGTCATTACAACACTAAGTGTCTGAAACCGTCTATCACATGCCATAATTGTGGGACTCCGGTGGCATCTCAGGCCCCAAAGCAATCAGCGATTCAGAATCAGACTGCTCTGTCAGCATCGTTTAAGACGACAGAAGCGAATAAAGGCGGAGCTCATATTTATCAGACGGGAGCGTCCGGTTCGGGGGCCGACAAGTCCCGGATTCACGCGATGAACAGGACCGACGATCCGGAGGCCCAGTTGATCTCAGGTATACTCGTGATTCTATCTCAACCTGTGTGTACCCTTTTTATGCTGGTACATCGCATTCATTCATTTCCGAATCATATTTGAATAGACTTCACTTAGATAGTCCTAATAATTGTGGACCTTATATCATTGATCTACCTGACGGTAGAAGAATTTTCGGAAATCATGAGGTTAAGAACTGACCGAATTAAGCTTAATGACCGCGATGGGTTGGCGACCTAATCGTGGTGGATTTACCTAAGGACGATGTAATATTGGGTATTAGTTGGATGGATCGTCATGATACCATTCTCAATGTTTGTAAGCGTATGGTCACTATCACTTCAGTCGTTGGAGCCGAGTGTGTACTTCAGGGAGGTAATCCCTAGTGTTCCAAAAGAATCATTAATATGATGAAAGCAGTGAAATTACTCAATCAGAGGTGTTCAATCATTCATTATATCATTGTCATCGATTAGCCGTTCTAAGGCAATCGAGGTGTTCAATCATTTATTGTATCATTGTCATCGATTGGCCATTCTAAGGCAATCGAGGTGTTCAATCATTCATTGTATCATTTTCATCGATTGACCGTTCTAAGGCAATCGAGGTGTTCAACCATTCGTGGTATCATTGTTATCGATTGACGATGTACTCCCAAACGAGCTACCTGGTTTACCTCCACTGAGGGATGTGGAATTCACGATAGAGTTGGAGCCTGGTACATCCCCATTTTCGAAGGCACCATATCGGATGGCCCCGTCCGAATTGCAAGAATTGAAGGATCAACTTGAGGAATTGTTCGAGAAAGGTTGTATCCGATCGAGTGCATCCCCATGGGGAGAACCAGTGTTATTTATCAAGAAGAAGGATGGTTCGGTTCGTGTGTATATTAATTATCGGGAGTTGAACAGGGTGACGATCAAGAATAAGTATCCTCTACCCCGTATTGATGATCTCTAAGATCAACTTCAGGGAGCTTCATTATTTTCCAAGATCGACTTAAGATTTGGATATCATCAGTTGCAAATTCGAGAGTCGGATATCGCGAGGATGGCGTTTCGAACACGCTATAGTCATTATGAGTTCGTGGTAATGTCGTTTGGGTTAACTATTGCACCTGCAGTATTCATGGAGTTAATGAATCGGGTTTTCGTCGACTTTTTGGATCAGTTTGTGGTTGTCTTCATCGATGACATTTTAATTTATTCTCGTGACCGGAAGGAGCACGAGCTTCACCTTCATCAGAGGCTCGACGTGTTGAGACGAGAGCAACTTTATGGAAAGTTTTCCAAGTGTGAGTTCTGGATGTCCGAAGTGTCGTTTCTTAGGCATGTAATTTCATCAGACAGTGTACGTGTTGATCCTCAAAAGACGGAGGCTATCCGAGATTGGTTACCTCCGAAGAACGTTAAGGAAATCCAAAGCTTTCACGCATTAGCCGGTTATTATCGGCGATTTGTGGAAGGATTTTCTAAAATCGGTCAATCAATGACAAACCTTTTGCGAAAGGATAAGAAATACACGTGGTTCGACACATGTCAGTAGAGTTTTGAGGAACTCAAGAGCCGATTAATTTTAGCACCTGTCCTTTCCTTGCCACAAGGGACGGAAGGATTCGTGGTTTATAGTGATGCGGCCGAACACGGTCTAGGATGTGTATTAATACATAATGGGAAGGTTATTGCCTATGCTTCACGGCAGCTGAGACCTTACGAGGTTAATTATCCAACCCACGACCAGGAGCTAGCAGTCGTGGTCTTCGCATTGAAGATTTGGTGTCATTAACTTTATGGCGTTACCTGTCATATATTCACCAATCATAAGAGATTGAAGTATATATTTACTCAGAAGGAGTTAAATATGCGACAGAGGCGGTGGTTGGAACTAATCAAAGATTATGATTTTGAGATCTTGTACCACCCGGGTAAGGCAAAACGTGGTTGCCGATGCCTTGAGTTGAAATTCCGTTCAGGAGCAAATGCTTGCTCGTTTGACAGTTCAGAAGCAGCTTCAGCAGGAATTTCTTAGACCCGAGATCGAGGTCTGGCCTCAGCGAGTGCAAGGGCGACTTTACATGTTAGAGATTTCATCACCACTTGAGGAGGCAATCAGAGTGAATCAGGGTTCAGACCCATCATTATTGCGCATCCGTGAGGATGTGGCTCGGGGGAATGCCCCTAGATTTTTGGTCCACGAGGATGGACTTTTGCGATTTAAGAATCAGTTATGCATACCGGCGAATGACGAGTTGAAAAACTCGATTTTGAGAGAAGTTCATGCTACCCCTTACTCCATTGATTCGGGGTCCAGCAAGATGTACAAGGACTTGAAACAAAATTTCTGGTGGAGTAATATGAAGCGAGAAGTCGCAAAATTTGTTTCGAGATGTTTAACCTGTCAGCAAGTCAAGATAGAACATCAGCGACCGACGGGTATGCTGAAACCTCTTCCTATTCCAGAGTGGAAGTGGGAAGATATTTCTATGGATTTCATCACGAGTTTGCCGACGAGTCGTCGTGGCATGAATACAATTTGGGTAGTTGTGGACCGTTTAACTAAGTTAGCTCATTTTGTTGAGATTAAGGGTACGTGAGGTCCCGAGAGACTTGCCTAGTTGTTCATCAAAGAGATAGTGAGACTGCACGGTACTCCTAAAAGTATCGTTTCCGATCGTGATGGATGATTCATGTCACATTTTTGGAAATCAGTTCATCATGCTATGGGAACTCAGCTTAATCTCAGTACCGCTTTTCATCCTCAGTCCGACGGACAACCAGAGAGGATTATTCAGACATTGGAGGACATGTTGAGGGCATGCGTCCTCGATTGGAAGGACAATTGAGAAGCCCAACTATCGTTGATTGAGTTCACGTACAATAATAGTTGGCATGCTTCGATTAAGATGGCACCTTTACGAGGCTTTGTACGGTAGTCGTTGTCGATCTCCTTTGTGTTGGGACGACTTATCAGAACCAATCGGCACCGAGCACGATATGCTTATAGCCGCCAGTGAGATGGTAGCTTTGATTTGGAGTCGTTTGTTGACAACTCAGAGTGGACAACAATCATATGCAGATAATCGTCGTCGACCATTAGAGTTCGAGACAGGTGACCATGTTTTGGTCAAGGTACCCCCGAGTCGTGGGGCCTTCCGTTTTGAGAAGAAGGGAAAGTTGAGTCCGAGATTCATTGGACCGTTTGAGATTTTAGATCAACTAGACAAGTTAGCTTATCGATTGGCCTTACCTCCGGCGTTGAGCCGAATTCATAATGTGTTTCACGTCTCTCAGTTGCGGAAGTATGTTGCCGACCCGAGTCACATACTTCAGTTCGACGAAATCGAGATCGCGGATGATAATTCGTATGAGGAGCGTCCTATACGAGTTTTAGAGCGGCGAATCGAACAGTTTAGGAACAAGACGATTCCTTTGGTAAAGATCCAGTGGTCTAGACACTGAGTCGAAGAGGCTACTTGGGTAAACAAGGATAGTATGCGGGAGGGTTATCCCGAGTTATTTGACCCTTAGTTTCGAGGATGAAACTCTTTTTAAGGGGGGAGTATGTAATAGCCGGTTGTAATTCATTCATTATCATTCAGTAATTATCAGTCAGTAATTGTCACTCAGTAATTTTCACTCATTAGTAATCACTCATCATTCATGATTCATTCATTTGGGTTCATCGTTGGCATTTTGTAACCGTGTATCAGTTACCGATCTTCATTCATATCCGTTTGTGGATCGAGACGAGAGTATCATCATTATCATCGTGATTGGTAGTCTTATGTTGGAAGTATCATCTTTGACATGTGATGGAATTGTTTACTTTCACATACGTATGGTATGTCAGATTATTCATCAATCGTAGCGAGAAATCAGAGTTGTTGGATTTTCTTCATGTCCAGCAACAAGTTACGGCCGTAACTAATCATATATTACGGCTGTAACATGCTTTCGTCAGATCAAGGTTGTTTTGGCCGAAGGTGAGGTACGACCATAAGGTGGGCAGGCTACGGCCGTAAGGGGTGTTCGTGATTTTCAGGATTTGTCGGATGAGAAGGACTTACGGCCGTAAGGGTTGTGGCATACGGCCGTAAGATGAGGCAGGTACGTCCATAAGGCTTGGCCGGATACGGCCGTACGTTGCAGGCAGGGTGCCCGGTCAGTTTTGACGAAGGGGTCGTACGCTCGTAAGTTTAGCCGGTTACGGCAGTATCGGTCGAGTTACGCCCGTAAGGTGTGCGGGTACGGCCGTATGGCTATCGGCAGGTGTTTTGGATGAGGGCGAGTTACGCCCGTAAGACGGGTGCGGGTACGGCCGTATGGCTGTCGACAATTTCTGGACGAAGCCGAGTTACGGCCGTACGAGATGGCTGGTTACGGCCGTAAGGCCGTTGACCTGGGATGTTACGGCCGTAAGTAGGCCGAGTTACGGCCGTAACATTCGGCAGTTTAAAAGAGATTGGACGGGACATTTTGCTCATTTTCTCATTTCTTCAACTTATATCCGAGAGAGAGAGCATGAGGGAGAGATTTTCCATCATCTATCACTTGGGTGTTCGGTTTTCATCATCTTTATTCGATTGTGAATCTCGGATAGTCGATCTAACGCGTGTGCATCGGATCAAAGTGCTTGGATCTTCAAAGGTAATATTCTTCAAACATCTTGGATTTCGATTTTGTGTTGAGATATGATGTTTTGGACGTTATAATCATGTTGTATGAAGAGATGTACGTATGATTATGAGTGTGTATGAATATTCATTGGATTATTGAAGGGTTATTCAAGAAAACTTTGAATATTGAGTTGGGTTTGGGGGTTTCGATTAGTTGTTGTTGTAATCACGAATTTGGATATTCATATTGGAGTATTGATTGTTTTGAAGATGTTTTGTTGGTTTGAAACACTCCTTGGGGATTTGATATTGGTATAGTTAAGGATTGGTTGGAAACAATCGAAGTTTGGTCACAACATGTTTGATATAATGCCCCAATGAGCTTGGTTTAGTCGTATCGACGCTTTGTGTTAGTTATAACCGTGTTTGATTCATATGTTGAACGGATTGTTGGTAATTGTATTATTCAAGGTTGTTCGAGCGGCCGACATCTCATTTACGATGTTTGTTCGTGGAAGGACATTTTCACCGGTGTTGTGTAAGTTAATTCTTACTCAGTTAAAAGGATATTCATTCCTTTCGTTGTTGTTCATTCATGATCATATCTCATTCATAATGTATTAACCGTATTGAGACTTGTAATTTTCGAATAATCACTTCATTCACGAGGAACGACGGTTCCAATCATTTCATTGAGCTATCATTCACCTCACTATTATTTCATCTCGGTGAGTTATTCTTGACTTTGTTGGATTATCATTCATTAATAATCATCATGGTCACTTTTGATCGTGTGACCTTCTGGGTTCATATTGCGTGGTCGGGTGCGGATGTGTGGAATTTTTAGTCCTGCACATGATAGTCATGTGTTGGGTTCACCGATACATTGCACTGTGCACACGGTAACGTTTACCTCCGTGAGACTAATTAGGTACAAGGACGGGGTGTGTCCGGGCACTCGTCTTGTACACTCGCACAGAACATTACGGGCGTACTATGATGCTCCTCTTCAGCTTAAATTCATAACTAAAGGGATATTTCATAATTTAGATATATCATGATTGTATATATTCAACCCTTGAGGATTGTTGTTCTATGTAACTGACCCCGTTAAGGGATATTGTTTTCAGGTCACGGCAAGGCAAAGGCATGGGAAGAGCATGTTGACGGCGAGGAGTCCTAGTGATACTAGTAGGGGGGCCCCAATTCTTTCAGTCATTCATGTTGTTGTCATTGTATTTTTCCGCTGCAGTTTTCCATTTGGATACCCCATTTCATTCAGTGTTGTGTATTTTATCTTCATATAAAATATACATGTATTCGACATTATCTTGGGTGTGTTGTAATGAAACTCCTTATCGGAGTGATGGATGATATAATGTGGTTCGGTACTACAATTATATCATTTAATTCATTAATTTTCATTCGCCTGGTGGGTCACAGTCGGGGGTCCACGACACTGTAATATCCGCCTAGTTTGGGGTGTTACAAGACATCCTCTTGTACCATAGCCAGCTTTGATCTGCAATGCCTTTGGCAACAAAACAAGGAATAATGGAGCTCGTAGGCTTCCAGTCAGCAATATACATATTACCTTACCCACTTCGTGTGAGAAAAAGTTCTTTGATTTTGATGTCCTTCAATCTACAGTGGTCTATATAGAATTTCACCGAGAACTGATTGTCACAGAACTGGCTGATACTAAGTAGATTATACTTTATGCCTTCAACATAGGCTACATCGGTGACTTTGAACTTTCCGACAATCAGGGTTCCCTTCCCTCTTGTTCTTCCTTTGGACTTATCACCGAAGCGCACCTTTGGACCGCCACCTTCTACATAATTTGACAGCTTGCTGATATCTCCTGTCATGTGCCGAGAACATTAGCTATCAAAGTACCAGATGTTCTTTTCCTTGATATCCTGTAAGCACAGAATTTAAGTAGATTTAGGTCCCCTTTGATTGTTGGGTCCATGTATGTTAGTGCCTTTTGGTATCCAAATTTGCGTAACAGCAATTAGTTTACTGTAGGTTACTTTTGGTCCAGTTTTGCGATGTCTACGTGGGGCATGCAAGTAGTCGTTGTAAATTTGATAATCATGCATGTAAAATCTAGGGTTATTATTATTATTCCAATACAATTTCCGTCTCAGAGGTGGAGCCATTTTATTAGACCTTACAGCTTGTGTTCTGGATCTCCAGTTGGATTCCCAGAGCTGTTGATGATACTGCGCGGCGACCTGCTTTCTAGATGGATAATGGGGCTCATGTATGCAATATCTAGGCACACTGTACTGTTGAAAGTACTGTGGTGCTTGCCTTTGATACTTAGATACAGCCTTCTTTCTGGATTGTTGATGGCGCTTTTGATATGCTTGGGGAGCATGCTGTTGGTCACGCCTTACAGGTCTAGGAGGTTGAGGTTTCCACTGTCTGTAATTTGACTTAGGTGGCGGAATCACAGCCTTCGCTGTATGAGGGGTAGTTGTAGCCTTTGTGGGATTTGGAGTCTCTTCAGGTACAGGAATGGGTTCCACACCCCTGATGAATACAGTACTAGTTTTTCCCTTGTTGGAGAATGAGTTATAACCTAAGCTACTTTTATCATGAGCATGTTGCCCAGTGCTTAGAATTTATTATATCCGTTTAGAGGATTTTTTGAAATTTTCAGGATGGTCTCTAATTCTCCTTCTCGCTTCTCGAGAGTTTTTACTTTGGCTTCGAGTAAAGAAAAATCATTTGTGTTGCTCTCATTATGAGACTTGGTCTTATTTAGATCGTGGGCAAGTTGATGGTTGCTTTCCATGAGTTTTCCCAATGTGATCTTGCTGTTTTCGCAATCAATAGACATGTTTTCATTATTATTCTTCATCAAGTCATTTTCATCTTTCAGCTCTAAGTTTGAAATTTCGAGCTATATGTTTTCTCGTTTTAAAGTCTCATGGGCCTTTTGGATGTTTTTAAATTCATTCATCATGTTTTCAAAGGCATGTGATGCATTTACAGGAATAGTTGAAGTTGAGCTTACTTCGTAATCGCTGTCCTCATCGTCCTGTAAACTTTTGATAGACCTCGTTTGAGTATTTAAAAAAAATCAAATTTTGAAAATTTGCAATGCAAAATGAAATAAAATATATGTAGTTTGCATTCTCAAAATTTTCGGTCTCGAGGTCATCATACGAAAATCAAACCTTTTTCCTTCTTCAAGGATAATGAAAATTTGCGTGACTCTCCAAAACATTTAATGTTTTAAAATATCACATTGTTAAACTTTCATAGAGTAACCAATCCAAAACATTACTTCTGTAAAAAAGATTCCACACAAAGATGTATATATATATATATATATGTATATATACGTATATACATACATACCGGTACTACTCTTCATTCCAGCACAATACGAGAATCAAACAAGTACAGAGTACGTATTCACGAGGCACATTTAAACTCCATGTAATAACACAGAATCACACAAGCTCGTATAACACGAGACACAACAAAGTAGGGAGACTTACATCCACAGATCGCACGACGATGATGGTTGTACCTCGATACTAATCACGACCAACAACTTAGACGACGCGTCGCGATATGACTCAATCAGACAAAATCTGACAAGACAAGACAAGACCCTATAACACACAACTCGACCCGACAGCCTAGGTTTCCGCAACCTAAGCTCTGATACTATATTTTGTAACACTCCCAAACCACTCGGGAATATTACAGCGCCGCAGACCCTCTCCACGAGGATCTACCAGGCTAAATACAGAAAACACAACATAACAATACATGCCAACACGGCTAATAATGAACCATTGGACCGATTTGGTCTTTTATCACAACACACACATCATTACATACATAACTTTTTCCCGAAACTCATACCCACACAGGGGCTGGAATACATTAACGCTCCCATATATCCGGAAAATAACACAGCGGAAAGATAACCAACAAGACTCTATCAAAATACTCTATGATTGGTCTTGACGTGATTAGTATCGTCGTCTTCCATCACCCTTCATACCGATTCTGTGATTCGATCCCCAGCAACCTGCAAGTACCCGGACGCAATACCGACATCCACCCCCCGAATACTCGGGGGTTAGCAAAACTCCACTATTTTGCTAGTGCAAGTATAAAATACGAATACAAGCCATACAGAACATTTTCCAAGATAAATCATTTGATGAAAACTGTTCAAATCATGAAAGGTGGAAATAAATCCAATATACATCTTACAAAACATTTAAAGATCTTGGGAGTTTTGAAAACATTTGGGATTTAAGAATTCTCAAGTCTTTCGAAAACACTTGGGGACATGGCCCAAAAATCATTTTTCCCAAAATACAATTCCGTTAATAAAACACGGGTCCACAACCCAAATCACAAAATATGGGGTCCAAGACCCAAATCATCCATAACAACATATTCCCAAGGATCATTCGCGTCCCGTGCTACCAAGCCACGAACCTCAGATGCTTCCGCAGAACATGCCCGAGTGAATAACCTAATGGGAATCCATACCAAGTCACATGTCACCATGATAACAGTTACGTGACCATAACCATACATACGTTCATAGTTATCACGGCATCGTATTAACAAGCTACGAACCTCGTAGCCTCCACGAGACTTACCCCATTGGACAACCCATGACACATCCATCACACAACCAAACCACAACCATAAGTTATCCCAGCATCGCGCTAACAAGCCACGAACCTCGGAGTCCCCGAAAGACATACCCGGATTGGATAACCCCACAAGTTATCCCGGCATCGGGCTAGCAAGCCCCGAACCTCGGAGTTCCTACAATACATATCCGATTAGATAACCATACGGTCACGCCCGACCCATACTAGCAAGTATGGATCCCGTAGATTCAACAATCTTACCCGGAGGCACATCACTTTCAACGATCACATAACAACAAGCAAAACATCAAGCCAAACAACACTAAACATCACAACCTCCTTTCAAAAGGAGTAACAACCGATATAACCCGTCACATATTCGCCGAACAAGCACACATAACAACACATAATCCTCGGTAAATGATTACGGTTTATTATATTCACTAAATGTGATCATAACGTCTTTCAAAAAATGAAACTAACACACATAGTCCAAAAACACACCTCTTCACGAAGCATACGAGTTATCGTTGAAAGACAACATTTATCGAGAACATACCAATCCTTTTTAACATTCATTAAACATTCGGATTTTGCATAAAATCATTTACCAACAATTATGCCTACGAAACATGAACAGTATGGGCAAGATACTTGCCTCGATACCACGAGAAATGGAACAATGAACGGATACGGTCGGGTAGCCCTCGAACTTCCAAGATCGACCAAAAACCTGACAAATCCACAAAAACTACGAAAATAATATCACCACGAATCAATAACGCTAAACGGCATCCGAATCAACCCGAAAAATAACAAGAATCCGAGGGTTCTTTAAGGAAATCAGAAATCAAATTCCGCATGGTAAAAATTGATAAACGAGTTACAAAATTCGAAGATCATTACCAATACAACGAGATTACCATGAACAATTCATCAATCTCGGGTAAAATTAATGAATCATGAAGAAACCCTCAAAAATATACACAACAATGTTTCTAAGGAAGAAATACCTCGATCCGGCGAAGAACAAGGATTTGATGTTGATCTAATCGACAAAGGCCTTCCAAAAGAATTGGAAATGAGTAGGATCGGCCAATAACATCACTCCCCGTCGCACCCATCCGAGTGCCACCACCAGGAGAAGAAAAATGTGAGAAATGAAGTCTGGCCCGTCACCATGCCTATATATGGCCGGCCGTGTTACGGCCGTAACCAGCAGTGCCTTACGGCCGTAACTAGGTCAACTGCCTGTAGCGCACGCAATGACTGAAGCCTTGTGTACGCAACAATCGCACCTTACGACCCTAATCGGCATAGACTTACGGCCGTAACCGACTCCCAGGGGTCACTGACTGAAATCTGTCGAGTCACTACGGCCGTAACCGGCCAGCGCTTAGTAGCCGTAACAAAGCCTTACGGCCATAACCTGATGGACCTTACAGTCATAACTGAGTTCTCCCAGGCCAGGGTGTGCGGATGCCTTACGGCCGTAATCGGCCAGGCCTTACGGCCGTAATCTGCCCAGCCAGCCCTCCGACTGCCCGGCTCGATACTCGACGACGTCTCGATCATGCGAACACACCGGCTATGATCCAAAACAATAACGAACAGGCTACGAAACTCAATGTACCATAGTACAAGCATGCGATTCCAATGACGCAGATGACAACGGTCCGTTCGACTGAAGAAAATTCAATGAAACCAGAATGGAGATCTCGGGTATTACAGAGATAGTAGCGATCGTGAAGGAATGAGCTTATCGGGTGATACTGGATATGGCATGTATTCAGAACTGAGTATTTTCCTGACTAGTATGATTCTGCTGCAAATGTATTTTTATTATATTTATATCCACTGCTGTGTATTTTAAAATGGCTTTTCAGTATTTTAACAACTCGTGTATACTTTTGAAATGGCCTTTTTGGTATTTTGTAAACTCAGGTTTATTTTAACTTTCTCAAACTATATTATCGATGCGTGTAAGTAATAACATAACGTACGTTTTGAAACTGTTGAAATCTGGTATTTTTGCCTTGTACTTTCAAATGAAATTTTATGACGGTATTTGAGAACTATATTTTGGAAAGTATTTAATTATTCATAAAATAATGTCGTCTTTGTCTCTTTGACATGTTTGAAACGGTTGTGAAAATGATTTTCAGCCTTGTGGGTTCCTGCGCGGTGTCCATAGTGCTGTAATATCCCCAGTTTGTTTTGGGGGTGTTACAGAAGATGGTATCAGATATTGGTTTCCGTAAAACCCGGGCATGTGTGTTATGTGGCTCTACCGGTGCAATAGTAGCGCGAATTTTGAAAACAATTTTTCTGAATTTTGAGTCAAACTGATTTATGGAGGTTCCAAAATTTTTGAAATATTTTCAAAATTGCTATATTTGCGATGCTGGTGTGTGTTGGTATTGTGTTGAGGCTTCGTGTGGGAGTTGTATGCTACTATCACGGGAGATCATTGGCTTCACGCACATGTAAGTATAATGTTTTGGTTATTCGCTTGTGGCGACGATTGACTGATTTCGTGATAAGTTTGCATATTTGGTTGAGATGTTGTCTCTGACAGGATTGCAAGTTTCGGGGATGAAACTTATTCTAAGAGATGTAGTATGTAATATCCTGGAATTTCAGTATAAATTTTTCGCATTATTTTAGCCGAGTTATATTGCACACTGTAGGATATTACACTATGGATGATATAGTTTAAGGACTGAGACAATTGTGTTGGAATAATTGTCGTACTTGGTTGACAATTGCATTTGAGGATATTGTGTATTACGTGCATCGTATGAGAATGTTATTGGAACGAGTAAAATGTATTCAGTATGTCGCATATACATATTCGGTATATTGAGACGACATGTAGGAGTAGTTGTAAACGGCTAAGTATAAAAGCCATTACGTATATTAAGCGTAGGATCTTACATATGTAAATATGCAAGCGTAACGTACGTTATGCAGAGTACATAACGGACGTTATGAATAGAATCGGATATGTATGAGCTATGATCGACAAATGGGCCCGATGTCGGCAACTTTCGGCTCAGATGTAGACATGCGACTCAACGTAAAGATTTACGTACATTAAGGATAACCCATTACGTACGTTAAACGAGTATGTTACTGTATCAAGTCAACAACTATATTACGTACGCTATGGCATGGACATTACGTATGTAATACATGATATGAAATGAGGCAGTGAGCTCTAGTTGATGATTACGTACGCTATGCATGACATGTAGCATACGTTAGGAGGTCTTACGCACGTTAGTGGTGGGTGTTAACGTACGTAATGATCTGTGTTGATTATAAAATAATGATCAGTCCTTCATTTCTTCACGAGAAGAAACAGATATTTCCTCCCAAACTTCGTCCCTCTTCACTTCTAAGCTTATTCCAGACCCTTATACCTCGGTTAAGACCTTGATGGTTTGATTAAAAGCTTGAGGTTTGGAATCCTTGATGTTTCCTGAAGTGTTTGATCGTTGTGGTTCTTCTTCAAGAGGCATGTGGCTAACCTTGTATTTCTTATTAAGTTTAAGATGTTGTTGATGATGATTACTTCATATGATGATGGATGCTTGAAGTATTGATAAGGTTCTTGGTGTTTTGTGAAGTATGTGTTGAAGAAGATGATAATGATATTTCACTAATTGGTTTATGTGTTAAAGTTACGGATTATATAATTAGATAACATATTGGACTATTTTGTCTTGATGATTAAGAGTATGTTGATATTACTTGAATGTGGTTATGGATGGATTCATGTTCTTGAAAATTCCTTCAATTAAATATGGTGATATAGTTGTGATTCTTGATGTTATGTGAAGTGTATGATGAGGAAGATGACGTTGTAGTAGTAGTAGACCTTGTATGTTCTTGACGAAACATGAATCATAATATGAGATTGGATCCGGAAGGGTTATAACTAATCTTGGATTACGATTATTCTAGATATTGAGCTATTTGGATACTTTAGATTCATGATAATAACCGGTAATTGTTTTTCTATGAATATACGAATATGAACAAAAAGGAACCTTGTTAATCCGTAATATGATATTGAAGTTGGAATCGAGAATGTTGAGACACTTGTTAGAATTGATTGATTATCAAGTTGTGGCTTGTATTCATAATTTTATGAGTTGAACGGTTTGGTTTTGTATATGATCGAGATATAGTTGAAACGTTGAGTTTGATTGATTGGTTATATTGGTTGTTGATTTCTATCGAGCGTGTTTTTAATTGATTGTTGCATTAGGATGTGATAAGTGATCGTTGATGTTAACCGTTGTGCTGCGATTGAGATTGGAAAATTCATGGATCGCCTTGGTCAGGGCTGAGTAGCTTGTAGATGAAGACGATGGGATTGGTAATGGCTATGTCGTATTGGTATCGAGGCAAGTTATACTTGCTCAGTTCACAATGTTTAATAAATGGTTTCGATTTCATTTCATTTATGATGCATATAGCAATGATATTATAAATATGAATTTTCAGGATGATGGTATGTATAATATGCTTCGACTTGGGTTTAATCATAATGTATATGATTTAAAGTTGTTTGGTGAAAACGGAGATGTGAATTATCTTTGGTCTATAATATGGGATGTTGGGCATCGAGAATAGTTTATCATGCCGACATTGAAGTCGAGGTGGTGCTTTGTTAATAGTGATGGATTGTACTTCATTCGGGACTATTCAAATAACTGTGTATTCGTTCAGAGATGTCATTCGTGGAAAGGTTAGTGTCTCCGGCTTTCAGGTAATATAGTATTGCTCAATAATGAGAATAATTATCCTGATGCATTGTTGTATATGTTGTATGGTGATGTTTCATGTAATGAGTGTGCATCGTTGTTTGTTGTATTTTGTGGTGTTGTCTTTCTTTAGAATTGTAATTTAAATGGAACTGTGTTGAGGGGTAAAACCTAAATGGTACCCATGTCTGGAGTATTCCTGTATAGATGCTTCCGTGACCCTTGCTTGCGACCTTGGGAGTTTATATGTTAATGGAACTGTGTTGAGGGATAAAACCTGAATGGTACCCACGTCCGTAGTATTCCTATTTAAATGCTTCCGTGACCCTTGGTTGCGACCTTGGGAGTTTATGTGTTAATATTATATACACTATTGAGCATTCTGTGAACTGTTGTCCAACAGAAATACGATATTGTGGTCATATCGATCTTTCATTATCGAGCTATCGTTGTTCTCTTAGGGAGTCTTCTGGTGCTTATTAGATATGTGTTTCTTCAAGTTTCATTGTCATGTTGTATCGTGACATATCTGGAGTCATATCTACGTACTGATCGGTCATGTGTAGGATTTTCAGCACGGGCACGTGTAATCATGTGTTGGTTTCAACCTCACATTGAGATCTGCACACGATATGTACTTCGTGAGACTGATTAGGTATAAGACCACACGTGTATTCGATCGATACCCGTTGGTGGCTTGTGCACGGACACATTTCCAGATCGGGCGTATCGTGACGTCCATCTTGAGCCATATTGATTGGTCGTTCATAGTCCATGTATGGTCGGGTATGTTCTACAGTCGGGTTTGTCTTCGAGATCCAATATATGATTTGTATATGTTTGACGATTTTATTCTCTCGTATATATGTCCCTGCGGTCGTTTATTGATCCTGCTTGGAGTTTACCATATCATTGGTATTGTCGATTGTTGTTGATCCTTTATTTATCTTGCTTGTAGATTACCATATCATTAGTATTGTCGATCGTTGTTGATCCTTTATTAATCTTGCTTGGAGATTACCATATCGTTGGTATTCTCGATCGTTGTTGATCCTTTATTAATCTTGCTTGGAGATTATCATATCATTGGTATTCTCATTCGTTGTTGCTCCTTTATTGCTCTTGCTTGGAGATTACCATATCGTGTGTATTCTCGGTTGTTGTTGATCCTTTATTGATCTTGTTTGGAGTTTACCTTATCGTTGGTATGCTCGGTCGTTGTTGATCCTTTATTGATATTGTTGGAGTTTACCATATCGAGGGTATCTCGTTCGTTGTTCGTCCTTTGTTGTTCTTGTGTGGAATTTATCATTTAATGGTATTCTCGGTTACCGCTGATATATTGTCGATAGTATTGGAGTTTATCATGTCGGTGATATTCTCGTTTGATGCATTGGTTGTTTGTTATTATTGATTGTGTGAGTGTTCATACTTTGTATCGATATCCAAAACTTATCATTGTTTTGGGGCAGTTGATCTAGAGATGTATCGTGTATTATCGATTTTATCAGAATTGGTATTTGATTGTGCGATCCAGCGGACAAAATGGGGCATGGATGGATTATTCCATATTGGAGATATAATTATGTTTTGAGAATCTTGGCATTGTTTGAATACAATTCATATGGTTATTTTTAAATTCATTCATCACTTGAGAATGCAAAGTGTGGATTGAGGAAAGGGTTGATTTGATATGAATTACCACCAATTGGTAAGGTTATTACTGTAAGATTACAATGGAACTATTCTTACTTTGTAATTGCATTAATATGTAATTGTTTATGATGATGTGATCGCTATCATTGTTGGGTACTGCGGCTGACCCCGTCGTGGGCTTTATCTTTTAGGTACTCTGAGATTGACCTAGTAGCGGTCGTGAAGGGATGAGCTTCCCGGGTGATACTAGCTATGGCATGTATTCGAGAACTGAGTATTTTCCTGACTGTTATGATTCCGCTGCAAATGTATTTTTATTATGTTTATATCCGCTGCTGTGTATTTTAAAATGGCTTTTCGGTATTTTACCAACTCGTGTATACTTCTGAAATGGACTTTTTGGTATTTTGCAAACTTGGGTTTATTTTAACTTTCTCAAACTATATTATCGGTGAGTGCAAGTAATTACTTAACATACGTTTTGAAACTGTTGAAACCTGGTATTTTTGCCTTGTACTTTCAAATGAAAATTATGATGGTATTTGAGAACTATATTTTGGAAAATATTTAATTATTCGTAAAATAATACCGTCTTTGTCTCTTTGACGTGTTTGAAACGATTGTGAAAATGATTTTTAGCATTGTGGATTCCGGCACGGGGCCCATAGTCCTGTAATATCCCCGGTTGCTTTTGGGGGTGTTACACAAGTACACCCCAGTCTTCAAGTAGGGATCCATACATCCAGCTCAGCTTTAACTGAATGAATGTACACCCCATATTTAAGTAGGAATCCATACGGCCAACTCAGTCCATTTGAGGGCAAGTACGCCCAATCTTCAAGTAGGGATCAGTACGGTCAACTCAGCTCTGGCTGAGGGCAGGTAGGCGCAATATCCAAGTAGGGATTCATGTAGCTAAATCATCTCGACTTGAGGGCAAGTACACCCAATCATCAAGTAGGATCAGTATGGCCAACTCTGCTCAAGCTGAGAGCAACTAGCCCCAATATTCAAGTAGGGATCGATATGGCCAACTTAGCTGGAGTCGAGGATAAGTACCCCCAATCATCAAGTAGAGGTCCATACCGCAACTAGCTCGACCTGGGGGCAAGTAAGCCCAGTCTTCATGTAGGGATCTGTATGGCGAACTCAGCTAGAGCCAAGGGAAAGTATACCTAATCTTAAACTAGGGATCCATATCCCAACTTATCTCAAGCTAAGGGCAAGTATGCTCAATCTTCAAGTAGTGATCCGTATGGTCAACTCATCTCGAGCTGTGGGAAGTACGCCAAATCTCCAAGTAAGGATCCATACGTCCAACTCTGCTCGAGCTGAGGGCAAGTGCATCTAAAATTTTCAAGTAGGAATCCATACGGTCAACTTGTTTTGAGCCGATGGAAGTATGCAGAGTCTTTAATTAGGAATCTGTACGGCCAACTCAGCTCAAGATGAGGGCAAGTACGCCCAATCTTCAAGTGGTGATCCGTACGATCAACTAGGCTCAAAATGAAGTGTAAGTAAGCCTAATCTTGTGGTAGGGATCCATACTACCAAATCAGCTCGAGTTGAGGACAAGTATGCCCTATCTTATAATAAGGACCCATACGACCAAACCAACTCGAGCTGAGGACAAGTACTCCCTATCTTAGAATATGGATCTGTACGGACAACTCAGCTCGAGCTGAGGATAAGTACGCGTCATCTTAAAGTAGGTATTTGTACGCCAAACTCCGCTCGAACTGAGGGCCACTACGCCCAATCTTCATGTAGTGATCCATACGGTTAACTTAGCTTAAGCTGAAGGGTAAGTACACCCAATCTCCAAGTAGGGATCCGTACGACCAACTCATCTGTAGTTGGTGGCACATATGCACAGTTTCAAGAAGAGATATGCACAATCAACTCGCTCGAGCTGAGGGCAAGTACACCCAATCTTCAAGTAGAGATCCATACGTCCAGCTCATCTTGAGCATAGGGAAAGTACACCTAATCTTTAAGTAGAGATCCACATGGTCAACTCTGCCAAGTTGAGAGCATGTACACCCAATCTTCAGGTAAGGATCAGTATGGGCTACTCAGCTAGAGCTGAGGGTAGGTATCCCGAATTTCAAAGTAGGGATCCTTGCGGCCAACTCAGTTAGAGGTGAGGGCAAGTCCGCCTAATTTTCATGTAAGGATCACTATGGCCAACTCAGCCCGAGCTGAGGGAAAGTACACCCAATCATCAAGTAGGGATCCATATGGCCAACTCAACTGGATCCGAGGACAAGTACCCCTAATCTTCAGGTAGAGATCCATACGGCCAACTATCTCGACCGGAGGGCAAGTATGCCCAATGTTCATGTACGTATCTATATAGCGAACTAAGCTCGAGCCAAGGGCAAGTATACCCAATCTTCAACCAGGTATCCATATCCCAACTTTAACTCAAGCCGTCGGCAAGTTCGATCGATCTTCAAGTAGAGATCCGTATGGCCAACTCAGCTCAATTTGGGGGAAGTATGCCCAATCTCCAAGTAAGGATTCGTACATCCAACTCCGCTCGAACTGAGGGCAAGTATGCTCAATCTCCAATTAGGGATCCACACGGCCAACTAGCACGAGCTGAGACCAAGTACGCCTAATCTTCAAGTAGAGATTCATACGTTAAACTCATCTCCAGCTGAGGGCTAGTATGGCTCAATCTTCAAGTATGGATTCATACATCAAACATAGCTCCGACTGAGGGCAAGTATGCCCAATCTTCAAGTGGAGTCTTTAAGGCCAACTCAGCTCGAGATAAGGGCAAGTACGCCAAATATTCAAGTAATCATCCACACAGTCAACTCAGCTCGAGTTGAAGGTCACGACCAATCAAATCAAGCTGAGGACAAATACAACCAATCTTCACATAGTGATCTGTATGGCCAACTCAGCTCTAGCTGAGGACAAGTATGCTTAATCTTCAAGTACGGATCTGTACGACTAACTCAACTCTAGCTAAGGGCAAGTATGCCCAATCTTCAAGTAGAGATCTATACAACCAACTTAGCTCGAGCTGAGGGCAAATACATCTAATTTTCAAGTATGGATCCAGACCGCCAACTCAGCTCGAGCTGAGGTCAAGTACATACAGTCTTTAAGTAGGAATCCCTACGACCAACTTAGCTCGAGATGAGGGAAAGTAAGCCCAATATTCAAGTGGTGATTCATACGGTCAACTAAGCTCGAGCTGAAGGATAAGTACACCTAATCTTCAGGTAGGGATCGATACGACCAAATCAACTCGAGTTGGGGACAAATACGCCCTATCTCAAAATTGGGACCCATACGACCAAATTAACTCGAGCTGAGGACAAGTATGCCCTATCTTAAAATATTTGAATAATTTGCATCTTATACAAATATTTTAGTAAAATAAATATATAGCCGCAAAACCGGCCTTTATAACCCTATCAAATAATAATAATTTTAAATTAAGTCAATGAACTACATCCCCACCACATAAATATGTCAAACATACAACAAGTAGTGGTTTGAATTAATCCAATTAATTCAACATTAATCGACAATTTAATTCGTCCGTAGTAAACCCTCAAAATATTTTCTGAAAATTTCCCCACCATAAAAAATTCTAAATTTAATAATTTTATCAAACTAAACATAATTTAATGTTCCAGAAATTAATTTTTGAAAATATACTAAAAAACATGGCCCGTGCCCGACAACCAGGAAGCTGCCAGGCATCAGCGAGTTCCGCTAGGCAGTTGTGGGCACAACGCTCAGTAGCTGTAGGCATAGTGCCTGACAGCGCTCGCAGATGCAGGCACAGCGACCGCCAGTGCCTATCATCTGCAAGCATTGCCCGGCAGCCATGTACTGTATCGTCTAATGATGGTACGCGACTCGTTTTCGGGCAGATTTACAAAATCTTGTTATTTCTGATCTTCATATTATTTATTTAAATCACGAAAGTAATCCAAATTTGTATTATAATATAAAATCACATAAAACATTACTACGACAAACAATTAAACTACTATGATTTATCTTATGATTCCAAATCATAAAATCACCACCAAACATGTATTGAAAATGCAAAGAATATCGTCTATACAATCTAATTGACCTCGCCCCGATACCACTGTTGGAATTCAGGCCATAAATCGAATATGTAGCGAAATTAAAATCACAAAAACTATGCTCATCCAAACTCTTAAAGAGGACCGATCAAGGATCATACAAATAAATAAATAGAAGAATAGAAATCATACCCTCATAGACCCTACATCTTTAATCTGATGATGACGAACATGAATCCAATCCGTGAAGCTTTTAGAAATTACAACGCTGAAAATACCGAACATCTCTATAATTCACATGTAGGAAAAACAACTGGAATAAAACTCTTTCTTATAGTTCTACAGTAACACGACTAGAAGAACATAAATTAAGCCTTAACTAAAATGAAATCTATGTTCCAAACGTAGTTTTTCCCTCTCTTTTGTTTTTTGCCGTTTTATTTCCTGTAGGCTTTTTTTCTCTCTTTTGCATTTTCTGCAATGCTTACTTTGCTGTAGGCTTCAAGTATGTGAAGTGTAGACTTTTTATAAGATGTCTTCTACATATTAGAGCCTAAGTCAACACTTTAGTTTTCTATTCCATCACAGGCTACAAGCATGTGCAAAATTAAGTATTCTAATGACTTTGAATGGAAAAAAGGGGGCGGCCATGTGGGTTGACTGGGTGGAAAATTCCACTCAGTCCGTGTTTGGGACCCTCGTGTATCTAGTCCGTTAAATAAACCCCAGTCCGTCATATGTATTATACTAATTAATTAATCTAATTAATTAATTATGTATTAATTGTAATACCCGTGACTTTCTTTTTCGGTAATTTTTTGTTTTTGACATTTTTCTGGTTTCCAGAAACTCGCTTGAGAGCGTTTTGATATTTTGATAATGTTTTGTTCTGCGTGTTTGGTCACCCGAATTTGTTCCGGAGCTGTTTTACCCGAATCCGTGTTTTGGGCGACTTTTTCCGCTATTTGGTTCATTTCGTGTGATGGTGGTTAGAAACTACGGTTTTGTGTTCCTATAAATCCGTTGTGCTTTGTTATGCATGTTGTGAGCTTCGGTTTGGTAGGTTGACGTCATATTGTGATTTGCAAACGTTTTGGGCCATTTCGTAATTTCCCAACGTTTGGAGGTGATTACTTCTGTTGTCGTATTCCGAACCTTCGGGTAGTTAGAATCGTATTTTCTTTTAACACTTGAGTTCGTCGTTCTGCACTCTTCGTATGCATGTCCTCATCTTGTGTTGTTGTTGTCGTTTCGCGGTTTCGTCGCGCTCGTACTCGACGAGCTGAACTTAGCAGTTCTGGAACTACTAAGTGACTTGCGTACGCTATGCTACAAGCATAAAGTACGTTATCTTCATGTGCCTTACGTACGTTAAGCCCTTGTCTTTACGTACGTAAGGGGTCTTGCCAGTTCAAACATTGAGTTATGGCCGTCGTTAGCGCACGCTATGTGTTTATCATAGCGCACGTTAACTGTTCTCCTTACGTACGTTAAGTCCTTGCCATAATGTATGTAACGGTCTTCGCTATTTTGTACAGGAGAGTCTGGACGACTCTTACATACGTAAGGGCTTGTACCTTCCGTACGTAAACTCGCTAACGTACGTTAAAGCTTATTGCTTACGTACGTTAGCCTTTTGCGGGTATAAATACTTGAGGGTTGACCGAGTTCGTCATTTTTTCACCTTTCTTCATTCCTCCGCGGCTGTAAATCCAAGTTTACATCTTCCTCGAGTTCTTAGTTTTGATTAAGATCATCAATCCGTGTTCTTCGTATTCGATTCGAGGTAATCATCTTGTAAACCCTTCCTTTATATTTCGTGAATCTTCAAGATTCGGGTTGTTCTTCACGGACAATAACATGCGCTAAGACAGATGATAGAGCGCGCTAACTACCAATCTTAGCGTGCGCTATCAAGACCCCAGTTCCAGTCCAGTAGCTCCTAGACTGCCTCCAGACTGCCATCTAGCGTGCGCTACAATCGACGTAGCATGCGCTAACCGCGGCATAGTAGCGCGCGTTACACCACTTAGTAGCGTGCCATACACTACAATGAATCAAAACTCACGCAACGATCTGAATCGCAACCAAACCCGTGTCCACTCATGACACACGATTCCAAAGACATGGGCGACAACAATCCGCTAAACCGCAGAAAAATTTAATGAACCGGAGCAAAAATCTCGGGTATTACACTTGTAATATAGTGTTGAGATCTTATGCTACACGTTTTATTGCAGGGAAAATGGTCCAATTATCATTACGTGAATGGTTTTTTTTATTATCTATGGAATTGTTGGTTTGGGCTGGTTTAGAGGCATGCAATGGTTTTTCCCGTGAGAAAATCAAGTGGTAGATCTACGGTTTTACTTATCCGTGTATTTTTGCTGTAATTCGATGTATTTTATTTAATTATGAAACTTTAATCGAATTTAGAGAAGTCAATATCACGAAGAAATAGAGCATAACTGGGACAGCCGGACTGCTAGACAGTCGGGACTGGGTAATAGTTAGCAGGCACTGCCGAGCAGCGCTGAGATGCCTGTCGAGGGGCCTCAGGTGGGTTGGTCCGGGTGGGTTCGTCGGTTTGGGTCAAGTCATCCAGTATTTGGTCCGGTCCGTTTCACCATCATTCATTGCGTCCGCCGGAGAGTCGGGATTTTAAATTTTTTCTGGTATTTAATTTTACATAAAAGTGAAAATTTTAATTTTAGAAATCCAAAACCCGGCCGGAGAGGAGTGATGAGATGCTTGATCCAGTGGAAGACATCGAGTCGAAGATTTTATCAGATTCAACTCGGGGACGAAGACCATGACAATTAGATAATTTTATTATGACATGTATGAATTATGCGATATATGTTTTCTTACATTCTAGAACGAGAAAATTAAAAGCTTAAGGCTAAAATAACTAAGTGATTAATTTGATTTATTTTTAAATTAAATCAAATTGGCCTCCACAAGTAATTTAAATTGTGATGTAATGAGCATGCACGTTGACATTAGGGTCTTCTTGATATCGAATGTGCTAATTATAGTTCACTGGTTTTAAATTTCAAACGATAACATAAATTAAATATTATTTTTATACTATGACCTATCCATTTGTAGGACTATAATTTAAAACATAATAGTAAGGTTGTTAAATTATGGTGTTCACTTAGGTGTATTAATTAATAAGCACTCCATGAGAGTCTATATTATTTAATACATGGCCAAGAGGAACAAACTATTAATTTTATTTGTCATAATGTAAGTTGACTAGATAGTAAAATTAAAGACGTAAAACTCTACTTGAAAAATGTGCATGTAAAAGTTCACACGATATTGTATTTTGAGGTTCTTCACTATAGTTTGATATGCGTTATGTGATGAATATTTTAATTTTATCTCAAATGTCTTTCAATCCACTTGCTGTAATTCTCAAAGAGAACAAACTTGATGGCACTAACTTTGATGATTAGAAACGTAACCTTAATATTGTCCTGATTACTGAAGAGCACAAGTCTATTCTAACTGAGGAATGCCCATTTGAACCACATGCGGATTTGACATCTAATGAGGTGAAAGAATATCACAAATGGAAGAAATCTGATGAGATGGCTCGCTATTACATCATGGCTTCTTTAGCAAATGTATTGCAGCATCAGCATCAGAGTATGGGCACGACAGCGGAAATGATGAAAAATATCGACGAAATGTTTGGTCATGAGAACCGGACGGCTAGGCAAAAATGCTATGTGTAATACCCGGTTGAGAATTCATTTATTTTCACTCAGTAACTATCACTCAGAATTTTTTCACTCAATTATAATCATTCATCAATCATGTTCATTCACCGTGTTCACCGTTCGGAAAAAACTTCGAGTTGTGTATCGTTATTGTTCATTGTTTCAACTTTCCTCATATGAGTTCGACTTTGTTAGATCACCATTAATTTTTGGTAACTCCAAAAATGCTAAATCTTTGCAATATTATAGAGCATCGAGTTAGCTTTCCAATGGTTCAAACGGTGAGTCAATCGGAGTCCGGACGAGAGAGTTATGGTTGTTTTAGCTCAACCGCTCATTTTTCAGTTATTGGCGATCAACGCCGACGAACTCGGCCGTGTCGTCGACACGGCCCGTGCCGTACTCGTCCGGAAATGCCGAAGTCTCTCGCCTCGGGACCCGGCCGTGTCGTCAGCACGGCCGAGTCGAACTCTTCCGGATAAGCGAGAATCGATTGCTGACACGCCCGGCCGTGTTCCGAGGACACGGTCGAGTCATGCCGAAGTCGCCGCCGGACGGGTCACCGGAAGGCCCTCCGCGCCGCGACCGTGTCAAGGCAGACACGGTCGAGTCCTGTCGGCCAGTATGCGACACGGCCGTGCCGATCGGCACGGGCCGTGTCCGGCAGGCGATCAACTCCTTTAAATTCGTTTTTCAGATTTCACCCATTTCTCTCCCTTTTCTTCACCTTCAACCGAGAGAGAAAACTTGAGGGAGGGTTTTTCCTTCACAAATCATTTGGGTGTTTGATTTTCTTCATCTCCTTTCGATCGTGAAGCCCGGATAATCAATCTAACGCGTGTTCTTCGGATTAAAGTACTTGGATCTTCAAAGGTAATATTCTTCAACACCTTGGATTTCGATTTTTGTGTTGAGATACGATGTTTTGGACGTTATAATCATGATATATGAAGGGATATGTATATGATTATGAGTTTGTATAAGGATTCATTGGATTATTGAGGAATTATTCAAGAACACCTTGAAAATCGAGTTGGAATTGGGGATTTTCGACTAATTGTTGTTATAATCACGATTTTGGATATTCATAATGGATTATTGATAATATTGGAGATGTTTTTTTGGTTTGATACACTTCTTGGGGGAATTAATAGTGGCTTATTGAGATTTGATTGTAAACAACCGGAGTTTGGCCACAACGTATTCGATATAATGCCCCAATGAACTTAGTTTAATCGTATCGACGTTTTGAGTTCGTTATATTCATGTTTAATTCGTGTATTGATCGGATTGTTGGTAATTGTATTGAATTAAGGTTGTTCGAGCGGCCGGTAATTTCATTAAGGACGTTGATCGTGGAAGTACCTTCTCGCCTTCGGTTTGAGGCAAGTTTTATACTTGTACTAGTCAATGAGCTAATGTCATCATGTATGTGTATGGATGTGTTGTATAATTCCGAGACTTAGTCTCTTCATGAATTCATTGATATCAAGAGATCGTTCGATACGATACCTTCCGGCAATTTTGCCAAGTTTTTATAGTTGTTCGTTAACGGCCGATTCAAGGCATTGTAATACTCATAATTAATGTTATTGTCGATAGCCGGTTCGCGGTATCGATGTATCGATTGTTGTTAATATAGATGTCAATTTAAGACATCGTTGAGATCATTGTTATTCCTGTTTGGATTGTCATTAAAACTGTACAGGCCGATTGAAGGCATTGGCTTATTCATTTCTCACCTTCGCCGTCGGTAACCGATTAAAGGTGCCGAGGCATCCTTCGTATCATTGTCATCGATTGGCCGTTCTCAGGCAAATCGAAATGTTCAATTATTCACCATCTCATTGTCATCGATTGACCGTTCTAAGGCAATCGAGGTATTTTAATCATTCATCGTATCATTCGTAACGATTGGCCATTCTAAGCCAATCGAAGTGCTTATTCATTCATGGAATCATCCGCTGCATCATTCTTATCGTGTTGGCCGACTCAAGGCAGCACACTATCACTAATTGTGATACGGCTTCATGCCGTGGCTTCGTCCCTAATTGTGATACGGCTTCATGCCGTGGCTTCGGCCCTTATTGTGATACGGCTGGATGCCGTGGCTTCGGCCCTAATTGTGATACGGCTTCATGCCGTGGCTTCGGCCCTTATTGTGATACGGCTGGATGCCGTGGATTCGGCCCTAATTGTGATACGGCTTCATGCCGTGGCTTCGGCCCTTATTGTGATACGGCTGGATGCCGTGGCTTCGGCCCTAATTGTGATACGGCTTCATGCCGTGGCTTCGGCCCTTATTGTGATACGGCTGGATGCCGTGGCTTCGGCCCTTATTGTGATACGGCTTCGTGCCGTGGCTTCGGCCCTCATTGATCTGACTGGGCTGTTTTGACTTCAGGTGTTTGTGATATTTGTTAACTTCCGCTGAACGACTTTCAGGCCTTTCGTAATGTTTTGGTATTTTTCGTTGGAGCCTTCGGACATTATGATTCATATTTAATTCAGTTCTGGTGTGGTTCATGCCGTGTAATTCATTGTGGTATTCTGTGAATATAATTCGCCGTTGGGCACTTATGTTCTAATCTGTCGAACAGGTATTAATAGTATGCCGTGGGCATAGTATTTCACGAATGCTCGATTCTTACTTTGATTTGTGAGCATCTCGTATTATTATCATAATTGTACCGTTTCATTCTGCCTTTGGATGCATATCATGTCATACATGTATTTGATGTTCATTATCTGGATGGCCCGACCCGTAGGCGGAACATGTTTTTCATGTTTTAGGTGCTTGCGAGGAGAGAGTTGAGACACAGGGGCATGATGATGGCGACGAGGCATTCGAGCAATACTAGTCCGAGTTGTTCATGTTGGTCAGTCGGTTGGAGTGTTCTTCAGTTGTCAGTCATTGTCATTTTGTATTACCCGAGCAGATGTTTGTGGATGTTGTATTTTTACTCTTGGCCATGTAGGCCCATCGTTGTCGTTGAAATTCCTTATCGGAATATTGTGTCGGATATCATGGTAGGGACTATGATTTTCCCTTGTTGTTTAATTCAATGTATTTTAGTCATGTTCGCCTGGTGGATCTCCCGGCGTGGGGTCCACGGCACTGTAATAACCCAATAGTATTTGGGGGTGTTACAGAAGATGGTATCAGAGAGCGCTGGGTTGTGAGATACCCTGAGATGTGAGTTATGTGGCTCTACCGATGCGGTAGTAGTGGGACTGTCAGGTTATGACAATCGGGACAGTCGGGTTTTGTGAGTCATAATATTCATACGACTGCGCGAGTCATTCATTCATCGAGTCGTCGTCAGTTGGGACTAGTATCGTGAGACCTCGAAGCTTCGTATGACCTGTGTAAGGACTCGATTCTCTTTATGTTCATACATTCATCATGTTATTAATTTTTCATGTTTGTTGAAATATATATGTGATATTAGTGTTATGATTGATTCATGACTAATTATTTTGGAGCACGCATAACTTGTGTAAGCATTAAGGATCAACTCATTCATCAGTTAACAATCCTCAATCATCATTTTGATCTCATCACTCAGTTAATTCGTTCATCACTCAGTCAATATCATTACTCAGATAATTCATTCATCACTCGGTTAATTTATTCATCACCCAGTCAATACCATTTCTCAGTGAATTCATTCATCACTCAGTCAATTCCTTCATCACTCAGTTAATTCATTCATCACTCAGTCAATTCCTTCATCACTCAGTTAATTCATTCATCACTCAGTCAATATCATCACTTAGATAATTCATCCATCACTCAGTTAAATCATTCCTCACTCAGCCAATATCATCACTCAGATAATTCATTCATCGATCGATTAATTCATTCATCACTCGATCAATATCATCACTCACATAATTCATTCATCACTCGATCGATCTCATCGTTCGATTAATTCATTCATCACTCGATTGATCTCATTATTCATTAATTCATTAATCATTCAGCCCATCTCACGGTTCGATTGTTGATCTTGAGGATCGAATTTTCAACCTTGTTAACTTGTTCAAGAAAATCATTTGAAATTTCATCGGCAATCATGTTACCTCATTTGATGTTTCATACGATCTTATCATACTCTGACGTAATGTCGACGATCATTTCATTAAATCATTAATGCATTCATTGTGCGAGAGCGTGTATGCTCATTATTGTCACTCTGTAACATAATCATAATGCGATATTCATGCGGAATCTATAATCATCATGTGACTTTCCTACTTCAGTATGGATAGAGCTGTCAGAGGACGCAGGGGTAGAGGCCGCGGTGCGGGCCGGAACCCGGGATCTCGTGTGCATGCCCACACGAACGCGAGGGATATCATTAATTCATCAAATAGCGAGGCTAATCATTCACTGTCAGATAACCATTCACCGTCAGGGAGTCGTACCCGAGAAGCAGCTCACTCGGAAGGTGTTCGGGTTGACCCATTCATATTTATGCAGGGCATGATGGCCCAGATGACTCAGATGACGCGGATAGTGGAGACCATGCAGACCTCGATGGTTCGTGGTCCACCGCAATAGGAATGCCAGGTGCCATCTCATGGACAGACTGGGAGAGTGAATCAGATTGTTGGCGATATCTCTCGTCAGAGGCCGCCTACTTTTGAGGGTCGGAACCAGCTGATATTGTTCATTAGCTTGAGCATTTTGATAAACTCTTCGACATGGTTCAGTGTCCGGAGGAGAGTAAAGTGGCGGTAGCGGCTTACTACTTGAGTAAGGGTGCTTATTCTTGGTGGCTTTCTGTGAAACCCACCGATCGAGATTGTGTTTGGGGCGAATTCAAGACTCTCATGATAGAGAGGTATTATCCGGCCCCACTTCGGGAAGCCAAGTTATCAGAGGTTTTGAACCCTGAATCCGTCGAGGGCGAGTGTTATTGTCATTCTTTGAGAAGTTTTAGGGACTACTTGATTTGCTTCATCGATTATCCGAGTAGGCGGATAAGATCAAGTATTTTAGCAAGAGGCTAAATCCGCAGTTGAGGATGCAGTTGTTCAACCACAATTGTAATTCACTTAGTGAGTTCATCGGGAAGGCTCTTGGAGCAGAGCTTTTGATCAAGGAGCTTACTCAGAAGCATCCTTCAGTTTCTTCAGGTGAGAGGACTAGAATGCCGGCTCGTTCAGAGGGACATCGGGCTCCGACGTCCAAGGGGTCGTTTTCTAGTCGTCTTCGTGCTGGGACAGCATCTTCCTCTCAGGCGACGAGTTCGACTGTTGTTTGCTTTAACTGTGATTCAGCAGGTCACGTTAGTACCCGGTGTACGGTGCCAGCTATTGTTTGTTTTCTGTGTGGGAGGCAGGGACACCGGCAGAAATACTGCAGGGGTTCTAGCGCCAGTAAATCTCAAGAGAGCTCAAGGGCCTCGAGAGACTTCGTTACTTCAGCCCGTGCATCATCCAAGGGACCCTATCAGGCCTCGAGGGCCAGAGGTAAGGACATTCATCACCGGTTTGAACAAGTTAATTCTTGTTCGTTAATAGTATAATCATTCATTTCGTTGTCGTTCATTCATTCATCATACATCAATCATGTTGAGACTTGTCATCATGAAATTAATCATTTAATTCACGAGGAACAACGGTTCCAATAATTTCACTTGAACTATCACTCATGACGTTATTAATTCACCTTGGTGAGCCATTCTTAATCCTGGTCGGATTTATAGTCAATTATCATTCATCATTCATTTTAGTCACTTTCATTCTCGTGACCTTCTGAGATCATATGCAGCGGCGAGTTGATCTTCGGATATACCTTAAATCGTTGAGATAGAGGAGATCGATGACATGGAAGGATAACGATGTTGACTACATTTGAGATGTAATCTTGTTTTTGGATGACTGTGTAACTCAATCCGTAGTAATGTATCGTGACTGTAGATCATTTATTCTTGATCTATTTTATTATGATCATATTTGAGAATCTTGAGATTTGGGTCAACTGTTGGGAGTTCATCCTTTCGGCGTTGTGCTCAAGATTTCATGTTAATTTAGGAAATCGTTCACTGTGTTTCGAGACGTCAAGTCTTGGGGACTTGGGCTTGCGGTTGATTTGGTCCCGAGGACTAGATATGCATTATTGTTTTCAGATCAAGATGGATAGTTCATATCCAGAGTCGTTTACCCTTAGTTTCGAGGACGAAACTCTTTTAAGGGGGGGAGTATGTAATACCCGGTTGAGAATTCATTTATTTTCACTCAGTAACTATCACTCAGAATTTTTTTCACTCGATTATAATCATTCATCAATCATGTTCATTCACCGTGTTCACCGTTCGGAAAAAACTTCGAGTTGTGTATCGTTATTGTTCATTGTTTCAACTTTCCTCATATGAGTTCGACTTTGTTAGATCACCATTAATTTTTGGTAACTCCAAAAATGCTAAATCTTTGCAATATTATAGAGCATCGAGTTAGCTTTCCAATGGTTCAAACGGTGAGTGAATCGGAGTCCGGACGAGAGAGTTATGGTCGTTTTAGCTCAACCGCTCATTTTTGATTATTGGCGATCAACTTTGCCGAGCGAACTTCGGCCGTGTCGTCCGACACGGCCCGTGCCGTACTCGTCGGAAATGCGAAGTCTCGCCTCGGGACTCGGCCGTGTAAATGCAGCACGGCAAAGTCGAACTCTTCGGATAAGCGAGAATCGGCTGACACGCCGGCCGTGTTCGGGGACACGGTCGAGTCATGCAGTCATTGTCGGACGAGTCATTGTCGGAAGGCCCTCGCGGCCGCGACCGTGTCAAGCGGGACACGGTCGAGTCCTGTCGGCAGGCGTGCGACACGGCCGTGCCCGATCGGCCGCGGGCGTGTCGGCGAGCGATCGACTCCTTTAAATTCATTTTTTCAGCATTTCACCCATTTCTCTCCCTTTTCTTCACCTTCAACCGAGAGAAAACTTGAGGAGGGTTTTCCTTCACAAATCATTTGGGTGTTTGATTTTCTTAATCTTCTTTCGATCGTGAAGCCCGGATAATCAATCTAACGCGTGTTCTTCGGATTAAAGTACTTGGATCTTCAAAGGTAATATTCTTCAACACCTTGGATTTCGATTTTTGTGTTGAGATACGATGTTTTGGACGTTATAATCATGATATATGAAGGGATATGTATATGATTATGAGTTTGTATAAGGATTCATTGGATTATTGAGGAATTATTCAAGAACACCTTGAAAATCGAGTTGGAATTGGGGATTTTCGACTAATTGTTGTTATAATCACGATTTTGGATATTCATAATGGATTATTGATCATATTGGAGATGTTTTGTTGGTTTGAAACACTTCTTGGGGGAATTAATAGTGGCTTATTGAGATTTGATTGTAAACAACCGGAGTTTGGCCACAACGTATTAGATATAATGCCCCAATGAACTTAGTTTAATCGTATCGACGTTTTGAGTTCGTTATATTCGTGTTTAATTCGTGTATTGATCGGATTGTTGGTAATTGTATTGAATTAAGGTTGTTCGAGCGGCCGGTAATTTCATTAAGGACGTTGATCGTGGAAGTACCTTCTCGCCTTCGGTTTGAGGCAAGTTTTATACTTGTACTAGTCAATGAGCTAATGTCATCATGTATGTGTATGGATGTGTTGTATCATTCGAGACTTAGTCTCTTCATGAATTCATTGATATCAAGAGATCGTTCGATACGATACCTTAAGCAATTTTGCCAAGTGTTTATAGTTGTTCGTTAACGGCCGATTCAAGGCATTGTAATACTCATAATTAATGTTATTGTCGATAGCGGTTCGCGGTATCGATGTATCGATTGTTGTTAATATAGATGTCAATTTAAGACATCGTTGAGATCATTGTTATTCTGTTTGGATTGTCATTAAAAGCATGCGAGGCCGATTAAAGGCATTGGCTTATTCATTTCTCACCTTCGCCGTCGGTAACCGATTAAAGGTGCCGAGGCATCCTTCGTATCATTGTCATCGATTGGCCGTTCTCAGGCAAATCAAAATGTTCAATTATTCACCATCTCATTGTTATCGATTGACCGTTCTAAGGCAATCGAGGTATTTTAATCATTCATCATATCATTCGTAACGATTGGCCATTCTAAGCCAATCGAAGTGCTTAATCATTCATGGAATCATCCGCTGCATCATTCTTATCATGTTGGCCGACTCAAGGCAGCACACTATCACTAATTGTGATACGGCTTCATGCCGTGGCTTCGGCCCTAGTTGTGATACGGCTTCATGCCGTGGCTTCGGCCCTAATTGTGATACGGCTTCATGCCGTGGCTTCGGCCCTTATTGTGATACGGCTGGATGCCGTGGCTTCGGCCCTAATTGTGATACGGCTTCATGCCGTGGCTTCGGCCCTTATTGTGATACGGCTGGATGCCGTGGCTTCGGCCCTAATTGTGATACGGCTTCATGCCGTGGCTTCGGCCCTTATTGTGATACGGCTGGATGCCGTGGCTTCGGCCCTTATTGTGATACGGCTTCGTGCCGTGGCTTCGGCCCTCATTGATACAGCTTCGGGCTGTTTTGACTTCAGGTGTTTGTGATATTTGTTAACTTCCGCTGAACGACTTTCAGGCCTTTCGTAATGTTTTGGTATTTTTCATTGGAGCCTTCGGACATTATGATTCATATTTAATTCAGTTCTGGTGTGGTTCATGCCGTTTAATTCATTGTGGTATTCTGTGATTATAATTTGACGTTGGGCACTTATGTTCTAATCTGTCGAACAGGTATTAATAGTATGCCGTGGGCATAGTATTTCACGAATGCTCGATTCTTACTTTGATTTGTGAGCATCTCGTATTATTATCATAATTGTACCGTTTCATTCTGCCTTTGGATGCATATCATGTCATACATGTATTTGATGTTCATTATCTGGATGGTGACCAGTGGGGCGGAACATGTTTTTCATGTTTTAGGTGCTTGTGAGGAGAGAGTTGAGACACGGGGGCATGATGATGGCGGCGAGGCATTCGGCGATACTAGTCCGAGTTGTTCATGTTGGTCGATCGGTTGGAGTGTTCTTGATTTGTCGATCATTGTCATTTTGTATTACCGGCGGATGTTCGTGGATGTTGTATTTTTACTCTTGGCCATGTAGGCCCATCATTGTCGTTGAAATTCCTTATCGGAATATTGTGTCGGATATCATGGTAGGGACTATGATTTTCCCTTGTTGTTTAATTTAATGTATTTTAGTCATGTTACTTTGGTGGATCTCTGGCGTGGGGTCCACGGCACCGTAATAACCCAATAGGATTTGGGGGTGTTACACTATGAGGGTCTTGATGATGGCCCAGCTGCCTAAAGGAACCCCGGTAAGGGATCATGTTCTAAAGATGATTTCTCATCCAAACGAACTTGATATCGTAGGGGCTACTGTCGATGCGAAAACGCATGTCAATATCATCGAGGCATCTTACCTAGAATCTTTGAGCGATTCCATTGAATCATAGGGAATATACGTTGGTGGAATTGTGATAGAGCTTCAAGGCTGGAAGGTCTCTTCGACAAGAGTATCAAGTTCTTGTGCTGTTGGTTTTCAATATCTAAATCGAAGTGAGGAAGGAAGAGGAAACAAATGGGCTAAATGCAAGTGCCATCTCTCAAGATAAAAGCGGGGCTCCTCGGCAGAGGCGAACAAAAAGCCAAAGGGAAGTTATACAAGTGCATCCAGAAAGGACATTTCAAAACGGACTATCCTGCTCTTAAGAAAGGTATGTCTCATGCCCTAGTAGTCAAAATATGTTTGGCAGCTTGTTCTAGCACTTCGTGGATAGTAGATTCATGCTCCACTGATCATGTTTTCTTTGACTTACATGATTTTCAGGTAACCAGGCATCTTAGTGCGGGCGAAATCACCATCAACTGGGTCGATTATCCAGGCTATGGTTGTAGTAGTGGGAGTCTTGCAGTTTAAGATTAGTGATAAGATATTATTCCTAAATAATGTACTATTGGTACCTGATTTTAGAATGAATTTAATTTTGGTTTTTAAATTTAGTTGTGGTGGCTATTCAATATATTTTGATGGTGATACTATTATTAGAAGAAATGGTGAATATATTTGTAAAGGTATTTGTACTATATGTCATTAATACTGCACAAACCCCCACGTATAAATATAAATCACTTAACTCTTCGTCTAAACCTAAAAAGAGAAAAGAACCTTCAAGCATAAACCAAACATATCTGTAGTATTTACGGTTAGGTCATGTAAAGTTTAGAAGGATTCAGATATTGGTAGATGATGGCCCATTGGATGACCTCCAAGTTGAGTCATTTCCATTTGTGAATCTTGTGTGGAAGGTAAAATGACCAAAATGTTTTCAAAACCAGGAAAAACTGCGCTCAGAATGTGTTAGAATTGGTTCATATTGATGTATCTGGTCTAATAAACATCCAGGCTATGGGTGGTTTTGAATACTTCATCACGTTTATTGATGATTATTCGAGATATGGATACATCTATTTCATGCGACGTAAGTTTGAAGCCTTTGATAAGTTCATAGATTTCAAGGCTGAAATGGAGAAGCGTCTTATGAAAAGTATCAAATCACTATGATCTCGTGGTGGCGAATATCTTACTGGAGAGTTTTTTGTATTTCTTAGCAAATAAGGGGATTACGTCCCAGCTCACTGAGGCGGTAACTCCACAACAAAATGGTGTTGCTGAGAGAAGGAACATAACTCTTTTTGAGATGGTTAGGTCAATGATGAGTTACTCAGATTTACCTATTTCTTTCTATGGGTATGCCTTGAAACAACGGCCTAGATACTAGACACTGGTGCCTTCAAAATCGGTTCGAAAAAAGAATTGAGGAGTGGACAAAAACCTAATCAAGGACGTGTTTGGGTTTAGGGTCCTCCAGCACATGTGCTGAATAAGGATGCTGATAAGTTGGCATCTCATATAAAGGTACGAGTGTTTGTGGGATACCCAAAGGGTGGCTTGTTTTATAGTCCCCAGGATTAGAAGGTCATTGTTAGCAATAACGCCTGATACCTGGAAGAGGATTATGTGATTAGTCACTAGCCCATGTGCAAAATAATTCTAGAAGATTTGAGGAGCGAGTCCTATTTATACTAATCGTGCAAGCACTAACTAACACTGCACCACGTATCAATTTTGAGACTTTACACAAACTCAGGATTTGTCTCGTCATAGTGGGAGGGTTGTTCGTCAACCGAAAGGATTCATAGGGGTGGGAAAGTCTTCAGACTCAATCCCAAGTGAAGTGAATCAAATCATTGGACGTACAAGGAGGCAATATAAGATAAAGATGAAGACTCATGGAAAGTAGCAATGGGATCAGAAATAGGATCTATGGATTACAATCAAGTATGGGAGCTAGTAGAACTACCTGATGGGGTACAAGCCACTAGGAGTAAATGGGTCTACACGTCAAATAAAGGAGTTGACGGGAAGGTTCAAAAGTTTAAAGCAAGGCTTGTAGCGAAAGGTTATACTTAGAAGGAGGGCAGCGATTATGATGAAACCTTTTCGCCGGTATCCATGCTCAAGTCACTCTAGATTATTTTAACTATAGCTGTCAATTTGAATCTGAAGATTTGACAAACGGATGTCAAAACTATATTCTTGAATGGCAGTATAGACAAGGAGATCTACACGAGCCAACTAAGTGGATTCACTGCTGAAGGACAGGGGCACTTAATGTGCAAGCTTAAGAGATCCATTTATGGACATAAACAAGCTTCTAATCTTGGAAAACTCAATCTGAAGAGGTTGTCCAGTCATATGGATTCGTCTAATGTCCGAGTGAGAGTTCTGTATATAAGAAATGCGATGGAAACATGTTGGTGTGTCTTGTACTGTATGTAGATGATATCCTTCTAATTGAAGGATTGGGAGAAGCGGGACACATCCTGGGGTCAGGGTCTTTTGTGATCGGAAGAAAAGGGTGTTTTGCTTATCTCAGGCATCCTATATCGATACAGTGCTAAAGCGGTTTAGCATGGAGATTTCCAAGAAAGGTTTTCTACCTTATAGACATGGAATTTAACTATCTAAGGATATGTTTTCTAAGATATACAAAGAGTCATGTTTTGCTAGATATCAGTCGAACCCTGGACCAGGGCACTTGATTGATGTCAAGCATATACTCAAGTACCTAAGAAGGACTAGGGGGTACATGCTAGTACATAAAGCAGATGACCTATGTCCAGTGGGCTATACTGACCATATTTTTCACCAGACATAGAAAAGCCCAAGTCTACTTTAGGTTATGTGTTTACTCTGGGAGGTGGAGCCATTAGTTGGAGAAGTGTGAAGAATAAATGCATCTCGGAATGTACCATGGAATCTGAGTACATGGCGGCCTCTGAGGCAGAGAAAGATGTGATATGGCTCAAGTACTTCCTACAGACATAGATGTGATTCTTGATTTGCCAAAGGGTATTGCACTTTACTATGATAATACCGGTGCAATCGCAAATTCGAGGGAACCAGGAGCCTATAAGACAAGTAAACACATCAAACACAAATACCATATCATATGACATTTCGTAATGTAAGGAGACATAGTTGTCGCGAGGGTTGCATCAGAAAATATTCTTGCTGATCCTTTCACGAAAGGATTACCCTCAAAAGTTTTTGAAAGGCATGTGGAGGGAATGTGATTATGGTGTATGGCATCATTGCTTTGAGTATAAGCGGGAAATATGATAGGCTATGTAATAGAGTAATGTACTTAAAAGCATGCTTTGAGTATAAGTGGTAGATTGTTAGGGTTGTATACTGCAAATCCTACTTTATGCTTATATTACCTTATTTCCCTGTAACTACCTATGAGAGTATTAATTACATTTTATCACATGTTTTGCATATTTATTCACATTATGGTTACGCAAATATATTGTCTATTCAATTTATATTGTATATAATGTGGTTTGTTGGTGTCATACAGAAGATCACATTATCAGTGCCTTATAAAATAATATAATAGTTCACAACCTATAAAGTTATTAGACAAACTATATGAAAGGATGTAATGTATGCTTGAGATTAGTTGGTCTTTACTATTAGCATGCATTAGTGTATTTGCATACGGTGAACTGGATCGCAGTGAGATAGTGTATTTTGTACTATAAGAAGAACATAAATCTTTGAAAATTATTATTTCTTAATTCAAATATCTAATTGTGTATTTATAATTATTATTACTTTGATTTACCATGAGTGAGAGTCACAGTAGTTGACTCAATATGCTTCACATCTTGGGCAATAATATTACTTTATGAAAATTAATATTATAACTAGAAATCGTGTCCTGACTCGTGTTGGTTGATGATATCCTCATAAGGAGCTCGATAATGATTATTATATTAAACCCTGCATGTGGATTTTATTCTGATATAATAATAAGGTTCGAGTGGTACTACTCTTGGATAAGAAATTGATTAGTAAAGCTGTCAGTAGCTTAAATTAATTAATGGACATTCAATATCTTAAACACGAAAATAGTATATTTAAATAAATTAGGATTTGGGTTGGAAGAGCAATGTTAATTCTTTGATGGATTTAATTGTTATTACTAAACTCAACCATATTAAGAAGGGCTTAATATGGAAGGTTGGGTTATAGGATTCCTAACCCTAATCATCCTCAATATCCCGAGAGCAGCCAAAGTCAATAAATATGACATTAGGGGAGGGGGCTCGACCGATATCATCTTTGTACCCAAGGTATTTCGATTTTTTCTTCTAAGTGTTTTATTGTGAATCTTAACTTGTGTCTCTGATTCCATAATTGAGGTAACTATAATTCTTGTTTGGTAATCGAAATTACTTTAAAAAGAATCGAGAGTTATGAGAAAATAATTTCGACCAATCCATCTCAAGTGTCAAGTAAGATCTGTTAGCTTGTTGCCCACACAACATCCGGATTAAGGGGGGACATACTGTAAAACCCCCTAAATTCGATATCTTATTACATGTACAATGTACTAAATCATGATATAATTTAATAATAGTTATTTTATGACATGATATAACCTACATCTATTTTATTTTATTTCACTCTTTAACTTTGTAATTTATTTAATAAACCAAATAATAAAAATTAAAATAGTGTGTTGAGTCACTTATTGGGCTATTTGTCAACACCTAATTACATGTAGACTCACTAATGGACTCAACCCAACTTAATAAAATTATAAGACTTGAAGTTACAATTCAAAGTCCAACCCAACTAATTAAATCATTTACCATTATAATTATACTCTTAAATTAATAAAAAAAATATAACACACACACATATTGTGGCAGACAAATGGGGAAAAAAAGAAGGGGAATCAACATTTTTTAAAGCCCCATGTCTCCCCATGCAAGAGACATAGTTACTACCCCATTTCCCATGCCTTGACCATACCTAAAAATACACCCTTTTTAATACTTACACCCAACACACTTTCTCCCACACTGACCAACACAAAATCTGCCTTTGAGAGTCTAGAGAGAGGGGAGGTCCGAACCAAAAAGGAAGAAGGAGGAAGAAGAAGAAAATTCAAGCAAAGAAATAGGTAACCTCACTTTCTACTTCCATTTCCATAATTTCTAGTAATAATCCTTTTAATCTAACTTTAAACTTAAAACATGCAAACAAAATACTCGCCTTTGGGTGCATGGTGATGGCCGAACCATATAGTGTGAGAGGAGAGGTCATTTTCCAACTTCCGAGACCTATAACCGACTAAATCCGGCAAGATCGAGGTGGGTGAAAACTCTTTCAAACCTTAAAGTACAAATCTCTTCTTTTACTTGTGATGCATGTGCTAAATCTGAAGTATTTCAAAATTTTATTGATGTGAGGCTATGTTAAAATCTTCATGACAAAATTACATATTATGATATTGCGTATAGCTATGTATAATTCGTTTTTCTTAAATTTAATCTCTAATATTATGAAAAATATGGAAGCATGTACTAATATAAAATTCTTGTGTAAATGCATGTTTTTAAAGATGTATGTTATGGTTATAACAACATGCAATACGATTTATTAAATTTAAACGACAATCGATTTGATCGGATGTCGATTTTGTGATAAATTGATTGTTATATGTTTCCTTCTAAATGTTGTTGAAAACCCTACAAAAATCTGGAACTTGTGTTACATGACTATATTATGATATGTAGATAATTTATTCGTGGCCAAAACAGGACTTGAAACGAGTAAACGGAACTTTTGAGCATAATATATAATTTCTTAAATTTTGGGGACTAAACTAAAATTTACAAAAAAATATAACATTCTGGACCTTGGACAGTACATATTATACAATGTATAGGCTGTCCATAAAGTTTCAAGTGATTCGGAGTTCGATATCTAAACTTAATAGTCCAAATCGTAATTTTAAAATAATTTCGGGGTCAAAATATAAGAATTCCAAACTTCTGGACCAAGTCCAAAATTTTCTGGAATTTTCACAAATCTGGAATTTCAGGTTCATCACGAGTCATCTCGTAAAATTTCGTTAAATTCCAATCTAAATTCATAGCTCTACAAGCCTCGGAACGATTTTCTTAAGTTTTGGGGCAATACTGTAATTTCTGGAAATTTCAGTCCCAAAACTGGAAATTTCCAAATTTTCTTTAAATCTGAAGTCGAGGAAGTATTTTTGGCTTCATCATAAATTTTCATAACCATCCGATTTCGTTTCATACTCCAAACGCTTAGGCTTGAACCTAAGGGTAAAAAACGTCCTTTCAACCTATTCCAGGTAAACCTCGTTTTCGTTTTATCGAACCTACCCATTTATATATCTGACATAAACCCATCAGACCGTTAATAAATTATTGGGAATATTTTCGAATTTATATAGAAGTCCTATTTCGTACCACCGTGCCACAAATATAATTAACCATATTCCATACTTAATCAAAAGACGCTATTAACCTCACTGACCGAATGTTTACGTGATACTTGTGAAATGCGTCAAATTGATCTTGTATTTGTCAGGAGCGAAGTGCTATACAAACAAAGTGCCACGGATGGGTCCGCCTCTAACTCTATTGGGACAAAGTGTCACGTCGACGGACGGGGGCCACCTCTTGAGCCCATACGAAACAGAGAGCCGACCTACAATCCGGGGGCCACCTCTTGAGTTGTAGGAGCCACCTCTAGAGTACCAAATCGAGTCGGGACGGTTAAACCGAGTCTTGGATCGAGCAGCGCGGCTGCAGTTCATGAACGAGGCTACCGTTGTTTCCTATTCCCATAACCGAGGAACGGAGTGTTCCGAGGGACCTGAGTCGTAGACTTGGGGTATAATCGCGATTATGGTGTGATCCGGGTACCCACAGCTAAGGACATACCGAGCCCAGATAAGAGATAAGGAAGCATGCGCTAAGTGTGAGAGCGAAGGCTCAGCTATTGGCGCGACGGTCCAAATCTTGGGGCGACGACCTATATTGCTAGGAGTAATAAGGAGAGTCTAGAATCCAAAGTCCACATCGGCAGGATTGGCTGGATTGGTGATCGGCGATTGACTCAACGCTTGACTTGACATCCATCCACGGGGACAGGATTATAATATTACAACTACAAAATGATTATTGTTTTATAAAATTCCGACGTAATTGTAATTGTTCCTACTTTTTCATAATTGATAAAATCATGCATCACCTAAAAAAAATCAAAGAAAAGAGCCACACTCGCACGCGATCACCCACTCACTGAGACCTTTTGTCTCACCCACCATTTTCCCTTTTAAACCTGAGAATGAGCAAACAGCAGAGGACGAAGAAGGCATCGTGGAATAGGCCGAATAGAAGACTGCCGTCTAGATTTAAGACTCCTGTTCTTAGAATTTCTATTGTTATCCCAATTTGTAATAGTTAATTTTGTTTGGTACTTGGATCATTTAGTATTTGGAAAATTTCCGCTGCAAACTTATGAACAGTGTAATTTCGATTATCAGCTTTTGTTACAACTAATCTTAGTACATCGGGCTAAGATTTTTGTTTTGAAATATTATCCAATTGTTATTTTTCTTCCGCTATTTATTGTCGCATTTGATTGATTAATCGACCGATGCGTCGCCTTCGTCCTTCCCGATGTTGGGGGCGTGACTCATATTCTAGAAGATTTAGAGGAAGAGATGAAAGTAGCAACCACTTTGCTTCAAAAGGTAATATTCTATGATCATTAGATCTAGATTTGAATATTAAATTTTACCAAGAATATTTCTTAATAAATAATAAATTATATTTAAATTGCTTATTATTCTTAGTAATTAATTAATTAGCATGCCTAAATAAATTTTATGCTCGTGGATGCGTAAAATGCTTTATTCAAATTAATCAAACTTCACTTCTACTGCGTTTTATTTCCAACACTCACGTCACTTCGTGGAGTCAACATCTACCATCGTTGGTTCGTACGACGTAGGATCATCCTCTTGGATACCATCTCTTCGCTTTATTCAAATTATTCAAACTTCGCTTCCAATGTATTTTATTTCCAATACTCACGTCATTTCGCGGAGTCCACATCTAACATCGCTTTTTCATACGACGTAGGATCATCCTGTTAGCTACCATCTATTTGGTGGAGACCCAATTCCTCCAGATGTATGTAGCCATACCTCTAAGGTAGTTGATAGATTCTACTCGACCTATGTGGTGGTAATGTTTGTGTTACAGAAGGTTCAGTTCTTTCTTGTTGTACATGTGTGTCTTTGGGAGTTTCACTATGTTCTTTTAAGAAAATATTTCTACCTGCTCCATCTTCCTGAATGAACTCGTCTTCTAAGAAGTGTGCTTCTAAAGCAACGATGATCCTATGATCTTCGGGCATGTAGAACAAATAACCCATTGAGTCACTCGAGTATTCAATGAAACGTCCTTTAACAGATCTAACTTCCAATTTCTCCACCTTAGTCTTCTTGACATAGGCTGGACATCCCCAAATATTAATGTAATACAACTTGGTTTCCTATCTCTCCAAATCTCATATGTTGTAGGAACAAATTTCGAAGGACATCTATTCGAGTTGTGCGCGACAGTAAGTAGTGAATGTCCCCGTAGATAAATTGGTAAATCAATCTAGTTAAGCATGGACCGAATCATGTCTAATGCGGTTCGGTTCCTTCTTTATGAAACACATTTAACCGGGGGGTAGCTGGAGGTGTGAATTGTGGTACTATCCCATGTTCCTTCAATTGGGATTCGGTAATAATAATTGAATTACACAATGGAAAAATAAACTAATCAAACTGAAAAATTCGAACCCCTAAGAGAATCGTTCATGCATCGTATATACGAATATGAATATAAAGAATGAATTAGAAATCATACCATTGAAGTCCATTTAAGCATGTCCATGCATTTTCTTCAGTCCTACTTATCGAGGGTCCCAGAAAATATCTCTCTCCCGAAAGAGTGGGACAATCCCCATCTTGATTATTCATTGCCCTCTACATGACTCCCACTAAACCTGATCGCTAACCTTTATGATCACTATGTTTCAGATGACCTTGGATTACGTCACGGCATAGCAATTATCATGTTCGACTCTAAGATAATCTCATGTTCAAGGATTTATTTATATATTGTTATATTGAGATTCACTTATGATATTTCCATGCAATGATCTTAATGTGGGTCTGTCCAGTATTGCATTCTACAACCAATACCCATAAGTTTGATCTGTACCATGCGCATAACCTTCCAATGATTATCAATCAAATTCATACTAGAATATTAATCACTTGAGGGACATACTTAACAGCAAGAAAGTGAAATCAATCTCTACGTGATTGAACCAGGGACATATGATTAATTATATTATTCATAAATAACTATTATTCGATTATTATAAAATTAAAACATGCACATATTATAATAATCAACTAGAAATAGATTTTATCAAATAACTTTATGTAGATGTGATAATTTCAAATCTAGGCTCACTGAATGTCCTAGGGCACTATTCCCAACAATCTCCCACTTGCACTAGGACCATTCATTCATGACTCTTAGGCCTATTGATCTAGGAAGGTCTTCATGCTTTCCTTGTGAGAGAGGCTTGGTAAGTGGATCAGCAATATTCTATTCTGTTGATGCTTTGCATATACTGAGTATGCATTTGGATATCTAATCACACCTTGACTCTTTAGGTCGCGCAATAACACCATTATTGCCGCAGTAAAGACTTATAGGACCTAAAAGATCCACATATTCTCTTCGGCTACATCCGATGTTGCCAGGTATTTAGCTTGAGTTATAGAATCTATGAGCGTGCTTTACTTGGAACATTTTCAACTCATATCACCTCAATTTTAAACAAAAACACAAAACCAACTGCGATCTTAAATCGTCTCTATTCTGTTTCGAAACTTGCATCGGTGTAACTATTTATGGCCAGCTCCTCTCCTGGACCTCCATAAATTAGGAACGCACCCTTAGTTCTTCTCAAGTACTTTAGGATGGTTTTCACTGCTATCCAGTGACTTTCACCTAGATTTGATTGGTATTGACTTGTCATGATAGGGGCAAACAATTCATATGGTCGAATATAAATCATGGCATACATGATAGATCCAATGGCCGAAGCATATAGAATCTTGCTCATTCGGGCTCTCTCATCAGGAGATGAAGAACTATGAGTCGTACTTAGATGAATGCTATATGACATTGACAGGAGTCTTCTCTTGGAGTCCTGCATATTGAATCTCTTCAATATCTTGTTTATGTAGGTACTCTTACTCAGATCAATCATTTTCTTTAATATTTCTATATAGATTTTTATCCCAAGGATATTAGCAGCTTCTCCTAAGTCTTTCATGGAGAAACAACTTCCCAACCAAGTCTTGAGTGTATGTAAGGTGGGTATGCATTTCTATATTCAGCCTGGACAAGTAGACACAAGCAACTTGACTTGGAAAATGGAAACTCATGCCTTTCCTTAGTCAGTGTAATATGTCATCTAAATATAAGACTAGGAATATAACTATGCTCCCACTAACCTTCTTGTATACACATGGTTTATTTGCATTTTGATAAAACCCAAAATCTTTGACATTTTCAACAAAACGAAGATTCCAGCTCCGAGAAGTCTCCTTTAACCCACATATGGATCTTTGAAGCTTGCAAACCTTTTTACATTTTTTGATGAATAAAACCCTCAGTTTGTGTCATGTACACATCCTCGTGTAAGTTTCCATTAAGAAACATTATTTTAACATCCATTTTCCATATCTCATAATCATAGTACGCGGAAATAGCAAATAATATTCAAATTGATTGAAGCATGACTACTTGTGAAAAGGTCTCATCATAGTCAACACCATGAACTAGTCTAGCTTTATAGGCGTGCATATTGTCGTCTATATATTTCTTTTTTTTGAAGATCCATTTGATAATTTTTACACCCTTCATGGATTTTAGCGTTCCTCGGACTCTGGTCACAAGCGGCTTCAGATAGGTACTAGGATCATCATCTATGATCAATGCGTTACCGTCCTCTGTAATTAGATACCCTTATCCTCAAGTATCGCACCCTATCTGATCTGTGACGAACTTGTGTACTTTGAACGGGCTCCTCAACTAATCGTTGAGCCTATTCAGTTTTCATCAACAAAGCAATGTATTCTTGTGGTTCTTGAGTTTCCTCGATAATTACTTTTTTCCCACTGTCTCTTTTGGAAATATATTTCCTTTTTAAGAAGACAACATTTCAGGCAACAAACACTTTGTTCTCTGCGGGTTTATAAAAGTAGTATCCTTTAGTTTCCTTAGGATATCACACAAATAAACATCTTTCATATCTGACCGCTAATTTTTCAAACATTTGGCATCTTACGAACGCTTCGCAACCTCAGATATTCAGAAAAGATAGGTTTGGTCTATTACCAGTTCATTTCTCAAATCGTGTCTTTTCAACAGCTTTAGATGCAACACGGTTAAATGCGAATGATCTTTGTTTTACGGCGTGGCCCCAAAATGACAATGGAAGCTTTGTTTGACTCATCATGGATCGAACCATATCTAATAAAGTTTGATTCCTCCACTCAGACATGATGTTATGTTTAGGTGTTCCAACAGGAGTAAGTTGTGAAATAATTCCACAACTCCTAAAATGATCATCGAATTCTTGGCTCAAGTATTCACCACCTCGATCCGATCAAAGAGTTTTAATCGTCTTAATAAGTTGATTCCGTACTTCACTCCGAATATCTTGAACATTTCAAGAGAATCATGTTTATGCTTCATAAGATAAACATATCCATAAAGACTAAAATCATCGATAAAAGTGATGAAATATTGATATCCGCCTCTAGCATGAAGTAAGTCGGATTAGAATCATTGGGCTTCGGTTCCATGGTTGCAATGTTATAGACTTCTAAATTATTGGACTCATCTATATCAATATTGTAAAGGCCAGTATATAACTTTGCAGTACAATAAAGTAAGTGATCAAAGAAAATACGGATAATCTTATTCTTAATAAGAAAACTGTAACCTTCACGATCTAATGTAAAAACTGAAATAATATTCCTATTCATTGTAATGCCCCCAAATACCATTGGGTTATTACAATGCCGTGGACCCCACACCAGGAGATCCACCAGGCGAACACGACTAAAATACAACTAACTGACCAAAAGGGAGAATCGCAGTCCCTACTATGATATCCAACATAATATTCCGATATGGAATTTCAACGACAAAAGTGGGCCTACATGGCCAAAATAAAAATACAACAACATCCACGAGCCTTGCTCGGATAATACAAAATGACAACCACTGACAAAACTGGAGTACTCCAAACTATCTGACCGACATGAACACCGAAACATCTCGGACTATTATCGCTCGAATGCCTCGTCGCCATCATCATGCCCCTGTGTCTCAACTCTCCCCTCGCAAGCACCTAAAACATGTAAACATGTTTCGCCCCCACGGGGTCAGTCATCCAGATAATGAATATCAAATAAATGTATAACATGATATGCATCCAAAGGCAGAATAAAATGCTACAACAATGGTAATACCAGATGCTCACAACTTAAGTAGGAATCGAGCATTCATGAAACACTATGCTCACAAGTGTCCAACGGCGAATTATCAATATAGAACACAACAATACATTACCCGAAGGTAAACCAAGCCAACACTAAAATAGATAATGAATATCAAATAAATGTATAACATGATATGCATCCAAAGGCAGAATACAATGCTACAACAATGGTAATACCAGATGCTCACAACTAAAGTAGGAATCGAGCTTTCATGAAACACTATGCTCACAAGTGCCCAACGGCGAATTATCAATATAGAACACAACAATACATTACCCGAAGGTAAACCAAGCCAACACTAAAATAGATACGAATCATAATACCCGAAGGCTCCAACGGAAATACCAAAACATCACAATGGCCTGAAAGCCCCCCAGCCGAAGCTGCCAAAATATCACAATGATCTGAAAACCACTCAACCGAAGCTGCCAATCATCACAATGGCCTGAAAGCCGAATAGCCCGAAGCTGTATATCATCACAATACGGATCTCAAAGAAACAAACCCGATTGTCGAACATACCCCTCGGCATATGAACAACCAGTCGTAAATCGTCGGACATATCCAATACAACATGGACTATGAACGACCAAAACAATAAGGCTCAAGAGGGACATTACAGTACGCCCGATCCGGAAATATGTCAGTGCACATGTCCACCCCGTATACGGAATCCAAGATATACGTGGGACAATGTACCTAATTAGCCTCACGAACTACGTCTCGTGTGCACAGTCCAATATGGATACATCCACGCATGACTGTATATGTGCCTGGGTAAAGATTCTATACAATAACCAATCGAAACGCAGATGTGATTCCGGATATGTCACCATACAGCATGACAACGAAACTCAAAGGATAACACATCTAGCAAGGATCAAAAGACTCACCAAAGTGAATAATGACACACAGATAATGAAAGATCGACACGACCAACAATATCCAAACAACCATCCTGGGATCACAATCCCTTAGGACCGATTATCACGATCAACAATCACAACACAACAGTCTTGGAATCATCAACCCTCAACGATCACAAAATTACCGAGTTTACAAGAATGATATTGTGCTGCCTTGAGTCGGCCAACACGACAACAATAACTCACGGATGGGCACCTTCCTCGGTGGTCGCAATTCAAATACCTCGACTGCCTTAGAATGGCCAATCGATAACAACAGCACAACGGAATGGAACTATCCTCGATAATCCCAATTCAATACCTCGATTGCCTTAGAATGGCCAAACGATAACAGCGACACAACAGATGGGAACTATCCTCGATAATCCCAATTCAATACCTCGATTGCCTTAGAATGGCCAATCGATAACAACGACACAACGCATGGGAACTCTCCTCGATAATCCCAATTCAATACCTTGATTGCCTTACAATGGTCAATCGATAACAACAATACCACGGATGTCTCGGCACCTTTAATCTGTTACCGATAATGAAGATGATAATCGAATATGTCAATGGCTTCAATCGGCCAATACAACATCAATAACGAAGCACCAATATCAATAACAATGATCACAACTATATCTTAAATCGACATCAATATCAACAACAACAATCGATACATCGATACCGTGAACCGGCTATCGACAATAATATTATCAACAAGTATCGAAATGCCTTGAACCGGCCATTTACGAACAACAATAACATTTGGCATAATTTGCCGAAGGGTGTCGTATCAAACAATCCCCTGATATCAACAAAATCATAAAGAGACCAAGTCTCGAAATGATACACACATTCATACACATACATGATAACATTAATCTCATTGACTAGTACAAGTATAAAACTTGCCTCAAACCAAAGGCGAAAAAGTCCTTCCACGATCAACGTCCTCCCACGAAATGACGAACGGCGTCCTCCGAAACTTACAAGCACTCGAACAACCTTCAATGAAATACAATTCATTCAATAACACAAAATCAATAGAAAACAACACCAAAGACGATCCCGATTCAATCCCGAATCGGTTAAACTCCACAAACGAATATCATAGTCCCCAACTATGAATTCCAACATCTTCCAACACCTAAATAATTTATATGATCAAATGTTCTTAACACTTTTGAAAACAATTCAACAAGAATCACTTAAAAACAACATCAAATTGATCCTCCTACGATGATAATATCATAAATATTATCACTATCACTTCAAGAACATCATCAACGCAACAAACTTGATGTCTAAATATTAATCAATCACCAATTCATCATGAATTCGGATTAATCAACAAGATTAAATCAACCATTTCAAGATTATGATAATCATTACATAATTCATCATAATTCTATATCAAAATGGTTAAAATCTCCCCAAGAAACACAACAACAACATTAATCATATCAAGACTACGTTAATCATATAAAAATCTTAACATAATCCTTCCTAGACATAATTAAAACCTCCAAACATCCTAAAAATTGAGTACAACTCCTCCTCAAGAGATAATCATCATGTTCTTCTTCTCAAGTTATAAAAACTCATCAAGAATTATGATATACTCCAACAATGAATCACTACATGATGTAAACGGCAACAACAACAAAAACATACTCGGAAATCACTTGAAGAACAAGAGATTTAGAAGACTTACCTAAGAAGAACAAGATGAACTCTCCAAACACCAAAGGAGTAAGAAAAGATACCAACTCCAAGCTTCAAATCAAGCTATGATGATCAAAAACACGTTGGAAGAGACTAAATATCAAGAACAAGTCAAGAGGGACGATTCTAGGAGAGGAACTCGATTTTGGTTCGTGAAGAAATGAAATACGAAACCAAAATATGTAACCTGACAATCACATTACGTACGCTATACACCAAGCATAACGTACATAAGGACCATTACGTACATTACATCAATCAACTTAACGTACGTAATGCTATTCCAGAACCGACTGACCATAAATACGAAGACCCTAACGTATGTAAACAACAACCATTTACTTACATTAACAAGCTGCATGAATAACGTACGTAGGGCTCACATCCTAACATACGTAATGAACCCATTGACTGCAATAGTCGATAGGATCAAAAATACCCGGGACCCACCGTCCGAAAGTAGACTCCAAGGAAGGTTCCCACCACCTACCTCTCATTACGTACGTAACATGAAGAGAATAATGTACGTAATGTCGAAGTCCTAATGTTCGCTAAGCGCACAAGCTAACTTACATTAGCTCAACAAAGTGGACAACCAAGTTGTTCCATCAACTCTCAACCCGAATGAACGAAACACAATCCATCGCACCTCAACAAACACGAATGATATAATACAACAACATTTGTACAATTCCAAATGAATATGTACAACTCAATAGTGAAACGAAAGAGAGAGGGAGAGAAAAAAAATATTATCCCCGGATATTACATACTCCTCCCCTTAAAAAGAGTTTCATCCCTGAAACTCGGTGTGCACAACTGGGGTACGTACTATCCATCAGGATCTGAAAACAACATCTGCAGGAATAGTCCTCAATACGAACATCTCCATATGAGTAACTGGGCCAACCCCTCGGGTCCCCACGTCTCCCCTGCCCGAACACGGTGAAAACCAAGTGATAAAAACACTCAACCAAGTGCGAGATCAGTCGAATCATGACTCCTCCACAAGAGACCAGCCAGAATGTCGTACCATCTGCATGACTCGTAACACCGGCATACACACCCCGCGGGAGCCGCCCATTGTACATGTCCACAATCATCGGTGTACACTTCCACGTTCTCGTCGGCATCGGACGCCCATGCAAACACTGACTCACGCCACGCAAAGATAACAACACAGACATAGTCCTCTGGGCCATATCAATCGCACGCCTAAGTCCTCACGACGTGACGTCTCGAATCACCATGAACAATTACCCAGATTATCACGAAATCTCGGGTACAACACCAAAAGGAAAGAAAAACGCATCAAACGACTTCAAATCTCAAGATTATCACATACTATCGTTCCACAACAAATGGTTCACAACCACAATACCATAATACAAATTAAGTTAAACATAAATCCGAAGGTCAAGGAAGGGAAAATACAAATCAAGGCTACATCTCAAATGTACCCCACATCGATATCCTCCAGATCATTTATCTCATCGATCTCATCGACTCGAGTAAGACCCAATTCTGAACTCGCTCCTCCTCCTCGGCTGTCGTTACCTCTGGCTGTCGAAGCCTGATAGGACCCCTTGGATGAAGTACGAACTGGAGTAATAAAATCTCTCGAAGCCCGTGAGCTCCCTCGAGAAATACTGGCACTAGAACTCATGAAGTATTTCTGAAGGTGTCCCTACCTCCCACACAAAAAACTAACAATAGCTGACATCGTACAACGAGTGCTAACATGCCCCGCTGAATCACAGTTAAAGCAAACAATAGTCGAACTCATCGTCTGAGAAGAAGATGCTTTCCCAGCACGGAGGCGACTAGAAAATGACCTCCTAGACGTCGGATACCGATGTCCCTTTGAACGAACCGGCATCCTAGTCCTCTCACCAGAAGAAGCTGAAGGGTTCTTCCAAGCAAGCTCTTTGATCAAAAGTTCTGCTCAAGAGCCTTCTTGATGAATTCACCAAGTGAGTTACAATTATGATTGAACAATTGCATCCTCAACTGCGGGTTTAGCCTCTTGCTAAAATACTTGATCTTATCCACTTCAGTACGGATAACAGATGAACCAAACTGAAGAAGTCCTTGAAACTTCTCAGCAATGACAATAACACCCTCGTCCTCGACTAATTGGGGTTCAAAACCTCTGACAGCTTGGCTTCACGAAGTGGAGCCGGATAATACCTCTCTAACATGAGGGTCTTGAACTCGCTCCAGACATAATCACGATCGGTGGGTTTCACAGAAATCCACGAAGAATATGCGCCCTTACTCAAGTAGTAAGCCGCTACTGCCACCTTACTCTCTTCCGGACACCAAACCATGTCGAAGAGTTTATCAAAATGTTCAAGCCAATGAACAATGTCAGCTGGTTCCGACAAACCCTAAAAAATAGGTGGCCTCTGATGAGAGATATCACCAACAATCTGACTCACTCCCCACTCTGTCCATGAAACGGCACCTGGAATCCCAGCTGCGGTGCACCACGAACTGTCGAGGCCTCCACGGTCTCCACTATCTGCGTCATTTGAGTCATCTGGGCCATCATGCCCCTCATAAGCAAGAAACAGTCGATGTGTCCACTCTCAGTCTGATCGACGTCTCGAGTATGACGTCACGAAGGAGAATCGGTCGCATAGGTAGCACTACCGGCCGAACTCTGATCCATCTCGGTATCCGCACAGGCATAAACATGAGGTTCTGAGTTTCGGCCTGCTCTGTAACCTCTACCCCTCTGCCACGTCCTCGGATTCCTCTTTCCATACTGAAACAATAGCGTTCGATCATGATCATAACTCAAATATACCTCAACGGCCAATCCAGAGTGCTAAGTCAATAGCCAAACACGAGTATACATACTCAACAGATAAATAATCACATCAATCATGCTAATCATAGCCAACACAGAGCCCACACGCTCCAAAACAAATATTCATGAATCAATCGCAACACTAATGTTACATACGGGTTTCAACAAAACAGGTATAATCAATGACATAATGAATGTCTGAACATAAAGAGAATCGAGTCCTTACACAGGTCATATGAAGCTTAGAGGTCTTGCGATACTAGTCTTCACTAATGACGACTCGATGAAAGAATGACTCATACGGTCGCCCAACTATCACGACTCACAAACCCCGACTGTCCAGATTGTCATAACCTGACAGCCCCCACTACTACCACGTCGGTAGAGCCACATAACTCACATATGAGGGTATTTCACAACCCATTTCTCTGATACCATCTTACATGCGCCCCAAATCCCATTGGGTTATTACGATGCCATAGACCCCACACCAGGACATCCACCAGGCGAACAGGACTAAAATACAACAAACTGACCAAAAGGGAGAATCACAGTCCCTACTATGATATCCAACATAATATTCTGATATGGATTTTCAACGACAAAAGTGGGCCTACATGGCCAAAATAAAAATACAAGAACATCCACGAGCCTTGCTCGGATAATACAAAATGACAACCACTGAAAAACTGGAGTACTACAAATTGTCTAACTGACATGAACACCGAAACATCTCGGACTAGTATCGCTCGAATGCCTCGTCGCCCTCGTCATGCCCCTGTGTCTCAACTCTCTCCTCGCAAGCACCTAAAACATGTAAACATGTTCCGCCTCCACGGGGTCAGTCATCCAGATAATGAATATCTAATGCATGTATAACATGATATGCATCCAAAGGTATAATAAAATGGTACAACAATAGTATTACGAGATGCTCACAACCAAAGTAAGAATCGAGCATTCGTGAAACACTATGCTCATGGCATACGATCGGTACCTGCTCAACAGTTTAGAATACAAGTGCCCAACGGCGAATCATCAATATAGAACACAACAATACATTACCCGAATGTAAACCAAGCCAACGCTAAAATAGATACGAATCATAATGCCCGAAGGCTCCAACGGAAATACCAAAACATCACAATGGCCCGAAAGCCCCTCAGCCGAAGCTGCCAAAATATCACAATGGTCTGAAAACCACTCAGCCGAAGCTGTCAATCATCATAATGGCCTGAAAGCCGAATAGCCCGAAGTTGTATATCATCACAATACGGATCTCAAAGAAACAAAGCCGACTGTCGAACATACCCCTCGGCATATGAACAACCAGTCGCAAATCATCGGACATATCCAATACAACATGGACTATGAACGACCAAAACAATAAGGCTCAAGAGGAACATCACAGTACGCCCGATCCGGAAATGTGTCAGTGCACATGTCTACCCCGTATACGGAATCCAGGATATACGTGGGACAGTGTACCTAATTATCCTCACGAACTACGTCTCGTGTGCACAGTCCAATACGGATACATCCATGCATGACTATATATGTGCCTGGCTAAAAATCCTACACAATAACCAATCGGAACGCATATATGATTCTGGATATGTCACGATACAACATGACAACGAAACTCAAAGGATAACACATCCAATAAGGATCAAAAGACTTACCAAAGTGAATAATGACACACGGATAATGAAAGATCGACACGACTAAAAAGACCCAAAACAACCATCCTGGGATCACAATCCCTTAGGACCGATTAACACGATCAACATTCACAACATAACAATCTTGGAATCCTCAACCCTCAACGATCACAAAATTACCGAGTTTACAAAAATGATAGTGTGCTGCCTTGAGTCGGCCAACACGACAACAATAACTCACGGATGGGCACCATCCTCGGCGGTCCCAATTCAAATACCTCGACTGCCTTAGAATGGCCAATCGATAACAACGGCACAACGGATGAGAACTATCCTCGATAATCCCATTTCAATACCTCGAATACCTTAGAATGGCCAATCGATAACAACGACACAACGGGTGGGAACTATCCTCGATAATCCCAATTCAATACCTCGATTGCCTTAGAATGGCCAATCGATAACAACGACACAACGGATGGGAACTATCCTCGATAATCCCAATTCAATACCTCGATTGCATTAGAATGGTCAATAGATAACAAAAATACCACGAATGTCTCAGCACCTTTAATCTGTTACCGATAACGAAGATGATAATCGAATATGTCAATGCCTTCAATCGGCCAATACAACAACAATAACGAAGCACCAATATCAATAACAATAATCACAACTATGTCTTAAATCGACATCAATATCAACAACAATAATCAATACATCGATACCACAAACCAGCTATCGACAACAATATTACCAACAAGTATCGCAATGCCTTGAACCGGCCATTTACGAACAACAATAACATTTGGCATAATTTTCCGAAGGGTGTCGTATCAAACAATCCCCTGATATCAACAAAATCATAAAGAGACCAAGTCTCGAAATGATACACACATTCATACACATACATGATAACATTAACTGTTGGAATATTTATTCCACACATTATTTAATTTATGTTTTGATGATTAAAGTTGCTAAACAACAAAACAACATCGAGGCGAAGCAAAACAACGAAGCAGACGAAGACGCAAAAAGTTGAAATCTGGACTGCATTAGTGCACGCTAAGGCATATTCGTTAGCGCACGCTAACGCGGAGTAAGCTGCATTCCAGCCAAGTTTCGAAGTAAGCTGCAGTGATGTAAACTGTTGAGATAGCGCACACTACACATCATTATTAACGCACGCTATCGAAGTCCTGTTACCGTTGTGAAGGAATTCAAACACAGCATAACGTATGCAATGAAGTCAGCATTAGCGCACGCTACAAAAGTATGATTAGCGCACGCTAAGTTGTTTGAATCAAGTCAATCCGAACGTTGGGAAAAGCAGGTCAAAGTCAGCATATCAAACGGATACTTTGACAAGTCATGCAACGGATATATTGGATTAGCGCACGCTACAAAGGAAGTGATAGCGCACGCTAACTGTCAAGGGCAGTAGCTACTGGACTGAAACATAAAGTGATTAACGCACGCTACATGAAAGCCTTTACGTACGCTAGAGAAAAAATGTGCGATAGCGCATGCTAAGAGGGAAGGCCAGCGCACGCTAGCTAGTCAACTGGCAGCAACGGCTAGTAAGGAGGAAGAAGGCTATAAATACCAAGGAGTTGGTATTATTCTAAACAACAACATTGAGCAAAGCATACATACGTGTTATATCATTGTAAACATGATAGTTGTTGTTCTTGAGCTTAATTAAGAGTGATTGAGTGTTATACACAAGATCATACACGAGCGAGAAAAAGAAAAGATACGATTTGATTCGGTGTTATTAGGATCAAGGATCCGGCATTGTTAGAATCACAATCGCTATCTTAGTGAGGTTTATCTAGTACCGATAGAAAGCTAGAGTGGTTGATTCCTTATCCAATAGAAAAGGAAAAATGGTTTTACTCGGACCAATAGAAGACGAGCTTGTTACGGTAATCCCTCGACCGATAGAAAAGAGGCGTAGAGGTTTTGATCTTAAGACTAAGGAAAAAGATACATCGAGAGAGGACGTAGGCTTCGTTAATAGCCGAACCTCTATAAATCCTTGTGTGATTTATTTTCCACAAATTTATTTTCGCTTCCGCATAAAACGGCGCAAATATCCGATTTAGTACCCAACAATTGGTATCGGAGAGGTACTCTAATACGCGGCTTAACATCCGAGGAGAAGATCTAAAATGGCGTTTCAAATGGCTCCAGTCGAAGGCCTTGCTCTCAACCGACCACCATTTTTTGATGGCGCAAACTTCATGACTTGGAAGAAGAAGATGTCGATATTCATTCGCGCTTACGATATCGAATTATGGAAGGTAATATGCCTTGGTCCGAAAATTACGACAAATTTCAACGGTGCGCTCAAAACCTTCGAAGAATATGACGATTCCGATTGGAAAAACTACCACTACAATTGTAAGGCAACTCAACTTCTCTATTGTGCCTTAAATCCGGAAGAACACAACCGGATATCATCGTGTGATAGTGCCAAAGAAATCTGGAAAATGCTTGAGGTAACACACAAAGGTACGTCTCAAGTCAAGGAGACGAAGATAAACATGCTCCTTCACGATTATGAATTATTCCAAATGAAGGACGACGAATCCATCTCGATTATGCTCGACCGATTCTCGGTCATTACTAATGGATTAGCATGTTTCGGAAAACCACCTTCGAGTAGTGAGAAAGTAAAGAAAATTCTCCGATCACTACCTAGAGAATGGGACGGTACGGTTACGGCAATAATGGAATCCAAAGATTTAAATACTCTCGATTTTAGTGCTCTCGTTGGTTCTCTTATCAACTACGAGATTGTTCTAAAATCTCGAAATGCCAAACCGAAACCGAAGGAGAGGTCGATAGCCTTCAAGGCTAAAATGTCGAAGAAGAAAGAAGAAACCCCGGTGGACGAAAGTGACGAAGAAATGGCATATTATGCCAAAAATATTAATAAGTTCCAACACTTATTAAACCGGAGGAAGAAGGACATTCAAGCGGGCGAACCTAAGAAATTCGACAACACTTGTCGATTATGTGGCAAACCAGGCCACTTTGCTAAGAACTGTCGAGTAAAGCAAAAGGAGGTTCTAATCGCAACATGGAGCGTCGAAGATCCCGTTGAAGATTTTCTTGAACAAAATAATCTCGCGCTCATGGCGGAGTTCATTCGACGATAGCGACGTCGAAAGCCAAGTAAGTAACTCCTACGACGAACTCTTTGAAGCATTCGAATTATTACATACGGACTATCAAAATGCTTTAATTGAAATTAAATCCCTCAAGTCTAAATTTAAAACTTTGGAAATTGAAAATTCCAAAATACTTGAAAAAGGGAAATTTGTCGAAATTGATCATTCGAAATGCCTTGAAAATGAAAATATTTTAAAAAATGATCTTTTAAAAGTTCAAGATGAACTAAAAATTTTGACAAAGAAATTTTCGTGCGGCAACGATAAATTTGAACAAATGTTATGTGTTCAAAATATACTCTAAATAAAGAGGGGTTAGGATTCAAATCACATTCGAAAAACGAATCCGTCAATTTCAAAATACCCCGATGTGAAAAATGTTTGAAAATTGGGCATCATATTTCTAACTGTAAAAGCCCACGCCGGACGATAAAAATTAAAAAGATTTGGGTTCCTAAAGGAACAAACGTTTCAAACATCGTCTATGTCTCAAAAGAAAAACCAACTATCGGTTGGATCCCCAAAAATAAATTTTAACAATTGATATTTTAAAAATGGGGAGATAATACTTTCAGGGAGAGTATTTTTGCTTATTAATGCATATTCATTGGTATCATGCATATTTATATTTCCTTTGGTATTCTTTATATTTCTTTTTACTTTTTGATGAAGACAAAAAGGGGGAGAAAGATATGAATTGAGATAAAAATGAGAAAAATCGAAGGAGTCGAAAAGAAAAAGAAAACATACAAAAACGGGGAGTTAAAACGAAGGAAGGAGTTGAAAAATTGAAAAATGAAGAAGTCGAAAAAGAAAAGGATTGGAGAAACTAACGAAACGATCAAAGCCGAAAACTTTGATACGTAGAAATATACATATATTATTTTTACAGATTATCCAATTCAAGGGTTGTTTTGTAATCATCAAAAAGGGGGAGATTGTTGGAATATTTATTCCACACATTATTTAATTTATGTTTTGATGATTAAAGTTGCTAAACAACAAAACAACATCGAGGCGAAGCAAAACAACGAAGCAGACGAAGACGCAAAAAGTTGCAATCTGGACTGCATTAGTGCACGCTAAGGCATATTCGTTAGCGCACGCTAACGCGGAGTAAGCTGCATTCCAGCCAAGTTTCGAAGTAAGCTGCAGTGATGTAAACTGTTGAGATAGCGCACGCTACACATCATTATTAACGCACGCTATCGAAGTCCTGTTACCGTTGTGAAGGAATTCAAACACAGCATAACGTATGCAATGAAGTCAGCATTAGCGCACGCTACAAAAGTATGATTAGCGCACGCTAAGTTGTATGAATCAAGTCAATCCGAACGTTGGGAAAAGCAGGTCAAAGTCAGCATATCAAACGGATACTTTGACAAGTCATGCAACGGATATATTGGATTAGCGCACGCTACAAAGGAAGTGATAACGCACGCTAATCAAGAGCGTAGCTACCGGATCAAACATAAAGTGATTAACGCACGCTACATGAAAGCCTTTACGTACGCTAGAGCAAAAATGTGCGATAGCACACGCTAAGAAGGAAGGCTAGCGCACGCTAGCTAGTCAACTGGGAGCAACGGCTAGTAAGGAGGAAGAAGGATATAAATACCAAGGAGTTGGTATTATTCTAAACAACAACATTGAGCAAAGCATACATACGTGTTATATCATTGTAAACATTATAGTTGTTGTTCTTGAGCTTAATTAAGAGTGATTGTGTGTTATACACAAGATCATACACGAGCGAGAAAAAGAAAAGATACGATTTGATTCGGTGTTATTAGGATCAAGGATCCGGAATTGTTAGAATCACAATCGCTATCTTAGTGAGGTTTATCTAGTACCGATAGAAAGCTAGAGTGGTTGATTCCTTATCCAATAGAAAAGAAAAAATGGTTTTACTCGGACCGATAGAAGACGAGCTTGTTACGGTAATCCCTCGACCGATAGAAGAGAGGCGTAGAGGTTTTGATCTTAAGCCTAAGGAAAAAGATACATCGAGAGAGGACGTAGGCTTCATTAATAGACGAACCTCTATAAATCCTTGTGTGATTTATTTTCCGCAAATTTATTTTCGCTTCCGCATAAAACGGCGCAAATATCCGATTTGGTACCCAACATTAACCTCATTAACTAGTACGAGTATAAAACTTGCCTCAAACCGAAGGCGAGAAAGTCCTTCCACGATCAACGTCCTCCTAGGAAATGACGAACGGCGTCCTCCGACAGTTACAAGCACTCGAACAACCTTGAATGAAATATAATTAATTCACTACACCAAAAATAGGATTTTATGATATTGAAACTCGTTGGATTTGTGACTGTCAATCACAGTCACAATTTTATGACTGCTAAATATTTGTGACTTTTAATGACTGTCACAAGTGTTGTGACTGTAGTGAGCAGTCATAAACTTTTTCTCTTTCTCTTTTTCTTTTTTTATCCTCTCAAAAAAGTCGTTCTCTCTCTCACACACACTATTTCTATTCTCATCGTACCCTCTATCTCTCGTCTAACTTTTCCCCCTCTCTCTCATTCCCTAAAATAAACACACACACACACACCATGAATCCATGATATATTCCTTAAAATTGAATCGGCATACAAATATGCAGAGCCACCGCAGCGGAGAGGCGAGTGGCGCGGCTGATAGGGGCGTCTGATAGGATCTAATATGACCAGCAGGGTGAAGTGGCCTGAATATAGGGGGGTTGAAACCTCAAACCTTAGGGGTGGTTTTTGCAGCTATCCCTCTTTTTATGTTGTATTTAGGTAGTGACTATCTCTCAGGCAGTAGAATCGTTGAATTTCTATTGTGTAGGCAAATGCATTAAAATCGGCTATAGAAGCTAAAGAAGTTTCCGTGAATGTCTATGTGGCGATGCGGTATTGGCACCCGTTCCGAGGAAGCGATTCATGTTCATCGTGCAAGTTATAAGAATAAAATGGTTTTTGGAATTATTAGATGCTAATTGTGTTTTTTTACTTTGATTAAAATGTATCTTTTTAGATTATAAGAGATAAAATTACAAGGCTAGTGGTGTTGCCTCTCTATCCTCAATATTCTATTTCAGAACTGGTCAAGTGTTCGTGTCCTTCGAGACATGTTTAGGTAATATCTTGTTGGTAGATTTATTTACTTCTCTATTTATAAGTACATTAGCAAGTCCTAATGATAGCATCATTTTACATTCAAGTTAAATAAAATGGTTTTTGGTGTTAGGAATGATACACATTTGTCGAAGTGCCCGTTGCTATTATACAATCACGGTATCAACGGAAGGTTATATTAAGTCTATGGTGACTTAATCGGGAAGGAGTTGCGAATTTCCCAACCCAGAAGAGGTAGATAATATATATAACTTGAAAGACAACTTGAGTTCTTTTGTAATTAGGCCAAACCTCTGGGTAAAGTTTTGTACTATTTTATAATGTCGAATGAAAATGAATTGTTATTTTAGAATTATTATTGTGATTCTAAACGTGTAGGAGAATCAGCGATTTGAGCGGGAATGAGTCAACTTTCCCTCCTCTTAGTAATATCAAAGCTCAAGACATTGTGAGTGTGATTATTGTAAATTTGCTGTCGGAAGATGAGTCAATCTTGTTGTGTAGCTGAAATATTAGCATCTTATTGTGCGGGATATTGAGGAGTTGCAATATTGTTGGTCGATTGCCGAGTTATATTGGAGAAATGACCGGTTTGAAAGTCTAGTTAGTAAAATCTTTTCTATTCTGCTTATTTTTGTATTATATTATGGCATGTGATGAACTTTTGTAATTGTTTACTGTCGATTGTATTCTTCAGTGATGTTATTTTCTTTCGCTCACATTTGTTATCATTATTTTTTGGTTTATGTAGAGACCTGAGTCTCAATAAATTAAGAGGACCCATTCCTGACGGCTTTATTGGTTTCAAACACAGATTACATGTAAGATTTACATTTGGCAAGCTTTAGTGGCTGCTTTTCATCGGACTAGACATGATTCTAAATTGATCAAATAACTTAATCTAGCAACAAACAAAAACACAACTTCTCTTCGCTTCAACAGATGACATAGTTCGTTTCTCATACGTGAATGATACCTCTGACGTTAAAGTTTTAACTATTTTATTTCATAATGTTCAAATATTAAAAGTAATTTAAAATACTGTTTGTCTCATAGATACATGATAAGATTTATTCACATCAAATTTGTGCCCCTTTCCCAACATAATAGGAAAGGTTACGTTTTTTTTTCTTTTCTTTTTATGTCGATATTTAAATGGGACAAAGTTCTTGCCGATCTCTAACTGTGATTTTTTTTTTAAAGTTAGTGTTCTTGGAGCAGTAAATTTTTTGAATGATGTGACGGTATCACTATAATCATGATAATATTTTTTTTGGTGTTGTATTGTAGACGATGATATTCTTTAGCGCGCATGGAGTTCCTCTATTTTGAGGATGCAGGTGATCCGTATAGAGATCAGATGGAATATTGTATTTTATTAATAATGCAAGAACTTAAATATAGAGGAATAATGAATGATACCTTCGCTTACCAGGTTCGTTGCTATAGTAAACTGTCTTTTTTTATGATTTATAAATTTCTAATGCATAGTCTATGACAAGTTATATATGAAGTGCAAACTATTTCTATGGGCGGACGCGATGACTTAACAATTGATTGGTTCGACTTTCTTGGTATTTGGTTTTAATTGTTTAGTCTGGTGTGTATACCAGAGTCGCGTGGGACCCGTTAAATGGTTAAAGCCATGTACTGATGAAGTTCTTGTTCAGCTCGTCCAGCAAGGTGTAAAGTCTCTCCTGGCAGTTCCCGTAAGGTATATGCATCTCTAATGAACTTTACTGCATATTCTATTTGCCTCTAGATTCCAGGAACTATTGCTGTTGTGTTTATATTGCTCCAGAAAAATTATATTTTCCTTTATAGAGTGTCCTTAAAAGGTCATTATGGTTGAATTATTATTTTTTAGAAAAGAAAAACAATAATGCAGGCACACTATGTTTCACGACTTTCCCTTTTCGTTTGTCTACATTGGAAAAAACTACATACACGTTGTACTTATTAAGTAAATACTAACCTCGGTGATGGGTGGGGGTTGGGGTGGAAGTGGGTTGTCCTTATTAACATAAATATATAAGATATATTAACAAATGCATAAAAAATTATACTTCCTCCGTCTCTAAATAGACGTCACAGAGAGAAAATTAATGTAGTTTGACATATAATATCTTTAATTTATACTATTAGTAAAAATTACCAAAAAAGAATTTTATTTTATAAATATACATTGAAACAAATCAAGCATCTTACAAACTTGACACTTGTTTTTATGTTAGTAGAAAAAAGCATGATTAGAAGTTGGTATATGAATAGTATGAAATAGTGAGCCTCTGAAAGCTAACTGAGACGACGAAGATTTAGATGATGTTAAGGAATCTTGGGAAGATGATGATGATGAGCCTGCTACGGTATGTAACATTTTTTAACCTTGTAAACTTAATTTGAAGATTTCAAGTAATAGATGAAATTAGCTCAGTTTAGAATCTTGTGTGTTGCTACTTTTTGGCATATCTTGATCTGTATGGGTGATTTCTTTGTTGTTGCGGTAGCTTTTGCTTCACATTTTAAAATTAATCTATCTGCTTCTACCGTTCTTGTCTTTTTCCAGTCCACCATTTTGACAGTTTAATCAACTATCGAGGGCAATTGGAGATCCCGGTTGATGCGTGTTGATCTAAGCGAGGTTCGAGCGACGAAGTGCTGTCGCGATGATTAGGATTTGCACAATATTTGTCACTATAGAGTTGCAGAGACTGTTTGGTGAATAAGTTGTATAAGTGCTTTACTTGTGTGTAAAAGTCTAAGTAGAAGCGGAGTAAGATATCTAAAGCACTTCTCTCATAGAGAGGTTTGCCCCCTATTTTATTCCCAATTGGTTGGTTTGGATTTTTTTTACGTGCTAATTTTGAGCATTACATTGTGATTTTTATATGTTTTATAAAAATTAATTGGAGTGTTGTGTGAATACTTTGAGAAATATGTTTGGATTGTATTATGAATTCATTATGAAAAATAATTATATTGCATTCAAGGAAAAATGGCGTTTTACATTTTTTTTGTATTTTTTTCAACATTTGTGACTTCTAAAAACAGTCACAAGACAATCATGAAAAATGATATTTGTGACTGTCCATGGAAGTCACGAAAGTTGAAATTAAGTATGCTAATGTCACAAAAGATGAAATTTGTATTTATTAATGATAGTCATAAATGATATTTGTAATGACCATATAAAGTGGACTTGTAAAGTCATATAAATGAGGTTTTGTCCTGTTTTGTATTTTTTGGTAGTCACAAAAAAATTTATGACTGGTGATTTTATGACAGTCATTTGTGACTGTTTTTGCCATTTGTGACAGTTTTTGACTGTCACAAAATCGTGATTCTGGTGTAGTTACATAAACTCAATAGAAACCAACACCAAAGACGATCCCGATTCAATCCCGAATCGATTAAACTCCACAAACGAATATCATAGTCCCCAACTATGAATTCCAACATCTTCCAACACCTAAATAATCGATATGATCAAATATTCTTAACACTTGTGAAAATAATTCAACAAGAATCACTTAAGAACAACATCAAATTGATCCTCCTACGATGATAATGTAACACCCCCAAGACCATCAGGGCATACAACGCCGTGGACCCCACACATTGGAATCCACCAGGCTAACGTACCAATATGACATTCGACAAAGACAAACATCATTAACACATAGACAATTTCTCAATCCACGACATTCAAAACAAAAGACCGAAATTAACAATACAATTCGACATTAAATCCACTCCCAAAACGGGTACACAATATTAATAAATTTAAGAAAGAAGTACTCGAGTACTTAAGCAAATGACATAATAAATAAACTCCAGAAACAAAACACCAATGGACAACCACTGAATAGAATCACGCTTGCCCATTATCCTCGTACGGCTCCATGCTCGTTTGCTTCCATGACCTGTACCTGAAATACAAAAGTATTTCCCCCATTTAAGTGGTTAGCGACAATTGCTAGTGCAAGTACAATCCATTTGAACTACCATTCTAATCAGATAAAAATATGCGACAAAAGTCATTTTAGAAATCATTTATATTCCTGAATAGTCACGGTGCATAAGCACAAAATACATTTCTCCAACAAAACAATTCAAAGTTAATCGTTGGTACGAGACTCACGGCCACCGTACCCCACAGAGCCCCGTCGGACATCCCTAGGTGGTTAACCCTAGTTTGTGATACGCGCACACACACGGCAATACGTATCCCTAGAGGCCCCGTCGGACCGTCCCTAGGTGAACATACACATATCCATCCACAACAACCATGAAAAGCCATAATTCAAATACTAGAACATGTAAACAAATGTAAAGTACTTGCCTTTGAGACATCCTTGCTGAAACGGGAAAGAACAACGACTATGAATGATCCGGAGGGAAAACGGTCGTTCCTAAATGAAGGATTAACATAACTCAGTCCTATACGATAACAATAATCCAATGGAATACGCCAATAACCCCGATTTCAAGCTATGACAATATAGGTTCAATCGATACGGGTGAGGGTTTAGGCAAAATCTCTCTGAATCGACAATTCACGGATTAAACTCGACGAAATTGGATTGGGAATCACCCAATAACAACAATCGGTAAGGAATAATACAACATACTTGAACAATTCAAGATTAATCAAGCAAAACCCGAAAACCCCCCAAAATTGACGAGTTAGGGTTCTAGACGAAAATACCTTGAATTCGGACGGAGAAAGATGATTACGTTGATGATGATATGATAGCACGACTCTACGGTGATGGAAAATGAAGAAGACCCGGATCAAGAATGGTGGGAATCACCCTCTAATGTCGCCCGATGAAGAAAACGAAAGAAAGATGTGAAAATGAGGTTTCTGACCTCTGCCCGCTGTTTTAAAACAGTGGGCTATTACGGCCGTAACAGGGGATGCCTTACGGCCGTAACAAGGCAACATTACGGCCGTAATGAATGGGGTGTTATGGCGTAACACCCTACTGGACAGCAGTCTAAGAAACTGCTGTCCGAACTGTCCCGGACGACCCCAAAACTCGGACCTGCTATCGAACCAAAAATATAGTTACAAAGTATTCTCGATGAAGAATCTAAGCGTTAAAAGGAAACACAATTCCGATTCCCCAAAGTTTTGGAATTCGACGACGAAAGTAAATTTCCCTTAAGTTTAAGGAAATTACAAAACGGCCCAAACGCTCGAAAATCACAATACGACGTCAGATTGACAAACCGAAACTCACAACACGAACAAATCAACTATACGAACTTATAAACAAAGAAACAACGAAAACGAATGAGTTTTACGAGAATCGAACATACATACGGCAAACATAACATCAAATGGAATTACGTAAACACAACTCGAAACTCGTCAAATGGAAAAACTCCAAGAATAAAGTAAATTCAAAATGTCGCATTTACAAGCGAGTCGATAAAAATAAACATACACCAAAAATGGAAACTGCTAAAAATGGAAAGGTACGGATATTACATTCTCCCCCTCTAAAAAGAAGTTTCGTCCTGAAACTTAAGAATCAAAAAGCTCGGGGTGCCTCGAACGACACGTTGCTTCTTCTACTTCATGCCTCGACCATTGCACTTTAACCAAAGGGATGGTTTTGTGCCTTAATTGTTTGTCTCGACGCTCCAAAATTTTAATGGGCCTCTCCTCGAACGTGACGTCCTTCTCGATCTGCACGTCCCCGAAATCGATAACATGGGACGGGTCCGGAACATACTTCCTCAGCTGAGAGACGTGAAATACACTATGCACATGACTCAACGACGGAGGCAAAGCCAAACGGTATGCCAATTCATCGACTCTCTCCAGTATCTCGAAAGGTCCAATATACCTCGGGCCAAGCTTCCCCTTTTTCCCAAAACGGAAAACTCCCTTCGACGGAGACACTCTCAACAGAACATGATTTCCCACCTCAAACTCCAAAGGTCGACGCCTAACATCCGCATAAGACTTTTGTCGAGTCTGAGTTGCCAACATTCTCTTTCTAATCAATTCAACTTTCTCCCTCGTCTCTAACACAAGATCTGGCTCGGTGCCAACTAGATCAGATGGCTCATCCCAACATATCGGTGATCGGCAACATCGGCCATAAAGTGCCTCATACGGTGCCATCTTAATCGACGCATGCCAGCTATTATTATAAGTAAACTCGATCAAAGCCAGATGCTCCTCCCAGTCACTACTCCAGTCTAACGCACACGTGCGTAACATATCCTCGAATGTCTGAATGGTACGCTCGGACTGCCCATCGATCTGAGGATGGAAAGATGTACTCAAACGCAACCGTGTCCCCAATGCCTTATGTACCGCCTGCCAGAAATACGATACAAACCGGCCATGTCTATCCAAAATAATAGTCTTTGGCGTACCATAAAGTCTCACTATCTGCGCGATAAAAATACGAGCCAATTTTTCTGGACCCCAAGTTTCCTTGATACCCAGGAAATGTGCCGACTTAATCAGTCGGTCCACGATCACCCACGCCATATTCATTCTGGTCTTTGTCCTCGGCAAATTCGTGACAAAATCCATCGAGATATCTTCCCATTTCCATTCCGGGACGGGGAGTGGTTTGAACAATCCGGCTGGACGCTGATGCTCAATTTTGACTTGCTGACAAGTCGAACACTTAGCCACAAACTGAACTACCTCAATCCTCATGTCATTCCACCAGAAATTCTTCCTCAAATCTTTATACATTTTACTCGAGCCCGGATGGACTGAGTAAGGTGACGCGTGAGCCTCTCGCATAATACTCTACCTCAATTCCAAGTCGTTCGGAAAACAAAGCCGACCTCGGAATCTCAACACACGGTCTTCATGTACCACGAATCCCGGGGCTTTCCCCTTCCCCACATTCTCTCGAAGCTGAATAAACATCGGATCTTTCAACTATCCCGATTTAATATCGTCGACTAGAGACGATGAGATCTCAAGAGTACGCAACTGCCCAGAACTCCCTGGTAGTACAATCTCAACGCTCAACCTCATTAACTCTCGCTGAAGTCCCGACTGAGCCGTAAGTAAATCAAGCACCCAAAGCGATACCGATTTCCTACTCAAGGCATCTACCACCACATTTGCCTTGCCCGGATGATAAAGGATCTCGAGGTCGCAATCCTTAATCAACTCCAACCATCTCCTCCGTCTCATATTTAGCTCTTAGTAAAAATGTACTTCAGACTCTTGTGATTGGTGAAAATCTGGCACGACGAGCCATACAAGTAATGACGCCAGATCTTCAATGCGAACACAACTGCGGCCAACTCAAGATCGTGGGTAGGGTAGTTCAACTCGTATGGTTTCAACTGACGGAAGCATAGGCAATCGTCCTCCCATGCTGCATGAGTACACATCCGAGCCCTTGGCCTGAAGCGTCACTAAAAACAGAGAAACCCTCATTACCACTCGGTAAAGCCAAAACTGGGGCGGTCGTCAACTGCTTCTTCAACTCCTCGAAACTCTTCTATCTCTCGTCGGTCCACACAAACTTCTCCGACTTTTGCAACAACTGAGTCAGCGGTCGAGCGAGTTTAGAGAACCCCTCGACAAATCTACGATAATACCCGGCCAAACCCAGAAAACTAAGGACCTCCTTCACATTTTTGGGCGGCGCCCAATCTAGCACTGCCTCTATCTTATGTGGGTCCACACGAACACCCTCGGCCGAGATCACGTGACCGAGGAACCTAACATCCCACAACCAAAACTCACACTTTGAGAACTTCGCAAAAAGATGATGAGTTCTCAAGATTCCCAACACGATATGCAAATGGCGTGCATGCTCCTCCTCACTCCTCGAGTAAATCAAGATATCATCAATAAAGAAAACTACACACTTATCGAGGTATTCGATAAAGACTTTGTTCATGAGCTGCATGAACACGGCTGGTGCGTTGGTTAGCTCAAAAGGCATAACCACAAACTCGGAATGACCATATCTCATCCGAAAAGCCGTCTTCGGAATGTCGGAATCCTTTACTCGCGGCTGATAATACCCCAATCTCAAATCAATATGTGAAAACACGGTTGACCCTTGCAATTGTTCAAACAAGTCATCAATCCTCGGGAGCGGATACTTTTTTTTGATAGTCACTTTGTTCAACTCTCGATAGTCGATACACAGACGAAGTGACCCATCTTTCTTCTTTACAAACAAGACCGGTGCACCCCAAGGCGAAGCGCTCGGTCGAATATACCCCATGTCTAGCAGCTCTCCCAACTGTTTCTTCAACTCAAGTATCTCGGTAGGCGCCATACGGTATGGCGTCTTAGAAATTGGTGTTGCACTCGGCTCTAAATCAACAGTAAACTCAACCTCTCGGTCTGGCGGCAAACCCAGTAACTCGTTTGGAAAGACGTCAAGATACTCACACACTACCGGAATAGACGAGAGCTCGACTCCCCCTTCTTCCGATCTCAAAGCATAACACCAATAACCAATGAAACCTCCTCAAAGAAGTCTCGTCGCTTTCATAGCACTGATCAGAAATCTCTGACTACTCCGTTTACGCCCCACAAAAGAGTGCTCGGTACCGTCAGGGGCTAACATCGAAATTGTTCTCGTTCTATAATTCATGATCGCCCCATGACGGTCCAGCCAATCCTTACCAAGAATCAGATCCTCGTCCTTAATATCTCTACATGTCAGTTAGAAGGCCAATCCCTCCCCGCGATACTCACAAGAAAATCTCTAATCTCATGATCCCCCACGATGCTATCCCCACTAGGCAGTTTAACAACAAATGGTTCACATGCAACTAGGCAATCAACATGCAGACGACGCACACAATCTAGAGATATGAAAGAATGTGTAGCACCAGAATCGAATAACACGGAAACAGGATGGTCAAGGATGTGAATGGTACCTGTAGCCACTGTCGCGTCAGGATCTCCAGCTCGTCTCATCTCATACACAAGGGGCGGAACAGACCTCGCACTAGAAGCTCCCCCTCTAGAAGGCTGCCCACGTCCTCGACCTCTGCCAAAACTCTGCTGGGGCTGAGAAACTGTCGGTGCCTGATTCACACTCGTTTCCCCCGCAGCTGGGGCTGACACCTGAGTAACTGGTGCCCGAACCGCATCTGTACAAAACTTAGCACGATGCCCTATCCGACCGCAAGAAAGACACTGAATCGGAGGCCTGTCACACTCACTCATCATGTGTCCAACACGACCGCAGTTAAATCAGGTAGGACCACGAACGGGAACAGTAGGAGCAGACTTAGAACCATTTCCTCGCCCAAATGATGGGGACTGACTCCCAAAGACTCGCGAACCAGACTGAGCCTTCTGATACCCGCCAGACTTGCCTCCCGAAAACTGGCCGGAGGTCTTCTGTTTCATTCCCTTGGTTGCCGTCTTTGTCGCAGAAAACGATATCTCATAAGCCATTGCCTTGTCCTGACAGAGTCGTACACCTGAGACCAGACATGTAGTGACGAACCCTCGGCTTCATCCGCATGTCAAAGTGGTGGATCTTATCAAGTTCATCTCGGACTGGTTTCTCACATAGTGAAGTTGTTGGTTGTAGTCCTTGATCGCTGCGAAATAGGAACATCCTGGGGCTTAGCCTCAAAGAAGGCTCGGATCCTCCTCTCTTTCACTGGCCACGGACAAAATTCGTCCTCCATAAACTCTCGGAACTTGACACGTCTTTAGTGTAACTATCGCAAGTGCACGATATCGTATCATGTAGTAAGTGGACTTTTTGAGTCCGGCTTATCGATCCCACGAGGAAGTTAGGTTATATTGAATTATACACTATTTAACTATTTGTTATAGAGATTTATATGATTGAAACACACAATTTAAGAGTTTTGTTTGACAATTGCAATGAAAATGCAATAATAGTTCTAAAATTCAAGGAAATATGAGTTTGCACTAATAATATATTAATAGAAGATAAAATGAAATAGTTGGGATTACAAAATTAGTTCATCATTAGTTATAGAATATGTGTAGGAGATCATAAGATGAATTTACTTATTATGTCGTGTAGATTCGATTTTCCTTAAAAAGACGGTTTCGCTTTTGAACTATAAAACGCCCCTTATATATTGAATCAATCCACTATATTTCTATGTTGATTGGCTTCAATACATAACATTAGGTTTAATGAAAATAACTCAAAGAATCATCCAAGGCCTAGAGGTATATTTTTATCCCCTAGAACAACTTAGAGTGAAGATCATTTGATCTAATTCATAATAGATCTTTATACAAACTTAAATAACATGACTAACCTTGTTTATAATCCCAACTAAGGTAACTTAGCCCATGAAGGGTTTAATAAACATAATACAAGCTTGAGTGGTCATTATTAGTTGAAAAAGAGAAAGAATTGATCCGAACTCCCTTAGTAGATAAAGGATAAAGAAGCAATAAACTCCCTGAACAACATATGCTATGCCACTATTACACAAATCACCCAAGAACACAAGTGTGTTCTTCACACAAAAAGAAAATATTACAAAACGTGGAAAAATATAAGATGAATGATGAATAATGATGGATCCTAGGGGTCTATTTATACACCGAAAGTCATCTAATAGCTCCAAAACTCCAGCATTATTATAATAGATCGGATCAGTGCCAGCCATCCCCTCAATAATAGACCAAAAGTATAAAAAATCAGACAATGATCATTAATCTGTCAAGAGTTATGGTCATAACCTGCAGATGTTACTGACGTAACATTTCTTCGGATTTTTGTATACTGGTTGCTTTGTGTGTTACATTTTCAGTCCATAATTTCTTAGACTTTGCGTTTTTGCCCCAAATCTTCTTCGAATGATAACTTTTGATATATAACTCTGATTTTAAATCCAGAAAGACTGCCGAACTCGTATCGGAAAGCCCTACAACAAGAATACATAAAAACTCAATAAAGAGAATATTTTATAAACATGTTATTTCTTGAGTAAATCAGTAATTCAATCCGATTAAGACTAAATTTACATCTTCATCTGATAAATAATAAAATTATTAAAAGCTAATTAATTCAAAGCAAAAATGAGTAGACTAGCTCAATTATGGGTGAAATATATCGATACAAACCATGAAAAGTGTATAAAACTGACACGTATCACACCCCCAAATTTGAATTCTTGCTAGTCCCGAGCAAGACTCTTTATTAATTACACTCCAAAAATAAAAATAAAAATAAAACAAAAAAATAATACACACATAAATTAAAAAGAGAAAAGGAGATCAAAATGCCATTAATACACAACAACCAACTTTATACAGTAGATATAATGAATCAAGATTCAAAATAAATCTACTAATGATTTTGAAGTTAAAACACGGTTTTATTTTGTAATTCCAAAATGCAAGGTTTCCCCCCAAAAGGATGATTATTTCTTTCCCACTCGTGATGCACACGACTCCCTTTAATGGTTGCTCTCGATCACTCGTTTATTTTTCGACTCAATATGAAGAAGAATTTCATTGGCGTCATCAAATATTATGATTGTTCACGAAATTGAGTGTATTGAAATTCAGCCGCTAATTAATTCAAATCTGCTCATAAACTACATCCCTTTTAGTGATAGCTTTCAGAACGTTATTTGCTAACGTGTAGCTCTTTTCACCAACACAATTTCTATAGTCTACTCATTTTTTTAGGTGATAGCTTTCACACCGTTATTTGCTAACGTGTAGCTCTTTTCACCAACACAATATCCATTTTTTTAGGTGATAGCTTTCACACCGTTATTTGCTAACGTGTAGCTCTTTTCACCAACACAATTTACATTTCGTGTGAGACGGCAGCTACGCACCAACAATGGTTAGTCCTTTATTTTTTGCAAAATTTTAGGACCCCAAAAATTAGGCAGCTGTTGCTGCTCAACACCTCTCCCTTATTTCCAACTAGATTCCTTTCACCAATGACTTTTTTTTAGGGAATAGAATTATTGCAGAAAATCATTTATTAGTTAAGCATGAAAAAATCTAAAACTCCACAAATTAAGTAAATTTCAGTTCTATTTTTCAGCAACCGACTAATTCTTCTTTTCTCAAGGTAACGAATGACTCGATTTTAAATGATAACTACAAGACTTGGAAAGAGAGATTAAGGATCAAAAAATTTTGGAATATACAATTTTTTTACCGGTTAAAACAATTTTAGAAGCTTGTATATAGCTAACTTATTGGTGTTATGGCCAGATCTAGAAATTTCCAAAATCAAAATAATATATATATATATATATATATATATATATAATAAAATTTAAGACGAATAACCAAAATAATCAAAACACACCAAAATACCAACACACCAAAATAATTAAAATATACCACCGCCAAACTTTAAAATAAAACTGTCCTCAGTTTTTAGAAATGAAAAACAAGTGAGAAAACAGAAAACTCCCTGAAATGAAAGTTGATGCTTGAGCTAACGCCTTTTAGAATCTGCAAGAGAATAAATATACGAGGCAAACAACAAAAGAAAATAAATTATACTCGGAAGTATAACCCAATTTTTAAGATGCGCTTCAAGAAAGTCCGAAGAGTCGCCTTACACTGCCATCAATGCTTTTATAAAAAAAACAATAAAAATTACAGCAATAAAATAACAATACATAAATCGTGAATAGATGCGCATCAAGAGATCAAGAAGAAACTCCTTAAGCTGTCATCATTTAGCACGATTTTTACACACAACAGAAAGTAAAAATACAAGAGGTCCGACATGGGTTATCAAAGGGAGAGGAATGAATCCACTTTACATTTTCTCACGGTAAAATCTTCCATCCAGACAATTTTAGCTAGAGCTGGATCTGGCTGAGGAACAAATTCATTGAGTTTTTTGATTAGTTCTTCTGGTGTTGTTGCAACGACTATGATTCGTTTAGCACGCTCGGAAATAAAACCCTTTTTCAGCAGAGTAGTCGATGAAAGATAGTAAACCATCAAAGAAACCATTAACATTAAGCAGACCTATTGGTTTTTGATGAACATTTAGCTGGGCTCCGGTAACCACATGAAAAAGTTCCTCAAGGGTGCCAAAACCACCGGGAAGGGTGATAAAGGCACCAGAATTATTTATCATGTGAGTTATGCGATCTTGCATATTTATAGATCTAAACTCATCTCCAATAGTTGCCCCGGTAATTTTACTTTCAGCCAGAGGTTTTGGAATTATTCCCAACACTCATACTCCTTCCATATAGGCAGAAGCAGTAGCTCATCCCATTAATCCTAGACTTCCTCCTCCGTAAACTACATGAATGCATTTTTCTCCTAAGGTACGACCCAAGTTGTGGGCTGCTTTAGTAAAGCATGCCTCTTTTCCATAACTAGCTCCACCAAAAATGCAGAATGTGCTAAATTTTTTTGTGGAAGATGATGACTCCATTTTTGAAAAGAAATTTATTTGAGAGAAAAAGATAAAAGTACAAGTTTGAGGAATGAATAAAAGAAACAAACACAATGTTTATTTATAGAAGAAAAATGATGTAAAATTGTTTAACAAGTTTGTGATTGCGTTGATTGCGCTTCAACTACTCAATAGAATAATGAATGCATTTATTGCGTATCACCCCTTTTTTTATTCAGAAAATCTCACCATACGATAAAAATAAAAGATACTCACGTGTATGTACAGTAGTTGGGATTGTGGCTCACACCTTCCTCTGATTTTACATTCAGAAACGGCCTAAACGCCTTCTATGAGTCGGGGAGAAGCTTCCCATCCAATTTTCTTACAAATTGGCAAACATGGTCTTTTAACGTCAGATTCCCAAGAAGTTGTTCATATTGTGGTTTGAATTTATTCCACAAAAATCGAATCCCATAATGTACGAGTCCACTAGGATGCGTGTCAATAGAAATTTCGATATTATCTAAATTCTCTTTATTCAGACCATCCTTAATGAACTGAATTTTATCTTCTCTGTTTGTAGATGGAATTCCTAAAGATCGCATTTTAAATTATAGTTCCATCTAGCACATTTATAGCAAATGGCTATTATCTTTGCTCGTCGTTTCTTGGCATATGAACTTTTTCCAAGCCCTTGTAAAAATGTAGTAGGTATTTCTGTGAATTCACCTGCTATTCTCACTTTGGCTTCAATAATGAATCTTATGTCAAAAGGTATGCCTTTATTCATAAGCAACCTCATCCTTTCAAGTCTCATCTTATAGATTTTTAAAATGATATTTTTGCTCAGAAAGGGAAATCTTTTTTTAATTTTATTCAATGTTTCTTCCATGATAATAACAAAAAATAAAAATAAAATGAAAATAAATGGAGAAAATATCTACAAATATCAGTTGTGGGAAACTGAAGAATCCGACTTTAATAGTCATGGAGTACCGTTATCCGCCACTTGACCGGACAAACACAATTGATTACTAAGTTACAACGTCGAGAAAATGTATCCTATAACAATAGTTCACAATGTAAGATTTCAAATATAACACTTATACTGTAACACCCCCAATCCACTCAGGGATATTACACGCCGTAGACCCTCTCCTCGAGGATCTAACAGGCTGGTAACAACATTTAACATCTCGACAATGCCTTCAAGGCTAAAATGACTCAGTAGACCGATTTGGTCTTTCAATAATTACATACAACTCAATTACAATACATGCCCACGCAGGGGTCGAAGACAACACACTCCCGTACAACGGGGAAAATAAAGTACAACTGAACCAATACATAATGTACGGTTCCTCATGTGATTAGTATCGATCATCTTTCATCATCCTTCATGCCGACCCTGTGTTATACTCCAAAACCTAAATGCAAAAATAGACATCCACCCCCCGAATACTCGGGGGTTAGCAAAATCGAACGGTTGCGTAAAATTGAGTAATTCCAAGATTGGTGCTTCACACAACTTTGTTTTCAACTTTTCGAACGCCCCTTGGGCAGCCCCGGTCCATTTAAACGTACCCTTTTCAAGCATTCCGTTATCGGACTCGTAATAGTTCTAAAATCTCGAATAAATCTCTGATATAATGAAGCAAGTGGAATGACCTAACTTCCGTCACGGTCGTAGGAATCGGCCATGACTTAATTGCTTCGATCTTGGTTTGATCAACCGACACTCCGTCCTTCGAAATGACATAGCCAAGAAAGACTATACTTTCGACTAAGAACGAGAACTTCTCTATTTTTCCATAAAGCTTTCGGTCCATAAGAGTCTCGAAGACTTGCCTTAAGTGTGCAAAATGTTCTTGCAACAATCGACTATAACTCAAAATGTCATCCAAATACACAACTACAAATTTCCCCAAAAACGGTTTAAGTACCTCATTCATCAAGCGCATGAAAGTACTCGGTGCATTTGTAAGACTGAATAGCATAACGGTCCACTCGTACAATCCATTTTTTGTTTTGAAAGCCGTCTTCCATTCATCACCTTCTCGCATACGAATTTGATGATATCCACTTCATATATCAACTTTTGAAAAGACCATCGAACCATGTAGTTCATCCAACATATCATCAAGTCTCGAAATCGGGAATCGATACTTGATTGTTATGTTATTCACGGCCCTACTATCAATACACATCCGCCACGATCCATCCTTCTTTGGAACAAGTAAAATTGGAACCGCACAAGGACTTAAACTTTCTCGAACGTACCCGCGGTTCATTAGTTCTTCGATTTGTTTTTGTAGTTCCTTCGTATCCTTGGGATTACATCTATAGGTGGCCCTATTAAGGAGTGATGCACCTGGTATAAGATCGATCTGATGTTCAATCCCAAGAGTAGGCGGCAAACCCGACAGTAACTCTTCAGGAAAAACATCCCAAATTCATGTAATAAAGTATCTATCTCCCCTTCATTTTGCACAACCATGTCATCGTCCCATGTCTCCTTAAATATCAACAAGTACATGCACTCACCATCATCAATAGCGTGTTCTATCTCCCGCTCGCTAGTAAACAAAGTAAGTTTCATTTTTTCAACCCGATTAGAGCTCATAGAACGAATAGCTTGAGGTGACATCAGTTTAAGCACAATTTTTTTGCCCTTATCTCGTAACTCTTATTCATTACTTATTCCTCGATGTAAAACATTCCTAACAAACAACCATAGATGCCCCAAAAGTACATGATATGCATCCATCGGGAGTACATCACACAACACGTTATCATCATAGGAACCCATGGTTAGTCAGACCCTCACTTGTTTCGACACCTTTACTTTATTCCCATCATCGAGCCAATGTAAAGCGTATAGTCCCAGATGAGTCGTAGTGGTCATCCCGAGTTTAGTGACCATCTCACTCGAAACTACGTTGGTGCAACTTCCTCCATCGATGATCAGACTACACCACTTGTTCCCGACTTGACACTTCGTGTGAAATATTTGGTCTTGTTCCGAATCACTTGAAAAGGATTTGGCTTGTAAAGTATGAAGAACCAAAGCCGTATCATAATTTGGCGCCTCGTAAGCTTCACATTCTTCTTCTTCTTCGTCCTCCATGTTAAAATTAAACACATCACCTAGCCTTTCTCTTTCGTCTTCGACCAACAACTCGTCTCGGACTGCGAGGGCTCCTCTTAGCGTCACCACCCGTTTGTTCGGACAAGCATTTCGATAATGACCAAACCCTTGACATTTAAAACATCATACCTTAGCCAAACTCATCTCTTTCGGCACGTAGGGAGCCTTAGGAACCGTAATAGGGGTAGGAGTTGGCACAATGGTTTGGGTAGTCGAACTCGAACCGATACTTGGATTCCCAAATTTGGATGGAAACTCGGGTTTATAAAACTTCATCTTGTTTTGAGCTTCTAACTTCACGCATAGTCCACACAAAGTATCGAAATCTTCATATGGGTATAATTCCACCGTGTAAGCTATGCTTCGGTTCAAACCACGCAAGAAACGCGCCATCTTTTGTTCCTCATTCTCCTCTAATTCTCCCATTAAGGCCAAATTTTTGAACTCCTCAATGTATTCACCAACACTCAACGTTCCTTGCATGAGGTCAGCAATCTTCCGGTATAAGGATAACCGATGTGATGTTGGTACATACCTTTTACGAAGCTTTCTTTTTAATGAATCCCATGAATGGATCTTTTCTTTCCCCGTACGAGCTCTTTGTGTTTCCACTCCTTCGAACCAAAGAGAAGCGCCTTTTCCCAACTTGAGAATTGCATACTTGCAATGTTTCTCATCTTCAAGGTCATTAAACTCGAACATGCGATCAATTTTACGTTCCCATTCCAAGTAAACCTAAGGATTGGTACCTCCAACGAACTCCGAAAGTTCATTTACTTTAAACTCGTCTTCATGGTGTGCTGAATGCACGCCCTATCCTCCTCGTCTTTGTTGTAACCGTGGCTTCAGTAAGTTGCATAATGCTTCGCAGAGTTTCACCAAGAAATCGGCATCGGTGAAATCCATAATGTCAAAAGATCAAGAAACCAAATGTGGCTCCGATACCACTAATGATGCGAACTCAAGATCGGGTACACACATGTATCGCATGTAACACAAGGGGAGTTTCCTTTACGAACAAAGAACACGATCAATAATTCGAAGTATAGAACACAACGTAAGATTCGTCCGAAAGTAGAAATTCGGCCGAACCAAAACAAGAACAAGGTGTTTATCGAATTAGACCTATAACTCGATAAAGTGATTTCTTCTCAAGACCTATTGAGAATCGATCGGATGAAAACTCGAAAATGCGTCGAATAATAATCAAATTTTTGATAAGAAACTCGTCCAACACTTAAGCAATACAAAAGTATTTTATTGATGATTCATGATGCTCTTACAAACCAAAAATGGTTCTTAAATAACCATTAGAAGTCTTTAGCTTGTAAAAAAGAGAAGATTACAATCTTTTAAAAGGGGAGACAAAATGTAAAGCATGTTATAAAATCGAAATATTATAGAGAGAGAATAGAGAGAGAAATTAGAGAATGATTCTCAAGTATGATTTTCATTAATAACTGGAGTCTTATTTATAGGAAAACTTCCGATGGCACAATTGTAATTACATATTTATATCAGGGGCATAATAGTCATTCACACTATATAAAAACAAAGGGGTAATTGAAACGTTACTTTCGTGTTATATTATAACACTCCCCCTTGAATGAATATTTACATAAATATCTCCTGAACTAGTTTGAAGAAAACCCAATGGGAGAAAAACTTTCAAACTGTTTGTATTGGAGCTTGTGGCAATCATATCATGTTGCATCATAATGTTGGTAGGAAAGCTCTGTTGGATAAAAACTTCAGCAATCTGTAATCTCGTAAATTTGCTCCCCCATATCTCGATAGTTCTTGTATGAGTATTCTTGTGCCGTCTCAGTAAAACCTCGTGGGACAAAAACTGAGTGAACCTGTCATGTCTATCATTCGTTGTTGGAGTATCCACGTGTTGCCTCATTAAAACCTTGTCAAGAAAACCCAGTGGGAAAAACTTGATCGAAGGAAAAGGAGTACAACTACTCTTTCTATTTTGAAGCTTTGAGGAATAATCTTGATCTTTGTAGTGTTCCTCATTATGCCATGAATATGCCTCATTAAAACCTTATTAGGAAAAACCCAATGGGAAAAATCCTAATGAAGAAAAAAGAGTACATTATTCATACTAATACGCCATTCCAGTTGCCTCGTTAAAAACCTTGCTAGGAAAACCCATTGGGACAAAACCTCAGTCAAGGGAAAAAGAATGCAACGCGTATTTTATATAAATATGCCCCAGGCATTTCAATGATCCTCTAGGGATTAGTACGAGTATCATTTTCAGTGCAGTTTGTAATATCGGACTCATATTCATTGCAATATATTCCAAATTTCTTTTGGAGATTCCATATTTGTTGTGATTAGGCTGCCTCGTTAAAAACCTTGCTGGGAAAACCCAGTGGGATAAAACCTCATTCAAGGAAAAGAGTACAACATATAATTTTCGTTAACAACGTTTTATTTTGAGTGACTGCACGCACCGATAATATATTCAAAATCTCCTTACGAGTCACTTTCAGTAAGCCCATATATTTCATTTTATTATAAGGGCATATATTTCAATTTTGATGGATTTCAATATCCTCATTTTTACAAATCTGTTGGGATTCGGCGCCTAAAATCGAAGGCCGCAGCGGAAGCGGTAAAACGAAAATTAATTCGATCCGAATCCCTACGAGGATCGATCGAGCTACATATATACGAATATTGAATGAACAAAGAAGCTACGAGAAACACATACCCTCGAAGTCCGTTGATTAAATGGTAATCTTCTCTCGAGCTATTCCCCAAGCTTTAGGCGATCTCCTTGCAATTCAATCCGCTCCAAGCTCTTGAATGATCCAACGCCGAAAGCACCGCGTCTCTACTTGCCACGCGCCGGAGAAACGATCGGAACGACGATCACCTTGCTATCCTCCGAGGATGCGGCTATAACTAAGTGATGAAGCTTCCAATATGAGATCATCACACTCTAAGTGTATAACTCATAACTCTCAATTATACTCTTGAATTTTCTCTAAGAAAACCAAGAGGAAAGTGAAGAAGAAGAAGACTACTTTGAGAAGAACTTTTCTCTCTCTTTAACTCTCTTTAATTGATCCGTATGAATGCCTATTAAATGAGAGAATGAAGTCTACTTTTCTTATTCAAATTCCACTCACCTTAAAACAACTCATCAAAAGGAATCAACCCCACCATGTCATTATCACCCATTAATCAATGGGAACAAAAACAAAAGGGAATAAGGTGGAAAGTGGGGCGGCGGCTATGATGAAAAACAGATGAGTTCGGTTCGTTTCGGACTCCCGTGAGTCCAAACAGATAAACTCCGATTCCGTTCCGATGTATTGATATCGATTAATTAATCCAATTAATTTTATCATATCAAATACATTATGACATAATTAATTTCTCCAAGAAATAATTATATCCATGAATTAAATTTATCACCCAGTAATTTATTTAATTCATTAGGCCGTAAATTAATTTATCCAATAAATCAATTTAAACATCCAATGTCCCGAATTAGATATCCAATATCTAATATTCATAATGAGAGAATTAAGCTTGATTCATTCCGTCGTCAATCCTAATCCGCGACTCGGTAGGTCCGTCTCGATCAAGAATGGGAGGAACCAAAGAGTAGTAGCACCACCTAGCCAGCCTGGTGGCCTACACCGTACCCCAACTGAGAACGAATGATTGGGATCATTCAAGAAACATTCTGTCGTGAATACCAGTATACGTATAAACCCTTCTTTCAAATGTCCCGATCAAGTTATAGGGTCACGGTCAGTCAAACCCTATCTGTACTTGACGCTATGCATGCGTTAATGTAAATCGAGATCATCGAGCTGTCGTGTATCTAATACAACTAGCTCCAATGCTTTGGCCAAAGACTTATGATCTCATCTGCCAATAACCGCATAGGACATATAACCCGCTCACTAACGGGAGAAAGAATTCTATCTTGGTATTCAGTAGGACCTGCTACTTGCCCGTCAAGATGCACGTCGAGGTTGACCCCCGCCTTCCGGTTTATAGGGTCGAACTACTCTAATTAAAATATTGACGTCACAAGCACATCCCTAGTAAATCCTCAAGTCGAAGGTTCACGAATACCTATCACAACCTTTCGATTCCGTCATTGACTGTCCCGGAGTGAAATCCATGTGACGAATCGAGGGTGAGTCGGTTCGAGTATACTAATCCAATTAGCATACCTATAACGTGTGCTCCCACTAACCATTAGTGTTCGACAAGCACTCTCCATGTCAAAGAACACGTCATACAAGTCTTCACATAAACTTAACGCCTACCAAGTTTCATCGACTTGCGAACGATTAAGTATTTGAGCTATAACCTTTCCAGTGCCTACCCCCTTATCCAATAAGGAGTGGAACGTTTTGCTCTCAAATACACGGACTAGTTTCTATATGTTTATTTACGAGTTAGGAATGCCAGTAACTATCAGTAAATAAAGAAACATTCATTTGCCTTATATAAATGGTTTACATAATTACAAGTACAATGCCCTCACTCAACAACCTCTGAGTGGCATTCGAGGGCATACTCCTAACAATCTCCCACTTGCACTCAATGCCACACACTATGGTTTCTAATACCCATGTTCTCCAGATGACGCTCCAAGCTAGTCTGAGAAAATGGCTTGGTCAGTGGATCAGCGACGTAGTCGGCTGACTCTACTCTATGCAGCACAATGTATCTCTTTTTCGAACAAATTCTCTTACGAGATGATACTCCCTCTCAATGTGATTGGTACTGTTGTGAAAACTCGGCCCCTAGGCCCGTGGTGTCACGTGAAGTTTACCCAGTAACTTCTTAATCCAGAACCCTTCCTTAGAAGCCTCCGAGGCTGCTATATACTCATCCTAACAGGTGGAACCGGCGATCGCTATCATTGGCACTATGCCAAGATACTGCTCCTCCATTAAGAGTAAATAAATAGCCAGAAATAGACATTTAGTCGTCTTTCTGTCCTTGGAAGTCCGAATCAGTGAATCCCTCAACATTCAGTTCTCCATCGCCATATATAAGAACCATATCTCGAGCCCTTAACAAGTACTTGAGAACGTTCTTTACGGCAGTCCAATGTTCCCTTCTTGGGTTTGCCTGAAACCTACTTACTACGCTCCCAGCATGCGCAATGTCAGGTCTCGTACACAATATAGCATACATAAGGTTACCCACGGACGAAGCATATGGTATATTACTCATTTCCTTTCATTGTTCCTCACCTAGAGGACACATCTTCGAGGAGAGTTTTATCCCATGTCGCATCGGAAGGAACCCTCTTTTAGTATAATCCATCTTAAATTGTTTTAAGACTTTATCTATTTAGAGGGCTTGGGAAAAACTTATCATTCTCTTCGATCTATCCCAGTAGAGTCGAATCTCAAGAATATAGGTTTATTCTCCCAAGTCTTTCATGGAGAAATTATTCGAAAGCCAAGCTTTCACAGAACTGAGCATTCCCACATCATTTCCTATTAGTAGAATGTTATCTACACATAGTACTATGAATGTGATCTTGCTCCCACTAACCCTCTTGTATACACAAGATTCCTCTTCATTTTGAACGAAGTCAAACTCTTTGACCGTCTCATCAAAATGAAGGTCCCAACTACATGAAGATCTGAGTCCATTTCATGGAGTCTACATCCACCATTGCTAGGTCATTGGTCGTGGGTCGGTCTCTTGTTTATCACTTGGAACCTCGAGGAAACCCGGTTCCTCCAAGTGCATAAAACTATACCTCTCGAGTAATTGAGACACCCTACTAGACCTACTAGGTGGTTGTACTTGTGTTTCGAAGGTTTGGTTCCAATTTCTTGCACAGTGTCTCCCGAGGAGTTTCATTGTATTCTTCTAAAGAAATACTTCTACTCCTCCGCCTTCCGAATGAACTCATCTTCCAGAAGTGTGCTTGTAAAGTAACAATGATCCTTCGATCTTCGGGCATGTAGAATAGATATCCCATCGTCCCAGACGGGAATCCAATGAAACGTCCCTTCGCAGACCTAGCTTCCAACTTTTCCACCTTAGTCTTCTTGACATAAGCGGGACATCCCCAAATCCTAATATGATTAAGACTTGGTTTCCTTCCTTCCCACATCTCATGTGGAGTTTTAGGAACGGATTTGGAAGGACATCTGCTCAAGATATACGCGGCGATCGAGTACATACCCCCACAGTAAATCGGCAAGTCAAGATAGCCCAAAGATGGAATGTACCATGTTCAACAGGGTCCGGTTCCTTCTTTCTGACACACCATTTAACTGATGACTACCTGGAGGTGTTAGTTGTGAAACTATTCCATGTTCCTTAAGGAACTCGTCAAACTCCATACTCATATACTCGCCACCTCAGTCCGACCGAAGTGCTTTGATATAATTACCAGTTTGTTTCTCGACTAGGGCCTTGAATTCCTAGAATTTCTCAAAGGCCTCGGATTTATGTTTCATTAGGTATACATAACCATACCTAGTATGATCATCTGTAAACGTAATGAAATATTGATATCCGTCACGTGCTGCTTCCAAAACACTACGTACATCGGTACGGATTAATCCTAGTTTATCAGCGGCTCTTTCATAAGTCCCTATGAAGGGGAACTTAGTCATTTTACCTTTAAGGCAAGATTCACAAGTAGGAAAGGGATCCAATCCCAATGGACCCATAAGTCCATCCCTTTCCATCTTTGTAAACCTTGGTCTGACCAACATGACCAAGTCTAAGATGCCATTTCAAAACTTGATTGGTTTCATCCCTACAACGTTTTCTAATCATAGTATTCACAACTACTTTGTTGCTGAGATTTAGATGATACAATCCATTTAACAATGTAGCAGTACCCACTAGTTTATTTCTGAAATAAATTTGCAGGAACCATCACCAATGAAAAATGAAAAGCCTTTTCGGTCCATGACCGGAATGGATACAATGTTTTTGTGCCCCTTGGGTAAAACAAGTACATCTTCTAAAGTCAAAACAAAGCCGGATTCTAAACCCACAAGAAGTGATCCTATGTCGGTCGCCTCGACACTATGCCCGCTTCCGACTGTGATCATAACTTCTCCAGCTCCAAGCTTCCTACTGTGTTCCAGATCCCGATTCACGGTACAAATATGAGAACTAGCACCGTAATCCATTATCCGAAGTAGAAAATACAGAGCGAGAACAATTTGTTTCCAAAACTAAAAGTTACGCACTGAAGTGCCATGAAGAATCGGACAGTCTCTAGCCCAGTGGCCCACTCACCGCACTTGAGACAAGCATCCTTCTTCTTTTGTTCTTCGGAACCATCGGGGCCTTGCCCTTACCCTTAAGGTCCTTTGCTTGTGGTCCAGTCCGCTTCTTGGTCTTTTTCTTCTTATTCTTAGACTTCCGAAGTCCAGAAGAAATCACAAGGGCTGACTCCTTCATCCGCGGAGTCTTCATCTGAGACTGAGCGGTCACAAGTTTGTTCACTAGCCCAGCTAAATTACATGTAATCTCATTGCAGTTGAAGTTCATAACAAACTGTGAGAAGGAATCAAGGAGAGACTGTAGGATAAGGTCGGTTTGGAGAGAAGTATCCATTTTAAAATCAAGAGCCTCCAATCTCTCGATCATGGATATCATTTTGAGGACGTGTTCCCCAACCTTCTCACCTTCCTTCATCCTTTCACCGAACAGTTGCTTGGATATCTCATATCTAGCGATTCTGCGTGCTCACCATAAAGTTCGGTTAAGTGAGATAGAATCGCCTAGCGAAGTCATTTTCTCATGAGCTCTCAAGCTCATTAGACATGGAAGCCATCATATAAGCACGGACTTTCACGTCATCCTTAACCCACTTTTCGTGGTTTTCAATCTCTTCCTGATTTGCTCGGGTCCGCACAGGAGGCGCGGGAATGTCCGTCTCCAAGACGTATCCCAGTGCCTCTATCGAGGACAATCATCGGATTGCGGAGCCAATCCACAAAGTTAGGTCCCATTAAGGTGTTCTTTTCGAGTAGAATTGCGAGTGGATTCATTGTCATATTGAGAGTTATGTGCATTAAGTATAGCAGTTAATTAGTGACTTGTTATATTATGATCTGAGTATAGAATTAAGGTCTTTTCTATTCTTGTTACCTAGCTCCCACTATTTTTATCGGAATAACACACTCCCATGTGATATCCGGAAGTATCGTCGCTCTACTTCATAGTGGTGATCGAGTTCTTTATAAATCTTAATAGAGGGCAAACGAACAGGTTTCTAGTCTATTAATTTTCATAAAGTGGTGTCCAACACCAACCCATCTAATGGATGATTCGATCTTCTTTTTCCCCTTGTTCACTCCCCTCAACCTATACGATTTCTATGGTTCGTGAACAAGTTAAGTTTATACCATCAACGCAATCAGTTTCACAATTGAATCTTATCCGGTAACCTATCAGGTTTCTAGGGATAAAATTTGCTCCAACCGAAGGCATCCAATGCGCTCCCAGTAATTTATCCGTCCTCCCCGAACGACTACCCGGATAACTCGGAAGCATAGCACATCCGGTTTGGATTTCAATTTCCCGAAAACTCGATGGAGGGAAGGAAAACCTTGAAACCTTATAAACTTAATTTTTATTGTGAGAGAATTTTCGCGATTAACGTTACACTTTGCACATTAATCATATTAGCGCGTTTGTGGTATTCATACAATATGAAAAAACCAATCACAACCTAGTTGCTACCAAGATGTGGTTCATGGACCGTACCTAGAAAACAAAAACTCCGTAATCTAATTACAAGTCTTCGTCTTGAATCTTCGTCTTCTCGAAATGGATCTTCCTCCGGTATTCGTCATTACATATAAATTTTACATCGAAAATTGCATCCTAGATACAAACATTTCTAGTAAAATAAATAGGCTCAAAACGGCCTTTACAACCCAATCGAATAAAACGAATGATTCAAATCTAAGTCCACGAACCACATCCCCATTCAAGAAGCATTCATCCAATAAATACTATATAAATGGAAAGCGTAGAGATACATTGATCCAATCAACAATACGAACCGATCCAATCGATTCACACAATCGGTAATTTGACAACGTTCAAAATAATTCAGTCGACTATAAATATTCCAATTAATCAAATTTCCCTTATAAAATGAAATACCATAAATCATTTTAATCATATTAAATCCAATTTAATGTGCGGGAGATTAATTTTTAAGAATACACGGAAAAATCGAGCTGGGGTGAAAACGGGCCAGCATGACCGAGTCACCCTCGGCAGCCTACCGGAAGTCACGCCTGGCTTGGCCGAGTCACGCTCGGAAGATGCCGGCCAGGACACGACCGAGTCACCCAGGACACGGTCGGGTCGCCTGGCAGTGACTTGGTAGACTGCCGGACACGACCGTGTCACCCAGGACACGGTCGAGTCAATTTCGGCCAGACACGCCCGTGTCGCCTGACACGGACGGGTCTCTAGGCGGTGGCCTGGCCACACTGCCGGACACGACCGTGTCACCCATGACACGGTCGAGTCACTCTCGGCCAAATTACCCTTTTTGTCCAAAAAGTCGTCCGACGACGATTCGGGGCTAGATTTTCGACTGGATATCCAATATCAATATTTTCCGACTTTCATATCTTCAATATAAATCATATTTCCCAGAAATTTAAGATTTATATTTAGACATAAACTTTCGAAAAATACAATTATTACGAACGAAAAACATATACCACGATTGTGACTAAAATGATTCCAAATCATTCACCATCTAATCGAGCATTCCAAATGCCAATATCGTATATACGATCGCAAGACCTACGCTCCGATACCACTGTTGGGATTCGGCGCCTAAAATCGAAGGCCGCAGCGGAAGCGGTAAAATGAAAATTAATTCGATCCGAATCCCTACGAGGATCGATCGAGCTACATATATACGAATATTGAATGAACAAAGAAGATACGAGAAACACATACCCTCGAAGTCCGTTGATTAAATGGTAATCTTCTCTCGAGCTATTCCCCAAGCTTTAGGCAATCTCCTTGCAATTCAATCCGCTCCAAGCTCTTGAATGATTCAACGCCGAAAGCACCGCGTCTCTACTTGCCACGCGCCGGAGAAACGATCGGGCACGATCACCTTGCTATCCTCCGAGGATGCGGCTAGAACTAAGTGATGAAGCTTCCAATATGAGATCATCACACTCTAAGTGTATAACTCATAACTCTCAATTATACTCTTGAATTTTCTCTAAGAAAACCAAGAGGAAAGTGAAGAAGAAGAAGACTACTTTGAGAAGAACTTTTCTCTCTCTTTAACTCTCTTTAATTGATTCGTATGAATGCCTATTAAATGAGAGAATGAAGTCTACTTTTCTTATTCAAATTCCACTCACCTTAAAACAACTCATCAAAAGGAATCAACCCCACCATGTCATTATCACCCATTAATCAATGGGAACAAAAACAAAAGGGAATAAGGTGGAAAGTGGGGCGGCGGCTATGATGAAAAACGGATGAGTTCGGTTCGTTTCGGACTCCCGTGAGTCCAAACAGATAAACTCCGATTCCGTTCCGATGTATTTATATCGATTCATTAATCCAATTAATTTTATCATATCAAATACATTATGACATAATTAATTTCTCCAAGAAATAATTATATCCATGAATTAAATTTATCACCCAGTAATTTATTTAATTCATTAGGCCGTAAATTAATTTATCCAATAAATCAATTTAAACATCCAATGTCCCGAATTAGATATCCAATATCTAATATTCATAATGAGAGAATTAAGCTTGATTCATTCCGTCGTCAATCCTAATGCGCGACTCGGTAGGTCTGTCTCGATCGGAATGGGAGGAACCAAAGAGTAGTAGCATCACCTAGCTACTGGTGGCCTACACTGCACTTAACCGAGAACGAATGATTGGGATCATTCAAGAACCATTCTGTCGTGAATACCAGTATACGTATAAACCCTTCTTTCAAATGTCCCGATCAAGTTATAGGGTCACGGTCAGTCAAACCCTATCTGTACTTGACGCTATGCATGCGTTAATGCAAATCGAGATCATCGAGCTGTCGTGTATCTAATACAACTAGCTCCAATGCTTTGGCCAAAGACTTATGATCTCATCTGCCAATAACCGCATAGGACATATAACCCGCTCACTAACGGGAGAAAGAATTCTATCTTGGTATTCAGTAGGACCTGCTACTTGCCCGTCAAGATGCACGTCGAGGTTGACCCCTGCCTTCCGGTTTACAGGGTCGAACTACTCTAATGAAAATATTGACGTCACAAGCACATCCCTACTAAATCCTCAAGTCGAAGGTTCACGAATACCTATCACAACCTTTCGATTCCGTCATTGACTGTCCCGGAGTGAAATCCATGTGACGAATCGAGGGTGAGTCGGTTCGAGTATACTAATCCAATTAGCATACCTATAACGTGTGCTCCCACTAACCATTAGTGTTCGACAAGCACTCTCCATGTCAAAGAACACGTCATACAAGTCTTCACATAAACTTAACGCCCAGTCAAGTTTCATCGACTTGCGAACGATTAAGTATTTGAGCTATAACCTTTCCAGTGCCTACCCCCTTATCCAATAAGGAGTGGAACGTTTTGCTCTCAAATACACGGACTAGTTTCTATATGTTTATTTACGAGTTAGGAATGCCAGTAACTATCAGTAAATAAAGAAACATTCATTTGCCTTATATAAATGGTTTACATAATTACAAGTACAATGCCCTCACTCAACAACCTCTGAGTGGCATTCGAGGGCATACTCCTAACAAAATCATGGATTTTAATATCCTTATTTCCAATATCCATATTTCACATTCATGGATATCCTCATATCATTTATCGATATCCTCTTTCCAATCATTGATATCCTCATTTCATTCATAGCGCTATATTGTGTCGACACTTTTACTTCCCCATGGCAACATAACTTGCCGAGATATCTCATTATCAATCACCCATTGGGATTACACATTGTGGTTATGTCTATATACTTCTCAAAAGTATATGTCTCCTTCTATCATTTGCTTTGATTCATATTCGGGGAATTATTATGTATTTATCAAATCAGTTGTAGTTGGTACCAAAGATTAATAATCTGTCATGCATCTTTGAACTTCAAGTTCATATTTCAATTGTGAGGATATAGTGTGATGCATTTCATATATTTCCAACTATCAATACTCCCCCTCATGCTAAAAGATTTCTTGAGCACCAAACTCGTATGCCAGTATCTCAGTATTCATTTTCAGTCATGGGAGTTTATATATTATGTTCTCGATATTGGCTGAAGGACTTCAAATAGTATGCCAATTGATATACCACTTGTATGCGCATATCTTGATCCTTTCTCGGATCTATTCAAATTTATTTGGGATATATTACTAGCTCAATCTGATATGGAATATATGCTCAAACCGTGAGCAAATTATCTCGTAAATTTCTGATTACGAGTCATATAAAATGTGACTATCTAGTGGATCCGTAATATCTAGTAGTTCACATGTAGAGGAAGTTGGCCCACACTCCCCCTTAATATATTCCAAATTTATTAGGAATTCATCCCCAATATTGGCTAGTAGTGATATTAATCAAGAACAAATATTTGAAAACATGATGTGTCTGTATCACTATATAGATATTTTACCGGCATATCACATCATCTTTCAGTGCAATTATTGCACATCATTATCAACATGGAGTCACCGCTCCCACATGTCATATTATGTTCATTATTCAAATAGAACTGTAGTTCATAAGTTTCGGATATGAACTATTCGAACGCGGAGTCAAATCTCATACGCGTAATTCCAATCTATAAATAGATTATCATTGTATTCACAATCACCCATACCGAGGGTTTGAATATCATAATGGATTCAATGCTTTCGAATCTTCGTAAATATTATCCACCTCTTCCAGTGAATATCATAAAAAGAATTTATCGAGGTCGACTCGAAAGATTAAGGGTGCTAATGAGAAATGGCATCCTAGAAGATATTCGATGGTTGATCGAAGCACAAGTTCGATTATCTAGCGAATTTTCAAATTTATTTAAGTATATGCCAGGTACAGGTAAAAGTAGTTTTCCAAAGAAATGGAGAGCAAAGAGATTAGGTGGGTGCTATAAATGTGCTCGGTGGACATGTGACACACGATGCAAATCTGTGGGGTTTGTATCCAAAAATCGAGAATATAAAATAACATTTATCAAGGATGGATTGAGTAAGAAATCTATGGATCATGATATCCAACAGATTCTTGATACATATCCCAGTGGATACGTTCATCGTGAACTAATGGCTTTGTGGATGCAATTCAAGGATGAACGAGAACGTTATAGTCATGAAAAATTAATCTCAAAAGATCCAGTTTGTAAGTCCATTCTATCAAAGTTGGTATAAGGTAATCGAAAAAATAATACAAGTTGATGAATATTGTTTTCCAGTATTTAAATTTCTCAGCTGCCGATCGGTAACGTCATTTTCATTGAAAAATATAATATCATATCTTTCGTTTTCTTTTGCAATTTTGTCAAAAGTAATGTCTTATATGCCGCTCCTTTTTCAATGAAAAATATTGAAGTCATTTGTCATTTAGAAAGAAGTTTGTTCTTTAAATTTGGGATCCACAAATCAGAAAATGTATCTCTCATAAAAGTATTTTGAAAGTCTAGTGTAGAAAGATGGAGTTCTCAGAATCCTCATATAGATCTCATCCAATTAAAACTATATGTATTTTAGGTGGATCCAAATTGATAGGTCATATCCAGCATATAGATATGGCAAATCAATTCCTAAAAGAATTAGGAAAACACAAAATCGATATATTGTATGGTGGGAGTAATTATAGATTTTTTGGGTTATCTTTTAGAGGCTGCAAAAAATGGGAGAATAAAAGTAACAAGTGTCTTACACTATCCCACAGTTAGAACCAATAGTATAGGGGGTTCAACTGGGTTGATGCTTCAAACACAGTCTGTGCATGATAGTTTGATGTATGTGGTGAATAATAGTGATGCCTTTATTGTTCTTCCAGGTGGCTATGGCACACTCAATGATATATTTAACATTACGTCATGGGCTGAGCGGGACTTCCATACCAAACCTATAGGTTTGTTGAATATTAATAATTTCTTCAGCGATTTGCTTGCCTTTTTGGATCAAGGAGTAGATCACAAGTTTATATCTCAGCCATCACGAGATATAATAATATGTGTTGACACTGTTGCTGATCTATTTATAAAGTTTCAGGCATATATTTCAGTTAAGAATTTGGAAGTCAAAGCTCATCAGCCACAGGCTATTGGCACCAAACGGAAAGAAGTTTAGATCCTTTAGATCTTTCATTATAAACCCTTATGCCAGGGGGTAGCAAAGTTACGGAGTTTTATCTCGAGACGCACCCCTTTTCTTTTGATGGGTTTCATATGTATTTTCTTTTTCGCGTTTCATATTGTACTAGTCAATGAGCTAATGTCATCATGTATGTGTATGGATGTGTTGTATCATTCCGAGACTTAGTCTCTTCATGAATTCATTGATATCAAGAGATCGTTCGATACGATACCTTCCGGCAATTTTGCCAAGTGTTTATAGTTGTTCGTTAACGGCCGATTCAAGGCATTGTAATACTCATAATTAATGTTATTGTCGATAGCCGGTTCGCGGTATCGATGTATCGATTGTTGTTAATATAGATGTCAATTTAAGACATCGTTGAGATCATTGTTATTCCTGTTTGGATTGTCATTAAAAGCATGCGAGCCGATTAAAGGCATTGGCTTATTCATTTCTCACCTTCGCCGTCAGAATCGATTAAAGGTGCCGAGGCATCCTTCGTATCATTGTCATCGATTGGCCGTTCTCAGGCAAATCAAAATGTTCAATTATTCACCATCTCATTGTTATCGATTGACCGTTCTAAGGCAATCGAGGTATTTTAATCATTCATCATATCATTCGTAACGATTGGCCATTCTAAGCCAATCGAAGTGCTTAATCATTCATGGAATCATCCGCTGCATCATTCTTATCGTGTTGGCCGACTCAAGGCAGCACACTATCACTAATTGTGATACGGCTTCATGCCGTGGCTTCGGCCCTAGTTGTGATACGGCTTCATGCCGTGGCTTCGGCCCTAATTGTGATACGGCTTCATGCCGTGGCTTCGGCCCTTATTGTGATACGGCTTGATGCCGTGGCTTCGGCCCTAATTGTGATACGGCTTCATGCCGTGGCTTCGGCCCTTATTGTGATACGGCTGGATGCCGTGGCTTCGGCCCTAATTGTGATACGGCTTCATGCCGTGGCTTCGGCCCTTATTATGATACGGCTGGATGCCGTGGCTTCGGACCTTATTGTGATACGGCTTCGTGCCGTGGCTTCGGCCCTCATTGATACAGCTTCGGGCTGTTTTGACTTCAGGTGTTTGTGATATTTGTTAACTTCCGCTGAACGACTTTCAGGCCTTTCGTAATGTTTTGGTATTTTTCATTGGAGCCTTCGGACATTATGATTCATATTTAATTCAGTTCTGGTGTGGTTCATGCCGTGTAATTCATTGTGGTATTCTGTGATTATAATTCGCCGTTGGGCACTTATGTTCTAATCTGTCGAACAGGTATTAATAGTATGCCGTGGGCATAGTATTTCACGAATGCTCGATTCTTACTTTGATTTGTGAGCATCTCGTATTATTATCATAATTGTACCGTTTCATTCTGCCTTTGGATGCATATCATGTCATACATGTATTTGATGTTCATTATCTGGATGACTGACCCCGTGGGGGCGGAACATGTTTTTCATGTTTTAGGTGCTTGCGAGGAGAGAGTTGAGACACAGGGGCATGATGATGGCGACGAGGCATTCGAGCGATACTAGTCCGAGTTGTTCATGTTGGTCAGTCGGTTGGAGTGTTCTTCAGTTGTCAGTCATTGTCATTTTGTATTACCCGAGCAGATGTTCGTGGATGTTGTATTTTTACTCTTGGCCATGTAGGCCCATCATTGTCGTTGAAATTCCTTATCGGAATATTGTGTCGGATATCATGGTTGGGACTATGATTTTCCCTTGTTGTTTAATTTAATGTATTTTAGTCATGTTCGCCTGGTGGATCTCCTGGCGTGGGGTCCACGGCACTGTAATAACCCAATAGGATTTGGGGGTGTTACACTATGAGGGTCTTGATGATGGCCCAGCTGCCTAAAGGAACCCCGGTAAGGGATCATGTTCTAAAGATGATTTCTCATCCAAACGAACTTGATATCGTAGGGGCTACTGTCGATGCGAAAACGCATGTCAATATCATCCGAGGCATCTTACCTAGAATCTTTGAGCAGTTCCGCTGAATCATAGGGAATATACGTTGGTGGAATTGCTGATAGAGCTTCAAGCTGCGGAAGGTCTCTTCAGACAAGAGTATCAAGTTCTTGTGCAAACTGGTTTTTCAATATCTAAATCGAAGTGAGGAAGGAAGAGGAAACAAATGGGCTAAATGCAAGTGCCATCTCTCAAGATAAAAGGCAGGGCTCCTCAGCTTGAGGCGAACAAAAAGCCAAAGGGAAGTTATACAAGTGCATCCAGAAAGGACATTTCAAAACGGACTATCCTGCTCTTAAGAAAGGTATGTCTCATGCCCTAGTAGTCAAAATATGTTTTGCAGCTTGTTCTAGCACTTCGTGGATAGTAGATTCATGCTCCACTGATCATGTTTTCTTTGACTTACATGATTTTCAGGTAACCAGGCATCTTAGTGCGGGCGAAATCACCATCAACTGGGTCGATTATCCAGGCTATGGTTGTAGTAGTGGGAGTCTTGCAGTTTAAGATTAGTGATAAGATATTATTCCTAAGTAATGTACTATTGGTACCTGATTTTAGAATGAATTTAATTTTGGTTTTTAAATTTAGTTGTGGTGGCTATTCAATATATTTTGATGGTGATACTATTATTAGAAGAAATGGTGAATATATTTGTAAAGGTATTTGTACTATATGTCATTAATACTGCACAAACCCCCACGTATAAATATAAATCACTTAACTCTTCGTCTAAACCTAAAAAGAGAAAAGAACCTTCAAGCATAAACCAAACATATCTGTAGTATTTACGGTTAGGTCATGTAAAGTTTAGAAGGATTCAGATATTGGTAGATGATGGCCCATTGGATGACCTCCAAGTTGAGTCATTTCCATATGTGAATCTTGTGTGGAAGGTAAAATGACCAAAATGTTTTCAAAACCAGGAAAAACTGCGCTCAGAATGTGTTAGAATTGGTTCATATTGATGTATCTGGTCTAATAAACATCCAGGCTATGGGTGGTTTCGAATACTTCATCACGTTTATTGATGATTATTCGAGATATGGATACATCTATTTCATGCGACGTAAGTTTGAAGCCTTTGATAAGTTCATAGATTTCAAGGCTGAAATGGAGAAGCGTCTTATGAAAAGTATCAAATCACTATGATCTCGTGGTGGCGAATATCTTACTGGAGAGTTTTTTGTATTTCTTAGCAAATAAGGGGATTACGTCCCAGCTCACTGAGGCGGTAACTCCACAACAAAATGGTGTTGCTGAGAGAAGGAACATAACTCTTTTTGAGATGGTTAGGTCAATGATGAGTTACTCAGATTTACCTATTTCTTTCTATGGGTATGCCTTGAAACAACGGCCTAGATACTAGACCTGGTGCCTTCAAAATCAGTTCCAAAAAAAGAATTGAGGAGTGGACAAAAACCTAATCAAGGACGTGTTTGGGTTTAGGGTCCTCCAGCACATGTGCTGAATAAGGATGCTGATAAGTTGGCATCTCATATAAAGGTACGAGTGTTTGTGGGATACCCAAAGGGTGGCTTGTTTTATAGTCCCCAGGATTAGAAGGTCATTGTTAGCAATAATGCCTGATACCTGGAAGAGGATTATGTGATTAGTCACTAGCCCATGTGCAAAATAATTCTAGAAGATTTGAGGAGCGAGTCCTATTTATACTAATCGTGCAAGCACTAACTAACACTGCACCACGTATCAATTTTGAGACTTTACACAAACTCAGGATTTGTCTCGTCATAGTGGGAGGGTTGTTCGTCAACCGAAAGGATTCATAGGGGTGGGAAAGTCTTCAGACTCAATCCCAAGTGAAGTGAATCAAATCATTGGACGTACAAGGAGGCAATATAAGATAAAGATGAAGACTCATGGAAAGTAGCAATGGGATCAGAAATAGGATCTATGGATTACAATCAAGTATGGGAGCTAGTAGAACTACCTGATGGGGTACAAGCCACTAGGAGTAAATGGGTCTACACGTCAAATAAAGGAGTTGACGGGAAGGTTCAAAAGTTTAAAGCAAGGCTTGTAGCGAAAGGTTATACTTAGAAGGAGGGCAGCGATTATGATGAAACCTTTTCGCCGGTATCCATGCTCAAGTCACTCTAGATTATTTTAACTATAGCTGTCAATTTGGATCTGAAGATTTGACAAACGGATGTCAAAACTATATTCTTGAATGGCAGTATAGACAAGGAGATCTACACGAGCCAACTAAGTGGATTCACTGCTGAAGGACAGGGGCACTTAATGTGCAAGCTTAAGAGATCCATTTATGGACATAAACAAGCTTCTAATCTTGGAAAACTCAATCTGAAGAGGTTGTCCAGTCATATGGATTCGTCTAATGTCCGAGTGAGAGTTCTGTATATAAGAAATGCGATGGAAACATGTTGGTGTGTCTTGTACTGTATGTAGATGATATCCTTCTAATTGAAGGATTGGGAGAAGCGGGACACATCCTGGGGTCAGGGTCTTTTGTGATCGGAAGAAAAGGGTGTTTTGCTTATCTCAGGAATCCTATATCGATACAGTGCTAAAGCGGTTTAGCATGGAGATTTCCAAGAAAGGTTTTCTACCTTATAGACATGGAATTTAACTATCTAAGGATATGTTTTCTAAGATATACAAAGAGTCATGTTTTGCTAGATATCAGTCGAACCCTGGACCAGGGCACTTGATTGATGTCAAGCATATACTCAAGTACCTAAGAAGGACTAGGGGGTACATGCTAGTACATAAAGCAGATGACCTATGTCCAGTGGGCTATACTGACCATATTTTTCACCAGACATAGAAAAGCCCAAGTCTACTTAAGGTTATGTGTTTACTCTGGGAGGTGGAGCCATTAGTTGGAGAAGTGTGAAGAATAAATGCATCTCGGAATGTACCATGGAATCTGAGTACATGGCGGCCTCTGAGGCAGAGAAAGATGTGATATGGCTCAAGTACTTCCTACAGGACATAGATGTGATTCTTGATTTGCCAAAGGGTATTGCACTTTACTATGATAATACCGGTGCAATCGCAAATTCGAGGGAACCAGGAGCCTATAAGACAAGTAAACACATCAAACACAAATACCATATCATATGACATTTCGTAATGTAAGGAGACATAGTTGTCGCGAGGGTTGCATCAGAAAATATTCTTGCTGATCCTTTCACGAAAGGATTACCCTCAAAAGTTTTTGAAAGGCATGTGGAGGGAATGTGATTATGGTGTATGGCATCATTGCTTTGAGTATAAGCGGGAAATATGATAGGCTATGTAATAGAGTAATGTACTTAAAAGCATGCTTTGAGTATAAGTGGTAGATTGTTAGGGTTGTATACTGCAAATCCTACTTTATGCTTATATTACCTTATTTCCCTGTAACTACCTATGAGAGTATTAATTACATTTTATCACATGTTTTGCATATTTATTCACATTATGGTTACGCAAATATATTGTCTATTCAATTTATATTGTATATAATGTAGTTTGTTGGTGTCATACAGAAGATCACATTATCAGTGCCTTATAAAATAATATAATAGTTCACAACCTATAAAGTTATTAGACAAACTATATGAAAGGATGTAATGTATGCTTGAGATTAGTTGGTCTTTACTATTAGCATGCATTAGTGTATTTGCATACGGTGAACTGGATCGCAGTGAGATAGTGTATTTTGTACTATAAGAAGAACATAAATCTTTGAAAATTATTATTTCTTAATTCAAATATCTAATTGTGTATTTATAATTATTATTACTTTGATTTACCATGAGTGAGAGTCACAGTAGTTGACTCAATATGCTTCACATCTTGGGCAATAATATTACTTTATGAAAATTAATATTATAACTAGAAATCGTGTCCCGACTCGTGTTGGTTGATGATATCCTCATAAGGAGCTCGATAATGATTATTATATTAAACCCTGCATGTGGATTTTATTCTGATATAATAAAAAGGTTCGAGTGGTACTACTCTTGGATAAGAAATTGATTAGTAAAGCTGTCAGTAGCTTAAATTAATTAATGGACATTCAATATCTTAAACACGAAAATAGTATATTTAAATAAATTAGGATTTGGGTTGGAAGAGCAATGTTAATTCTTTGGTGGATTTAATTGTTATTACTAAACTCAACCATATTAAGAAGGGCTTAATATGGAAGGTTGGGTTATAGGATTCCTAACCCTAATCATCCTTAATATCCCGAGAGCAGCCAAAGTCAATAAATATGACATTAGGGGAGGGGGCTCGACCGATATCATCTTTGTACCCAAGGTATTTCGATTTTTTCTTCTAAGTGTTTTATTGTGGATCTTAACTTGTGTCTCTGATTCCATAATTGAGGTAACTATAATTCTTGTTTGGTAATCGAAATTACTTTAAAAAGAATCGAGAGTTATGAGAAAATAATTTCGACCAATCCATCTCAAGTGTCAAGTAAGATCTGTTAGCTTGTTGCCCACACAACATCCGGATTAAGGGGGACATACCGTAAAACCCCTAAATTCGATATCTTATTACATGTACAATGTACTAAATCATGATATAATTTAATAATAGTTATTTTATGACATGATATAACCTACATCTATTTTATTTTATTTCACTCTTTAACTTTGTAATTTATTTAATAAACCAAATAATAAAAATTAAAATAGTGTGTTGAGTCACTTATTGGGCTATTTGTCAACACCTAATTACATGTAGACTCACTAATGGACTCAACCCAACTTAATAAAATTATAAGACTTGAAGTTACAATTCAAAGTCCAACCCAACTAATTAAATCATTTACCATTATAATTATACTCTTAAATTAATAAAAAAAATATAACACACACATATTGTGGCAGACAAATGGGGAAAAAAAGAAGGGGAATCAACATTTTTTAAAGCCCCATGTCTCCCCATGCAAGAGACATAGTTACTACCCCATTTCCCATGCCTTGACCATACTTAAAAATACACCCTTTTTAATACTTACACCCAACACACTTTATCCCACACTGACCAACACAAAATCCGCCTTTGAGAGTCTAGAGAGAGGGGAGGTCCGAACCAAAAAGGAAGAAGGAGGAAGAAGAAGAAAATTCAAGCAAAGAAATAGGTAACCTCACTTTCTACTTCCATTTCCATAATTTCTAGTAATAATCCTTTTAATCTAACTTTAAACTTAAAACATGCAAACAAAATACTCACCTTTGGGTGCATGGTGATGGCCGAACCATATAGTGTGAGAGGAGAGGTCATTTTCAAAATTCCGAGACCTATAACCGACTAAATCCGGCAAGATCGAGGTGGGTGAAAACTCTTTCAAACCTTAAAGTAGAAATCTCTTCTTTTACTTGTGATGCATGTGCTAAATCTGAAGTATTTCAAAATTTTATTGATGTGAGGCTATGTTAAAATCTTCATGACAAAATTACATATTATGATATTGCGTATAGCTATGTATAATTCGTTTTTCTTAAATTTAATCTCTAATATTATGAAAAATATGGAAGCATGTACTAATCTAAAATTCTTGTGTAAATGCATGTTTTTAAAGATGTATGTTATGGTTATAACAACATGCAATACGATTTATTAAATTTAAACGACAATCGATTTGATCGGATGTCGATTTTGTGATAAATTGATTGTTATATGTTTCCTTCTAAATGTTGTTGAAAACCCTACAAAAATCTGGAACTTGTGTTACATGACTATATTATGATATGTAGATAATTTATTCGTGGCCAAAACAGGACTTGAAACGAGTAAACGGAACTTTTGAGCATAATTTATAATTTCTTAAAGTTTGGGGACTAAACTAAAATTTACAAAAAAATATAATATTCTGGACCTTGGACAGTACATATTATACAATGTATAGGCTGTCCATAAAGTTACAAGTGATTCGGAGTCCGATATCTAAACTTAATAGTCCAAATCGTAATTTTAAAATAATTTCGGGGTCAAAATATAAGAATTCCAAACTTCTGGACCAAGTCCGAAATTTTCTGGAATTTTCACAAATCTGGAATTTCAGGTTCATCACGAGTCATCTCGTAAAATTTCGTTAAATTCCAATCTAAATTCATAGCTCTACAAGCCTCGGAACGATTTTTCTTAAGTTTTGGGGCAATACTATAATTTCTGGAAATTTCAGTCCCAAAACTGGAAATTTCCGAATTTTCTTTAAATCTGAAGTCGAGGAAGTATTTTTGGCTTCATCATAAATTTTCATAACCATCCGATTTCGTTTCATACTCCAAACGCTTAGGCTTGAACCTAAGGGTAAAAAACGTCCTTTCAACCTATTCCAGGTAAACCTCGTTTTCGTTTTATCGAACCTACCCATTTATATATCTGACATAAACCCATCAGACCGTTAATAAATTATTGGAAATATTTTCGAATTTATATAGAAGTCCTATTTCGTACCACCGTGCCACAAATATAATTAACCATATTCCATACTTAATCAAAAGACGCTATTAACCTCACTGACCGAATGTTTACGTGATACTTGTGAAATGCGTCAAATTGATAACTGTGACTGTCCGGGAACGAAGTGCTATACAAACAAAGTGCCACGGATGGGTCCGCCTCTAACTCTATTGGGACAAAGTGTCACGTCGACGGACGGGGGCCACCTCTTGAGCCCATACGAAACAGAGAGCCGACCTACAATCCGGGGGCCACCTCTTGAGTTGTAGGAGCCACCTCTAGAGTACCAAATCGATTCGGGACGGTTACACCGAGTCTTGGATCGAGCAGCGCGGCTGCAGTTCATGAACGAGGCTACCGTTGTTTCCTATTCCCATAACCGAGGAACGGAGTGTTCCGAGGGACCTGAGTCGTAGACTTGGGGTATAATCTCGATTATGGTGTGATCCGGGTACCCACAGCTAAGGACATACCGAGCCCAGATAAGAGATAAGGAAGCATGCGCTAAGTGTGAGAGCGAAGGCTCAGCTATTGGCGCGACGGTCCAAATCTTGGGGCGACGACCTATATTGCTAGGAGTAATAAGGAGAGTCTAGAATCCAAAGTCCACATCGGCAGGATTCGAAACTGGATTGACTGATCGACTGATTGACTCACTGCTTGACTTGACATCCATCCACGGGGACAGGATTATAATATTACAACTACAAAATGATTATTGTTTTATAAAATTCCGACGTAATTGTAATTGTTCCTACTTTTTCATAATTGATAAAATCATGCATCACCTAAAAAAAATCAAAGAAAAGAGCCACACTCGCACGCGATAACCCACTCACTGAGACCTTTTGTCTCACCCACCATTTTCCCTTTTAAACCTGAGAATGAGCAAACAGCAGAGGACGAAGAAGGCATCGTGGAATAGGCCGAATAGAAGACTGCCGTCAAGATTTAAGACTCCTGTTCTTAGAATTTCTATTGTTATCCCAATTTGTAATAGTTAATTTTGTTTGGTACTTGGATCATTTAGTATTTGGAAAATTTCCGCTGCAAACTTATGAACAGTGTAATTTCGATTATCAGCTTTTGTTACAACTAATCTTAGTACATCGGGCTAAGATTTTTGTTTTAAAATATTATCCAATTGTTATTTTTCTTCCGCTATTTATTGTCGCATTTGATTGATTGATCGACCGATGCGTCGCCTTCGTCCTTCCCGATGTTGGGGGCGTGACTCATATTCTAGAAGATTTAGAGGAAGAGATGAAAGTAGCAACCACTTTGCTTCAAAAGGTAATATTCTATGATCATTAGATCTAGATTTGAATATTAAATTTTACCAATAATATTTCTTAATAAATAATAAATTATATTTAAATTGCTTATTATTCTTAGTAATTAATTAATTAGCATGCCTAAATAAATTTTATGCTCGTGGATGCGTAAAATGCTTTATTCAAATTAATCAAACTTCACTTCTACTGCGTTTTATTTCCAACACTCACGTCACTTCGTGGAGTCAACATCTACCATCGTTGGTTTGTACGACGTAGGATCATCCTCTTGGATACCATCTCTTCGCTTTATTCAAATTATTCAAACTTCGCTTCCGATGTATTTTATTTCCAATACTCACGTCATTTCGCGGAGTCCACATCTAACATCGCTTTTTCATACGACGTAGGATCATCCTGTTAGCTACCATCTGTTTGGTGGAGACCCAATTCCTCCAGATGTATGTAGCCATACCTCTAAGGTAGTTGATAGATTCTACTCGACCTATGTGGTGGTAATGTTTGTGTTACAGAAGGTTCAGTTCTTTCTTGTTGTACATGTGTGTCTTTGGGAGTTTCACTATGTTCTTTTAAGAAAATATTTCTACCTGCTCCATCTTCCTGAATGAACTCGTCTTCTAAGAAGTGTGCTTCTAAAGCAACGATGATCCTATGATCTTCGGGCATGTAGAACAAATAACCCATTGAGTCACTCGAGTATTCAATGAAACGTCCTTTAACAGATCTAACTTCCAATTTCTCCACCTTAGTCTTCTTGACATAGGCTGGACATCCCCAAATATTAATGTAATACAACTTGGTTTCCTATCTCTCCAAATCTCATATGTTGTAGGAACAAATTTCGAAGGACATCTATTCGAGTTGTGCGCGACAGTAAGTAGTGAATGTCCCCGTAGATAAACTGGTAAATCAATCTAGTTAAGCATGGACCGAATCATGTCTAATGCGGTTCGGTTCCTTCTTTATGAAACACATTTAACTGGGGGGTAGCTGGAGGTGTGAATTGTGGTACTATCCCATGTTCCTTCAATTGGGATTCAGTAATAATAATTGAATTACACAATGGAAAAATAAACTAATCAAACTGAAAAATTTGAACCCCTAAGAGAATCGTTCATGCATCGTATATACGAATATGAATATAAAGAATGAATTAGAAATCATACCATTGAAGTCCATTTAAGCATGTCCATGCATTTTCTTCAGTCCTACTTATCGAGGGTCCCAGCAAATATCTCTCTCCCGAAAGAGTGGGACAATCCCCATCTTGATTATTCATTGCCCTCTAGATGACTCCCACTAAACCTGATCGCTAACCTTTATGATCACTATGTTTCAGATGACCTTGGATTACGTCACAGCATAGCAATTATCATGTTCGACTCTAAGATAATCTCATGTTCAAGGATTTATTTATATATTGTTATATTGAGATTCACTTATGATATTTCCATGCAATGATCTTAATGTGGGTCTGTCCAGTATTGCATTCTACAACCAATACCCATAAGTTTGATCTGTACCATGCGCATAACCTTCCAATGATTATCAATCAAATTCATACTAGAATATTAATCACTTGAGGGACATACTTAACAGCAAGAAAGTGAAATCAATCTCTACGTGATTGAACCAGGGACATATGATTAATTATATTATTCATAAATAACTATTATTCGATTATTATAAAATTAAAACATGCACATATTATAATAATCAACTAGAAATAGATTTTATCAAATAACTTTATGTAGATGTGATAATTTCAAATCTAGGCTCACTGAATGTCCTAGGGCACTATTCCCAACAATCTCCCACTTGCACTAGGACCATTCATTCATGACTCTTAGGCCTATTGATCTAGGAAGGTCTTCATGCTTTCCTTGTGAGAGAGGCTTGGTAAGTGGATCAGCAATATTCTATTCTGTTGATGCTTTGCATATACTGAGTATGCATTTGGATATCTAATCACACCTTGACTCTTTAGGTCGCGCAATAACACCATTATTGCCGCAGTAAAGACTTATAGGACCTAAAAGATCCACATATTCTCTTCGGCTACATCCGATGTTGCCAGGTATTTAGCTTGAGTTATAGAATCTATGAGCGTGCTTTACTTGCAACATTTTCAACTCATATCACCTCAATTTTAAACAAAAACACAAAACCAACTGCGATCTTAAATCGTCTCTATTCTGTTTCGAAACTTGCATCGGTGTAACTATTTATGGCCAGCTCCTCTCCTGGACCTCCATAAATTAGGAACGCACCCTTAGTTCTTCTCAAGTACTTTAGGATGGTTTTCACTGCTATCCAGTGACTTTCACCTAGATTTGATTGGTATTGACTTGTCATGATAGGGGCAAACAATTCATATGGTCGAATATAAATCATGGCATACATGATAGATCCAATGGCCGAAGCATATAGAATCTTGCTCATTCGGGCTCTCTCATCAGGAGATGAAGAACTATGAGTCGTACTTAGATGAATGCTATATGACATTGACAGGAGTCTTCTCTTGGAGTCCTGCATATTGAATCTCTTCAATATCTTGTTTATGTAGGTACTCTTACTCAGATCAATCATTTTCTTTAATATTTCTATATAGATTTTTATCCCAAGGATATTAGCAGCTTCTCCTAAGTCTTTCATGGAGAAACAACTTCCCAACCAAGTCTTGAGTGTATGTAAGGTGGGTATGCATTTCTATATTCAGCCTGGACAAGTAGACACAAGCAACTTGACTTGGAAAATGGAAACTCATGCCTTTCCTTAGTCAGTGTAATATGTCATCTAAATATAAGACTAGAAATATAACTATGCTCCCACTAACCTTCTTGTATACACATGGTTTATCTGCATTTTGATAAAACCCAAAATCTTTGATATTTTCAACAAAACGAAGATTCCAGCTCCGAGAAGTCTCCTTTAACCCACATATGGATCTTTGAAGCTTGCAAACCTTTTTACATTTTTTGATGAATAAAACCATCAGTTTGTGTCATGTACACATCCTCGTGTAAGTTTCCATTAAGAAACATTATTTTAACATCCATTTTCCATATCTCATAATCATAGTACGCGGAAATAGCAAATAATATTCAAATTGATTGAAGCATGACTACTTGTGAAAAGGTCTCATCATAGTCAACACCATGAACTAGTCTAGCTTTATAGGCGTGCATATTGTCGTCTATATATTTCTTTTTTTTTGAAGATCCATTTGATAATTTTTACACCCTTCATGGATTTTAGCGTTCCTCGGACTCTGGTCCTGAAGCAGCTTCTGTATAGGTACTAGGATCATCATCTATGATCAATGCGTTACCGTCCTCTGTAATTAGATACCCTTATCCTCAAGTATCGCACCCTATCTGATCTGTGACGAACTTGTGTACTTTGAACGGGCTCCTCAACTAATCGTTGAGCCTATTCAGTTTTCATCGACAAAGCAATGTATTCTTGTGGTTCTTGAGTTTCCTCGATAATTACTTTTTTCCCACTGTCTCTTTTGGAAATATATTTCCTTTTTAAGAAGACAACATTTCAGGCAACAAACACTTTGTTCTCTGCGGGTTTATAAAAGTAGTATCCTTTAGTTTCCTTAGGATATCACACAAATAAACATCTTTCATATCTGACCGCTAATTTTTCAAACATTTGGCATCTTACGAACGCTTCGCAACCTCAGATATTCAGAAAAGATAGGTTTGGTCTATTACCAGTTCATTTCTCAAATCGTGTCTTTTCAACAGCTTTAGATGCAACACGGTTAAATGCGAATGATGCTGTTTCTGAGGCGTGGCCCCAAAATGACAATGGAAGCTTTGTTTGACTCATCATGGATCGAACCATATCTAATAAAGTTTGATTCCTCCACTCAGACATGATGTTATGTTTAGGTGTTCCAACAGGAGTAAGTTGTGAAATAATTCCACAACTCCTAAAATGATCATCGAATTCTTGGCTCAAGTATTCACCACCTCGATCCGATCAAAGAGTTTTAATCGTCTTAATAAGTTGATTCCGTACTTCACTCCAGAATATCTTGAACATTTCAAGAGAATCATGTTTATGCTTCATAAGATAAACATATCCATAAAGACTAAAATCATCGATAAAAGTGATGAAATATTGATATCCGCCTCTAGCATGAAGTAAGTCGGATTAGAATCATTGGGCTTCGGTTCCATGGTTGCAATGTTATAGACTTCTAAATTATTGGACTCATCTATATCAATATTGTAAAGGCCAGTATATAACTTTGCAGTACAATAAAGTAAGTGATCAAAGAAAATACGGATAATCTTATTCTTAATAAGAAAACTGTAACCTTCACGATCTAATGTAAAAACTGAAATAATATTCCTATTCATTGTAATGCCCCCAAATACCATTGGGTTATTACAATGCCGTGGACCCCACACCAGGAGATCCACCAGGCGAACACGACTAAAATACAACTAACTGACCAAAAGGGAGAATCGCAGTCCCTACTATGATATCCAACATAATATTCCGATATGGAATTTCAACGACAAAAGTGGGCCTACATGGCCAAAATAAAAATACAACAACATCCACAAGCCTTGCTCGGATAATACAAAATGACAACCACTGACAAAACTGGAGTACTCCAAACTATCTGACCGACATGGACACCGAAACATCTCGGACTATTATCGCTCGAATGCCTCGTCGCCATCATCATGCCCCTGTGTCTCAACTCTCCCCTCGCAAGCACCTAAAACATGTAAACATGTTTCGCCCCCACGGGGTCAGTCATCCAGATAATGAATATCAAATAAATGTATAACATGATATGCATCCAAAGGCAGAATAAAATGCTACAACAATGGTAATACCAGATGCTCACAACTAAAGTAGGAATCGAGCATTCATGAAACACTATGCTCACAAGTGTCCAACGGCGAATTATCAATATAGAAGACAACAATACATTACCCGAAGGTAAACCAAGCCAACACTAAAATAGATAATGAATATCAAATAAATGTATAACATGATATGCATCCAAAGGCAGAATAAAATGCTACAACAATGGTAATACCAGATGCTCACAACTAAAGTAGGAATCGAGCTTTCATGAAACACTATGATCACAAGTGCCCAACGGCGAATTATCAATATAGAACACAACAATACATTACCCGAAGGTAAACCAAGCCAACACTAAAATAGATACGAATCATAATACCCGAAGGCTCCAACGGAAATACCAAAACATCACAATGGCACGAAGCCCCAAATTAAGCTGCCAAAATATCACAATGATCTGAAAACCACTCAACCGAAGCTGCCAATCATCACAATGGCCTGAAAGCCGAATAGCCCGAAGCTGTATATCATCACAATACGGATCTCAAAGAAACAAACCCGATTGTCGAACATACCCCTCGGCATATGAACAACCAGTCGTAAATCGTCGGACATATCCAATACAACATGGACTATGAACGACCAAAACAATAAGGCTCAAGAGGGACATTACAGTACGCCCGATCCAGAAATATGTCAGTGCACATGTCCACCCCGTATACGGAATCCAAGATATACGTGGGACAATGTACCTAATTAGCCTCACGAACTACGTCTCGTGTGCACAGTCCAATATGGATACATCCACGCATGACTATATATGTGCCTGGGTAAAGATTCTATACAATAACCAATCGGAACGCAGATGTGATTCCGGATATGTCACCATACAGCATGACAACGAAACTCAAAGGATAACACATCTAGTAAGGATCAAAAGACTCACCAAAGTGAATAATGACACACAGATAATGAAAGATCGACACGACCAACAATATCCAAACAACCATCCTGGATCACAATCCCTTAGGACCGATTATCACGATCAACAATCACAACACAACAGTCTTGGAATCATCAACCCTCAACGATCACAAAATTACCGAGTTTACAAGAATGATAGTGTGCTGCCTTGAGTCGGCCAACACGACAACAATAACTCACGGATGGGCACCGTCCTCGGTGGTCGCAATTCAAATACCTCGACTGCCTTAGAATGGGCAATCGATAACAACAGCACAACGGAATGGAACTATCCTCGATAATCCCAATTCAATACCTCGATTGCCTTAGAATGGCCAAACGATAACAGCGACACAACAGATGGGAACTATCCTCGATAATCCCAATTCAATACCTCGATTGCCTTAGAATGGCCAATCGATAACAATGACACAACGCATGGGAACTCTCCTCGATAATCCCAATTCAATACCTTGATTGCCTTACAATGGTCAATCGATAACAACAATACCACGGATGTCTCGGCACCTTTAATCTGTTACCGATAATGAAGATGATAATCGAATATGTCAATGGCTTCAATCGGCCAATACAACATCAATAACGAAGCACCAATATCAATAACAATGATCACAACTATATCTTAAATCGACATCAATATCAACAACAACAATCGATACATCGATACCGTGAACCGGCTATCGACAATAATATTATCAACAAGTATCGAAATGCCTTGAACCGGCCATTTACGAACAACAATAACATTTGGCATAATTTGCCGAAGGGTGTCGTATCAAACAATCCCCTGATATCAACAAAATCATAAAGAGACCAAGTCTCGAAATGATACACACATTCATACACATACATGATAACATTAATCTCATTGACTAGTACAAGTATAAAACTTGCCTCAAACCAAAGGCGAAAAAGTCCTTCCACGATCAACGTCCTCCCACGAAATGACGAACGGCGTCCTCCGAAAGTTACAAGCACTCAAACAACCTTCAATGAAATACAATTCATTCAATAACACAAAATCAATAGAAAACAACACCAAAGACGATCCCGATTCAATCCCGAATCGGTTAAACTCCACAAACGAATATCATAGTCCCCAACTATGAATTCCAACATCTTCCAACACCTCAATAATTTATATGATCAAATGTTCTTAACACTTTTGAAAACAATTCAACAAGAATCACTTAAGAACATCATCAAATTGATCCTCCTACGATGATAATATCATAAATATTATCACTATCACTTCAAGAACATCATCAACGCAACAAACTTGATGTCTAAATATTAATCAATCACCAATTCATCATGAATTCGGATTAATCAACAAGATTAAATCAACCATTTCAAGATTATGATAATAATTACATAATTCATCATAATTCTATATCAAAATGGTTAAAATCTCCCCAAGAAACACAACAACAACATTAATCATATCAAGACTACGTTAATCATATAAAAATCTTAACATAATCCTTCCTAGACATAATTAAAACCTCCAAACATCCTAAAAATTGAGTACAACTCCTCCTCAAGAGATAATCATCATGTTCTTCTTCTCAAGTTATAAAAACTCATCAAGAATTATGATATACTCCAACAATGAATCACTACATGAAGTAAACGGCAACAACAACAAAAACATACTCGGAAATCACTTGAAGAACAAGAGATTTAGAAGACTTACCTAAGAAGAACAAGATGAACTCTCCAAACACCAAAGGAGTAAGAAAAGATTCCAACTCCAAGCTTCAAATCAAGCTATGATGATCAAAAACACGTTGGAAGAGACTAAATATCAAGAACAAGTCAAGAGGGACGATTCTAGGAGAGGAACTCGATTTTGGTTCGTGAAGAAATGAAATACGAAACCAAAATATGTAACCTGACAATCACATTACGTACGCTATACACCAAGCATAACGTACGTAAGGACCATTACGTACATTACATCAATCAACTTAACGTACGTAATGCTATTCCAGAACCGACTGACCATAAATACGAAGACCCTAACGTATGTAAACAACAACCATTTACTTACATTAACAAGCTGCATGAATAACGTACGTAGGGCTCACATCCTAACATACGTAATGAACCCATTGACTACAATAGTCGATAGGATCAAAAATACCCGGGACCCACCGTCCGAAAGTAGACTCCAAGGAAGGTTCCCACCACCTACCTCTCATTATGTACGTAACATGAAGAGAATAACGTACGTAATGTCGAAGTCCTAATGTTCGTTAAGCGCACAAGCTAACTTACATTAGCTCAACAAAGTGGACAACCAAGTTGTTCCATCAACTCTCAACCCGAATGAACGAAACACAATCCATCGTACCTCAACAAACACGAATGATATAATACAACAACATTTGTACAATTCCAAATGAATATGTACAACTCAATAGTGAAACGAAAGAGAGAGGGAGAGAAAAAAAATATTATCCCCGGATATTACATACTCCTCCCCTTAAAAGAGTTTCATCCCTGAAACTCGGTGTGCACAACTGGGGAACGTACTATCCATCAGGATCTGAAAACAACATCTGCAGGAATACTCCTCAATACGAACATCTCCATATGAGTAATCACAACCTCGGGTCCCCACGTCTCCCCTGCCCGAACACGGTGAAAACCAAGTGATAAAAACACTCAACCAAGTGCGAGATCAGTCGAATCATGACTCCTCCACAAGAGACCAGCCAGAATGTCGTACCATCTGCATGACTCGTAACACCGGCATACACACCCCGCGGGAGCCGCCCATTGTACATGTCCACAATCATCGGTGTACACTTCTACGTTCTCGTCGGCATCGGACGCCCATGCAAACACTGACTCACACCACGCAAAGATAACAACACAGACATAGTCCTCTGGGCCATATCAATCGCACGCCTAAGTCCTCACGACGTGACGTCTCGAATCACCATGAACAATTACCCAGATTATCACGAAATCTCGGGTACAACACCAAAAGGAAAGAAAAACGCATCAAACGACCTCAAATCTCAAGATTATCACATACTATCGTTCCACAACAAATGGTTCACAACCACAATACCATAATACAAATTAAGTTAAACATAAATCCGAAGGTCAAGGAAGGGAAAATACAAATCAAGGCTACATCTCAAATGTACCCCACATCGATATCCTCCAGATCATTTATCTCATCGATCTCATCGACTCGAGTAAGACCCAATTCTGAACTCGCTCCTCCTCCTCGGCTGTCGTTACCTCTGGCTGTCGAAGCCTGATAGGACCCCTTGGATGAAGTACGAACTGGAGTAATAAAATCTCTCGAAGCCCGTGAGCTCCCTCGAGAAATACTGGCACTAGAACTCATGAAGTATTTCTGAAGGTGTCCCTACCTCCCACACAAAAAACTAACAATAGCTGACATCGTACAACGAGTGCTAACATGCCCCGCTGAATCACAGTTAAAGCAAATAATAGTCGAACTCATCGTCTGAGAAGAAGATGCTTTCCCAGCACGGAGGCGACTAGAAAATGACCTCCTAGACGTCGTAGACCGATGTCCCTTTGAACGAACCGGCATCCTAGTCCTCTCACCAGAAGAAGCTGAAGGGTTCTTCCAAGCAAGCTCTTTGATCAAAAGTTCTGCTCAAGAGCCTTCTTGATGAATTCACCAAGTGAGTTACAATTATGATTGAACAATTGCATCCTCAACTGCGGGTTTAGCCTCTTGCTAAAATACTTGATCTTATCCACTTCAGTACGGATAACAGATGAACCAAACTGAAGAAGTCCTTGAAACTTCTCAGCAATGACAATAACACCCTCGTCCTCGACTAATTGGGGTTCAAAACCTCTGACAGCTTGGCTTCACGAAGTGGAGCCGGATAATACCTCTCTAACATGAGGGTCTTGAACTCGCTCCAGACATAATCACGATCGGTGGGTTTCACAGAAAGCCATGAAGAATATGCGCCCTTACTCAAGTAGTAAGCCGCTACTGCCACCTTACTCTCTTCCGGACACCAAACCATGTCGAAGAGTTTATCAAAATGTTCAAGCCAATGAACAATGTCAGCTGGTTCCGACAAACCCTCAAAAATAGGTGGGCTCTGATGAGAGATATCACCAACAATCTGACTCACTCCCCACTCTGTCCATGAAACGGCACCTGGAATCCCAGCTGCAGTGCACCACGAACCGTCGAGGCCTCCACGGTCTCCACTATCTGCGTCATTTGAGTCATCTGGGCCATCATGCCCCTCATAAGCAAGAAACAGTCGATGTGTCCACTCTCAGTCTGATCGACGTCTCGAGTATGACGTCACGAAGGAGAATCGGTCGCATAGGTAGCACTACCGGCCGAACTCTGATCCATCTCGGTATCCGCACAGGCATAAACATGAGGTTCTGAGTTTCGGCCTGCTCTGTAACCTCTACCCCTCTGCCACGTCCTCGGATTCCTCTTTCCATACTGAAACAATAGCGTTCGATCATGATCATAACTCAAATATACCTCAACGGCCAATCCAGAGTGCTAAGTCAATAGCCAAACACGAGTATACATACTCAACAGATAAATAATCACATCAATCATGCTAATCATAGCCAACACAGAGCCCACACGCTCCAAAACAAATATTCATGAATCAATCGCAACACTAATGTTACATACGGGTTTCAACAAAACAGGTATAATCAATGACATAATGAATGTCTAAACATAAAGAGAATCGAGTCCTTACACAGGTCATACGAAGCTTAGAGGTCTTGCGATACTAGTCTTCACTAATGACGACTCGATGAAAGAATGACTCATACGGTCGCCCAACTATCACGACTCACAAACCCCGACTGTCCAGATTGTCATAACCTGACAGCCCCCACTACTACCACGTCGGTAGAGCCACATAACTCACATATGAGGGTATTTCACAACCCATTTCTCTGATACCATCTTCTGTAACGCCCCCAAATCCCATTGGGTTATTACAGTGCCATAGACCCCACACCAGGACATCCACCAGGCGAACAGGACTAAAATACAACAAACTGACCAAAAGGGAGAATCACAGTCCCTACTATGATATCCAACATAATATTCTGATATGGATTTTCAACGACAAAAGTGGGCCTACATGGCCAAAATAAAAATACAAGAACATCCACGAGCCTTGCTCGGATAATACAAAATGACAACCACTGAAAAAACTGGAGTACTACAAATTGTCTAACTGACATGAACACCGAAACATCTCGGACTAGTATCGCTCGAATGCCTCGTCGCCCTCGTCATGCCCCTGTGTCTCAACTCTCTCCTCGCAAGCACCTAAAACATGTAAACATGTTCCGCCTCCACGGGGTCAGTCATCCAGATAATGAATATCTAATGCATGTATAACATGATATGCATCCAAAGGTATAATAAAATGGTACAACAATAGTATTACGAGATGCTCACAACCAAAGTAAGAATCGAGCATTCGTGAAACACTATGCTCATGGCATACGATCGGTACCTGCTCAACGGTTTAGAATACAAGTGCCCAACGGCGAATCATCAATATAGAACACAACAATACATTACCCAAATGTAAACCAAGCCAACGCTAAAATAGATACGAATCATAATGCCCGAAGGCTCCAACGGAAATACCAAAACATCACAATGGCCCGAAAGCCCCTCAACCGAAGCTGCCAAAATATCACAATGGTCTGAAAACCACTCAGCCGAAGCTGTCAATCATCATAATGGCCTGAAAGCCGAATAGCCCGAAGTTGTATATCATCACAATACGGATCTCAAAGAAACAAAGCCGACTGTCGAACATACCCCTCGGCATATGAACAACCAGTCGCAAATCATCGGACATATCCAATACAACATGGACTATGAACGACCAAAACAATAAGGCTCAAGAGGAACATCACAGTACGCCCGATCCGGAAATGTGTCAGTGCACATGTCTACCCCGTATACGGAATCCAGGATATACGTGGGACAGTGTACCTAATTATCCTCACGAACTACATCTCGTGTGCACAGTCCAATTCGGATACATCCATGCATGACTATATATGTGCCTGGCTAAAAATCCTACACAATAACCAATCGGAACGCATATATGATTCTGGATATGTCACGATACAACATGACAACGAAACTCAAAGGATAACACATCCAATAAGGATCAAAAGACTTACCAAAGTGAATAATGACACACGGATAATGAAAGATCGACACGACTAAAAAGACCCAAAACAACCATCCTGGGATCACAATCTCTTAGGACCGATTAACACGATCAACATTCACAACATAACAATCTTGGAATCCTCAACCCTCAACGATCACAAAATTACCGAGTTTACAAAAATGATAGTGTGCTGCCTTGAGTCGGCCAACACGACAACAATAACTCACGGATGGGCACCATCCTCGGCGGTCCCAATTCAAATACCTCGACTGCCTTAGAATGGCCAATCGATAACAACGGCACAACGGATGAGAACTATCCTCGATAATCCCATTTCAATACCTCGAATACCTTAGAATGGCCAATCGATAACAACGACACAACGGGTGGGAACTATCCTCGATAATCCCAATTCAATACCTCGATTGCCTTAGAATGGCCAATCGATAACAACGACACAACGGATGGGAACTATCCTCGATAATCCCAATTCAATACCTCGATTGCATTAGAATGGTCAATAGATAACAACAATACCACGGATGTCTCAGCACCTTTAATCTGTTACCGATAACGAAGATGATAATCGAATATGTCAATGCCTTCAATCGGCCAATACAACAACAATAACGAAGCACCAATATCAATAACAATGATCACAACTATGTCTTAAATCGACATCAATATCAACAACAATAATCAATACATCGATACCACAAACCAGCTATCGACAACAATATTACCAACAAGTATCGCAATGCCTTGAACCGGCCATTTACGAACAACAATAACATTTGGCATAATTTTCCGAAGGGTGTCGTATCAAACAATCCCCTGATATCAACAAAATCATAAAGAGACCAAGTCTCGAAATGATACACACATTCATACACATACATGATAACATTAACTGTTGGAATATTTATTCCACACATTATTTAATTTATGTTTTGATGATTAAAGTTGCTAAACAACAAAACAACATCGAGGCGAAGCAAAACAACGAAGCAGACGAAGACGCAAAAAGTTGCAACTGATCGCATTAGCGCACGCTAAGGCATATTCGTTAGCGCACGCTAACGCGAGTAAGCCGCATTCCACCAAGTTTCAAGTAAGTGCAGTGATGTAAAGCTGTTGAGATGGCGCACGCTACACATCATTATTAACGCACGCTATCGAAGTCCGTTACCGTTGTGAAGGAATTCAAACACGGATAACGTATGCAATGAAGTCGATTAGCGCACGCTACAAAAGTATGATTAGCGCACGCTAAGTTGTTTGAATCAAGTCAATCCGAGCGTTGGGAAAAGCGGTCAAAGTCGGCATATCAAACGGATACTTTGACAAGTCATGCAACGGATATATTGGATTAGCGCACGCTACAAAGGAAGTGATAGCGCACGCTAATCGCCAAGGCGGTAGCTACCGGATGAAATATAAAGTGATTAACGCACGCTACATGAAAGCCTTTACGTACGCTAGAGAAAAAATGTGCGATAGCGCACGCTAAGAAGGAAGGCTAGCGCACGCTAGCTAGTCAACTGGCAGCAACGGCTAGTAAGGAGGAAGAAGGCTATAAATACCAAGGAGTTGGTATTATTCTAAACAACAACATTGAGCAAAGCATACATACGTGTTATATCATTGTAAACATTATAGTTGTTGTTCTTGAGCTTAATTAAGAGTGATTGAGTGTTATACACAAGATCATACACGAGCGAGAAAAAGAAAAGATACGATTTGATTCGGTGTTATTAGGATCAAGGATCCGGCATTGTTAGAATCACAATCGCTATCTTAGTGAGGTTTATCTAGTACCGATAGAAAGCTAGAGTGGTTGATTCCTTATCCAATAGAAAAGGAAAAATGGTTTTACTCGGACCAATAGAAGACGAGCTTGTTACGGTAATCCCTCGACCGATAGAAAAGAGGCGTAGAGGTTTTGATCTTAAGCCTAAGGAAAAAGATACATCGAGAGAGGACGTAGGCTTCGTTAATAGCCGACCCTCTATAAATCCTTGTGTGATTTATTTTCCACAAATTTATTTTCGCTTCCGCATAAAACGGCGCAAATATCCGATTTAGTACCCAACAATTGGTATCGGAGAGGTACTCCAATACGCGGCTTAACATCCGAGGAGAAGATCCAAAATGGCGTTTCAAATGGCTCCAGTCGAAGGCCTTGCTCTCAACCGACCACCATTTTTTGATGGCGCAAACTTCATGACTTGGAAGAAGAAGATGTCGATATTCATTCGCGCTTACGATATCGAATTATGGAAGGTAATATGCCTTGGTCCGAAAATTACGACAAATTCCAACGGTGCGCTCAAAACCTTCGAAGAATATGACGATTCCGATTGGAAAAACTACCACTACAATTGTAAGGCAACTCAACTTCTCTATTGTGCCTTAAATCCGGAAGAACACAACCGGATATCATCGTGTGATAGTGCCAAAGAAATCTGGAAAATGCTTGAGGTAACACACGAAGGTACGTCTCAAGTCAAGGAGACGAAGATAAACATGCTCCTTCACGATTATGAATTATTCCAAATGAAGGACGACGAATCCATCTCGATTATGCTCGACCGATTCTCGGTCATTACTAATGGATTAGCATGTTTCGGAAAACCACCTTCGAGTAGTGAGAAAGTAAAGAAAATTCTCCGATCACTACCTCGAGAATGGGACGGTACGGTTACGGCAATAATGGAATCCAAAGATTTAAATACTCTCGATTTTAGTGCTCTCGTTGGTTCTCTTATCAACTACGAGATTGTTCTAAAATCTCGAAATGCCAAACCGAAACCGAAGGAGAGGTGGATAGCCTTCAAGGCTAAAATGTCGAAGAAGAAAGAAGAAACCCCGGTGGACGAAAGTGACGAAGAAATGGCATATTATGCCAAAAATATTAATAAGTTCCAACACTTATTAAACCGGAGGAAGAAGGACATTCAAGCGGGCGAACCTAAGAAATTCGACAACACTTGTCGATTATGTGGCAAACCAGGCCACTTTGCTAAGAACTGTCGAGTAAAGCAAAAGGAGGTTCTAATCGCAACATGGAGCGACGAAGATCCCGATGAAGATTTTCTTGAACAAAATAATCTCACGCTCATGGCCCGGAGTTCATTCGACGATAGCGACGTCGAAAGCCAAGTAAGTAACTCCTACGACGAACTCTTTGAAGCATTCGAATTATTACATACGGACTATCAAAATGCTTTAATTGAAATTAAATCCCTCAAGTCTAAATTTAAATTTGGAAATTGAAAATTCCAAAATACTTGAAAAAGGGAAATTTGTCGAAATTGATCATTCGAAATGCCTTGAAAATGAAAATATTTTAAAAAATGATCTTTTAAAAGTTCAAGATGAACTAAAAATTTTGACAAAGAAATTTTCGTGCGGCAACGATAAATTTGAACAAATGTTATGTGTTCAAAATATACTCTAAATAAAGAGGGGTTAGGATTCAAATCACATTCGAAAAACGAATCCGTCAATTTCAAAATACCCCGATGTGAAAAATGTTTGAAAATTGGGCATCATATTTCTAACTGTAAAAGCCCACTCCGGACGATAAAAATTAAAAAGATTTGGGTTCCTAAAGGAACAAACGTTTCAAACATCGTCTATGTCTCAAAAGAAAAACCAACTATCGGTTGGATCCCCAAAAATAAATTTTAACAATTGATATTTTAAAAATGGGGAGATAATACATTCAGGGAGAGTATTTTTGCTTATTAATGCATATTCATTGGTATCATGCATATTTATATTTCCTTTGGTATTCTTTATATTTCTTTGTACTTTTTGATGAAGACAAAAAGGGGGAGAAAGATATGAATTGAGATAAAAATGAGAAAAATCGAAGGAGTCGAAAAGAAAAAGAAAACATACAAAAAGGGGGAGTTAAAACGAAGGAAGGAGTTGAAAAATTGAAAAATGAAGAAGTCGAAAAAGAAAAGGATTGGAGAAACTAACGAAACGATCAAAGCCGAAAACTTTGATACGTAGAAATATACATATATTATTTTTACAGATTATCCAATTCAAGGGTTGTTTTGTAATCATCAAAAAGGGGGAGATTGTTGGAATATTTATTCCACACATTATTTAATTTATGTTTTGATGATTAAAGTTGCTAAACAACAAAACAACATCGAGGCGAAGCAAAACAACGAAGCAGACGAAGACGCAAAAAGTTGCAATCTGGACTGCATTAGCGCACGCTAAGGCATATTCGTTAGCGCACGCTAACGCGGAGTAAGCTGCATTCCAGCCAAGTTTCGAAGTAAGCTGCAGTGATGTAAACTGTTGAGATAGCGCACGCTACACATCATTATTAACGCACGCTATCGAAGTCCTGTTACCGTTGTGAAGGAATTCAAACACAGCATAACGTATGCAATGAAGTCAGCATTAGCGCACGCTACAAAAGTATGATTAGCGCACGCTAAGTTGTTTGAATCAAGTCAATCCGAACGTTGGGAAAAGCAGGTCAAAGTCAGCATATCAAACGGATACTTTGACAAGTCATGCAACGGATATATTGGATTAGCGCACGCTACAAAGGAAGTGATAGCGCACGCTAACTGTCAAGGGCAGTAGCTACTGGACTGAAACATAAAGTGATTAACGCACGCTACATGAAAGCCTTTACGTACGCTAGAGCAAAAATGTGCGATAGCGCACGCTAAGAAGGAAGGCTAGCGCACGCTAGCTAGTCAACTGGCAGCAACGGCTAGTAAGGAGGAAGAAGGATATAAATACCAAGGAGTTGGTATTATTCTAAACAACAACATTGAGCAAAGCATACATACGTGTTATATCATTGTAAACATTATAGTTGTTGTTCTTGAGCTTAATTAAGAGTGATTGTGTGTTATACACAAGATCATACACGAGCGAGAAAAAGAAAAGATACGATTTGATTCGGTGTTATTAGGATCAAGGATCCGGCATTGTTAGAATCACAATCGCTATCTTAGTGAGGTTTATCTAGTACCGATAGAAAGCTAGAGTGGTTGATTCCTTATCCAATAGAAAAGGAAAAACGGTTTTACTCGGACCGATAGAAGACGAGCTTGTTACGGTAATCCCTCGACCGATAGAAGAGAGGCGTAGAGGTTTTGATCTTAAGCCTAAGGAAAAAGATACATCGAGAGAGGACGTAGGCTTCATTAATAGACGAACCTCTATAAATCCTTGTGTGATTTATTTTCCGCAAATTTATTTTCGCTTCCGCATAAAACGGCGCAAATATCCGATTTGGTACCCAACATTAACCTCATTAACTAGTACGAGTATAAAACTTGCCTCAAACCGAAGGCGAGAAAGTCCTTCCACGATCAACGTCCTCCTACGAAATGACGAACGACGTCCTCCGATAGTTACAAGCACTCGAACAACCTTGAATGAAATATAATTAATTCACTACACCAAAAATAGGATTTTATGATATTGAAACTCGCTGGATTTGTGACTGTCAATCACAGTCACAATTTTATGACTGCCAATAATAGTCACAAAGACCAAACAGTGATAAATCTAAATATTTGTGACTTTTAATGACTGTCACAAGTGTTGTGACTGTAGTGAGCAGTCATAAACTTTTTCTCTTTCTCTTTTTCTTTTTTTATCCTCTCAAAAAAGTCGTTCTCTCTCTCACACACACTATTTCTATTCTCACCGTACCCTCTATCTCTCGTCTAACTTTTCCCCCTCTCTCTCATTCCCTAAAATAAACACACACACACACACCATGAATCCATGATATATTCCTTAAAATTGAATCGGCATACAAATATGCAGAGCCACCGCAGCGGAGAGGCGAGTGGCGCGGCTGATAGGGGCGTCTGATAGGATCTAATATGACCAGCAGGGTGAAGCGGCCTGAATATAGGGGGGTTGAAACCTCAAACCTTAGGGGTGGTTTTTGCAGCTATCCCTCTTTTTATGTTGTATTTAGGTAGTGACTATCTCTCAGGCAGTAGAATCGTTGAATTTCTATTGTGTAGGCAAATGCATTAAAATCGGCTATAGAAGCTAAAGAAGTTTCCGTGAATGTCTATGTGGCGATGCGGTATTGGCACCCGTTCACTGAGGAAGCAGTTCATGTTCATCAGGCAAGTTATAAGAATAAAATGGTTTTTTGGAATTATTAGATGCTAATTGTGTTTTTTCTGCCTGATTAAAATGTATCTTTTTAGATTATAAGAGATAAAATTACAAGGCTAGTGGTGTTGCCTCTCTATCCTCAATATTCTATTTCAGGAACTGGGTCAAGTGTTCGTGTCCTTCGAGACATGTTTAGGTAATATCTTGTTGGTAGATTTATTTACTTCTCTATTTATAAGTACATTAGCAAGTCCTAATGATAGCATCAGCTGTTCTGTCCCGTTAAATAAAATGGTTTTTTTGGTGTTAGGAATGATACACATTTGTCGAGGCTGCCCGTTGCTATTATACAATCCTGGTATCAACGGGAAGGTTATATTAAGTCTATGGCTGACTTAATCGGGAAGGAGTTGCAGAATTTCCCAACCCAGAAGAGGTAGATAATATATATACCTTGAAAGACAACTTGAGTTCTTTTGTAATTAGGCCAAACCTCTGGGTAAAGTTTTGTACTATTTTATAATGTCGAATGAAAATGAATTGTTATTTTAGAATTATTATTGTGATTCTAAACGTGTAGGAGAATCAGCGATTTGAGCAGGAATGAGTCAACTTTCCCTCCTCTTAGTAATATCAGAAAGCTCAAGACATTGTGAGTGTGATTATTGTAAATTTGCTCTGTCGGAAGATGAGTCAATGCTGTTGTGTAGCCGAAATATTAGCATCTTATTGTGCAGGATATTGAGGAGTTGCGATATTGTTGGTCAGTTGCCGAGTTATATTGGAGAAATGACCGGTTTGAAAGTCTAGTTAGTAAAATCTTTTCTATTCTGCTTATTTTTGTATTATATTATGGCATGTGATGAACTTTTGTAATTGTTTACTGTCGATTGTATTCTTCAGTGATGTTATTTTCTTTCGCTCACATTTGTTATCATTATTTTTTGGTTTATGTAGAGACCTGAGTCTCAATAAATTAAGAGGACCCATTCCTGACGGCTTTATTGGTTTCAAACACAGATTACATGTAAGATTTACATTTGGCAAGCTTTAGTGGCTGCTTTTCATCGGACTAGACATGATTCTAAATTGATCAAATAACTTAATCTGGAAACAAACAAAAATACAACTTCTCTTCGCTTCAACAGATGACATAGTTCGTTTTTCTCATACGTGAATGATACCTCTGACGTTAAAGTTTTAACTATTTTATTTCATAATGTTCAAATATTAAAAGTAATTTAAAATACTGTTTGTCTCATAGATACATGATAAGATTTATTCACATCAAATTTGTGCCCCTTTCCCAACATAATAGGAAAGGTTACGTTTTTTTTTCTTTTCTTTTTTATGTCCAATATTTAAATGGGACAAAAGTTACTGCCAGTCTCTAACTGTGATTTTTTTTTTAAAGTTAGTGTTCTTGGAGCAGTAAATTTTTTGAATGATGTGACGGTATCACTATAATCATGATAATATTTTTTTTGGTGTTGTATTGTAGACGATGATATTCTTTAGCGCGCATGGAGTGTAACACCCCGAGATGTTCGGAATAATTACAGCGCCGTAAACCCTTTAAGTAAGGATTTACAAGGCTAATTAAAAAGGAAAGTAAATATAAGACATCAACACTGCGAAAATTCAAGTTTATGGAACGTACAACTGGTTCAACGGGTAATTAATACAACCATATCGAATTAATATCAAAAGGACACGCGTACTCGAGTACAGAAACCAAACCAAGACAACAAATCTCCAATAACAATAAACATCATCAACCCCTTCGTCGCCACGTCGGTCCCCGTGGTCGCTTTCCTGCTCCTCGGCTACCTGAACATCAAAAAAACTGTCCACCCCCGAAGGGGTTAGAAAAAATATGCTAGTTCAAGTATCATTTTAAACAATTCGAATATGCATCAATAATACATAACAAGATACACCACACGGACTTCCGCTAGGAATCCGACAATGCGAATCCACAAGATTCCATTACACGGCATGGGTATTCCAATGATCCAGCGCCCTCGGCATAGATCCCAAGATGATCCCGTCGGACCAACACGAGGTGGAAATAACTCCCAATGATCCGGCGCCTCGGCTAGATCCCAAGATGATCCCGTCGGATCAACACGAGGTGGACATCCGATCCAGCGCCCTCAGCATAGATCGTACAACGTATACAAACACAACTCATGCATACACATATGCCAAATCATTATGTTCATCAACATGAACATATAAACACTATATAACGAATATCATGACAAATCAACGAAGTAAATATCATGTTCAACAACATGCATAATCATACGCATACTCCAAAAATACCGATATTAACATATCACGATACTTGCCTCGAAGATGGCAAGAACGATACACTTCAATGCTCTCGACGCACTCGAAGGCTGCCTCCTCCGATCAACGTAACAAGCTCGAACCTTAACAAAAAGAACGATATACAAATCATCTCAAGTCGAACGATGGCCTAACAATTCGGTCTACGGCCGAAAAGCTCAAAATAAACAATGCCTTGATCGCTTAGCGCGCCACGTACCTACGTAACGCGGCGCTTAAGACGATCGTTAGCGACGCTATCTTATAAGACTAGCGTCGCTAGCCACGGTCTGGCGATCGACTCGGCTGGTCTCATAACGCGCGCTACGACGCTTTGGGCGTTAATCGACCCGATAGCGCACGTTAACTCACATGTGTTAGCGTGCGCTAATATTGCATGGCAGAATACTGCAAGCCGAAACTGGGTTGAATGGTGAAGAACTCAAGAATCCTACCGTGATAATACACGTTATCCTCGGGCAAATCATGCTAATAAGGTTTGAGGAAGATTTGATTATGGAATACCAATATAGGGATAGTCATCTTAATATCATAATCCATTACGATCTTCAAGAAGTAGTCTAAGTTCCGATCGTCTTATGTTTCAAAACACCTGATTTCAACGTATACGACTCAGCAACTGGGTACTATCTGATTACTTGATCATAAATCGATTTAAACATGCTTAGGAGTCCTTATAATAAGGTGGTTCAAAGGTTCATTCGATATCTAGCATCTATACGTCAAAAGTATCCTTCTAACATGCGATGACCGATAAAAACGAAATACTTGCTATCCAAACATGATTCAAACTTCCTTAGGAACCTTACTAATTATTGGTGAAAAATCACCTACCTCAAAGTAATGAAGAACACGGATGAAAATGAAGCAATCCAACACCAAAGGCTTGATCACCAATCTCCAATGATATAAGATCTTCAATCTCGAACTAAGTGGTTGATACGAAGTGTTTAGGACGAATGGAGTTATGTTTCAAGTGCAAGAGTTCGGGTTATGTGGGAAGAAAGGACTGAAATGACGAATAGGATGTCATCCTATTTATAATAAATGGCTATTAGCGCGCTACACCTGTTCGTAGCGTGCGCTAACGGCTCACGCTAAATCAGACTCGGCACTTAGCGTACGCTACGCATATACCGTAGCGTGCGCTAAGGCGTTGACCCGGCTTTTCCCGGCCGTCAGTGTACATCCGACACGATCCGGGGGTCCCCGCCGATCTCACCTACCGCACGTCTCAATCGGTCGACCACGCATAGCGTGCGCTAATTACACTCGGTAGCGTGCGCTATAAAACCATGTTAGCGTACGCTACCCTTAGCCTGTAGCGTGCGCTACATGCACAATTTCAACCTTTAAATCACATACACGAAATTATATGCTCGACGATATCGGATTATGAACTACGGAGAATAGTATTCAGACAAAAGTACAATCATTACAATATCGCAAGTTCCAATTACATAACGAAATCTCGGGTATTACATCCTTCCTCCCTAAAAAGAAGTTTCGTCCCGAAACTTAGGATGAAAACAACTCCGGATATTTAGCCTTCATACCGTCCTCCGTTTCCCAAGTGGCCTCTTCGACTCCATGTCGTGACCATTGTACTTTAACCAAATGTATCGGTTTATTCCTTAATTGTTTGATCCGGCTCTCAAGTATCTTGATTGGTCTCTCTTCGAAGGTGCCATCATTAGCTATCTCGATCTCGTCGAAATCAATGACGTGATGGGTCCGGTATATACTTCCGCAGTTGGGATACGTGAAATACACTGTGAACATGACTCGGCCGATGGCGGTAAGGCCAACCTGTATGCTAAATCCCCAACTCTCTCTAGGATCTCAAATGGTCCGATATATCTTGGACTAAGCTTGCCTCTTCTCCCAAAACGGAAAATCCCTCGTGTAGGAGACACCTTCAATAGTACGTGGTCCCCAACGTCGAACTCTAGAGGGCGACGACGTACATCCGCATAAGACTTCGCCGACTCGGCGGTCAGCAGTCTCTCGAATCACCGCTATCTTCTCTTGAGTCTCGAATAATCAAATCCGGTTCCGTCCCGATCAAATCAAGAATCATCCCAACACAAGGGTGATCGCACCTCCTCCCGTACAAAGCTTCAAATGGTGCCATCTTAATAGAAGCATGCCAACTATTATTGTAAGTGAATTCGATCAAGGGCAAGTGAACTTCCCAATCGGTTGACCAATCCAACGCACAAGCTCTAAGCATGTCTTCTACGTTTGAATAGTCCTTTCGGATCGACCGTCCGTTGGGGATGATAAGTGTGATAAAGTTGAGCTCGCCCCAAAGCTTTGTGAATCGCTTTCCGAGTGCGACACGAAACGACCATCTCGATCCGAAATAATGGTCTTCGGCGTCCGTGCAATCCGACTATCTCCGCAATAAATACTCGCGCCAAACTTTCGGGTCCCCAAGTATCTTTGATCCCTAGGAAATGAGCTGACTTGGTTAGTCGATCAACTATAACCCAAATCATGTTCATTCCCGCTCTAGTCCTTGGCATACTTGGTGATGAAATCCATCGAGATATCTTCCCACTTCCACTCGTGGATCTAAGCGGCTTTAACATCCCTACAGTCGCCGATGCTCAATCTTGACCTACCGACAAGTCAAACACTTCAAACGTGCTGCCACGTCCTTCTTCATATTCCCCACCGGAAGTTTTGTTTTAGATCCTTATACATTTTATCACGCCCGGGTGAATAGAATAGGGCGCGCTGTGAGCTTCCTTCAGAATAGTCCGTCTCAAATAATCATCATCGGAAAGCAAAGTCGAATCTTAAATATCATAACTCCATCATCTTGTATTACGAATCCTGGGGCTTTTCCTTTCTTTATTTCATCACATAATCGAAGGATCAGAGAATCGTTCAACTGTTTAGACTTGATCCCCTCGACTAGTGATGAAGTCAGTTCCATCACATAAAGTTGTCCTTGGATTCCTGGTGCCCATACTTCAATCCTCGCGGATCGGTTCCGTTGAATACCGGTTTGGGATGTAAGTGCTTCCAACACTCAAGAGAAACGGGTTTTCGGCTCAAGGCATCGGCTACTACATTTGCTTTCCCCGGATGATAGAGAATCTCCAAGTCGTAATCCTTGATCAATTCCAGCCACCTTCTCTGCCTCATGTTTAATTCTTTCTGACTGAAAATGTATTTGAGGCTTTTATGATCTCAGAAGATCTCGACAATGAGTGCCAGACAAATAATGTCTCCAAATTTTCAAGGCAAAGACCACACTGCTAGCTCCGGATCATGAGTCGGATAATTAACTTCAGACGGTTTCAATTGCCGAGAAGCATAAGCAATTACTTTACCCTTTTGCATCAACACACAACCCAAACCCCGATTCAAGCGTGCCAGTATACCAAAAATCCGTCGGCCTTCTCGGCGCTAATATAGGTGTCGTCGGTCTCTTCTTAAGTTCACAAAACCACTGGCACTTCTCATTCCACGCGAACTTTTGAGTTTTCTCAGTAATAAATGGGTGAGCGGACGAGCAATTTTGGAAAATCCCTCTACAAAGCGGCGATAATATCCAGCAAGTCCTAAGAAGCTTCGGACTTCTTTCACGTTTTAGGGGCTTCCCATTCCAAGATTGCTTCGACTTTCTTCGGTCCACCCGAACTCCGTCGGATGATATCACGTGCCCAAGGAAGGTTACTTCCTTAAGCGAGTCGCATTTAGAAAGCTTAGCATACACTGTTCCTTTCTCAAGATGCTCAAAACCACACGTAAATGTTCGGCATGTTCCTCTGCGTCCTCGAATATATCAAGAAGTCGTCAATGAAGACAACCACAAATTTATCCAAGTACTCCAAGAATAACCGATTCATCAATTGCATGAAAACATCAGGAGCATTTGTAATTCCAAATGGCATCACTACAAATTCAAAATGCCTGCATCGATCTCAGCATTTCGGTATATCCGATTCCTTAATTCTCAATCGATGGTATCCCGATCGCAAGTCAATCTTCGAGAATACCCTTGCCCTTGCGCTTGATCAAACAAGTCGTCGATCCGAGGTATAGGATACTTATTCTTGATCGTCATTTTGTTAAGCTCCCTGTAATCAATACACAGTCGGAGGGATCCGTCTTTCTTCCGGACAAAGAGAACGGGCGCCCCCCAAGGAGAAACGCTCGGTTGAATATATCCCTTCTGTAGCAATTCCTCCAGTTGCTTCTTGAGTTCATACATCTCGGTTGGCGCCATACGGTATGGTGTCCTGGAAATAGGGGTTGCTCCAGGCTCTAATTCGATGGTGAATTCCACTTCTCTTTGCGGAGGTAACCACAGTAGCTCGTCAGAAATACATCCGAGAACTCATTCACAATCGAGATAGACGAGAGATCTATTCCTTCCTCTTTCCTCATGGCATAGCACCAAAGTCCATGACATCCCTGCTTCAGTAATTTCACCGCTTTCATTGCCTTGATCAATTTCCCCGAGCTTCCCGGTCTCCATCCTCGGAATAAGTGTTCAGATCCGTCATCGAATGATGGAAATGACTCTCTCTGTAATTCAAAGACTCCATAACGGTTGAGCCAATCATCTCCGAGAATTAAATCGTCACCGCAGATGTCAACTACAATAAGATTCGATGGCCAATCTCTTCCTTCTATAGATACCGGGAAATCCCTAGCTTCAAGTGTTCCCATAATTCTCTCTCCACTCGGCAATCCCACAACATACGGTTCACAATCAATTAAGCACGAGATTTTCAAACGATTAACACGGTTCAAAGATATAAAAGAATGTGTGGCTCGAATCGAATAAAACACTAATCGGTTGCAAAAGGATCTGAATCGTACTGATGCAACAAAGCAGTTGTTCGTCGCCGATCTCCTCATTTCAGACAAAGCGCGGAGGAACGGACCCAAAGATGGATGTCTCTCTCTTCCCAGCCGTTACCTGCTGGAATCCACTCGCCGTGTCTGGTTCACTTATCTCCTTAGGAATCGGTGCCGGAGTGCGGGTACCAAAGATCTAGTAGCGGCTCCACGTAAGGCCGCACGGTGCCCTTCTTGCCCACATCGTAACAAGTCACGAAGATGCGGGGCAATCACGTCGAACATGCCCTGCTCGACCACAATTGTAACATTTCTTTGATGCGTCCGAAACTGCTGATGCTGTCCGGAACTTCTTTCCGCCTCTAGAAGGATGTGGAGGTTTCCTAGCCGAATAAAAGGAAGACTGGCCTTTGCGGGCCCCACCACTCTTGTTTTCTGCAAAGCCGCGGCCACCTTCTCGCTTTGCCTCTACCGATTTCTCTACCGCCGCCTCTTTCATGTCGTAGGCCGCTTTGTCTTGATACTGCCGCAACGTAGTACACTCGAATCCGGACATGTACTGCTGAATCTCCGGCTTCATCCGCATATCAAAATGAAAAATCTTTTCGCCTCCGTTCGACCAAGTGTCGCACACAAGTCGGTGATGATTAAAAGTTTTAATTACATCCATCACAGATGCCTCCGAACTCTGTGGTGAGAAAACTCTCGGATCTTCGCCTCTTACTTTGGACGGGACAATCGTGCTTCCATCATTTGTTTGAATTCCGTCCAATCCGCATTATGATCCTCGGGTCGAACAGCCTTCCCACCAATCAAAGGCCTCCCTACTGTAAAATACCGGGCGATGGGAACCTTCCGGTCCTCGGGACACTTAAGACCCGCGAATATTTTCTCCAACTCCTTGAGCCAGTGATCCCAAATAAGTGCCTCAGCAGATCCGTCAAATTTTGGCGGGTGCAATTTAACCACCTCAGCAAGCCATCTGTCTCCCCGGTTATCCTCGTGGTGCTGCTGTCCCATCGCTGTCTGCATGCGATCAACGACCTGGGCGAACTGGTTTATCTGCGCCACCACCTGTTGAAGCACCCCTGGCATGTTAGGATTTGCGTCACCATTCGCTGATCCTTGCTGCCCTCCAGAATGGGAATCGGTTCGACTAGCCGATATTTCTGGGGTAGTTGCGGAATCCTCATGTCTCATGTTACCACGTCCGCGTCCACGACCGCGTCCGCGTCCACGTCCTCCTCTCAACATACTGTAAACACAATTTCTCAATATCCAGAACAAAATTTTTGAAATAAAGTCCGTCAATACTCACAAAACAATAATTAAGTAAAACGGTAGTATAAGAGATTAAGAGACTTACAACCACGGTCCACATGACGACTTAGTCAACAAAGGATGTTACAAATGACCCGTAAATCAAATAACGAAATGCACCCAACTAAAACTCCGATCGCCAAGATATCCATGAATCTTAGCTCCGATACCATATTCTGTAACACCCCGAGATGTTCGAATAATTACAGCGCCGTAAACCCTTTAAGTAAGGATTTACAAGGCTAATTAAAAAGTAAAGTACATGTAAGACATCCACACGCGAAAATTCAAGTTTATGGAACGCATAACCGGTTCAACGGTAATTAATACAACCATATCGAATTAATATCAAAAGGACACGCGTACTCGAGTACGTAAACCAAACCAAGACAACAAATCTCCAATAACAATAAACATCATCAACCCCTTCGCCGTCACGTCGGTCCCGTGGTCGCTTCGCTCCTCGGCTACCTGAACATCAAAACAAATGTCCACCCCCGAAGGGGTTAGCAAAACGATGCTAGTACAAGTATCATGTTAAACAATTCGAATATGCATCAATAATACATAACAAGATACACCACACGGACTTCCACTACCGGAATCCGACAATGCGAATCCACAAGATTCCATTACACAGCATGGGTATTCCAATGATCCAGCGCCCTCAGCATAGATCCCAAGATGATCCCGTCGGACCAACACGAGGTGGAAATAACCCGTCCAATGATCCAGCGCCCTCAGCCTAGATCCCAAGATGATCCCGTCGGATCAACACGAGGTGGACATCCGATCCAGCGCCCTCAGCATAGATCGTACAACGTATACAAACACAACTCATGCATACACATATGCCAAATCGTTATGTTCATCAACATGAACATATAAACACTATATAACGAATATCATGACAAATCAACGAAGTAAATATCATGTTCAACAACATGCATAATCATACGCATACTCCAAAAATACCGATATTAACATATCACGATACTTGCCTCGAAGATGGCAAGAACGATACACTTCAATGCTCTCGACACACTCGAAGGCCGCCTCCTCCGATCAACGTAACAAGCTCGAACCTTAACAAAAAGAACGATATACAAATCATCTCAAGTCGAACGATGGCCTAACAATTCGGTCTACGGCCGAAAAGCTCAAAATAAACAATCGCCGATCGCTTAGCGCGCGCACGTACCTACGTAACGCGGCGCTAAGACGGATCTGTTAGCGACGCTATCTTATAAGACTAGCGTGCGCTAGCCACGGTCCGGTCGACTTACCGGGTCTCATAACGCGCTACGACGCTTTCGGGCGTTAATCGACCCCGATAGCGCACGTTAACTCACATGTGTTAGCGTGCGCTAATATTGCATGGCGAATCGCAAGCCGAAATGGGTTGAATGGTGAAGAACTCAAGAATCCTACCGTGATAATACAAGTTATCCTCGGGCAAATCATGCTAATAAGGTTTGAGGAAGATTTGATTATGGAATACCAATATACGGATAGTCATCTTAATATCATAATCCATTACGATCTTCAAGAAGTAATCTAAGTTCCGATCGTCTTATGTTTCAAAACACCTGATTTCAACGTATACGACTCAAAGAATCGGGTACTATCCGATTACTTGATCATAAATCGATTTAAACATGCTTAGGAGTCCTTATAATAAGGTGGTTCAAAGGTTCATTCGATATCTAGCATCTATACGTCAAAAGTATCCTTCTAACATGCGATGACCGATAAAAACGAAATACTTGCTATCCAAACATGATTCAAACTTCCTTAGGAACCTTACTAATCATTGGTGAAAAATCACCTACCTCAAAGTAATGAAGAACACGGATGAAAATGAAGCAATCCAACACCAAAGGCTTGATCACCAATCTCCAATGATATAAGATCTTCAATCTCAAACTAAGTGGTTGATACGAAGTGTTTAGGACGAATGGAGTTATGTTTCAAGTGCAAGAGTTCGGGTTATGTGGGAAGAAAGGATCAAATCACGAATAGGATGTCATCTCTATTTATAATAAATGGCTATTAGCGCGCGCTACACCCTGCTCGTAGCGTGCGCTAACGGCTCACGCCTAAATCGTACTCGGCACTTAGCGTACGCTACGCATATACCTGTAGCGTGCGCTAAGGCGTTGACCCGGCTTTTCCCGAAAGCCGTCCAGGTACATCCGACACGATCCGACAGGGGTCCCCCGGCCAGATCTCACCTACCGCACATCTCAATCAGTCTGACCATGCATAGCGTGCGCTAATTACACTCGGTAGCGTGCGCTATAAAACCATGTTAGCGTACGCTACCCTTAGCCTGTAGCGTGCGCTACATGCACAGAATTTCAACCTTTAAATCACATACACGAAATTATATGCTCGACGATATCGGATTATGAACTACGGAGAATAGTATTCAGACAAAAGTACAATCATTACAATATCGCAAGTTCCAATTACATAACAGAAATCTCGGGTATTACATGGAGTTCCTCTATTTTGAGGATGCAGGTGATCCGTATAGAGATCAGATGGAATATTGTATTTTATTAATAATGCAAGAACTTAAATATAGAGGAATAATGAATGATACCTTGGCTTACCAGGTTCGTTGCTATAGTAAACTGTCTTTTTTTATGATTTATAAATTTCTAATGCATAGTCTGTGACAAGTTATATATGAAGTGCAAACTATTTCTATGGGCGGACGCGATGACTTGACAATTGATTGGTTCGACTTTCTTGGTATTTGGTTTTAATTGTTTAGTCTGGTGTGTATACCAGAGTCGCGTGGGACCCGTGAAATGGTTAAAGCCATGTACTGATGAAGTTCTTGTTCAGCTCGTCCAGCAAGGTGTAAAGTCTCTCCTGGCAGTTCCCGTAAGGTATATGCATCTCTAATGAACTTTACTGCATATTCTATTTGCCTCTAGATTCCAGGAACTATTGCTGTTGTGTTTATATTGCTCCAGAAAAATTATATTTTCCTTTATAGAGTGTCCTTAAAAGGTCATTATGGTTGAATTATTATTTTTTAGAAAAGAATAACAATAATGCAGGCACACTATGTTTCACGACTTTCCCTTTTTGTTTGTCTACATTGGAAAAAACTACATACACGTTGTACTTATTAAGTAAATACTAACCTCGGTGATGGGTGGGGGTTGGGGAGGAAGTGGGTTGTCCTTATTAACATAAATATATAAGATATATTAACAAATGCATAAAAAATTATACTTCCTCCGTCTCTAAATAGACGTCACAGAGAGAAAATTAATGTAGTTCGACATATAATATCTTTAATTTATACTATTAGTAAAAATTACCAAAAAAAGAATTTTATTTTATAAATATACATTGAAACAAATCAAGCATCTTACAAACTTGACACTTGTTTTTATGTTAGTAGAAAAAAGCATGATTAGAAGTTGGTATATGAATAGTATGAAATAGTGAGCCTCTGAAAGCTAACTGAGACGACGAAGATTTAGATGATGTTAAGGAATCTTGGGAAGATGATGATGATGAGCCTGCTACGGTATGTAACATTTTTTAACCTTGTAAACTTAATTTGAAGATTTCAAGTAATAGATGAAATTAGCTCAGTTTAGAATCTTGTGTGTTGCTACTTTTTGGCATATCTTGATCTGTATGGGTGATTTGCTGTTGTTGCAGTAGCTTTTGCTTCACATTTTAAAATTAATCTATACTGCTTCTACCGTTGCTGTCTTTTTTCCAGTCCACCATTTTGACAGGTTTAATCAACTATCGAGGACGAATTGGAGATCCCAGTTGATGCGTGTTGATCTAACTGAGGTTCGAGCGACGAAGTGCTGTCGCGATGATTAGGATTTGCACAATATTTGTCACTATAGAGTTGCAGAGACTGTTTGGTGAATAAGTTGTATAAGTGCTTTACTTGTGTGTAAAAGTCTAAGTAGAAGCGGAGTAAGATATCTAAAGCACTTCTCTCATAGAGAGGTTTGCCCCCTATTTTATTCCCAATTGGTTGGTTTGGATTTTTTTTACGTGCTAATTTTGAGCATTACATTGTGATTTTTATATGTTTTATAAAAATTAATTGGAGTGTTGTGTGAATACTTTGAGAAATATGTTTGGATTGTATTATGAATTCATTATGAAAAATAATTATATTGCATTCAAGGAAAAATGGCGTTTTACATTTTTTTTGTATTTTTTTCAACATTTGTGACTTCTAAAAACAGTCACAAGACAATCATGAAAAATGATATTTGTGACTGTCCATGGAAGTCACGAAAGTTGAAATTCGTGACTGCTAATGACTGTCACAAAAGATGAAATTTGTGACTGTTAATGATAGTCATAAATGATATTTGTGACAGCCATATAAAGTGGACTTGTAAAGTCATATAAATGAGGTTTTGTCACTGTTTTGTGACTGTTTTTGGTAGTCACAAAAAAATTTATGACTGGTGATTTTATGACAGTCATTTGTGACTGTTTTTGCCATTTGTGACAGTTTTTGACAGTCACAAAATCGTGATTCTGGTGTAGTTACATAAACTCAATAGAAACCAACACCAAAGACGATCCCGATTCAATCCCGAATCGATTAAACTCCACAAACGAATATCATAGTCCCCAACTATGAATTCCAACATCTTCCAACACCTAAATAATCGATATGATCAAATATTCTTAACACTTGTGAAAATAATTCAACAAGAATCACTTAAGAACAACATCAAATTGATCCTCCTACGATGATAATGTAACACCCCCAAGACCATCAGGGCATACAACGCCGTGGACCCCACACATTGGAATCCACCAGGCTAACGTACCAATATGACATTCGACAAAGACAAACATCATTAACACATAGACAATTTCTCAATCCACGACATTCAAAACAAAAGACCGAAATTAACAATATAATTCGACATTAAATCCACTCCCAAAACGGGTACACAATATTAATAAATTTAAGAAAGAAGTACTCGAGTACTTAAGCAAATGACATAATAAATAAACTCCAGAAACAAAACACCAATGGACAACCACTGAATAGAATCACGCTTGCCCATTATCCTCGTACGGCTCCATGCTCGTTTGCTTCTATGACCTGTACCTGAAATACAAAAGTATTTCCCCCATTTAAGTGGTTAGCGACAATTGCTAGTGCAAGTACAATCCATTTGAACTACCATTCTAATCAGATAAAAATATGCGACAAAAGTCATTTTAGAAATCATTTATATTCCTGAATAGTCACGGTGCATAAGCACAAAATACATTTCTCCAACAAAACAATTCAAAGTTAATCGTTGGTACGAGACTCACGGCCACCGTACCCCACAGAGCCCCGTCGGACATCCCTAGGTGGTTAACCCTAGTTTGTGATACGCGCACACACACGGCAATACGTATCCCTAGAGGCCCCGTCGGACCGTCCCTAGGTGAACATACACATATCCATCCACAACAACCATGAAAAGCCATAATTCAAATACTAGAACATGTAAACAAATGTAAAGTACTTGCCTTTGAGACATCCTTGCTGAAACGGGAAAGAACAACGACTATGAATGATCCGGAGGGAAAACGGTCGTTCCTAAATGAAGGATTAACATAACTCAGTCCTATACGATAACAATAATCCAATGGAATACGCCAATAACCCCGATTTCAAGCTATGACAATATAGGTTCAATCGATACGGGCGAGGGTTTAGGCAAAATCTCCCTGAATCGACAATTCACGGATTAAACTCGACGAAATTGGATTGGGAATCACCCAATAACAACAATCGGTAAGGAATAATACAACATACTTGAACAATTCAAGATTAATCAAGCAAAACCCGAAAACCCCCCAAAATTGACGAGTTAGGGTTCTAGACGAAAATACCTTGAATTCGGACGGAGAAAGATGATTACGTTGATGATGATATGATAGCACGACTCTACGGTGATGGAAAATGAAGAAGACCCGGATCAAGAATGGTGGGAATCACCCTCTAATGTCGCCCGATGAAGAAAACGAAAGAAAGATGTGAAAATGAGGTTTCTGACCTCTGCCCGCTGTTTTAAAACAGTGGGCTATTACGGCCGTAACAGGGGATGCCTTACGGCCGTAACAAGGCAACATTACGGCCGTAATGAATCGGGTGTTATGGCGTAACACCCTACTGGACAGCAGTCTAAGAAACTGCTGTCCGAACTGTCCCGGACGACCCCAAAACTCGGACCTGCTATCGAACCAAAAATATAGTTACAAAGTATTCTCGATGACGAATCTAAGCGTTAAAAGGAAACACAATTCCGATTCCCCAAAGTTTTGGAATTCGACGACGAAAGTAAATTTCCCTTAAGTTTAAGGAAATTACAAAACGGCCCAAACGCTCGAAAATCACAATACGACGTCAGATTGACAAACCGAAACTCACAACACGAACAAATCAACTATACGAACTTATAAACAAAGAAACAACGAAAACGAATGAGTTTTACGAGAATCGAACATACATACGGCAAACATAACATCAAATGGAATTACGTAAACACAACTCCGAAACTCGTCCAAATGGAAAAACTCCAAGAATAAAGTAAATTCAAAATGTCGCAACGGTTACAAGCGAGTCGATAAAAATAAACATACACCAAAAATGGAAACTGCTAAAAATGGAAAGGTACGGATATTACATTCTCCCCCTCTAAAAAGAAGTTTCGTCCTGAAACTTAAGAATCAAAAAGCTCGGGGTGCCTCGAACGACACGTTGCTTCTTCTACTTCATGCCTCGACCATTCCACTTTAACCAAAGGGATGGTTTTGTGCCTTAATTGTTTGTCTCGACGCTCCAAAATTTTAATGGGCCTCTCCTCGAACGTGACGTCCTTCTCGATCTGCACGTCCCCGAAATCGATAACATGGGACGGGTCCGGAACATACTTCCTCAGCTGAGAGACGTGAAATACACTATGCACATGACTCAACGACGGAGGCAAAGCCAAACGGTATGCCAATTCATCGACTCTCTCCAGTATCTCGAAAGGTCCAATATACCTCGGGCCAAGCTTCCCCTTTTTCCCAAAATGGAAAACTCCCTTCGACGGAGACACTCTCAACAGAACATGATTTCCCACCTCAAACTCCAAAGGTCGACGCCTAACATCCGCATAAGACTTTTGTCGAGTCTGAGTTGCCAACATTCTCTTTCTAATCAATTCAACTTTCTCCCTCGTCTCTAACACAAGATCTGGCTCGGTGCCAACTAGATCAGATGGCTCATCCCAACATATCGGTGATCGGCAACATCGGCCATAAAGTGCCTCATACGGTGCCATCTTAATCGACGCGTGCCAGCTATTATTATAAGTAAACTCGATCAAAGCCAGATGCTCCTCCCAGTCACTACTCCAGTCTAACGCACACGTGCGTAACATATCCTCGAACGTCTGAATGGTACGCTCGGACTGCCCATCGATCTGAGGATGGAAAGATGTACTCAAACGCAACCGTGTCCCCAATGCCTTATGTACCGCCTGCCAGAAATACGATACAAACCGGCCATGTCTATCCAAAATAATAGTCTTTGGCGTACCATAAAGTCTCACTATCTGCGCGATAAAAATACGAGCCAATTTTTCTGGACCCCAAGTTTCCTTGATACCCAGGAAATGTGCCGACTTAATCAGTCGGTCCACTATCACCCACGCCATATTCATTCTGGTCTTTGTCCTCGGCAAATTCGTGACAAAATCCATCGAGATATCTTCCCATTTCCATTCCGGGACGGGGAGTGGTTTGAACAATCCGGCTGGACGCTGATGCTCAATTTTGACTTGCTGACAAGTCGAACACTTAGCCACAAACTGAACTACCTCAATCCTCATGTCATTCCACCAGAAATTCTTTCTCAAATCTTTATACATTTTACTCAAGCCCGGATGGACTGAGTAAGGTGACGCGTGAGCCTCTCGCATAATACTCTACCTCAATTCCAAGTCGTTCGGAAAACAAAGCCGACCTCGGAATCTCAACACACGGTCTTCATGTACCACGAATACCGGGGCTTTCCCCTTCCCCACATTCTCTCGAAGCTGAATAAACATCGGATCTTTCAACTGTCCCGATTTAATATCGTCGACTAGAGACGATGAGATCTCAAGAGTATGCAACTGCCCAGAACTCCCTGGTAGTACAATCTCAACGCTCAACCTCATTAACTCTCGCTGAAGTCCCGACTGAGCCATAAGTAAATCAAGCACCCAAAGCGATACCGATTTCCTACTCAAGGCATCTACCACCACATTTGCCTTGCCCGGATGATAAAGGATCTAGAGGTCGCAATCCTTAATCAACTCCAACCATCTCCTCCGTCTCATATTTAGCTCTTAGTAAAAATGTACTTCAGACTCTTGTGATTGGTGAAAATCTGACACGACGAGCCATACAAGTAATGACGCCAGATCTTCAATGCGAACACAACTGCGGCCAACTCAAGATCGTGGGTAGGGTAGTTCAACTCGTATGGTTTCAACTGACAGAAGCATAGGCAATCGTCCTCCCATGCTGCATGAGTACACATCCGAGCCCTTGGCCTGAAGCGTCACTAAAAACTGAGAAACCCTCATTACCACTCGGTAAAGCCAAAACTGGGGCGGTCGTCAACTGCTTCTTCAACTCCTCGAAACTCTTCTGTCTCTCGTCGGTCCACACAAACTTCTCCGACTTTTGCAACAACTGAGTCAGCGGTCGAGCGAGTTTAGAGAACCCCTCGACAAATCGACGATAATACCCGGCCAAACCCAGAAAACTAAGGACCTCCTTCACATTTTTGGGCGGCGCCCAATCTAGCACTGCCTCTATCTTATGTGGGTCCACACGAACACCCTCGGCCGAGATCACGTGACCGAGGAACCTAACATCCCACAACCAAAACTCACACTTTGAGAACTTCGCAAAAAGATGATGAGTTCTCAAGATTCCCAACACGATATGCAAATGGCGTGCATGCTCCTCCTCACTCCTCGAGTAAATCAAGATATCATCAATAAAGAAAACTACACACTTATCGAGGTATTCGATAAAGACTTTGTTCATGAGCTGCATGAACACGGCCGTGCGTTGGTTAGCTCAAAAGGCATAACCACAAACTCGGAATGACCATATCTCATCCGAAAAGCCGTCTTCTAATGTCAATCCTTTACTCGCGGTGATAATACCCCAATCTCAAATCAATATGTGAAAACACGGTTGACCCTTGCAATTGTTCAAACAAGTCATCAATCCTCGGGAGCGGATACTTTTTTTTGATAGTCACTTTGTTCAACTCTCGATAGTCGATACACAGACGAAGTGACCCATCTTTCTTCTTTACAAACAAGACCGGTGCACCCCAAGGCGAAGCGCTCGGTCGAATATACCCCATGTCTAGCGGCTCTCCCAACTGTTTCTTCAACTCAAGTATCTCGGTAGGCGCCATACGGTATGGCGTCTTAGAAATTGGTGTTGCACTCGGCTCTAAATCAACAGTAAACTCAACCTCTCGGTCTGGCGGCAAACCCAGTAACTCGTCTGGAAAGACGTCAAGATACTCACACACTACCGGAATAGACGAGAGCTCGACTCCCCCTTCTTCCGATCTCAAAGCATAACACCAATAACCAATGAAACCTCCTCAAAGAAGTCTCATCGCTTTCATAGCGCTGATCAGAAATCTCTGACTACTCCGTTTACGCCCCACAAAAGAGTGCTCGGTACCGTCAGGGGCTAACATCGAAATTGTTCTCGTTCTATAATTCATGATCGCCCCATGACGGTCCAGCCAATCCTTACCAAGAATCAGATCCTCGTCCTTAATATCTACCGCAATCAGATTAGAAGGCCAATCCCTCCCCGCGATACTCACAAGAAAATCTCTAATCTCATGATCCCCCACGATGCTATCCCCACTAGGCAGTTTAACAACAAATGGTTCACATGCAACTAGGCAATCAACATGCAGACGACGCACACAATCTAGAGATATGAAAGAATGTGTAGCACCAGAATCGAATAACACGGAAACAGGATGGTCAAGGATGTGAATGGTACCTGTAGCCACTGTCGCGTCAGATCTCCACTGCCTCATCTCATACACAAGGGGCGGAATGCACTCGCACTAGAAGCTCCTCTAGAAGGCCGCCACGTCCTCGACCTCTCGCCAAAACTCGCTGGGCCGAAACTGCTTGCCTCGATTCACACTCGTTTCCCCGCACTGGGCCGACACTGAGTAATCGTGCCCGAACCGCATCTGTACAAAACTTAGCACGATGCCCTATCCGACCGCAAGAAAGACACTGAATCGGAGGCCTGTCACACTCACTCAACATGTGTCCAACACGACCGCAGTTAAATCAGGTAGGACCACGAACGGGAACAGTAGGAGCAGACTTAGAACCATTTCCTCGCCCAAATGATGGGGACTGACTCCCAAAGACTCGCGAACCAGACTGAGCCTTCTGATACCCGCCAGACTTGCCTCCCGAAAACTGGTCGGAGGTCTTCTGTTTCATTCCCTTGGTTGCCGTCTTTGTCGCAGAAAACGATATCTCATAAGCCATTGCCTTGTCCTGACAGAGTCGTACACCTGAGACCAGACATGTAGTGACGAACCCTCGGCTTCATCCGCATGTCAAAGTGGTGGATCTTATCAAGTTCATCTCGGACCTGGTTTCTCACATAGTGAAGTTGTTGGTTGTAGTCCTTGATCGCCTGCGAAATAGGAACATCCTGGGGCTTAGCCTCAAAGAAGGCTCGGATCCTCCTCTCTTTCACTGGCCACGGACAAAATTCGTCCTCCATAAACTCTCGGAACTTGACACGTCTTTAGTGTAACTATCGCAAGTGCACGATATCGTATCATGTAGTAAGTGGACTTTTTGAGTCCGGCTTATCGATCCCACGAGGAAGTTAGGTTATATTGAATTATACACTATTTAACTATTTGTTATAGAGATTTATATGATTGAAACACACAATTTAAGAGTTTGGTTTGACAATTGCAATGAAAATGCAATAATAGTTCTAAAATTCAAGGAAATATGAGTTTGCACTAATAATAGATTAATAGAAGATAAAATGAAATAGTTGGGATTACAAACTTAGTTCATCATTAGTTATAGAATATGTATAGGAGATCATAAGATGAATTTACTTATTATGTCGTGTAGATTCGATTTTCCTTAAAAAGACGGTTTCGCTTTTGAACTATAAAACGCCCCTTATATATTGAATCAATCCACTATATTTCTATGTTGATTGGCTTCAATACATAACATTAGGTTTATGAAAATAACTCAAAGAATCATCCAAGGCCTAGAGGTATATTTTTATCCCCTAGAACAACTTAGAGTGAAGATCATTTGATCTAATTCATAATAGATCTTTATACAAACTTAAATAACATGACTAACCTTGTTTATAATCCCAACTAAGGTAACTTAGCCCATGAAGGGTTTAATAAACATAATACAAGCTTGAGTGGTCATTATTAGTTGAAAAAGAGAAAGAATTGATCCTAACTCCCTTAGTAGATAAAGGAGAAAGAAGCAATAAACTCCCTGAACAACATATGCTATGCCACTATTACACAAATCACCCAAGAACACAAGTGTGTTCTTCACACAAAAAGAAAATATTACAAAACGTGGAAAAATATAAGATGAATGATGAATAATGATGGATCCTAGGGGTCTATTTATACACCGAAAGTCATCTAATAGCTCCAAAACTCCAAAGATTATTATAATAGATCGGATCGGTGCCACCATCCCTCAATAATAGACCAAAAGTATAAAAATCGACAATGATCATTAATCTGCCAAGAGTTATGGTCATAATCGCAGATGTTAATGACGTAACATTTCTTCGGATTTTTGTATACTGGTTGCTTTGTGTGTTACATTTTCAGTCCATAATTTCTTAGACTTTGCGTTTTTGCCCCAAATCTTCTTCGGATGATAACTTTTGATATATAACTCTGATTTTAAATCCAGAAAGACTGCCGAACTCGTATCGGAAAGCCCTACAACAAGAATACATAAAAACTCAATAAAGAGAATATTTTATAAACATGTTATTTCTTGAGTAAATCAGTAATTCAATCCGATTAAGACTAAATTTACATCTTCATCTGATAAATAATAAAATTATTAAAAGCTAATTAATTCAAAGCAAAAATGAGTAGACTAGCTCAATTATGGGTGAAATATATCGATACAAACCATGAAAAGTGTATAAAACTGACACGTATCACACCCCCAAATTTGAATTCTTGCTAGTCCCGAGCAAGACTCTTTATTAATTACACTCCAAAAATAAAAATAAAAATAAAACAAAAAAATAATACACACATAAATTAAAAAGAGAAAAGGAGATCAAAATGCCATTAATACACAACAACCAACTTTATACAATAGATATAATGAATCAAGATTCAAAATAAATCTACTAATGATTTTGATGTTAAAACACGGATTTATTTTGTAATTCCAAAATGCAAGGTTTCCCCCCAAAAGGATGATTATTTCTTTCCCACTCGTGATGCACACGACTCCCTTTAATGGTTGCTCTCGATCACTCGTTTATTTTTCGACTCAATCTGAAGAAGAATTTCATTGGCGTCATCAAATATTATGATTGTTCACGAAATTGAGGGTATTGAAATTCAGCCGCTAATTAATTCAAATCTGCTCATAAACTACATCCCTTTTAGTGATAGCTTTCAGAACGTTATTTGCTAACGTGTAGCTCTTTTCACCCACACAATTTCTATAGTCTACTCATTTTTTTTAGGTGATAGCTTTCACACCGTTATTTGCTAACGTGTAGCTCTTTTCACCAACACAATATCCATTTTTTTAGGTGATAGCTTTCACACCGTTATTTGCTAACGTGTAGCTCTTTTCACCAACACAATTTCCATTTCGTGTGAGACGGCAGCTACGCACCAACAATGGTTAGTCCTTTATTTTTCGCAAAATTTTAGGACCCCAAAAATTAGGCAGCTGTTGCTGCTCAACACCTCTCCCTTATTTCCAACTAGATTCCTTTCACCAATGACTTTTTTTTAGGGAATAGAATTATTGCAGAAAATCATTTATTAGTTAAGCATGAAAAAATCTAAAACTCCACAAATTAAGTAAATTTCAGTTCTATTTTTCAGCAACCGACTAATTCTTCTTTTCTCAAGGTAACGAATGACTCGATTTTAAATGATAACTACAAGACTTGGAAAGAGAGATTAAGGATCAAAAAATTTTGGAATATACAATTTTTTTACCGGTTAAAACAATTTTAGAAGCTTGTATATAGCTAACTTATTGGTGTTATGGCCAGATCTAGAAATTTCCAAAATCAAAATAATATATATATATATATAATAAAATTTAAGACGAATAACCAAAATAATCAAAACACACCAAAATACCAACACACCAAAATAATTAAAATATACCACCGCCAAACTTTAAAATAAAACTGTCCTCAGTTTTTAGAAATGAAAAACAAGTGAGAAAACAGAAAACTCCCTGAAATGAAAGTTGATGCTTGAGCTAACGCCTTTTAGAATCTGCAAGAGAATAAATATACGAGGCAAACAACAAAAGAAAATAAATTATACTCGGAAGTATAACCCAATTTTTAAGATGCGCTTCAAGAAAGTCCGAAGAGTCGCCTTACACTGCCATCAATGCTTTTATAAAAAAAAACAATAAAAATTACAGCAATAAAATAACAATACATAAATCGTGAATAGATGCGCATCAAGAGATCAAGAAGAAACTCCTTAAGCTGCCATCATTTAGCACGATTTTTACACACAACAGAAAGTAAAAATACAAGAGGTCCGACATGGGTTATCAAAGGGAGAGGAATGAATCCACTTTACATTTTCTCACGGTAAAATCTTCCATCCGCATAATTTTAGCTAGAGTGGATCCGCCGAGGAACAAATTCATTGAGTTTTTTGATTAGTTCTTCTGGTGTTGTTGCAACGACTATGATTCGTTTAGCACGCTCGGAAATAAAACCCTTTTTCAGCAGAGTAGTCGATGAAAGATAGTAAACCATCAAAGAAACCATTAACATTAAGCAGACCTATTGGTTTTTGATGAACATTTAGCTGGGCTCCGGTAACCACATGAAAAAGTTCCTCAAGGGTGCCAAAACCACCGGAAGGGTGATAAAGGCACCAGATTATTTATCATGTGAGTTATGCGATCTTGCATATTTATAGATCTAAACTCATCTCCAATAGTTGCCCTTAATTTTACTTTCAAATGCAGGTTTTGGAATTATTCCCAACACTCATACTCCTTCCATATAGGCGAGATGAGCTCATCCCATTAATCCTAGACTTCCTCCTCCGTAAACTACATGAATGCATTTTTCTCCTAAGGTACGACCCAAGTTGTGGGCCGCTTTAGTAAAGCATGCCTCTTTTCCATAACTAGCTCCACCAAAATGCGTAATGTGCTAAATTTTTTCGTGGAAGATGATGACTCCATTTTTGAAAAGAAATTTATTTGAGAGAAAAAGATAAAAGTACAAGTTTGAGGAATGAATAAAAGAAACAAACACAATGTTTATTTATAGAAGAAAAATGATGTAAAATTGTTTAACAAGTTTGTGATTGCGTTGATTGCGCTTCAACTACTCAATAGAATAATGAATGCATTTATTGCGTATCACCCCTTTTTTTATTCAGAAAATCTCACCATACGATAAAAATAAAAGATACTCACGTGTATGTACAGTAGTTGGGATTGTGGCTCACACCTTCCTCTGATTTTACATTCAGAAACGGCCTAAATGCCTTCTATGAGTCGGGGAGAAGCTTCCCATCCAATTTTCTTACAAATTGGCAAACAGGGTCTTTTAACGTCAGATTCCCAAGAAGTTGTTCATATTGTGGTTTGAATTTATTCCACAAAAATCGAATCCCATAATGTACGAGTCCACTAGGATGCGTGTCAATAGAAATTTCGATATTATCTAAATTCTCTTTATTCAGACCATCCTTAATGAACTGAATTTTATCTTCTCTGTTTGTAGATGGAATTCCTAAAGATCGCATTTTAAATTATAGTTCCATCTAGCACATTTATAGCAAATGGCTATTATCTTTGCTCGTCGTTTCTTGGCATATGAACTTTTCCAAGCCCTTGTAAAAATGTAGTAGGTATTTCGTGAATTCACCGCTATTCTCACTTTGGCTTCAATAATGAATCTTATGTCAAAAGGTATGCCTTTATTCATAAGCAACCTCATCCTTTCAAGTCTCATCTTATAGATTTTTAAAATGATATTTTTGCTCAGAAAGGGAAATCTTTTTTTAATTTTATTCAATGTTTCTTCCATGATAATAACAAAAAATAAAAATAAAATGAAAATAAATGGAGAAAATATCTACAAATATCAGTTGTGGGAAACTGAAGAATCCGACTTTAATAGTCATGGAGTACCGTTATCCGCCACTTGACCGGACAAACACAATTGATTATTAAGTTACAACGTCGAGAAAATGTATCCTATAACAATAGTTCACAATGTAAGATTTCAAATATAACACTTATACTGTAACACCCCCAATCCACTCAGGGATATTACACGCCGTAGACCCTCTCCTCGAGGATCTACCAGGCTGGTAACAACATTTAACATCTCGACAATGCCTTCAAGGCTAAAATGACTCAGTAGACCGATTTGGTCTTTCAATAATTACATACAACTCAATTACAATACATGCCCACGCAGGGGTCGAAGACAACACACTCCCGTACAACGGGGAAAATAAAGTACAACTGAACCAATACATAATGTACGGTTCCTCATGTGATTAGTATCGATCATCTTTCATCATCCTTCATGCCGAACCTGTGTTATACTCCAAAACCTGAATGCAAAAATAGACATCCACCCCCCGAATACTCGGGGGTTAGCAAAATCGAACGGTTGCGTAAAATTGAGTAATTCCAAGATTGGTGCTTCACACAACTTTGTTTTCAACTTTTCGAACGCCCCTTGGGCAGCCCCGCTCCATTTAAACGTACCCTTTTCAAGCATTCCGTTATCGGACTCGTAATAGTTCTAAAATCTTGAATAAATCTCTGATATAATGAAGAAAGTGGAATGACCTAACTTCCGTCACGGTCGTAGGAATCGGCCATGACTTAATTGCTTCGATCTTGGTTTGATCAACCGACACTCCGTCCTTCGAAATGACATAGCCAAGAAAGACTATACTTTCGACTAAGAACGAGAACTTCTCTATTTTTCCATAAAGCTTTCGGTCCATAAGAGTCTCGAAGACTTGCCTTAAGTGTGCGAAATGTTCTTGCAACAATCGACTATAACTCAAAATGTCATCCAAATACACAACTACAAATTTCCCCAAAAACGGTTTAAGTACCTCATTCATCAAGCGCATGAAAGTACTCGGTGCATTTGTAAGACTGAATAGCATAACGGTCCACTCGTACAATCCATTTTTTGTTTTGAAAGCCGTCTTCCATTCATCACCTTCTCGCATACGAATTTGATGATATCCACTTCATATATCAACTTTTGAAAAGACCATCGAACCATGTAGTTCATCCAACATATCATCAAGTCTCGAAATCGGGAATCGATACTTGATTGTTATGTTATTCACGGCCCTACTATCAATACACATCCGCCACGATCCATCCTTCTTTGGAACAAGTAAAACTGGAACCGCACAAGGACTTAAACTTTCTCGAACGTACCCGCGGTTCATTAGTTCTTCGATTTGTTTTTGTAGTTCCTTCGTATCCTCGGGATTACATCTATAGGTGGCCCTATTAAGGAGTGATGCACTGTATAAGATCGATCGATGTTCAATCCCAAGAGTAGGCGGCAAACCCGACAAGAACTCTTCAGAAAACATCCCAAATTCATGTAATAAAGTATCTATCTCCCTTCATTTTGCACAACCATGTCATCGTCCCATGTCTCCTTAAATATCAACAAGTACATGCACTCACCATCATCAATAGCGTGTTCTATCTCCCGCCGCTAGTAAACAAAGTAAGTTTCATTTTTTCAACCCGATTAGAGCTCATAGAACGAATAGCTTGAGGTGACATCAGTTTAAGCACAATTTTTTTGCCCTTATCTCGTAACTCTTATTCATTACTTATTCCTCGATGTAAAACATTCCTAACAAACAACCATGGATGCCCCAAAAGTACATGATATGCATCCATCGGGAGTACATCACACAACACGTTATCATCATAGGAACCCATGGTTAGTCAGACCCTCACTTGTTTCGACACCTTTACTTTATTCCCATCATCGAGCCAATGTAAAGCGTATAGTCCCAGATGAGTCGTAGTGGTCATCCCGAGTTTAGTGACCATCTCACTCGAAACTACGTTGGTGCAACTTCCTCCATCGATGATCAGACTACACCACTTGTTCCCGACTTGACACTTCGTGTGAAATATTTGGTCTTGTTGTTCCGAATCACTTGAAAAGGATTTGGCTTGTAAAGTATGAAGAACCAAAGCCGTATCATAATTTGGCGCCTCGTAAGCTTCACATTCTTCTTCTTCTTCGTCCTCCATGTTAAAATTAAACACATCACCTAGCCTTTCTCTTTCGTCTTCGACCAACAACTCGTCTCGGACTGCGAGGGCTCCTCTTAGCGTCACCACCCGTTTGTTCGGACAAGCATTTCGATAATGACCAAACCCTTGACATTTAAAACATCATACCTTAGCCAAACTCATCTCTTTCGGCACGTAGGGAGCCTTAGGAACCGTAATAGGGGTAGGAGTTGGCACAATGGTTTGGGTAGTCGAACTCGAACCGATACTTGGATTCCCAAATTTGGATGGAAACTCGGGTTTATAAAACTTCATCTTGTTTTGAGCTTCTAACTTCACGCATAGTCCACACAAAGTATCGAAATCTTCATATGGGTATAATTCCACCGTGTAAGCTATGCTTCGGTTCAAACCACGCAAGAAACGCGCCATCTTTTGTTCCTCATTCTCCTCTAATTCTCCCATTAAGGCCAAATTTTTGAACTCCTCAATGTATTCACCAACACTCAACGTTCCTTGCATGAGGTCAGCAATCTTCCGGTATAAGGATAACCGATGTGATGTTGGTACATACCTTTTACGAAGCTTTCTTTTTAATAAATCCCATGAATGGATCTTTTCTTTCCCCGTACGAGCTCTTTGTGTTTCCACTCCTTCGAACCAAAGAGAAGCGCCTTTTCCCAACTTGAGAATTGCATACTTGCAATGTTTCTCATCGTCAAGGTCATTAAACTCGAACATGCGATCAATTTTACGTTCCCATTCCAAGTAAACCTAAGGATTGGTACCTCCAACGAACTCCGAAAGTTCATTTACTTTAAACTCGTCTTCATGGTGTGCTGAATGCACGCCCTATCCTCCTCGTCTTTGTTTTAACCGTGGCTTCGGTAAGTTGCATAATGCTTCGCAGAGTTTCACCAAGAAATCGGCATCGGTGAAATCCATAATGTCAAAAGATCAAGAAACCAAATGTGGCTCTGATACCACTAATGATGCGAACTCAAGATCGGGTACACACATGTATCGCATGTAACACAAGGGGAGTTTCCTTTACGAACAAAGAACACGATCAATAATTCGAAGTATAGAACACAACGTAAGATTCGTCCGAAAGTAGAAATTCGGCCGAACCAAAACAAGAACAAGGTGTTTATCGAATTAGACCTATAACTCGATAAAGTGATTTCTTCTCAAGACCTATTGAGAATCGATCGGATTAAAACTCGAAAATGCGTCGAATAATAATCAAATTTTTGATAAGAAACTCGTCCAACACTTAAGCAATACAAAAGTATTTTATTGATGATTCATGATGCTCTTACAAACCAAAAATGGTTCTTAAATAACCATTAGAAGTCTTTAGCTTGTAAAAAAGAGAAGATTACAATCTTTTAAAAGGGGAGACAAAATGTAAAGCATGTTATAAAATCGAAATATTATAGAGAGAGAATAGAGAGAGAAATTAGAGAATGATTCTCAAGTATGATTTTCATTAATAACTGGAGTCTTATTTATAGGAAAACTTCCGATGGCACAATTGTAATTACATATTTATATCAGGGGCATAATAGTCATTCACACTATATAAAAACAAAGGGGTAATTGAAACGTTACTTTCGTGTTATATTATAACACTCCCCCTTGAATGACTATTTACATAAATATCTCCTGAACTAGTTTGAAGAAAAACCCAATGGGAGAAAAACTTTCAAACTGTTTGTATTGGAGCTTGTGGCATTCATATCATGTTGCATCATAATGTTTGTAGGAAAGCTCTGTTGGATAAAAACTTCAGCAATCTGTAATCTCGTAAATTTGCTCCCCCTTATCTCGATAGTTCTTGTATGAGTATTCTTGTGCCGTCTCAGTAAAACCTCATGGAACAAAAACTGAGTGAACCTGTCATGTCTATCATTCGTTGTTGGAGTATCCACGTGTTGCCTCATTAAAACCTTGTCAAGAAAACCCAGTGGGAAAAACTTGATCGAAGGAAAAGAAGTACAACTACTCCTTCTATTTTGAAGCTTTGAGGAATAATCTTGATCTTTGTAGTGTTCCTCATTATGCCATGAATATGCCTCATTAAAACCTTATTAGGAAAAACCCAATGGGAAAAATCCTAATGAAGAAAAAAGAGTACATTATTCATACTAATACGCCATTCCAGTTGCCTCGTTAAAAACCTTGCTAGGAAAACCCATTGGGACAAAACCTCAGTCAAGGGAAAAAGAATGCAATGTGTATTTTATATAAATATGCCCCATGCATTTCAATGATCCTCTAGGGATTAGTACGAGTATCATTTTCAGTGCAGTTTGTAATATCGGACTCATATTCATTGCAATATATTCCAAATTTCTTTTGGAGATTCCATATTTGTTGTGATTAGGCTGCCTCGTTAAAAACCTTGCTGGGAAAACCCAGTGGGATAAAACCTCATTCAAGTAAAAGAGTACAACATATAATTTTCGTTCACAACGTTTTATTTTTAGTGACTGCACGCACCGATAATATGTTCAAAATCTCCTTACGAGTCACTTTCAGTAAGCCCATATATTTCATTTTATTATAAGGGCATATATTTCAATTTTGATGGATTTCAATATCCTCATTTTCACAAATCTGTTGGGATTCGGCGCCTAAAATCGAAGGTCGCAGCGGAAGCGGTAAAACGAAAATTATTTCGATCCGAATCCCTACGAGGATCGATCGAGCTACATATATACGAATATTGAATGAACAAAGAAGATACGAGAAACACATACCCTCGAAGTCCGTTGATTAAATGGTAATCTTCTCTCGAGCTATTCCCCAAGCTTTAGGCGATCTCCTTGCAATTCAATCCGCTCCAAGCTCTTGAATGATCCAACGCCGAAAGCACCGCGTCTCTACTTGCCACGCGCCGGAGAAACGATCGGAACGACGATCACCTTGCTATCCTCCGAGGATGCGGCTATAACTAAGTGATGAAGCTTCCAATATGAGATCATCACACTCTAAGTGTATAACTCTTAACTCTCAATTATACTCTTGAATTTTCTCTAAGAAAACCAAGAGGAAAGTGAAGAAGAAGAAGACTACTTTGAGAAGAACTTTTCTCTCTCTTTAACTCTCTTTAATTGATCCGTATGAATGCCTATTAAATGAGAGAATGAAGTCTACTTTTCTTATTCAAATTCCACTCACCTTAAAACAACTCATCAAAAGGAATCAACCCCACCATGTTATTATCACCCATTAATCAATGGGAACAAAAACAAAAGGGAATAAGGTGGAAAGTGGGGCGGCGGCTATGATGAAAAACAGATGAGTTCGGTTTGTTTCGGACTCCCGTGAGTCCAAACAGATAAACTCCGATTCCGTTCCGATGTATTTATATCGATTAATTAATCCAATTAATTTTATCATATCAAATACATTATGACATAATTAATTTCTCCAAGAAATAATTATATCCATGAATTAAATTTATCACCCAGTAATTTATTTAATTCATTAGGCCGTAAATTAATTTATCCAATAAATCAATTTAAACATCCAATGTCCCGAATTAGATATCCAATATCTAATATTCATAATGAGAGAATTAAGCTTGATTCATTCCGTCAATCCTAATGCGCGACTCGGTAGGTCCGTCTCATCAAAGAATGGGAGGAACCAAAGAGTAGTAGCACCACCTAGCTGCACTGGTGGCCTACACCGCACTTCAATCGAGAACGAATGATTGGGATCATTCAAGAACCATTCTGTCGTGAATACCGGTATACGTATAAACCCTTCTTTCAAATGTCCCGATCAAGTTATAGGGTCACGGTCTACCAAACCTATCTCAGACTTGACGCTATGCATGCGTTAATGCAAATCGAGATCATTGAGTCAGCCGTATCTAATACAACTAGCTCCAATGCTTTGGCCAAAGACTTATGATCTCATCTGCCAATAACCGCATAGGACATATAACCCGCTCACTAACGGGAGAAAGAATTCTATCTTGGTATTCAGTAGGACCTGCTACTTGCCCGTCAAGATGCACGTCGAGGTTGACCCCCGCCTTCCGGTTTATAGGGTCGAACTACTCTAATTAAAATATTGACGTCACAAGCACATCCCTACTAAATCCTCAAGTCGAAGGTTCACGAATACCTATCACAACCTTTCGATTCCGTCATTGACTGTCCCGGAGTGAAATCCATGTGACGAATCGAGGGTGAGTCGGTTCGAGTATACTAATCCAATTATCATACCTATAACGTGTGCTCCCACTAACCATTAGTGTTCGACAAGCACTCTCCATGTCAAAGAACACGTCATACAAGTCTTCACATAAACTTAACGCCCAGTCAAGTTTCATCGACTTGCGAACGATTAAGTATTTGAGCTATAACCTTTCCAAAGGCCTACCCCCTTATCCAATAAGGAGTGGAACGCTTTGCTCTCAAATACACGGACTAGTTTCTATATGTTTATTTACGAGTTAGGAATGCCAAGAACTATCAAAAATAAAGAAACATTCATTTGCCTTATATAAATGGTTTACATAATTACAAGTACAATGCCCTCACTCAACAACCTCTGAGTGGCATTCGAGGGCATACTCCTAACAATCTCCCACTTGCACTCAATGCCACACACTATGGTTTCTAATACCCATGTTCTCCAGATGACGCTCCAAGCTAGTCTGAGAAAATGGCTTGGTCAGTGGATCAGCGACGTAGTCGGCTTACTCTACTCTATGCAGCACAATGTATCTCTTTTGCGAACAAATTCTCTTACGAGATGATACTCCCTCTCAATGTGATTGGTACTGTTGTGAAAACTCGGCCCCTAGGCCCGTGGTGTCACGTGAAGTTTACCCAGTAACTTCTTAATCTAGAACCCTTCCTTAGAAGCCTCCGAGGCTGCTATATACTCATCCTAACAGGTGGAACCAGCAGTCGCGCTATCATTGGCACTATGCCAAGATACTGCTCATCCATTAAGAGTAAATAAATAGCCAGGAATAGACATTTAGTCGTCTTTCTGTCCTTGGAAGTCCGAATCAGTGAATCCCTCAACATTCAGTTCTCCACCGCCATATATAAGAACCATATCTCGAGCCCTTAACAAGTACTTGAGAACGTTCTTTACGGCAGTCCAATGTTCCCTTCCTGGGTTTGCCTGAAACCTACTTACTACGCTCCCAGCATGCGCAATGTCAGGTCTCGTACACAATATAGCATACATAAGGTTACCCGCGGACGAAGCATATGGTATATTACTCATTTCCTTTCATTGTTCCACACCTAGAGGACACATCTTCGAGGAGAGTTTTATCCCATGTCGCATCGGAAGGAACCCTCTTTTAGAATAATCCATCTTAAATCGTTTTAAGACTTTATCTATTTAGAGGGCTTGGGAAAAACTTATCATTCTCTTCGATCTATCCCAGTAGAGTCGAATCTCAAGAATATAGGTTTCTTCTCCCAAGTCTTTCATGGAGAAATTATTCGAAAGCCAAGCTTTCACAGAACTGAGCATTCCCACATCATTTCCTATTAGTAGAATGTTATCTACACATAGTACTATAAATGTGATCTTGCTCCCACTAACCCTCTTGTATACACAAGATTCCTCTTCATTTTGAACGAAGTCAAACTCTTTGACCGTCTCATCAAAATGAAGGTCCCAACTCCATGAAGATCGCATACCATTTCATGGAGTCTACATCCACCATTGCTAGGTCATTGGTCGTGGGTCGGTCTCTTGTTTATCACTTGGAACCTCGAGGAAACCCAGTTCCTCCAAGTGCATAAAACTATACCTCTCAGGTAATTGAGACACCCTACTAGACCTACTAGGTGGTTGTACTTGTGTTTCAGAAGGTTTGGTTCCAATTTCTTGCACAGGTGTCTCCCGAGGAGTTTCATTGTATTCTTCTAAAGAAATACTTCTACCTGCTCCGCCTTCCTGAATGAACTCATCTTCCAGGAAGTGTGCTTGTAAAGTAACAATGATCCTTCGATCTTCGGGCATGTAGAATAGATATCCCATCGTCCCAGACGGGAATCCAATGAAACGTCCCTTCGCAGACCTAGCTTCCAACTTTTCCACCTTAGTCTTCTTGACATAAGCGGGACATCCCCAAATCCTAATATGATTAAGACTTGGTTTCCTTCCTTCCCACATCTCATGTGGAGTTTTAGGAACGGATTTGGAAGGACATCTGTTCAAGATATACGCGGCGATGTGAGTACATACCCCACTGTAAATCGGCAAGTCAAGATAGCTCAAGATGGAACGGACCATGTTCAACAGGTCCGGTTCCTTCTTTCGACACACCATTTAACCGATGACTACCTGAGGTGTTAGTTGTGAAACTATTCCATGTTCCTTAAGGAACTCGTCAAACTCCATACTCATATACTCGCCACCTCGGTCCGACCAAGTGCTTTGATATGATTACCGCTTGTTTCTCGACTAGGGCCTTGAATTCCTGGAATTTCTCAAAGGCCTCGGATTTATGTTTCATTAGGTATACATAACCATACCTAGTATGATCATCTGTAAACATAATGAAATATTGATATCCATCACGTGCTGCTTCCAAAACACTACGTACATCGGTACGGATTAATCCTAGTTTATCAGCGGCTCTTTCACAAGTCCCTATGAAGGGGAACTTAGTCATTTTACCTTTAAGGCAAGATTCACAAGTAGGAAAGGGATCCGATCCCAATGGACCCATAAGTCTATCCTTTTCCATCTTTGTAAACCTTGGTCTGACCAACATGACCAAGTCTAAGATGCCATTTCAAAACTTGATTGGTTTCATCCCTACAACGTTTTCTAATCATAGTATTCACAACTACTTTGTTGCTGAGATTTAGATGATACAATCCATTTAACAATGTAGCAGTACCCACTAGTTTATTTCTGAAATAAATTTGCAGGAACCATCACCAATGAAAAATGAAAAGCCTTTTCGGTCCATGACCGGAATGGATACAATGTTTTTGTGCCCCTTGGGCAAAACAAGTACATCTTCTAAAGTCAAAACAAAGCCGGATTCTAAACCCACAAGAAGTGATCCTATGTCGGTCGCCTCGACACTATGCCCGCTTCCGACTGTGATCATAACTTCTCCAGCTCCAAGCTTCCTACTTTGTTCCAGATCCTGATTCACGGTACAAATATGAGAACTAGCACTAGAATCCAGTATCCAGGAAGTAGAAAATACAGTAGTGTAACACCCAATTTTTTTTTTTTTTTTTTTACCGAAATAATATAAAGTTTGACACCAATTCATAAAGGAACTTCATTTATTTAATTTAATAAGCCAATAATGGCAATCAAGTTATCAAACTTCTAAAGAAAACAACATAAGTAAAACTTTCTAATATAGAAATGTCAAAAGCGGAAGTACTAAAAATGTTCATTGACGTAAAATAAATAGCAGTGTGTCACGAATGCTCCCGTCAGTCCCTAGCCTCCTTAATCGTAAAACCTGAAAAATGTTAAGTAAACCTTAAGCACAAAGCTTAGTGAATTCAAACACAACATTACACCAATATCCACAATCACTAGACCTAGATTAAAATATACAGTTATAACATTTAAACATAAGCCAAGAACAAATCAAGGCTTATAAGGAGGGCTAGTAGGTTACCCGCATCTCACAAACCGAAGAGTATTGGGTTAATCTTACCCTCACCTCACATCCCGGAGGGTATTGGAGTAATTATACCTAACCACGCGCACCGGACAAAAGCCGGATAATTGCTATGATCCCCTCAACAATAAACATACAGTGCACATGTATGATTAACAATTTAAGCATGCATCCACATTATCATACCATAATAATAATTTAACACTCACGTGCTAACCTAGCAATCATAAATATTGAGACAATGAAGTGAGAGAACTCACCTTGAATACTTAAGGGAGATTGCTAAATCAAAACTGGCTACCACACTTGAGCAAATGCCAAAACTTCACCTATTATAAACTAGGAGTTAGGATATACCCAAAGATTAAGCTTAAAGACTTAAACAAAAAATCTGGACAGCAAGGTCTAAAAACAGACCCGCCGTTAAAGATGGATTTACTTAATTTTCCTAAGTATTAACATATCAATATTAAATTTTTCTAAGAAACTAGAGTCTTTCCCCTTTTTAAAAGTGTAAAGAACTCACTCTAACTCCAAAATATGAATTTATTATGATGCTTTTAAAAAGACATCGCAGTGCAGTCCCAAATCATAGAAATCAGTAGTGTTGGCCAATTCTACCCAACTTGTGGGTAGACATTGTCCAAACTAAAAATCACAGAGATAGTAGACATAAATACCAAAGTCTCAGAGTTGGAATCGACCAAAAAGGGTTTCCCAAACTCTAGATACGAAATTCACAACATGACTAATTACAAAACCCTTAAAAGCTGATGACAGAAAACTGATCTGGAGTGTGAACTCAATATGACCAAGAAATACTTGGAGATAACATCCCATAAACTCCAGATCACAACTTTAGGTCATAACACACATGTGGGAACTTGGAATCCCATTAGATCATTTCCCAAGCCCTAGAAACGAATAAAACAAGTTGACCTATCAGATCAGACCCGGATCAGACCTACCAGCAAAGGTGCCGTTCTTGCCCATGGATAAATTCCTAATTAGTGAGAGTGACCTTCATAAGAAAGTTACCCAACACAATTTGTAAACTTTTGGCACAGGTTTGAGATCCGTTTGAGTTATAGAATTCATGTTATGATTTTTGTAAGATGACTACAAATCTGATGGAAACAGAATCGTAGCCAACCCTTAATCTTTTTAACCAATCTATTCCTCTCCCTTTTGAAACACATTCCTAGATGTGTTTATCACCCAAATTTAGTCCCCTATGAACATGGTGGCACTAAAAAGGGCTAGGGGTCATTGGCATTTCATTTAGTCACAAGAAAAAGAATCAAATCAACATAATATATGACAAACCACTTAAACTCATAATTTTCCCCTTTCTTAAGGGTTCCTTGATCTTTCAAATACACAAACATTTATATACACATCTTAGAAGATGCTATAAAGTTGTATACTTAGATCTAAACATATGGATATGGATATGTTGAGAATCAAAATAATAATTAACAAGAATTATAACCATTCACAAGATCTATCACATTTTATCACCTAAATAAAACTTGGTGATTTCCATGGTTCATTTAGACCTTGTATTTTATATAATCATCTAGATCCATCATACACCATGTATAAGGTGTAGATATAATCTAGAGATGATGATAACATACAACTTATAACAATAACAACATTGGTTAAAACCATAAGATCTATCTTCTTTAAATCACACAAGTTACAACTTGATGATTTTTATGAATCATATAGATCTTTTACATAATATGATCATCTAGGCTCATCATACACCATGTATAGGAGATGGTGATGAAATTTCTATATGATAATCAACACTTAAAACAATTAATTGAATATAAATCAAAAGAAAAGATTAGAATACCTTAAAAGATCTTACCTAAGCTTGTTACACCAACAAGGAAATGAAGGAGAAGATGATTGTGGCTTTGGAAGAGAAAAATGAGAGAGGGATGGGAGATGGGATCGGCCGAAATGAGGAAGAGAGGAGGGAGTTATGGTTTGTGATATTTTTATAAGTCATTTTAGGATAAAGCCTAATGACTACACTAATGGGCTAGGCTCAAGACTCATTTCTTACTAGCCCAATATAATTAAATCTTTTAATTAACTTAGCCCAAAACTTGTATTTTAATCTAACTTGGCTAATTAATTAAACCCATCATTCAAAATAATTAAATACCATGAAAATAATTAACGCACCGAAAAAAAAAAGAAACCGAGCGTTACAACTCTCCCCTACTAAGAAGGGACTTCGGCCTCGAAGTCAGTCCCTCTGAATAACTCGGGATAATGCGCCCTCATCTCGTCTTCAGGTTCCCATGTACACTCAGATCCCTTCCTATGCTGCCACCGAACCTTAATGAATAAACAGTCTTACCGCTCCGAAGGGTCTTTGACTTTCGATCAACAACCGCGATAGGTTTCTCAACATAGTTGAGCCGTCAATTTGGATGTCTTCCAGAGGTACCACGGCGGTATCGTCAACAATGCACTTCCTCAACCGAGACACGTGGAAGGTGTTATGAATCAAACTAAGCTCGTCAGCAGCTCCAACCGCACGCTACCTTACCAACGCGAGCTATGATCTTATAAGGTCCAATGAACCGAGGTCCCGCCTTTCCACGCTTGCGGAACCTAATCACACCCTTCCAAGGGGAGACCTTTAATAACACATGATCCCCAACGAAACTCAAGATCGGAGCGCCGCTTATCTCGCATAACTCTTCCGACGACTCCTAGCGGTGACCAAATGATCCCCGATCATTTTGATTTTCTCCGTGGTCTCGCAAAACAATATCGGTGCTACCGAGCACCCTCTGTCCAACCTCACCCCAACACACCGGGGTTCTACACTTCCTACCATACGGTGCTTCATACGGGGCATGTCGATGCTAGAATGATAATCGTTGTTATATGAAAACTTCGGCTAAATGAAGATGATCATCCCAATCGCCTCCAAAATCAATTGCACATGCCCGAAGCATGTCCTCCAAAGTCTGTATCGTCCGCTCACTCGCCATCGGTTTGCGGATGGAACGCAAGATCTTGAAATGCAATCGGGTACCCAATTCTTCTTGGAATTTCGCCAAAATCGAGAGGTGAATCGAGTACCTCGATCGAGACAATAGATACGGGCACCCCGTGCAATGAAACTATCTCCCGAACAAAAATCTCGGCCAATTTTTCAGCTGAAGAACTTTCCTTGATGGCCAGGAAATGAGCACTCTTCGTCAATCGATCCACAACTACCCATATCGTATCCGCTCCCCTTGCAGTCTTAGGAAGTTTTGTAATAAAGTCCATGGTTAAGTGCTCCCATTTCCACTCAGGAATCTCCAAAGGTTGCAACTTCCCATGAGGTTTCTGGTGTTCGGCTTTGACCTTCCGGCATGTTAGGCATTCTTCTACATATCGGGCCACATCATTCTTCATCCCGTGCCACCAATAACCCTCACGAAGATCTCGGTACATTTTTGTAGCACCCGGATGAATAGAAAACTTGGACCTGTGAGCTTCTTCCATAAGAGTTTTCCGGTTCCCACCAGTAAATGGAACCCAAACCCTACCATAACGAGTTAGTAATCCACGCCCATCTCGCTCCATCTTAGGTAACTCATTCACAATCCTTTCACGATTTGGGTTTCCCTCTTGAGTCGCCACATCTTGAGCATCTCGAATCATACCCAATAATGATGTCTCCATAGTCATCCGAAGACATTTAGCTCGAATCGGTTCGATAGATTGCTTACGATCGAGTGCGTCGGCTACCACATTAGCTTTAGGGGTGGTAGTGAATCTCACAGTCGTAATCTTTCACCACATCTAACCATCTAACTTGCCTCATATTCAAATCCCGCTGATCGAAAAGGTACTTCAAACTTTTATGGTCGGTAAATGATACACTTAACCCCGTAAAGGTAGTGCCTCCATATCTTGAGAGCAAAAACAACGGCTCCTAACTCCGTGTCATGAGTGGGGTAGTTCCTTTCGTGAGGTTTTAGCCGCGAGACGCATAAGCTATCACCTTACCCCGTTGCATCAACACGGACCAAAACCCGGGAGGGATGCGTCGCAAGATACTACCATGTCTTCCACTCCTTCCGGTAAGGTCAAAACCGGGCATTACACAACCGCGTCTTAAGATCTTCAAATGCAAACTGTTGTTCCGGACCCCAAACAAATTTTTCCGACTTCTTGGTCAATCGCGTAAGAGGTAGAGCAATCTTTGAGAAATTTTCAATAAACCTACGATAGTAACCGGCCAAACCCAAGAAACTACGAATCTCCGAAGGCGATTTAGGAGCTTCCCATTTCTTAACCGCATCAATCTTGGCCGGATCGACCTTGATACCTTCCTTGTTCACCACGTGGCCCAAGAATTGAACCTCTTCTAACCAAAATTCACACTTAGAAAATTTAGCATAAAGTCGTTCTCTCCGTAGTGTCTCTAGAAGTTCCCGAATGTGCCTTTCATGCTCCTCCCTAGTCTTAGAATAGACCAAAATATCGTCAATAAACACAATGACCGAACGGTCGAGCATCGGACCACACACCCGATTCATAAGATCCATAAAAGCAGCGGGTGCATTAGTGAGTCCGAAAGGCATCACCACAAATTCAAAGTGTCCGTATCGGGTTCGAAACGCCGTTTTCTCAATGTCACAGTCACGAACTCGCATCTGATGATAACCGGAACGCAAATCAATCTTGGAAAACCAAGACGCTCCTTGGAGTTGGTCGAAAAGATCGTCGATACGAGGTAAAGGATAACGGTTCTTTATCGTGAGTTTATTCAACTCCCGATAATCTATGCACATTCTTTGAGAACCGTCCTTCTTTTTCGCGAAAAGTATAGGAGCACCCCACGGCGAGAAACTTGGCCGTATAAACCCCTTATCACTAAGCTCCTGTAACTGATCTTGAAGCTCTTTCATCTCAGATGGCGCCAAACGATAAGGAGATTTGGCGATCGGAGCAGCGCCAGTACTAAATCAATGTGAAACTCCACTTGCCTAATAGGTGGCAAACCCGGAGTTCCTCAGAAAGACGTCACCAAAGTCGGAAACAATGGAACATTATCGAGTGCAATAGCAGAGGTACAAGAAGCAATATCCAAATGGGGAATATCTCCTTGAATAATAAGTTCTCCACCCCTAGGGTTTTGAACACGAACTTGTCTCTTGCGACAAAGAATTTCGCATCGAATGCATCGAGCCAATCCATACCCACAATAACGCAAAGTTCCCTCATAGCAATAGGGATAAGATCAATGGGGAATTCAACTCCCGAAAATTCAAGGGTACAACCCCGATAAACATCGATACGAAGATAGTTCGATTGTCGGCAACTTCGATAACCATGGGACGTGCTAGTTTCCGACACCACGCCCCAAACGATTTATGAACGTGCGTGACACGAAGGAGTGAGTAGCGCCGAATCAAACATAACGGCGGCGGTGAGAATCTAACAGATAAGTGCCCGATTCATAATATTTAAGAAATAAAACAATTACTCTATGGCATAGCATAAAATGAAAGATAAGGAAGAGATGTTTACCTTTCTGATCGCAGCTTCGCAGCTCTTCCTCGTAGGTAGTGGACACGTCCTCGTGTCAACATAGTTGGTCCGTTAGAGGTCGGGTATTGGGATTTGCATTCCCATACTTCTTGACTTTGGGCAATCGTGTTTCTTGTGCCCCTTCTCTTGGCAATTGTAACAAAGCGGTACCATTTGCCTTGATAGTAACTTGGGAGGTCAGAATGGCTTTTGGAGCCTTGCAATTCTTCCAAGTGATGCCCTTCCTTCTTACGGTTATAACACACCAATGGGGGTCGATCACCGCCTTCAGATGGCTTGTATTCATATCTTGGTTTATCCCGAACTTTGTCTTCTTATGAGCCTCATTAGAAGTTTTAGAAAAAGTGCTCTCAGTTTCCTCTTAGATTGAGTTTGCGGCTCAATCTCTCTCTTCAGTGCCCCCATGACTGCACCCAAGGTCGTAAAGTCTTGCATGCTCACAAATTCCCGGATGTCGGTGCGTAAAATCGAGATGTACCGACTAACAAGCCATGCTTCATCTCCGGAAAAGTAGGACAGAAAAGAAAGCATCTCCATGAACTTGGCGTTCGGATCACTAACAGACTCGGTGGTGCATTTGTAACTCCATGAACTCCTGCATCATTCTTTGTTGCTCCACCCTAGGCACATACCGTGCCTCGAACCACTCCTCAAACTGGGCCCAAGTAATTGCCCTTACAGCTTCTTCCGTCATTCTTCCCGTGGTGGTGTTCCACCATGTCTTACCCCGCTTCCTCATTTGGTTCTTTGCTACCAACACTCTAAAGCCGGTGCAGGCACCCTATAGTCATAAAGGCGCCCTCACGTCGGATAACCGGTGTTTAGCCGCCCTGGATCGTCCTCCCCATCCCAATGAGGTGGGGCACTTGCCGAACTTCTCGTAGTAGTACATTAAATCACGAACGGGAGGATCGAGCCCCCGAGCAGAGGTGCATCGCCATACGCTCATCTAGCAGAGCACGAACGTGCTCACTGATGTTAGCCGTGACATTCGGAATGATCTCGTTAAAAGCATTATTGAACTCCTCAGCAACGAGTTCCCTAACTTGAGCTATTTGAATTGCATTGAGGCGAGCAGGCGGAGCCATCTAAAATTGATAAGAAAAAAAACGATTCAACCTATGCATGTCTAAGAGATCGAAAACACTCAGCTTGCTGAAAACTTTTCAACCTTGCCCCGTCCCCAAAACCGGCTCCAATATATTGAATAATAGGGGCCCTTCTATTATTCAATATAGAAGTTCCAATTTCGGTTTGTGTCTAGTTTCAAAATTTCACTTGCTCCTAGCCGTAATGTGATTTAATTCACACTCATGGTAGATCTAAAAGGCCTAAATTCTCACATGGTAGATAGTAGCACTAAAGGCATATAATTATCCTCCTAGGCTAGTCTTTGAGATATGTCATAAATGGAGCATACTATTGTGTTTGATAAGTAATAAAATTTAAACTCAATTAGTAAATACAACTTACTTGGTGGTGGACCGCACCGTGACATCTTCACTGCTAGTTTTTAATAAAATTTGTACAAGAGAAATAAAATGTTTTAAATTTGAGTCTAGACATCCCTAAGAAGGCCTAGTTCACTCAAATGAAAAGCTCTGATACCAACTTGTAACACCCAATTTTTTTTTTTTTTTTTTTACCGAAATAATATAAAGTTTGACACCAATTCATAAAGGAACTTCATTTATTTAATTTAATAAGCCAATAATGGCAACCAAGTTATCAAACTTCTAAAGAAAACAACATAAGTAAAACTTTCTAATATAGAAATGTCAAAAGCGGAAGTACTAAAAATGTTCATTGACGTAAAATAAATAGCAGTGTGTCACGAATGCTCCCGTCAGTCCCTAGCCTCCTTAATCGTAAAACACGAAAAATGTTACGTAATCCGTAAGCACAAAGCTTTGTGAATTCACACACAACACTATACCATTATCCTCAATCTGTTGACCTAGATTATACTATACAGTTATAACATTTAAACATAAGCCAAGAACAAATCAAGGCTTATAAGGAGGGCTAGTAGGTTACCCGCATCTCACAAACCGAAGAGTATTGGGTTAATCTTACCCTCACCTCACATCCCGGAGGGTATTGGAGTAATTATACCTAACCACGCGCACCGGACAAAAGCCGGATAATTGCTATGATCCCTCAACAATAAACATACAAAGGCACATGTATGATTAACAATTTAAGCATGCATCCACATTATCATACCATAATAATAATTTAACACTCACGTGCTAACCTAGCAATCATAAATATTGAGACAATGAAGTGAGAGAACTCACCTTGAATACTTAAGGGAGATTGCTAAATCAAAACTGGCTACCACACTTGAGCAAATGCCAAAACTTCACCTATTATAAACTAGGAGTTAGGATATACCCAAAGATTAAGCTTAAAGACTTAAACAAAAAATCTGGACAGCAAGGTCTAAAAACAGACCCGCCGTTAAAGATGGATTTACTTAATTTTCCTAAGTATTAACATATCAATATTAAATTTTTCTAAGAAACTAGAGTCTTTCCCCTTTTTAAAAGAGTAAAGAACTCACTCTAACTCCAAAATATGAATTTATTATGATGCTTTTAAAAAGACATCGCAGTGCAGTCCCAAATCATAGGAATCAGTAGTGTTGGCCAATTCTACCCAACTTGTGGGTAGACATTGTCCAAACTAAAAATCACAGAGATAATAGACATAAATACCAAAGTCTCAGAGTTGGAATCGACCAAAAAGGGTTTCCCAAACTCTAGATACGAAATTCACAACATGACTAATTACAAAACCCTTAAAAGCTGATGACAGAAAACTGATCTGGAGTGTGAACTCAATATGACCAAGAAATACTTGGAGATAACATCCCATAAACTCCAGATCACAACTTTAGGTCATAACACACATGTGGGAACTTGGAATCCCATTAGATCATTTCCCAAGCCCTAGAAACGAATAAAACAAGTTGACCTATCAGATCAGACCCGGATCAGACCTACCAGCAAAGGTGCCGTTCTTGCCCATGGATAAAGTCCTAATTAGTGAGAGTGACCTTCATAAGAAAGTTACCCAACACAATTTTTAAACTTTTGGCACAGGTTTGAGATCCGTTTGAGTTATATAATTCAAGTTATGATTTTTGTAAGATGACTACAAATCTGATGGAAACAGAATCGTAGCCAACCCTTAATCTTTTTAACCAATCCATTCCTCTCCCTTTTGAAACACATTCCTAGATTTGTTTATCACCCAAATTTAGTCCCCTATGAACATGGTGGCACTAAAAAGGGCTAGGGGTCATTGGCATTTCATTTAGTCACAAGGAAAAGAATCAAATCAACATAATATATGACAAACCACTTAAACTCATAATTTTCCCCTTTCTTAAGGGTTCCTTGATCTTTCAAATACACAAACATTTATATACACATCTTAGAAGATGCTATAAAGTTGTATACTTAGATCTAAACATATGGATATGGATATGTTGAGAATCAAAATAATAATTAACAAGAATTATAACCATTCACAAGATCTATCACATTTTATCACCTAAATAAAACTTGGTGATTTCCATGGTTCATTTAGACCTTGTATTTTATATAATCATCTAGATCCATCATACACCATGTATAAGGTGTAGATATAATCTAGAGATGATGATAACATACAACTTATAACAATAACAACATTGGTTAAAACCATAAGATCTATCTTCTTTAAATCACACAAGTTACAACTTGATGATTTTTATGAATCATATAGATCTTTTACATAATATGATCATCTAGGCTCATCATACACCATGTATAGGAGATGGTGATGAAATTTCTAGATGATAATCAACACTTAAAACAATTAATTGAATATAAATCAAAAGAAAAGATTAGAATACCTTAAAAGATCTTACCTAAGCTTGTTACACCAACAAGGAAATGAAGGAGAAGATGATTGTGGCTTTGGAAGAGAAAAATGAGAGAGGGATGGGAGATGGGATCGGCCGAAATGAGGAAGAGAGGAGGGAGTTAGGGTTTGTGATATTTTTATAAGTCATTTTAGGATAAAGCCTAATGACTACACTAATGGGCTAGGCTCAAGACTCATTTCTTACTAGCCCAATATAATTAAATCTTTTAATTAACTTAGCCCAAAACTTGTATTTTAATCTAACTTGGCTAATTAATTAAACCCATCATTCAAAATAATTAAATACCATGAAAATAATTAACGTACCGAAAAAAAAAGAAACCGAGCGTTACAAGTAGCAGAACAATTTGTTTCCAAAACTAAAAGTTCTGCACCTGAAGTGCCATGAAGAATCGGACAGTCTCTAGCCCAGTGGCCCAGCTCACCGCACTTGAGACAAGCATCCTTCTTCTTTTTGTTCTTCGGAACCATCGGGGCCTTGCCCTTACCCTTAAGGTCCTTTGCTTGTGGTCCAGTCCGCTTCTTGGTCTTTTTCTTCTTATTCTTAGACTTCCGAAGTCCAGAAGAAATCACAAGGGCTGACTCCTTCATCCGCGGAGTCTTCATCTGAGACTGAGCGGTCACAAGTTTGTTCACTAGCCCAGCTAAATTACATGTAATCTCATTGCAGTTGAAGTTCATAACAAACTGTGAGAAGGAATGAGGGAGAGACTGTAGAATAAGGTCGGTTTGGAGAGAAGTATCCATTTTAAAATCAAGAGCCTCCAATCTCTCGATCATGGATATCATTTTGAGGACGTGTTCCCCAACCTTCTCACCTTCCTTCATCCTTTCACCGAACAGTTGCTTGGATATCTCATATCTAGCCGTTCTGCTGTGCTCACCATAAAGTTCGGTTAAGTGAGATAGAATCTGCCTAGCAGAAGTAATTTTCTCATGAGCTCTCTGAAGCTCATTAGACATGGAAGCCATCATATAAGCACGGACTTTCACGTCATCCTTAACCCACTTTTCGTGGTTTTCAATCTCTTCCTGATTTGCTCGGGTCCGCACAGGAGGCGCGGGAATGTCCGTCTCCAAGACGTATCCCAGTGCCTCTATACTGAGGACAATCATCAGATTGCGGAGCCAATCCACAAAGTTAGGTCCCATTAAGGTGTTCTTTTCGAGTAGAATTGCGAGTGGATTCATTGTCATATTGAGAGTTATGTCTGCATTAAGTATAACAGATTAATTAGTGACTTGTTATATTATGATCTGAGTATAGAATTAAGGTCTTTTCTATTCTTGTTACCCAGCTCCCACTATTTTTATCGGAATAACACACTCCCATGTGATATCCTAAGTATCGTCGCTCTACTTCATAGTGGTGATCGAGTTCTTTAAAAATCTTAATAGAGGGCAACCGAACAGGTTTCTAGTCTATTAATTTTCATAAAGTGGTGTCCAACACCAACCCATCTAATGGATGATTCGATCTTCTTTTTCCCCTTGTTCACTCCCCTCAACCTATACGATTTCTATGGTTCGTGAACAAGTTAAGTTTATACCATCAACGCAATCAGTTTCACAATTGAATCTTATCCGGCAACCTATCAGGTTTCTAGGGATAAAATTTGCTCCAACCGAAGGCATCCAATGCGCTCCCAGTAATTTATCCGTCCTCCCCGAACGACTACCCGGATAACTCGGAAGCATAGCACATCCGGTTTGGATTTCAATTTCCCGAAAACTCGATGGAGGGAAGGAAAACCTTGAAACCTTATAAACTTAATTTTTATTGTGAGAGAATTTTCGCGATTAACGTTACACTTTGCACATTAATCATATTAGCGCGTTTGTGGTATTCATACAATATGAAAAAACCATTCACAACCTAGTTGCTACCAAGATGTGGTTCATGGACCGTACCTAGAAAACAAAAACTCCGTAATCTAATTACAAGTCTTCGTCTTGAATCTTCGTCTTCTCGAAATGGATCTTCCTCCGGTATTCGTCATTACATATAAATTTTACATCGAAAATTGCATCCTAGATACAAACATTTCTAGTAAAATAAATAGGCTCAAAACGGCCTTTACAACCCAATCGAATAAAACGAATGATTCAAATCTAAGTCCACGCCCATTCAAAAAGCATTCATCCAATAAATACTATATAAATGGAAAGCGTAGAGATACATTGATCCAATCAACAATACGAACCGATCCAATCGATTCACACAATCGGTAATTTGATAACGTTCAAAATAATTCAGTCGACTATAAATATTCCAATTAATCAAATTTCCCTTATAAAATGAAATACCATAAATCATTTTAATCATATTAAATCCAATTTAATGTGCGGGAGATTAATTTTTAAGAATACACGGAAAAATCGAGCTGGGGTGAAAACGGGCCAGCATGACCGAGTCACCCTCGGCAGCCTACCGGAAGTCACGCCTGGCTTGGCCGAGTCACGCTCGGAAGATGCCGGCCAGGACACGACCGAGTCACCCAGGACACGGTCGGGTCGCCTGGCAGTGACTTGGTAGACTGCCGGACACGACCGTGTCACCCAGGACACGGTCGAGTCAATTTCGGCCAGACACGCCCGTGTCGCCTGACACGGTCGGGTCTCTAGGCAGTGGCCTGGCCACACTGCCGGACACGACCGTGTCACCCAGGACACGGTCGAGTCACTCTCGGCCAAATTACCCTTTTTGTCCAAAAAGTCGTCGGACGACGATTCGGGGCTAGATTTTCGACTGGATATCCAATATCAATATTTTTCGACTTTCATATCTTCAATATAAATCATATTTCCCAGAAATTTAAGATTTATATTTAGACATAAACTTTCGAAAAATACAATTATTACGAACGAAAAACATATACCACGATTGTGACTAAAATGATTCCAAATCATTCACCATCTAATCGAGCATTCCAAATGCCAATATCGTATATACGATCGCAAGACCTACGCTCCGATACCACTGTTGGGATTCGGCGCCTAAAATCGAAGGCCACAGCGGAAGCGGTAAAATGAAAATTAATTCGATCCAAATCCCTACGAGGATCGATCGAGCTACATATATACGAATATTGAATGAACAAAGAAGATACGAGAAACACATACCCTCGAAGTCCGTTGATTAAATGGTAATCTTCTCTCGAGCTATTCCCCAAGCTTTAGGCAATCTCCTTGCAATTCAATCCGCTCCAAGCTCTTGAATGATTCAACGCCGAAAGCACCGCGTCTCTACTTGCCACGCGCCGGAGAAACGATCGGAACGACGATCACCTTGCTATCCTCCGAGGATGCGGCTAGAACTAAGTGATGAAGCTTCCAATATGAGATCATCACACTCTAAGTGTATAACTCATAACTCTCAATTATACTCTTGAATTTTCTCTAAGAAAACCAAGAGGAAAGTGAAGAAGAAGAAGACTACTTTGAGAAGAACTTTTCTCTCTCTTTAACTCTCTTTAATTGATTCGTATGAATGCCTATTAAATGAGAGAATGAAGTCTACTTTTCTTATTCAAATTCCACTCACCTTAAAACAACTCATCAAAAGGAATCAACCCCACCATGTCATTATCACCCATTAATCAATGGGAACAAAAACAAAAGGGAATAAGGTGGAAAGTGGGGTGGCGGCTATGATGAAAAACGGATGAGTTCGGTTCGTTTCGGACTCCCGTGAGTCCAAACAGATAAACTCCGATTCCGTTCCGATGAATTTATATCGATTCATTAATCCAATTAATTTTATCATATCAAATACATTATGACATAATTAATTTCTCCAAGAAATAATTATATCCATGAATTAAATTTATCACCCAGTAATTTATTTAATTCATTAGGCCGTAAATTAATTTATCCAATAAATCAATTTAAACATCCAATGTCCCGAATTAGATATCCAATATCTAATATTCATAATGAGAGAATTAAGCTTGATTCATTCCGTCAATCCTAATGCGCGACTCGGTAGGTCCTGTCTCGATCGAGAATGGGAGGAACCAAAGAGTAGTAGCATCACCTAGCCAGCCTGGTGGCCTACACCGTACCCCAACTGAGAACGAATGATTGGGATCATTCAAGAACCATTCTGTCGTGAATACCAGTATACGTATAAACCCTTCTTTCAAATGTCCCGATCAAGTTATAGGGTCACGGTCAGTCAAACCCTATCTGTACTTGACGCTATGCATGCGTTAATGCAAATCGAGATCATCGAGCTGTCGTGTATCTAATACAACTAGCTCCAATGCTTTGGCCAAAGACTTATGATCTCATCTGCCAATAACCGCATAGGACATATAACCCGCTCACTAACGGGAGAAAGAATTCTATCTTGGTATTCAGTAGGACCTGCTACTTGCCCGTCAAGATGCACGTCGAGGTTGACCCCCGCCTTCCGGTTTATAGGGTCGAACTACTCTAATGAAAATATTGACGTCACAAGCACATCCCTACTAAATCCTCAAGTCGAAGGTTCACGAATACCTATCACAACCTTTCGATTCCGTCATTGACTGTCCCGGAGTGAAATCCATGTGACGAATCGAGGGTGAGTCGGTTCGAGTATACTAATCCAATTAGCATACCTATAACGTGTGCTCCCACTAACCATTAGTGTTCGACAAGCACTCTCCATGTCAAAGAACACGTCATACAAGTCTTCACATAAACTTAACGCCCAGTCAAGTTTCATCGACTTGCGAACGATTAAGTATTTGAGCTATAACCTTTCCAGTGCCTACCCCCTTATCCAATAAGGAGTGGAACGTTTTGCTCTCAAATACACGGACTAGTTTCTATATGTTTATTTACGAGTTAGGAATGCCAGTAACTATCAGTAAATAAAGAAACATTCATTTGCCTTATATAAATGGTTTACATAATTACAAGTACAATGCCCTCACTCAACAACCTCTGAGTGGCATTCGATGGCATACTCCTAACAAAATCATGGATTTTAATATCCTTATTTCCAATATCCATATTTCACAGTCATGGATATCCTCATATCATTTATCGATATCCTCTTTCCAATCATTGATATCCTCATTTCATTCATAGCGCTATATTGTGTCGACACTTTTACTTCCCCATGGCAACATAACTTGCCGAGATATCTCATTATCAATCACCCATTGGGATTACACATTGTGGTTATGTCTATATACTTCTCAAAAGTATATGTCTCCTTTTATCATTTGCTTTGATTCATATTCGGGGAATTATTATATATTTATCAAATCAGTTGTAGTTGGTACCAAAGATTAATAATCTGTCATGCATCTTTGAACTTCAAGTTCATATTTCAATTGTGAGGATATAGTGTGATGCATTTCATATATTTCCAACTATCAATACTCCCCCTCATGCTAAAAGATTTCTTGAGCACCAAACTCGTATGCCAGTATCTCAGTATTCATTTTCAGTCATGGGAGTTTATATATTATGTTCTCGATATTGGCTGAAGGACTTCAAATAGTATGCCAATTGATATACCACTTGTATGCGCATATCTTGATCCTTTCTCGGATCTATTCAAATTTATTTGGGATATATTACTAGCTCAATCTGATATGGAATATATGCTCAAACCGTGAGCAAATTATCTCGTAAATTTCTGATTACGAGTCATATAAAATGTGACTATCTAGTGGATCCGTAATATCTAGTAGTTCACATGTAGAGGAAGTTGGCCCACACTCCCCCTTAATATATTCCAAATTTATTAGGAATTCATCCCCAATATTGGCTAGTAGTGATATTAATCAAGAACAAATATTTGAAAACATGATGTGTCTGTATCACTATATAGATATTTTACCGGCATATCACATCATCTTTCAGTGCAATTATTGCACATCATTATCAACATGGAGTCACCGCTCCCACATGTCATATTATGTTCATTATTCAAATAGAACTGTAGTTCATAAGTTTCTGGATATGAACTATTCGAACGCGGAGTCAAATCTCATACGCGTAATTCCAATCTATAAATAGATTATCATTGTATTCACAATCACCCATACCGAGGGTTTGAATATCATAATGGATTCAATGCTTTCGAATCTTCGTAAATATTATCCACCTCTTCCAGTGAATATCATAAAAAGAATTTATCGAGGTCGACTCGAAAGATTAAGGGTGCTAATGAGAAATGGCATCCTAGAAGATATTCGATGGTTGATCGAAGCACAAGTTCGATTATCTAGCGAATTTTCAAATTCATTTAAGTATATGCCAGGTACAGGTAAAAGTAGTTTTCCAAAGAAATGGAGAGCAAAGAGATTAGGTGGGTGCTATAAATGTGCTCGGTGGACATGTGACACACGATGCAAATCTGTGGGGTTTGTATCCAAAAATCGAGAAGATAAAATAACATTTATCAAGGATGGATTGAGTAAGAAATCTATGGATCATGATATCCAATAGATTCTTGATACATATCCCAGTGGATACGTTCATCGTGAACTAATGGCTTTGTGGATGCAATTCAAGGATGAACGAGAACGTTATAGTCATGAAAAATTAATCTCAAAAGATCCAATTTGTAAGTCCATTCTATCAAAGTTGGTATAAGGTAATCGAAAAAATAATACAAGTTGATGAATATTGTTTTCCAGTATTTAAATTTCTCAGCTGCCGATCGGTAACGTCATTTTCATTGAAAAATATAATATCATATCTTTCGTTTTCTTTTGCAATTTTGTCAAAAGTAATATCTTATATGCCGCTCCTTTTTCAATGAAAAATATTGAAGTCATTTGTCATTTAGAAAGAAGTTTGTTCTTTAAATTTGGGATCCACAAATCAGAAAATGTATCTCTCATAAAAGTATTTTGAAAGTCTAGTGTAGAAAGATGGAGTTCTCAGAATCCTCATATAGATCTCATCCAATTAAAACTATATGTATTTTAGGTGGATCCAAATTGATAGGTCATATCCAGCATATAGATATGGCAAATCAATTCCTAAAAGAATTAGGAAAACACAAAATCGATATATTGTATGGTGGGAGTAATTATAGATTTTTTGGGTTATCTTTTAGAGGCTGCAAAAAATGGGAGAATAAAAGTAACAAGTGTCTTACACTATCCCACAGTTAGAACCAATAGTATAGGGGGTTCAACTGGGTTGATGCTTCAAACACAGTCTGTGCATGATAGTTTGATGTATGTGGTGAATAATAGTGATGCCTTTATTGTTCTTCCAGGTGGCTATGGCACACTCAATGAGATATTCAACATTACGTCATGGGCTGAGCGGGACTTCCATACCAAACCTATAGGTTTGTTGAATATTAATAATTTCTTCAGCGATTTGCTTGCCTTTTTGGATCAAGGAGTAGATCACAAGTTTATATCTCAGCCATCACGAGATATAATAATATGTGCTGACACTGTTGCTGATCTACTTATAAAGTTTCAGGCATATATTTCAGTTAAGAATTTGGAAGTCAAAGCTCATCAGCCACAGGCTATTGGCACCAAACGGAAAGAAGTTTAGATCCTTTAGATCTTTCATTATAAACCCTTATGCCAGGGGTGGCAAAGTTACGGAGTTTTATCTCGAGACGCACCCCTTTTCTTTTTATGGGTTTCATATGTATTTTCTTTTTCGCGTTTCATATTGTCGAGTGTTTACTGCCTTTCAGCTAGTTTCGATATTTTCACTTCGACTACTGTGTGCTTCTTCCAGAGCAATAATAAGATCATCTTTTGCTTTTATGAAAATACATTATTTTCACGAATATGTGACATATGTTTCCCCACGAATATTGTCAATCAATATGATTTCAATGATCCCACCATGTAATATAATCAACATGGGATTTATTGAGGAATTATTTTCCAGTGATAGTTTTCATATCACTTGTCAAATGATCTCATCATGCAGTTTGCATGGGATTTTCTTTAATTAATCGGTGATAGCTTATGGTATCACTTGCTCAATTTTCTCCGTTCGTATTTAATAATTATGGAGATCGGATATTATTTTCATCAACTGCTTCTTCTTCGAGAGCTGGATTTGAATCATTGATCAACTACTTATTCAGAGTAGGATTTATTTCTTTCAACTGCTTCTTCAGAGCAGGATTTAGATAATCGATCAACTACTTCTCCAGAGTAGGATTTATTTTTATCAACTGCTTCATCTTCGAGAGCAGGATTTAGATAATCGATCAACTACTTCTCCAGAGTAGGATTTATTTTTATCAACTGCTTCTTCTTCGAGTGCAGGATTTAGATAATCGATCAACTACTTCTCCAGAGTAGGATTTATTTTTATGAACTGCTTCTTCTTCGAGAGTATGATTTATGAACCATTCATGTGGTATAACCAACCACGATGGTGATATATAATATATAAATTGCGTACATGTAAAACCATACGTCTTGTGATAATTGAACTCATCACATGGGAGGTATTATAATTGTATAAAATAAACGCAATAAATATGTGGTTTTAAACCACCACTTTGAGATAAGTAAGAGACATAATTTAAACTGCAAAATAATTAACTGCTTCTACTAGAGCAGGATCATCCAATCAATTCCGCAAAATAGTCATCATTAATATATAGGGCGAAATATCGACTGCCGTTAATAGCACGCGTAAGAGTATGTATTCATAAATCTTTGCGGGTTTCCGGGGTTGGATATTAATTCGTACGTTGTAATAAATTTAATAATGACATATATGAAAAGAGTTAATACCCATATCAATATTATTGTCAAATCGAAGTTCTCGTAAAATAGATCACGATGGTATCAAGAAAAATTAATTCTGATAACATATGTATCTTATATATAAGCAAAACTATATTTATAATTTAATGAATTAAAAGAATATTTTATTCCTTTATATTAATTGTTTTTTTATCATTATTTTGCAACTCGTGACTTCAAACATGTTTTGAATTATGATTTTTTTTGTTTGTGTGTGGGTGTGAAAGTTGTCTTTATCATCTCCATTTTCTTTTCTTATTCCCGGGCCGTCTATTTGTTTATTAATTTATTTACTTTTTTCTGACAATAAATCACAATCATATATTTAATGTATTCAGTAGTACTATATTTATATTTTATCTTTTTCTTCGTGTTACGTTTTCTTTATATCGCTGTTCTTCTTCTTCTTTTTTTTTCTTTTTTTTCTTTTTTTTGTACACGTTAACATGAAAAGAAATACCTCATGATGTAGACGACTGCCTCTTCCGCCGGTCAACACCACGATCAACGTCGTAGATGCCTCGTACACGATTTAACCACCATGCTGATCCAGTCTGGATCTGGAACTCACTAAAGCTGATGCGTGTCTTGCTGGGTCCGAAAGCTTTAACCAGATCAGAGCAGAGGAGATGACTGGCTGGGGGATTCACGACCTCTGAAGCTGGAGACGGTGATGAATCCTTGAAAGCATGGTAAAGTTGGGCAGCATCATCACGGGGTGAAGTCAACACCGGATGAATTGTCAGCGTCGCCATATCTGAGTTTCTCTCTCTTCCCTCACAGCAGGTCCCATAAGCCCTGTTGCATAGATTTGTCCTTCCTGATAGTTTACACCTTGCTGCACCCAAACCTCCACAATCTATTACTGGAGTGTACACGCCATTGTTGTTCACTTGATCATTTGCGCGGATAGCTTGAACATCACTAAGAACCAAAAGAGACAGAAAGATAGCTGCAATAAGGACTTTGGAAATAGCCATGTTGGTGTGTATGTATTGTGTCTGTGTGTTGTGTCTTCCTTGCTTTCAGAAAAAAGAAAATTATGCATAGTGAGAGGTGAGAGAGAGATCCATGATTTTGTAATAATTTGGTTTCTGATACAGAGGATCATCTATAAGATACAACTGTAGAGCATACTTCCATCATATTACTCAAATGGTTAGAGTCGTGCTGATAACGTGTTATAAAATAGAAATATTATAGAGAGAGAATAGAGAGAGAAATTAGAGAATGATTCTCAAGTATGATTTTCATTAATAATTGAAGTCCTATTTATAGGAAAAGTTCAGATGGCACAATCGTAATTACACATTTATATCAGGGGCATAATAGTCATTCACACTATATAAAAACAAAGGGGTAATTGAAACGTCACTTTCGTGTTATATTATAACAAAGCAAATATACTAATGTAGACTAAGAATTATTCTTCATGACTTGGTGAAATGAATGTAACGATTCAAGGGAGAAAAAGGGGGCTAAAATCTTCTTCCAAATCTTCCAACTTTTCCAAGTCTTCCAAATCTCCCAAATCCTCATGAAATCTCCCAAGTCTTCATAAAAATGATAAACTAAGTCTCTCAAGTCTTCGGAGGGGGGGGGGGAATCTCCTTCAAATCTTCCAAGTTTTCATAAAATGATAAACTAAGTTATTCTGAGTCCGATCACCATAGTCACTCCAAGCCTCGTATCCGTTTTCTCGCCTAAGTACATAGACGCATGGCGGGTTGCATGGTTGCTTACGTAGATACTTAGTTCGTCTTCTTCACTTGGAATAGTTGATTTCGTATCAAGCCTTGTACACTAGGACTTCATGATTCTCATTACGCTTTCTGACAAGAACTCATGTGTGTCCCACAGGCTTTACACTTGGCGGAGTTAGCACTACTGGGCCAAATACCTGGCATTTTGTCAGAGAGTCAAGCTCTGCCTGGATAGCTTCTTTCCATTTAGGCCAATCGGCTCTTCGTTGACATTCTTAAACAGAGCATGGTTCGATATCATCATGCTCTATAATTTCTTGAGCAACTGTGTATGCAAACACATCATCAATATGAGTGGTCGATCGTTCCATCAAATCAGACGCACTTTCATAGTTGATTGAGATCTCTTTGTTCTCTGATGTCGAATCGATCTTCGGGGCGTCCCCCAGTAATGATTCATGGACATAGCTATATCCAGAGACAATCTCGTGGGAAGGATTCCCAGTGTTGATGATTAGTGGGATGATTTGTGCCTCACCTACCCTTTTCTTTCTTGGGCGGGTGTCTATCGAACCAGGTGGCTTCCCCCTTTTCCTTTTGGGATCCACGGCCTCGATCGCACTTCCACTGGGTGTGATCGCATCACTCGGTATATTTGTGATGTGCCCCTTATTGGGGACTTCTAACCTTGAAGGCACATTTGCAGTTGGAATGTGTGATCTTCTCACTTTGGCGATATTAGTAAACGCATCAGGCATCGAGTTTGCTACGTTCTGAAGATCGAGGATTCGTTACTTCATGATCTCATAGGGAGGTATGGGTATCATAATGAGATAGACTAGGGACGTCCCAGGACAATTCCTATCATTCCTTGAGTAATTTCTTTTTCTCCTCTCCCCCTAACGACGAGAATTCTGACTCATTGAACTCACAATCCGCAAAGCGTGCGGTAAAAAGAATACCTGTAAAGTGTTCTAAGTAGCGGATTATTGTTGGGCATTCATATCCAACGTAGATACCTAAATGTCACTGAGGACCCATCTTATTGCGTTGTGGGGGTGCAATCAGCACATATATTGCACAACCAAATATGCGTAGATGTGAGATATCCGGCTCATATCCAGTTACCAACTGGCACGCAGAGAATGGTTGGCCAATGGTGGGTCTGAAATGAATAAGTTTGGCTGCATGTAGGACTGTATATACCCAAGCAGAGATGGGCAGATTGGTGCGCAAAACCAATGCCCGTGCTACCATTTGGATTCTTTTAATGGTTGCCTCTGCGAGACCATTTTGTGTATGCACATGGGGAACGGGATGCTCTACATCGATTCCGATTGACATGCAGTAGTCATCAAATACTTTAAATTTAAATTCTCCTACATTATCAAGTCGAATAGAATTGATAGGGTGATCAGGATGGTGAGTCCTTAGACGAATGATCTGAGCTAGGTGTTTTGCAAATGCAGCATTTCGAGTGGAGAGGAGTGCGACATGTGACCAGCGTGTCGAAGCATCCACCAATAACATAAAGTACCTAAATGTTCCCGCATTCAGGGTTGGAAGGTCTCGCTCCTACGTTGTAAGAATGTGAAGTTCGCTTTAGTATCTTTAACGTAGGAAGGTCTCGCTCCTACTTTAGCTAAAGAGCAGGCTTTGCAGAATGAGTGATGTGCTTTTGACATAGTCGATTGCTTAAGAGGGGCATATGTCTCTATTTCTTTAGACGACATAGCATGATTAACATCAATACTGTTCTTTGTATTGAGTTGTTGCCTTTTTTTCACTCGAAAGAAAGGATGTCCGTTCGAGTTCTTTAGAATACGGATCATCATATCTCGACCGGGATGACCTAGTCTATCATGCCAAAGTCTATATGAGTCATTGTCCCAAATTTCATTTATGGTGATAGCATAAGATTCGAATACCCTAATGGTTGTGGTGTATAGTCTACTATTTTGACTCTTAAGCTTTTCTAATATGCGTTTACATCCACATTCATTAGATGTAATATAAAGGAACTCGATTCCATTCTCGCAGTGGGTTTCGACATGGAAACCATTGCTACGTATATCCTTAAAGCTAGGTAAGGTTCGAGGGTCCCTGGGTGAGTATAGAGCATCGGTGTCTCATAGAAGAGTGCCATTAGGAAATAAAAATCGGGCATTGTCTCGCCCTTAGATCAGTTGGGCAGACCCATTCATCGTGGTTACCGAGAATTGACATGCAACTAATTGAGTGAATAGAAGCCTATTCCTAAGAATGGTGTGGGTGGTCCCACTGTCAACCAAACATTCAAGTTCTCCTTGATTCATTCCTAATGAAAAAGAGGAAAAGAAAATTTGAACCATAAATACGCAAGCAATATTCGTTTCTTCGAAATAAAGCTAAGAATATAACACAAGCAATCATAATATCTTGTTTTAGAAAAACAAAGTTTCATCATACCATTACTGAAAGTAAAGCATTGATAAAATCATTCTGAGGTAACAATGCAAAATGTAAATGAGAAAATAAACATAATGATGACATTCAGTCATAAAGGGGTGCCTCTAATGACTGTGACATGTATGGCTCATTGCAATTATCGGTGACTGTGAAATTGATGTTGGGGGACTCGTCGAGAGAATCTTCCTCCATATAGTGAGCTTCCCATTCTTTGGAGTCTCTATATTTCTTGTAGTGTGCTGCGACTTGCTTGCTTACATGGTTGTTCTTGTACCAATGTCCAGCATCTCCACATCGATAGCACGGTTCATCGCTGACTCTGACTTTGGAAGCGACATGGGGGGTAGGTGCTTTATTTCCTTGGCTATTAGAGCCGGGAGAAACAAGTCTTCTCATTACATTGGAAGAACCCCCACGTCCTCGACCATTATGCCCTTTTCCATGTTGTGGTTTGGGATTGCCATGACGGTTCTTTCCACCTTTCACTTTGCCATAGTTGGCCTCGGGAACTTTCTTTGTCCCAGCAGTCCTGGCATTGTTGTTCACTAGCACTTCATTATGCCTCTCAGCCACTTGTAGTAGGTTGATAAGCTTATTGAAGGTAGTGATGCATTTGTTGTCATACTCCATCCTATACTGGTTCACTAGTATAAGGGCAGAAGTAGGGAAGGTGGAAAGGGTTTTCTGGATCATATCCTCTTCTGTGATGTCCTTTCCACAGAAATTAAGGCGTGCCTTAAGACGGAGCATATCTTTGTTGAAATCGTTGATCCGTTTATAATCAAACTGTAATATCCGCAATTTCGGATTTCCGGTAATTTTCATTTTTTGGCGGAGGTCCGTTTCGACGACTCGCTTTTGACCGTTTCGTCATTCTGAGAATATTTAATTCTACACTTTTTGTCATCCGAGTTCGTTTCGGTATCGTTTCGTTGAGTTTCGTGTTCTTAAATGACTTTTCCGCACTTGAGTTCGATTCTCACGAATCTCGTCCGAAACTGTTGTTTCGAGTTTCTCAGAAGTCCATTTAATGTTATTATTCATGTTGTAAGCTTCGGTTTGGTGTTTCGATCGTGTATCAGGTATTTCGGACGTTTTGGGCCATTTTCGTAATTTCCCAAAGTTTGGGGTAATTACTTTCGTTGTCGAATTTTGAGCCCTCGGGTGGTCGGAATCGGGTGTTCTCTTAGTATTCGGATTCGTCATTGCGAGTACTTCATAATCGTGTTTTCGGTTTACGTTCAGGTCGGAGTTTCGGGATTTTTCGGACCGTCGGATCGACCGAGGCCTGGCTGGCCAGGCCTGGCCGAGTAACGGCCGTAATGGCCCGGCAGTAACGGCCGTAATGCGATTACGTCATGTGACCTTCCGATTACGTCGTAACATGTCCGGCATTGTCGCAGAGTTCGGCCTTGGCGACGTAGGCCTTGGCCGATTACGTACGTAAGCGGCCGGCCAGGGTCGGCTATTTAAGGGCCTGGACCGAGTCATCCGGCCATTTTCACCCTTTTTCTTCGTTTCTTCGCGTTTCTTCGTCAATAATGGATGGATTTGGATGGATATGACATAGAGCAACATGTTTTGGAAGTTGTAATCATTGATTAACATCATCTTCCACCCGGATCGAAGGTAAGAACACCTAAACTTTTGGTTTTTGGATGTTCTTGAGGTTTCTTGGTGTTTAGGCCGATTTGCTTCGTTTTGATTCATATTATTGTTAGAACTTGATTGTAAACTCGTAATCATTCAATACCCTTGAAGTTTTGTGGAACGAATTTGAGTATTTCTTTGAATAATCGATTAAATTGGCCTATGTCCTCAAAGTGTCCGATAAAATGCTTCAATGGGTAGAACTTGGGAAGTTCCATACGTTTTCGTAGAATTGTGATTGAATTGATATCGTTGTGACTTAGGAGCGAATTCTTGTGAAGAACTCGAGTCGGAACCCTTCCGTTCGTTGCCTTCTTTGGGGTCCGAGCTTCCCGGTCGAACCGTGTTCTTCGGAGCCTTCGGTAGCGGTTATTAAGGCAAGTATCTTACTATACGACTTGTATCTTGCGACTAGTAATCACATATGAGATTTATGAAGATTTTGCTTGTCTTCGTAAATATGTTCCGTTTGAGTTGTTTGTGCTTTCCGAAATTTGAAGGCTTTGTGATAATAGTGTTATATTGGTATACGTGTTAGCTGATGTGCAATGTATTGTGTACCGAACGTGTGTTCTGTTGGTTGTGTGTTGTTGATTGATGATAGTTGTTGAGAGTGTTTAGATTGTGTTATGTACGTGTGATGTACGATTTTGTGGTGATCAACGTGATTGACTAACTGTGCTCATTGTTGTATGTAATGTGAATGCGAATGTGATGTCTGAACGCTAAGTTCACTCGTGCGGGTTCGACGGGGCCTACGAGGATTCATGGCACAGTCCATGGGATCGGAACTTAGTGTGTGGTGCCGAGGTCCAATCGTGCGGGTCCGACGAGGCCTACGATGATTCATGGCACAGTCCATTGAGTCAGACACAAGACGTCCAACCGTGCGGGTTCGACGGAACCTACGGTGACACGTGACACAGGTTCACGGGGTCGGAACTGTTTGTTGTGATTGTTGTGTTTGCTCAATCCGTGTGGGTTGTTGAACCTACGGAGACTCGTGGCAAGCGATCACGGAGTCATGAGCATGACTGTTTGTTATGATTGTTGTGTTTGCTCAATCCGTGTGGGTTGTTGAACCTACGGAGACTCGTGGCAAGCGATCACGGAGTCATGAGCATGATTGATTGTTGTGATTGTTGTGATTGGTTATGTCCGTGCGGGTTGTTGAACCTACGGAGACACGTGACAGGGGATCACGGTGTCACGAACCAGGTTTTGTAAATCAAACTTTTTGTAAGAAAGTTTTAAGAAAGAATGTTGGGCCGAGCCCCACGAGATTTATGGAAATGTTTCCGGTATTGTAAACTGTTGAATTATGAAACAAGTTTTGGGTTAAGGCCCTTAAGTTTTTCGAAAGGTTTCGTGAATCAGGACTTGAGGTCTTAAGGTTTTGAAATTCTAAAAATTCCCGAGATAATAATCTTATTTTCGAATGCTTCATAGCTTATCTTCCCTTGTGAAAATCTCCCGGGAATATTTGATACTTGATTATTATATTTGATCACGATTATTAATTGCTTGTTACATTTCGTATGATTTGATACTTGCACTAGTAAAACAGTGGAGTTTTACTAACCCCCGAGTAATCGGGGGGTGGATGTCTGTTTTGCCTCCAGGTACATGCAGATTCAGGGGAGCAGTCACAGGATCGGCACAAGAGGATGACGAGCTGCGATACTAATCATGAGTCGAGAGATGTTTTGATTTTTATTATGTTGTCAGAGTTGATTTCAGTCTTCCGCTGTATTGTATTTCGACCCCTGTGTGGGTAATGTTATTTAAGTCAGTTTTGTTGATTGGGTTGTGTGACCTCATCGGTCTGTGTATTCACGTGTAAGTGACCATATCGGTCTGTATTATTTTATTGTTTGACCCTGGCTGGGCAAGCATTTGGTTGTTTATGGGTGTTTAGCCTGGTAGATCCTTGTGGAAAGGGTCTACGGCGTGTAATATTCCCATGTGGCATTGGGGATGTTACAATTATGGTATCAGAGCTTAGGTTGCGGAAACCTAGGCTGTAGGGTAGAGTCAAGTCGTGATTTGTCGAGTAATGTGTTGTCTTGTCGTTCGAGTCGTCAGTGACAAATTGAGTTGTGCGTAGTCACAACGTGTCAGTTATGTTATCGGACGAGATTAGTATCGTGGGCGACTGTCACCTCCGTGCAACCTGTGGATGTAAGTCTCCTCCTTTATGCGTAATATCTGTGTATCTCGATTTTATCTTAGTGAGTTAATTGCGGTGCATAATTTTATTTACACAAGTATTGTGTAATATAGTTGTGTTTAATACTTGTGACACATAGTATGTGTATGGAACTGGGCACATTATTGTTTTATCTTGAACCACCGGGTGGGGTGGTAGGTTGTGAAAGTTTTAAACCTTGATGGGTTTCGAATAAGTACCGACGGTAGAGTTTGTGAGAAACTCCGATGAATGATTTTGCTGTGTGTTTAAACTTGATACCACGAGATGCATTTGATTGAATTGGCGACCCTGGTTTCCATTTGAGTATATGGTTTTAAATTCGACTGTTTTTGGAATGTTGTAATTTTTGTCCGCTATGGGTAAGTTTGAGAATGTTTCCTGAAGGACTTTACAGTTTGAGAATTTTGTAGAAATCGATTTTTGGAAAATATTTTGGTGGTTCGGTCAAACCACGGTTTATAAGGATTTTTAAAATTTGTAAATTTTGACAAATGGGCCGTGTATTTTCAAATGACACCATCAGACGGTATTTGAAAAATGTGTTTAGAAGTACTTCGGACATTGTAAAATATCACCGTCGTTTTGTTTATGAACTAAAGGATTTTGGGAAATCTTTATTTTGCAGAACGATTTTTGGTTTTCGGAATTTTGAACTTCTTATATCCATGTGTTGGGGCTAAGTGGTTGTGATAAGCTTGTAGTATTGTTGTGCTCGCCAGAGAATGTTTTAGTGTTTTCTAAATGTTGAGATACATGGTTTTGATTAAATGACCGAGGTATTAAACGAAGTGCTTTCAAAATTTCACCCCAGCAAAATCTTTCGAACTCGCGAATTTTTTTTTATATTGTCATTCGAACAAATACCTCGATAAACTTGTTTTTTTTTAAATATTACCGGTGTTGGACCACAATGGTATGCTTAATGTTTTAACCATGTATGCTGTAGTATAGGTCGTTCATCTTTGTCAATGTGAACGTGTGAATATTGCATTGTGCTGCTGATTGTGGGCTTATGTCGATTATGTGAGGTTTGTTTTATCTTGTTATTCTGATTGGTTGTCCGTTCAGTATGCTAAGGGGTCGAGGTCGAGGCCGTGGCCGTGGTCGTGGTCGTGGTCGTAATCGGGAGCAGGAGAGGGCGACTCCCTCCTTGCCGAGTGCCAATCAGCTCAGTACAGATCAGGGACATTCGACTAGCGTTGATGTTGACGTTAGCGCCGCCACCATCCTTCATCAGGTGGTTGACCAGTTAGTGCAGATGAATCGCCGACGCGTCGGGATGAGAATCCAAATAGGGATAACGGAACTAGTAAGTGGTTACGAGATGTGATGAAGATGCACCGCCCCGTTTTGTGGGTTCGTCGACTTGTTAGGTTGGGAAAACTGGCTCTTCCACTGGGATGTAATATTTGATGCTGTAGCTTGTCCGGATGATAGGAGGGTACCCATTGCTCAGTACCTACTCGACAAAGAACCTGCAGACTGGTGGCACGCCGTAGTGCCTGCAGATCGTACACCTACATGGGCTGAGTTTAAGACCGCCATGGAGGCAGAGTATTGCCCGTTGCCTGTTCGTGAACGCAGAATCGTTGAGTTTTTCTCGGCTACGCCCCAAGATGTGTCGATATCCCAGGCGATAGTCGATTTTAATCGACAGCTGGCTTATGTTCGTGATAAAGTGAGAAGTGAAGCGGACAAGGTCCGATACTTCAATATGCGCATGAAACCCCATATCCGTGAGAGTATGGCTCCGCTCATGTGTACCACCTTGAAAGATTATCAGGATCGAGCTCTAGCCATCGAGATGGCTGTTTCCATGTCAGAGGGTAGCTCAGGAGGTAAGAGGCAGAAGACCTTGAGTAACTTTTCAAGAGGCCAAAGAAGTGAGATCCGTGAGCCTGTTGCTTCGTAGTTTCCTTCTGGAAGCACTCCTCGTTCGGTTGACCAGTCTAAGAATCCTACTCACAAGCCGAGTAAGACAAGCAACGTGAAGTTATGTTTCAATTGTAGCCGTGTGTGCCATACTCGTAAGAATTGTCGCTCGCCGCAAGTTAACTGTTTCAAATGTGGACATGTGGGACATCAGGCGGTTCACTGCGAGACCGTCGTTGAGATGTTCGGAAGCCTAGACCCCGCCCCTACGCGTGGAGAGCTCAGTGGTGCCCAGTAGCATAGTTGCGTGTTGTATTTGTGTTGTAATTCGAGTAGAGATTGATATTTGTTGCATAAACTTTTTGGTTTTGTTTGTAGTCTACCCTGATGTTTTATTTTAAGTTTTGGGACGAAACTTATTTTTTGTGAGATAGAATGTAATATCCGGTACCCTCGTTTTCCGTTATCTTGAATTTTTTGTTTTTTGATGTCGGACATTTTCTTGTTTATGAGAATCGGAATGATTTCTATCGTAATACTCTATTTGTTTCTATCGCATAGCCGTTCTAGTCGGGTGCGACTTGTTGTCGCGTACATTTCTTTGATTAAATGTGTGCATATGATGTGGTATGTGATGCGTCGTTAATTGATCATTATTGTTTTAAACCATTGCCGGTGGCGATGTTATGGTCGTCGTGTGGCGTGTTTTCACGCTGTATATTCTTTCGCGTTGCTTGTAACGTTTCGCCAATGGACGAAAGTTATGCGTTTCTTGTGTATCTTGTTGAGTTTTCCTATCGGGATATTGCTTCTCCCTACTTGTTTTAAGTTTCGGGACGAAACTTCTTTTAAGGAGGGTAGAATGTAATATCCGCAATTTCGGATTTCCGGTAATTTTCATTTTTTGGCGGAGGTCCGTTTCGACGACTCGCTTTTGACCGTTTCGTCATTCTGAGAATATTTAACTCTACACTTTTTGTCATCCGAGTTCGTTTCGATATCGTTTCGTTGAGTTTCGTGTTCTTAAATGACTTTTCCGCACTTGAGTTCGATTCTCGCGAATCTCGTCCGAAACTGTTGTTTCAAGTTTCTCAGAAGTCCATTTAATGTTATTATTCATGTTGTAAGCTTCGGTTTGGTGTTTCGATCGTGTATCAGGTATTTCGGACGTTTTGGGCCATTTTCGTAATTTCCCAAAGTTTGGGGTAATTACTTTCGTTGTCGAATTTTGAGCCCTCGGGTGGTCGGAATCGGGTGTTCTCTTAGTATTCGGATTCGTCATTGCGAGTACTTCATAATCGTGTTTTCGGTTTACGTTCAGGTCGGAGTTTCGGAATTTTTCGGACCGTCGGATCGACCGAGGCCTGGCCGCCGTGCCGGCGAGTAACGGCCGTAATGGCCCAGCGATGCGGCCGTAATGCCGATTACGTGCGTAATGACCTTCCGGTTACGTACGTAACATGTCCGGCAGAATTGTCCAGAGAGTTCGGCCTTGGCCGATTACGTACGTAGGCCTTGGCCGATTACGTACGTAAGCGGCCGGCCAGGGTCGGCTATTTAAGGGCCTGGACCGAGTCACCCGGCCATTTTCACCCTTTTTCTTCGTTTCTTCGCGTTTCTTCGTCAATAATGGATGGATTTGGATGGGTATGACATAGAGCAACATGTTTTGGAAGTTGTAATCATTGATTAACATCATCTTCCACCCGGATCGAAGGTAAGAACACCTAAACTTTTGGTTTTTGGATGTTCTTGAGGTTTCTTGGTGTTTTGGCCGATTTGCTTCGTTTTGATTCATATTATTGTTAGAACTTGATTGTAAACTCGTAATCATTCAATACCCTTGAAGTTTTGTGGAACGAATTTGAGTATTTCTTTGAATAATCGATTAAATTGGCCTATGCCCTCAAAGTGTCCGATAAAATGCTTCAATGGGTAGAACTTGGGAAGTTCCATACGTTTTCGTAGAATTGTGATTGAATTGATATCGTTGTGACTTAGGAGCGAATTCTTGTGAAGAACTCGAGTCGGAACCCTTCCGTTCGTTGCCTTGTTTGGGGTCCGAGCTTTCCGGTCGAACCGTGTTCTTCGGAGCGTTCGGTAGCAGTTATTAAGGCAAGTATCTTACTATACGACTTGTATCTTGCGACTAGTAATCACATATGAGATTTATGAAGATTTTGCTTGTCTTCGTAAATATGTTCCGTTTGAGTTGTTTGTGCTTTCCGAAATTTGAAGGCTTTGTGATAATAGTGTTATATTGGTATACGTGTTAGCTGATGTGCAATGTATTGTGTACCGAACGTGTGTTCTGTTGGTTGTGTGTTGTTGATTGATGATAGTTGTTGAGAGTGTTTAGATTGTGTTATGTACGTGTGATGTACGATTTTGTGGTGATCAACGTGATTGACTAACTGTGCTCATTGTTGTATGTAATGTGAATGCGAATGTGATGTGCTGGAACGCTAAGTTCACTCGTGCGGGTTCGACGGGGCCTACGAGGATTCATGGCACAGGTCCATGGTATCGGAACTTAGTGTGTGGTGCTGAGGTCCAATCGTGCGGGTCTGACGAGGCTTACGATGATTCATGGCACAGGTCCATTGAGTCAGGACACAGTACGTCCAACCGTGCGGGTTCGACGGAACCTACGGTGACACGTGACACAGGTTCACGGGGTCGGGACTGTTTGTTGTGATTGTTGTGTTTGCTCAATCCGTGTGGGTTGTTGAACCTACGGAGACTCGTGGCAAGCGATCACGGAGTCATGAGCATGACTGTTTGTTATGATTGTTGTGTTTGCTCAATCCGTGTGGGTTGTTGAACCTACGGAGACTCGTGGCAAGCGATCACGGAGTCATGAGCATGATTGATTGTTGTGATTGTTGTGATTGGTTATGTCCGTGCGGGTTTTTGAACCTACGGAGACACGTGACAGGGGATCACGGTGTCACGAACCAGGTTTTGTAAATCAAACTTTTTGTAAGAAAGTTTTAAGAAAGAATGTTGGGCCGAGCCCCACGAGATTTATGGAAATGTTTCCGGTATTGTAAATCGTTGAATTATGAAACAAGTTTTGGGTTAAGGCCCTTAAGTTTTTCGAAAGGTTTCGTGAATCGGGACTTGAGGTCTTAAGGTTTTGAAATTCTAAAATTCGAGATAATAATCTTATTTTCGAATGCTTCATAGCTTATCTTCCCTTGTGAAAATCTCCAGGAATATTTGATACTTGATTATTATATTTGATCACGATTATTAATTGCTTGTTACATTTCGTATGATTTGATACTTGCACTAGTAAAGCAGTGGAGTTTTACTAACCCCGAGTAATCGGGGTGGATGTCATTTTGCGTCCGGTACATGCAGTTCGGGGAGCAAGACAGATCGGCACAAGAGGATGACGAGTGCGATACTAATCATGAGTCGAGAGATGTTTTGATTTTATTGTGTTGTCGATTTGATTTGATCTTCCATTTGTATTGTATTTCGACCCCTGTGTGGGTAATGTTATTTAAGTCAGTTTTGTTGATTGGGTTGTGTGACCTCATCGGTCTGTGTATTCACGTGTAAGTGACCATATCGGTATGTATTATTTTATTGTTTGACCCTGGCTGGGCAAGCATTTGGTTGTTTATGGGTGTTTAGCCTGGTAGATCCTTGTGGAAAGGGTCTACGGCGTGTAATATTCCCATGTGGCATTGGGGATGTTACACAAACAAGCGGATTTCATTCCACTGCATGGTCAACTCTGGAAGCAAAGTATTATAGATGTTCCCAAAACGGCCCTTAAGGGCATCCCACAGTTCTTTAGGGGATTTCAACTGCAGATATTCCCATCTTAGGCTGGGGTCGATATGTCGCCTAAGGAACATTAACGCACTAGCTTTGGTTTTGTCAGACGGTACTTCGCCTGCTTTTTCAAAGATATTAGCACTATAGTCCTTAGCGACAAAAGTGGTCTCTATGTTAGTAACCCATCTATGGTACTAAAGTCATTCTGAGTCCAAGATGTGAAATTCAGGACGAGTTGGATCTGCCATCTTCAGACAAGAAAGAAAAAAAATGAGTTTTCACAGTATATCATGAGTACTTTCCATGATAAAATTTTCAATAATGCGGAGGGTTATTATTTTTCATAACCAAAATATGGTCAATAAATTACTTTCGATGCTATTGAGGATTACTAATGAATTTAGTTTATCACGGTTCGAGTTGATATAGGCAGTAGAAATAAGTCCTCTAAAATCTACTAGTGATGAAGCCTAATTTGCATGCCATATCTATATATGTATGCAAATATATGTATATTTATAGATATAGACACATAATCCTAGGAATATATCTATACATGTATTATGCAGTCAAGTAGGTCTCTTATGCCACAATATAATTATTAGTTCAACGTGAATTTATTTTAATTCAAGTTGCTTTAAGCAATTCACTTTGATTTAATTAAAGTTATTAATGTATCATGCTTTAATTGGTTTAATTAGGCATAAATAAATTCGGGTATAATATGCAACCAAAGATATTTAAAAGGCATCTAAAATTGCACATTGCAGATAGTAGGGTTCGTATTGTGTACTTTACTTCGTGAATAGGGGCAGAAAAACAGACTGAAAATTGGGACTGCCGAGCGGGTCGGGCCGGGTCAGCAAACGGGTCGGGTCTGGGTCAGTAACCAGGTCGGGTCTGGGTCAGCAACCGGGTTGGGTTCGGGTGCTTAAGAAACTGGGTCGGGCTGGATAAGCGGGCCGAGATCTGGACGAGCAGGTCGGCAGGGTTGCAGCGGACGAGTCGCGTGGGTCAAGCTGGGATACAAATTGTTGATCGGTCTGCACTGGGCAGGTTGGTTAGGACCAGGTCGGAATCTAGAACAACGGGCCGAGCGGGATGTCGTCTGAACTGGAGGTCAGAGTCGGAGCAGGGTTGCGGGAAGTGGTTCTGGAATTCGGATTTTGGAGGAGATCCGATATGTGCAGGCGAGTTGGAAGACATCCAGAGGCGACACGGGAAGTGTAACACCCCCGAGTTATTCAAGGTATATTACAGTGCTGTCAACCCCTACATGGGACCCATCAGGCTAGACACGAATTACCACAGTAAAAACACACATCATCCAGATGAAAATCAAATAACACGCCCGGTACAACCGGCGAAATAATCAACAACGACAAACATAAATAACTTCAACGAATACAAATCACAATCCGCAGAGAAAAGCCTAAGTACTCACGAGTACAATCTATAAGTTTATAAAGTAGACAACAACCAAATCAAAGGGAACAACGGAAATAAAAGGACTCAAATGCACATGTCAACGATCCTGGCCAGAATCCTCGTACTGTCCCAGCGCCCGCTCGTCCGGCTGATCATAACCTGAAATCCATAACAAGAATATCCCCAAAATGGGTCCCTAGAGGGATTAGCAATTACGCTAGTACAAGTAATCAAGGCAAACCATTCGCTTACACATTTCATTGTACAATGCACCAAATTCATTTCAAAACCAAAACCAGACATGTCTTTTCCAGAAACAAACAGTCAATCAATTTGCCTAGGACCGGGGTGAAGCCACTGGTCCCACTCGAGGCCTCTAAGGACCCTCCTGCGCTGGCCATAGCATAAAACAAAACACGCACAGGCATTGCCTAGGAGCAGGTGGAAGCCACTGGTCCCACTCGAGGCCTCTAAGGACCCTCCAGAGCTGGATAGCGAAACAAACTCGTGAATCCAGAGTGAAGTCATAGATTCCCTCGAGGCCCCGTCGGACCCTCCCGAGGTGAGCAAAGCACACACAATATATATTACCATTTCATGCTAAGCATAAAGGTTTCCAAAAATACTTGCCTTTAATAATTGACGACGCAACGAACCGAAAGGAAAATCATCAACGAACGCTAGGAACCAACGGAACCGAACCTAACGATTCGAAGAATACAATCACAACCATCTCCAAACGAATACGAAAAAGGAATACACCCGAAAACCCGCCTACGATTCATGTATATTCGTACGAGAACAACAACGAGGGCGGACCACAACCAAACCCTCTCGATTACGAAAATACCACGAAATATACCATGAATTCATAGGAGAACCAAGAATACCAACAAGATTAATCATATTCATCATGAATTAATCAACACCACGGGGCGAATCGAACAATAAAATCAAAAAACCCCAATTTACCCAAAAGTAGGGTTTTTAGAAGATTTACCTTGATTCGGACGGACGAAGACGATTATGATGATGATAAACTACACTAGGAACACAATACTTGATTCCCCAAGGATTTATACCGGCAAACCTTGAAGAATCACTCAAAACCTCACTTGTATCACAGCTCTCGGTCGGATGATAAAAAATGAAGAAAGTACCGAAGTGAAGGTCAACTCCCGGTTTATAAAACCTGGGCCTATGTTACGTACGTTACATGAGCTAGTTAACATACGTAATGATAATTACGTACGTTAACACTCAAGTACTAGCGTACGTAATGGCTGGCAGAACAGTCCGCCCCAAAACGCTGAGGTTGCTAGCATACGCTACATCAGACGGCTAGCATACGCTACAAGAGGCTTACGTACGTAACACCAATGCCTTTATGTACGTAAGGGTATGGGCAAAACTGGGAAGACTCACTATCCAACAACGCTAGGTTCGATAGCGTACGCTACGCCGGATAGTTTAGCATATGCTACCATGGGTTTTGCGTACGTAACAGAAAGAGTTAACGTACGTAATGGTTCGGACAGAACAATCTCTCCAATCTGTTAAAGGCCATAACGTACGTTAGCGATGAGCTATAACGTACGTTATGAAGGTGCCGATAGCGCACGCAAGAAAGCATGCATAACGCATGTTATGCATGCAGCAGTTCAACACTGCTGAACGAAGTTAGCTGCACCGGGCAGTCCGAAAATGAGTCGCAACACAAGGACAGATTCCAACACGTAGATATGGATTATTCACGACGATGAAGCTGAATGCTGAAGGAAAATACAATTCCGACTACCGAGGAATCCGAGAAACGATAAGGAAGGTAAAATTCCCTAAACTTATAGGAAATTACAAAACAGCCCAGACGTCCGAAAATCACGATACAATGTCGGATGAATAAACCGAAACTCACAACACGAACAACTCAACCATACGAACTCGTGCAACCAAAGGAATTACAAAATTGAATGAGTTCTACGAGAATCGAACGGCCATGCAACAATACATGATATAAGACGGAATACTATCAAAACATCTCCGAAACTCGTCCAAATGGAGAAAGTCCATGAATAAAATAGATTCAAAATGTCAAAACGATTACAAGTGAGTTGCCAAAAACGAAAATACAGCAAAATGAGAATATCGAGAAAAGAAAAAATGCGGATATTACATTTTACCTCTCTAAAAATAAGTTTCGTCCCGAAACTTAAGAAACAAACAACTCGGGGTACCTAACACGCATGCTATCTTCGGTTTCCGAAGTTGCCTCCTCGGCACCATGCCTCGACCACTACACCTTGACCAAAGAAATGGTCTTATGCCTCAGTCGCTTCTCATGGTTCTTCAAAATCTTCAAGGAACGCTCCTCGAAGGTAATATCCTCGGCGACATCAATCTCACCATAGTCGATGACGTGACTAGGATCCGGAACATATTTCCTCAGCTGGGAAACATGGAAAATGCTATGAACGTGACTCAAGGCCGGAGGTAGTGCTAAACGGTATGCCAACTCACCGACTCGCTCGAGAATCTCAAAGGGCCCAATAAATCTCAAACTCAACTTCCCCTTCTTCCCGAAGCGGAAAACTCCCCTCGTCGGTGACACCTTTAGCAAAACGTGGTCTCCCACCTCGAACTCCAAAGGTCGACGATGGACGTCGGCATACGACTTCTATCGACTCTGAGCAGCCAACATCCGTTCCCGAATCAATTCCACCTTCTGTCTCGTCTCTAAAGCGATATCCGGTTCGGTCCCGACCAAATCGGACGCCTCATTCCGACAAATCGGCGATCGACAACGCCGCCCATAAAGCGCCTCATACAGTGACATCCGAATCGACGCGTGCCAACTATTGTTGTACGTGAATTCGATCAATGGCAAATTCTCTTCCCAGTCACTGCTCCAGTCGAGAGCACAAGCAAGCAACATATCCTCGAACGTCTGGATAGTGCGCTCCGACTGTCCATCTGACTGAGTATGAAAAGAGGTACTCAAACGCAAACGAGTACCCAACGCCTTATGCACCGCCTGCCAAAAATGCGATGCAAAATGGCCGTCCCGATCCGAAACAATAGACTTCGGAGTACCGTGAAGCCTCACAGTCTGCGCAATAAATACACGAGCCAACTTCTTCAGGCCCCAAGTATCTTTGATGCCCAGGAAATGTGCCGACTTGGTCAGACGATCAACAATCACCCAAACCATATTCATGCCCGACCTCGATCTCGGAAAAATCGTGATGAAGTCCATCGAAATATCTTCCCATTTCCATTCCGGAATGGAAAGCGACTACAATAACCCGATCGATCACTGATGCTCGATTTTGACCTGCTGACAAGTCAAACATCTCGCTACAAACCGTGCGACCTCCTCCTTCATATCATTCCACCAAAAGTTCTTCCTCAGGTCCTTGTACATCTTACTCGAACCAGAATAAACGGAGTAAGGCGTGGCATAGGCCTCACGCAAAATACTCTGCCTCAATTCCGAGTCGTTCGGGACACACAGAAGACTCTGGAATCTCAATACCCCATCTTCATGAATCACAAACCCAGGAGACTTTCCCTTAAGAACATTCTCTCTGATTTGAATAATCATCGGATCTTCCAGCTGCTTCAGTTTAATTTCATCGATCAGAGACAACGAAATCTCTAAAGCACAAAGTTGCCCTATGGCTCCAGGCAACAAAATCTCAACACTCAACTCAATCAAATCCTGCTGAAGCTCAGATTGAGACGTAAGGATCTCAAGCGTCCGCAACGCACCCGGTTTCTGACTCAAGGCGTCGGCCACGACGTTCGCCATGCCCGGATGATAAAGGATTTCGAGATCATAATTTTTAATCAACTCTAACCAGCTCCTATGCCTCATATTCAACTCTCGTTGAGTAAATATGTATTTCAGACTCTTATGATCGGTAAAATCTGACATGCAGAGCCAAAAAGATAGTGACGCAAAATCTGGAGCGCAAAAAGAACTGCAGCTAACTCCAAATCATGAGTAGGGTAGTTAAGCTCATACGGCCTCAACTGTCTCGATGCAAATGCAATAGTCTTGCCGTGCTGCATCAACACGTACCCAAGGCCCTGACCCGAAGCATCGCTATAAACCGCAAAACCCTCGTTGCCACACGGCAATGCTAAAATCGGGGCTGAAGTCAAATGCCTCTTCAGCTCCTCAAAACTCGACTGTCTATCGTCATTCCAGACAAACTTCTCAGACTTTTGAAGCAACTGCGTAAGTAGCTGAGCTAGTTTCGAGAAACCCTCGACGAAACTAAGGTAGTAGCCAGCCAAACCCAAGAAACTACGGACCTCCTTCACGTTCTTAGGCGGTGCCCAGTCCAACACTGCCTCAAAATTCTGCGGGTCCAGACGAACTCCCTCGGCTGAAATCACATGACCTAGAAACATCACTTCCTTCAGCCAGAACTCGCATTTTGAGAACTTTTCATAGAGCTTCTCAGTCCTCAAAATGTCGAACACCACATGCAGATGATGGGCATGCTCTTCCTCGTTCCTCGATTAAATAAGAATATCGTCAATGAAGACGACGACACACTTATCCAAATACTCGATAAAGACTTTGTTCATTAACTGCATGAACACCGCCGGCACATTAGTTAACCCGAAAGGCATAACTACAAACTCATAGTGTCCGTATCGTCCAAAAAGATGTTTTCGGCACATCGGACTCCTTCAACCGAAGCTGATAGTACCCCGATCTCAAGTTAATCTTCGAGAATACCGCAGCTCCATACAACTGATCGAACAAGTCATCAATCCTCGGCAGAGGATACTTGTTCTTGATGGTCACCTTTTTTAGCTCGCGATAGTCGATACACAAACGCAGTGAACCATCCTTCTTCCGCACAAACAAGACCGGTGTGCCCCAAGGCAAAGCGCTCGATCGAATATATCCCAACTCAAGAAGCTCACTCAACTGCTTCTTCAACTCGGCCATCTCTGAAGTGCCATGCGATACGGTGCCTTCGAAATCGGGGCCGCACCCGGCTCTAACTCTATAGCGAACTCGACCTCACGGTCCGGTGGCAACCCCGGTAACTCATCAGGAAAAACATCAGGAATCTCACTAACGACTAGAATCGATGAAAGCTCAACTCCACCACTCTCCACCTTCAAGGCGTAGCACCAATAACCAGTACACCCTTTTCGCAGGAGCCTCATCGCCTTTAAGGCGTTAATTACAAACTTCTGGTTTCTCTTTCGCCCCGTGAAAGAGTGCTCGGTGCCGTCCTAGGCTAGCATGGTGATGATCCTCGTGCGGTAGTTCATGATTACACCATGCCGCTCGAGCCAATAATCCCCGAGAATCAAATCCTCACACTCAATACCTACAACAATAAGATTATAGAGCCAAGCCCTCTCACAAATAAACACAGAACAGTCTCGGACCTCTCGATCGCCAACGATTCTATCACCGCTAGGAAGTTTAATGATGAAAGGCTCGCAAGACGATAAACAATCAAGACTCAAATGGCGCACACACTTTAGAGAGATGAATTAATGCGTAGCACCCGAATCAAAAACCACACTGACAGGATGGGAATGGATGTGAATGGTAGTTGTCGCCACAGTGGCCGCTGGATCATCGGCCCTCCTCATCTCATGGATATGAAGATGGGCAAAGCCGACACTAGAAGCTCCCCTTCTAGCGGGCTGACTCCGACCTCTCCCCCGGCTAGCACTCGGTGGAGACTATGGAGCAAATGAGCCCTGGTTCACACTCGGCTCCCTAGGTGCTGGAAAAGAAGCTTGAGCACCAAGAAGTTGTCCTACCCGCTCACAAAAGAAAGCCTTGTGTCCTGACTGACCACAAGTATGACAAGTCAAATGCGGACGAGGACACTCCCAATTTCAATGGCCCGACTTGCCACAGTTAAAGCATTTTACATCCCGAACGGAGGCACTGACAGTACCTCGATAGCCCCCGGCCTCTCCCCCGACTAGCACTCGGTGGAGACTATGGAGCAAATGATCCCTGGTTCACACTCGGCTCCCTAGGTGCTGGAAAGGAAGCTTGAGCACCAAGAAGCTCTCCTACCCGCTCACAAAAGAAAGCCTTGTGGCCCGACTGACCATAAGTATGACAAGTCAAAGGCGGACGAGGACACTCCCGATTTCAATGGCCCGACTTGCCACAGTTAAAGCATTTGACATCCCGAACGGAGGCACTAAAAGTACCTCGATAGCCCCCGGCCGCTCCCCCGGCTAGCACTCGGTGGAGACTATGGAGCAAATGAGCCCTGGTTCACACTCGGCTCCCTAGGTGCTGGAAAAGAAGCTTGAGCACCAAGAAGCTGTCCTACCCGCTCACAAAAGAAAGGCTTGTGGCCCGACTGACCACAAGTATGACAAGTCAAAGGCGGACGAGGACACTCCCGATTTCAATGGCCCGACTTGCCTCCATTCTAATTCTCCAATCATCAAATTCATCAATAGAAAACATAGGAACTTTATTGATCAATGATGAATCAATATGAGACTAAGAAAGAAAAACACTGTTTTTTAAAAATAAGTGATTTAAGGATCTGATTCAATCAAAAATACGACTGATTCTTTTTAGAATCAACCACTCCGATACCACTTGTTGGCCACTAATTATACAGGATACAACTTGGAAAGTGTTTTAAATAACAAGCAGTACAGTTTTCAAATCTGAGTTCGTAGCAGAAGTCTTGTTAAATGAGTTGCTGTAAATACAGCAACTAGATATGAAGTGTATACTTAAAAATAATCACAAATAATAAAACAGTAAATGCAGAAGATAAATCACACAGTAATTAAAGTGGTTCGAGGTAAACCCCTCTACGTCCGCTGGTCCTCCACACAAGAGTGAAAATATTTATTATAAATACTACGTACACAACTACGTATTTATAATCAAACCTAATCAATATATCGTTCACACCGATTGATATAATGATCTTAGCCTTCAACCGTTCACACAGATTGGTTTAAGCTTTCACTTGACTGGCTTCTTCACACATAGTTCCGAAGCTTCGTCTCTTCAATGCAAGTCCGTCACACACAGTTCAGGAATAGCAAGGTTTCTCAGTCCACACAGGGCTGATGGGTTTTGTTCAAGGGTAGAACAATGTTTGAATAACAGCTTTGACTTTCTGAGCTTTTAGCTGATAATTTGTTGTTCACGGTTTGAGCACTTGTATATCTCTTCTTTCAGAATAGCAGTATGCTTTTAGGAGATATGTTTGCTCAGATGTATATGATGATAACTTCATTTGCTTTTCGTGCGTTGTCAGTTAATCAGTTTTTCAGTCCTTGATCTTCAAACTCTGGAGATATATATATATATAGCCTTCTGAAATATATTCGTTGAGATAGATCCGTTGAGAAAAAGTCCGTTCCAACGGGATGATGTGTTTGAATAAAACACAATCCGGATTTTGCGCTAGATTGAAGATCTCTGACGACTTAATATTTAAATACTTTATCCTTTAGTATTTAAATATATCTTCTTAAACGGGACTTGACTTTAGCGAATAGCAAAGATTCCTTCTTGTCCTGTTTGGATACTGTATGGAATGATAGCTGTATTGTCATTTCGAGACAGCTTCCATACTTAGTCTTATAAGACTCCTTTGCTGTATGATAGATTCACTGTATGCTGGGACTACGAGAAGTCTTAGATACAGGTTGACACCTTTGATCACCTTTTCGATACAGCTGTTTGTTGTATGCTGGATTGGAACATTGTCAAAACATTCTGTCAAAGCTTTCGATACAGGGATTGTTATCCCGATAGTTTCGATACAGGGATTGTTTATCCCAACAAACGTGGTATATTTAATATTTCTAAACTGATTTCCGGTGAGTGAGATATTACATGTTAAAGTTGGATGTTGGAGTAGGAACTAACATGATATATATGATGTTAGTTGTCCCACATTCATTGTGGATGGATGTTTTAGCTTATATTTAAAGTCTTTGTCTATATGAGCTTAATAAAAAGTGGGTTGGTGTGTAAGGGTGTCCTCGCGCGCGCGCGCGCACACACACACACACACGCGCGGCGCCGCCGACCGACCGACTGATCGTCCGTCCGTCGGTTCAGGTCGGGCACGGGAATGGGCTCGGGCTCGGGATCGGGATCGAGCTCGGGCTCAGGCTCAGTCCAGGCCCAGGACTTGGATCTTGGCAATTGGTGCTTTGGGATGGTGTTTGGGCTTATCTTTTTGGACCAAATCCGTAAGTCCACCAAATCTTTTGGTATCCAGCCATCATGGCAGGATTAATGGCGAAGGGTCCCTTCACTTGATCGAGATGTGCTATATATATCAGCATTTGGTCATTGCAGAATTCACGAAAAAACAGTGCATTTTTTTATCAAAGCATAGCATAGAATATTCAAGTTAAGTCTTCGTTCCAGTCCAGTTCGCAGGTGCTCGTTCAGTTTGCGGTGCTGCTACTGTTGAGACGTTCAGATCGTTTTTACCTTTGGGGACGAGATTCTTTACCGTGAACACTACCGGGGCGTATTCTCATCTTGCGAGCAGAAGCTCTAGCTTCGGACGATCTTTAGTCTTTTTATTAAAAAATGTTCTTTCGTTTCAAGTGTAATATTTGATTCTGTTCTTTGTTATAGTTCAGTTCAGAATATTATTTGTAATACACGTGCAAGTACCAAATTATTCCAACACCAGGTACGATCCGCCGAGTCCTCTGGAGTTCGGTACATGATGTGTACGAACAATGAATATGTGGAACCGGGTACGGTCCGTCGTGGCCTCCGGGGTTCGTTACTTGACGAGTACGAACAGTGATTGAATGGATAATGTTTTGATGTTGGGTCACGGACCCGTAATGATATCCTAGCTTATGTGTTTTGAAACAAGAACCGGGCTTAGGACCCAATGATTTCGGAAAAGGACTTGTAACTTGGACTTAAGGTCCGAAAAAGTTTCTACTTCTAAAAATCCCCAAGATGATGAGTTTATTTTCAAATACTTCTTTGCTTGAATTCAAAATCCTAAAACCTCTCGGAAATATTTTGATAGTTGATTATCTTATCTGATTCGTGGTTGCTATTTGCTTGTTACATTTCATATAGTATTATACTTGCATTAGCAAAATAGTGGAATTTTGCTAACCCCCGAGTAATCAGGGGGTGGATGTTTGTTTTGCGTCCAGGTACATACAGGTTCGTGGGAGGAGTCACAGGATCAGCATAGGAAGTGACGAGCTACGATACTAATCAAGAGTTGGGAGTTAAATTGAGTTATGTTGTATCGACAGAGTCGTAATCAGTCTTCCGCTATTTTGTATATTTACCCTTGCGTGGGTATTTATTGTAAAGAATTGTATTTTTCTGTTTGTGTCCGTCGTGAGACATCACCGGTCAGTGTAGTTGTTTATAATTGACCTTAACGGTCTGTATTATTGTGTTGTTTGCCCCGGGCGGGAAAAAACTTGGTCATTTTGTGATGTTTAGCGTGGTAGATCCTCGTGGGAAGGATCTACGGTGTATAATATTCCCATATAGATTTCGGGAGTGTTACAGTCATATCATTGTGGGACAATGACACACTCTTACCTTGTGTGTTTAGGTTATTTATTCCTATAAATAACTAGATATAAGTATATAAAAATTACATTTGTGTTATTAGAGCCAAAATACAAAATCATCCGACCCTAAATATACTATAAGCCGCAAGAGAGAGAAGAGAAGGAGATTTGGAGTTCTTCATCTTGATCGTGTTATAGGCTAGCAACTTAAGATGATTCAAGATCTGTTGTGTAGATACTAGTAAAGGGCAGCACTTGGAGTCCTAAAGATTGTTCCATGAAGATCAAGATCTTATCTAGATCGATTTCACGCATCCAAAAGCTATAATTATTGTACCTTAATTTTTACTAGATTAGATTCATGTATTACATGTGTATGTGACCTTTAAAATGTTTTTTAATGATTCAGTCAAAGATTTGATAAAAACCCAAAATGGTTGACCCGAAAGAGTTCGGCATTTCATTTAATCCAACTTAAGAGTAAGAGGACAAGGATTGACCCTGATGCGGCCGAGAACAAAGACAAGGAAATTATTGTTGCGAATAGTGGTGTGGTTTAGGTTATCTTGGTGAAGACCGGAATCGTTTGGTGTGTTATCTTATTATGGTGTGACTATTTATTGTATTTATGTTTTCTAACAAAAATAAGAAAAAAAATTGTTGATTATTTAATGCAAATGATCCTTGTGTGATTCCAAAAAATTTGTTGAGCCTTTTATTCTTTCCTAGTCATGTATTTATTTTACGATCTAGACATTCATCATCTCGAGAAGAAAGGGTGAATAAACTGGTTGATGAAAGTAGAAGTGAGAAACTCATACTTTACTTGTGGCATTTTTAATTTTCGTGTTGAAGCTAATAAAGAATTTTTTGCAAAATTTCGATTCCCTAACATTGGACCATTAACAAAGTGAATAAAAGGGGCTCTAAATTCTCTTAAAAATTGGCAACGTGTAGTGGTAACATTTTATGTCACCATTTTTTTGTCTCATTAATCCGAATTATCAAGTCTTAGGGGTTTTGAACCTGATATCCTGAGTGGCGAGCTCGAGAGTCATCGACCGAACACTCGCTACATAAATTAATGAGAAAACTTGAATATTTTGGATATTGTTGTTGTTGCATTGAAATCAATAATGTTATAGAAGTTCTATAAAGTTGAAAAAACCAGAATAAAGGGATGTAGATTATAAGAAGAGTCGAATTATTTGACTTCTATTGATTAATACACTCGGTTTTGATGAACTATTATAAAATTTGATGACGCCGACGAAATTCACCCTTAATTGAGTCGAGAAGAAAAGAGTGGCCGAGAAGGTTTTGTGTGATTATGAGCAGGAGAGATAATATTTGACAGTCGGGGTTGCTACCTTTCTAACTTTTGGAATTTACAAACAAAATTGAGTTTTAACTTCAAAACAAAAGCCAACGTATTTCGGATCTAAGTTCATTTATATCTACAATATAAAGCTAGTTGTTGTGTAATTATGATTTCGTTCCTTATATACATATATTTATTTAGTTTTTGTGTCCAACTTTCATTTTAATGTTTTTTAGTGTGCTCAAGTTATTTGTTTTAAGAAATAGTCCTGCTCGGGACTAGAAAAAAATTAAGTCCTAGGGTGTGAGCTATTTTACTACTTTTATTAGTATTTATTTATTTTATTTAGATGTCATTGCTTTTATTCAGATAAAAGTGAAATTACGACTTAACCAAGAAAATACACATATTACGAAAATTGTTTATTTTTATTTATTAATGTTGCAGAACTTGAAAAGACGAGTTCAGCATTCCTTCCGGATGCAAAATTTGGATTTCTATATCAAAAGTTATGCTTAAAATATAATGTGTGGTCAAAATGCAAAAGTCATGAATTTCCATGCAAAACCAAGAACTAATTTATACGGCCATATCAATACTTGTACGGTGGTATTTGTTTAAGTTCATATGTATCTGTTCCATAAGGCAGAATACGGCAGTATAATCCATCATGTATGATCGTATGCTCAAGATTTACTGCCATTTTACGGCAGTAACATGTAACACCCCCAAATCCCATTGGGTTATTACAGTGCCGTGGACCCCACCTCAGGTGATCCACCAGGCGAACACGACTAAAATACAACAAACTGACCAAAATAGGAAATCACAGACCCTACTATGACGTCCGACATACTATCCCGATATGGAATTTCAACGACAAGAATGGGCCTACATGGCCAAAATAAAAATACAACAACAACGACTGAACAAAATGGAGTACTCCGACTGTCTGACCAACATGAACACCAAAATATCTCGGACTAGTATCGCTCGAATGCCTCGTCGCCATCGTCATGCTCCTGTGTCTCAACTCTCTCCTCGCAAGTACCTAAAACATGAAAACATGTTCCGCCCCACGGTCACCATCCAAGATAATGAATATCAAGTACATGCACAACATGATATGCATCCAAAGGCAGAATAAACAGTACAACAATGGTAGTACGAGATGCTCACAAACCAAAGTAAGAATCGAGCATTCGTGGAATATTATGCCCACAGCATACGATCAATATCTGCTCAATAGGTTAGAACATATGTGCCCAACAGCGAATCATCAATATAGAACACAACAATACATTACCCGAAGGTAAATCAATCCAACGCTAAATAAATAAGGATCACAATGCCCGAAGGCTCAAACGGAAATACCGTTACATCACAATGGCCTGAAAGCCCTCGGTAAAAGCCGCCAAAATATCACGATGGCACGAAAGCCGAATGCACCGAAGTCGTAAAATATCATGATGGCCTGAAAGCCGAACAGCCCGAAGCTGCCAAAATATCACGATACAGATCTCAAAGAACAAACCTGACTGTCGAACATACCCCTCGGGCGTATGAACGCTTAATCACAAAACATCGAACATATCCAATCAAACATGGTCTATGAACGATCAAAAATTGTACGGCTCAAAGAATGGCGCCACACTACGCCCGGGATGGAAATGTGTCCGTGCACAAGCCACCAACGAGTATCGATCGAATACACGTGTGGTCTTGTACCTAATCAGTCTCACGAAGCCAACAACTCGTGTGCACAGTCCAATGTGAGGCCAACAACCAACACACGACTTAAATGTGCCCGACATGAAAATCCTACACATACCAACCGGCACGCCAGTATGACCCGGAATGCCACGATACAACATGACAATGAAACTCAAAGGATAACATATCCAATACGGATCATACGACTCACCAAGTGAACGATGACACACGAATAATGAAAGATCGACACTGTTAGAGATATGCCCTCGAATGCCACTCAGAGGATGAGAGAGTGAGAGCATATGTATTGTAATTATGAAAATTTAACAAGGCAATAATTATTTCTATATTATTGTATATCACTGGCATTTTGATTTGATATATAGAATAATAGTCCTTGCATTTGAGAGCAAACATTCTACTCCTTATGGAGATAAGGAGATAAGCACTGGAAGTGTTTAGAGCTCGAATGCTTAACTCGTTCGCAAGTCGATAAAACTTAACTGGGCAATAAGTTTAGACAAGACTTGTATAATGTGTACTTTGACATGTAGAGTGCCGGTATTCACTAAGGGTTAGTGGGAGCACACGTTATAGGTATGCCAGTGAGATTAGTATACTCGAACACGACTCACCTCGATTCGGTCACATAGATATCACTCAGGGATTGTCAATGACTGGATCGAAAGGTTGTGATAGGTATACGTGGACCTTTGACTTGAGGTTTCAGTAGGAGATGTGCTTGTGACATTAAGTTAGTCATTAGAGTAGTTCGATCCAATCGCCGGTGGGTGGGGTCAACCTCGAAATGCAACTTAGTGGGCAAGTAGCAGTCTCTACTGAATACCAAGATAGAATTCTTTCTCCTGTAAGTGAGCAGGTAAATGTCCTATGCGGTTAATGGCAAATGAGATTATAAGTCTTTGGCCAAAGCATTTAGAGCTAGTTGTATTTGATACACGAGAGCTCGACGATCTCAGTTTGCATTAACAGAAAGCATAGTGTCAAGTTACAGTAGGGTTTGACTTTTCCGTGACCCTAATACTTGACCGGGACATATGATTGAAGGGTTTATACGTATACGGTATTCACGACATAATGGTTTTGGAATGATCCGATCATTCGTTCTTAGTTGGGTTCTGATGCGAAGCACTAGGCGCTAAGTGTTACCCGTACTCCTTGGTTCCTCCCATTGCCGACTAAGACGGACCTACGAGTCGCGCACAAGGATATTTGATGGATAAATATGTATTTATTATCTCTTCATTAATATTGGATATTAGATATCTAATTTGATTTATTTGATAAATCATGCGGTCTAGTGAATTGAAATTAATTCTTGGGTAATTAATTTAATTCATAAATAATTATTTCTTGGAAATATATTATTATAATTTTGTATTTGATAAAATTAATTAATTGGATTAATTAATTAAGTATAAATACATTTGGGATAAAACGAAGTGTATTTAACGGACTAGCCACGCGAGCGTCCAGTACATGAACCGAGTGGCTCGGCTCGTTTTCTCACCTAAAATCTAGTGGGCCGCCCCCCTCATTTTCTTCCCTTCCTTCCATGTGGTGTGTGTTGTGTGTTTAATTATTTAATGGGTTGAAGACAAAAGGATGAGATTTCATATCTCATCATTTTGATATCATCCCCATTATATAATGTATATATCTTCACATTATGTGAAGACTTAGAACAACAAACAAACACACTTCAAAAATTCAGCCGTGAGTTCAAGGGAAGGGAGAGAAAAAAATTATTTTCTTTTCTTTGTTCATCTTTGAGAGAAAGAAAAGGAAGAAGAGAAGAGAAGAAAATACCGTATCAATTCCTAGCCGTGTTCTTTGAGAACGAATTGATATTTTATTTTTCCGATCAATATCCGACGCGTAATAACGTAGAGACATTCGGCAATTTCGGTGTTGGATCATTCAACAAGCTACAACGAATTGGATTCGTGTTCGTGGCCGAATCAGGAGAAAGTTTGTTCGGGTTTCACCTTGAAGATTATATCATCAAAGGACTACGAGGGTAAGTATTCTTTGATTCTCTTCCTCGTTATTTATATTCGTTTATATGATGCTTGATCGGTCCGTTTTTGGGGTTTGGTTTTATCCGGTTGGACCGGTTTATTTTCCATTGCGTAATTCGATTTTAATTACCGAATCCCAACGGTGGTATCGGAGCAGTCTATGCGATCGTATATTCGATATTTGCATTTGGAATGCTTGATTTTTTTATGATTTAGTATCATAAAAATTTTAATTGTTGATGTTTAATTGTTCATCCAAAAAGTATTTTTCATGATTTTATGTTACAATATAAATCTATTTTTCTTTTGAAAAACTGATTTATTTGTGTAATATAAAAATTAGAAAAATATTATTTTTGGATTCGGGACAAAAAAAAAAAATGAGCCGGAAAATTGATGGACAGCTGGGCTGGGCTGGCCAGGCTGGGCTGGCTGGGCTGGGCTGGGCTGGGCTGGGCTGCTGGGCTGGGCTGGGCCCTGCCGGGCCGCGGGCTTGGCCCGGGCCTTGTGTTTTCCGACTCCGTTTTTATATTTCGTTCGGTAAATTAATTTTCCGCAAATTAAATTGGATTTAATTTGACTAAAATATAATTATGGTAATTTTATTTTAAGGGAATTAATTTAATGAAATATTTATTTTGTCCTAGCAAATTAAAATTAACGGTTAAGTGAATTAATTGGATTAATTCTAATTGTTGGATTAATTTTTATTGATTAGATCAATTTTAGATTAATTATTATTGCCATTTATTTTAATGTAATTGTTGCATTAATTTTGAATGGGGATGTAGTTCATGGACCTAGTTTTGAATCGTTTGTTTTGTTCGATTGGGTTGTATAGGCCGTTTTGAGCCTATTTATTTTACTAGAAAATTTGTATAGGATGCAATTTTTCAAATGTAAAATTTATATGTAATGACGAAGACCGGAGGAAGATTCGCTCGAGAAGACGAAGATTCAAGACCGAAGACATGTAATTAGATTACGATGTTTTTGTTCTAGGAACGGTCCATGAACAGCATGTTGTTAGTTTTAGGTTGTGTATGTTTTCATATTGTATGACAAACAAACAAACCGACAAACCGCGCTTATAAACGGATTAATGTGCAAAGTGTAACATATATTCGCGTTAATACTCCCACTTACAAACACTAAGTTATAAAGGTTACGAGGTTTCCTACCCTCCGTCAAACTCATGGAAAATTGAAATCTAAACCGGAATATTATTCTTACGAGTATGTCGGGGTAATATTTTTGGGGTAAGTTGATAAATTCCTAGAGTGCATTAGATGCCTTTGGTTGTGACAAATCAAACCCCTATAAACCGTATGGGTTGCCGGGCAAGATTCAATTGTCAGACTAATAGGAGTTGATGGTTTAAACTTAGATAGTTCAGCGAGCCATAGAAACCGAATGGGTTGAGGGCAAGTGAACTAGGGGTAAAAGAAGATCGAATCATCCATTAGATGGGTTGGTATTAGACACCACTTTATAAAGAATAATAGAATAGATACCGTAGGGGTGGCCCTCGCTTCCACTGTGTAAAGAAATCGATCACCACTATGAAGTCACCCAAGACTTAGGATTTAACATGGGAGTGTGTAAATACCGATAAAATAGTGGGAGCCGAGTTATGAATAAAGAAAGTCCTTAAATTCTTTACTCGGATCATAATTAAATAATCACTAACGAATCTTAATTATTCTCTCAGATTAGCAAAACTCTCAATATGACAATGAACCCACTCGCTATACTACTTGAAAAGAACGTCTGACTAGTCCGAACTATGTGGTGGCCGGAACTTGAGGATTGTCCTAACTATGGAAATCTTGGGATACGTCTTGGGCGGACATCCCAAATGCTCCTACAAGAACCCGAGCCAATCAGAAGATGTCGATGCCCATGAGAAATGGGTAAAAGACGACATAAGAGTGCGAGGGTACATGTTAGGCTCAATGACCAATGAGCTTCAACGTGCCCATGAAAAGATGACGTCGAGAGCCATCTTATCGCACTGGCCGAGCTCTATGGAGAGCATAGCCGAACCGCTAGATATGAGATATCGAAGCAATTATTCGGCGCCGGATGAAGGAAGGAGAGAGGGTTGGGGACCATGTCCTCAAGATGATCTCGATGATTGAGAGATTAGAAGCTCTTGATTTTCGGATGCATGCATCTCTCCAAACCGACCTTATCCTGCAGTCACTTCCCGACTCCTTTTCACAATTTGTCATGAACTTCAACCGCAATGAGATTGCATGTAACTTAGTGGGCTAATGAACAAACCGACGACCGCCCAGTCTCGGATGAAGACAAAGGGAAAGGAAGCTGCACTTGTGATTTCTTAAGGACTTGGAAGTCCAAGAATAAGAATAAAAAGAACAAGAAGCGATTAGGTCCAATAGCCAAGATCGACAAGGGAAAGGGCAAGGCCCCAATGGTTCAAAAGAGCAAGGGGGCCAAGAAAACGGATGTATGCCTCAACTGCGGTGAGCTAGGCCACTGGAAGAGGTACTGTCCAAAGCTTATCCGTAATGCGCCTTCAGTACGGAACTACCGGTTTTAGAAACAAATTGTTCTCAGAATCGTATATTCTACTTCTTGGATACTTGATTCGGTGCGAGTTCTCACATTTGTACAATGAATCGGGATGCGGAACGAAGTAGGAAGGCTGGATTCGGGGAGGTGATGGTCACCGTCGGAAGTGGGCATAGTGTCGAGGCTTCGATATCGGATCCCTTATGTTGGATTTAGAATCGGTTTTATTCTTACTTTAGATGATGTACTTGTTTTGCCCAAAGGGCACAAAAATATTGTATCAATTCCGGTCATGGACCGAAAGGGATTTCACTTCTTTATTGGAGATGGGTCCTGTCGTATTTATTTTATAAATAAATTGGTTGGTATCACTACATTATTAAATGGTTTATACCATTTAAATCTAAAGAATAAAACAATCGTGAACACTATAACTAGGAAGCGTGGTAGGGATGAAACGAACCAAGCACTTAAGTGGCATCTTAGACTTGGTCATATCGGTCGGACCAAGGTTCATAAAATGGAGAAAGATGGGCTTACGGGTCCATTGGGATCAGATCCCTATCCAACTTGTGAATCTTGCCTTCAAGGCAAAATGACTAAGTTACCCTTCGCAGGACTTTTGAAAGAGTGCGAAAAACTGGATTAATCCATACCGACGCGTCATGGCCCTTTTGAAGTGGCACGAGGCGGCTTCGATTTCATTACATTCACCGATGACCATACCGGTATGGATTCGTACTTAATGAAACATAAGTCTGAAGCTTTTGATAAATTCAAGGAATTTAAAGCCCTAGTTGAAAATCAAACAGTAACCGTGTTAAGACTCTTCGGTCGACGGGTGGTGAGTACATGAGTACCAAATTTGATGAGTTCTTAAAGGAACTAGGAATAGTGTCACAATTCACTCCTCCACTACTCCACAATTAAATGGTGTATCGAAAGAAGGAACCGAACCTTGTTGGACATGGTTCGCTCCATGCTTAACTATCTTGATCTACCGATTTATCTGTTGGGTTACGCGCTCCTTCTTCTTGTGCATATCTTGAGCAGATGTCCTTCCAAATCCGTTTCCTAAGACTCCCCACGAGATGTGGAGAGGTAGGAAACCAAGTCTTAATCACATTAGGATTTGGGGATGCCCGCTTATGTCAAGAAGACTAAAGTAGAGAAATTGGAAACTAGGTGCAGTGAAAGGTCGTTTCATAGGATATCCAGGATTCCATGGGATATCTATTCTACATGCACGAAGATCATAGGATCATCGTTGCTATACAAGCACACTTCCTGGAAGATCGGTTTATTCGGGAAGGAGGGGCAGGTAGAAATATTTCTTTAGAAGAAATAAAAGAAACACCAAATGAGACACCTATGCAAGATATTAGAACCCAACCTTCTGAAATACAAACACAACATCGCAAGTCTAGTAGAATTTCTCAATTACCTGAGAGGTATGGCTATCTGCATTAAGAGGAACTGGGTGTCCATGAGATGACAGAAAGTAGTCAAGAGAATGATCCTTCTACATACGACCAAGCGATGGTAGATGTTGACTCCACCAAGTGGCAAGAAGCTATGGAAGCTGAGATAGACTCAATGCATGCTAATCAGGTCTGGACTTTAGTAGATCGTCCTAAAGGCATAGTGCCCATTGGAAACAAATGGATCTATAAAAGAAAGACTGATGGAGATGGCAAGGTTGATACCTATAAGGCCAGGCTTGTGGCAAAGGGTTATTCCCAAAGAGAAGGAATTGATTACTTCGAGACCTTCTCACCTGTAGCTATGATTAAGTCTATTCGCATGATGCTTGCCATAGCAACCCACTTAGATTATGAAATATGGCAAATGGATGTGAAAACGGCATTCCTAAATGGATTCCTCGAGGAGGAGATTTACATGGAATGACTAAGGGATTCATATCTCAAACCAATATTCATAAAGTATGCAAACTTCAGCGTGCCATTTATGGACTGAAGCAAGCTTCACGGAGTTGGAATCTTCGTTTTAACGAGACAGTCAAAGAGTTTGATTTTGTCCAAAACGAAGAGGAGCCCTGTATTTACAAGAAGGTTAGTGGGAGCAAAATTGCGTTCTTAATACTATATGTAGATGACATTCTACTTATAGGAAATGACGTAGGAATGCTCGATTACGTGAAAGCTTGGCTTTCTAAAGAGTTCTCAATGAAAGACTTGGGAGAAGCTACCTATATTCCAGGTATTCGTCTCTACCGGATAGAGAGAAAAGAATGTTAGGTCTTTCCCAAGCCCTCTATATAGAAAAGATCCTGAAGCGATTTAGGATGGAAGATTCTAAAAGAGGGTTCCTTCCTATGCAACATGGTGCAAAACTTTCCTTAGAGATGTGTCCTCAAAGTGAGGAAGACAGAAGGAAATGAGTAAGGTGCCCTATGCTTCGGCAGTAGGTAGCCTCATGTACGCTATGATTTGCACTAGACCGGACATTGCCTATGCCGTGAGCGTAGTAAGTCGGTTTGATCAAATCCAGGCAGAACATTGGGTATTGTAAAGAACATTCTTAAGTACCTAAGGAGGACTAAAGACTTGGTTCTTACATACGGCGGTGGAGAAATTAGAGTGATGGGCTATACAGACTCGATTTTCTGGGACATGGATGCTCAGATGTCCACATCAGGGTATATCTTCACTCTGAATGGTGGGGCAGTTTCTTGGAGAAGTGTCGACTGCTATCTCTACATGTCAAGCCGAATACCAGGCAGCCACGGAGGCTGCTAAAGAAGCTTTTTGGATTAAGAAGTTCACTGAGGAACTTCAAGTGGTTCCTAATGCGGAGAAGCCCGTGACGCTGTTTTGTGACAACGACGAGGTTGCACAGGCTAAGGAGCCTAGGGCTCACCACAATACCAAACATATTGCGAGAAAATATCATTTTGTGAGAGAAATGGTTCAGGAAGGAAATGTTATACTGCAGAGAGTAGACACAGCAAATAACGTTGCTGATCCGCTTACCAAGCCACTATCTCAGAAGGTCTTAGATAGACACCTGGAGAGTATGGGTATTAGATACCATAGTTTGTGGCATTGAGTGCAAGTGGGAGATTGTTAGAGATATGCCCTCGAATGCCACTCAGAGGATGAGAGAGTGAGAGCATATGTATTGTAATTATGAAAATTTAACAAGGCAATAATTATTTCTATATTATTGTATATCACTGGCATTTTGATTTGATATATAGAATAATAGTCCTTGCATTTGAGAGCAAACATTCTACTCCTTATGGAGATAAGGAGATAAGCACTGGAAGTGTTTAGAGCTCGAATGCTTAACTCGTTCGCAAGTCGATAAAACTTAACTGGGCAATAAGTTTAGACAAGACTTGTATAATGTGTACTTTGACATGTAGAGTGCTGGTATTCACTAAGGGTTAGTGGGAGCACACGTTATAGGTATGCTAGTGAGATTAGTATACTCGAACACGACTCACCTCGATTCGGTCACATGGATATCACTCAGGGATTGTCAATGACTGGATCGAAAGGTTGTGATAGGTATACGTGGACCTTTGACTTGAGGTTTCAGTAGGAGATGTGCTTGTGACATTAAGTTAGTCATTAGAGTAGTTCGATCCAATCGCCGGTGGGTGGGGTCAACCTCGAAATGCAACTTAGTGGGCAAGTAGCAGTCTCTACTGAATACCAAGATAGAATTCTTTCTCCTGTAAGTGAGCAGGTAAATGTCCTATGCGGTTAATGGCAAATGAGATTATAAGTCTTTGGCCAAAGCATTTAGAGCTAGTTGTATTTGATACACGAGAGCTCGACGATCTCAGTTGCATTAGAAAGCATAGTGTCAAGTTACGTAGGGTTTGACTTTTCCGTGACCCTAATACTTGACCGGACATATGATTGAAGGGTTTATACGTATACGGTATTCACGACATAATGGTTTTGGAATGATCCGATCATTCGTTCTTAGTTGGGTTACGATGCGAAGCACTAGGCGGCTAAGTGTTACCCGTACTCCTTGGTTCCTCCCATTGCCGACTAAGACGGACCTACGAGTCGCGCACAAGGATATTTGATGGATAAATATGTATTTATTATCTCTTCATTAATATTGGATATTAGATATCTAATTTGATTTATTTGATAAATCATGCGGTCTAGTGAATTGAAATTAATTACTGGGTAATTAATTTAATTCATAAATAATTATTTCTTGGAAATATATTATTATAATTTTGTATTTGATAAAATTAATTAATTGGATTAATTAATTAAGTATAAATACATTTGGGATAAAACGAAGTGTATTTAACGGACTAGCCACGCGAACGTCCGGTACATGAACCGAGTGGCTCGGCTCGTTTTCTCACCTAAAATCTAGTGGGCCGCCCCCCTCATTTTCTTCCCTTCCTTTCATGTGGTGTGTGTTGTGTGTTTAATTATTTAATGGGTTGAAGACAAAAGGATGAGATTTCATATCTCATCATTTTGATATCATCCCCATTATATAATGTATATATCTTCACATTATGTGAAGACTTAGAACAACAAACAAACACACTTCAAAAATTCAGCCGTGAGTTCAAGGGAAGGGAGAGAAAAAAAAAAAATTATTTTCTTTTCTTTGTTCATCTTTGAGAGAAAGGAAAGGAAGAATAGAAGGGAAGAAAAATACCGTATCAATTCCTAGCCGTGTTCTTTGAGAACGAATTGATATTTTATTTTTCCGATCAATATCCGACGCGTAATAACGTAGAGACATTCGGCAATTTCGGTGTTGGATCATTCAACAAGCTACAACGAATTGGATTCGTGTTCGTGTCGGTAACCGGAGAAAGTTTGTTCGGGTTTGACCTTCGAAGATTATATCATCAAAGGACTACGAGGGTAAGTATTCTTTGATTCTCTTCCTCGTTATTTATATTCGTTTATATGATGCTTGATCGGTCCGTTTTTGGGGTTTGGTTTTATCCGGTTGGACCGGTTTATTTTCCGCTGCGTAATTCGATTTTAATTACCGAATCCCAACAGACACGACCGACAATATTCGAAACAACCATCCTGGGATCAAAATCCCTAAGGACCGATTAACACGAACAACGATCACAACACAACAGTTCGGGAAATCCTCAACCTTCAACGATCACAAAATTACCGAGTTCACAAGAATAATAGTGTGCTGCCTTGAATCGGTCAACACAACAATAATAATTCAACGGATGGGAATTATCGTTGATAATCCCAATTCAATACTTCGATTACCGTAGAATGGCCAATCGATAACAATTATACAACGGATGGGAATTATCTTTTTGACAACGGGTGGAAATTATCTTTGATAATCCCAATTCAATATATCGATTACCGTTAGAGCGGACAATCGATAATAATTATACAACGGATGGGAATTATCTTTGATAATCCCAATTCAATATATCAATTACCTTCAGAACGGTTAACCGATAACAATTATACAACGGATGTCTCGGCACCTTTAATCGGTTACCGATAACGAAGATGATAATCGAATACGTCAATGCCTTCAATCGGCCAAAACGACATCAATAGAAAAATACTGGTATCAATAACGACTATTCACAAAAAATATCTTGATGGAACATCAATCAATAATAACAATCGATACGTCGATGCCGCGAAACGGCTATCAACAACAATATCTCAAAGGAACATCAATCAACAATAACAATCGATATGTCGATACCGCGAACCGGCTATCGACAACAATATTACCAACAAGTATCGCAATGCCTTAAATCGGCCATTTACGAACAACAATAATATTTGGCATAATTTGCCGAAGGGTATCGTATCAAACAATCCCCTGATATCAACAAAATCATAAAGAGACCAAGTCTCGGAATGATACACACATTCATACACATACATGATAACATTAATCTCATTGACCAGTACAAGTATAAAACTTGCCTCAAACCGAAGGCGAGAAAGTCCTTCCACGATCAACGTCCTACCACGAATCGATCAACGCGTCCTCCGACAATCACAAGCACTCGAACAACCTTGAATGAAATACAATTCATTCGATAACACGATATCGACCGAAAACAACACAATAGATAATTCCGATTCCAACATGAACACATACTATACTCGTATTTATCCGTATACATACATATATATATAATATATATTACATATATATATATATATATATATATATATATATAACTCATATATATATATATATATATAAATACATATACTCACTGCACACACCCACACATTATATATATAACAGCTTTAATTATACATATACATTATATATATATATACATAAAACACACAACACACACACACAATCACGCTATATATATATACATTACAGCTTTACACACCCACACACACTGCTCATATATATATATATATATACATATTACACACATTTAAACACATACAACACACACACAAAAACTTACAGAAGAGTCGATCGGCCAGTCCCGGAAAACTCCCATGCCGGAAATCGGCCGCCGGAAAAATGACCCACCGGACTTCGTCCAACTCCGGCCCGTTTCCGTCTATGGCCGGTTTTCACCATCTCCGTTTGCAACTCCTCGCCGAAAAAAAAAATGCCGGAACACTTCAGATCGACCGGATTTATAATGCCTTCCGGTTCGGAAATTCCGACCAGGCCGCCGCCGAGCTCCGGTCGTGAGCTGCCTGCCGTCGCCGAACTCTATCTCGCCGGAAAAAAAAACGGAGAAGCCGGCCCGTCCGTCCTCAAGCTCCATCTCGCCGGAAAAAAAATGTAATGGAAGAGATGGAGAGAAGAGAGGGAACGAGAGGAAGAGATGGCGGAGAGAGAGAGAGGGAGATGACGAGAAAACTGGAAAAAGAAGAAAAAGAAAGAAAAAAAAAAAATAGTGAGAGAGGGAGAGCTGGCGAGAGAGGGTGAGATGGGAGAGAGATGAGTGATAAGGTGATGATTTATATATATATATATATATATATATATATATATATATATATAATATAGGAGTAAGGTGAGAGGGATGGTGAGGTGAGGTATAACGTGGGGGAGGGAATCAAAAGTGAATATATAACGTGGGGTATATATATATATATATATATATATATATATATATATCCCAAAGATACCCTCGCCCCGAAAGTTGACCACGAGAAGGTTCCCACCACCTACCACGCATTACGTACGTAACCTCAGGGCGTAACGTACGTAATCGTAACAAATTAGCGTACGTAATGCTACACAGATAGCGTACACTATGGCTATAAACTTAGCCAAAATTCCCAAACTCGCCAAACGACGAAACCAAACCGACGATCAGAATATATATTTCGATCCCGAAATATTCTAATACAATATATATATTGTATCGGTCCAAGCAACAACACTTGTACAATTCCAAATGAATACGTACAACTCAACAGTAACACGAAAAAAAAATTACCCCCGGATATTACATACTCCCCCCCTTAAAAAGAGTTTCGTCCCCGAAACTCAGGGTGCATAAGTCGGGGCAGGGACTATTCATGAGGATAAGAAAACAACATCTCCAGAAATACTCCTCAATACGAGCAATTCCGCCTAAGCAACTGGGCCGACCCCACGGGTCCCCACGTCTCCTCTGCCTGAACAAGGCGAAAAAAAATCAAGTGATAAAGACACTCAATCAAATGTGAGATTAGCCGAATCATGACTCTCCTGCTAGAGACCAGCCAGGAAGTCGCACCACAAAAGAGAGTAATAACGCACGAATAGTCCTTGGGACCATATCGATCGCGCACCCAAGTCCTCACGACTTGACGTCTCGAATCACAATGAACGATTACCCAGATCATCACAAAAATCTCGGGTACAGGACCAAAGGGAAAGAAAATCACATCAAATGACTCAAGTGTCAAGATTCTCAGATACAATCATAACAAGATAGATCAATAATAAATGGTTCACAACCGCAATATTAAAATACAGATCGAGTCAAACATCAATCCGAGAGACAAAGAAAATATAAATCAAGGCTACATCTCAAATGTACCTGGAATCCACATCCTCCAGATCATCGAGTTCCTCGATCTCATCGACTCGAGGAAGACCCTAATCTGAACTCGCTACTTCCCCTCGGGTGTCCATACCTCTGGCTCCCGAAGCCCGATATGACCCCTTGGATGAAGTACGGACTGAAGCAACAAAATCTCTTGAGGCCCATGAGCTCTCTCGAGACCTACTGGCACTAGAACTCCTGCAGTATTCTGAAGGTGTCCCTACCTCCGACACAGAAAAATGAATAATAGCTGGCACTGTACATAGAGTACTAACATGCCCCTTTGAATCACAATTAAAACAAATAACAGTCGAACTCGTCGCCTGGGAAGAAAATGCTTTCCCAGTGCGAAGCCGACTAGGAAATGACCTCTTGGACGTCGGAGCTCGATGTCCCTCTGAACGAATCGGCATCCTAGTCCTCTCACCAGAAGAAACTGAAGAAGTCCTTGAAACTTCTCAGCAATAACAATAACACCCTCGTCCTCGACGGATTCGGGGTTTAAAACCTCCGACAACTTGGCTTCACGAAGTGGAGCCGGATAATACCTCTCTAACATGAGAGTCTTGAACTCGATCCGAACACAATCACGATCGGTGGGTTCTCGAGCACAACTCCGAAAATGATTCGTCAGCCACCAAATTATTGATACGAGGTTTCGGGTGTCGGCCCACTCTGCGGCCTCTACCCCCTCTGTCACGTCCTCTTTCCAGACTGAAAGAATAACGTTCAATCATGACCACAGCTCAAATACGCCTCAACGGCCAGAATGCTAGGTCAACGCCAAACATGAGTATACATACTCAACAGATAAACGATCACATCGATCGTACCAATCATAGCCGATACAGAGCCCACACGCTCCAAAGCAAATAATCATAAATCAATCGCACCCGATCGTCACATACAAGTGTCAACAAAACAGGTTTAATCAATGACATAATGAATGTATGCACACAAAAGAGAATAGAGTCCTTACACAAGTCATACGAAGCTTCGAGGTCTTGCGATACTAGTCTTCACTGACGACGACTCGATGAAAGAATGACTCATACAGTCGTCCAACTATCACGACTCACAAAACCCGACTGTCCAGATTGTCATAACTTTGTGACCCGCTACTACCGCCTTGGTAGAGCCACATAACACACAAGCCAGGGTTTCTCACAACCCAAAGCTCTGATACCATCTTCTGTAACACCCCCAAATCCCATTGGGTTATTACAGTGCCGTGGACCCCACCTCAGGTGATCCACCAGGCGAACACGACCAAAATACAACAAACTGACCAAAATAGGAAATCACAGACCCTACTATGACGTCCGACATACTATCCCGATATGGAATTTCAACGACAAGAATGGGCCTACATGGCCAAAATAAAAATACAACAACATCCACGAGCCTTGCTCGGATAATACAAAACGACAACGACTGAACAAAATGGAGTACTCACCGTCGACCAACATGAACACCAAAATATCTCGGACTAGTATCGCTCGAATGCCTCGTCGCCATCGTCATGCTCCCGTGTCTCAACTCTCTCCTCGCAAGTACCTAAAACATGAAAACATGTTCCGCCCACGGTCGACCATCCAAGATAATGAATATCAAGTACATGCACAACATGATATGCATCCAAAGGCGTAATAAATAAAGATAACAATGGTAGTACGAGATGCTCACAAACCAAAGTAAGAATCGAGCATTCGTGGAATATTATGCCCACGGCATACGATCAATACCTGCTCAATAGGTTAGAACATATGTGCCCAACGGCGAATCATCAATATAGAACACAACAATACATTACCCGAAGGTAAATCAACCCAACGCTGAAATAAATAAGGATCACAATGCCCGAAGGCTCAAACGGAAATACCGTTACATCACAATGGCCTGAAAGCCCTCAGCCGAAGCTGCCAAAATATCACGATGGCCTGAAAGCCGAACAGCCCGAAGCTGTAAAAATATCATGATGGCCTGAAAGCCGAACAGCCCGAAGCTGCCAAAATATCACGATACAGATCTCAAAGAACAAACCTGACTGTCGAACATACCCCTCGGGCGTATGAACGCTTAATCACAAAACATCGAACACATCCAATCAAACATGGTCTATGAACGATCAAAAATTGTACGGCTCAAAGAATGGCGCCACACTACGCCCGGGATGGAAATGTGTCCGTGCACAAGCCACCAACGAGTATCGATCGAATACACGTGTGGTCTTGTACCTAATCAGTCTCACGAAGCCAACAACTCGTGTGCACAGTCCAATGTGAGGCCAACAACCAACACACGACTTAAATGTGCCCGACATGAAAATCCTACACATACCAACCGGCACGCCAGTATGACCCGGAATGCCACGATACAACATGACAACGAAACTCAAAGGATAACATATCCAATACGGATCATACGACTCACCAAGTGAACGATGACACACGAATAATGAAAGATCGACACGACCGACAATATTCGAAACAACCATCCTGGGATCAAAATCCCTAAGGACCGATTAACACGAACAACGATCACAACACAACAGTTCGGGAAATCCTCAACCTTCAACGATCACAAAATTACCGAGTTCACAAGAATAATAGTGTGCTGCCTTGAATCGGTCAACACAACAATAATAATTCAACGGATGGGAATTATCGTTGATAATCCCAATTCAATACTTCGATTACCGTAGAATGGCCAATCGATAACAATTATACAACGGATGGGAATTATCTTTTTGACAACGGGTGGAAATTATCTTTGATAATCCCAATTCAATATATCGATTACCGTTAGAGCGGACAATCGATAATAATTATACAACGGATGGGATTTATCTTTGATAATCCCAATTCAATATATCGATTACCTTCAGAACGGTTAACCGATAACAATTATACAACGGATGTCTCGGCACCTTTAATCGGTTACCGATAACGAAGATGATAATCGAATACGTCAATGCCTTCAATCGGCCAAAACGACATCAATAGAAAAATACTGATATCAATAACGACGATTCACAAAAAATATCTTGATGGAACATCAATCAATAATAACAATCGATACGTCGATGCCGCGAACCGGCTATCAACAACAATATCTCACAGGAACATCAATCAACAATAACAATCGATATGTCGATACCGCGAACCGGCTATCGACAACAATATTACCAACAAGTATCGCAATGCCTTAAATCGGCCATTTACGAACAACAATAATATTTGACATAATTTGCCGAAGGGTATCGTATCAAACAATCCCCTGATATCAACAAAATCATAAAGAGACCAAGTCTCGTAATGATACACACATTCATACACATACATGATAACATTAATCTCATTGACCAGTACAAGTATAAAACTTGCCTCAAACCGAAGGCGAGAAAGTCCTTCCACGATCAACGTCCTACCACGAATCGATCAACGCGTCCTCCGACAATCACAAGCACTCGAACAACCTTGAATGAAATACAATTCATTCGATAACACGATATCGACCGAAAACAACACAATAGATAATTCCGATTCCAACATGAACACATACTATACTCGTATTTATCCGTATACATACATATATATAATATATATTACATATATATATATAACTCATATATATATAAATACATATACTCACTGCACACACCCACACATTATATATATAACAGCTTTAATTATACATATACATTATATATATATATATACATAAAACACACAACACACACACACAATCACGCTATATATATATACATTACAGCTTTACACACCCACACACACTGCTCATATATATATATACATATTACACACATCTAAACACATACAACACACACACAAAAACTTACAGAAGAGTCGATCGGCCAGTCCCGGAAAATTCCCATGCCGGAAATCGGCCGCCGGAAAAATGACCCACCGGACTTCGTCCAACTCCGGCCCGTTTCCGTCTATGGCCGGTTTTCACCATCTCCGTTTGCAACTCCTCGCCGAAAAAAAAAATGCCGGAACACTTCAGATCGACCGGATTTATAATGCCTTCCGGTTCGGAAATTCCGACCAGGCCGCCGCCGAGCTCCGGTCGTGAGCTGCCTGCCGTCGCCGAACTCTATCTCGCCGGAAAAAAAACGGAGAAGCCGGCCCGTCCGTCCTCAAGCTCCATCTCGCCGGAAAAAAAATGTAATGGAAGAGATGGAGAGAAGAGAGGGAACGAGAGGAAGAGATGGCGGAGAGAGAGAGGGAGATGACGAGAAAGCTGGAAGAAGAAGAAAAAGAAAGAAAAAAAAAATAGTGAGAGAGGGAGAGCTGGCGAGAGAGGGTGAGATGGGAGAGAGAGATGAGTGATAAGGTGATGATATATATATATATAATATAGGAGTAAGGTGAGAGGGATGGTGAGTTGAGGTATAACGTGGGGGAGGGAATCAAAAGTGAATATATAACGTGGGGTACATAAATATATATATATATATATATATCCCAAAGATACCCTCGCCCCGAAAATTGACCACGAGGAAGGTTCCCACCACCTACCACGCATTACGTACGTAACCTCAGGGCGTAACGTACGTAATCGTAACAAATTAGCGTACGTAATGCTACACAGATAGCGTACGCTATGGCTATAAACTTAGCCAAAATTCCCAAACTCGCCAAACAACAACCAAACGACGAAACCAAACCGACGATCAGAATAAATATTTCGATCCCGAAATATTCTAATACAATATATATATTGTATCGGTCCAAACAACAACACTTGTACAATTCCAAATGAATACGTACAACTCAACAGTAACACGAAAAAAAAGATTACCCCCGGATATTACATAACATCCCGGCAATAACCAAGTTATTAGCTATGTAGCGCGTATACGGCCTTATACCCACATATTATAGTCATATTTTCTAATATAATGGTCATGTCTCCTCATAATTACAGTCGTATATTTGGCAGTTAGTTAAAGATCCTTATCTTCTGTTTTGAGATAACATGACGAATGGCTATTTTTGATTTGATAAGAGGCCTTTGTAACTGGTGTTTTGGGCCATATTAGAAGACTATGCAAGTATACAAAGGGCCCTCGATCACATCTTCATTCATCTTCCGTCTTACTTTGTTTTCTGAGAATAATACTTGTGTTTTTAAGAATGTATGTGAGTGTTTATGTTAATGAGTTTCTCCTTCATGTTTTAAGGGAGTTAGTATCAAGTTCTTCCCTTCTTCATTCATCATGTATTTTATTTCTTATTTTGTATTGAATAAAGCCATTATGGGTTGGATTTCCTTGTTGGAATTACAAACAATGTTTGATCAAGTTAATAAAACTGGTATAAATTCTCTTGTGAATTTCATATTGCAATAAATGTGAAATTTATGGTCTTCAATTTTCGAAAGAAAATAAGTTGATTAGATTAATTGATTTAGCTCTAAGTTGTCTTAGAGAATAGAAATATAGCTTTACACCTTAAATTATTCTTTCTGTTAAAGTAATAATACCAAATGTATGTCTAAGTCTGTTAGTTTACGGGCTTTCCTAGTTAGGGTAGGGTTAGGCCTGGTTGTATGTATTTCTCCCTATTTAAAGGGATGTTATCAATGGAATAATACACAGTTTTTGCCTTACTTTTCTGTTCAATTATTTTCCCTTCAACACGTTATCAGCACGTAGTTCCCAACTGAGCAAGAAAATCCCCTCCCGTTTTCTATACAAAACTCCGAAAAAAAAGATTTTCTGTCAGAAACCCTAGCCGGCAGTTTTCTTTCCTGACCGACGGCCTGCATCTTATTCCCTGATCGGTCATCGGAACGCGATGCCCGGAACTCGACCGGTCCTCTTCTTCCGCGAACCACCGCCGCTGCAGCCCGTCGCACCCTCGATCCATATTCTTTCGTCTTCTGCAAATCGGAGCCCTCTTCCTGTAATATCCGCATTTGTCTCTTTTCCTGATATTCTCATTTTTGGTGTATTTCCATTTTTAGCAACTCGCTTGTAATCGTTTCGACATTTTGAATCTATTTTATTCATGTAGTTTCTCTATTTGGACGAGTTTCGGAGATGTTTTGATATTATTCTGTCTTATATCATGTATTGTTGCATGGACGTTCGATTCTCATAGAACCCGTTTGATTTTGTAATTTCTTTGGTTTCACGAGTTCGTATAGTTGATTTGTTCGTGTTGTGAGTTTTGGTTTATTGATCCGACATCGTATCGTCATTTTCGCACGTCTGGGCCGTTTTGTAATTTCCTATAAGTTTAGAGAATTTTACCTTCGTTGTCGTTTCTCGGATTCCTCGGTAATCGGAATTGTATTTTCCTTCAGCATTCAGCTTCATCATCGTGAATAATCCATATCTACGCGTTGGAATCTGTCCTTGTGTTGCGACTCGTTTTCGGACCGCCCGGTGCAGCTAACTTCGTTCAGCAGTGTTGAACTGCTACATGCATAACATGCGTTATGCATGCTTTCTTGCATGCGCTATCGGCACCTTCATAACGTACGTTATAGCTCATCGCTAACGTACGTGATGGCCTTTAGCAGATTGGACAGATTGTTCTGTCCGAACCATTACGTACGTTAACTCTTTCTGTTACGTACGTAAAACCCATGGTAGCGTACGCTAAACTATCCGGCGTAGCGTACGCTATTGAACCCAGTATTGTTGGACAGTGAGTCTGCCCAGTTTTGCCCAGACCCTTACGTACGTAAAGGCGTTGGTGTTACGTACGTAAGCCTCTTGTACTGTACGCTAGCCGTCTGATGTAGCGTACGCTAGCGACCTCAGCATTTTGGGGCAGACTGTTCTGCCAAGCCATTACGTACGCTAGTACTTGAGTGTTAACATACATAATGAGCATTACGTACGTTAACTAGCTCATGTAACATACGTAACGTAGGCCCAGGTTTTATAAACTAGGAGTTGACCTTCACTTCGACACTTTCTTCATTTGTTCTTCTCCGACCGAGAGCTGCGATCCAAGTGAGGTTTTGAGTGATTCTTCAAGTTTTGCCTGTAGAAATCCTTTGGGAATCGAGTATTGTGTTCCTAGTGTAGTTTATCATCATTGTAATCGTCTTCCTCCGTCCTAATCAAGGTAAATCTTCTAAGAACCCTACTTTTGGGTTAATTGGGGGTTTTCAATTTTATTGTTCGATTCATCCCGTGTTGTTGATTAATTCATGATGAATATAATTAATCTTGTTGGTATTCTTCATTTTCCTACGGATTCATGGTATATTTCGTGGTATTTTCCTAATCGAGAGGGTTTGATTGTGGTCCGCCCTCGTTGTTGTTCTCGTACGAATATACATGAATCGTAGGCGGGTTTTCGGGTGTATTCCTTTTCCGTATTGATTTGGAGATGGTTTTGATTGTATTCTTCGAATCATTAGTTCGGTTCTGTTGGTTCCTAGCGCTCGTTGGTGATTTTCCTTTCCGTTCGTTGTGTCGTCAATTATTCAAGGCAAGTATTTTTGGAAACCTTTATGCTTAACATGAAATGGTAATGTATATTGTGTGTGCTTTGCTCACCTTGGGAGGGTCCGACGGGGCCTCGAGGGAATCTATGACTTCACTCTGGATTCACGAGTTTGTTTCGCTAGCCAGCTCGGGAGGGTCCTTAGAGGCCTCGAGTGGGACCAGTGAATTCACCCCGGTCCTGTGTGTTTTGTTTTATGATATGGCCAGCTCGGGAGGATCCTTAGAGGCCTCGAGTGGGACCAGTGGCTTCACCCCGGTCCTAGGCAAATTGATTGACTGTTTGTTTCCGGAAAAGACATGTCTGGTTTTGGTTTTGAAATGAATTTGGTGCATTGTACTATGAAATGTGTAAGCGAATGGTTTGTCTTGATTACTTGTACTAGCGTAATTGCTAACCCCCCTGGAGACCCGTTTTGGGGAAATTCTTGTTATGGATTTCAGGTTATGATCAGTCGGACGAGCGGGCGCTGAGACAGTACGAGGATGCTGGCCAGGGTCGCTGACATGTGCATTTGAGTCCTTTTATTTCCGTTGTTCCCTTCGATTTGGTTGTTGTCTACTTTATAAACTTATAGATTGTAATCACGAGTACTTAGGCTTTTCTCTTCGGATTGTGATTTGTATTCGTTGAAGTTACTTATGTTTATCGTTGTTGATTATTCCGCCGGTTGTACCGGGTGTGTTATTTGATTTTCATCTGGATGATGTGTGTTTTTACAGTGGTAATTTGTGTCTAGCCTGGTGGGTCCCATGTAGGGATCCACGGCACTGTAATATACCTTGAATAACTCGGTGGTGTTACAGAAAATGGTATCGGAGCGCTAGGTTTATAGATACCTAGGCTTGTCGGTTAATTTGGGTTTAGTTGTGATTTGTTTTGCACATTGTCACACCACTGCCAGCATCTCGGTACTTCCAGCCCTCGTAAGTTTCCTTACTCGATTCCTTATTTTCTCGTATTGTATTTCCGTTTCTTGAAATGTGGTTGTTTTTCCTCTCTTAGTTATCATCGAGTTGCTTTTTGCCACCTTTTAACACCAGTATGGATGCTGGAAGAGGCCGTGGTCGTGGACGCGGCCGGGGACGTGGAGCAGCCGGTAGGGCGGCCACGTCGCATTCTTCGGGAGCCGGTAGCACCGGTGACCGTCATAGCCATGCTTCTTCTCAAGATGGTGCCGACCTTGGTGTTGCGGCTGTTATGCAACAAATGGTGAACCAAATGGCGGCGATAGCCCAGGCGGTTCAGAACCCGAATCCGGCCCATGATGCTCGGGACGGAGCTGACCGTTGGTTTCAGGATGTCATCAAGATGCATCCTCCTCAGTTTACGGGAGCCTCAGACCCGATTGGCTGGGAGGGGTGGATCAAGGAGATATCCAAAGTCTTTGTTGCCACCAACTGTCCCGAGGACCGCAAGGTCCCTATTGCCTAGTACTTTCTCACTGGGGACGCTACTGACTGGTCGGAGGCTGTTGGGCCGAAAGACCACGTTTCTTCATGGGTGGAATTCAAGGATCTGATGGACATCGAGTATTGCCCGTGGTCAGTTAGACAGGCTCGAGTCCATGCCTTCTATGATGCTCAACCGCGGGATATTCCTGTCTCTCAAGCTATTGTCGATTTCAACCGGGAGTTGGGCTATGTGAAGACCCAAGTTATCGAGGAGAGCGACAAAATCTTCCACTTTTCTAGGCGGATGAAACTTTCGATTCGATACTACATGTCTGGGCTCGTCTGTACTACCTTGAAGGATTATCAGAGTCGAGCTCTTGCCTATGATATGTCTGTGATGGCCAGTGCAGCGGTTCGGGAGAATAAGAAACAGAAATCCGCTGGAAATTTTTCCGGTCACAAGGGTGGAAGTCAGCAGAAATCTCAGTCTGCAAATATTCCTGGGGGTGGTTCGGATGAATTTGATGATTGGAGAATTAGAATGGAGGCTCATCTTGCAGCAATGCACGAAGAGATGATTTTTGTCATATAGGATGGCCCCATAAAGATCATGAAGGTAAATCCGGCCCCAAGGATTAAAGGATAGGCTCATGCAGAGATGCTCAAGAAAGAGCGCGGACAATGGACTTCTGACGAAAGAAAGCGCGCCAACCTCGACAATGTCGCTAAGAATGCGCTATTTATCACTGTTGACAAAGGCACATTCTCTAAGGTAAAGAGCTATAAATCAGCCAAGGATATCTGGGATAAACTCAAGTTAATTAGTGAGGAAACTGAGCTCTCAAAAGAAAACAAGATTTCAAAATTAACTCAGCAATTTGAATCTTTTGGAATGAAACCAACTGAAACACAGATTCACTGGCATTGTTGGTGAACTTGAAGCATTAGGTAAGATTTATACCCAAAGGGAGAAAAACCTAAAAATTTTCTGATCTCTCCCTGCCCGATGGGACATTAAGACCACATCTATGCGTGTGTCGTGCAATCATAGTGAAATATCTACTTTTGATCTCTTTTCTGACCTCAAAGCATTTGAGTACGATATAGACAGGAGAGAGAAAGCTGAAGAATCTCCCGCCAGGACTACAGCCTTAGCCGTTGTATCCAACCGAAGACACAGCATGCCGAGTTCATCAAAGCCCATTCATAAGAATGCTGACAGCGACAATGACATCCTGTCGCAAGACGAAATGGCGCTCCTCATGCATAAGTTCAAGAAGTTTATCAAGCAGTCGGGAAAGACTCCATACAGGCCCAAGCCTGTACACAAGGTAAGTACTGAAACTTCCTCTGGTGATGCTAACCTGTGTTATAATTGCAGGAAACCAGGGCATTATGCAAATAAATGTCCTCATCCCAAAGTCCAAAGGTTTCCGGTGTAACACCCCCAAACCAATCGGGAATATTACAGCGCCGCAGACCCTCTCCGTGAGGATCTACCAGGCTAAATACAAACAATACATCAATCATATGCCGACATGGCCATATGAAGGATCATCAGACCGATTTGATCTTATCTCAACACAAACATCATTATATACACGATTCTTTCTCAGAACACATACCCACGCAGGGGCTAGAATACAATAACACTCCCATAAAACGGGAGAACAAACCATCGGAGGGTTAACCAACAAGACTCTAACAAATACTCTGCAATTGGTCTTCATGTGATTAGTATCTTCGTCTTCCATCATCCTTCGTATTAAATCTGTGATTTGCTCCCCAGCAACCTGCAAGTACCTGGACGCAATACAGACATCCACCCTCCGAATACTCGGGGGTTAGCAAAACTCCACTGTTTTGCTAGTGCAAGTATAAAACAGAAGTACAAGCCATACATATCATACTCCAATGACTAAGAAATCATAAACATACTTCCCGAGGTAAATCACTAATGAAGACGGTTAATCCAAAGATAGGGGTAAACCCCATATACACCTTGTGAAAACATTTTACGATCTCGGGAGTTTTGAAAACATTTGGGATTTAAGAATTCTCAAACCTTTCGAAAATATTTAGGGACACAACCCAAAAGTCATTTTCCCAAAGTATAATTACGATAACAACACACGGGGTCCATGACCCAATCATACCATTTCGATCACAAGCACGGGGTCCAAGACCCGATCATATCATAACATCATGTTTCCACAGATTATTCGTGTCCCGTGCTAGCAAGCCACGAACCTCACATGCTCCCGTAGAACATACCCGAGTGAATAACCCATAGGGAAACTATATCAAATAACATGTCACCGTAACCGCAGTTACGTGACTACAAGCACAGATACGTACATAACCAAACCACAACCATAAGTTATCCCGGCATCGGGCTAACAAGCCACGAACCTCGGAGTCCCCGCAAGACATACCCGATGATAACCCCACTAGTTATCTCGGCATTGGGCTAACAAGCCACAAACCTCGGAGTCCCCGCAAGACATACCCGGATTGGATAACCCTACGCTCACGCCCGACCCATACTAGCAAGTATGGATCCCGGAGATTCAGCAATCCTACCCGGAGGCACATCACATATAACAAGCACACAACAATAATCGATTATCAAGCCAAACAACATTAAGCATCACAATCTCCTTTCAAATGAGTAACAACTAGAGATGTTAAACGGGCTCTGGCCCGCCGGGCCAGCCCGTTTAACCCGCAAAAAAACAGGGTTAGGGCCTTAAAATCGCAGCCCGTTTAAATCCGGGCCTTTTTGGCCCGGACCGTTTAGCCCGCGGGCTAAACGGGCGGGCTGCCCGGGCTAACGGGCTGGCCCGGCGGGCCAGCTATTAAAATTAAAATTAAAAATTATTTTTATTAACATTAAGTTATTAATGTATTAAAATAACCTACCTAAGTTCCTAACCCTAATCAGATCAGATGTCTGACGACTTCCTTCACACTTTTCTTCTTCACCAACTACCCCCCCCACGGCGCGGCGCTGCAAAACAAACAAACCCATCCATCTGCCATCTTCTCCACCAGGCCCGGTCTTCTTCCATAAATCTAACTCTCTCTTCTTCGTAAATCTAACTCGGTCGCTCCTTCCTGGCTTTCTCTCTGCCCCAGTCTCCTTCGACTCGCCTCACCATCGCACAAATTCCAGCCACTGGCGCACGTCGTCTCACGAACTCACCGCGTCCAGGGCGACAGGTGATGATGATTGAGATAATTTTAATTTTCTCAGATTATGTTCTTCTATTTGAGAGTTTTTTATCTTACTATTTATTGTTATTATTTTTATTTATTTCTTATCTATTTCTGGACATACATGCTTCCTTTTCTCTGATTATTTTTTTTGCCTAAAGTTTTGCTTCTGTCCAGAAAGTTTCTTGCCTATTTGAGAGTTTTTCTTGCCTAAAGTTTCTGAACTCACCGTTTTGCTTTTGTCCAGGCCGTTTTGCTCCTGGACAGGCTGTTTTGATTAGTTCCATTTCCCCCCTTTTTTTGCAGTAATCGAAAATATGGATTCTGAAAGTCAAGTATTTCAGAACGAGGCTAACGATATCTTTGGTGATGATGAGCTAGAAATATTGGAATCTGGTGCTCTCCATTCTAATGAGACCTCTGAACAACCATCAAAAAAGCCTAGAACAAATACTTCCAAGGTATGGGAAAATTTTGAAAAGCCGATAAATGGTAGAACGAAATGCAAGTTTTGTAACACAACGTATGCTTGGACTGGATCGAGTTATGGTACTTCTACCCTTATACGCCATATGGATAAGTGTAAGGGTAATCTAAATCCCAAATTTAAAAATGTGGGTAGTATGATGTTGGACGTTGAAGATAAATTAAGGTCTAGGAAGATTGATCCAAATCATGTGCGTGAGCTATTGTCTAAGGCAATTATCGCACATGATCTTCCACTTTGTTTTGTTGAATACAAATGGATAAGAGAGTTATTGAAGTACTTGAATCCTGATGTGAAAAATATTAGCCGATTAACCGCCACGTCTGATTTATGTGAGATCTATCGTGTTGAAAAGGAAAAGTTAAAGTCTGTTCTGTGTGCTAGTCCTAGTAGAATATGCTTGACATCTGATTGTTGGACAGCTATTACCGGTGAGGGATATATTTGCGTGACGGCACACTTTGTTGATTCTCACTGGAAATTGAATAGTAAGATTATTTCTTTTTGTAAGATGGAGCCTCCACATACTGGGTTTGATTTGGAAATTAAGGTACATGACTGTTTAAAAGAATGGGGTATTGACAAAAAGATATTTTCTCTTACTTTGGATAATGCTTTTCTGCAAAATATTTTAAAGGAGAAGCTTTCACTTCAAAATAGTCTTTTATGTGGAGGTCAATTTTTCATGTAAGATGTTGTGCTCATATCCTGAACCTTATTGTTCAAGATGGCTTGAAAGTGGCTAATGAAGCTTTAAACAAAATAAGAGATAGTATCAAATATGTTAAGGCATCAGAGGGGAGGAAGATAAATTTTTTTGAGTGCGTTAGTCAAGTGGGGGGTATTGACACTAAAGTTGGTTTGCGCTTAGATGTAACTACTAGATGGAATTCTACTTTCGCTATGCTTGAAAGTGCAATTAAATACAAGGGTGCTTTTGGTAGTCTTGAATTGAATGATAGGAACTACAAATTTGCTCCCACAAGTGAAGAGTGGAAAAGGGGAGAGAAAATGTGTGACTTCTTGCGCCCTTTTTATGTGATCACAAATTTATTTTCTGGGACATCTTATCCAACTTCCAACTTGTATTTAATGCAAATATGGAAAATAGAGTGTCTTTTGAAACAAAATGTGGAGAGTGAAGATGAAGATATTAAGGGTACATCTTTGAAAATGAAAGAAAAATTTGATAAGTATTGGAGTGACTACAGCATGGTGCTTGCATTTGGGGCTGTACTTGACCCTCGGGCGAAATTGGGAATGATAAAATATTGTTACACTCAACTTGATCCACATACTTGCGAAGATAAAATTGGTAATATTAGAAGGAACTTGCAAATGCTTTTTGGTGAGTATACGAAGTGGATATCATCTGCTCAACCAAGTGAAAGTAGCTCACGGAACTCTACAAATCTATCGTCTGGTACTCCTTCAGTAGGTGGAAAAGGAAAAGAACCGGTTGCTGATTTTAATTTGTATGATGTAAGTATTTAGTTTCTTTTAAATGCTTACTCATGTTAATGTTGTAAATTTAGTTGTCCCAATCCCAAATTGTTTTCTTTGTCTTTTTTAGGTTTTACAAGACTGGCGGAGCACAACATCAAATAGCCAAAATGAGAAGTCCGCATTAGATCAATATTTGGATGAGCCGCCACTTGAGTTTAAATATTTTCCAAATTTAGATGTTTTGTCATTTTGGAAAGATAATAAGGAGCGATGGCCTGCATTATCGCATATGGCATGTGATATTTTAAGTATTCCGATCACCACCGTGGCATCTGAATCAGCATTTAGCATAGGGGGCCGTGTTCTCACTAAGTATAGGAGTCGGCTACTTGGTAATCATGTACAAGCTATTCTTTGTACCCGTAGTTGGTTGCAAGGTTTTCTTGAAGGTAATGCCTTTATAGTTTTATTTTATTCATTACTTTCTTTATAAACTGAACTGTAATACTTTCTTTGTCAATTGGCATTATAAATTGTCAAGAAAAAAAAATATTCCTGCTCTTATAGTAATGGACTCAGTCCACTGTCTAGTAATTGTTCTGTCCAGTAGTTGCAGGAAAAAAAAATTATTCCTACTCTTATAGTGCAAAAAATTGTTCTGCTCTCTTATTGAGAGAGTGCAAAAAAAAAATTATTCCTGCTCTTATAGTCCTTTACTGGATATTGCCACCTTTTGCCCGTAGTTGAAGTAATTCATTATTGTTATTTTTTTAGATGAAGAAGAATATGAAGATGATACTTTATCCAAAGTGGAATCGACTGTGACCGAGGAGTCGAGGACGAGGATGAATGATGATGCTTGAAATCATGTTTTGAAGGATGATGCTCGTTTTGTGTTTTGAGGATGATGATCGAGTTACTTTTGCGTCTATGGACATTTAAATTTATGAATTTATCTATGTAATGCAACTATTTCTGGATATTTAGATTTGCAACTTTGGTTATGTATTGAAACTAAAAAGTTAAAACTATGTATGACATGAGTTTATTTATGAATTTGATTAGTGTGTATATGTGTGAATATTTTGGAATTTTTTTTTTATATTCGGAGCCCGTTTAGCCCGTTTAGATCCGGGCTTTTTTGGCCCGGACTGTTTAACCCGAAGCCCGCTAGGGCTAGCCCGTTTAACATCTCTAGTAACAACTAATATCACACACACTACATTCTTACCGAACAAGTACACACGACATTACGTAATCCTTGGTAAATGATCACGGTCTATTAAACTCACTCCAAGTGATCATAGCATCTTTCAACATACAAAACCAACACATATATTCCGAGAACACATATATTCACGAAGTCCACGAATTATCGTTGAAAGACAACATTTATCGAGAACATACCGATCCCTTTTTACGTTCATTAAACATTAGGTTTCATATAAAATCATTTATCAATAATTATGCCTACGAAACATGAAATGTATGGACAAGATACTTGCCTCGATACCACGAGCAAGTACTCCGACGAACACAGCTCGACCGGGACACTCCGAAAACCTACAACTTCCGGAAGACACAACAAAAACACCATCACAACGAGAACCAAGACCAAGAACAACGAAAAACCCATCAGTCTATTGAAGGAAAACTCAATGGGACCTTTAATCGAACATTAAATGTACAATAATTCCCAAGAACACTCGAATCGTCAATCGAGTTAAACAAACTCGATATATGGATATACAATTCATGAAACACGGTTAATAACATCATACTACACCAATCGATGCATCAAAATCGGGCTAGAATCGAAATCAAGAACAAATCTCCAAGAAAGTCAACTCAAAGAAAAATCAAGAATTACCTCAATCCAACGAAGAACAAGGGATTAGATGATGTTACAATCACCTAGAGATCTCAAAAACACCTTAGAATCGAGTAGAACCGACCAAGAATTCGAACCCTAGCCTCACCCGTCCGACAGCTGCGAAGAGAAGAGAAAAAGGGAAGAAAATCGGGTGAGAAACCCGTCTGTCCCCTTATATACACCAGCGACGCACGACCATCACGCACGACCAAGTGCTCGTGTGTTTGGTCGTGCGCTAGGCCACTGCCAAGCCACTGACACCACGCACGAGCACCGCACACGAGCAGTTGCTCGTGTGTCCTGTTCGTGCATCCCTGGAGCTTACTGCCGAGCGCTGGATTGCGCACGAGCTCCACGCACGACCACGTGCTCGTGTGGCCTGCTCGTGTGTTACAATAGGAGGCCAATATCGAGCCCGACATGGCCCCGAAACCCGAACTTGAATATGAATCGAAGATACTATTATGAAGTACTCGCAAAGACGAAACCAAGCGCTAATAGAACACATGATTCTGACCACCCTAAGGCTCGAACTTTGACAACGGAAAGTAATTACCCCAAACTTTGGGAAATTACGAAAACAGCCCAAAACATCCGAAATACACGATACACGATCGAAACACCAAACCAAAGCTCGCAACATGAATAATAACATTAAATGAACTTACGAGAAACTCGAAACAGCAGTTTCGAATGAGATTCGTAAGAATCGAACTCAAGTGCGGAAAAACCGCTTAAGAACACGGAACTCAACAAAACGATACTGGAACGAACTCGGACGACAAAAAGTGTATAATTAATCATTCTCGAAATGATGAAAAGGTCATGAGCGAGCCGTCAAAATGGACTTTCACTGAAAAAAGAAAATACCGGAAATCGAAATTACGGGTATTACACACTACCCTCCTTAAAAGAAGTTTCGTCCCGAAACTTAAAACAAGCAGGGAGAAGCAATATCCCGCCAGGAAAACTCAACGAGATACACAAGAAACGCGTAACTTACGCACATCGGCGAAATGTTACAAGCAACGCAAAGGAATATACGGCGTGAAAACACGCTCCACGACGACTAACACAACGCCACCAGTAGAGACATAACAAAATCAATAAGTGAGAAACGTCATCAAATGGATAATACAATCAAGTCAATTATCCGAACAATCACAAAACACTAAGTACCGGGCACAGTCGAGAAAACAAAAAAAAATAAACACCAAACGATCTACTCCGAATAAAAGTACTAAATCCCCGAGATTCGAAACAACCGGGTAAGGAAATAACATAACATACAACCGATAGACCACGCCCCTCAGGGACTCCTCGGAGTCGGTCCTGATTTCAGTGCTCAAATCCATGCCTCGGAAGGCTCGATGACCAACTCGCAAAACTGAACTCGGTGTCCCTCAAGCCCGCACTTGTAACATATTACTGGCGGAGAAGGATAATGTGCATGGACATGCCCCGCCACATTGCAGTTAAAACACTCCTGGTTTTACCAGGAGTCAAAGTAGAAGACTTGGAACTCTCAGTCCCATGCAACGAGCGACAGAGCTTCACAGCCGAAAGACTACGACGTTGCGAACTAGAAACACCAACTCCTGCACTGTCCACAAGGTCATCGGACTTCCTCTTCTTCTTCGACTCGGGCACACGCTCCGACGATAATGAAGCTAGTTCACGGGCCAAGGCTCGATCTTGGTAGTCCCTCAACGAAGTGCAAGTGAGTCCTGATATATACACGTGAATCTCTGGCTTCATTCGTCTGTCAAAATGAAAGATCTTCTCTTCCTCGGTTCTCACCCGATATCGCACATAACTGAGTTGTTTGGTATAATGGATGATGGCTTGCGACACCGATATATCTTGTGGTTTTGCCAAGTAGAATTCGCGATTCCTTTGTTCTCTAATCGGTTTCAGACAGAACTCAGCTTCCATAAATGCTTGGAACTCCGCCCACGTGACATCACGATCACGAGGTTTAACAGCTTCCCACCAATTAGCCGCATCTTTGTCAAGAAGGTACTGAGCGATAGGTACCTTCCGCTCTTCAAGACATCCGACAGCCTCTAAAATCTTTCCCAACTGGAAAATCCAACCATCCCAGCCCAACGCATCCACAGCACCGGCGAATCGAAGGGGATTCATACGAACTACCTCGCGAAGCCATTGATTTACACCGATGTTCTGACTCGCGTCAATGCTACGTTGAACTACCTGGGTCAACTGAGTCATCTGAGTCGCTACTTGTTGCAATATAGTAGCAACACCCAAACTCAAATCATTCCCAGCGACATTCTCTCGATTCCGCATCTGATCCCCGTGGCCATCAGCACCACGGTTACGGCAACGACCTCTGCCCCTCGGCATACTAACAAACAACAACCTATGGCAACGAAAGATCATAACACATAGCAAGATATTCACATCTCCGTCTTTAATCAAACACCATTAAATCATATACGTATTACGATTTAATTCAAGCTAGAGCACAATATACAAACTATTACCCCGAAAATCTTCATTTATAATGCCGCTGTTAAAGACATTCATTATATCAAAATCATTTTCTGTACGGGTTCCGCGCCAGAACTCACCAAGTTTATAACCATTTTCAAAAACGTTCAAAAATGCCAAATTGGCCGATGACGGTAATACTTTCCAAATACTGACCAAAAGTCATTTTCCAAATACCAAATACCGTCATAAAATATCATTGGGAATTACAAGGCGAAGACGCAAAAACTCAATAGTCTCAAAATATACGTTAAGTCACCCGACAAAAGAGTTAGGAAGAAGGGTCGACGAAATAACTCAAATCTACGAACCCGAAAGGTCATTTTAAAACAACACTATTTGGTAAAAGTACCAAAAAGTCATTTTGAACTTTACACACGCAGCGGACAAGAACACAGTTCAAATTGCACATAAACAAACACAACAATTGTTATTCCTGAACAACCCACATAGAGTACGGTCTCAAACGGTCAGCGTAGCAATCGCAAAAGTTAGACTTACGGCCAGGATGTAGCTTCCGAGCTTCTGCACAGACCAATTAGTGTATGTTTTAACAGAGACTTAGCGTGTGCTAGCCACGCCACGTTAGCGCGAGCTAGCTATTCTAATCTAGCAACACATTCATGAGCATATACTAAATGATACCAAAAGTCGAAGGTTAAAAATAAACAACAACATACGAATTCAAATGCCAACAATTTCATCCTCACTACATAACTTTTAACCGAAATCCATGAAACTGAAAAGTCGAAGGCGAAAGTCACGTCTCAAGTAAACTTTTGATAGACTTCGTTTGAGCATTTAAAAATCAAATTTTGAAAATTTTTAATGCAAGATGAACAAGAATATATGTAGTTGAATTCCCAAAAATCTTTGGTCTCGAGGTCATCCTACGAAAATCAAATCATTTTTCCTCCTCGAAGGATGTTTATAAATAGAATTTGCGTGACTTCTCCAAAACATTTGAAGTTTAAAACACCACATTGATAAACTTTTATTGAATAACCTATCCAAAATATCGCTCCTGTAAAAACGATTTCACACGAGGTTGTATATATATATTTATATACATACATACATACCGGTACTACTCTTTATCCCAGCACAATACGAGAATCAAACAAGTATGGTGTAAGTATTCACGAGGCACAATTAATCTCCGCATAATAACACATAATCACATAAACTCGTATAACACGAGACACAGCAAAGTAGGGAGACTTACAACCACAGATCGCACGAAGATGATGGTTGCGCCTCGATACTAATCACGACCGACAACTCAGACGACGCGTCGCGACACCACTCAGTCAGACCAAATCTGACAAGGCAAGACCCGACAACACACAACTCAACCCGACAGCCTAGGTTTCCTCAACCTAAGCTCCGATACCATATTCTGTAACACCCCCAAACCAATCGGGAATATTACAGCGCCGCAGACCCTCTCCGTGAGGATCTACCAGGCTAAATACAAACAATACATCAATCATATGCCGACATGGTTATATGAAGTATCATCAGACCGATTTGATCTTATCTCAACACAAACATCATTACATACACGATTCTTTCTCAGAACACATACCCACGCAGGGGCTAGAATACAATAACACTCCCATAAAACGGGAGAACAAACCATCGGAGGGTTAACCAACAAGACTCTAACAAATACTCTGCAATTGGTGTTCATGTGATTAGTATCTTCGTCTTCCATCATCCTTCGTATTAAATCTATGATTCGCTCCCGAGAACTTTGCAAGTACACGGGCCTTAATCTGGACATCCACCCCCTGAATACTCGGGGGTTAGCAAAACTCCACTGTTTTGCTAGTGCAAGTATAAAACAGAAGTACAAGCCATACATATCATACTCCAATGACTAAGAAATCATAAACATACTTCCCGAGGTAAATCACTAATCAAGACGGTTAATCCAAAGATAGGAGTAAACCCCATATACACCTTGTGAAAACATTTTACGATCTCGGGAGTTTTGAAAACATTTGGGATTTAAGAATTCTCAAACCTTTCGAAAATATTTAGGGACACAGCCCAAAAGTCATTTTCTCAAAGTATAATTACGATAACAACACACGGGGTCCATGACCTAATCATACCAGCTCGATCACAAGCACGGGGTCCAAGACCCAATCATATCATAACATCATGTTTCCACAGATTATTCGCGTCCCGTGCTAGCAAGCCACGAACCTCAGATGCTCTCATAGAACATACCCGAGTGAATAACCCATAGGGAAACTATATCAAATAACATGTCACCGTAACCGCAGTTACATGACTACAAGCACAGATACGTACATAACCAAACCACAACCATAAGTTCTCCCGGCATCGGGCTAACAAGCCACGAACCTCGGAGTCCCCGCAAGACATACCCGATGATAACCCCACCAGTTATCTCGGCATCGGGCTAACAAGCCACAAACCTCGGAGTCCCCGCAAGACATACCCGGATTGGATAACCCTACGGTCACGCCCGACCCATACTAGCAAGTATGGATCCCAGAGATTCAACAATCCTACCCGGAGGCACATCACATATAACAAGCACACAACAATAATCGATTATCAAGCCAAACAACATTAAACATCACAATCTCCTTTCAAAGGAGTAACAACTAATATCACACACATTACATTCTTACCGAACAAGTACAACGACATTACGTAATCCTTGGTAAAGGATCACGGCCTATTAAACTCACTCCAAGTGATCATAGCATCTTTCAACATACAAAACCAACACATATATTCCGAGAACATATATATTCACAAAGTACACTAATTATCGTTGAAAGACAACATTTATCGAGAACATACTGATCCCTTTTTACGTTCATTAAACATTAGGTTTCGCATAAAATCATTTATCAATAATTATGCCTGCGAAACATGAAATGTATGGACAAGATACTTGCCTCGATACCACGAGCAAGTACTCCGACGAACATGGCTCGACCGGGACACTCCGAAAACCTACAACTTCTGGAAGACACAACGAAAACACCATCACAACGAGAACCAAGACCAAGAACAACGAAAAACCCATCAATCTATTGAAGGAAAACTCAATGGGACCTTTAATCGAATATTAAATGTACAATAATTCCCAAGAACACTCGAATCGTCAATCGAGTTAAACAAACTCAATATATGGATATACAATCCATGAAACACGGTTAATAACATCATACTACACCAACCGATGCATCAAAATTGGGCTAGAATCGAAATCAAGAACAAATCTCCAAGAAAGTCAACTCGAAGAAAAATCAAGAATTACCTCAATCCAACGAAGAACAAGGGATTAGATGATGTTACAATCACCTAGAGATCTCCAAAACACCTTGGAATCGAGTAGAACCGACCAAGAATTCGAACCCTAGCCTCACCCATCCGACAACCGCGAAGAGAAGAGAAAAAGGGAAGAAAATGGGGTGAGAAACCCGTCTATCCTCTTATATACACCAGCGACGCACGACCATCACGCACGACCAAGTGCTCGTGTGTTTGGTCGTGCGCTAGGCCATTGCCAAGCCACTGACACCACGCACGAGCACCGCGCAGGAGCAGTTGCTCGTGTGTCCTGCTCGTGCATCCCTGGAGCTTACTGCCGAGCGCTGGATTGCGCACGAGCTCCATGCACGACCACGTGTTCGTGTAGCCTGCTCGTGTGTTACAACAGGAGGCTAATATCGAGCCCGACACGGCCCCGAAACCTGAACTTGAATATGAATCGAAGATACGGTTACGAAGTACTCGCAAAGACGAAACCAAGCGCTAAGAGAACACACGATTCTGACCACCCTAAGGCTCGAAATTTGACAACGGAAAGTAATTACCCTAAACTTTGGAAAATTATGAAAACGGCCCAAAACGTCTGAAATACACGATAGACGATCGAAACACCAAACCAAAGCTCGCAACACGAATAATAACATTAAATGAACTTACGAGAAACTCGAAACAACAGTTTCGGACGAGATTCGTAAGAATCGAACTCAAGTGCGGAAAAACCGCTTAAGAACACGGAACTCAACAAAAAAATACCGGAACGAACTCGGACGACAAAAAGTGTAGAATTAATCATTCTCGAAATGACGAAATGGTCATGAGTGAGCTGTCAAAACGGACTTTTGCCGAAAAAATAAATTACCCGAAATCGAAATTACGGGTATTACAGTCGGGAGCCGAGCAACAAGAAAAGGATGAAAGAAGACGTGCTTGGAAAAACAAGCTCAAGGCCCTGATTGGTGAAGCAGAAGCCTCCCCCGCACCATCAATGTCCGAAGAATGTCTTCAGGTAGTCACCGACAGTGATTCATCTGATGATGATTTCGAAGATAAAGCCTATATGTGCTTTATGGCCAAGGACATTCCGGAAGATGAAGATAGCGATGATGAGGTAAGCTCAACTTCAGATATTCCTACCAATGCATCTCATACGTTTGCAAACATGATGAATGAGTTTAATAACATTCAAATGGCCCATGAGACATTGAAAAATGAAAATATGCAGCTCCAACTTTCTAGCTTAGAGCTGAAAGAAGAAAACGACTTGCTGAAAGTAAATTACTAAAATATGTGTTTTGATTGTGAAAATAGCAAAGTCGAGTATGAAAAACTCATAGAGAGCAATCATCAACTTGCTCATGAACTAAGCGAGCCTAAATCTCATAGTGAAAGCAATACAAATAATTTTGTTCTGCTTCAAGCCAAAGTAAAAACTCTCGAAAAGCGAGAAGGAGAACTTGAGAACATTCTGAAATCTTTCGAGAAATCATCCAAAAGAATGGAAGAAATTCTAAGCACTGGGAAACATGCTCATGATAAAAGTGGCTTAGGATAGAGCTCATTTTACAATAAAGGGAAAACTAGTACTGTGTTTGTCAGGGGTGTGGAACCCATTCCTGTATAGGAAGAAGTTCCGAGACATGTGAAGGAACCCGTTTCACCGCGAATAGCAAAAGCTGCCATTCCGCCTCCTCAGTCATATTCCAGACAGTAGAATAACCAGCCGTTCAGACCTGTAAGCTGTACTCAACAGAATGCTCCCCAAGCATATCAACAGCGCCAAAAGCCGTTCAGAAGGAAGGCTGTATCCAAGTATCAAAGGCCCGCACGGCAGTACTTTCAGTACAGCACGCCTAGGTATTGGATACAGGAGCCCCGTCATTTCTCGCGACAGCAAGTTTCCGCACAGTATTAATAACAGTGTTGGGAATCCAACTGGAGACCTAGAAGGCAAGTTGTAAGGCTTAAGAAAATGGCTCCACCTCCAAGACGGCATTTGTACTGGACTAATAATAACCCTAAATTTTACATGCATAATAACTATCATGGTTATAGCAACTACGTACATGCCCCACGTAGAAATCGCAACTACGGACCTAAACCATCCTACAGTAAACCTATTGCTGTTAGGAAAATCTGGGTACCTAAAGGTACTAACATCCATGGACCCAACAATCAAAGGGGACCTAAATCTACCTAATTTGTTTGCATACAGGACATCTTGGAGAAGGACATATGGTACTTCGACAACGGATGTTCCCGGCACATGACAGGAGATAAAAGCAAGCTGTCAGATTACGTAGAAGGTCGCGGTCCAAAAGTGCGCTTCGGTGATAAATTTAAAGGAAGAACAACAGGAAAAGGAAACCTGCTTGTCGGAAAATTCAAAGTCACCGATGTAGCTTATGTTGAAGGCTTACAGTACAATCTACTTAGTATTAGCCAGTTCTGTGATAAACAGTTCTCGGTGAAGTTCTACATAGATCACTGTAGAGTCAAGAACATCCTAACCAAAGAAGTTGTGCTCACAGGAAGCAGATCAGGTAATATGTATATTGCTGACTGGATGCCTGCGAGCTCCACAATTCCTTGTTTAGTTGCCAAAGGAACTGCAGATCTAAGCTGGCTATGGCACAAGAGGATGTCACACGTCAACTTTAAGACTATCAACAAACTCTCCAGACAGGGAATGGTTAGAGGATTGCCAAACGTTTCATTCCAAAAAGACAGCGTATGTGGACCTTGTCAGAAAGGCAAGCAAATCAAGACCACCCTGAAAAGCAAATCCTACCTTTCCACCCACAGAGTTTTGGAAATTCTACATATGGATCTCTATAGTCCTATAGATCTGGTAAGTTTGGGAGGTAAGAAATACTGTCTCGTTATTGTTGATGATTATTCCAGGTATGCTTGGAAAATTTTCCTAAGCAAGAAGAAGGAAACAACATCAAAGCTGCCCGAGCACCTGAGAAAGCTTCAAAATGAAAAAGAGTCGAGTATCGTTTCCATTCGTTCCGATAGAGGTACAGAATTCACTAACCGCTTTATAGAGCAATACTGTTCGGAAAATGGGATACAACACGAATACTGTAATGCCCGAGATCTTTGTTATGTAATTGGAACTTGTGATATTGTAATGATCATACTTTTGTCTGAGTATTATTCTTCGTATTTCATAATCCGATGTTGCCGAGCGTTTAATTTCATGGTTGTGATTTGTAAGGTTGAAATTCTGTGCATGTAGCGCACGCTACAGGCTAAGGGTAGCGTACGCTAACATGGTTTCATAGCGCACGCTACAGAATGTAATTAGCGCACGCTATGCGTGGTCAAATTGATTGGGACGTGCGGTAGGTGAGATCGGCCGGGACCCCAGCCGGATTGTGTCGGATGTACAGGCGGCTTTCGGGAAAAGCCGAGTCAACGCCTTAGCGCACGCTACTGGTCGATGCGTAGCGCACGCTAAGTGCAGTCTGATTTAGGCGTGAGCCGTTAGCGCACGCTACGAATAGGGTCTAGCGCGCTAATAGCCATTTATTATAAATAGGACATCATCCTATTCGAGATTTCAGTTTTCTCCTCCCATAACCCGAACTCTTACACTTAGAACATAACTCACTTCGTCCCAAACACTTCATATCAACCTCCTAGTTCGAGATTGAAGATCGTATATCATTGGAGATTGGTGTTCAAGCCTTCGGTGTTGGATCGCTTCATTTTCCTCCGTATTCTTCACTACTTTGAGGTAGGTGATTCTTCACTGATGTTAGTAATGTTCTTAAGGACGTCTGATCATGTTTAGATAGCCAGTTATTTTGTTTATGATCGGTCTTCACATGTTAGAAGGATATTTTCGATGTTTCGACACTTATTCATCGTATGAACCTTTGAACCATCTTATAAGGACTCCTAAGCATGTTCAAGTCAAGTTAGGATCAATAATCGGATATTTACCCAGTTGATACGTTTTACACGATGGAATCATGTGTTTTGGAACGTAGAACAAATGGAGCTTAGATTATTTCTTGGAGATCGTAGATGAATTATGATGTTGAGTTGGCTATCCGTATAATTGCATTTCACGATCATAAATCTTCCACAAACCTTATTAGCGTGATTTGCCCGAAAATAACTTGTATTATCACGGTAGAATTCATGAGTTCTTCACCATTCAACCTAGTTTTCGGATTTCAGTATTCTGCCATGCAGTATTAGCGCACGCTAACACATGTGAGTTAACGTGCGCTATCGGGGTCGATTAACGCCCGAAGCGTCGTAGCGTCGTTATGAGACCAGCCAGTCGGTGCCGGACCGTGGCTAGCGCCGCGCTAGTCTTATACGATAGCGTCGCTAACGATCCGTCTTAAGCGCACGTTACGTAGAGTACGTGGCGCTAAGCAATCGAACTGACTTGTTTATTTTGAGCTTTTCGGCCATAGACCGAATTGTTAGGCCATCGCTCGACTTGAGATGATTTGTATATCGTTCCTTTTGTTAAGGTTCGAGCTTGTTACGTTGATCGAAGGAGGCGGCCTTCGAGTGTGTCGAGATCCTTGAAGAATTTTCGTCTTGCCATTTTCGAGGCAAGTATCATATGTCGAGTTTGATTTATTATGCTTGTGGTATTGTTCATATTTTGTATATGAGATGTATCTCTGGAAATTCGCGTGATATTCGTTGTTGTTTGTTCGTATTGATGAACATATTGAAATGCATATGTGTATGCATAATTGATTGATTATGGTATAAATGATCCGAGGGGGGGTCATGAGGATCTATCTTGAGGCGCTGGATCGAATGTCCACCATGCGTTGGTCCGCGGGATCATCATGGGGATCTATCTTGAAGCTGGATCATTGGACGGGTTTTCCACCATGCGTTGGTCCGACGGGATCATCATGGGGATCTATACCAAGAAGCGCTGGATCATTTGGATTACCTGTATTGTATTGATGGGATCGTGAGGATTCGCATCGTTGGATTCCGTAGCGGAAGTCCGTTTTGCATGTTTTATGATGCATTGATGATTTATTGTATTATGATACTTGTACTAGCATCGTTTTGCTAACCCCTTCGGGGTGGACATTGTTTTGATGTTCGGGTAGCCGAGGAGCGGGAGGCGACCGGCGACGGAGACGATGAGATGGCTCAGTGATGTGATTGATGTTATGGTTGTCGAGAGTTGTTTTCTTGTTTCGTTCAGTACTCGAGTACGTCTGTTTTAGTAATGTCTTTTCGATATGGTTGTATAAATTAACTCTTTGATCGGTTGATTCAAATATGTCTTTGAACTTCAATTGTGCGATTGGTTTACATTTACACTCTTTTTAAAATTAGCCTTGTAAATCCTTACCTAAAGGGTTTACGGCGCTGTAATTATTCCGAATATCTCGGGGTGTTACAGAATATGGTATCGGAGCTAAGATTTATGGATATCTTGGCAGTCGGGTTAGTTGGGTCTGTTTACGTTATTGATTATTGGTCGTTCGTAACATCACTGCTGAGCCAGCATCGTCAATTGGACTGTGGTTGTAAGTTTCCTAATCTCGAATACTACTGTTTTGTTTAATTCACGTCTTGTAAACATTAATGAATGTACTTTGAGAAAGTTTGTCCCAGATATTGAGTATTTATGTTTACAGTATGTTGAGAGGAGGTCGTGGACGCGGACGCGGTCGTGGACGCGGACGTGGTAATGCGAGGCAAGAAGAGTCGGTATCTACCCCAGAGATAACCGCTAGTCAAACAGATTCACATTCCGGGGGACAGCAGGGATCGGCAAATAATAATGCAGATCCTAACGTGCCGGTAGTGCTTCAAGAGTGGTTGCCCAGATAAACCGGTTTGCTCAAGTTGTGGATCGCATGCGACGGCGATGGGACGCGAGAATAACGTGGATAATCGGGAGATAAATGGCTTACCGAGGTGGTCAAATTGCATCCTCCGAAATTTGACGGTTCCACCGAGACGCTTTCGTGGGATCATTGGGTGAAGGAATTAGAGAAGATTTTGCGGGGATTAAGCGCCCAACGATAGGAAGGTTCGGTCGCCCGGTATCTTTTGGCCGGGAGGCTTTAGGCGGTGGGAGGCCATTCGACCGAGAGGAGCATAATCTTGTGGACGAAATTCAAGTTGATGATGGAGGCACGATTGTCCTCGCCCGATTAGAGAGGCCCGAGTTCGGGAGTTTTCTCACCACAAAATTCGGAAGCATGTGACGGAAGTGATTAAGACTTTTAATCACCGGTGACTTATGTGCGCCACACAGTCGGGACCGAGGCGGAAAGGATTTTCCATTTTGACATGCGAATGAAGCGGAAATTCAGCAATATATGTCCAGTTTGATTGTACCACCTTGAGGCGATGCTCGGGACAAGGCGTTGGCCTACGATATGAAGGAAGCGGCGGTAGAGAAATCGACGGAAGCAAAGAAAGCGAAGGTGTCGGGCAACTTCACGGAGAACAAGAATAGTGGGCCCAGCCGTGTCGGTCCTCTTTTCACTCATCCAGAGACCTCCGCATCCTAGTCGAGGAGGAAAGAAGTTCCGGCAAGACCGATGCTTCGACACAGGAAGAAGTGTTACAAGCTGTGGAAAGGCGGGACATGTTCGGCGTGATTGTTTCGCTGCTTGTGACTGTTTGAGTGTGGGCCAGAAGGACATCGCGCAACATTTTGTGGAAATGTGACCCGATCTTTTGGTACTCGCGCTCCAGCTCGATTCGAAGGAGACAAGTGTGAATCGACGCGGCAAAGTGGATTTCAGCAGCGACGCTGGAAAGAGAGAGGCATCCGATCTTTGGGTCCGTTCCTCCACGTGCATGCGAAATGAGGAAATCGATGATCGAACACATTTGTTGCATCAGTACGATTCAGATCCTTTTGCAACCGATTAGTGTCTTGTTCGATTCAGAGCTACGCATTCTTTTATATCTTTGAACTGTGTTAATCGTTTGAACATCTCGTGCTTGTATAATTGTGAACCTTATATTGTGGGATTACCGAGCGGAGAGAAAATTGTGGGAACCTTAGAAGCTAAGGATTTCCCAGTATCTATAAAAGGAAGAGATTGGCCATCGAATCTTATTGTGGTTGACATCTGCGGTGACGATTTAATTCTCGGAGATGATTGGCTCAACCGTTATGGAGGTGTCTTTGAATTACCGAGAGAGAGTCATTTCCATCATTGCCGATGACGGATCGAACACTTATTCCGAGGATGGAGACCAGGAAGCTCGGGAAATTGATCAAAGCAATGAAAAGTGAAAGTTATCAAGCAAGGATGTCACGGACTTTGGTGCTATGCCATGAGGAAAGAGGAAGGAGTAGAGCTCTCGTCCATTTCGGTGGTGAATGAGTTCTCCGATGTATTTCTGACGAACTACAGGTTACCTCCGCAGAGAAGTGGAATTCACTATTGAACTAGAGCACTGGAGCAGCTCCTATTTCCAGAGCACCATACCGCATGGCGCCAACCGAGATGTATGAACTCAAGAAACAACTGGAGGAATTGTTGCAGAAGGGTTATATTCAACCAAGCGTTTCTCCTTGGGGAGCGCCCGTTCTCTTTGTCCGGAAGAAAGACGGATCCCTCCGACTGTGTATTGATTACAGGGAGCTTAATAAGATGACGATCAAGAATAAGTATCCTATACCTCGGATCGACGACTTGTTTGATCAACTGCAAGGGGCAAGGGTATTCTCGAAGACTGACTTGCGAACGGGATACCATCAGTTGAGAATTAAGGAATCGGATATACCGAAATCTGCTTTCAGATCCCGGTATGGGCATTATGAATTTGTAGTGATGCCATTTGGACTTACCAATGCTCCTGCGGTATTCATGCAATTGATGAATCGGGTATTCTTGGAGTACTTGGATAAGTTTGTGGTCGTTTTCATTGACGACATCTTGATATATTCGAGGGACGCAGAGGATCATGCTGAACATTTACGTGTAGTTTTGAGCATCTTGAGAAAGGAACAGTTGTATGCTAAGCTTTCTAAATGCGAATTTTGGCTTAAGGAAGTAACCTTCCTTGGGCATGTGATATCATCCGACGGAGTTCAGGTGGACCCGAAGAAAGTCGAAGCAATCTTGGAGTGGGAAGCTCCTAAAAACGTGAAAGAAGTCCGAAGCTTCTTAGGACTTGCTGGATATTATCGCCGCTTTGTAGAGGGATTTTCCAAAATTGCTCGTCCGCTCACTCAATTTATTCTGAGAAAACTCAAAAGTTCATGTGGAATGAGGAGTGCCGAGGCTAGTTTTGTGAACTTAAGAGGAGGCGGCGGACACCGATATTAGCGCCGCGAGGAAAGGCCGACGGATTTATGGTATACAACGATGCTTCAAATCGGGGTTTGGGATGTGTGTTGATGCGAAGGATAAGGTGATTGCTTATGCTTCTCGGCAATTGAAACCGCACGGGTTAATTATCCGACTCATGATCCGGAGCTAGCAGTGTGGTCTTTGCCTTGAAAATCGCGACATTATTTGTATGGCACTCATTGTCGGATCTTTACAGATCATAAGAGCCTCAAGTACATTTTCATCGGAAAGAGTTAAACATGAGGCGAGAAGGTGGTGGAATTGATCAAGGATTACGACTTGGAGATTCTCTATCATCCGGGAAAGCAAACGTAGTAGTGATGCTTTGAGCCGTAAACTGTTTCTCTTCGAGTGTTGGAAGCACTTACGTCCCAAACCGGTATTCAACGGAACCGATCCGCGAGGATTGAAGTATGGGCACCGGGAATCCAAGGGCAACTTTATGTGATGGAACCGACTTCATCACTAGTCGAGGAGATCAAGTTTAAACGGTTGAGCGATTCTCCGATCCTTCGATTACGTGACGAAGTAAAGAAAGGAAAAGCCCGGATTCGTGATACAAGATGATGGAGTTCTGAGATTTCAGAGTCGATTTTTCGTTCCCGATGATGATGATTTTAGAAGGACTATTATTAAGGAAGCTCACAGCGCGCCCGATTCTATTCACCGGGCAAGATAAGATGTATAAGGATTTAAAGCAAAACTTCTGGTGGGGAAATATGAAGAAGGACGTAGCGGAGTACGTTTCGAAGTGTTTGACTTGTCAGCAGGTTAAGATTGAACATCAACGACCTGCCGGAATGTTAAAGCCACTTCCGATCCCTGAATGGAAGTGGGAGGATATCTCGATGGATTTCATCACTAGTATGCCAAGGACTAGAACGGGAATGAACATGATTTGGGTTGTAGTTGATCGACTAACCAAGTCGGCTCATTTCCTAGGAATCAAAGATACATGGGGACCCGAGAGATTGGCACGAATATTTATTGCGGAGATAGTCCGATTGCACGGGACGCCAAAGACCATTATTTCGGATCGAGATGGTCGTTTCGTGTCACACTTCTGGAAAGCAGTTCACAGGGCTTTGGGGACCGAGCTAAACTTTAGTACTGACTTATCATCCCCAACGGACGGTCGATCCGAAAGGACTATTCGTGACGAGAGGACATGCTTAGAGCTTGTGCGTTAGATTGGTCGATCGATTGGGAAGTTCACTTGCCCTTGATCGAGTTCACTTATAATAACAGTTGGCATGCTTCTATTAAAATGGCACCATTTGAAGCTTTATGCGGAGAAGATGCCGATCACCCCTGTGCTGGGATGATTCTTCGGATTTGATCGGGACGGAACCGGAATTGATTATTCAGACTCAAGAGAAGATAGCCTTGATTCGAGAGAGACTGTTGACTGCCCAGAGTCGACAGAAGTCTTATGCCAATGTACGTCGTCGCCCTCTAGAGTTCGACGCTGGAGACCACATACTATTGAAGGTGTCTCCTACACGAGGGATTTTCCGTTTTGGGAGAAGAGGCAAGCTTAGTCCGAGATATATCGGACCCTTCGAGATCCTCGAGAGAGTGGGAGATTAAGCATACAGGTTGGCCTTACCGCCATCGCTGAGTCATGTTCACAATGTGTTTCACGTATCCCAACTGCGGAAGTATGTACCGGACCCCAGTCACGTCATTGATTTCGACGAGATCGAGATCGCTAATGATGGCACCTTCGAAGAGAGACCAATCAAGATACTTGAGAGCCGGATCAAACAGTTGAGAAATAAACCAATACACTTGGTTAAAGTACAATGGTCACGACATGGAGTCGAAGAGGCCACTTGGGAAACGGAGGACGGTATGAAGGCTAAATATCCGGAGTTGTTTTCATCATAAGTTTCGGGACGAAACTTCTTTTTAGGGAGGAAGGATGTAATGCCCGAGATCTTTGTTATGTAATTGGAACTTGTGATATTGTAATGATCATACTTTGTCGAGTATTATTCTTCGTATTTCATAATCCGATGTTGCCGAGCGTTTAATTTCATGGTTGTGATTTGTAAGGTTGAAATTACATGCATGTAGCGCACGCTACAGCTAAGGGTAGCGACGCTAACATGGTTTCATAGCGCACGCTACGTAATGTAATTAGCGCACGCTATGCGTGGTCAAATTGATTGGGACGTGCGGTAGGTGAGATCTGGCCGGGGACCCTGCCGGATTGTGTCGGATGTACAGACGGCTTCGGAAAAGCCGAGTCAACGCCTTTAGCGCACGCTACTGGTCGATGCGTAGCGCACGCTAAGTGCCGAGTACGATTTAGGCGTGAGCCGTTAGCGCACGCTACGAATAGGGTCTAGCGCGCGCTAATAGCCATTTATTATAAATAGGACATCATCCTATTCGAGATTTCGCTTTTCTCCTCCCATAACCCGAACTCTTACACTTAGAACATAACTCACTTCGTCCCAAACACTTCATATCAACCTCCTAGTTCGAGATTGAAGATCGTATATCATCGAGATTGGTGTTCAAGCCTTCGGTGTTGGATCGCTTCATTTTTCCTCCGTATTCTTCACTACTTTGAGGTAGGTGATTCTTCACCGATGTTAGTAATGTTCTTAAGGACGTCGATCATGTTTAGATAGCCGCTATTTTGTTTATGATCGGTCTTCACATGTTAGAAGGATATTTTCGATGTTTCGACACTTATTCATCGTATGAACCTTTGAACCATCTTATAAGGACTCCTAAGCATGTTCAAATCAAGTTAGGATCAATAATCGGATATTTACCCAATTGATACGTTTTACACGATGGAATCATGTGTTTTGGAACGTAGAACAAATGGAGCTTAGATTATTTCTTGGAGATCGTAGATGAATTATGATGTTGAGTTGGCTATCCGTATAATTGTATTTCACGATCATAAATCTTCCACAAACCTTATTAGCGTGATTTGCCCGAAAATAACTTGTATTATCACGGTAGAATTCATGAGTTCTTCACCATTCAACCTAGTTTTCGGATTTCAGTATTCTGCCATGCAGTATTAGCGCACGCTAACACATGTGAGTTAACGTGCGCTATCGGGGTCTCGATCGCCCAAACGTCGTAGCGTACGTTATGAGACCAACGAGTCGATCGCCAGACCGTGGCTAGCGACGCTAGTCTTATACGATAGCGTCGCTACGATCCGTCTTAGCGCACGTTACGTAGAGTACGTAGCGCGCGCTAAGCAATCCAGACAGCTTGTTTATTTTGAGCTTTTCGGCCATAGACCGAATTGTTAGGCCATCGCTCGACTTGAGATGATTTGTATATCGTTCCTTTTGTTAAGGTTCGAGCTTGTTACGTTGATCGAAGGAGGCGGCCTTCGAGTGTGTCGAGATCCTTGAAGAATTTTCGTCTTGCCATTTTCGAGGCAAGTATCATATGTCGAGTTTGATTTATTATGCTTGTGGTATTGTTCATATTTTGTATATGAGATGTATCTCTGGAAATTCGCGTGATATTCGTTGTTGTTTGTTCGTATTGATGAACATATTGAAATGCATATGTGTATGCATAATTGATTGATTATGGTATAAATGATCCGAGGGGGGGTCATGAGGATCTATGCTGAGGGCGCTGGATCGAATGTCCACCATGCGTTGGTCCGACGGGATCATCATGGGGATCTATGCTGAGGGCGCTGGATCGCTGGACGGGTTTTCCACCATGCGTTGGTCCGACGGGATCATCATGGGGATCTATACCAAGGGCGCTGGATCATTTGGATTACCCTGTATTGTATTGATGGGATCGTGAGGATTCGCATCGTTGGATTCCGGTAGCGGAAGTCCGTTTTGCATGTTTTATGATGCATTGATGATTTATTGTATTATGATACTTGTACTAGCATCGTTTTGCTAACCCCTTCGGGGGTGGACATTGTTTTGATGTTCGTAGCCGAGGAGCGGGAGGCGACAAGATCGGCTGTGACGATGAGATGGCTCAGTGATGTGATTGATGTTATGGTTGTCGAGAGTTGTTTTCTTGTTTCGTTCAGTACTCGAGTACGTCTGTTTTAGTAATGTCTTTTCGATATGGTTGTATAAATTAACTCTTTGATCGGTTGATTCAAATATGTCTTTGAACTTCAATTGTGCGATTGGTTTACATTTACACTCTTTTTAAAATTAGCCTTGTAAATCCTTACCTAAAGGGTTTACGGCGCTGTAATTATTCCGAATATCTCGGGGTGTTACAAATACTCAGCTGCCCGAACACCTCAACAAAATGGTGTTGCCGAGCAAAAGAACAGGACGCTGAAGGAAGCAGCAAGGACAATGATTGCCGCAAGCAAGTTGCCACAGCGTTTCTGGGGCGAAGCCACCAATACAGCGTGCTATACACAAAACCGTTGTATCATCAACAAGCATCACAACAAAACAGCATACAAGGTATGGAACAACAAAACTCCGTTAGTTTCGTACTTCACATATTTGGATGCAGATGTTACGTTTTGAACAACGGTAAGGACCAACTTAGAACCTTCGATGAGAAATCGGATGAAGGAATATTTGTTGGATATTCCTCTGTTAGCAAAGCTTACAGAATCTTCAATAAAAGGAAGCTAACAATTGAGGAATCAGTTCATGTAGTGTTCGATGAACCTCACCATGATCCTACAGTAGTAGAAGACATTTTCAGAACATCCAAAAACTTTCCATCATAGATCCACCAACTCCATTAGAACCTGTCGTTAACTTAGAAATCAACCCCGCAACTGTAAGAACTGACGTAGATGAAGCCGATGATGTACAAGCTGAAGCCGAAACTACAGCAACTCAAGATACAGTACGGACCCCGAATTAGAACCCGATAGAAGATGGTTGAGAGATCACCCGCAAGAGATAATCATTGGAAACATTGATGATGATGTTTCTACCCATAGGAGAATACAGAGTACATAAGGAAATGTACTATGTGCACAAGAAGACTCCGAGTCAGAGATATCTCCATTTCCTGAATGGAAATCTCTATTCGAGCATAGAAGACTTAATATGTACACCATTTCTGTATTCTTAGCCCAATCCGAACCTGTTTCTTCCAAAGAAGCTCTCAACAATTCACATTGGATCACATCTATGGAAAAAGAGCTTAACGATTTCGACAGAAACAACGTATGGTATCTTGTACCCAGACCTACGCATCAATCAGTAATTGGAACCAAATGGGTATTTAGAAACAAGAAGGATAGAAATGGACTCATTATCAAGAATAAATCCCGACTAGTCGCTCAAGGCTACATACAGGAAGAAGGCATAGACTACGATGAGACATTTGCCCCTGTAGCCAGACTATAAGCTATTCAGATAATTTTAGCCTTTGCCGCCCATAAAAGCTTCATTGTATACCAAATGGACGTAAAAAGTGCATTCCTGAATGGAGACCTTGCTGAAGAAGTATATGTTGAACAACCACCAGGGTTTGTCAATCCAGAAGGCGAAGACCTAGTATACAGGCTAAGGAAAGCACTGTATGGACTTAAGCAAGCACCCTAGAGTATGGTATGAGACTCTGTCCCAGTATCTAACCGATAATGGTTTCGAGAAAGGTGTTATGGACAAGACCTTATTCAAAATACAGGAAGGTGATGACCATCTAATGGTTCAAATATATGTAGACGATATAATATTTGGTTCAACTAACCTTTATTTATGTCAAAGGTTCTATCATCTCATGCAACGTAAATTTGAAATGAGTATGATGGGAGAACTTAGTTATTTCCTAGGGTTGCAGGTAAAGCAGTTGCCTACAGGGATTTTTATCAACCAGGAAAAATACAGCAAGGAGCTTCTCAACAAGTTTGGAATGAATACCTCCAAATCATCGTCAACCCCCATGACCACTCCCGTGCAAATTAGTGATGATGAAGCTGGAAAGGCGGTTGATCAATCACTCTACGGGAAGCTTATTGGCTCACTCCTGTACCTAACAGCAAGCAGGCCCGATATCCAGTTTGTTGTGGGAGTGTGTGCGCGATATCAAGTATCACCTAATGAATCACACTTCGCAACAGCTAAACGAATCCTGAAATACATCAAAGGAACAGTCGATGTAGGACTGTGGTATCCTAAAGAAGGCGGATCCGATTTAGTTGGCTACAGCGACTCGGATCTCGGAGGTTGCAAGCTAGATAGGAAGGGTACAAGCGGTACTTGTCACTTTTTTGGACCTAGACTTGTGTCTTGGTTTAGCAAGAAACAATTGGCAAACTCGCTTTCAACAGATGAATCAGAATACTATGCTGCTGGTAGTTGTTGTATGCAGATCCTTTGGATACAACATCTGTCAGACTATGGAATTGAAGCCAAAGAAATGCCGATTATGTGCGATAGCACGAGTGCAATTACTATCACTCACAACCCTGCATTGCACTCGCACACCAAGCATATCAATATGAAGCATCGTTTCATTAGGAATCATGTTGAGAACAAGGATGTTCGGCTGGAAAAAGTTCATACAGATATACAGTTGGCCGACATCTTTACCAAACCTCTCGAGACAGCAAGATTCCGCATGCTTCGACATGAATTGGGATTGCTACAGCCTAACTCCCTGTAAGTTTTTAATGCTTTTACTCAAGCAATTTGAGGGGGAATGCTGTAAGACCCAAGAATACAGTATCCATCGTTAGTTATCTGTAGACTCAGTCTATCTGAACAGCACTGTAGGAACAAAGCAATATGAATTATCCTACAGCTGATGTGTGCAATAATTAAGGGGGAATACAGTACGACCCAAGAATACAGCATTCATCCAAATGCTGCTGTATCGAATTGAAACCCGTATGTATCTTTTAAGGGGGAACGCTGTATTTTCGCGGATACAACACGCTCTGTGGGAAATCAATTTTCATATTATTTATTTTAAAATGATCTTTATGTCCACGTGCCCTGTCATAATTAAAATATTTTGCATTAAATGCTTTACATGACATCTGGACATTGGTATCTTTAAATTCGCGATGTTTCAAATTTTTTTATTAATTGTACACCGCCATTTCGGGCTATAAGGGTAATTTGATAAGTCATAAGTGGGACCCGCTCCTAGTTTAAATAAGATGGATAAGTTGTACCGGTTACACTTAGTACATCGTAATCGTCTATTTTAAACATCGGTTCCCATCCCTTAAATCTGACCGTTCAGTCTCTGAAAACCCTTCTTCGCCGCCCACTATAAAAGGACTGTAAAATGCAATTTTAGACTCTTTACATTTTCTGCATATTGTAAGAGTTCTTGAGCATACAGCTTACAAACCTTTTTGTGTTTACTGCATGCTCTTTAAATCTTTTTTAACTTTTCTTCGGGAATCATCAATGGCATCTTCTCAGACCTCTTCCATCTCTCTCAAGAAATCCTCCAACATCATCGACGAATGGATCTTTTCCACATCTGTCGTACTTGAATGTGTTCGTACCAAAGGTAATGACGTCGAATCGATGGAGTACGTCATTAGGAGGATACGTCAGCAAGGCCTCTATCGCCTTGGCAGCCACACCGCTGAATGATTTGATGTTCATCTGGTTGAGGAGTTCCACCTCAATGCTGCTGTTCGTTTCCTTTCACTGGCTCAGGGAGGACATTCGGTCACGTTTTTGTTCGTTGGGTCTTCGGCGTCCACTGGTCATTAATTTCCTAATGGAGCGGAAATCGACACTTCCTTCCGTATAGAGCTTCATATTGTGCCATTCCGATTGTCGATTGGTAACTGTTGTTGTATGCAAACTCGGCTAATAGCAGGTGGTGATCCCAATTTCCTTGAAAGTCCAGTACGCAAGCTCGTAACATGTCTTCAAGGGTCTAAATGGTTCGCTCGGATTGCCCGTCGGTCTGGGGGTGAGCGCTAGTGCTAAAACTCAACAAGGTTCCTAATTATTTATGGAAGACTTTCCAGAAACGAGATACGAATCATGGGTCTCTGTCAGATACTATGTCTGTTGGCACTCCATGAAGCCGAACGATCTCTCAGATATAAGTCTTAGCCAGCTTATGCAAACTGTCGTCCTTTTTAACCGGCACGAAATGTGATGATTTCATCAATCTATCGACGATCACCCAAATGGTGTTATAGCCTCCCCTTGCCTTTGGTAGATCTGTAATGAAGTCCATGGTTATCTTTTCCCATTTCTATTCAGGGACTTCTAACGGTTGTAATAGTCCTGAGGGTCGCTCATGTTCAGCCTTGACTCTTTGACATGTGAGGCATCGAGCCATGAATTCTGCTACTTGGTTCTTCATGTTTACCCACGAAAAGTGTTTCTTTAGGTCTCGGTACATCTTGTTACCTCCTGGGTGAATCGTATATCTCGAACAATGAGCTTCTTCGAGAATCTGTCTTTTGAGCTCCTCATCATGAGATATGCATAACCATCCCTTAAACCTTACAATTCCATCCTTGGTAATCATAAACTCGGGTTTCTCGCCCTTAACGATCTTTTCCTTGAATTCTTGATGTTTTGGATCTCTCTCTTACGCTAATCGAATATCGTTCAATAGATTCGATTTAACTGTGAGGTTGGCGCAAATTAAACGAGCACCTTCATGAATGGGTTTCAGGTCTCAGTTCCTCGAGATCTTGCCATTCTCAGACCATGAGTCGGGCCACTCTAGCCTTTCTACTTAAGGCATCAGCCACGACATTCGGTTTCCCTGGGTGATGTTGAATCTTACAATGGTAATCTTCTAAAAGCACTACACATCTTCTCTATCGGAGATTAAGTTCCTTTTGATAAAATAGGTACTTGAGACTTTTATGATCCATAAACATGGTAAATTCAACACCGTATAAATGATGTCGCAATTTATTTAAGGCAAATACTATTGTTGCGAGTTCAAGGTCATGTGTTGGATAATTCTTCTCGTGCATTTTGAGTTGCCTGGAAGCATACGCGATAACTTTACCATTTTGCATTAGTACAGCACCGAGGCCATCCTTTGAGGCATCACTATATACGACAAATCCCTGGGTTCCTTCTAGAAGTGTCAGTATTGGTGCGGTGGTAAGCTTTCTCTTGAGTTCTTGGAAGCTTGTTTCGCATTTATCCGTCCATTCAAATTTGACTTGTTTTTGGGTTAGTCGGGTGAGAGGTCCCGCTATCTTCGAGAAGTCCTTGATGAATTTGCGGTAGTAATCCGCAAGTCCAAGAAAGCTCCTAATCTCAGTGACATTTTATGGTCTCTTCCAGTCCATAATAGTTTCTATCTTGGATGGATCTACCGCAATCCTTTCTCCAGAAATAACGTGGCCGAGAAATGCCACTTCCTTCAACCAAAATTCACACTTGTTGTACTTGGCGTATAACTTGTGCTGCCTGAGTGTTTCCAACACTAGTCTAAGATGCCTCTCGTGATCTTTCTCCATCTTAGAGTACACGAGTATGTCATCGATGAAAATTACTACGAATTGGTCGAGATATGGTTGAAATACTCCATGCATTAAATCCATAAATGCCACAGGAGCATTCGTGAGTCCAAAAGGCATCACTACGAACTCGTAGTGGCCATCTAGTTTGGAATGTAGTCTTAGGAACATCTTCATTCTTAATTTTTAGTTGGTAGTATCCTTATTGAAGATCAAACTTGGAATACACCGTAGCTCCTCAGAGTTGTTCAAACAATTCATCTATCCTTGGGAGAGGATACTTATTCTTAACCGTAATATTGTTGAGTTCGTGGTAATCTATGCAAAGTCTTAATGTCCCGTCCTTCTTTTTGATGAATAATACCAGAGATCCCTATGGTGATACACTGGGTTGTATGAAACCCACATCGATCAACTTCTGCAGTTGGACCTTCAACTATTGTAGCTCCAGTGGTGCCATTCGGTATGGTGCCTTTGCAATAGGTGCCTTCCCGGGCACGATTTCGATATTAAATTCAACCTCTCTATCAGGTGGTAGGGAGGTTAATTCCTTGGGAAAAATGCCAGGGTATTCAGACACCACACGTATGGTTTCTATGCCCAACTTACTCTTGGGTTTGTTGATGATGAAAGCTAAAAATCCGGTTGCCCCTTTGGCAGCTGCCTTCTTAGCCTTGACAGCTGATATTATAGGTGCTAGGTTGACTCTAGCATCCCCAACTAGTTCCATAATTGGTTTGTTAGGTTCTCAAAACGTGACTATCTTAAAGTGACAATCCAATTGTGCATAGTGTTTAGACAGCCAATCCATTCCTAGAATGACGTCGTACTCCACTATTGGAAGCACTACTAAATTGGCAGACTAACAGTTACCGTTGATTATCACATCACACGCAGAATGGACTTTATCCGCTAGCTGACTAACTCCCATTAGGGTAGATACTTCTAAACATAATGGTAAGGATTCTACAGGCCTATCAAGTTTATTAGAAAAATGTGGTGCAACAAGTGAGTGGGATGATCCTGTATCTATGAGTGTCCGTGCAAGTTGATTGGATATAAGGAGTGTACCTTCCACTACATCATTGTTGCCTCCTGGCCAGCTAGAACAGACACTCGTGATGGGGCCTTCCCTCGGTTGTTTCCTGGCTTAGCTGCAGTGGCTGGTTTGTTCGCCGGAGGGTTCACATCTGGGCAATCTCGGATTTGATGATTTGAATTGCCCCAATGTAAGAACTTGCCAAGCTTCCTCCAACATAAATCTGACTTATGCCCCTTCCTGCCACAATGGGTGCATGGCGCTGTTGGTTTGTTGAGAACCGGTGCTTTTGCTCTGCTTAGACTCCCCTGAGCTCCCGTCCTCTGAAACTTTTGTGGTGGCATTGGTGTTGGTCGAGTAGCAGGCCTTTTGGCATTGTTGGAGAATCGGCTTTGCTGTTGAGCTAATCTTGCCGTTCCGCTTTCGATCCGGGTGGCGGCTTCCACAACTTCGGCAAATGTCATTAGTCGAATAGCTAAAAGACTCTGTTGAAGTGTATGCCTCAGTCCTCGAGTGAATTTGTACAGCTTATCTTCTTCTGTTGCCACTAATCCGGGCGCATATTTGGACAGTCTGTTGAACTGAGCTTCGTACTGGGCGACTGTCATGTTTCCCTGCTTCAAATGGTATAACTCATCTCGTCGATCTTCTCTGGATGCTGCTGACACGTACTGGGTTCGAAAATCAGTCCAGAAGTTAGCCCACGTCCTGGCACGGTTCTCTCTCGTCCAGCGCTCGTTAATAATCATCCACCAATCGTGGACAGCGGCTTCGAGTCGTAATGTATCCAGGGATACACGTTGCTCATCGGTATACTGTAGGGTGTTGAAAATTCCTTCAATTCTCTCCAGCCAAAATTCGGCCTTGGCATCATCAGGTTCTCCGTCGAAAGTAGGCGGCTTGAAGCGCAAAAACCTTTCAAGAGTGCGATCGTGGGTCTCGTCGTTGTTTCTGTTGTTTGTTGCTTGCTGTTGTAGGAAATTTGTCAGTTGAGCTAGGGCTTGAGCCATAGCATCATTTCCGTTTCCTCCTCGTGGGGGAGTGCGTGAGCGATCATTGTGATGTTGCTGCTCGTCACGGTTCATACGAGGACGTCCACTCCTTCGGTCATCCATATATTATAAGTTAGGGAAGCGTGTGAGGATTAACAATCTTATGTGGAGTTATCAGTAATTTATATTGTCATGTAGATTTAAGCGCATGATTGAGTGCTAATTAATTGCGGATAATGGAATTATAATATAAGGATAAAACATAGTCGATTCAAGTTACTCCTGGGCCAGTCATATAGTTACGTTTCATGGCACTTAGGCCAAATGTCTTAAACATCAAAAGTACGAAACATCAAAATAAGTTACATTAATGTTCGTAACCAAGTCTTAGAGTTTTCTAATTATCTCCCGAATTCATACTCGCATCCTCTTCTGGGTCCTCCTCCGGATCCTCCTTCGGATCTTCTTCCAGATCGTCCTCTTCGAACTCATGGAATCGAGTGTCCACAATTGGGGATGCTCGTGATGGGGCTCCGGTTTCAGTGGTGGAATTGGGAAATAGGTCGATCACGGATCCCAGCTTAGACTTCACCATGATCTGGAATTTTTCATGCTCGTGGCGTTCAGACAAGATTTGTTCCTCCAGCATTTGCACCCTGTGGATTGGAGATATTTGTGGCTGCGGAGTTTGGCTATCATTCGAATGTCCACTAACGATTGGGTTTCCAGGTGATGTGCCCTTTCCTCCATCTCTTCGTATTCTTGTCTCTTCTTCTCCAGCAACCGAAATATCTCGTCCCTCTGATCATGATACGCCGTCACATCTCGAAATATGTGCGCAATCACAGACCTCAAGTTCTGGATCTCTCCCTCCTTTGAATCGCCCAAAACAGCTGTGTCTAGAATGGGTCTAGCAACACTCTCAATTTGATTAAGTGCTTGCCGGAGCTGATCCTCAGTAATCGTTGCTCGCGTAGTAGGGATACCCTGAGTTTCTTTGGTCAAATCTTTCTCGCCAGTGGGGTCCATCTAATTAACAAAATAAAACTAAGTCAGTATCTTGAAAAATCTAATATCCGATATAAAACTCTATTAAGCATGAATAATCATTAAGGCAGTGAACTTAATGATTCAACAAATACTTATATGATACTAACGATAAAGGAACAATAATACTCCATTTTAAGAAAGTAATGAAGTTTACTGGAGTTTAAAGGAACTTCATCAATTTCGAATGAATAGTGATATGACTTTGAGAAATGGATAAGTGAAATAAACTATATCCGTTTCAAGAGTTCAATAGAAGAATGGATTCAGTCGGGGAAATGCCGTGAATACTTAATCAAGTACCTTGGCCAATGACTTAGGAAATTTGAATTTGACTATGCATATTCCAAGTGAATGGCGACAAGTCGAAAGAGATCTTAATGAGAATTGACTTGAGAAATCTACTTTAGGTCTCAGTCCATTGGTTCACTTCGTCCTAGGTGGAATTCCCATTTAAGTCCGGAGAATCTTATCCTGGTTAGACCGTTGTAAGTGTCCTTCTCACAAAGCAGGCTCCGATATCATATTTGTGATGCCCCCAACATCGGGAAGGACGAGGGCGCGATGTACCAGTCGATCAATCAAATAAAGTGTAGCAATAAATAGCGGAAGCTAAATAACGATCGGATAAAATTTTCAATCAACGATCTTAACCCGATGTTCTAAGATTCATTGTAACAAAAGTTGATAATCAAATTGCAGTGATCATAAGTTGCAGCGGAAAAATAACAGACGATTCAAAGTATGAAACATAGTAAATTATTACAAGTCAGGATAAAAACAGAAATTCTAAGTCTAGGCGGCGGTCTTCTAATCGGTCTCTTCCACAAAGCCTTCCTCGTCTTCTGCTGGTTGCTCATTCTCTGGTTTAAAAGGGAAAACGGTGGGGTGAGACAAAAGGTTTCAGTGAGTGGGTGATTGTAATATCCGCAATTTCGAATTCGGTAATTTTCTTTTTTTTTGGTGTATTTCTCGATCGTAGTGACTCTCGTATACCTTTCAGTGTGTCCTTCCTGTCAACTGTTGAACTGTATTTTCGTTATTGATGTGCGGAACCGCCGTTTCGGGGTTGCCGCGGATCCATTTCGTGTTATTGGTTCCCAAATATTGATTCCTATCGTTTTATTCTCTTTCCGGATCATTTTCATCATTTTGGGACCCAAAAGGGGGTGTGGGCCGCGGCACAAGACAGGTGTGCCGCGGCACACATATTTCTCCAGTCGATGGTCGAGCGAACTGTACTGTGTGCCGCGGCACACCCATCCGGTGCCGCGGCACAGTGCCGCGGCACATCCGTCCGGTGCCGCGGCACACCCGTGTGACATCTGCGACCAAAACCCGCCTGTACCGGGTGCCGCGGCACACGCAGGCCGTGCCGCGGCACAATGCCAAAACCTGGGAGTAAATTTTCGGCCTGTGCCGCGGCACACTTCGGCTGTGCCGCGGCACACGAAGCGGTCAACTGTGCAGTTCGTCTTTATTAGACGAAATCGGTCGTCTTCTCCCTCATTTTCACCTGCATCGCGAGAGAGAGTGAGAGAGAGGGGAAGGGTTCTTCATCTATATCCATTGGGGGGTTGATTTTCACCATTTTTCTTCGGTTGTGAGGCTCGGGCAATCAATCTAACGCGTGTTCTACGGATCTTGGTACTTGAATCTCGTAAGGTAATATTCTAAAACCCTATTTTCGATTAAATTGGGGGTTTTGGGTTTTTCTTCCGATTCGTTCCGTTTTGTTGGTGGATTCATGATGTATACTATTAATATTGTTAGTATCTTTAGTTTTCCTACGGATTCATGGATATTTTGTGGATTTTTACGGAATCGAGAGGGTTGGTTGTGGTCCGCCCTCGTTGTTGTTTTCGGTATGAATATACATGAATCGTAGGCGGGTTTCCGGGTGTATTCCATTTCCATAATCGTTTAGAAGTGGTTATGATTGTGCTATTCGAATCGTTAGGTTCATTTTCGCTTCTCCTCGCGGTCGTGCTTGATTCTTCCGTTCCGTTCATTGTCGTCTTCCTTTTCGTTAGCATCGGGCGTTCCGAAGCTTCCCGGTTGAGCCGTATCCGTTCGTGGTTCAGTGCTCGTGGTATCGAGGCAAGTACCTTGCCCATACTTTTCTTATTTTGTGGATATGATGATCAGTGATCGTATTAGTGTGTTTGTTTGGTTGCTTGAAACGAAGTTTCAAAAGATTTCGGTTTGGCCTCGTTAAAGGCTTTCTTTCAAATGCGTGTGTGTTTTGTGAACAGTGTGTTTTGGGAATTGATTATGATTTGATTATTTTGAACGTTGAAGGATTTGATGATGATACTCCTCTTGTTTAAAGTTATGGAATCGTGTATTCCGTATTTAATCTTGTTATTGTGTTTTGAAGAGTTTGATAATGGTGTCGAGTTAATGGCCATCTCTAGTGAGTATTCTTAATGAACTTACATTCTTAGCATGTTAGTATTGCATGAGTAACGTGTGTGTGTGTATGCTCACTACGGGTTAGATCTGACGGGGTCTCGGTAGGGCTCCACGAAGCTGTGGAACCGCGAGCTTGCTTTTAACCACCGCGTGGGTTAGATCCGACGGGTCTCGGCAGGATCCACGAAGCCGTGGGTCCGCGGTTAATTGTGGTGCATTTTACAAATGTGGTTTGATCATTGGCATTTAAAATGAGTGCTTTTGAACGGTTTTCATGATTGCATGCATTGACTAAGTGTGTAAGAGGTAAGTTGTTCGTTTGGCCTACTTGGCTAGGATGGATCTAGAGTATTTTGTTGTTTGTTTTAAATCCTTTATTTGTGGATTTTGATGTTGGGAGACGAACCTTGTGGTCGTTGCGCATCTTGTGAGTTGATGAGATTTGGGGCTAAAATCCCAACATTTTTGTAAAAGTCCTTTACGGATTTGGGGCTAAAATCCCAACGGTTTGGTAAAGGTGATTTTACGGAAAGTAAACTTTGGGGCGGTGACCCCTTTTGTCTTGTGGATTTTGAAAAGTAGGATTTGATAATCCTAAATGGTTTTCTATTAAAACTCTCGATGGCATCCTAAATCGTCTTATAAATTATTTCCATTGGTTTATGGTATTTCGATTTTGAAATGTTTTCTCAAACCCTTGCCTCGAGAAGTACTTTTCGTTTTGTTTGGATCTTTGAGGATTCCTGGTTATTGTTATTCGTGGAATGTGAATTGTATGGCTCGTATTTGCACTTTGTATTTGCACTAGCAAAACAGTGGAGTTTGCTAACCCCGAGTATTCGGGGTGGATGTCTATTTTGCATCTGTGTTTTGGAGCATAACACGGTCGGCACGAAGGATGATGAAAGATGAACGATACTAATCACACGAGGATCCGTTGATGTCGTATTGGTCTAGTTGTATTTTCTTTTCCGCCGCAGATCTTTCCCGTTGTATGCGGAGTTTATTGTACTTTGACCCCTGCGTGGGTATATGTTGTAATTGAGTTGTATATTTTATTGAAAGACCAAATCGGTCTACTGAGTCATTTAGCCTTGAAGGCATTGTCGAGATGTTAAATGTTGTACCAGCCTGGTAGATCTTCGAGGAGAGGGTCTACGGCGTGTAATATCCCTGAGTGGATTGGGGGTGTTACATAAATGGTATCGGAGCGTAGGTTGTGGAAACCTAGGCTGTCGGGTCAGTGGTGTCTATTGAGTTCTGTCTCGTCGGATTTAGTCTGACTGAGTCGTGTCGCGACGCGTCGTTCGAGTTGTTGGTTGTGGTTAGTATCGTGGGGCGATCATCATCTTCGTGCGACCGGTGGAAGTAAGTCTCCCTTCTTTGTGTCGTGCCTCGTGTGACACGAGCTATTTTTATGATTATTTGTTAAGTGATGGAATCCTTATGTGGATTTTGGTTTCACGATATGTATTTAATCGACTCTCGTATTTGATTTATACGAGGAGTGTCGTCGCTTGTGATGTCTTTTTATTGTTGTTTTTGTCCATTGCTGATGATTTTCGAATCGATTTGCACGTTTTACAAGTTCTCTTGTGGAAGCTTTGTGCTTATACACGTTCGACTTGTTCACTAGCCAGTGCGGTAGGGTCTTTAGAGGCCTCGAATGGGGCCAGTGGTTTTGTTCTGAATGTGGTTATTTGACTCTAATATTTTATTCTTATGAGGAGTAGTGTTGCTAGATTGTGCATGTTGAACTATATTTCTTTTATCCGCTACGTGAGCTCTTTTGTAATGACTTTCGGTATTTTACCGACCGAGTTTTATTTCGATAACCGCTTCCCTTAACCGAGTTTTTGGCACTATGGCCTTGATCGCTTTGGCGAAATTCTTGTGACGGTATTTAGTATTTTGTAAATGGCTTTCGTGAGTTTTTGAAATATTACCGTCATCAGCCTTTTTGGCATTTTTCTAAATGGTTTTTAGCCTGGGGTTCCGACGCGGGACCCACAGCGCTATGATGTTCCGTGTGACTACCTGAAATTTTTGGGCATTCTAGCCTTTTTGGCATCGTCCTTTTTGGCATTGAATTATTTTCGAAAACTTGAGTATCTTAGAAATAAATTTCGAGACATATTTTTTCAAATGAGTTATTTTCTTGTGGTACGTCCAGGTACCACAATATATTTCAAAATTTTTCTGCCTCGAGGACCAAAATGTTTTGAGATATTTTCAATGTTTTAGAAACACTTTTATCTAGACCCGAGGGTCGAATATTCAAAGTTTTCACTAAGAGAAAGTGTCCTCATTTTTATCAAATGCGAAACGGTTCTCCAAAGTCTCGATAACGATGTTTCACGTTTGTACTTTTTGAAAGGTGATACTCAAGATCAACCAAGATTCTTCAAATTATTTTCAAAATGAGGTTTTCGTTTTAAAACCTATCCATTCCCGTTTGAGGGTGGGTATATATGTATGATGTTCGCGTTGTCATTTTGATGTTTGCTCCAGTATGACCGAATTGGCGGTGTGAGCGTTGAGTCGTTTTCCACACATTTGTTGTGTTAGCCCTCTGTGAGAGGTGGAATGTTGGTGTTGAATGTTGTCGCCTCGTGGTGATTTCTGCGTTGTCGCGCATGTGCGAGCTGTGAGAGCTTGTTTTGGTATGACCGTGTGCATCGGTGATCGTTCCGTTATGTGTCGGTTGTTTAATGTCTTGTTACATTGCTCCTGTTTTTGTGAATTTCGTGGACGAGGTCGGAGGTAATGCCCGTACTATTCTGACTTCGGTATTTTCTCTTTCTCCAGACTATCGATTCGCTCATGTTTGTTGATACTTCCTGAACTTGTTCTGTAATTCGATTTCATCGTCTGAACGAACCGTGATCTTGTTGTGGGTCGATCTGGTTATCGCTGTGACTTTTTCGGGTTCGGTTCGACTCTTGTGAACCTTGTTCGGGAGTAACATCATCTGGTTCTATTAGTTCTTTTATTCGAAGTGGATCAGATTTGGAACTCTTGTGTTTTCGACTTTGTCGACTCATCATGTTCATTGACATTTTCTGAGCTTGTCCTGCCCCTTGCTTTTGTTGATCGAACGAGGGTGGTATTTCGGAATTACTCGTTCGTCGTTGTGACCTTTCAATCATTATTCCCTTTCCTGTGGATCTTATGCGAGTGTGCATCTTGTTGTTCTCACCGGATCATGTTTTGTCTCGAGTCGAGGTGTGAACCTCGGAGTTGTCGGTTGAACCTTATTGTTCTTCGTGATCCGAACATGATCGTTCGATTTTTGTTGTCTCGATCTTTTTTTTGGTTCGATCGTTTGATTGTTCGGTTTTTGTTGATCTCGTTTCGTGATTGTTGAACGTTCAGACTGTTTCGTAATTCCCTTAAGTTCGGGAAATTAGTCTCGTTTTCGATCTTTCAATCCTTGGGCGGTGGAATTCCGTATTAGTTCAGCGATTGGCTCGCGTTTCGATTGATGTACCGTTGGGTTGGTCAATCATACTGACTTTCGTTCGTTGTGTTTTGTGATTGTCGGATAATTGACTTGGCTATATCATCCGTTTGATGACGCCGTCATTTGTTGGTTTTATCAGATCCCTAACGGCGACGTTGTGTTGGTCGTCGTGGAGCGTGTTTTCACGCCGTTTATTTCTTTGCGTTGCTTGTAACGTTTCGCTGATGGGCGTAAGTTACGCATTTCTTGTGTATCTCGTTGAGTTTTCCCTGGCGGAGATATTGCTTCTCCCTACTTGTTTTAAGTTTCGGGACGAAACTTCTTTTAAGGAGGGTAGAATGTAATATCCGCAATTTCGAATTCGGTAATTTTCTTTTTTTGGTGTATTTCGATCGTAGTGACTCTCGTATACCTTTCAAAGGTGTCCTTCTGTCAACCGTTGAACCGTATTTTCGTTATTGATGTGCGAACCGCCGTTTGGGTTGCCGGATCCATTTCGTGTTATTGGTTCCCAAATATTAATTCCTATCGTTTTATTCTCTTCCGGATCATTTTCATCATTTTGGGACCCAAAAGTGTGTGCCGCGGCACACATATTTCTCCGTCGATGGTCGAGCGAATCAGACTGTGTGCCGCGGCACACCCATCCGTGCCGCGCACAAGAGCCGAGTGCCGCGGCACATCCGTCCGTGCCGCGGCACACCCGTGTGACATCTGCGACCAAAACCCGCCAGACTGGTGCCGCGGCACGCAGCCGTGCCGCCGCGGCACAATGCCAAAACCTGGGAGTAAATTTTCGGCCTCTGCCGCGGCACACTTCGGCTGTGCCGCGGCACACGAAGTGGTCAACTGTGCAGTTCGTCTTTATTAGACGAAATCGGTCGTCTTCTCCCTCATTTTCACCTGCATCGCGAGAGAGACTGAGAGAGAGGGGAAGGGTTCTTCATCTATATCCATTGGGGGGTTGATTTTCACCATTTTTCTTCGGTTGTGAGGCTCGGATCTTGGTACTTGAATCTAACGCGTGTTCTACGGATCTTGGTACTTGAATCTCATAAGGTAATATTCTAAAACCCTATTTTCGATTAAATTGGGGGTTTTGGGTTTTTCTTCCGATTCGTTCCGTTTTGTTGGTGGATTCATGATGTATACTATTAATATTGTTAGTATCTTTAGTTTTCCTACGGATTCATGGATATTTTGTGGATTTTTATGGAATCGAGAGGGTTGGTTGTGGTCCGCCCTCGTTGTTGTTTTCGGTATGAATATACATGAATCGTAGGCGGGTTTCCGGGTGTATTCCATTTCCATAATCGTTTAGAAGTGGTTATGATTGTGCTATTCGAATCGTTAGGTTCATTTTCGTCGGTTCCTCGCGGTCGTGCTTGATTCTTCCATTCCGTTCATTGTCGTCTTCCTTTTCGTTAGCATCGGGCATTCCGAAGCTTCCCGGTTGAGCCGTATCCGTTCGTGGTTCAGTGCTCGTGGTATCGAGGCAAGTACCTTGCCCATACTTTTCTTATTTTGTGGATAAGATGATCAGTGATCGTATTAGTGTGTTTGTTTGGTTGCTTGAAACGAAGTTTCAAAAGATTTCGGTTTGGCCTCGTTAAAGGCTTTCTTTCAAATGCGTGTGTGTTTTGTGAACAGTGTGTTTTGGGAATTGATTATGATTTGATTATTTTGAACGTTGAAGGATTTGATGATGATACTCCTCTTGTTTAAAGTTATGGAATCGTGTATTCCGTATTTAATCTTGTTATTGTGTTTTGAAGAGTTTGATAATGGTGTCGAGTTAATGGCCATCTCTAGTGAGTATTCTTAATGAACTTACATTCTTAGCATGTTAGTATTGCATGAGTAACGTGTGTGTGTATGCTCACTGCGGGTTAGATCCGACGGGGTCTCGGTAGGGCTCCACGAAGCTGTGGAACTGCGACCTTGCTTTTAACCACTGTGGGTTAGATCCGACGGGGTCTCGGCAGGGATCCACGAAGCTGTGGGTCCGCGGTTAATTGTGGTGCATTTTACAAATGTGGTTTGATCATTGGCATTTCCGGAAATGAGTGCTTTTGAACGGTTTTCATGATTGCATGCATTGACTAAGTGTGTAAGAGGTAAGTTGTTCATTTGGCCTACTTGGCTAGGATGGCTCTAGAGTATTTTGTTGTTTGTTTTAAATCCTTTATTTGTGGATTTTGATGTTGGGAGACGAACCTTGTGGTCGTTCTTGCGTACTGTGAGTTGATGAGATTTGGGGCTAAAATCCCAACATTTTTGTAAAAGTCCTTTTACGGATTTGGGGCTAAAATCCCAACGGTTTGGTAAAGGTGATTTTACGGAAAGTAAACTTTTGGGGCGGTGACCCCTTTTGTCTTGTGGATTTTGAAAAGTAGGATTTGATAATCCTAAATGATTTTCTATTAAAACTCTCGATGGCATCCTAAATCGTCTTATAAATTATTTCCATTGGTTTATGGTATTTCGATTTTGAAATGTTTTCTCAAACCCTTGCCTCGAGAAGTACTTTTCGTTTTGTTTGGATCTTTGAGGATTCCTGGTTATTGTTATTCGTGGAATGTGAATTGTATGGCTCGTATTTGCACTTTGTATTTGCACTAGCAAAACAGTGGAGTTTTGCTAACCCCCGAGTATTCGGGGGGTGGATGTCTATTTTTGCATTCAGGTTTTGGAGCATAACACAGGGTCGGCACGAAGGATGATGAAAGATGAACGATACTAATCACACGAGGATCCGTTGATGTCGTATTGGTCTAGTTGTATTTTCTTTTCCGCTGCAGTATCTTTTCCCCGTTGTACGGGAGTTTATTGTACTTTGACCCCTGCATGGGTATATGTTGTAATTGAGTTGTATATTTTATTGAAAGACCAAATCGGTCTACTGAGTCATTTAGCCTTGAAGGCATTGTCGAGATGTTAAATGTTGTACCAGCCTGGTAGATCTTCGAGGAGAGGGTCTACGGCGTGTAATATCCCTGAGTGGATTGGGGGTGTTACAGTGATCGTGTGCGAGTGTGGCTTTCTTTCCTTTGAAAATTTTAAGTGATGCATGACTTTGTAAAGTTATAAGAAAAGTGAAAAAGGTTTCAAAGATATGCCGTGATTTATCGAAAGATAATCGTTTAGTAGTGAAATAATATAATCCTATCCCCGTGGACATATGTCAACTCAATCAGTCAATTAGTCGATCAGTCAATCTAGCTTTGAATCCTGCCGATGTGGACTTTAGATTCTAGGCTCTCCTTATTACTACTAGCAGTATAGGCCGTCGCCCCAAGATTTGGACCGTCGCCCCAGTAGCTGAGCCTTCGATCTCACACGTAGCGTGTGCTTTCTTATCTCTTACCGTGCTCGGTATGTCCTTGGATGTGGGTCAATACCTGAATCACACTATAATCACGATTATACCCCAAGTTCTACGACCCAGGTCCCTCAGAACACTCCATTTCTAAGTTATGGGAATAGGCAACAACGACAGCCTTGTTCATGAACCGCAGCCGTGCTGCTCGATCCAAGGCTCGGTCTAACCGTTCCAACTCGATTTAGAACTGTAGAGGTAGCTCCTACAGTTCAAGAGGTGGCCCCCGGATTTTAGGTCAGCTCTCTGTTTCGTATGGGTTCAAGAGGTGGCCCTCATCCGTCGACGTGGCACTTTGTCCCGATAGAGTTAGAGGGCGGACCCATCCGTGGCACTTTGTTTGTATAGAACTTAGTTCTTGGACAATCACAATTGTCAGTTAGTTGCATAGCACGAGTAACACTTAAACATTCGATCAGTGAGATTAATTGCGTCTTTTGATTAAGTATGGAATATGGTTACTTATATTTGTGGCAAGGTAATACGGGATAGGACTTGTATATTAATTTGAAAATATTTTCAATATTTCATCAACGGTTTTAAAGGGTTCATGTCAGATGTATTGGATTCGTAGGTTCGATGAAAAGAAGTCAAGATTTTTTCTGAAGTTGGTCGAAACGACGTTTATACCCTTAGGTTGAGCCTAAGCATTTTGGAGATATGAAATAAACTCGGATGGTCGTGAAAATTTAGAAGGTCAAAGATACTATTTCAATTTCAGATTTAAGAAGAGATTAGGAATTTCCAGTTTCGGGACTGAAATTTCCAGAAATTACGAAATTGCCCCAAAACTTAACAAAATTGCTCCAAGGCCTTTAGAGCTACGAATTTAGCTCGGAATTTAACAAAATTTTACGAGATGGCTCGTGATCAACCTGGAATCCCATATTTCTGAAAAAGTCCAGAAAATTCGGGCTTGGTCCAGAATTTTTGATTTCTTGCATTTTGACCCCGTAATTATTTTGAAATTGCAAATTTGACTAATAAACTTAGATATCGAACTCCGATTCACATGAAACTTCACGGACAGCCTATACGTGATAAAAGATATGCTATTTAGGGTCCAGAACAGTTTATTCTCGAAAATTTCAGTTTAGTCCCAACTTTTTATAAATTCTAATTTACACCCTAAAGTTCTGTTTACTCAAATCAAGTCCCGTTTTGCCACAAATAAGTTATCCATATACCCTAACATAATCATATAACATATAGTTCCAGATTTTAATAGGGTTTCAGCAAGATTCCGAATAGGACATACAATATTCAATTTTTCACATAATCGAAATCCGACTACCAAATCGGTTATCGTTTAAATCCAACAAATCGTATTGCATGTTAATATAACCATAACATATATCTCTAAGACATGTATTTATACAAAAATTTCCAGATTTGTGCATGTTCACCATACTTCATAATTTTCGAAAGTAAAATTCAAGAAAAACGAATATACATGTAATTCAAAGCACAAATATCATAGCATGAATTTTTAATATGGTGATTTCAACAACTTGTCAACATCATACTTGAAGAAATTTCAGATTTACATGCATCAAAAGTAAGAAAAGATTATTACTTAAAGGTTTGAAAGAGTTTCACCCACCTTGATTCCTGTCAGAACTAGTCAGTTCTAGGTCTCGAACGTTGAAAGACGATCTCCCCTCTCACACTAGTTTACTTGAGTTTTTGATGAACTCTTTCTTCCTCCTTTAAATTCGGCCCTCTCTCTACTTCTTCAAATGCAGATTTTTTTTTGTGTTGAAGTGTAAAGTGAGGCTAGGCAATTAGTGTGGGTATTTGTAGTGTGTAAGTAGGGCTTGGGGAAGTGTATATGTAGTGAAGACTACAGACATGTTGTCTAAGGTGTGTTAAGAGGGTCTCTTGCATGATGAAACATGAAGACTCTAGAAAATATGCCTCTCCTCTTTTTCTTCCCCATTTGGCCGCCCAAATGTATAATATATATATATATATATTATTTTTTTATTAATTTAAGTGTATAGCTATAATTGTAATAGTTTGTGATTTATTTTGTTGAGTTGGGCTTTAAATTATAAATTCAAGTCTTAGGAAGTTTATTGAGTTGGGTTTGACTCCATTAGTGAGTTTATATATAATTAGGTATTAACACATAGTCCATTAGGTGAATCAATATTCTACTTTAATTTTATTATTTGGTTTATAAATATAATTTACGAAATTAATGAGTGGAATAACATAAAATTAGACGTAGATTATATCATGTCATAAAACAAATGTTATTAAAGTACTTCATGATTTAGTACGTTGTACATGTGATAAGTTATCGAATTTAGGGGGTTTTACATCAACCCATCTAATGGATGCTTCGATCTTGTTTTACCCCTAGTTCACTTGTCCTCAACCCGAACGGTTTCTATAGCTCGCTGGACTATCTAAGTTAAAACCGTCAACTCATATCAGCCTAACAATTCAATCTCACCCAGCAACCCATACGGATTCAAGGGGTTTGATTTGTCACAACCGAAGGCATCTAATGCACTCTTGGAATTTATCAACATTCTCCAAAAATATTACCCCAACATACTCGAAAGAATAATATTTCAGTTTAGATTTCGATTTTTTATGAGTTCGATGGAGGGTAGGAAACCTCGTAACCTTTATAACTTAGTATTTGTAAGTGGAAGTTTAACACGATTATATGTCACACTTTGCACATTAATACATTTATAAGCGCGGTTTGTAGGTTTGTTTGTTTATTTGTTTGTCATACAATATGAAAACATACACAACCTAAATCTAACAACATGCAGTTCATGGACCGTTCCTAAGTATCGAGTCATCACCGACTCGATAAAATTACAAGTAATCTAATTACAAGTATTGAATCTTCGTCTTCATGGCGGTTCGTCATCGGCTCTCCGACATAGATAATTTGTTACATCAATAAAATTTACATCCTATACAATTTACTAAAAAAATAAATTGGCTCAAAACGGCCATTACAACCCCATCGAATAAAGATTCAATAAACTAAGTCCATGAACTACGTCACCATTCAAATAATAATGCAACAATTATATTAAAATTAATGGCTAAATAATTAATCTAAATATTGATCCAATCAATATTAAGTTAATACACATATTAGAATTAATCGAATTGATTCACACAAGCTTTAATATTAATTTATTCCAGACAAAAATAAATATTTATTAAATTAATTCCCTAAAAATAAAATTTCCATAATTATGTTTTAGTTAATTAAATATGATTTAATTTGCGCGAAATTAATTTACCGAACAAAATATAAAACGGAGTTGAAAAACACAAGGCCCGGGCTAAGCTCATGGCTGTGGCTGCCACCGACCAAGCATCTCGGAAGATGCTCGGCGGCCTCTTTGCTCTCGATAGCAAACTTCTTGCCGTGAAGAGAGGATGAGAGAGCGCGAGCATTGTATTGTAATTATGAATATTGAATTAAATAAGATATTTATTATTTCTATATTATTGTATATAGCTGGCATGCTGATATGATATATAGAATAATAGTCCTTACATTTGAGAGCAAACATTCCACTCGTTATGGAGATAAGGAGATAGGAACTGGAATTGTTTAATACTTGAACCCTTAACTGGTTCGCAAGTCGATAAAACTTAACTGGCCAGTAAGTTCAGACAAGAATTGTATAACGTGTACTTTGACATGTAAAGTACATATTGTAACACCCCCAAAATCTCCCGAGATATTACAGTGCCATGAATCCCACATGGGACCCACAAGGCTAGTTTAGAAAATAGATATTTTAAAGGCATTGCTATAAAACAATAAGTTCATGATTACATAACATGAGCCGAAAGGTTTTAAGGAGAAACATAGTTCAAAGTTAGATTATTACATAACGGAGGTTTTAAAGACCAAATTTAATTTAAGCAGCGGCAAGAGTTTATTCTAACACCGTTCAAGTCTGACCGGACCCCTCAGGAATGTTCTGCACATAATCAACAAATTTACCTGGCACGACAATTCATGCCAGGTAACCAAGGTCAGAGAATGCATACCAATAACGATCATTAGCAACGATATACATAATTTTACCGAACACAATGCCATATAACCAACAGAAAATATTTCACCACGCGACCGACATTGTCTTTCTCTTTTTATCACATAAACCCCAAGGTCGCAACCAAGGGTCACGAAAGTATCCACACGGGAATACCCGGAACATAGGTGCCCAATTCGGGTCTTATCCCCTAACACATTTCCATACGGCTACCATACAAGTTTTATCCCCAACACATCGGCCCATTTATAACACATTTTAGAGAAAGACAACCGTCGACATTCATCAACAATGGCACATTCATAAATACGAACATTACAATAATATTAGCATTTCTCGAGCAAGATTTCACTTGCCTGTGATCCGATGGTAGGTGCTTTATGATAACCGAGATCTTCACGCCCGCTCGAGCTTAACCTAGTTACATAATATCCGATTAACACCTCGTACGGATCATGATGAATAAACTAGTCTCCCTTCCCTAACCGGATTCCTAGCGTAGTCTTAATTACCAACATTAGTATCATTTTTCTATATTCATAAGCATTACGTACCATTATACCGTTCAATTCTATGGTTAACGTTAGATACATCAATTTGCTTAACAAGATTATCCCTATCATCATTCGATGGGCAACAAACGACCATAGCATAATCAAATCCCATTCTCCTAATCCAATTCTCTATTACGAGTACTTCAATCGGTAGACTATCATTTTACACAATGATTTCGGCATTCGATTCTCAATGATATTAATACTATCGAATTAATTCCCCTATTAATGTTAACGTTGATCATCATATTACAAGAGTAAGTTACGACTAGTTTATCAAACGGTGATGAATTCCTATGAAATCCTTCTACAATTGATTCGTCGATTATATGTGATCCAAATGTAAATTGAGATGGAAGTTCTCGCATGTGATTGTTACAACGAATTGTATGAAAATGAAATATACAAACAATGATAACTCCGATTACTACAAGTTTGTCCGTTTAGATCGTCTATGAGATTTTAGCAAAATCTACCCAAGTACCCGTAATCTAACGAGTAATAATCAACAACATTGAAGAGATTACTCCAAGGATTGATAGATTTACCTTAGAAGATGACGAACAATGAGGAGAGATGACAAATCAACAAGAGCCACGAGGAGAAACTAGGAATGTGTTGAGTGACTTGGATAATCTACACCGGAGCTTACGAAATCACCTCCTCTATGTTAATTCAAGTGTATGACAGGCCAAGAATTGAGTATAAGTCTGTGGAAAGGCTTCAAGAGTTCTTCACTTCAAGTTTTGGGATGGGATAAATGAAGGTGGGAGTGTTATTTTATAACACTCGACTTTGTTAACGTACATTAACGTTCTAGGGTTTACGTACGTAATGCGTTTTACGTACGCTATGAATAATGGTTAACGTACGTAAAGGCCGTCCAGAGGCCACTGACTGAAATATGCCCATGTGTTACGTATGTAAGTCATTTTTACGTACATAAGGCTCCAGTCCGTAGCGTACGTTAAGCTTGGAGGATAGCCTACGCTATGAAGAGTTGACTCATTTGTCCTCTAGCCCGCCGAAAGTAGCTTCATCCGTGTCAAAAGAAAGATTCTAGTTGGGAGACCAACTCACCCATTATGTACGTAAGCTAGTTACCTTAACGTATGTAATACTCAAATTTTAGCATACGTTAGGCATATACTATAGTGTGCGTTAGACATTCAATCCTTTAGCCACATATCACATTTTAACCATCTCGGGGTGACCGTCCTTTCCACTCGTCAACAATTATCGGGGAACAAGACGTTGGCCACCATCATATTCGCACCGACGATCGTCCAACGGCGTCAAGGCTTGTCACCTATGTTTCATCCACATTGTACAGTTGCATAGCATTTAATGAAATAATAAATAAGGAAAAACAACATCACATTACAAGAAATCATACAGTACAAGGTAATTAAGCATGAAATACCGGTGGTATTACATATCGCCCCCCTTAAAAATAGTATCGTCCCGAAACTAAGAAAATAACTCGGGATGACTCTCCTTCATGCTCGACTCGATTTCCCAAGTCGCATCTTCCACGCCGTGGTGCGACCACTGAACCTTCATGAGGGGTATGGCTTTATTTCGCAATATCTTCATATGCCGATCCAAGATGGCGATCGGTACCTCTCTAAAGGTAGCATCATCGGAAATTTCCACTTCTTCGAAATTGAGTTTGTGACTTGGATCATAGACATACTTCCTTAACTGGGAGACATGAAAGACGTTATGCACTCCATCTAGATGCGGCGGTAGAGCTAATCGATACGAGAGCTTCCCTACCCGGTCCATTATCTCAAACGGGCCTATAAACCTCGAGCTTAACTTGCCTTTTTGGTCTAAACGTCGGATACCCCGCATAGGTGATACTTTGACCCAAACATGATCCCCGACCGCAAATTCTAATGGTCGCTGTCGGTTTTCGGCATAAGATTTATGTCGGCTCTGTGCGGCTAGCATGTGCTTTCGAACGATAGAGATATTTTTAATGGACTCCTGGATCAGATCTAACTCGGTAATCGCGGTGTCAGAAGCATCATCCCAGCATAACGGCGACTTGCCTCTTCGCCCATACAGGGCCTCAAACGGTGCCATGCCTATGCTTGCATGCCAGCTGTTGTTGTACGAGAACTCCACTAATCCCAGATGTCTAGCCGAATCCTTCCCCCAATTGAGCACACATGCCCTCAACATATCTTCCAAGGTTTGACTCGTACGTTCAGTCTGTCCATCCGTCTGAGGGTGATAAGCCGTGCTAAAATGTATTTGGGTCCAATAGCTTTATGGACAGCTTTCCAAAAATGAGACACGTATCTGGTGTCCCTATCCAAAATGATGGACGAGGGAATGCTGTGCAGCCTCACGATCTCCCTAATGAAAATGGCGGTCAATTGCTCTATCCTGATTGTCTCTTGAATAGGAATGAAATGTGTCGATTTCATCAATCGATCAACAATGACCCAAATTGTATCCTTTCCTCCCACCGCCGTTGGTAGCTTAGTGACAAAATCCATCGATATGCTATCCCATTTCCACTCCGGGATGGGTAGGGGTTGCATGATTCTGGCTAGTCTGTGGTGTTCAATCTTCACTTGTTGGCACGTCATACATCGGGCGACGAATCTAGCAACTTCCCATTTCATATTTTTCCACCAAAAACTCTGTCGCAAATCTTTGTACATCTTGCTTGCTCCTGGGTGAATAGAATAGGGAGTGGAGTGCGCCTCCTTCAGTATAGTCTGCTTCAGCTAGTCATTCGGTGGGATACAGATCCTGTTCTTGAACCTCACCAAATCACCCTGGATCTTATAGTCGGAAACATATCCTCCCTCGATTCTTGCACTAATCGCACGTAATTCGGGATCCTTCATCTGTGCTAGTCGTATCTCGTCTAGTAAAGACGAATGTATATTGATTGAGCACAATTGTCCTTGCCTACGTTGTATCCATACTTCGGTACTGCTTCTCCTGATGTCTTACTGCAGTTCGGGCTGAACTGTTATGTTGGATACCATCACTTCTTGTGTAGTTTCCCGACTAAGAGCATCAGCTACCACATTGGCTTTCCCGGGATGATAGGAGATTTCCACATCTTAGTCCTTGATTAGCTCCAACCAGTGCCTCTGTCTCATGTTTAATTCTCTCTGAGTGAAGATATACTTCAAGCTCTTATGATCCGTGAAAATCTTGCAAGTAACTCCGTAAAGATAGTGCCTCCAAATCTTGAGGGCATGCACCACTGCGGCTAGCTCCAAGTCGTGTGCTGGGTAATTCACTTCGTACGGCCTTAGTTGTTGAGATGCGTACGCTATGACTCTGTCATTCTGCATGAAGACACACCCCAGTCCATGCTTAGATGCATCCGTGTATATAATGAATCCTTCCATTCCCTGTGGTAACACTAGTACTGGAGCAGTAGTTAGCCTACTCTTGAGCTCATCAAAGCTCTTCTGGCAGTCTGCCGTCCATACAAATTTGGTGCTCTTTCTCAGTAGGTTCGTTAATGGTCGAGCGATACAGGAAAAAGCCTCGACGAATCTTCGATAGTAACCCGCCAATCCTAGGAAACTCCTTACCTCCTTTACGTTCTTCGGTGGTTCCCAACTCATTATTGTCTCGATCTTTTGTGGATCGACCTTGACACCTTCTGCCTAGACAACATGTCCGAGAAAAATTACCTCCGGCATTCATAATTCGCACTTGGAAAGTTTTGCATAAAGTTGGTGTTGCTTAACACACTCAGCACTTGCCTCAAATGTTCCTCGTGTTCCTGTCAGCTTCGGAAATAGATCAGGATGTCGTCAATAAAAACCACCATGCACTTATCGAGGAAGTCAATCAAATCTCTGTTCATCAGTTCCATAAAAATGGTTGGGGCATTAGTCAACCCGAATGATACCACGATATACTCGTAATGTCCATACCTCGATTGAAATGCAGTCTTGGGTATATCTTCCTCCCGAATCCTCAATAGGTGATATCCGAACTGTAGATCGATCTTTGTAAACACAACTGCCCCTTGTAATTGATCCAAGAGGTCATCGATTGTTGGAAGTGGATAACGATTCTTGATAGTAACCTTATTTAGTTCCCTATAGTCAATAAACAAGCGAAGAGAGTTGTCTTTCTTCTTAACAAAAATTACCAGTGCGCCCCACGGTGAGGTGCTCGGGCAGATCAACCCTTTCTCCAACAAATCTTTGAGCTGTATCTTTAATTCCTTCATCTCGGCTGGTGCCATCTTGTAAGGAGCTTTAGAAATAGGTCTTGTCCCCAGCTCGAGTTCAATGGAGAGGTCAACTTCTCGGTGCGGTGGTAGCCTTGGTAGTTCATCGGGAAAGACGTTTGGAAATTCATTCACCACTGGAATGTTTGCGATCGTAAGTTGTGAAGTATCCTGCTGAAGAACATAACACCAATAGTACTTCCTTCGAGAGTCGCAGGAAACTTCCGATGCGAGGAGGCTGAGAGACCCTTTCGTACTGAAGTGTTCTCGTCCTATGATAACATGTGTGGTGCCGTCATGAGCCGTAATGGAAATAGTCAAGTGGTAGGTATCCAAGACCATCCTGTGCAATGGCATCCAGTCCATACCTAATATGATATCTTCATTCTGAAGTGGGAAGACCATAAGATTAGTGGTCGAACTATGATCATCGATGCAGATCTGATAGTTCCAAACCTTTAGATCGCCGCCTATTCTACTACCCTCGGCTAGTTTAACAGTAAAGGACTCACAAGGTACACAAGCAAGATTTAAACGTTCAACATATTCCACAGATATAAACAAATGTGTGGCTCCGGTATCGAATAGTACATGCACTGGATGAGAGTTAACAAGAAGAGTACCTAAGATATCTGGCGCGGACTGACCATTCGTAGCCCTCAGCTCAAATATACGGGACGGCACCGACTCTGAAAAGGATGAAGTACCATCGCCGCGCCAACGGCCTCGTCCGGCACCGTGTGGAGGTGGTTGAGTCTGGTGGGATGGAGCTTGGTAGTTGGAAACAGCAGGCATCCTATGGGATTGCAAAGAGCCTTGTTGACTTGGTTGGGAAGCTGAGTTCTGAGTGGGATTGGCCCGCCAGCAGTAACAAGGCATTTGTCCACTCTTTACGCAAGTGAAACTTTTGGTAGCCGACTTTTGGCACCGATCCTTAGTATGTCTAGACACGCCACAATTGAAACAGTCCCTACGGTAAGGCCGATCAGATGCACCCTTATGTTGGTACAAAACCGCTGAGTTGAGAGAAGATGCGGGCCCCGAGTTCGTTTTGTTGTTGCTCCCTAACTGAGCCGATGTCTTTTGCTTCTTCGAGTTATGTCCGATGTCGGTATTAACAACAGTACCGGCATAAGTTGTGACCATGTCTTCATATGCCCTCAGAGTCGTTCAGTGGAATCCGAAGGCATAGCGTTGTACATCCTCTGACAACCTCTGTGCAAGGTGGCATATTCGTTGATCTTCTGATGGAACCATCTGCGAGATGTAACTTAGCTCGGTTCGGCAGGCCCGAATGATTTCTGGTACTGGCATATTTTGTGGTCCAGCACTGAAAAAGTCTCGCGCGTGAGCGGTTTGGGTCGATCTGGGACAGTACTCGCTCTGCAGTAGTCGGGCAAATTCGGTCCATCCGACCACTAGGTCCTCTGGCCTATAAGTCCTCCACCAGCGGGCAGCGGTGTCACGGAATTGATTAACCCCGAGCGGCACCTTTCGGTTCTCTGGGCATCCGATCACCTCGAAAGCATTCTTCATTTCAGAAATCCAGTTGTCCACGTGTTTCTCCTCTGCCCCGTCAAACAACGGAGGCCTAGCCTTCAGCATCTCTCCCAACCATCGGTCCCTTCCTGCATTTTCTTCCACATTGATGACCGGTATCCGTTCCACCTGGTTGATCTGAGCAATTCCCATGGCGATAGCTTGGGCAAGGGCCTGAACGAAATTCGGGTCCATGCCTCCTGGGTTGTTATTCTGGCATTCCGCCTCCTGATCGTTTTGATTAATTGGTGGCGGCTGGTCCCCAGTAGGATGGGTCTCGGCAGTATTCCTGTCCCCATCGTGGTTTGCGGAAGAACCCTGAGCATCATTCGCCACTCTCCTAGCTCCTCGGCGTGCCATTAATGACAGTATTAATCTAAATCCAGTTTCACACACAGTTTACAATTAAATGTAGTTTCCAGACAGAAAACACACATATAACTTACATTGCATTTCCATGAGGAGTTACGGTCGCTTGGGGTGTTGGACTGGGATAACTTTGAAAATAGGAGAAATTTTATTTAAGCCACGAGCCGATGCTCTGATACCATTTTCTGTAACACCCCCAAAATCTCCCGAGGTATTATAGTGCCGTGAATCCCACGTGGGACCCACAAGGCTAGTTTAGAAAATAGATATTTTAAATAAAATGCAATAAAACAATAAGTTCACGATTACATAACATGAGCCGAAAGGTTTTAAGGAGAAACATAGTTCAAAGTTCGATTATTACATAACGGAGGTTTTAAAGAACAAATTTAATTTAAGCACCAGCAAGAGTTTATTCCAACACCGTTCAAGTCTGACCGGACCCCTCAGGAATGTCCTGCACATAATCAGCAAATTTACCTAGCACGACAATTCATGCCAGGTAACCAGGGTCAGAGAATTCATACCAATAACGATCATTAGCAACGATATACATAATTTTACCGAACACAATGCCATATAACCAACAGAAATATTTCACCACGCGACCGACGTTGTCTTTCTCTTTTTATCACATAAACCCCAAGGTCACAACCAAGGGTCACGAAAGTATCCACACAGGAATACCCCGGAACATAGGTGCCCAATTCAGGTCTTATCCCTTAACACATTTCCATATGGGTACCATACAAGTTTTATCCCCAACACATCGGCCCATTTATAACACATTTTAGAGAAAGACAACCGTCGGCATTCATCAACAATGGGATTTCACTTTCCCCAACACATTCATAAATACAAACATTACAATAATATTAGCATTTATCGAGAAAGATTTCACTTGCCTGTGATTCGACGGTAGGTGCTTTATGATAACCGAGATCTCCACGCCCGCTCGAGCTTAACCTAGTCACGTAATATCCGATTAACACCTCGTACGGATCATGATGAATAAACTAGTCTCCCTTCCCTAACCGGATTCCTAGCGTAGTCTTAATCACCAACATTAGTATCGTTTTTCTAAATTCATAAGCATTACGTACCATTATACCGTTCAATTCTACAGCTAATGTTAGATACATCAATTTGCTTAACAAGATTATCCCTATCATCATTCGATTGGCAACAAACGACCATAGCATAATCAAATCCCATACTCCTAATCCAATTCTCTATTGCGAGTACTTCAATCGGTAGACTATCATTTTACACAATGATTTCAGCATTCGATTCTCAATGACATTAATACTATCGAATTAATTCCCCAATTAATGTTAACATTGATCATCATATTGCAAGAGAAAGTTACGACTAGTTTATCAAATGGTGATGAATTCCTACGAAATCCTTCTACAATTGATTCGTTGATTATATATGATCTAAATGTAAATTGAGATGGAAGTTCTCGCATGTGATTGTTACAACGAATTGTATGAAAATAAAATATACGAACAATGATAACTCCGATTACTACAAGTTCGTCCGTTTAGATCGTCTACAAGATTTTAGCAAAATCTACCCAAGTACCCGTAATCTAACGAGTAATAATCAACAACATTGAAGAGATTACTCCAAGGATTGATAGACTTACCTTAGAAGATGAAGAACAATGAGGAGAGATGACAAATCAACAAGAGCCACGAAGAGAAACGAGGAATGGCTTGAATGACTTGGATAATTTTCACCGGAGCTTACTAAATCACCTAATATATGTTAATTCAAGTGTATGAGAGGCCAAGAATTGAGTATAAGGCTGTGGAAAGGCTTCAAGAGTTCTTCACTTCAAGTTTTGGGACGGGAGAAATGAAGGTGGGAGTGTTATTTTATAACACTCAATTTCGTTAACGTACATTAACATTCCAGGGTTTACGTACGTTTTACGTACGCTATGAATAATGGTTAACGTACGTAAAGGCCGTACAGAGGCCACTGATTGAAATATGCCCATGTGTTACGTATGTAAGTCATTTTTACGTACATAAGGCTCCAGTCCGTAGCGTACGTTAATCTTGGAGGATAGCGTACGCTATGAAGAGTTGACTCTTTATCCTCTAGCCCACCGAAAGTAGCTTCATCCATGTCAAAAGGAAGATTCTGGTCGGAAGACCAACTCACCCGTTATGTATGTAAGCTAGTTACCTTAACGTACGTAATACTCAAATTTTAGCATACATTAGGCATATACTATAGCATGTGTTAGACATTCAATCCTTTAACCACATATCACATTTTAACCATCTCGGGGTGACCGTCCTTTCCACTCGTCAACAATTATCGTGGAACAAGACGTTGGCCACCGTCATATTCGCACCGACGATCGTCCAATGGCATCAAGGCGTGTCACCTCCATTTCATCCACATTGTACAGTTGCATAACATTTAATGAAATAATAAATAAGGAAAAACAACATCACATTATAAGAAATTACATAGTACAAGGTAATTAAGCATGAAATACCGGTGGTATTACACATGTCTTCACTGAGGGTTAGTGGAAGCACACGTTATAGGTATCCTAATGGGATTAGTATACTCAATCTCGACTGACCTCGATTCGGTCACATAGATTTCACTCTGGGATTGTCAATTACTGAATCGAAAGGTTGTGATAGGTGTACATTAACTTTTGTCTTGAGGTTTCAGTAGGAGATATGCTTGTGACATTAAGTAAGTCACTAGAGTAGTTCGACCCAATCACCGGTTAGTGGGATCAACCTCGAAGTGCAACTTAGTGGGCAAGTAGCAGTCTCCATAGAATACCAAGATGGGATTCATTCTCCTGTAAGTGAGCAGGTAAGTGTCCTTTGTGCTTAATGGCAAATGAGATCATAAGTCTTTGGCCAAAGCATTTAAATCTAGTTGTATTTGATATGCGAGAGCTCGATGATCTCGATTTGCATAACAAATGCATAAAGTCAAGTTACAATAGGGTTTGACATTACCGTGACCCTAATACTTGATCGGGACATGTTATTGAAGGGTTTATACGTATATGGTATTCACGACATAATGGTTTTAGAATGATTCTATCATTCGTTCTAAGTTGGGTTGCAATGGGGGCCACTAGGCTGGTTAAGTGTTACCCGCACTCCTTGGTTCCTCCTATTACCGACTGAGACGGACCTATGAAATTGCGGACAAGGATATTTGACGGAAAAATGAGTATTTAGTATATCTTCATTTAATATTGGACTATTAGATATAAAATTTGATTTATTTGATAAATCATTGTGGGTCTTTTGAATTGAATTTAATTACTGGATGATTAATTTAACTCATAAATAATATTACTTGGAAATATATATTAATATAATTTTGTATTCTGTTGATAGGTGCGCTTGGAGGCGCCAGATGAGAGTTGTGGATTCTTTAGTTGGGAGTGGTGCTGTAGTTGAGAGCCTCAGGGTTGGTTTGTCTCGGTTAGCTTTGACCTAGAGCATTGCATTTTTTCATTTATTGTATATTTTATCCTATTGCCTTTTGCGTGTGGTGTATTTTCGATAGGGAGCTATGCGCGGAGTCAACCTCTCTTCTGTTTGAGTAGTGTTTATCGGGAGTGAAGTAGCCAAATTCCTCTTAGGTAAGTCCCATGTGGATTAAGCCATGGGCTCAGGTATGGTAATGAGTTTTTTCGTATCATATGCTTCCCTTTGTATTTTTCACTCAATATGTTGTTGTGCACTTAGCTGAGGGTCTTCACGGAAACAGCCTCCCTACCGTAATAGGTAGGGGCATGGTCTGCGTACATCTTACCCTCCCCAGACCCTGCTCTGAGCAGGATTTACTGGGTATGTTTGGTTTGGTTTGGTTTGGTTTAATTAATTGGAACAATTAATTAAGTATAAATATATTTGAGATAAAATGAAGTGTACTTAACGGACTAGACATGCGAACATCTGGTACACGAATTGAGTGGCTCGTCTCGTTTATTCTTATCATATCTACGTGGGCCGTCCCTATTCCTCCCATCACCTTCCACTTGCCGTCACTTGTTTGTCTTGATTTGGTGGGGGTGAGTTTTGATTTGTTTTAACATGTTGACAAAAGAATCAAGATTATCATGATATTGATATCTTATCATATCATGTTCTAAAAACAAAACAATACACATATCACTTGGTGTATGTTTCGTCCGTGAGCTAAGGGAGGTGAGGGAGAAATTTTTTTTCTTGATTTCTTGTTCAATTTAATTAGAAAGAAAGAAGAAGAAGGAAAGAAGCGAGAAAAATTTCTTTATCAATTCCTAGCCGTGTTCCTAGAGAACGAATTGATATTAAATTTATTTCATCAATATCCGCCACGTGATGACGTAGAGACACACGACATCTTTGGTGTTTGATCATTCATCAAGTCTAAACGAATTGGATTCGTATTAATATTCGTGATATGAAGAGGAACAGAGGTTTTCGATGGTCCGGGAAGTAACAAAGTTTGGCTCTGTTTCTCCTTCAAGATAAAATTATTAAAGGACTATGAGGGTATGACTTCTTTAATTTTATCTTCATCTATCTATATTCGATATATGATGCTTTATCGATCATCATAGCGGTTCGGTTTTTTTCTGGTTATACCAGTTTTATTTTTCTGCTGTGTAACTCGATTTTTAATTACCGAATCCCAATAGTGTTATCGGAGCTTAGATCTATGCAACCGTATATACGATATTCGCATATGGAAGCATAGTTGTTTTAATCATTAATGTTTAATTGTTCGTCTAATTTTGTTTTTTGTGATTTTATGTTATAATATAAATCTATTTTCTTTTGAAACTGATTTATTTGTGTAATATAAAAATTATAAAATATTAGTATTGGATTCAGGATGAAAAGATGAGCCGGAATCGGCGGACCGGCATCTCGGCTACCGAGGCTTCTCCGTGGCCGGCCAGTGATGGCACCGCTCGGCCGGCAGCCGAGAGGGTCTGGACCTCTCACCAGACTGGCAATCTGTCGGGCCACGAGCTCAGCTTGGTTTTTGTGCTTTCCGACTCCATTTTTACTTCGAATTTGGTAAATTCATTTTTCACTAATTAAATTGGATTTAATTTGACTAAAATATAAATATGGTTTTTTATTTTTAAGAACATTAATTTAATGAAATATTATTTTCGTCCAGAACAAGTTAAAATTAACGATTGCGCGAATTAATTGGATTAATTCTTATGGATGGATTAATTTTATATTGATTGGATCAATATTTAGATTAATTGTTATGCCATTAATTTTAATGTGATTGTTGCATTATTATTGGAATGGTGATGTAGTTCATGGACCTAGTTTTTTTATGAATCTTTATTCGATGGGGTTGTAATGGCCGTTTTGAGTCAATTTATTTTTTAATAAATTTGTATAGAATGCAATTTTTATAAATATAATAAAATAGCTATGACGAAGAACCGAGGACAAGCCACCATGAAGACGAAGATTCAAGAAATTTGATTACTTGTAATTTTCCTTTTATCAAGTCGATCATGACTTGATACTTAGGAATGGTCTATAAATTACATGTTGGTAGATTTAGGTTGTGTATGTTTTTCATATTGTATGACAGACAAACCAACAAACTGCAATTATAAAATGATTAATGTGCAAAGTGTAACATATAATCGCACAATTCTCTCACTAACAAACACTTAGTTATAAAGGTTATGAGGTTTTGTACCCTCCGTCAAACTCATAAAAAATTGAGATCTAAATCAAAATATTATTTTTCCGAGTATATCGGGGTAATATTTTTGGGAAAGATTGATAAATTCGTAGAGTACATTAGATGTGTTAGTGGAATGACAATCATTAACAAATCTAAGATTATTCTATGCAGTTAACAAAAGAAAAATTTCTCAAAAATGACAATGAACTCACTCACAATTCTACCTGAAAAGAACACTCTTAGTGGACCCAACTTTGTAGACTGGCTCCACAATTTGAGGTAGACATTGGATTATGTCTTGGAGGTAGACATCCCACCAGCTCCTGCAAGGACAACGGCTAGTCAGGAAGCTATTGAAGCGTATGAGAAATGGGTCACAGATGTTGTAAGGTTTCGAGGTTTCATGATGGCCTTAATGAATAACGAGCTTCAAAGGGCCCATGAAAACATGCCCTCTGCAAGGGCGATTCTGGCACATCTTATTATGCTTTATGGGGAGCGCAGCGGAACTACTCGGTATGAGATATCAAAGCAGTTGTTTGTTACTCGGACAAAGGAAGGTGAGAAAGTTGGGGATCATATCCTCAGAACGATATCTATGATCGAGAGATTAGAGACTCTTGATTTTAGAATACATGCTTCTCTCCAGACCGACCTTGTCATTCAGTCACTTCCTGACTCCTTCTCTCAGTTTGTTATGAACTTCAATTGCAATGAGATTGCTTGTAACTTGGCTGTGCTGGTGAACAAACTAAGTACGACATAGTCTCAAATGAAGACTAAGCCGAAGGAAACTACACTTGTAATTTATTCTGGGCCTCGGAGGTCCAAGAACAACAAGAAAAAGGGCAAGCAGTTCAAGCCCAAAGGAGGGGTAGATAAAGAAAAGTTCAAAGCCCCAATGGTTCCAAAGAGTAAGGGGGCCAAGAAGACAAATGCTTTCCTTAATTGTGGTGTTCTAGGTCACTGGAAGAGGCACTGTCCAAAACTTGAGCACAATACAGCTTCAGGTACGGAACTACTAGTTTTGGAAACGAATTTTTCTGTAACTGTTTATTCCACTTCTTGGATACTTGATTCTAGTGGAAGTTCTCACATATGTACAATGAATCAGGATCTGGAACGAAGTAGGAAGCTTGGAGCTGGAAAAGTGTTGGTGACAGTCGGCAGTTGGCATAGTGCAGAGGGTACTGACATCGGATCACTTATGTTTGATTTAGAATCCTGCTTTATTATTACTTTATATGATGTACTTGTTTTGCCCAAGGGGCACAAAAACATTGTATCAGTTCTAGTCATGGACCATAAAGGATATCATTTCTTTATTGGAGATGAATCCTGTCGTATTCATTTTAGAAGTAAATTGGTTGGTACAGCTACATTACTAAATGGTTTATACTATTTGAATCTAAAGAATAAAACCACTATGAACACTAAAACTAGGAAGCACGGTAGGGATGAAACAAACCAAGCACTTAAGTGGCATTTTAGACTTGGTCATGTTGGTCAGATCAAATTTCATAAAATGGAGAAAGTTGGACTTATGGATCCATTGGGATTGGATCCCTATCCAACTTGTGAGTATTGCCTTCAAGGCAAAATGACTAAGTCTCCCTTCACAGGGACATTTAAAAGAGCTGCTTAAAAACTTGGATTGATCCATGTGGCCCTTTTGAAGTGGCATGAAATGGATTTTAGTATTTTCATTATATTCATTGATGACCATACTGGGTATGGATTCGTGTAATTAACATAAATCCGAAGCCTTAGAAAAATTAAAGGAATTTAAGGCCGTAGTTGAAAATCAAACATGTTATCATATCAAAGCACTTAGGTCAAACCGAAGTGGTGAGTATCTGAGTACCAAGTTTGATGAGTTCTTAAAAGAACTGGGAATAGTGTCAAAATTCACTCCTCTGGCTAATCCAAAATTAAATCGTGTGTCAGAAAGAAGGAACTGAACCTTGTTGGACATGGTTCGCTCCATGCTTAACTATACCGATCTACCAATTTACATGTGGGGTTATGCGCTCCTTAGTGCTGCACATATCATAAACATATGTTCTTCCAAATCTGTTACTAAGACTCCATATGAGATGTGGAAAGGTAGGAAATCAAGTCTTAATCATATTAGGATTTTGGGATGTCCTGCTTATGTTAAAAAGACTAATGTAGAGAAACTGGAAGCTACCCTGGCCAGCATCCTCGTACTGTCCTAGCACCCGCTCATCTGGCTGAACATAACCTGAAATCTATAACAAGAATTTCCCCAAAATAGATCCCCAGAGGGGTTAGCAATTACGCTAGTACAAATAATCAAGGCAAACCATTCGCTTACACATTTCATAGTACAATGCACCAAATTCATTTCAAAACCAAAACCAGACATGTCTTTTTCCGGAAACAAACAGTCAATCAATTGGCTTAGGACCGGGGTGACGCCACTGGTCCCACTCGAGGCCTCTAAGGACCCTCCTGAGCTGGCTAGCGAATCAAACTCGTGAATCCAGAGTGAAGTCATAGATTCCCTCGAGGCCCCGTCGGACCCTCCCGAGGTGAGCAAAGCATATACAATATACATTACCATTTCATGTTAAGCATAAAGGTTTCCAAAAACACTTGCCTTGAATAATTGACAACACAACGAACGAAAAGGAAAATCACCGACGAAAGCTAGGAACCAACGAAACCAAACCTAACGATTCAAAGAATATAATCACAACCATTTCCAAATGAATACAGAAAAGGAATACACCCGAAAACCCGCCTACGATACATGTATATTTGTACAAGAACAACAACGAGGGCAGACCACAACCAAACCCTCTCGATTTCGAAAATACCATAAAGTATACCATGAATCCGTAGGAAAACCAAGAATACCAACATGATTAATCATATTCGTCATGAATCAATCAACAACACGGAACGAATCGAACAATAAAATCGAAAACACACAATTTACCCAAAAGTAGGGTTCTTAGAAGATTTACCTTGATTCGGACGTTGGACTGAGGATGAAAAGTTGTGCTGAGATTAAGCTGAGTCCCCATAGCATGATGAACTGATTTCCAAAAATGTGATATGAATCATCCGTCACGATCGAAAACGATACTCTTAGGAGTACTGTGCAATCTCACTATCTCTTTGATGAACAACTGGGCAAGTCTCTCATGACCCCACGTATCCTTAATCTCAAGGAAATGAGCTGACTTAGTTAGACGATCCACAATTACCCAAATTGTATTTATGCCACGACGACTCGTTGGCAAACTCGTGATAAAGTCCATAGAAATATCTTCCCACTTCCACTCTGGAATGGGGAGAGGTTTCAACAAACCCGCCGGTCGCTGATGTTCTATCTTGACTTGCTGACAGGTTAAACATCTCGAAACAAATTCTGCGACTTCTCGCCTCATATTACTCCACCAGTAATTTTGTTTCAAGTCTTTGTACATCTTGTTAGACCCCGGATGAATGGAATAAGGGGTAGCATGACCTTCTCTTAAAATAGAGTTTTTCAACTCATCATTCATCGGTACGCATAACCGGTTCTTAAATCGCAAAAGTCCATCCTCGTGGACCACAAATACAGGGGCTTTCCCCTAAGTCACATCATCTCGAATGCGCAACAAAAATGGGTCTGAACCCTGATTCATCCTGATCGCTTCCTCAAGTGGCGATGAAATCTCTAACATACGAAGTTGCCCTTGTACTCATTGCAACCAAACTCGATCTCGGGTCTTAGGAATTCTTGCTGAAGTTCCTTCTGAACAGTTAAACAAGCAAGCATCTGCTCCTGAATGGACTTACGACTCAAGGCATCGGCGACCACGTTCGCCTTGCCTGGGTGGTACAGAATCTCAATATCATAATCTTTGATTAGTTCTAACCACCATCTCTGTCGCATATTTAACTCCTTCTGAGTAAATATATACTTCAAACTCTTATGATCGGTGAATATCTGACAAGTAACGCCATAAAGATAATGACGCTAAATCTTCAATGTGAACACCATGGCTGCTAGCTCCAGGTCGTGGGTCAGATAATTAACCTCATAAGGTCTCAATTGCCGTGAAGCATAAGCAATAACTTTCCTGTTCTGCATTAATACACATCCAAGACCGTGTCCGGACGCGTCACTATAAACCATGAATCCCTCCGTCCCTTGCGGCAAGGAAAGGACTGGTGCTGAAATCAAACGACTCTTGAGTTCTTAAAAACTCCGTTGACACGCGTTGGACCATGTGTATTTCTTTTCCTTCCGCAAAAGGTTCGTCATGGGTTGAGCGATTTTAGAAAATCCTCCCACAAATCGCCGATAATAACCAGCTAATCCGAGAAAACTTCATATTTCCTTAACATTCTTCGGAGGTTGCCAATATCGGATCGCCTCCGTCTTCTGAGGGTCGAAACGAACTCCATATGATGAAATTACATGTTCGAGAAACGTCACCTCGGACATCCAGAACTCACATTTGGAAGACTTTCCATAAAGTTGCTCTCGTCTCAACATATCGAGAACCTGATGAAGGTGAAATTCATGCTCCTCACGGTCACGAGAATAAATTAAAATGTCATCAATGAAGACAACCACGAACTGATCCAAATTATTGATGAAAACTCGATTCATTAATTCCATGAAGATGAGTTCATTCAGGAAGGAGGCACATGTAGAAATATTTCTTTAGAAGAAATAAAAGAAACACCCAATGAGACACGTGTACAAGATATTGGAACAAAACCTTCTGAAATAATGATGGCTATCTGCAACAAGAGGAACTGGGTCCTCATGAGATGATGGAAAGTAGCCAAGGAAATGATCCATCTACCTATGACAAGGTGATGGTAGATGTGGACTCCACGAAGTGGCAAGAGGATATGGAAGCTGAGATAAGCTCTATGCATGCTAATCAGGTCTGGAATCTAGTGGATCGTCCTAAGGTTTGGGAATAAATGGATCCACAAGAGAAAGATTGATGGAGATGGCAAGATTGATACCTGTATGGCCAGGCTTGTGGCAAAGGGTTATTCCCAAAAAGTGTGAATCGATTACTTCGAGACCTTTTCGCATGTAGCCATGATAAAGTCTATTCGCATGATGCTTGCGATAGAAGCCCATTTTGATTCTGAAATATGGCAAATGGATGTCAAAATGGCATTTCTAAATGGATTTCTCGAGGAGTATATCTATATGGAACAGCCTAAGGGATTCATATCTGAGACCAATATTCATGGAATATGCAAGCTTCAAGGTACCATCTATGGACTGAAGTAGGCATCGAGAAGTTGCAATTTCAGTTTTGATGAGACAATAAAAAATTAAGAGGAGCCATGTATTTACAAGAAGGTTAGTGGGAGCAAAATTGCGTTCTTAGTACTATATATAGATGACATTCTTCTTATAGGAAACGACATAGGAATGCTTCGTTCTGTGAAAGCTTGGCTTTCTGTTAAGTTCTCAATGAATGACTTGGGGGCAGCCACCTATATTCTCGGAATTCTACTCTACCAGTAAGAGCGAAGAGAATGATAGGTCTTTCTCAAGCCCTCCATATAGAAAAGATCCTGAAGCGATTTAGGATGGAAAATTCTAAAAGAGGGTTCCTACCTATGGGACATGGCATAAAACTTTTCTTAGAGATGTGTCCTCAAAGTGAGGAAGACATAAATGAAATGAGTAAAGTATTCCATGCTTCGGCAGTAGGTAGGCTCATATACGCTATGATTTGCACTAGACCGGACATTGCCTATGTTGTGGCATAGTAAGTCGGTTTCAGTCAAATCCAGGGTAGGAACATTGGACTGATGTAAAGAACATTCCATAAGTAACTGATGAGGACTAAAGACTTGGTTCTCACATACCGCGGTGGATAACTTAAAATTATGGGTTATATAGACTCAGATTTTTCGGGAGACATGGACGTGCAGATAGTACACATCCGGGTATATCTTTACTCTGAATGGTGGAGCAGTATCTTGGAAAAGTGAGAATCAAAGTGCGATTATGATTTCCACATGTCAAGCGAATATCAGGCAGCCATAGAGGCTGCTAAAGAGGCGTTCTGTATTAAGAAGTATACTGGGGAACTTGAAGTGGTTTCTGACTCAGATCGACCTGGGGTGATGTTTTGTGACAACTACAGAGCTGTTGCGCAGGCTAGGTATCCTAGGGCTCACCAAAACACCAAGCACATTGAGATAAAGTATCATTTTGTTAGATGAATGGTTCAGAAAGAAAACAATACACTGCAGAGAATAAACACAGTAAATAACGTTGCTGATCCGCTGGCCAAGCCACTATCTCATAAGGTCTTAAGAGACATCTGGAGAGTATGGGTATTAGATACCATAGTTTGTGGATTTGAGTGTAAGTTGGATATTATTAGGAATATGCCTTCGAATGTCACTCATAAGATGAGAGAGTGAGAGCATTGTGTTATAATTATGAATATTAAATTAAATAAGGCATTTATTATTTCTATATTATTGTATATCACTGGTATTGTGATTTGATATATAGAATAATAGTCCTTGCATTTGAGAGCAAACATTCCCGTCTTTATGGATATAAGGATAGGCTCTGGAAGTATTTAGGGCTCGAGTGCTTAATTGGTTTGCAAGTCGATAAATATTATTTGGGTAGTAAGTTTAGACAAGACTTGTGCAACGTGTACTTTGACATGTAAAGTGTCTTTCTTCACTAAGGGTTAGTGGGACCACATGTTATAGGTATGCTAATGGGATTAGTATACTCGAACTCGAATCACCTTGATTTGGTCACATGGATTTCACTCTGGGATTGTCAATAACTGAATCGAAAGGTTGTGATAGGTGTACGTGAACCTTTGACTTGAGGTTTTAGTACGAGATGTGCTTGTGACATTAAGTTAGTCATTAGACACTACAAAAAACAGCTTTTACTGACGCCGTTTACCGACGCCCGTACCTGCCGTTGTTAATTTTATAATTTACCGACGTAATTATTGACGCCGTTATTTAATTGATTTACCGACGCTATTGCCAATGGCCGGTTCGTAGACTTATTCGCGCCAGATTTACCGACGCCATTACCAACGCCATAAGCCGTTCTTAATGTTTACATTTTTTATTATTTTTTCTTTTTTTCACAATTAACAACGCCGTTTAATGATGCCGTTTACCGATGCCATTTCAGCATTGGTAATTTTTTATTATTTTTTTTCTTTTTTCACAATTAACGACACCATTTACCGACATCAATAGTATATACACTATCCCACATCGGAAAAACAGCAGTGTATTGTTGTTGGGAAAACAAAGACCCTGTATCGAAACAGCCGGGATACTCGAATCCCTGTATCGAATGTTATTTAGAGGTTTTGACATATATGCCAATCCGAATACAGAAGGAAACTGTATCGAAGCTTTGAGGCTTTATCCTGTATCGAAGACCTGCCTCGAATCAGCATAAAGTGAAGCTCGTCAGTACAGCAAGAAGACTTGTAAAAAGCCAAGTATGGAAACTGTCTCGATGCTCAAAATACAGTTATCTTCCATACTGTTCACAAAAGGACAAGAAGGAACACAAGTCAAGTCCCGTTGAACAAAGAAGTATTTAAATACTCAAGGATAAAGTATTTAAATACTGCCAGTCTTCAGATCTTCAGAATCCCGCGAAATCCGGATCATGTCATATTCCCGTTGAAGGAAATCTTATTCAAACGGATACATCTCAATGGATACTTTCTTCAGAGACTATATATATCATATGATGACATTGAAGATCAGTTACCAAAAAGTAACCTAACACTCAAGCTATCAAAGTTATCATCTGAGCAAACATATCTCCAAAGCATACTGCTATTAAGAACGAAAGAGATATACAGTGCTCAACATCAAGAACAGCCATCATCAGCTCAAGAACTTCAAAGTCACTGTTCTTACACAGTTACCTACCTTTTACCTCGTGTAAAACCGAGCTCTGTGTGAACTCAACAAGTTATTCTGACCTGTGTGGGACGAATAAGGACGAAGCTTTGGAACTGTGTGTGAAGAAGCTAGTCAAGAAGAAAGCTTTAACCAATCTGTGTGAACGGTTGAAAGCGACATTCTTTGTATCAATCTGTGTGAACGATACAAGGATAGGTTTGTTTATAATTACGTAGTTGTATAATAAACTTTTCACTCCTGTGTGGAGGACCAGTGGACGTAGAGGGGTTTACCTCGAACCACTTTAATTACTGTGTTATTTACCTTCAGCTTTTACTTTTTAAATTACTGTGATATATTAAGTATACACCAAATACTTCGTTGCTGTATCCACGGCAACTAACTGTATCCAAGACTTCCGCTACGCACTCAGATTTAGATTCCGTACAGTTTGTTGTTTAAGCTATTTTCCAAACTGTATCCAGTATACTTAAGTAGCCAACAAGTGGTATCGGAGCGGTTGATTCTAAAAAAAGAATCAGTCGTATTCCTTTTAACTGAATCAGATTCAAATCACTTATTTTCAAAACAGTCTCTTTCATTCCTATATTATCAGTATGGATACTTCTATGATTAACAAAGTCCCTATGTTCTCTATTAACGAATTTGTATTTGGATAATTAGAATGGAAGCTCATCTTGCGGCAATGCACGAAGAGATGATTTTGTTATACGGGATGGTCCGATCAAGATCATGAAGGTCAATCCGGCCGCAAGGATTGAGGGCCAAGCCCATGCTGAAATGCTCGAGAAAGAACGCGAGCAATGGACAACAGATGAAAGGAAGCGAGCCAATCTCGACAACGTGGCTAAGAACACGTTATTTGTCACTCTTGACAAAGGCACGTTCTCAAAGGTAAAGAGGCTGCAAAAGCGGCCCGAAGAAATCAGGATAAACTCAAATTAATTTGTGAGGGAACTGAGCTCTCAAAAGAAAACAAGATTTCAAAACTTACTCAGCAATTTGAATCTTTTGAAATGAAACCAACGGAAACACTTGAGGAACTTGACCTCAGATTTACTGGTATTGTTGGTGAACTTGAAGCGTTAGGCAAGATTTACACCCAAAAGGAGAAGAACTTAAAAATTTTCGAGATCTCTCGGCCCGATGGGACATTAAGACCACAACTATGCGTGTATCCTGTAATCTTAATGAAATATCCACTTTTGATCTCTTCTCGACCTTAAAGCCTTTGAGTATGACATTGTGAAGAGAGAAAGTGAAGAATCTCCTTCAAAGGTCACAACTCTTGCTGCCGTATCGAACCGTCGACACGGCATGCCTAGCTCGTTGAAGCCCGGTCACAAGAACGCCGCAGTGATGGACGACATCTGTCCCAAGATGAAATGGCGCTTCTAATGCATAAATTCAAAAAGTTCATCAAACGATCTGGAAAGACTCCTACGCCCAAACACATCAACAAGGTAAATCAAACATCATTTGGTGATGCTAACTTTGTGTTATAAGCTGCAGGAAACCGAGGCCATTATGCAAACAAATGTCCTCATCCCAAAGTCCAAAGATTGCACGAGGCCGAGCAACAAGAGAGAGATGAAAGAAGACGTGCTTGGAAAGACAAGCTCAAGGCCACGATTGGAGAATCGAAGCCTCCCCCACACCATCCAAATCAGCGAGAATGTCTTCAGTGGTCAGAAAGTGATTCATCGACGATGAGTTCGATGATAAAGCATACATGTGCTTTATGGCCAAAGATGTTCGGAAGGTGAAGAGCGGCGATGAGGTAAGTTCAACCTCGGCTATTCCATCTAATGCATCTCATACTTTCGAAAATATGATGAATGAGTTTAAAAACATTCAAAAGGCCCATGAGACTCTAAAAGCGAGAATATACGACTTCAATTAACAAATCTAGAGTGAAAGATGAAAATGACTTCTTGAAAATAAATTATGAAAATATGTCTCTTGATTGTGAAACCCAAAGTCGATTTTGAAAAACTCATTGAGAGCAATCATCAACTTGCTCATGAACTAAATGGGGTTAAAACCCATAATGAGAGCAAGACAAATGATTTGGTTCTACTACAAACCAAAATTACAACTCTCGAGAAGCGAAAGCGAACTTGAGACCATTACAAGTCTTTTGAAAAATCGTCCAAAAGAATGGAAGAAATTCTGAGCACTGGGCAACACGCTCATGATAAAAGTGGCTTAGGATACAGCTCATGTTCGAATAAAGGTAAAACTAGTACTGTGTTCGTCAAGAGTGTGGAACACATTCCAGAATCGGAAGATACTCCTAGTCCCATAAAGGAACCTGCTGTACCGAGAAAACCGAAGGCTGCAATTCCGCCCCCACAACTCTACTATTCGAGACAGTGGAACCAAAAGCCACTCAGAAGGCGTAATCTACAGCATGCTCCACAAGCATATCATCAAAGCCGACAGTCATTCAGAAAGAAAGCGGTATCCAACCACCAAAGGCCCGCACGACAGTAACCTCAGTATAGTGCGCCTAGGTATTGGATACAGGAGCCCCGTTATCCCTCAAGACAGCAGATGCCAGTGCAGTATCAACAACAGCATTGGGAATCCAACTGGAGACCCAGAAGACAAGCTGTTAGGCCCAAGAAAATGGGTCCACCTCCTAGACGGCACTCGTACTGGAATAATAATAATAACCCTGAATTTTACATGCATAGTAATTATCATGATTATAACAACTACGGATATGCCCCCCGTAGATATCGCAATACTGTACCGATTACATCCTACAGTAAACCAATTGCTGTCAGGAAAGTTTGGGTACCTAAAGGAACTAACATATATGGACCCAAAAATCAAAGGGGACCTAAATCTACCTAATTTCTTTGTTACAGGACATTCTAGAGGAGGATACCTGGTACTTCGATAGTGGATGCTCGTCACATGACTGGAGATAGGAGCAAGCTATCGATTTTGTAGAAGGTCGTTGTCCAAAAGTTCGCTTCGGGGATAAGTCTAAAGGAATAACAAGAGGGATAGGAAACCTACTTGTCGGGAAATTCAAGGGCACCGATGTTGCATATGGTGAAGGCTTACAGTATAAACTACTAAGTATTAGCTTGATTACGTGATAAACAGTTCTCGGTGAAGTTCTATATAGATCGCTGTAGAGTCAAGAACACCCAAACCAAGGAAGTTGTGCTTACGGGGAAAGCAGATCGTAATATGTACATTCTTTTGGAAGCCTATGAGCTCCTCAATTCCATGTTTTGTTGCCAAAGGCACTGCAGATCTTAGCTGGTTATGGCACAAGAGGATGTCTCACGTCAACTTCAAGACGATCAACAAGCTTTAAAGATAGGGTATGGTTAGAGGTTTGCCAGATGTGTCATTCAAGAAGGACAGCATCTGCGGACCATGCCAGAAAGGCAAGCAAATCAAGTCAACCCTGAAAAGCAAATCCTACCTTTCAACCCAAAGAGTGTTGGAAATGCTACACATGGATCTCTACGGACCTGTAGACCCAGTAAGTTTGGGAGGTAAGAAATATTGCATGGTTGTTGTTGATGACTATTCCAGGTATGCTTGGACGATCTTTCTTATCAAGAAGAAGGAAACAACATCAAGGCTTCCCGAGCTCCTGAGGAAGTTGCAAAATGAAAAAGCATCGAGTATCGTGTGCATTCGTTCCGACAGAGGTACTGAATTTACTAACCGCTTTATAGAACAATACTGTTCGGAGAATGGAATACAGCACGAATACTCAGCTGCCCGTACACCTCAACAAAATGGTGTTGCCGAGCGAAAGAATAGGACGTTGAAAGAAGCAACAAGGACAATGATTGCCGCAAGCAAATTGCCACAGCGTTTCTGGGGTGAAGCAACCAATACAGCGTGCTACACTCAAAACCGCTGTATCGTCAACAAGCACCACAACAAAACAGCTTATGAGGTATGGAATAACAAAACCCCATTAGTTTCGTATTTTCACATTTTTGGATGCAGGTGTTATGTATTGAACAATGGGAAGGACCAACTTAGAACCTTCGATGAAAAATCAGATGAAGGAATATTCGTAGGATACTCCTCCGTCAGCAAAGCTTTCAGAATCTTTAATAAAAGGAGGCTGACGATCGAGGAATCAGTTCATGTAGTGTTCGACGAACCACACCATGACCCTACAGAAGTAGATATCACTCAGGACATTCACCATCTATCTATCTTGGATCCACCTACACCCATAGAACCTGTAGTTGATTTAGAAATCAACCCCGCAGCTGTAAGAATCGATGTGGATGAAGGCGACATGTCAAGCTGTACCCATAGAAACTTTCGATACAGTACGGGATCCTGAACTAGAACCCGACCGACGATGGTTGAGAGATCACCCGCAAGAGCTGATCATTGGAAACATTAATTCCGGTGTTTCTACTCGTAGGAGAATACAGAGTACACAAGGAAATGTACTTTGTGCACAAGAAGAATCTAATCTTTGAAGTTTCACGGTTTCTGAATGGAAATCTCAATCCGAACTTAGGAGACTCAATATGTGCACTATCGCTGTATTCTTAGCCCAGTCCGAACCTGTTTCGACCATAGACGCTCTTAACAACTCTCATTGGATAACATCTATGGAAGAAGAGCTTAACGGTTTCGAAAGAAACAATGTATGGTATCTTGTACCCAGACCGACACATCAATCGGTTATAGGAACCAAATGGGTATTTCGAAACAAAAAGGATCGAAATGGACTTATCATAAGGAACAAATCCAGACTAGTAGCACAAGGCTATTGTCAGGAAGAAGGAATCGACTATGATGAAACCTTCGCCCCTGTAGCGAGACTAGAAGCCATTAGGATATTTTTAGCCTTTGCCGCCCATAATAGTTTTATTGTATACCAAATGGACGTCAAGAGTGCTTTCCTGAATGGAGAACTTGCAGAAGAAGTTTATGTTGAACAACCACCAGGGTTTGCCAACACAGACGGTATCGATCTAGTTTACAGGCTAAGGAAAGTGCTGTACGGACTTAAACAAGCCCCTAGAGCCTGGTACAAAACCCTGTCCCAGTATCTAACCAACAACGGATTTGAGAAAGGTGTTGTCGACAAAACCTTGTTCAAGATACAGGAAGGTGATGACCTTCTAATGGTACAAATCTATGTCGATGATATTATTTTTGGTTCAACTAACCTTGCTCTATGTCAAAGGTTCTCACATCTCATGCAAAGTAAATTTGAAATGAGTATGATGGGGGAACTTAGTTATTTCCTAGGTTTGCAGGTAAAGCAGTTGCCTACAGGTATATTCATCAACCACGAGAAATACAGCAAGGAGCTTCTCAACAAATTTGGAATGAACAATTCCAAATCCTCACCAACCCCCATGAGCACTTCCGTGCAAATTAGTGCTGATGAATCCGGAAAGCCGTTTGACCAATCACTCTACAGGAAGCTCATTGGTTCGCTCCTGTACCTAACGGCTTGAGCCCGATATCGGTTCTTTGTTGCGGTGTGTGCGAGATACCAAGTTGCACCTAAAGAATCACACTTCAATACGACTAAGCGAATCTGAAGTACATTAAAGGAGCAGTCGATGCGGGATCGTGGTATCCTAAGGAAGGCGGATTCGATTTAGTTGGATACTGACTCGGATCTCGGAGGTGCAAGCTAGATAGGAAGAGTACAAGTGGAACTTGTCACTTTCTCGGACCTAGACTCGTTTCTTGGTTCGATGAAGAAGCAATTGGCTAACTCTCTTTCCACGGTGAATCAGTACTATCTTCTTTGGTAGGCTGCCGTATGCGAATCCTTTGGATGCGGCAACAAGCTGTCAGTTATGGAATCGATGCTAGAGAGACTCAATCATGTGTGATAGCACGAATGCAATTGCAATCACGCACAATCTCGCTTTGCACTCGCGCACTAAGCATATCAACATGAAGCATCATTTTATCGGGAATCATGTCGAGAACAAGGATGTTCGCCTGGAAAAAGTTCATACGGACATCCAGGTGGCCGACATCTTCACCAAGCCTCTCGACACGGCAAGATTCAACATGCTCGAACGAATTGGGAATACTACGGCCGGACTCCCTGTAAGTAAATTTCTGTTTTTACTCAACAATTGAGGGGAATCTTTGTAAGACCCGTGAACACAAGATGCAACATTAATTATCTGTACACTCAGAATCATCAATACAGATCTTGTAGCGAACGCATATGAATCCTACGGTGGTGTGTGCAATAATTAAGGGGAATACAGTAGGACCCATGAATACGGCATTAATCAAATATTCCGTATGAAATTCAAAACCTATTAGTACCTTTTAAGAGGCAATGTATCGACGCGGAGAAACGACATGCTATAGGATTTCGATTCAAGATATAATATAATATTATTTCCTTTTAAAATAATTTTTGTCCACGTGCCACTGTTTTTATGTCAAGCGTCATGTTCATTAAATGCCTTACGACATCTGGACAATGAATCTCAAAAGCGCGATGTTTTTAAATTGTTTATTATTTTTAAACGCCGTTTTAGGCATTTAGGGTATCAACCTATGTCAAGTGGGACCCATGTATTTTAAAACCTTTTAATGGATTAGCGTACAGTTACACTCAATCCATCCTAACCGTTGATTTCAAAACCGGTTCCCATCACTTAAAATCGACCATTCGTACTCTGCAAAACCCTATTTCGCGCCCAGTATAAAAGGATCAGATACGCCATTAGAGACTCTTTACGCTTTACGCAATTACAAGAGTTCTCAAGTAAATGACTACATATTTTTCTGCATATTCACTGCGAATTTCGACTGTTTTCTTCCACCTTTGTTTTAAGAAAACATCAATGGCTAGTCAATCTTCTTCCCCTGTTCTGAAGAAATCCTCCAACATCATTGATGGCCGGATCTTCTCCAAACCTGTCATCATCGAGCGTATTCTCTCGGAAACCAACGACTCAGAACCGATGGAGTATATCATTACTCGTCTTGAACAACAAGGTCTCTATCGCTTCGGGAGCAAGACCGCCGACAAATACGACGCCCATCTGGTTGAGGAATTCTACCTCAACGCCGCCGTCCGTTTTCTGTCACTAGCCCAGGGAGGACATGTTGCTGACATCAGCAGTGATCCAAGGAGTGGAAATCGCATCAATCGCGATCTACTCCGGAGAATCTACAGTACTGCCGGCGGCTAACCATGGACCAACTTGAGACGTTCGGGTCTCAAGAGCTCATTACCAAGTTTTATGGACTATTTACAGGGTCCAAAGTGGTTGATATGGTGACAACCACTTGTCACAAGAAAAATTTTCTTCTTCATTTCGTTTATCTTCATGACTTTTGCTCCAGGATCATTGAAAACCGAACCGGTGCGTTCGAGATGTGCACGAACTTAAGGTTCAGAATGATGGTATCTATTTTGACTGTGAAAAGGTCAATTGGTGCCAAATCATTGCAAACGTCTTCAAGAAGAGGTGTGCAAACCTGCCACCCAAAAGAAATCCTTTGGTTTAATCTTTGAACTACATTCGGCGAAGTGCGGACGGACGCAATCCGCCGATGCAAAGAAAAATAGCTCGAGGATATACTTAGGAGGTGTCAAACCCATCACGTATAACCAGAGCACCATGCATTGCAACCACCCGAGAACTGTGCACATGCCAATTTCTCGCCAACCCAAGAGATGAAACCGTGAAGGTCCCAGAAATGGAATCTTCAAAGAAGCGAAAGCGATCTCACAGCAAGAAACACTCTGCTGGTGAGAAGTCCAAGAAGAGACTCAGGAGGCTCTCAAAAATCAAAGCCAAGCACTCCAAGGATGTCTCGCCCGTGGCGCAACCCACTGATAAAGAACCCTAGGGCCCAACCCCTGTGGAAGAGGTGTCTCCTACTACATCGACAGTAGATCCCGAGCCTTTGGCGGCTACGACGGATATAGAGACATCTGCCAACGCTCAAGACTTTAGCGAGTCGGCTGCCCATTCGGAGCCAAAAGCTACTTCTCCTATGCGGGATCCCACACCCGTACAGGATCAAATTTCCTTCGGGGCACCATCCCATGCAAGGAGTCCATCTTCCGTACAGGATCCCATACCTGTACCGGAATCCCTTGAAACAGCGTCTCCAGACGTTATTCGAAGTCCCTCCCCTGACTCGATCATAAATCAAACACTTCTTTAGGTTCAAATTGAACACGCGTACGAAAGATTTCTGCAATGGAAAGGCTACAGGCTAGCTCCGTACGACACACTGTACAATTGGAGCGATTGGAGCCACGAAGAGAGATTCGTCTCCGAAGTAACAGACTCAACCGAAATTGAGGCCCTGCTTCGATGGGACAACGCCTCTTGCAAGGATCTAATTGAAAGCCACCTGCTGCACAAATCTGACGCCCGAAGAAAAGGAAAGAAGAAGTCAGAGGATTCTCCCATTAATCCAAAAGATGACGACAATCATGACTCAGACGACGACGACGATGCTCTACAAGCAGGTCTGAGAATGAGCCGTGAAGAGGCTGAAGCCCGAGACGCCTCTCCACCCAGAAAAGACGAAGGGCCTTCTACCCAAGCCAATCCCCCTTCGCCACGGCCCGAGAACATTCCCGACCAAGAGGAATCGGTCCCTCGGTCGAGGAACTTCAAGAAATTTTGGAGCAGGCACCCGAGCCTGCTGCGACCAAGAAGCTATTCCTGAAAGCCAACAGAGGATTCGGTCCCTCCTGCACCCATGATTCTTGAAGAGTCTTCGCAGCGAAGCTTCTCCACCAATCGTCGCCGAACCACAGGAAGCTGCTCCCGCCCCTTCAACAATGGAATCCGAGGACGGTACCGAACCTGAGGATGTCCAACTTACTTCACGTCCATCCGTGAATGTAAGAAGATTGAACGGCGCTGCAGACTTTGCCCAACCAGATTCTCCGATCTCTGCTGCACGAAAAGAGCGCCTGCGAGCTCTTGGCCTTCAGACTATATTTATCCAAGATGCAGTAAATGCTCTATCTTCCGTTGAAAAGGCACTGAATTGGATGCACACCTCTGCCGTCAAAGAAACGACCACTCTTCAACACGAAGTATCTCGAGTTGTCGACGCATTCATTCTTTTGCCAGAAGTTTTCAAGCAAGCCTTGAAGATCATGGAAGATAAACAGGAGCAACTGCTGAAGGAGGAAGCTACAAAGACAAGGATTGCTGAAGCCAAGACCGCTTGTGCAATGATTGAGAACAGCTCTCAACTGCGTGCTCACGACAAATGCATTCAAGAAATGTCGCAGACTCTTTCCTCCCTTATTGAAAGAATGACCAGCATCGAGACCAAACAGGACGCCGCTCTTGAAATCCTGCAAAGTCTTGATGAAGCCAAAAAGGGGGAAGAGGCACGAGAAGCTGCAAGGAGAATAAGGCTGCAACAAGAAAGGGAATTTGAGGTCGCTCGAGCATTATCCCGCCGAATTGAACAAGTGGCACCTCCATCCCATAGTTTTAAAATTTCGGGCTCAGATAATTCCATGATCCTAATGTCCCTTGGCAAACTCTTATTCAAAGACCTTCTAAATTCGTCACGACCAACCGCAACCCAACTGCCGACGAAGTGAAGCACTGGAGGAAGAATGAACTGATGAGATATTTTGTCAGACTCATCAGGGAATCTGCCATCTTCGAAAATTATAAAACGTTAGCGGAAGCGGCAAATAAGTTTATGAAGATGCTAGAAGAAGGTAAACTCCCTCTCCAAATCGAAATGAAATCAAAACATAGAAGAGGAGATCGGGTCACCCATCCAGAAGATTGGATACTTGCCTTTGATCGTTCATATGAAGGAAGAGCGATTTACCAGGATCGAGGCAATGATTCTCTTCAAAACTGGTGGCGCGGCACCGAGAACGAACCCGGAAAAAGACCATGGAGGCATGCGGATTATAGATAAAGAGCTGAAATTTACGTATATTATTTTTGTTTTTGTAATTTCTATTCGAAACAGCAAACTTTGTACTCAATCATTTTGAATATCAATAAAATAGTTTGTTTGTCTTGAAAGATTACAACTCGTAATCTACTGTGTTAATGTATGATTACTTAAAATTGTTTGATAGGAATCTCAAGTTAGATAAACTTGATTGAAAAATAAGCTGTGCGAACTAGTCTACGAACAGTTCATAATTTCAGTTGTAAACTTAGAATACATTGTAAGATTGTGCCTGCGCGCCAATCATAAGGCTTAAGTTGTAATAAATCTCTAACTGTATCGAACGTGCCTGCGAGCAGTTCATTATTGTAGACTAAGTCACTAAGTCAGACCTTTTGACAAAAGACCAAGAAATCTGCCAGAAGTCATCAAAGAAGAATGCTTCATGAAGAAGGTTTTTGCATCATCAAGAAGACTCGAAGAGTTAAGAAAGTTAGTCTTGGAAAATTGTCAAAACGGGGGAAATTGTTGGGAAAACAAAGACCCTGTATCGAAACAGCCGGGATACTCGAATCCCTGTATCGGATGTTATTTAGAGGTTTTGACATATATGCCAATCCGAATACAGAAGGAAACTGTATCGAAGCTTTGAGGCTTTATCCTGTATCGAAGACCTGCCTCGAATCAGCATAAAGTGAAGCTCGTCAGTACAGCAAGAAGACTTGTAAAAAGCCAAGTATGGAAACCGTCTCGATGCTCAAAATACAGTTATCTTCCATACTGTTCACAAAAGGACAAGAAGGAACACAAGTCAAGTCCCGTTGAACAAAGAAGTATTTAAATACTCAAGGATAAAGTATTTAAATACAGCCAATCTTCAGATCTTCAGAATCCCGCGAAATTCGGATCATGTCATATCCCGTTGAAGGAAATCTTATTCAAACGGATACATCTCAACGGATACTTTCTTCAGAGACTATATATATCCTATGAAGACATTGAAGATCAGTTACCAAAAAGTAACCTAACACTCAAGCTATCAAAGTTATCATCTGAGCAAACATATCTCCAAAGCATACTGCTATTAAGAACGAAAGAGATATACAGTGCTCAACATCAAGAACAGCCATCATCAGCTCAAGAACTTCAAAGCTGCTGTTCTTACCTGGTTACCTACCTTTTACCTCTGTGTAAAAACCGAGCTCTGTGTGAACTCAACAAGTTATTCTGACCTGTGTGGGACGAATAAGGACGAAGCTTTGGAACTGTGTGTGAAGAAGCTAGTTAAGAAGAAAGCTTTAACCAATCCGTGTGAACGGTTGAAAGCGACATTCTTTGTATCAATCTGTGTGAACGATACAAGGATAGGTTTGTTTATAATTACGTAGTTGTGTACGCAGTAATTATAATAAACTTTTCACTCCTGTGTGGAGGACCAGTGGACGTAGAGGGGTTTACCTCGAACCACTTTAATTACTGTGTTATTTACCTTCAGCTTTTACTGTTTTAAATTACTGTGATATATTAAGTATACACCAAATACTTCGTTGCTGTATCCACGGCAACTAACTGTATCCAAGACTTCCGCTACGCACTCAGATTTAGATTCCGTACAGTTTGTTGTTTAAACTATTTTCCAAACTGTATCCAGTATACTTAAGTGGCCAACAATTGTGTTGTTTATATACCAAAATCTTACTAAGCCATTTAAATTGAATGAAGATCGGACCTGACTAGCCTGAGCCCGGACCTGGCCCACCCGGACTTGGACCTGTCCATCCTGACCTCGAACCTGACCCGCCTGACCCGGACGTGACCTTCCTGAGTCCCGTCTGAGCCCAGACTTGACCCTCCTGAGTCCCAACCTGACTTTTTTAGATTATTTTATTTTTAATTTAACAACGCCAAAATGGCATCGGTAAATGACGGTGTTGATAATTGCGTCATTACTGTCGAGCGTTTTTCCAACCAAGGATTTCCGTCGGTAATGGCATCGATAAATCAATTACCGATGCCATTTTCTGTTTTACCAACGGCGTTTGGCGTCGGTAAAAACTATTTTTTTTTGTAGTGAGAGTAGTTTGATCTAATCACTTGTTGGTGGGATCAGCCTCGAAGTGCACCTTATTGGGAAAGTAGCAGTCTCTACTGAATACCAAGTCAGGATTCTTTCTCGTGTAAGTGAGCAGGTAAATGTCCTATGTGGTTAATTGCAAATGAGATCATAAGTCTTTGGCCAAAATATTTGGAGCTAGTTGTCTTTGGTACACAAGTACTCGGTGATCTCGATTTGCATTAACAAATGCATAAAGTCAAGCTATAATAGGGTTTGGTATTACTGTGACCCTAATACTTGATCGGGACATGTGAGTGAAGGGTTTATACGTATACGGTATTCACAACATAATGGTTTTAGAATGATTCTATCATTCGTTCTTAGTTGGGTTGCGGTGCAGGCCACTAAGACTGGCTAAGTATTACCCGCTCTTCTTGGTTCCTCCTATTTCCGACTAAGACGGACCTATGGAGTCACACACAAGGATATTTGATGAAAAAAAATGAGTATTTAATATCTCTTCATTAATATTAGATATTAGATATCTAATTTGATTTATTTGATAAAATATTACGGGTCTTTTGAATTGAAATTAATTACTGAGTAATTAATTTAACTCATAATTAATTATTTCTTGGAACATATTATTATAATTTTATATTTGATATAATTACTTAATTGGATTAATTAATTAAGTATAAGTACATTTGAGATAAAACGAAGTGTACTTCAAGGAATAGACACGTGAACGTCCGGTACATGAACCGAGTAGATCGGGTCGTTTATTCTCATCATATCTACATGGGCCGCCTCTATATCCTTCCATCACCTTCCATGTGCCTTCACTTGTTGTGTCTTGATTTGGTGTGGGGTGAGTTTTTATTTATTTTAACATGTTGACAAAAGAAATCAAGATTATCATGATCTTGATATCTTATCATATCATGTTATAAAAACAAAACAATACACATATCACTTGGTGTATGTTTCGGCCATGAGCTAAGTGAGGTGAGGGAGAAAAATATTTGAATTGTTGTTCATCTTAGAGAGAAAGAAAGAAGAAGAAAAGAAGAGAGAGATAAATTTCTATATCAATTCTTAGCCGTGTTCTTAGAGAATGAATTGATATTAAATTTTTCCAATCAATATCCGTCGCGTGGTGATGTAGAGACACCAGAAATATTCAGTATTCCATCATTCATCAAGCTTAAACTAATTGGATTCGTATAACTGCTCGTGATACGAAGAGGAACGGATGTTTTTGGTGGCTCGAGAACTAACAAAGATTGGCTTGGTTTTTCCTTCAAGATAAAATTATCAAAGGACTACGAGGGTATGACTTCTTAAATTTTATCTCCATCTATTTATATTTAATATACGATGCTTTATCGATCTATTAGAGGTTCAGGTTTTTTATCCAATTAGACCGATTTTATTTTTCCGCTCCATAACTCGATTTTTATTTACGAAATCCCAACATTAACAATGTAGCGGTACTATTTCTAAAATAAATGCAACATGGCCTATATCCAATAAAGAAATGAATCCCGTACGGTCCAGGGTCGGAATTGATGTAATACTTTTGTGCCCCTTAGGCAAACAAGTACATTATACAAAGTAATGATAAAACCGGATTCTAAATCCAACTTAAGTGATCTAATGTCAGTCGCCTCGATACTATGCCCGCTGCCAACTGTCACCATCACTTCTCCAGCTCCAAGCTTCTAAATTATTCCAGATCCTGATTCATTGTACATATGTCAGAACTTGCACCAGAATCAAGTATCCAAAAAGTAGAATAACGAATTACAGAACAGTTCATTTCCAAAACTAGTAGTTTCGTACCTGAAGGCGCATTACGGTCAAGTTTTGGACAGTGCCTCCTCCAGTGCCCTAGCCCACCACAATTGAGACATACATCTGTCTTCTTGGTCCCCTTACTCTTTGAAAATATTGGGGCCTTGCACTTATCTTTTTGTACCCCTCCTTTGGTCTTAAACTTCTTATTGCTCCTTTTCTTATTGTTCTTGGACCTCCAAGGCCCTAAAGAAATAACTTTTGCAGCCTCCTTTGGCTTAGTCTGTAATATCCGGGGATAATTTTTTTTCGTGTTACTGTTGAGTTGTACGTATTCATTTGGAATTGTACAAGTGTTGTTGTTTTGGACTGATACAATGTATATTGTATTGGAATATTTCGGGATCGAAATATTATACTTGTCGTCGGGTTAGTTTCGTCGTTTGAATGTTGGTTAGAGAGTTTGGATTTTTGGCTAAGCTCATAGCCTTAGCGTACGCTACGGGTGTAGTGTTACGTACGCTAACGTGTTTCCATTACGTACGTTATGCCTGTAAGGTTACGTACGTAATGCTTGGTAGGTGGCAGGAACCTTCCTCGTGGTTAACTTTTGGCCGGTGGGTCCCGAGCATCTTCCGATCGGATCTCACTATTGCAGTCAACGGACCCTTACGTACGTTAAGAGGCGAGTTCTACGTACGTAATGTAGGTCTTGTTAACGTACGTAATAAGTTCTTGTTTACGTACGTTAAGGCCTTCGTATTTTAGTCCAGTCAGTTCTGGATTTTTCATTACGTACGTTAATGTCTTAGCATAGCGTACGTAATGCCTCTTACGTACGTTAACCTTAGTGTATAACGTACGTAATGAATTGGTCAGTCTATTTATCTTGGTTTCGTATTTCATTTCCTCACGAACCAAAACACACTTTCTCTCCCTAGAATCGTCCGTTTGGACTTGTTATTGATGTTTAGCCTCTTCCAACTCGATCTTGATCATCCCAGCTTGGATTTAAGCTTGAAGTTGGAAGCTTGTTGGTGCTCCTTTGGTGTTTGGAGGCTTCTTCTTGTTCTTCTTTGGTAAGTTCCCTCAATCTCTTGTTCTTCTAGTGATTTTCGAGTTTTTGTTGTTGTTTTCTTCGGGTATTGTTTGATTAATGGAGTATATCATGATTCTTCATGGTTTTGATAAACCTTTGATGAAGAACATGATGGTATTGCTTGAGTTGGATTATGTTCTTGATGATTTAGATTGTTTGGAGGTTTTAACCATGTCTAGGAAAGATTATGTTAAGATTGTTATATGATTAACATAGTCTTGAGATGATTATTGTTGTTGGTGGTGTTCTTGCAAGATTTTAACCATTTTAGTAAGGATTTATGATAATTCAAGAGGTGATTATCATAATTTGAAAATGGTTGAGTGAATCTTGTTGTTTAATCCGAATTCGTGATGCATTGATGAAGGATTTTGTTTCAGACATCATGATTTTTGAGTTGATGATGTTCTTGGGGTGATAATGATAATAGTGATAATATTATCATTGTAGGAGGATCAATTTGATGATATTGGTGATATTATCATCTTGAGATGATTGTTTTGATGATTGTTCTTAAGTGAATCATGTTGTATGGATTTCACAAGCGTTAAGAACGTGATGATCATGTTAATTGATCATCGAGGTGTTGGAGGATGTTAGAATTCATAGTTGAGAACTATGATATTCGTTCGTGCGGTGTGATTGATTCGTGTTTGAATCGGGCTTTGTCCTTGTCGTTGTTTTCTATTGATTTTGTGTTTTTGAATGAATTGTTTTCATTCAAGGTTGTTCGAGTATTGTGATCGTCGGGAGGCGCCGTTCGTCGTTTCGTGCCAGGACGTTGATCGTGGAAGGACTTTCTCGCCTTCGGTTTGAGGCAAGTTTTATACTTGTACTGGTCAATGAGATTAATGATATCATATATGTGTATGAATGTATTGTATCATTTCGAGACTTAGTCTCTTCGCAATTTGTTGATATTCGGGAATTGTTTGATGCAACACCCTTCGATGATTATGCCAGTTGTGATTGTTATTCGTTAACGGCCGGTTTAAGGCATTGAGATTCTTGTTGTCAATAGCCGGTTCGCGGTATCGATGTATCGATTATTATTGTTGACGCTAATGTGGTTCTGAGGCATCGTTGAATCGTTATTATCAAATTGAAACTATTACTATGATGTTGCATTGGCCGATTGAAGGCGTTTGATATATTCATTTATTATATCTGTTTCGGTGGTCAGTTTAAGACACCGGGACATCCACTCTACCGTATCATTGTGTATCGATTGACCGTTCTAAGGTAATCGATGTATTTAATAGGGATTATCGAAGATAATTCCCATCCGTTGTATCATTGTGTATCGATTGACCGTTCTAAGGTAATCGATGTATTTAATTGGGATTATCGAAGATAATTCCCATCCGATGTATCATTGTGTATCGATTGACCGTTCTAAGGTAATCGATGTATTTAATTGGGATTATCGAAGATAATTCCCATCCGATGTATCATTGTGTATCGATTGACCGTTCTAAGGTAATCGATGTATTTAATTGGGATTATCAAGATAATTCCCATCCGATGTATCATTGTGTATCGATTGACCGCTCTAAGGTAATCGATGTATTTAATTGGGATTATCAAGATAATTCCCATCCGATGTATCATTGTGTATCGATTGACCGTTCTAAGGTAATCGATGTATTTAATTGGGATTATCGAAGATAATTCCCATCCGATGTATCATGGTGTATCGATTGACCGTTCTAAGGTAATCGATGTATTTAATTGGGATTATCGAAGATAATTCCCATCCGATGTATCATTGTGTATCGATTGACCGTTCTAAGGTAATCGATGTATTTAATTGGGATTATCGAAGATAATTCCCATCCGATGTATCATCGTGTATCGATTGACCGTTCTAAGGTAATCGATGTATTTAATTGGGATTATCAAACCTAATTCCCATCCGTTGTGTCATCGTTATCGATTAACCGTTCTAAGGTAATCGACGTATTGAATTGGGACCGCCGTGGACGGTGCCCATCCATGAGTTATTGTCGTCGTGTTGGCCTTCTCAAGGCAGCACGCTATTATTCTTGTGAATTTGGTAATCTTGGGATTGTTACTGTTGTGATTAATTATGTTTTGGAGACTAGTCTCGGCTAGTGCTCGATGGGTAAGCTTGGGGCTTGAACCTTCGCGGTTGGTTTCCCAACACCTACGATTCGATGGAGTCACGGTCACTGGGTGATCTCATTATGGGTAAGTCTGGGGCTTGAACCTTCGCGGTTGGTTTCCCAGCACCTGTAATTCAGCAGGTCACGGTCATTGGATGACCTCGTTGTGATACGGCTTCATGCCGTGGCTTCGTCCCTCATTGTGATACGGCTTCATGCCGTGGCTTCGGCCCTCATTGTGATACGGCTTCATGCCGTGGCTTCGGCCCTCATTGTGATACGGCTTCATGCCGTGGCTTCGGCCCTCATTGTGATACGGCTTCGTGCCGTGGCTTCGGCCCTCATTGTGATACGGCTTCATGCCGTGGCTTCGGCCCTCATTGATTCAGCTTCGGGCTGTTTTGGCTTCGGGCCATTGTGGTGATTGACAGCTTCGGCTGAATGACATTCAGGGTATTATGTTGATAAACGGCTTCGGGCTGTTTGGCTGTTAAGGCCATTGTGGTGTATCGGTATTCCTGTCGGAGCCTTCGGGCATTGTGATTCGTATCTATTTCAGTGTTTGGCTTGGGTTACCTTCGGGTGATGTATTGTTGTGTTCTGTATTGATGATTCGCCGTTGGGCACTCGTGTTCTAACCTGTTGAGCAGGCATTGATCGGATGCCGTGGGCATAGTATTCCACGAATGCTCGATTCTTACTTTGGTTTGTGAGCATCTCGTATTACCATTACTATACTATTCATTCTGCCCTTTGGATGCATATCATGTTGTACATGTATTTGATAATCATTATCTGGATGGTGACCCGTAGGCGGAACATGTTTTCATGTTTTAGGTGTTTGCGAGGAGAGAGTTGAGACACAGGGGCATGACGGTGGCTACGAGGCATTCAAGCGATACTAGTCCGAGATGTTTTGGTGTTCATGTCAGTCAGGCAGTTGGAGTACTCCAGTTTTGTCAGTTATTGTCATTTTGTATTATCCGAGCAAGGCTCGTGGATGTCGTTGTAATTTATTTGGGCCATGTAGGCCCACTGTTGTCATTGAAGTTCCATATCGGAATATTATGTTGGATGTCAGTGTAGGGATTGTGATTCCCCTTTTGGTCAGTTAGTTGTATTTTTGGTCGTGTTAGCCTGGTGGATCTCCTGGTGTGGGGTCCACGGCACTGTAATAACCCAATAGGATTTGGGGGTGTTACATAGTCTTCATCTGTGACTGTTCCGTACTCAGTTTTTTCATCGGCTAAGTCAAGTTACAAGAAATTTCATTGCAGTTGCAGTTCATTACAAACTAAGAGGACCGAGGAAGTGATTGTAGGATAAGGTCAGTCTAGAGAGAAGCATGCATCCTAAAATCAGGAGCCTCCAATCTCTCGATCATGGATATCATTTTTGAGGACGTGGCCCCAACTTTCTCACCTTATTTCATCCGAGCACCAAACGACTGCTTCGATATCTCATACCGAGCAGTTGGGCTATGCTCCTCGTAGAGACTTGTAAGATGTTCCAGGATCACCCTTGAAGAGGGCATGTTCGCATGGGCCCTCTGAAGCTCATTGTTCATTGAGGCATCATGAAACCTCGGACCCTGACATCATCTTTGACCCATTTTTCATGGGCATGAACATCTTCCTGATTAGCCCTCATCCTTGCAGGGCTGGTGGGATGTACGCCTCCAAGACGTACCCCAATGACTTGATAGACTATCCTCAGATTGCAAAGACAGTCCATAAAGTTGGGTCGAGTGAGAGTGTTCCTTTCAAGTAAAATAGCGAGCGGGTTCATTGTTATATTGAGATAGTGTTGTTTGTTTAACTACAAAGAATAATTTTAGATCTGTTCGTGATTGCTTAATTACAATCCAAGTAAAGAATTAATGGACTTTCTATATTCATAACTCGGCTATGACTATTTTATCGGCATTACACACTCCCGTGTGGAATCCAAAAGTCATGGTTGACTTCATAATAATGATCAAGTTCTTTACATAGTTTAATAGAGGGCAACTCATTCGGGTTCTATTCTATCATTCTTTATAAAGTGGTATCTAACACCAACACATCTAGTGGATGAGTCGATCTTCTTTTACCCTTAGTTCACTTGCCCTCAACTCATACAGTTTATATAGCTTGCTGAACTATCTAAGATTAAACAGTAACTCCTATCGATCTGACAATTGAATTGCACCCAGCAACCCATATGGCTTCTAGGGGTTCGATTTGTCATAACTGAGGGCATCTAACGCACTCTAGGAATTTACCAACCTTCCCCAAAATACTACCCCGACATACTCGGAAGAATAGTATTTCGATTTAGATTTCAAGTTTCATGAGTTTGACGGAGGGTAAGAAACCTCATAACCATTATAACTTAGTGTTTGTAAGTGGAAGTACTACGCAACTATATGTTACACTTTATACATTAATCCATTTATAAGCGCGGTTTGTCAGTTTGTTTGTTCGCCATACAATATCAAAACATCCACAATTTAAATCTACCAATATACAGTTCATGGCCCGTTCCTAAGTACGAAGTCTCATCGACCCGATAAAAGTACAAATAATCAAATTACATCTCTTAAATATTCGTCTTCATGGCGGTTCGTCCTCGCCTCTTCATCATAGATAATTTATTACATCAATAAAAATTGTACTCCCTCCGTCCACTTTTTAAAGTCCCATTTGCTCTCAAATATTTGTCCACAATTTAAAGTCCCACTCTGCTTTTTGTACCATATTACCCTCCATTCTTTAGTTAAATTACTACTCCTTACCACTAAAACACCCACCCCACATACTAAACCCAACTTATTTAACACCTTAATTAAATTTCTAACTAAGCAACCCAATAAAAATACCCAGTCCAGCCCATTTCTTATTAGTCTATTATCCAACCCATTTCCCCCAACGCTGAAAAAAAATCATATTCTATCGGCTTCACCTATCTTTGAGCCTTCCACCCCTCAATGGATCAGCACCAAGGCGATCTCCACCAGCAATGCAACCTTCTGATTTCCGGCGGAATCCGTGAGCAGCAGGGCGACGATCGTCGCCGCCGAGAGCCCGTTCGAAAATAGACTTCTCTTATTCGCGAGGGCGGAGATCCGGTGGAGATTTTGCCTGAATCTAATCTGACTTGAGTAGAATTGCAGATGCTCGCAGTGCCGGTCTCTGATTCGGAGGAGTTCGTGCCGGAAACGGAGTTCACTTGTGTTGATTTCTCTAAAATGGAGGAGATCGTGCAAGAAACAGAGATCCCCGGTGTGGATTTTTCCGATTCGGCGGCATTCCTAATGAATCTAAGGAGCTTTGTCCCTTAGGCTGTCAAAGTTCATTTCTGATTCGGAATCGGAAATCGACAATCTGCAGGTGAAACTAGGGTTCATTTCTAGAGTTTTTTTCCCTCATTTAATGTTCAATGCTTGTTAATCTAATTATTTCTCTAATTCTAGGAATTATCTGCAGATGATGGGGAGCATGTCGAGTATCTGCAAATGCTAGGGATATTTTTCCCTATCGTGTTAAAGTTGATCTGCAAAGATGACTCTGACTCTGAATATTTTTCCCTATCGTGTTAATCGTATTTTTTCCCGCAGATTGTAATTTCTTATTTGCATTTAATTTTATTTTTTTTTCCTTTAATTTCCTTGTAGTGTGTCAAATTCATTTATTGCCTTTAATTGTTGTTTCTTTTCTCTTACAGATTTAACTGCTTAAATCACATGAAAATAAGTTTAATAAACATCTTAAATTAAATGAAACATCACAAGTTAAATTAAATTTAACTGCTTAAATTACTAAACTATTGATCAAAATTAATTGCTTAAATTAAATGAACCATCTTAAATTACTTGTGAAGGATAATTCACTTTTGATTAATAAACCAAGTTGTCATGGATGAACCCCTTTATTTAAATGTAAAGGTCTTTTCCTAATCAAATAATTAACAAAAGTAACCCAATATCATTAACACTACCCTTTTCACCACTCACTTTACCTTTACCAGCTTTTCTTAACCTCCGTGCCCAACATCAAATGGGACTTTAAAAAGTGGACGGAAGTAGTATCATATACGAATTTTTCTAATAAAATAAATTGGCTCAAAACGGCCTTTACAACCCATTGAATAAAGATTCAAAATTAAATTCATGAACTACATTACCATCATAAAATAATTGCAATAAATACAATAAAGTAATGGCATAAATAATTAATCTAATATATTGATCCAATCAATATAAAATTAATCTATCTATTGGATTTAATCCAATTAATTCACACAAGCGATCATTTTAATTTATTCCGGACGAAAATTAATATTTTATTAAATTAATTTCTTTAAAAACAAAAGTACCATATTTATATATTAGTCAAATTAAATCTAATTTAATATGTGGAAAATTAATTACGAAACATATAATACAAAAATGGAGTCAAAAAAATCAGCATGGGCCAAGCCTGCGGCCCAACACAACTGTAGGTCCTTGGCTGAGGGGAACGCTGCCTCTCGGCTGCTGCTTGCCGAGCTCAGGCAGCTCACTACCGGCTGCTGCCGGCTATGTCCCGGCAATCCCAAGCTGCCGGGTCCGACCATTTTCCGACTCGTCTTTTCATCTCAAATCCAAAAATAATATTTTTCTAATTTTTAGATTACATATATAAATCAGTTTTTAAAATAAAAATAGATTTACATCGTAACATAAAATCATGAAAATAAATTTCTAGACGAACAATAAACATTATCGATTAAAATAATTATGATTCTAAATCATAAAAATATTCAATCAAGCATTCCAAATATGCATATGTATATACGATAGCATAAACCTCGCTCTGATACCATATTGGAATTTGGGGCCTAAAAACGAAGGCGCGTCGGAATAATAAAATTGATCCAATTAATAAACCGAACTCCTGAACAAGATTGATCAAATATCGTATATACAGATATAAAATTTCAAAGCATGAATTCAAAATCACACCCTTGAAGTCCTTTAATTAAATAATGACAAAAAAAATGATCTAAGCTTTCGCAAAATCCCAAGAACCGAAAGCACCATGCCTCTAGGTATCACGCATCGGAAGATGATCAATTTTTTTTTATTTACTAATTCTGGAAGAATACGGGTAGAAGTAAATAGAGCTAGATTTATATTTATTTTTATAAATACTCTAAGTATTTTATAAGTGTTTTCTTCTCTCTAATACACTTAAAATTAAGTGTACAATTTGAGAAAAAAATTCTCTCCCTCCTCACCATAGGTTCACGGCCAAGGCTAGAAAAATATGATCAAATGTAGTCTTGACGTGTTGATAAGATGATATATAAATCAATCATCCTTCACTATCCCACTTTATAAAATACACCAAGTGAATAAATAAAGTCTCCACAAATCAATAATAATCTCACCATAAGATAAAAATGATCATTCAACAAATGTGGGGTGGGGGGGGGGGGGGGGGAGACGGGCGGCCAAGCATGAGAAAAAAAATAGTTGGTTTGTTTCGGTCCGTGAAATGAACCCTCGTGTATGTAGTCCGATAGATAAACCTTGGTATGTTTCAATATTAATACAATTAATAAATATAATTAATATAATTATATTAAATTTAAATTCTCTAAGAAATTATATGAATAAAATTAAATACCCAGTAATTTATTTAATTCACGAGACCAATTTAATTTACCTATTAAATTAAATTATACATCTAACGCCCAATATTAACCAAGAGATAATAAGCTAAATATCATCCATCGTCTATCCTGTGCCACGACTCTATAGGTTCATCTCAATTAGCATTGAGAGGATCCAAAGAGTGTTAGCCCCACCTAGCCAGTCCCATGGCCTACACTATAATCAAACTGAGAACGCATGATGGCGATCATTCCAAAACCTTTACGTTATGAATGTTGTATACGTATAACCCTTCAATCATATGTCCAGATCAAGTATTAGGGTCACGGTAATGTCAAATACTATTATAACTTGACTCTCTGCATTTGTTAGTGCAAACCAAGATCACCGAGCTCTCGTGTATCAAATACAATTAGCTCTTAATACTTTGGCCAAAGACTTATGATCCCATTTGCCATTAACTGCATGAGACATTTACTTGTTCACTTATAGGAGAAAGAATCTTATCTTGGTATTCAATAGAGATTGCTACTTTCCCACCAAGTTGCACTTCGAGGTTGACTCCACCAGCCAATGATTGGATCGAACGACTCGAGTGACTAACTTAATCTCACAAGCACATCTCCTACTGAATCCTCAAGTTAAAGGTTCACGTATCCCTATCACAACCTTTCGATTCAGCCATTGACTATCCCAGTATGAAATCTATGTGACTGAATCGAGGTGAGTCGAGTCCGAGTATACTAATCCCATTAGCATACCTATAATATATGCTCCCACTAACCCTTAGTGAAGACATACACTCTCCATGTCAAAGTACACATTATACATGTCTCATCTAAACTTAATGCCAGATAAGTTTTTTGTTGGGATTCCGGATACAAAATCGAGTACGCAGCGGGTCAGTATAAAGAATCCCAAACAGGATCGATCAAGTAACGTATATATAAAAAATAAAACAAACAAAGACAAAGGATCAAAGTCCCATACCTTTGAAGCCTTTGATAATATCTTCGTAAGTTGATGATGATCACGAACCCGGGCACGAGCACGAAATCCCTTCATCCCAAACACTGAAGGTACGAGGTCTCTACTTCACACGCATCGGATATTGCCCGGAAAAATTCAAAGAAACTCCGTTCTTCAAGAACACGGCTAGGAAGTTATCGTAGGAATTTTCTCTCTAGTTATTCTTGCTTATTTCTTATCTCAAAGATGAAGAACAAGATTAAAAAGTTTTTCTCTCCCTCTCACTAATAGCTCTCAGCCGAACCAAGGTGTGTATATGTGGTGTTGTTTTGTCTTCATATATAAGACTAGCATGATGAAAGTAAAGATATGAGAATGATATGATAAGAACATATCACCTAATATTTTGGAATCTCGTGACATGGACATCTACATCATGACAAAACATCACACCAAGACAAAATGAGAGGGGGCGGCTTTTAAGGTGTCTTCCATGAAACGGGCCGAGTCACTCGGCTCGTGTACCGGACGTTCGTCAAACGACTTCATTTAATACCTCCGTTTTATCACCAATGTATTTATATCAATTAATTAATACAATTAATTAATTATATCAAATACAAGTATATTTTATTAAGAAATATTATTTATGTATTAAAATAATTACCTAGTAACTTAGTTTCAATTCATAAGACCGCCGTTTGATTTATTCAATAAATCATAATTAGATATCCAATATCCAATATTAATAGAGAGATAACAAATTCATATTTATCCGTCAACGATCCTGATGTGCGACTCTGTAGGTCCGTCTCAACCGGTATTGGGAGGAACCAATGAGTGCGGGCAACACTTAGCCAGTCTAGCGGGCCGCATTGGAAACCCCGACTGAGAACGACTGAATGGATCATTCCAGAACCATTATGTCGTGAATACCATATACATATAGACCCTTCATCGGATGTCCCGATCAAGTCTTCGGGGCACGGTAAAGTCAAACGCTACTGTTGACTAGACACTATACATGTGTTAATACAAAATCAAGACCGACTGATTACTAGTGTATCCAATACGAATAGATCATAATGCTTTGGCCAAAGACTTATGATCTTATTTGCCACTAACTATATAAGACATTCGCTTGGTCACTAACAGGAGATAGAATCCTTTCTTGGCGCACAGTATAGACTCCTACCTCCCCGTATAGTTAGCACTTCGAGGTTGACCCAGTGATTAAGCAAATGAGTCTAACTACTATAATGACAAACTAAGCGTTACAGGCACATCTCTTACTGAATCCTCAAGTCAAAGGTCCACGTATACTTTCACAACCTTTCAATTCGTCATCGACTCTCCAATAGTGAATATCGTGTGATGAATCAAGTATGAGTCGTGTTCGAGTACACTGGTCACACCAATATACTTATAACTATGCTATCAAGACATGCACATGTCCTAGCATCAGTTATACAAGTCTTACTCAAAACTTAATGCCAAATTAAGTTTATCAACTTGCGAACGGTTTACGTAAATAAGCTTTAAACACTTCTAGTGAATTTTCTCTTATCCAATAACGAGAGTGGAATGTTTGCTCTTATTTACATGGACTTCACTTTAATGTTTACCAAATCAAGAATGTATTTGAAATGCAATAAACAATGAATGAATCATATTGACTTTTATTAATTATTCCATAAGTACAAGTACAATGCCCCTTCTCTCTCATCCACTGAGTGGCATTCGAGGGCATATTCCTGACAATCTCCCACTTGCACTCAATGCCACACATCATGGTATCCAATACCCATGTTCTTCATATGTCTTCCCAAGACAGCCTGAGATAACGGCTTAGTCAGTGGATCAGAGACATTGTTTTCTGAGTCTACTCTTTGGAACGAAACATATCCTTTTTCAACCATCTCTCGAACGATGTGATACTTTATCTCTATATGCTTGGTGTTGTGGTGAGCCCTTGGCTCCTTGGCTTAGGCGACAGTTCCATCTTTATCATACAATAGTGATATATGCAGCTCCGCATTAGGCACCACTTGAAGTTCTTGCACAAACTTCTGCATCCAAAATGCTTCCTTGCTAGCCTCTAAGGCAGCTTGGTACTCTGCTTGGCAGGTGGAATATGCAGTAGCGCTTTGTTTGGAGCTTCTCCAAGATACTGCTCCTCCATTGAGAGTAAACAAATACCCAGATGTCAACTTAGAGTCGTCCTTGTCTCCCTGAAAATCAGAATCGGTGAATCCAACCACCTTCTGTTCTCCACCACCGTAAGTAAGAACCATATCTCTAGTCCTTATTAAGTATTTAAGAATGTTCTTAATGGCAGTCCAGTGTTCCCTTCTCGAGTTTTCTTGAAATCGAATTACCACACTTGCAGCATAGGCTAAGTCCGGTCTCATGCATAACATAGCGTACATAAGGCTACCCACTGCCGAGGCACAGGGTACCTTAGTCATCTCTCATTTGTCTTTCTCACTTTGAGGAAACATTTTCTTGGTGAGATGAATTCCATGTCGCATGGGAAGGAATCCTCTTTTAGAATTATCCATCTTGAATCTTCTCAGGATCTTATCTATATAGAGGGCTTAGGAAAGTCCTATCATTCTTCGCGGTCTATCTCTGTAAAGACGGATCCCTAGAATATAGGAAGGTTCTCCCAAGTCTTTGATAGAGAACATTTTAGAAAGCCAAGCTTTCACAGTGCTAAGCATTGCTACGTTATTTCCCATCAGTAGAATATCATCTACATATAGTACTAAGAATGCAATGTTGCTCCCACTGACCTTTTTGTAAACATATGGGTCCTCCACGTTTTGCACAAAGTCAAAGTCCTTGACTGCTTTGTCAAATCGAAGGTTCCAACTACGAGAAGCTAGCTTCAGCCCATAAATGGCTCATTGCAGCTCACTGTAACACCCCCAAGTTATTCATGGTATATTACAACGTCGTAAGCCCCGCTGTGGGACCCACAAGGCTATTTATACGCGGTACTATGAACTTTGATCGATAAGGTCCAAGTACAATCAAATGAAAGACCATAAAAATGGTATTCAAAACAATATCCAATAAATCCGAATACAACACATCACGAATCAATACCATGGAAACGCAGGCCGAAATATCAAGGAAACCAAAACAATACTCGAGTACTCAAAAACCGTTCAAGTACAACAACACTGAAAGGAGGAAATACGAAACATAATTAGTGACAAGACACAGCATCACACTTGCCCATCATCTTCATGCCGACTCGGTACATGCCTATCCCCTCTCCTGGATCCTGAAATACATAAAAGGTATTTCCCCCATAAAGGGGTTAGCCGTCGAATAGCTAGTACAAGTATATCGAATATGAAATACAATACTTCTCAACAATAAAGTAAATGTAATCATCATCTCATCAACGCAAGACTAGTATTCTGGAATAACTAAATCTCATAGCATCACATTCAATACATACATGATTAACCGCGAAACCACACTAGAGGCTACAAAACCCTCAGAGGACCCGTTGGCCCGTCCCAGAGTGGATATATACGATCATACAATTCATATATCTTACTTTCAAAGTCGAGAACGTACAATCATAAACATATACTTGCCTTTGAGACATCGAGAATTGGAAGGAAAAGAGTATAAGTTCGATAGGTCCAATAACGCACTTCCAGCACCTAAATGATTCGTAAGGAATACGATAATCAATAATCCATACTCAAATCACACGAAGAAACTCCCGAAACCCACCTACGATTCACGAAACTACAAGGATAATCACCTAGAGGTTTGAAAATCACCCAAACCCTCTGAAGTCCGAACAATACAAAACCAACCATATAATCGTAGGGGAAACATAGGTACGGGATAGATATATCATAATCTCAAAGATCTCAAGCTCCAAAACGGACAAATCGGACGAATCTAAGAAAATCCCCAAAAATTGCCAAAACTAGGGTTCTATGGAATTTACCTTGATTTGGAAGATAGAAATGGATTAGATGTTGTGTAATCTTTGTTATTCAACCAAAAACAACTGTCGCTAACTCCAAATTGTGAGTAGGGTAGTTAAGCCCATACGGACTCAACTGTCTCGACGCAAACGCAATAGTCTTGCCATGCTGCATCAAGACGCACCCAAGGCCCTGACCTGAAGCATCGCTATAAACGGCAAAACCCTCGTTGCCACATGGCAACGCCAAAATTGGGGCTGAAGTCAAGCGTCTCTTCAGCTCCTCGAAACTCGACTGTCTCTCATCATTCCAGATGAACTTCTCGGTCTTCTGGAGCAACTGTGTAAGTGGCCGAGCTAGTTTCGAGAACCCCTCGACGAACCTACGGTAGTAGACAGCCAGACCCAAGAACTACGGACCTCCTTCACATTCTTGGGCGGTGCCCAATCCAAGACTGCCTCAACCTTTTGCGGATCTACACGGACTCCCTCGGCTGAAATCATGTTACCCAGAAACATCACTTCCTCCAGCTAGAACTCATATTTCGAGAACTTCGCATAGAGTCGCTCGGTCCTCAAAATATCTAACACCATACGTAGATGATGGGCATGCTCTTTCTCGTTCCTCGAATAAATAAGAATATCGTCAATGAAGACGATGACACACTTATCCAAATACTCGATAAAGACCTTGTTCATCAACTGCATGAACACGGCCGGTGCGTTAGTTAACCCGAAAGGCATAACTACAAACTCATTGTGTCCGTATCTCGTTCGAAAAGCTATTCTCGGAACGTCGGACTCCATCACCCGAAGCTGATAGTACCCCGATCTCAAGTCAATCTTCGAGAATACCGAAGCTCCCTGCAACTGATCGAACAAGTCATCAATCCTCGGCAAGGGATACTTGTTCTTGATGGTCACCTTGTTTAGGTCGCGATAGTCGATACACAAACGCAGCGAACCATCTTTCTTCCGAACAAACATAACCGGTGCGCCCCAAAGCGAAGCATTCAGTCGAATATATCCCAACTCAAGAAGCTCACTCAACTGCTTCTTCAACTCGGCCATCTCTGAAGGTGCCATGCGATACGGCGCCTTCAAAATCGGAGCCGCACCTGGCTCTAACTCTATAGCGAACTCGACCTCACGGTCTGGAGGCAACCCCGGTAACTTATCAAGAAAAACATCAGGAAACTCACTAACGACTGGAATCGATGAAAGCTCGACTCCACCATCCTCCGCCTTCAAGTCATAGCACCAATAACCAGTACACCCCTTTCACAGGAGTCTCATCGCCTTCAAGGCATTAATTACGAACTTCTGGTTTCTCTTTCGCCCCGCGAAAGAGTGCTCGGTGCCATCCTCGGCTAGCATGGTGATGATCCTCGTGCGGTAGTTCATGATTTCACCATGTCGCTCGATCCAATCATCCCCGAGAATCAAATCCTCACCCTCAATACCCACAACAATAAGATTAGAGAGCCAAGCCCTCTCACAAATAAACACAGAACAATCTCGTACCTCTCGATCGCCGACGATTCTATCACTGCTAGGAAGTTTAACGATGAAAGGCTCGCAAGGCGACAAACAGTCAATACTCAAACGGCGCACACACTCCAGAGAGATGAATGAATGCGTAGCACCCGAATCAAAAAGCACATTGACATGATGGGAATGAATGTGAACGGTACCTGTCGCCACGGTGGCTGCTGGATCATCGGCCCTCCTCACTCATAGATATGCAGATGGACAGAGCCGACACTGGAAGCTCCCCCTCTAGCGGGCTGACCCCGACCTCTCCCGCAACTAACACTCGGTGGGGACTGTGGAGCAAACGAGCCCTAATTCACACTCGGTTCCCTAGGTGCTGGAAAAGAAGCATGAGCACCAAGAATCTGTCCTACCCGCTCACAAAATAAAGCCTTATGGCCCGAATGAACACAAGTATGACAAGTCAAGGGCGGACGAGGACACTTCCGGTTCTGATGGCCCGACTTGCCACAGTTAAAGCATTTGACATCCCGAACAGAGGCACTGGCAGTACCTCGATAGCCCCCAGAGAAACGAGCCCAACCACCCCCAGGAATATTTGCAGATTGAGATTTCTGCTAACCTCCACCCTTGTGACCCGAGAAATTTCCAGCGGATTTCTGTTTCTTACTCTCCCAAACCGCCTCACTAGCCGTCACAGACATATCATAGGCAAGAGCTCGACTCTGATAATCCTTCAAGGTAGTACAGACGAGCCCAGACATGTAGTCCCGAATCGACAGCTTCATCTGCCTAGAAAAGTGGAAGATTTTGTCGCTCTCCTCGATAACTTGGGCCTTCACGTATCCCAACTCCCGGTTGAAATCGGCAATAGCTTGAGAGATAGGAATATCCCGCGGCTGAGCATCATAGAAGGCATGGACTCGAGCCTGTCCAACCGGCCACGGGCAATACTCTGTCTCCATCAGATCCTTGAATTCCGCCCATGAAGCAACATGATCCTTAGGCCCCACAGCCTCCCACCAATCAGTAATGTCCCCAGTGAGAAAATATTGGGCAATAGGGACCTTACGGTCCTCGGGACAGTTGGTGGCAATAAAAACCATGGATATCTCCTTGATCCACCCCTCCCACCCAATCGGGTCTGAGGCTCCCGTAAACTGAGGAGGATGCATCTTGATGACATCCTAAAGCCAACGGTCAGCTCCGTCCCGAGAAGCATGGGCCGGATTCGGGTTCTGAACCGCCTGAGCTATCGCTGCCATTTGGTTCACCATTTGTTGCATAACAGCCGCAACACCAAGGTCGGCGCCATTTTGAGAAGTAGCATGGCTATGACGGTCACCGGTGCTGCCGGATCCCAAAGAATACGATGTGGCCGCCCCACCGGCTGCCCCACATCCCCGGCCGCGTCCACGACCACGACCACGGCCTCTTCCAGCATCCATACTGATGTTAAAAGGTAGCAAAAACAACTCGATGATAAGTAAGAGAGGAAAAACATCCACAATTCAAGAAACAGAAATACGGTACGAGAAAAGATGGAATCGAGCAAGGGAAACTTACGAACACTGGAAGTACCGAGATGCTGGCAGCGGTGTGACAATGTGCAAGACAAAACACAACTAGACCCAAATAACCGACAAGCCTAGGTATCCATAAACCTAGTACTCTGATATCATTTTCGATAACACCCCCGAGATATTCAAGGTATATTACAGTGTCGTGGACCCCTATATGGGACCCACCAGGCTAGACAGGAATTACCACAGTAAAAACACACATCACCAAGATGAAAATCAAATAATACACCCGGTACAACTGGCGGAATAATCAACACCCACAAACATAAATAACTTCAACGAATACAAATCACAATCCGAAGAGAAAAGCCTAAGTACTCGCGAGTACAATCTATAAGTTTATGAAGTAGACAACAACCATATCGAAGGGAACGATGAAAATAAAAGGACTCAAATGCACATGTTAGATGATGATAGTTGAAGAAGGACCACCTCAAATCGCCCCAAATCGCCCTCTCCCATGCTCTCCCGTCGGAATGAGTGAAAAGGTTGCAAAATGACGAGAGCAGGGGTTGACTGCCCCTTATATATAGTGCCAGGTTAGCGCGCGCTAAAACTAAGGGTTAGCGTGCACTAACAGGGTCACCAGGTAGTCCAGTGGCTTTTGTCCTGGGACATTAGCGCGTGCTACCACACCTTAGCATGTGCTAACTAGTATCCTTTAGAAATTCCAGTTCATTGCCCAACTCCGATAGCGTGCGCTACGACTGGGCACTAGCGCGCGCTACGTAACACCTATAGCGTGTGCTGGCTAAGGCCTAGTGTGAGCTACCTGTTAGTCCAGAAAGTAGAAATACCTCACTGCCTCTGCCGACTCAGCTCATTAGCGTGTTCTACGGTCGATGTTAGCACGCGCTACTGAACACGAATAGCGTGCGCTAGCTACTGCCTAGCGTGCGCTAACTGCTAGTCTAGAGGGCAAAATTAGCTACTGCCTCTGCCAAGCCCGGACCGTTAGCATGCGCTAATACCCAACGCTAGCGTGCGCTACTCAACAGGAATAGCGTGCGTTAGCTTAGGTCTAGCGTACCCTATCTGCCTGTCTCAAAACACCACCGTAAGATCCAAACAATACGAACATGATCCGAAAGGCACGAAACTCTAGAATTAACATCGACAACATCTCAATAAGTGTTTACAGAGCAACAAAAGTTAAAGAACAGCAATGTCAATAATTCAATAAAAGTACAGGTATTACATTCTCCCCCTCTAAAAAGAAGTTTCGTCCCGAAACTTAAGGAATAAAGAGTTCGGGGTATCCCGATCGCATCTTCTCTTCCGTCTCCCAAGTCGCCTGTAACACCCCAAACTAGGCGGATATTACAGTGCCGTAGATCCCCAACTGGGATCCACCAGGCAAATGAAAATGAATGAATTACACAAGATAAATGTAGTACCGAACTACATTACAACAATAATTACTCCGATGAGGAGTTTAGTTACAACACACCAGGACAATACCGAATACTAGTGTATTTTATATGAAGATAAAATACACAACACTGAATGAAACGGAGTATTCAAATGAAAGTCTGCAGCGGAAAATAAAGGACAATAACATGAATAACTGAAAGATCGGGGCCCCCTACTAGTATCACTGGGACTCCTCGACGTCAGCGTGTTCTCCCCGTACTTTTGCCTTGCCAAGACCTGAAAAACAAAATCCCCAAACGGGGTCAGTTACAAAGAACAACAATCCTCAAGGGTTGAAAATACACAATCATGATTATATCTGAAGTTATGAAATATCTTGTCGAAACATACGCAATCAAACATGCTATATGAATCAACTAACTGTACGGCTCAAAGGGTGGTACCACACTACGCCCGGGATGGAAATGTGTCCGTGCACAAGCCACCAACGATTGAATACACGTGTGGTCTTGTACCTAATCAGTCTCACGAGATAATATGACTCGTGTGCACAGTCCAATGTGAGGCCAACAACCAACACACGACGTAAACGTGCCCGACATGAAAATCCAACACATACCAACCGGCATGCCAGTATGACCCGGAATGCCACGATATAACAAAAGTGACATCGGAAATGAATAATGACTCACCGAGGTGGAATGGTGATGAAATAAATGACAGCTCAATGAAAAGATTGGAACCGTCGTTCCTTATGACTGAAGTGATTAATTGACAATAACAAGTTTGATACGGTTAATACACTTATGAATGAGTTATGATTATGAATGAACAACAACAAAAGGGATGAATATCCTTTTAACTGAGTAAGAATCAACTTACATAACACCGGCGACAATTATCCTCCCACAAACAACGTCCTAATAGAGATATCGGTCGCTCGAACAACCTTGAATAACACAATAACCAACAATCCGTTCAACATACGTAACAAACATGAATATAACGAACTCAACACGTCGATACGACTAAACCAAGTCCATTGAGGCATTAAATCAAACACGTTGCGTCCAAACTTCGATTGTTTACAATCAAACCTCAATATACCAATATCAAATCCCCCAAGAAGTGTTTCAAACCAACAAAACATCTTCAATACGATTAATAATCCAAAGTGAATATCCAAAAACGTGATTATAACGACAATTAATCAAAAACCCCCAATCTCAACTCGATATTCAAAGTGTTCTTGAATAATCCCTCAATAATCCAATGAATCCTTATACAAACTCATAATCATATACATATCCCTTCATATAACATGATTATAACGTCCAAAACATCAAATCTCAACACAAAATCGAAATCCAAGGTGTTGAAGAAATTACCTCTTGAAGATCCAACCACTTCGATCCGAAGAACACGAGTAAAAACGAGTATCCGAGCTATATGATCGAATGGAAATGAAGAAACTCAAGTACTCAAGTGTTTGATGAAGGAAAAATCCCTTTCCCCAAGCTCTCTCTCGGACAAAATGGAAGAAGAAAGTGAAAATGAAGAAAAATGAGGAAGAAGTGTCCCGACCAAACCATATATACTGCCGGAAGTTACGGCCGTAACTCGGCCCTCTTACGGCCATAACATTCCAGGTCAACGGCCTTATGGCCGTAACCGGCCAACTCGTACGGTCGTAACTCGGCTTCGTCCGAAATCCTGCCGACAGACTTACGGCCGTAACCGCTCCTGAGTTACGGGTGTAACCCGCCTTCGTCAAAAACATCCGCCGACATCCTTACGGCCGTACCCGCACACCTTACGGCCGTAACTCGGATGATACGGCCGTATCCGGCCAACCTTACGGGCGTAAGCCCTCTTCGTCGAAATGACCAGGCACCTTGCACTGCGGCGTCAGACGGCCCAGGCCAAGCCTTACGGCCGTACCTTCCTCGACTTACGGCCGTATGCCGCAACCCTTACAGCCGTAAGTCACCCTTGGTCGACAACACTAGAAATTAACGAACACCACTTACGGCCGTAACTAACCCTCCTTACGGCCGTAACTCGCCTTCGGCCAAAATGCCCAGGCGACTCTTTGGACCACGTGCGTAATCGCCCGACCTTACGGCCGTACCCGCTGAACTTACGGCCGTATCCCAGAACCTTACGGCCGTAACTCAATGCTGGCCAAGGTGAATAAATCCGATGATTCCGATTCCTCGCTACGACTGATGAATGATCCGACATAACAAACGAATGCGAAAATGAACAAGTCTAACACATGCCAAAAATGATACTTCCAGCACAAGACTACCAATCACGATGATAATGATAATACTCCCGTTCCGACACTCGAACGGAGATGAAAAGACGATCGGTAACTGATACACGGTTACAACATGCCAAATGAACGCAAATGAATGAATCATGACTGATGAATGATTATTAATGAGTGAGAATTACTGAGTGACAATTACAGACTGATAAATACTGAATGAAAATGAATGAATCACAACCGGGCATTACATCGCCTCCTCGACTCCATGTCTCGACCATTGCACTTTAACCAACAGGATGGTTTTGTGCCGAAGCTGCTTCTCACGACGTTCAAGGATCTTCACCGGTCTCTCCGGAAAGGTAACATCCTCGGCTACATCGATCTCACCATAGTCGATAATATGACTCGGATCCAGCATGTACTTCCTCAACTGAGAAACATGAAAAATGCTATGGACATGACTCAAAGCTAAAGGCAACGCCAAGCGATAAGCTAAATCTCCAACCCAGTCCAAAATTTCAAACGGTCCGATATACCGCGGACTAAGTTTCCCCTTTTTCCCGAAGCGGAAAACTCCTCTAGTCGGCGACACCTTGAGTAAAACATGGTCTCCTACTTCGAATTCCAAAGGTCGATGATGAGTATCAGCATAAGATTTTTGACGGCTCTGGGCAGTCAACAACCGGTCCCTGATAATGGAAATCTTCTCCTTAGTCTCCATCAACATATCTGGTTCCGTTCTGACTAGCTCCGAGCCTCGTCCCAACATAATGGCGATCTACACAGACCATAAAGTGCCTCGAAAGGTGCCATCTTGATCGACGCATGCCAACTATTATTGTAGGCAAACTTGATCAACGACAAATGAAGTTCCCAATCCTTACTCCAGTCTAGGGCACAGGCCCACAACATATCTTCCAACGTCTGAATCGTTCGCTCTGTCAGACCATCTGACTGGGGATGAAAAGACGTGCTCAATCTCAACTTGGTGCCCAAAGCCTGATGAACGGCCTGCCAAAAAATGCGATACGAAGCGACCATCTCGATCGGAAACAATGGTCTTAGGGGCACCATGCAGTCTCACGATCTCAGCTATAAAAGTTCGATCCAATCTCTCCGGTCCCCAAGTATCCTTAATACCCAGGAAGTGTGCAGACTTGGTCAACCAATCGACGATTACCCAAATCATATTCATTCCGGATCTAGTTCTCGGCATCCCAGTGATAAAATCCATAGAGATATCTTCCCACTTCCACTCGGTAATGGGAAGCAGCTTCAACAACCCCGCCGGTCATTGATGTTCAATCTTGACTTGTTGACACGTCAAGCATCGTAGTACAAACTATGTGACATCATTCTTCATATTATTCCACCAAAAATTTCGCTTCAAGTCCTTGTACATCTTACTCGTTCCGGGGTGGATAGAGTAAGGCATAACATGGGCTTCTCAGAGGATTCTCTGCCTCAACTCTAGATCATTCGGAACACAAATCCTGCCCTAAAATCTCAGAATACTATCCTCATGGACCATAAAACCAGGGGATTTTCCTTTAATTACATCTTCCTTTAGTTGAGAGATCATCGGGTCACTACACTGTTTCCCTTTGATGTCATCAACCAAGGACGAAGTAATTTCGAGAGTTCACAGCTGTCCTTGCACTCTTTGAAGCCAAACTTCTACTCCTTGCTCGATTAAATCCTGACGAATCTTCGTATAAGATGTAAGAACAGCAAGCATCTGAAGCGATGCCGATTTTCAGCACAAAACGACCATGACGACATTGTCCTTTCCCAGATGGTAAAGAATTTCCAAATCGTAATCCTTGATCAATTCCAACCAACGTCTCTGCCTCATATTCAGCTCTTTCTGACTGAAAATATACTTCAAACTTTTGTTATCGGTATAAATCCGACACGGAGAGCCATACAAATAATGCCGCCAAATCTTAAGTGTGAAGACAATTACAGCCAACTCCAAATCATGAGTAGGATAGTTCATCTCATACAGCTTCAATTGTCGTGATGCAAAAGCTATCATCTTATCATGCTGCATAAGCACACATCCAAGCCCTTGTCCCGAAGCGTCGCTATAAACTGCAAATCCTTCACTACCCTGTGGTAAAGCTAGAATCGGCGCTGAGGTCAAACGTCTCTTCAGCTCGTCGAAGCTCTGCTGTCTCTCAGTCGTCCAAACAAACTTTTCTGTCTTACAGAGTAACTGCGTAAGCGGCCGAGCGAGTTTCGAGAACCCCTCAACAAACCGATGGTAATACCCAGCAAGACCCAAAAGGCTGCAAACTTCTTTAACATTTTTAGGTGGTACCCAATCTAGCACTGCCTCAATCTTCTACGGGTCTACACGAACCCCTTCGGCCAAAATCACATGGCCGAGAAACATAACTTCTTCCAACCAGAACTCACATTTCGAGAATTTTGCATAGAGGTGCTCGGCTCTCAAAACATCTAGTATCAAACGCAAGTGCCGGGCATGTTCCTCCTTATCCCGAGAATAAATCAAGATGTCGTCAATTAAGACGACCACACATTTGTCCAGGTATTCGATGAATATCTTGTTCATTAGTTGCATGAATACTGCCGGTGCGTTAGTTAATCCAAAAGGCATGACCACAAATTCATAATGTTCGTACCTCGTCCGAAACGCAGTCTTCGGAACGTCGGACTCTTTCATCCGGAGCTGATAGTATCCTGATCTCAAATCAATTTTTGAGAATACTGCGGCTCCCTGCAACTGATTAAATAAATCATCTATACGAGACAAAGGATACTTGTTCTTGATGGTAACTTTGTTTAGCTCATGGTAATCAATGCATAAACGTAGTGAACCATCCTTCTTCCTCACAAAAAGAACAGGCGCGCCCTAAGGCAAAGCGCTCGGTCTGATGTTGTAACACCCCCAGAGACATCCAGGAATATTACAGCGCCGTGGGCCCCGAGACGGAACCCACAAGGCTAAAAGACATTTTCGAAAATATTCACAAACACCCAAGAGGCTAACGACAGTACTATCTTTTAAAAACATTCGAAGAGTTGTAAAATCCATTTATCAAAACCGTCGTAAAATCTCATTTCAAACTACAAGGCCCGAAATGCCAAAACTCAATAGTTTAAAAATATACGTTAAGTTATCGCTTACACATACCAACAAAATAGTTTTAAAACCATTTCCAAAGTAACTTAAGTTACTAGATACCAAAAGGCCATTTAAAAATACTCACGCAGCGGAAAAGACAAACAATTAAAAATACTCTAGCAGCGGAATACAACAACTGATCAGGAAACTCAAAACACAAATACATGCCCTAGCAGTATCCTCCGGGAAGCTCATCTCTTCACGACCGCTACGGGTTCGATACTCCAAATACCTAAAAAGAAAGCCCACGACTGGGTCAGCCATAATACTCAACAATGATAACGGTCACATCACATCAATAATTACATACCAATGAGATACTAGGTAAGAATACTACCAGTGTGATCTTACCACCATAACTTTACCAAAATTCACATCTCGTATCCTCAACAACAACACGATAAGCTCATACCTAAACATATGTACTGTATCTCACACAATACCCAATATTCTCAAACCATCATCATAACTGACTGTTACGAAATCTACTAACTCTGACCAATTCGATCCATCGGATATCATCATCAAATCCCAGCACGATAATCGATTATCCATCAAAGACAAATACCAAGGGAAATACGGAACGTACCTCAAGATACAAAATACCACGACAATCACGTCAGTCTAATCCGAGATCAGATCAATACAACATACGGACATGGTCCTAACACAAGATCTACAAATGCATTGTAAAACCCGAAATATTTGAACCATAATTTTGCACCATTTTGAAGTACGAACATTAGTAAATGACATTGTAAAACTTTACCTTATAACTAATATACACATTTTGTAAAATAAATCCTAAACTAATTTATATTATAACCTAAGGTTCCCTAAAACTAACCTAAGATACACTAATATAAGCATGTTACAATATCAAAAACTTTCCTATCCCTACAAGGCATCACACGTTTTCTTGGCCATCTACCATACGACTTTCACACATTACAAAGATAAGGATTCCCACAATTTCAGCCATATATCACGTAACACATCAATCACAATTATATTGCAATTATAACCTTTCCAAAATTCTATACATGCTCCCCCCTTATCCCTTTTGATATTATACGCTTCCCTCTCACCCCCTCTTTACCATTCGATGACCAGAAACACACGTTTTCACCAGTAAGCTATCAAACAAAACCCTAATCTACTTCATGTCGGATGATAAAACTTGGCATGAGATTGCATGAGTTCTCGGTTGCTACGTCTATCATTAAAGGCTGCATATATAAAGTTTAATCTTAACTATGGCGCTTGGTTCGACCTATGCGAAGATTTCTGTTTCGGTCTTGATTCATGGGTTTGGGTGTTCGTGATTCGTGGGGGTCATATTCTTTTCCTTGTTCACTTTTCTGTGTCTCGTACATCAACAAGGTATCACCCACACACTCTTGTTTTTCTTATTCTATTCGACACATACATATAAGTTAATCTGAATGTAACACATCTTAAACCCTAAACGTTTACATGCTATCTGATTTAATTATTTTGTTGCTGATCGTAATATATATATATATATATATATATATCATGGAAAGAGCCACATGAAATCACAAACATATACGCCTATATAATCTGTTTTGTGTCGAGTTTTTGTGGACTGTTTTGTGCCTCTTTTCCAGCCATTTGATGACCTAATTATACCACTAAACGAGTCCTAAGAATCTGATATAAATGGTTATTAATGATGAACACAATATTGGGAACCATAAGCGTATTATGTGGTTAGCAAGGGACTTGTTTTGGCTATGATTTTATGTAAGTGTTTCGTGATGTTTTGGTTCGTTTAAACTAGGGTTGTGGTGGGTATTGTGGAAATAAATGTGTGTATATGTTAACATGTTGTTTAAATCAGATCTTGTAAAATATAAAGGTATCGTGTGCGTTGGTACATTTAAACATGTTGAATAATGGCTTTAAACGGAGTTTTGAACGAGACAGTTTTGAAGGTTGAATATGTGTGCATTATAGCTTGGGTTTCATAAGGGATTCTGTCATTGTGCATGAAAACTTAGTTTAATGTCTTATTTAAGTTTTCCAATTGGTTTGAAGAGAACTATAGTTGTATTGTTCCTATTTTTGAATTTTATATGATCATATGTCAAAACAGAATTTTCAGAAAATTTCTTCAGTCGACTTGTGTGATTTTTCATGTCAAATATATAAAGAGTTAAGATCTTTTCTTTTACATAGGTAATATATAAGTTATAAGGGACTTCTTGGAATTTTTGTAGATTTTTCTAAACTATATAAATGGGGTAAACAAATGCAAACTTTCTGCATGTATGTGCAATTAATTTTCTGGGTAGGTCTGGGAATATGATTTTTGTAGGGTACTTATACTCGTTAATAAAATTTGGGAAAATTCATGTAGACTCTTAAGACAATATAACTTCTGTGAGAATTTTGGTGAATTTTTATTTTGATTTCTGCTATGGTATTAAAATTCGTTAAGTGGACCAAATTTTGTTATAAAACTAGTCATTTGAAGAACATGTATGTAATATATCATTTAAGTTTCATTAATAAGTATAAACCCCTAAAATGCACTTAAACATTTATTATGATATAATTGGTCATATGTTAACATAATTCCAATAATAAGACCCTAATCACATTAATGAATGGTGTAAAGTAATTAAGAATCCGTTATGACATTAAATGAGCTAACAAGTATGAAATGAACCTAATTCGTGTAGATTCGCTGAAGAAGGAGTGACTTCCTATTCTCATGTTATGACATGGTTTCGTTAGCGGTTTAAGGTACGGATATTCTGACCTTTCTCTTAAGGTTTCTCATGACTCTTACACACTTTTGATCTTTAGCTATTTTGATTATGAACCTTTGCTGTGATCGAGACTTCCTACTGTATAAGGCTTCATACGGCGCCATACCGATCGTCGACTGATAACTGTTATTGTAAGCAAATTCTACCAACGGCAACAGTCGTTCCCAATTATTGCCCATGTCTAACACACATGCTCGCAACATATCCTCAAGAATCTGAATGGTCCTCTCAGACTGACCATCTGAGGATGATAGGCCGTACTAAAATTCAACTGCGTTCCCAAAGCTTCTTGCAAACTTTCTTAATAACGCGATGTGAAACGAGTATCCCTGTTTGGTATATTTTGAGTAATATTTTTATTAGTATTTTTTATATATAATTGTGTGTTGTGTGATAATTTATTCGTTTTACCATATATTTATATTATTTCATTTTGTTATAATTTTCTATAATTTTTTGTCATTTTTGGATAATTAATTGGAATTAAATTATATCTGCAGGTTAACCAACCGGTACAAGACAGATCAATTGGTTCAAGGGCGATATTTTTACAAAATTCAAATATAGTCATGACTGGTCTCATTTTATTCGTCTCGTTGAGACGATCGTTTTAAAAAAAAATCATCCGAATCCGAGTTCGTATGAAGAAATTATGACCGTTCGAAGGACAATTAAATAGACGGACCATATTGTGCCACGTGTCAACACCCTATTGGCCCAGAAATTCAACTATGTGCTGATGTCATCCATGACATCAGCACCCCTAGCCGCCGTGAAATAATTGGGAGGTGAAAATTTTTAATTGTAAACATTATTATTTTATTGATTTTGAAGTAGTATAAATAGGGGATGAATGTGTAGTGTTTTGGGGAGGAGAAAAAAAAATTGAAAAAAATAGAGAGATATTGTTGTAAGACTGAGAAATAAAAATATTGTGTAATAAAATTATATTTAAGTAATAATATTATGAAATATTTATTTATTTGTGTTGTTATTATGAGTGAGTAATTTTCTTTTACTGGGTTATGATGAAACCATGTCTATATTATTATTAATATTTATATAATAATTTCAAATAAATATTTTTAACGATTATGATTTTCGCTTCAATAGGGGAATATTATTTCATCAATTATATCACGTATTTTTGATAGTTATAAATTCCCCCTCACTTTGTGATTATTGATATTAGTTAATTTCTTTGATTATTTGTTTTCCATTAAATTAGATACATATAATGCTTAGAAATTACATTTTTTTAAGCAAAGGAAAATCTATATTTGAATTATAATTTTGAACTTATTGTCAAATCTATAGGGAAATAGTGAAATTGATTTCAGAATCTATTCCCCGAATTTCTTGGAATTAAAATATAAAATAAATAATAAAGAGACATTTGTGGATTCTAAACCCTAGTAAATTATTTAAAATCAATTTACCTAAAATCTACTTAAAAATTACTGTTATTTATTGAAATTATTATAACCAGTAAAAAATCAAATTATTTGGGACTATGTTAGAATTTAATATAATTTCGTTCAAAACGATAGGACTATATTTACTTCACTATCATAGTCCTCCCTGTGGAATCGACCTTGCATCGCATATCTACATCGAACAAATCGTGCGCTTGCGAGTATTAGACTAAAGAATCAACCAACAACAAGTTTTTGGCGCCGTTGCCGGGGAGGCGCAAACGAAGTACAAGAAGACCGTCGTCACCAAGTTTGTTAAATTCTTCTACTAGTTATTTATTTTACGGCTTTTCTTTATTATTATCTGTCTTTTTAATATCCGTTTTAGATTGTGTTAGTTGTAGAATTTATTTTATTCATAAATAAAATCTGAAAAATAATAAAAACTTATAATAATAAATATAAAATATAATTAATAATAATAAAATCTACTGTTCTATTTCGTAAAAATAATAATAAAATAATAAAAAAATAAAAAAGTCCAAAAATATATAAAAATATAAAAAAAATCTGAAAAAGTTTAAAAAATTCAGAACTTATTTATTTTTATTTAAAAAAAAAAAGATCTGGAAAATACAAAAAAAGTTTCAGACTTTAAGGTAATATTTTTGTAATTTTGGTATATTAATATTATAAAAATCAAAAAATTTAATTTAAATTCGAAAAAAATAAAAAAATAATAAAAATAAATTAAAAAATAATCTGGAATATTATTTTCTGTAATAAATAAAAATCTGAATTATTTTATTTTATTTTTTAAAGTAAAACCTGCTAGTTTAATTAAAAAAAAATTACTATTCATAAAAAATCTAAAAAAATCAGATTAAGAATTAATAATTTAAATAATCTGGAATATATATAATAAAATAAACTTTCTGAACTTTAATTTTTTTTAATAAAAACATAATTTTTTAAAATAAATTACAATATTTTAATAAAAAAGGGAAAATACTAAAAAGAAATTAAAAACCTGAAAATTTAAAAAAAAAAAAGAAAACAGAAACGAAAATTTGTAAAAAAAAAACTATTTTTATTGTTTGCATAAATAAAATAATGTTTGTAATTTTTATTTTTTTTCCTAAAAAAAATCTGAATTTTTTTTGTGAAAAATAAATAAATAATATATCTGGATATGTATAGATATATATTAGCTCAATATTATTAGTCTTAAAATATAATAAAATTATTAATATAAAAATATAAAAAAAACTAAATATAAAATATAAAAAAAATCAGATTTTTTTTAATTTTTATATCTTGTCTTTAGTATTAATAGAATCTTGTAGTGGTAAATTTAGATTGTGTTTTTAGTTGTTATTTTCTATTTACAGTATTCTTAGACATTTAGTTTAGTTGCAATATTTCTCGTCGTACAATTTAGTTTATCAATAGATATTGCTTTCGTCGATCAATTAATAAATTTATTCCTTTGCAATCTATTACATCCTATAATTTTAGTAATAATTATAATAATTATCATTATTATTAATAATAATAAAAATATAAAAACTCAAAAAAATAATTAAAACAATAAAATCCTTTAAAAGATTCAACAAGGGATTGATATTTTTCACTCACTACTTTGTTCGATTTGAATAGAGAAAAGCTAAATATCAATCTTGTACAAACTGATTTTGAAAATCGATTGAATTTTGGCAAAAAGGCCTCTGTTGTACATGCCGAAGAAAGTTGGATTTTAAGTGCGACCGTTGTGACGCCTCCAACGATCTGGAAGTTCGATCGACTATCATAATTTGGTTTGTATGCAAAGTTAAAAAAATTGAAATATCGGTGAATGCAAGTTTGGCAACGAAATAATAAAGGTCGATTAACGAGAAGAAGATTGTCCTTAACTAAAATTGAAATTCAACAAACGAAACCGATACCAAAAATGGACGAAATCAAAAATCGGAATAATGAAGTTGCAAAGAGAAAACTTTAATAGAATATTTTTCTCCAGTGAGTGCTAATTCTCCTTCTTGCATAGTGTTGCCTACAACTAATGCAACTCATTTCGAACTTAAACCATCAATAATTCTGTAATATCCGCAATTTCGAATTTCGGTAATTTTCTTTTTTTGGTGTATTTCTCGATTGTAGTGACCCTCGTGTACTTTTCAGCGTGTCCTTCCTGTCAAACTGTTGAACTGTATTCTTGTTATTGTTGTGCGAAACCGCCGTTTCGGGGTTGCCGCGGATCCATTTCGTGTTATTAGTCCCCAAATATTGATTCCCTTCATTTTATTCTCTTTCCGGATCATTTTTAGCATTTTGGGACCCAAAAAGGGGTGTGGGCCGCGGCACAAGGTGCGTGCGCCGCGGCACACAAATTTCTCCAAATGTTGGTCGAGCGATCAGATTGTGCCGCCGCACCTATCCGGTGCCGCGGCACGGTGCCGAGCAGTGCGCGGCACACTGTCCGGTGCGCGGCACACTCGTATGCCTTCTCGCGACCAAAACCCAATCAGACTGTGCCGCGGCACACGCGGGCTGTGCCGCGGCACAATGCCAAAACCTGGGGGTAAATTTTCGGCCTGTGCCGCGGCACACTTTGGCTGTGCCGCGGCACACGAAGCGGTCAACTGTGCAGCTCGTCTTTATTAGACGAAATCAGCCATTTCCACCTCCATTTTCACCTGCGCGAGAGAAGGAGATCCAAGGGGGAGAGAACTTCTCAAGCAATCTTCATCCGGGGGTCGATTTTCATCATTTCCCTTCGGTCGTGAGGCTCGGGCAATCAATCTAACGCGTGTTCTACGGATCTTAGTTCTTGAATCTCCAAAGGTAACATCTCTAGAACCCTATTTTCGATTAAATTGGGGGTTTTGGGATTTTCTTTCGATTCGTTCCGTTTTGTTGGTGGATTCATGGTGTATGCGATTAATATTGTTAGTATCTTTAGTTTTCCTACGGATTCATGGATATTTTGTGGATTTTTAAGGAATCGAGAGGGTTTGGTTGTGGTCCGCCCTCGTTGTTATTTTTCGTACGAATATACATGAATCGTAGGCGGGTTTTCGGATGTATTCCATTTCCGTAATCGTTAGAAGTGGTTGTGATTGTGCTATTCGAATCGCTAGGTTCATTTCGTCGGTTCCTCGCGGTCGTGTTTGATTCTTCCGCTCCGCTCGTTGTCGTATTCCTTTTCGTTAGCATCGGGCGTTCCGTTGCTTCCCGGTTGAGCCGTATGCGTTGGTGGTTACGTGCTCGTGGTTTCGAGGCAAGTACCTTGCCCATACTTTTCTCGTTTTATGTATATGATGTTCGGTGGTCGTCTTGATGTGTTTGTTTGGTTATTTGAAATGAAGTTTCAAAGGATTTCGGTTGGCCTCGTTAAAGGCTTTCGTTCACCACGCGTGTGTTTTGTGAACGGTGGTTTGAGAATTGATTATGATTTGATTATTTTGAAAGTTGAAGGATTTTATGATGATACTCCTATTGTTTAAATTTATGGAATCGTGCATTCCGTATTTAATCTTGTTATTGTATTTTTGAAGAGTTTGGTAATGGTGTCGAGTTAATGGCCATCTCTAGTGAGTATTCTTAATGAACTTACATTCTTAGCATGTTAGTATTGCATGAGTAACGTGTGTGTGTGTATGCTCATGCGGGTTAGATCCGACGGGTCTCGGTAGGGCTCCACGAAGTGTGGAACCGCGAGCTTGCTTTTAACCATCGTGGGTTAGATCCGACGGTCTCGGCAGGATCCACGGCCGTGGTCCGCGGTTAATTGTGGTGCATTTTGCAAATGTGACTTATTTATGGCATTTCCGGAAATGAGCGCTTTTGAACGGTTTTCATTTGCATGCATTGACTAAGTGCGTAAGAGGTAAGTTGTTCGTTTGGCCTACTTGGCTTGGATGGCTCTACAGTATTTTGTTGTTGTGTTAAATCCTTTATTTGTGGATTTTGATGTTGGGAGACGAACCTTGTGGTTCTTGTGTCTTGTGAGTTGATGAGATTTGGGGCTAAAATCCCAATGGTTTTGTAAAAGTCATTTTATGGATTGGGGCTAAAATCCCAACATTTTTGTAAAAGTCATTTTACGGATTTGGGGCTAAAATCCCAACGGTTTGGTAAAGGTGATTTTACGGAAAGTAAACTTTTGGGGCGGTGACCCCTTTTGTCTTGTGGATTTTGAAAAGTAGGATTTGATAATCCTAAATAGTTTTCTATTAAAACCCTCGATGGCATTCTAAACCGTCTTATAAATTATTTCCATTGGTTTATGGTATTTCGATTTTGAAATATTTTCTCAAACCCTTGCCTCGAGAAGTACTTTTCGTTTTGTTTGGATCTTTGAGGATTCCTGGTTATTGTTATTCGTGGAATGTGAATTGTATGGCTCGTATTTGCACTTTGTATTTGCACTAGCAAAACAGTGGAGTTTTGCTAACCCCCGAGTATTCGGGGGGTGGATGTCTATTTTTGCATTCAGGTTTTGGAGCATAACACAGGGTCGGCACGAAGGATGATGAAAGATGAACGATACTAATCACACGAGGATCCGTTGATGTCGTATTGGTCTAGTTGTATTTTCTTTTCCGCTGCAGTATCTTTTTCCCGTTGTACGGGAGTTTATTGTACTTTGACCCCTGCGTGGGTATATGTTGTAATTGAGTTGTATATTTTATTGAAAGACCAAATCGGTCATCGAGTCATTTAGCCTTGAAGGCCTTGTCGAGATGTTAAATGTTGTAACCAGCCAGGTAGATCATCGAGGATAGGGTCTACGGACTGTAATATCCCTGAGCGGATTGGGGGTGTTACATAAATGGTATCAGAGCTTAGGTTGTGAAAACCTAGGCTGTCGGGTCAGTGGTGTCTATTGAGTTTTGTCTCGCCGGATTTAGTCTGACTGAGTCGTGTCGTGACGCGTCGTTTGAGTTTGTTGGTCGTGATTAGTATCGTGGGGCGATCATCATCTTCGTGCGACCTGTGGAAGTAAGTCTCCCTTCTTTGTGTTGTGCCTCGTGTGACACGAGCTATTTTTTTTATGATTATTTTTTAAGTGATGGAATCCTTATGTGGATTTTGATTTCACGATATGTATTTAATCGACTCTCGTATTTGATTTATACGAGGAGTGTCGTCGCTTGTGATGTCTTTTTATTGTTGTTTTTGTCATTCGATGATTTTCGAATCGATTTGCACGTTTTACAAGTTCTCTTGTGGAAGCCTTGTGCTTATACACGTTCGACTTGTTCACTAGCCAGTGCGGTAGGGTCTTTCGAGGCCTCGAATGGGGCCAGTGGTTTTGTTCTGAATATGGTTATTTGACTCTAATATTTTGTTCTTATGAGGAGTAGTGTTGCTGGATTGTGCATGTTGAACTGTATTTCTTTTATCCGCTGCGTGAGTTCTTTTGTAATGACTTTCGGTATTTTACCGACCGAGTTTTATTTCGAAAACCGATTCCCTTAACCGAGTTTTGGCATTATGGCCTTGATCATTTTGGCAAAATTCTTATGACGGTATTTAACATTTTGTAAATGGCTTCTGTGAGTTTTTGAAATATTACCGTCATCAGCCTTTTTGGCATTTTCGTAAATGGTTTTTAGCCTGGGGTTCCAACGCGGGACCCACAGCGCTATGATGTTCCGTGTGATTACCTGAAATTTTTGGGCATTCTAGCCTTTTTGGCATCGTCCTTTTTTTGGTATTGAATTATTTTCGAAAACTTGAGTATCTTAGAAATAAATTTCGAGACATATTTCTTTTTTTCAATGAGTTATTTTCTTGTGGTACATCCAGGTGCCACAATATATTCCAAAATTTTTCTGCCTCGAGGACCAAAATGTTTTGAGATATTTTCAATGTTTTAGAAACACTTTTATTTAGACCCAACGGTCGAATATTCTGAAAGTTTTCACTAAGAGAAAGTGTCCTCATTTTTTTTCAAATGCGAAACGGTTCTCCAAAGTCTCGATAACGATGTTCCACGTTTGTACTTTTTGAAAGGTGATACTCAAGATCAATCGGTGTTCTTCTAAATTATTTTCAAAATGAGGTTTTCGTTTTTAAAGCCTATCCAATCCCGTTTGAGGCTGGGTATATATGTATGATGTTCGCGTTGTCATTTTGATGTTTGCTCCAGTATGACCAAATTGGCGGTGTGAGCGTTGAGTCGCTTTCCACACACTTGTTGTGTTAGCCCTCTGTGAGAGGTGGAATGTTGGTGTTGAATGATTGTCGCCTCGTGGTGATTTCTGCGTTGTCGCGCATGTGCGAGCCGTTAGAGCTTGGTTTGGTATGACCGTGTGCATCGGTGATCGCCCGTTATGTGTCGGTTGTTTAATGTCTTGTTACCTTGCTCCTGTTTTTGTGAATTTCGTGGACGAGGTCGGAGGTAATGCCCGTACTATTTTGACTTGATATTTTCTCTTTCTCCGCACTATCGATTCGCTCATGTTCGTTGATACTTTCGAACTTGTTCTGTATTTCGATTTCATCGTCTGAACGAACCGTGATCTTGTTGTGGGTCGATCTGGTTATCGCTGTGACTTTTTCGGGTTCGGTTCGACTCTTGTGAACCTTGTTCGGGAGTAACATCATTTGGTTCTACTAGTCCTCTTATTCGAAGGGATCGGATTTTTGAACTTCTGTATATTCTACTTTGTCGACTCATTTATGTTCGTTGACATTTTCTGAGCTTGTCCTGCCCCCTTGCTTTTGTTGATCGAACGAGGGTGGTATTTCGGAATTACTCGTTCGTCGTTGTGACCTTTCAATCACTATTCCCTTTCCTGTGGATCTTATGCGAGTGTGCATCTTGTTGTTTTCACCGGATCATGTTTTGTCTCGAGTCGAGGTGTGAACCTCGGAGTTGTTGGTTGAACTTTATTGTTCTTCGTGATCCGAGCATGATCGTTCGATTTTTGTTGTCTCGATCTTTTTTTTGGTTCGATCGTTTGATTGTTCGGTTTTTGTTGATCTCGTTTCGTGATTGTTGAACATTCAGACTCCTTCCAAATTTCCTTAAGTTCGGGAAATTAGTCTCGTTTTCGATCTTCCAACCCCGGGCGGTGGAATTCCGTATTTGTTCGGCGTGTGGCTCATGTTTTGATTGATATACCGTTGGGTTCGTCAACCGCATTGATTTTCGCTGGTTGTGTTTTGTGATTGTTCGGATAATCGACTTGATTGTGTTATCTGTCTGATGACACTTGTCGCTTGTTGATTTTATTATGTCTCTACCGGTGGCATTGTGTTGGTCGCCCTGGAGCGTGTTTTCATGCCGTTTATTCCTTTGCGTTGCTTGTAACGTTTCGCCGATGGGCGTAAGTTACGCATTCCTTGTGTATCTCGTTGAGTTTTCCCTGGCTGGAATATTGCTTCTCCCTACTTGTTTTAAGTTTCGGGACGAAACTTCTTTTAAGGAGGGTAGAATGTAATATCCGCAATTTCGAATTTCGGTAATTTTCTTTTTTTTGGTGTATTTCTCGATTGTAGTGACCCTCGTGTACTTTTCAGCGTGTCCTTCCTGTCAAACTGTTGAACTGTATTCTTGTTATTGTTGTGCGAAACCGCCGTTTCGGGGTTGCCGCGGATCCATTTCGTGTTATTAGTCCCCAAATATTGATTCCCATCATTTTATTCTCTTTAGGATCATTTTTAGCATTTTGGGACCCGTAAAGGGGTGTGGGCGCGGCACAAGGTGCGTGCGCCGCGGCACACAAATTTCTCCAAATGTTGGTCGAGCGATCAGATCTTGTGTGCCGCGGCACACCTATCCGTGCCGCGGCACGGTGCCAGCAGTGCGCGGCACACTGTCCGCGGCACACTCGTATGCCTTCTGCGACCAAAACCCAATCACTGTGTGCCGCGGCACACGCTGGCCGTGCGCGGCACAATGCCAAAACACGGGGTAAATTTTGCATGTGCCGCGGCACACTTTGGCTGTGCTGCGGCACACGAAGCGGTCAACTGTGCAGCTCGTCTTTATTAGACGAAATCAGCCATTTCCACCTCCATTTTCACCTGCGCGAGAGAAGGAGATCCAAGGGGGAGAGAACTTCTCAAGCAATCTTCATCCGGGGGTCGATTTTCATCATTTCCCTTCGGTCGTGAGGCTCGGGCAATCAATCTAACGCGTGTTCTACGGATCTTAGTTCTTGAATCTCCAAAGGTAACATCTCTAGAACCCTATTTTCGATTAAATTGGGGGTTTTGGGATTTTCTTCCGATTCGTTCCGTTTTGTTGGTGGATTCATGGTGTATGCGATTAATATTGTTAGTATCTTTAGTTTTCCTACGGATTCATGGATATTTTGTGGATTTTTACGGAATCGAGAGGGTTTGGTTGTGGTCCGCCCTCGTTGTTATTTTTCGTACGAATATACATGAATCGTAGGCGGGTTTTCGGATGTATTCCATTTCCGTAATCGTTAGAAGTGGTTGTGATTGTGCTATTCGAATCGCTAGGTTTATTTTCGTCGGTTCCTCGCGGTCGTGTTTGATTCTTCCGTTCCGTTCGTTGTCGTCTCCCTTTTCGTTAGCATCGGGCGTTAGAAGCTTCGGTTGAGCCGTATCCATTCGTGGTTCCGTGCTCGTGGTATCGAGGCAAGTACCTTGCCCATACTTTTCTCGTTTATGGATATGATGATCGGTGGTCGTCTTGATGTGTTTGTTTGGTTATTTGAAATGAAGTTTCAAAGGATTTGATTTGGCCTCGTTAAAGGCTTTCTTTCAAAACGCGTGTGTTTTGTGAACGGTGTTTTGAGAATTGATTATGATTTGATTATTTTGAAAGTTGAAGGATTTTATGATGATACTCCTATTGTTTAAATTTATGGAATCGTGCATCCCGTATTTAATCTTGTTATTGTATTTTTGAAGAGTTTGGTAATGGTGTCGAGTTAATGGCCATCTCTAGTGAGTATTCTTAATGAACTTACATTCTTTGCATGTTAGTATTGCATGAGTAACGTGTGTGTGTGTATGCTCACTGCGGGTTAGATCCGACGGGGTCTCGGTAGGGCTCCACGAAGCTGTGGAACCGCGAGCTTGCTTTTAACCACTGTGGGTTAGATCCGACGGGGTCTCGGCAGGGATCCACGAAGCTGTGGGTCCGCGGTTAATTGTGGTGCATTTTGCAAATGTGACTTATTTATGGCATTTCCGGAAATGAGCGCTTTTGAACGGTTTTCATTTGCATGCATTGACTAAGTGCGTAAGAGGTAAGTTGTTCGTTTGGCCTACTTGGCTAGGATGGCTCTACAGTATTTTGTTGTTGTGTTAAATCCTTTATTTGTGGATTTTGATGTTGGGAGACGAACCTTGTGGTCGTTCTTGTGTCTTGTGAGTTGATGAGATTTGGGGCTAAAATCCCAATGGTTTTGTAAAAGTCATTTTATGGATTGGGGCTAAAATCCCAACATTTTTGTAAAAGTCATTTTACGGATTTGGGGCTAAAATCCCAACGGTTTGGTAAAGGTGATTTTACGGAAAGTAAACTTTTGGGGCGGTGACCCCTTTTGTCTTGTGGATTTTGAAAAGTAGGATTTGATAATCCTAAATGGTTTTCTATTAAAACTCTCGATGGCATTCTAAACCGTCTTATAAATTATTTCCATTGGTTTATGGTATTTCGATTTTGAAATGTTTTCTCAAACCCTTGCCTCGAGAAGTACTTTTCGCTTTGTTTGGATCTTTGAGGATTCACAGTTATTGTTATTCGTGGAATGTGAATTGTATGGCTCGTATTTGCACTTTGTATTTGCACTAGCAAAACAGTGGAGTTTTGCTAACCCCGAGTATTCGGGGTGGATGTCTATTTTGCATTCGTGTTTTGGAGCATAACACGTGGTCGGCACGAAGGATGATGAAAGATGAACGATACTAATCACACGAGGATCCGTTGATGTCGTATTGGTCTAGTTGTATTTTCTTTTCGCCGCAGATCTTTTCCCGTTGTACGGGAGTTTATTGTACTTTGACCCCTGCGTGGGTATATGTTGTAATTGAGTTGTATATTTTATTGAAAGACCAAATCGGTCTACTGAGTCATTTAGCCTTGAAGGCATTGTCGAGATGTTAAATGTTGTTACCAGCCTGGTAGATCTTCGAGGAGAGGGTCTACGGCGTGTAATATCCCTGAGTGGATTGGGGGTGTTACAAATTCAACTTCTTCCATATTTTTACGGTTTGGAAAGAGAAGATCCTTATATGCATGTCAAGGAATTTCTCGACATTTGTTCTACTTTCCGATTCCAAAATTTCTCTGATAAATCTGTCAAACTTAGATTATTTCCATTTTCTCTCAAAGATAAAGCAAAATTCTGGCTAAATTCTCTTCAAGCAAGAACAATTACTAGTTGGGACCAACTAGTGAATAAATTTTTCGCAAAATTTTTTCCAATGTCCAAAGCTGATCGTCTTAGAAGAGAAATATCAGAATTTTTCCACAAAGAAAATGAAGAATTTTACGAGTGTTCGGAAAGATTTAATGATTTAATCCTTAAGTGTCCCCATCATGGTTTTGAAATATGGCGTTTGGTAAAATATTTTTATGACGGTTTAACTCCAAACAATCGCCAATTAATCCAATCAATGCATGGTGGAAAATTTCTTCACCTTATTGGAGACGAAGCTTGGAATGCACTTGAAAATATGTCAATTAATTCACAACAATGGAATTCACTCGACTCTAGAGCCAAATCGATGCATACGACCCCAAAAAAAGGTGGAATTTACGAGGTTAAACAAGATGTTGAAATAAAATCTAATATAGATGATTTAGTACGAAAAGTGGATGCGTTAGTCTTGAAGCAATCCATCCCCTCGTCAAACTCAAAACATGAATTTTGCATTTCATGTGCGGAATCATTTCATTCATCTCAATCTTGTCCCTCTGGTCCACAAAATCAAGAAATTTTTAATGAAGAAGTCAATGTGTTACATTCATATGGAAAATCTTCGGACAGTCCATTTACTCCAACTTATAATCCAAATTGGAGGAATGATCCAAATTTTTCCTGGAAGCAAAACATGCCTCCAATGAATCAAGGAGGACATCAAATGAACATGTCAAATCAACAAAATGTCCGTCCTAATCAATATCCTCCAAATACTTATCAGTATCCTTCTACAGTGCCAAAGAAACCATCTTTGGAAGATACGTTGCAACAATTCATGCAATCTACTCAACAAATGTTCCAATCAACTCAAAGAAGTCATAATCAAACTCACAGGCTATTTCTAAGCTTGAAACACAAATTGGCCAACTTGCAACAACTTTGTTTGAAAGAAAAAGGAAAATTTCCAAGTCACCCATCCCTAATCCTAAAGGACAATATGAAGTAAACTCTTCTAACGCAGGTTCATCTATAACTACCCTTAGAAGCGGAAAAGAAATACAAAAGCGACTATGATCCTAAGAAAAACCAAATGAACCACAAGTTTCAAAACCAAAAGATTCTAAGGAAAAAGAAAAGCCTTACGTTCCAAAAGCTCCATTTCCTGAAAGACTTATTCCAAAAGATAAAAGTGCGCAATACAAAGATATAATGGAAATATTTAAACAAGTTCGAATAAATATTCCATTCCTTGATGCTATTAAACAAGTGCCTGCTTATTCTAAGTTCTTGAAAGATCTTTGCACTGTAAAAAGAAGAACAAATGTTCCAAGAAAGGCATTTTTAGCTGAGCATGTTAGCTCAATAATCCAAAATAAAACTCCCATTAAGTATAAAGATCCTGGTAGTCCTACAATATCTTGTGTCATTGGAGATCACATCATTAAACGAGCCTTGCTTGATTTAGGAACCAGTGTGAATTTATTACCATATTCTGTTTATACACAACTTGGATTAGGGGAGCTAAAATCAACATCTGTGATACTTCAACTAGCTGATAGATCTATAAAAATACCTCGAGGAATCGTAGAGGATGTTCTGATTCAAGTAGATAAATTCTACTTTCCTGTTGATTTTATAGTCATAGACACTGAATCTGTTGAGAATACCAAAGATCAAATCCCTGTCATTTTAGGAAGGTCATTTTTAGCTACTTCAAATGCATTAATTAACTGTATAAATGGCATCATAAAATTTTCTTTTGGAAATATGACTGTTGAACTAAATATGTTTAACATTTCGCAACAACATGATGATCTTGATGATGTCTGTGAGGTAAATATGATAGAGAGTATGGGTCCTTATTTCTTTCCAAAAATAGATGATGATGATCTTTTTGAAAGCTGTCTTGCTCATTTTGGCTCAGATTTTGACATCGACAGTTCAATTAATGAAGTAAATTCTTTACTAGAGTCTACACCATTATTGGATAATGATAAATGGAAAGCTAAAACCGAACCACTTGAGAGCCAAATTAATAATGAAGTACCTATTGAGGATTCAAAGATAGAGCTCAATCCATTACCTGAATCTCTAAAATATGCATTTTTAGGACCATCAGAAACCCTGTCTGTCATCATAGCATCTGATTTAGATGAAGAACGAGAAGATAAGTTAATAAATGTTCTTAAAGAACATAAAGAAGTAATAGGCTGGACCATCTCCGATATTAAAGGTATTAGTCCTTCTATATGCATGCATCGAATTCACCTTGAAGAAAATGTGAAAACTTCCCGAGAATTTCAAAGAAGACTAAATCCTAATTTGAAAGAAGTTGTGAGAGCTGAAATAATCAAACTCTTAGATGTAGGGATCATCTACCCTATTTCTGACAGCCCTTGGGTTAGTCCTGTTCATATAGTTCCAAAGAAATCTGGCATAACTGTAATCACGAATGAAGAAAATGAACTTGTTCCAACCAATTCAAATCGATGGAGAGTCTGTATTGATTACAGAAAATTGAACTCTGTTACAAGAAAAGATCACTTTCCACTTCCTTTTATTGATCAAATGCTAGAAAGGTTAGCCGGTCATGCTTATTATTGTTTTCTTGATGGATATTCCGGTTATAACCAAATTCCCATTGCTCCTGAAGATCAAGAGAAAACCACTTTTACCTGTCCTTTTGGAGCTTTTGCTTACCGACGAATGCCATTTGGTCTGTGTAATGCACCTGCTACTTTTCAGCGGTGTATGATGAGCATTTTCTCTGACATGGTTGAGCGGTTTTTGGAAATTTTTATGGATGATTTTTCTGTATTTGGGTCTAGCTTTGATGAATGTTTACACCACTTAACCCAAGTGTTGGTTAGGTGTAAGGAGAAGAATCTTGTCCTAAACTGGGAAAAATGTCATTTTATGGTTAAAAAAGGAATTGTCTTAGGACATGTGATTTCTGAAAAAGGTATTGAGCTGGACAAATCTAAAGTTGATTTAATATCCAGTCTTCCACCCCCACGAACGATTAAAGAAATTCGGTCATTCTTAGGCCATGCTAGTTTTTACCGTCGATTCATCAAAGATTTTAGCAAAATCTCAAGGCCATTATGTAATTTACTTTCAAAAGACATACCTTTCGTATTTGATGATCATTGTCTAAAAGCTTTTAAGACACTCAAATCTATGTTGAGCTCTGCACCTATCATCAAATATCCAAACTGGAATCTTCCTTTTGAAATAATGTGTGATGCATCCGACTATGCCGTCGGTGTAGTATTGGGTCAAAGAGAAGATAAATTGCCAACTGTAATATATTATGCAAGTAGAACTCTAAATGATGCCCAATTAAATTATTCTAAAACTGAAAAAGAATTGCTTGCAGTCGTTTTTGCCTTAGACAAATTTCGACCTTACTTGATTGGTTCGAAAGTCATAATTTACTCCGATCATGCTGCATTAAAATATCTTCTTTCTAAGAAAGATGCTAAACCTCGCTTGATCCGTTGGATTCTATTGTTACAAGAGTTTGACTTAGAAATTCGAGATAAAAAAGGTGCTGAAAATGTTGTTGCTGATCATTTGTCTAGGCTAATCGTGAATTTTACTGATAAAGAACCTCCCATTAATGAAACTCTCCCTGATGAACAACTCATGTCTGTTTCTCAAATACCTTGGTATGCCGACATTGTCAATTACCTTGTTACTGGTAACATGCCATCTCATTGGAATAACCAAGATAAAACAAAATTTTTAAACGAAGTAAAAAAATTCTTTTGGGATGATCCATATTTGTTCAAATATTGTCCTGATCAAATCATTAGGAGATGTGTGCCAGAACATGAACAACAAAATATCATTTCCTTTTGTCATGATCATGCATGTGGAGGTCATTTTATCTCAAAGAAAACAACTGCTAAAATTCTACAATGTGATTTTTATTGACCAACACTTTTCAAAGATACACATTCATATTGCAGCACATGTGATAGATGTCAAAGATTAGGTCGAATTTCTAAAAGAAATATGATGCCTTTAAACCCAATTTTAATTATTGAAATATTTGATGTTTGGGGCATAGATTTTATGGGACCTTTTCCAATTTCTTTTGGCAATATTTACATCCTTGTGGCCGTCGATTATGTTTCAAAATGGGTAGAAGCAATTGCTTTCAAAACAAATGACCACAAAGTCGTGGTAAAATTTTTGAAAGAAAATATTTTTTCCAGATTTGGAACACCACGAGCAATTATAAGTGATGGAGGAAAATATTTTTGTAATAAATTTTTGAATCATTTATGGTGTTACACATAAAGTTGCTACTCCTTATCACCCTCAAACAAGTGGACAAGTTGAAATTTCAAACAGAGAAATCAAACATATTCTTGAAAAAACTGTTAATCCTACAAGGAAAGAATAGTCTTTGCGATTGAATGATGCATTGTGGGCTTACCGTACTGCTTTTAAAACTCCCATCGGAATGTCTCCATTTAGGCTTGTCTTTGGAAAACCATGTCATTTGCCTGTTGAATTGGAACATAGAGCATGCTGGGCCATAAAACGATTAAATTTTTCATTAGACATGGCTGGAATTCATAGGAAACTTCAACTAAATGAATTGGAAGAAATCAGAAATGATGCTTACGATTGTGCAAGGAAATATAAGGACAAAATGAAATTTTTTCATGATAAACACATTTTGAGAAAAACTTTTTCTCCTGGTCAAAAAGTCCTTCTTTTTAACTCTCGTTTGTTGTTATTTCCAGGCAAGTTGCGTTCACGATGGTCTGGTCCATTTATTATTCATACGGTCTATCCTCACGGAGCTGTAGAAATTGAAAATCCAAAAAATGGTAATATTTTCAAAGTAAATGGTCAACGGTTAAAACCATATTTGGAATTAAAATATTTTGATGTAGAAGAGATTCTTCTTAAAGACCCCAATATTGTGGATTAATTCTCCATTGTGTTTGCCCGGTCAAGTGGTGGATAACGGTACTCCGTGGCTAGTAAAGTCAGATTTTTCAGTTTCCCACAAACAACTGATTTTGTAGATATTTTTATTTTATTTTTAATTATGGAACAAACTTTGAAAACAATTGAAAAAAGATTTCCCTTTCTTAGTAAAAAAGTCATTTTGAAACTTTACCAAGCCAGAGTTCAACGGATGAGGTTGCTTATGAATAACGGCATACCTTTTGATATTCGATTCATTATTGAAGCCAAAGTGAGAATAGCGGGTGAATTTACAGAAACACCAGCTAGATTTTTACCAGGGCTTGGAAAAAATTCATATGCCAAGAAACGACGAGCAAAGAAAATTGCCGTTTGCTACAAATGTGCTAGGTGGAACTCTGATTCAAGATGTCGATCTTTAGGAATTCCTTCCACAAACAGAGAAGATAAAATTCAGTTCATCAAGGATGGTCTGAATAAGGAGAATTTAGATGATATCGAAATTTCTCTTGACACGCATCCTAGTGGACTCGTACATTACGGGATTCGATGTTTGTGGAATAAATTCAAACCAGAATATGAACAACGTCTTGGGAATTTGACGTTAAAAGACCCTGTTTGCCAATTTGTAAGAAAATTGGATGGGAAGCTTCTCCCCGACTCATAGAAGGCGTTTAAGCTGTTTCTGAACGTAAAATTAGAGGAAGATGTGAGCCACAATCACAACTACTGTACATACACGTGAGTATATTTACTTTTTGTCGTTTTTTTTAGATTTTCTGAATAAAAAATGTGATACGCAATAGATGCATTCATTATTCTATTGAGTAGTTGAAGCGCAATTAACGCGGTCACAGATTTGATAAATCTTTTTACTTTATTTTGTATCTATAAATAAATATTGCAGTTGTTTCTTTTCTGCATCTCAAACTTGTATTCTTTTCATTTTCTCTCTAAGTAATTTTCTTTTCAAAAAAATGGAATCATCATCTTTCGCAAAAAGATTTAACTCCATCTGCATTTTTGGTGGAGCTAGTCATGGGAAAGAGTCTTGCTTTACTGAAACAGCCCACAACTTAGGTCGTACCTTAGGAAAAAAATGCATTCATGTAGTTTACGGAGGAGGAAGTCTAGGATTAATGGGACATGCTGCTGCTTCTGCCTATATGGAAGGAGTAAAAGTGTTGGAAATCATTCCAAAACCTCTGGCTGAAAGTAAAATCACCGGAGCAACCATTGGAGATGAGTTCAGAGCTGTGAATATGCAAGACCGCATAACTCACATGATAAATAATGCTGATGCCTTTATCACCCTTCCCGGTGGTTTTGGCACTCTTGAGGAACTTTTTCATGTGGTTACGAACTTGACTAAATGTTCATACGAAATCAATAGGTCTGCTAAATGTCAATGGTTTCTTCGATGGTTTACTATCTTTCATCAACTACTCTTCTGAAAAAGGTTTTATTTCTGAGCGTGCTAAACGAATCATAGTTGTTGCAACAACACCAGAAGAGCTGATCAAAAAACTTATTGCATTTGTTCCTGAACCAGACCCAGCTCTAGCTAATATTGTTTGGATGGAAGATTTCACTGTGCGGAAACGCAAAATTGATACATTCCTTTGCCTCTGATATCTCACTTCATCCCTCTTGTTGTTTTAATTTTTAGCGAGTGTAAAAATTGTGGAAATGATGGCAGCTTAAGGAGTTTTCTTTTCGATCTCTTGACGCGCATCTATCCACGATTTATGTATTGTTATTTCTATTACTCTACTTTTTCTGTTTGTTTTTAATAAAAGCATTGATAGCAGCGTAAGGCAACTCTTCGGACTCTCTTGAAGCGCATCTAGGTTGTTTGTGTTATACTTCCGGGTATATATTTTCTTTTGTTGTTTTACCACACTTATTTCTTGCAGGTCCAAAAAAAAAGGGCTTGAGCGAAGCGTCGTCTTTCATAAACAGGGAAGCCTTATTTAAACCCTTACTCCATTATTCTTTTTACACAATAAGAATATTGTTTATCATTAAGTGTTGGGGAAGGTGTATATCTATATCTATATATATATATATATGCAATATTAAATAATAAAAAAAGGCTGAAAATCACGGCACCATTTTCTTGAGAAAACGTTAGTGAAAAAATCATTTTTGGGATGTTTCACTAGTTTTGATAATGGATTTGGATGAAGGTGTATGAGATTCAGTACACAACACCCTTTTTGTGAGTTTTGAGCCTTAGAGCAATCCTTATATATACGCTCTATATTTTTTGTTGTGTGGTCAAACATATTGTGTTCATTCTAGAACTTGCTCATTTATACATTTCGAGACTACATTCATAAACTCTTGCATTAAGATGATAAAGGCAATTAGGATTAACCCCTTGTTGCCTTATATTTTCCCACCCATTACATTTTATCCTTAGAAGCCCCATTGAGCCTGAGCCTATTTCTTTGATCAAGCACATTACTTTAGCCATTATCCATTCTTGTTGATGACTCACCCATTTGCACCTCTAGTCAAAGATTTAATTGTGAACCAGATGTGTGACAAATATGGGCTGATGTTCATAAGAGTATTGTGGAGATTAAGAGCTTTTGTTGAAAGCGAAAGGGTGTGAAGTACATTGGAGTATTGAACCGAATAAAAAAATATAAATAAAGGCCTCAAATAAAAAAGAAAAAAAGAAAAAGCGGGAGGTCAAGTGCGAAAATCATCACTATATATACATAAAATAGCACTTGAACTATCCCTTGAGTGATACATAATTCCTTCCAGAAGATCCGTTGCATACTTTTTCTTACACAAGAGTATGACCTTACCAGATGAATATTCAATTACCATGTACAGAATAACTTGGGGATGATGGTTTGAGAGTTCTCATTACTGAAGGGGAGGTGTTGATTGTTATTTGTAGGATTTGTTATGCATCTAAATTCACAATTGATCTTGGCTAGCAAACCTCATAATTTTTCCTTTATCCTACCCATACCCAAAGCCACGTTACAACCAAAAGAAAGACCTTTTGATTTATGCATGAGTTTATTTTTAAGTAGTGGAGATTTGATTTTTGACCAAGCATATGGTAATGACACATTATGCTTTGATATGAGTGAACTCTTCTCGAATATCTCGTATATATACTTGAGTGAAGAGTGATATCCACCGTGAGGGTATTGAACCTTTTTGCATTCGATTCTCAATGAAGTTGTTAGAATTTGGTGTGGCATCCTATTTTTCTCTGATCTCACTTGGGTCATGATCACTTGTTCTCTCTTGATATTGGTTTTGTCATGATTTTTTCAGCATATGAGTATTATAACTCGGGTATAAGATTTGCCCGAGGACGTGCAAAAGATAAGTGTGGGGGAATTTGTTTGGTATATTTTGAGTAATATTTTTATTAGTATTTTTTATATATAATTGTGTGTTGTGTGATAATTTATTCGTTTTACCCTATATTTATATTATTTCATTTTGTTAGAATTTTCTATATTTTTTTGTCATTTTTGGATAATTAATTGGAATTAAATTATATCTGCAGGTTAACCAACCGGTACAAGACAGATCAATTGGTTCAAGGGAGATATTTTTACAAAATTCAAATATAGTCACGACTGGTCTCATTTTATTCGTCTCGTTGAGACGATCGTTTTAAAAAAAAATTCATCCGAATCCGAGTTCGTATGAAGAAGTTATGACCGTTCGAAGGACAATTAAATAGACGGACCATATTGTGCCACGTGTCAACACCCTATTGGCCCAGAAATTCAACTATGTGCTGATGTCATCTATGACATCAGCACCCCTAGCCGCCGTGAAATAATTGGGAGGTGGAAATTTTTAATTGTAAAAATTATTATTTTATTGATTTTGAAGTAGTATAAATAGGGGATGAATGTGTAGTGTTTTGGGGAGGAGAAAAAAAAGGAGAAAAAAATAGAGAGATATTGTTGTAAGAGTGAGAAATAAAAATATTGTGTAATAAAATTATATTTAAGTAATAATATTATGAAATATTTATTTATTTGTGTTGTTATTATGAGTGAGTAATTTTCTTTTACTGGGGTTATGATGAAATCATGTCTATATTATTATTAATATTTATATAATAATTCCAAATAAATATTTTTAACGATTATGATTTTCGCTTCAATAGGGGAATATTATTTCATCAATTATATCACGTATTTTTTATAGTTATAAATTCCCCCTCGCTTTGTGATTATTGATATTAGTTAATTTTTTTGATTATTTGTTTTTCATTAAATTGGATACATATAATGCTTAGAAATTACATTTTTTTAAGCGAAGGAAAATCTATATTTGAATTATAATTTTGAACTTATTGTCAATTCTATAGGGAAATAGTGAGATTGATTTCAGAATCTATTCCCTGAATTTCTTGGAATTAAATTATAAAATAAATAATAAATAGAAATTGGTGGATTCTAAACCCTAGTAAATTATTTAAAATCAATTTACCTAAAATCTACTTAAAAATTACTGTTATTTATTGCAATTATTATAACCAATAAAAAAATCAAATTATTTGGGACTAGGTTAGAATTTAATATAATTTGGTTCAAAAAGATAGGACTATATTTACTTCACTATCATAGTCCTCCCTGTGTAATCGACCTTGCACCGCATATCTACATCGAATAAATCGTGCGTTTGCGAGTATTAGACTAAAGAATCAACCAACAACAATCCCTATCGGATACTATAGAGAATGGCACTCCATGCAACTTAATACTCTCACGGATGTAAAGTTGAGCATACTGATCCATTCAGAAATTCATCTTAATAGGGATGAAATGAGCTGACTTTGTGAGTCGGTCCACAACAACCCAAATAGCGTGGTTTCCTCTTTCCGTTCGAGGCAAACCAACCATAAAGTCCATCATAATATGTTCCCATTTCCATTCCAGAATATGAAGTGATTTAAGTAGTCCAAAGGGGCATTGGTGTTCTGCCTTCACTTGTTGACAAACTATACACTTTCTGACGAAGTCTGCCACACCTCTCTTCAATCCTTCCCACAAAAATATCCCTTTAAGGTCTTGGTACAGCTTTGTATTTCCAGGGTGTGCTGTATATGGAGTATTATGTGACTCCTTCAATATTGCTTCTCTCAGCTTGATAACATTGGGCAAACAAATCTTCCCTTCATAGTATATTGTGCCATCAATGGACACACTGAATCCCTTATCCTCACCTCAAAGAGTACGTTCTTTCATTTTGACCAAAAAGTCATATTGTCCTTGACCTTCTTTGATCTGCTTCCTCAAGGTTGATTGTTCCACCAAACTAGCCAATACCGACTCAACGGGCTTCGATGGTGTAGCCATCTCAAGGTTCATTCTTATAAATTCCTTGACCAAGCTTTCCTCATTGGTCAATATACAGGCTTGGTCTCCTCTCGCCTTACATCTCAGTGCATCAGCAATTACATTTGCTTTACCAGGGTGGTAATGGATTGTGCAATCATAGTCTTTGACCAACTCTAGCCATCTGCACTGCCTCATATTCAATTCCTTTTTCTTCACAAAGAGTACTGGCGCACCTCATGGGGATACACTCGGCCGGGTAAATCCATAGTCAAGCAGTTCCTGAAGTTGTATTTTCAGCTCTTGTAATTCCTTGGGTGCCATTCTATAGGGGGATTTCGATATTGGTGCCTCTCCTTGTAATACCCGGTTGTAATTCAGTCATTATCATTCAGTAATTTCATTCGGTAATTGTCATTATGTAATTTTTCACTCGTTATAATCATTCATCCGTGTTCACCATTCAAAATAACTTCGAGTTGTGTATCGATATTGTTCATTGTTTCAACCTTACTCGGGAATCGAGACAAGAGTATTATCTTGATCGTGGTAATTGATTCATTAGTCGTTGTTGACGTTGGAGTTCATGTCATTTCTAATCTCCTCATTGTTCGAATTGTGTTTTGTTGGGCGAATCCTTGTAATCATGGCTTGGAACCACCGTTTTGGGGTTTACGTACTTCCATTTCGTGTTATTGTTTCCCAAAAATTGATTCCTATTGCTTTTATTCTCTTCCCGGATCATTTTTCATCTTTTTGGGACCCAAGGGGCGTGTGGGCCGCGGCACAAGGAGTGTGCGCCGCGGCACACACATTTTCCAGTTTTTGGCCGAGCAGCCTGTACTGTAAGCCGCGGCACATGCCGGCAGGGTCGCGGCACACTGCCGAGTCACTGCCGCGGCATACTCTTCCGGGCCGCGGCACACTCGTGTTGCAACTTATCGGCCAACCCCTCTGTACCGTGGGCCGCGGCACATGCCGACGGGGCCGCGGCACACTGCAGAGTCACTGCCGCGGCACACTCGTCCGGGCCGCGGCACGCTGCCGATCGCTGGGGGATGTTTTTGGCCCTGTGCCGTGGCACACTGCGGCACAGTCACGATCGGCCAAGACTATAATTGCGATTTTTGTGCGATTCAACTCATTTTTTTCATCACTTCTTCACCATCATACGAGAGAGAGCTTGAGGAGAGAAACTTTTCATCATCCATCACTTTAGGGTTTGATTTTCTTCATTTCCTTTCGATTGTGAAGCCCGGATAGTTGATCTAACGCGTGTTCTTCGGATCAAAGTGCTTGGATCTTCAAAGGTAATATTCATCAAACCTCTTGGATTTCGATTTTGTATTGAGATATGATGTTTTGGATGTTAAGATCATGTTGTATGAAGTGATATACACATGATTATGGACATGTTTGATTATTCATTGGATTATTGAAGGATTATTCAAGAACACTTTGAATATTGAGTTGGATTTGGGGGTTTTCGATTAATTGTTGTTGAAATCATGATTTTGGATATTCATAATGGATTATTGATCATATTGAAGATGTTTTGTTGGTTTGAAACACTTCTTGGGGATTTGATGTTGGTATTATTTAGGCTTCGTTATAAACTATCGAAGTTTGGCCACAAAGTGTTCGATATAATGCCCCAATGAACTTGGTTTAGTCGTATTAACGTTTTGAGTTCGTTATATTCGTGTTTGATTCATGTATTGAACGGATTGTTGGTAATTGTATTATTCAAGGTTGTTCGAGCGACCGATATCTCAATTAAGACGTTGTGCGTGGAAGGATAATTATCACCGGTGTTGTGTAAGTTGATTCTTACTCGGTTAAAAGAATATTCATTCCTTTTGTTGTTGTTCATTCATAATCGTACTCATTCATCATTGTATTAACCGTTTTGAGACTTGTAATTGTCGAATAATCACTTCATTCACGAGGAACGACGGTTCCAATCATTTCATTGAGTTATCAATCACATCACTATTATTTTCAACTCGGTGAGTCATTCTTGGCCTTGTCGAATTATTATTCATTGATATTCATTGTGGTCATTCTCATTCATATGACCTTCTGGGTTCATATTGCGTGGCCGGGTGTGGTTGTGTGGAATTTTTAGTCGGACACGCAATGGTCATGTATTGGGTTCACCGATACATTGGACCGTGCACACGGTAACGCTTACCTCCGTGAGACTAATTAGGTACAAGGACGGGTGTGTCCGGTCATTCGTCTTGTACACTTGCACAGAACATTACGGGCGTACTATGATACTCCTCTTCAGCGTAACTCATAACTTAGGATATTTCATAACTTCGGATATATCATGATTGTGTATTTTCAACCCTTGAGGATTGTTGTTACGTATGGCCGGCCCGTTGGGATTTTGTTTTCAGGTCACGGCAAGGCAAAGGCACGGGAAGAGCATGTTGATGGCGAGGAGTCCCAGTGATACTAGTAGGGGGCCCCAGTCATTCCGGTTATTTCAGTTATTTCAGTCATTTCAGTCATTTCAGTCATTTCCGTCATTTGTATTTCTGCTGCAAATTCCATTTGAGATGTTTAATTATTCAGGGTGGTGTATTTTATCTTCACATAAAATATACTAGTATTCTGTATTGTTCTGGTGTATTGCACTTAAGCTCCTCATCGGAGTATTTGGTAATATAATGTGGTTCGGTACTACAATTATATTATTTAATTCATCAGTTTTCATTCGCCTGGTGGGTCCTAGTCGGGGGTCCACGGCACTGTAATATCCGCCTAGTTTGGGGTGTTACAGAGTTGGTATCGGAGCGTGGTTTTGAATACTACCTTCCGAGTCATGTCTCATTTGAAATCATCGTCATCAGACTAGTATCATTGGACTTCCGCGTCACGTGTGACCTGTGCAAATGCCGAGCTAATCAGACCAAGAACTGTAAGATTTCTAACGCCATGGTATAATTTCTGGCAATAATCATTCATTCATAATTCATCAGTTAACAATCCTCAATCATCATTTTCATTTTGACCAGGACGGTCATGTTAACTCATTAATCACTCAATTCATTTCATTACTCGGTTGTTGATATAGAAGATCATATCATTAATCATGTTAACTTGTTCAAGATAATCATTTCAATAATTTCATCAGATAATCATGTCACCTCAGTTAATCATTCATGTAATCACTGTGTTAGAGCATGTATGCTCATTTTCATCATCTCATGTCGTAATCATAACGTGATATTCATGCGGGAAATATAATCATCATGTGACTTTCCTACTTCAGTATGGAGAGATCAAGAAGAGAACGCGGAGGACGAGGCCATGGTGCGGGCCGAATCCCTATAGCTCGTGTGAATACACGTGCGAACGCGAGAAATAATGCTAATTCATCGAGTAGCGACGCTGCCACTCATTCACCTGGACATGATCATCACTATCGGGGAGTCGTACCCGGGGCACAGCCCAGTCAGAAGGTGTTCGGGTTGACCCACTCGCTTTTATGCAGGGCATGATGGCCCAAATGACGCATATGGCACAACTAATGGAGACAATGCATAACTCAGCTAATCAAAATCAACAGGCTCCTCCGCCGCCACCTCAGAGGCAAGAGAGGAATGTGAGCAGTATCATCGGCGACATCTCTCGCCAAAGGCCACCTACTTTTGAAGGCTCATCTGAGCAAGCGGATATTGTTCATTGGCTCGAACATTTCGAGAAGCTATTTGCTATGGTAGAGTTTCCCGAAGGACACAAAGTTTCAGTTGCGGCTTACTATCTGGGTAAGAGCGCTCATTCTTGGTGGTTATCGTTGAAGCCCACCGATGGATCTTGTACTTGTGATCAATTCAAGACTCTCATGATGGAGAGGTATTATCCGGCCCCACTCAGAGAGGCCAAGCTGTCAGAATTACTCACTCCCGACCCCTCAGCAGACGAGGATGTTCTCTCCATTGCCGAGAAATTTCAGGAACTTCTTCCGTTCACCTCATCTATCATTCATTCCGAGGCGGATAAGATTAAGTATTTCAGCAAGAGGTTGAAACCTCGTATGAGACTGCAGTTGCTTAATCATAATTGCACCACGTTGGCCGAATTCATTGAGAAAGCTCTTACCTATGAGCTTACTGCTAAGGATATTGCTAAGCAACAACCTTCTTCTGCTAGCAAGAAGTCCAAGAACCGTAATAAGTCTGACGGCAGTCAGGCCACTTTCAAGAAACCTCAGGTGGGCTCTACTTTTTCTGAGCAACCTCCTGTGACGCCTAAACCCGCGGAATCTCAGTCACGAGCGGCCAGTTCGGCCATCACCTGTTTTAACTGTGGGGATCTTGGTCATCTCAGCACCAAGTGTCCGAGACAGACGATCACGTGTCATAACTGTGGAATTGCTGGGCATAAGGCCCGTTTTTGCCGTAGGGACTCCAAACCTACTCCGGCGTCATCTCAGGCCCCGAAACAATCAGCTGTTAAAAATCAGGCCACTCAGTCTGCATCGTTCAAGACGACAGGAGCGAATAAAGGTGGAGCCTTTAGCCATCAAACGGGAGTGTCCGGTTCTGGGACTAGCAAGCCCCGGATTTATGAGATGAAGAAGACCGATGATCCAGAGGCCCGGATGATCTCAGGTACACTCGATATTCTATCTCAACCTGTGTGTACCCTTTTTGATACTGGTGCATCGCATTCATTCATTTCCGAGTCATGTTTGAGTAGACTACGTCTGGGTAGTGCTACTAGTTGTGAGCCTTATGTCATTGGTCTACCTGATGGTAGACGAATTATCGGAAATCGTGAGATTCAGAATTGTCCGATTCAGCTTCATGGCCGTGTATGGACAGCGGGCCTAATCGTGGTAGAATTGTCGAGAGACGACGTCATTTTGGGTATTGATTGGATGGATCGTCACGATGCCATCATTAGTGTCCGTAAGCGTATGGTCACTATCATTTCAAACGATGGGGTTGAATGTGTTTTTCAGGGAGGTAATTCCGGCTGTTCTGGTAAGGTCATTAACTTGATGAAAGCAATGAAATTATTCAGTCAGGGGTGTGTTGGTTATTGGTGCTATATGACCAAAACCGAGAAATCATCAGTAATGTTGACGGATATTCCGGTAGTGAGGGAATATGCCGATGTTTTTCCAGACGAGTTACCTGGTTTGCCTCCACAGAGAGATGTGGAATTCACGATTGAGTTGGAGCCCGGTACGTCCCCGATATCGAAGGCACCATACCGGATGGCCCCGACCGAAATCCAGGAGTTGAAGAATCAACTTGATGAATTGTTCGAGAAAGGTTATATCCGACCGAGTGTTTCCCCGTGGGGAGCACCAGTGTTGTTTGTCAAGAAGAAGGATGGCTCAATTCGTTTGTGTATTGATTATCGGGAGTTGAACAGGGTGACGATCAAGAATAAGTATCATTTACCCCGTATCGATGATCTTTTGGATCAACTTCACGGAGCTTCAGTATTTTACAAGATCGACTTAAGATCTGGATATCATCAGTTGCGGATTCGAGAGTCGGATATCGCGAGGACGGCGTTTTGAACACGCTATGGTCATTATGAGTTCGTAGTTATGCCGTTCGGGCTAACTAATGCACCTGCGGTATTCATGGAGTTAATGAATTGGGTTTTCATCGACTTTTTGGATCAGTTTGTTGTTGTCTTCATCGATGACATTTTGATTTATTCTCGTGACTGAGAGGAACACGAGGTTCATCTTCATCAGGTTCTCGACGTGTTAAGATGAGAGCAACTTTATGGAATGTTTCCCAAGTGTGAGTTCTGGATGTCCGAGGTGACTTTTCTCGGGCATGTAATTTCATCAGATGGAGTGCGTGTTGATCCTCAGAAGACGAAGGCTATCTAAGATTGGTTACCTCCGAAGAATGTTAAGGAAATCCGAAGCTTTCTCGGATTAGCCGGTTATTATCGGCGGTTTGTGGAAGGATTTTCTAAAATCGCTCAACCAATGACAAACCTTTTGCGAAAGGATAAGAAATACACGTGGTCCGACGCGTGTCAGCGGAGTTTTGAGGAACTCAAGAGCCGGTTAATTTCAGCACCTGTACTTTCCTTGCCACAAGGGACGGAAGGATTTGTGGTTTATAGTGATGCGTCCGGGCAGGGTCTCGGATGTGTACTCATGCAGAATGGGAAGCTTATTGCTTATGCTTCACGGCAATTGAGACCTTACGAGGTTAATTATCCGACCCATGACCTGGAGTTAGCAGCCGTGGTTTTCGCGTTGAAGATTTGGCGTCATTACCTTTATGGCGTCACCTGTCAGATTTTCACCGATCACAAGAGTTTGAAGTATATATTTACTCAGAAGGAGTTAAATATGCGACAGAGGCGGTGGTTGGAACTAATCAAAGATTATGATATCGAGATCCTTTACCACCCGGGCAAGGCGAACGTTGTCGCCGATGCCTTGAGTCGTAAGTCTGTTCAGGAGCAGATGCTTCCTCGTTTAACAGTTCATAAGGAGCTTCACCAGGAATTTCTGAGACCCGAGATCGAGGTCTGGTTACAGCGAGTACAAGGGCAACTTTGTACGTTGGAAATTTCATCACCACTTGAGGAGGCGATCAGGGAGAATCAGGGTTTGGACCCATTTTTGTTACGCATTCGAGAGGATGTGACTCAGGGGAAATCACCCAGATTTGTGGTCCATGAGGATGGACTTTTGCGTTTTAAGAATCGGTTGTGCGTACCGGCGAATAACGAGTTGAAAAACTCGATTTTGAGAGAAGCTCATGCTACCCCTTATTCCGTTCACCCGGGGTCTAGCAAGATGTATAAAGACTTGAAACAAAATTACTGGTGGAGTAATATGAAGCGAGAAGTCGCGGAATTTGTTTCGAGATGCTTAACCTGTCAGCAAGTCAAGATAGAACATCAGCGACCGGCGGGTATGCTGAAACCTCTCCCTATTCCAGAATGTAAATGGGAGGATATTTCAATGGATTTCATCACGAGTTTGCCGACGAGTCGTCGTGGCATGAATACGATCTGGGTAATTGTGGATTGTCTAACTAAATCAGCTCATTTCCTTGAGATTAAGGATACGTAGGGTCCCGAGAGACTTGCCCAGTTATTTATCAAAGAGATAGTGAGATTGCACGGTACTCCTAAAAGTATCGTTTCTGATCGTGACGGGCGATTCGTATCTCATTTTTGGAAATCAGTTCATCGTGCTATAGGAACTCAACTTAATCTCAGTACCGCTTTTCATCCTCCGTCCGATGGGCAATCAGAGAGGACTATTCAGACATTAGAGGACATGTTGAGGGCATGCGTCCTCGATTGGAAAGACGATTGGGAAGCCCAACTACCATTGATCGAGTTCACGTATAATAATAGTTAGCATTGCTTCGATTAAGATGGCACCTTACGAAGCCGTGTACGGTCGTCGTTGTCGATCTCCTTTGTGTTGGGACAACTTATCAGAATCAATCGGCACCGAGCCCGATATGCTTATAGCCGCCCGTGAGAAGGTATCTTTGATCAGGAGTCGTTTGTTGACCGCTCAGAGTCGACAGAAATCATATGCAGATAATCGTCGTCGACCACTAGAGTTCGAGATGGGTGACCACTTGTTGGTCAAGGTGTCCCCGAGCCGAGGTATTATCCGTTTCGGAAAATGGGGAAAGTTGAGTCCGAGATTTATTAGACCGTTTGAGATTTTGGAACGAGTAGGCGAGCTAGCTTATTGTTTGGCCTTACCTCCGGTGTTGAGCCGAATTCATAATGTGTTTCACGTCTCTCAGTTGCGGAAGTATGTTGCCGACCCGAGTCACATACTTCAGTTCGACGAAATCGAGATCGCAGATGATCATTCGTATGAAGAGCGTCCCATACGAGTCTTAGAGCGGCGAATCAAATAGTTGAGGAATAAGGCGATTCCTTTGGTTAAAATTCAGTGGTCTAGACACGGAGTCGAAGAGGCTATTTGGGAAACCGAGGATAGTATGTGGGAGAGTTATCCCGAGTTGTTTGACCCTTAGTTTCGGGGACGAAACTCTTTTAAGGGGGGTGTATGTAATACTCGGTTGTAATTCAGTCATTATCATTCAGTAATTTCATTCGGTAATTGTCATTATGTAATTTTTCACTCGTTATAATCATTCATCCGTATTCACCGTTCAGAATAACTTCGAGTTCTGTATCGATATTATTCATTATTTCAACCTTACTCGGGAATCGAGACAAGAGTATTATCTTGATCGTGGTAATTGATTCATTAGTCGTTGTTGACGTTGGAGTTCATGTCATTTCTAATCTCCTCATTGTTCGAATTGTGTTTTGTTGGGCGAATCCTTGTAATCATGGCTTGGAACCACCGTTTTGGGGTTTACGTACTTCCATTTCGTGTTATTGTTTCCCAAATATTGATTCCTATTGCTTTTATTCTCTTCCCGGATCATTTTTCATCTTTTTGGGACCCAAGGGGGGTGTGGGCCGCGGCACAAGGAGTGTGCGCCGCGGCACACACATTTTCCAGTTTTTGGCCGAGCAGCCTGTACTGTGAGCCGCGGCACATGCCGGCAGGGCCACGACACACTGCCGAGTCACTGCCGCGGCACACTTGTCCGGGCCGCGGCACACTCGTGTTGCAACTTATCGGCCAACCCCTCTGTACCGTGGGCCGCGGCACATGCCGACGGGGCCGCGACACACCGTCGAGTCACTGCCGCGGCACACTTGTTTGGGCCGCGGCATGCTGCCGATCGCTGGGGGCTGTTTTTGGCCCTGTGCCGCGGCACACTTCGGCCGGGCCGCGGCACACAGTGCAGTCAGTACTATAATTGCGATTTTTGTGCGATTCAACTCATTTTTTTCATCACTTCTTCACCTTCATACGAGAGAGAGAGAGAGCTTGAGGAGAGAAACTTTTCATCATCCATCACTTGAGGGTTTGATTTTCTTCATTTCCTTTCGATCGTGAAGCCCGGATAGTCGATCTAACGCGTGTTCTTTAGATCAAAGTGCTTGGATCTTCAAAGGTAATATTCATCAAACCTCTTGGATTTCGATTTTGTATTGAGATATGATGTTTTGGATGTTAAGATCATGTTGTATGAAGTGATATATAAATGATTATGGACATGTTTGATTATTCATTGGATTATTGAAGGATTATTCAAGAACACTTTGAATATTGAGTTGGATTTGGGGGGTTTCGATTAATTGTTGTTGAAATCACGATTTTGGATATTCATAATGGATTATTGATCATATTGAAGATGTTTTGTTGGTTTGAAACACTTCTTGGGGATCTGATGTTGGTATTATTGAGGCTTGGTTATAAACAATCGAAGTTTGGCCACAAAGTGTTCGATATAATGCCCCAATGAACTTGGTTTAGTCGTATTGACGTTTTGAGTTCGTTATATTCGTGTTTGATTCGTGTATTGAACGGATTGTTGGTAATTGTATTATTCAAGGTTGTTCGAGCGACCGATATCTCAATTAGGACGTTGTTCGTGGAAGGATAATTGTCACCGGTGTTGTGTAAGTTGATTCTTACTCGGTTAAAAGGATATTCATTCCTTTTGTTGTTGTTCATTCATAATCATACTCATTCATCATTGTATTAACCATTTTGAGACTTGTAATTGTCGAATAATCACTTCATTCACGAGGAACGACGGTTCCAATCATTTCATTGAGTTATCAATCACTCACTATTATTTTCATCTCGGTGAGTCATTCTTGGCCTTGTCGAATTATTATTCCTTGATATTCATTGTGGTCATTCTCGTTCATATGACCTTCTGGGTTCATATTGCGTGGCCGGGTGTGGTTGTGTGGAATTTTTAGTCGGGCACGCGATGGTCATGTATTGGGTTCACCGATACATTGGACCGTGCACACGGTAACGCTTACCTCCGTGAGACTAATTAGGTACTAGGACGGGTGATGCGACCCCCACACGACGTGCCGTGGTAACCGCTATCTCTAGTATGATTTTAGTTCCAAAGATCGTTCCAATATTAAGCAAATGATTGTTTTACTTCAAGCCCTCTACGTGACGCGCCGTAGCAAACCGGAAGGTGCGATTCAAACACGCCACGAGGTTTCTAACGCCTCGATAAGTGAATTGAAATCACAATTTATATTTTGGAGACACACTCAATAAAATAAGAAGAAAGTTTGTTAATACAAACACTCACAATTTTGATAAATTTCAAGGTCTCCTCACAAATGAAAATGAGGGCTATTTATAGCCAAAATTCCTACAACTATTACAATATAAAATTATAAAATAAAGACTAAAAAATTATAAATTCAACATTCAAAGCTCCTAAAATCTGATCCATGACAAATCAACCCATAAGTTAAGGAGTCAACACATTTTTAGGGGACAAAAATCAAGGACCAAGACTTAAGTTTTGAAAATAAGAAATCAAAGTTAATGAAAAATATGCTGTTGTCGTTTTAGTGGAATAACAGATCCTAGACTTCGGATTTTGATCTTGATGTCTTCAAAATAAATTGTAGTACTGCCTCTTAGATTTCCAAATCCACCAGAATCATCTCGATCGGATATCGGACGTGAAAGTTATGATAAAAATACGAATATGTATCGTATCTGAAATTTCCAACGCCTGCTTTCAATTGTATCGCATCTTCAGTTAGGCTTATTGCTTGGAATGATGACATAAACACTTTTAATCTAACATGTGATGGCTTCAATAACACAAATAAATATGTTATTATATTTATGATCACCGGTCTGATTAAAATGATTTTGCACGAGCATTGTTAATGAATTCTTTATCGCATTTGCTCGTGATCTTGTTATTGGTCCCACAGGAATGTATAGTTCTTCTTCTGACTGACTGACTGCTTCTTGATTCACATCATTCCCTCCGTCCTCAAAAGGATTCGTCCTCGAATCTGAAAATTCAAAAGGGCTTAAGTCAGCAACATTGAAGGTAGCAGAAATATTATATTTATCAGGTAGATCCACTTTGTAGGCATTATCATTGACGCGTTCTAAAATTTGAAATGGTCCGTCTCCCCTTGGCATCAATTTAGACTTCCTTTGTGCGGGAAACCTCTCCTTTCTTAAGTGAATCCAAACCCAGTCACCGGTCAAAGAATACTTGCTTCCGTCCCTTATTCTTTATTCGGACATTATGTTCGTTGCGTTTTTTAATTTGTTCTCGAACTTTTGCGTGCAGTTGTTTGATCATTTCAGCCTTTTTCTTGCCATCGATACTCCCCATGTCATCTATAGGAATAGGCAACAAGTCTAAAGGAGTTATCGGATTAAACCCATATACAATTTCAAATGGAGAAAATGTAGTGGTAGAATGAACGGTTCTGTTGTAAGCAAATTCAATGAACGGTAAAGATGTTTCCCAATTTTTCAAGTTCTTGTTAACAACAGTTCATAACAATTGACCAAGTGTTCGGTTAACTACCTCAGTTTGGCCATCAGTTTGGGGATGACAAGTTGTCGAATAAAGTAATTTTGTTCCCAGTTTCGCCCACAAAACTTTCCAAAAATGGCTAAGAAATTTAGTATCCTGATCGGACACTATACTTTTTGGCATTCCATGTAAACGGACAACTTCTTTGAAAATTAAATTTGCAATATGAGTGGCATCGTCAGTTTTGTGACATGCAATGAAATGTGCCATTTTGCTAAATCTATCAACAACGACAAATATCGAATCACATCCAGATTTTACCTTTGGTAACCCCAACACAAAGTCCATAGAAAGATCAACCCAAGGCTCGTTAGGAACTGGGAGTGGCATGTACAAACCATGTGGTAAAACTCGTGATTTTGCCCTTCGACAAATAATGCATGAATTGACAATTTTATAAACATCATGTTTCATTTTAGGCCAAAAGAAGTGTTCATGTAATATTTCAAAAGTTTTGGCAATTCCGAAATGTCCCATTAATCCCCCACTATGTGCTTCCCTTACTAACAACTCCCGTGTCGAACAAAAAGGAATGCAAAGTTTATTTTCACAGAATAAAAATCCATTATCCCGATAAAATTTATCCACACTTTTTGTCTCGCAAGCAACATATGTTTCGCGAAAATCTTTATCTCCCACGTAAGATCCTTTCAAGAGCTCAAATCCCAATAATTTACAAGAAAGCGTATTAAGTAATACATACCTTCTCGACAATGCATCGGCAACGATGTTCTCCTTACCTTGTTTATACTTTATGATGTAAGGAAACGATTCGATCTCCTCTAACCATTTGGCATGTCTTTTACTCAACTTATTTTGTCCCTTGAGATGCTTCAATGATTCATGATCCGTGTGAATCACGAACTCCTTAGGCCATAAGTAGTGTTGCCACGTACGTAAAGCTCTAACCAAAGCATACAATTCTTTATCATATGTAGGATAGTTCAACATCGCTCCTCCAAGTTTTTCGCTAAAGTAAGCAATCGGCCTCTTTCCCTGCATTAATACTGCTCCAATTCCTACTCCTGAAGCATCACACTCAACTTCAAAAGTGTTAGAAAAATCTGGTAATGCTAACACATGTGCGCTGCATAATTTATCCTTTAATGTGTTAAAGGCATTTTCTTGATCATCACACCAATGAAATTTAGCATGTTTCTTTACAAGTTCATTTAACGGGGCAGCAATCGTGCTAAAATCTTTAACAAAGCGTCGATAAAAACCTGCTAAACCGTGAAAACTTCTTACCTCAGTTGCATTAGTCGGTCTAGGCCATTCACGTATGGCCCTTATCTTTTCTTCATCAACTTTTATGCCGTCAATACTAACGACATACCCAAGGAATATAACCTCACTCATGCAAAAAGTACATTTCTTAAGACTAGCATATAATTGTTCCTTTTTCAAGGTAATTAAAACCAATCTTAAATGTTCAACGTGTTAAATACGTACTCTTGCTATAAATGAGAATATCATCAAAGTATACGACAACAAATTTTCCAATATAAGCACGCAAAACATGATTCATTAGCCGCATAAAAGTGCTCGGTGCATTTGTAAGTCCAAAAGGCATTACCAACCATTCATATAATCCGTATTTAGTTTTAAAGGCCGTTTTCCATTCATCCCCTTCTTTCATACGAATTTGGTGATAACCTTTCATTAAATCAATTTTACTAAACACACGCGAACCATGTAATTCGTCCAACATATCATCTAACCTTGGAATTGGATGTCGATACTTTACCGTGATATTGTTCACCGCTCGGCAGTCGGTGCACATTCTCCAAGTCCCGTCTTTTTTTGGTACGACAATTATCGGAACGGCACAAGGACTCAAACTTTCTCGGATATACCCAATACTTAATAACTCCTCGACTTGCCGCTGAATCTCCTTAGTTTCTTCAGGATTATTTCGGTATGCTGGTCGGTTTGGAATGACGGCTCCTGGCACAAAGTCGATTTGGTGCTCGATCCCTCTTTTTGGTGGCAAACCGGGTGGTAGCTCTTCCGGAAAAACATCATTGAAGTCCTGCAATAGAATTTTTATAGTACTCGGAACATTCCGGTTTTTATCATCATCAAGAGTGCAAATTCGTTTGGTAAGAAGTAAGTATGCGGGTTGCCCCTCCTCAACTTCTTTAACGACTTCCTTTGCACTTATAAATAAATATTTTTTTTGATTTTTCATTTTTTTCTTTTTCTTTTTCTCTTTGTTTTTCTTTTTCCTTTTCTTTTTCTTTTTCTTTTCTTTCTCTTTTTCTTTTCCTTTTTCTTTTTGGTTTTCTTTTTCTTTTTCCTTTTCTTTTTCTTTTTCTTCAACTTCTTTTGGAGTCGAATTTGATCTTCATGGACTTGTATTTTCGTCATGGGAACTAATGTGATTTTCCTTCCATCTTTCTCAAATGAGTAACGATTCTTCTTCCCGCTAAGTTGGGCATCTCGATCGTAATACCATGGTCTCCCCAACAAAATATGGCAAGCGTGCATTGGTACAACGTCACATAGGATATCATCATGGTATTTTCCAATTGTGATGGTTATGAGTACCTGTTTATTCACCCGAATCTCTCCGCAATCATTTAGCCAATGAAGTCTATAAGGCTTAGGATGTCGCCTTGTTGGTAATTCTAACCCCTCGACTAGCATCGCACTAGCCACATTGGTGCAACTTCCGTTATCAATGATCACACTACAATTTTTATTTTTCACAAAACATCTAGTGTGAAAAAGATTTTCTCGTTGTTCGTTATCGTTGCTCTCTTCCTCCTTTGCCTTCACATTCAACACCCGCCTAATGATAAGTGCGGGTGCGAATTCTAGCTCCCCTTCATCACTCTCTTCTTTCACTTCTTCCTCATCTTCATCATCTGTTTCATATTCTCCGTCCTCCCTAAGTATCATTGCTCGTTTATTAGTGCATTGGGATGCAATGTGTCCTCGCCCGTGGCATCGAAAACACTTGATGTCCCTGTTTCTCATGTTTGTATTTTCTACGGATGTAGATTTGACTTCTGGTTTTGTTCGACTAGTACTCCCCACCTCAAACTTCCCCTTCATGGTGCTTTTATCAAAACTACCCTTGGATACGTCTCGATTTCCCGTTTGAGGCTTCCAAGGAGTTGTGTACCCCGTGGAGTAAGTGTTGTTGCCTCCCTTTCGCAAATTCCTCTCAATTTTGATCGCTGCATATACCATGTCCTCGAACTCAACATAATATTGTTTATCAACTTCTTTAGAGATTTCCGCCCTCATGCCATGTAGAAATCTCGCCATTGTGGCCTCCCTCGACTCCCTCACATCGGCCCGGATCATTAACATCTCCATTTCCTTTCGAAAATCTTCTATGCTCCTTGAACCTTGTTTTAAGGATTGAAGGCGAGAAAATAGTTCCTTATGATAATAATTAGGAACAAATCTTCTACGCATTACAATCTTTAATTCCTCCCAACTATTAATTGGCCTCTCTCCATTCCTCCTTCTATCCGTCACAAGTTGGTCCCACCAAATGCTGGCATACTTGGAAAATTCGGTTATTGCTAACCTCATTTTCTTAGTACTAGCATAGTTGTGGCAGTCAAATATAGTTTCCAACTTCCTCTCCCAGTCAAGGTATGTGTCGGGATCGCTCCGCCCTTCGAAGGCTGGGATTTTCATTTTTATATTTCCCATACTTCGGTCTTCCTCGTTTCGTCCTTCCCTTTCATACTGTCTACCTTGTTCTCTCCAACCTCCCCGACCACTTGCTCCTCGATTTTGGTAAGTTCCATCCTCAGAGAATGTTTCATCCTCGTACTCTCTATATGAGATGGGACTCGGATTCCTTCTTCTACGGTGATGCTCATCTTCTTTATTTTTTTGTAAATTTTTGATCGCTTCTTCTTGTCGATCTTGTCTTCTAATTAATTGGGTGAGCATTTCTTGTATGTTCTTAAGGGCTTCGTTTCCTTCATTTTTCTCAATATCGGATTTCGACATTTTTTTTTTGCTCTTTTTTTTTTGGCTTTTTTTTTTGCCCTTTTTTTTTTTGCTTTTTTGTTTTTTGGTCTTTTTTTTGCCTTTCTTTTTTTTTTGCCCTTTTTTCTCTCTCTTTTTTTTTTTTGGACACACACACAAATTAGTCTCTCACAAGGTGATTATATAGGCTAGTATTGTGACAAGTATTTAATTTTACAGGGGCGATAATCCGCACTCCAGCTTTATATTTATTTTATATTTCACTGTGGTGGTAGAACCGACCTTCGTGATAGATATGTATATGTATATAAATATATATTCACTGTGGTGGTAGAACCGACCTTCGTGATAGATATGTATATGTATATATATTCACTGTGGTGGTAGAACCGACCTTCGTGATAGATATGTATATGTATATATATTCACTGTGGTGGTAGAACCGACCTTTGTGATAAATAGGTATATTTATATATATATAGGTATTTTTTTTGTATACTTTTTTTTTGTATACTTTTTTTTTGTATACTTTTTTTTTATATTAAGATGATGGAAGGTTTAGAAGATAGAAAGAAAGAATAGGATGGTAAGATAAGAAGATTATGAAAATGAAGGAAAATAGATACCACTTAGTAATGGGAAAAAACCGAGCTCTGAAGCCAGCTGATGCGACCCCCACACGACGTGCCGTGGTAACCGCTATCGCTAGTATGATTTTAGTTCCCAAGATCGTTCCAATATTAAGCAAATGATTGTTTTACTTCAAGCCCTCTACGTGACGCGCCGTAGCAAACCGGAAGGTGCGATTAGGTTTCTAACGCCTCGATAAGTGAATTGAAATCACAATTTATATTTTGGAGACACACTCAACAAAATAAGAAGAAAGTTTGTTAACACAAACACTCACAATTTTGATAAATTTCAAGGTCTCCTTACAAATGAAAATGAGGGCTATTTATAGCCAAAATTCTTACAACTATTACAATATAAAATTATAAAATAAAGACTAAAAAATTATAAATTCAACATTCAAAGCTCCTAAAATCTGATCCATGACAAATCAACCCATAAGTTAAGGAGTCAAAACATTTTTAGGGGACAAAAATCAAGGACCAAGACTTAAGTTTTGAAAATAAGAAATCAAAGTTAAAGAAAAATATGCTGTTGTCGTTTTAGTGGAATAACAGATCCTAGACTTTGGATTTTGATCTTGATGTCTTCTAGATAATTGTAGTACTGCCTCTTAGCTTTCCAAATCCACCATAATCGTCTCGATCGGATATCGGACGTGAAAGTTATGATAAAAATACGAATATGTATTGTATCTGAAATTTCCAACGCCTGCTTTCAATTGTATCGCATCTTCAGTTAGGCTTATTGCTTGGAATGATGACATCAACACTTTTAATCTAACATGTGACGGCTTCAATAACACAAATAAATATGTTATTATATTTATGATCACCGGTCTGATTAAAATGATTTTGCACGAGCATTGTTAATGAATTCTTTATCGTATTTGCTCGTGATCTTGTTATTGGTCCCACAGGAATGTATAGTTCTTCTTCTGACTGACTGACTGCTTCTTGATTCACATCAACGGGTGTGTCCGGTCATTCGTCTTGTACACTTGCACAGAACATTACGGGCGTACTATGATACTCCTCTTCAACGTAACTCATAACTTAGGATATTTCATAACTCCGGATATATCATGATTGTCTATTTTCAACCCTTGAGGATTGTTGTTCTGTGTAACTGACCCCGTTGGGGGATTTTGTTTCCAGGTCACGGCAAGGCAAAGGCATGGGAAGAGCATGTTGACGGCGAGGAGTCCCAGTGATACTAGTAGGGGGCCCCAGTCATTCCGGTTATTTCAGTTATTTCAGTCATTTCAGTCATTTCCGTCATTTGTATTTCCGCTGCAAATTCCGTTTGAGATGTTTAATTATTCAGGGTGGTGTATTTTATCTTCACATAAAATATACTAGTATTCTGTATTGTCCTGGTGTATTGCACTTAAGCTCCTTATCGGAGTATTTGGTAATATGATGTGGTTCGGTACTACAATTATATTATTTAATTCATCAGTTTTCATTCGCCTGGTGGGTCCCAGTCGGGGGTCCACGACACTGTAATATCCGCCTAGTTTGGGGTGTTACACTCGTGGCACTAAATCAATCGAGAACTCAACTTGACGACTCGGCAGAACTCCCGGCAATTCTTCAGGAAAGACATCTGGGTACTCCTTGACTATAGGTACATCAGCTACCGTCTTCTCCGAAGTTGTTTTCCTCATCACATTCACCAAGAATCCTTGGCAACTACACTTTTTCAACATCTTCATAGCTTTCATGGCTGAAATCACTTTAGGGGTACTACAATGTCTTACTCCCTCGAATACGGTCTTGATATCAACAGACGGGCATAAGGTTACCCTCCTTTCGGAGCATTATACTAATGCTCTATGTTTGTCCAACTAATCCATACCCAAAATAACATCAAAATCGTGAGTTCAACTATGTACAAGTCAGCTAAGAAGCTATGTTCGTTAATCTCTATCTTTACATTATTAGATATAGAGTCTACACGCACTACTCCCCCTGCAGGCATGCTAACTAACAGAGATCTAGGAGGTTTACTACTACTACAACCAATCATTGTACAAAACTTCATAGAGTTGAATGAATGAGATTCACCCATATCAAACAACACCAAAGCAGGAATATTTGCAACTGACAACATACCTGACATGGTTTGGAGTTCAATTTCTTCCTCGGTCTCGGCCATGCTATACACTCGAGCTTTACCTCCTGAGCCTTGACCTTGCACACTTTTTCCTGGACCTTTTCCTTTCTTCAGACATGCTGAGTCCATATGTCCTTCCTCACGGCAGAAGTAGCACCGATTTTGTCCAAGCATACAAGTACCTTTATGTCCCTTGCCACAAGTAGCACGTGTAGGTTTATCGGGCTGGGTTTTCATCCCTGAAAATCCAGTCTTAGCATTCTTCTTACTACCACTTCCTTGATCGTGCCACTTGCGCTTGTTATTAGCTGCAACTGGTGGTGCTCTTGCCTTTCCCACATCCAAACTGGCAGATATGTCCTCGACCCTGGCAACCGCTTCATTGTAGGTCAAACGCCCATGACCATCCAAGTGATGACGAATCTAGTCACGCAGTCTGTCTCGGAACTTCTGAGACTTCATGTCATCTGTCTCGACCATGTGAGGTGCAAAACAGCACATGTGTAACACCCCGAGATATTCGGAATAATTACAGCGCCGTAAACCCTTTAAGTAAGGATTTACAAGGCTGATTTAAAAGAAATGTAAATATAAGACGTCAATACTGCGGAAATTCAAGTTTACAAAACCATTCAACTAGTTCAACGAGTAATTAATACAACCATATCGAAATGATATTAATAAGACACGCGTACTCGAGTACTGAAATCAAAACAAGAAAACAAATCACCACCAACAACAAACATCACTGAACCCCTTCGTCGTCACGTCGGTACTGTGGCTGTTTCCCTGCTCCTCGGCTACCTGAACATCAAAACAAATGTCCACCCCCGAAGGGGTTAGCAAAACGATGCTAGTACAAGTATCATATTAAACAATTCGAATATGCATCAACAATACATAACAAGATACACCACACGGACTTCCGCTACCGGAATCCGACAATGCGAATCCACAAGATTCCATCAACACAGCAAGGGTATTCCAATGATCCAGCGCCCTCAGCATAGATCCCAAGATGATCCCGTCGGACCAACACGAGGTGGAAATAACTCGTCCAATGATCCAGCGCCCTCAGCCTAGATCCCAAGATGATCCCGTCGGACCAACACGAGGTGGACATCCGATCCAGCGCCCTCAGCATAGATCGTACAACGTACACAAACACAACTCATGCATACACATATTTCAAATCATTATGTTCATCAACATGAACATACAAACACTAGATAACGAATATCATGACAATTAAACAAAATAATTTCCATGTTCAACAACATGAATAAACCACAAACATGCTCAAAATACCAATTTTAACACATTACGATACTTGCCTCGAAGATGGCAAGAACGAAACACTTCAATGATCTCAACACACTCGAAGGCCGCCTCCTTCGATCAACGTAGCAAGATCGAACCTTAACAAAAGAAATGATATACAAATCATCTCAAGTCGAACGATCGCCTAACAATTCGGTCTACGGCCCAAAAGCTCAAAATATGCAGTCTGCCTGAACCACTTAGCGTACGCTACGTACTCTACGTAGCATGCGCTAAGCCTGCCTGTTAGCATACGCTATTGTCTAAGCCTAGCGTACGCTAGCCATTGGTCGATTCTCTCGATCGATCGACTTGGCTGATATCATAACGTACGTTACGTACTAAACGTAGCGTGCGTTAACTTATCCCCGATAGCGCACGTTAACTATCGTATGTTAGCGTGCGCTAACCGTGCATGGCAGAATACTACCGGTAGAAAAATGGATTGAATGGTGATGAACTCATGAATTCTATGGTGATAAAACAAGTCATCCCCGAGCATATCATGCTAATAAGGTTTGTGAAAGTTCTATACGTACTAAATGAATATGATATACAAAGATACGTATAATCATCACAACACCATAGTTCATCTTAGATCTTCAAGGGATATCCTGAGTTCAATCCGTTATAAGTCTCAAAACGTACGACTCCTTTATAAAAACGCATAAGAACTTGAAAATCTCCATATACTGATCACAAATCGGTTTGAAAATGCTAAGGAGTCCATATACTAAAACGGTTCAAAGATTCATACGATGAATAAGTGCCCAAATATCGAAAATATCCTTCTAACACATGATGTTCGACTATTAACGAATCTTAATGACTAGATAAGCATGATCAAACGTCCTTTAGAACACTACTAATATTGGTGAAGAATCACCTACCTCAAAGTAGTGAAGAACAAGGAGGAAATCGAAGAAATCCAACGTCGAAGGCTTGAACACCAATCCCCAATGATCAACAATCTTCAACGCGAGCTAGGATGTTGATATGAAGTGTTTAGGATGTTGAGAGTAATACTCTAAGTATAAGAATTCGGATGTGGGAAAAGAAAGGACTGAAAACACGAAAAGGATGCTGTCCTATTTATAGAAAATGGTTATTAGCACGCGCTAGTCCATGCTCGTAGCGTGCGCTAACGGCTTACTGACTTCACTGTACTCGGCACTTAGCGTGCGCTATGCTCATGTCAGTAGCGTGCGCTACGGTGTTCACTTGGATTTTCCAGAAAGTCGTCCAGGTTCATCCCGACACAATCCGACCAAGATCCCCGGCCTGATCTCACCTACCACACGTCTCAATCAAATTGACCACGCATAGCGTGCGCTAATGTTCCTTTGTAGCGTGCGCTATGGATCCATGTTAGCGTACGCTACACATAGCCGATAGCGTGCGCTACATGCGCAGAATTACAATTTTTAAATCACATACATGAAATCATACGCTCAACAACATCGGATTATGAAATATGGAGAATAATACTCAGATCAAAGTGCAACAATTACAAGGTTACAAGTTCCAAATACATATCAGAAATCTCGGGTATTACATCCTTCCTCCCTAAAAAGAAGTTTCGTCCTGAAACTTAAGATGAAAACAACTCTGTATATCTATTCTTCATACTGTCCTCCGTCTCCCAAGTGGCCTCTTCAATTCCGTGTCGCGACCATTGTACCTTAACCAAGTGTATTGGTTTATTCCTCAACTGTTTGATCTGACTCTCAAGTATCTTGATTGGTCTCTCCTCGAAGGTGCCATCATTAGCTATTTCGATCTCATCGAACTCAATGACGTGACTGGGGTCCGGTACATACTTCCGCAATTGGGATACGTGAAACACATTGTGAACGTGACTCAGCGATGGCGGTAAGGCCAACCTGTATGCTAAATCTCCAACCCTCTCGAGGATCTCGAATGGTCCGATATATCTAGGACTAAGCTTGCCTCTCCTCCCAAAACGGAAAATCCCTCGTGTAGGAGACACCTTCAATAGTACATGGTCCCCAGCATCGAACTCTAGAGGACGACGACGTACGTCTGCATAAGATTTCTATCGACTCTGGGCAGTCAACAGTCTTTCTCGAATCAAAGTTATCTTCTCTTGAGTCTGAATTATCAATTCCGGTTCCGTCCTGATCAAATCCGAAGAATCATCCCAACACAGGGGTGATCGACATCTTCTCCCGTACAAAGCTTCAAATGGTGCCATCTTAATAGAAGCATGCCAACTATTATTGTAAGTGAATTCAATCAAGGGCAAGTGAACTTCCCAATCAGTTGACCAATCCAACGCACAAGCTCTAAGCATGTCTTCTACGGTTTGAATAGTCCTTTCGGACTGACCGTCCGTTTGGGGATGATAAGCCGTGCTAAAGTTGAGCTCAGTCCCCAAAGCCCTGTGAACTGCTTTCCATAAGTGTGACACGAAACGACCATCTCGATCTGAAATAATGGTGTTCGGCGTCCCATGCAATCTGACTATCTCCGCAATAAATACTCGCGCCAATCTCTCGGGTCCCCATGTATCTTTAACTCCTAGAAAATGAGCCGACTTGGTTATTCGATCAACTATAACCCAAATCATGTTCATTCCCGTTCTAGTCCTTGGCATACTGGTGATGAAATCCATCGAGATATCCTCCCACTTCCACTCAGGGATCGGAAGCGGTTTTAACATTCCGGCAGGTCGCTGATGTTCAATCTTAACCTGCTGACAATTCAAACACTTCGAAACGTACTCTGCTACGTCCTTCTTCATATTCCCCCACCAGAAGTTCTGTTTAAGATCTTTATACATTTTACTACTGCCCGGGTGAATAGAATAGGGCGCACTGTGAGCTTCCTTCAGAATTGTCCGTCTCAAATCATCATCATCAGGAATGCAAAATCGACTCTGAAATCTCAGAATTCCATCATCTTGTATCACGAATCCTGGGGCCTTTCCTTTCTTTACTTCGTCACATAACCGAAGGATCAGAGAATCGTTCAACTGCTTAGATTTGATCTCCTCGACTAGTGATGAAGTCAGTTCCATCACATATAGTTGCCCTTGGATTCCTGGTGCCCATACTTCAATCCATTCGCAGATCAGTTCCCGCTGAATGCGGGTTTGGGACGTAAGAGCTTCCAACACTCGAAGAGAAACAGGTTTACGGCTCAATGCATCGGCTACTACGTTTGCTTTCCCCGGATGATAGAGAATCTTCAAGTCGTAATCCTTGATCAATTCCAGCCACCTTCTCTGCCTCATGTTTAATGCTTTCTGACTGAAAATGTACTTGAGGCTCTTATGATCTGTAAAGATCTGACAATGAGTGCCGTACAAATAATGTCTCCAAATTTTCAAAGCAAAGACTACAGCTGCTAGCTCCAGATCATGAGTCGGGTAATTAACTTCGTACGGTTTCAACTGCCGAGAAGCATAGGCAATTACCTTATCCTTTTGCATCAACACACATCCCAGACCCTGATTTGAAGCATCGCTGTAAACCATGAATCCATCAGTTCCATCTGGCAATGCTAAAATAGGTGCTGTCGTCAGTCTCTTCTTAAGTTCATCAAAACCAGCCTGGCATTTCTCATCCCACTTAAACTTTTGAGTTTTTTGTAACAGCTGAGTGAGCGGACGAGAAATCTTGGAAAATCCCTCTACAAAGCGGCGATAATATCCAGCAAGCCCTAGGAAACTCCGGACTTCTTTCACATTATTAGGAGCTTCCCATTCCAAGATTGCTTCGACTTTCTTCGGGTCCACCTGAACTCCGTCGGCTGATATCACATGCCCAAGGAAAGTTACCTCCCTGAGCCAGAACTCGCATTTTGAAAGCTTTGCATATAGTTGTTCCTTCCTCAAGGTTCTCAAAACCACATGCAAATGTTCAGCATGCTCCTCTGCGTCCTTCGAATATATCAAGATGTCATCAATGAAGACGACCACAAATTTATCCAAGTATTCCAAGAATACCCGATTCATCAATTGCATGAACACCACAGGAGCATTGGTAAGTCCAAACGGCATCACTACGAATTCATAATGCCCGTACCGGGACCTGAAAGCAGATTTCGGTATATCCGATTCCTTAATTCTCAACTGGTGGTATCCTAATCGCAAGTCAATCTTCGAGAAAACCCTTGCCCCTTGCAGTTGATCAAACAAGTCGTCGATCCGAGGTATAGGATACTTATTCTTGATCGTCATCTTATTGAGCTCCCTGTAATCAATACACAGTTCGGAGGGATCCGTCTTTCTTACGGACAAAGAGAACGGGCGCTCCCCAAGGAGAAACGCTAGGTTGAATATAGCCCTTCTGTAACAATTCCTCCAGTTGCTTCTTGAGTTCATACATCTCGGTTGGCGCCATGCGGTATGGTGCTCTGGAAATAGGAGCTGCTCTAGGCTCTAATTCGATAGTGAATTCCACTTCTCTCTGCGGAGGTAACCCAGGTAGTTCGTCAGGAAATACATCTGAGAACTCATTCACAACTGAAATAGACGAGAGCTCTACTCCTTCCTCTTTCCTCATGGCATAACACCAAAGTCCATGACATCCTTGCTTCAGTAATTTCACGGCTTTCATTGCTTTGATCAATTTTCCCGAGCTTCCCGGTCTCCACCCTCGAAATAAGTGTTCAGATCCGTCATCAGCAATGATAGAAATGACTCTCTCTCGGTAATTCAGAATAGCTCCATAACGGTTGAGCCAATCGTCTCCGAGAATTAAATCATCACCGTAGATGTCAACTACAATAAGATTCGATGGCCAATCTCTCCCTCCTATAGATACTGTAAAATCTCTAGCCTCTAGGGTTCCCACAATTCTCTCTCCACTCGGCAAACCCACAACGTATGGTTCACAATCAAATAAGCACGAGATTTTTAAACGATTTACACAGTTCAATGATACAAAAGAATGTGTAGCTCCGGAATCGAATAAAACACTAACTGGTTGCAAAAGGATCTGAATCGTACCTGATGCAACAGCAGTGTTCTGATCGTCAGATTTCCTCATCTCGTACAGGCGCGGAGGAACGGACCCAGCACTGGATGTCTCTCTCTTCCCAACGTTCTGCTGCTAAAATCCACTCTGTTGTGTCTGGTTCACACTTATCTCCTTCGGAACGGGCGCTGGAGTGCGAGTACCAAAAGATCTAGTAGCAGCTCCACAGAAGGCCGTACGGTGCCCTTCTTGTCCACAATCGTAACAAGTCACAGAAGATGCGGGGCAGTCACGTCGAATATCTGCTCGACCACAATTGTAGCATTTCTTTGATGCGTCCGGAACTGCTGATGTAGTCCGGAACCTCTTTCCACCTCTAGAAGGATGTGGAGGTTTCTTAGCCGAATAAAAGGAAGACTGGCCCTTACGGGGCCCACCACTCTTGTTTTCTGAAAAGTTGCCGGTCACCTTCTGCTTCTTTGCCTCTACTGATTTCTCCACCGCCGCCTCTTTCATGTCGTAGGCCAGCGCTTTGTCTTGATATTGTCGCAACGTAGTACACTCGAACCCGGACATGTACTGCTGAATCTCCGGCTTCATCCGCATATCAAAATGAAAAATCTTTGCTACCTCCGTTCTGACTAAGTGTCGCACACAAGTCAGCTGATGATTAAAAGTTTTGATTACATCTGTCACAGATACTTCCGAACTCTGTGGTGAGAAAAACTCTCGGATCTTTGCCTCTCTAACTGGACGAGGACAATACTGTGCTTCCATCATTAATTTGAATTCCGTCCAATCCGCATTATGATTTTCGGGTCGGATAGCTTCCCACCAATCAAAGGCCTCCCCAGTCAGAAAATACTGGGCAATGGGAACCTTCCGGTCCTCGGGACAGTTAAGACCCGCGAATATCTTCTCTAACTCCTTAAGCCAATGATCCCAAGTCAATGCCTCAGCAGATCCGTCAAATTTTGGTGGGTGCAATTTGACCACCTCAGCAAGCCATCTGTCTCCCCGGTTATCCTCGTGGTGCTGCTGTCCCATCGCCGTCTGCATGCGGTCGACTACCTGGGCGAACTGGTTTATCTGTGCCACCACCTGTTGAAGCACTCCCCGCATGTTAGGATTTGCGTCGTCATTCGCTGATCCTTGCTTCCCTCCAGAATGGGAATCGGTTCGACTAGCTGATAATTCCGGGGTAGTTGCGGAATCCTCCTGTCTCATGTTACCCCGTCCGCGTCCGCGTCCTCCTCTCAACATACTGTAAACATAATTCCTCAATATCCAGGACAAAGTTTACGAAATAAAGCCCGTCAATACTCACAAAACAGTAATTAAGTAAAACGGTAGTATAAGAGATTAGGAGACTTACAACCACGGTCCACATGACGACTTTTGGTTGAACAGTGATGTTACGAACAACTCGTAAATCAATACGTAAACAGACCCAACTTAAAACCCGACTGCCAAGATATCCATAAATCTTAGCTCTGATACCATATTCTATAACACCCCGAGATATTCGGAATAATTACAGCGCCGTAATCCCTTTAAGTAAGGATTTACAAGGCTGATTTAAAAGAAATGTAAATATAAGACGTCAATACTGCGGAAATTCAAGTTTACAAAACCATTCAACTGGTTCAACGAGTAATTAATACAACCATATCGAAATGATATTAATAAGACACGCGTACTCGAGTACTGAAATCAAAACAAGAAAACAAATCACCAACAACAACAAACATCACTGAACCCCTTCGTCGTCACGTCGGTACTGTGGCTGTTTCCCTGCTCCTCGGCTACCTGAACATCAAAACAAATGTCCACCCCCGAAGGGGTTAGCAAAACGATGCTAGTACAAGTATCATATTAAACAATTCGAATATGCATCAACATTACATAACAAGATACACCACACGGACTTCCGCTACCGGAATCCGACAATGCGAATCCACAAGATTCCATCAACACAGCAAGGGTATTCCAATGATCCAGCGCCCTCAGCATAGATCCCAAGATGATCCCGTTGGACCAACACGAGGTGGAAATAACCCGTCCAATGATCCAGCGCCCTCAGCCTAGATCCCAAGATGATCCCGTCGGACCAACACGAGGTGGACATCCGATCCAGCGCCCTCAGCATAGATCGTACAACGTACACAAACACAACTCATGCATACACATATGCCAAATCATTATGTTCATCAACATGAACATACAAACACTAGATAACGAATATCATGACAATTCAACAAAATAATTTCCATGTTCAACAACATGAATAAACCACAAACATGCTCAAAATACTAATTTTAACACATTACGATACTTGCCTCGAAGATGGCAAGAACGAAACACTTCAATGATCTCAACACACTCGAAGGCCGCCTCCTTCGATCAACGTAGCAAGCTCGAACCTTAACAAAAGAAATGATATACAAATCATCTCAAGTCGAACGATCGCCTAACAATTCGGTCTACGGCCCAAAAGATCAAAATATGCAGTCTGCCTGAACCACTTAGCGTACGCTACGTACTCTACGTAGCGTGCTCTAAGCCTGCCTGTTAGCGTACGCTATTGTCTAAGCCTAGCGTATGCTAGCCATTGACTGACAGTTCTCGCTGATCAGTCGACTGACTTGGATGATATCATAACGTACGTTACGTACTAAACGTAGCGTGCGTTAACTTATCCCCGATAGCGCACGTTAACTATCGTATGTTAGCGTGCGCTAACCGTGCATGGCAGAATACTACCGGTAGAAAACTGGATTGAATGGTGATGAACTCATGAATTCTATGGTGATAAAACAAGTCATCCCCGAGCATATCATGCTAATAAGGTTTGTGAAAGTTCTATACGTACTAAATGACTATGAGATACAAAGATACGTATAATCATCACAACACCATAGTTCATCTTAGATCTTCAAGGGATATCCTGAGTTCAATCCGTTATAAGTCTCAAAACGTACGATTCCTTTATAAAAACGCATAAGAACTTGAAAATCTCCATATACTGGTCACAAATCGGTTTGAAAATGCTAAGGAGTCCATATACTAAAATGGTTCAAAGGTTCATACGATGAATAAGTGCCGAAATGTCGAAAATATCCTTCTAACACATGATGTTCGACTATTAATGAATCTTACTGACTAGATAAGCATGATCAAACGTCCTTTAGAACACTACTAATATTGGTGAAGAATCACCTACCTCAAAGTAGTGAAGAACAAGGAGGAAATTGAAGAAATCCAACGTCGAAGGCTTGAACACCAATCCCCAATGATCAACAATCTTCAACGCGAGCTAGGATGTTGATATGAAGTGTTTAGGATGTTTAGAGTAATACTCTAAGTATAAGAATTCGGATGTGGGAAAAGAAAGGACTGAAAACACGAAAAGGATGCTGTCCTATTTATAGGAAATGGTTATTAGCGCGCGCTAGTCCATGCTCGTAGCGTGCGCTAACGGCTTACTGACTTCACTGTACTCGGCACTTAGCGTGCGCTATGCTCATGTCAGTAGCGTGCGCTACGGTGTTGACTTGGCTTTTCCCGAAAGCCGTCCAGGTTCATCCCGACACAATCCGACCAAGATCCCCGACCTGATCTCACCTACCACACGTCTCAATCAAATTGACCATGCATAGCGTGCGCTAATGTTCCTTTGTAGCGTGCGCTATGGATCCATGTTAGCGTACGCTACACATAGCCAATAGCGTGCGCTACATGCGCAGAATTACAATTTTTAAATCACATACATGAAATCATACGCTCAACAACATCGGATTATAAAATATGGAGAATAATACTCAGATCAAAGTGCAACAATTACAAGGTTACAAGTTCCAAATACATATCAGAAATCTCGGGTATTACAACATGTGGTTGAACTTGCGCTCATAGTCGGTGACCGACATTCCTCCTTGGGTCAGATCAAGGAATTCCCTTTGCATCTTGGTTTTGTACACCCTCGGGTAGTACTTTTCCAGACCGTTTCCTTGAATTGGTACCAAGTAAATACATCCTTTTCGTCTTGGGTTTTGAGTCTCCACACTCCAATCCACCATGTTCTAGCATCCTCCTTGAGTTGGAACACAGCACATGATACCTTCTGAGCATCGGTGCATGCCATGTAGTCGAAGATGCTGTCTAGGTTCAACAACCACTCTTTTATTGCTGCTGGTCCCTCACGACCAAGAAAGACTTGCGGTTTTAGCTGATTGAACCGCTTGATGACTTGAGCTTGAGCTTGCTCAGGATTGTTAGACGGTAAAATGGTCGCGCCTTGAAGCAATTGTTGGGATTCGGTGCCTAAAATGAAGGCCCAGCGGAAGCGGTAAAACGAAAATTAATTCGATCTGAATCCCTACGAGGATCGATCGAGCTACGTATATACGAATATCAAAAACGAAATACAAGAGATACAAGAAACATACCCTCGTAGTCCGTTGATTAAATGTATAACCTTCTCTTGAGATATTCCCCAAGCTTTGCTTGATTTCTATGAATCTATTCCGCTTCAAGCCCTTGAACGATCCAACGCCGAAAGCACCGCGTCTCTACTTGCCACGCACCGGAAAAACGAACGGAATGACAACACCTTGCTATCCTCCGAGGATACGGCTAGAGCTAGGTGATGAAGCTTGTTATAGATATTAATATCACTCTAAGTGTATGAATATCTATCTCTCTCAATATTTCCTCACAAAATTTCTCTAAGAAGTTATGAAGAAGATGAATGAAGAAGATGAATAAAGAAGATGATGAAGAAGACTTCTATCTCTCTCTCCTCTTGCAACCTCACGTTGGAAACAAAAGTTGCTTGGAATGATTAGTGAGAGATGTCTTCATCTTCATTTATTCAACTCTCCACATGCACATCTCATAATTATGAGAATCAAAGCCCCACCACCTCAATGATCAACCATTAAAGAATGGAACATGGGTCCATATGAAAGTGGGTGGAAGTGTGGGGTTTGGCCCATGTAGAAATCGGACAAGTTCGGTTCGTTTCGGACTCCCGCGAGTCCAAACAGATAAACTCCGATTCCGTATCGATGTATTTATATCGATTAATTAATCCAATTAATTAAACATATCAAATACATTATAACATAATTAATTTCTCCAAGAAATAATTATATCCATGAATTAAATTAATCACCAGTGATATATTTAATTCATTAGGCCGTAAATCAATTTATCCAATAAATCGATTTAGACATCTAATGTCCTAAATTTAGATATCCAATATCTAATATTCATAATGAGAGAATTAGCTTGATACATTCCGTTGTCAATTCTCATGCGCGACTCGGTAGGTCCGTCTCAGTCAGCAATGGGAGGAACCAAAGAGTAGTAGCACCACCTAGCCACCCTGGCGGCCTACACTGTACCCCAACTGAGAACGAATGATTGGGATCATTCAAGAACCATTCTGTCGTGAATACCAGTATACGTATAAACCTTTCTTTCAAATGTCCCGATCAAGTTATAGGGTCACGGTCAGTCAAACCCTATCTGTACTTGACGCTATGCATGCGTTAATGCAAATCGAGATCATCGAGCTGTCATGTATCTAATACAACTAGCTCCAAAGCTTTGGCCAAAGACTTATGATCTCATCTGCCAATAACCGCATAGGACATATAACCCGCTCACTAACGGGAGAAAGGATTCTATCTTGGTATTCAGTAGGACCTGCTACTTGCCCGTCAAGATGCACGTCGAGGTTGACCCCCGCCTTCCGGTTTACAGGGTCGAACTACTCTAATGAAAATCTTGACGTCACAAGCACATCCCTACTAAATCCTCAAGTCGAAGGTTCACGAATACCTATCACAACCTTTCGATTCCGTCATTGACTGTCCCGGAGTGAAATCCATGTGACGAATCGAGGGTGAGTCGGTTCGAGTATACTAATCCAATTAGCATACCTATAACGTGTGCTCCCACTAACCATTAGTGTTCGACAGGCACTCTCCATGTCAAATAACACGTCATACAAGTCTTCACATAAACTTAACGCCCGACCAAGTTTCATCGACTTGCGACGATTAAGTATTTGAGCTATAATCTTTCCAAAGGTGCGACCCCCTTATCCAATAAGGAGTGGAACGTTTTGCTCTCAAATTCGCGGACTAGTTTCTATATGTTTATTTACGATTTAGGAATGCCAAGAACTACCAAGAATAAGAAACATTCATTTGCCTTATATAAATGGTTTACATAATTACAAGTACAATGCCCTCACTCAACAACCTCTGAGTGGCATTCGAGGGCATACTCCTAACAATCTCCCACTTGCACTCAATGCCACACACTATGGTATCTAATACCCATGTTCTCCAGATGACGCTCCAAGCTAGTCCGAGAAAGTGGCTTGGTCGGTGGATCGACGACGTTATCGGCCGAGTCTACTGCAGGCAAAGACAATGTATCCCTTGCGAACAAATTCTCTTACGAGATGATACTTCCTCTCAATATGTTTGGTGTTGTTGTGAAACCTCGGCTCCTTGGCTGCGCTCTGACTCGTCGTTGTCGCAAGATGCTGAACAGCGGCTCGGACATGGTATCATTTGAAGTTCTCCCGAAACTTCTTAATCCGTAACCCTTCCTTGGAAGCCTCCGAGGCCGCTTGATACTCACCGACAGTGGAATCAGCAGTCGCGCTTTGCTTGGCACTACGCCAAGATACTGCTCCTCCATTAAGAGTAAATATGTAGCCAGAAGTGGACATCGAGTCGTCCTTCAGTCCTTGGAAGTCCGAATCAGTGAATCCCACCACATCCAATTCTCCACCGCCATACATAAGAACCATATCTCTAGTTCTTCTCAAGTACTTGAGAACGTTCTTTACAGCAGTCCAATGTTCCCTACCTGGGTTTGCCTGAAACCTACTCACCACGCTTACAGCATGCGCGATGTCAGGTCTTGTACACAACATAGCATACCTAAGGCTACCCACGGCCGAAGCATATGATATATTACTCATTTCCTTGCGTTGTTCCTCACTTTGAGGACACATCTTCAAGGTGAGTTTTATTCCATGTTGCATCGGTAGGAACCCTCTTTTAGAATCATCCATCTTAAATCGCTTTAAGATCTTATCTATATAGAGGGCTTGGGAAAGGCCTATTGTTCTCTTCGCTCTATCCCGGTAGAGCCAAATACCAAGAATATATGTTGCTTCTCCCAAGTCTTTCATGGAGAAATTACTCGAAAACCAAGCTTTCACAGAACTAAGCATTCCCACATCATTTCCTATTAGTAGAATGTCATCTACATATAGTACTAAGAATGCGATCTTGCTCCCACTAACCCTCTTGTATACACAAGGTTCCTCTTCATTTTGAACGAAGTCAAACTCTTTGACCGTCTCATCAAAATGAAGTCAAACTCTTTCTCCCAACTAAATGGAACGCTGAAGCTTGCACACTTTCTGAATATCGACTCCAGACACAAAGCCTTTAGGCTGCTCCATATAGATTTCCTCCTCGAGGAATCCATTAAGGAAAGCCGTCTTTACGTCCATTTGCCATATCTCATAATCGTGGTAGGCAGCTATAGCAAGCATCATGCGAATAGACTTGATCATGGCTACGGGCGAGAAGGTATCGTGGTAATCGATCCCTTCCTTCTGGGTATAACCCTTTGCCACAAGCCTGGCCTTATAGGCATCAACCTTGCCATCACCATCAGTCTTTCTCTTGTAGATCCACTTGTTCCCAATAGGCACTATGCCCTTGGGGCGGTCTACTAGAGTCCGCACTGATTGACATGCATCGAGTCTATCTCAGCTTCCATAGCTTCACGCCATTTCGCGGAGTCTACATCCACCATCGCTTGGTCATAGGTTGTTGGGTCGGTCTCTTGGCTATCACTTGGAACCTCATGGAGAACCAGCTCCTCCAAGTGCACAAGCCCATACCTCTCAGGTAAATGAGACACCCTACTAGACCTACGAGGTGGTTGTACTTGTCTTTCAGAAAGTTCGGTTCCAGTTTCTTGCACAGGTGCCTCTCGAGGAGTTTCATTGTATTCTTCTAAAGAAATACTTCTACCTGCTACGCCTTCCTGAATGAACTCATCTTCCAGGAAGTGTGCTTGTAAAGCAACAATGATCCTTCGATCTTCGGGCATGTAGAATAGATATCCCATCGTCCCAGACGGGAATCCAATGAAACGTCCCTTCGCAGACCTAGCTTCCAACTTTTCCACCTTAGTCTTCTTGACATAAGCGGGACATCCCCAAATCCTAATATGATTAAGACTTGATTTCCTTCCTTCCCACATTTCATGTGGAGTTTTAGGAATGGATTTGGAAGGACATCTGTTCAAGATATACGTGGCAGTCAGGAGTGCATACCCCCACAGGTAAATCGGCAAGTCAGTATAGCCCAGCATGGAACGGACCATGTTCAACAGGGTCCGGTTCCTTCTTTCTGACACACCATTTAACTGAGGAGTACCTGGAGGTGTTAGTTGTGAAACTATTCCATGTTCCTTAAGGAACTCATCAAACTCCGTACTCATATACTCGCCACCTCGGTCCGACCGAAGTGCTTTGATATGATTACCAGTTTGTTTCTCGACTAGGGCCTTGAATTCCTGGAATTTCTCAAAGGCCTCGGATTTATGTTTCATTAAGTATACATAACCATACCTAGTATGATCATCTGTAAACGTAATGAAATATCGATATCCGTCACGTGCTGCTTCCAAAGCACCACATACATCGGTATGGATTAATCCCAGTTTATCAGCGGCTCTTTGAAATGTCCCTGTGAAGGGGGACTTAGTCATTTTGCCTTTAAGGCAAGATTCACAAGTAGGAAAGGGATCCGATCCCAATAGACCCATAAGTCCATCTTTTTCCATCTTGTAAACCTTGGTCTGACCAACATGACCAAGTCTAAGATGCCATTTCAAAACTTGATTGGTTTCATCCCTACCGCGTTTTCTAGTTATAGTATTCACAACTACTTTGTTCTTTGAGATTTAAATGATACAATCCATTCAACAATGTAGCAGTACCCACTAGTTTATTTCTAAAATAAATTTTGCAGAACCATCACCAATGAAAAATGAAAAGCCTTTTCGGTCCATGACCGAATGGATACAATGTTTTGTGCCCCTTGGGCAAAACAAGTACATCTTCTAAAGTCAAAACAAAGCCGGATTCTAAACCCAAAAGAAGTGATCCTATGTCGGTCGCCTCGACACTATGCCCGCTTCCGACTGTGATCATAACTTCTCCAGCTCCAAGCTTCCTACTTTGTTCCAGATCCTGATTCACGGTACAAATATGAGAACTAGCACCAGAATCCAAGATCCAGAAGTAGAAAATACAGAGCGTAACAATTTGTTTCCAAAACTAAAAGTTCTCAGACCAAGTGCCATGAAGAATCGGACAGTCTCTAGCCCGGTGGCCCACCACCGCACTTGAGACAAGCATCCTTGTTCTTCTTGTTCTTTGGAACCATCGGGGCCTTGCCCTTTCCCTTAAGGTCCTTAGCTTGTGGTCCATCCGCTTCTTGGTCTTTTTCTTCTTATTCTTAGACTTCCGAAGTCCAAGAAATCACAAGTGCACTCCTTCATCCGTGGGGTCTTCATCCGAGACCGAGCGGTCACCGGCTTGTTCATTAGCCCGGCTAAGTTACATGCAATCTCATTGCGGTTGAAGTTCATAACAAAGCGTGAGAAGGAATCGGGGAGAGACCGTAGGATAAGGTCGGTTTGGAGAGAAGTATCCAGCTTAAAATCAAGAGCCTCCAATCTCTCGATCATGGATATCATTTTGAGGACGTGTTCCCCAACCTTCTCACCTTCCTTCATCCTTGCACCGAGCGATTGCTTGGATATCTCATATCTAGCGATTCTGCTGCTCACCATAAAGCTCGGTTAAGTGAGATAGAATCGCCTAGCGAAGTCATTTTCTCATGAGCTCTATGAAGCTCATTAGACATGGAAGCCATCATATAAGCGCGGACTTTCACGTCATCCTTAACCCACTTTTCGTGGTTTTCAATCTCTTCTGATTGGCTCGAGTCCGCATAGGAGGCGCCTAATGTCCGTCTCCAAGACGTATCCCAATGCCTCTATACCGAGGACAATAATCAGTTGGAGCCAATCCACAAAGTTAGGTCCCATTAAGGTGTTCTTTTCGAGTAGAATTGCGAGTGGATTCATTGTCATATTGAGATTTATGCATTAAGTATAACAGTTAATTAGTGACTCATTCAATTATGTTCGAGTATAGAATTTAAGGTCTTTTCTATTCTTGTTACCCGGCTCCCACTATTTTTATCGGAATAACACACTCCCATGTGATATCCTAAGTATCGTCGCTCTACTTCATAGTGGTGATCGAGTTCTTTATAAATCTTAATAGAGGGCAACCGAACAGTTTCTAGTCTATTAATTTTCATAAAGTGGTGTCCAACACCAACCCATCTAATGGATGATTCGATCTTCTTTTTCCCCTTGTTCACTCCCCTCAACCTATACGATTTCTATGGTTCGTGAACAAGTTAAGTTTATACCATCGACGCAAATCAGTTTCACAATTGAATCTTATCCGCAACCTATCGGGTTTCTAGGGATAAAATTTGCTCCAACCGAAGGCATCCAATGCGCTCCCGGTAATTTATCCGTCCTCCCCGAACGACTACCCCGATAACTCGGAAGCATAGCACATCCGGTTTGGATTTCAATTTCCCGAAAACTCGATGGAGGGAAGGAAAAACTTTGAAACCTTATAAACTTAATTATTTATTGTGGGAGAATTTTCGCGATTAACGCTACACTTTGCACATTAATCATATTAGCGCGTTTGTGGTATTCATACAATATGAAAAAACCATTCACAACCTAGTTGCTACCAACATGTGGTTCATGGACCATTCCTAGAAAACAAAAACTCCGTAATCTAATTACAAGTCTTCATCTTGAATCTTCGACTTCTCGAAATGGATCTTCCTCCGGTCTTCGTCATTACATATAAATTTTACATCGAAAATTGCATCCTAGATACAAACATTTCTAGTAAAATAAATAGGCTCAAAACGGCCTTTACAACCCAATCGAATAAAACGAACGATTCAAAACTAAGTCCACGAACCACATCCCCATTCAAAAAGCATTCATCCAATAAATACTATATAAATGGAAAGCGTAGAGATACATTGATCCAATCAACAATACGAACCGATCCAATCGATTCACACAATCGGTAATATAATAACGTTCAAAATAATTCTGTCGAATAAAAATATTCAAATTAATAAAAATTCACTAATAAAATTAAATACCATAAATCTTTTTATTCATATTAAATCCAATTTAATGTGCGGGAGTTTATTTTTTAAGAATACACGGAAAAATCGAGCCGGGAAAACGGGCGGCATGACCAAGTCACCTCGGCGGCTCTGCGCGATCACGCCTAGCTTGGCGAGTCACGCTCGGAAGATGCCGGCCAGACACGACCGAGTCACCCGGGACACGGTCAGTCGCTGCAGCGGTGACTTGGCAGATTGCGGACACGACCGTGTCACCAGACACGGTCGAGTCACTCTCGGCCAGATTACCCTTTTTGTCCAAAAAGTCGTCCGACGACGATTCGGGGCTAGATTTTCGACCGGATATCCAATATCTATAGTTTCCGACTTTCATATCTTCAATATAAATCATATTTCCCAGAAATTTAAGATTTATATTTAGACATAAACTTACGAAAAATACAATTATTACGAACGAAAAACATATACCACGATTATGACTAAAATGATTCCAAATCATTCACCATCTAATCGAGCATTCCAAATGCCAATATCGTATATACGATCGCAAGACCTACGCTCCGATACCACTGTTGGGATTCGGTGCCTAAAACGAGGCCAGTAGGCGGTAAAATGAAAATTAATTCGATCCGAATCCCTACGAGGATCGATCGAGCTACGTATATACGAATATCAAAAACGAAATACAAGAGATACAAGAAACATACCCTCGTAGTCCGTTGATTAAATGGATAACCTTCTCTTGAGCTATTCCCCAAGCTTTGCTTGATTTCTACGAATCTATTCCGCTTCAAGCCCTTGAACGATCCAACGCCGAAAGCACTGCGTCTCTACTTGCCACGCGCCGGAAAAACGAACGGAATGACAACACCTTGCTATCCTCCGAGGATACGGCTAGAGCTAGGTGATGAAGCTTGTTATAGATATTAATATCACTCTAAGTATATGAATATCTATCTCTCTCAATATTTCCTCACAAAATTTCTCTAAGAAGTTATGAAGAAGATGAATGAAGAAGATGAATAAAGAAGATGATGAAGAAGACTTCTATCTCTCTCTCCTCTTGCAACCTCACGTTGGAAACAAAAGTTGCTTGGAATGATTAGTGAGAGATGTCTTCATCTTCATTTATTCAACTCTCCACATGCACATCTCATAATTATGAGAATCAAAGCCCCACCACCTCAATGATCAACCATTAAAGAATGGAACATGGGTCCATATGAAAGTGGGTGGAAGTGTGGGGTTTGGCCCATGTAGAAATCGGACAAGTTCGGTTCGTTTCGGACTCCCGCGAGTCCAAACAGATAAACTCCAATTTCGTATCGATGTATTTATATCGATTAATTAATCCAATTAATTAAACATATCAAATACATTATAACATAATTAATTTCTCCAAGAAATAATTATATCCATGAATTAAATTAATCACCCAGTGATATATTTAATTCATTAGGCCGTAAATCAATTTATCCAATAAATCGATTTAGACATCTAATGTCCTAAATTTAGATATCCAATATCTAATATTCATAATGAGAGAATTAGCTTGATACATTCCGTTGTCAATCCTCATGCACGACTCGGTAGGTTCGTCTCAGTCAGCAATGGGAGGAACCAAAGAGTAGTAGCACCACCTAGCCAGCCTGGCGGCCTACACTGTACCCCAACTGAGAACGAATGATTGGGATCATTCAAGAACCATTCTGTCGTGAATACCAGTATACGTATAAACCCTTCTTTCAAATGTCTCGATCAAGTTATAGGGTCACGGTCAGTCAAACCCTATCTGTACTTGACGCTATGCATGCGTTAATGCAAATCGAGATCATCGAGCTGTCGTGTATCTAATACAACTAGCTCCAATGCTTTGGCCAAACACTTATGATCTCATCTGCCAATAACCGCATAGGACATATAACCCGCTCACTAACGGGAGAAAGAATTCTATCTTGGTATTCAGTAGGACCTGCTACTTGCCCGTCAAGATGCACGTCGAGGTTGACCCCCGCCTTCCGGTTTACAGGGTCGAACTACTCTAATGAAAATCTTGACGTCACAAGCACATCCCTACTAAATCCTCAAGTCGAAGGTTCACGAATACCTATCACAACCTTTCGATTCCATCATTGGTATCCGAGTGAAATCCATGTGACGAATCGAGGGTGAGTCGGTTCGAGTATACTAATCCAATTAGCATACCTATAACGTGTGCTCCCACTAACCATTAGTGTTCGACAGGCACTCTCCATGTCAAAGAACACGTCATACAAATCTTCACATAAACTTAATGCCTACCAAGTTTCATCGACTTGCGAACGATTAAGTATTTGACCTATAATCTTTCCAAAGGTGCGACCCCTTATCCAATAAGGAGTGGAACGTTTTGCTCTCAAATACACGGACTAGTTTCTATATGTTTATTTACGAGTTAGGAATGCCAGTAACTACCAGTAAATAAGAAACATTCATTTGCCTTATATAAATGGTTTACATAATTACAAGTACAATGCCCTCACTCAACAACCTCTGAGTGGCATTCGAGAGCATACTCCTAACAGCAATGTGGCCAATCCAGCCAAAAGCTGATCTTGGGTGAGTTGAGCGTTGCGGTTTCCATGGTTAGCCATGAGTCTGCCAACGAGTTGTAAAAACCCATTAGTCGATGCAGGGCGAGAAATAAAGAATGAGAGGATACCGGTAGTACGCATATAATAGTCACAACGCATAAAAATATAATGCAATAGAATAACTGACATTCATTATATATATAATATGATTCAAAGAAAAGAAACTGGAAACATCCACTGAAAATCTCAACATAATAGCTATATAATAAAATAAACTAAGCCTACGGCTATTCCTCATCGTCACTGCTAATAATTTCTATAACAGGAATAGGGGGTCGCGGCTCAATCCACGAAATAACCTCTCCATCGGACTGAACGCCTGCCATGATAACATCCTCAATGTTCTCTGCGAGGTCTTCCTTTAAGCTCTTATCAGGAATTCCCTCTGGAACTTCCTCGGGATCTTCTTCGGGGTCTTCTTCAGGATCCTCCTCAGGGTCTTCTTTGGGTCCTCTTATGGGTCTTCTTCATCCGTAGAGTCAGAACTCCAATTTTCCGCTGGTATCACATCTCGAGCGTACATATCAAATAAACGCCCGGCTACAAACTGGAAATCATCAGTAGTCTCCAAATCTTCTGGTGTTCTCTTTATGGACTCGTGCTAAAGCTGGAAAATACAGTAACTCCAATCATCGGGTAGCTTTAGCATTAGGTGGTTCAGCTGTTGCGTGACAGAGCCTTGTTTCCCAGACTGCAACCACTTGTTCAGCCTGTTGATGACATAGTGCGGCATATTTTCTGGTAAACTCGAATCATCCCACCAATCCTTGCGTGCCAAAAGATGTAAGTGAAACGTAGCAGGAATCCTATTATGTGGTGTCATCCCAGGTTTGGCCATTCTAACAGTTCGTACATACATATACAATCTTGTAAATAAAATGAAATGATAGATGTATGATTAATGTTAGTTTTAAATTGAAATTCGGTACCTTTGACGGAGTGACGAAGTGGCGAAGCTGAGAGCATATGATACTTTTATATTTTAGTGAGTCTACAGAAAGGTAAAACCCTCTCCGATACCACTATGTAATGCCCCGACTATCTAGGGATAATTATAGAGGAAAATAATAAAATATGAATTTTGACGAAAAATAAATTCCTTTGAGAATATTAAAAATTCTCGCCTACAAAGTCGAGTCGCTACACTGACTATAATAAATACCCATTAATTAAGGCAACGACATGTCATAGATAAGACATAATGATTGCGGCGGAAGACAATTTCTAAATTGTTATTTCTAATCAAGAGTTTCTCCAAATAATATTTCAAAAAAAAAACATGAGACATAAAGAAAAACATCGTTTTTAATAAGTATATATCATCTATGCCCTCTCGGCTCGCTCCTTCGTCCATCCAGGTCAATTTAACCTGCGGGATCAATATAGGTGGGGGTGAGCTTCCTTCAGTTCGTGGAAATCACACACATCACAGTAATGTACAATCTCATGGAAAGCATTTAAATGATTATTCTATTAATAATATTTTCCTCAACATGAATACATACACACAATACCACATATAACATGAATCGAGTACGCATGTGAATATTGAGGTTGTGCAGGTGTCCCCACACAACATATATCTTAAGATAGCCTCTTTATACGTATACAAGTGAGCCTGATTTACAACATGTATCCTCAATTTTAAACATAAATAGAATATCGCATATACAATCCAATTAAAGTAATTAAAATGATAGTGAAAATTCCCACCTGAATAAAATGATGTTGCTTGAACTTGAATATGGCGATGCTCGACTCACAGTCCTAAGCCCATAAATCCTTGTTAATGTCTACATATAATAATAATTTAATCATTATAAAATATTATGATATAATTATTGAAAATAAAAATATATTCATAAAATTGAACTAATTATTAATATTAACTGAAGAGTCAACAATTTAATGTTTTGGGTCAAAATAGGACTGAATTGAAAGTTTTAAAGTTCACAGGGGTTAAATAAAAGAATCTGAAAGTCCGGGGTGGAATTGAAAGAATTATAAATAGACTAGGATTAAATTGAAATTATAGAAATTAGGGGCTGAATTGACAATACTAGAAAACTCTTGGGTATAAATACCTTAATCCCTAATTAATCGATCGCAGTATATCTTCTTTTCTCCTGATTCTCATTCACGGACGATCTCTCATCTCTCTCTCACTGATAAACTCTCTCTCTCTCTCTCTCTCTCTCTCTCTCTCTCTCTCTCTCTCTCTACTATACATCATCGGCCCAAAAAAAAGGAAGCACACACACGCATTCACGCACTGAAGAAGAAGAAACACACCCTGTAAGGGTATGGTGTTGATGGTTCGGCAGTGCAAGGTCTGGATTAGGGTTTCTGCCCTCCAGTAACTGGCGGTGGCGGAGGACTGATAAAGGGGTCGACGGCGGCAAGTTCGAATTAGGAACTGGGTTTCCGATTATGGACCAATTTTGGTTCTGATTTGAGTTTTGGGTTTGGTTTTGAAACTGGGTTGAGGTGAACCCGCAGGTTCGGGTTCTTGACTCAGTTGGGCTTGAGCCGATGCCGAGTTCCGGCCTCGAATTCAGGCAGAGGACAAAGGGCTTGACGGCAGTCCGATGGTCAAAAGGTGGAATGGTATGGATACAAAAAATTTGAAGTGGTTTTGCACATTATACAATGAGTCATGGTAAAATTCATTAGTTCATTATTTCAGATGTATTTTCTGGTTTGATAATGGGATGACTGGATTATGGGTGATGTGAATCTAATTCAATTACTGTTATTGGGATTCGGTCGGACCAGTTGTACTGTGGCAATTTGGGTTCCAACATCTAATCGGGGATATATGGGTTACGGGCTGAATATGAAATTGGTGATTCCAGCCCGTAGGTATTTGAGTCTAAGAAATTTTTGTTTTGGGTTCTGAATTTGTAATGTTCGTAGAGATAGAAACTAAGTAAAACAAGTAAATATAAGGTGATAGTTTGAAGGTTACCTGTACAGGGAGGATGATGATTGTTGCAGAACTGGTGAGAGTGCTCAGATGGCGGAAGAGAATACTAGCAGTATTGTGTATGTAAAGATTTTTGTGTTGAATAAAATACAGCATTTATACTGCAGCATTTAGGTTTATGGTATAATTTATGGGCTAGGAAGATGACTTGAGCCAGTTCATTCAATTGGACTTAAAATAAAATACATCAAATCATTATTAATTGGGCCACCATGAATATAAATAATTATTGGGCTAAATTAAATAAAAATAATAATATTAATATTAGTATTAATAATAATAAATTATATTACTATTAACTTATAGGACTTTTTGATAACATTTAATATCGCTTAAATTTTGACTCGGGCTAGAACTTGTGATATGTCGAAATAAATATTCATGATCCTCTAAATGAGATTAAATGAAATAAAATTCATTATTATTATTATTATTATAAATAATAATATTATTACGAAAATGGCGGATATTACAGTATGAATGCAAATTTAGATGTTAGATAGTATTTTCTAATATCACTGAATAGTTGTTGGTAAGAATGTGGCGATGGCCAACATTATGTTCTCCAATAAATTTTCCAACAAAGAATAGAAAAATTATTCAAATTAAGTATATGACTCTTGAGTTGTTATAGATGTATTGAGATGCATTTATATTCTTGGTTGTTTAAAATATGAAAGGAGGACCAAATGTGTTAGTAGAAATAAGATTGGACATTTATGGAAAGTGCTGTGCATAAGGGTCAACTTTGAAAAATCACCACTAATTTTGGATTGTCCAAATATTCTGAAACTTGATAGATAATTGAGTTAGATCTCCATTGGTTCAAATGACAAGTCATTTCTAGTTGGAACAAAAGAGTTACAATTGAAGAGTAAAGACCACACTGGCAGTTTTCGATAATGGGGTAGAGTGGTTACATATACCATTTCCTCCATATCCCTTTTTCGTGACTCTTCATATTTTGTCATCATTTTGAAGACATTAGAATATAAAATACCATTTTAGTTGAGAAATGCAGATAGAAAAAAAGATGAGAAAGAAAAAGTGAAAATCGCGAATGAGAACTTTATCCGCATAGAAATTTTACATATGAGATCCATCAAAATCTATAGTTGGATCTACCTGTTATTTTTACATGATGTGTGCAACATATTTAAGTTTATTTTGAATGGTGGACATTATATTTGGACTCCCATGTTATACATTATATTCGAATATATGAGAAGTTCCTTCTTTCTGGATCTATGTTTAGCAGTATCAGTATTTGGACGATTATGGAACATTTAATCATTGGATGAGGCTGTATTTTAGATATGTTATTCAAGACATCAGGGTACATCACTGGATCTATGTTTAGCAGTATCAGTTTATTTTAGATATAGTATATTTCTTCTCTTCTATTCTTCCTTTTTATTTCTCTCTAAGATGAAAATAATATCTGGAAAAAAATTCTTCTCCTTCCTCTCTTCTTAGCTACGGCCAGTAGCGCTTCCTTGTGTGTGTGTTTCTGTTTTTCAACTCTTATGGTGTATTATGATCATTACATATATCATACATAAAGAGATCAAATAAACAAATTCTGATATCTCATCCATTTGTCCACAAGTGGGATGTCATCCATCCCACCACACCACACACCACATGGAGTCAAGTTAGCAAGATAAGAGGTAAGAGAGGGGGCGGCCCACACTAGGTTGGTGAGAAAACGAGCCGAGCCACTCGGTTCGTGTACCGAACGTTCGCGTGTCTAGTCCGTTAAGTACACTTCGTTTTATCTCAAATGTATTTATACTTAATTAGTTAATCCAAATAATTAATTTTATAAAATACAAAATAATAATATATTTTCAAGTAATAATTATTTATGAATTAAATTAATCACCCAGTAATTAATTTCAATTCACAAGACCACAATGATTTATCAAATAAATCAAATTATATATCCAATATTCAATATTAATGAAGAGATAAGGTTGTGTATGTTTTACTCATATGGTATGAATGTTAGGAGTATGCTCTCAAATGCGCTCTCAAATGCCACTCAGATGATGTTGAGTGAGGACATTGTACTTGTTATCATGTAAATTATTGTTAAAAGGCAAATTAATGTTTCTTTATTTACTCGTAGTTACTGGGATTTCTAACTCGTAAATATATATATAGAAACTAGTCCGTGTATTTGAGAGCAAAATACCCCACTCCTTATTTTTAAGGGGGTCGGCACTGGAAAGGTTTATAGCTCAAATACTTAATCGTTCGCAAGTCGATGAAACTTAACTGGGCGTTAAGTTTATGTGAAGACTTGTATGACGTGTTCTTTGACATGGAGAGTGCATGTCGAACACTAATGATTAGTGGAAGTACACGTTATAGGTATGCTAATTGGATTAGTGTACTCTAACCGATTCACCCTCGATTCATCGCACGGATTTCACTCCCGGACAGTCAATGACGGAATCGAAAGGTTGTGGTAGGTATTCGTGAACCTTCGACTTGAGGATTTGGTAGGGATGTGCTTGTGACGTAAAGATTTTCATTAGAGTAGTTCGACCCAGAAAACCGGAAGGTGGGGGTCAACCTCGACGTGCGTCTTGACGGGCAAGTAGCAGGTCCTACTGAATACCAAGATAGAATTCTTTCTCCTGTTAGTGAACGAGTTATATGTCCTATGCGGTTATTGGCAAATGAGATCATAAGTCTTTGGCCAAAGCATTGGAGCTAGTTGTATTGGATACACGAGAGCTCGATGATCTTGAATACATTAGCTCATGCATAGTGTCAAGTACAGATAGGGTTTGACTGACCGTGCCCCTATAACTTGATCGGGACATTTGGAAGAAGGGTTTATACATACACTGGTATTCACGACAGAATGTTTTTTGAATGATCACAATCATTCGTTCTCAGTTGGGGTACAGTGTAGGCCGCTAGGCTGGCTAGGTGGTGCTACTACTCTTTGGTTCCTCCCATTGTTAACTGAGACGGACCTACCGAGTCGCGAATAGGATTGACGACGGAATGTATCGAGCTTATTCTCTTTATAAATATTAGAGATTGGATATCTAATTTATTGGACATTGGATGTCTAATTAATTTTGGGACATTGGATGTCTAAATTAATTTATTAGATAAATTAATTTATGGCCTAATGAATTAAATAAATTACTAGGTGATTAATTTAATTCATAGATGAAATTATTTCTTGGAGAAATTAATTATGTGATTTTGTATTTGATATAATTAATTAATTTGATTAAAATTGATATAATACATCGGAATGGAATGAAATTTATCTGTTTGGACTCAAGAGAGTCCGAAATGGACCGGTTCCTCCGGTCCTTCTAGATGGCCGAACCTACCCCTTTTTATTTTCTCATTGGTCTTTATTCCACCTAAACTGGTGGAAGACCAAGACTTGGTGAGCGGGGTTGGTTGATTATTCTTTTTGAAAGAATAATAAAAGGTAAGGAGAATAATAAGTAGAAGAAGACTTACTCTTGTGGAAAGACAACTCACGGCTGAACAAGGAAGTGAGAGAAGAGTTTTCTCAAGTTTATATTCTACTTCTTCATTCTTCTTCTTTTTCACAATTTTCTTAGAGTAATATTGTGACAAAAAATATTGAGAGATAATATATCTATACACTTGAATTGATATAGATTATATTCGAAGGCTCCTATCACTTTGTTCTAGCCGTGTCCTTAGAGGACAACAAAGTGGAAGTTATTTCGATTGTTTCTCTGGTGCGTGGCAAGTAGAGGCACGGTACTTCGGTGCTCGGGATTTCGAAAGCGTGGAGAATCGGATTCGTGGAGGAGACAACCATTTAATTAATGGACTTCAAGGGTATGATTTTGAATCTTTCTTTGTTTTTGATTTTATATTCGTATATACGTAGCTTGATCGATCCTCTTAAGGGATTCGGATCGAATTAATTTTTATTTTACCGCTTCCGATGGGCCTTCAGTTTAGTCACCGAATCCCAACAATGAATGCTACAAATGCGCTTAAATGAATTAATGTGCACAGTGTAACATTAATAGTGAAAATTCTCCCACGTCAAAATATTAAGTTTAGAAGGTTTCTGTAACACCCTGAGATATTCGGAATAATTACAGCGCCGTAAACCCTTTAAGTAAGGATTTACAAGGCTAATTAGAAGAAATGAAAATATAATACAATAGTACCATGAAAGTTCCAAATACAAAACCGGTCTCAAACAGATCAAATGAGTCATTATTACAACCATCTCGAAATATTAATAAGACACACGTACTCGAGTACTGAAAATGAACCAAGAAGACAAATCACAATAACAATAAACATCACTGAGCCCCTTCGTCGTCAAGTCGGTACTGTGGCTGTTTTCCCGCTCCTAGGCTACCTGAACATCAAAACAAATGTCCACCCCCGAAGGGGTTAGCAAAACGATGCTAGTACAAGTATATAATTAAGTACATTGAATATCCAACAACAATGCATCACAAAATACACAACACGGACTTCTGCTACCGGAATCCAACAATGCGAATCCACACGATTCCATTAACACAGTATGGGTATTCCAATGATCCATCGCCCTCAGCATAGATCCCAAGATGATCCCGTCGGACCAACACGAGGTGGAAAAACCCGTCTAATGATCCAGCGCCCTCAGCATAGATCCCAAGATGATCCCGTCGGACCAACACGAGGTGGACATCCGATCTAGCGCCCTCAGCATAGATCGTACAACATACACAAACACAACTCATGCATACATATATGCAAAATCGCTATGTTCATCAACATGAACACACAAACACTTGATAACGAATATCATGACAATTCAATGAAATAAATCCCATGTTCAACAACATGAATAAACCACATGCATGCTCAAAATACCAACATGAATAAATTACGATACTTGCCTCAAAGATGGCAAGAACTAATCACTCCAATGATCTCAACACACTCGAAGGCCGCCTCCTTCGATCAAACGTTCGCAAATTCTCGGCCCTTGAACAAATAAGAAAAATAATGGCAACTCAGGACAAGTTTAAACGTACGAACATCTAACGTCTACTACTGTCGGGTTAACACTCTAAGCTCGCCGACTCACGGCTCAACTCACTCAACGACCGCCCGGTCTAGCTAGAGTCGCTCAAACCACCGTAATAACGTACTACGATTTCCGGATTATCGATTCCCTCACCAAGTTCGGTTACAAATCATGCTTCAATCCGAGTTTAAGGTTTAACAACCATATAATTCGTTCTTCCACAATTTATCTTCCTTGCCAAAACTTACGTCCATAGCAATGGTTACCCATCAACATCCTTTTATTTGAATCATCAACATGAAGATAACCAAATCCATAAATCACTATGAATTATGATTTATATTGATGGTCATCTCATACTATCCAAGGATATTACAAAACCATACTAATAATTCATCTTCATCTTCAAGAAAATATCCTAAGTTCAATCCATTCAATGTCCCAAAACGTATAATTCCCTTATGTAAATACATAAGAACTTGATAATCTCCATAAACTGGCCATAATCGGTTTTGTAGCTACATGAATGTGCTTAGGAGTTCAAACACTAAAAGGTTCAATGGTCTATACGATGAAGAAGTACCGAAACATCGAAAATTTAATACCCGGTTGAAATTCATGTCATTTCAAATCTCCTCATTGTTCAAATTGTGTTTTGTTGGGCGAACCCTTGTAATCATTGCTTGGAACCACCGTTTTGGGGTTTTCGTACTTCCATATTATTGTTTCCCAGATATTGAGTCCTATTGCTTTTATTCTCTTCCCGGGTCATCTTTCTTCATTTTAGGACCCAAGGGGGGTGTGGGCCGCGACACAAGGAGTGTGCGCCGCGTCACACACATTTTCCAGTTTTTGGCCGAGCAGCCTGTACTGTGTGCCGCGGAACATGCCGGCGGGACTGCGCACACCGCTGAAGTCATCGCCACGGCACACCTGCCCGGCCGCGGCACGCCAGCCAAACCTGCTCAGACCTTGTGCCGCGGCACATGCCGACCGGGCCGCGGCACACTGCCGAGCCCTGGGAGCAGTTTTTGGGCCTGTGCCGCGGCACACTTCGGCTGAGCCGCGATACACAGGGCAGTCAACCCTATAATTGCGTTTTTTTTCAGCAAAATCAGATCATTTTGCCCCTTTTCTTCAACCATACGAGAGAGAGAGGCTTGAGGGAGAGAATTTTCATCATCCATCATTTGAGTGTTTGATTTTCTTCACCCCCTTTCGATCGTGAAGCCCGGATCATCGATCTATCGCGTATTCTTCGGATCATAGTGCTTGGATCTTCAAGAGGTAATTTCTTCAACATCTTGGATTTCGATTTTGTATTGAGTAATGATGTTTTGGTTGTTAAGATCATGTTGTATGAAGTGATATACGCATGATTATGGGCAGGTTTGATTATTCATTGGATTATTGAAGGATTATTCAAGAACACTTTGAATATTGTGTTGGATTTTGGGGTTTTTCGTAGATTCGCCCGATTTATCCAATTTGAAGCTTGAGAACCTTGAGATTAGGATGTATATATACTGTATGCATGCGTTTCCTACGATTTTACAGATTTGATTGTGCCGTTTTCGGACTTGTGGGAGTTTGGGCGATTTCCAACCTCTAGTTGTTTATCCGTGTATTTTCATGAATCGTAGATGGGTTTTGGGAATTTCTTCGTGTAATTTGAGTATGGATAATTGATTATCATATTCCTTGCGAATCGTTTACGTGCCGGAAGCGTGTTCTTGGACCTACCGAACTCATACCGTTTTTCCGTTCGATTTCTCAATGTCTCAAAGGCAAGTATATATTTATGACTGTACATTCTCGATTTTGAAAGTAAGATATATTAATGGCATGATTATTTATATCCACTCTGGGGCGTGCCGACGGGTCCCCTGAGGGTTTCGTAGCCTCTTGGTGCAATTCCACAAATGATATGAACGAACCACTCTGGGGCGGGCCGACAGGTCCCCTGAGGGTTCCGTAGCCTCTGGTGCGGTTCCACGGTATTCATATATGTATTGATGCGATGCTATGAGATTTAGTTATTCCAGAATACTAGTCTTGAATTGATGAATTGACGGTTACATTTACTTTATTGTCGAGGAGTATTGTATTTCATACTTGATATACTTGCACTAGCTATTCGACGGCTAACCCCTTTATGCGGGAAATACTTTTTATGTGTTTCAGGTTCCAAGAGACCGGGCAGGCAGGTATCGGGTCGGCATGAAGATGGTGGGCAAGTGTGATACTGTGTCTTTCCATCGGTTATGTTTTGAGTTTTCCATTCAGTGTTGTTGTACTGGAATGGTTATTGAATACTTGAGTATTGTTTTCTATTTTCCTTGATGTTCCGGCCTATGTTTGTCGAGGTATTGATTTATGTTGTGATGTCTTGGATACATTGGTTATGTTTTGAATACCCTTTGTATTGTTCTTCATTCCACTGTATTTAGACCTTCTCGGTCAAAATCTATAGTTCCGCGTATGTTTAGCCTTGTGGGTCCCACGAAGGGGCTTACGGCGCTGTAATATTCCCTGAATAACTTGGGGGTGTTACAGAATATGGTATCAGAGCTTAGGTCTATGGATACCTAGGCTGTCGGTCTTTTCGGGTCGAATGAGTCGTCATTTGTCCATAGTATCACTACTCTGCCATCATCACAGTGCGACCGGTACTTGTATGACCTCTTACTCTTCTGGTGTTTCCTTATTCGTTTTGCTTCTTTTATTGGTATTCTTGAGAATCGGTCACCTTAATGACGTGCGATTGAACTGTACTTACGTGCCTTATGTGTTCTTCAGTATGTCAGCTGGTAGGGGCCGTGGCCGTGGTCGTGGCCGTGGACGAGGAAGAGGTCGTGGCGTGGCCGTTTCCATCAGTTCAGTTGCGGGGTCGACCAACCCCAGTTTTTCGAACTCGGTGCATCCTGACACCGAAAGTTAGCACGACCAGTCGAACGGCCAAGGGAACAACGCGGACGTTGGAGTTGCGAATGCAGTTCAACAATTGGCTACTCAGATGACCATTTTAGCCCAAACTGTTCAGCTGAATAATCCGAACCCAAACACGGATGCCTTGCTTCAGAATGTAATCCGTATGCACCCTCCACAATTTGGTGGTGCCACAGACCCGTTAGGTTGGGAAGATTGGCTAGCGGAATTGGAAAAGATTTCTGAGGCGGTTGATTGCCCCGAAGTGAGGAAAGTACCGATTGCTCAGTATTTCCTCACTAAGGAGGCCGCTACCTGGTGGAAGGTCATCAAGCCACAGGATTGTATTGCCACGTGGGATGAATTTAAGGAGCTTTTGGAGGCCGAGTTTTGTCCTTGGCCGGTGCGAGAGGGCCGAATCCGAGCCTTTTTCGAGGCTAAACCACAAGATATTCCCGTTTCGCAGGCGATCGTGGAGTACAACCAATAATTGATCCATGTGAAGGATCAAGTGCATAACGAGCGTGATAAGATCCATTATTTTGATATGCGGATGAATTTGGACTTACAGCGGTACATGGCCGGATTTGCTTGTACCACACTGAAAGAGTATCAGGACAGAACTTTAGCCCATGATATGTTGAGCCCCGACAACGATACCGTTGAAGAACCGTAGAAGCAGAAAGTCGCGGGAAATTTTTCTGGCTCTAAGGGTGGCAACTTTCAGAGGTCACATACAACTAATCGTTCTGCCGGACAGTCATCACGTTCTAATAAAGGAAAGAGGGGTTACCGTCCTACTCCGGGTACCACAAATCGCATGGTGACTTGCTATAATTGTGGCCGTCCAGGCCACGTTAATTCGGAATGCAACTTTCCACCATTGAAGTGTCACACGTGCGGACAGATGGGACATAGAGCGGCTTATTGTTCCGAGCCGAATCAGACTTTGGACACTCGGGCTTCTGCCACAGCACCACTTGATCAAGGTATAAATCAGCGACAGTCTTTTGGTCAACCTCAGCAGAATTTTGGCAGGGGCCGGGGACGGGGTCAGAACGCTGGAGGGGGGGGGGGGAACTCTAGCATCGGTTCGGTACAACCACGGCTTTATGAGATGTGTCGAACAGACGAACCCGACGCGGCGGTGGCTTCAGGTACCATTCATATTTTATCTTATCCAGTCCGTGTACTTTTTGATACGGGTGCTACACATTCTTTTATTTATTTGGAGTGTGTACGCCGTTTGAATATAACTTGTTTGACTGCTTGCAATCCCTTCATCGTGAAACTGCCTAGCGGGGATAGAATTGTGAGGAACTGGGAGATTAGAGATTTTTCAGTGATTATATCCGGTATGGAATGGTTGTCGAATTTGATTGTAGTTGATATGGAAGGCGAGGACGTAATCCTCGGCGATGATTGGCTTGATAGTCACCAAGCGATTATGAATTACCGTACCAAGGTTATCACCATGATGACTAAAGACGGATCTGAGTACTCATTTTTGGGGCGTAAGTCGGGCCAATCCAAGTTACTTATCAATGCCATGAAAGCCGTAAAACTTTTGAATAAAGGTTGTACGGGCTATTGGTGTTATGCCTTGAAAACGGAAGGAAATGAAGTCGATTTCTCTTCGATTCCGGTTGTTAATGAGTATCCCGATGTTTTTCCAGATGACCTCCCGGGATTACCGCCAGATCGAGAGATAGAATTTACCGTGGACTTAGAGCCAGATGTGGCTCCGATTTCTAAAGCACCTTATCGGATGGCACCTTCCGAGATGCAGGAATTGAAGACTCAGTTGGGAGAACTTCTGGAGAAAGGGTACATCAGACCGAGCGCTTCGCCTTGGGGCGCGCCTGTTCTTTTCGTGAGGAAGAAGGATGGTTCACTACGTTTGTGCATCGACTACCGTGAGCTGAACAAAATAACCATCAAGAACAAATATCCTTTACCTCGTATAGATGATTTATTTGATCAATTGCAAGGGGATGCGGTTTTCTCGAAGATTGATTTAAGATCCGGGTATTATCAACTCAGGGTGAGGGAGTCCGACGTTCCGAAGACGGCGTTTCGGACGAGATATAGGCATTATGAATTTGTGGTTATGCCTTTTGAGTTGACTAATGCGCCGACAATATTCATGCAGTTAATGAATAAGATATTCATCGAGTACCTCGACCGGTGTGTAGTCGTCTTTATTGACGACATCTTGATCTATTCTCGAGATAAGGAGGAACATGCCCGACACTTGCATTTGATTTTGGACATTTTGAGAACCGAGCACCTCTATGCAAAATTCTCGAAATGTGAATTTTGGTTGGAAGAAGTTATGTTTCTCGGCCATGTGATTTCGGCTGAAGGGGTTCGTGTAGATGCACAGAAGATTGAGGCAGTGCTAGATTGGGCACCGCCTAAAAATGTTAAGGAAGTTCGTAGCTTTTTGGGCCTTGCTGGGTATTACCGTCGGTTTGTCGAGGGGTTCTCGAAACTGCTCGGCCGCTTACGAAATTACTCCAGAAGACCGAAAAGTTTATTTGGACGGATGAGAGACAACAGAGCTTCGATGAACTGAAGAGACGATTGACTTCAGCACCGATTTTAACTTTACCACATGGTAGCGAGGGCTTTGCAGTTTATAGTGACGCTTCGGGTCAAGGCCTGGGCTGTGTACTTATGCAGCATGATAAGACAATAGCTTTTGCGTTACGACAATTAAAGCCTTATGAGATGAATTATCCTACTCACGATTTAGAGTTGGCCGCAATTGTCTTCGCACTCAAGATTTGGCGGCATTATTTGTATGGTTCACCGTGTCGGATTTATACCGATCACAAGAGCCTGAAGTATATTTTCAGTCAGAAGGAGCTGAATATGAGACAGAGACGTTGGTTAGAGTTGATAAAGGATTATGATTTGGAAATTATTTACCACCCCGGAAAAGCCAATGTCGTTGCGGATGCTCTGAGCCGCAAATCGGCATCTCTTCAAATGCTCGAGGTTCTTACATCTCAGACAAAAATTCGTCAGGATTTAATTGAGCAAGGGATAGAAGTTTGGCTTCAGCGAGTACAGGGACAGTTGTGTACTCTCGAAATTACTTCGTCCTTGGTTGATGACATCAAAGGGAAGCAGTGGAGTGACCCGATGATTTCTCAACTGAAGGAAGATGTAATTAAAGGAAAAGCTCCTGGCTTTGTGGTTCACGAGGATAGTATTCTGAGATTTCAGGGCAGGCTTTGTGTTTCGAACAATTTAGAGTTGAGGCAGAGAATTCTCCGAGAAGCTCATGCTATGCCTTACTCAATCCACCCCGGGACGAGTAAGATGTACAAAGATTTGAAGCGCAATTTTTGGTGGAATAACATGAAGAAGGATGTTACAGAGTTTGTACTACGGTGCTTGATGTGTCAACAAGTCAAGATCGAACATCAACGACCAGCGGGGTTGTTGAAATCGCTTCCCATTCCCGAGTGGAAGTGGGAAGACATCTCTATAGATTTCATCACTGGCATGCCAAGAACTCGGGCCAGAATGAATATGATTTGGGTAATTGTCGATCGGTTGACCAAGTCTTCACACTTCTTGGGTATTAAGGATACTTGGGGACCGGATAGACTGGCTCGAACCTTTATTGCTGAGATCGTGAGGTTACACGGTGCCCCCAAGACCATTGTTTTTTATCGAGACGGCCGTTTCGTATCGCATTTTTGGCAGGCCGTTCATCAGGCTCTGGGTACTGAGTTGAGATTGAGTACTTCCTTTCATCCTCAGTCGGACGGTCAGACGGATAGGACGATTCAGACGTTGGAAGATATGTTGCGGGCTTGTGCCTTAGATTGGAGTAATGATTGGGAGCTTCACTTACCGTTGATCGAGTTTGCTTACAATAATAGTTGGCATGCGTCGATCAAAATGGCACCCTTCGAGGCACTCTATGGTAGGCGATGTAGGTCGCCATTATGTTGGGACGAGGCTTCTGAGCTAGTTGGGACGGAGCCGGATATGTTGATGGAGACTAAGGAAAAGATTTTTATTATCCGGGACCGATTCTTTGCCGCAGTCGCCGAAATCTTATGCTGATACTCGTCGTCGACCCTTGGAGTTTGAGGTGGGGGATCATGTCTTGCTCAAGGTGTCGCCGACCAGAGGAGTTTTCCGCTTTGGGAAAAGGGGAAACTTAGTCCGAGGTATATCGGACCCTTCGAGATTTTGGACAGAGTTGGAGATTTAGCTTATCGCTTGGCGTTGCCTCCAGCTTTGAGTCACGTCCACAGTGTTTTTCATGTGTTTCAGTTGAGAAAGTACGTACCGGATCCGAGCCACATTATCGAATACAGTGAGATTGACGTAGCCGAGGATATTACCTTTCCGGAAAAACCCGTGAAGATCCTTGAGCATCGCGAGAAACAACTTCGGCATAAGACCATTCCACTGGTTAAAGTGCAATGGTCGAGGCATAGAATCGAGGAGGCGACTTGGGAGACGGAAGAGAAGATGCGGGTGGAATACCCCGAACTATTTATTTCTTAAGTTTCGGGACGAAACTTCTTTTTAGAGGGGGAGAATGTAATACCCGGTTGAAATTCATGTCATTTCAAATCTCCTCATTGTTCAAATTGTGTTTTGTTGGGCGAACCCTTGTAATCATTGCTTGGAACCACCGTTTTGGGGTTTTCGTACTTCCATTTCGTGTTATTATTTCCCAGATATTGAGTCCTATTGCTTTTATTCTCTTCCCGGGTCATCTTTCTTCATTTTAGGACCCAAGGGGGGTGTGGGTCGCGGCACAAGGAGTGTACGCCGCAGCAGACACATTTTCCAGTTTTTGGCCGAGCAGCCTGTACTGTGTGCCGCGGCACATGCCGGCAGGGCCGCGGCACACTCGTGTTGCATTTTTCGGCCAAACCCATCTGTACCTTGTGCCGCGGCACATGCCGACCGGGCCGCGGCACACTGCCGAGCCCTGGGAGCAGTTTTTGGGCCTGTGCCGCGGCACACTTCGGCTGAGCCGTGGCACACAGGGCAATCAACCCTATAATTGCGTTTTTTTTCAACAAAATCAGATCATTTTGCCCCTTTTCTTCAACCATACGAGAGAGAGGCTTGAGAGAGAGAATTTTCATTATCCATCATTTGAGTGTTTGATTTTCTTCACCCCCTTTCGATCGTGAAGCCCGGATCATCGATCTATCGCGTATTCTTCGGATCATAGTGCTTGGATCTTCAAGAGGTAATTTCTTCAACATCTTGGATTTCGATTTTGTATTGAGTAGTGATGTTTTGGTTGTTAAGATCATGTTGTATGAAGTGATATACGCATGATTATGGGCATGTTTGATTATTCATTGGATTATTGAAGGATTATTCAAGAACACTTTGAATATTGTGTTGGATTTTGGTGTTTTTCGTAGATTCGTCCGATTTATCCGATTTGAAGCTTGAGAACCTTGAGATTAGGATGTATCTATACCGTATGCATGCGTTTCCTACGATTTTACGGATTTGATTGTGCCATTTTCGGACTTGTGGGAGTTTGGGCGATTTTCCAACCTCTAGTTGTTTATCCGTGTATTTTCATGAATCGTAGACGGGTTTCGGGAATTTCTTCGTGTAATTTGAGTATGGATAATTGATTATCATATTCCTTGAGAATCGTTTAGGTGCCGGAAGTGCGTTCTTGGACCTACCGAACTCATACCGTTTTTTTGTTTGATTTCTCGATGTCTCAAAGGCAAGTATATATTTATGACTGTACATTCTCGACTTTGAAAGTAAGAAATATTAATGGCATGATTATTTATATCCACTCTGGGGCGGGCCGACGGGTCCCCTGAGGGTTTCGTAGCCTCTTGGTGCGATTCCATGGATGATATGAACGAACCACTCTGGGGCGGGCCGACAGGTCCCCTGAGGGTTCCGTAGCCTCTGGTGCGGTTTCACGGTATTCATATATGTATTGATGCGATGCTATGGGATTTAGTTATTCCGGAATACTAGTCTTGAATTGATGAATTGACGGTTACATTTACTTTATTGTCGAGGAGTATTGTATTTCATACTTGATATACTTGCACTATCTATTCGACGGATAACCCCTTTATGGGGGAAATACTTTTTATGTGTTTCAGGTTCCAAGAGACCGGACAGGCAGGTATCGGGTCGGCATGAAGATGGTGGGAAAGTGTGATACTGTGTCTTTCCTCCGGTTATGTTTTGAGTTTTCCATTCAGTGTTGTTGTACTGGAATGGTTATTGAATACTTGAGTATTGTTTTCTATTTTCCTTGATGTTCCGGCCTGTGTTTGCCGAGGTATTGATTTATGTTGTGATGTCTTGGATACATTGGTTATGTTTTGAATACCCTTTGTATTGTTCTTCATTCCACTGTATTTAGACCTTCTCGGTCATAATCTATAGTTCCGCGTATGTTTAGCCTTGTCGGTCCCACGGAGGGGCTTACGGCGCTGTAATATTCCCTGAATAACTTGGGGGTGTTACAGAAAATATCCTTCTAACAACATGATGATCGATTACGTACGAATTTAACTGACTAGATAATCTCGAAACATGTTCCAAAACATCCTTAAGAATATTACTCCAGTTGGTGAAGAATCACCTACCTCAAAATTGTGAAGAACAAGGAGGAACTTGAAGAAATCCAACACCGAGAGCTTGAACACCAATCTCCAATGATCTACAATCTTCAAATTCGAGCTAGGATGATGATATGAGAGGTTTAGGATGGAGGAATTAACTCTCTAAGTTTCAAAAATCGAGTTTGGGAAGTGATGAAATCTGAAAAATGAAAAAGGGTGTTGTCCTATATATTGAAAATGTTTATTAGCGCGCGCTAGTCCATATCCATAGCGTGCGCTAACGGGCCTGTATTCTACTGTTTCTGCCTGGTCTCGACTTAGCGTGCGCTAACATCCCCTTACGTGCACTAAGTTCATATATTAGCGTACGCTACTACTTATATAGCATGCGCTAACGGCCATACGAAGCTTACTGACCTCACTGTACTCAACATTTAGCGTGCGCTATCCTTATATCAGTAGCGTGCGCTAAACAGTGTTGACTCGGCTTTTTCCAAAAACTGTCCAGGTTCATCCCGACATGTCCCGACCAAGATCCGCGGCTGATCTCACCTACCACCCTATCTCAATCAAGTTGACTACGTATAGCGTGCGCTAAGGTTCATGCATAGCGTGCGGTATGAACCAAAATTAGCGTACTCTATGCCTAGTCGTTAGCGTGCGCTACGAGTGTAAAAATTACAATTTGAACACAATCATGAAATCATACTCTCAACAACACCGGAATCATAAAATACGGAGAATAATACTCAGATCAAAATGCAACAAATACAATATCACAACGTTCAAATACACATCAGAATTCTCTAGTATTACATCCTCTCTCCCTAAAAAGTAGTTTCGTCCCGAAACTTAAGATTAAAACAACTCTGGATACCTAGTCTTCATATTGTCCTCCGTTTCCCAAGTGGCCTCTTCAACTCCGTGTCGTGACCATTATACTTTAACCAAGGATATTGGTTTATTCCTCAATTGTTTGATCTGACTCTCAAGTATCTTGATTGGTCTCTCTTCGAAGGTGTCGTCATTAGCTATCTCGATCTCGTCGAAATCAATAATATGACTGGGATCTGGTACATACTTCCACAATTGGGATACGTGAAACACATTGTGAACGTGACTCAGCGATGGCGGTAAGGCTACCCTGTATGCTAAATCCCCAACTCTCTCGAGGATCTCAAATGGTCCGACATATCTCGGACTTAGCTAACCTTTCCTCCCAAAATGGAAAATTCCTCGTGTAGGAGACCTTCAATAGTATGTGGTCCCCAATGTCGAACTCTAGCGGGCGACGACGCACATCTGCATAAGATTTCTGTCGACTCTGGGCAGTCAACAATCTTTCCCGAATCAGAGCTATCTTCTCTTGAGTCTGAACTATCAATTCTGGTTTCGTCCCGATCAAGTCCGAAGAATCATCCCAGCACAGGGGTTATCGGCATCTTCTCCCGTACAAAGCTTCAAATGGAGACATCTTAATAGAAGCATGCCAACTATTGTTATATGTGAATTCAATCAACGACAAGTGAACTTCCCAATCAGTTGACCAATCCAAAGCACAAGCTCTAAGCATGTCTTCTACTGTTTGTATAGTCCTTTCAGACTGACCGTCTATTTGAGGATGATAAGCCGTGCTAAAGTTCAGCTCGGTTCCCAAAGCCCTGTGAACTGCCTTCCAGAAGTGCGACACGAAGCGACCATCTCGATCTGAAATAATGGTCTTCGGCGTCCCATGCAATCTGACTATCTCTGCAATAAATACTCGTGCCAATTTCTCGGGTCCCCACGTGTCTTTAATTCCTAGGAAATGAGCCGACTTGTTTAGTCGATCAACTACAACCCAAATCATGTTCATTCCCGTCTTGGTCCTTGGCATATTGGTGATGAAATCCATCGAGATATCCTCCCACTTCCACTTAGGGATCGGAAGTGGTTTCAACATTCCGGCAGGCCGCTGATGTTCAATCTTAACCTGCTGACAAGTCAAACACTTCGAAACGAATTCTGCTACGTCCTTCTTCATATTTCCCCACCAGAAGTTTTGTTTTAGATCCTTATACATCTTACTGCTGCCCGGGTGAATAGAATAGGGCGCGCTGTGAGCTTCCTTCAGAATTGTCTGTTTCAAAACATCATCATCGGGAACGCAAAGTTGACTATGAAATCTCAGAACTCAATCATCTTGTATCACGAATCCTGGGGCCTTTCCTTTCTTTACTTCGTCAAATAACCAAAGAATCAGAGAATCGTTTAACTGCTTAGATTTGATTTCCTCGACTAGTGATGAAGTTAGTTCCATCACATATAGTTGCCCTTGGATTCCTGGTGACCATACTTCAATCCCTTCGCGGATCAGTTCTCTTTGAATGCTGGTTTGGGATGTAAGTGCTTCCAACACTCAAAGAGAAACATGTTTACGGCTCAGTGCATCAGCTACTACGTTTGCTTTGCCTAGATGATAGAGTATTTCCAAATCGTAATCCTTGATCAATTCCATCCACCTTCTCTGCCTCATGTTTAATTCCTTCTGACTGAAAATATACTTGAGGCTTTTATGATCTGTAAAGATCTGACAATGAGTGCCATATAAATAATGTCGCCAAATTTTCAAAGCAAAGACCACAGCTGCTAACTCCAGATCATGAGTCGGGTAATTATCTTCGTATGGTTTCAACTGTCGAGAGGCATAGGCGATCACCTTATCCTTTTGCATCAACACACATCCCAGACCCTGATTTGAAGCATCGTTGTTTATCATGAATCCATCAATTCCATTTGGTAACGCTAATATAGGTGCTGTCGTCAGTCTCCTCTTAAGTTCATCAAAACAAGCCTGGCATTTCTCATTCCACGTGAACTTTTGAGTTTTCTGTAACAGCTGGGTGAGCGGACGAGCAATTTTGGAAAATCCCTCTACAAAACGACAATAATATCCAGCAAGTCCTAAGAAGCTTCGAACTTCTTTCACGTTATTAGGAGTTTCCCATTCCAAGATTGCTTCGACTTTCTTCGGGTCCACCTGAACTCCGTCAGCTGATATCACATGCTCAAGTAAAGTTACTTCCCTAAGTTAGAACTCGCATTTGGAAAGTTTCGCATAAAGTTGTTCATTCCTCAAGGTGCTCAAAACAACACTCAAATGCTCAGCATGCTCCTCTGTGTCTTTCGAATAGATCAAGATGTCATCAATGAAAAAGACCACAAACTTATCTAGGTATTCTAAGAATACCAGATTCATCAATTGCATAAACACCGCAGGAGCATTGGTAAGTCCGAATGGCATCACCACAAATTCATAGTGTCTGTACCGGGATCTGAAGGTAGATTTCGGTATATCTGAATCCTTAATTCTCAACTGATGATATCATAATATAAAGTCAATCTTAGAGAATACTCTGGCCCCCTGCAGTTGATCAAACAAGTCATCGATCCGAGGTATAGGATACTTATTCTTTATCGTCACCTTGTTTAGTTCCCTGTAATCGATGCATAATCGGAGGGATCCATCTTTCTTCCTGACAAAGAGAACGGGTGCTCCCCAAGGAGAAACGCTAGGTTGAATGTTACCCTTCTGTAATAATTCCTCCAGTTGCTTCGTTAGTTCATACATCTCGGTTGGCGCCATACAGTATGGTGCTCTGGAAATAGAAGTGGCTCCAGGCTCTAATTCGATAGTGAACTCCACTTCTCTCTGCGGAGGTAACCCAGGTAATTCGTCAGGGAATACATCTGAGAATTCATTCACAATTGGAATAGATGAGAGCTCTACTCCTTCTTCTTTCTTCATGGCGTAGCACCAAAATCCGTAACAACCCTACTTCAGTAATTTCACTGCTTTCATAGCCTTGATCAATTTTCCCGAGCTTCCCAGTCTCCATCCTTTGAATAAATGTTCAGATCCATCTTCGGCAATGATATAAATGACTCTCTTTCGGTAATTCAAAATAGCTCCATAACAGTTGAGCCAATCGTCTCCGAGAATTAAATCGTCACCATGGATGTCGACTACAATAAGATTCGATGGCCAATCTCTCCCCCTATAGACACTGGAAAATCTCTAGTTTCTAGGGTTCCCACAATTCTCTCTCCGCTCGGCAAACCCACAACATAAGGCTCACAATCAAACAAACACGAGATTTTAAAATGATTAACACAGTTCAATGATATGAAAGAATGCGTAGCTCCTGAATCGAATAAGACACTAACTGGTTACAAAAGGATCTCAATCGTACCTGATGCAACAGCAGTGTTCTAATCGTCAGATTTCCTCATCTCGTACAGGCGCGGAGGAACGGACCCAACACTCGAGGTCTCTCTCTGTCTTCCCAACATTCTGCTGCTGAAGCCCACTCTGCTGTGTCTGGTTCACACTTATCTCTTTCGGAACTGGTGCTGGAGTGCGAGTACCAAATGATCTAGTCATATTTCCGCAAAAATTCGCACGATGTCCTTCTTGCCCACATTCAAAACAAGTCACAGAAGGAATGGGATAATCACGTCGAATATGCCCTGCTCGACCACAATTATAGCACTTCTTTGATGCGTCTGAAACTGCTGATGTTGTCCGGAACTTCTTTCCACCTCGAGAAGGATGTGGAGGTTTCCTAGATTAATAAAATGAAGACTGGCCCTTGCGGGCCCCACCACTCTTGTTTTCCGAGAAGTTGCCGGATACTTTCTGCTTCTTTGCCTCCACCGATTTCTCCACCGCTGCCTCTTCCATGTCATAGTCCAGCGCCTTGTCCTGATATTGTCGCAACGTAGTACACTCGAATCCGGACATGTACTGCTGAATCTCCGGCTTCATCCGCATATCGAAATGAAAAATCTTCTCCGCCTCTGTTCTGACCAAGTGTCGCACACAAGTCATCTGATGATTAAAAGTCTTGATTATGTCTGTCACAAATGCTTCCGAACTCTGCGGTGAGAAATACTCTCGAATTTTCGCCTCTCTAACTGGACGAGGACAATATTGTGCTTCCATCATTTGTTTGAATTTCGTCCAGTCAGCATTTTGATTCTCAGGTCGAATAGCTTCCCACCAGTCAAAAGCCTCCCCAGTCAGAAAATACTGGGCAATAGGAACTTTCCGGTCCTCAGGACAGTTAATCCCCGCAAATATTTTCTCTAACTCCTTCAGCCAATGTTCCCAAGTAAGTGCCTCAACAGAACTGTCAAATTTTGGCGGGTGCAATTTGACCACCTCAGAAAGCCATCTGTCTCCCCGATTATCCTCGTTATGCTGCTGTCCCATCGCCATCTGCATGCGGTCAACTACCTGAGCGAACTAGTTTATCTGAGCCACCACCTGTTGAAGCACCCCCGACATGTTAGGATTTGCGTTGTCATTCGCTGATCCCTGCTGTCCTCCAGAATGGGAATCGGTTTGGCTAGCCGATAATTCTGGGGTAGTTGCTGAATCCTCCTGTCTCACATTTCCACGTCCGCATCCACGACCGCGTCCACGTCCTCCCCTCAACATACTATAAACACAATTACTCAATATCCAGGGCAAAACTTTCAAAAATAAAGCCCATCAATATTCACAAAACAGAAATTAATTAAAACGGTAATATAAGAGATTAGGAGACTTACAACCACGGTCCACATGACGACGCTGGCTGAACAGTGATGTTACGAACGACCCGTAAATCAAATAACGTAAACAGACCCAACTAAAACCCAACCGCCAAGATATCCATGAATCTTAGCTCTGATACCATATTCTGTAACACCCCGAGATATTCGGAATAATTACAGCGCCGTAAACCCTTTAAGTAAGGATTTACAAGGCTAATTAGAAGAAATGAAAATATAATACAACAGTACAATGAAAGTTCCAAATACAAAACCGGTCTCAAACAGATCAAATGAGTCATTATTACAACCATCTTGAAATATTAATAAGACACACGTACTCGAGTACTGAAAATGAACCAAGAAGACAAATCACAATAACAATAAACATCACTGAGCCGCTTCGTCGTCAAGTCGGTACTGTGGCTGTTTTCCCGCTCCTCGGCTACCTGAACATCAAAACAAATGTCCACCCCCGAAGGAGTTAGCAAAACGATGCTAGTATAAGTATCATATTAAGTACATTGAATATCTAACAACAACGCATCACAAAATACACAACACGGACTTCCGCTACCGGAATCCAACAATGCGAATCCACACGATTCCATTAACACAGTATAGGTATTCCAATGATCTAGCACCCTCAGCATAGATCCCAAGATGATCCCGTCGGACCAACACGAGGTGGAAAAACCCATCCAATGATCCAGCGCCCTCAGCATAGATCCCAAGATGATCCCGTCGGACCAACACGAGGTGGACATCCGATCCAGCGCCCTCAGCATAGATCGTATAACATACACAAACACAACTCATGCATACATATATGCAAAATCGCTATGTCCATCAACATGAACACACAAACACTTGATAACGAATATCATAACAATTCAATGAAATAAATCCCATGTTCAACAACATGAATAAACCACATGCATGCTCAAAATACCAACATGAACAAATTACGATACTTGCCTCAAAGATGGCAAGAACTAATCACTCAAATGATCTCAACACACTCGAAGGTCGCCTCCTTCGATCAAACATTCGCAAATGCTCGGCCCTTGAACAAATAGAAAAAATAACGGCAACTCAGGACAAGTTTAAACGTACGAACATCTATCATCTACTATTGTCGGGTTAACACTCTAAGTTCGCCGACTCACGGCTCAACTCACTCAACGACCGCCCGGTCTAGCTAGAGTTGCTCAAACCACCTTAATAACGTACTTCAATTTCCGGATTATCGATTCCCTCACCAAGTTCGGTTACAAATCATGCTTCAATCCGAGTTTAAGGTTTGACAACCATATAATTCGTTCTTCCACAATTTATCTTCCTTGCCAAAATTTACGTCCATAGCAATGGTTACCCATCAACATCCTTTTATTTGAATCATCAACATGAAGATAACCAAATCCAGAAATCACTATGAATTATGATTTATATTGAAGGTCATCTCATACTATCCAAGGATATTACAAAACCATACTAATCATTCATCTTCATCTTCAAGAAAATCCTAAGTTCAATCCATTCAATGTCCCAAAACGTATAATTCCCTTATGTAAATACATAAGAACTTGATAATCTCCATAAACTGGCCATAATCGGTTCTGTAGCTACATGAATGTGCTTAGGAGTTCAAACACTAAAAGGTTCAATGGTCTTTACGATGAACAAGTACCGAAACATCGAAAATATCCTTCTAACAACATGATGATCGATTACGTACGAATTTACCTGACTAGATAATCTCAAAACATGTTCCAAAACATCTTTAAGAATACTACTCCAGTTGGTGAAGAATCACCTACCTCAAAATAGTGAAGAACAAGGAGGAACTTGAAGAAATCCAACACCGAGAGCTTGAACACCAATCTCCAATGATATATAATCTTCAAACTCGAGCTAGGATGATGATATGAGAGGTTTAGGATGGAGGAATTAACTCTCTAAGTTTCAGAAATCGAGTTTGGGAAGTGATAAAATCTGAAAAATGAAAAAGGGTGCTGTCCTATATATTGAAAATGTTTATTAGCACGCGCTAGTCCATATCCATAGCGTGCACTAACGGGCCTGTATTCTACTGTTTCTGCCTGGTCTCGACTTAGCGTGCGCTAACATCCCATTACGTGCACTAAGTTCATATATTAGCGTACGCTACTACTTATATAGCGTGCGCTAACGGCCATACGAAGCTTACTGACCTCACTGTACTCAACATTTAGCGTGCGCTATCCTTATATCAGTAGCGTGCGCTAAACAGCGTTGACTCGTCTTTTTCCAAAAACCGTCCAGGTTCATCCCGACATGTCCCGACCAAAATCCACGGCTGATCTCACCTACCACCCTGTCTAAATCAAGTTTACTACGTATAGCGTGCGCTACGAACCCAAATTAGCGTGCGCTACACCTAGTCGTTAGCGTGCGCTACGAGTGTAAAAATTACATTTTGAACATAATCATGAAATCATACTCTCAACAACACCGGAATCATGAAATACGGAGAATAATACTCAGATCAAAATGCAACAAATACAATATCATAAGGTTCAAATACACATCAGAAATCTCGGGTATTACAGTTTCAAGGTTTTTCCGTCCCTCCGTCGAGCTCTTGGAAAATTGAAATCTAAACCGGATATGATATGCTTCCGAGTTATCGGGGTAGTTGTTCGGGGAGGGTTGATAATTCTGAGAGTGCATTGAATGCCTTCGGTTGGAGCAAATTTTATCCCTAGAAACCTGTTAGGTTTCCGGATAAGATTCAATTGCGAAACTGATAAGCGTCGATGGTGTAAACTTAACTTGTTCATGAACTATAGAAACCGTATAGGTTGATGGGAGTGAACAAGGGGAAAAAGAAGATCGAATCATCCATTAGATAGGTTGGTGTTGGACACCACTTTATGAAGATTAATAGACTAGAAACCTGTTCGGTTGCCCTCTATTAAAATTTATAAAGAACTCGATCACCACTATGAAGTAATGCGAACAAATACTTCCGGATCTCATAAGAGAGTGTGTTATTCCGATGAAAGTAGTAGGAGCTGGGTTAAAAGAATAGGAAAGACCTTAATTCTAAACTCAGATCATAATTGAACGAGTCACTAATCAATCTGTCGTACTTAATGCAGACAAACAAAATATCAACTCTCAAAATGACAATGAACCTGCTTACCATTCTACTCGAAAAGAACACCTTAAATGGTCCTAACTTTTTGGATTGGCTCCGCGACCTGATGACAGTCCTCAGTATGGAGGCGCTGGGATACGTCTTGGAGGTGGACACTCCGGCGGCTCCGGTGCGGACCATAGCCAGTCAGGAAGATGTTGAAAACCACGAAAAGTGGGTTAAGGATGACATTAGAGTCCATGGTTATATGATGGACTCTATCTCTAATGAGCTTCAGAGAGCTCATGAGAAAATGACTTCTGCAAGGCAGATCTTATCTCACTTAATTGAGCTTTATCGTGAGCATAGTCGAACTGTTAGATATGAGATATCTAAGCAACTGTTCGGTGCCAGGATGAAGAAAGGTGAGAAGGTTGGGGACCACGTCCTCAAAATGATCTCTATGATCGAGAGATTGGAGGCTCTTGATTTTAGGATGGATGCTTCTCTCTAGACTGACCCTTATCCTTCAGTCTCTTCCTGATTCCTTCTCACAGTTTGTTATGAACTTCCACTGCAATGAGATTGCTTGTAATTTAGTAGGGTTGATGAACAAACTTATAATCACTCAGTCTCATAGAAAGACTCCGCGGATGAAGGAGTCTGCTCTTGTGATTTCTTTTAGATCTCGGAGGTCCAAGAATAAGAATAAAAATACCAAGAAATAGATGGGTCCACGAAGCAAGAACATTAAGGGTAAGGGCAAGGCCCCGATGGTTCCTAAGAGCAAGAAGATGAAGTTGGACCAATGTCCCAAATGCACTGAGCTGGGCCACTGGGCAAGAGACTGTCCGATCCTTCATGGCACTTCAGGTACAGAACTTTTAGTTTTGGAAACGAATTGTTTTGCTACTGTATTTTCTACTTCTTGGATACTGGATTCAGGTGCTAGTTCTCACATTTGTACCATGAATCAGGATCTGGAACAAAGTAGGAAACTTGGAGCTGGGGAAGTGATGATTACTGTCAGAAGTGGACATAGTGTCCAAGCAACCGATATAGGATCACTTCTTTTGGGTTTGGAATCCGGCTTTGTTTTAACTTTAGATGATGTACTTGTATTGACCAAGGGGCATAAGAACATTGTATCCATTCCGGTCATGGATCGGAGAGGCTTTTCATTTTTTATTGATGATGGTTCTTGCAAAATTTATTTTTGTAATAAATTAGTAGGCACTGCCACATTGTTAAATAGATTGTATCATCTAAACATAAGTAACAAAATCGTTGTGAACACTATGACTAGAAAGCGTGGTAGGACCTTATACTAATCAAGTTTTGAAATGGCATCTTAAACTTGGTCATGTTGGTCAGACCAAGGTTTACAAAATGGAAAAGGATGGACTTATGGGTCCATTGGGATCGGATCCATTTCCAACTTGTGAATCTTGCCTTAAAGGCAAAATGACTAAGTTCCCCTTCACTGGGACTTTTGAAAGAGACGCTGATAAACTTGGATTAGTCCATACCGATGTATGTGGTGATTTAGAAGAAGCATATGATGGATATCAGTATTTCATTACGTTCATGGATGATCATACCAGGTATGGTTATGTGTACTTAATGAAACACAGATCTAAGGCCTTTGAGAAATTCCAGGAATTTAAGGCCCTAGTCGAAAAAAAACTGGTAATCATATCAAATCACTCAATCGGACCGGGGTGGCGAGTATATGAGTTCAGAGTTTGACGAGTTCCTCAAAGAGCACGGGATAGTGTCACAACCCACACCTCCAGGAACACCTCAGTTAAATGATGTGTTGGAAAGAATGAACCAAACCTTATTGGACATGGTTCGTTCCATTCTTAGCTACACCGACTTATCGATTTACATATGGGGTTATGCGCTCCTTACTGCTGCTTATATATTGAAAAGATCTCCTTCCAAATCCATTCCTAAGACTCCACATGAGATGTGGGAGGGTAGGAAACCAAGTCTTAATCATATTATGATTTGGGGATGTATTGCCTATGTCAAAAAGACTAAGGTGGATAAACTGGAAGCTAAGTCCGTGAAGGGATGTTTCATTGGATTCCCATATGGGACGATGGGTTATCTATTCTACATGCCCGAAGATCGAAAGATTATTGTTGCTTTGCAAGCACACTTCCTGGAAGATGAGTTCATTCAGGAAGGCGGAGCAGGTAGAAGTATTTCTTTGGAAGAATACAATGAAACTCCTCAGGAGACACTTGTACAAGAAATTGGAAACGAACCTTCTGAAACACAAGTACAACCACCTCGTAGGTCTAGTAGAGTGTCTCATTTACATGAGAGGTATGGTTTTATGCACTTGGAGGAGCTGGGTCTCCATGAGGTTCCAGGTGATAACCAAGAGACCGACCCAATGACCTATGACCAAACGATGGTGGATGTAGACTCCCCAAAATGGCGGGAAGCTATGGAAGCTGAGATAGACTCGATGCATGTCAATCAGGTGTGGACTCTAGTATACCGCCCCAAGGGCCTAGTGCCTATTGGGAACAAGTGGATCTACAAGAGAAAGACTGATGAGAATGGCAAGGTTTACACCTATAAGGCCAGGCTTGTGGCAAAGGGTTATACCCAGAAATAGGGGACCGATTTTCACGATACCTTCTAGCCTGTAGATATGATCAAGTCTATTCGCATGATGCTTGCTATAGCTGCCTACCGCGATTATGAAATATGGAAGATGGACGTAAAGATGGCTTTCCTTAATGGATTCCTCGAGGAGGTAATATATATGGAGCATCCAAAAGGCTTTGTGTCCGACGTTGATATTCATAAGGTGTACAAGCTTCAGCGTTCCATTTATGGATTGAAGTAAGCTTCGCCTAGTTGGAACCTTCGTTTTGACGAGGCAGTCAAAGAGTTTGACTTTGTACAGAATAAAGAGGAACCTATTGTATACAGGAGGGTTAGTGGGACCAAGATCGCATTCTTAGTACTATATGTAGATGACCTTATACTAATAGGAAATGATGTGGGAATGCTCAGTTCTATAAAAGCTTGGCTTTCGAGTAGGTTCTCCATGAAAGACTTGGAAGAAGCTACCTATATTCATGGTATTCGACACTACCGGGATAGAGCGAAGAGAATGATAGGTCTTTCCCATGCCCCCTATATAAATAAGATTTTAAAGTGATTTAAGATGGATGATTCTAAAAGAGGGTTTCTGCCGATGCGACATGAAATAAAACTCTCTTCATAGATGTGTCTTCAAAATGAGGAACAACGAAAGAAAGTGAGTAATATACCATATGCTTCGACTGTGGGTAGCCTTATGTATGATATGTTGTGTACAAGACCTGACAATGCGCATGATGTGAGCGTGGTAAGTAGGTTTCAGGCAAACCCAGGTAAGGAACATTAGACTGCCGACGTTCTCAAGTACTTGAGAAGGACTAGAGATCTGGTTCTTATGTATGGTGGTGGAGAACTGAATGTGATGGGCTTCACTGATTCATACTTCCAAGGACATAAAGACGATGTGATGTCTACTTGTTGCTACATATTTACTCTTAATGGAGGTGCAGTATCTTGGCGTAGCGCCAAACAAAGTGTGACTGCTGATTCCACCTATTAGGCTGAGTATCAAGCAGCCTCGGAGGCTTCTAAGGAAGGGTTTTGTATTAAGAAGTTTCTAGGAGAACTTCAAGTGATACCATGTGCTGAGCTGACTGTTCCATTTTTCTGCGTCAACAACGGAGCTGTAGTGCAGGCCAAGGAGCTGAGGTTTCACAACAGTACCAAACACATTGAGAGGAAGTATCATCTCGTAAGAGAATTTGTTCGCAAAGGACACATTGTGCTGCATAGAGTAGACTCAGCCGACAACGTCGCTTCCACAGACCAAGCCACTTTCTCAGATTAGCTTGGAGCATCATCTGGAGAACATGGGTATTAGATACCATAGTGTATGGCATTGAGTGCGAGTGGGAGATTTTTAGGAGTATGCCCTCGAATGCCACTTAGAGGATGTTAGAGTGAGGGCATCATACTTGTTATTATGTAATTGTTATCAGAAGGCAATAGAATGTTTCTTTATTTACTGATAGCCACTGGTATTCCTGACTCGTAGATATATATACAGAAACTAGCCCGTGTATTTGAGAGCAAAAAAATTCCACTCCTTATTGGATAAGGGGATCGGCACTGGAAAGGTTTATGGCTCAAATACTTAATCGTTCGCAAGTCGATGAAACTTGACTAGCGTCAAGTTTATGTGAAGACTTGTATAACATGTTCTTTGACTTGTAGAGTGCCTGTCTTCACTAATGTTATTGGGAGCACATGTTATAGGTATGCTAATGAGATTAGTATAATCGAACCAACTCACCCTCGATTCGTCACACGGATTTCACTCAGGGACTGTCAATGACGGAATCGAAAGGCTGTGATAGGTATTCGTGAACCTTCAACTTGAGGATTTAGTAGGGATGTACTTGCGATGTTAAGATTTTCACTAGAGTAGTTCGACCCATAAAACTGGAAGGTTGGGGTCAACCTCGACGTGCATCTGGACGGACAAGTAGCAGTTTCTACTAAATACCAAGATATGATCCTTTATCCTGTTAGTGAACGGGTATATGTCCTATGCGGTTAATGGCAAATGAGATCACAAGTCTTTGGCCAAATCATTGGATCTAGTTGTATTAGATACACGAGATCTCAGTAATCTGGATTTGCATTAACTCATGTATAGAGTCAAGTACATATAGGGTTGGACTGACCGTGACCCTATAACTTGATCGGGACATTTGACAGAAGGGTTTATACATATACTGGTATTCACGACAGAAAGGTTTTGGAATGATCCCCATAATTCGTTCTCAGTTAGGGTATAGTGAAGGCTACCAGGCTGGCTAGGTGGTTCTACTACTCTTTGGTTCCTCCCATTGTTAACTGAGACGGACCTACCGAGTCACGCAATAAGATTGACAACAAAATGAATCGAGCTTATTCTCTCTTAATGAATATTTGATATTGGATATCAAGTTTTTTAGACATTAGATGTCTAATTAATTTCGACATTAGATGTCTAAATAAATTTATTAGATAAATTAATTTACGGCCTAATGAATTAAATAAATTACTGGGTTATTAATTTGATTCACATATATAATTATTTCTTGAAGAAATTAATTATATTATTTTGTATTTGATATAATTAATAAATTAGATCAATTGATTGATATAAATACATCAAAACAGAATGGAATTTATCGGATTGTACTCGCGGGAGTCCGAAAACGAACCGAACTCTTCCGGTTCTTCTAGATTGGCCGCCCCCCTTTACATCATGCATGGTCATTGATTCCACCTAACATGGTGGAAGACCATAGTTTTATATGGTAAAGTCTTTCATTTGATGGATTTAATAAACATGAGATGTTTATTATTAAGGGGACAAGAGATCATGAGGTGATTTCTTTATGGGAGAAGATTTTGAATGAGATGGGATGATAACTTATTTTAAGTCCTCTTCTCCTCACTTGTGAAGATATATGGTTCACACCAAGAGAGAGAGAGAGAGAGAGAGAGAGAGAGAGTGACTTTGAGTTGTCTTCTTTATTATTCTTCATCTTCTTCATCACCATTATCATCTTCTTCATTTTTCTTAGAGAAAAATTGAGAGAAAACATTGAGAGAAAATATATCTATGCACTTGGAGTGATATATTATTTGAAAGCTCAAACCACTTTGTTCTAGCTGTGTCCTTGGAGGACAACGAAGTGGAAGTCATTCCGATCGTTTCTTCGGTGCATGGCAAGTAGAGACGCGGTGTTTTCGGTGTTGGATCAATCAAGAGCTTGTTGCGGATTAATTTCGTAAGGGACATCATCTCCTCAACGATTAAATCAACGGACTACAAGGGTATGATATCGTATCTTTTTATGTGTTTGTTTTATATTCGTATATACGTAGCTTGAATCGATCTTCTTGAGGGATTCGTATTGCACTTTGTGTTTTTCACTTCCGCTGCGCCCTTCGTTTTTGTTTGCAAATCCCAACAGCTCACTACGCCGGGAACTCCAAGATAAAATGGTGTTCGTATTTGGGCTACTCCAGCACATGTGCTGAATAAGAAAGCTGATAACTTGGTATCTCGTATAGAGGTACAAGTGTTTGTAGGATACCCTAAGGGAACGAAGGGTGGCTTGTTCTATAATTCCCAGGATCAAAGGGTTATTGTTAGCACCAATGCCCAATTCCTGGAAGAGGATTATATGCATAGTCACAAGCCCATGAGCGAAATAATTCTGTAAGATTTGAGGGGCGAGACTCCATCAATACCAATCATACAAGCACCAACTAACACTGCACCATGTATCGATTTTGAGACTTTTACACCAACTCAGGATTTGCCTCATCATAACAAGAGGGTTGTTCGTCAACCAGAACAATCCATAGGCGTGGACAGTCTTAGAACTCAATCCCAGGTGAAGATGAATCAGGTCCCTGGACTTACAAGGAGGCAATCCAAGATAAAGATGCTGACTCATAGCAAGTAGCAATGGAACCAGAAATGGAATCTATGGATTCCAGTCAAGTGTGGGAGATAGTAGAACTACATGATGGGATACAAGCCTTTGGGAGTAAGTGGTTCTACAAGTAAAAGAAAGGAAGTGATGGAAAGTTTGAAACCGTCAAAGAGAGGCTTGTAGCGAAAGGTTACACTCAGAAAGAGGGTATCAATTACGATGAAATATTTTTGTCGGTAGCCATGCTTAAGTCAATCCGGATTCTTTTAGCTATAGCTGCACATTTGGATCTGGATATTTGGCAAACGGATGTCAAGACTGCATTTTGAATGGAAGTCTAGACAAGGAAATCTACATGCTCCAACCAGAATGATTTGTTGCTAAAGGAGAAGAGCACTTAGTGTGCATGCTTAAGATATACAATTATGGACTTAAGCAAGCATCTAGATCTTAGAACACTCGATTTGACGAGGTTTTCGAGTCATATGGATTCGTCCAATATCCGAGTGAGAGTTGTACGTATAATAAATGCGATGGAAACGTGTTAGTGTTTCTTGTACTGTATGTATATGATATCTTTCTGACTGGAAATAACATGGAGTTGTCGGACATAAGGGTATGGCTGTCCGAGCAGTTCGATATGAAGGATTTAGGATAAGGAAGACACATCCTTGGGATCAGGATATTTTATGATCATAAGGATGTCGTGCTTATCTCAGGCATCTTATATCGATACAGTGCTAAAGTGGTTTAGCCTGGAGAATTCCAAGAAAGGTTTTCTACCTTACAGACATGGAATTCAACTGTATAAAGATATGTGTCCTAAGACACAAAAGGACATAGATGACATGAAGCTGACACCATATGTGTCAGCTGTGGGAAGCCTGATGTATGCTATGCTTTTCACTAGACCATATATCTGTCATGCTGTAGGCATGGTTGCTAGATACTAGTCGAACCCAGGACCAGGACAATAGATTGCTGTTAAGCACATACTCAAGTACCTGAGAAGGACTAGGGAGTATATGTTAGTATATCAATCAGATGACCCATGTCCAGTGTGTAACACCCCCAGAATTCGACCGGGAATGTCACATGCCGTAGACCCTTCTCACTAGGATCTACCAGGCTAAACTTCAAAAGACTACTCAATGATTGACCGACCGAGGTCAAATATTTACAAGACAGACCGACAATGTCATAAAACAATTCAAAAACTAATGTAATTTATAACTCAACGACAATAATGAACTTGAACACGGAAAGAAATGACAACTTGATATAATGAATGAGAACTACACCCATACAAGGGTGAATACTCGACTAAAAGAGAAAATACCGACTAAGAGGAAACAAAAGGAAAGACTCTGACTCCTATGTGATTAGCATCATTGTTCTCCATCTCCTTCCCAGCTAATCCTGTCATTTCTCCCGAGCTGCAAAGCCTGAGCGCAATAACAGGCACCCACCCCCGAAAACTCGGGGGTTAGCAAACTGAAATTTTGCTAGTGCAAGTACATAACATACAAGATATACGAAAAATATCAACATGAAAACTCAACAGCCGCGAAGCCTTAACATGCTCCACACATACACACAACCAGTACATGAGAGTATTCATTTACACAAGGGAAAGATATTCATACCATCAATTTTGTTTACGGAACATAGCACCAATGAAACTTCAAACGAGCCAATAAGTCAGAAGATCTAGTTTGAAAACCCCCTTTTTAGAAGAAAATATTTTAATAAGATAGTTTTGAAAACGTTATTATTGACTCGAGCTATCTTGGGGTTTTGCAAATCAAACGGGAATACTTTTAGAAAATAACTTCAAGAGTCCTCGGGTCCTCAACCCAGCATGTAGAAAACAATCTTACAAGAAAATCAATTCAATGTTATTCGGGGTCCCTGACCCAATTTATAGAACACTGTCATAAGCGAATCATCACAACATGTCACGGGGTTCTCGACCCAATCCAAATAATATCATCACGAGATCAATCATCTCAATATTTCACGGGATTCTCGACCTATTTCACAGAATATCATCACAAGATCAATCAAAGACACAATCTTTCATTCGACAAATCCTGCTCAAGACCCTTTGTTAATTAACCCTCGGAAATCTTGTCAAATATCCTTGGTTAATTAACCCTGATACCAATGTTTAGAACAAGTTGAAACAAAATTTCAGAAAACACGAACCGTGGTCTATATCAAGACCAACATTTAAAAGTGAGTTGAAAAGAACTATGAATTTCAAAAATCGTTTGGTATCGGTTCTTAGCTGTCACTCGAATATCTGTTACCAATAAGCCTGCCATGCGCCTCCCTTGCACACCTGTGTACTGGCGTTCACTCCATTATATTTTCCGCCCATTGCACATGTCACCATGCCGGCGTTCACTCCCACAAGAGCCGCCCCTTGCTCGCGCATTGGGTAACACCGGTGTTCACCAATCATATGGAGCCGCTCATTGCAGCGTCCACCAGGCCGGAGCACATGCCCCGCCCTCAGAGGCACCCGGATATGACGTATCTCATAATAAGTATTTACGTTGTTACAAATATCAAGCACACAGTCAATCGTTGCAACAATTATCAAATCAGTTCATCAATTCACACAATTTATTCGTCAGTCCATAACTACGCAAAATGAACAACAACTCGCACATTATTCATCAAGACTTAACACATTAAGCCTTCATCACTACCAATAAACACTACACATATATCCTTATACCGTAACTCAACCGAAAATACAAACCTTACCATATACCTCTATGAATATGATTCGTACTTTAATCCAAGTTGAGTACGTCGACTAGCATTGGTATTAATCACCCAACATTCATCTCCATATGTATACATATACATATATATATATACATATATACGCACACACACACACACACACACATATATATATATATAAGTATGTCTACATACATACATATATTTACAATATATTATATACATATATTCGTAACATGATTCATACACTTCAGCAACAATGATTTCACGTAGTTATAATTCGTATCTCAAGGTACTTGCCTTGGTAATCTCTCGCGAATACTCCGGAAATACGGTTGATTGGAACAATCCGGAACTCCAATGAAAACGACGATCGGAAAGACTCAACACTGGATTATCATAGGGAATTCGTCCCTAATATCCTATCATTAAGTAAACAATCAATCACATAAGGAAAAACATCGAAAGACGACCGAATCCTAACTGTACCCTTCATAACGTACGTTACACACCTACGTAACATACGTTACGTCTGCACGTTAGCGTACATAAGCTACAAATCGTAGCGCACGCTAAGCATGCATTTGACAGTTTCCACCCAGCTCAGACGACTGCCTTGCCTGAGGGTATAACGTACCTAATGCATAGAGCTTAACGTACGTTATACTCACACATATAATACTCATGCGAGTCTGAATGATCCTATGGTGTTGATGTCTTCAAATTTCCAGGTTAAACATGCCATCATAAAACTTACTCCAATCTCGATTATAAATCTTCAAAGGTAGTTCGGAAAATCTGAGGTTGTTATCAATATTATCAATACATTCAAACTATCATCTTTGAAGATCAGTTAACAATCAACCTTTACAAGATATAATAAAACCTACAATGATCCTTCTCTCACGTCCGTCTAACAAAAGCGATATCAATATTAATTCTACGATCATTATGGAAACACCATTCAATACAGGTTTATTAATCTCAGAAAACTTCCCTTACTTGTTCATCATAACAAGATTCGAACTATAATGTTCTTAACTTGGGTAACTAAAGCACGAACATTCCAACTTCCAAAAACATGATGTTTGGTTAAAAGTCATCTATGGCGCTTAATAATTCCGGTAGTATGTTCATAACATCCTTAAGAACACGAATTCAAGGTTGAAGGTAGCATTAACATACCTTAATATGAAGGAAACGCCGAGACAATAGGTAGAATCCAACTCCGATTGCTTGAGTGCCAATCCAAGGTGTTTCTTAACTTCAATGATCGAGTATATGAAATCTATAGGTGTTATAGATGGCTGGAGACTCTCTAGAAATGAAGGAAAACAATGTACAAGTGAAATGGACGAATTGAAATGGAATGGGGTGTTGTCCATATATATAATGTCTTGGGCTTTACGTATGTTAGCCTTATCGCTTTACGTACATTATCGATTTAGCGCACGCTACCATTCGTCCTTAGCATACGCTATCGTTCGATGGTAGCTTACTGTCTCATTTTGTACTCGTTTACATACGTTACACCCTCAAGTTACGTACGTAAGCAACACCCATTAGCGTACGCTAGTTACATACCTTAGCGTACGTTAACACCCGTTGACCTCAAAACTGTCCAGGTTCATCCGCGGGAATCTTTCCGAGCCCACCACCAGCTGTCCATGTGCTAGCCAGCCTATTCAATCATTGACTTCCTTACGTACGCTATGCCTAGCTCGTAGCGTACGCTATCTATAGCTCGTAACGTACATTACGCTTACCTGTTAGCGTACGTTACGACGTAGTTGCATGTGAAGGATTAAAAAATGATATTATCATGCATGTGGATACGAATACGGAAACGATCATACTTCGATTATTGATAGCACAAATTCGAGTAATACAGGGTTCAAATATGGATGAAAATACTCAACAATTTATCCAGATATTACATACTCTCCCTCTAAAAAGAAGTTTTATCCCGAAACTTAAAATAGAGAGTGGTGGAACAAATAGTTTCGAACAAAATTTTGCAAGGATCACGTTCAGATGTGGATAGACCACAATAATTCACGGAGTCTAACAAAACGGCTTTGAAATTCGTTCGAATGACGGTAGGCTAAGTAGAACACGGTAGTTAAAAATTTGTCAAGAGGATCACAAATGAATCACCAACAATGAAAGTCACCCAACACCTAAAATACTAAGAAGAGTACGGGTAATACGTTCCCCCATACTAAGAAGACATTTCAGCCCCGAAAATTAAAACAACAGGAGTTAGAAACGAAAAGCAATGAAATGAAAAACAATCAAAGTCACGATTGTTGGAAACAGTAACGACTAGGACATAGTAAAAAAATCTCCATTCGCCTATGTTAGGCTTCTTCAGCAGGAGACATAAGGTTTTGGGACATTCCCCGGCCACTTGCTCTGCTCACCAACAGGGTAGCATTCCTTGCCAATTCAGAAATTGTCTCACAATGTTTCTCCCGATGGCCTTCACACCCGCACCGGTAACAAGTCAAGAGTGGGGAGGGACAGTTTACACGAATATGTCCTAGACAGTTGCAGTTGAAGCACACCCTCTTCTTATCGAGAGTCACCGATGCTGGCTTGGGATTCCCAGCGCTTACTCCCGACCGCGAAGACGACGCGTTCGAATGACGTGGGGGTTTGGGAATCTTAGTCTCTTCACTGCCCAAAAATTTTCCAGATGTCCTCGGTCTCTTCTCTCCGCTCGTTGGCTCGGTTACTGAGGAGGTTTCATCGGATATCGTCTGATCTTGATACTCCTTCACCGTAACATGAATCATTGTCGTACGAACCACCTTACCGCTTCCACTTTCATTATCCCGTCTACGTCTGCCAAGGCTCGTCATGCTAATGCAGATAGTACCGTTTAGCATTATCAAATAGTCGGTCGTATAGTATACCACAATTATCAACACAAGGTTTAATTAGCATCCTTAGAATAACGGTAGTATCGTAAAGCACGAAATTTTCTGAAGTCAATTTCCAGTCCTTCAACTAGGACGATCATTATGCGTATGCTTTTAATGAAAACAAAATATTTTTGAAACAGAATCCGAGTCGCGTTGCGCTCAAAACTTGTAAATACTGTCCTTTATTTTGAAAGAGGAAGTTTATACAACGACTGCGCTCAAAACTTGTAAATATTGTCCTTTATTTTGAAAGAGGAAGTTTATACAACGACTCTAAAAATTATTTTCGAGTAATGCGTACAAGAAAATTGAAAATTGAATTGTAACTAATTTGAAATATTTCAAAAGTGTTAAGTTTCAAATACTACAAATTGGAAATCTTTCCTCTTATACCAAAATGTTTAATCGAAAGGATTTTTCACCAAAATATGTGACCATATGACATGACTACATTAAATCATAGGTTTTACAATATTAGGAAAATTTCAAAACACCACATTAAAATGTCCGTGATTCAGCCCGGGAATATTACACGCTGTGGATTCCGCGCCGGAACCTACCAGGCTAAAAACTATTTACAAAACCATTTAAAAATACGCCAAAAGGCCGATGACGGTAGTATTTTCCAAAACTCACAAAATCATTTGTAAAATATCAAATACCGTCATAAAAATACCGTCAAAACGTGCAAGACCAAAATGCCAAAACTCGGTTTAGGGAATCGGTTTTGTTTGCAAGATACCAAAAGTCATTTCAAAATACTCACGCATCGGATAAAATTAACACTCAAAGATTTATTCTACTGAAATACAGAAACCGATAAATATGTTCGACTTTCGAAGCGTACTACGTAACCATTCTCACTCGGATCGTATACGTAGGTAATATCCAAAAACAATATAATAACCAACAAGTTCTAACCCTCAGTTCACATTAAACAGATTAGCACAATATAATCAAAGACGTATACAAGGGGACTTACGATTCGGGAGGCTTACCATCACGGATTGCTTGAAGATGATGTTTGAACAACGATACTAATTACAACTCTGACGCGCGCGACTTACACAAGACGTGGACTTGACCCAACGGCCTAGGATTTTCGCAAACCTAAGCTCCGTTACCATATATGTAACACCCCCAGAATTCGACCGGGAATGTCACATGCCGTAGACCCTTCTCACAAGGATCTATCAGGCTAAACTTCAAAAGACTACTCAATGATTGACCGAAAGAGGTCAAATATTTACAAGACAGACCGACAAGGTTATAAAACAATTCAAAAACCAACGTAATTTACAACTCAACGACAATAATGAACTTGAACACGGAAAGAAATGACAACTTGATAATGAATGAGAACTACACCCGTACAAGGGTGAATACTCGACTAAAAGAGAAAATACCGAATAAGAGGAAACAAAAGGAAAGACTCTGACTCCTATGTGATTAGCATCATTGTTCTCCATCTCCTTCCAAGCCAATCCTATGACTGCTCCCAATCCTTGACCCAATTTATAGAACACTGTCACAAGCGAATCATTGGGTTCTCGACCTAATCTAAATAATATCATCACGAGATCAATCATATCAACATTTCACAGGGTTCTCGACCTATTTAACAGAATATCATCACAAGATCAATCAAAGACACAATCTCTCATTCGACAAATCCTGCTCAAGACCCTTGATTAATTAACCCTCGGAAATCTTGTCAAATATCCTTGGTTAATTAACCCTGATACCAATGTTTAGAACAAGTTGAAACAAACTTTCAGAAAACACGAACCGCGGTCTATATCAAGACCAACATTTAAAATTGAGTTGAAAGGAACTATGAATTTCGAAAATCGTTTGGTATCGGTTCTTAGCTACCACTCGAATATCCGTTACCAATAAGCCTGCCAGGTGCCTCCCTTGCACACCTGTATACCGGCATTCACTCCACTATACTGGCCGCCCATTGGACATGTCACCGCTCGGCATCCACTCCCACAGGAGCCGCCCCTTGCTCGCGCATTATGTAACACCGGTGTTCACCAATCATATGGAGCCGCTCATTGCAGTGTACATCAGTCCTGAGTACACGCCCCGCCCTCAGAGGCACCTGGATATGACGTCTCTCATTACAAGTATTTACATTGTTACAAATATCAAGCACACAGTCAATCGTTGCAACAATTATCAAATCAGTTCATCAATTCACACAATTTATTCGTCAGTCCATAACCACGCAAAATGAACAACTCGCACGTTATTCATCAAGACTTAACACATTAAGCCTTCAGCACTACCAATCAATACTACGCATATATCCTTATACCGTAACTCAACCGAAAATACAAACCTTACCATATTACTAGCATTGGTATTAATCACCCAACATTCATCTCCATATGTGTGTGTATATATATATATATATATATATATAAGTATGTCTACATACATACATATATTTACAATATAATATATACATATATTCGTAACATGATTCTTACACTTCAGCAACAATGATTTCACATAGTTATAATTTGTATCTGAAGGTACTTGCCTTGGTAATCTCTTTCGAATACTCCAGAAATACGGTTGATTGGAACAATCCAGAACTCCAATGAAAAGGACGATTGGAAAGACTCAACACTGGATTATCGTAGGGAATTCGACCCTAATATCCTATCATTAAGTAAAAAATCAATCACACAAGGAACAACATCGAAAGATGACCGAATCCTAATTGTACTATTCATAACGTACGTTACACACCTACGTAACTTACGTTACGTCTGCACATTAGCGTACGTAAGCTACAAAGCCTAGCGCACGCTAAGCATGCATTTGACAGTTTCCACCCAGGTCAGACGACTGTCTTGCCTGAGGGTATAATATACGTAATGCATAGAGCTTAACGTATGTTATACTCACACATATAATACTCATGCGAATCTGAATGATCCTATAGTGTTGATGTCTTCAAATTTCCAGGTTAAACATGCCATCATAAAACTTACTCCAATCTCGATTATAAATCTTCAAAGGTAGTTCGGAAAATCTGAGGATGTTATCAATATTATCAATACATTCAAACTATCATCTTTGAAGATCGATTAACAATCCACCTTTACAAGATATAATAAAACCTACAATGATCCTTCTCTCAAGTCCGTCTAACAAAAGCGATATCAATATTAATTCTATGATCATTATGGAAACACCATTCAATACGGGTTTATTAATCTCGGAAAACTTCCCTTACTTGTTCATCATAACAAGATTCAAACTATAATGTTCTTAACTCGGGTAACTAAAGCATGAACATTCCAACTTCCAAAAACATGATGTTCGGTTAAAAGTCATCTATGGAGCTTAATAATTCCAGTAGTATGTTCATAACATCTTTAAGAACACGAATTCAAGGTTGGAGGAAGCATTAACATACTTTAATATAAAGGAAACGCCGAGACAATAGGTAGAATCCAACTCCGATTGCTTGAGTGCCAATCTAAGGTGTTTCTCAACTTCAATGATCGAGTATATGAAATCTATAGGTGTTATAGATGGCTGTAGACTCTCTAGAAATGAAGGAAAATGAAGTACAAGTGAAAGGGACAAAGTGAAATGGAATGGGGTGTTGTCCATATATATAATGTCTTGGGCTCTACGTACGTTAGCCTTATCACTTTACGTACGTTATCGATTTAGCGCACGCTACCATTCGTCCTTAGCGTACGCTATCGTTCGATGGTAGCTTACTGTCTCATTCTGTACTTGCTTACGTACGTTACACCCTCAAGTTACGTACGTAAGCAACACCCATTAGCGTACGCTAGTTACATACCTTAGCGTACGTTAACACCCGTTGACCTCAAAACTGTCCAGGTTCATCCGCGGGAATCTTTCCGAGCCCACCACCAGTCGTCCATGTGCTAGCCAGCCTGTACAAAAATTGACTTCCTTAGGTACGCTATGCCTAGCTCATAGCGTATGCTATCTATAGCTCGTAACGTACGTTACGCTTACCTGTTAGCATACGTTACGACGTAGTTGCATGTGAAGGATTAAAAGTTTATATTATCATGCATGTGGATATGAATACGGAAACAATCATACTTCGATTATTGATAGCATAAATTCGAGTAATACAAGGTTCAAATACGGACGAAAATACCCAACAATTTATCCGGATATTACACAGTGGGTTATACTGACTCAGATTTTTCACCAGACAAAAAAAAGTCCAAGTCTACTTCAGGTTATGTGTTTACTAGGGGAGGTGGAGCCATTAATTGGAGGAGTGTGAAGCAAAAATGCATCTCGGACTCTACCATGGAAGCCGAGTACGTGGCAATCTTTGAAGCAGCCAAAGAGGCGGTATAGCTCAGGTACTTCCTGCAGGACTTAGATATGATTCCCAATTTGCAAAGGGTATTACACTTTATTGTGACAATACCGGTGCAGTCGCAAATTCGAGGGAGCCACAAGCCCATAAGGTAAGTAAATATATCAATCGCAAGTACCACATCATATGACACTTCGTAAAGGAAGGGGACGTAGTTGTTGCCAGGGTTTCATCGGAAGATAGTCTTATTGATCCTATCATGAAAGTCCTACCCTCAACACTTTTTGAAAGGCATGTGGAAGGAATGGGATTATGATGTACGGCAGCATTGCTTTGAGTATAAGTGGGAGATATGAGAGACTATATAATAGAGTAGTATAATTAAAAGCATGCTTTGAGTATAAATGAGAGATTGTTAGGGTTGTATACTGCAAAGCATACTTTATGCTTGTATTACCTTATTTCCCTCTAACTACCTATGAGAATATTAATTATATTTAATCACATATTTTGCAATTTATTCACGTTATGGTTATGCAAATGAAATGTCTAATTATTTTATATTGTGGATGATGTGGTGTGTTGGTGTTACACGGAAGATCACATTATCGATGCCTTATAAAATAATATAACAGTTCACAATCTATATAAGTTTAGATAGATTAGGTGAAAGGCTGTAATGTACGCTTGAGATTAGATGGTCTTGACTATTAGTATGTAATAGCATATTTGCATATGTTGAACTGGATCGAAGTGAGATAGTGTCTTCTGTACTGACTGTAAGAAGAAAATAAATCTCGAATAATTATTATTTCTTAATTCTAAGTATATTGAGTCAAAGTGATTGACTAAATATGCTCCGTATCTTAGACAATAATATTATTTATATAAAAATTATTATTATAACTAAAAATCGTGTCCCTACTCATGCGGATTGATGATGTCCCCTTGAGAGCTCGATAATGATTATTATATTAAACTCTGTAGGTGGATTTAATTTTGATATAATAATAAGGTTTGAGTGGAGTATTCTTTAATAAGAAATTAATTAATTAAAGTTGTCAGTAGCTTAAACTAATTAATGGACATTCGATATCTTAAACACGGAAGATAATATTTGGAAATGCAATATTAATTCTTTATTGGACTGAATTGATGTTAGTGAACTCAACCATATTAGGAAGGGCTTAATGTGGAAAGTTGGGTTGCACTAAGAATCTTATCCCTACTCCTCCTTAAGATCCATAGAGTAGTCCAAAGCCTATAAATACGACTTATATGGTGGGTTCGGGCGTCTGACATATTTTGTGAGGGAGAATTCGAATTTTTCTTCTTGTGTTTAATTGTAGATGTCGACTTGTGTCTTTGATTCTACAATTTAGATAACACGTTAATTTTCTAAGAGTGTTTACATAATACTAGAAAAGAAGAAAAATCGAGTGACTCATAAGAACAACAAGGTTTCGGCCGATCTCACTGAAGTCCAAGCAAGATTAGGTATCTCGTTGCCCACATAACGTCCGGATTAAGGTAGGATCATAATCTAGAAGATTTTGAGGACGAGATCAAGCAAGCAACCACTACGCTTCAAAAGGTAATAATCCCATGATCTAGATTAGGATATTGGATTTACCAACAAGTTTATTTAATAAATAATAAATAATATTTAAATTGCTTATTAATCTTAGTAGTTAATTAATTAGCATGCCTAAATAGGTTTTGTGCTCGTGGTTGCGTAAAACATTTTTTCATCAAATTTTTATCCAACTTCGCTTCCGCTGTGTTTTATTTCCAACACACCACGGAATATAAATTGGCCGCCCATTGCACATATTTTTATCCAACTTCGCTTCCACTGTGTACCGACATTCACTCCACTATATTGGCCGCCCATTGCACATGTCACCGCGCCGGCATTCACTCCCACAGGAGCCGCCCCTTGCTCACGCATTATGTAACACCGGTGTTCACCAATCATATGGAGCCGCTCATTGCAGTGTACACCAGTCCTGAGTACACGCCCCGCCCTCAGAGGCACCCGGATATGACGTCTCTCATTACAAGTATTTACATTGTTACAAATATCAAGCACACAGTCAATCGTTGCAACAATTATCAAATCAGTTCATCAATTCACACAATTTATTCGTCAGTCCATAACCACGCAAAATGGACAACTCGCACGTTATTCATCAAGACTTAACACATTAAGCCTTCAGCACTACCAATCAATACTACGCATATATCCTTATACCGTAACTCAACCGAAAATACAAACCTTACCATATTACTAGCATTGGTATTAATCACCCAACATTCATCTCCATATGTATATATATATATATATAAGTATGTCTACATACATACATATATTTACAATATAATATATACATATATTCGTAACATGATTCTTACACTTCAGCAACAATGATTTCACGTAGTTATAATTTGTATCTGAAGGTACTTGGCTTGGTAATCTCTTTCGAATACTCCAGAAATACGGTTGATTGGAACAATCCGGAACTCCAATGAAAAGGACGATCGGAAAGACTCAACACTGGATTATCGTAGGGAATTCGACCCTAATATCCTATCATTGAGTAAAAAATCAATCACACAAGGAAAAACATCGAAAGATGACCGAATCCTAATTGTACTCTTCATAACGTACGTTACACACCTACGTAACTTACGTTACGTCTGCACATTAGCGTACGTAAGCTACAAGGCCTAGCGCACGCTAAGCTATGAGAACATTAATTATATTTAATTATATTTAATCACATATTAACTACCTATGAGAATATTAATTATATTTAATCACATATTTTGCATATTTATTCACGTTATGGTTATGCAAATGAAATGTCTAATTATTTTATATTGTAGATGATGTGGTGTGTTGGTGTTACACGGAAGATCACATTATCGATGCCTTCTAAAATAATATAACAGTTCACAATCTATATAAGTTTAGATAGATTAGGTGAAAGGTTGTAATGTACGCATGAGATTAGATGGTCTTGACTATTAGTATGTAATAGCATATTTGCATACGTTGAATTGGATCGAAGTGAGATAGTGTCTTCTGTACTGACTGTAAGAAGAAAATAAATCTCGAATAATTATTATTTCTTAATTCTTAGTATATTGAGTCAAAGTGATTGACTCAATATGCTCCGTATGTTAGACAATAATATTATTTATATAAAAATTATTATTATAACTAAAAATCGTGTCCCTACTCGTGCGGATTGATGATGTCCCCTTGAGAGCTCGATAATGATTATTATATTAAACTCTGCAGGTGGATTTAATTTTGATATAATAATAAGGTTCGAGTGGAGTATTCTTTGATAAGAAATTAATTAATTAAAGTTGTCAGTAGCTTAAACTAATTAATGGACATTCGATATCTTAAACACGGAAGATAATATTTGGAAATGCAATATTAATTCTTTATTGGACTGAATTGATGTTAGTGAACTCAACCATATTAGGAAGGGCTTAATGTGGAAAGTTGGGTTGCACTAAGAATCTTATCCCTACTCCTCCTTAAGATCCATAGAGTAGTCCAAAGCCTATAAATACGACTTATATGGGGGGTTCGGGCGTCTGACATATTTTGTGAGGGAGAATTCGAATTTTTCTTCTTGTGTTTAATTGTAGATGTCGACTTGTGTCTTTGATTCTACAATTTAGATAACACGTTAATTTTCTAAGAGTGTTTACATAATACTAGAAAAGAAGAAAAATCGAGTGACTCATAAGAACAACAAGGTCTCGGCCGATCTCACTGAAGTCCAAGCAAGATTAGGTATCTCGTTGCCCACATAACGTCCGGATTAAGGTAGGATCATAATCTAGAAGATTTTGAGGACGAGATCAAGCAAGCAACCACTACGCTTCAAAAGGTAATAATCCCATGATCTAGATTAGGATATTGGATTTACCAACAAGTTTATTTAATAAATAATAAATAATATTTAAATTGCTTATTAATCTTAGTAGTTAATTAATTAGCATGCCTAAATAGGTTTTGTGCTCGTGGTTGCGTAAAACATTTTTTCATCAAAATTTTATCCAACTTCGCTTCCGCTGCATTTTATTTCCAACACACCACGGAATATAAATTGGCCGCCCATTGCACATATTTTTATCCAACTTCGCTTCCACTGTGTACCGACATTCACTCCACTATATTGGCCGCCCATTGCACATGTCACCGCGCCGGCATTCACTCCCACAGGAGCCGCCCCTTGCTCGCGCATTATGTAACACCGGTGTTCACCAATCATATGGAGCCGCTCATTGCAGTGTACACCAGTCCTGAGTACACGCCCCGCCCTCAGAGGCACCCGGATATGACGTCTCTCATTACAAGTATTTACATTGTTACAAATATCAATCACACAGTCAATCGTTGCAACAATTATCAAATCAGTTCATCAATTCACACAATTTATTCGTCAGTCCATAACCACGCAAAATGAACAACTCGCACGTTATTCATCAAGACTTAACACATTAAGCCTTCAGCACTACCAATCAATACTACGCATATATCCTTATACCGTAACTCAACCGAAAATACAAACCTTACCATATTACTAGCATTGGTATTAATCACCCAACATTCATCTCCATATGTATATATATATATATATATATAAGTATGTCTACATACATACATATATATTAATTTACAATATAATATATACATATATTCGTAACATGATTCTTACACTTCAGCAACAATGATTTCACATAGTTATAATTTGTATCTGAAGGTACTTGCCTTGGTAATCTCTTTCGAATACTCCAGAAATACGGTTGATTGGAACAATCCGGAACTCCAATGAAAAGGACGATCGGAAAGACTCAACACTGGATTATCGTAGGGAATTCGACCCTAATATCCTATCATTAAGTAAAAAATCAATCACACAAGGAAAAACATCGAAAGATGACCGAATCCTAATTGTACTCTTCATAACGTACGTTACACACCTACGTAACTTACGTTACGTCTGCACATTAGCGTACGTAAGCTACAAAGCCTAGCGCACGCTAAGCTATGAGAATATTAATTATATTTAATTATATTTAATCACATATTAACTACCTATGAGAATATTAATTATATTTAATCACATATTTTGCATATTTATTCACGTTATGGTTATGCAAATGAAATGTCTAATTATTTTATATTGTGGATGATGTGGTGTGTTGGTGTTACACGAAAGATCACATTATCGATGCCTTATAAAATAATATAACAGTTCACAATCTATATAAGTTTAGATAGATTAGGTGAAAGGTTGTAATGTACGCTTGAGATTAGATGGTCTTGACTATTAGTATGTAATAGCATATTTGCATACGTTGAACTGGATCGAAGTGAGATAGTGTCTTCTGTACTGACTGTAAGAAGAAAATAAATCTCGAATAATTATTATTTCTTAATTCTTAGTATATTGAGTCAAAGTGATTGACTCAATATGCTCCGTATCTTAGACAATAATATTATTTATATAAAATTATTATTATAACTAATAATCGTGTCCCTACTCGTGCGGGTTGATGATGTCCCCTTGAGAGCTCGATAATGATTATTATATTAAACTCTGCAGGTGAATTTAATTCTGATATAATAATAAGGTTCGAGTGGAGTATTCTTTGATAAGAAATTAATTAATTAAAGTTGTCAGTAGCTTAAACTAATTAATGGACATTCGATATCTTAAACACGGAAGATAATATTTGGAAATGCAATATTAATTCTTTATTGGACTGAATTGCTGTTAGTGAACTCAACCATATTAGGAAGGGCTTAATATGGAAAGTTGGGTTGCACTAGTAATCTTATCCCTACTCCTCCTTAAGATCCATAGAGTATTCCAAAGCCTATAAATACGACTTATATGGGGGGTTCGGCCGTCTGACATATTTTTGTGAGGGAGAATTCGAATTTTTCTTCTTGTGTTTAATTGTAGATGTCGACTTGTGTCTTTGATTCTACAATTTAGATAACACGTTAATTTTCTAAGAGTGTTTACATAATACTAGAAAAGAAGAAAAATCGAGTGACTCATAAGAACAACAAGGTTTCGGCCGATCTCACCGAAGTCCAAGCAAGATTAGGTATCTCGTTGCCCACATAACGTCAGGATTAAGGTAGGATCATAATCTAGAAGATTTTGAGAACGAGATCAAGCAAGCAACCACTACGCTTCAAAAGGTAATAATCCCATGATCTAGAATAGGATATTGGATTTACCAACAAGTTTATTTAATAAATAATAAATAATATTTAAATTGCTTATTAATCTTAGTAGTTAATTAATTAGCATGCCTAAATAGGTTTTGTGCTCGTGGTTGCGTAAAACATTTTTTCATCAAATTTTTATCCAACATTTTTTCATCAAATTTTTCTCGTGGTTTTGTGCACCGGTGCAATATAAATTTGGTTATAGGGTTTAGGGTAACTGGCCTAGTGGTAATCCATTCATAATTATCATTTTGTATTACAGTTATCCCACCTTTTTTCGGTACGACGTGCACCAAACTTACCCAAGGACTATCAGAAGTGGGATAGATAATACCTGCATCAACAAGCTTTAAAATTTCAGCCCTTACCACCTATTTCATTTTTGGGGTCTACTACCGAAGGCTTGTAGTCATCCTTCATCAAAATTTTGTGCATGTAAATGGAGGGGCTTATCCCCTTTATGTCAGCAATAGACCAACCCAGAGCAGCCTTGGGTTCACTTAATACTCTCAAAATTTTGTCCTCCTGTTCGTTTGACAAAGCAGCAGATAATATGACAGGTAATATATTATTTTCTCCAAAAAATGCATACCTCAAATGGCTCGGTATCTGCTTAAGCTCCAGAATGGAAGGCTTTTCCATGGACGGAACACTACGTTGTGCGACGACCCCAAGCTCCTCAAATGGTCTACGAATGGAAATGGCTCGGTACCTACTTAAGCTCCAGAATGGGGGGCTTTTCCGCAGACAGAACACTACGTGGTGGGACGACGCCAAGCTCCTCAAATGGTCGACGAATGGAAATTGTTTGCGAGGTGTCCAACTGCTGCATATAATGCACTTGCTCATGGGTCGGTGTCGTAGATATGCCCACCAAAAGTGATTCTAACGGGTCGCTTAGCTGATTCTCGTGAAACCATTCCTTTGCACAAACTTGGGCCTCATTGAGTAGAAGGCATGTATCACCCTCATGAGAGTGTTTCATAGCACAAAAGACATTGAATGTAACTTGCTCTTATTGAACCCGCAAACAACTGCCTTTTTGCACATTAATGAGAGTTATGCCAGTCGCTAAAAATGGTCTTCCCAATATAATTGGGATTTCATGGTCTTTCTCCATATCTATTACAACGAAGTCCGCTGGGAAGATTAATTTGTCAACCCTAACCAAGACATCCTCAATTACTCCCCTCGGATATTTGATCGAGTGATCGACTAGTTGTAATGATATAGTCGTGGGCGTAGCTTCCCCCAAACCTAATTTCCTGAAAACAGAGAGAGGCATAAAATTAATACTCACACCAAGATCACCCAAAGCTTTTTCAAAATAAGAATTTAAAATGGTGTAAGGTATTGTAAAACTCCCTGGATCTTTTACTTTTGGCGGAAGCTTTTTCTGCAAGATCGCGCTACATTCTTCGGTGAGTGCCACTGTTTCGAATTCTTCGAGCTATCTCTTATTAGATAATATATCTTTCATAAATTTTACATAGCTCGACATTTGTTGCATGGGGTCCGCAAATGGAATTTTTATGTGCAACTTCTTAAATACATCCAAAAATTTGGAGAATTATTTTTGCCACCTATGCTTATGCAAACGCTAGGGAAACAGGGCTGGTGGCAAAGAAGCGGGAGATTTTTCGGCTACAACTGTCGACTTTTTCAGCGACGATTGGTCAGTTTATGCGGTTTCTTTTTTTTATGCGTTTCCTTCTTCTATCACTTCATCTCCATGAACAAGTGGCTTCGGGCAAGGTTTCGATTGTCCAGGTAATTCTTTCTCGCTCTTTAGGGTAATCGCTTGCACATTCTCATTTGTATTAGTCTTGGTGGATCTTGGCAAGCTACCTTGTGTTCTCGCACTCAACATATTTGCAATTTGACCCACTTGTACTTCCAAATTTCTAATAGAGGCATAATTATTTTGCAGCATCAAGTCCGTGCGACTGATAAACTGGTTCGTGTTTTGTGCCATTTGAGCCAATGCGTCCTCCAATGAAACCTTAGGTGCTTGCGGTGCCTACTGTGGTGGTAAGCTGTTTGGTGGCTGTGGGGTCTTGTTCAGGCTCTGACCATTCTTCCAAGATAAATTTATATGATTTCGCCACCCTTGATTATATATGTTCGAATACGGATTATTTTGACGATTAGCATTCCCAAAAAACTGTGCTTGCTCCTGCTTAGACTTATCAAAAAGATTTCCATCCTAACATTCAACACCCGGATGGGGACCACTGCACCAATTGCAAGTTTCAATCATATAAGAAGAGTGTAAAAAAGCTTGCAGCTGCTTAGATAAATTGGCGACTTGGGCTGTTAAGGTAGAAATGGGGTCATTGTCATTGATCTCCATAACCATCTTTAGATTTATCCGCTCGGACAGCTATTGGTAGGCATTTGCATCCATAGTGTAATGTCCCAGTCTTTTATATGTATGACTTATTATAACCTCAAGTGCGACATTAGGGCATTCCTAAGTAATAAAATTTTGACTAATTGGATAAATTTAGATCTATTACATGTTTTTAATTCATAAATTAGATGTTCGGTTATCTGACTTGGATTGTATTCTGAATTTGATTTTTGTTTCGATAGATATTATCATAATTCCGTCGCCTTCTACATGCACTATTTTTACATTGCCTTCTGGTCCACACGCCGAAAGTGCTGACGAGGATAAGATTCCTTTTTGTCCGATATACAGTTAGCGTGCGCTAATCAACATGCATTAGCGTGCGCTAACACTACATTACAACATCCGTTGACTTACCAGAACGTGCGCCGAAAGTGGCCTGGTCCACACGCAGATTCCTTCCGACCTGACTGCATTAGCGTGCGTTATATTATATTCGTAGCGTGCGCTAAACCTGCACGATAGTGTGCGCTAATAATGTTACACTTAGCCATTTTCAGCTATTCTTGTCCAACGTCTCAACATACAGAATACGAACATACGGCACACTGAATACATATACTTCTTACATCCAATTGTCGACCAAGTACGACAATTATACCAATACAGATATCTTGGTCCTTCAATTATTTTACCCATACTGTACAGATTCCACGCTATACAACATAACTCGGATAAAATAATCTTAAACAACAGTAGTGGAAATTCGGGATATTACATACTACACCACTAAAAATAAGTTTCGTCCTCGAAACTTGCAATCCGTCATAAAAACAAACAAATCGTTCAACCAAAATATCCCGAAACCATCACGACAACGATCAGTCATCATTATTACCGAATAACCAAAATAGCATACTTACATATGCGCTAAGTCGACGCTCTCATGAGATACTAGCAAGTGACTTCACTGTAAAGCTTCAATACTCTTACGATCACAATTCCATGAATCTCTACAAAAATATAACATCTTCGGAAGAAATAATCTATCCGTATCAAATCATGTCTGCTCGATTACACAATCAAGTCCAAATCCTGATACAAATCAATAATACACGATACATCTGTGAAACAACTGCCCAACACAATGGCAACGAATCCCGAAATATCAACACAAAATCTGAACGCTCAGATGATCACCAGCAATGATCAACCCATAAATTAATCGAGAATATCATTGACATGATGAACTCTAATATGACCAATCCAAAGGTCGAAACGCAATCGAGAATATCATCACTATGATAAACTCCAACACGGTCAACACAGAACCACGGAAATAGATATATGAAAGAATAGAATTCTCAAAACGACAAACCAATCACATATAGTGGATCTCAATAAACACACCTGACTGTCGAACATACTCCTCGGCATACTAACAACCAATCATAAACCGACGAACATATCCAATCATACATGGAGTGGGAACGACCACTCAATATCAAAAACCACCAGCATGGGGTCACCATCTCCAATGTCTCAGTTTCACAAAACCCACAGTTCCAAAATTACATCCTGTGCATGAATTCTACATCCTGTAGCATATTCTTCTTATCCGATCAATCGACCGATCATCCCTAGATAACTAACTACCATACTGAAGTTCGAATCTTTATTCATCGTACCGTACTGATGCCTTATCCAGTTTGTGAGTCACACTCATAACTCCATCATGATATGCATTATGCACTAAATACGTATTTATATCGATCATATTTTTCAAAACCAGTTTGAAATCATATAGTCTCGTCAAAAGACAAATTTCCGAAAGTTCTTTCAAAAATTTCAAAACTCAAAACATAAATTTTGGTAAGACCACCAAATCAATTCTCGAAAAATAAACTGGCTCGCTGGTGCCAAGTATTTGATAACAGTTTCCTTCGAATCCACACGATTTCGAAGTTTTAAAATGAAAACTATGCAAATGATTGACCACATCCGTACTCCTATATACCAATCCGGCTCGTCACAAATTCCACTGATATTCCATCAGAAAACTACACGATAGAATCCAAAATCTCAATGTATAGACTCCGACAAAAACTCCTTTTTCCACACATGACTCGCAACGTCAACCATTTTTCATCCTGGATCACCTTAATTATGCTATGACAATGCCTTGAAACAAATCAACACAGCGAAAGACTTCCCGAGAAGTTTCTTTTGAACAAGTAATCCAGAACCCCGAAAGGCAGGAACGACATAGATAAATGATTGATAAAGTGTTTTACAATTCTCGGGAGTTTTAAGAAAACAGAAAGGCCTTTTGAAACATTAGGGTCTCAGCCCGTATCTCGTTTCGCATTACAAGAAGTTTAAAAAGTAGAAAACCCTTTTTCGGATCCCAAGTCCTGAGTTATAAAACAATTTCAAAAATCTATTGGGTCTCGGCCCAAAAATCATTTACGGTAAAATATCCGTAAAACATTCATTTTGAAAAGTACCATTTTAAAATGCTCAAAAACAGTTCATATATCATAAAATGAATTAACATGACTACATGTTCTCCTGAACAATCCACAACATTTCTTCCAAATGCACAATTCCGTTCCGAAATCTAACCGATATATTGATTTCCAAAATCATAACTTCTCAAGATCATCAATCCTGTCCCAATTCTGTCATCTCATACTGTGAAGCATAATATCTTTCTGAATCTCAAAACGTATCAACTTAGAACGGCAATAAATCACAATGAAATTCAAAAATCCAAATACTTATAGATCGTGAAGCCGATGATTCCCCGTGATACTGGCACATGTCTAGACTCAAGAAAATACTCGACACAGGTACTTTCAAAACACACATTTTGCAAACTTAGTTCAACTCGAGAACACAACACGGCTCTATCCGAAGAAACACGTAGACATCATTTGGAAAAGTTACAACAATCCCAGTACCACACTGGTAAATCACATAACACACAAGCCCGAGTGAACAACAAAACTCAGAGCTCAAACACTTATAAACCGACAACTCGAATGACACGACAAAAACACGACCCAACTCGACCCGACTGCCTAGGTTTTCACAACCTAAGCTCCGATACCATATTCTGTAACACCCCCAGATTTAACCAGAAATATTACAGCGCCGTGGGCCCCGAGATGGAACCCACAAGGCTAAAAGAATTTTTTGCAAACATTTACAAATGCCCAAGAGGCCAACAACGGTACTATCTTTAAAAATGCACAAAGGTTTATAAAATCCATTTAACAAAAACCGTCGTAAAAACTCATTTGAAATCGCAAGGCCAAACAGCCGACACAGAAAAGTTTAGAAAACGATTTCCAAAGTAATCTGAGTTACCAGATACCGAAAGATCACTTCAAAATACTCTAGCAGCGGAATACAAGAACCGATCAGAAACTCAATGCACAAAACATGTGTAACACCCCCAAGTTATTCAGGGTATATTACAGCGCCGTGAGCCCCGCCGTGGGACCCACAAGGCTAAACATACGCGGAACTATAAACTTGACCGATAAGGTCTACATATAATAGAATGAAAGACGATACAATTGGTATTCAAAACCATAACCAACGAAACCATATACATCACTGCACAAATCAATACCTCGGCAACACAGGCCGGAACATCAAGGAAACTGAAATACAATACTCGAGTATTTAAAATTCCATTCCAGTACAACAACACTGAATGGAGGAAACCAAAAGAGATAACCGGAGACAAGACACAGTATCACACTTGCCCATCATCTTCATGCCGATCCGGTGCCCGCCTGTCCGCTCTCCTATAACCTGAAATACATGAAACGTATTTCCCCCATAAAGGGGTTAGCCGTCGAATAGCTAGTGCAAGTATAACAATATGAAACATAATACTTCTCGACAATAAAGTAAATGTAATCCGTCAATTCATCAATATCCGTCAATTCATCAATATCCGTCAATTCATCAATTTAAGACTAGTATTCCGGAATAACTAAAATCTCAAGACGTATGTGAATGCCGTAAAAACGGTTCGTTCATATCATACGCCGTTACATGTAGGAATGCCGTCAAAACGGTTCGTTCATTACATGCCAATATTATTTCATATGAATGCCGTAGAAACGGTTCGTTCATATCAACCATGGAATCGCACCAGAGGCTACGAAACCCTCAGAGGACCATAGGCCCGTCCCGGAGTGGCTAGAAATAATCATATCATCAATATTTCATACTTTCAAAGTCGAGAACGTACAATCATAAATGTATACTTGCCTTAATAAACGTTACCGAAGATCCCGAAGAACACGGTTCGACCGGGAAGCTTGAACCACGAAGAAGACAACGAACGGAAGGGTTTCGACTCGAGTTCTTCACAAGAATTTGACCCTAACAACATAAATTCAATAAATCATCGATCCTACGGGGAAGAATAATCGTAGAACGCCCGAAAACCCCTCTATGACATTTTACCGGACACCTTCAAGGCGTCGGTCAAGAACTCGATCAAAACAACGAATCGATACGATCCAACCATGGAATAACAAGGGAAATGATACAATACATCTAAATAATCATCAATCCTTCACAATCCTAAGTTAAATCGGATTAAACGGACGAAATCGAACAAAATACCCAAAATCCCCAAAATTAGATTTCTGGAAAATCTTACCTGATTCGCTCGATCAAAGGATGTTATCGGACGAATGATTGATGATATAACCCAAGGAACTCCATGGATATGTTCATAAACAACATCTATAGATGATTCACACACCCACATACCAAGAGAAGTGGAAGAAGGAGAAAAATGGCGAAAAAACGATCACTGGGCCTTAAATAGCTCGACAGACTCGACCGTGTCACCGACACGGCCGTGGCGCGCATTTGGCCGGGTAGGACTCGACCGTGTCCTGCTAGACACGGTCGCGGCGCGAGGGGCCTTCCGATAGTGACCGTCCGACGGCCGACTCGGCATGGCTCGACCGTGTCTGGAACACGGTCGGGCGTGTCGGCGATCGATTCGGCCTTATCCTAAGAGTTCGCACGGCCGTGTCGGACGACACGGCCGGGTCCCGAGACAAGCTTCCGCATTTCCGGACGAGTACGCACGGGCCGTGTCGGACGACACGTCGGGTCCGCCGCACCGATCGCCAATAACGAGCGGGTGAGCTAAAACGACCATAACTCTCTCGTCCGGACTCCGATTGACTCACCGTTTGAACCATTGGAAAGCTAACTCGATGTTCTATAATGTTGCAAAGATTTAGAATTTTTGGAGTTACCAAAAATTAATGGTGATCTAACAAAGTCGAACTCCCACGTGAAAAAGTCGATTAAGGACACGGAATTCAACAGAACGATACCGAAACGAACTCGGGTGACAAAAAGTGTAGAATTAATCATTCTCGGATGACGAAACGGTCCCAAGCAAGTCGTCAAAATAGACTTCCGCCAAAAATAGAAAATTTCCGGGGATCAAAATTACGGGTATTACAACATGTCCTAGCCAGTATCCTCCGGGAAGCTCATCTCTTCACGACCGCTACAAGCTCGATACTCCAAGAAACTAAAAAGAAATCCCACGACGGGGTCAGCCATAATATCCTACAATGATAACCATCACATCACGTCAATAATTACATATCAATGGAAAATACCAAGTAAGAATACGACCAATGTAATCTTACCGTCGTAACTTTACGAAAATCCATGATTCGTATCCTTAACAACACATTAAGATAATACCGAAATATCTGTATGAAATCTCAACAATACCCAAGGTTCTCAAAACATGATCATAACTCGCGATACGGAAATTATACCAACTCTGGCCAGTTCAATCCATCGGATAACGTCGACAATTCCAATATGATAATCGATTGTCCATCAAAGATAATTACCAAGGAAATACGGAACATACCTCAAGATACGAAATACCATGACAATCACGTCAGTCTAATCCGAGATCAGATTGACACAACATACGGACATGGTCCTAACACAAGACCTACAAATGCATACTCATATGACAACGTCAATATGATCAAAACAATAACGACAATGTATACTTATGGCAAGCCCATAATATACACATGCACAATAACAACACGTAGGTAATCCGATGATCCAGCGTTCACTGCCTAGATCCCACGATGACCCCGTTAGACCAACCGTGGTGGAAAAACCTGTCCGATGATCCAGCGCGCGCTAGCATAGATCCCCCGATGATCCTGTCGGACCAACACGAGGTGGACATATGACAACAATGCACAACTGCACAAAACAACAGTACACAATACACGACAACAGCAATGCACAAATGCATGACAACAACGATACACGAATGTATCACGACATGATCGACACAAATGATAAAAATGATTAGAGTACTTGCCCCGAGTCCTTCGAGAACGATCTCAATGTATAAACCATCACGAACCATTATCCTCAATACTCAACGGTCCAAAGTATCACGAATTGCAGATAATTCATATCTCCGTCTTTATCACGATATATCCTCGATATACAAGTATACCAATTACAAAAGTAAATCATATACATTATGATTTAGATTCCCAAAACTCGAATATGATTTATAATCCCGAGTCTCCTGTGATTACGATTATAAACATTGCTATACGAATTATAAACGAATGAAACGGAAACCATTCATTAAATACTATAAACTGAGTAAGTAATAACTTACTTCGATACCGATACAATGACGAGGAATCCGTTACCAAATCCATTGCCGTCATCTACAAGTTCCTCGGTCCCGACCAAAGCAATCAACGAACATTCTCGAGCTCGACCGCAACACACAGTTGTAATCACTCATCAATATTCTCAACCTATTACAGTAATCGATAGACAACAAGTTTGAAAGCAATTAACAATCGATAAAACCAATTCACAAACCCAACGGCTCGACAATATCTCGATTAAACACTAGTCGAATCAATCCTACTCAAACCAGCACGAATTTACAACCACAACACGAAAATATTGCACTTTCTGCCTTCTTAGCGCACGTTAATCACCTAACGTAGCATGCGCTAAGTTGCTCCCGTTAGCGCGCGCTAGGCAGTAAACGTAGCGTGCGCTAATGCTGTACAGATGCATGTTTTTCAGATACCGATCAACTTATGGCGATTTCAAGAACACTAAGTGATTCTGAATCATGTTCAAAGCTATCAAAACAACGAAATCCGATATCCTTTAACATATAAACAATCATCCAACTTATAATCCAAGTTCTATATCCATATATCATCTTCTTTAATATTAATACACGAAATGTCAAGAACGTAACCACACTGCCTTAATCTTCCATTATAAAGAGTAATCATCTACAATAACATCAACATCCGAAACTGAGGAGAAGGATTAATCCACTTATCTCAAGAAAACGAACGACACAATCCAAATCACAAGAATCATATTAATATCATCATACTCCGGTAATCCATCTCATAATCATGCTTGTCAACTTGTTTATGTAATAATCATCAACTCAAGAATCATCAACATTCAATCCAAAACAAAATCCAAAGATAAAGAGTGATTACCTTTATGAAGGAATGGATTGATTTCCATGGTTGAATCCATTTCCAAGAATCACCAATGATTTCAAGAACAAAGCTTTAATCCATGATTTCCATCTTTAATCTTGTTAAAGATCACCACCTCACCGTGTTTGGGAACCTCAAGAACCTCCCAAAGCTCTCTCTATCGACTGAAGGTGAAAGAATAGACGAAATGCTTCATAATACCCGTTTGTCCCTTATATAGAATATATTACTAGCGTGCGCTAAACCTTATGTTTAGCGTGCGCTAACTGACCTTTGTTAGCGTGCGCTATCGCAGTCCATAGACTACTGTCTGGCTTCGTACATGAGCTTACGTACGTAATGCCCATGCATTAGCGTACGTAACTTATACTATCTAGCGTACGCAAGTCCTTGCATTTAGCGTGCGCTAATATCAGTTGACTCGTTTGTCTGTATGCTCCGAAGACTGGTCCACACGCCGAAAGTCTTGTGAGGATAAGATTCCTTTTGTCCGATATACGATTAGCGTGCGCTAATCAACATGCATTAGCGTGCGCTAACACTACATTACAACATCCATTGACTTACTGAACGTGCGCCGAAAGTGGCACGGTCACACGCAGATTCCTTCCGACCTGACCGCATTAGCGTGCGTTATCTTATATCCGTAGCGTGCGCTAAACACTGCCGCGATAGCGTCGCTAAACACCTTGCGATAGCGTGCGCTAATAATGTTACACTTAGCCATTTTCAGCTATTCTTGTCCAACGTCTCAACATACAGAATACGAACATACGGCACACTGAATACATATACTTCTTACATCCAATTGTCGACCAAGTACGACAATTATACCAATACAGATGTCTTGGTCCTTCAATTATTTTAACCATACCGCATGCATTCCACGCTGTACAACATAACTCGGATAAAATAATCTTAAACAACAGTAGTGGAAATTCCAGATATTACATACTACACCACTTAAAATAAGTTTCGTCCTCGAAACTTGCAATCCGTCATAAAAACAAACAAATAGTTCAACCAAAATATCCCGAAACCATCACGACAACGATCAGTCATCATTATTACCGAATAACCAAAATAGCATACTTACATATGCGCCAAGTCGACGCTCTCCTGAGATACTAGCAAGTGACTTCACTGTAAAGCTTCAACACGCTTACGATCACAATTCCATGAATCTCTACAAAAATATAACATCTTCGGAAGAAATAATCTATCCGTTTCAAATCCTGTCTGCTCGATTACACAATCAAGTCCAAATCGTGATACAAATCAATAATACACGATACATCTGTGAAACAACTGCCCAACACAATGGCAACAAATCCCGAAATATCAACACAAAATCTGAACGCTCAGATGATCACCAGCAATGATCAACCCATAAATTAATCGAGAATATCATTGACATGATGAACTCTAATATGACCAATCCAAAGGTCGAAACGCAATCGAGAATATCATCACCATGATAAACTCCAACACGGTCAACACAGAACCACGGAAACAGATATACGAAAGAATAGCATTCTCAAAATCACAAACCAATCACATACAGTGGATCTCAATAAACACACCTGACTGTCGAACATACTCCTCGGCATACGAACAACCAATCATAAACCGACGAACATATCCAATCATACATGGAGTGGGAACGACCACTCAATATCAAAAACCACCAGCATGGGGTCACCATCTCCAATGTCTCAGTTTCACAAAACCCACAGTTCCAAAATTACATCATGTGCATGAATTCTACATCCTGTAGCATATTCTTCTTATCCGATCAATCGACCGATCATCCCTAGATAACTAACTACCATACTGAAGTTCGAATCTTTATTCGTAAATGCATCTTGATGCCTTATCCAGTTTGTGAGTCACACTCATAACTCCATCATGATATGCATTATGCACTAAATACGTATTTATATCGATCATATTTTCAAAACCAGTTTGAAATCATATAGTCTCGTCAAAAGATAAATTTCCGAAAGTTCTTTCAAAAATTTCAAAACTCAAAACATAAATTTTGGTAAGACCACCAAATCAATTCTCGAAAAATAAACTGGCTCGCTGGTGCCAAGTATTTGATAACAGTTTCCTTTGAATCCACACGATTTCGAAGTTTTAAAATGAAAACTATTCAAATGATTGACCACATCCGTACTCCTATATACTAATCCGGCTCGTCACAAATTCCACTGATATTCCATCAGAAAACTACACGATAGAATCCAAAATCTCAATGTATAGACTCCGACAAAACTCCTTTTTCCACATATGACTCGCAACGTCAACCATTTTTCATCCTGGATCACCTCAATTATGCTATGACAATGCCTTGAAACAAATCAACACAGCGAAAGACTTCCCGAGAAGTTTCTTTTGAACAAGTAATCCAGAACCCCGAAAGGTAGGAACGACATAGATAAATGATTGATAAAGTGTTTTACAATTCTCGGGAGTTTTAAGAAAACAGAAAGGCCTTTTGAAACATTAGGGTCTCAGCCCGTATCTCGTTTCGCATTACAAGAAGTTTAAAAAGTAGAAAACCCTTTTTCGGATCCCAAGTCCTGAGTTATAAAACAATTTCAAAAATCTATTGGGTCTCGGCCCAAAAATCATTTACGGTAAAATATCCGTAAAACATTCATTTTGAAAAGTACCATTTTAAAATGCTCAAAAACAGTTCATATATCATAAAATGAATTAACATGACTACATGTTCTCCTGAACAATCCACAACATTTCTTCCAAATGCACAATTCCGTTCCGAAATCTAACCGATATATTGATTTCCAAAATCATAACTTCTCAAGATCATCAATCCTGTCCCAATTCTGTCATCTCATACTGTGAAGCATAATATCTTTCTGAATCTCAAAACGTATCAACTTAGAACGGCAATAAATCACAATGAAATTCAAAAATCCAAATACTTATAGATCGTGAAGCCGATGATTCCCCGTGATACTGGCACATGTCTAGACTCAAGAAAATACTCGACACAGGTACTTTCAAAACACACATTTTGCAAACTTAGTTCAACTCGAGAACACAACACGGCTCTATCCGAAGAAACACGTAGACATCATTTGGAAAAGTTACAACAATCCCAGTACCACACTGGTAAATCACATAACACACAAGCCCGAGTGAACAACAAAACTCAGAGCTCAAACACTTATAAACCGACAACTCGAATGACACGACAAAAACACGACCCAACTCGACCCGACTGCCTAGGTTTTCACAACCTAAGCTCCGATATCATATTCTGTAACACCCCTAGATTTAACCAGAAATATTACAGCGCCGTGGGCCCCGAGATGGAACCCACAAGGCTAAAAGAATTTTTCGCAAACATTTACAAATGCCCAAGAGGCCAACAACGGTACTATCTTTAAAAATGCACAAAGGTTTATAAAATCTATTTAACAAAAACCGTCGTAAAAACTCATATGAAATCGCAAGGCCAAACAGCCGACACATAAAAGTTTAGAAAACGATTTCCAAAGTAATCTCAGTTACCAGATACCGAAAGAGCACTTCAAAATACTCTAGCAGCGGAATACAAGAACCGATCAGAAACTCAATGCACAAAACATGTCCTAGCCAGTATCCTCCGGGAAGCTCATCTCTTCACGACCGCTACAAGCTCGATACTCCAAGAACCTAAAAAGAAATCCCACGACGGGGTCAGCCATAATATTCAACAATGATAACCATCACATCACGTCAATAATTACATATCAATGGAAAATACCAAGTAAAAATACGACCAATGTAATCTTACCGTCGTAACTTTACGAAAATCCACGATTCGTATCCTTAACAACACATTAAGATAATACCGAAATATCTGTATGAAATCTCAACAATACCCAAGGTTCTCAAAAGATGATCATAACTCGCGATACGGAAATTATACCAACTCTGGCCAGTTCAATCCATCGGATAACGTCGACAATTCCAATATAATAATCGATTGTCCATCAAAGACAAGTACCAAGGAAATACGGAACATACCTCAAGATACGAAATACCATGACAATCACGTCAGTCTAATCCGAGATCAGATTAACACAACATACGGACATGGTCCTAATACAAGACCTACAAATGCATACTCATATGACAACGTCAATATGATCACAACAATAACGACAGTGTATACTTATGGCAAGCCCATGATATACACATGCACAATAACAACACGTATGTAATCCGATGATCCAGCGTTCACTGCCTAGATCCCACGATGACCCCGTCAGACCAACCGTGGTGGAAAAACCTGTCCGATGATCCAGCGCGTGCTAGCATAGATCCCCCGATGATCCCGTCGGACCAACACGAGGTGGACATATGACAACAATGCACAACTGCACAAAACAACAGTACACAATACACGACAACAGCAATGCACAAATGCATGACAACAACGATACACGAATGTATCACGACATGATCGACACAAATGATAAAAATGATTAGAGTACTTGCCCCGAGTCCTTCGAGAACGATCTCAATGTCTAAACCATCACGAACCATTATCCTCAATACTCGACGGTCCAAAGTATCACGAATTGTAGATAATTCATATCTCCGTCTTTATCACGATATATCCTCGATATACAAGTATACCAATTACAAAAGTAAATCATATACATTATGATTTAGATTCCCAAAACTCGAATATGATTTATAATCCCAAGTCTCCTGTGATTACGATTATAAACATTGCTATACGAATTATAAACGAATGAAACAGAAACCATTCATTAAATACTATAAACTGAGTAAGTAATAACTTACTTCGATACCGATACAATGACGAGGAAGCCGTTACCAAATCCATTGCCGTCATCTACAAGTTCCTCGGTCCCAACCAAAGCAATCAACGAACATTCTCGAGCTCGACCGCAACACACGGTTGTAATCACTGATCAATATTCTCAACCTATTACAGTAATCGATAGACAACAAGTTCGACAACAATTAACAATCGATAAAACCAATTCCCAAACCCAACGGCTCGACAATATCTCGATTGAACACTAGTCGAATCAATCCTAGTCAAACCAGCACGAATTTACAACCACAACACGAAAATACTGCACTTTCTGCCTTCTTAGCGCACGTTAATCACCTAACGTAGCGTGCGCTAAGTTGCTCCCGTTAGCGCGCTAGGCAAGCGTAGCGTGCGCTAATGTCGCATGCATGCATGTTTTTCAGATACCGATCAACTTATGGCGATTTCAAGAACACTAAGTGATTCTCAATCATGTTCAAAGCTATCAAAACAACGAAATCCGATATCCTTTAACATATAAACAATCATCCAACTTATAATCCAAGTTCTATATCCATATATCATCTTCCTTAATATTAATACACGGAATGTCAAGAACGTAACCACACTGCCTTAATCTTCCATTACAAAGAGTAATCATCTATAATAACATCAACATCCGAAACTGAGGAGAAGGATTAATCCACTTATCTCAAGAAAACGAACGACACAATCCAAATCACAAGAATCATATTAATATCATCATACTCCGGTAATCCATCTCATAATCATGCTTGTGAACTTGTTTATATAATAATCATCAACTCAAGAATCATCAACATTCAATCCAAAACAAAATCCAAAGATACAGAGTGATTACCTTTATGAAGGAATGGATTGATTTCCAAGGTTGAATCCATTTTCAAGAATCACCAATGATTTCAAGAACAAAGCTTTAATCTATGATTTCCATCTTTAATCTTGTTAAAGATCACCACCTCACCGTGTTTGGGAACCTCAAGAACCTCCCAAAGCTCTCTCTATCGACTGAAGGTGAAAGAATAGACGAAATGCTTCATAATACCCGTTTGTCCCTTATATAGAATACATTACTAGCGTGCGCTAAACCTTATGTTTAGCGTGCGCTACGGCCTTAGCGTGCGCTAATTGACCTTTGTTAGCGTGCGCTATCGCAGTCCATAGACTACTGTCTGGCTTCGTACATGAGCTTACGTACGTAATGCCCATGCATTAGCGTATGTAACTTACACTATCTAGCGTACGCAAGTCCTTGCATTTAGCGTGCGCTAATATCAGTTGACTCGTTTGTCTGTATGCTCCGAAGACTGGTCCACACGCCGAAAGTGCTGATGAGGATAAGATTCCTTTTTGTCCGATATACAGTTAGCGTGCGCTAATCAATATGCATTAGCGTGCGCTAACACTACATTACAACAGCCGTTGACTTACCAGAACGTGCGCCGAAAGTGGCCTGGTCCACACGCAGATTCCTTCCGACCTGACTGCATTAGCGTGCGTTATCTTATATCCGTAGCGTGCGCTAAACCTGCACGATAGCGTGCGCTAAACCTGCACGATAGCGTGCACTAATAATGTTACACTTAGCCATTTTCAGCTATTCTTGTCCAACGTCTCAACATACAGAATACGAACATACGACACACTGAATACATATACTTCTTACATCCAATTGTTGACCAAGTACGACAATTATACCAATACAAATGTCTTGGTCCTTCAATTATTTTACCCATACTATACAGATTCCACGCTGTACAACATAACTCGGATAAAATAATCTTAAACAACAGTAGTGGAAATTCCGGATATTACAGTATTAAACCCCTAGGGTTAACTTAGTATAAAAGGGACATTACCCTTTTTCCTCTTCCCTTCATCTTCTCCTCCCTTCATTTTCCATCTTGCCCCCCTCATTCAAGTGAGAGTCCTCCATTGTTCTTCCATTCAAGCTCCACAAACAAGCTCCATTATTGTGCTAAACTTGAATCAAAGTTCATATTCAAGTAAGTTAGCTTCTCATCTTCATTTCCATCAAAGTAAAAATCATATTTAGCTAACTTTAAAATTTGGAAATTGATGAAGGAACTTATGTTTGATCTATTGTATATTGTTTCTAAGTTGATTCTGAGGTACTTGGGAGTGTTTAAAACAAGCTTTATTCATGCTTCGATTTTTATTATTAGGGCCCGAAAATATTAGGGTTCATAGCTCAAGCATGTGTTGTTTTTCTTATGATTTTCTTACACAATATGTTTCTACTTGATGAGATGATGCTATGATGAATTTATGGGATTTTAATAAAATGTTTGATATTTTGAAAGGAAGAATCATGCTTAGTTCTTGATATGTCAATATATGTTCAGAATGACTTGATATTTTTGATGATGTATGAAAGGAGTTCATGATATGTTTTTAATAGATTTTTATAAAATGTTGTAGAAATTTGTTTGAAACCAAAGACATGAAGTTAGGTTTATGAAGTTGATTATGTGTTAGATAATAGTTGACGTAACTAAAAAGCATGTTACGTATTGAGAATTTTTAAAACATGTTTAGGTCATTTTCATGTTAGGACCAACATGAGTATGGATTAAATGTGTTGCTAGATATTTGATGATGTTTGATGTTGATGATGTTTGGTGTTGATGATGCTTGGTATTGATGATGTTTGATATTTGTTGATGTTGAAAATATAAAAATGTGTTAGTAGTCAATTCAAAAGAAAAGATTATAAATGGAGTTCGTAGTGTCGACAAGCATGCTTGTATGTCGACTCCTGTATGTGTTATAAGTATGATATACATGATTAGAGTTTGCATGTCTAGAGTTTTTGTTGCTATAAACGAGCTCTAGATTAATATGACGTTTTTCTCATTTTCGCCGGAAATTGGCAGTTTAGCTACACTTCATGGAAACGGCCATAACATTCTCCACATTTAATATTTTGAGATCCGTAAAATGGACATGAAATTAGACTTCAATGACTTTCCACTAGTATAAAAAATATTGTCCACTTTTTACTTTGCAATTACATAAGTCCAATTCTTTCCAGCCTTTGTGCACATTATGTTTTTGATTATGTTAAGTGTTTGATAATGGTTTTTGAACCAAGGAATGTGTAACAGAATTGAGTGTCGGTTACCGTTGTTAGTATCTTTATATGTTATATGGTCAGTTGGGTTTTCTAAGTGAATCATAATTTTTATTATTAAACTTAAGTCGAATGCAAAACCCTAAAGTCCAAGCATGTAGATCGAGTCTGTTGTCCGTTAGACTTCATTAAGCTCGATTGACCACTAAAGTTTGTTGTTTCGATGAAAGGCGAAGCAGCAGATTGAAGCGTAAGGAAAAGCCGAGAATCATTTTGCTTGCGGTTATTACTTATCCAGGTGGGCTTTCTATACGAAAATGATTTGAGCTTTGTTCTATCTTGATGAAATGTTTTACAAGCAAATTATGATTTCAAATAGTTATGATGCATAAAAAATTTTATGTGGAATCTTATGAACCTATCACCCTTGTCTTGCCAACCTATGAAAAGAATGGATCTTGAGCTAGAAAAAGGTCGCTGGCCAGGGTTAGTATACATAATACTCGGGATTGTGAGCTCTCTTCGGAGTGGTCGATCTTGGGGAGTATCGTTCGCGGGAGGTGGCCACCTTTCCCGGCATAAATTATGGATATGGTAAATCTGATGATATATGCAACGAAATGAAATGATTTAGTAAACATGGGCTTTTTCATAAAACCCACGTGTGTTACTGCTTATATGCATGATGACAAATATGAAAGCATGGTTTATCTTTTTGCAATATATTCACGGAGTCAGTCCTGTATTTCTTTTAAAATGTGCAGGTTGAGCAGGGTATGTGACGGAGGGTGTTGAGTGGAAGTCTTTCATCTACAAACGATGTTAAGCCCTGGTTACATATCATCATATATGTAACCAACCATGTTTTTCCGCTGCAAACACTCTTTATGATTTTGCTTTCTAAGTCACGTCGTTTGTAAGATCTGTGAAAACTTTCCTAAACTTCCAGGCTAATATCAATATTATTACTATGTATTCTTACCTTGGATTCTAAGTCATTCCTATTGGATTGATTCCCCTTCATGTGTAACACCCCCAAGACGTTCAGGGCATATTACAGCGCCGTGGACCCCACACTGTGGAATCCACCAGGCTAACATACCAAACAAGACCTTTGACAACGACAACAATGATCAATAATACGACAATTCAAATGAGATTACAATCCGACAATAAATTCCAACATTAATCCATTTCCCAAACAGGAACACAACATTAACAATTTTGTAAAAGAAGTACTCGAGTACTTAAACCAGTTTTTTTATAAAACAAAATCCCCAAAGTAAGATATCAAATATTCGACATATAGAACATCAATAATCAACTTCTGGACAGTATCATGCTCGCCCATCATCCTCATACGGCTCTAGTGCTCGCTTGTCCCCACGATCAATACCTGAAATACAAAAAGTATTTCCCCCATTTAAGGGGTTAGCGACAACTGCTAGTGCAAGTACAATACATTTGAACTACATTCTAATCAGATGAATATATGCGCCAAAAAGTCATTTTAGAAAACATTTCATATTCCGGAATATTTATGATGTACACACAAAACACATTATCTCCAACAAATCATAATTCAAAGTTAACCGTTGGCACGAGACTCACGGCCACCGTACCCCGCAGAGCCCCGTCGGACATCCCTGGGTGGCTAACCACAGTTCGTGATACGCACACACACGGCAATACGTATCCCTAGAGGCCCCGTCGGACCGTCCCTAGGTGAACATACACATAACCATCCACAACAACCACGATACAGCCATAATTCAAATACTAGAACATGTAAACAAATGTAAAGTACTTGCCTTTGTGACATCTTCGAAGAATCGGAAGTGAAAAGTGACTACGGATGATCCGACTGGAAAACAACGGTTCCTAAACGAAGAATTAACATAACTCAGTCCCAACGGACATCAATAATCGAAAGGTATACTCCCAAAACCCCGATTATAAATCGCGATAATAGACGTTCAATCGATACGGGCGAGGGTTCACGCAAAATCTCCCCGTATTGATAATTCACGGATTAAAGTCAAGGAAGTTGGATTTAGAATCACTCAATACTCACAATCGGTAAAGAATATCGATATATAGATGAACAATTCGTAACTAAACCCTAGAATCCCGAAAAACCCCCAAATTCATCAAAGTTAGGGTTCCTGAGGAAATACCTTGGATTCGGCTGGTGGAAGATGTGAATGTAGAAGATTAATCTCCCTTGGTACACAATAATCAATCTCTAAAGGAAATCCACAGATTGCTCTGGACAAATCGCTCCAAAGGCACTCAAGAACACTCACGTCGCGAAAAGGGGCGAAGAAGGATGAAAAGAAACTGACTGAGGCTAAGTCAGGTTTAAAAACGCTGGCAGTGCGTTACGTACGTTAACACAGGCTGTTAACGTACGTTATGATGGTTACGTACGTAACACGATCGTTAACGTCGTAACCAAATGTCTCAGACTAAATTGTGAAGGGTCATAACGTGCGTTATGGATCATGCATAACGACGTTACGCACGTAATGCACCCGATTGTAACACCAATTCTGCACAGTCGATTCGACGACGAACTACAACACGAGGATAGAATCAAAAGTGTGAATATGAGTTATTCATAACAACGGAGTTGAGTGTTCGAAAGTAATTGCACTTCCAACTACTGAGAAATCCAAAATACGACAAGGAGATGAATTTCCCTAAATTTATAGGAAATTACGAAGATGACCCAAGCGTCCGAAAATCACGATACAACGTCGGATTTGTAAACCAGGAGTCTCAACATGACCAACTCAACCATACGGACTTGTACAAACCAAGAAACAACGAAAACGAACGAGTTTTACAAGAGTCGAACGTTCATACGGCAAAACATGTCATAAAATGAAATTACGTGAAAACACCATCAAAACTCGTCCAGATGGAAAAACTCCAAGAACAAAATAGATTCAAAATGTCGAAACGGTTACAAGCGAGTCGATAAAAATAAACATACACCAAAATGGAAACTGCTAAAAATAGAAAATAAATTACGGATATTACATTCTCCTCTAAAATAAAGTTTCGTCCCGAAACTTAAGAATCAAAAAGCTCGGGGTATCTCGAACGCATATCCTCCTCTAGCTCCCACGTCGCTTCTTCTACTCCGTGCCTCGACCATTGCACCTTAACCAAAGGAATGGTTTTGTGCCTTAACCGCTTATCACGACGCCTGCACTCGACGGCCTCTCTTCAAACGTAACATCCTTCTCGATCTCCACGTCCCCAAAGTCGATAATGTGGGACGGGTCCGGAACGAACTTCCTCAACATGGAAACGAGAAATACGCTATGTACATGACTCAGCGACGGAGGTAAAGCCAAACGGTACGCTAACTCACCGACTCTCTCCAATACCTCGAAAGGTCCAATATATCTCGGGCTGAGTTTCCCCTTCTTCCCAAAACGAAAAACTCCCTTCGTCGGAGACACTCTCAACAGAACATGATCTCCCACCTCAAACTCCAAAGGTCTACGCCTAACATCCGCGTAAGACTTTTGTCGACTCTGAGCAGCCAACATCCTCTTTCTAATCAATTCGACTTTCTCCCTCGTCCCCAACACAAGGTCCGGCTCGGTGCCAACCAAATCGGACGGCTCATCCCAACATATCGGTGATCGGCAACGTCGGCCATAAAGTGCCTCATACGGTGCCATCTTAATCGACGCATGCCAGCTATTATTATAAGCAAACTCAATTAAGGCCAAATGCTCCTCCCAATTACTACTCCAGTCTAACGCACACGCGCGCAACAAATCCTCGAACGTCTGAATGGTACGTTCGACCGCCATCGGCAGGGATGGAACGAAGTGCTCAAACGTAGCTGAGTCCCCAATGCCTTATGCACTGCCTGCCAAAAATGCGATACAAATCGGCCATCTCTGTCTGAAATAATGGTTCTCGGCGTACCATGAAGCCTCTCTATCTGAGTGATAAAAATACGAGCCAACTTTTCTGGACCCCAAGTATCCTTGATGCCCAGAAAATGTGCCGACTTAGTCAGTCGGTCTACAATTACCCATACCATATTCATACCAGTCTTCGTCCTCGGTAAACTCGTGACAAAATCCATAGAGATGTCCTCCCACTTCCATTCCGGAACGGGAAGTGGTTTCAATAATCCGGCTGGCCGCTGATGCTCAATCTTGACTTGCTGACAAGTCAAACACATAGCTACAAACTGAACTACCTCCTTCTTCATATCGTTCCACCAAAAATTCTTCCTCAGATCTTTATACATCTTACTCGAGCCCGGATAGACTGAGTATGGTGACGCATGAGCCTCTCGCATAATGCTCTGTCTCAGTTCCGAGTCGTTCGGAACACACAACCGACCTCGGAATCTCAACACGCCGTCCTCATGAATAACGAATCCCGGGGTTTTCCCCTTTCCTACACTCTCTCGAAGCTGAATAAACATCGGATCCTCTAACTGTCCCGACTTAATGTCCTCGACCAGAGATGAAGAAATCTCAAGAGTACGCAACTGCCCGGAACTCTCTGGCACTACAATCTCAATGCTCAACCTCATAAACTCGCCAAGTCCCGACTGGGCCGTGAGTAACTCAAGCGCCCGAAGCGATACCGATTTCCGGCTCAAGGCATCTGCTACTACATTAGCCTTGCCCGGATGATAGAGGATCTCAAGATCGTAATCCTTAATCAGTTCCAACCATCTCCTCTGTCTCATATTAAGCTCTTTCTGCGTGAAGATGTACTTGAGGCTCTTGTGATCGGTGAAAATCGACACGACGAGCCATACAAGTAATGACGCCTTGATTTTCAACGCAAACACAACTGCGGCCAACTCAAGATCGTGCGTAGGGTAATTAAATTCATATGGTTTCAATCGACGGGAAGCATAGGCAATCGTCCTCCCATGCTGCATAAGTACGCATCCGAGCCCTTGGCCAGAAGCATCGCTATAAACTGAGAAACCATCATTACCACTCGGTAAAGCCAAAACGGGAGCGGTCGTCAACCGATTCTTCAACTCCTCAAAACTATTCGCCTCTCGTCGGTCCACACAAACTTCTCCGACTTCGTAGCAACCGAGTCGGCGGTCGAGCGAGTTTAGAGAACCCCTCGACGAATCTACGGTAATACCCGGCTAATCCCAGAAAACTGCGGACCTCCTTCACGTTCTTGGGCGGCGCCCAATCCAACACTGCTTCTACCTTATGTGGGTCTACACGAACACCCTCGGCCGAGATCACATGACCGAGAAACATAACCTCCCGTAACCAAAACTCGCACTTTGAGAACTTCGCAAAAGATGCGAGTTCTCAAAATATCTAACACAATATGCAAATGACGGACGTGCTCCTCCTCGCTCCTCGAGTAAATCGGGATGTCGTCGATAAAAACGACTACACACTTATCGAGGTACTCGATAAAGACTTTGTTCATAAGTCGCATGAACACGGCCGGGTGCGTTGGTTAGCCCAAAAGGCATAACCACAAACTCGTAGTGACCGTATCTCGTCGAAAGGCCGTCTTCGAATGTCGGTATCCTTCACTCGGGTGATAATATCCCGATCTCAAATCAATCTTGAAAACACGGTTGCCCCTTGCAATCGATCAAACAAGTCATCAATCCTCGGGAGCGGATATTTGTTTTTGATGGTCACTTTGTTCAACTCTCGATAGTCGATACACAAACGAAGTGACCCATCCTTCTTCTTCTGAATAGGACCGGTGCGCCCCAAGGCGAAGCGCTCGGTCGAATATATCCCATGTCTAGCAACTCTCCCAATCATTTCTTCAACTCAAGCATCTCGCGGGCGCCATCCGATATGGCGTCTTAGAGATAGGTCTTTGCACCGGCTCTAAATCGACAGTAAATTCAACCTCTCGGTCCGGCAAACACTGCAACTCATCTGGAAAAACATCAGGATACTCACACACTACCGGAATAGACGAGAGCTCAACTCCCCCTTCTTCCGATCTCAAAGCGTAACACCAATAGCCCGTGCAACCTCCTCGAAGCAGTCTTACGGCCCTCAAGGCGCTGATCAGTAACCTCTGGCTACTCCGCCTACGCCCCACAAAAGAATGCTCGGTACCGTCAGAGGCTAACATCGAAACGGTTCTCGTTCTATAATTCATGATCGCCCCATGACGGTCCAGCCAATCCTCACCCAGAATCAAATCCTCATCTCTAATATCTACCGCAATCAGATTAGAAGGCCAAACCCTCCCCGCGATACTCACTGGAAAATCTATAACCTCACGATCCCCCACGATGCTATCCCCACTAGGAAGTTTAACAACAAAAGGCTCACAAGCAACAAGGCAATCAACATGCAGGCGACGCACACAATCCATAGATATAAAAGAATGCGTAGCACCAGAATCGGAAACAGGATGGTCAAGGATGTGGACGGTACCTGTAGCCACCGTCGCGTCGGGATCTCCGGCTCGCCTCATCTCATACACACGGGGCGGAACAGACCCCGCACTAGAAGCTCCCCCTCTAGAAGGCTGACCACTACCCCGACCTCTACCAAAACTCTGCTGCGGCTGAGGAACTGTCGGTGCCTGATTCACACTCGGATCTCCTGCAGCTGGAGCAGATATCTGAGTAACTGGAGCCCGAGCTGCATCCGTACAAAACTTAGCACGGTGACCCATACAACCACAAGCAAGACACTGAATCGGAGGCCTATCACACTCACTCATCATGTGGCCCGGACGACTGCAGTTGAAGCATGTAGGACCACGAACGGAACCAGCAGGAGCAGACCTAGAACCGTTCCCTCGACCAACTAATGGCGGATCGACTCCGAAGACTCGCGAACCAGTGAGCCTTGGATACCCTCTGACTTGCCTCCCGAAATCGGCGGAGGTCTTCGCTTCTTTCCTTCAGTGCCGTCTCTGTCGCGTAAAACGACATCTCGTAAGCCATCGCTTTATTCGATAATCTTTCAAAGTCGTGCACCCGGACTGGACATGTAGTGCCGCACCCTCGGCTTCATCCGCATATCAAAGTGGCGGATCTTATCTAGCTCATCTCGGACTTGGTTTCTCACGTAGTGCAGCTGTTGATTGTAGTCCTTGATAGCTTGAGAAATAGGAACATCTTGGGGCTTAGCCTCAAAGAAGGCTCGGATCCTCCCCTCTTTCACTGGCCAAGGACAGTATTCATCTTCCATCAGATCTCGAAACTCTGCCCACGTAGCTGCCCGGTCACGCGGTTTCATCGCTTGCCACCACGTCAGCCTCCTTGGCGAGGAAATCTTGAGCAATGGGTACTTTCCTCTCCTCGGAACAATTAGCGCCTCAAACACTTTCTCCAACTCGAATAACCAATTCTCCCAACCGGAAAGGGTCAAGCACCATCAAAGCTGCAGAGGACGCATACGAATCACGTCTGAAGTAGCTTATCATTACCGGATCCGGTGGCGGAACCGGGTTGGCATTAGCATGGCCAGGCAACGGCTGAGTCGATGGCGTCATCCGGTTCGCTACTTGCCGTAATATGTTGGCCACTCCAACATTCTCATGAGCATTACCGAGCTAGCGGTAGTCCTGTGACCTCAGGAACTAGGGAACACTGTTCGACAAAGAGGGCATCGCCGAATCGGTTCGAGTGATCGGACATGGCCGCCCACCGCTGCGCCACGTCCCTACCGCGTCGCGATCACGCGTCGCGACCGCGTCCGCGTCCTCTACCGGCAGGAATTCAAGAAGCAACGGGTAAGTACAATTCAAACGCAAAACGCAAAAGATACTAAGACCTAATAGAAATGCGGTGAAACGAGTCAAGTTAGGAAAACTTACGAGCACCGGCGTCTTGAGATGATGGCATAGCGGTAATCTTGTCCCAAAACGACACTTAACTAGACCCGAATGACCGACACTAGGTATCCATAACTCCGGCTCGATACCATATTCGTAACACCCCAAGACGCGTTCGGGGCATATTACGTAGCCGTGGACCCCACCGTGGAATCCACCAAAGCTAACATACCAAACAAGACCTTCGACAACGACAACAATGATCAATAATACGACAATTCAAATGAGATTACAATCCGACAATAAATTCCAACATTAATCCATTTCCCAAACAGAACACAACATTAACAATTTTGTAAAAGAAGTACTCGAGTACTTAAACCAGTTTTTATAAAACAAAATCCCCAAAGCAAGATATCAAATATTCGACATATAGAACATCAATAATCAACTTCGACAGTATCATGCTCGCCCATCATCCTCATACGGCTCTAGTGCTCGCTTGTCCCCACGATCAATACGAAATACAAAAGTATTTCCCCATTTAAGGGTTAGCGACAATCGCTAGTGCAAGTACAATCCATTTGAACTACATTCTAATCGGATGAATATATGCGCCAAAAAGTCATTTTAGAAAACATTTCATATTCGAATATTTATGATGTACACACAAAACACATTATCTCCAACAAATCATAATTCAAAGTTAACCGTTGGCACGAGACTCACGGCCACCGTACCCCAGAGCCGTCGGACATCCTGGGTGGCTAACGATTCGTGATACGCACACACACGGCAATACGTATCCTAGAGGCCCGTCGGACCGTCCCTAGGTGAACATACACATAACCATCCACAACAACCACGATACGACCATAATTCAAATACTAGAACATGTAAACAAATGTAAAGTACTTGCCTTTGTGACATCTTCAAGAATCGGAAGTGAAAAGTGACTACGGATGATCCTCTTTGGAAAACAACGGTTCCTAAACGAAGAATTAACATAACTCAGTCTAACGGACATCAATAATCGAAAGGTATACTCCCAAAACCCCGATTATAAATCGCGATAATAGACGCGTTCAATCGATACGGGCGAGGTTCACGCAAAATCTCCCGTATTGATAATTCACGGATTAAAGTCAAGGAAGTTGGATTTAGAATCACTCAATACTCACAATCGGTAAAGAAGATCGATATATAGATGAACAATTCGTAACTAAACCCTAGAATCCCGAAAAACCCCAAATTCATCAAAGTTAGGGTTCTGAGGAAATACCTTGGATTAATTTGGTGGAAGATGTGAATGTAGAAGATTAATCTCCTTGGTACACAATAATCAATCTCTAAAGGAAATCCACAGTTGCTCTGGACAAATCGCTCCAAAGGCACTCAAGAACACTCACGTCGCGAAAAGGCGAAGAAGGATGAAAAGAAAGCGGCGAGGCTAAGTCGGGTTTAAAAGCATTGGCGATGCGTTACGTGCGTTAACAGTCGTTAACGTGCGTTATGATGGTTACGTCGTAACACGATCGTTAACGTCGTAACCAAATGTCTGTACTAAATTGTGAAGGGTCATAACGTCGTTATGGATCATGCATAACGTCGTTACGCGCATGCAGACCCGATTCGTAACACCAATTACGCACGGTCGATTCGACGACGAACTACAACACGAGGATAGAATCAAAAGTGTGAATATGAGTTATTCATAACAACGGAGTTGAGTGTTCGAAAGTAATTGCACTTCCAACTACCGAGGAATCCAAAATACGACAAGGAGATGAATTTCCTAAATTTATAGAAATTACGAAGATGACCCAAGCGTCCGAAAATCACGATACAACGTCGGATTTGTAAACCAGAAGTCTCAACATGACCAACTCAACCATACGGACTTGTACAAACCAAGAAACAACGAAAACGAACGAGTTTTACAAGAGTCGAACGTTCATACGGCAAAACATGTCATAAAATGAAATTACGTGAAAACACCATCAAAACTCGTCCAGATGGAAAAACTCCAAGAACAAAATAGATTCAAAATGTCGAAACGGTTACAAACGAGTCGATAAAAATAAACATACACCAAAATGGAAACTGCTAAAAATAGAAAAAAATTACGGATATTACATCATGATGCCTTGATAAGTTATTCGTGGAAATCCACCCCTATTCCTTATAAAACGTATGTTTCCCCCTTTCTTCCCCGCTTCTTAATTCCTATCCTATGTCACGCTCTGGCTGTGCCGTCCTTAGGGATAAGGGGCCATGACAGAATGGTATCAGAGCCTTCGTTCGCTCTGAGTCTATGTTCTTTCCATCGAAGTTTAGTTTGATTCTCTAAACTGATATAAGAATCAATTGTCAACTCCCGTCACGTCATGCTCAACTGAGGAGTAAGGTAAATGATTTACTACTCTTTATGATTCAAATTTCTTTTGCCATGAAAAATGTATCTTTTTATGAGATTTTATGATATATTAATTATGAACATGTATGGAACGATATGTATGATAAAGCATGTAATATATGAATTTTTATTTTACGATTACGCATGAATTGTTGCTGATGAAGAAGCATGAAAGACGAGAACCTAGAAACTTCCATAGGGTATTCTACTACGCGAATGAGAACTTATGTGCCTTAAGTATTTCAGAATATGCACGACTGTGAAGGGCGAACTATGACGATGTCATAACTAGGATCAATAATGCAGTGACGTCTCCAATGAATATCACTTACGCCCGAGTAATAGGAGTATGGTTATTTTCTATCGGGATGTCCATTTATGGCGGAACCTGAAAAACTTTCATAATGTACCCCATTAGAGAGTATATTTTTTTATTTATCTTAGGTGTTTCTCAAAGTCTAGAGCTCGAGTTGAGAACATAGGATGAGATTTATATTCTTCTTCTGAGAACCCTTTAGTAGAGTTGTTCTATTATGTTGAGATGTTGATGCATTATACGTATACCTTCTACATAGGATGGCAACCACGAAGACGCCGCCTTGGAAGTAAGCAAGGAGAAGACGGACACCATGCGACCTTGTGGAGGCTTTTTGCAGCATGTATCGAGGCATAGGTGCCACTGTAGGACAGTGCGTGGCAGAACTCGAGGCGACCTGGCGCCTAGCTACTCCTCATGGTGTCTCAGACTACAAGGGCATTCAACGCCTTATCAACCTCCTTCCGATCGAGTGGAGGGAGTGGGCTGATGCAGTCTCATGGTACTATATGTTTTTGTGTGAGCCCACTTTAGTACCGTCCGGGGATTTCTTGGCCTTTGCTATCCAGATCACCACTCAGTACCTCCAGCACCGTGCACCTCCCCTGGAGCTTGTGTGTATTGACTATATGCTAGGGGAGCTTTCCCAGAGAGGCCAGCTACATCTCTACCCAGCCAGGTGGTTCTTGCTGCACCACCTCATACTCAGGGTAGGTTATACCTGGAGGCAGGGATCTCAGAACCTCGCCACAGGGACTTGAGGACAAGGCCTTTTATTCTTAGGAGGACGTCTCCACCACTTCGACCTATACCAGTCATCGATTCAGTCCACCCACGACCTATCGCAGACGATGCTCATCTACTTCCCAAAGAAGCATATAGTCGTTGAAGACCCTGTTGCAGTCTCTCCAGTTTTAGATGAGGAGGTAGAAGAAGATCCGGAAGAGGATCCGAAGGAGTTTTCCGAGGGAGATAGCTCGACCGCCTAGTCGAGGGCGACTTGAGGTAGTTCAGGATGGTGCTAGCCATATATTTTGTATTTTGTATGCAGAACGTCACTTCTTTTGCTTATATGTGTCGTTCTGATGTCTAGCTTATTTTATAGACGACAATGCTATTTGTTATAGCATCCTGTATTTTGGTATGTGTGTAGGCAGGTAGCCTAGATCAGCTTGTATAGCTTTATAGTCAGTAAGATATCCTTGAAGGCAATTGTTCTATTATGATGCATATGATATATTGATATATATTTTGAACCTCGATGGGATTTTCTTCTCATGAGTGTGATGTTGTTAATTTTTGATATCTTTCTAGACCTTACGACAAGATTTATCTATGAGTATTTGTTGATGAGTTATGATTATGTAGTCGCGAACTCCTTTCTATGATCAAGTATGACGATAACTTGGACTAGTGAGAATGAACTAGTGATGATTATGTGAATCACATAATGCCACCCATAAGGGAAATAAGAAGAGGAGGGCATGAACGCGACCCTACACCACCACCTCCTCCACCCCAACAGGCTATTGAAGAGATTTTCCTCATGCAGAATCCGCATACTTTCAATGGATTAGGAAACCTGAGTGATCCTGAGCTTTGGGTTATAGCTATGGAATAAATTTTTAACTTCCTAAGGTGTACCAAACAAGAGCATCTTTCTCGTGTGCTATTCCAACTCAATAGATCTGCAGACTTCTGGTGGGAAGCACGCAGGAAGATCCTGACAGCTGAGCAACTGGAAAACTACTCTTAGGAGGAATTCAAGGAAGCACTGTATGATAAGTATGTTCCAAAAACCTTCAAGGTCAAGAAGGAAGCTGACTTCTATAATCTGAGGAAAGAGAGGATGTCAGTGACCGAGTATGATAGAATTCTTTGTGAGTTATCAAGTATGCTCCAGACCAAGTTGATATTGATGAAGATGACATGGAAATTTAGATTAGGGCCGAGGCATTAGATAGGCATGTCCTTAGCTAGCCATGGAAGGCTGAGATACACTGAATCATTAAATAGAGCTCTGGATATCGAGGCATCAACGCCATAAGAGAAATGGCCACCCACAGTTACACCACCAGCCACTCAGACAAGTTCCCACGAATATAAGGGGAAACATAAGTGGGAAGGACGAAACAATGGTGGGATATAACAACCACAATGGGAACAACCAGACTAACAGCAAGCCGTGGCAGGGAAATATACCTCATGGACAGCCTCAGGTTCAAGGAGGCAACAATCAGGGACAACAGATGGTTCCGGATCAGGGAGGTAATAATCAGGGACGAGTTGCAAACCCCGTATGTCCCAAGTGTAACCAGCAGCATCGTGGTGCCTATTCGTCGGGTATTGGAAGTTGTTATACATGCAGTCAGAACGACCATATCATGAGGAATTGTCCTAAGCAGCAATAGGTAGAGAGACCAAACCACCAGGGTTAACCCCAGCCACTGAGGGCACTGCAAGGACAGCAGCAACTACCACCACCACCTGAACAGCAGAATCAGAATGCTAGGTCATATGCCATCAATCAAAAACAACTCGAGAAGGATAAGGATAACTTGACAGGTATGGGCAAACTTCTTAACCTACCTGTAATTGTTTTTTGATACTGGAGCATCGTATTCATTTATTGATAGAGCATGTGTGGATAATCTTAACATTATTCCAGAACATGCTATTCATGTCATCAGAGTATCTACACCACCAGGAGGAATTTCAACAACCACGCATGTTTGTCCTAATATGGAATTAGAACTCGGAAACCTTAAAGTGGTAACTAATAATCCGAATGTTATTATGATGTGGGATGTTGATGTAATCATGGGAATATATTGGTTAGCCGAGAATTATGTCACAATTCTTTGTCATGAAAGGAAAATTTCCTTCCAACCACCGGGAAAGGAGCCCACAGGCTTTCACAGCAGTACAATGTATAGAGGATAACCCGTTATCTCTGCCCTGCAAGACAAGAAGATGATGAGAAAGAATGATTGTGAGGCTTTCGTTGTTTACCTTAATGGGGAAGCTGGAGAAAAGAAGACGATAGGAGATGTGCCAATTGTGCGGGAATTCGAAGATATATTCCCAGAAGTGTTACTGGGTTTAACACCAGATAGACAAGTGGACTTCAACATCGACCCGGAGATAGGGTCAAACCCAATGTCGAAAGCACCATACAGGATGGCACCGAAGGAACTGCAAGAACTCAGGATCCAACTGCAAGAGCTATTGGATTTACGTTCCATCAGACCGAGTGTTTTTCCATGGGGAACATCTGTCCTTTTTGTGAATAAGAAGGATGGTACGCTGAGAATGTGTATAGATTACAGGGATCTTAACAAGCTTACACTCAAGAACATGTATCCTCTGCCAAGGATATGTGACTTGGTTGACCAACTCCATGGAACAACTGTGTTTTATAAGATAGACCTTAGGTCTGGGTATCACCAGTTGAGGATTCGACCAGAAGATATACCTAAGATAGCATTCCGAACAAGAAATGGACACTATGAGTTTATAGTCATGTCATTCGGATTAACTGATGCTCCCGCAGTATTCATGGATCTTATGAAAAGAGTGTTCCACCCGTACTTGGATAAGTTTATCTTGTTTTTCATAGATAACATTCTCATATACTCTAGAAACGATAAAGAGCATGAAGAAGATCTAAAGATAGTGTTGGAAACGCTGAGAACTGAGAGACTCTTTGCCAAATTCAGTAAGTGCAAATTTTGGTTGAAAGAAGTAATGTTTCTTGGGCACATTGTGTCAACAGATGGTATTAAGTTGGACCCAGCTAAAGTGGAAGCAGTACGTGACCGGAAGTCACCAACCAACCCTAATGAGATTAGGAGTTTCTTAGGTCTAGATGGGAACTACCAAAGGTTCATCGAAGGATTTTTCAAGATTGCTAGACTAATAACACAACTGTTGTGAAAAGGAATTAAGGATTTATAGATGGATGAATGTGATGAGAGTTTTCAGGAACTCAAGAGAAGATTGACTACTGCACCAGTTTTAGCAGTACCAGAAGTGAACAAGGAGTAAGTGGTTTACACGGATGCTTCTAAGAATGGGTTATGTTGTGTATTGATGCAAGATGGGGAAGTGTTAGCTTTCGCGTCAAGACAACTTAGGCCGTATGAGATGAATTATACCACGCATGATTTGGAGCTAGCTGAAGTTTTGCACTAATTAAAGATATGGAGACATCACCTTTATGGAGTGAGGTGAGAAAATTTTACTGATCACTAGAGCTTAGAGTACTTTTTCAAGTAGAAGGACTTGAACATGAGAGAGAGGAGATGACTTGAATTGGTAAAGGATAATGATTGTGGTACTAACTATCACCCTAGCAAGGCTAATGTGGCAGCAGATGCCTTGAGTCATAAGACTCAATCACAGTTGGGATACCTACTTACGGCAGAAGGGGATCTAGTCCAAGATTTTGAAGGAATGAGTTTAGAGGTGGTTCATCCATCAGAAACAATAATGGGTCTTGTCGTGACGTAAGTGACGTCACCAGATCTGATAGGATGGATAGTGAATGCGCAGAGGGGAGATGAAACATTTGAGAAAATACATCTAAGAATTAGATCCGATAACCCAGGAAGTTACCACGAAGCGGCTGATAACGCAATTATGTTTGAAGAGAGAATATGTGTTCCACATGATGAGGAGATAAAGAATGAAATTATGAGTGAAGCTTATGATACTCCCTACACCGCTCACCCAGGAAGTACCAAGATGTACCAAGACCTAAAGAGAAATTTCTGGTGGGACGGTATGAAACGTGATGTATCTTCATTTGTCGAGCGATGTTTGGCTTGTCAGCATGTGAAAGCACTACACCAACAACCTTATGGGAAGTTACATCCATTGACCATTCCAGAATGGAAGTTGGAAGGAATAGCGATGGATTTTGTGACTAGTTTGACAAGGACCAAACGAGAAAACACTGCTATGTGGATTATAGTAGACAGACTCACAAAATCAGCACACATTTTGCATCACTTATGGATCTGAGAAGTTAGCACAATTATATGTCCATGAAATTGTGCATTTACATGGAGTGCCTATATCAATCACATCAGATCGAGATCTAAAATTTACCTCTACATTTTGGATGAGCCTACAGAAGGAATTAGGCACACTCCTGAACTTTAGTACCGTTTTTCACCCACATTCCGATGGACAATCAGAAAGGACAATTTAGATACTAGAAGCCGTTTTTAGAACTGTAGTGTTGGATCAAGTTGGAAACTGGGAGTATGTTTGGCCGTTAATCAAATTTGCTTACAACAACAGTCATCAAGCAACGATAGGTATGGCGCCTTATGAAGCCTTATGTAGAAAAGTCAGATCACTACTTAATTGGGATGAAGTGGGTGAGAGAAATATTTTAGGGCCAGAGACAGTCAGTGAATTGATCTAGATTATCTACAGGATACGTCATAGAATACAAGAGGCCCAGACTTGACGAAAGTCATACGCTGATACACGCTGAACAGAATTGCATTTCAAAAGTGGGGATAAGGTTTTCCTCAAGGTTTCCCCTTCCAATGGAATAATCAGGTTTGGAGTTAAAGGCAAGCTTAGGCCACGTTTTCTAGGGCCATATGAGATTCTCGGGAGGATCGGCCCAGTTGCTTATAGGTTGGATCTGCCACCTATTCATGGGAATGTTCACAATGTTTTTCCTGTTTCTTAGCTGAGGAAGTATATATTTGATCCCAAGCATGTGATTCATCATAGTGACATAGTTCTTAGTCACAATATGAGTTATGAAGAGAGGCCTGAAGCTATTTTAGACCATAAGGTTTAAGAACTGAGGAATAAGTCGATTCCTTTGTAAAAGTATTATGGAGTCACCACGGTCAGAAAGAAGCTACATGGGAACTCGAAAGTAAGATGAGGGAGAAATACCCAGAACTCTTTGATGTGGTACCAAAATTTTGGGACGAAATTTCTTGTTAGAGGGGTAGGATGTAATGCCCTGGTCCTTTATATGCATGATTTGTGATAACCTCAAGTGCGACATTAGGGCTTTTGCGTTCCTAAGTAATAAAATTTTGATTAATTGGATAAATTTATATCTATTTACATGTTTTTAATTCAGAATTTGGATTTCGGTTATCTGGTTGGGATTCTCTTCCGAATTTGATTTTTGTTTCGATAGACAGAATCGTGATTCCGTCGCCTTCTACATGCACTATTTTTACATTCCGAGTATGACTTTTGAAAGTTTACTTTTTCAGTTTTCGGGTATATTATCACTACTACAAAAACAAGCAAAAAGATCCAAAATAAAAGACCCATTGATAAAGGTAATAGGTCTATTTAATATAAGACACCTAATATTATATACAACATGTCACTAATATGTCAAATGGGCCCGCCATTTTTTTGTGAGAAACATTAGAGACCAGTTATTCGGGTTAATGGGTCTCTAATGTGTAAGAAATAAGAGACCCATTGTTTATGTTGACGAGTCTATAATGTGTAAAAACTAAGAGACCTGTTGTTTAACTTAACTGGTCTCTTCCTTTCTTATTAAGATTAGGGCAAATATACATGAAGCGCCAGAGTCTCAACTCTACTAAATTTCTTATCTCAATACTCACCACCGCGGTCCTCTTCCTTTTAAGCGGCGGCAAAAAAAAACCCTTCTTCAAAGCCCAAAGGTCAGCACATGTGATTTCTTCATCCCTGCGCTGTGATTAGCAAAGGTTAGCACATGTGACTTGCACATGTGGTTAGGTAAAAAACCCTTCTTCATCGCTGCGTTGTGATTTCTTATGTCTGCATGTGTTAAAGTCGTGAGTTTTCTTTTTTATGTTTTTTTGGTAAATTATTATTACACTTTGTTACCGTTATCTGGTTTGTGTATGATGTTCTGTGTTCCTTTTCATTTTTCTTTATTTTTTTTTCAATAAATAAGATAATTAAGTGATTTTCAGTTCTACTGATGTGCGAGTTGTTTCTCCTTTTCGATTTTATGTTGCCGAATTCAGAAATATTGGGAAGTTTCGCTTCTGCAATGCTGTATTTTACAAGATTTTTGGGGATTTTGCTATAAAATAATAAACCCATATTTATGTTTCAGGCTTTACGATGTGTGTGTTTCTATTGGAGGCTGCATTTGTTCTTACAGTTTCGTCTATATAATGATATTTTTTTTCAAAAAATATTATTATTTTTAATTTATGATTTTATTCTATGTTTATGATCATGATAATGGTGCACCAGAAAATTGTTGTTTATAGTGTTACTTGCATGTGTTTCTTTTCAACATTGAAATTTGAATTAAAAAAATATAGGAAGCCCGTTTATTTCTTACTTACTTTCTTCTTAATTAACCGGCCGTCTGTTGTATAACTTTCTTCTTCCTCACTCCTCGACTAGCTAGGGCAAATATACAGGAAGCCTGACTGCTGACCTCACTCCAGCAGGCCGATCGACGAATTACCCACCCGGCCACCCCATCACCGGTGATACGAGGTTTTTTTGTAGTTATATTTCCTATTTATCGTTCGATTTTGTTTAGTTGAATGGGTACTAGGTCGCCGATTTTTGTTTTAGAATAATTTTGTCAACACCTATATCTGCTTTCTTCATTACAGGTAATTGCCACTTCCCATAATTGTTGTCAAGAGTTGCAACTTTAGGCCTATGATATCATGTAATTTAATGGTGATTTTTCTCTTCTTTACAAGTAATTGATTTACTTCTTGACCTCCATTTTTTTTATTATCTTAGATTTAGTTTCATTTTTAAAATTTAGATTATCGATTTTTTTGATATTTTCATGATGTTTGTTGTAGGATATGTTGAACCTAAGGTTGCGCCATTAAATAGCCGATACTCTTAGGAAACTGCCAGAAAATGCCAGGTGCACCAACGTTCTTCTCAGGGACATTTTTTATTTTATATGTACTTCCTACATTTTCTGTGCATATGAGATCTGGATTTTCATTACAAAATCATTTTTTTTGTTTAGTTTTGGCTCATTTTGTTATGTGATCCAGTTAAATAAGTAATTCTCTGTAACGCATCGAAGTAACTATCTCTTATTTATGTATATATTTAACTTGTAGAAGACTTCTATTCCAATTACCAAACCTGAGAATTTTTTCAGCTTTTTTGTTACATTTTGTTTAATGATTTTCCTTTGGTTTCTAAAAATTATCATGTTTTTTGTTCGTGTTTATAATGATAAGTGTTCGTTTTGTGTAGATTGTAAATTTTACTAGATTTCATATTTATGATAGTCATGTATGAAGGAACTTATGAATAATCGTATTTCCAATAAAACGTATGATATAACATGACGGTATTGCGAAATATTGGTAGGTCATTAAATGAAAAAAATAAGTAACCTTATCTTTCCATTAAATGGTGCATAAAACTCACTCTTACTTTTGGTGTGTGTGATGGAGAACTTATTCCCTATTGAGTAGTGTGAAATATTCTTGGCTTGTCCAATGCTATGCTAGAAGTAAGAGAGTGTTCATTTTTGCAGACACATTTGCAGTGAATTTATGGCTCCGTCTACTTTGCAGTGCAAGTTTCCTTGTGATTTAATTACCATCTTTTCAATACAGGGAGTTCAATCTAGGGGTGTTTTCGGTTTCAGTCGGGGTAAAGATCTGGGCTCCCAAAACCCTCCCCAAATTTAATAGTTCGGTTTTCGTTCGGTCCGGTTTCGGTTTTTACAACTATGGAACCCAAAACCACCCAAATTATTCGGTTTCGGTCCAACTTGGTCTAATTCGTTTTTTATATTATCAAAATTTTAGGTTCAATCTATTTATTTTCATTACACATACTACTAATTATCATAATATATTATATACATCAGAAAGCCCATTCAGTCTATATCATAGAACACAATTATATATAGACGATGTTTAATGGTTAGCCTTTTAAGATATTCCTTGGTGACTATCGGTCTTGGTGCATATAAAGGTGAAGATACTCAAGGATCAAGTTTTTTACTTGTCTCACCGTTCTTCCGACAACTAGTTCATAATCTTCTTTATCACTGAGAATATTATCTTTTACATTCTAATAAAAGTATAAAACTCTCCATACTTTACCACAAAAAGAAGGCGAACCTCCATATTTAGTGAGACTTAAAAACTGACTGTTGAATGTTTTGTTTTTTAGGGATTACCACATCAAGGATGTCCTATTATATCATAACTGTGTCATAAAACTGGTCATCAATCATACTCCATTAGAGATTGATTTATTGCTGATGCTGCTACTTTCATCTTCTTGTTTTACTTTATTTTATTTGAATATGTTTATTTAAGTAATTAATGGGCCTTGGTCACGGGGGTTAATTTTCTACTTAAATGAGTTTTATTGTTCTACCTAGGATGCTTTGGAATTCATTCTGTTTGGCGTCTATAAGCTCGGCAGGAACTTTCCGGTGGCTATTAGGTCATTTTGATTTTTCTACTTAAGTGAGTTTTACTGTTTATCATAAGTTGTCACGTTTTTGTTCTATTTTTTTCTGCAGTTATAACATCGTTGATTAATTAAGTGAAATAAGACCAATACTAAGGAACTAAAGCAGAAGAAGCATAGCATTGTGAACAGCATCCTAAACATGGAAAGGGGAAATGCCTACGACATCCTGAACATGGAAAGTGGAAATGACAACTTTAGTTGGAAATTTTTATAGTAGGCAAATGTTTTGAAAGAACTAATTTCCTCTTATCATAAGAAACTGAAAAAAAAAACGATTGGGGCTTCACTTGCCAAAAAAATCCAGAGGTATTTGTTGAATTTGTCCTATGCGCGCTTCTGTGTATTGCATGTGCGCCGTTTTTTGTCATGTTTGACCTTGTCCATTTATATATATAGAGTGTGTAGATATTTCAGCTGAATATATGGACCATATATGTCTTTTTGAATATTAAACTCGAGTGATTTATATGTGCAACTAAGGAGTCTATTAACATTTGAAAAAAATAAGAATTAAGAAGCTGAAGAAATTATGACTACTTTTTATCCTTCTTGATGATAAGAGAATTTTAGAATTTTGTCCTTAAAAAATAAATAATTTTGACAGTCATTCTCTATGATATTTGATCACTACTGGTGTGTGCATTATTTCTCTGTGTTCTTCTGTTTTAGCAATTGCATGAGCAAGATTACGATACAAGAACCTACATTCAAAGGGATAATAGTATTCTGGAAGTAATCTTATTAATATCCTTTAAAGGTGTATATTTAGTTTATGGCAGTAGTAGTTTCAAATTGAACATATATATGTACAGCAGGATAAAGAATCTAGAGAACTATATAGCAGTGTTTTATGATGGTCTACGTTGCACGGATAGGATACGGGTTTCATATACAATACGGCGATAAAGAAAATTCTGAAAATATAGGATATGATATGGCTAGGAATAAGAATCTTGTATTTTGTACAATAGGAGGTATATAGGCCAAAAACGTTTCGACCGAAAGGACTCCTTGGAGGACGATTACGACTCCTTGGTAGGACTAGTCTGATTGACCTACCTCTAACCGTTTCGAATACAATATTCATTGGGATAAAAGGTGATGTAGTATTATGTTCTGTTCGGTCTCATAGGTGTACAAGCTTGCAATCTTTGGACTAAAGTGACTTATTGGGGGATGATTACGACTCCTTGGAAGGACTGGTGTGATATGTGTAACAATATTTTGAGACATGCATTTAACAAATGCATCCTCATTGAGGTGCAATTGTAAAATTAACAAATGTGATGCGTTATTTGTACTTTTGAAAGACATCTATAATATATAGTAATAATGAGACTAAATTTCATTGGTACTTTGTGCAGGTTTATTAATTACAGAAACTACTCCAAAGGTTTAGTCTAATTACAAAAATATCCTGTTATGTTTTAAATTTACAAATAATCCCTCTCTGTTTTTATTTTACCTTATAAAACTACTCATGATGTTTAATCTAATTATAGAATAACCCACTTATACTTTAAAATTACAATAACTTCATGTTTGTATTTAGTTCCTGTAATTATCCATTTTCTATGAATTGTAATGGATATGTTATAACGTCTATGTTATTTTTCAAACCTGTATAAATCTCACCATCTATGTATGTAATATCCGGAATTTCTACTACAGCTGTTTGATATTATTTTATCCGAGTTATATTGTACAGCGTGGAATCTGTACAGTAGGGATAAAATAAATAAAGGACTGAGATGTCAGTATCGGTATAATTGTCGTATCTGGTCAACAGTTACATTTGAGGATATCGTGTATCAGGTTATCATACTTTCGATATAGAGTATATCGTATAAGAATATTATGGGATTCAGTGTTTGTGTTCAGTGTGTCTTATGTTCGTTCTTGGTACGTCAAGATGTTGGACAGAAATTGCGAAAAATGGCTAAGTGTTCATTAGCGCACGCTACTGGGTACAGGTAGCGCACGCTACTGGGTACAGGTAGCGCACGCTACGAAGTATTGATAGCGTACGCTAAGAGTTTCGGTTACGTACACTAAGAAGGACCCCTAACGTATGTAACGACTTGTTGGGTTAGTTCCGGAAGGTGGCCGATAGGTAGGCCCAGGTTGATTTTTATATTCAGTTAGCGCACGCTAACGTATGTTGGTTAGCGCACGCTAACATCAGATCGCCAATAATGGAATCTTATCTTTCAGCGGGTGGACCCGACCACTTACGACGCGTGTCCAGATAAGGTCAGCGGGTGTTTGTCATGTAGGGCTAGCGCACGCTAAACCGTAGGGTTAGCGCATGCTAATTCCAGATCGGTCAAAGGAATCTCGATAATCGCGGATGCTTTCGGCATGTGGGGGCACGAGTGGTAGGTGTGTACTGTAGCAAGTCAACTTCGGATAGCGCACGCTAAGGTAAATGACTTGCGTACGCTAAGCAGGATGTTTTACGTACGTTAATGCATGGGCATTACGTACGTAAGCTAGTTTACGAAGCGAGGCAGTAGCCTCTGGGCTTCGATAGCACACGCTAACAAAGTCAGTTAGCGCACGCTAAGGCGGTAGCGCACGCTAAACATGAGATGATAGCGCATGCTAATAATGAATATTATAAAAGGAGACAGAAGGGTGCTGAGAAGCATTTCATCATTTTCTTCTTTCAGTCGAGAGAGAGAGAGAGAGAGTTGGGTTATATTTGAGGTTCCCAAACAATGTACAATGATAATCTTTAACAACATTAGATTGAGAGCTTGGATTCAAGCCTTGTCCTTCAAGTTGTTCATGATTCTTTGGATGGAGTTCTAGTGTTCTTCTTTTTGGTTCATCTAAACCAGGTAATCTTCGTATTCCTTCGTTAGTGGTTCGTTTGTCTTGGATGATTTCATGCAAGGAGCATGTTGGATAATCATATGATGATGTTATATGAGATTCAATGGAATTTTGATAAGAGTTTCAGATGTTAGTTAAGATTCTTCATACCATAAGGATGTTGATTCATTTAACCCGATCTAAGAAGGATTTCTGAATCTTGGTAATTATATTGGTCGATTTAGATGAGATGAATCATAATACTAGGTTGAATTCTAGATTTAGCATGATACGATCCTTGTTATCGAGTAAGTTTGCTTGTTGATGTTGTTATTGATATGTAGACATTGACATGATCATTGTGATAATTATGGGGTCGTTTATCTTCAAGAGATATGGAGATTTATGTCTCCCTTCATTCGGATTCGTAGTCGCAAGATGTGAGTCGATCTTTGGAATGTATGTAAGTGCACGTCATTAGCGCACGCTAAGCCTATTGGCTAGCGCACGCTATCTGGAACAACTTAGCGCACGCTACGGTAAGATATTAACGTGCGCTAAGTCAATAGGCAGGGTAATATATTCTGTTTCGGTTATGAATTCGTGATGGTTTGATTTGGTTTGTTCTGACTGCGTTTATTCGAGGTTGTGTTGAACCGTTGAGTTCGATTGGTTAGTTTTGTCGGTTGTTGATTGTTATCGGATGTCTGTTATTTGATTACTTCGATAGGTTGAGATTATTGATCGGCGATTATGACCGGATGTTGCGGTCGTGTTCGAGCGTGTTCGTGAATTGCATGGTCAGGGCCGAGGAGCTCGTAGACGAAGGCATTGTGACTGGTAGCGGCTTCATCATCATCGTATCGGTATTGAGGCAAGTTATTACTTGCTCAGTTATAATATTTAATGAAGGGTTTCAGTTTCATTTCGTTTATAATGCATATAGCGATGATTATTATTGTGAACTCTGGGTATTCGGATCGCATATCGTTCCTTTGATTCTGGGAGGTAAATCATAATGTATATGCTTTATCTCAGTTATTGGTATGTTCGAGTATCGAGGTTACATTATGGTAAAGACGAGGATATGAGTATCTATAGTTCATTGTACGTTTGGATCGCCGAGCATTGAGGATAATCGTCGGTGAATATTGGACATCGAGGTTGCTCCAGAAGGACTCGGGGCAAGTATTCCATATTGATTATGGTTTAATGTTATTTATTTTGGTCTCGTACATTTTCTTTCATGTTGTTGAACATGAAGTCGTCCTAGTAAATTGTCATGTTGTCGTGCATGTTATGTTGTTCATGTTGATGAACGTGTTGATTTGCATATGTGTATGCATATTGTGTTGTTTATGTTGTGTAAATAATCCGATGGGATTATGAGGATCTATGCTGAGGGCGCTGGATCGAATGTCCATCATGCGTTGGTTCGACGGGATCATCATGAGGATCTATGCTTAGGGCGCTGGATGGTTGGACAGGTTTTCCACCATGCGTTGGTTCGACGGGATCATCATGGGGATCTATGCTGAGGGCGCTGGATCATTGGATTACCAGTATTGTGTTGATGGAATCTTGTGAATTCGCATCATTGATTTTATCATGTGTTGTTGTTCATATGTGTATTGTTGGTTATCCACCTTATGATGATCTGATAGGATCATCAAGGGGATCTATGCTGAGGGCGCTGGATCGTCGGATTTCCATTGAGTATACATGATTGTTACTGTTGTGATCATATTGACGCGGTCATATGAGTATGCATTTGTAGGTCTTGTGTTAGGACCGTGTCCGTATTGCATTGTTCTGATCTCGGATTAGACTGATATAATTGTCATGGCACTTCATATCTCAAGGTATGTCCCGTATTTTCCTTTGGTATTTGTCCTTGATGGACAATCGGTTATCGTCTTGGGATTTGATGATATTATTCGATGGATCGTATTGGTCAGAAATGGTATATTTCCGTATCGTGAGTTGGTTATGATAGTTTGAGAATCTTGAGTATTGTTTGAGGTACAATACAGATATTATGTTCGAGTTTATTGGTTAATCGAGTACAGGATGTGGAATGTGATAATGGTTATTCTGATGAGAATTACTTGAGTAAGTAAAGTTACAGCGGTAAGATTATGTTGGTCATATTCTTATTTTGTATTCTCATTGGTATGTAATTATTAATGTGGTGTGACGGTTATCATTGTTGGATATTATGGCTGACCCCGTCGTGGGATTTATTTTTAGGTTCTTGGAGTATCGAGCTTGTAGCGGTCGTGAAGAGATGAGCTTCCCGGAGGATACTGGCTATGACATGTTTTGTGTATTGAGTTTCTTGATTGGTTCTCGTGTTCATTGCTAGAGTATCTTTATGGTTGGTCTTTTTCCGCTGCGTGAGTATTCTGAAATGCTCTTTTGGTATCTGGTAACTGAGGTTACTTTGGAAATCATTTTCTAAACTTTTGAGTGTCGGCAGTTTGGCCTTGCGATTTCAAATGAGTTTTTACAACGGTTTTCGATAAATGGATTTTATAAGTCTTTGTGAATTTTTAAAGATAGTACCGTCGTTGGCCTCTTGGGCATTTGTTAATGTTTGCGAAAATTCTTTTAGCCTTGTGGGTTCCATCTTGGGGCCCACGGCGCTGTAATATTTCCGGTTAAATCTGGGGGTGTTATAGAATATGGTATCGGAGCTTAGGTTGAGAAAACCTAGGCATTTGGTTCGAGTTGGGTCGTGTTTTTGTTGCGTCATTCGAGTTGTCGATTGACAAATGTTAGAGCCGTTAGTCTTTGTTGTTCACTCAGGCTTGTGCGTTATCGGATTTGCCAGTATCGTACTGGGCTTGTTATAACTTTTCCAAATGATGTTAACGAGATTCTCTGGAATGAGATGTATTGTGTTCTTGAATCGAACTGATTTGGCAAACGTGTGTTTTGAAAATATCCATGTCGAGTATTTTCTAGAGTCGAGACATGTGCCAGTATCACGGGGAATCGTCGACTTCACGATCTGTAAGTATTTGGATTTTTAAATTTCATTGAGATTTATTGCCATTCTAAGTTGATATGTTTTGAGATTCAGCAGATATCATGCGTTACAGTATGAGATGTCAGAGTGGGACAGGATTGATGATCTTGAGAAACTATGATTTTGGAAATCAGTATGTTGGTTAGATTTTGGATCGGAATTGTGCATTTGGGGAGAAATATTGTGCATGGTTGAGAAGAACATGTAGCATGTTAATTCATTTTGAGATATATGAACTGCTTTTGATCATTTGAAAATGATACCTTTCAAAATGAATGTTTTACGGATGTTTTACGGAAAATAATTGTTGGGCCGAGACCCAATTGATTTTGAAATAGTTTTGTAACTCAGGACTTGGAGTCCGAAAAGAGTTTTCTACTTTTTAAACTTCTTGTAATGCAGAACAAGATACGGGCTGAGACCCTAATGTTTCAAAAGAAAGCTTTTCTGTTTTCTAAAACTCCCGAGATTTGTAAAACTCTTTATCAATCGTTTATTTATTTTGTTCCTACCTTTTGAGGTTTTTGGTTCACTTGTTCAAATGGAACTTCTCGGGAAGTCTTTCGTTGTGTTTGATTTGTTGATTTGTTTCAATGTTTTGTCATATCATATTTGAGGTGATCCAGGATGGATTAAGGATTGACGTTGCGAGTAGTATGTAGATAGGAGTTTTTATCAGAGTCTATATATTTGAGATTTTGGAACTCTATCGTGTGGTTTTCTAATGGAATATCAGTGGATATTGGTGACGAGCCGAAATGGTATACAGGAGTATGGATATACACAAGCATTTGCATAAATTCCATTTTATTTAATCGTGTCTATTCGAAAAGAATTTTGATCGAGAACTTGGCACCAGCGAGCCGATTTAATTTTTAAAATTGATTTCGTGGTCTTACGAAAATTTATGTTTTGAGTTTTCAAACTCTTGAAAGAACTTTCGAAAATTGTCTTCGTGACAAGAATATATGATTTCAAAATGGCTTTGGAAATATGATTGATGCACATATGCATTTAGTGCATCGGGCATATCATATCGAGGGTACAAGGAAAAGAGATTCGAAGTTTAGTATGGTAGATTGGTTATGCAAGGATGATCGGTTGTTTAATCAGATAAGATAAATATACTGCGTGTTGTAGATTCATGTGCAGGATGTAAATTTGGAACTTTGGACTTTGTAAAACCGGGACATATGTGCTATGTGAGTCCATGGGTGCGGTAGTAGCGCAATCTTACCATAGTGATCTTTGAATGATTTCTTTGTAAGTGTAAATTTGGGGATGGTGACCCCATGCTGGTTGTTTTGGATATTGAGTGGTCGTTCCCACTCATTGTATGAATTGATATGTTCGTCGATTTGCGATTCGTTATTCGTATGCCGAGGGAAATGTTCGCCAGTTGGGTATGTTTATTGAGATCTACTGTACATGATTGATTTGTCGTTTTGAGAATGTTATTCTTTCGTATATCTATTTATGTGATTCTGTGTTGATCGTGTTGGAGTTTACCGTGTGAAGGTATTCTCGATTTTCGTTGATCGTTCATCGGTAATATTGGAGTTTATCACATTGATGATATTCTCGAGTGTGTTTTGACCTCTGGTTGGTCATATTGGAATTTATCATGTCGATGATAAATTCGGTTGATTGTTGATCATTGTTGGTGATCAATTGAGCGTTCGGATTTTGTGTCGGTGTCTCAGGATTCGTGTCGTTTTGGGTAGTTGTTTCACAAATATATCGGATATTATTCATTTTATCGGAATTGGAATTTGATCATGTGATCAGGCAAACAGGATTTGTCATGGATAGATTATTTCATCTGACAATGATATAATTTTGTTGAGACTCAAGGAATCCTGATTGTAAGCGTATTGGGACTGTACAGTGAGATCGCTTGCCAGTATCTCAGGAGATCGTCGACCTGTGTATTGTAAGTGTACTCTCTTGGTTATTCAGTAATGATGATGATTGATCGTTGTCGTGATGGCTTGGGATATTTTGGTTGAACAGTATGTTTGTTTGTTTTTATAACGGATTGCAAGTTTCGAGGACGAAACTTATTTTAAGTGGTGTAGAATGTAATATCCGGAATTTCTACTACAACTGTTTGATACTATTTTATCCGAGTTATATTGTACAGCGTGGAATCTGTACAGTAGGGATAAAATAAATAAAGGACTGAGATGTCAGTATCGGTATAATTGTCGTATCTGGTCGACAGTTACATTTGAGGATATCGTGTATCAGGTTATCGTACTTTCGATATAGAGTATATCGTATAAGAATATTATTGGATTCAGTGTTTGTGTTCAGTGTGTCTTATGTTCTTTTTTGGTACGTCAAGATGTTGGACAGAAATTGCGAAAAATGGATAAGTGTTCATTAGCGCACGCTACTGGGTACAGGTAGCGCACGCTACGAAGTATTAATAGCGTACGCTAAGAGGTTCGGTTACGTACACTAAGAAGGACCCCTAACGTATATAACGACTTGCTGGGTTAGTTCCGGAAGGTGGCCGACAGGTAGGCCCAGGTTGATTTTTATATTCAGTTAGCGCACGCTAACGTATGTTGGTTAGCGCACGCTAACATCAGATCGCCAATAATGGAATCTTAGCTTTCGGCGGGTGGACCCGTCCACTTACGACGCGTGTCCAGATAAGGTCAGCGGGTGTTTGTCATATAGGGCTAGCGCACGCTAAACCGTATGGTTAGCGCACGCTAATTCCAGATCGGTCAAAGGAATCCCGATAATCGCGGATACTTTCGGCATGTGGGGGCACGAGTGGTAGGTGTGTACTGTAGCAAGTCAACTTCGGATAGCGCACGCTAAGGTAAATGACTTGCGTACGCTAAGCAGGATGTTTTACGTACGTTAATGCATGGGCATTACGTACGTAAGCTAATTCTGGCTTGGCGGTAGCCTGCAGGCCCGATAGCGCCGCTAATGCAGTCGATTAGCGCACGCTAAGGCGGTAGCGCACGCTAAACATAAGATGATAGCGCACGCTAATAATGAATATTATAAAAGGGGACAGAAGGGTGCTGAGAAGCATTTCGTCATTTTCTTCTTTCAGTCGAGAGAGAGAGAGAGAGTTGGGATATATTTGAGGTTCCCAAACAATGTATAATGATAATCTTTAACAACATTAGATTGAGAGCTTGGATTCAAGCCTTGTCCTTCAAGTTGTTCATGATTCTTTGGATGGAGTTCTAGTGTTCTTCTTTTTGGTTCATCTAAACCAGGTAATCTTCGTATTCCTTCGTTAGTGGTTCGTTTGTCTTGGATGATTTCAGGCAAGGAGCATGTTGGATAATCATATGATGATGTTATATGAGATTCAATGGAATTTTGATAAGAGTTTCAGATGTTAGTTAAGATTCTTCATACCATAAGGATGTTGATTCATTTAACCCGATCTAAGAAGGATTTCTGAATCTTGGTAATTATATTGGTCGATTTAGATGAGATAAATCATGATACTAGGTTGAATTCCAGATTTAGCATGATACGATCCTTGTTATCGAGTAAGTTTGCTTGTTGATGTTGTTATTGATATGTAGACATTGACATGATCATTGTGATAATTATGGGGTCGTTTATATTCAAGAGATATGGAGATTTATGTCTCCCTTCATTCGGATTCGTAGTCGCAAGATGTGAGTCGATCTTTGGAATGTATGTAAGTGCACGTCATTAGCGCACGCTAAGCCTATTGGCTAGCGCACGCTATCTGGAACAACTTAGCGCACGCAACGGTAAGAGATTAACGTGCGCTAAGTCAATAGGCAGGGTAATATATTCTGTTTCGGTTATGAATTCGTGATGGTTTGATTTGGTTTGTTCTGACTGTGTTTATTCGAGGTTGTGTTGAACCGTTGAGTTCGATTGGTTAGTTTTGTCGGTTGTTGATTGTTATCGGATGTATGTTATTTGATTACTTCGATAGGTTGAGATTATTGATCGGCGATTATAACCGGATGTTGCGGTCGTGTTCGAGCGTGTTCGTGAATTGCATGGTCAGGGCCGAGAAGCTCGTAGACGAAGGCATTGTGACTGGTAGCGGCTTCATCATCATCGTATCGGTATTGAGGCAAGTTATTACTTGCTCAGTTATAATATTTAATGAATGGTTTCAGTTTCATTTCGTTTATAATGCATATAGCGATGATTATTATTGTGAACTCTGGGTATTCGGATCGCATATCGTTCCTTTGATTCTGGGAGGTAAATCATAATGTATATGCTTTATCTCAGTTATTGGTATGTTCGAGTATCGAAGTTACATTATGGTAAAGACGAGGATATGAGTATCTATAGTTCATTGTACGTTTGGATCGCCGAGCATTGAGGATAATCGTCGGTGAAGATTGGACATCGAGGTTGCTCCAGAAGGACTCGGGGCAAGTATTCCATATTGATTATGGTTTAATGTTATTTATTTTGGTCTCGTACATTTTCTTTCATGTTGTTGAACATGAAGTCGTCCTAGTAAATTGTCATGTTGTCGTGCATGTTATGTTGTTCATGTTGATGAACGTGTTGATTTGCATCTGTGTATGCATATTGTGTTGTTTATGTTGTGTAAATAATCGGATGGGATTATGAGGATCTATGCTGAGGGCGCTGGATCGAATGTCCATCATGCATTGGTTCGACGGGATCATCATGAGGATCTATGCTGAGGGCGCTGGATCGTTTGACAGGTTCTCCACCATCCGTTGGTTCGACGGGATCATCATGGGGATCTATGCTGAGGGCGCTGGATCGTTGGATTACCAGTATTGTGTTGATGGAATCTTGTGAATTCGCATCATTGATTTTATCATGTGTTGTTGTTCATATGTATATTGTTGGTTATCCACCTTATGATGATCTGATAGGATCATCAAGGGGATCTATGCTGAGGGCGCTGGATCGTCGGATTTCCATTGAGTATACATGATTGTTATTGTTGTGATCATATTGACGCGGTCATATGAGTATGCATTTGTAGGTCTTGTGTTAGGACCGTGTCCGTATTGCATTGTTCTGATCTCGGATTAGACTGATATGATTCTCGTGGCACTTCATATCTCAAGGTATGTCCCGTATTTTCCTTTCGTATTTGTCCTTGATGGACAATCGGTTATCGTCTTGGGATTTGATGATATTATTCGATGGATCGTATTGGTCAGAAATGGTATATTTCCGTATCGTGAGTTGGTTATGATAGTTTGAGAATCTTGAGTATTGTTTGAGGTACAATACAGATATTATGTTCGAGTTTATTGGTTAATCGAGTACAGTATGTGGAATGTGATAATGGTTATTCTGATGAGAATTACTTGAGTAAGTAAAGTTATGGCGGTAAGATTACGTTGGTCGTATTCTTATTTTGTATTCTCATTGGTATGTAATTATTAATGTGATGTGATGGTTATCATTGTTGGATATTATGGCTGACCCCGTCGTGGGATTTATTTTTAGGTTCTTGGAGTATCGAGCTTGTAGCGGCCGTGAAGAGATGAGCTTCCCGGAGGATACTGGCTATGACATGTTTTGTGTATTGAGTTTCTTGATTGGTTCTCGTGTTCCGCTGCTAGAGTATCTTTATGATTGGTCTTTTTCCGCTGCGTGAGTATTCTGAAATGCTCTTTTGGTATCTGGTAACTGAGGTTACCTTGGAAATCATTTTCTAAACTTTTGAGTGTCGGCAATTTGGCCTTGCGATTTCAAATGAGTTTTTACGACGGTTTTCGATAAATGGATTTTATAAGTCTTTGTGAATTTTTAAAGATAGTACCGTCGTTGGCCTCTTGGGCATTTGTTAATGTTTGCGAAAATTCTTTTAGCCTTGTAGGTTTCATCTCGGGGCCCACGACGCTGTAATATTTCCGGTTAAATCTGGGGGTGTTACAATGTAGAAGTCTCTGCACTTGTACTGAAGGAATCTATTCATCCATCTTATGAGAAAGATCAGAGCATCCCATGCTGTGTTCTATTCCTGTCCTATGTTGTTCTGATTGATTCCTTAAATTGATTTAAAATAACTGACAGAAGATGGTAAACTCCTAAATACAAATGTTTTCTCCTCATCTTCATAGTTAGAATATGTGTTTTGTGTTAGTATATTTTCTATACTAGTCGTGTAATGTAATACCCTGTTTTAGCATGATATATCATGTAATGAGACGGTCTAAGGGGAACATATTTCTTTTAAATAACAAAAGCTAGTACTGAGGTTTAGCTTATTTGAAGAAACTACAGTTGTGTTGCAGGGAATGTTGTCATTGCTGTATCTTTTTTCAGGAATTACGTGTGAGCAAAGAGTGACAGCCAATTTAGGTAAATTTTTTTTTTTTTTTTATTTTTAATATACTTTGTATGTTATCATAGTTGTATTTGATTTTGATGATAATATATCGGATTTATGTTGGTTTGTTTGGTTGTTTGTGTGATTTATGTGCCAAATTACTTTTCAAAATTTATGTTGACATAGTATGAACCAATAAGTGTATATTTGTGAACAAGTCAACATATATGAATATTTTATACAATATTTTTTCAATTCCAGTTATTGGTATAGAAAATATAAATGGATCGAAGTTTGATATGAACCAAAAATCCGGGTGACCCAGAATATAAAGCAGGTGTAAGGGAATTCGTTAAATTTGCAGTTAAGAATGGTGGAGGCCGCTCCAAGCTACCTTTTCCTTGCTTCATGTGCCATAATTTTTTACATAAGAGACCTCAAGAAATACTTAATCATTTAGATAAATGGGCATTTGATAGAACATATACCTGTTCGATATGGCACGGAGAATGCAAAAACAGAACTTTAGTTGGTATTTCTTCAGATAATGTTTGTGAAGGTCATAATACAAATGAGGGGGATAGGTTAGAGGAAATGCTCCATATAGTAGAGGAAAATTTTGATAAAGATTCTTCTAAGTTTGAGAGCATGTTAAATGACTCCGAAAAGACTTTATATGAAGGTTGCACTAAGTATACGAGATTGTCCGCCACACTTAAGTTGTTTAACTTGAAGGCAGGTCATGGTTTGACTGATCAGAGCTTTGGTATGATAGTGGAAGTGGTAAAGGACATGCTTTCGGATGACATAGTCCTTCCATGTAGTACATATGAGGCAAAAAAGTCATTAAGCGTAATGGGTTTACCTTATGAGAAAATTCATGCTTGCCCTAGGAAATGCATGTTGTTTCGAAATGAGAATGAATCATTAGTGGGCTGTTTAGTTTGTAATGCCTCCCGGCACAAGAAAGAGAAAGTAAGAGTGTCTCATTATGGTATTTTCCAATAATATGAGGTTTAAAAGGCTCTTTTCTAATGCGGGAGATGCAGAGAAGTTGACATGGCATTTCCATGGCCGAGAAGATGATGAAATGCTCAAACACCCGGCTGCCTCCCCACAGTGGAGGTTTATAGATGGGGAATTCGCTGAGTTTGACAAATAAATGCGTAATCTATGCCTTGGTTTGTCTACAGGTGGGTTCAATCAATTCGGATCCTTGAGTAGAACTTATAGTACTTGGCCTGTTGTTTTGGTCACCTATAACTTATCTCCTACACTTTGCATGAAAAGAAGGTATATGGTGTTATCATTGCTAATTTCTGGTCCAAGGCAGCTTGGAAATGATATAGATTTGTATTTTGGCTCCTTTAATTGATGATTTGAAGATGCGTTGTGAAACAGGTGTAGAAGTGTTCGATGTGCATCAAAAAGAGAAATTCAATTCGAAAGGAATGCTATTCTGCACCATTCAGGATTTTTCAGCATATGGTAGTCTTTCTGTGTATACAGTGAAAGGGGAAACCGCATGTCCTGTATGCATGGAGGAATTCAAGGGAAAGTGGTTGAGCGCATCTGGAAAGAATGTTTTTATGGACATCGTATATTTCTGCCATGTAATCATCATTATCAGAACTTGAAGAAGGCATTCAACGGGGAACAGGAATTTAGAGGGTGTCCAAAAATCATGTCTGGTGTAGAGGTGTTTGAAAAGATAAAATATATCCATATCACATTTGGGAACATACATAGAAAATATCTTTCTAAGAAGGATCTAAGAAATTTTCAAAATTTTGGAGCTTGCCATATTGGAGATTACTTTTTGTGAAACATTCACATGATATGATGCATATTGAGAAGAATGTGTGTGATAGTTTAATTGGTACATTATTGAATATCCCTGGGAAGACTAAAGACTGCCCAAAAGCTAGAGATAACTTAAAGAAAATGGGAATTAGAGATGAACTTCATGTTGAAAATGAGAATGGACGAAAATACTTGCTTCCAGCTGCATATACACTTTCAAGAAAAGAGAAAATTGAGTTATTGAGAGCTTGGTTGGAGTGAAAGTGTCATAGGGTTATTCTTATAATATTCGCAGTCTTGTAATCATGGAAAATTTGAAACTCGTAGGCCCGTGGCTATTCATTCAGTTTTGCCTAAAAATGTTCGACATGCCATTATCAGACTTTGTTTATTTTTAATCCGATTTATAGTAAAGTTATTGATCCTAAAGATTTGAGCGCTATGGAGGATGAAATTATTATAATTTTATGTCAATTAGAGATGTATTTTCCTCCATCATTTTTCGATATTATGGTACATTTGACGGTTCACTTAATAAGAGAGATAAGATTCTGTGGTCCAGTATATTTGAGAGTTCAATGGCCTTTTTAAAGGCAAATGTGAACATACCAATGATATGTCAAGAACCCTTACTAACCTGAAGGTTGTATCGCTGAATGACTTTTTTTTGAGAAAGTACTTGCATATGTGAGTGAATTTATGATAAATGCAATGAAAATAGGGCTTCCTGTATCCAGACATTAGTGGAAAAGTAGACTGTCAGGGGACCATAGGTCGCAAACAACTTGATATTTCTTATAACAACTGGCACAAGGCACATTCATATATTCTGCATAATGAGGATGAAGTTGTACCATATGTCGAAAGACACATGCGACACTTGAGAAAGTACAATCCAAGGGCGAACCATAAAGCATTAGCTGACAAACATAGCAAATCATTCGTTGGTTGGTTCAAAGATCAAGTAATGAGGAAACTTGAGGACTCGTTGATAGTAATTTCTGATCGACTCAAGAGTTTAGCATATGGACCCGACTTTAGTGCAACCTATTATTCTGGATATGTTATTAATGGTTGCACTTTTTACACAAGGTTCCAAGATCGAATTACTACAATGCAAAACAGTGGGTTACTTTGGAGGCTCAAGCATATGGACCCAACTTTAGTGCAACTTATTATTCTGGATAAGATACACTCGAAGGTCGCCCCTTCGATCAATCACATTGCAAAGCTCGAACCTTAAACAAAAGAAATAATATATAATTCGTCTCATGTCATACGAACATCTAACAATCCAAATTACAGTCGAAAGTTCATAAAATGTATCCTGCATGGTCTGCGTAATGTACGTTACATATCTAACGTAGCGTATGTTAAGGCTGCTCGTTAGCGTACGTAAACTACGAAGTCTAGCGTACGCTAATCATACATTGACAATATCTTCTCTGATCAGTTAACTAACTCGTCTGATGATATAACGTACGTTACGTACCAAACGTAGCGTACGTTAATTCTGTCTGTTAGCGTACGTAAGTTGCAGAGCCTAGCGTATGCTAAACATGCATCCGACAGTCTCTTCCCTGATCAAACAACTGACTCACCACACGAAATTCTCAGTGTTAACGTACGTTAACTCCATGCATGATACACTCATGAAAACTTGAATGATCTAATGGTGTTCAATATCTTACAACTCCAAGGATAAGCATATCATCATGATGTCATACTCCAATCTTTGATCACAAATTCTCTTACGTAATTAAGTTATTCTGAGGTTGATAATCTAGTTACCAATATCATCAACATATTCTAGCTTCATCATGAATATTAATTTACTGAATCAACTTCATCCTTTGGTGATCCTTCGTCGAAGTGTTATTCTTGTCATCGAATCGAGGCAAGTACTTTAATTGTTCTATGAATTGATGTTATACATATTGTTGTGCATATATGTCATTGTTGTATGTCCACCTCGTGTTGGTCCGACAGGATCATCGGGGGATCTATGCTAGCCTGCACTGGATTATCAGATGGGATTTTCCACCACGGGTTCGTCTGATGGGATCATCATGGGTTCTAGGTAGTGAACGCTGGATCATCGGAATCACCATGTGTATGTTATGATATCATGTTGTAATTATCATTTGTGTATGTTATTTATGAGTTTCTCGTAGGAAGAGACTCGTTGGTATTTTGTCATTTATGTTATTATTATTCTTCGTGAGATGTTGCATAATATGTTGTGGTACTTGTACTAGCATCGTTGTGCTAACCCCTTCGGGGGTGAACATTTGTTTATGTTCAGGATCCAGAAGAGTATGGAAACAACCACTGGAGCTGCATGATGACGAGGGTGCAGAGTGATGTTCCGGTTGTAACACCCCAAACTAGGCGGATATTACAGTGCCGTGGACCCCCGACTGGGACCACCAGGCGAATGAAAACGGATGAATTACACAGGGTAAATGTAGTACCGAACCACATTTCAACATCAATTACTCCGATTAGGAGTTTCATACAACACACACAGGATAAAATAGAATACATGTGTATTTTATGTGACGATAAAATACACAACACTGAATGAAATGAGTATTCAAACGGAATGTCTGCAGCGGAATAAATAAAGGAAACATAAATGACTGAATAAATAACTGAACAGACTGGGGGCCCTTTCTAGTATCATTGGGACTCCTCGCCGTCAACGTGCTCACCCTGCGCCTTTGCCTTGCCATGACCTGAGAAACAATATCCCCAAACAGGTCGATTATACGAACAACAATCCTCCAGAGTTGAATAAACATAATCATATAAATATGTAGTATAAACCACAAGTTTGATTAAAATGAAGCGGTTAGATTATAACCCAAACTTGTTGAAAACATACGCAATCAAACATCTTTGTATGAATCAACTAACAGTGCGGCTCAAAGGGTGGCGCCACACTACGCCCGGGATGGAAATGTGTCCGTGCACAAGCCACCAACGAGTATCGATCAAATACCGCGTGGTCTTGTACCTAATCGATCTCACGAGCAATCGACTCGTGTGCACATCAATGCGAGGCCAACAACCAACACACGACATAAATGTGCCCGACATGAAAATCCTACACATACCAACTGCACGCCAAGATGACCGGAATGCCACGATATAACAAAAGTGACATCGAAGCGAATAATGACTCACCGAGATAAAATGATGGTGAAATGAATGATAGCACGACAAAATGATTTGGAACCGTCGTTCCTTGTGACTGAAGTGATTAATTGACAATGACAAGTTTTAATACGGTTATCACAATGATGAATGAGTTACGATTATGAATGAACAACAACAAAAGGAAATGAATATCCTTATAACTGAGTAAGAATCAACTTACACAATACCGATGACAATTATCCTTCCACGAACAACGTCCTAATTGAGATATCGGTCGCTCGAACAACCTTGAATTGTACAATATCCAACAACTCGTTCAATATACGAATCAAACACGAATATAACGAACTCAAGACGTCGATACGATTAAACCAAGTTCATTGGGGCATTATATCGAACACTTTGAGGCCAACTACGATTGATAACAACTAAACCTCAACAATACCAACCTCAAATCCCCAAGAAGTGTTTCAAATCAACAAAACATCTCCAATACAATCAATAATCCGTTATGAATATCCAAAAACGTGATTATAACAACAATTAAACGAAAACCCCCAATTTCAACTCGATAATCAAAGTGTTCTTGAATAATCCCTCAATAATCCAATGAATCCTTATACAAACTCATAATCATATACATATCCCTTCATATAACATGATTATAACGTCCAAAACATCATATCTCAACACAAAATCGAAATCCAAGGTATTGAAGAAATTACCTCTTGAAGATCCAACCACTTCGATCCGATGAACACGAGTTAAAACGAGTATCCGAGCTATATGATTGAATGGAATTGAAGAAACTCAAGTACTCAAGTGTTTGATTAAGGAAGAATCCCTTTCCCAAGCTCTCTCTCGGACAAAAGGAAGAAGGAAGTGAAAATGAAGAAAATGAGGAAAAAGTGTCCCGGCCAAACCATATATACTGCCGGAAGTTACGGCCGTAACTCGGCCCTCTTACGGCCGTAACTTTACAAGTCAACGGCCTTACGGCCGTAATCGCCAACTCAGATGCGGCCGTAACTCGCTTCGTCCAAAGCACGCCGGCAGACTTACGGCGTAATCGTTCCTTAGTTACGGCGTAACTCGCCTTCGTCAAAAACACCCGCCGGCGACCTTACGGCCGTACCGCACACCTTACTGTAACTCGGATGATACGGCCGTATCCGGCCAACCTTACGGGCGTAACCCGCCTTCGTCAAAAATGGCCGGACATCCTTCCTGCAGCGTACGGCCGTATCCGGCCAAGCCTTACGGCCGTACCTGCCTCGACTTACGGCGTATGCCGCAACCCTTACGGCCGTAAGTCACCCTTGGTCGGCAACACCCGAAATTTACGAACACCACTTACGGCCGTATCTCACCTTCCTTACGGCCGTAACTCACCTTCGGCCAAAATGCCCAGGCGACTCTTTGGACCACTTACGGCCATCGCAAACTTACGGCCGTACCGTGACTTACGGCCGTATCCCAGAACCTTACGGCCGTAACTCGATGCTGGCCAAGGTGAATCAATCCGATAATTCCGATTCCTCGCTACGACTGATGAATGATCCGACATATCATACGAATGTGAAAGTGAACAAGTCTAACACGAGCCAAAGATGATACTCTCAGTTCCAGGCTATCAATCACTATGAAAATGATAATACTCCGTCTCGATCTAAAAACGGAGATAAAATGACGATCGGTAACTGATATACGATTACAACATGCCAACATTGAACGCAAATGAGTGATTCATGAATGATGAGTGATTATTAATGAGTGAGAATTACTGAGTGACAATTACAGACTGATAATTACTGAATGAAAATGAATGAATTACAACCGGGTATTACATACTCCCCCCCTTAAAAATAGTTTCGTCCCCGAAACTAAGGGTCAAACAACTCGGGATGACTCTCCCGCATACTCTCTTCGGTTTCCCAAGTGGCCTCTTCGACTCCGTGTCTGGACCACTGAATCTTGACCAAAGGGATCGTCTTGTTCCTCAACTGTTTGACTCGCCGCTCCAACACTCGTATAGGACGCTCCTCGTACGAATGATCATCTGCGATCTCGATTTCGTCAAACTGAAGTATGTGGCTCGGGTCGGCAACATACTTCCGCAACTGAGAGACGTGAAACACGTTATGAATTCGGCTCAATGCCGGAGGTAAAGCCAATCGATAAGCCAACTCGCCTACTCGATCCAAAATTTCAAACGGTCCAATGAATCTCGGACTCAACTTCCCCCGTTTTCCGAAACGGAAAATACCTCGACTTGGGGATACTTTGACCAAAACGTGGTCACCCGTCTCGAACTCTAGTGGTCGACGACGATTATCTGCATACGATTTCTGTCGACTCTGAGCTGTCAGCATACGACTCCTGATTAAAGCTACCTTCTCCCGGGCGGCTATAAGCATATCGGGCTCGGTGCCGATTGATTCTGACAAGTCATCCCAACACAAAGGAGATCGACAACGACGACCGTATAAGGCCTCGTAAGGTGCCATCTTAATGGAAGCATGCCAGCTATTATTGTATGTGAACTCTATCAATGGTAGTTGGGCTTCCCAATCGTCCTTCCAATCGAGGACGCATGCCCTCAACATGTCCTCTAATGTCTGAATAGTCCTCTCTGATTGTCCGTCATTTGAGGATGAAAAGCGATCGAGATTGAGCTGAGTTCCCATAGCACGATGAACTGATTTCCAAAAATGAGACACAAATCGTCCGTCACGATCGGAAACGATACTCTTAGGAGTACCGTGCAGTCTCACTATTTCCTTGATGAACAACTGAGCCAGTCTCTCAGGACCCCACGTATCTTTGATCTCAAGGAAATGAGCTGATTTTGTTAAGCGGTCCACAATCACCCAGATCGTATTCATGCCACGACGACTAGTCGGCAAACTCGTGATGAAATCCATAGAAATGTCTGTAACACCCCAAACTAGGCGGATATTACAGTGCCGTGGACCCCCGACTGGGACCCACCAGGCGAATGAAAACGGATGAATAGAATAAGAGGTAGCATGAGCTTCCTTAAAAATCGAGTTTTTCAACTCGTCATTTGTCGGTACGCACAACCGATTCTTAAATCTCAAAAGTCCATCCTCGTGGACCACGAATCCAGGGGCTTTCCCCTGAGTCACATCCTCACGGATGCGCATCAATGAAGGGTCTGAACTCTGATTCTCTCGGATTGCCTCCTCGAGTGACGATGAAATCTCTAGCATACAAAGTTGTCCCTGAACTCGCTGAAGCCAGACCTCGATCTCGGGTCTAAGGAATTCCTGCTGAAGCTCCTTCTGAACTGTTAGACGAGCAAGCATCTGCTCCTGAACGGACTTGCGACTCAAGGCATCGGCGACAACGTTCGCCTTGCCCGGGTGGTAAAGGATCTCGATATCATAATCTTTGATTAATTCCAACCACCGTCTCTGTCGCATATTTAACTCCTTACGAGTAAATATATACTTTAAACTCTTATGGTCGGTGAATATCGGCGTAACGCCATAAAGATAATGACGCCAAATCTTCAAAGCGAACACCACTACGCTAGTTCCAGGTCGTGTGTCGGATAATTAACCTCGTAAGGTCTCAATTGCCGTGAAGCATAGGCAATAACCTTTCCATTCTGCATGAGCACACATCCGAGACCCTGTCCGGACGCATCACTATAAACCACAAATCCCTCCGTCCCCTGCGGCAAGGAAAGTACAGGTGCTGACATTAACCGGCTCTTGAGTTCCTCAAAACTCCGCTGACACGCGTCGGACCACGTGTATTTCTTATCCTTTCGCAAAAGGTTCGTCAATGGTTGAGCAATTTTGGAAAATCCTTCCACAAATCGCCGATAATAACCCGCTAATCCGAGGAAACTCCGGATTTCCTTAACATTCTTCGGAGGTAACCAGTCTCGGATAGCCTCCGTTTTCTGAGGGTCGACTCGAACTCCGTCAGCGAAATTACATGTCCGAGAAAAGTCACGGACATCGTAACTCGCACTTGGAAAACTTTCCAAAAAGTTGCTCTCGTCTCAACACGTCGAGAACCTGATGAAGATGAACCTCGTGATCCTCTCGGCTACGAGAATAAATCAAAATATCGTCGATGAAGACAACAACAAACTGATCCAAAAAGTCGATGAAAACCCGATTCATCAATTCCCTGAATACCGCAGGTGCATTAGTTAGCCCGAGCGGCATAACTACGAACTCATAATGACCATAGCGTGTTGAAACGCCGTCCTCGCGATATCCGACTCTCGAATCCGCAATGGCGGTGATATCCGGATCTTAAGTCGATCTTGGAAAATCCGAAGCTCCGAAGTTGATCTAAAAGATCATCAATACGGGGTAAGGGATACTTATTCTTGATTGTCACTCTGTTCAACTCCCGATAATCGATACACAAACGAAATGAACCATCCTTCTTCTTGACAAACAACACGGGTGCTCCCCACGAGAGACGCACTCGGTCGGATATAACCCTTCTCGAACAACTCCTCAAGTTGGTTCTTTAATTCTGCATTTGGTCGGGGCCATCCGATGCAGTGCCTTTGATATCGGAGACGTACTGTGCTCCAACTCAATCGTGAATTCCACATCTCTCTGTGGAGAAACCCGGAGTAACTCGTGGAAAAGCGTCGGCATACTCCCTCACTACCGGAATATCCATCAGCATTACGATGACTTCTGGTTTTGGTCATATAGCACCAATAACCAACACACCCGAGTAATCGTCGCTTTCATCAAATTAATGACCTTACGAGCAGTAGGGATTACCTCCCTGAAACACACATTCAACCCCATCGTCTGCAATGATAGTGATCATACGCTTACGGACACTAATGGTGGCATCATGACGATCCATCCAATCAATACCCAAGATGACGTCGTCCCTCGGCAAATCTACTACGATTAGGTCCGCCGCCATACCACGACCATGAAACCAGATCGGACAATTCCGAATCTCACGATTACCGATAATTCGTCTACCGTCAGTAAACCAATGACATAAGGCTCACAACTAGTAGCACTACCCAGGCGTAGTCTACTCAAACATGACTCGGAAATGAATGAATGCGATGCACCGGTATCAAAAAGGGTACACACAGTCGGGATAGAATATCGAGTGTACCCGAGATCATTCGGGCCTCTGGATCATCGGTCTTTTTCATCTCGTAAATTGGGCTTGCCGGCCCCGAACCGGATGCTCCGTCGATAGCTCTTGGCTCCGCCCTTGCGGCTCCGTCGTCTTAACGCAGCCCGAGTGGCTTTGATTATGCATCTTTGAATGTCACTGGGGCACGAGATGACGCCGGAGTGGGTTTAGAGTCCCTTCGGCAAAAACGGGCCCGATGCCCAGCAATTCCACAGTTATGGCACGTGACAGTCTGCTTCGGACATTTGGTGCTGAAATGACCCTGTTCTTCACAGTTGAAACAGGTGACGGCCGAACTGGCCGCTCGAGACTGAGATCCCGCGGGTTTAGATGCCAGGGGAGGTCGCTCAGAAAAAGTAGAGCCCGCACGTGGTTTCTTGAAAGTGGCCTGACTCCCGTCAAACTGATTACGGTTCTTAGACTTCTTGCCAGCAGATGAAGGCTGCTGCTTAGCAATTTCCTTAGCAGTAAGCTCGTAAGTAAGAGCTTTCTCAATGAATTCGGCCAACGTGGTACAGTTATGATTAAGCAGTTGCAGGCGCATACGAGGTTTCAGCCTCTTGCTGAAATACTTAATCTTATCCGCCTCGGAATGAATGATAGATGAGGCGAACGGAAGAAGTTCCTGAAACTTCTCGGCAATGGCGAGAACATCCTCGTCTGATGAGGGGTCGGGAGTGAGTAACTCTGACAGCTTGGCCTCTCTGAGTGGGGCCGGATAGTACCTCTCCATCATGAGAGTTTTGAACTGATCCCATGAACATGATCCTTCGGTGGGCTTCAACGACAACCACCAAGAATGAGCGCTCTTACCCAGGTAGTAAGCCGCAACAGAAACTTTGTGTCCTTCCGGACACTCCACCATAGCAAACAACTTCTCGAAATGTTCGAGCCAATGAATAATATCTACCGGCTCAGACGAGCCCTCGAAAGTCGGTGGCCTCTGGTGAGAGATGTCGCCGATGATATTGCTCACATTTCTCTCTTGCCTCTGAGGTGGCGGCGGAGGAGCCTGTTGATTTTGAGTAGTGGAGTTATGCATCGTCTCCATCAGCTGTGCCATCTGGGTCATTTGGGCCATCATGCCCTGCATAAAAGCAAGTGGGTCCACCCGAACACCTTCGGACTGGGCCGTGTCCCGGGTACGACTCCCCGATAGTGAATGATCACGCCCCGGTGAATGAGTGGCAGCATCGCTGCTCGATGAATTGGCATTGTTTCTCGCATTTGCACGTGTGTTCACACGAGCTCTCGGGATTCGGCCCGCACCACGGCCTCGTCCTCCTCGTCCTCTGCCAGCTCTTTCCATACTGAAGTGGAAAGTTACATGATGATTATATCTCTCGCATGAATATCACATTATGACTATGACATGAGGTGATGAAAATGAGCATACTCTCTAACACAGTGATTACATGAACGATTAATCGAGGTGACATGATTTCTGATGAAATTATTGAAATGATTATCTTGAACAAGTTAACAAGATTTATTATATGATCTTCCAGATTAACAACCGAGTAATGAAATGAATTGAGTGATTAATGAGTTAAAATGACCGTTAGTCAAAATGAAAATGATGTTTGAGGATTGTTAACTGATAAATTATGAATGAATGAAAATTGCCAGAAATTATACCATGGCGATAGAAGTCTTACAGTTCTTTCGGTCTGATTGGCTCGGCATCTGCACAGGTCACACGTGACGCGAAAGTCCAATGATACTAGCACGATGACGACGATTTCAAATGAGACATGACTCGGAAGGTAGTATTCAAAACCACGCTCTGATACCAACTCTGTAACACCCCAAACTAGGCGGATATTACAGTGCCGTGGACCCCCGACTGGGACCCACCAGGCGAATGAAAACGGATGAATTACACAGGGTAAATGTAGTACCGAACCACATTTCAACATCAATTACTCCGATTAGGAGTTTCATACAACACACCCAGGATAAAATAGAATACATGTGTATTTTATGTGACGATAAAATACACAACACTGAATGAAATGAGTATTCAAACGGAATGTCTGCAGCGGAATAAATAAAGGAAACATAAATGACTGAATAAATAAGCTCAACAGATGGGCCCCTTTCTAGTATCATTGGGACTCCTCGCCGTCAACGTGCTCACCCTGCGCCTTTGCCTTGCCATGACACGAGAAACAATATCCCCAAACGGGGTCGATTATACTGAGAACAACAATCCTCCGAGTTGAATAAACATAATCATATAAATATGTAGTATAAACCACAAGTTTGATTAAAATGAAGCGGTTAGATTATAACCCAAACTTGTTGAAAACATACGCAATCAAACATGCCGTATGAATCAACTAACGATGCGGCTCAAAGGGTGGCGCCACACTACGCCCGGGATGGAAATGTGTCCGTGCACAAGCCACCAACGAGTATCGATCAAATACCGCGTGGTCTTGTACCTAATCGGTCTCACGAGCAATCGACTCGTGTGCACACCCAATGCGAGGCCAACAACCAACACACGACATAAATGTGCCCGACATGAAAATCCTACACATACCAACCACGCCAAGATGACCCGGAATGCCACGATATAACAAAAGTGACATCGAAGCGAATAATGACTCACCGAGATAAAATGATGGTGAAATGAATGATAAGACGACAAAATGATTTGGAACCGCTGCTCCTTGTATCAAGTGATTAATTGACAATGACAAGTTTTAATACGGTTATCACAATGATGAATGAGTTACGATTATGAATGAACAACAACAAAAGGAAATGAATATCCTTATAACTGAGTAAGAATCAACTTACACAATACCGATGACAATTATCCTTCCACGAACAACGTCCTAATTGAGATATCGGTCGCTCGAACAACCTTGAATTGTACAATATCCAAGAACTCGTTCAATATACGAATCAAACACGAATATAACGAACTCAAGACGTCGATACGATTAAACCAAGTTCATTGGGGCATTATATCGAACACTTTGAGGCCAACTACGATTGATAACAACTAAACCTCAACAATACCAACCTCAAATCCCCAAGAAGTGTTTCAAATCAACAAAACATCTCCAATACGATCAATAATCCGTTATGAATATCCAAAAACGTGATTATAACAACAATTAAACGAAAACCCCCAATTTCAACTCGATAATCAAAGTGTTCTTGAATAATCCCTCAATAATCCAATGAATCCTTATACAAACTCATAATCATATACATATCCCTTCATATAACATGATTATAACGTCCAAAACATCATATCTCAACACAAAATCGAAATCCAAGGTGTTGAAGAAATTACCTCTTGAAGATCCAACCACTTCGATCCGATGAACACGAGTTAAAACGAGTATCCGAGCTATATGATTGAATGGAATTGAAGAAACTCAAGTACTCAAGTGTTTGATTAAGGAAGAATCCCTTTCCCAAGCTCTCTCTCGGACAAAAGGAAGAAGGAAGTGAAAATGAAGAAAATGAGGAAAAAGTGTCCCGGCCAAACCATATATACTGCCGGAAGTTACGGCCATAACTCGGCCCTCTTACGGCCGTAACTTTACAAGTCAACGGCCTTACGGCCGTAACCGGCCAACTCGTACGGCCGTAACTCGGCTTCGTCCGAAAGCCTGCCGACAGACTTACGGCCGTAACCGTTCCTTAGTTACGGGCGTAACTCGCCTTCGTCAAAAACACCCGCCGACAGCCTTACGGCCGTACCGCACACCTTACGGCCGTATCTCGGATGATACGGCCGTATCCGGCCAACCTTACGGTCGTAACCCGCCTTCGTCAAAAATGGCCGGACATCATTCCCTCAGCGTTCGGCCGTACCCGTCCAAGCCTTACGGCCGTACTGCCTCGACTTACGGCCGTATGACGCATCCGTTACGGCCGTAATTCTCCCTTTGTCGTGAACACCCGAAATTTACGATCACCAGTTACGGACGTTTCTCACCTTCGTTTCGGCCGTATCTCAGCTTAGGCCAAAATGCAGGCGGCTCTGGACCACTTACGGCCGTAATCGCCAGCCTTACGGCCGTACCCGCTGACTTACGGCCGTATCCCAGAACCTTACGGCCGTAACTCGATGCTGGCCAAGGTGAATCAATCCGATAATTCCGATTCCTCGCTACGACTGATGAATGATCCGACATATCATACGAATGTGAAAGTGAACAAGTCTAACACGAGCCAAAGATGATACTCTCAGTACAAGGCTATCAATCACAATGAAAATGATAATACTCCCGTCTCGATCTAAAAACGGAGATAAAATGACGATCGGTAACTGATATACGATTACAACATGCCAACATTGAACGCAAATGAGTGATTCATGAATGATGAGTGATTATTAATGAGTGAGAATTACTGAGTGACAATTACAGACTGATAATTACTGAATGAAAATGAATGAATTACAACCGGGTATTACACCGGTCGGGTTTAATTGTCTGTTATTTGTGTTGTTTTTAATAAGTACTCGAGTACGTCGTCATTTGTGATGATTGGATTTGGTGATGTATTAATATTCTTCCTTTGGATATTTGTGTTCTCGGTATTGGCCGAGAACTGTAGTATTTTATTTCAGTTACTTTTATATATTGGTATCTGTTATTATCTTTTCATTTCTTCAGCATAATGGTTGCACTTTTTACACAAGGTTCCAAGATGGAATTACTACAATGCAAAATAGTGGGGTTACTTTGGAGGCTCAACCTATTCATTTCGCTAGTGCAAAGGACAAGAATCCAGTTTCTGGTACAATGCGATACTATGGAGTCATTGAAGAGATATATGAGTTGCATTATTCTAGGTTTTCACTTCCTATTTTCAAATGCCAATGGGTTGATAGTAACAACGGAGTTGAAGAAAGTAGCTTATTGCTTATATTGGTCAATCTTAACAAGACTTATCAGATGGAGGATGTAACACCCCAAACTAGGCGGATATTACAGTGCCGTAGATCCCCAACTGGGACCCACCAGGCAAATGAAAATGAATGAATTACACAGGATAAATGTAGTACCGAACTACATTACAACAATAATTACTCCGATGAGGAGTTTAGTTACAACACACCAGGACAATACCGAATACTAGTGTATTTTATATGAAGATAAAGTACACAACACTGAATGAAACGGAGTATTCAAATGAAAGTCTGCAGCGGAAAATAAAGGACAATAACATGAATAACTGAAAGATCGGGGCCCCCTACTAGTATCACTAGGACTCCCCGCCGTCAACGTGCTCTCCCCGTGCGTTTGCCTGGCCATGACCTGAAAAACAAAATCCCCAAACGGGGTCAGTTACAAAGAACAACAATCCTCAAGGGTTGAAAATACACAATCATGATATATCTGAAATTATGAATTATTCTGTTGAAACATACGCAATCAAACATGCTATATGAATCAACTATCAGTACGGCTCAAAGGAATGGCACCACACTACGCCCGGGATGGAAATGTGTCCGTGCACAAGCCACCAACGATCAATACACGCGTGGTCTTGTACCTAATCAGTCTCACGAGACACATTGACTCGTGTGCACAGTCCAATGTGAGGCCAACAACCAACACACGACCATAATGTGCCCGACATGAAAATCCTACACATACCAACCGGCACGCCAGTATGACCCGGAATGCCACAATATGACAAAAGTGACAACGAAAATGAATAATGACTCACCAAGATTAAATGATGGTGAAATGAATGATAGCTCAATGAAATAATCGGAACCGTCGTTCCTTATGACTGAGGTGATTAATTGACAATGACAAGTTTTGATACGGTTAATACAATGATGAATGAGTTACGATTATGAATGAACAACAACAAAAGGAATGAATATCCTTTTAACCGAGTAAGAATTAACTTACACAATACCGATGAAGAATGTCCGTCCACGAACAACGTCCTAAATGAAAAGTCGGTCGCTCGAACAACCTTGAACAACAATAATTACCAATAACCGATCAATACACGAATCAAATACGATCATAACCGACCCAAACGTCGATACAACAATATCCGAACTCGTAGATGAACTCTAACGAAAACATTGAGATACCCGTTGGTTAAAACCAAACCCGAATTATCGAACCAACTCCAACATGATTGATTCAAACCAGCAAAACATTATCAATGACATCAATACTCTCATAGGAATCCACAATTCAAGTTAATAATAACGACAATCGGAAATCCCCAAAATAACCGAAGTCAACCCCAAGGGTTCTTGGAATAATTCCGAAAATAACCATTAAATCCGTAGGAATATATTTATCCAAGTTAGATAGTCCATAACTAACATATTCCAATGATAATCCAAGCTTACACGAAGAAATCGGAAGGAAAACCCAAAAATCCGAAATTCTAGATCCAAGAATTTAATACCTTTGATTCGATGAATAGGAGATGATGAAGTGATGATTAATCCAACTCAAAGTCTTGAAGATGATGATTGATGATTACACCTTGAAGAATCCTCTCTGAATCGCTCGAAATCGCCCAAAACTACCAAAGGAATGAAATGAGATGAATAATGACGAACTCTGACTAAACTGTCCAATTTATAGTCAGTCCAGGTTAGCGTGCGCTAGCCCTTGTGCGTAGCGTGCGCTAACGAGTAATTTGGGTCGTCCAGTACCCACTGTCCGAACACGGTAGCGCGCGCTACGTACCTTCTTGTAGCGTGCGCTACGGCCATATTACTAGCGTGCGCTAAGATCCATTATTAGCGTGCGCTAGCGAAATATTGATGCCCAGTACTGGAGTCTAGAAAACTGTCTACCCTCTGATCTGACCTCGATAGCGTGCGCTACAACCATAGTTTAGCGTGCGCTAATATATCGGTTGCGTACGCTAACAACAACACATAGCGTGCGCTATGAAATAATCGAGGCACCAAAGAGCCACCGGACTCAACCTCGATCCGCCCCTAGCGCGCTACTCCACACATATAGCGTGCGCTACTACAACCCGTTAGCGTGCGCTACTTTCCACTATTAGCGTGCGCTACAAATATCTCACTGCATCCGGTACATTCTCGGATCGGCCGAGACAACCTTAGCGTGCGCTAAAGCTGAGTGGTAGCGTGCGCTACCTATACCCAATTAGCGTACGCTAAAAGGAGTACGTAGCGTGCGCTACTCCTCACGCACAGCTCGCAACGAACATAACAATGATGATAAACACGACACGAAACTCCAAACCGATTAGTGATGAATGACGATTGATATACGATACAATTACTCTGAATGATGAATACCATGATCAACTGAGTGACAATTGATTAATAATGAGTGAAAATTACCGAGTATCAATTCTTGAATGATAAATACCGAATGATAATTATGAATTACAACCGGTATTACATACACCCCCCCTTAAAAGAGTTTCGTCCTCGAAACTAAGGGTAAACAACTCGGGACATGAACTATCCATCACGATCTGCAAACAATAATGTCCAAATAGTTCTCGGGACCAAATCAATCGCACGCCCAAGTCCCCAAGTCTTGACGTCTCGGATCACAATGAACGATTTCCCAAAAATATCACGAAGTCTCGGTATGACACCAAAAGGAATGCATCAAACGATCTCAAAATCTCAAGATTCTCAAATACGATCATTATAAGATAGATCAACAATAAATGATCCACAACCACGACACATTATTACGGATTGAGTTATATAGTCGTCTGAAAGACAAGGCTATATATCAAATGTACCCAACATCGATATCCTCCAAATCATCGATCTCCTCGATCCCAACGATTCAACGAAGACCCAATTCTGAACTCACTGCTTTAAATGACCCCGAAAGGTTACCAAAACGAGAGTGACTAAGATGAATGATAAATGATTAGAAATCCGACAAGGACCAAGAATAACTCGCCGAGGTGAACTAATAACGAAATGAGTGGTAACTCAAATGAAATTATTGGAATCATTATTCCCCGAGAAGTGAATGATTGGTTGATAGATATAAGTCTTAACGTGATTGATATATGATGAATGACCTATGCGAACAATTGAACGACGATGAAATGAATGATTATCCTATTATCGAGCAAGAATTAACTTGCTCAACACCGGTGATGAATGTCCTGTTGTATCACTGTTTAAGCAAACAACAATCGAACTTGTAAATGCAGGATGAAGATGCTTTCCCAGCATGAATACGACTAGAAACGATCTCTTGGACGTCGGAGTCCGATGTCCCTCTGAACTCTTTCCATACCGAGGCAGGAAATTCACGTGATAATTACAGATCTCGTATGAAGATTGCATTATGATTACGAGATGGAATGATAACAATGAGCATACATGCTCTAACAAAATGAATGCATTAATAATGCAGTAAAACGATCGTCGACATGACGCCGTAATATGAGAATATCGCATGAAAAATCAAGTGAGGTGACAAGCCTATCTGATGAAATTCCTGAAATGATTACCTTGAACAAGTTCACAAGATTGAAAAATTTGATTCACAAGATCAACAACTGAACCGTGAGATGGACTGGATGGTTAATGAATTAATCGAACAATGAGATTGACTCCGTGATGAATGAACTAATTGAAAAATGAGATTAACTGAGTGATGAATGAATTGACTGAACAATGAGATTGACTGAGTGATGAATGAATTGACTGAACAATGAGATTGACTGAGTGATGAATGAATTAATTGAACAATGAGGTTAACTGAGTGATGAATGAATTGACTGAACAATGAGATTGACTGAGTGATGAATGAATTAATTGAACAATGAGGTCAACTGAGTGATGAATGAATTGACTGAACAATGAGATTGACTGAGTGATGAATGAATCAATTGAACAATGAGGTCAACTGAGTGATGAATGAATTGACTGAACAATTTTTAGAAAATCCTACCACAAACCGCCGATAATAGCCGGCTAATCCGAGAAGGCTTCGGATTTGCTTAACATTCTTCGGAGGTGACCAATCTTGGATAGCCTTCGTCTTCTGAGGATCAACACGCACTCCATCTGATGAAATTATAGGTCCGAGAAAAGTCACTTCGGACATCCAGCACTCACCTTTGGAAAACTTCCCATAAAGTTGCTCTCATCTTAACACGTCGGAAACCTGATGAAAATGAAACTCGTGTTCCTCCCGGTCACGAGAATAATCAAAATGTCATCGATGAAGACAACAACAAACTGATCCAAAAGTCGATGAAAACCTGATTCATTAACTCCATGAATACCGCAGGTGCAATAATCAACCCAACCGGCATAACCGCAAACTCATAATGACCAAAGCGTGTTCGAAAAGCCGTCCTCGTGATACCCGACTCTCGAATCCGCAACTGATGATATCCAGATCTTAAGTCGATTTTGGAAAATACTGAAGCTCCCTGAAGTTGATCTAAAAGATCATCAATACGGGGTAAGGGATACTACTCTAGATCATCACCCTGTTCAACTCCCGATAATCGATACACAAGCGAAAAGAACCATCCTTCTTCTTGACAACAGCACTGGTGCTCCCTACGGGGACGCACTCGGTCGGATATAACCTTTCCCGAACAATTCCTCAAGTTGATTCTTCAACTCCTGCATTTGGTCGGGGCCATCCGATACGGTGTCTTCGATAATGGGGACGTACCGGCTCCAACTCGCTCCTGAATTCCACTACTCTATGAGAAAGCAACCAGATAACTCGTCTGGAATACATCGTCAAACGATGACAATGATACCACGAATGATTGAACATTTCGATTGCCCGAGAATGGTCAATCGATAAAAATTGATACAATGAATGATTGAACATCTCAATTGTCTTAGAAATGCCAATCGATGAAAATGATGCAATGAATGATTGAATAACTCGATTGCCTTAGAAAGGCCAATCGATGAAAATGATGCAATGAATGATTGAATAACTCGATTGCCTTAGAAAGGCCAATCGATGAAAATGATGCAATGAATGATTGAATAACTCGATTGCCTTAGAAAGGCCAATCGATGAAAATGATACAATGAATGATTGAATAACTCGATTGCCTTAGAAAGGCCAATCGATGAAAATGATACAATGAATGATTGAATAGCTCGATTGCCTTAGAAAGGCCAATCGATGAAAATGATACAATGAATGACTGAATAACTCGCTTGCGGAATTTCTCTGCCTCCATCATATTAGTAATCCTTCTGGGACAACGGAGATTACCTCCCTGAAGTACACATTCGACGACCAACGACGAAAATGATAGTGACCATGCGCTTACGAACATTGAGAACGGCATCATGACAATCCATCTAATTAACACTCAATATTACATCGTCCTTAGATAAATTCACCACGATTGGGTCCACTAACCAATTGCGGTCATTAAGCTTACCTTGGTATGATTCCGAAAATTCTTCCATCGTCAGGTAGACCGATGGTATGAGGTCCACAAGCAATAGAACTATCCCGAAATAAGTCTATTCAAGCATGATTCGAAAATGAATGAATGCGGTGTACCAGCATCAAAAGGTAGACACAAGTTGAAATAAAATTACGAGTATACCTGAAATCATTCGGGCCACCAGATCGTCGATCCTCCTCATCATATGAATCTGGGACTTGCCGGCCCCCGAACCGGACGCTCCCGTCTGATAAATACGAGCTCTAACTCTACTTGCTTCCATTGTCTTAAACGACGATGACAAAGCAGTCTGATTCTGAAACGCTGGTTGCTTCGGGGCCTGAGATGCCGCCGGAGCCGACCTGGAGTCCTTTCGGCAAAAACGGGCCTTATGCCCAAAATTCCCACAATTATAGCACGTGACAGACTGTCTCGGACACTTGGTACTGACATGACCAAGGTCCCCGCAGTTATAACAGGTGATGGTAGAATTGGCCGCTTGGGAATGAGATTCCGCACGATTATGCGCCGTAGAAGGTCGCTCAGAACCGATAGGACTCACACGAGGCTTCTTGAAGGTTAACTGACCGCCTTCGGATTGATTACGCTTCGTTGAATTCTTGCTGACAAATGAAGGTTGTTGTTCAGCACTTTCCTTAGCAGCTGGCTCATACGGGAGAGTTCTCTCGATTAATCCGGTCAGAGTGGCGCAATGATGATTGAGCAACTGCACATGGGTCATCATGGCCTGCATAAAAGTGAGTGGATCAACCCGAACATCTTGATCGAGCGAGCCACAGGCACGATTTCCCGTGAGTGACTAATTCTCAGGTTTCGGTCCGCACCGCGGCCTCGTCCTCCACGTCCTCTGCCAGCCCTTTCCATACTGAAGTGGAAAGTCGTATGATGATTATATATCTCGCATGAGTATCACATTATGATTATATTATAAAATGATGAAAATGAGCATACGCGCTCAAATACAGCGATTACATGAATGATTAATTGACGTGACATGATTATCTGATGAAATTACTGAAATGATTATCTTGAACAATTTAACAAGATTGAAGATATGATCTTCAAGATCACAACTGAGTAATGAAATGAATTTAGTGATTAATGAGTTAACATTATCGACTTGATCACAATTGAAATTGATGAATGAGGATTGTTAACTAATGAATTATGAATGAATGATTATTGCCAGAAATTATACCATGGCATCAGAAATCTTACAGTTCTTGGTCTGATTGGCTCGGCATTTGCACAGGTCACACGTGACGCGAAAGTCCAATGATACTAGTCCGATGACGATGATTTCAAATGAGACATGACTTGGAGGGTAGTATTCAAAACCACTCGACGATACCAACTCTGTAACACCCCAAACTAGGCGGATATTACAGTGCCGTAGATCCCCAACTAGGACCCACCAGGCAAATGAAAATGAATCAATTACACAGGATAAATGTAGTACCGAACTACATTACAACAATAATTACTCCGATGAGGAGTTTAGTTACAACACACCAGGACAATACCGAATACTAGTGTATTTTATATGAAGATAAAATACACAACACTGAATGAAACGGAGTATTCAAATGAAAGTCTGCAGCGGAAAATAAAGGACAATAACATGAATAACTGAAAGATCGGGGCCCCCTACTAGTATCACTAGGACTCCTCGCCGTCAACGTGCTCTCCCCGTGCGTTTTCCTGGCCATGACCTGAAAAACAAAATCCCCAAACAGGGTCAGTTACAAAGAACAACAATCCTCAAGGGTTGAAAATACACAATCATGATATATCTGAAATTATGAATTATTCTGTTGAAACATACGCAATCAAACATGCTATATGAATCAACTATCAGTACGGCTCAAAGGAATGGCGCCACACTACGCCCGGGATGGAAATGTGTCCGTGCACAAGCCACCAACGATCAATACACGCGTGGTCTTGTACCTAATCAGTCTCACGAGACACATTGACTCATGTGCACAGTCCAATGTGAGGCCACCAACCAACACACGACCATAATGTGCCCGACATGAAAATCCTACACATACCAACCGGCACGCCAGTATGACCCGGAATGCCACAATATGACAAAAGTGACAACGAAAATGAATAATGACTCACCAAGATTAAATGATGGTGAAATGAATGATAGCTCAATGAAATAATCGGAACCGTCGTTCCTTATGACTGAGGTGATTAATTGACAATGACAAGTTTTGATACGGTTAATACAATGATGAATGAGTTACGATTATGAATGAACAACAACAAAAGGAATGAATATCCTTTTAACCGAGTAAGAATTAACTTACACAATACCGATGAAGAATGTCCGTCCACGAACAACGTCCTAAATGAAAAGTCGGTCGCTCGAACAACCTTGAACAACAATAATTACCAACAACCGATCAATACACGAATCAAATACGATCATAACCGACCCAAACGTCGATACAACAATATCCGAACTCGTAGATGAACTGTAACGAAAACATTGAGATACCCGTTGGTTAAAACCAAACCCGAATTATCGAACCAACTCCAACATGATTGATTCAAACCAGCAAAACATTATCAATGACATCAATACTCTCATAGGAATCCACAATTCAAGTTAATAATAACGACAATCGGAAATCCCCAAAATAACCGAAGTCAACCCCAAGGGTTCTTGGAATAATTCCGAAAATAACCATTAAATCCGTAGGAATATATTTATCCAAGTTATATAGTCCATAACTAACATATTCCAATGATAATCCAAGCTTACACGAAGAAATCGGAAGGAAAACCCAAAAATCCGAAATTCTAGATCCAAGAATTTAATACCTTTGATTCGATGAATAGGAGATGATGAAGTGATGATTAATCCAACTCAAAGTCTTGAAGATGATGATTGATGATTACACCTTGAAGAATCCTCTCTGAATCGCTCGAAATCGCCCAAAACTACCAAAGGAATGAAATGGGATGAATAATGACGAACTCTGACTAAACTGTCCAATTTATAGTCAGTCCAGGTTAGCGTGCGCTAGCCCTTGTGCATAGCGTGCGCTAACGAGTAATTTGGGTCGTCCAGTACCCATTGTCCGAACACGGTAGCGCGCGCTACGTACCTTCTCGTAGCGTGCGCTACGGCCATATTACTAGCGTGCGCTAAGATCCATTATTAGCGTGCGCTAACGAAATATTGATGCCCGATCTTGAGTCGTAAAGCTGCGCCCTCGATCGACCTCGATAGCGTGCTCTACAACCATAGTTTAGCGTGCGCTAATATATCGGTTGCGTACGCTAACAACAACACATAGCGTGCGCTATGAAATAATCCGATGCGATCCGGTAGCCACCGGACTCAACTCGATCCGTCCTAGCGCGCTACTCCACACATATAGCGTGCGCTACTACAACCCGTTAGCGCGCTACTTACCACTCGTAGCGTGCGCTACAAATAATCTCACTGCGGTCGGTACCTTCCGGATCGCGGCCAGACAACCTTAGCGTGCGCTAAAGGCGAGTGGTAGCGTGCGCTACCTATACCCAATTAGCGTACGCTAAAAGGAGTACGTAGCGTGCGCTACTCCTCACGCCGCTACATAACGAACATAACAATGATGATAAACACGGCACGAAACTCCAAACTGATTAGTGATGAATGACGATTGATATACGATACAATTACTCTGAATGATGAATACCATGACTGAATCTGAGTGACAATTGATTAATAATGAGTGAAAATTACTGAGTATCAATTACTGAATGATAAATACTGAATGATAATTACTTAATTACAACCGGGTATTACAGAGGATCCTTATCTTAGTAAATCAAGCTAAACAAATTTTTTATATGACTGATCCATCAGATAAGAGAAGGTCAGTAGTCATAACACCAAGGCCTCGCCATGCCATTGATGCCATTGATGACTGTTCTGATGATACTGTGTTGGTAAAGGCTAGTTCTTTTACAAGAAAGGTACAAGTTCTGGATGATAATGCTGATGATTCCTCGATGTATGTGAGAGATGATCATAATGAGGTTAGATGGGTTGAAGAATAGAATAAGAAAAGGATATTCAAGCGAAAGCATTTTCGTAAAAAATGTAAATATCTTGTATGTTATAAATATATTATTTTCATGTTTTTCCTTTTCAAGTCTTACTTTACTTACAAGATTCTATTTCTTTTTTTCTTAGAATTTGGTTATTCTTGCATATAACTAACCAACTGAATTTGATTTATGGATCTTCTGTAGGTTGATGGCCAGAAAAAAAGCAAGTACCCCCATCCATTGATGATGCAACATTAGATTAGGAGAAAACGAGACGTGAGGATGAGAGGGGTCATACTGTACTCACTATGTTAGGAAAGGCGATCCAAGGTGGCACCAAAATCCTTTTGCACTGGCATCCAATTAGAAGAGTCCCTACTGGAGATCACAAGTCTCATTTTTCCACCTACATCGGTGTAGTTGTGTATGAAAGAGTAGGCATCACCTACAAAGAGTGGTTTGAAGTTCCAAAAGGACTCCTAGATGAAGTGTATGAGTCTATCTCGGTAAGTAAGTGTATTCATATTTAGGAAATAAAAATCATGCATATAGACCTTTTTTACATATCAAACTATTGCTTTTGTATCTATACAGAAGGGGTTTTATGTCGTTGAGAACCGCAGAAGTTGGATACTTGTACAAGCTTCCAAGTGTGGAAAGCTTTCAATACTATATTAAGGCTTGAATGGATGTATTTAGAATATGGGGCGATAAGACAGCATCCACCATCGAAATATCCTTGGATAAATAAAAGTGTTGGGATGTATTCGTGAAAAACTGCACTTCTAAAGAGTTCAAGGTAGGATTGTTCTAGGTTCAAAATAACATGAATTTTTTCATAAATTAGACAATTGCATCTACTAAATTTGTTTTATAAAACTTGTAGTTTTTGAGTGAAAAGAATCGTGAGAGCAAAAAAAAAGGCCTCAAAATATCGAGGAGGTAGTCATGGTTATCAATATTTTGAGGAACATATTGTAAGTATTTTTACTTTCAGATGTTCTCACGTGTCTTGTATTTTTATGTTCCTTTGTGGTGATGAAAGTTCCAACCTAATATATACTAACAATAATATTATAAGTTAATTTTGTATAATCTTAGGAAAAAGATCTTTAGAAGCACGGGGTCCATGTGTCATACGTGCCTCGACATTTGACTTGGATTAAAGCTCATTCTCATGTCAAATATGGAGTTGTAACTTTTGAAAATCCGGTCTATAAGGAAATTCATGAAGCAATAGTAAGATCTCTACATTACATTTGTAACACCCCCAATCCACTCAGGGATATTACACGCCGTAGAACCTTTCCTCAAGGATCTACCAGGCTAGTAACAACAAACGAACAACTCGACAATGCCTTTAAGGCTAAAAAGACTCAGTAGACCGATTTGGCCTTTCAATAAAAACATACAACTCTAACACATTACATGCCCATGCAGGGGTCGAATACAAAATGCTCCCGTACAACGGGGAAAATATAGCAGCGGAAAATAAAGTACAACTGAACAATAAACAAAGTACGGTTCCGCATGTGATTAGTATCGATCATCTTTCATCATCCTTCGTGCCGACCCTGTGTTATGCTCCAAAACCTGAATGCAAAAATAGACATCCACCCCTCCGAATACTCGGGGGTTAGCAAAACTCCACTGTTTTGCTAGTGCAAGGACAAAGTGCAAATACGAGCCATACAATTCACATTTCACGAATAACAATAACCAGGAATCCTCAAAGATCCAAAAGTAACGAAAAGTATTTCCCGAGGCAAGAGTTTGGTAAAACATTCCAAAATCGAAAGATCACAAATCAAAAGAAACAATTTATAAAACAGTTTAAAATGCCATCCGGAGTTTTAATAGAAAACAATTTAGGATTTCCGAATCCTTCTCTTTCCAAAAATCAACAGGGGTCACAGCCCAAAGGTTTTGTTTTCGCAAATAGAAAACCGAAAACAATTCACAGGGCCAGAGCCCAATATCACGTGTCCTCGACGGACATAAAAAAAATCAACAAAACATAATCGCGCACGCGCATCGCCTTGGGAACAGGGTAATACCATTGATCCAGCCCGAGGCCTCGAAGGACCCTCCCGAGCTGGCTAGCTAAACAAATCACAACACATGCATCGCCTTGGGAATAGGGTAATACCATTGATCCCGCCCGAGGCCTCGAAGGACCCTCCCGAGCTGGCTAGCTAAACAAATCACACACATATCACAACCATAAGTTATCCCGGCATCGGGCTAACAAGCCACGAACCTCGGAGTCCCCGCAAGACATACCCGATGATAACCACACTAGTTATCCCGGCATCGGGCTAACAAGCCACGAACCTCGGAGTCCCCGCAAGACATACCCGGATTGGATAACCCTACGGTCTCGCCCGACCCATACTAGCAAGTATGGATCCCAGAGATTCAACAATCCTACCCGGAGGCACATCACGTATAACAAGCACACAACAATAATCGATTATGAAACGAAACAACATTAAGCATCGCAACCTCCTTTCAAAGGAGTAACAACTAACATCACATCATGTCAAAACCGCAATACACTGCAATGAAGCCATATACGTACACACGCATTATCAAACACCACATCAACTCCAAAAATATCCAAAGGATACACGTAGTCCCTTACAACCCACACACTTACAAAACACACGCGTTTTGAACGAGAGCCTTTAACAAGGCTAATCGAATCTTTTGAAAATAATTTTCAAACGACCAAACAAACACATTTAGACGATCACCAATTATCATATACACAAAACAAGAATAGTATGGGCAAGGTACTTGCCTCAAAATCGGCACGCAAGTATCCCGACGAACACGGCTCAACCGGAAAGCTTCGAAACGCCCGATGCTTTCGAAAAGGAAAACGACAACGAACAGAAGGGTTCAACACGGTTTCTTCGCAAGAAACTCAACCCTAACATCATATAATCCATAAATCAACAATCATACGAGGAAGGATAATCGTAGAACGCCCGAAAACCCCTCTAAGACATTCTACCAGACACCTTCAAGGCGTCGGTCAAGAACTCGACCAAAACGACGAATCGATACGATCCAATCATGGAATAACCAGGGAAATGATATAATACGTCTAAATAATCATAAATCCATCATAATCCTAAGTTAAATCGGATTAAACGGATGAAAACAACCAAAACACCCAAATTCCCCAAAACTAGATTTCTAGGAAATCTGACCTGATTCGGTAGATCGGAGGATGTTATAGGATTGATGATTGATGATATGAACTCCAAGACTTCATGGATTTGATGTTCAACAACCTGGCTCCATGATAAGAACACCCTCAGCCGCGGAAGAGAAGGAGAAGAAGGAGAAAAATGGCCAAAACATGCTGCGGGGGCCTTAAATAAGTGCCGCAGTGTGCCGCGGCCCAGCGGGAGTGTGCCGCGGCACAGGGCCAAATCTGCCGGCAGTGACTCGGCAGTGTGCCGTGGCCCTGCCGGTGTAACACCCCAAAATCCTATTGGGTTATTACAGTGCCATGGACCCCACGCCAGGAGATCCACCAGGCGGACATGACTAAAATACATTAAATTACACAATAATGGAAAATCATAGTCCCTTCCATGACATCCGACACAATATTCCGATAAGGAATTTTAACGACAAAGGTGGCCGACATGGGCAAAAATGAAATACAACAACATCCACGAACATCTGTTCAGGTAATACAACACGACAACAACTGACAAGACTGGAATACACTCCAACTGACTGACTGACAATGCACAACTCGGACTAGTATCGCTCGAATGCCTCGTCGCTATCGTCATGCCCCTGTGTCTCAACTCTCTCCTCGCAAGCACCTAAAACATGAAAACATGTTCCGCCCCCACGGAGTCAGTCATCCAGATAATGAACATCAAATACATGTATAACATGATATGTATCCAAAGGCAGAATGAAACGGTACAATGATAATAATAATAATACGAGATGCTCACAAACCAAGGTAAGAACCGAGAATTCGCAAAATACTATGCCCACGGCATACTATTAATACCTGTTCGACAGGTTAGAACATAAGTGCCCAACGGCGAATCATAATCACAGAATACCACAATGAATTACCCGACATGAACCAAACCAGAACTGAATTAATTATGAATCACAATGCCCGAAGGCTCCAATGAAGTTACCAGGACAATAATAAAGGCTTGAAAGCCACTCAGCCGAAGCTGTCAAATTATCACAATCACATGAAGCCAAAACAGCCCGCAGCTGCTATTGATTAGGGCCGAAGCCACGGCACGAAGCCGTACCACCATTAGGGCCGAAGCCACGTCACGAAGCCGTATCACAAGTAGGGCCGAAGCCACGACATCCAGCCGTATCACAATTAGGGCCGAAGCCACGACATCCAGCCGTATCACAATTAGGGCCGAAGCCACGGCATTCAGCCGTATCACAATTAGGGCCGAAGCCACGACATCCAGCCGTATCACAATTAGGGCCGAAGCCACGGCATCCAGCCGTATCACAATTAGGGCCGAAGCCACGGCATCCAGCCGTATCACAATTAGGGCCGAAGCCACGACATCCAGCCGTATCACAATTAGGGCCGAAGCCACGGCATCCAGTCGTATCACAATTAGGGCCGAAGCCACGGCATCCAGCCGTATCACAATTAGGGCCGAAGCCACGGCATCCAGCCGTATCACAATTAGGGCCGAAGCCACGACATCCAGCCGTATCACAATTAGGGCCGAAGCCACGACATCCAGCCATATCACAATTAGGGCCGAAGCCATGGCATCCAGCCGTATCACAATTAGGGCCGAAGCCACGGCATCCAGCCGTATCACAATTAGGGCCGAAGCCACGGCATCCAGCCGTATCACAATTAGGGATAGTGTGCTGCCTTGAGTCGGCCAACACGATGACAGTAACACACGGATAGGCACCGTCCTCGACAGTCCCAATTCAACACCTCGATTGCCTTAGGATGGCCAACTGATAACAATGATGCAGCGGATGATTCCATGAATGATTGAGCGCTTCGATTGGCTTAGAATGGCCAATCGATACGAATGATACGATGAATGATTGAATACCTCGATTGCCTTAGAACGGTCAATCGATAACAATGATATGGTGAATGATTGAACATTAAGATTTGCCTGAGAACGGCCAATCGATGACAATGATACGAAGGATGCCTCGGCACCTTTAATCGGTGACCGACGACGAAGATGAGAAATGAATACGTCAATGCCTTTAATCGGCCAATACGGTTTTAATGATAACCCCAACATGAATAACTATGATCTGAACGATGTCTCAATATTAACAACAATCGATGCATCGATACCGCGAACCGGCTATCGACAATGACATTAATAACGAGTATCACAATGCCTTGAATCGACCATTAACGGACAATAATAAACATTTGGCATAATTTCCGAAAGGTATCATATCGAACGATCTCTTAATATCAATGAATTCATGAAGAGACTAAGTCTCAAAATGATACAACACATTCATACACATACATGATGACATTAATCTCATTGACTAGTACAAGTATAAAACTTGCCTCAAACCGAAGGCGAGAAGGTACTTCCACGATCAACGTCCTTAAAGAAATTATCGGCCGCTCGAACAATCTTGAATAATACAATTACCAACAATCTGATCAATACGAATCAAACATGAATATAACGAACTCAAAACGTCGATACGATCAAATCAAGTTCATTGGGGCATTATATCGAACACTTTGTGGCCAAACTTCGATTGTTTATAACCAAACCTCAATAATACCAACATTAAATCCCCAAGAACTGATTCAAACCAACAAAACATCTTCAATACGAGCAATAATCCATTATGAATATCCAAAATCGTGATTTCAACAATGATTAATCGAAAACCCCCAAATCCAACTCAATATTCAAAGTGTTCTTGAATAATTATTCAATAATCCAATGAATAATCAAACATATCCATAATCATGTGTATTTCACTTCATACAACATGATCTTAACATCCAAAACATCTTATCTCAATACAAAATCGAAATCCAAGAGGTTTGATGAATATTACCTTTGAAGATCCAAGCACTTTGATCCGAAGAACACGCGTTAGATCGACAATCCGAGCTCCACAACCGAATGAAAATGATGAAAGATGAATACTCAAGTGATTGATGATGAAGATACTCTCCCACAAACCCTCTCTCTCGGACCAAAGTGAAGAAATGGGAAGAAAATGAGATGAACTCGCAGAAAAAACGCAATTATAGCGCTGACTGCTCTGTGTGCCGCGGCACAGGACAAGTGTGCCACGGCCCATGGCCACAAAAAACTGCCCAGCACTGGCTTAGTGCCGCGGCACAGCCGAAGTGTGCCGCGGCACACGGTACAGTCCACTCCAGCACCAAAAAGGCACATCGTGCAGTCTTAGATATTTCGACCATAACTCCTTCGTCCGGACTCCGATTAACTCACCGTTTGAACCATTGGAAAACTAACTCGATGCTCTATAATATTGCGAAGATTCAGAATTTTTGGAGTTTCCAAAAATTAATGGTGAATTAACAAAGTCGAACTCAAACGTGGAAAAGTCGATAAAGAACACGGAATTCAACAGAACGACACCGAGACGAACTCGGATGACAAAAAGTGTAGAATTAATCATTCTCGGAATGACGAAAAGGTAACAATAGAGTCGCTAAGATGGACTTCCGGAAAAAAAAAATTACCGAATGAAATTACTGAATGATAATGATCGAATTACAACCGGGTATTACATACCCTCCCCCTTAAAAAGAGTTTCGTCCTCGAAACTAAGGGTAAACAACTCGGGATATGAACTATCCATCATGATCTGAAAACAATAATGCCCAAATAGTTCTCTGGACCAAATCAAACGCACGCCCAAGTCCTCAAGACTTGACATCTCGGATCATAGTGAACGATTTCCCAAATTATCACGAAGTCTTTAGTACAAAGCCAAAGGGACGAATTCTCAACAAATCATCCAAATCTCAAGATTCTCGAATATGATCATAATAAAATAGATCAACAATAAATGATCCACAGTCACGATACATTAATACGGATAGATTTACACAGTCATCCAAAAACAAGGTTACATATCAAATGTACCCAACGTCGATATCCTTCCATATCATCAATCTCCTCTATCTCAACGAATTAAGGTAGACCCCAAATCTGAACTCACCGCACAATATGATCCCGGAAGGTCACAAGAACAAAATGATCCCAATGAATGATAATGAATCTAAATCCCACAAGGATTAAGAATAGCTCACCGAGGTGAATTAATAAATTAATGAGTAATAGCTCCATGAAGTGATTGGAACCGTGGTTTCCCGTGAAGTGAATGATTAGTTTGATAATTATAAGTCTCAACGTTATTGATATATGATGAATGACTTATGCGAATGATTGAACGATGATGAAATGAATGATTATCCTATTACCGAGCAAGAATTAACTTGCTCAAAACCGGTGATGAATGTCCTATTGTATCACAGTTAAAGCAAACAACAGTCGAACTCGTCGTCTGAGATGAAAATGCTCTCCCAGCACGAAGACGACTAGAAAATGATCTCTTGGACATCGGAGTCCGATGTCCCTCTGACAACTCTTTCAATACCGAGGCAGGAAAGTCACGTGATAATTACAAATCTCGTATGAAGATTGCATTATGATTATTAGACGGAATGATAACAATGAGCATACACGCTCTAACACAATGAATGCATTAATAATGCAATAAAACATTCGTCGACATGACGCCGGAATATGATAAGATCGCATGAAAGATCAAGTGAGGTGACAAGACTATTTGATGAAATTCCTGAAATGATTACCTTGAACAAGTTAACAAGGTTGAAAATTTGATTCACAAGATCAACAACTGAACCGTGAGATGGACTGGATGATTAATGAATTAATTGAACAATGAGATTGACTGAGTGATAATGAATTAACCGAGCGATGAGATTGACTGAGTGGTGAATGAATCAACTGAGCGATGAGATTAACTGAGTGATGAATGAATTGACTGAGCGATGAGATTGACTGAGTGATGAATGAATTGACTGAACAATGAGATTGACTGAGTGATGAATGAATTAACTGAACAATGAGATTAACTGAGTGATGAATAAATTTACTGAACAATGAGATTGACTGAGTGATGACTGAATTGACTGAACAATGAGATTGACTGAGTGATGAATGAATTAACTGAGCAATGAGATCGACTGAGTGATGAATGAATTGACTGAACAATGAGATTGACTAAGTGATTAATGAATTAATCTGAACAATGAGATTGACTAAGTGATGAAGGAATTGACTGAGTGATGAATGAATTAACTGAGTGATGAATGAATTATCTGAGTAATGATATTGACTGAGTGATGAACGAATTAACTGAGTGATGAATGATATTGACTGAGTGATGAATGAATTAACCGAGTGATGAATGAATTAACTGAGTGATGAATGAATTAACTGAGTGATGAATGATATTGACTGAGTAATGAATGAATTAAGTGAGTGATGAATGAATTAACTGAGTGATGAATGATATTGACTGAGTGATGAATGAATTAACCGAGTGATGAATGAATTATCTGAGTAATGATATTGACTGAGTGATGAACGAACTAACTGAGTGATGAATGATATTGACTGAGTGATGAATGAATTAACTGAGTGATGAATGAATTAACTGAGTGATGAATGAATTAAAGGAGTGATGAATGATTTAACGGAGTGATGAATGATATTGACTGGGTGATGAATGAATTAACTGAGTGATGAATGAATTAACTGAGTGATGAGATCAAAATGATGATTGAGGATTATTAACTGATGAATGAGTTGATCCTTAATGCTTACACAAGTCATGCGTGCTCCAAAACAATTAGTCATGAATCAATCATAACACTGATATCACATATATGTTTCAACAAACATGAACAATTAATAACATGATGAATGTATGAACATAAAGAGAATCGAGTCCTTACACAGGTCATACGAAGCTTCGAGGTCTCACGATACTAGTCCCAACTGACGACGAATCGATGAATGAATGACTAGCGCAGTCGTATTAATATTACGACTCACAAAACCCGACTGTCCAGATTGCCATAACCTGACAGTCCCACTACTACCGCATCGGTAGAGCCACATAACTCACATATCAGGGTATCTCACAACCCAAACGCTCTGATACCATCTTCTGTAACACCCCAAAATCCTATTGGGTTATTACAGTGCCATGGACCCCACGTTAGGAGATCCACCAGGCGGACATGACTAAAATACATTAAATTACACAATAATGGAAAATCATAGTCCCGTCCATGACATCCAACACAATATTCCGATAAGGAATTTTAACGACAAAGGTGGCCGACATGGCCAAAAATGAAATACAACAACATCCACGAACATCTGTTCGGGTAATACAACACGACAACAACTGACAAGACTGGAATACACTCCAACTGACTGACTGACAATGAACAACTCGGACTAGTATCGCTCGAATGCCTCGTCGCTATCGTCATGCCCTTGTGTCTCAACTCTCTCCTCGCAAGCACCTAAAACATGAAAACATGTTCCGCCCCCACGGGGTCAGTCATCCAGATAATGAACATCAAATACATGTATAACATGATATGTATCCAAAGGCAGAATGAAACGGTACAATGATAATAATAATAATACGAGATGCTCACAAACCAAGGTAAGAACCGAGCATTCGCGAAATACTATGCCCACGACATACTATTAATACCTGTTCGACAGGTTAGAATATAAGTGCCCAATGGCGAATCATAATCACAGAATACCACAATGAATTACCCGACATGAACCAAACCAGAACTGAATTAATTATGAATCACAATGCCCGAAGGCTCCAATGAAGTTATCAGGACAATAATAAAGGCTTGAAAGCCACTCAGCCGAAGCTGTCAAATTATCACAATCACATGAAGCCAAAGCGACGCACTGTTATTGATTAGGGCCGGGCCACGCACGGCCGTACCACCATTAGGGCGAAGCCACGCACGGCCGTATCACAAGTAGGGCGAAGCAACGGCATCCACCGTATCACAATTAGGGGCGGCCACGGCATCCAGCCGTATCACAATTAGGGCCGAAGCCACGGCATCCAGCCGTATCACAATTAGGGCCGAAGCCACGTCATCCAGCCGTATCACAATTAGGGCCGAAGCCACGGCATCCAGCCGTATCACAATTAGGGCCGAAGCCACGGCATCCAGCCGTATCACAATTAGGGCCGAAGCCACGGCATCCAGCCGTATCACAATTAAGGCCGAAGCCATGGCATCGAGCCGTATCACAATTAGGGCCGAAGCCACGGCATCCAGCCGTATCACAATTAGGGCTGAAGCCACGGCATCCAGTCGTATCACAATTAGGGCCGAAGCCACGGCATCCAGCCGTATCACAATTAGGGATAGTGTGCTGCCTTGAGTCGGCCAACACGATGATAGTAACACACGGATAGGCACCGTCCTCGACAGTCCCAATTCAACACCTCGATTGCCTTAGGATGGCCAACCGATAACAATGATGCAGCGGATTATTCCATGAGTGATTGAGCGCATCGATTGGCTTAGAATGGCCAATCGATACGAATGATACGATGAATGATTGAATACCTCGATTGCCTTAGAACGGTCAATCGATAACAATGATATGGTGAATGATTGAACATTTAGATTTGCCTGAGAACGGCCAATCGATGACAATGATACAAAGGATGCCTCGGCACCTTTAATCGGTGACCGACGACGAAGATGAGAAATGAATACGTCAATGCCTTTAATCGGCCAATACGGTTTTAATGATAACCCCAACATGAATAACTATGATCTGAACGATGTCTCAATATTAACAACAATCGATGCATCGATACCGCGAACCGGCTATCGACAATGACATTAATAACGAGTATCACAATGCCTTGAATCGGCCATTAACGGACAATAATAAACATTTGGCATAATTGCTGAAAGGTATCGTATCGAACGATCTCTTAATATCAATGAATTCATGAAGAGACTAAGTCTCGGAATGATACAACACATTCATACACATACATGATGACATTAATCTCATTGACTAGTACAAGTATAAAACTTGCCTCAAACCGAAGGCGAGAAGGTACTTCCACGATCAACGTCCTTAAAGAAATTATCGGCCGCTCGAACAACCTTGAATAATACAATTACCAACAATCTGATCAATACGAATCAAACATGAATATAATGAACTCAAAACGTCGATACGATCAATACAAGTTCATTGGGGCATTATATCGAACACTTTGTGGCCAAACTTCGATTGTTTATAACCAAACCTCAATAATACCAACATTAAATCCCCAAGAAGTGATTCAAACCAACAAAACATCTTCAATACGATCAATAATCCATTATGAATATCCAAAATCGTGATTTCAACAACGATTAATCGAAAACCCCCAAATCCAACTCAATATTCAAAGTGTTCTTGAATAATTATTCAATAATCCAATGAATAATCAAACATATCCATAATCATGTGTATTTCACTTCACACAACATGATCTTAACATCCAAAACATCTTATCTCAATACAAAATCGAAATCCAAGAGGTTTGATGAATATTACCTTTGAAGATCCAAGCACTTTGATCCGAAGAACACGCGTTAGATCGACAATCCGAGCTCCACAACCGAATGAAAATGATGAAAGATGAATACTCAAGTGATTGATGATGAAGATACTCTCCCACAAACCCTCTATCTCGGACCAAAGTGAAGAAATGGGAAGAAAATGAGATGAACTCGCAGAAAAAACGCAATTATTGCGCTGACTGCTCTGTGTGCCGCGACACAGGACAAGTGTGCCGCGGCCCACGGCCACAAAAAACTGCCCAGCACTGGCTTAGTGCCGCGGCACAGCCGAAGTGTGCCGCGGCAAACGGTACAGTCCACTCCAGCACCAAAAAGGCACATCGTGCAGTCTTAGCTATTTCGACCATAACTCCTTCGTCCGGACTCCGATTAACTCACCGTTTGAACCATTGGAAAGCTAACTCGATGCTCTATAATATTGCAAAGATTCAGAATTTTTGGAGTTTCCAAAATTTAATGGTGAACTAACAAAGTCGAACTCAAACGTGGAAAAGTCGATAAAGAACACGGAATTCAACAGAACGACACCGAGACGAACTCGGATAACAAAAAGTGTAGAATTAATCATTCTCGGAATGACGAAAAGGTAACAATAGAGTCGCTAAGATGGACTTCCGCAAAAAAAAAATTACCGAATGAAATTACTGAATGATAATGATCGAATTACAACCGGGTATTACAGCCGGCATGTGCCGCGGCACAAGGTACATAGTGCTCGGCCAAAAACTGGGAATGAGAGTGACTTAGCTATTTCAACCATAACTCCCTCGTCCGGACTCCGATTGACTCACCGTTTGGACCATTGGAAAGCTAACTCGATGATTTATAATATTGCAAAGATTCAGAATTTTTGGAGTTTCCAAAAATTAATGGCGATCTAACAAAGTCGAATTCATACGTGGAAAAGTCGCTAAAGAACACGGAATTCAACAGAACGACACCGAAACGAACTCGGATGACAAAAAGTGTAGAATTAATCATTCTCAGAATGACGAAACGGTCATGAGAGAGTCATCAAAATGGACTTCCGCCGAAAAAAAGAAATTACCGGAAATCGAAATTACGGGTATTACATTCTACCCTGCTTAAAAGAAGTTTCGTCCCGAAACTTAAAACAAGTAGGGAGAAGTAATATCTCCGCTAGGAAAACTCAACGAGATACACAAGAAATGCGTAACTTATGCCCATCGGCGAAACGTTACAAGCAACGCAAAGGAATATACGGCGTGAAAACACGCTCCACGGCGACCAACACAACGTCGCCGTTAGGGACATAATAAAACCAACAAATGACAAGCGTCATCAAACGGATAATATAGTCAAGTCAATTATCCGAACAATCACAAAACACAACGAACGAAAATCAATATGATTGACTGACCCAATGGTACATCAATCAAAACGCGAGCCAAACGCTGAACAAATACGGAATTCCATTGCCCAAGGGTTGGAAGATCGAAAACGAGACTAATTTCCCGAACTTAAGGGAATTAGGAAGGAGCCTGAACGCTCAACAATCACAAAACGAGAACAAAAACCGAACAATCATGTCCGAAACACGAAGGATAATAAAACTCAAACGACAACTCCCAGGATGATCTGGTGAGAACTACAAGACATGCATTCCCATAAGATCCACAGGAAAGGGAATAGCGATTGAAAAGTCACAACGACAAACGAGTTATTCCAAAACAATACCACACTCGTTCGATCAACAAAAGCAAGGGGCAGGACAAGCTCAGAAATGTCAACGAACATAAATGAGTCGACGAAGTCGAAAACACAAGAGTTCCAAATCCGATCTACTTCGAATAAAAGAACTAATAGAACCAGATGATGTCACTCCTGAACAAGGTTCACAAGAATAGAACCGAACTCGAAAAAGTCATAGCGATACCAGATCGTCCCAAAACAAGATTACAGCTCGTTTGAACGATGAAACTGAAATACAGAACAAGTTCAGAAAGTATCAACGAACACGAGCGAGTCGATAGACCTGAGAAAGAGGAAATGCAGAAGCCAAAAATAATACCGGTATTATATTCGACCTCTTATAAAAGAAATGTCATCCCCGCAACTCACAACAACGGAAACAAGGTGACAACACAAAAAGCAACCGATAGAAAAATCTCCCATGGGCTTCTCAGAGCCGATCCTGATATCTGTACTGAAGTTCGCACCCCGAAAGACTCGGAACCCAACTCGCAAAACTGGATCCTGTGTTTCTCGGGTCCACACTTGAAAAGAGTTACTGACGAGAAGGACAATTTGCATGTACATGCCCCCGTCACAATACGTTCGAAATGCCTCGGCTCGGCATATCGAAAATACAGATGCTAGATACAATGGAACATAACATCACAAAACAACAAACCGGAGATGCCAACTTGGCATAACAAAGAATCATAACACATATCATATACAACGATTACCATCGTAAAGTAATACACACACAAACACTACAGCAACGACGGTATCGTTCGGCGACCTCAACGGCCCAAACGGTAACCAGCACATAATTACAAATATCATGAAACAATCACACATGTGCATAAAAGCACAAAAATCCAAGCTTTAACAACTCACACTCGTGCGACAACACGCAAATCACCACGAGGCGATAAACAGTAAACACCAGTTCACACCTCTCACAGAGGGCTAGTGCAACAATTGCGTGGCAACGCCTCGACGTTCATGCCACCAATTCGACCATTCTCGGGAGCAACATCATAACGACAAAGCAAACATCATACATACATACATACCCAGCCCTCAAACGGGAATGGATAGGTTTTAAAAATGAAAACATCCTTTCGAAAATAATTTAGAAAAACGCCGGTTGATCTTGATTATCACCTTTAAAAAAAAAGTACAAACGTGAAACATCGTTATCGAGACTTTTGAAAACCGTTTCGCATTTGATAAAAATGAGGACACTTTCACTTAGTGAAAAACTTTCAGAAATATTCGACCCTCGGGTCTAAGTAAAAGTGTTTCTAAAACATTGAAAATATCTCAAAACATTTTGGTCCTCGAGATAGAAGAATTTTGAAACATATTGTTGCGCTAGCAGGCGCCTTGAAAATACAATCCATTTAAAAGTACGTCTCGAATTTTATTTTCTAAGATACTCAAGGTTTTCAAAGATAATTCAATGGGCTAGAATGCCCAAAAATTTCAGGTAATTACATGGAATGTTATAACGCCGTAGGCCCCACGCCAGAACCCACCAGGCTAAAAACCATTTACAAAAACGCCAAAAAGGCTGATGACGGTAATATTTCAAAAACTTACAAAAGCCATTTAGAAAATACTAAATACCGTCATAAGAATTTCGCCAAAACGATCAAGGCCATAATGCCACAAACTCGGTTAAGGGAATCGGTTTTCGAAATAAAACTCAGTCGGTAAAATACCGAAAGCCATTACAAAAGGACTCACGCAGCGGATAAAAGAAATACAGTTCGACATGCACAGTCCAGCAACAATACTCCTCATACGAACGAAATATGAGAGTCAAGTAACCACATATCACGAAATCAAAATCCATAAGAGGATTCCATCAGTTAACAAATAATCATAAAAATAGCTCATGTCACACGAGGCACAACACAAAGAAGGGAGACTTACATCCACAGGTCGCACGAAGATGATGATCGCCCCACGATACTAATCACGACCAACAAACTCAGACGACGCGTCGCGACACGACTCAGTCAGAAAAAATCCGACGAGACAAAACTCAACAGACACCACTGACCTGACAGCCTAGGTTTCCACAACCTAAGCTCCGATACCATTTATGTAACACCCCCAATCCGCTCAGGGATATTACATGTCGTAGAACCTTTCCTCAAGGATCTACCAGGCTAGTAACAACAAACGAACAACTCGACAATGCCTTTAAGGCTAAAAAGACTCAGTAGACCGATTTGGCCTTTCAATAAAAACATACAACTCTGACACATTACATGCCCACGCAGGGGTCGAATACAAAATCATCCCGTACAACGGGGAAAATATAGCAGCGGAAATAAAGTACAACTGAACCAATAAACAAAGTACGGTTCCGCATGTGATTAGTATCGATCATCTTTCATCATCCTTCGTGCCGACCCTGTGTTATGCTCCAAAACCTGAATGCAAAAATAGACATCCACCCCCCCGAATACTCGGGGGTTAGCACAATTCCACAGTTTTGCCAGTGCAAGGACAAAGTGCAAATACGAGCCATACAATTCACATTCCACGAATAACAATAACCAGGAATCCTCAAAGATCCAAAAGTAACGAAAAGTACTTCCCGAGGCAAGAGTTTGGTAAAACATTCCAAAACCGAAAGATCACAAATCAAAAGAAACAATTTATAAAACAGTTTAAAATGCCATCGGGAGTTTTAATAGAAAACAATTTAGGATTTCCGAATCCTTCTCTTTCCAAAAATCAACAGGGGTCACAGCCCAAAGGTTTTGTTTTCACAAATAGAAAACCGACAACAATTCACAGGGCCAGAGCCCAATATCACGTGTCCTCGACGGACATAAAAAAAATCAACAAAACATAATCGCGCACGCGCATCGCCTTGGGAACAGGGTAATGCCATTGATCCCGCCCGAGGCCTCGAAGGACCCTCCCGAGCTGGCTAGCTAAACAAATCAAAACACATGCATCGCCTTGGGAACAGGGTAATACCATTGATCCCGCCCGAGGCCTCGAAGGATCCTCCCGAGCTGGCTAGCTAAACAAATCACACACATATCACAACCATAAGTTATCCCGGCATCGGGCTAACAAGCCACGAACCTCGGAGTCCCCGCAAGACATACCCGATGATAACCACACTAGTTATCCCCGCATCGGGCTAACAAGCCACGAACCTCGGAGTCCCCGCAAGACATACCCAGATTGGATAACCCTACGGTCTTGCCCGACCCATACTAGCAAGTATGGATCCCGGAGATTCAACAATCCCACCCGGAGGCACATCACGTATAACAAGCACACAACAATAATCGATTATGAAACGAAACAACATTAAGCATCGCAACCTCCTTTCAAAGGAGTAACAACTAACATCACATCATGTCAAAACCGCAATACACTGCAATGAATCCATATACATACACACGCATTATGAAACACCACATCAACTCCAAAAATATCTAAAGGATACATGTAGTCCCTTCCAACCCACACACTTACAAAACACACGCGTTTTGAACGAGAGCCTTTAACAAGGCTAATCGAATCTTTTGAAAATAATTTTCAAACGACCAAACAAACACATTTAGACGATCACCAATTATCATATCTACAAAACAATAATAGTATGGGCAAGGTACTTGCCTCAAAATCGGCACGCAAGTATCCCGACGAACACGGCTCAACCAGAAAGCTTCGAAACGCCCGATGCTTCGAAAAGGAAAACGACAATGAACGGAAGGGTTCAACACGATTTCTTCGCAAGAAACTCAACCCTAACATCATATAATCCATAAATCAACAATCATACGAGGAAGGATATTCGTAGAACGCCCGAAAACCCCTCTAAGACATTCTACCGGACACCTTCAAGGCGTCGGTCAAGAACTCGACCAAAACGACGAATCGATACGATCCAACCATGGAATAACAAGGGAAATGATATAATTCGTCTAAATAATCATCAATCCATCATAATCCTAAGTTAAATCGGATTAAACGGATGAAAACAACCAAAACACCCAAATTCCCCAAAACTAGATTTCTAGGAAATCTGACCTGATTCGGTAGATCGGAGAATGTTATAGGATTGATGATTGATGATATGAACTCCAAGACTTCATGGATTTGATGTTCAACAACATGGCTCCATGATAAGAACAACCTCAGCCGCGGAAGAGAAGGAGAAGAAGGAGAAAAATGGCCAAAAACCCGTCTGCAGAGCCTTAGATAGGGCCGCAGCACAGGGCCAAATCTGCCGGCAGTGACTCGGCAGTGTGCCGCGGCCCTGGCGGCATGTGCCGCGGCACAAGGTACAGAGTGCTCGGCCAAAAATTGGGAATGAGAGTGACTTAGATATTTCGACCATAACTCCCTCGTCCGGACTCCGATTGACTCACCGTTTGAACCATTGGAAAGCTAATTCGATGATTTATAATATTTCAAAGATTCAGAATTTTTGGAGTTTCCAAAAATTAATCTCGATCTAACAAAGTCGAACTCATACGTGGAAAAGTCGCTAAAGAACACGGAATTCAACAGAACGACACCGAAACAACTCGGATGACAAAAATTGTAGAATTAATCATTCTCCGAATGACGAAACGGTCATGATCGAGTCGTCAAAACGGACTTCCGCCGAAAAAAAGAAATTACCGGAAATCGAAATTACGGGTATTACAACATTTCCTTTCAAGCTTATTATTTTTTATTCAATTCATTTCAATGAGTGCCTCATAAGACTTATCACATTTAATACACATTTTTATACCTTATAATTTCAAATTTGCAGATTGCATCAGAGGCGCAAGCTCAAAAAGTTGAAATCATTGCTAATGGCCATGATGATATATTAGCAAGAGCATTAAATAAGAGTGAACATGCTGGTTCAGTGAGGGCCGTTGGATCAGGCATCACAAACAAGGAGTACTTTGGGTTTAACAAACCAACTGCACCTAGCTAATTGCATGCTGAAATGAACATGATGAGATCAGATATGGGAACTATGAAACATAATCAAAATTTGTTCATGTCTGCCATGATTTCATGCTTAAACCAGGAGCAATTGAGATTATTCAAGATCATTTGTGGTCAATTTAGCGGTTTTGGTGGGCAGGTTGGTCAAGCAAGTGGTTTTGGAGGGCAGGCTGGTCAATTTGGTGGGCATGTTGGTAAAGGTTATAATTTTGGTGGGCAGGCTGTAATATCCGACTATAATTTTCTTATTTACTATTCTACTACTCGAATAATTTGAATATCATTGAAATCACGTTGCATTTAGTATAATGGTTATTGATGTTGAGATATATCAGGATCGAATCAATTATTATTGTTTTTCGTATGGCGTTCGATTATTAGTCGCATAGATTATTGCATTTTTGACTAGGTCTTATGTGCCTAATATACGCTACTGCTCCAAGCTTAGTGTATGCTATTTCATTGACCTTGCGTACGTAATGGAGGATATCTTATGTACGAAATGAGGAGAATCTGATCCGATCTCACTTTCGACATGTAAGCCCAAGCAAGATTCGGATATTTGGCATTTTCGAGGCATCCAAGTTGACATACATTACGTACGTAATGCTTATGCTATTACGTACGTAATACATGAGAGCTTACATTCGTTTCTATGGCAACGTACGTAAGGAGGTGGGTATTTTGAGGCATAGACTTCTGGAGGCCTATTACGTACATAACACTTAGGTGTTAACGTACATAATAGATGTGCAGTTTATAAAAAGACAGGTTTGTCTTTTATTTTGCACGATCCAAACTTGATTTCTTCTCCTTATTATCATCCTTCTGCCTCTCTGGATTGATTCTACCCTCTTCCATCTTGTCTTTGAGCCTTACATCTTAGATTGGAGCTTAGTGTTTGGAAGTTGGAGTGCATTCTTCTAGTTTTGGTGGTTTGTTCTTCATTTCTTGATGTATGTTATACAATCCTACTCTATCTTTCGTAGTAATGATGATATTAATATAGAATACTGCTCATAATGTTGAATTGATGAAGTAAAATATGATTGTCGTTAATATGTTGAACACTTATTGAGGAATATAGTGATTAAAGTTTTAAAATAAAGATGTTCTTTATGTTTAAATAATAATAATCATGTTTATAAGAATCATACTCAGCCTGCTGGATTGACTAATATTATTGGGGCGATGATGATCATAGGTTTTGATATAGTTAAGTTAAAATCGATGGGTTGATGACTTAGGATGTGTTGGAACATTATGTTAAGTATTAACCAATATCTTGGGAATAAATTGAGGAATTATGAAGATTAGGATGATGTTCTTAAGATCCAGAAACTGTAAATGATATAACTATATTTTTTGAAATGGCTTAGTAAATTATTTGGGAGATATTAATGTATTATGAAGATCACAAATATAACTTTTATATATTCAAGTTAATCGAATGTATTGATGACCTAAGAATGTGTTAATCATAATATTCATAGGTTGATAGTGTTCTTAGGAAGATTATGATGATTATTGGTGATAATGTCATTACAGAATCAGTGGTCGAATTCATTCACAACGATCTTTGTGTAATAGATGATGTAAATGTGGGTGAACCTTAAGAACTTGGTAAAACCGGTTTTTAAAGATGAGTTTGGGGTACTATAATTCATAAATGAAACGATAGATTTTTTGTTTGGATAGGATAAACTATTCGGGGAGGATTATGGGTATCATTTTCTACGAATTGATTTCCTTATTGTATGAATATATTGTTGAATGAGTTATGTTTCGTTCAAGGTTGCTTGTTTGAGTGTCGAGGATACTGTCCATTCGTTCGTTTGAAGAAGGACTATTCGTCTATGGAATTGAGGCAAGTTATCTTGCTTGGTTATAATGATGATTGAATTCTTGTGAACGTTATACATTTCGTGTATATGAAATGCTTTATGAATCTATGATTCGTAATGTGACATTATTCTTGATCATAGTACCGTTTCGTTGTGGGATTGTATTCCCAAGTTCATCACCTTTGTATCGTTGGTCTCGTTGATCATTTTGTTACTTCGATGAGTTTCTCGACTCTTGATTGAATGTGTACTTTATTGAGTTTCATTGTCATGTTGTATCGTGACATATCTGGAATCATATCTGCGTGTCGATTGGTTATGTGTAGGATTTTTAGCCAGGCACATATGTTCATACGTTGATGTTTCCATATTGGACTGTGCACACGAGATGTAGTTTGTGAGGCTAATTAGGTACGTTGTCTCACGTATATTCTGGATTCCGTATACGGGGTGGACATGTGCACAGACACATTTCTGGATCGGGCATACCGTGATGTCCATCCTGAGCCATGTTGATTGATCGTTCATATTCCATGTATGATTGGGTATGTCCGATGGTTTGTGACTCGTTGATCATACGCCCGAGGGGTATGTTCAATAGCCGAGTTGTTTCCTTGAGATCCTATATATGAATTATGTTATGTCTTGAGAATTATTATCATGTATATCTGATCCTGTGGTTTTGGGCGAAATACTTGTGTTGTATTTTAGGTAGATGTAAAGGCAAGGCACGGGAAGATCACGGTGATGGCAAAGGGTTTGAAAGATACTAGCTCGGGGGGCCCAAGTCTTTTGTTGTCCGGTTATGCTTAAACCGTGTAATGTTACTTTCCGTTTCATTTAATCTACTGTCGGTTGTATTATTATTTTAAGTATATTCCATCTTCATATGGTTTGTACTAGCATTTGGATCATGTGTATTCTAAGACTAATAGCCGTATCACTTGTAGACTCCTAATCGGAGTAATGATTATTGTTTTGTGATATGGTATCACGATAATGTTATGTTTAAATTATGTTTTGGTATCGCCTGGTAGGTCCCAGTGTGGGGTCCATGGCACTGTAATGGCCGTCGTATTTGGGGTGTTACAGAAGATGGTATCGGAGAGTCTTTTCTATTTAATACTCGTTGTGTATTGAACTAGTATCAAGAAACCTTCACGTCCTGTGTGACCTGTGCAAGCGCCTGACCCTACGATCCAAATACGGTATGTTACTTTTGTGATATGATTTAAATCTGGCAAGATGTTTTTGGCGGAATTTATCTTATTGATATTCCGAGGAAATTTTAGATTGATTATGTGATTGAATTTGTATAACACTAGTGGTGCCGATAATTCGTGATGAATTGTTTTCTTGAAATTGTCCTTACATTGTTGCCATTAACTTAGCGTGAAAATTGTGATTGCCATAGAGTTGGTCACGAAATGTGCTTATGATTATTGTTTGATCCTTTCAGTATGGATAGAAATTTGAGAGGCCGTGGCAGAGGGGGTCGAGGCTGCAGAAGGGGTCGAGTCCCGAGGCCACGAGCCAATACACGATCAAATATGGAGTAGAGCTTAGTGGGTAGTGATTCACCTACTGAGAACCAGTCACACCATACCGAGCGACACGAGGGCGCACGCGTCGACCCATATGTTGTTATGCAGGGCATGATGACCTAGATGAACCAGATGAGTCAATTGATGGAAGCTATGCAGATAGATGCTACTACTGGCCAGCAGCAGGGACCTCATCCACCACCTCCTGTGCACAGCGGACCCATGAGTCGGATCATTAGAGACATCTCTTGTCAGAAGCCTCCGACTTTTGAAGGCTCCTCTGAGCCAGCAGATATTGTACACTGGATCGAGCACCTCGAGAAGTTGTTCGAGACGGTAGAATGTATGGAAGAGAACCGCATCTCCGTGGCGGCTTACTACCTTAGTAAGAGCGCCCATACTTCGTGGCGTTCAGTGAGACCAGCTGATGGTGTTTTCACTTGGGAGGAATTCAAGAATCACATGCTGGATCGTTATTATCCAGGTCCACTCCATGAGGCCAAGTTGTCAGAGTTGCTGAACCCAGACCGGTCTGAGGATGAGGATGTGTTATCGATTGCTGAAAAATTTCAGGCACTTCATCCGTTCGCTACGTCGATTGTTCGGACGGAAGCGGATAAGATCAAGTATTTTCTCAAAAGGCTGAAACCCCGGATGAGGATGCAGTTACTTAATCACCACTGCACGACTCTACCAGAGTTCATCTATAAAGCTCTGGAATATGAACTTACTGCGAAAGAGATTTCCAAAAAGCAGCCACAGTCCAACGATAAGAGATCCAGAAACCAGAACCAGGCCGACAGTAATCGGGGAACATTCAAGAAGCCCCAATCTGTACCAACTTTTTCTGAGCGGTCACCTATGGCGCTAAAACCAGCAGGATCACATTCTCGAGTGGCCAGCTCATCTATTGTGTGTTTTAACTATGAAGATCAGGGGAATGTCAGCTCCAAATGTCCAAAGCCGACCGTTGCATGTCATACTTGTGGGATTACTGGACATCGTGCTCGTTTTTGTAGAGGTGGGTCGAGACGTACACCAATAGCCTCTCATACTCCAGTTCATGATCGGGCACCTCCGTCTGCCTCCCATCCGACTACCAGGGCAAACAGAGGGATGGGCCGTGGAAGTCAAGCTAGTGCAGCTGGTACAGGAGCTGCAAAAGCAAGAATCTACGAGATGAAGAAGGGTGACGACCCCGAAGATAGCATGATCACAGGTACACTCGAGATCCACTCTCAACCTGTATGTGTTCTTTTTGATACTTGTGCTTCACACTCCTTTATATCTGCTTTTTGTTTGAGTCGCTTGCAATTAGATCATGTTATCGATTGTGAACCTTATGTGATTGGTCTGCCCGATGGTAGAAGAATTTTGGGAAATCATGAAGTACAGAACTGTCTGATTCGTATGAGCGACCGTGAGTGGTTGTCAGACTTGATTATGGTCAATTTACCTAAAGATGATGTGATCTTGGGTATACATTGGATGGATCATCATGATGCCATACGTAGCATCCGCAAGCGGATGGTGACCGTCACTTCTGACGATGGTTTCGAGTGCATTTTATAGGGTAATAATCCTAGCCGCTCCAGGAGGGTTATCAGCACAATGAAAGTAGTGAAACTACTTAATCAGGGGTGTATTGTTATTGGTGCTACATGACCAAGACAATGGATCGACCAGCTGAGTTGGCTGATATTCCGGTGGTCCGAGACTACCCAGATGTTTTTCCAGATGAGTTACCAGGCTTGCCTCCACATCGTGAGGTAGAGTTTATCATTGAATTAGAGCCAGGTACGTCCCGCTTTCCAAGGAACCGTATCACATGGCTCCAACTGAGATGCAGGAGTTGAAGAGTCGGCTCGAAGATTTAACTGAGAAGGGTTATATTCGACCCAGTGCGTGCCCTTGGGAGCACCAGTATTATTTGTGCGAAAGAAATACGGATCCTTGCATTTATGTATTGATTACTAAGAGTTGAATAGGGTAACAATCAAGAATAAATATCCGTTGCCTCGTATTTATGATTTTTTGGATCAACTCCAAGGTGCTGCTGTATTTTCCAAGATCGACTTAAGATCCGGCTATCATCAGCTGAGGATTCGAGAGTTCGATATTTCTAAGACAGCCTTTCGTACTCATTATGGGCATTATGAGTTTGTGGTGATGCCATTTGGACTGACTAACGCATCCGCGGTGTTCATGGAATTGATGAATTGAGTTTTCATTGACCTTCTGGATCATTTTGTGGTCGTTTTCATTGACGACATTTTGATTTACTCCCGTGACCGTGAGGAACACGAGTTTCATCTCCGTTAGATTCTCGGTGCATTGAGACGAGAACAAGTCTATGGAAAATTTTCCAAATAAGAGTTCTGGATGTCTAAAGTTACTTTTCTTGGGCATGTGATATCAGTTGATGGGGTTAGTGTGGACCCACAAAATACAGAGGCTATCCGGTATTGACTACCTTCGAAGAATGTTAAGGAAGTTCGTAGTTTTCTCGGTTTGGCAGGTTATTACAGACGGTTTGTGAAAGGCTTTTCCAAGATTGCTCAACCGCTAACTAATCTATTAAGGAAAGATAAGAAGTATACATGGTCAGATGCATGTCAACAAAGCTTTGACAAACTTAAGAGTTGATTAATTTCGGCACCAATCTTAGTCCTACCACAGGGGACCGAAGGATTCGTGGTGTATAGTGACGCGTCCAGACAGGGCCTTGGATGTGTACTGATGCAGAATGGGAAAGTGATTGCCTACGCATCGAGACAATTGAGACCCTTTGAAGTTGACTTGGAGCTAGCTGCCGTGGTGTTTGCTTTGAAGATTTGGCGACACTACTTGTATGGAGTCACCTGTCATATTTTTACTGATCATAAGAGCCTAAAATATATTTTTACTCAGAAGGAGCTGAACATGAGACAAAGAAGGTAGCTGGAGCTGATTTAAGACTATGACATTGAGATCTTACACCATCTCTGGAAGGCAAATGTAGTTGTAGATGCCCTAGTCATAAGACAATAAAGGAGCAAATGCTTAGCCATTTGACACCTCAAAGAGAATTGCAGTTAGATCTTATGAGGCCGGAGATTGAAGTTTGGTTACAGCGTGTTCAGGGACAACTTTGCATACTGGAGATTTCATCGTCCCTTGATGATATAATCAGATTGAAACAGGTTACGGACCCATTCTTATATCGGGTTCGAAATGAAGTAACTCAAGGGAAAGCCCCTGGATTTGTGATCCACGAGGATGGACTGATACGTTTTAGGAATCGGGTATGTGTACCGGCAGATGAAGAGTTGAGAAACTCTATCATGAGAAAGTCTCATGCTACCCCATACTCCATTCACCCGGGGTCTAGCAAGATGTATAAAGATTTAAAGCAATGTTATTGGTAGGGGAATTTGAAACGAGAAGTTGCAGAACTCATTTCGAGATGTTTGACCTGTCAGTGGGTTAAGATTGAGCATCAGCGACCAACAGGTATGTTGATACCACTCCCGATTCCCTAATGGAAATGGGAGGACATATCAATGGTTTTTATCACTAGCTTGCCGATGAGCCATCAAGGTATGAATATGATTTGGGTGATTGTGGATCGTCTGAACAAATCAGCCCACTTTTTGGAGATTAAAGACATGTGGGGTCCCGAGAGGTTGGACCAGCTGTTCATTAAAGAGATCGTAAGGTTCCATGGTACTCCCAAGATTATTGTATCAGATCGTGACAATGGTTCGTCTCACATTTCTAGAAAGGAGTTCATCGTGCGACTAGTATGGAGTTGAACTTCAGTACTGCATTTCTTCCTCAGACCGATGGCCAGTCAGAGAGGAATATCCAAACTCTAGAAGATATGTTGAGGGCATGTGATCTCGATTGGAAGGACGATTGGGAAGCCCAACTACCTTTGGTGTAATTCACCTATAATAATTGTTGGCATGCTTCGATTCAGATGGCACCTTATGAAGCATTATATGGTCGTCGTTGTAGGTCCCCTTTTGTGTTGGAATGACCTGTCTGAATCACTGGGTACGGAACCAGATATGTTGCTAGCAGCCCGTGAGAAGATCGCTCTGATTAGGAGTCGGTTGTTAACGTCTCAGAGCTGGCAGAAATCTTATGCAGACAACCGTCGACGACCGCTCGAGTTCGATGTTGCTGACCATGTGCTAATGAAGGTGTCTCCTACTCAAGGTGTTTTTTGTTTTAGGAAGAGAGGCAAGCTAAGTCCGAGGTATATTGGACCATTTGAGATATTGTAACTTGTAGGCGATCTAGCCTATCGTCTGGCGTTACCACCAGCTTTGAGTCGGATTCATAACGTGTTTCATGCCTCCCAGTTGAGGAGGTATGTTGCTGATCCAATCCACATACTTCAGTTCGATGAGATCGAGTTATCCGATGATCATTCTTACGAGGAATGTCCCGTGCAGATACTCGAGAGGAGGGTCAAACAATTGGGGAACAAGACTATTCCCCTACTGAAGGTTCAATGGTCACGGCACGGAGTCGAGGAGGCTACGTGGGAGACCGAGAGCAACATGCGAGAGAGGTATCCCGAGTTGTTTACCCCTTAGTTTCAAGGACGAAACTACTTTTAAGGGGGGGAGTATGTAATATCGGACTGTAATTTTCTTATTTACTATTGTACTACTCGATTAATTTGAATATCATTGAAATCAAGTTGCATTTAGTATAATGGTTATTGATGTTGAGATATATCAGGATCGAATCCATTATTATTGTTTTTTGTACGGCTTTCGATTATTAGTTGTATTGTAGATTATTGCATTTTTGACTAGGTCTTATGTGCCTAACATACGCTACTGCTCCAAGCTTAGCATATGCTATTTCATTGACCTTACGTACATAATGGAGGATATCTTACGTACATAATGAGGAGAATTTGATCCGATCTCACTTTCAGCATGTGAGCCTAGGCAAGATTCGGATATTTGGCCTTTTTGAGGCAACCAAGTTGACATACAATATGTACGTAATGCTTATGGTATAACGTACGTAATACAGGAGAGCTTACGTTCGTTTCTATGGCAACGTACCTAAGGAGGTGGGTATTTTAAGGCAGAGACTTCTGGAGACCTAATACGTATGTAACACTTAGGTGTTAACGTATGTAATGGATGTGCAGTTTATAAAAAGACAAGTTTCTCTTTCATTTTGCACGATCCAAACTCGATTTCTTCTCCTTGTTATCATCATTCCGCCTCCGTGGATCGATTTTACCCTATTCCATCTTGTCTTTGAGCCTTACATCTTGGATTGGAGCTTAGTGTTTGGAATTTGGAGTGCATTCTTGTAGTTTTGGTGATTTATTCTTAATTTTTTGAGGTATGTTATACAATCCTAATCTATCTTTCGTAGTAATAATGATATTGATATGGAATACTGCTCATAATGTCGAATTGATCAAGTAAAACATGATTGTGGTTAAGATGTTGAACACTTATTGAAGAATATAGTGATTAAAGGTTTAAAATGAAGATGTTCTTGATGTTTAAATAATAATAATCATATTTATAAGAATCATACTCAGCCTGCTGGATTGACTAATATTATTGTGGCGATGATGATCATAGGTTTTGATATAGTTAAGTTAAAATCGATGGGTTGATGACTTAGGATGTGTTAGAACATTATGTTAAGTATTAACCAATATCTTGGGAATAAATTGAGGAATTATGAAGATTAGGATGATGTTCTTAAGATTCAGAAATTGTAAATGATATAACTATATTTTTCGAAATGGCTTAGTAAATTATTTGGGAGATATTAATGTATTATGAAAATCACAAATATAACTTTTATATATTCAAGTTAATCGAATGTATTGATGACCTAAGAATGTGTTAATCATCGTATTCATAGGTTGATAGTGTTCTTAGGAAGATTATGATGATTATTGGTGATAATGTCATTATAGAATCAGTGGTCGAATTCATTCACAACGATTTTTGTGTAATAGATGATGTAAATGTGGGTGAACCTTAAGAACTTGGTAAAACCGGTTTTTAAAGATGAGTTTGGGGTATTATAATTCGTAAATGAAACGATAGAATTTTCATTTGGGTAGGATAAACTATTCGGGGTGGATTACGGTTGTCGTTCCCTACGAATTGATTTTCTTATTGTATGAATGTGTTGTTGAATGAGTTACGTTTCGTTCAAGGTTGCTTGTTCGAGTGAGTATTACTAGTCGAGGATACTGTCCGTTCGTTCGTTTGAAGAAGGACTATTCGTCTACGGAATTGAGGCAAGTTATCTTGCTTGGTTATAATGATGATTGAATTCTTGTGAACGTTATACATGTAACACCCTCAGAGTCATCCACGAATATTACAGCGCCGCGAGACAGAACCCACAAGGCTAAAAGACATTTTCGTAAACATTTACAAACGCCCAAGAGTCTAACGACATTACTATATTTTTAAAAACATTCGAAGACTTAATAAAATCCGTTTATCCAAACCGTCGTAAAAATCTCATTTGAAACCACAAGGCCCGAATGCCAAAACTCGATAGTTTAAAAACATATGTTAAGCTATTGCTTACACGTAGCGACAAAATAGTTTAGAAAATAATTTTCCAAAGTATCTTAAGTTACCAGATATCGAAAGGTCATTTAAAAATACTCGCGCAGTGGACAAGACAACAGTTAAAAATACTCTAGCAGTGGAATACAACAACTGATCAGGAAACTCAATTCACAAATACATGCCCTAGCCAGTATCCTCCGGGAAGCTCATCTCTTCACGACCGCTACAAGCTCGATAACCCAAGAACCTAAGAAGAAATCCCACGACGGGTTCAACCATAATATCCAACAATGACAACAATCGCATCACGTCAATAATTACATACCAATGAAAAACACTAAGTAAGAATACAACTAATGTAATCTTACCGCCATAACTTTACCAACTCGTGATAATCCTTACCAAAGTAATCCTTACCAAAATTCACATCTCGCATCCTCAACAACACAATGAACTCATACCCAAACATTTGTACTGTACCTCAAGCAATACTCAAGGTTCTCAAAACATCACCACTCACTGATACGAACTATACCAACTCTGACCAATTCAATCCATCGGATATCCCTATCAAATCCCAACACGAAAATCGATTGTCCATCAAAGACAAATACCGCAAAAAGGAAATACAGGTCATACCTCAGGATACGCAATGCCACGTTGAATCACGTTAGTCTAATCCGAGATCAGATCAAAACAACATATGGACATGGTCCTAAATCAAGACTTACAAATGCATACTCACATGACACATCAATATGTCCACGATAACAACAACAATATATACTTATGGAAATCCGATGATCCAGCGCACACAGCATAGATCCCAAGATGATCCTGAAAGACCAACACGGGGTGGATAACCCATAATATAAATATACACAACAACAACACCTGGTAATCCAACGATCCAGCGCACACAGCTATAGATACCCATGATGATCCCGTCGTACCAACGCATGGTGGAAATACCTGTCCAGCGATCCACCACACACAGCATAGATACCCAAGATGGTCCCGTCGGACCAGCACGAGGTCGTCATACGACAACAATGCACAAATGCATATTAACAACAATACACAAATGCATGACAACAATAATACACAATGTATCACAATATGATCGACTCAAAATGACAAAAATGATGAGAGTACTTGCCCCGAGTCCTTCGAGAGCAACCTCAATGTCTAAACCATCACCAACCATTATTCTCAATACTCGACGGTCCAAAATGTCATGGACTGTATATAATTCATATCTTCATCTTTATCACAATGTATCTTCAATACCCAAGTATATCAATAATAAAAGTAAATCATTTACATTATGATTTATATTCCCAAAATCCGAAAATAACTTACAATTCCAAATCTCATGTGTTCACAATTCTAATCATTGCTAGACGAGTTATAAACGAATGAAATGGAAACCATTCATTAAATATTATAAACTGAGCAAGTAATATACTTTCCTCGATACCGACACGACGATGATGAAGCCGTTACCAATCCCATTGCCTTCGTCTACGAGCCCCTCGGCCCTGACCAAAGCAATTCACGAACATTCTCGGACACGACCGCAACACACTTTTCTAGTCGTCGATTATAACCAATGATCAATGATCACAACTATTGAAGTAATCAATTAACACACATTCGATAATAATCAATTCCCGATATAACCAACAATCAAACTCAACAGCTCTACAATTCCTCGATCATATACAAAACTAAATAGTATAACTCAAAATATCATGAACTCATATCCATAATACGAACCGAAATCCGATAATAGTTATTAACAATCAATATAACCGGTCAACAAACCCAACGATTTTACAATATCTCGATTAACCACAAGTCCGAACAATCCAACTCAAACAATTACGAATTCATAACCACAATACGATTACGGATACGAATGTAAAGGAAATCGTGCTCGATGATCAATCACAATCTTTCCGGATTCAATCTCATCATCATACTCACATGTTTTATACCATTAATCAATCGTCAATCCACATGACTTAACGAACAATCCATCTTCATATCTAAAAATACTGATAGTCTAACATACAATCGTCTTGCTATGTTCCATTTATCAAAAGTTCTTCAAGAACACTAAGTGATTCGAAACCATGTTCATAGCCTATCAAAACAACATAATCCGATATCCTTTAACATGTAGATAATCATACAACTCATAATTCAAGTCATATATCATCGTATTCTTCAACATACAATTCACATAACCTCAAGGATCATAACAACAACACCATAATCATCTTCATACGAATAATTCATCAAAAATAGCATAAAAATCCGAATTCAAGGTGTAGAGTTCATGAACATACCTCAAGAATATGAACAACGCCATCAAACACCTCAAGGATCATTGATATCTTCATATACAAGCCTCAAATCCATGTTTTCAAGCTTATAACCAAGATAGAAGAGGCTTATCTTCACTACCATACTCAGAGAGACGAATTTTGGAGGAAGGAATGGTTTTGTTCTCGTGAAGAAATGAGAAACCGATCCTTAATTTATAATCTGCAGCACTCATTACGTACGTTACCAATCCACATTAACGTACGTAATGCTCCTTACGTATGCTACAAGTCCTTCATAGTGTACGTAACATCATTCCAGAACTCGCTGTCTCAGTTCGTATCTTGCATAACGTACATAACACTTGTTCCATAGCGTACGTAATACGTACGTTAACTTGCTATAGTATATGCTCATATTACGTATGTAATATGCTCTGCATAGCGTACGTAGTACCTAGTTAACTTATCTTTTGGCATGCCAGCCGATACATGGGCTCCACATGGCAGGTATTGATTCCTCTGTCCGATTGTCTTCATAACGTACGTTATCTGCTCTACGTAACGTACGTTACGTCTGTGTCTTAACATACGTAAGCTCTTATGCTTAGCGTACGCTACACTTGTATTTTGACAAGTTCTCTAATCAGACGACTGTCTCTCACCCGATGCTATAACATACGTAGTACCTTATACACAATGTACATTATACTTACCAACTTAACGTACGTAAGTACTTCAGCTCAGCGTACGTAATGACTTCTGCACTGTAATACCCGGTTGTGAATTCATTAATTATCATTCAGTAATTGCCAATCAGAATTTTTTTCACTCAGTAATAATCATTCGTCATTCGTATTCATTCATTTTATGTTCATCGTTCGGCATATCTTGGATTCGTGTATCAGTTTTTATTCATCACTCATCTCTGTCCGGGGATCGATACAAGAATATTTTCATCATCATCATCATCGTGATTGGTAGTCTTGTGTTTGGAGTATCATTATTATTTCACCAATTGAACGTGACTTATTATCGTGTAAGTCATACAGGTCGTGTGTAGGCATGCGAGACATGGCATATTGTGTTCCCTTGTCGTATTGGCACTCAACAAGGACGCACGAGCATGACACACGAGCAGCTGCTCGTGCGTGCTGCTCGTGTGTGGCATGAGAGTTGGGCAGTGCACTTTGGCGATCATCAGGGACACACGAGTAGGTGCTCGTGCATGCTGCTCGTGCATGAGGTCAGTGGTCGGGCAGTGGCCTGGCGCACGACCAAACACACGGACATTTGGTCATGCGTCACTGGAGTATTTAAGGGGGTCACACGGGTTTTTTACCTCATTTCACCCTTTCTCTCCTTCTTCTCGCTATAGTCGGGCGATCTAACTAGGGTTGTGGTTATGATCGATTCAACTCCATCCAATCATGTTTTGAGAAGACTCTAAGTGATCATATCAACATCTAATCCTTCTTCTTCGTCGAATCGAGGTAATTCTCTTGGTTTTCCTATAATTGTCAATTTTGGGAGTTTTGGTTTTGATTTCATTTTCCGTCTGATTTTAATGCATCGATTGAGGTTATTAGATGTTGTTAAACATGTTTTATGGATTTTATATCCATATCATCGATTCGTTCAACCCGATTGATGATTTTTAGGTTCTTGAGGAACTTTGAACATTTAGTGTTCGATGAAATATCTCAAACGGTTTCCTTCGATCGTTGTGTTGTTCTCGATTGATATTTTGTTATTGAATTAATTGTATTTCATTCAAGGTTGTTCGAGTGCTTGTGTTTATCAGAGAACGCCATTCGTTGTTCGTGGAAGAAATTCATCGCCTTCGGTTGAGGCAAGTTTTATACTTGTACTAGTCAATGAGATTAATGTTATCGTATATGTGTACGAATGTGTTGTATCATTCCGAGACTTGGTCTCTTAATAAATTCATTGATATTAAAGGGATCATTCGATACGATACTCTTCAGCAATTATGCCAAATGTTTATTATTGTTCATTAATGGCCGGTTCAAGGCATTGGGGTACTCGTTGTTAATGTTATTGTCGATAGTCGGTTCGCGGTATCGATGTATCGATTGTTATTGTTAATATTGATGTCGATCTAAGACATTATTGTAATCATTGTTATTAATGTTGGCGTCCTGTCATTCAAGTTGTATTGGCCGATTGAAGGCATTGTCGTATTCATTCTCATCTTCATCGTCGATAGCCGATTAAAGGTTCCCAGACATTCATTGTATCATTGTTATTGATTGGCCGTTATAAGGTAATCGAGGTACTCAATCATTCATTGTATCATTGTTATCGATTGGCTGTTCTAAGGCAATCGAGGTACTTAATCATTCATTGTATCATTGTTATCGATTGGTCGTTCTAAGGCAATCGAGGTACTCAATCATTCATTGTATCATTGTTATCGATTGGCCATTCTAAGGCAATCGAGGCTCTCAATCATTCAATGTATCATTGTTATCGATTGGCCATTCTAAGGTAATCGAGGTACTCGATCATTCGTTGTATCATTGTTATCGATTGGCCATTCTAAGGCAATGAAGGTATTGAATCATCCACTGCATCATTGTTACCGGTTGGCCATTCTAAGGCAATCGAGGTATTGAATTGGGTCTGTCGAGGATAGTTCCCATCCGTTGTGTCGTTGGTATCGATTGACCATTCTAAGGTAATCGAGGTATTGAATTGGGACCGCCGAGGACGGTGCCCATCCGTGAGTCATCATTATCGTGTTGGCCGACTCTAGGCAGCACACTACCATTCTCGTGAATACGGTAATCTTAGGATCATTGCCGTTTATGATTAATTGTGTTTTGGAGGCTCGTCTCGACTAGTGCTCGATGGAGTAAGTCTGGTGGGGCCTGAACCTTCGCGGTTGTTTCCCACAACACCTACATCTCAGTAGGTCAACGTCTATTGGATGGTTTCATTATGAGGTAAGTTTGGTGGGGCCTGAACCTTCGCGGTTGTTTCCCCCAACACCTACAACTCAGTAGGTCAACGGCCATTGGATGGTTTCATGATGGGGTAAGTTTGGTGGGGCCTGAACCTTCGCGGTTGTTTCCCTCAACACCTACAACTCAGTAGGTTAACGGCCATTGGATGGTTTCATTATGGGGTAAGTTTGGTGGGTCCTGAACCTTCGCGGTTGTTTCCCCTAACACCTACAGGTCAGTAGGTCAACGACTATTGGATGGTTTCATTTTGATACAGCTTTGTGTCGTGGCTTCGGCCTTCATTGTTATAGCTTCGGGCTGGTTTGGTTCATCTTCATGTAATTCATTGTGATTCATATTTAATTCAGTTCTCGTTTGGTTCATCTTCATGTAATTCATTGTGATTCATATTTAATTCAATTCTTGTTTGGTTCATCTTCATGTAATTCATTATGATTCATATTTAATTTAGTTCTGGTTTGCTTCATGTCGTGTAATTCATTGTGGTACTCTATGATTATGATTCGCCGTTGGGCACTTATGTTCTAAGCTGTTGAACAGGTATTAATAGTATGCCGTGGGCATAGTGTTTCATGAATGCTCGGTTCTTACCTTGGTTTGTGAGCATCTCGTATTATTATCATTGTACCGTTTCATTCTACCTTTGGATGCATATCATGTTATACATGTATTTGATGTTCATTATCTGGGTGACTGACCCCGTGGGGGCGGAACATGTTTTCATGTTTTAGGTGCTTGCGAGGAGAGAGATGAGACACAGGGGCATGATGATGGCGACGAGGCATTCGAGCAATACTAGTCCGAGTTGTTCATGTTGGTCAGTCAGTTGGAGTGTTCTCCAGTTTGTTAGTCATTGTCATTATGTATTACCCAAGCGAGGCTCGTGGGTGTGGTTGTATTTTCATTTTTGGCCATGTAGGCCCATCATTGTCGTTAAAATTCCTCCTCGGAATATGGTGTCGGCTATCATGGTTCGGACTATGATTTCCCTTGTTGGTTAATTTAATGTACTTTAGTCATATTCGCCTGGTGGATCTCCTGGCATGGGGTCCACAACACTATAATAACCCAATAGGATTTGGGGGTGTTACACTGAGATTTTGGGTTCTGAGATACACTGATATGTGAGTTATGTGGCTCTACCGATGCGGTAGTAGTGGGACTGTCAGGTTATGACGATCTGGACAGTCGGGTTTTGTGAGTCGTAATATTTGTACGACTGCACGAGTCATTCATTCATCGAGTCGTCGTCAGTGAAGACTAGTATCGCAAGACCTCGAAGCTTCGTATGACCTGTGTAAGGACTCGATTCTCTTTATGTTCATACATTCATCATGTTATTAATGATGCCTTCTTTGTTGGAACCTATATGTGATATTAGTGTTACGATTGACTCATGATTAATTGTGTTAGAGCACGTTTGACCATGCAAGTGATAAGGATCAACTTATTCATCAGTCAACAATCCTCAATCATCATTTTTGATCTTGTCGATCATATTAATTCATTCATCACTCAGTCAGTCTCATTGCTCAGTTAATTTATTCATCACTCAGTCAATCTCATTGTTCAGTTAATTCATTCACCACTCAGTCAGTCTCATTGCTCAGTTAATTCATTCATCACTCAGTCAATCTCATTGTTCAGTTAATTCATTCATCACTCGGTCAATCTCGTTGTTCAGTTAATTCATTCATCACTCAGTCAATCTCATTGCTTAGTTAATTCATTGATCACTCAGTCAATCTCATTGCTCAGTTAATTCATTAATCATCCAGTCCATCTCACGATTCAGTTGTTGATCTTGTGGATCGAATTTTCAACCTTGTTAACTTGTTCAAGGTAATCATTTCAGGAATTTCATCAGATAATCATGTTACCTCATTTGATCTTTCATGCGATCTTATCATATTCCGGCATCATATGGACGATCATTTTACCGCATTTTTAATGCATCCATTATGTTAGAGCATGTATGCTCATTATCATCATTCCGTAATTATCATGTGACTTTCCTGCCTCGGTATGGAAAGAAATGTCAGAAGGACATCGGACTCCGACATCCAAGAGATCATTTTCTAGTCGTCTTCGTAGCATTTTCTTCTCAGACAACGAGTTCGACTGTTGTTTGCTTTAATTTTGATTCAGCAGGGCACGTGAGTACTCGGTGTATGGTGCCAGCTATTGTCTGTTTTCTGTGTGGGAACCTGAGACACCTACGGAAATACTGCAGGAGTTTTAATGCAAGTAGATCTCGATAGAGTTCACGGGCCTCGAGAGATTTTGTTACTCCAGCCCGTGCATCATCCTAGGGGTCCTATCAGGCTTCGAGAGCCATAGGTAAGGGAATTCATCACCGGTTTTGAGCAAGTTAATTCTTGCTCGGTAATAGGATAATCATTCATTTCATCATCATTCATTCATTCGTATAATTCATTCATCATATGTGAATCACGTTGAGACTTATAATTATCAAACTAATCATTCACTTCACGGGGAACACCTGGTTCCAATCATTTTATTTGAGCTATCACTCATTACGTTATCATTTCACCCCGGTGAGTCATTCTTGATCCTTGTTGGATTTCGATTCATTATCATTCATTGCGATCATTCCTATTCTTGTGACCTTCCGGGATCATATTGAACAGTGAGTTCAGATTTAGGTCTTCCTTGAATCGATGAGATCAAGGAGATCGATGACCTGGAGGATATTGATGTTGGGTACATTTGAGATGTAGCCTTGATTTGTATGTTTTCCTTTCTCCGTCTTTCGGATTACTGTTTAACTCAATCCGTGTTGTAGCATTGTGGTTGTAAACCATCTGTCGTCGATTTATCGTATAAATATGGTAATTAAGAATCTTGAGATTTGGGTCATTGGTTGGGATTTCTTCCCTTTGGTGTTGTACTCGAGATTTTGTGATGATCTGAGTAATTAATCATTGTGATTCGAGATGTCAAGTCATGAGGACTTGGGCGTGCGATTGATATGGTCATGAAGACTATATTTGCGTTGTCGCTTTTCTTTTGAGGCGTGAGTCAGTGCTTATATGGGGGTTAGCCCAGTTGTGCAGGCGAAGTGTTTCGCATTGAGGAGCATTCCTCGAGATCTTGTTTTCAGATCCTGATGGATAGTTCATATCCCGAGTTGTTTACCCTTAGTTTCGAGGAGGAAACTCTTTTTAAGGGGGTAGTATGTAATACCGGGTTGTGAATTCATTAATTATCATTCAGTAATTGCCACTCAGAATTTTTTTCACTCAGTAATAATCATTCGTCATTCGTATTCATTCATTTTGTGTTCATCGTTCAGCGTATCTTGGAGTCGTGTATCATTTTTTATTCATCACTCATCTCTGTTCGGGGATCGATACGAGAATATTTTCATCATCATCATCGTGATTGGTTGCCTTGTGTTGGGAGTATCATTATTATTTCACCGATTGAACGTGACTTATTATCGTGTAAGTCGTGCGGGTCGTCTGTAGGCATGCGTGGCATGGCATATTGTGTTCCCTTGCGTTTTGGCACTCAACAGGGATGCACGACCATGACACACGAGCAGCTGCTCGTGCGTGCTGCTCGTGCGTGGCATCAGAGTTGGGCAGTGCACTTTGGCGATCATCAGGGACATACGAGCATGACACACGAGCAGGTGCTCGTGCGTTCTGCTCGTGCGTGAGGTCAGTGGTCGGGCAGTGGCCTGGCGCACGACCAAACACACGGACATTTGGTCGTGCGTTTTGGTCGTGCGTCACTGGAGTATTTAAGGGGGTCAGACGGGTGTTTCACCTCATTTCACCCTTTATCTCCTTCTACTCGCGGTAGACGGGTTGTGGTTATGATCGATTCTACTCCATCCAATCATGTTTTTAGAAGACTCTAGGTGATCATATCAACATCTAATCCTTCTTCTTCTTCGAATCGAGGTAATTCTCTTGGTTTTCCTAGAATTGTCCATTTTGGGAGTTTTGGTTTTGATTTCATTTTCCATCTGATTTTAATAGATCGATTGAGCTTATTAGATGTTGTTAGACATGTTCTATGGATTGTATATCCATATCTTCGATTCATTCAACCCGATTGATGATTTTTAGGTTCTTGAGAAACTTTGAACATTTAGTGTTCGATGAAATTTCTCAAAGAGTTTCCTTCGATCGTTGTGTTGTTCACGATTGATATTGTGTTATTGAATGAATTGTATTTCATTCAAGATTGTTCGAGCGCTTGTGTTTATCGGAGGACGTCGTTCGTTGTTCATGGAAGGAATTCATCGCCTTCGGTTGAGGCAAGTTTTATACTTGTACTAGTCAATGAGATTAATGTTATCGTATATGTGTATGAATGTGTTGTATCATTCCGAGACTTGGTCTCTTCATGAATTCATTGATATTAAAGGGATCGTTCGATACGATACTCTTCGGCAAGTATGCCAAATGTTTATTATTGTTCATTAATGGCTGGTTCAAGGTATTGGGGTACTCGTTGTTAATGTTATTGTCGATAGCCGGTTCGCGGTATCGATGTATCGATTGTTGTTATTATTGATGTCGATCTAAGACATTTTTGTAATCATTGTTATTAATGTTGGCGTCCTGTCATTCATGTTGTATTGGCCCATTGAAGGCATTGTCGTATTTGTTCTCATCTTCGTCGTAGGTAGACAATTAAAGGTGCCGAGGCATTCATTATATCAATTTTATCGATTGGACGTTCTAAGGTAATCGAGGAACTCAATCATTCATTGTATCATTGTTATCGATTGGCCGTTCTAAGGCAATCGAGGTACTCAATCATTCATTGTATCATTGTTATCGATTGGCCGTTCTAAGGCAATCGAGGTACTCAATCATTCATTGTATCATTGTTATCGATTGGCTGTTCTAAGGCAATCGAGGCACTCAATCATTCATTATATCATTGTTATCGAGTGGCCGTTCTAAGGCAATCGAGGTACTCAATCATTCGTTGTATCATTGTTATCGGTTGGCCATTCTAAGGCAATCGAGGTATTGAATCATCCTCTGCATCATTATTATCGGTTGGCCATTCTAAGGCAATCGAGGTATTGAATTGGGGCTGTCGAGGATAGTTCCCATCTGTTGTGTCGTTGTTATCGATTGACCATTCTAAGGTAATCGAGGTATTGAATTGGGACCGCCGAGGATGGTGCCTATCCGTGAGTCATCATTATCGTGTTAGCCGACTCAAGGCAGCACACTACCATTCTCGTGAATTCGGTAAACTTGGGATCGTTGCCATTTATGATTAATTATGTTTTGGAGGCTAGTCTCGACTAGTGCTCGATGGGGTAAGTTTGGTGGGGCCTGAGCCTTAGCGGTTGTTTCCCCCAACACCTACATCTCAGTAGGTCAACGGCCATTGGTTGGTTTCATTTTGGGGTAAGTTTGGTAGGGCCTGAACCTTCGCGGTTGTTTCCTACAACACCTACAAGTCAGTAGGTCAACGGCCATTGGATGGTTTCATTATGGGGTAAGTTTGGTGGGGCCTGAACCTTCGCGGTTGTATCCCCCAACACCTACAACTCAGTAGGTCAACGACCATTGGATGGTTTCATTATGGGGTAAGTTTGGTAGGGCCTGAACCTTCGCGGTTGTTTCCCCCAACACCTACAGCTCAGTAGGTCAACGGCCATTGGATGGTTTCATTTTGATACGGCTTCGTGCCGTGGCTTCGGCCTTCATTGTTACAGCTTCGGGCTGGTTTGGTTCATCTTCATGTAATTCATTGTGATTCATATTTAATTCAGTTCTGGTTTGGTTCATCTTCATGTAATTCATTGTGATTCATATTTAATTCAGTTCTGGTTTAGTTCATCTTCATGTAATTCATTGTGATTCATATTTAATTCAGTTCTGGTTTGGTTCATCTTCATGTAATTCATTGCGATTCATATTTAATTCAGTTCTGGTTTGATTCATGTCGTATAATTCATTGTGGTACTCTATGATTATGATTCGCCGTTGGGCACTTATGTTTTAACCAATTGAACATGTATGAATAGTATGCCGTGGGCATAGTGTTTCACGAATGCTCGGTTCTTACCTTGGTTTGTGAGCATCTCGTATTATTATCATTGTACCGTTTCATTGTCTTTGGATGCATATCATGTTATACATGTATTTGATGTTCATTATCTGGATGACTGACCCCACCGGGGCGGAACATGTTTTTCATGTTTTAGGTGCTTGCGAGGAGAGAGCTAAGACACAGGGGCATGATGATGGCGACGAGGCATTCGAGAAATACTAGTCCGAGTTGTTCATGTTGGTCAGTTAGTTGGAGTGTTCTCCAGTTTGTCAGTGATTGTCATTATGTATTACCCGAGCGAGGCTCATAGGTGTGGTTGTATTTTCATTTTTGGCCATGTAGGCCCATCATTGTCGTTAAATTTCCTCCTCAGAATATTGTGTCGGATATCATGGTAGGGACTATGATTTCCCTTGTTGGTTAATTTAATGTATTTTAGTCATATTCTCCTGGTGGATCTCTTGACGTGGGGTCCACGGCACTATAATAACCCAATAGGATTTGGGGGTGTTACATGCACTTAGTCAATTCCAACTGTTCCTGTCCGTCATCTCGACATACCGAATACAGTTACACGACATACTGAATATACATAATTGTTCCAATAACATTCTCATACGATAAACCTGATATTAAATTTAAGACAATCTGATACACGATATCCTCAAATACAATTGTCGACCAAGTACGATGATTATATCAATACAGATGTCTCAGTCCTCCATTTATTTTATCCATACTGTACAGATTCCACACTGTACAACATAACTCGGATAAAATAACATTAAACAACAGTAGTAGAAATTCCAGATATTACATACTACACCACTTAAAATAAGTTTCGTCCTTGAAACTTGCAATCCGTCATAAAAAAACAAATCGTTCAACCAAAATATCCTGAAACCATCACGACAACAATCAATCATCATCATTAATGAATAACCAAAACAGCACACTTACAAATGCGCCAAGTCGATGATCTCCTGTGATACTAGCAACTGACTCCACTGTAAAGCCTCAATATTCTTACAGTCACAATTCCATGAGTCTCAACAAAATATATCATCTTCGGATGAAATAATCTATCCATGTCAAATCCTGTCTGCCTGATTATACAATCAAGTCCCAATCTGCTAAAAACCAATAATGCACGATACATCTGTGAAACAACTGCCCAAAACAATGGTAACCAATCCCGAAACATCGACATAAGATTTGAACGCTCATACGATCATTAGCAATGATCAACCAATAAATTAACCGAGAATACCATTGACATGATAAACTCCAATATCACCAACGAACGATCAACAGTAACTGTGAATACCCTCACATGGTAAGCTCCAACACGATGAACACAGAATCACAGAGACAGATATACGGACGAATAAAGTTCTCAAAATGTTATACCAATCACATACAGTGGATCTCAAAGAAACACACCCGATTGGTGAACACACTCCTCGGCGTATGAACAACAAGCTGCAAACTGACGAACATACTCAATCCTACACGGAGTGGGAACGACCAATCAATACCCAAAACAACCATCCTGGGGTCACCATCCCCAAATACACACTTACAAAGGAATCATTCAAAAATCACAATGGTAAAATCGTACTACTACCATACCAATGGAATCACATAGCACATATGTCCCGGTTCACAAAACTCGTCGTTCCAAAATCAAATCCTGTATGTGAATCTACAACATGCAGTATATTTCTCTTATCTAATCAATCAACCGATCATCCATGGATAACCAAACTACCATACTAAAGTTCGAATCTCTTTTCATCGTACCATACTGATGTATTATCCAGCTTGTGAGTCACATTCATAACTTCACCATGATATGCACTATGCACTAAATGTGTATGTATATCAATCACATTTTCAAAACCAGTTTGAAATCATATAATCTTGTCAAGAAGACAAATTTTCGAAAGTTCTTTCAAGAATATCAAGACTCAGAACAAAAATTTTTGTAAGACCACGAAATCAATTTTCGAAAAGTTCAACCGGCTCGCTGGTGTCAAGTTCTCAATGAAAATTCTTTTCGAATACACACGATTAAATAAATGAAATTATGCAAATGATTGACCACATACATACTCCTGTATACCAATTCAGCTCGTCACCAATTTTACTAACATTCCATCGGAAAACCACACGATAGAGTTCCAGAATCTCAATGTATAGACTCCGACAAAAACACATTTTCCACATATGACTCGCACGTCAAACATTAACCCATCCTGGATCACCTCAACCATGCTATGACAAAACATTGAATAATCGACAAATCAAACACAGCGAAAGACTACCCGAGAAGTTTCATTTGGACAAATAAACCAAAACCGCGAAAGGCAGTAGGAAAATAGATAAACGATTGGTAAAGTGTTTTACAAATCTCGGGAGTTTTAGGAAAACAGAAAAGCCTTTTGAAATATTAAGGTCTCAGCCCGAATCCCGTTCCACATTACAAGAAGTCTATAAAGTAGAAAACCCTTTCGGACCCCAAGTCCTGAGTTATAAAACTATTTCAAAATCGATTGGGTCTCGGCCCAAAATCATTTTCCGTAAAACATCGGTGAAACATTCATTTTGAAAAGTATCATTTTCAAATGCTCAAAAACAGTTCATATATCTCAAAATGAATTAACATGACTACATGTTCTTCTCATCCATCCACAACATTTCTCCCAAATGCACAATTCTGTTCCAAAATTGAACCGACATATTAATTTCCAAAATCATAGTTTCTTATGACCATCAAACCTGTCTCCACTCTGTCACCTCATACTGTGACGCATAATATATTTCTGAATCTCAAGGCATATCAACTTAGAACGACAATAAATCTCAATGAAATTCAAAAATCCAAATACTTACAGATCCTGAAGCCGATGATTCCCTGTGATACTGGCTCATGTCTCGATTAAAGAAAATACTCGATACCGATAATTTCAAAACAACCATTTTCCAAACTCAGTTCAACTCTAGAATAAAACACATCTCTATCCGAAGAAACACGTTTATACCATTTAGAAAAGTCTACAACAACCCCAGTACCACACTAGTAAATCACATAACGCACAAGCCTGAGTGAACCACAAAAACCCAGGGCTCTAATATTCGTCAAACGACAACTCGAATGACGTGATAAAAACACGACTCGACTCTGTAATACCTAGTTGTAATTTAGACATTTTATTCAGTAATTATCAGTCAGTAATTGCCACTCACTAATTTTCACTCATTAATAATCACTCATCATTCATACTCATTCAATTGTATTCACCGTTTGGCGTAATATTTATTATTCTAGTGCTTTTGTCCCCGTACTTCTCAAATTCTTTAATTTTTGCACTCATTGCATCATTATAGGCTGAACTGCTTGTCGAGCAGGGCCGCACGAGCATGACGCACGAGCATCTGGTCATGCGTGGTGCTCGTGCATTGCGGCTGGTTTGGGTAGGAGACCCAGCGGCTGAGTCAGTGCCGCACGAGCAGGCCACACGAGTAACTGCTCGTGCGCGGCGCTCGTGTGTGGCGACTGGACTGGGCAGGAGACCTAGTGGTCGAGTCAGTGCCGCACGAGCAGGCCACACGAGCAACTGCTCGTGCGCGGTGCTCGTGTGTTGCGGCTGTACTGGGCAGGAGGCCCAGCATTCGAGTTAGGGCCGAACGAGCAGGCCGCACGAGTTGCTGCTCGTTTGCGGCGCTCGTGCGCTAAGAACAGCAGCCGGCAGAAGCCTCACGCACGACTGGACGCACGGACACTTGGTTGTGCGGGTTGTTCGTGCGTCCCTGGGACTTATATAACTAGACCGACGGGATTTCCTATTTTTCACCATTTCTTCATCCTACTTCCGAGAAAGAGGGTTTGTGGGAGAGATTTTTCACCATCAATCACTTGAGTACTCGATTTTCATCATCTTCATTCGGTTGTGAAGCTTGGATTGTCGATCTAACGCGTGTTCATCGAATGAAAGTACTTGGATCTTCAAAGGTAATATTCATCAAACCTCTTGGATTTCGATTTTGTGTTGAGATATGATGTTTTGGATGTTATAATCATGTTGTATGGAGAGATATACATATGATTATGAGTATGTATGAATATTCATCGGATTATTGAAAGGTTATTCAAGAACACTTTGAATATTGAGTTGGATTTGGGGGTTTTCAATTAGTTGTTGTTGAAATCACGAATTTGGATATTAATATTAGATTTTTTGATGGTCTTGAAGATGTTTTGTTGGTTGACTCACTCCTTGGGGATTCGATATTGGTATAATTGAGGATTGATTGTAAATAATCGAAGATTGGTTACAACGTGTTCGATATAATGCCCCAATGAACTTGGTTTAGTCGTATCGACGTTTTGAGTTCGTTATATTCGTGTTTGATTCGTATGTTGAACGGATTGTTGGTAATTGTGTTATTCAAGGTTGTTCGAGCGACTGACATTTCATTTAGGACGTTTGTTCGTGGAAGGACATTGTTCACCAGTGTTGTGTAAGTTAATTCTTACTCGGTTAAAAGGATATTCATTCCTTTCGTTGTTGTTCATTCATAATCATAACTCATTCATAATGTATTAACCGTATCGAGACTTGTAATTGTCGAATAATCACTTCATTCACGAGGAACGACGGTTCCAATCATTTCATTGAGCTATCATTCAGTTCACTATCATTTTCATCTTGGTGAGTCATTCTTGACTTTGTCGAATTATTATTCATTGATATTCATTATGGTCATTCTCGATCATATGACCTTCTGGGTTCATATTGCGTGGCTGGGTGCGGATGTGTGGAATTTTTAGTCGGGCACACGATAGTCATGTGTTGGGTTCACCGATACATTGGACTGTGCACACGGTAACGTTTACCTCTTTGAGACTAATTAGGTACAAGAATGGGTGTGTCCGGGCACTCGTCTTGTACACTTGCACAGAACACTACGGGCGTACTATGATGCTCCTCTTCATCTTAAATTCATAACTAAGGATAATTCATAATTGAGATATATCATGATTGTGTATATTCAACCCTTGAGAATTGTTGTTCTGTGTAACTGACCCCGTTGGGGGATATTGTTTTCAGGTCATGGCAAGGCTAATGCACGGGAAGAGAACGTTGATGGCGAGGAATCCCAGTGATACTAGTAGGGGGCCCCAGTCCATTTCAGTCATTCATGTCTTTTCATCTTTATTTCCGCTGCAGATTTCCGTGTGTTGTTCATTTTAATTTAATGTTGTATATTTTATCTTCACATAAAATATACATGTATTCAGTATTCTTCTTGGGTGTATTATACTTAGACTCCTTATCGGAGTACTTGGTAATATGATGTGGTTCGGTACTACATTTATGTTGTTAATTTCATTAACTCTCATTCGCCTAGTGGGTCCCAGTCGGGGGTCTACGGCACTGTAATAGTCGCCTAGTTTGGGGTGTTACAGAGTTGGTATCGGAGCGTGGTTTGAATACTACCTTTCGAGTCATGTCTCATTTGAAATTATCGCCATCGGACTAGTATCATTGGACTTTCGCGTCACGTGTGACCTATGCAAATGCCGAGCCCCTCAGACCAAGAACTGTAAAATTTCTAACGCCATGGTATAATTTCTGGTTATAAGAATCACTCATTCATCATTTGACAGTCAACAATCCTCATTCATCATTTTCATTTTTGATCAAGTCGATCATGTTAATTCATTAATCACCCAGTTCATTTCATTGTTCAGTTGTTGATCTTGAGGATCATATCATTAATCTCGTTAACTTGTTCAAGATAATCATTTCAAGGATTTCATCAGATAATCACGTCACTTCAGTTGATCATTCATGTAATCATTGTGTTTGAGCGCGTATGCTCATTTTCATCATTTCATAACGTAATCATAATGTGATATTCATGCGAGATATATAATTATCATATGACTTTCCACTTCAGTATGGAAAGAGCTGGCAGAGGACGCGGGGGAAGAGGCCGTGGTACAGGCCGAAACCCGAGAGCTCATGTGAATACACGCGCTAATGCTAGGAATAATGCTAACTCATCGAGTAGTGATGCTGCCACTCATTCACCTGGACGAATCATTCACTATCAGGGAGTCGTACTCGGGACACAGCTCAGTCAGAAGGTGTTCGGGTTGATCCACTCGCTTTTATGCAGGGCATGATGGCCCAAATGACTCAGATGGCACAATTGATGGAGACGATGCATAACTCGACTACCCAAAATCAGCAGGATCCTCGGCCGCCACCTCAGAGGCAAGAGAGGGGTGTGAGCAGTATCATTGGCGATATCTTCGAGGGCTCATCTAAGCCGGCGGATATCATTCACTGGATTGAACATTTTGAGAAACTGTTTGCTATGGTGGAATGTCCTGAGGGACACAAAGTTTTAGTTGCGGCTTACTATCTTGGTAAGGGCGCACATTCATGGTGGTTATCGCTGAAGCCCACCGACGGATCTTGTTCATGGGAACAATTCAGGACTCTCATGATGGAGAGGTATTATCCGGCCCCACTTCGGGAGGCCAAGTTGTCAGAATTACTCACTCCCGACCTTTCAGTGGACGGTGATGTTCTCGCCATCGCCGAGAAATTTCAGGAACTTCTTCATTTCGCCTCATCTATCATTCATTCAGAGGCGGACAAAATCAAGTATTTCAGCAAGAGGCTGAAACCCCGTATGCGGATGCAGTTGCTTAATCACAATTGCACCACTCTGGACGAATTCATTGAGAAAGCTCTTACGTATGAGCTTATCGCTAAGGAAATTGCTAAGAACCAAACTTCATCTACTGGCAATAAGTCTAAAAATCGCAATCAGTATGACGGCAATCAGGGCACTTTCAAGAAACCTCATGCGGGCTCTACTTTTTCTGAGCGACCTCCTATGACGCCTAAACCCGCGGAATCTCAGTCACGAGCGGCCAGTTCGGCCATCACCTATTTCAACTGTGAAGAACAGGGTCATTTCAGTACCAAGTGTCCGAGGCAGACTATCACGTGCCACAACTGTGGGATTGCTGGGCACAAGGCCCGTTTTTGCCGAAGGGACTCTAAACCTACTCCGGCGTCATCTCAGGACCCAAGACACTCAGCAGTGCAGAATCAGGCCACTCAGTCAGCGTCGTTCAAGACAACAGGAGCTAATAAAGGCGGAGCCAAAAGCTATCAGATGGGAGCGTCCGGTTCAGGGGCCGGCAAGCCCCGAATTTATGAGATGAAGAAGACCGACGATCCAGAGGCCCAGATGATCTCAGGTACACTTGATATTCTATCTCAACCTGTGTGTACCCTTTTTGATACTGGTGCATCGCATTCATTCATTTCCGAGTCATGTTTGAGTAGACTACGTCTGGGTAGTGCTACTAGTTGTGAGCCTTATATCATTGGTCTACCTGATGGTAGAAGAATTATTGGGAATTGTGAGATTAAGGATTGTCCGATTCAACTTCATGGTCGTGATTGGTTAGCAGACCTAATCGTGGTAGATTTACCGAGAGACGATGTCATTATGGGTATTGATTGGATGGATCGTCACGATGCCGTCATTAGTGTCCGTAAGTGTATGGTCACTATCATTTCAGACGATGGGGTCGAATGTTTATTTCAGGGAAGTAATCCCAGTTGTTCTGGTAGAGTCATCAACTTGATGAAAGCAATAAAATTACTCAATCAGGGGTGTGTCGGTTATTGGTGCTATATGACCAGGACCGAGAAACCATCAGTAATGTTGACAGATATTCCTGTGGTGAGAGAATATGCCGATGTATTTCCAAACGAGTTACCTGGTTTGCCTCCACAGAGAGATGTGGAATTCACGATTGAGTTGGAGCCCGGTACGTTCCCTTTATCGAAGGCACCGTACCGGATGGCCCCGACCGAAATGCAAGAGTTGAAGAATCAATTAGAGGATTTGACCGAGAAGCGTTATATCTGACCGAGTGCGTCCCCATGGGGAGCACCAGTATTTTTTGTCAAGAAGAAGGACGGTTCGTTCCGCTTGTGTATTGATTACCGGGAATTGAACCGGGTGACGATCAAGAATAAGTATCCTCTACCCCGTATTGATGATCTCTTAGATCAACTTCAGGGAGCCTCAGTATTTTCCAAGATCGACTTAAGATCCGAATATCATCAGTTGCGGATTCGAGAGTCGGATATCGCGAGGACGGCGTTTCGAACACGCTATGGTCATTATGAATTCGTGGTAATGCCGTTTGGGTTAACTAATGCGCCTGCGGTATTCATGGAGTTAATGAATCGGGTTTTCATCGACTATTTGGATCAATTCGTGGTTGTCTTTATTGATGACATTTTAATTTATTCTCGTGACCAGGAGGAGCACGAGTTTCACCTTCATCAAGTGCTCGACATGTTGAGACGAGAGCAACTTTATGGGAAGTTTTCCAAATGTGAGTTCTGGATGTCCGAAGTGACGTTTCTCGGACATGTAATTTCATCAGACAGAGTTCATGTCGACCCTCAGAAGACGGAGGCTATTCGAGATTGGCTACCTCCGAAGAATGTTAAGGAAATCTGAATTTTCCTCGGTTTAGCTGGTTATTATCGGCGATTTGTTGAAGGATTTTCTAAAATCGCTCAACCCATGACGAACCTTTTAAGGAAAGATAAGAAGTACACGTGGTCTGACGCGTGTCAACAGAGTTTTAAGGAACTCAAGAGCCGGTTAATTTCAGCACATGTCCTTTCTTTACCGCAAGGGACGGAAGGATTTGTGGTTTATAGTGATGCGTCCGGACAGGGTCTCGGATGTGTACTCATGCAGAACGAGAAAGTTATTGCTTATGCTTCACGGCAATTGAGACCTTACGAGGTTAATTATCCGACCCACGACCTGGAGCTAGCAGCCGTGGTGTTCGCATTGAAGATTTGGCGTTATTATCTTTATGGCGTTACCTGTCAGATATTCACCGATCATAAGAGTTTAAAGTATATATTTACTCAGAAGGAGTTAAATATGCGGCAGAGATGGTGGTTGGAACTAATCAAAGATTATGATATCGAGATACTTTACCACCCGGACAAGGCGAACGTTGTCGCCGACGCCTTGAGTCGTAAGTTCGTTCAGGAGCAGATGCTTGCTCGATTAACAGTTCAGAAGGAACTTCAGCAGGAATTTCTGAGACCCGAGATCGAGGTTTGGTTACAGCGAGTACAAGGGCAACTTTATACGTTGGAGATTTCATCGCCACTTGAGGAGACGATCAGGGAGAATCGGGGTTTGGATCCATTTCTGTTACGCATTCGAGAGGATGTGACTTAGGGGAAAGCCCCCAGGTTTGTGGTCCACGAGGATGGACTTTTGCGTTTTAAGAATCGGTTATGTGTACCAGCGAATGACGAGTTGAAAAACTCGATTTTGAGAGAAGCTCATGCTACCCCTTATTCCGTTCATTTGGGGTCTAGCAATATGTATAAAGACTTGAAGCAAAATTACTGGTGGAGTAACATGAAGCGGGAAGTCGCGGAATTTGTTTCGAGATGTTTGACCTGTCAGCAAGTCAAGATAGAACATCAGCGACCGGCGGGTATGCTGAAATCTCTCCCTATTCCAGAATGGAAGTGGGAGGATATTTCAATGGACTTCATCACGAGTTTGCTGACGAGTCGTCGTGGCATGAATACAATCTGGGTAATTGTGGATCGCCTAACTAAATCAGCTCATTTCCTTGAGATTAAGGATGCGTGGGGTCCCGAGAGACTCGCCCAATTATTTATCAAAGAGATAGTGAGATTGCATGGTACTCCTAAAAGTATCGTTTCCGATCATGACGGACGATTCGTGTCTCATTTTTGGAAATCAGTTCATCGTGCTATGGGAACTTAATCTTAATACAACTTTTCATCCTCAGTCCGACGGATAATCGGAGAGGACTATTCAGACTTTGGAGAACATGTTGAGGGCATGTGTTCTCGATTGGAAAGATGATTGGGAAGCCCAACTATCGTTGATCGAGTTCACGTACAATAATAGTTGGCATGCTTCGATTAAGATGGCACCTTACGAGGCCTTGTACGGTCATTGTTGTCGATCTCCTTTGTGTTGGGATGACTTATCAGAATCAATCGACACCGAGCCCGATATGCTTATAGCCACCCGTGAGAAGGTAGCTTTGATCAGGAGTCGTTTGTTGACCGCTCAGAGTCGACAAAAATCTTATGAAGATAATCGTCATCGACCATTAGAGTTCGAGACAGATGACCATGTTTTGGTCAAAGTATCCCCGAGTCGTGGTATTTTCCATTTTGGGAAGAGGGGAAAGTTGAGTCCGAGATTCATTGGACCATTTGAGATTTTGGATCGAGTAGGCGAGTTAGCTTATCGATTGGCCCTACCTCTGGTGTTGAGCCGAATTCATAATGTGTTTCACGTATCTCAGTTACGGAAGTATGTTGCCGACCCGAGTCACGTACTTCAGTTCGATGAAATCGAGATCGCCGATGATCATTCATACGAGGAGCATCCTATACGAGTATTAGAGCGGCGAATCAAACAGTTGAGGAACAAGATAATTCCTTTGGTAAAGATCCAGTGGTCTAGACATGGAGTCGAAGAGGCTACTTGGGAAACCTAAGATAGTATGCGGGAGAGTTATCTCGAGTTGTTTGACCCTTAGTTTCGGGGACGAAACTCTTTTTAAGGGGGGGAGTATGTAATACCCGGTTGTAATTCAGTCATTTTATTCAGTAATTATCAGTCATTAATTGTCACTCAGTAATTTTCACTCATTAATAATCACTCATCATTCATACTCATTTAATTGTATTCACCGTTCGGTGTAATATTTATTATTCTCATGCTTTTGTCCCCGTACTTCTCAAATTCTGTATTTTTTGTACACGGTACATCATTATAGGCTGAACTGCTTGTCGAGCAGGGCCGCACGATCAGGACGCACGAGCATCTGGTCGTGCGTGGCGCTCGTGCATTGCGGCTGGTTTGGGCAGGAGATCCAGAGGCCGAGTCAGTGCCGCACGAGCAGGCCACACGAGCAACTGCTCGTGCGCGGCGCTCGTATGTGGCGACTGGACTGGGCAGGAGACCCAGTGGTCGAGTCAGTGCCGCACGAGCAGGCCACATGAGCAACTGCTCGTGTGCGGTACTCGTGTGTTGCGGCTGTACTGGGCAGGAGGCCCAGCGTTCGAGTCAGGGCCGCACGAGTAGGCCGCACGAGTTGCTTCTCGTGCGCGGCGCTCGTGTGCTAAGAACAGCAGCCGGCAGAAGACTTACGCACGACCGGACGCATGGACACTTGGTCGTGCGAGTTGGTCATGCGTCCCTGGGACTTATATAAGTGGACCGACGGGATTTCCTTATTTTCACCATTTCTTCATCCTACTTCCGAGAGAGAGGGTTTGTGGGAGAGATTTTTCACCATCAATCACTTGAGTACTCGATTTTCATCATCTTTATTCGGTTGTGAAGCTCGGATTGTCGATCTAACGCGTGTTCATCGAATCAAAGTACTTGGATCTTCAAAGGTAATATTCATCAAACCTCTTGGATTTTGATTTTGTGTTGAGATATGATGTTTTGGACGTTATAATCATGTTGTATGGAGAGATATACATATGATTATTAGTATGTATGAATATTCATCGGATTATTGAAAGGTTATTCAAGAACACTTTGAATATTGACTTGGATTTGGGGGTTTTCGATTAGTTGTTGTTGAAATCACGAATTTGGATATTCAAATTGGATTTTTTGATGGTATTGAAGATGTTTTGTTGGTTGAATCTCTCCTTGGGGATTCATATTGGTATAATTGAGGATTAATTGTAAACAATCGAAGATTGGTTACAACGTGTTCGATATAATGCCCCAATGAACTTGGTTTAGTCGTATCGACGTTTTGAGTTCATTATATTCTTGTTTGATTCGTATGTTGAACGGATTGTTGGTAATTGTGTTATTCAAGTTTGTTCGAGCGACCGGCATTTCATTTAGGATGTTTGTTCGTGGAAGGACATTGTTCACCGGTGTTGTGTAAGTTAATTCTTACTCGGTTAAAAGGATATTCATTCCTTTCGTTGTTGTTCATTCATAGTCATAATTCATTCATAATGTATTAACCGTATCGAGACTTGTAATTGTCGAATAATCACTTCATTCACGAGGAACGACGGTTCCAATCATTTCATTGAGCTATCATTCACTTCACTATCATTTTCATCTTGGTGAGTCATTCTTAACTTTGTCGAATTATTATTCATTGATATTCATTATGGTCATTCTCTATCATATGACCTTCTGAGTTCATATTGTGTGGCCGGGTGCGGATGTGTGGAATTTTTAGTTGGGCACACGATAGTCATGTGTTGGGTTCACCGATACATTGGACTGTGTACACGGTAACGTTTACCTCCATGAGACTAATTAGGTACAAGGACGGGTGTATCCGGGCACTCTTCTTGTACACTTGCACAGAACACTACGGGCGTACTATGATGCTCCTCTTCAGCTTAAATTCATAACTAAGGATAATTCATAATTGAGATATATCATGATTGTGTATTTTCAACCCTTGCGGATTGTTGTTCTGTGTAACTGACCCCATTGGGGGATATTGTTTTCCGGTCATGGCAAGGCTAAGGCACGGGAAGAGAACGTTGACGGCGAGGAGTCCCAGTGATACTAGTAGGGGGGCCCAGTTCGTTTCAGTCATTCATGTCTTTTCATCTTTATTTCCGCTGCAGATTTCCGTGTGTTCATTTTCATTTAATGTTGTATATTTTATCTTCACATAAAATATACATGTATTCAGTATTCTTCTTGGGTGTATTATACTTAGACTCCTCATCGGAGTACTTGGTAATATGATGTGGTTCGGTACTACATTTATGTTGTTAATTTCATTAACTCTCATTCGTCTGGTGGGTCCCAGTCGGGGGTCCACGGCACTGTAATAGCCGCCTAGTTTGGGGTGTTACAGACTCAAGCCAACTGCCTAGGTTTTCTCAACCTAAGCTCTGATACCGCATTCTGTAACACCCCCAAAGTCATCCAGTAATATTGCAGCACCGTGGACTCCGAGAAGGAACCCACAAGGCTAAAAGACATTTTTGTAAACATTTACAAACGCCCAAAAGGCTAACGACGGTACTATCTTTTCAAAAGCATTCGAATACTTAATAAAATACGTTTACCAAAACCATCGTAAAAATCTCATTTGAATCCACAAAGGCCCGAATGCCAAAACTCGACAGTTTAAAAATATACGTTAAGCTATCGCTTACATGTACCGACAAAATAGTTTAGAAAATAATTTTTCAAAGTAACTTAAGTTACCAGATATCGAAAGGTCATTTAAAAATACTCGCACAGTGAAAAAGAAAACAGTTAAAAATACTCTAGCAGCGGAATACAACAACTGATCAGGAAACTCAATTCACATATACATGCCCTAGCCAGTATCCTCCCGGAAGCTCATCTCTTCACGACCGCTACAAGCTCGATATACCACGAACCTAAAAAGAAAGCCCACGACGGGGTCAGCCATAATATCCTACAATGAAAACAATCACATTGCGTCAATAATTACATACCAATGAAAAACACTAAGTAAGAATACTACCAATGTAATCTTACCGACGTAACTTTACCAACTCGTGATAATCCTTACCAAAGCAATCCTTACCAAAATTCACATCTCGCATTCTCGACAACACAATGAACTCATACCCAAACATCTGTAGTGTACCTCAAGCAATACTCAAGGTTCTCAAAACATCACCACTCACTGGTACGAACTATACCAACTCTGACCAATTCAATCCATCGGATATCCCTTTCAAATCTCAACACGAAAATTGATTGTCCATCAAAGACAAATACCACAAAAAGGAAATACAGGTCATACCTCAGGATACACAATGCCACGTTGAATCACGTCAGTCTAATCTGAGATCAGATCAATACAACATACGGACATGGCCCTAAAACAAGACCTACAAATGTATACTCACATGACGACATCAATATGCCCACGATAACAACAACAATGTATACTTATGGAAATCCGATGATCCAGCACACACAGCATAGATCCCAAGATGATCCTGAAAGACCAACACGAGGCGGATAACTCATAATATACATATGCAAAACAACAACACCTGGTAATCCAACGATCCAGCGCACACATCTATAGATACCCATGATGATCCCGTCGGACCAACGCATGGTGGAAATACCTGTCCAGCGATCCAGTGCACATAGTATAGATACCCAAGATGATCCCGTCAGACCAACACGAGGTGGACATACGACAACAATGCACAAATGCATATTAACAACAATACACAAATGCATGACAACAATAATACACAATGTATCACAATATGATCGACTCAAAATGACAAAAATGATTAGTGTACTTGCCCCAAGTCCTTCGAGAGCAACCTCGATGTCTAAACCATCACCAACCATTATTCTCAATACTCGACGGTCCAAAATGTCACGGACTGTAGATAATTCATATCTTCCTCTTTATCACAATGTATTTTCGATACCCAAGTATATCAATAACAAAAGTAAATCATATACATTATGATTTAAATTCCCAAAATCCGAAAATAACTTACAATCCCAAATCTCCTGTGTTCACAATTATAATCATTGCTATACGAATTATAAATGAATAAAACGGAAACCATTCATTAAATATTATAAACTGAGCAAGTAATATACTTGCCTCGATACCGACACGAAGATGATGAAGTCGTTACCAATCCCATTGCCTTCATCCACGAGCTCCTCGGCCCTGACCAAAGCAATTCACGAACATTCTCGAACACAATCGCAACACACTTTTCTAGTCGACGATTATAACCAACGATCAATGATCACAACCTATTGAAGTAATCAATTAACACACATTCGATAATAATCAATTCCCAATATAACCAATCAATCAAACACAATGGCTCAACAATTCCACGATCATATACAAAACCAAATAGTATAACTCAAACCATCACGAATTCATATCCAGAATACGAACCGAAATCCGATAATCGATATTAACAATCAATATAATCGGTCAACAAACCCAACGATTTTACAATATCTCGATTAACCACAAGTTCGAACAATCCAACTCAAACAATTACAAATTCATAACCACAATACAATTATGGATACCAATGTAAAGGAAATCATATTCGATGATCAATCACAATCTTTTCGGATTCAATCTAATCATCATACTCACATGTTTTATACCATTAATCAATCATCAATCAACATGACTTAACGAATATTCCATCTTCATATCTAAAAATACCGATAATCTAACATACAATCATCTTGCTATGTTCTATTTATCAAAAGTTCTTCAAAAGCACTAAGTGATTCGAAACCATGTTCATAGCCTAACAAAACAACATAATCCGATATCCTTTAACATGTAGATAATCATCCAACTCATAATTCAAGTCATATATCATCGTATTCTTCAACATACAATTCACATAACCTCAAGATTCGTAACAACAACACCGTAATCATCTTCATACGAATCATTCATCAACAATAGCATAAAAATCCGAATTCAAGGTGTAGAGTTCATCAACATACCTCAAGAATATGAACAACACCATCAAACACCTCAAGGATCATTGATATCTTCATATCCAAGCCCCAAATCCATGTTTCCATGCTTATAACCAAGATAGAAGAGGTTTATCTTCACTACCATACTCAGAGGGACGAATTTTGGAGGAAGGAATGGTTTTGTTCTCGTGACGAAATGAGAAACCGATCCTTAATTTATAATCTGCAGCGCTCATTACGTAAGTTACCAATCCACATTAACGTACGTAATGCTCCTTACGTATGCTATAGGTCCTTCATAGCGTACGTAACATCATTCCAGAACTCACTGTCTCAGTTCGTATCTTGCATAACGTACGTAACACTTGTTCCATAGCATACGTAATACATACGTTGACTTGCTATAGAATATGCACATATTACGTACGTAATATGCTCTGTATAGCTTACGTAATACCTAGTTGGCTTATCTTTTGGCATGCCAGCCAATACCTGGGCTCCACATGGCAGGTATTGATTCATCTGTCTGATTCTCTTCATAACGTACGTTATGTGCTTTACGTAACGTACGTTACGTCTGTGTCTTAACGTACGTAAGCTCCTATGCTTAGCGTACGCTACACTTGTATTTTGACAATTTCTCTGATCAGACGACTGTCTCTCACCTGATGCTATAATGTACGTAATACCTTATACACAACGTACATTATACCAACCAACTTAACGTACATAAGCACTTCAGCTTAGCGTACGTAATGACTTCTGCACTTAGTCACTTCCAACTGTTCATGTCCGTCATCTCGACATACCGAATACATTTACACGTCATACTAAATATACATAATTGTTCCAATAACATTCTCATACGATAAACCTGATATTAATTGTAATACAATCTGATACACGATATCCTCAAATACAATTGTTGACCAAGTACGACGATTATATCAATACAGATGTCTAAGTCCTTCAATTATTTCATCCATACTGTATAGATTCTACATTGTACAACATAACTCAGATAAACTAACATTAAACAACATTAGTAGAAATTCCAGATATTACATACTACACCACTTAAAATAAGTTTCGTCCTCAAAACTTGCAATCCATCATAAAAAAATATACCGTTCAACCAAAATATCCCGAAACCATCATGACAACAATAAATCAATTATCATTAACGAATAACCAAAACAGTATACTTACAAATACGCCAAGTCGATGATCTCATGTGATACTAGCAATTGACTCCACTATAAAGCCTCAATATGTTTACAGTCACAATTCCATGAGTCTCAACAAAATATATCATCTTCGGATGAAATAATCTATCCGTGCCAAATCCTATCTGCCGGATTATACAATCAAGTCCCAATCTGCTAAAATCCAATAATGCACGGTACATCTTTGAAGAAACTGCCCAAAACAATGGCAACCAATCCCGAAACATCGACACAAAATTCGAACGCTCATACGATCATTAACAATGATCAACCAATAAATTAACCGAGAATACTATTGACATGATAAACTCCATTATTACCAACGAACGATCAACAATAACTGAGAATACCCTCACATTGTAAGCTCCAAAACGATGAACACGGAATCACAGAGACAGATATACAGACGAATAAAGTTCTCAAAACATTACACCAATCACATACAGTGGATCTCAAAGAAACACACCCGACTGGTGAACATACTCCTCGCGTATGAACAACAAGCCGCAAACTGGCGAACATACTCCATCCTACACGGAGTGGGAACGACCAATCAATACCCAAAAAAACTATCCTGGGGTCACCATCCCCAAATCCACACTTACAAAGGAATCATTCAAAAATCACTATGGTAAAATCGTACTACTACCATACCAATGGAATCAAATAGCACATATGTCCAAAATCACATCCTGTACATGAATCTACAACATGCATTATATTTCTCTTATCTGATCAATCAACCGATCATCCATGGATAACCAAACTACCATACTAAAGTTCGAATCTCTTTTCATCGTACCATACTGATGTATTATCCAGTTTGTGAGTCATATTCATAACTTCACCATGATATGCACTATGCACTAAATGCGTATGTATATCAATCACATTTTCAAAAGCAGTTTGAAATCATATAATATTGTCAAGAAGGCAAATTTTCGAAAGTTCTTTTAAGAATTTCAAGACTCAAAACAAAAAATTTCATAAGACCACGAAATCAATTTTCGAAAAGTTAAACCGGCTAGCTGGTGTCAAGTTCTCGATGAAAACTCTTTTCGAATGCACATGATTAAATAAATGAAATTATACAAATGATTGACCAAATCCATACTACTGTATACCAATTCAGCTCGTCACCAATTTCACTGACATTCCATCAGAAAACCACATGATAGAGTTCCAGAATCTCAATGCATAGACTCCGACAAAAACTCATTTTCCACATATGACTCGCACGTCAAACATTAACCCATCCTAGATCACCTCAACCATGCTATGACAAAACATTGAATAATCGACAAATCGAACACAGCGAAAGACTACCCGAGAAGTTCCATTTAGACAAATAAACCAAAACTGCGAAAGGCAGTAGGAAAATAGATAAGCGATTGGTAAAGTGTTTTACAAATCCCGGGAGTTTTAGGAAAACAGTCAAGCCTTTTGAAACATTAGGGTCTCAACCCGAATCCCGTTCCACATTACAAGAAGTATATAAAGTAGAAAACCTTTTGGACCCCAAGTCATGAGTTATAAAACTATTTCAAAATCGATTCGGTCGGCCCAAAATCATTTTCCGTAAAACATCCGTGAAACATTCATTTTGAAAAGTACCATTTTCAAATACTCAAAAACAGTTCATATATCTTAAAATGAATTAACATGACTACATGTTCTTCTCATTTATCCACAACATTTCTCCCAAATGCACAATTTCGTTCCAAAATTTAACCTGACATATTGATTTCCAAAATCATAGTTTCTTAAGACCATCAATCCTGCCTCCACTCTGTCACCTCATACTATGACGCATAATATCTTTATGAATCTCAAGGCATATCAACTTAGAACGGCAATAAATCTCAATGAAATTAAAAAATCTAAATACCTACAGATCGTGAAGCCGACGATTCCCCGTGATACCGGCACATGTCTCGACTAAAGAAAATACTCGATACCGATAATTTCAAAGCACACATTTTGCAAACTCAGTTCAACTCGAGAACACAACACATCTCTATCCGAATAAATACATTAATACCATTTGGAAAAGTTTACAACAACCCCAGTACCAAACTGGTAAATCACATAATGCACAAGCCCGAGTGAACCTCAAAAACACAGGGCTCTAATATTCGTCAAATGACAACTCGAATGACGTGATAAAAACTCGACCCGACTTGACCCAACTGCCTAGGTTTTCTCTGTTGGAGCAAGATTGGTCGGTATCGCCGTTTGGAGATCGAGTTGTAAAACTCTTTCGCATTGCGGAAGCGATTTAATAAAGGTGCGGAAATAAAATGACACAAGGATTTATAGAGGTTCGGCCAAATGTGCCTACGTCCTCTCTAAGTATCTTTTATATAGGATAAAGATAAACCTCTGCAACTCTCTTCTATCGGTCGAGTGATAACCGTTACAAGCTCGTCTTCTATCGGTCCGAGTAAACCATTCAATCACTTGTCTTTATGTCGGTCCAAGTTAAACTGTTTTCCTTTTCTATTGGACAAGGAATCAACCGCTCTAGCTTTCTATGGGTACTAGATAAACCTCACTTAGATATCGATTGCGATACTGACAATGTCGGATCCTTAATCCTAATAACATCGAATCTGATCGTATATATTCTTTCTCTCTCTCTTGTATGATTTAGTGTATAACACTCAATCACTCTCAATTTAAGCTCAACAACAACTATAATGTTTACGATGATATCTCAAGTATGATTGCTTTGCTCAATGTTGTTGTTTGATGAATACCATTAGAAGTGGTATTTATAGGCATTTCTCTTCCAACTAGCCGTTATCCTTCTGTGCCTTCTCTATGTACGTTACCAGCCCTCTCTTACGTACGTTAGCTTCCTTACGTACGTTAACATCAATATGTTACGTACGTTATACTCTTCACAAAATAGTCCAATAGCCTTCGTTTTATGTGTTACGCACGTTAGCAAATTACCCATTATGTATGTTAACATTTGTCAACATATCCGTTGCTTGCTGACCTATGCCATGACGTCATCTCCAATGTTCTTCTTGTTTGAATACTGAAACACTTCGTTACATACGTCATCATCATGTTGTTACGTACGTTAAGCTCATCATATTACGTACGTTATGCTATCAATATAGCGTACGTTATCTTCCTTCTGTCCAGCTTTTTGCATCTTCGACTTCTTCGTTGTTTTGTTTCGCTTCTTTGTTGTTTTCCTTTGTTTAACAACTTTAATCATCAAAACTCTATTAACGAATATTTAGAATAAATTCCAACAATCTCCTCCTTTTTGATGATTACAAAACAACCCTTGAATTGGATAAAACCTGCAAAAATAAAAATATATATATTTGTATGAATCAAAGCTTTCGGCTTTGATCGTTTCATTACTTTCACCCATCTTTTGGTATACTTTATTTTTCTCCTTTTCGACTTCTTCGATTTTTATTATTCTCTCCTGCTTTTTACTTTTTATTTTTCTCCTCATTCTTCCATGATGCTTTTTATCCGATTCTACTCCTTTCTCCTCCTTTTTGTATTCAGCAAAAAGTGTAAAGCAAAATATACCAATTGAATAGAGGATACCAAAAAAATGATAAGATAAAATATGCATAAAATATAACTCCCCCTTTTTAAAATACATAATACTCCCCCTAAGTAAAATATCAATTGTTAAAAGTTAATTTTTGGGGATCCAACCTATAGTTGGTTTTTGTTTAGAGACATAAACAATATTCGGAATAAAAGTTCCTTTTGGAATCCAAATCTTTTTAAATTTTATCGCCCGTCTTGGGCTTTTACAGTTTGAAATGTGGTGCCCAATATTCAAATATTTTTCACATCGGGGTATATTGAAATTTAAGGATTTATTTTTAAAATTCGGTTTGAATCCCAACCCCTGTTTGTTCAACGTAAATTTCTGAACCGAGAGCATTTGTTCAAATTTCTCGTTTCCACACGAGAATTTCTTCGTTAAATTTTTTAGCTCGGTTTGGACTTTCAAGAGGTCATCTTTTAAAATATTTTCATTTTCAACACAATGAGAATGATCGGTTTCAACAAATTTCCCTTTTTCAAGAATTTTAGAAATTTCGATTTCCAATAATTTATTTTTAGACTATAGGGATTTAATCTCGAATAAGGCATTTTGATAGTCCGTATGCAATAACTGAAATGTTTCAAAAAGTTCATCGTAGGAGTTACTTACATGACTTTCGGCGTCACTTTCGTCGAGTGAACTCCGTGCCATGAGAGCGAGATTATTTTGATTGTTAAAATCATCATCTTCGTCTTCATCACTCCATGTTGCTATTAAAACTTCCTTTTTAGGATTTACTCGGCAATTCTTCGCAAAGTGGCCTGGTTTACCACAGACTCGACAGTTGTTGTCGAATTTATTCATTCCGCCCGAGATGTCTTTCTTTCTCCGGTTTAATAGGGTTTGAAACTTATTAATATTCTTGGTATAATATGCCGATTCTTCGTCGCTTTCATCAACCGGGATTTCTTCTCGTTTTGACATCTTAGCCTTCATGGCTATTGATCTTTCCTTCGGCTTCGATTTAGCGTTCCGAGATTTTAGGACAATCACGTAGTTTATAAGTGAACCAACGAGAGCACTAAGATTGTTTAAATCTTTAGATTCCATTATAGCCGTCACCGTACCGTCCCATTCTCAAGGTAGTGATCGTAGGATCTTTTTAACTTTTTCACTAATCGAAAGTGGTCTTCCAAAACATGCCAATCCATTTGTGATGACCGAAAATCGGTAGAGCATGATCTTGATGGATTCACCGTCCTTCATTTGAAATAGCACGTACTCGTGAAGGAGCATGTTTATTTTCGTCTCCTTGACTTGAGACGTTCCCTCATGTGTGACTTCAAGCATTTTCCAAATCTCTTTGGCACTGTCACACGAATATATCCGGTTGTGTTCTTCCGAATTTAAGGCACAATACAATAATTGCGTTGCTTTGCAATTATAATGATCATTTTTCCAATCCGCATCATCATATTCTTCGAAAAATTTAAGCGTACCATTGGATTTGAGAGGAATTTTCGGACCAAAACATATCACTTTCCAAAGGTCGATGCCATATGCTCGGATAAATATTGACATCTTTTTCTTCCACGTCATGAAATTTGATCCGTCCAAGAATGGTGGTCGGTTAAGAGCAAGACCTTCGACTGGAGCAATTTGAAATGCCATTTGGATCGACTCCTCGGATGTTAAGCCGCTTATTGGAGGTATCACTCCGATACCAATTGTTGGAGCAAGATTGGTCGTTATCGCCGTTTGGAGATCGATATGTAAAACTCTTTTGCATTGCGGAAGAGATTTAATAAAGGTGCGGAAATAAAACGACACAAGGATTTATAGAGGTTCGTCCTGTAACACCCCCAAGTTATTCAGGGTATATTACAGCGCCGTGAGCCCCTCCGTGGGACCCACAAGGCTAATCGTATGCGGAACTTTAAAACTTGACCAAGAAGGTCCAAATACAATGAAATAAAGGACAACACAAAGGGTATTCAAAACATATCCAGTGTATCTAAATACCACGCAATACATAATCAATACCTCGGCAACACAGGCCGGAATGCAAAGGAAACTGAAAAAACAATACTCGAGTATTCATAACCATTCCAGTACAACAACACTGAATGGTGGAACACAAAACATAACTGGAGACAAGACATAGTATCACGCTTGCCCATCATTTTCATGCCGACCCGATACCTGCCTGTCCGCTCTCGTGGAACCTGAAATACATAAAAAGTATTTCCCCCATAAAGGGGTTAGCCGTCAAATAGCTAGTGCAAGTATATCGAATATGAAAAACAGTACTCCTCGACATTAAAGTAAAGGTAATCGTCAATTCATCAATTCAAGACTTATATTCCGGAATAACTAAATCTCATAGCATCACATCAATACATACATGATCAACCGTGGAACCGCACCAGAGGCTACGGAACCCTCAGAGGACTCGTCGATCCATCCCAGAGTTGTTAATTCATATTATCTGTGGAATCGCACCAGAGGCTACGAAACCCTCAGAGGACCCGTCGGCCCATCCAAAGTGGATATAAATAAACATGCCATTCATATATCTTACTTTCAAAGTCGATAACGTACAATCATAAATATATACTTGCCTTCGAGACATCGAGAAATCGAACGGAAAAAGAGTATGAGTTCGGTAGGTCCAAGAACGCACTTCCGGTACCTAAACGATTCGTAAGGGATATGATAATCAATAATACATACTCATAATTCATTAAGAAACTCCCGAAACCCATTTACGATTCACGAAAATACAAGGGTAAACAACTAGAGGTTGGAAAATCACCCAAACCCTCACAAGTCCGAACACGGCACAAACCAATCCGTAAAATCGTAGAAAAAACGTGAATACGGGGTAGATACATCATAATCCCAAGATTCTCAAGCTTCAAACCGGATAAATCGGACGAATCTAAGAAAACCCCAAAATTCCCAAAAATAGGGTTCTAAGGATTTTTACCTTGATTTGGAAGATGGAATGGATTAGATGTTGTGAAATCTTTGTTCTCCAACCAATAATGTTGTTATCTGAAGAAAGATCGCTTCCAAACTCCCCGAATCGCCCAAACCCGCTGCTCTCGATCGAAAATGTAAGAAGAATGAGAAAAATGACGAAATGGAAGTCAACTATCCAATATATGCTCGCCCAGTCTAGCGCACGCTACGCCTCTAATATTAGCGTGTGCTAGCGGGGTCACCGGAGCGTGCGCTAATCGCCTTCCTTTAGCATGCGCTAGCCGAAAATGGTGTTCAGGACTTGGAGTCCAGAACCTACTGTCCTCTGCCCTGCTTGAGTCTTAGCGTGCGCCACCGCTATGGCTTAGCGTGCGCTACGCAGCCCATATAGCATGTGCTAGCCGAAGCCTTGCATATGTTACCTGATAGTCCAGAAAACCTGATAACTTCACTGCCTCTGCCGACCCAGCCCGTTAGCATGCGCTACGGAAGTATTAGTGCGCGCTACTAACCATGAATAGCGTGCGCTATCTAACTCCTAGCGTGCACTAATTGCTAGCCCAGAGAGCAGAATAAGTTACTGGTTCTGACCTGACTGGTCCCTTAGCGCGTGCTACGGCCCAAAGCTAGCGTGCACTACTCAAGCAGAATTAGCGTGCGTTAGCCTAGGCCTAGCGTGCGCTATATCTCTGACGCAGAACACTTAACAAGGTTTAAACAACACGATCATGATCCAAACAAGGTACGAAACTCTATCACAAAAATCGACAACATCACAAAGAGTTTACAGAGCGACCAAAAATAGGAAGAACGGCAAGGTCAAATAGGTAATAAAAGCACGGGTAATACATTTTCCCCCTCTAAAAAGAAGTTTCGTCCCGAAACTTAAGAAATAAAAAGCTCGGGGGTACTCCGATTGCATCTTCTCTTCCGTCTCCCAAGTCGCCTCCTCAACTCCATACCTCGACCACTGCACTTTAATCAACTGAATGGTCTTATGCCGAAGTTGTTTCTCATGACGTTCGAGGATCTTCACGGGTCTCTCCGGAAAGGTAATATCCTCGGCTACGTCAATCTACTCTGGGCAGTTAGCAATCGGTCCCGGATAATAGAAATCTTTTCCTTAGTCTCCATCAACATGTTCGGCTCCATTCCGATTAGCTCCAAAGCTTCGTCCCAACATAATGGCAACCAACATCGCCTACCATAAAGTGCCTCGAATGGTGCCATTTTGATAAACGCATGTCAACTATTATTGTAGGCAAACTCGATCAACGGCAAGTGAAGCTCCCAATCATTACTCCAATCTAGGGCACAAGCTCGCAACATATCCTTCAATGTCTGAATCGTTCTCTCTGTCTGACCGTCTGACTGAGGGTGAAAGGACGTGCTCAATCTCAACTCAGTACCCAAAGCCTGATGAATGGCCTGCCAAAAATGTGATACGAAACGACCGTCTCGATCAGAAACAATGGTCTTGGGGGCACCGTGCAATATTACGATCTCAGCTATAAAAGTTCGAGCCAATCTCTCTGGTACCCAAACATCCTTAATACCCAAGAAGTGTGCAGACTTGGTCAACCGGTCGACGATTACCCAAATCATATTCATTCCGGCCCTAGTTCTCGGCATGCCAGTGATAAAGTCCATAGAAATGTCTTCCCACTTCCACTCGGGAATGGGAAGCCGCTTCAGCAACCCCGCTGGTCGTTGATGTTCGATCTTGACTTGATGACACGTCAAGCACCACAATACAAATTCCGTGACATCCTTCTTCATGGTATTCCACCAAAAATTGCGCTTCAAGTCTTTGTACATCTTACTCGTTTTGGGGTGGATTGAGTAAGGTGTAGCATGAGCTTCTCGGAGAATTCTCTGCCACAACTCTAGATCATTCGGAACACAAAAACTGCCTTGAAATCTCAAGATACTATCCTCGTGAACCATAAATCCAGGAGCTTTTCCTTTAATTACATCTTCCTTCAGTTGAGAGATCATCGGGTCACTCCACTGTTTCCCGTTGATGTCGTCAACCAAGGATGAAGTAATTTCGAGAGTACACAACTGTCCTTGTACTCGTTGAAGATAAACTTCTATTCCTTGCTCGATTAAATCCTGCGGAATCTTTGTCTGAGAAGTAAGAATCTCGAGCATCTAGAGAGATGCCGATTTGCGGCTCAAAGCATCTGCAACAAAATTGGCTTTACCCGGGTGGTAGAGAATTTCTAAATCATAATCCTTTATCAACTCTAACCAACGTCTCTGTCTCCTATTTAGCTCTTTCTGACTGAAAATATACTTCAGTCTCTTGTGATTGGTTTAAATCCGACACGGAGAGCCATACAAATAATGCCGCTAAATCTTGAGTGCGAAGACAATTGCGGCCAACTCCAAATCGTGAGTAGGATAGTTCATCTCGTATGGCTTCAGTTGTCGTGACGCAAAAGCTATCGTCTTATCATGCTACATAAGCACACAACCAAGACCTTGACCCGAAGCGTCACTATAAACCGCAAAGCCCTCACTACCATGTGGTAAAGTTAAAATCGGCGTTGAAGTCAAACATCTCTTCAGTTCATCGAAGCTCTTTTGTCTCTCATCCGTCCAAACAAATTTTCCGTCTTCTGGAGTAATTTCGTAAGTGGTCGAGCGAGTTTCGAGAACCCCAGCAAGGCCCAAAAAAGCTACGAACTTTCTTAACATTTTTAGGCGGTGCCTAATCTAGCACTGCCTCAATCTTCTGCGGGTCTACACGAACCCCTTTGGTCGAAATCACATGGCCGAGAAACATAACTTCTTCCAACCAGAATTCACATTTCGAGAATTTTGCATAGAGGTGCTCGGTCCTCAAAATATCTAGTACCAAACGCAGGTGTATGGCATGTTCCTCTTTATCTCGAGAATAGATCAAAATGTCATCAATAAAGACGACTACACACCTGTCGAGGTACTCGATGAAAATCTTATTCATTAATTGCATGAATACTGCCGGTGCATTAGTCAAAGCAAAAGGCATAACTACAAATTCATAATGCCTGTATCTCGTCCGAAATGCAGTCTTCGGAACGTCGGACTCTCTCACCCTGAGTTGATAATACCCCGACCTTAAATCAATTTTCTTGAAAACTGCAGCCCCTTGCAACTGATCAAATAAATCGTCTATACGAGGTAAGGGATACTTGTTTTTTATGGTCACTTTGTTCAGATCACGGTAGTCGATGCACAAATGTATTGACTATCTTTCTTTCTCACAAAAAGAACAGGCGCGCCCCAAGGCGAAGCGCTCGGTCTGATGTACCCTTTCTCCAGAAGTTCTCCCAACTGATTCTTTCTTGGAAGGTGCCATCCGATAAGGTGCCTTAGAAATCGGGCCGTATCAGGCTCTAAATCCACAGAAAATTCTATTTCTCGATCTGGTGGTAATCCCGAGAGGTCGTCCGGAAAAACATCGGTATACTCATTAACAACTGGAATCGAAGAGAATTCGACTTCGTTCCCTTCCGTCTTCAAGGCATAACACCAATAGCCCGTACAACCTTTATTCAAAAGTTTTACGGCCTTCATGGCACTGATAAGTAACTTGGATTGGCCGAACTTACGTCCCAAAAATGAGTACTCGGATCCGTCTTTAGTCATCATGGTGATAACCTTAATACGGTAATTCATAATCGCTTGGTGACTATCAAGCCAATCCTCATTGAGGATCACGTCCTCGCCTTCCATATCAACTACAATCAGATTCGATACCGAATCCATACCGGATATAATCACCGGAAAATCTTTAATATCCCGGTTCCCCACAATTCTATCCCCGCTAGGTAGTTTTACAATGAAGGGATCACAAGCAGTCATACAAATTATATTCAAACGGCATACACACTCCAAGGAAATGAAAGAATGGATAGCACCCATATCAAAAAGTACACGAACTGTAAAGCCCCAAAAATTTCGAATCTCAAATTTTCGTCTAATTTCAAAATTTCCCTATACTTTGTAATAATTCATTTTTTTTAAACCTTAACCTATATACTATATGGTATAATTAAATTAAGAAATTAGTAACCTAAGTCTATGTTTAAATTGAATAATTGTACACCAAAGAAACCTTCATAAATGATAATCTATCACACGTTTCAAATCAATGTCCATAACCGAAAATTTGCCATTAAACTCCATAATTTTGGCCACTATTCTTATTACCATAACCGATCCATTAAACCGAAACCTTAAACACAATTATGACCAATTACTACCTTCCTTATATGCACCCTTTCCTCTTCCTTATTAACGTGAATTCTGTCCTTCTTCTCCCATTCCATCTTACGAACAAAACACACACATAGACGGCTGCTACGTTTTTTTTTCTTTCTCTATCAAGATCAAAGTTGCTGCTGTTCGTGACCCTTAAAAAGTGTTGCTGAAGTCGTGTAATCATGAATCCTTGGTGCTTGTTGTTTGGATCGTGATTAGGGTTCGATTCGTGAGGGTTTCGTTCTTGTTCTCTCATTTATCCGATTCATCATAAGGTATTTCTAATCGATCTTGAATCTCTTTTCTATTCGACACATGATTTCACGTATAATCTGAACATATAAACTTGAAACCTAATTCGTATACATACTAAACAAAAATCTGATCTGTTCTATTCGAATTATATGTTAAGACGTATATAGAAGATCACATAAAATCATAATGGTATTGGATGTTTCGATATGTAAATACCAAATCAAATCAACTCATGTTTCTGATCTGATTTTCTGAGTTATGTGTGCGTCGTGTGTATGATCATCAAAGGATGGAAACATGTGGGTTAATATATGAATTAAACCAGGTCTTGTTATATATATAGGTCTCGTGTGCGTTTGTGTAAGTAAAACATGTTAAGAATGGTCTAAAACAGTTTTCTGCAGGAGACAGTTTTGAAAAGCTGAATATGTGTGCGTTATAGATCGAGTTCCATAAGGATTTAATTCTTTAATTTTGCATAAAAACTTGGTTTAATGTCTTATTTAAGTTTTCCAATTGGTTTGAAGGGAATTGGAGTTGTATTGGTCATGCATTTGAATTTTACGGGATCATATGTCAAAATCTGAGTTTTAAGAATTTAAATCCAGTCTGGTTTCACGATTTTTCATTTGACAATTATAAGGAGTTATGACTTTCCAATCTACAGGAGTTATATTTCACATGCTTGCTAAGTTATGGAATTTTTGTGGATTTTTCCAAAGTGTTTTGATATGCCTTTGTAATGAATAACTTCTCGGTGTTTCAACAGTTTACTTTCTGGACAGTCGTGTAAAGAGTGATTTTTATTGTGTGCTTGTACTAATGGATAAAATCTGATAAAATTCAAGTAGACTCCTAAGACATATATGCTTCAGTGGTAATTTTTATGAATTTTTACTTTGAACTCTGGTGTGGTGTTAAAGTTCATAAAATGAAGGCTAAAACATAGTAAAACCAGAATTTTGTTAGAAGATTAAGATTTTTGTGATTTTAATACCATTTAATATACATGAACCCTAAAATGCACTTGAACATTAATTATGATACAATTGGTCATATGTTAACCGATTTCCAATAACGAAACTCTAATCACATTAATAAATGGTGTTAAGTAATTAAGAATCCGTTATGACATTAAATGGCTAAAAAGCATAAAATGAACCTAATTCGTGTAGATTCGCTGAAGAATGAGTAACCTCTGATCTTTATATCTTCTGATGTGTTTTGCATTTTGCGGTTTGAGGTACGGATATTCTTGATACCCCCTTCTCTCTACTATTGTATCGGTTGTTTCGTTTGTTTTGATATTCGTACGGATATTCTTGAACCTTTGATATGATACATTTGATATGAACCTTTGATATGAACTTTCATATGATATGCCATTTGAACCCTTCAGTTTGATACCCGAGCCAAGTTCGTTTCTTAGTCATGAAGGTAACATGGCCGTGTCATTGATGCACCAATGGCATGACTCTAGTGTGGTTGAGTGATGTTCCACACCGTCCCACTTTGATATGATATGTGCACTTTATAATTGTTATGGCCAATATGATTGTTCGGGGGCGTATGGATGAATCCTAGGTTCGATTTGTATTTGATTGGATATGATATGATATGTTCGGTGATTGATGCTTGTGTGCAATACACGTCTTTCACATATTCGGGAGCTAGCTACTCCATGGTTACTATGATATTTGATTTGATTTGTGTTCGGGCTCGTGGTAGATTACTGACCTCTCCTTATTTTGATATACCTTTATTATACCTTATGCTTGCTCAATGCACTATATCCTATTATCCTTTGATTCGTCATATTCTTGATTCAGTTGACTCACGAGATTTGTTCAGTTGACCGTAAATCCCTTATTTATTTGACAGATGACATTCTTTTCAGCAAGAGCTTATTATTTATTTTCTTATTCTTATATGCGTATTCGATTATTCATTTGTTTATATATCTGTTCACTGAGCTTGTTAAGCTCAGCCGCATTTCTTTTCTCTGCGGCACGTTTTAGGTTGGAAGCTGGGTTTGAGTGGAGAGTGCATAGGAGCTCTTAGTGGACTACCCTGACGATTAGAAGCCCATTTGCATCTTGATTAGACTTGGATTGGATTTAGTTTGGATTGTATTACATATTGTATAAAGTTAGCATTCCATTTGTTTCCTTAGAATACCTTTGTAATTATTATGTTTATAAGTCTTCCGCTTGTGTTGTATGTTCTGATTTGGCACCATAATGTGATACTTCTACCCTTATCGGGTTGGGGTGTTACAATTATGGTATCGGAGCCCAGGCTGCGACCTGTAGTACATAAGTTATGACCTGTGAGGATTTGGACCCTTAGGTTTGCACTGTAGGATCTTATGGAATAACTTTGGAAGGAATTGCTTTAGGTTCTTCCCTTAAGAACTTTAGTATGACCGGTGAGGATTGGGAAGATGATATGATAAGAAGTTGGTTAGTCATCTTGCTTCCGCATCACTCTGATTCGTGCCTTACGTTTAGTTAAGCCCTTTCAAGATCAATCTCTCTGGAGGTTAGAAACTTATTATTTTGCACAACATAAGATTAGTGACCAAGTGAGTTTAGAGTTCCTCGAACTACATGGATACCTTACACCATTTAAGCTTCACTTTCTGATTCTGACCCCCATTCCGATTCGTTTGATAATCAGTTGGACACCTTTCAACCATTCTGAGAATCCTTATGAACATAATGTGTTTGACACATTTTGTAAACTCTATTACTTATGCTGGGCATATTAAGTTTCCTCTGACACTACTTGATTTTGCATAACCCATTTCTATTCCTATGAGAAATCTGGTGGTTATTAACCACGTGTATAGGAAATTGTCCACTCCATTCTGATGATGAATTAACTCTGCTAATTGTTTCCTTTGGAAGGTTATGATTTTGATATTATTCTGATAGGTTACTTTTTCACAACTCGAGATAGAGTATGACCATCATGAGGGCATATTTATATGATGCTAGTATTATGACGTCTGATCAACGTGATAATACTTACATCATATAACGTGTACTTATTGTGATCATAGGATATCTTGAGGAGTGCCTTAGAAGCATTAGAAGTTTTGATATCCAACGAAGAACTATTCGCGATATGTTATCCCTTAGGCTCATTCTTATCCGTACGATTATCCTATCATTCCCATTATGCCTTATGATATATTTCGATACTCCGATACGTGCCTAATGATCGTTAGTGCAAATAGGTTATCCACCTTTTCTTAGGAAACTCTTGATACGTTTGATGAGTCGATTTGTGGTCCTTCGACTATGGCAAATCCCTTGTTCATTCAGAATTCGGTAAAAAATTGATGAAGTTTCATCGTTTAGTACTACCTCTGTGCTTGCCTCGTAGGCATATGCTTTTCGTGTATCTCATTGTGATCTATCATCTGCTACGCAATTGTTTTGCATTCATTGGATCATATTTGTTACGATTTGTGTTCTGTGGAGAGCCTGAGGCTATCCAAGTTTGTCGGGATCGAGTCATGAGAAAACAATTTGTTTGTGAAAATTCTTTGGAAGAATCACCCAAGGCGTGAAGCTACCTGGGAAACCGAGGAATCAATGCGAACAAGTTACCTACATTTCTTTTTGTAGTCTGGTACGTATCTTTTCGCTTTCAATTCAATTTTCGAGGACGAAAATTTTCTTTTAGAGGGGAAGAGTTGTAAAGCCCCAAAAATTTCGAATCTCAAATTTTCATCTAATTTCAAAATTCCCTATACTTTGTAATAAATCATTTTTTTTAAACCTTAACCTATATACCATATGGTATAATTAAATTTAGAAATTAGTAACCTAAGTCTATGTTTAAATTGAATAATTGTACACTAAAGAAACCTTCATAAATGATAATCTATCACACGTTTCAAATCAATGTCCATAACCGAAAATTTGCCATTAAACTCCATAATTTCGTCCACTATTCTTATTACCATAACTGATCCATTAAACCGAAACCTTAAACAAAATTATGACCAATTACTACCTTCCTTATATGCAGCCTCTCCTCTTTCTTATTAACGTGAATTCTGTCCTTCTTCTCCCATTCCATCTTACGAACAAAACACACACATAGACGGCTGCTACGTTTTTTTTTTCTTTCTCTATCAAGATCAATGTTGCTGCTGTTCGTGACCCTTAAAAAGTGTTTCTGAAGTCGTGTAATCATGAATCCTTAGTGCTTGTTGTTTGGATCGTGATTAGGGTTCGATTCGTGAGGGTTTTGTTCTTGTTCTCTCCTTTATCCGATTCATCATAAGGTATTTCTAATCGATCTTGAATCTCTTTTCTATTCGACACATGATTTCACGTATAATCTGAATATATAAACTTGAAACCTAATTCGTATACATACTAAACAAAAATATGATCTGTTCTATTCGAATTATATGTTAAGACGTATATAGAAGATCACATAAAATCATAACGGTGTTGGATGTTTCGATATGTAAATACCAAATCAAATCAACTCATGTTTCTGATCTGATTTTCTGAGTTATGTGTGTGTCGTGTGCATGATCATAAAAGACTAGAAACATGTGGGTTAATATATGAATTAAACCAGGTCTTGTGATATATATAGGTCTCGTGTGCGTTTGTGTAAGTAAAACATGTTAAGAATGGTCTAAAACAGTTTTCTGCAGGAGACAGTTTTGAAAAGCTGAATATATGTGCATTATAGCTCGAATTTCATAAGGATTTAATTCCGTACTTTTGTATAAAAACTTGGTTTAATGTCTTATTTAAGTTTTCCAATTGGTTTGAAGGGAATTGGAGTTGTATTGGTCATGCTTTTGAATTTTACGGGATCATATGTCAAAATCTGAGTTTTAAGAATTTAAATCCAGTCTGGTTTCATGATTTTTAATTTGAAAACTATAAGGATCTATGTCTTGCAAATTTACAGGAGTTATATTTCACATGTTTTCTAAGTTCTGAAATTTTTTTGGATTTTTCCAAAGTGTTTTGATATGCCTTTGTAATGAGTAACTTCTGGGTGTTTCAACAGTTTACTTTCTGGACAGTCGTGTAAAGAGTTATTTTTATTGTGTGCTTGTACTAATGAATAAAATCTGAGAAAATTCAAGTAGACTCCTAAGACATATATGCTTCAGTGATAATTTTTATGAATTTTTACTTTGAAATCTGGTGTGGTGTTAAATTTCATAAAATGAAGGCTAATACATAGTAAAACCAGAATTTTGTTAGAAGATTAAGATTTTTGTGATTTTAATACCATTTAATATACTTGAACCCTAAAATGCACTTGAACATTAATTATAATACAATTGGTCATATGTTAACCTAATTCCAATAACGAAACTCTAATCACATTAATAAATGGTGTTAAGTAATTAAGAATCCGTTATGACATTAAATGGCTAATAAGCATAAAATGAACCTAATTCGTGTAGTTTCGCTAAAGGAGTAACCTCTGATCTTTATATCTTCTGATGTGTTTCGCATTTTGTGGTTTGAGGTACGGATATTCTTGATACCCCTTCTCTCTACCATTGTATCGGTTGTTTCGTTTGTTTTGATATTCGTACGGATATTCTTGAACCTTTGATATGATACATTTGATATGAACCTTTGATATGAACTTTCATATGATATGCCATTTGAACCCTTCAGTTTGATACCCGAGCCAAGTTCGTTTCTTAGCCATGAAGGTAACATGGCCGTGTCATTGATGCACCAATGGCATGACTCTAGTGTGGTTGAGTGATGTTCCACACCGTCCCATTTTGATATGATATGTGCACTTTATAATTGTTATGGCCAATATGATTGTTCGGGGGCGTATGGATACATCCTAGGTTCGATTTGTATTTGATTGGATATGATATGATATGTTCGGTGATTGATGCTTGTGTGCAATACACGTCTTTCACATATTCGGGAGCTAGCTACTCCATGGTTACTATGATATTTGATTTGATTTGTGTTCGGGCTCGTAGTAGATTACTGACCTCTCCTTATTTTGATATACCTTTGTTATACCTTATGCTTGCTCAATGCACTATATCCTATTATCCTTTGATTCGTCATATTCTTGATTCAGTTGACTCACGAGATTTGTTCAGTTGACCGTAAATCCCTTATTTATTTGACAGATGACATTCTTTTCAGCAAGAGCTTATTATTTCTTTTCTTTTTCTTATATGCGTATTCAATTATTCATTTGTTTATATATCTGTTCACTGAGCTTGTTAAGCTCAGCCGCATTTCTTTTCTCCGTGGCAGGTTTTAGGTTGGAAGCTGGGTTTGAGTGGAGAGTGCATAGGAGTTCTTAGTGGACTACCCTGACGATTAGAAGCCCATTTGCATCTTGATTAGACTTGGATTGGATTTAGTTTGGATTGTATTACATATTGTATAAAGTTAGTATTTCATTTGTTTCCTTAGAATACCTTTGTAATTATTATGTTTATAAGTCTTCCGCTTGTGTTGTATGTTTTGATTTGGCACCATAATGTGATACTTCTACCCTTGTCGGGTTGGGGTGTTACACGAACTGGATGAGATAAAATATGAATGGTACCTGAGGCCACCGCTGCATCGGGTTCGTCTGTTCGACGCATCTTGTACACTCGTGGTTGTACCGAACCGATGCTAGGTTTTTCCCATCTAGCGTTCTGACCCTGTCCCCGACCCCTGCCGTAATTCTGTTGAGACTGACCAAAAGATTGCCGTTGATTCACGCCTTGATCAAGTGGCGCTGGGGCAGAAGCCCGAGTGTCCAAAGTCTGATTTGGTTCAGAACAATAAGCCGCCCTATGTCCCATCTGTCCGCAAGTGTGACACTTCAATCGTGGGAAATTGCATTCCAAATTAACGTGGCCCGGACGACCACAATTATAGCAAGTTACCGTGCGAGCTGAGGTGCCCGGAGCGGAACAGAAACCTCTCTTTCCTTTAGTAGAACGTGACGATTATCCGGCAGAACGGTTAGTCATCTGTGACCTCTGAAAGTTGCCACTCTTAGAGCCAGAGAAATTTCCCGCGATCTTCTGCTTTTTCGATTCTTCAGTGGTATCATTGTCGGGGCTTAACATGTCATGGGCTAAAGCTCTGTCTTGATATTCCTTCAACGTGGTACAAGCAAATCCGGCCATGTACCGCCGTAAGTCCATATTCATCTGCATATAAAAATAACGGATCTTATCACGCTCGTTTCGCACTTGATCCTTCACGTGGATCAATTGTTGGTTGTACTCCATGATCGCCTGCGAAACGGGAATATTCTGCGGTTTAGCCTCGAAAAAGGCTCCAATTCGGCCCCCTCGCACCGGCCAAGGACAAAACTCGGCCTCCAAAATTTCTTTAAACTCATCCCACGTAGCAACACGATCTTGTGGCTTGATGACTTTCCACCACGTAGCAGCCTCCTTGGTGAAGAAATACTGAGTAATCGGTACTTTCCTCGCTTCGGGACAATCGACCGCTTCAAAAAATTTCTCCAACTCCACTAGCTAATCTTCCCATCCTAACGGGTCTGTGGCACCGCCAAACTGAGGAGGGTGCATACGGATTACATTCTGAAGCAAGGCATCCGCGTTCGGGTTCGGATTATTCAGCTGAACGGTTTGAGCTAAAATGGTCATCTGGTTAGCTAATTGTTGAAGTACATTCGCAACTCCAATGTCCACGTTGTTCCCCTGGCCAGTCGACTGGTCGTGCTGGCTTTTGATGTCAGGATGCACCGAGTTAGATAGGCTAGGGTTGGTCGATCCTGCAATGGAACTGAGCGAAGCGGCCGCGCCACGTCCTCATCCACGTCCACGGCCTCGTTCCCTACCAGCTGACATACTGAAGAACACACAAGGCACGTAAGTACAATTCAATTGCACACCACCGAAGTGACCGATTCTCAAAATACAAAAGCAGAAGCAAAACGATAAAGGAAACGTCAAAAGAGTGAGAGGTCTTACAAGTACCGGTCGCACTGGGATGATGGCAAAGTAGTTATACTGTAGACAAACGATGACTCAATCGACCCAAAAGACCGACATCCTAGGTATCCATAGACCTAAGCTCTGATACCATATTCTGTAAAACCCCCAAGTTATTCAGGGTATATTACAGCGCCGTGAGCCCCTTCGTGGGACCCAGAAGGCTAATCGTATGCGGAACTATAAAATTTGACCGAGAAGGTCCAAATACGACGAAATGAAGGACAACACAAAGGGTATTCAAAACATATCCAGTGTATCCAAATACCACGTAATACAAAATCAATACCTCGGCAACACAGGCCGGAATGTCAAGGAAACTGAAAAAACAATACTCGAGTATTCAATAACCATTCCAGTACAACAACACTGAATGGTGGAACACAAAACATAACCGGAGACAAGACACAGTATCACGCTTGCCCATCATCTTCATGCCGACCCGATACCTGCCTGTCCGCTCTCCTGGAACTTGAAATACATAAAAAGTATTTCCTCCATAAAGGGGTTAGCCATCGAATAGCTAGTGCAAGTATATAGAATATGAAAAACAATACTCCTCGACAATAAAGTAAAGATAACCGTCAATTCATCAATTTAAGACTAGTTTTCCAGAATAACTAAATCTCATAGCATCACATCAATACATACATGATCAACCATGGAACCCCACCAGAGGCTATAGAATCCTCAGAGGACTCGTCGGTCCATCCCAGAGTTGTTAATTCATATTATCCGTGGAATCGCACCAGAGGCTATGAAACCCTCAAAGGACCCTTCGACCCATCCCAGAGTGGATATAAATAAACATGCCATTCATATATCTTACTTTCAAAGTCGAGAACGTACAATCATAAATATATACTTGCCTTTGAGACATCGAGAAATCGAACGAAAAAAGAGTATGAGTTTGGTAGGTCCAAGAACGCACTTCCGGTACATAAACAATTCGTAAGGGATATGATAATCAATAATCCATACTCATAATTCACGAAAAAACTCCCAAAACCCGTCTGCGATTCACGAAAATACAAGGGTAAACAACTAGAGGTTGGAAAATCACCAAAACCCTCACAAGTCCGCACACGGCACAAACCAATCCGTAATATCATAGGAAAAGCATGAATACGGGGTAGATACATCATAATCCCAAGATTCTCAAGCTTCAAACCGGATAAATCGGACGAATCTAAGAAAACCCCAAAATTCCCAAAAATAGGGTTATAAGGATTTTTACCTTGATTTGGAAGATGGAATGGATTAGATGTTGTGAAATCTTTGTTCTCCAACCAAAGATGTTGTTATCTGAAGAAAGATCGCTTACAAACTCCCCGAATCGCCCAAACCCGCTGCTCCCAATCGGCAATGTGAGAAGAATGAGAAAAATGATGAAATGGATGTCAACTGTCCAATATATACTCGCCCAGTCTAGCGCACGCTACGCCTCTAATATTAGCGTGCGCTAGCAGGGTCACCGGGTAGTCCAGTGGCTTCTGTCGGCCCTGTTAGCGTGTGCTAATCACCTTCCTTTAGCGTGCGCTAGTCGAAAATGGTGTTTAGGACTTGGAGTCCAGAACCTACTGTCCTATGCCCTGCTCGAGTCTTAGCGTGCGCCACCGCTATGGCTTAGCGTGCGCTACGCAGCCCATATAGCGTGTGCTAGCCGAAGCCTTGCATACGTTACCTGATAGTCCAGAAAACCTGACAACTTCACTGCCTCTGTCGATCCAGCCCGTTAGCGTGTGCTACGGAAGTATTAGTGCGCGCTACTAACCATGAATAGCGTGCGCTAGCTAACTCCTAGCGTGCGCTAATTGCTAGTGTAGAGAGCAGAATAAGTTACTGGTTCCGACCTGACTGGTTACTTAGCGCGCGCTACGGCCCAAAGCTAGCGTGCGCTACTCAAGCAGAATTAGCGTGCATTAGCCTAGGCCTAGCGTGCACTATATCTCTGACGCAGAACACTTAACAAGGTCTAAACCACACGATCAAGATACAAACAAGGTACGAAACTCTATCACAAAAATCGAAAACATCATAAAGAGTTTACAGAGCGACAAAAAAATAGGAAGAATGGCAAGGTCAAATAGGTAATAAAAGCATGGGTATTACATGGCCAAATGTGCCTATGTCCTCTCTCAGTATCTTTTTCTATAGGCTAAAGATAAACCTCTGCACCTCTCTTCTATCGGTCGAGGGATAATCGTTACAAGCTTGTCTTCTATCAGTCCGAGTAAACCGTTCAATCACTTGTCCTTATGTCGGTCCAAGTTAAACCGTTTTCCGTTTCTATTGGACAAGGAATCAACCACTCTAGCTTTCTATGGTTACTAAATAAACCTCACTTAGATATCGAATGCGATTCTAACAATGCCGTATCCTTGATCCTAATAACACCGAATCCAATTGTATCTATTCTTTTTTTCTCTCTTGTATGATTTAGTGTATAACACTCAATCACTCTCAATTTAAGCTCAAGAACAACAACTATGATGCTTACCATGATATCTTGAGTATGATTGCTTTACTCAATGTTGTTGTTTCATGAATACCATTAGAAGTGGTATTTATAGGCATTTCTTTTCCAACTAGCCGTTAGCCTTCTGTGCCTTCTTTACGTACGTTACCAGCCCTCTCTTACGTACGTTAGCTTCCTTACATACGTTAACATCAATATGTTACGTACGTTATGCTCTTCACAAAACAGTCCAGAAGCCTTCGTTTTATGTGTTACGTACGCTAGCAAATTACCCATTACGTACGTTAACATTTGTCAACATATCTGTTGCTTGCTGACCTATGCCATGACATTATCTCCAACGTTCTTCTTGTTTGAATACTGAAACACTTCGTTACGTACGTTATCATCATGTTGTTACGTACGTTAAGCTCAGTATATTACGTACGTATGCTATCAATATAGCGTACGTTATCTTCCTTCTGTCCAGCTTTTTGCGTCTTCGACTTCTTCGTTGTTTTGTTTCGCTTCTTTGTTGTTTTCCTTTGTTAACAACTTTAATCATCAAAACTCTATTATCGAATATTTGGAATAAATATTCCACCAATCTTCTCCTTTTTGATGATTACAAAACAACCCGTGAATTGGATAAAACCTGCAAAAATAAAAATATATATGTATGAATCAAAGTTTTCGGCTTTGATCATTTTGTTAGTTTCACCCATCTTTTCGTATACTTTATTTTTCTCCTTTTCGACTTCTTCGATTTTTATTATTCTCTCCTTCTTTTTACTTTTTAGTTTTCTCCTCATTCTTCCATGATGCTTTTTATCCGATTCTACTCCTTTCTCTCCCTTTTTGTATTCAGCAAAAAATGTAAAGCAAATTATACCAATTAAATAGAGGGTACCAAAAAATTGATAAGATAAAATATGCATAAAATATAATTCCCCCTTTCTAAAATACATAATACTCCCCCTAAGTAAAATATCAATTGTTAAAAATTATTTTTTGGGGATTCAACCTATAGTTGGTTTTTGTTTAGAGACATAGACAATATTCGGAATAAAAGTTCCTTTTGGAATCCAAATCTTTTTAACTTTTATCGCTTGTCGTGGGCTTTTTACAGTTTGAAATGTGGTGCCCAATATTCAAATATTTTTCACATTGGGGTATATTGAAATTTAAGGATTTATTCTTAAAATTCGGTTTGAATCCCAACCCCTATTTGTTCAACGTAAATTTCTGAACCGAGAGCATTTGTTCAAATTTCTCGTTTCCACACGAGAATTTCTTTGTTAAATTTTTTAGCTCGGTTTGGACTTTCAAGAGGTCATCTTTTAAAATATTTTCATTTTCGACACAATGAGAATGATCAGTTTCAACAAATTTCCCTTTTTCAAGAATTTTGGAAATTTCGGTTTCCAATAATTTATTTTTAGACTGTAGTGATTTAATCTCGAATAAGGCATTTTGATAGTCCGTATGCAATAACTCAAATGTTTCAAAACGTTCATCGTAGGAGTTACTTACATGACTTTCGGCGTCACTTTCGTCGAGTGACCTCCGTGCCATGAGAGCGAGATTATTTTGATTGTTAAAATCATCATCTTCGTCTTCGTCGCTCCATGTTGCTATTTAAACTTCCTTTTTAGGATTTGCTCGGCAATTCTTCGCGAAGTGGCATGATTTAGCACAGACTCGACAGTTGTTGTCGAATTTATTCATTCTGCCCGAGATGTCTTTCTTTCTCCGGTTTAATGGGGTTTGAAACTTATTAAGATTCTTGGTATAATATGCCGATTCTTCGTCATTTTCATCAACCGGGATTTCATCTCTTTTTGACATCTTGGCCTTCATGGCTATTGATCTTTCCTTCGGCTTCGGTTTAGCGTTCCAAGATTTTAGGACAATCTCGTAGTTTATAAGTGAACCAACGAGAGCACTGAAATCAAGATTGTTTAAATCTTTAGATTCCATTATAGCCATCACCGTACCGTCCCATTCTCGAGGTAGTGATCGTAGGATCTTTTTAACTTTTTCACTAATCCAAAGTGGTTTTGAAAAGATGCCAATCCATTTGTGATGACCGAAATCAGTCGAGCATGATCGTGATGGATTCACCGTCCTTCAGTTGAAATAGCTCATACTCGTGAAGGAGCATGTTTATTTTCGTCTCCTTGACTTGAGACGTTCCCTCATGTGTGACTTCAAGCATTTTTCAAATCTCTTTGGCACTGTCACACGAAGATATCCGGTTGTGTTCTTCCGGATTTAAGGCACAATACAATAATTGTGTTGCTTTTCAATTATAATGATCATTTTTCCAATCCGCATCATCATATTCTTCGAAAAATTTAAGTGTACTGTTGGATTTGAGAGGAATTTTCGGACCAAGACATATCACTTTCCAAAGGTCGATGTCATATGCTCGGATAAATATTGACATCTTTTTCTTCCACATCATGAAATTTGATCCGTCAAAGAATGGTGGTCGGTTAAGAGCAAGACCTTAGACTGGAGCAATTTGAAATGCCATTTGGATCGACTCCTCGGATGTTAAGTCACTTATTAGAGGTACCGCTCCGATACCAATTGTTGGAGCAAGATTGATCAGTATCGCCGTTTGGAGATCGAGTTGTAAAACTCTTTCGCATTGCGAAAGCGATTTAATAAAGGTGTGGAAATAAAACGACACATGGATTTATAGAGGTTCGGCCAAACGTGCCTACGTCCTCTCTCAGTATATTTTTCTATAGGCTAAAGATAAACCTCTGCACCTCTCTTCTATCGGTCGAGGGATAATCGTTACAAGCTCGTCTTCTATCGGTCCGAGTAAACTGTTCAATCACTTGTCTTTATGTCGGTCCAAGTTAAACCGTTTTCCTTTTCTATTGGACAAGGAATCAACCACTCTAGCTTTCTATGGGTACTATATAAACCTCACTTAGATATCGAATGTGATTCTAACAATGCCGGATCCTTGATCCTAATAACACCGAATCCAATCGTATCTATTCTTTTTCTCTCTCTTGTATTATTTAGTGTATAACACTCAATCACTCTGAATTTAAGCTCAAGAACAACAACTATAATATTTACAATGATATCTCGAGTATGATTGCTTTTCTCAATGTTGTTGTTTCATGAATACCATTAGAAGTGATATTTATAGGTATTTCTCTTCCAACTAGCCGTTAGCCTTCTGTGCCTTCTTTGCGTACGCTATCAGCCCTCTCTTACGTACGTTAGCTTCCTTACATACGTTAACATCAATATGTTACGTATGTTATACTCTTCACAAAACAGTCCAGTAGCTTTCGTTTTATGTGTTACGTACGCTAGCAAATTACCCATTGCGTACATTAACATTTGTCAACATATTAGTTGCTTGCTGACCTATGCCATGACATCATCTCGAACGTTCTTCTTGTTTGAATACTGAAACACTTCGTTACGTACGTTATCATCATGTTGTTACGTACGTTAAGCTCAGCATATTACGTACGTATGCTATCAATATAGCATATGTTATCTTCCTTCTGTCCAGCTTTTTGCGTCTTCGACTTCTTCGTTGTTTTGTTTCGCTTCTTTGTTGTTTTCCTTTATTTAACAACTTTAATCATCAAAACTCTATTAACAAATATTTGGAATAAATATTCCAACATTCTCAACCTAAGCTCTGATACCACATTATGTAACACCCCCAGATTCATCCAGGAATATTACAGTGTCGTGGGCCCCGAGACGGAACCCACAAGGCTAAAATACATTTTCGTAAATATTTACAAACGCCCAAGAGGCTAACGACGGTACTATCTTTTTAAAAACATTTGAAGACTTAATAAAATCCATTTCTCAAAACCGTCATAAAAATCTCATTTGAAACCACAATGCCCGAATGCCAAAACTCAACAGTTTAAAAACATACATTAAGCTATCGCTTACACGTACCGACAAAATAGTCTATAAAATAATTTTCCAAAGTAACTTAAGTTACCAGATATCTAAAGGTCATTTAAAAATACTCACGCAGCGGAAAAGACAACAGTTAAAAATACTCTAGCAGCGGAATACAACAACTAATCAGGAAACTCAATTCACAAATACATGCCCTAGCCAGTATCCCCCGGGAAGCTCATCTCTTCACGACCGCTACAAGCTCGATATCCCACGAACCTAAAAAGAAAGCCCACGATGGGGTCATCCATAATATCCAACAATGACAACAATCGCATCGCATCAATAATTACATACCAATGAAAAACACTAAGTAAGAATACTACCAATGTAATCTTACCGCCGTAACTTTACCAACTCGTGAAAATCCTTACCAAAGTAATCCTTACCAAAATTCACATCTCGTATCCTCGACAACACAATGAACTCATACCCAAACATCTGTACTGTACCTCAAGCAATACTCAAGGTTCTCAAAACATCACCACTAAGTGATACGAACTATACCAACTCTGACCAATTCAATCCATCGGATATCCCTATCAAATATCAATACGAAAATCGATTGTCCATCAAAGACAAATACCACAAAAAGGAAATACATGTCATACCTCAGGATACGCAATGCCACGTTGAATCACATCAGTCTAATCTGAGATCAGATCAATACAACATACGGATATGGTCCTAAAACAAGACCTACAAATTCATACTCACATGACGACATCAATATGCCCACGATAACAACAACAATATATACTTATGGAAATCCGATGATACAGCGCACACAGCATAGATCCCAAGATGATCCTGAAAGACCAACATGAGGCGGATAACCCATAATATACATATGCACAACAACAACACCCCAATGATCCAGCGCACACAGCTATAGATACCCGTGACGATCCCGTCGGACCAACGCATGGTGGAAATACCTATCCAGCGATCTAGCGCACACAGCATAGATACCCAAGATGATCATGTCGGACCCACACGAGGTGGACATATGACAACAATGCACAAATGCATATTAACAACAATACACAAATGCATGACAACAATAATACACAATGTATCACAATATGATCGACTCAAAATGACAAAAATGATTAGAGTACTTTCCCCGAGTCCTTCGGGAGCAACCTCGATGTCTAAACCATCACCAACCATTATTCTCAATACTCGACGGTCCAAAATGTCACGGACTGTAGATAATTCATATCTTCGTATTTATCATAATGTATCTTCGATACCCAAGTATATCAATAACAAAAGTAAATCATATACATTATGATTTAAATTCCCAAAATCCAAAAATAACTTACAATCCCAAATCTCCTGTGTTCACAATTATAATCATTGCTATAAGAATTATAAACGAATGAAACAGAAACCATTCATTAAATATTATAAACTGAGCAAGTAATATACTTGCCTCAATACCGACACGACGATGATAAAGTCGTTACCAATCCCATTGTCTTCATCTACGAGCTCCTCGGCCCTGACCAAAGCAATTCACGAACATTATCGAACACGACCGTAACACACTTTTCTAGTCGATGATTATAACCAATGATCAATGATCACAACCTATTGAAGTAATCAATTAACACATATTCGATAATAATACATTCCCGATATAACCAATCAATCAAACTCAACGGCTCAACAATTCCTCTATCATATACAAAACTAAATAGTATAACTAAAACCATCACGAACTCATATCCATAATACGAACCAAAATCTGATAATCGTTATTAACAATCAATATAACCGGTCAACAAACCCAACGATTTTACAATATCTCGATTAACCACAAGTCCGAACAATCCAACTCAAACAATTACGATTTCATCACCACAATACGATTATGGATACGAATGTAAAGGAAATCATATTCGATATCAATCACAATCTTTCCGGATTCAATCTCATCATCATACTCACATGTTTTTTACCATTAATCAATCGTCAATCAACATGACTTAACGAACATTCCATCTTCATATCTAAAAATACCGATAATCCAACATACATTCGTCTTGCTATGTTCTATTTATCAAAAGTTCTTCAAGAACACTAAGTGATTCGAAACCATGTTCATAGCCTATCAAAACAACATAATCCGATATCCTTTAACATGTAGTTAATCATCCAACTCATAATTAAAGTCATATATCATCGTATTCTTCAACATACAATGCACATAACCTCAAGAATCGTAATAACAACACCATAATCATCTTTATACGAATCATTCATCAACAATAGCATAAAAATCCTAATTCAAGGTGTAGAGTTCATCAACATACCTCAAGAATATGAACAACACCATCAAACACCTCAAGGATCATTGCTATCTTCATATCCAAGCCTCAAATCCATGTTTCCAAGCTTATAACCAAGATAGAAGAGGTTTATCTTCACTACCATACTCAGAGGGACGAATTTTGGAGGAAGGAATGGTTTTGTTCTTGTGAAGAAATGAGAAACCAATCCTTAATTTATAATCTGCAGCGCTCATTACATACGTTACCAATCCACAATAATGTACATAATGCTCCTTACGTACGCTACAGGTCCTTCATAGCGTACGTAACATCATTCCAGAACTCACTGTCTCAGTTCGTATCTTGCATAATGTATGTAGCACTTGTTCCATAGCATACGTAATACGTATGTTGACTTGGTACAGTATATGCTCATATTACGTATGTAATATGCTCTGCATAGCATACGTAATACCTAGTTGACTTATCGTTTGGCACGCCAGCCGATACCTGGGCTCCGCATGGAAGGTATTAATTCCTCTGTCCGATTCTCTTCATAACGTACGTTATATGCTCTACGTAACGTACGTTACTTCTGTGTCCTAACGTACGTAAGCTTCTATGCCTAGCATACGCTACACTTGTATTTTGACAAGTTCTCTGATCAGACGACTATCTCTCACCCGATGCTATAACGTACGTAATACCTTATACACAACGTACGTTATACTTACCAACTTAACGTATGTAAGCTCTTCAGCTTAGCGTATGTAATGACTTCTGCACTTAGTCAATTCCAATTGTTCCTGTTCGTCATCTCAACATACCGAATACATTTACACATCATACTGAATATACATAATTGTTCCAATAACATTCTCATATGATAAACCTGATATTAAATTTAAGACAATCTGATACATGATATCCTCAAATATAATTTTCGACCAAGTACGATGATTATATCAATACAGATGTCTCAGTCCGTCATTTATTTTATCCATACTGTACAAATTCCACGCTGTATAACATAACTCGGATAAAATAACATTAAACAACAGTAGTAGAAATTCCGGATATTACAATACATTTCGTGTATATGAAATGCTTTATGAATCTATGATTCATAATGTGACATTATTCTTGATCATAGTACCGTTTCGTTGTGGGATTGTATTCCCATGTTCATCACTTTTGTATCGTTGGTCTCGTTGATCATTTTATCACTTCGGTGAGTTTCTCAATTCTTGATTGAATGTGTAATTTGTTGAGTTTCGTTGTCATGTTGTATCGTGACATAATTGGAATCATATCTACGTGCCGATTGGTTATGTGTAGGAATTTTAGCCAGGCACATATGGTCATATGTTGATGTTTCTGTATTGGACTATGAACACGAGACGTAGTTCGTGAGGCTAATTAGGTGCATTGTCTCACATATATTCTAGATTCCGTATATGGAGTGGACATGTGCACGGACACATTTCCGTATCTGGCGTACTGTGATGTCCGTCTTGAGTCATGTTGATTGGTCGTTCATATTCCATGTATGAGTGGGTATATCCGATGGTTTGTATGATCAACTGATCATACGCCCGAGGGGTATGTTCAATAGTCGGTTGTTTCCTTGAGATCTTATATATATGAATTGTATAATGTCTTGAGAATTATTATCATGTATATCTGACCCTGTGGTTTTGGGTGAAATACTTGTGTTGTATTTTAGCTCGAGGTAAAGGAAAGGCACGGGAAGAGCACGACGACGGCAAAGGGTTTAAAGGATACTAGTTCGGGGGGCCCAAGTCTTTTGTTGTCCGGTTATGCTTAAACCGTGTAATGTTACTTTCCGTTTCATTTAAACTACTGTCGGTTGTATTATTATTTTAAGTATATTCCATCTTCATATGGTTTGTACTAGCATTTGAATCCTGTGTATTCTGAGACTAATAGCCGTATCACTTGTAGACTCCTAATCGGAGTAATGATTATTATTTTGTGATTCGGTATCACGATAATGTTATGTTTAAATTGTGTTTTGGTATCGCCTGGTGGGTCCCAGTGTGGGTTCCACGACACTGTAATGGCCGCCATATTTGGGGTGTTACATTGGCTGGTTCAGATGGTCAGGTTATCCCCAGTGGTCAAGCAGGTGGTGAGGTTGGTTTTGGTGGTCTTGATGGAAATGGGTTAAGGATAGCCCAATTAGATAACTCGGCTAATCATGGATTGCCTAATTTTTCCTTTACACAACCACTAACCAAAGGCTTTGGAAGACAAGGGAGCAAAGACCATCATTTTACCCATAATTCTTCAGAGGTTCGATCGCAGGATGATGCCTAAATTGCACAGGGTTTTAAGACACAAGCTCAGGAAACGACAAGTCTTCCTGTGCATCAGGTTCGTCTCCAAAGCCCAGAGGCCAAGTTGTACCATGTCCAGTTGCCTGAGATGCATCATACTAATCCACTTGAGCATTCGACAAGTATTTTGCATCAGAATAATCATTTGGATATCGCAAACAAACACATTTTTTCGGAGGTATAGCACTTTATATTTTTTGCCTCAAAGTAAGTTATATACTTGAATCTTCGAATAGTATATATGTGGAATTTGATTATGTATCATGGCTTGTATTCATAGGGCTGGAGTGATTGTTGCTTGGATATTGAGGGTGATGACAAAGGCCTTGTAATTGTTACTAATGGTCAGGTCTATATACAGAAGACAACAAAACTCATCAATGAGCTACGGTGTCCCCCGGTCACCGTTGAGTCACCATCACAGAAGATATTGTGCCGAATGCTCCCTCTCCATGTCCAAATGATGAATTAGTATTCGTTTGTCAAGATAAGGGGAGTTATACTGCTTGGCCAATTCACCTGATTCTTCAAAAAAAAATGTATTAACCACACTTGCTTTGTTATATGGTAGACATTTTCTTGTCTCCTAGACATTTTATTATTTTTGTCACTCATTCCTGAATATGCATTCTCGCAATTTCAAAAAAAAATGTTTTTCAATGAACATTCCCCTGCTCTGAATCTATTTTTATAGTGTAAACACCTAACCAAGAAAAAGTATGATTTTTTACCTAATTCTGAAAAAGTATGTTTCCTTTTTTCCTGGACTGAGGATGTGTCAGATTAACCACTAGTCATAAAAGACTCTATCTGGAAAATAAATACATAGTAAACATCTTGAGACCTATGGTTTTTTAAGATAATCGTTTGAAATGTGTATCAATAAGTGATTCTTGTATCATAATAGCAATTTGGGGAATGTTTCTAACCAAAAAATATTTTTCCTGACTTTCTCATGGCTGGGGTGTATTATATTATATCGAGTCATTTTTATTACTATTATTATATTTTATTGATTATTATCTTACAGTTTTTTGCTGAAGAAACTTATTCATCGGAAAAAGTTGATGAGATTAGAGATATTTGGGTTGAATATTTGCTGAAGCAAGAGAATGAAGTGGATGAAGAAAACAAAGATGATGATATCCAAGTTACTCATTGAACTTTAGTCCCAATTATTGTGAATGGTTAGATTTCGGAGCATTATTTTTCCAATATTCTATTTGGAGATTGCAATAGATGTAATGGTATTACGTTTTGGAGATTGCAATAGATGTAAGGATATCATTAGAGTGTTGTTTTGTGTTGTTTTATATTTTTGGGTACGAGCAGGTTTATGATGATTTTTTCATGTAATGGTGAGTGTTGCTTTGTATTGTTTTATATTTTTGGGTAGGAGCAGGTTTATGATGATTTTTTATGTAATGGTATTACGTTTTTGGAGATTGCAATTGTAATATCCGCAAATTTGATTTCTGGTAATTTTCTTTTTTTGGCGGAAGTTCGTTTTGACGACTCGCTTGGGACCGTTTCATCATTCTGAGAATGATTAATTCTGCACTTTTCGACATCCGAGTTCGTTTGGTCTTTGTTTCTTTGAGTTAGTGCTTTTTAGCGACTTTTCCGCACTTGAGTTCGATTCTTGCGAATCTCATTCGAAACTGCTATTTCGAGTTTCCCGTAAGTCCGTTTAACTTTGTTAGACGTGTTGTAAATTTCGGTTTGGTTATTCGATCACGTATCGTGATTTTCGGGCGTTTTGGGCCATTTTGTAATTTACTGAAAGTTACGGGTATCCGTATCTGTAATTGTTGTCTCGACCCGTTTCTTGGTCGCGTATGATTAATTATGGTATTACGTTTTCATTTCGAGTCGTTGATATCGTCCGCGAACTTTTCGTCGTGTCCGTTCCGTGCATTTTCGGAAATCGAGGCATCGGGTCGTGGCGGCTGAGCAGCTGGCCGGACCGGTGCGGCACTGTCGGAAGTGCTGGGCACTGGCCGAGCAGGCACGGCAGGAACCGGCGTAGCGCACGCTACGGCCGGGCCTGCCTTGCGCTAGCTTCAGCAGATGTAGCGCATTGTCGAGTCGGCCAGCGTACGCTTCTCGGGCACAGGCGGAGGATTACGAGGTTACGGACTCGGTCGGGATCGGCGGAGTAGCGCACGCCATTGTCGGTCATGGTGCACGCTTCCGGCGGGGGTAGCGCGCCTGTCGGCCGACTAGCGTGCGTTACCGGGCTGAGTTTGTTAGTCCGGTGGCTCTTTGGGAGTCGGCTAGCGCGCGCAGGCATCAGGCCGTAGCGCACTCTAGCGGGAGTCGGGCGATCGAGTCATTGTCGGCGGGGTGCTCGGTGGTGCCGGGTCATGCGGGCCATGGCCGAGAGTGCTCGGCCGATACTGGCCGATAGCGCACGCTAGGCCGGGAAGGCTAGCGCACGCTAGTTCCGGCCCAGTATATAAATGACAGACGAGCGACTTTTTCAGTCATTTTTCATTTCATTTCTCTTCGGTCCGCGGCTGGGGTTTTGTAGGAGACGAAGCCATGTTGTCTAACAACAAATCCATGAAGTCCTTGAGTTCATAACATCAATCAATCATCCGTTATCATCCTTTGATCCAGCGAATCAAGGTAATCTTCCTTAGAACCCTAATTTCGTGAATTTGGGGGTTTTTGCATTTTTGTCCGATTCGTTCCGTGTTGTTGATTAATTCATGATGGGTATGATTAATCTTGGTTGTATTCTTGTGTTTAACATCATTTAATCTATTGTTCTTCGTCGAATCGAAGTATATTTCTTGATTTCCTTCGAATTGACTTTGTGGGGGATTTGTCCCCGATCTCGTTTTTCATCCATTTTCGATGGATCGATTATGGTTAAATGATGTTGTTAAACATATTCTATGGATTGTATATCCATATTTCAACTTGGAATTCCGTTTTCGGGTTTTGACGGGACAAATCGTGTTCTTGGCCGTTTTGGGGGAAATCCTTGAACCTTCGTCATTTGTTCTTTGAATTCAGCGGCTTTGGGTCGTACTTTGGAATTCATTTTCGTTGTTATTGTTTTCGTTCGTAGTTCATTGTTGTGGATTGTCGTTCGGTGGAGTCGGCGAGTTCGTAGTCGGTTCGTGCCAACCTACTTCGGTCGATTCTCCGCGTCGTGGTTTCGAGGCAAGTATCTTATTATACGACTTGTATCTTGTGAATAGTAATTACGTATGATATGTATGACGATTTTTCTTGCCTCCGTAAATATGTTCCGTTTGAGTTGGTTGTGTTTTCCGAAATTTGAAGGCCTTGTGATAATAGTGATATATTGGTATACGTGTTAGGCGTTGTGCCATTTGTGCAGGATTGCGATGTACATATGAGATGGTTGTACACGTGTTTGTTCAATGTATTGTGTACCGAATGTGTGTTATGTTGGTTAAGAGTCGTTGTGATGATCATGATGTTTGTGCTGTTTTGGTTTACATGCTTGATTGTACATTTCGGTGTAATGTGGAATGACTTGACATTTAATGATTATGAATTGTGTCGAGTGGATGTGTGTGTGATCCAGGTAGGGTCTGAAGAGGCCTCTGGAGTTCGGTACATGATGTGTACGAACAAAGTGTGTGAACCAGGTAGGGTCTGACGAGGCCTCTGGAGTCCGGTACATGACGTGTACGGACAAGGTGTGTGATCCAGGTAGGGTCTGACGAGGCCTCTGGAGTTCGGTACATGATGTGTACGAACGATGTTGTGACCGGGTAGGGTCCGTTGAGGCCTCCGGAGTTCGGTACATGATGTGTACGAACAGTGTATGTGGTTCGGGTAAGGTCCGTCGAGGCCTCCGGAGTTCGGTACATGATATGTACGAGCAATGATCGTGTAGCCGTGATTGTTCGGGTAACATTTTAAATATGGATCTCGGACTCATAATGATATATTATTTTGTATGCTTTGAAACGAGAATCGGGCTAAGGCCCTAATGTTTTCGAAAAGGTTTTGTAAATTGGGACTCGAGGTCCAAAAGAATTTCTGTTTTAAAAATCCCCGAGATGATGTGTTCCTTTTCAAATATCTCTTACTTGAGTTCGAAATTCTTAAACTTCTCGGGAACATTTTGATAATTGATTTCCGTATTAAATTCGTAGTTGCTATTTGCTTGTTACATTTCGTATGGTTTGATACTTGCACTAGTAAAACAGTGGAGTCTTACTAACCCCCGAGTATTCGGGGGGTGGATGTCTGTTTTGCGTCCAGGTACATGCAGATTCAGGGGAGCAGTCACAGGATTGGCACAAGAGGATGACGAGCTGCGATACTAATCATGAGTCGGGAGTTGCTTTATTTTTGTTGTGTTGTCAGAGTTGATTTCAGTCTCCCGATGTGTTGTATTTCGACCCCTGCGTGGGTAATGTTGTTAGTCAGTCCTGTTGATAGAGTTGTGTAACCTCATCGGTCTGTATTATTATATTGTTTGACCCTGGCCGGGCAAGCATTTGGTTGTTTATGAACGTTTAGCCTGGTAGATCCTTGCGGAAAGGGTTTACGGCGTGTAATATTCCCATACGGTTTTGGGGTGTTACATTTATGGTATCAGAGCTTAGGTTGCGGAAACCTAGGTTGTCGGGTCGAGTCAAGTCGTGATTTGTCGAGTAATGTGTTGTTTTGTCGTTCGAGTCATCAAGTGACAAGTTGAGTTGTGCGTAGTCACAACGTGTCGGTTATGTTGTCGGACGAGATTAGTATCGTGGGTGACCGTCACCTCCGTGCGACCTGTGGATGTAAGTCTCCTCTTTTATGCGTAATACCTGTGTATCTCGATTTTATCTTAGTGAGTTAATTGCGGTGCATAATTTTATTTACATAGTATTGTGTAATATAGTTGTGTTTAATATTCGTGGCACATAGTATGTGTATAGAACTGGACACGTTATTATTTTATCTTTGAACCACCGGGTGGGGTGGTATGTTGTGAAAGTTGTAAACCTTGATGGGTTTCGAAAAGGTACCGACGGAAGAGTTTGTGAGAAACTCCGATGAATGATTTTGCTGTGTGCTTAAACTTGATACCACGAGATGCATTTGATTGAATTGGCGACCCTGGTTGCCATTGGAGTATATGGTTTTAAATTCGACTATTTTTGGAACGTTGTAATTTTGTCCGCTATGGGTAAGTTTGAGAATGTTTTCTGAAGGACTTTACAGTTTGAGAATTTTTGTAAAAATCGATTTTTGGAAAATATTTTGGTGGTGCGGTCAAACCACGGTCTATGTGGATTTTTTTTAAAATTTGTTAAAATTTGATAAATGGGCCGTGTATTTTCAAATGACACAATCAGACGGTATTTGAAAAATGTGTTTTGAAGTACTTCAGACATTGTAAAATATTACCGTCGTTTTGGTTATGAACTAAAGGATTTTGGAAAATTTTTATTTTGCAGAACGATTTTTGGTTTTCGGAATTTTGAACTTCATATGTCCACGTGTTGGGGCTAAGTGGTTGTCATAAGTTTGTGGTGTTGTTGTGCTCGCCGGAGAATGTTTCAGTGTTTTCTAAATGTTGAGATACATGGTTTTTATTGAACGACCGAGGTATTAAAAGTGTTTTCAAAAATTTCATTTCACCAAATTTTTCAAACATAAGAATTTTAAAATTTTATTATTTGAATAATACCCCAGAAATATTTTATTTCGTTGCTAGTGTGTGGTCCTTACGATACGTGTGTGGTTTTGACCGTGTTTGATTTGATAAAATCCAAACATCTCTGTTAATGTGACTGTGAGAATTATTTTTGAATGAAGTTCTAGAATTACAGTGTTAGTGCGTGCACGTGTGTAATGACTTGGGGTTGATGTTATATCGTGCTTCTATTTATCGTCCTATGTTGACGTTGCGATGTTTATTTGGTTGTGTTATTCTGATTGATCGTCCGTTCAGTATGCCGAGAGGTCGAGGCCGAGGACATGGTCGTAGGGTTGACATTGACGCCGCCACGATCCTTCGTCAGGTGGCTGACCAGTTGGCGCATGTGAATCAGACCGTACACCGTGATGGGATTCTAGATGAGGATAACGGAGCTAGTAAGTGGTTACGAGATGTGATGAGAATGCACCCGCCCCGTTTTGTAGGTTCTTCGGACTCGTTAGGCTGGGAGAATTGGCTCTTCCAGTTGGACAGAACATTTGATGCTGTAGCTTGCCCCGATGAGAGAAGAGTGCCTATTGCTCAATACCTACTTGACAGGGAAGCTGCAGACTGGTGGGAGGCTGTAGCGCCTAGTGATCGTACCGCTACTTGGATTGAATTCAAAACTGCCATGGAGGCCGAGTATTGTCCGCCGCCTGTTAAAGAGCGTAGGATTGTCGAGTTTTTCTCGGCTACGCCCCGAGACGTGTCGATATCCCAGGCGATAGTCGATTATAATCGACAGCTGTGTTATGTTCGGGATCAGGTGAAAAGTGAGGCAGATAAGGTTCGTTATTTCGATATGCGTATGAAACCTCAGATTCGGCAGTGTATGGCTCCTTTTATGTGTACAACCTTGAAGGACTATCAGGATCGAGCCTTAGAATTTGAAATGGCTATAATGTCTACCGAGTCCGTATCAGTAGCGAAGAAGCAGAAGATCTCCGTTGACGCATCGGGAAGTAAGGGAATTGGGATTCCCACACCTCAACCTTCGTATCAGCCGAGTATGGGACCTTCTCGGTCAGCTAGAGAATCCAAAGGACCCAAGCTGGTGTCTTTGAGTTCTGGTAATGCTCCTAGGTGTTTCAACTGTAACGTTCTAGGCCATGAATGCGCGCATTGTAAGAAACCGCCCGTGACTTGTTATAATTGTGGACACGAGGGGCATCGAGTTCAGTACTGCGAGATTGTTGCTGAGATGATAAGGGACTGGAGTACCATTCCTACTTCCGGAGGGCGCAGTGATGTCCAGTGATAGTGTTTTTGGTACTAGTTGCGCGGATTGTTTCTCGTGTAGAGGGGTATCTTGTGACGTTTTTACATTTGGAACTTGTTAAATAATATTCTGTTTAGAATAAGTTCCTGTATAGTTGTTGAACATACAGAGGCGTGACAGCGGACCGCGGGGTCATGAACATGGTATTTTATTATGTGTCTTTATATTTTGCTTCGTATCATTGTGATAACCTTAATTTTGTTTCGGGACGAAACTTATTTTTTTTTTGTATGATAGAATGTAATATCCAGTATTCTCGTTTTCTGTTATCTTGAATTTTTTGTGTTTTGACGTCGGACATTTTCTTGTTGATGAGTAACGGAGTGATTTCTATCATGATACTCTAGTTGTTTCTTTCACATAGCCGTTCTAGTCGGGTGCGGCTTGTTGTCGCGTGCGTTTCTTTGATTTAATGTGTGCATGTGATGTGACGTAAATTGCTCGTTATTGTTTCAAATCCTAGGCAGTGGCGTTGTGTTGATCGTCGCGGAGCGTGTTTTCACGCCGTATCTTCCTTTGCGTTGCTGGTAACGTTTCGTCGTTGGGCGTAGGTTACGCGTTTCTTGTGTATCTCGTTGAGTTTTTTTTTATGGCGGGATGCTGCTTCTCCATACTTATTTTAAGTTTCGGGACGAAACTTCTTTTAAGGAGGGTAGTATGTAATATCCGCAAATTTGATTTCTGGTAATTTTCTTTTTTTGGCGGAAGTTCGTTTTGACGACTCGCTTGGGACCGTTTCATCATTCTGAGAATGATTAATTCTGCACTTTTCGACATCCGAGTTTGTTTCGGTGCTGTTTTGCTGAGTTCCGTGCTTTTTAGCGACTTTTCCGCACTTGAGTTCGATTCTTGCGAATCTCGTTCGAAACTGCTGTTTCGAGTTTCCCGTAAGTCCGTTTAACTTTGTTAGACGTGTTGTGAATTTCGGTTTGGTTATTCGATCACGTATCGTGATTTTCGGGCGTTTTGGGCTATTTTGTAATTTACCGAAAGTTAAGGGTATCCGTATCTGTAAATGTTGTCTCGACCCGTTTCTTGGTCGCGTATGATTAATTATGGTATTACGTTTTCATTTCGAGTCGTTGATCTCGTCCGCGAACTTTTCGTCGTGTCCGTTCCGTGCGTTTTCGAAAATCGAGGCGTCGGGTCGTGGCGGCTGAGCAGCTGGCCGGACCGGTGCGGCACTGTCGGAAGTCTTGAGCAGCGGCAGGCACGGCAGGAACCGGCGTAGCGCACGCTACGGCCGGGACGCTGCGCGCGCTAGCTCGGCAGTGTAGCGCACGCTGTCGAGTCAGCCAGCGTATGCTATCGGGCCTGGGCAGAGGGATTCTGAGGTTCTGGACTCGGTCAGGATCGGCAGGTAGCGCACGCTACTATCGGTCGTGGCGCACGCTAACCGGCAGGGGTAGCGCACGCTGTCGGCCGACTAGCGTACGTTACCGGGCTGAGTGTAATACCCGGTTGTAATTCAGTCATTATCATTCAGTAATTTCATTCGATGATTGTCACCCAGTGTATATTCACTCGATTATAATCATTCACCAATCATATTCATTCACCGTGTTCACCGTTCGGAAAAACTTCGAGTAGTGTATCGTTATTGTTCATTGTTTCAACTTTTCTCATATGAGTTCGACTTTGTTAGATCACCATTAATTTTTGGTAACTCCAAAAATTCTAAATCTTTGCAATATTATAGAGCATCGAGTTAGCTTTCCAATGGTTCAAACGGTGAGTCAATCGGAGTCCGGACGAGAGAGTTATGGTCGTTTTAGCTCAACCGCTCATTTTTCAGTTTTGGCCGATCACTGCCGAACGAACTCGGCCGTGTCGTCCGACACGGCCCGTGCCGTACTCGTCCGGAAAGTGCCGAAGTGTCTGCCTCAGGACCCGACCGTGTCGTCTGGCACGGCCGAGTCGAACCCTTCCGGATAAGCCAGAAGCGGCTGCCGACACGCCCGACCGTGTCGTCTGGCACGGTCGAGTCATGCCGAGTCGCTATCGGACGGGTCACTGTCGGGAGGCCCTCTGCGCCGCGACCGTGTCAAGCAGGACACGGTCGAGTCCCTGTCGGCCAGCTGTCGGCCAACTGTGCGACACGACCGTGCCGATCGGCACGGGCCGTGTCCGGCAGGGTAGTCAACCCCTATAAATTCATTTTTTCAGCATTTCAGCCCATTTTTCTTCCTTTTCTTCACCTTAAACCGAGAGAGAAGGCTTGAGGGAGGGTTTTTCCTTCACAAATCATTTGGGTGTTTGATTTTCTTCATCTCCTTTCGATCGTGAAGCCCGGATAATCAATCTAACGCGTGTTCTTCGGATTAAAGTACTTGTATCTTCAAGAGGTAATTCTTTCAACACTTTGGACTTCGATTTTGTGTTGAGATATGATGTTTTGGACGTTATAATCATGTTATATGAAGGGATATGTATATGATTATGAGTTTGTATAAGGATTCATTGGATTATTGAGGGATTATTCAAGAACACCTTGAATATCGAGTTGGAATTGGGGATTTTCGACTAATTGTTGTTATAATCACGTTTTTGGATATTCATATCGGATTATTGATCGTATTGGAGATGTTTTATTGGTTTGAAACACTTCTTGGGGGATTTGATATTGGTATATTGAAGTTTGATTGTAAACAATCGGAGTTTGGACGCAACGTGTTTGTTTTAATGACTCAATGGACTTAGTTTTATCGTATCGACGTTTTGAGTTCGTTATATTCGTGTTTGATTCGTATATTGATCGGATTGTCGGTAATTGTATTGAATTAAGGTTGTTCGTGCGACCGACACTTCATTTAGGACATTTGTTCGTGGAAGGACTTTCTTCATCGGTATTTAGTAAGTTAATTCTTACTCGGTTAAAAGGATATTCATACCTTTTGTTGTTGTTCATTCATAATCATAACTCATTCATCATTATATTAATCATATCAAAACTTGTTGTTATCAATTAATCGTTTGATCATAAGGAGCAGCGGTTCCAATCTTTTCATTGAGCTGTCATTTATTTCGTTACCATTCCACCTCGGTGAGTCATTATTCATTTTCGATGTCACTTTTGTTATATCGTGGCATTCCGGGTCATACTGGCGTGCCGGTTGGTATGTGTAGGATTTTCATGTCGGGCACATTATAGTCGTGTGTTGGTTGGTGGCCTCACATTGGACTGTGCACACGAGTTGATGGCTTCGTGAGACTGATTAGGTACAAGACCACACGTGTATTCGATCGATACTCGTTGGTGGCTTGTGCACGGACACATTTCCATCCCGGACGTAGTGTGGCGCCATTCCTTTGAGCCGTACTGATAGTCGATTCATATAGCATGTTTGATTGCGTATGTTTCGACAGGATAATTCATAATTTCAGATATATTATGATTGTGTATTTTCAACCCTTGAGGATTGTTGTTCTTTGTAACTGACCCCGTTTGGGGATTTTGTTTTTCAGGTCATGGCAAGGCAAACGCACGGGAATAGCATGTTGATGTCGAGGAGTCCTAGTGATACTAGAAGGGGGCCCCGATCTTTCGATTATTCATGTTATTGTTCTTTATTTTCCATTGCTAGACTTTCATTTGAATACTCCGTTTCATTCGGTGTTGTGTATTTTATCTTCATATAAAATACACTAGTATTCAGTATTGTCTGGTGTGTTGTAACTAAACTCCTCATCGGAGTAATTATTGCCGTAATGTAGTTCGGTACTACATTTATCTTGTGTAATTCATTCATTTTCATTTGCCTAGTGGGTCCCGGTTGGGGATCTACGGCCGTAATATCCGCCTAGTTTGGGGTGTTACGAGTTGGTATCGGAGCGTGGTTTTGAATACTACCCTCTAAGTCATGTCTCATTTGAAATCATCGTCATCGGACTAGTATCATTGGACTTTCGCGTCACGTGTGACTGTGCGAATGCCGAGCCAATCAGACCGAAAGAACTGTAAGACTTCTAACGCCATGGTATAATTTCTGGCAATAGTCATTCATTCATCATTCATCATTTAACAATCCTCAAACATCATCATTCATTATGATCAGGACGATCATATTAACTCATCAATCACTCAATTCATTTCATTACTCAGTTAATAATCAGGACGATCATATTAACTCATCAATCACTCAATTCATTTCATTACTCAGTTAATAATCAGGACGATCATATTAACTCATCAATCACTCAATTCATTTCATTACTCAGTTAATAATCTGGAAGATCATATTAACTCATCAATCACTCAATTCATTTCATTACTCGATTAATAATCGTGACGATCATGTTAACTCGTTAATTACTCAATTCATTTCATTACTCGGTTGTCAACTGATGATCATATTATCAATCTTGTTAAGTTATTCAAGATAATCATTTCAAGAATTTCATCAGATAATCATGTAACTTCAGTAAATCATTCATATAATCACTAAGTTAGAGCATGTATACTCATATTCATCATCTCATGACATAATCATAACGTGCTAATCATGCGGGAAATATAATCATTATGCGACCTTCCTACTTCAGTATGGAGAGAGCTGTCAGGGGATGCATGGGGAGAGGCCGCGGTGCGGACCGAAACCCGAGAAATAATCACTCGCTGCCGGGAAATCGTGCCCAGGACTCGGCTCGATCAGAAGATGTTCGGGTTGATCCACTCACTTTTATGCAGGCCATGATGACCCTTGTGCAGTTGCTCAATCATCATTGCGCCACTCTGACTGGATTAATCGAGAGAACTCTCCCGTACGAGCCAGCTGCTAAGGAAATTGCTGAGCAGCAACCTGCATATGTCAACAGGAAATCAACGAAGCGTAATCTATCCGAAGGCGGTCAGTCAACCTGCAAGAAGCCTCGTGTGAGTCCTATCGTTTCTGAGCGACCTCCTACGGCGCATAATCGTGCGGGATCTCATTCCCGAGCGGCCAGTTCGGCCATCACCTGTTTCAATTGTGGAACGCCGGGTCATTTCAGCACTGAGTGTCTGAAACCGTCTATCACGTGCTATAATTGTGGGAATTTTGGGCATAAGGCCCGTTTTTGTCGAAAGGACTCCAAGTCGGCTCCGGCGGCATCTCAGGCCCCGAAGCAATCAGCCTTTCAGAATCAGACTGCTTTGTCAACGTCGTTTAAGACACTGGAAGCAAATAGAGTTGGAGCTCGTATTTATCAGACGGGAGCGTCCGGTTCGGGGACCGGCAAGTCCCAGATTCATATGATGAGGAGGATCGGCGATCTGGTGGCCCGAATGATTTCAGGTATACTCGTAATTTTATTTCAACTTGTGTGTACCTTTTGATGCTGGTACACCGCATTCATTCATTTTCGATTCATGCTTGAATAGACGTATTTCGGGATAGTCCTATTGCTTGTGGATCTCATACCATCGGTCTACCTGACGATGGAAGAATTTTCGGAATCATACCTAATTAAGCTTAACGACCGCGATTGATTGATGGATCTAATCGTGGTGAATTTATCTTAGGACGACTTAATTTTCGGTATTAGTTGGCTTAACCGTCTTGATACTATCCTCAGTGCTTGTTAGCGTTTGGTCGCTATCTTTCCGTCGTTGGTTGTCGAATGTGTGCTTCAGGGAAGTAATCGTCGTTGTTCCACTAGAAATTTTATTATGGCGAAAGCAGAGAAATTCCGCAATCGAACTATCCAATCATTCATTGTATCATTTTCATCGATTGACCTTTCTAAGGCAATCGAGTTATTCAATCATTTCTTGTATCATTTCCATCGATTGGCTTTTCTAAGAAAATCGAGTCATTCAATCATTCATTATATCATTTTCATCGATTGGCCTTTCAAAGGCAATCGAGCTATTCAAACATTCCTTGTATCATCTTCAACGATTGGCCTTTCTAAGGCAATCGAGTTGTTCAATCATTATTGGTATCTCTTTTTATCGATTGACCATTCTAGGGCAATCGAAATGTTCAATCATTCGTGGTATCATTGTCATCGATTGACGATGTATTTCCAGACGAGTTATCTGGTTGCCTTCACATAGAGTAAGGGAATTCAGGAGTGAGTTGGAGCCGGTACGTCCCCTTTATCGAAGGCACCGTATCGGATGGCCCCGACCAGAATGCAGGAGTTGAAGATTCAACTTGAGGAATAGTTCGAGAAAGGTTATATCCAACCGAGTACGTCCCCGTGGGGAGCACCAGTGCTGTTTGTCAAGAAGAATGATAGTTCTTTTCGCTTGTGTATCGATTACCAGGAGTTGAACAGGGTGATGATCAAGAGTAGTATCCTTTACCTCGTATTGATGATCTTTTAGATCAACTTCAGGGAGCTTCAGTATTTTCCAAGATCGACTTAAGATCTGGATATCACCAGTTGCGGATTCGAGAGTCGGATATCGAGGACAGCGTTTCGTACACGCTATGGTCATTATGAGTTCGTAGTTAGGCCGTTCGAGCTAACTATTGCACCTGCGGTATTCATGGAGTTAATGAATCGGGTTTTCATCGACTTTTTAGATCAGTTTGTTGTTGTCTTCATCGATGACATTTTGATTTTTTCTCGTAGCCAAGAGGAACACGAGGTACGTCTTCATCAGGTTCTCGACGTGTTGAGACGAGAACAACCTTATGGAAAGTTTTCCAAATGTGAGTTCTGGAGGTCCGTGGTGACTTTCTCGGACATGTAATTTCATCTGACAGAATTCGTGTCGACCCTCAGAAGACGGAGACTATCCGAGATTGGCAATCTCCGTAAGATATTAAGTAAATCCGATGTTTCCTCGGAATAGTTGGTCAATTATCCAACCCACGCACGGAGCTAGCGGCCGTGGTTTTCGCGTTGGGGATTTGGCGTCGTTACCTTTATGGCGTCACCTTTCGCTTATTCACCAATCACAAGAGTTGAAGGTTATATTTACTCACAAGGAGTTAAATATGCGAGGCGGTGGTTAGAACTAATCAAAGATTTTGATATCGAGATCCTTTACCACAGGCAAGGCGACGTTGTCGCCGACGCCTTGAGTCGTAAGTCCGTTCGAGAGCGGATGCTTGCTCGTTTAACGATTCGAAGGAGCTTCAAGGAATTCCTTAGACCCGAGATCGAGGTCCGGCTTCAGCTAGTTCAGGGACATCTTTGTATGTTAGAGATTTCATCGTCACTTGAGGAGGTAATCGGAGAGAATCGAGTTCAGACCCTTCATTGTTGCGCATCCGTGAAGATATGGCTCGGGAAAGCCCCTGGATTCGTGGTCCACGAGGATGGACTTTTGAGGTTTAAGAACCGGTTGTGTACCGCGAATGACGAGTTGAAAAACTTTATTTTGAGAGAAGCTCATGCTACCCCTTATTTTGTTCATCCGGTCCAGTAAGATGTACAAGGACTTGAAACAAAATTCGGTGGAGTAATATGAAGCGAGAAGTCGCGGAATTTGTTTCGAGATGCTTAACTTGCCAACAAGTCAAGATTGAACATCGGCGACCGGCGGTTATCTTTGAAAACCTCTCCCTATTCCTAATGGAAGTGGGAAGACATTTCTATGGATTTCATCACGAGTTTGCCGACGAGTCGTCGTGGCATGAATGCGATCTGGGTGATTGTGGACCGCTCAACTAAATCAGCTCATTTCCTTGAGATCAAGGATACGTGGGGTCCCGAGAAGTGGATCGATTATTCATCAAGGAGATAGTAAGACTGCACGGTACTCCTAAGAGTATCGTTTCCGATCGTGACGGACGATTTGTGTCTCATTTTTGGAAATCAGTTCATCGTGCTATGGGAACTCAGCTTAATCTCAGTACTGCCTTTCATCCTCAGTCCGACGGACAATCAGAGAGAACTATTCAGACATTAGAGGACATGTTGAGGGCATGCGTCCTCGATTGGATGGACGATTGGGAAGCCCAACTACCTTTGATCGAGTTCACGTATAATAATAGTTGGCATGGTTCCATTAAGATGGCACCTTTCGAGGCCTTGTACGGTCGTCGTTGTCGCTCTCCTTTGTGTTGAGATGACTTGTCAGAATCAATCGGCACCGAACCCGACATGCTTATAGCCGCCCGGGAGAAGGTAGCTTTGATCAAGAGTCGTATGTTGACAGCTCAGAGTCGACAGAAATCATATGCAGTAAATCGTCGTCGACCACTAGAGTTCGAGACGGGTGACCATGTTTTGGTCAAGGTATCCCAGAGTCGAGGTATTTTCCGTTTCGGAAAAACGGGGGAAGTTGAGTCCGAGATTCATTGGACCGTTTGAAATTTTGGATCCAGTAGGCGAGTTAGCTTATCGATTGGATTTACCTCCGGCTTTGAGCAGGATTCATAATGTGTTTCACGTCTCTCAGTTGCGGAAGTATGTTGCCGACCCGAGTCACATACTTCAGTTCGACGAAATCGAGATCGCAGATGATCATTCGTACGAGGAGCGTCCTGTACGAGTGTTAGAGCGGCGAATCAAACAGTTGAGGAACAAGACGATCCCTTTGGTCAAGATTTAGTGGTCTAGACACGGAGTCGAAGAGGCCACTGGGGAAACCGAGGAGAATATGCGGGAGAGTTATCCCGAGTTGTTTGACCCTTAGTTTCGGGGACGAAACTCTTTTAAGGGGGGGTGTATGTAATACCCGGTTGTAATTCAGTCATTATCATTCAGTAATTTCATTAGATGATTGTCACCCAGTGTATATTCACTCGATTATAATCATTCACCAATCATATTCATTCACCGTGTTCACCGTTCGGAAAAACTTCGAGTGGTGTATCGTTATTGTTCATTGTTTCAACTTTCCTCATATGAGTTCGACTTTGTTAGATCACCATTAATTTTTGGTAACTCCAAAAATTCTAAATCTTTGCAATATTATAGAGCATCGAGTTAGCTTTCCAATGGTTCAAACGGTGAGTCAATCGGAGTCCGGACGAGAGAGTTATGGTCGTTTTAGCTCAACCGCTCATTTTTCGATTTTGGCGATCAACGCCGACGAACTTCGGCCGCGTCGTCGACACGGCCCGTGCCGTACTCGTCCGGAAAGTGCCGAAGTGTCTGCCTCAGGACCCGACCGTGTCGTGCAGCGCGGCAGTCGAACCCTTCCGGATAAGCCGGAGCGGCCGCCGACACGCCCGGCCGTGTCGTGCAGCACGGCCGAGTCATCTTGAGTCGCTATCGGACGGGTCATCGTCGGGAGGCCCTCCGGCGCGCGACCGTGTCAAGCGGGACACGGTCGAGTCCCTGTCGGCCAGTGTCGGCCAATCATGCGACACGACCGTGCCGATCGGCACGGGCCGTGTCCGGCAGGGTAGTCAACCCCTATAAATTCATTTTTTCAGCATTTCAGCCCATTTTTCTTCCTTTTCTTCACCTTAAACCAAGAGAGAAGGCTTGAGGGAGGGTTTTTCCTTCACAAATCATTTGGGTGTTTGATTTTCTTCATCTCCTTTCGATCGTGAAGCCCGGATAATCAATCTAACGCGTGTTCTTCGGATTAAAGTACTTGTATCTTCAAGAGGTAATTCTTTCAACACTTTGGACTTCGATTTTGTGTTGAGATATGATGTTTTGGACGTTATAATCATGTTATATGAAGGGATATGTATATGATTATGAGTTTGTATAAGGATTCATTGGATTATTGAGGGATTATTCAAGAACACCTTGAATATCGAGTTGGAATTGGGGATTTTCGACTAATTGTTGTTATAATCATGTGTTTGGATATTCATATCGGATTATTGATCGTATTGGAGATGTTTTATTTGTTTGAAACACTTCTTGGGGGATTTGATATTGGTATATTGAAGTTTGATTGTAAACAATCGGAGTTTGGACGCAACGTGTTTGTTTTAATGACTCAATGGACTTAGTTTTATCGTATCGACGTTTTGAGTTCGTTATATTCGTGTTTGATTCGTATATTGATCGGATTGTCGGTAATTGTATTGAATTAAGGTTGTTCGTGCGACCGACACTTCATTTAGGACATTTGTTCGTGGAAGGACTTTCTTCATCGGTATTTAGTAAGTTAATTCTTACTCGGTTAAAAGGATATTCATACCTTTTGTTGTTGTTCATTCATAATCATAACTCATTCATCATTATATTAATCATATCAAAACTTGTTGTTATCAATTAATCGTTTCAGTCATAAGGTTCGTCGGTTCCTATCTTTTCATTGTGATGTCTTTTTTTTCGTTTCCATTCATCATAGGTGATTAATTATTAATTTTCGATGTCTCTTTTGTTATATCGTGGCATTCCGGTCATCTTGGCGTGCAGTTGGTATGTGTAGGATTTTCATGTCGGGCACATTATAGTCGTGTGTTGGTTGGTGGCCTCACATTGGACTGTGCACACGAGTTGATGGCTTGGTGAGATCGATTAGGTACAAGACCACACGTGTATTCGATCGATACTCGTTGGTGGCTTGTGCACGGACACATTTCCATCCCGGACGTAGTGTGGCGCCATTCCTTTGAGCCGTCTTGATAGTCGATTCATATAGCATGTTTGATTGCGTATGTTTCGGCTGTGATAATTCATAATTTGAGATATATCATGATTGTGTATTTTCAACCCTTGAGGATTGTTGTTCTTTGTAATCGACCCGTTTGGGGATTTTGTTTTTCGTGTCATGGCAAGGAAAACGCACGGAATAGCATGTTGATGTCGAGGAGTCCTAGTGATACTAGAAGGGGGCCCCGATCTTTCGATTATTCATGTTATTGTTCTTTATTTTCATTCAGAGACTTTCATTTGAATACTCCGTTTCATTCAGTGTTGTGTATTTTATCTTCATATAAAATACACTAGTATTCGGTATTGTCCTGGTGTGTTGTAACTAAACTCCTCATCGGAGTAATTATTGCTGTAATGTAGTTCGGTACTACATTTATCTTGTGTAATTCATTCATTTTCATTTGCCTAGTGGGTCCCAGTTGGGGATCTACGGCACTGTAATATCCGCCTAGTTTGGGGTGTTACACTGAGTTTGTTAGTCCAGTGGCTACTGGACAGGTCGGCTAGCGCGCGCAGGCTTCCGGTCGTAGCGCACGCTAGCGGGAGTCGGGCGGTCGAGTCATGGCCGGCAGAATTGGTCGGTGGTGCCGGGTCATACGGGCCATGGCCGAGAGTGCTCGGCCGATACTGGCCGATAGCGCACGCTAGGCCGGGAAGGCTAGCGCACGCTAGTTCCGGCCCAGTATATAAATGACAGACCAGCGACTTTTTCAGTCATTTTTCATTTCATTTCTCTTCGGTCCGCGGCTGGGGTTTTGTAGGAGACGAAGCCATGTTGTCTAACAACAAATCCATGAAGTCCTTGAGTTCATAACATCAATCAATCATCCGTTATCATCCTTTGATCCAGCGAATCAAGGTAATCTTCCTTAGAACCCTAATTTCGTGAATTTGGGGGTTTTTGCATTTTTGTCCGATTCGTTCCGTGTTGTTGATTAATTCATGATGGGTATGATTAATCTTGGTTGTATTCTTGTGTTTAACATCATTTAATCCATTGTTCTTCGTCGAATCGAAGTATATTTCTTGATTTCCTTCGAATTGACTTTTTGGGGGATTTGTCCCCGATCTCGTTTTTCATCCGTTTTCGATGGATCGATTATGGTTATAAGATGTTGTTAAACATATTCTATGGATTGTATATCCATATTTCAACTTGGAATTCCGTTTTCGGGTTTTGACGGGACGAATCGTGTTCTTGGCCGTTTTGGGGGAAATCCTTGAACCTTCGTCATTTGTTCTTTGAATTCAGCGGCTTTGGGTCATACTTTGGAATTCATTTTCGTTGTTATTGTTTTCGTTCGTAGTTCATTGTTGTGGATTGTCGTTCGGTGGAGTCGGCGAGTTCGTAGTCGGTTCATGCCAACCTACTTCGGCCGATTCTCCGCGTCGTGGTTTCGAGGCAAGTATCTTATTATACGACTTGTATCTTGTGAATAGTAATTACGTATGATATGTATGACGATTTTTCTTGCCTCCGTAAATATGTTCCGTTTGAGTTGGTTGTGTTTTCCGAAATTTGAAGGCCTTGTGATAATAGTGATATATTGGTATACGTGTTAGGCGTTGTGCCATTTGTGCAGGATTGCGATGTACATATGAGATGGTTGTACACGTGTTTGTTCAATGTATTGTGTACCGAATGTGTGTTATGTTGGTTAAGAGTCGTTGTGATGATCATGATGTTTGTGTTGTTTTGGTTTACATGCTTGATTGTACATTTCGGTGTAATGTGGAATGACTTGACATTTAATGATTATGAATTGTGTCGAGTCGATGTGTGTGTGATCCAGGTAGGGTCTGACGAGGCCTCTGGAGTTCGGTACATGATGTGTACGAACAAAGTGTGTGAACCAGGTAGGGTCTGACGAGGCCTCTGGAGTCCGGTACATGACGTGTACGGACAAGGTGTGTGATCCAGGTAGGGTCTGACGAGGCCTCTGGAGTTCGGTACATGATGTGTACGAACGATGTTGTGACCGGGTAGGGTCCGTTGAGGCCTCCGGAGTTCGGTACATGATGTGTACGAACAGTGTATGTGGTTCGGGTAATGTCCGTCGAGGCCTCCGGAGTTCGGTACATGATGTGTACGAGCAATGATCGTGTAGCCGTGATTGTTCGGGTAACATTTTAAATATGGATCTCGGACTCATAATGATATATTATTTTGTATGCTTTGAAACGAGAATCGGGCTAAGGCCCTAATATTTTCGAAAAGGTTTTGTAAATTGGGACTCGAGGTCCAAAAGAATTTCTGTTTTAAAAATCCCCGAGATGATGTGTTCCTTTTCAAATATCTCTTAATTGAGTTCGAAATTCTAAAACTTCTCGGGAACATTTTGATAATTGATTTCCGTATTAAATTCGTAGTTGCTATTTGCTTGTTACATTTCGTATGGTTTGATACTTGCACTAGTAAAATAGTGGATTTTTACTAACCCCCGAGTATTCGGGAGTGGATGTCTGTTTTGCGTCCAGGTACATGCAGATTCAGGGGAGCAGTCACAGGATTGGCACAAGAGGATGACGAGCTGCGATACTAATCATGAGTCGGGAGTTGCTTTATTTTTGTTGTGTTGTCAGAGTTGATTTCAGTCTCCCGATGTGTTGTATTTCGACCCCTGTCTGGGTAATGTTGTTAGTCAGTCCTGTTGATAGAGTTGTGTGACCTCATCGGTCTGTATTATTATATTGTTTGACCCTGGCCGGGCAAGCATTTGGTTGTTTATGGACGTTTAGCCTGGTAGATCCTTGCGGAAAGGGTTTACGGCGTGTAATATTCCCATACGGTTTTGGGGGTGTTACAGCAATAGATGTAAAAACATCAATAGTGTGTTGTTTTGTGTTGTTTTATATTTTTGGGTACGAGCAGGCATATGATGTTTTTCTTAAAAAAAATAATGATAAGAGACCTGTTAAACTTGAAATCGGCTATCTCAGGTTTTACAATTGAAAATATTAAATAAATCAAAGAGACCCATTAGATATGAAATCGGCTCTCTCAGTTTTGCAATAAATAATATTAAAAAAAATCAAAGAGACCCGATAAGTGTGAAATCGGCTCTCTTAGGTTATACCAAAAAAATTTTAAAAATTCAAAGAGACCCGTTAGATATAAAAACCGGACTCTTAGATTTTAGAATAGAAATATTAAAAAATTCAAAGAGACCTGTTCGGTGTGAAATCGGCTCTCTCAGTTTTGCAATAAAAAATATTAAAAAATCAAAGAGACCCAATAAGTGTGAAATCGGCTCTCTAAGGTTATATAAAAAAATATTAAAAAATTCAAAGAAACCTCATATCTCCATTAACAGGTCTCTTAACCTTTTAAATTATTTCCCGCATCATTTACATAACAGACCCGATTTCTTGGATATCAGGTCTCTTATGTCTCAAAAACAACCCCCTCATGAGGCGATCTCTTTATCAAAGAGATCCCTGAGATAGAGACCCATCCAGAGGCGGTCTCTTTGGTTTATTTTGACGGGCCTCTTTGCCTATTTTTGTAGTAGTGTATATATGTCAAGTCGTTTTCTCGGATAATTCGCGTTTCGAAAATCGCCAAACTTTTCTCTGACTTTAGCTGTAAGTTCGACATGATAATTTAAGTATACAACATACATACAATACCAGATTAATTTTATCTGCGGAAGAGCGAAATGTAAAATATTCTTCGGCCCCTTTATTAAACGCCTAGGGTTAACCTAGTATAAGAAGGGACATTACCCATTTCCCTCTTTCACTTCATCTTCTCCACCCTTCATTTTCCATCTTGGACCCCCCCCCCCCCCCCAATTCAAGTGAGTGTCCTCCATTGTTCTTCCAATGGAGCTCCACAAACAAACTTCATTGTTGTGCCAAACTTGAATCAAAGTCCATATTTAAGTAAGTTAGCTTCTCCTCTTCATTTCCATCCAAGTAAAAATAAAATTTTAGCTAACTTTAAAATTTGGAAGTTGATGAAGGAACTTAGGTTTGATGTTTTAATCTTTTGTATGTTGTTTCTAAGTTGACTCTAAGGTGCTTGGGAGTGTTACAAGTTTTATTCATGATTCAATTTTTGTCATTTGGGCCGAAAATATTAGGGTTCATAGCTCAAGCACTTGTTGTTTTTCTTATGATTTTCTTACACAATATGTTTCTACTTGATGAGATGATGCTATGATGAATTTATGGGATTTTAATAAAATGTTTGATACATTGAAAGAAAGGAAGAATCATGCTTAGATCTTCATATGTTAATATATGTTCAAAATGACTTGATATTTGTGATAATGAAAGGAGTACATAATATGTTAGATTTTTATAAAATGTTTTAGAAATTTATTTGAAAACAAAGACATGACGTTATATTTATGATATTGATTATGTGTTAGATAATAGTTGATGTAACTAAAGATCATGTTATATATTGAGGATTTTTAAATCATGTTTAGGTCATTTTCATGTGAGGACCAACATGAGTATGGATAAAATGTGTTGCTAGATATTTGATGATGTTTGATGTTTGATGTTGATGATGCTTGATATTAATGATTTTTGATATTTGTTGATGTTGGAAATATAAAAATGTGTTAGTAGTCACTTTTCAAAAGAAAAGATTATGAAATGGAGTTCGTAGTATCGAGAAGAATGCTTGTATACCGACTCTTATATGTGTTATAAGTATGATATGCATGATTAGAGTTTGCATGTTTAGGATTTTTGTTGCTAGAAACGAGCTCCAGATTAATATGGCGTTTTTCCTATTTTCGCCGGAAATTGGCAGTTTAGCTATACTTCCCGGAAATGGCCATACCTTTCTTCAAGATTAATATTTTTGAGATCCGTAAAATGGACATGAAACTAGACTTCAGTGGCCTTTCAATGGTATAAGATATGCTTTCCAGTTCTTACTGTGCAATTACAGAATTCCAATTATTTCCAGCCTTTATGCGCATTATGTTTTTTATTATGTTAAGTGTTTGATAATGGTTTTCGAACCAAGGAATGTGTAACGGTATCGAGTACCGGTTAATGTTGTTAGTATCTTTATATGTTTTATGGTCAATTGAGTTCTCTAAGAGAATCATAACTTTTATTATTAAACTGAAGTCAAATGCAAAACCCTAAAGTCCAAACATGTAGATCGAGTTCGTTGTCCGTTAGACTTCGTTAAGCTCGATCGACCGCTAAACTTAGTTGTCACCGATGAAAGGTGGAGAAGCAGATTGAAGCATAAGGAAGAGTCGAGAATCATTTTTCTTGCATTTATTACTTATCCAGGTGGGCTTTCTAAACGAAAATGATTTGAGCTTTGCTATATCTTGATGAAATAATTTACAAGCAAATTATGATTTCTAATGATTATGATGCATAAAACTTTTATATGGATTCTTATGAACCTATAACAGTTGGCTTGCCAACCTATAAAATGATCGGATCTTGAGCTATACAAAGGTCGCTGGCCAGGGTTAGTGTACACAGTACTTGGGATTATGCTCTTTCTTTGGGGTGACCGATCTTGGGGAGTAACGTTCGCGGGAGGTGGCCACCTACCCTGGCGTAAATTATGGATATGGTTAATCTTATCAATGAAATGAAATAATTAAGTAAACAAGGGCTTTTTCTTAAACCCCCATGTGTTACTGCTTATATGCATGATGACAAATACGAAAGCATGTTTTATCTTTTGGCAATATGTTCACGGAGTACGTTGTACTTAGCCCTATATATCTTTCAAAATATGTAGGTTGAGCAGGGAATGTGATGGAGGGTGTTGAGTGGAAGTCCTTTGTCTGCAAACGATGTTAAGCCCTGGTTACATATCTTCATATATGTAACCAACCATATTTTTCTACTGCAAACAATCTTTATGATTTTGCTTTCTACGTCACGCCGTTTGTAATGTACCCTGAAGCCTTTCCTAAACTTCAAGGCTAATATTAATATTATTACTATGTATTATTACCTTGGATTCGAAGAGATTCCTATGGGATTAATTCTCTTTCATGATACCTTGATAGGTTATTCGTGGAAATCTACCCCAATTCCTTATGAAACGTATGTTTCCCCCTTTCTTTCCCGCTTCTAAATTCCTATCCCGGGTCATGCCCTGGCTGTGCCATACTTAGGGATAAGGGGCCGTGACACACAGTCTCCAATAATGCATAATCATCCTCCATATATTTGGCCATTGGTGCCCCACAAGCAGCGACATCATCTAATGTGTGCATAGAACCACTCAAGCCATTGTAGTACGTCTGTATTTGCAGCCAGTTAGGAAGACCATGATGAGGGCATCGCCTTAGTAAATCTTTATATCTCTCCCACGCTTCGTGTAGGATCTCCATATCATGTTGCGCAAATGTGGTAATCTCATTGCGAAGCCGAGCTATTTTCGTCGGTGGAAAAAATTTAGCCAGGAAAATTTGCACTAACTCGGCCTAAGTAGTAATGGACCCCGATGGTAGAGCATTGAGCTAAAAGATTTCTTTATCCCTGAGAGAGAATGGGAAAATCTGAAGTCTAATGGCATCATCACTAGCACCATTGTGCTTAAACGTATTGCAAATTTCTAAGAAGGTGGTGATATGAGCATTCAGATCTTCATTGGGCATGTCGTAGAACTGATTAGCCTGAACCATCTGAATTATTGCTAGCTTAATCTCGAAGGTATTTGCTTGAATAAGCGGGTGAAGGCTACCCGTAATATTCTCTTTAACTTGCGGAAGTGCATAGTCGTGAAGAGCTCTGGTATTTTGCAACTGATTCTGATTGTTGTCCTGAATTTCCCCTACGTCTGCCATGGCTTGGCTGTGTGCGCTAGAAAGTGCTCTTTTCTCAGAACGAATTCTCAAATAAGTGCATTCGATCTCAGGATAAAAGCAACCAAATATTTCATGCACTAAGACAGTCCCTGCAAAGAGCAAAAAAAAAAAAACTTTAATAAAAAGATTAACAAAAATAAATTACAAACTAATTCTAGAAAAGCCACAATTGATATTATTAAAAATAATCAGTCCCCGGCAACAGCGCCAAAATCTTGTTATGAAATTTTGGTGATCGCAAGTGCACGCTATCATGGACAAGTAATAAAGTAGTGAGTAGAGTATCGCTCCTACGGGGATTATCGTACTAAGTACCAATTTTACGGTCTTCTGCCAATATTATTTGAACAATCGAATAGGTGTGGCGAAACGAAATAATTATCTAATCAACAAATTAATAATAAGCGAAAAACTAAATAAAACAGCGAATCTAAACAGGGTAATAAACAAGTGATAAGAATTAGGTTTGTGTTTCTACCACAATTTATCCGATGTGATCGTTTATATATTATGCTCTAATGGTCTAATTCAACCGATTGGAAGTAGAGAATCACTAAAATAATCTAAAACCTCTTCCAAAATCAATAGAATATACTTTTAATTATCAACTCAATATATTCCTATATGAATTAATAACTCAATAGCTAATCTGGCAAAGTGGTTTCTCAATAAAAACAAGCTTCACAATTCCTACGAGTATATCCCTATCTCATAAAACAATGATGATTTTCCTCACCAGTTCCACACTTAAATCTCTTCTTCCGATGTAATAAAAGCGTTAAAGACAATTCAAATATTAGCCAGATAATTGAAAGCATTAAAATCAATTTTGAAAAATCCAATTCAGTTGAACATATGAAACAACACCTTCAAAATCTAGGTTTCGTCACAACCCTAAAATAGTAGTCTAGCCAGACATAATAGTAAAATAATTCATCAACAGAATCAGAAACACGACTTTAGATGAATCTTCAAGATGAAGAAGCAATTCCCAAAAACTGCTGTAATCTCACGTCCTCTGCGTTGTTCTTCACTTCGGTCTGCTTGCTGCTCTTTTCAAAGATACCTATTTCATGTTTTAGTCCCAGCTTTTATACCCTCTCCTCTCTCCAAAGTCACATCGAGAAAAATATGTATAATATGACGCAAAAGCGGCCTAAATCGTGGAATCGAAATAGCTTTGCGCCGCTGCAGTCTGCAGCCCCTTGATAAGTGTGCCGCAGCCCCAATCGTACATCTGCCCAGTTTTGGTACTCATTCAGCACGGGCCGCGGCCCTGCGATGTCTGCTCTACAGCCCTCGTTACAGTGAGTTCTAGCTTGCTGCGTGTTTAGTCTGTGGCACGACCCGGCTTCGTGAGCCACATCCCTCTACTGAAAATTTGCGTTTTCCACCGGTTTGACTGATTTTAGCTACACTACATCTTCAACCTTCAAACAAACAATATCTCTATCATATTTTCATCAATAACGATTAAATTTTGCCAAATGAATAGAAATAAATCGTTTTTAACAAGACAAAATAATGTTGAAAAGCTCTTCTATCACTGAAGTGATACAGTGAGAAGTATTTAGAGCCTCATTGGTCGAAACAAGTTCGGACTGGGCTAAGAATACAGCTAGGGTGCACATATCAAGTCTCCTAAGTTCGGCTTGAGATTTCCATACAGGGAATCGAGACATCTCAGTAGCTGTCTCTTCATGTACACAGAGTACAGTGCCTTGTGTATCTGTATTTTGCTACGTGCGGTCACACCGGGATTGATATCTCCAATTATTAATTCATAGGGGTGATATCTCAACCACATCCTATCAGGTTGTAGTTCGGCATCCCGTGCTTTAACCTATTAATTATATCTTTAGCTTCAGCTTGTACAGCATCAGCTTTGACTGCTTCTGTTCTTATAGTGGAGGGATTAATTTCTAGGTTCACAACAGGTTCTATTGGAGTTTAGGGGTCATCAATAGAATGTGTCTAGATGCTCTGTGTTAGGTCTTCTACTCTTGTAGGGTCACAATGGGGTTCATCAAATACTACGTGGATGGATTCCTCTATTATCAGATTTTGTTTGTAAAATATCCTGAATACTTTGATGACAGAAGAGTATCCAATGAAATTACCCTCGTCGGACTTTTCATCGAAGGTCTTAAGTTTATCCTTCTTATTGTTGAGCACGTAACACCTGCATCCAAAAATATGAAAGTATGCAACCATTGGAGTTTTGTTATTCCACACCTCATATGCAGTTTTGTTGTGATGTTTGTTGATGATACAACGATTTTGTGCACATCACGCTGTATATGTTGCTTCTCCCAAAAAATGGTGTGGCAACTTGCTTGCGGATAACATGGTCGTTGTTGCTTCTTTCAGCATCACGTTCTTACGCTCGGCAACACCTTTTTATTGAGGAGTTCGGGCTGCTGAGTATTTGTGTTGTACGCCATTCTCCGCATAGTATTGCTCTCTAAAATGATTTGAGAATTTTGTGCCTCTATCAAAACGAATAGATACAATACTAAAGCCTTTCTCATTATGTAGCTTTTTCAGGTGTTCTGGCAGCTTTGTGATGGTTTTTTTCTTCTTGTTCAGGAAGATGGTCCAATCATACCTGGAGAAATCATCAACAATAAGAATACAATATTTCTTACCTCCCAAACTTACAAGGTCTACAGGGCCGTAGAGGTCCATGTGTAGTAAATACAGGACCTTATGGGTGGAAAGACATGACTTGCACTTCAGGATGGTCTTGACTTGCTTGCCTTCCTGACAGGGTCCACACACACTTTTTTTAGGAAATAAAACATCAGGAAAGCCTCTGACGTTCCCTATCGAGCTAGCTTGTTGATGGTCTTGAAGTTGATGTGCGACATCCTTTTTATGCCATAGCCGGCTTTGATCTGCAGTGCCTTTGTCAACAAAACAAGGTATAATGGAGCTTGTGGGCTTCCAGTCAACAATATACATGTTACCTAACCGACTTCCTGTGAGGATGATTTGCATGGTTTTGATATCCTTCACCCTACAGTGATCTACATAGAATTATATTGTAGTTCTTCAACATAGGCTACGTCGGTGACTTTGAACTTTCCTACAAGCAAGGTTCTATACTCTCTTGTTCTTCCTTTGGATTTGTGACTGAATCGAACCTTTGGACCGAGACCTTCTATATAATCTGATAGCTTGCTGATATCTCATGTTATGTGGTGAGAACATCTACTATCGAAGTACCAGATGTCCTTCTTCTTGATATCCTGTAATCATAAGATTAAGTAGTTTTAGGTCCCCTTTGATTTTTTGGGTCCATAGTTGTTAGTGACTTTTAGGTACCTAAATTTGCCTGACAGTAATTGGTTGTTGTAGGTTACTTTGGGTCCTATTTTGCCTGACAGTAATTGGTTGTTCCGGAATGGGTTCCACTCCCTTGACAAACACCATACTAGATTTTCCCTTGTGGGAGAACAAGTCATATTCTAAGCCATGTATATCGTGGGCGTGTTGCCCAGTTCTTAGATCATTCATATGAGGAACGTCCTATACGAGTTTTAGAGCGGCGAATCAAACAGTTGAGGAATAAGACGATTCCTTTGGTTAAAATTCAGTGGTCTAGACACGGAGTCGAAGAGGCTACTTGGGAAACCGAGGATAGTATGCGGGAGAGTTATCCCGAGTTGTTTGACCCTTAGTTTCGGGGACGAAACTCTTTTAAGGGGGGGTGTATGTAATACCCAGTTGTAATTCAGTAATTATCATTCAGTATTTATCATTCAGTAATTGATACTCGGTAATTTCATTCATTATTGATCATTTGTCACCCATATTCAGTCATGGTATTCATCATTCAGAGTAATTGTATCGTATATCAATCGTCATTCATCACTAATCTGATTGGAGTTTCGTGCCGTGTTTATCATCATTGTCATTTTCGTTGCGAGCTGTGCGTGAGGAGTAGCGCACGCTACATACTACTTTTAGCGTACGCTAATTGGGTATAGGTAGCGTACGCTACCACTCAGCTTTAGCGCACGCTAAGGTTACCCTGGCTGCAGTCCAGAAGGTACTGGACTGCAGGTGAGTTATAAGTAGCGCACGCTACGAGTGGTAAGTAGCGCGCGCTAGTGGGTTGTAGTAGCGCACGCTAATATTAGGTTTAGCGCGCGTTAAGGACGGATCAGGTTGAGTCCAGTGGCTACTGGACTGCACTGGATTAATTCATAGCGCACGCTATGTGTTGTTGTTAGCGTACGCAACCGATATATTAGCGCACGCTAAACAATGGTTGTAGCGCACGCTATCGGGGTCAGATCAGAGGTCAGACAGTTTTCTGGACTCCAGTGCTAGGCATCAATATTTCGTTAGCACACGCTAATAATGGGTCTTAGCGCACGCTAGTAGTATGGCCGTAGCGCACGCTACAAGAAGGTACGTAGCGCGCGCTACCGTGTTCGGACAGTGGGTACTGGACTACCCAAATTACTCGTTAGCGCACGCTACACACAAGGGCTAGCGCACGCTAACCTGGACTGACTATAAATTGGACAGTTTAGTCAGAGTTCGTCATTTATTCATCTTATTTCATTCCTTCGGTTATTTTGGGCGATTTCGAGCGATTCGGAGAGGATTCTTCGAGGTGTAATCATCAATCATCATCTTCAAGCTCACCTTTCGGATTAATCATCATTTCATCATCTTCATCGCATCGAATCAAAGGTATTAATCTCTTAGATCTAGAATTTCGGATTTTTGGGTTTTTCCTCCCGATTTCTTCGTGTAAGCTTGGATTATCATTGGAATATGTTGGATATGAATTATCTACCTTGGATAAGTATATTCTTACGGATTTAATGGTTATTTTCGGAATTATTTCAAGAACCCTTGGGGTTGACTTCGGTTATTTTGGGGATTTCCGATTGTCGTTATTATAAACTTGAATTGTGGATTTCTATGAGATTATTGATGTCATTGATGATGTTTTGCTGGTTTGAATCAATCATGTTGGAGTTGGTTCGATAATTCGGGTTTGGTTTTAATCAACGGATATCTCAATGCTTTCGTTAGAGTTCATCTACGAGTTCGGATATTGTTGTATCGACGTTTGGGTCGGTTATGATCATATTTGATTCGTGTATTGATCGGTTGTTGGTAATTATTGTTGTTCAAGGTTGTTCGAGCGACCGACATTTCATTTAGGACGTTGTTCGTGGAAGGACATTCTTCATCGGTATTGAGTAAGTTAATTCTTACTCGGTTAAAAGGATATTCATTCCTTTTGTTGTTGTTCATTCATAATCGTAATTCATTCATCATTGTATTAACCGTATCAAAACTTGTCATTGTCAATTAATCACCTCAGTCATAAGGAACGACGGTTCCGATCATTTCATTGAGCTATCATTCATTTCACCATCATTTAATCTTGGTGAGTCATTATTCATTTTCGTTGTCACTTTTGTCATATTGTGGCATTCCGGTCATCTTGGCGTGCCGGTTGGTATGTGTAGGATTTTCATGTCGGGCACATTATAGTCGTGTGTTGGTTGGTGGCCTCACATCGACTGCACACGAGTTGATGGCTTCGTGAGATCGATTAGGTACAAGACCACACGTGTATTCGATCAATACTCGTTGGTGGCTTGTGCACGGACACATTTCCATCCCGGGCGTAGTGTGGCACCATTCCTTTGAGTCAGATCGATAGTCGATCCATATAGCATGTTTGATTGCGTATGTTTGACAGATAATTCATAATTTCGGATATATCATGATTGTGTATTTTCAACCCTTGAGGATTGTTGTTCTCGTAACCGACTCCGTTGGGGATACTGCTTTTCGTGTCATGGCAAGGCTAAGGCACGGGAGAGCACGGTGACGGCGAGAGTCCAGTGATACTAGTAGGGGCCCTACTTTTCATCATTATGTTTCTTTTATTTATTCCATTGCAGACATTCCGTTTGAATATTCATTTCACTCATTGTTGTATATTTTATCTCCATATAAAATATACTTGTATTCGATATCATCCCAGGTGTGTTGTATAAAACTCCTCATCGGAGTAATTGATGTTGTGATGTGGTTCGGTACTACATTTACCTGTGTAATTCATTCATTTTCATTCGCCCGGTGGGTCCTACGGGGGTCCACGACCGTAATATCCGCCTAGTTTGGGGTGTTACGAGTTGGTATCAGAGCGTGGTTTTGAATACTACCCTCCAAGTCATGTCTCATTTGAAATCATCGTCATCGGACTAGTATCATTGGACTTTCGCGTCACGTGTGACCTGTGCAAATGCCGAGCCAATCAGACCAAGAACTGTAAGATTTCTAATTCCATGGTATAATTTCCGGCATTAATCATTCATTCATAATTCATCAGTTAACAATCCTCAATCATCATTGTCATTTTGCCGGACGGCCGAGTTAACTCATTAATCACCAATTCATTTCATTGTTCAATTGTTGATCAGGGAGATCGAATCATTAATCTTGTTAACTCATTCAAGATAATCATTTCAGTAATTCCATCAGATAATCATGTCACGTCAATTAATCATTCATGTAATCGCTGTAATTGAGCGCGTATGCTCGTTTTCATCATTTCATAATATAATCATAATGTGATACTCATGCGAGATATATAATCATCATATGACCTTCCACTTCAGTATGGAAAGGGCTGGCAGAGGACGTGGAGGACGAGGCCGTGGAGCGGTCCGAATCCCGAGAACTCGTGCGAATACACGTGCAAATGCCAGGAATAATGCTAATTCATCAAGCAATGACGCCGCCACTCATTCACCTCGACGCGATCATACACTGTCGGGAGTCGTACCCAGGACACGGCTCAGTCGGAGGGTGTCCGGGTTGACCCACTCGCATTTATGCAGGGCATGATGGCCCAAATGACCCAGATGGCTCAGTTGATGGAGACGATGCATAACTCCGTCAATCAAAATCAGCAGGCTCCTCCGCCGCCACCTCAGAGGCAAGAGAGGGGTGTAAGCAATATCATTAGCGATATTTCTCGCCAGCGACCACCTACTTTTGAGGGCTCATCTGAGCCGGCGGATATTGTTCATTGGCTTGAGCATTTTGAGAAGTTATTTGCTATGGTGGATTGCCCTGAAGGGCATAAAGTTTCAGTTGCGGCTTACTATCTCGGTAAGAGCGCTCATTCATGGTGGTTATCGTTGAAGCCCACAGACGGAACATGTACTTGGGATCAGTTCAAGACTCTCATGATGGAGAGGTACTATCCGGCCCCACTCAGGGAGGCTAAGTTGTCGGAATTACTCACTCCCGACCTTTCGGCGGATGATGATGTTCTCGCCATCGCCGAAAAATTTGAGGAACTTCTTCCGTTCGCCTCATCTATCATTCACTCAAAAGCGGACAAGATCAAGTATTTCAGCAAGAGTCTGAAACCCCGTATGAGACTTCAGTTGCTTAATCATAACTGTGCCACTCTGGCCGAGTTCATTGAGAAAGCTCTCACTTACGAGCTTACGGCTAAGGAAATTGCTACAAAGAACCCTCATCGCCTAGCAAGAGGTCCAAGAACCGTAATCGGTCGACGGAGTCGTGCCACTTTCAAGAAACCACGTGCGGGCTCTACTTTTTCGAGCGACCTCCCACGGCGTCTAAACCCGCGGAATCTCGGCCGCGAGCGCGCCTGCCATCACTGCTTCAACCGTGAGGAACAAGGTCATTTCAGACCAAATGTCCGGCGCATCACGTGCCACAATGTGGGATTGCTGGGCATAGGGCCCGTTTTTGCCGTAGGGACTCTAAACCCACTCCGACGTGATCTCAAGCCCTGTGTCATTCAAGTGCGTAATCGACCACTCGGGCTGCTCAAGACGATAGGAGCTAAAGGCGGAGCTAAGAGCTATCAGACGGAGCGTCCGGATCGGGGCCAGCAAACCCCGAATTTATGAGATGAAGAAGACCGATGATCCCGAGGCCCGAATGATCTCGTGTACACTCGATATTCTATCTCAACCCGTGTGTACCCTTTTTGACACCGGTGCATCTCATTCATTCATTTCGAGTCATGTTTGAGTAGACTACGTCTGGGTAGTGCTACTAGTTGTGAGCCTTATGTCATTAGCCTACCCGATGGTAGACGAATTATCGGTAATCGTGAGATTCGTAATTGTCCGATCTGGCCATGGTCGTGTATGGCCGGGACCTAATCGTGGTAGATTTGCCGAGGGACGACATCATCTTGGGTATTGATTGGATGGATCGTCATGATGCCATCATTAGTGTCCGTAAGCGTATGGTCACTATCATTTCGCATTTATGGGGTTGAATGTGTGTTTCAGGAGGTAATCCCGGCTGTTCCGTAAGGTCATTAATTTGATGAAAGCGGTAAGGTTACTCAATCGGGGATGTGTCGGTTATTGGTGCTATATGGCCAAAACCGAGAAGTCATCAAGAAATTGACGGATATTCCGGTAGTGAGGGAATATGCCGATGTTTTTCCAGACGAGTTACCTGGTTTGCCTCCACGAGAGGGATGTGGAATTCACGATTGAGTTGGAGCCTGCACGCCCCCGATATCGAAGGCACCGCATCGATGGCCCCGACCGAAATGCAGAATTAAAGAACCAACTTGAGGAGTTGTTCGAGAAAGGTTATATTCGACCGAAAGTGCGTCCCCGTGGGGAGCACCGGTGTTGTTTGTCAAGAAAAAGGATGGTTCATTCCGCTTATGTATTGTTGATCGGGAGTTGAACAGGTGACGATCAAGAATAAGTATCCCTTACCCCGTATTGATGATCTCTTAGATCAACTCCAGGGAGCTTCAGTATTTTCCAAGATCGACTTAAGATCTGGATATCATCAGTTGCGGATTCGAGAGTCGGATATCGCGAGGACGGCGTTTCGAACACGCTATGGTCATTATGAGTTTGTGGTTATGCCGTTCGGATTGACTAATGCACCTGCGGTATTCATGGAGTTAATGAATCGGGTCTTCATCGACTTTTTAGATCGGTTTGTTGTTGTCTTCATCGATGACATTTTGATTTATTCTCGTGACCGGGAGGAACACGAGTTTCACCTTCATCAAGTGCTCGACGTGTTGAGACGAGAACAACTTTTTGGGAAGTTTTCCAAATGTGAGTTCTGGATGTCCGAAGTGACTTTTCTCGGACATGTAATTTCATCAGACGGAGTTCGTGTCGATCCTCAGAATACAGAGGCTATTCGGGATTGGCTACCTCCGAAGAACGTTAAGTAAATCCGAAGTTTTCTCGGATTAGCGGGTTATTATCGGCGGTTTGTGGAAGGATTTTCTAGAATCGCTCAACCCTTAACGAACCTTTTGCGGAAGGATAAGAAATACACGTGGTCCGACGCGTGTCAACGGAGTTTTGAGGAACTCAAGAGCCGGTTAATGTCAGCACCTGTACTTTCCTTGCCGCAGGGGACGGAAGGATTTGTGGTCTATAGTGATGCGTCCGGACAGGGTCTCGGATGTGTACTCATGCAGAACGGAAAGGTTATTGCCTATGCTTCACGGCAATTGAGACCTTACGAGGTTAATTATCCGACCCACGACCTGGAGCTAGCAGCCGTGGTGTTCGCTTTGAAAATTTGGCGTCATTATCTTTATGGCGTTACCTGTCAGATATTCACCGATCATAAGAGCTTAAAGTATATATTTACTCAGAAGGAGTTAAATATGCGTCAGAGACGGTGGTTGGAATTAATCAAAGACTATGATATCGAGATCCTCTACCACCCGGGCAAGGTGAACGTTGTCGCCGACGCCTTGAGTCGTAAGTCCGTTCAGGAGCAGATGCTTGCCCGTTTAACAGTTCAGAAGGAGCTTCAGCAGGAATTCCTTAGACCGGAGATCGAGGTCTGGCTTCAGCGAGTTCAGGGGCAGCTTTGTATGTTAGAGATTTCATCGTCACTCGAGGAGGAAATCCGAGAGAATCAGGGTTCGGACCCATCATTGTTGCGCATCCGAGAGGATGTGGCTCAGGGGAAAGCCCCTGGATTTTTGGTCCACGAGGATGGACTTTTGAGGTTTAAGAATCGGATGTGCGTACCGGCGAATGACGAGTTGAAAGACTCGATTTTGAAAGAAGCTCATGCTACCCCTTATTCTGTGCATCCGGGGTCTAGCAAGATGTACAAGGACTTGAAACAAAATTACTGGTGGAGTAATATGAAGCGAGAAGTCGCCGAATTTGTTTCGAGATGCTTAACCTGTCAACAAGTTAAGATTGAACATCAAAGAATCGGCGGGTATGTCAAACCCCTTCCTATTCCCGAGTGGAAGTGGGAAGACATTTCTATGGATTTCATCACGAGTTTGCCGACGAGTCGTCGTGGCATGAATACGATCTGGGTGATCGTGGACCGCTTAACTAAATCAGCTCATTTCCTTGAGATCAAGGAAACGTGGGGTCCCGAGATACTTGCTCAACTGTTCATCAAAGAGATAGTCAGACTTCACGGTACTCCTAAAAGTATCGTTTCCGATCGTGACGGACGGTTTGTGTCTCATTTTTGGAAATCAGTTCATCGTGCTATGGGGACTCAGCTTAATCTCGCACTGCTTTTCATCCTCAAACAGACGGCAATCGAGAGGACCATTCAGACATTAGAGGACATGTTGAGGGCATGCGTCCTCGATTGGAAAGACGATTGGGAAGCCCAACTACCATTGATCGAGTTCACGTATAATAACAGTTGGCATGCTTCGATCAAGATGGCACCTTACGAGGCCTTGTATGGTCGCTGCTCGGTCTCCGTTGCGTTGGGACGACTTATCAGAATCATTGGGCACCGAGCCCGACATGCTTATAGCCGCCCGTGAGAAGGTAGCTTTGATCAGGAGTCGTTTGTTGACCGCTCAGAGTCGACAGAAATCATACGCAGATAACCGTCGTCGACCATTAGAGTTCGAGGCTGGCGACCATGTGTTGATCAAGGTATCCCCGAGTCGTGGTATCTTCCGTTTTGGGAAGAGGGGAAAGTTGAGTCCGAGATTCATTGGACCGTTTGAGATTTTGGATCGAGTAGGCGAGTTAGCTTATCGATTGTCTTTACCTCCGGCGTTGAGCCGAATTCATAATGTGTTTCACGTCTCTCAGTTGCGGAAGTATGTGGCCGACCCGAGTCATATACTTCAGTTCGACGAAATCGAGATTGCCGATGATCATTCATATGAGGAACGTCCTATACGAGTTTTAGAGCGGCGAATCAAACAGTTGAGGAATAAGACGATTCCTTTGGTTAAAATTCAGTGGTCTAGACACGGAGTCGAAGAGGCTACTTGGGAAACCGAGGATAGTATGCGGGAGAGTTATCCCGAGTTGTTTGACCCTTAGTTTCGGGGACGAAACTCTTTTAAGGGGGGGTGTATGTAATACCCAGTTGTAATTCAGTAATTATCATTCAGTATTTATCATTCAGTAATTGATACTCGGTAATTTCATTCATTATTGATCATTTGTCACCCATATTCAGTCATGGTATTCATCATTCAGAGTAATTGTATCGTATATCAATCGTCATTCATCACTAATCTTATTGGAGTTTCGTGCCGTTTTTATCATCATTGTCATTTTCGTTGCGAGCTGTGCGTGAGAAGTAGCGCACGCTACATACTTCTTTTAGCGTACGCTAATTGGGTATAGGTAGCGCACGCTACCACTCAGCTTTAGCGCATGCTAAGGTTACTGCCGCACCCGTAAGGTACCGACCGCAGTGAGTTATAAGTAGCGCACGCTACGAGTGGTAAGTAGCGCGCGCTAGTGGGTTGTAGTAGCGCACGCTAATATTAGGTGTAGCGCGCGTTAAGGACGGATCAGGTTGAGTCCAGTGGCTACTGGACTGCACTGGATTAATTCATAGCGCACGCTATGTGTTGTTGTTAGCGTACGCAACCGATATATTAGCGCACGCTAAACAATGGCTGTAGCGCACGCTATCGGGGTCAGATCAGAGGTCAGACAGTTTTCTGGACTCCAGTGCTGGGCATCAATATTTCGTTAGCGCACGCTAATAATGGGTCTTAGCGCACGCTAGTAGTATGGTCGTAGCGCACGCTACAAGAAGGTACGTAGTGCACTCTACCGTGTTCGGACAGTGGGTACTGGACTACCCAAATTACTCGTTAGCGCACGCTACGCACAAGGGCTAGCGCACGCTAACCTGGACTGACTATAAATTGGACAGTTTAGTCAGAGTTCGTCATTTATTCATCTTATTTCATTCCTTCGGTTATTTTGGGCGATTTCGAGCGATTCGGAGAGGATTCTTCGAGGTGTAATCATCAATCATCATCTTCAAGCTCACCTTTCGGATTAATCATCATTTCATCATCTTCATCGCATCGAATCAAAGGTATTAATCTCTTGGATCTAGAATTTTGGATTTTTGGGTTTTTCCTCCCGATTTCTTCGTGTAAGCTTGGATTATCATTGGAAAATGTTGGATATGGATTATCTACCTTGGATAAGTATATTCTTACGGATTTAATGGTTATTTTCGGAATTATTTCAAGAACCCTTGGGGTTGACTTCGGTTATTTTGGGGATTTCCGATTGTCGTTATTATAAACTTGAATTGTGGATTTCTATGAGATTATTGATGTCATTGATGATGTTTTGCTGGTTTGAATCAATCATGTTGGAGTTGGTTCGATAATTCGGGTTTGGTTTTAATCAACAGATATCTCAATGCTTTCGTTAGAGTTCATCTACGAGTTCGGATATTGTTGTATCGACGTTTGGGTCGGTTATGATCATATTTGATTCGTGTATTGATCGGTTGTTGGTAATTATTGTTGTTCAAGGTTGTTCGAGCGACCGACATTTCATTTAGGACGTTGTTCGTGGAAGGACATTCTTCATCGGTATTGAGTAAGTTAATTCTTACTCGGTTAAAAGGATATTCATTCCTTTTGTTGTTGTTCATTCATAATCGTAATTCATTCATCATTGTATTAACCGTATCAAAACTTGTCATTGTCAATTAATCACCTCACCATAAGGAACGACGGTTCCGATCATTTCATTGAGCTATCATTCATTTCACCATCATTTAATCTTGGTGAGTCATTATTCATTTTCGTTGTCACTTTTGTCATATTGTGGCATTCCGGGTCATATTGGCGTGCCGGTTGGTATGTGTAGGATTTTCAGGTCGGGCACATTATAGTCGTGTGTTGGTTGGTGGCCTCACATCGACTATGCACACGAGTTGATGGCTTCGTGAGATCGATTAGGTACAAGACCACACGTGTATTCGATCAATACTGCTTGGTGGCTTGTGCACGGACACATTTCCATCCCTGACGTAGTGTGGCGCCATTCCTTTGAGTCAGATCGATAGTCGATCCATATAGCATGTTTGATTGCGTATGTTTCACGGATAATTCATAATTTCGGATATATCATGATTGTGTATTTTCAACCCTTGAGGATTGTTGTTCTGTAATCGACCCGTTGGGGATACTGCTGTGTCATGGCAAGGCTAAGGCACGGGGAGAGCACGGTGACGGCGAGGAGTCCCAGTGATACTAGTAGGGGCCCCAGTCTTTTCAGTCATTATGTTTCTTTTATTTATTCCGCTGCAGACATTCCGTTTGAATATTCATTTCACTCATTGTTGTATATTTTATCTCCATATAAAATATACTTGTATTCAGTATCATCCTGGGTGTGTTGTATAAAACTCCTCATCGGAGTAATTGATGTTGTGATGTGGTTCGGTACTACATTTACCTGTGTAATTCATTCATTTTCATTCGCCTGGTGGGTCCCAGTCGGGGGTCCACGGCACTGTAATATCCGCCTAGTTTGGGGTGTTACAATTATCTTGATCGGTCCTTCTTGGATGATGAAGGTCATCCTTTAATGCATCATAGCTGCATGAGCTTCCATCCTAATTCTCCAACCATCGAATTCATTAATGGAAAACATAGGGACTTTATTGATCATATATGTGTCCATGATAGAAGTAAGATTAATGATGATGATATGAAAATAAACTTTTCAAATACTAGTGATTTTGTAAATCTGATTCAGTTTAAAAATTGACTGATTCTTTGTAGAATCAATTGCTCCTATACCACTTGTTGGCCACAGTATATAGTAAAAAAAGCTTAGAAGGGGGGGCGGAGGGGGTAAATAAGTTGTATCTTTTTCGAAGTTTATTTACATAGCAGAAGTCTAATGTTAAGTTACTGTAAATACAGCGACTGAATAATCTCCTATTAGCTTGGTGCGTACAGGGTTTTTACGATATGTATACTTAAATCACAAAATCAGATAGAAAACAATAAATGACAAAATGTAAAGATATACTGATTAAAGTAGTTCGAGGTAAACCTCTCTATGTCCACTAATCCTCCACACAGGAGTAAAATGTTAATTAAAATCACGGCGTACACAACTATGTTACTTTAACTAAATGCGTCGTTGTATCATTCACACAGTGATATAGCTGACATTAGCTTGGGTCGTGCACACAAATTGTCTTGGCTTCTTCGACTCGCTTCTTCTCACACAGATTGAAGATTCATATTTGGTGATATTCGTCCCACAGGTCAGAGATAGCACGACTTAGTCCACTCTGGGCTAAGTAAACTCAACCTGGCTTGGTATGACAAGATCAAACAGTAACTATATGTTTGATGAGCGTTCGTTGTAAGTGTGTTGTTTGTATTGAGGACTTTATATATTTCTTCTCTTGATGAATCTTTATGCTCGAAGAAATATATTGCTCTTGTAAGCTTGATATTCAGATTGTCAAAGTGTTCATGCATCAGGTAAGCAATGTCCTCTTGCTTGGGGCTATTTATAATCTTGGAAATAGATCCGCTATAAATGTTGTTGTTGGCAGGTTGGTGAGATTAACACTGCTCTGATCGGCGGCTTCAGAATGTTTCAAATTAAAGGTGATTCACATTTAATGCTTTAGACATTCTTTTTACCAGTGTTAAATGCTCTTCAGAATGTAGTCTCTTCGACCGCATTAAATGTTGTCTTATCATCATTAAATGATACTTTAACCATGAATACTTTGTGAATAAACAATGTTTGCTTTCTCAATGGTTTAAAGTTTCTTCAGTCCTGTTGGATTTGTGTTTTACTTTCCCTAAGTAAAACACTTATAGCATGTTTGTTGTATCTAACATCTTCGTCTTTTGTTGTATGTTGAAGACTATGTTGTAGAAAAGGACTCTTGACTTTGCTACAAGATATTACGCTGTATGGACAGGCCATATGATGTTCTCCTAACAGCTTCCATACTTAGACCGATATTCTGACTTGGAAGATGTTGCTGTATGAGACAATTATCGAAACACGGGGAGGATTTTTCCCAACACATGTGTTAGGGTGAATCAAGATCATATAGGACTTTTCTGTTCATGACTCGGCTCCCACAAATTTTGTGAGAGAAGCACACTCCCATGTGAAAAACTGAATGTCATCAAATGATCGACTTCTTAGTGGTGATCAAGTTCTTTATGAAATTAATAAAGGGCAACCCATACGGTTTCTAATCTATTAGTTTCAAAAAGTGGGGTCTATCACCAACTCATCTAATGGAAGATTTGATCTTTATTTTACCCCTGGTTCACTTGCCTTCAATCCATACGGTCTCTGTGGCTTGCTCAACCATCTAAGTTTAAACCACCAACTCCTATCAGTCTGACAATTGAATCTTACTCGGCAATCTATACAGCCTCTTGGGGTATGATTTTGTCACAACCGAAATTTATCGACCTTCTCCAAAAATTCTACCATGACATACTCGGAAGAATAACATTTTGGTTTAGGCTTTGATTTTTCAAGAGTTTGACGGGGAGTAGGATACCTTGCATCATTTCCAACTTAGTTTTTGTTATGTGAGAGCATTTCACGATTAACATTGCATTTTGCACATTAATTCATTGTAAAAGTGGTTGGTTATCCATAAAATATGGATAAAATAAATAACAATCTAGTTGCTATCAACATGTAGTTCATGGGCCTTTGTATAAATATTGGGCTAAAATAAAAGGAAATATAAAACTAGTCTTGAAGTTTTCTTGATGGATCGCCTTGGGCCACCTTCTTGAAAAACTATCTATTACATTTGAATAAATTGCAACTTATATTAATATTCGGGTAAAATAAATAGGCTCAAAAAATCGGTCTTTACAACCCCATCGAATAACTTTGAATCAAAAACTAAGTCCATGAACTACATCACAATCACATACATATTTAACACATACCATAAGTAATGGTTTGAATTAATCCATATAATTCAAGAATAATGTATATTCTAATTTGTTCGTAGTAAACCCGTCAAATAATTTCCTTTAAATTTTTCCATAATAAAAATTCCATATTTATTGATTTGACTAAACATTAATTCAATATTGGGAAAATTAATGTCTGAAAATATACCGAAAAGCGAGACCTGATGCCTGAATCCAGGATGCTCCCAAGCAGCAGCGAGTCCCACTCGGCAGCTTTGGGCACAGGCATAGTGCCCAGCAGATGTAGGCACAGTGCCTGGCAGCACCCGACAGCGCCTGATATTTGTAGGCACAACGCCCGACATCTGTAGGCACATCACCCGGCGGCGCCCGACAGTTGTAGGCACAGCACCCGTGTCACAGGGCCTAAACCTCAGTGAGCCGCAACCCATGACAGGTGGTATTAGAGACTGGAATGTCGTATCCAAGTTTAGCTGAGCATTGAGCATTGTTGAATATCTTGCTTCCCCGTGAGAACGAGATACCAAATTGTGCCGAATTTTTCTTATTAGCCATTATAGTGGCATTTCATCGAAGGGCTTGCAGTATGATCTTACATATTATGGCTGAGTTTGAGAATTGAATTGGCAGTGGGACTTTAGCAAATGGTAGTACATCGAGTTGGCTTTGCAATTAGGAGAATGGTAGTTCCCTAGTTGTTAGGTTTCTGTCGGTGATGTTCGAATGCTTTGTTCGGTGCGAGTTGTCGGCTTTAGTGATTCTAGTGAATGGTAGTAACCAAGTTACCACGTGTCCAATGAATATATTTATTCTCTGTGAGTATGGTTGGCAGTTGGTATTTTTATGGTGAACATTCTCATTGGTAAATTACGGACGCGTAACGGTGTTGGTGTAATATGATCAGAAACTTTGTGTTGGCCTATTTTTATGGAATTATAAGACATCTCGATCTCCTAGAAGGAGACATTCCGGTGAGCCGAGTGGTGTGCAGTAGCCACGTCTGCCAAGTTGCAGCCATGTTTGCGTAGCGCATCAGATGGAGAGGTGATTTGGTTTTGAGACCTATTTGTGCGAGAACTTCATTTCTGGAAACCACCACAGCACGTTCAGGTGCAAAACATGGGCTGAATCTAAGTGCGCGCTAGTCTCATAGCACTTAAGGTGCATCAGTTACATAGGTTATAATTAGAACTTTATGCTCATGCGCAAAACACTTTCGCACATGAGGTGCAATCGAAACACAGACATCACGGGAGTTCCAAGTGGAGTGTTCAGTCTTCCTGGTTCGAGTTCGGGTAGACATGAGAATGGGCATGCTTCCAAGTGTGGTGTTGCACGTCCCTACCATCTATGAGTGACTAGAGATTCGAGTCTGGCCTCCAACTCGAGTGGGGGAGGGTCAGACGCTCAAGATGAGGTGCATCACTTAACAGCACACAATGGGATGATTTGAGAATGATGTTCCTTTAGGGGATTCCAAAGCCAATATTATAGGCTCTATGGACGAGGGGGTTTTCAAAGGGAACTGAGTTACGTGGAACATTGGGCTTCTTGGTTACCGAGGAGGTCCATCCAGGGCACACAAGTGAGCGATTCTCAGATGGCTGTTCTCAGAAGTGATGTGGAAGCCAATATTATGGGAACTGTTAGACAAAGGATTTCTGATGGGAGCAGGTCTAATGAGGTGTGCTCATACGGACTACACAATTGTGCATTAAACAATAAGGCCAGAGGGCCTGGTTACGAGTTAGGCCAAAAGGGCCTGGGTTCGTGTCTTCGTCTGAGTTAGAGGACCGGCGAGGCCAACCCTCGAGTTTTTGTCGAGTCATATCAGGGGACCGATGACGCAGTGTGCCAAGAGTTAGGCATCACCTCCGAGCGGGAAGGGTGCATTAATCATGCGTACAACCTTCAAGCTCCTTGCCATATAAGTGCAGTGGCCATAGGTCCGAGAGTTTAGTGACCAGTGAGCAGCCGTGCAAGCCTCTTTCGACTTGTGCTAGAGGGCACTTGTCTTACAGAGTTTCATTTGGGTTTGGCTCATCCTTGAGAGAATTTGGAATCCGTATTATGGGGTATGGTTAGTAAGAGTTTTGAGAGGGCAGTCGCGGTGGTACTTTGAGCGGAGGGCAAGGCTCCTTTAGATGGGTTTTTGGTGTTAGCGAGCACTCTTTGAAGTATCATGTTCTTCAGATGTTTAGGCAAATCAAACCGGTTTAATTCGGAGAACTTGTCGCTAGTCTCAGACTTGACAGTGAAGGAGTAACTTGATCAGAGCTAGAGTTGCGATCTGACACCATCAGTTGGTTATGGGTAACATCGAGGCCTGGAAAGAGTGATTCCTGCCAAGATTAGAGGGTGGGTGTGCACCAAGAGCGGCAACATCCCTGAGATGGTAGAATGTTTTGATCGCACGCACTGCGTCCCTACGATCCATGAGTTCAAATGCGCAATGCGCGAGATTAGCCGAGTGAGCAGTGGGAAGTTGCGATTATCGAGTTGTTGTGCAGGCATTCTTCGAGTTGGGCCTCCGATTTTCCAAGAAGGTGCCACTTGATGGAACTAATCATGCTGTGCTGAAGCATATGAGTTGAGGAGATGGAGGTAGAGTGCCGGGTTCATTGCCCAAGTATTTTCATGATGAGATGGGCAGCTCATGTACATAGAGCATGTGGAGTGTGCATACGTTGATGAGGACGTCAACGGATTGAGAGGGGGATGATGTCACAGGTCCCTTTCCATATTATCTGGAGTACCCGGATTGACCCGGGCTAACAAAGGATTATGCTGGATAGTCACCCTGTGACACGAATAAGGTTGGGGACGTGTGGCAGTGGTCAGCGTCCGGAGTGTGTCTGTGTGTGAGCAGGACCGTGAGACGTTGAGCAGAGGGATTTATGAGAAGAGTTTCGTGGATTGCTTGGAATGGGGAGTTCTTTGGAGTGTTGGGAAGGTCTCTACCAAGTTTCACAGCTAGACGATTCTGTTTGAGTAGCGAATGACGTGAAAGATCGAGATGCTGTAATGCAGTGGCATTGTAGTAGTTTCAGAATATTGCAGAGGCAATTCCTCATTACTCGAATATCGGATGGGGATAATGTTAGGAGTATGCCCTCGAATGCCACTCAGAGGATGTTGAGTGAGGGCATTGTACTTGTTATTGTGTAATTCATTATCATAAGGCACTGGATGTTTATTTATTTACTGGTAGTTACTGGCGTTCCTAACTCGTAAATATGTATATAGAAACTAGTCCGTGTATTTGAGATCAAAATGTTCCACTCCTTATTGGACAAGGGGGTCGGCACTGGAAGGTTTATAGCTCAAATACTTAATCGTTCGCAAGTCGATGAGACTTGACTGGGCGTTAAGTTTATGTGAAGACTTGTATGACGTATTCTTTGACATGGAGAGTGTCTGTCGAACACTAATGGTTAGTGGAAGAAAACATTATAGGTATGCTAATTGGATTAGTATACTCGAACCGATTCACCCTCGATTCGTCACATAGATTTCACTCAGGGACAGTCAATGACGGAATCGAAAGGTTGTGATAGGTATTCGTGAACCTTCGACTTGAGGATTTAGTAGGGATGTGCTTGTGACGTCAAGATTTTCATTAGAGTAGTTCGATCCTGTAAATCGGAAGGCGGGGGTCAACCTCGACGTGCATCTTGATGGGCAAGTAGTAGGTCATACTGAATACCAAGATAGAATTCTTTCTCCTGTTAGTGAATGGGTTATATGTCATATGTGGTTATTGGCGGATGAGATCATAAGTCTTTCGCCAAAGCATTAGAGCTAGTTGTATTGGATATACGAGAGCTCGATGATCTCGATTTGCATTAACTCATGCATAGCATCAAGTATAGATAGGGTTTGACTGACCGTGACCCTATAACTTGATCGGAACATTTGAAATAAGGGTTTATACGTATACTGGTATTCACGACAGAACGGTTCTTAAATGATTCCACCATTCGTTCTCAGTTGGGGTACAGTATAGGCAGCCAGGATGGCTAGGTGGTGCTACTACTCTTTGGTTCCTCCCATTGCTGACTGATACAGACCTACTGAGTCGCGCAATAGGATTGACATCGGAATGAATCAAGCTTATTCTCTCATTATGGATATTAGATATTGGATATCTATTTTCGGACATTGGATGTCTAAATTGATTTATTGGATAAATCGATTTACGGCCTAATGAATTAAATGAATTACTGGGTGATTAATTTAATTCATGAATATAATTATTTCTTGGAGAAATTAATTATGTTATTATGTATTTGATATGGTTAATTAATTGAATTAATTAATTGATATAAATACATCGGAACGGAATTGGAGTTTATCTGTTTGGACTCACGGGAGTCCGAAACGAACCAAACTCATCCGACTCCTTCTAGATTCCCCCCCCCCCCCCCATGCCTACTCCCCTTGGTCTTTGTCTCCATTTTAATAATGGATGACTCATGACCTTTAGAGATAGAATATCTCTTATTATATGGTAAAGGGGATTTTAGGAGATAATGTTGGAAGAATATAATGAAGACTTGCTCTCACTTCCTCACTTGGTGCATTCATATGGTTCAAGAGTGAGAGAGAGAGAAAATAGTTTTCTCAATTGTTTTCATCTTCTTCTTCATTTCTTGGTGGTTCTTGGAGAAAAATCAAGAAATCAAAGAGAGATAGTGAGTTATACACTTAGAGTGCTATAATCACAATCGAAAGCTTCATCATCCTAGCTCTAGCCGTATCCTTGGAGGATAGCAAGGTGATCGTCGTTCCGTTCGTTTCTCCGGCGCGTGGCAAGTAGAGACGCGGTACTTTCGGCGTTGGATCATCCAAGAGCTTGGAGCGGATTGGATCGTAGGGAAATCAACTAAAGCTTGGGGAATCGCTCAAGAGAAGGACACCATTTAATCAACGGACTACAAGGGTATGTTTCTTATATCATCTTGTGCTTCATTTAATATTCGTATCTACGTTGCTCGATCGATCCTCATAGGGATTCAGATCGAATTAATTTTCATTTTACCGCTTCTGCTGGGCCTTTGTTTTTAGGCACCGAATCCCAACAGTGGTATCGGAGCGTAGGTCTTGCGATCGTATATATGATATTGGCATTTGGAATGCTTGATTAGATGGTGAATGATTTGGAATCACTTATAGTCATAATTGTGGTGTATGTTTTTCGTTCATTGTAGTTGTATTTTTCGTAAGTTTATATCTAAATATAAATCTTTAATTTCTAGAAAATGTGTTTTATATTGAAGATATGAAAGTCAGAAAATATTGATATTGGATATCCGGTCGAAAATCTAGAACTGAATCGTCGTCGGACGACTTTTCGGACAAGGGGCAAGAAGCTGTCGGGCTGACCCGACCGTGTCAGGCGACACGGGCCGTGCCAGCCAGCCAGTCTCGGCAGACTGTCGGGATGACCCGCGCATACCATTTGGCACGGGTCGTGTCTGGTCGGCAGGCTATCGGGACGACCCAACCGTGTCAGGCGACACGGCCGTGTCTGGCAGGCCAGCTTTAGAAGTTGTCGGGGTAACCCGACCGTGCCATTCGGCACGAGCCGTGTCTGGCCGGCAGACTGCCAATGGTGACTCGGCCGTGGCAGAACAGTTTTGCCCCGCTCGATTTTTTCGTGCATTCCAGAAAATTAATCTCCCGCATGTTTAATTGGATTTAATATGATTAAAATAATTTATGGTATTTCATTTTATAAGGGAAATTTGATTAATTGGAATGCTTGTGGATGACCGAATTACTTTGAACGTTTTTCATATTACCGATTGTGTAAATTGATTGCATCGATTCTATTTATTGTTTATATGTTGATTGGATCAATGTAACTCTAATTTATTCTATGTCAAGAAGACTAAGGTGGAAAAGTTGGAAGCAAGGTACGCGAAGGGACGTTTCATTGGATTCCCGTCTGGGACGATGGGTTATATATTCTACATGCCCGAAGATCGAAAGATCATTGTTGCTTTACATGCACACTTCCTGGAATATGAGTTCATTCAGGAAGGCGGAGCAGGTAGAAGTATTTCTTTGGAAGAATACAATGAAACTTCTCGGGATACACCTGTGCAAGAAATTCGAACCGAACCTTTTAAAACACAAGTACAACGACCTCGTAGGTCTATTAGGGTGTCTCATTTACCTGAGAGGTATGGCCTTGTGCACTTGGAGGAGCTGGGTCTCCATGAGGTTCCAAGTGATATCCAAGAGACCGATCCCGCAACCTATGACCAAGCGATGTTGGATGTAGACTCTGTGATATGGACTATAGCAGTCTTCACATAGTTGGGACCTTCATTTTGATGAGGCAGTGAGTTTGACTTCGTGCAAAATGAAGAGGAACCTTGTGTATACAAGAGGGTTAGTGGGAGCAAGATCGCACTCTTAGTACTATATGTAGATAACATCCTACTAATATGAAATGATGTGGGAATGCTCAGTTCTGTGATAGCTTGCCTTTCGAGTAATTTCTCCATGAAAGACTTGGGAGAAGAAACCTATATTCTTGGGATTCGACTCTACTGGGATAGAGTGAAAAGAATGATAGGTCTTTCCCAAGCCCTCTATATAGACAAAATCTTAAAGCGATTTAAGATGAATTATTCTAAAAGAGGGTTCCAACCGATGCGACATGGAATATAACTCTCCTCAAAGATGTGTCCTCTAGGTGAGGAACAACGAAAGGAAATGAGTAATATACCATATGCTTCAGCCATGTGTAGCCTTATGTATGCTTTGTTGTGTACAAGACCTGACATTACGCATGCTGGAAGCGTGGTAAGTAGGTTTCACGCAAACCCAGGTGGGGAACAGTGGACCGCCATAAAAAACATTCTCAAGTACTTTGAAAGGAGTGGTGATTTGGTTCTTTAATATTGAGATGGAGAACTGAATGTGATGGACTTCGTTGATTTAGACTTCCAAGGACAGAAAGACGACTCAATGTCTATTTGTGGCTAAATTTTACTCTTAATGGAGGAGCAGTAACTTGGCATAGTGCAAGCATAGCGCGACTACTGATTCCACCAGTCAGGCTGAGTATCAAGCAGCCTCGGAGGCTTCTAAGGAAGGGTTTTTAGATTTAGAAGTTACTGGGTAAACTTCACGTGACACCATGCGCTACGCTGCCTAGTTTCGTTTTTATACGATAACAATAGAGCAGTAGCACATGCCTGGGAGCCGAGGTTTCATAATAATACAAAACATATTGAGAGATAGTATCATCTCGTAAGAGTATTTGTTCGCAAGGGATACATTGAGCTGCATAGAGTAGACTCAGCAGACAACATCGCTGATCCACTGACCAAGCCACCTTCTCAGATTAGCTTGGAGCGTCATCTGGAGAACATGGGTATTAGATACCATAGTGTGTGGCATTGAGTGCAAGTGGGAGATTGTTAGGAGTATGCCCTCGAATTCCACTCAGAGGATATTGAGTGAGGGCATTGTACTTGGTCACACTTAGAGTGCTATAATCACAATCGAAAGCTTCATCATCCTAGCTCTAGCCGTATCCTTGGAGGATAGCAAAGTGATCGTCGTTCCGTTCGTTTCACCGGCGCGTGACAAGTAGAGACGCGGTACTTTCGGCGTTGGATCATCCAAGAGCTTGGAGCGGATTGGATCGTAGGGAAATTAAATAAAGCTTGGGGAATCGCTCAAGAGAAGGACACCATTTAATCAACGGACTACAAGGGTATGTTTCTTATATCATCTTGTGCTTCGTTTAATATTCGTATCTACGTTGCTCGATCGATCCTCATAGGAATTCAGATCGAATTAATTTTGTTTTACCGCTTCTGTTGGGCCTTCGTTTTTAGGCACCGAATCCCAACAGTGGTATCGGAGCATAGGTCTTGCGATCGTATATATGATATTGGCATTTGGAATGCTTGATTAGATGGTGAATGATTTGGAATCACTTATAGTCATAATCGTGGTGTATGTTTTTCGTTCGTTGTAGTTGTATTTTTCGTAAGTTTATATCAAAATATATATCTTTAATTTCTGGGAAATGTGATTTATATTGAAGATATGAAAGTCGGAAAATATTGATATTGGATATTCGGTCGAAAATCTAGCTCTGAATCGTCGTCGGACGACTTTTCGGACGAGGGGCAAGAAGCTGTCGAGCTGACCCGACCGTGTCAGGCGACACGGGCCGTGCCAGCCAGCCAGTCTCAGCAGACTGTCGGGATGACCCGAGCGTACCATTTGGCACGGGCCGTGTCTGGCCGGCAGGCTGTCGGGACGACCCAACTGTGTCTGGCAGGCCAGCTTTAGAAGCTGTCGGGGTAACCCGACCGTGCCATTCGGCAAGAGCCGTGTCTGGCCGGCGGACTGCCGATGGTGACTCGGTCGTGGCAAATGAAGTAGAGCAAATGATACTTCTGGATTTCACATGGAAGTGTGTTATTCCGATAAAAATAGTGGGAGATGGGTAATAAGAATAGAAAGGATCTTAATTCTATACTCAGATCATAATTAAACGAGTCACTAATTAATATGTCGTACTTAATGCAGACATAACTCTCAATATGACAATGAACCCGCTCGCAATTCTACTCGAAAAGAATACCTTTCTCGGACCTAACTTCGTGGATTGGATCCACAATCTGATGATTGTCCTCAGTATAGAGGTACTGGGATACATCTTGGAGACGGACATTCCAGCGCCTCCTGTGCGGGCCAGATCCAATCAGGAAGAGATTGAAAACCACGAAAAGTGGTTTAAGGATGACGTAAAAGTCCGTGCTTACATGATGGCTTCTATGTCTAATGAGTTTTATAGAGCTCATGAGAAAATGACTTCTGCTAGGTAGATTATATCTCACTTAACCGAGCTTTATGGTGAGCACAGCAGAACTACTAGATATGAGATATCCAAGCAACTGTTTGGTGCAAGGATGAAGGAAGGTGAGAAGGTTGGGGAACACGTCCTCAAAATGATATCCATGATCGAGAGATTGGAGGCTCTTGATTTTAAAATGGATGCTTCTCATCAAACCGACCTTATCCTATAGTCTCTCCCTAATTCCTTCTCACAGTTTGTTATGAACTTCAACTGCAATGAGATTGCATGTAACTTAGCTGGGCTAATGAACAAACTGGTGACCACTCAGTCTCAGATGAAGACTCCGCGGATGAAGGAGTCTGCCCTTGTGATTTCTTATGGACCTCGGAGGTCTAAGAACAAGAAGAAAAAGACCAAGAAGCAGATGGGACCACAAGTCAAGGACTTCAAGGGAAAGGGCAAGGCCCCGATGGTTCCGAAGAACAAGAAAAAGAAGGATGCTTGTCTCAAGTGCGGTGAGCTGGGCCACTGGGCTAGAGACTGTCTGATTCTTCATGGCACTTCAGGTACAGAACTTTTAGTTTTGGAAACAAATTGTTCCTGGATACTTGATTCTGGTGCTAGTTCTCATATTTGTACCTTGAATCAGGATCTGGAACAAAGTAGGAAGCTTGGAGCTGGAGAAGTAATGATCACTGTCGGAAGTGGGCATAGTGTCGAGGCAACCAACATAGGATCACTTCTTTTGGGTTTAGAATCCAGTTTTGTTCTGACTTTAGAAGATGTACTTGTTTTGCCCAATGGGCATAAAAACATTGTATCCATTCCGGTCATGGATCGGAAAGGCTTTTCATTTTTCATTGATGATAGTTCCTGCGAAATTTATTTTAGAAATAAACTAGTGGGTACTACTACATTGTTAAATGAACTGTATCATCTAAACCTCAGTAACAAAGTCGTTGTGAATACTATGACTAGGAAGCGTGGTAGGGATGAAACCAATCAAGTTTTGAAATGGCATCTTAGAGTTGGTCACGTTGGTCAGACCAAGGTTTACAAAATGGAAAAAGATGGACTTATGGGTCCATTGGGATCAGATCTCTTTCCTACTTGTGAATCTTGCCATAAGGGCAAAATGACTAAGTCCCCCTTCACAGGGACTTTTGAAAGAGCCGCTGATAAACTGGGATTAATCCATACCGACGTGTGTGGTGCTTTAGAAGTAGCACGTGACGGATATTAATATTTCATTAAGTTTACAGATGATCATACTAGGTATGGTTATGTACACTTAATGAAACATAAATTCGAGGCCTTTGAGAAATTCCAGGATTTCAAGGCCCTAGTCGAGAAGCGATCTGGAAATCATATCGAAGCACTTCGGTCGGACCGAGGTGGCGAGTATATGAGTACGGAGTTTGACGAGTTCCTAAAGGAACATGGAATAGTATCACAACTAACATCTCCAGGTACTCCTCAGTTAAATGGTGTGTCAGAAAGAAGGAATCGGACCTTGTTGAACATGGTATGTTCCATGATGGGCTATACTGACTTACCGATTTACTTGTGGGGTATGCACTCCTGAATGCCGCTTACATATTGAATAGATGTCCTTACAAATCCGTACCTAAAACTTCACATGAGATGTGGGAGGGCAGGAAACCAAGTCTTAATCACATTAGGATTTGGGGATGTCCCGTCTATGTCAAGAAGACTAAGGTGAAAAAGTTGGAAGCAAGGTCCGCGAAGGGTCGTTTCATTGGATTCCCATCTGGGACGATGGGTTATATATTCTACATGCCCGAAGATCGAAAGATCGTTGTTGCTTTACAAGCACACTTCCTAGAATATGAGTTCATTCAGGAAGGCGGAGCAGGTAGAAGTATTTCTTTGGAAGAATGCAATGAAACTCCTCGGGATACACCTGTGCAAGAAATTGGAACCGAACTTTTTGAAACACAAGTACAACCACCTCGTAGGTCTATTAGGGTGTCTCATTTACCTGAGAGGTATGGCCTTGTGCACTTGGAGGAGCTGGGTCTCCATGAGGTTCCAAGTGATATCCAAGAGACCGATCCCGCAACCTATGACCAAGCGATGTTGGATGTAGACTCTGTGATATGGACAATAGCAGTCTTCACATAGTTGGGACCTTCATTTTGACGAGGCAGTGAGTTTGACTTCGTGCAAAATGAAGAGGAACCTTGTGTATACAAGAGGGTTAGTGGGAGCAAGATCGCACTCTTAGTACTATATGTAGATAATATTCTACTAATATGAAATGATGTGGGAATGCTCAGTTCTGTGATAGCTTGCCTTTCGAGTAATTTCTCCATGAAAGACTTGGGAGAAGAAATCTATATTCTTGGGATTCGACTCTACTGGGATAGAGCGAAAAGAATGATAAGTCTTTCCCAAGCCCTCTATATAGATAAAATCTTAAAGCGATTTAAGATGTATTATTCTAAAAGAGGCTTCCTACCGATGCAATATGGAATATAACTCTCCTCAAAGATGTGTCTTCTAGGTGAGGAACAACGAAAGGAAATGAGTAATATACCATATGCTTCATCCGTGGATAGTCTTATGTATGTTTTGTTGTGTACAAGACCTGACATTACGCATGCTGGAAGCGTGGTAAGTAGGTTTCAGGCAAACCCAGGTGGGGAACATTGGACCACCATAAAAACGTTCTCAAGTACTTTGAAAGGAGTAGAGATCTGGTTCTTTAATATGGAGATGGAGAACTGAATGTGATGGGCTTCGTTGATTTAGACTTCCAAGGACAGAAAGACGACTCAATGTCTATTTGTAACTAAATTTTACTCTTAATGGAGGAGCAGTAACTTGGCATAGTGCCAAGCATAGCGCGACTGCTGCAAGCAGCCTTGAAGGCTTCTGAGGAAGGGTTTCTGGATTTAGAAGTTACTGGATAAACTTCACGTGACACCATGCGCTACACTGCCTGGTTTCGTTTTTATACGATAATAATAGAGCAGTAGCACATGCCTGGGAGCCGAGGTTTCATAATAATACAAAACATATTGAGAGATAGTATCATCTCGTAAGAGAATTTGTTCGCAAGGGATACATTGAGCTGCATAGAGTAGACTCAGCAGACAATATCGCTGATCCACTGACCAAGCCACCTTCTCAGATTAGCTTGGAGCGTCATTTGGAGAACATGGGTATTAGATACCATAGTGTGTGGCATTGAGTGCAAGTGGGAGATTGTTAAGAGTATGCCCTCGAATGCCACTCAGAGGATGTTGAGTGAGGGCATTGTACTTGTTATTATGTAATTCATTATCATAAGGCAATGGATGTTTCTTTATTTACTGGTAGTTACTGGCGTTCCTAACTCGTAAATATATATAGAAACTAGTACGTGTATTTGAGATAAAAACGTTCCACTCCTTATTGGATAAGTTTAGAGAGAAGGTAAGAGTTGCGTCTATAGAAGACAAAATGATGGAGAATCGATTACGATGGTTTGGTCATGTGAGAAGAGGACCTGTTGATACCCCAGTGAGGAGGATAGAAAGTTGGGGAACAAGTAATATTGTGAAAGGTAGAGGAAGACCCAAGAAAACTTGGATAAAGATGATTGAAAATGATATGCGGTTGGCGGGAAAGAATACGGATGGTGGATAGAATCTGATTCCGTTTTTTTTTCTTTTTTTTTGTATTTTTATTCCTATTTTGTTTTATTTCATGTTATCTTTTAATTTATTTTTCAGCATTTTTCATTTTTTTAAACATTCCGTCTCCTTTTTTTCTTTTTTTTATTTGCATTTTTCTCTACTTTTTCCCTCTTTTTTTCCTTTTATGTTATTTATGTAACGATCATTGACGGTTTCAAAGTTTGATTCATGTTAGCCGACCCCAAATCATTTTGGCACTAAGGCTTAAATGTTGTTGTTGTTGTAAAGGTAAATTTGATATATTTTACCTGTAAGAAATTATGAAAACTTAAAAAGTAAAATTATAATATCATAAATATTTTAAAAATAATATTGAAATTAATATTTTTATTTAATTAATTTTATTAATAAATTTAGTAAAATATTGTTTTTCAAATATTTCTTGTAATTTTCGCTGCATGATACCCCCAGCGTACTTTCAATTCAGTTCAGTTCAGTTGTTTTATGCCGAAGAGAACAGACCCTTAGTGGGTTTTACTCTCATTATTCGTCTTAATCCAAAGTTCATCAAACAAAGAAGCAAACATAAAAAGACATGAACATTGTAGGGGAGACAATGAAATGAAGAATGATAGCGAAACCTTGTTTGTGTTCCTTTTACTTTCTTTTTTTTCTCTCTGTCTGCTGTTGTCTGCTCTATGATTTGTCTTTTCTACAACAGGAATGAACCTGGTAGTACCGAAGTAGTCATCAAGTGTTTGTCCAAAAGCAAAACATTGTCCCATAAGATGCAAGCCTCCTTATTAGGCTATCACTGGGCAGTACATAAAATTCAAGCATCTAGACTCCAGCCTCTTAGCCTCTAGTAGTTGATCCAAGATAATTCATCCAAAATTATCTTATCAAATATTATACAAGTACATAAGGGAGGATTCTGTACAATGACAGAGTTCAAAACAAGACAATTAACAATAGAGCGGCCATGGTACAACCCCTGATTTCAAATTCAACATATTACACATGGAAAACATATTTACACATATAGATGCATGAATACAATTATACACACATATATGTAACCAAAAACAGCTATAATTAGTTAATACTGCCGTTGATTGCTCCACCTGGTGTGCATAAAATTCTACGGATTATGCTTGATACATAAACTGTAAGAGAATTTCCACACAAAACAGTGAGCAAGGAGTTTCAAGTCCAGTTAGGGTTGTCTGATGTAACAGATGCGCAAGATCATATTTCTAATTCTTGTCTAACCAAATATCCAACAAATTAATTCATGAAACCTCTTAATATTCCCTGTCCAATAATCTTCAGCAATTTAGTCGGATATATACCCACAAGCTTCACCATGTTAATTTGATGGACACTTATAAATTCACCCATTCCCGACCCTGAAATAAATCACATAGCAAAATCCTTATAAAGTTGTCACTAGCACTAATGGAGTAAAGAGTGCTAAGGTTGAAAAGAAAAACTGAAAGATGCTTCATTAAAATGGAGAAACAGAAATTAAAACACGAAATTTAATGAACCCTCCAACAAGATTAAATATTGTACCTCAGTCTATGCTGATTAAGGGGCTGTTTACCAAACTTGTTTGTCTGAGTAAATTGTGTCTGTCTGGTTAAATTTGTCTGTTTGGGTAAATATATCTGTCTGGGTAAATTGATGCTGTTGTTTATTTTTTCATCTGAATAAACTGTCTGAATAACAGAAATGACCGATTTACCCCTGAATATGAATTATAAACTGATTTATAAATTGTTGTTTATTTTTTAAGCAATATAAATGATATAATCCAAAAATCAAAACATAAATTCATAAAGTACTTAAAATTTCAATCTCAAACACAAAAAAGTCAAGTTCAATCACAAAGTAGCCAAATTCAAACATAAAGTAAACAAATTTAAATATTATTGAAAAATCAAGTTTGACTCATCTTCTAGATATATATTATTTAAATTTAAACAAAATATTATACATAAATGATTCAATTTTGTATGTAAGTAATATATAAAATATTTAATATGTATATAAATAATACGTATAATTTACAATATATATTTATATATAGAAATATATTTTAAATATATAAGAACATATATAATAAATATTATACATATGAATAAATATTAATATATAAGTAATATATAATATTTATTTATATATTCATAATATATATGATATTTCGTAGATACAAAAATTTATTTATACAATAATATATAGTCACAAATATTATATATAAATTAATAATGTATATTATTTATATATGAATAATATATATTACATTCATTTATATTAAGACCTAAATTTTTATATTGTATATATAAATGAGTATATATAATGGGAACAGAGAGTCATTTTTTTGTCTTAAATTATTTATATTGTATATATATAAATGTGTGGTTTTCAATTAGGGGTAGGGGAGTCATTTTTTGTCTTAATGGGGACAACACCCCTTTTCATGCTTAATGAATAAGCCATTTTTGTTGTAACACCCCAAACTAGGCGGATATTACAGTGCCGTGAATCCCCGACTGGAACCCACCAGGCAAATGAAAATGATGAATTAAATAATATAATTGTAGTACCGAACCACATTATATTACCAAGTACTCCGATGAGGAGTTTAAGTACAACACACCAGGACAACCCGAATACTAGTATATTTTATATGGAGATAAATACACCACCCTGAACAATTAAACATCTCAAACGGAATTTGCAGCGGAAAATACAAATGACGGAAATGACTGAAATGACTGAAATAAACGGAATGACTGGGGCCCCCTACTAATATCACTGGGACTCCTCGCCGTCAACATGCTCTTCCCGTGCCTTTGTCTTGCCGTGACCTGAAAACAAAATTCCCCAACGGGGTCAGTTATACAGAACAACAATCCTCAAGAGTTGAAAACACACAATCGTGAATTAACTGAAGTTATGAAATATCCTTAGTTATGAATTATGCTGAAGAGGAGTATCATAGTACGCCCGTAATGTTCTGTGCAAGTGTACAAGACGAATGACCGGACACACCCGTCCTTGTACCTAATTAGTCTCACGGAGGTAAGCGTTACCGTGTGCACGGTCCAATGTATCGGTGAACCCAATACATGACCATCGTGTGCCCCACTAAAAATTCCACACAGCCACACCCGGCCACACAATATGAACTCAGAAGGTCATATGAACGAGAATGACCACAATGAATATCAATGAATAATAATTCGACAAGGCCAAGATGACTCACCGAGATGAAAATAATAGTGACTTGATTGATAACCCAATGAAATGATTTGGAACCGTCGTTCCTCGTGAATGAAATGATTATTCGACAATTACAAGTCTCAATATGATTAATACCATGATGAATGAGTTATGATTATGAGCAATCAACAACAAAAGGAATGAGTATCCTTTTAACCGAGTAAGAGTTAATTTACACAGTACCGATGACAATGTCCTTCCACGAACAACGTCCTAATCGAGATACCGGTCGCTCAATCAACCTTGAATAACAATAATTACCAACAACCGTTCAATACACGTATCAAGCAACAAAACACGACTAACCCAAAAGTCGATACAACGATAATCAAACTCATATGGGCATTCTAACGAATACGTAACCAACCACACAACTTCGAAAATATTCAATCCCGAATATATCGAAACCATCACTAAAATGAGTATTTCGAACTATCAAAACACTTCAATGATATCAATAATCCAATAGGAATCCACAATTCAAGATTACAACAACATCAATCGGAAAATCCCCAATTAACCGAAGTCAACCCCAAGGGTTCTTGAAATAATTCAGAAAATAGACATTAAATCCGTAGGAATATATTTATCCAAGGTAGATAATCCATATCTAACATATTCCAATGATAATCCAAGCTTACACGAAGAAATCGGAAGGAAAAACCCAAAAATCCGAAATTCTAGATCCAAGAGATTAATACCTTAGATTTGATGTTAAGTAGTGATGAAGTGATGATTAATCCAACTCAAAGGCTTGAAGATGATGATAGATGATAGCATCTCGAAGAGAACACTCCAAATCGCCCGAAATCGCCCGAAGTCGCTCAAAAACGAAGAGAAGTGAGAAAATGACGAAACTCAGGCTAACTGTCCAATTTATACTGCTCCAGATTAGCGCACGCTATGACCTGTTACTTAGCGTGCGCTAACGAGTTGTATGAACATTCCAGTGAACTCTGGCGGGCCCGTTAGCGTACGCTACGACCTGGTAGCGTGCGCTAACTCTATCCCAGTAGCGTGCGTTAACTCCAATTGTTAGCGTGCGCTAGCAAAATATCTGTTGTCCAGTACTGAAGTCCAGAACCTTCTGTCCTCTGATCTGATCTCGGTAGCGTGCGCTACAACCAAGAAGTAGCGTGCGCTACTACACCATTTGCGTACGCTAAAAATCACTCGTAGCATGCGCTATGAATTAATCCAAAGGCGATCCGAGCCACCGGACTCAACTCGATCCGTCCTTAGCGCGCGCTACACCAAATATTAGCGTGCGCTACTACAACCCACTAGCGCGCGCTACTTACCATTCGTAGCGTGCGCTACTTATAACTCACCTGCAGTCCAGTACCTTCTGGACTGCAGCTAGGGTAACATTAGCGTGCGCTAATGCTGAGTGGTAGCGTGCGATACCAGTACTCAATTAGCGCGCGCTAGAAAGAGTACGTAGCGTGCGCTATCCATCACGCACAGCCCACAATGAAGATGACAATGATGATAACCACGGCACGAAACTCCAATCAGATTAGTGATGAACGACGATTGATACACGATACAATTACTCTGAACGGTGAATACCATGATTGAATATGAGTGACAAATGATCATTAATGAGTGAAATTACTGAATGATAAATACTGAATGATAATTACTGAATTACAACTGGGTATTACATACACCCCCCCTTAAAAGAGTTTCGTCCCCGAAACTAAGGGTCAAACAATTCGGGATAACTCTCCCGCATACTATCCTCGGTTTCCCAAGTAGCCTCTTCGACTCCGTGCCTAGACCACTGAATCTTAACCAAAGGGATCGTCTTATTCCTCAACTGTTTGATTCGCCGCTCTAAAACTCGTATAGGACGCTCCTCATATGAATGATCATCGACGATCTCGATTTCGTCAAATTGAAGTATGTGACTCGGGTCGGCAACATACTTCCGCAACTGAGAGACGTGAAACACATTATGAATTCGGCTCAAAGCCGGAGGTAAAGCCAATCGATATGCTAACTCGCCTACTCGATCCAAAATCTCAAACGGTCCAATGAATCTCGGACTCAACTTACCCCTCTTCCCAAAACGGAAGATACCACGACTCGGGGATACCTTGACCAACACGTGGTCACCTGACTCAAACTCTAATGGTCGACGACGGTTATCTGCATATGATTTCTGTCGACTCTGAGCGGTCAACAAACGACTCCTGATCAAAGCTACCTTCTCACGGGCGGCTATAAGCATATCGGGCTCGGTGCCGATTGATTCTGATATGTCATCCCAACACAACGGAGATCGACAACGACGACCGTACAAGGCCTCGTAAGGTGCCATCTTAATCGAAGCATGCTGTAATACCTCCGGTATTCCATGCTTGATTACTTTGTACTGTATGAATGTTTGGTAATATGACGTCATTTCTATTTATGTATTCCATTGAGTGCTATATAATTGTACAATGTGAACGAAACGAGGGTGACACACCTTGATGCCGTGAGACGATCGTCGGTGCGAATATGACGGTGGCCAACGTCTTGTTCCCCGATAATTGTTGACGAGCGGAAGGGATGGTCACCCGAGATGGTTAGAATGTGTTTGAGGCTAAAATTTCTGTCTAACGTACGCTATAACCCATGCCTAACGTACGCTAAATTTCAAAGGTTACGTACGTTAAGGCAGCCACATTACGTACGTAACGGGTAGGTCGGTCTCCCGACCAGAATCTTCCTTTGACACGGACAGGGCTACTTTCGGCGGGCTAGATGACAAACGAGTCAACTGTTTGTTACGTACGTAATGCCCAAGAATTAACGTACGTAACACTTGGGCACATTTCGGGCAGTTAGTTCCTTACGTACGTTGTCATCGCACGGTTACGTACGTAATACACCTTACGTACGTAACACTCTTATCGTTAACGTACGTTATCTAAATCCAGTTTTATAAAATGATAACTCCCTTCTTCATTTGCACGTCCCAACACCAAGTCACTACTACCCTTGGAGAAATTCCTAGCCCTATACCCGGTTCTTAAGCCTTAAACACTTGAATTAACATTGAGGAGGTAGATTCTTGAGCTTCGGTGAAGATTATCCAAGTCGTTCAAGTCACTTCTCGTTCTCCTCGTAGTTCTTGTGAATCCGTCAACTATCTTCACTATTCTTCTTCTTCCAAAGGTAAGCCACCAATCCCTGGAGTTATATCTTCGATGTTTTCTTAGTTATACTTGTTATATTGCGGGTATGGGGTAGCTTTTGCTAAACTTCGTAGACAATCTTGTCGGATGAAATTGTGATAACCGTAAATTCCGTTTCTTATATGTTTAGTTTCATACAAACGAAATTTCACTTCAAATCATCACTAGAAATGTAAAATTTGACGAATCAATTGTGGGGAAATTCATAGTAATCCGTCACCGTATGTTCCATTGTTCGTAGCTACCCTCACCTTTGATTTTTGACACTTAGCAAAACTAAGATGTAACACCCCCAAAACCTTACGGGAATATTACAGCGCCGTGGGCCCCATATTGGAACCCACAAGGCTAAAATCATTTTCGCAAACGTTTAAAAATGTCAAAAAGCCCTTTGAAAGTACACACACACGCAGCGGATAAAAACACAGTTCAAAGAATACTGAAAACCATTTTAAATATACACACGCAGCGGATAAAAATACAATTAATTACATTTGCAGCGGAATTAGAAAACCAGAAAAGAATACACAATCCCAACAATCACGCCATAGCCAAGATCACCGAAAGCTCATCCCTTCACGACCGCTACTAGCTCGAACTCCGAGTACCTAAAAATAAAGCCCACGACGGGTCACCATAATACTCAACAATGATAACGATCACATCACAAAAACAATACATATCAACGTGTTCTACGAGTAAGAACATTCCCCATGTATTTTACCGAAGTAACCTTACCAACTGTCACAACCATAACAATCAATTCTTACCATATCCCACGCCTCGTGTCCTTAAGTATGAACGAATTCAAATGTAATCACCGTATCGTATCCAAACACTACCAAGATTTCCAATCATAAACATATCTCGAGTATAGAATAATCGCCAAGTTCAACTCTGCTGGCCGGGTCGCACAATTGGATCCCAATCGATAGAACTGATATCACACGATACATCTGCAAATCAACTGTCCCGAAACAATGGCAAGTCCCGAATATCAATACAAGCATGAATGCTCACACAATCAATAATGATAAACAATCAATGCATCATAACGGAAGTATCAATGACATGATATTTCCGCACAAGATCAACAAAGGATCAACCACGAACGAGAATACCATCATGTGGTAACTCCAACAAGATCAATGAAGAATCAATAACCGAGAATACCGACGACACGGTAAGGATCAATGAAGAATCAATAACCGAGAATACCGACGACACGGTAAACTCTAACAAGGTCAAAAAGAGTCGACAACCAGAAATACCAACGGTACGATAAACTCAAATAAGATCAATAAAGGGTCAACAACCGAGAATACTGACGACACAGTAAACTCTAGCAAGATCAATAAGGACCAACAACTGGGAATACCAACGATACGGTAAACTCCAACAAGAGCAATAAGGAATCGACACACGAGAATACCGACGACACGGTAAGGATCAATGAAGAATCAATAACCGAGAATACCGACGACACGGTAAACTCCCATAACATCAATCAAGGACTAATAACCAAGAATACCAACGGTGAGACAACTCCCAAACGGAATCAATAAGGATCAATAACGAACGAGATTACCAATGACAGGGTGAATTCCAAACGAGATTTATAAAGGATCGATATCAATGAGTTGACCATCGATAAGGTAACTCCAAACGAGAACAGAAAAGGATCAACAGGGACAGATACACGAGAGAATAAAATCGTCAACCATATACAAATCATATATATACGGGATTTCAAGGACAGCCTGAATATTCAACAGATCCAATTATACATGGACTGTGAACGACCAATCAATAAGACTCAAGATAGATGTCACGATACAACATGACAACAAATCTCGAAGAAACGCATATCTATCAAGGATCAAAAGACTTCCCAAAAGAGCAACAATAACTCGATCATGGAAGACCGACACGACCACAATGTCGTATTTCCATCAGACAACAGTCCAAATCATGCTCAACAATGCATATAATATTAACACATAAACCCCAAGGCAGCAGCCAAGGGTCACGGAAGCATCTCACAGGAATACCCCGGAACATAGGTGCCATATAGGTCTTATCCCTTAACACAGTTCATGCAATTACAAAATACCCCAAGGTCGCAACCAAGGGTCACGAAAGTATCCACACAGGAATACCCCGGAACATAGGTGCCATATAGGTCTTATCCCCTAACACATCGGCCCAATGATCATCACCGCTCACAGAAGAGCACATTACAAAACGTAACAAACAATGGTGCACACTCACCCCATGAAATATCAACACACACGTGCAATAATGCAACATGATTATTATCATAATCTAACAATATTATTTTTCCTCAAGTCAAGACGCCAACCTTTCCACGACCAACCGCCCGAACGAATACACGGTTTATCCGACAATCCAAAATGAAGTACATTCCATAACTAATACCAAACCACCATCCCGAATTCAACATCGACACGATAACTAACCTTGATATCCAACTTCTCATGCAATAGACCAAATTATAATTCACGTTCCCATTTCCACTAGGCATCCTTAAAATCATATACATTATGATTTATCTTAGTCCAAAAATACCATACATACCACCATTCCGACAATTCATATATTCCATAATACCATTGCTATATGAATCATAAATGAAATGAAAACGAAATCATTTATTAACATTATGAATCGAGCAAGCACAACTTGCCTTGATACCCATTCGACGAAGCCACTATCAATCCCGCCATCTCCGTCTACAAGCTCCGCAGCACCGGCTCGTCCACAGCATAACGGTTAACTTCAACGATCACTAACGCAACCTAATGCAATAATCAATTAACGATACGTTCAATAATAATCAACACCGAAATGACCAATTAATCAAACTTGACGATATCTTGATCATACAAAATCAAACCATATCAACTCTTAACAATACGGACACAAGCCGAAATTCGGTGTTCAATAGTTCTACCAACATCTACAACATTATCGGTTCCGACTTCAATCTTAAATTCGGACTAACACGGCTCATTCTTGCAAATTCATAGGAATACAATTACCGGCTATCATCATGAATAATCATATACCAAAATTAACCGTAGTCCTTCAAATTTACGGACATATATCATTCAAGAATTCTTCAAGAACATGAATTAATCCATAATCACGTTTGAAGCCAACAAAACGACGTAATTCAATGTGTTCTAACATCTAACCATCATCTAATCCATACTCCAAGGCATGTATCATCATATTCTCCCACATACGATCCTCCTAACATCAAGAATCGAAGCAATACTACCAAGATCACCAAGAACAACATGATTCTATAATCATAGTCAACATATTCAAGACAAAACCAACATATCATCATCTTTCTTCAACATATAGTTCATATATCCTCAAGAATCGTAACAACAATACCATAATCATCTTCATACGAAGAAGAACATCAACACTAACATCAAAATCCGAATTCAAGGAGTAGAGTTTATCAACATACCTTTTGAAGATGAATAACACAATCAAACATTTCCAAAACTCCAAGAACTCCAAGTTTCAAGCTTCCAATCATCCTTATCAAAGTCTTAACAAGGGTATGAGGTTCTGAAATGGGTTTGAGAGTGAAAGGGGACGAGCTGGGGAGGAGGAAATGTGTTTCCTTTCGTGAGGAAATGAAAGTCCCGTTCTTATTTTATAAATCGCATCTCGTTACGTACGTTAAGTCCCAAAGTTAACGTACGTAAGGCCTTTAACGTACGTTATATGCCCTATATAGCGTACGTAATCGTCATCCAGGGTTAACTGTACTATTTTGCAACTTGAGTTACGTACGTAATACCATCACCATAGCGTACGTAATGTAGCAGTTGACTTGCTACAGTATCAACCCATATTACGTACGTAATATGCCATGCATAGCGTACGTAATGCCGAGGTTGACTCGCCTGTCCACATCCTGCGCCGAAAGCAGTCGACACTGGGTCCCACCTGCCGACCACGGCTCGATCCTGTCTGAATTCCTTCTTAACGTACGTAATGTACGTTCCTTAACGTACGTTAATCCTGCTTGCTTACGTACGTAAGTCTCCTTACATAACGTACGTAATGGCTTTCATACTTAGCCATTTCTGCCCCTGTCTGACATCTCAATATACTGAATACGTACAAGCGACATACTGAATACATATGCTCATTCCGATATCATTCTCATACGATACTTCTGATGCACGATACCTCGAATACAACTGTCGACCAAGTAGGGCAATCATACAAATACTCATACGGTACATCCGACATCGAAAAACACAACAAGCATGTAATATCCTAGAATCAAAATACCTCGATAGACATACCGGCACGATCACACAGCTTTCCAAAATTATCCACTCATATCGTGTCGGTCCCACTGCATGCGGTACATCCCGTATAAAATAATGCGAAAAATTCATAGTGAAATTCTAGGATATTACATATACACTAACTTAAATAAGTTTCGTCCTCGAAACTCAACACCGTCATAATCGTATCTCAATCCCGAAATATCTCAAAATCACGACACCATGCTCAAATAATCATCATCAAAATTGAAATAATCGAAAGAACATACTTACAGTCCGTGAAGTCGATGATCTTCCGTGATACCAAAGATACGACTCCCATACAAAGTCTCAACACACTAACAACACACCAAGATCGCAATTACAAGAATTTGAAAATATTTCAAAAATTTTGAAACCTCCAAAATCGGTTTGACTCAAAAGTCAAAAATCATTTTCAAAGTCACGCTACTACCGCACCAGAGAGCCACATAACACACATGCCCGGGTTTTACGAAACCCAAGCTCGATACCATTTTCTCGTAACACCCCCAAAACCTTACGGAATATTACAGCCGTGGCCCCATATTGGAACCCACAAGGCTAAAATCATTTTCGCAAACGTTTAAAAATGTCAAAAGCCCTTTGAAAGTACACACACACGCAATGGATAAAAACACGGTTCAAAGAATACCGAAAGCCATTTTAAATATACACACGCAATGGATAAAAATACAATTAATTACATTTGCAAAGGAATTAGAAAACCGTAAAAGAATACACAATCCCAACAATCACGCCATAGCCAGATCACCGAAAGCTCATCCCTTCACGACCGCTACTAGCTCGAACTCCGAGTACCTAAAAATAAAGCCCACGACGGGTCACCATAATACTCAACAATGATAACGATCACATCACAAAAACAATACATATCAACGTGTTCTACGAGTAAGAACATTCCCCATGTATTTTACCAAGTAACCTTACCAACCTGTCACAACCATAACAATCAATTCTTACCATATCCCACGCCTCGTGTCCTTAAGTATGAACGAATTCAAATGTAATCACCTGTACTGTATCCGAAACACTACCAAGATTTCCAATCATAAACATATCTCGAGTATAGAATAATCTGGCCAAGTTCAACTCTGTTGCCGGGTCGCACAATGGATCCCAATACCGATAGAATCGATATCACACGATACATCTGCAAATCAACTGTCCCGAAACAATGGCAAGTCCCGAATATCAATACAAGCATGAATGCTCACACAATCAATAATGATAAACAATCAATGCATCATAACGGAAGTATCAATGACATGATATTTCCGCACAAGATCAACAAAGGATCAACCACGAACGAGAATACCATCATGTGGTAACTCCAACAAGATCAATGAAGAATCAATAACCGAGAATACCGACGACACGGTAAGGATCAATGAAGAATCAATAACCGAGAATACCGACGACACGGTAAACTCTAACAAGGTCAAAAAGAGTCGACAACCAGAAATACCAACGGTACGATAAACTCAAATAAGATCAATAAAGGGTCAACAACCGAGAATACTGACGACACAGTAAACTCTAGCAAGATCAATAAGGACCAACAACTGGGAATACCAACGATACGGTAAACTCCAACAAGAGCAATAAGGAATCGACACACGAGAATACCGACGACACGGTAAGGATCAATGAAGAATCAATAACCGAGAATACCGACGACACGGTAAACTCCCATAACATCAATCAAGGACTAATAACCAAGAATACCAACGGTGAGACAACTCCCAAACGGAATCAATAAGGATCAATAACGAACGAGATTACCAATGACAGGGTGAATTCCAAACGAGATTTATAAAGGATCGATATCAATGAGTTGACCATCGATAAGGTAACTCCAAACGAGAACAAAAGGATCAACAGGATGATACACGAGAGAATAAAATCACAACCATATACAAATCATATATATACGGGATTTCAAGGATACCTGAATATTCAAGATCCAATTATACATGGACCGTGAACGACCAATCAATAAGACTCAAGATAGATGTCACGATACAACATGACAACAAATCTCAAGAAACGCATATCCATCAAGGATCAAAAGACTACCAAAAAGAGCAACAATAACTCGATCATGGAAGACCGACACGACCACAATGTCGTATTTCCATCGACAACACCCAAATCATGCTCAACAATGCATATAATATTAACACATAAACCCCAAGGCAAAGCAGCCCAAGGGTCACTAAGCATCTCACAGAATACCCCGAACATAGGTGCCATATAGGTCTTATCCCCTAACACAGCTCATGCAATTACAAAATACCCCAAGGTCGCAACCAAGGGTCACGAAAGTATCCACACAGAATACCCTAACATAGGTGCCATATAGGTCTTATCCCCTAACACATCGGCCCAATGTATCACCGCTCACAGAAGAGCACATTACAAAACGTAACAAACAATGGTGCACACTCACCCCATGAAATATCAACACACACGTGCAATAATGCAACATGATGATTATCATAATCTAACAATATTAATTTACCTCAAGCTGAAGACGCCAACCTTTCCACGACCAACTGCCCTGAACGAATACACGGTTTATCCGACAATCCAAAATGAAGTACATTCCATAACTAATACCAAACCACCATCCCGAATTCAACATCGACACGATAACTAACCTTGATATCCAACTTCTCATGCAATAGACCAAATTATAATTCACGTTCCCATTTCCACTAGGCATCCTTAAAATCATATACATTATGATTTATCTTAGTCCAAAAATACCATACATACCACCATTCCGACAATTCATATATTCCATAATACCATTGCTATATGAATCATAAATGAAATGAAAACGAAATCATTTATTAACATTATGAACTGAGCAAGCACAACTTGCCTTGATACCCATTCGACGAAGCCACTATCAATCCCGCCATCTCCGTCTACAAGCTCCGCAGCACCGGCTCGTCCACAGCATAACGGTTAACTTCAACGATCACTAACGCAACCTAATGCAATAATCAATTAACGATACGTTCAATAATAATCAACACCGAAATGACCAATTAATCAAACTTGACGATATCTTGATCATACAAAATCAAACCATATCAACTCTTAACAATACGGACACAAGCCGAAATTCGGTGTTCAATAGTTCTACCAACATCTACAACATTATCGGTTCCGACTTCAATCTTAAATTCGGACTAACACGGCTCATTCTTGCAAATTCATAGGAATACAATTACCGGCTATCATCATGAATAATCATATACCAAAATTAACCATAGTCCTTCCAATTTACGGACATATATCATTCAAGAATTCTTCAAGAACATGAATTAATCCATAATCACGTTTGAAGCCAGCAAAACGACGTAATTCAATGTGTTCTAACATCTAACCATCATCTAATCCATACTCCAAGGCATGTATCATCATATTCTCCCACATACGATCCTCCTAACATCAAGAATCGAAGCAATACTACCAAGATCACCAAGAACAACATGATTCTATAATCATAGTCAACATATTCAAGACAAAACCAACATATCATCATCTTTCTTCAACATATAGTTCATATATCCTCAAGAACCGTAACAACAATACCATAATCATCTTCATACGAAGAAGAACATCAACACTAACATCAAAATCCGAATTCAAGGAGTAGAGTTTATCAACATACCTTTTGAAGATGAATAACACAATCAAACATTTCCAAAACTCCAAGAACTCCAAGTTTCAAGCTTCCAATCATCCTTATCAAAGTCTTAACAAGGGTATGAGGTTCTGAAATGGGTTTGAGAGTGAAAGGGGACGAGCTGGGGAGGAGGAAATGTGTTTCCTTTCGTGAGGAAATGAAAGTCCCGTTCTTATTTTATAAACTGCGCATCTCGTTACGTACGTTAAGTCCCAAAGTTAACGTACGTAAGGCCTTTAACGTACGTTATATGCCCTATATAGCGTACGTAATCGTCATCCAGGGTTAACTGTACTATTTTGCAACTTGAGTTACGTACGTAATACCATCACCATAGCGTACGTAATCTAGCAGTTGACTTGCTACAGTATCAACCCATATTACGTACGTAATATGCCATGCATAGCGTACGTAATGCCGAGGTTGACTCGCCTGTCCACATCCTGCGCCGAAAAGCAGTCGACACTGGGTCCCGCCTGCCGACCACGGCTCGATCCTGTCTGAATTCCTTCTTAACGTACGTAATGTACGTTCCTTAACGTACGTTAATCCTGCTTGCTTACGTACGTAAGTCTCCTTACATAACGTACGTAATGGCTTTCATACTTAGCCATTTCTGCCCCTGTCTGACATCTCAATATACTGAATACGTACACGCGACATACTGAATACATATGCTCATTCCGATATCATTCTCATACGATACTTCTGATGCACGATACCTCGAATACAACTGTCGACCAAGTAGGGCAATCATACAAATACTCATACGGTACATCCGACATCGAAAAACACAACAAGCATGTAATATCCTAGAATCAAAATACCCTCGATAGACATACTGGCACGACTGTCACAGTTTCCAAAATTATCCACTCATATCGTGTCGGTCCCACTCTGTGCGGTACATCCCAGATAAAATAATGCGAAAAATTCATAGTGAAATTCTAGGATATTACATATACACCCACTTAAATAAGTTTCGTCCTCGAAACTCAACACCTGTCATAATCAGTATCTCAATCCCGAAATATCTCAAAATCACGACACCATGCTCAAATAATCATCATCAAAATTGAAATAACTGAAAGAACATACTTACAGGTCCGTGAAGTCGATGATCTTCCGTGATACCAAAGATACGACTCCCATACAAAGTCTCAACACACTAACAACACACCGGCATCGCAATTACAAGAATTTGAAAATATTTCAAAAATTTTGAAACCTCCAAAATCGGTTTGACTCAAAAGTCAAAAATCATTTTCAAAGTCACGCTACTACCGCACCCAGAGAGCCACATAACACACATGCCCGGTTTTACGAAACCCAAGCTCGATACCATTTTCTCGTAACACCCCAAACCTTACGGGAATATTACAGCGCCGTGGCCCCATATTGGAACCCACAAGGCTAAAATCATTTTCGCAAACGTTTAAAAATGTCAAAAGCCCTTTGAAAGTACACACACACGCAATGATAAAAACACAATCAAAGAATACCGAAAGCCATTTTAAATATACACACGCAATGGATAAAAATACAATTAATTACATTTGCGGCGGAATTAGAAAACCGTAAAAGAATACACAATCCCAACAATCACGCCATAGCCAAGATCACCTAAAGCTCATCCCTTCACGACCGCTACTAGCTCGAACTCCGAGTACCTAAAAATAAAGCCCACGACGGTCACCATAATACTCAACAATGATAACGATCACATCACAAAAACAATACATATCAACGTGTTCTACAGTAAGAACATTCCCCATGTATTTTACCGAAGTAACCTTACCAACCTGTCACAACCATAACAATCAATTCTTACCATATCCCACGCCTCGTGTCCTTAAGTATGAACGAATTCAAATGTAATCACCTGCATCAGTATCCGAAACACTACCAAGATTTCCAATCATAAACATATCTCGAGTATAGAATAATCCGCCAAGTTCAACTCTGGCCGGGTCGCACAATCGATCCCAATACCGATAGAATCGATATCACACGATACATCTCGCAAATCAACCGTCCCAAACAATGGCAAGTCCCGAATATCAATACAAGCATGAATGCTCACACAATCAATAATGATAAACAATCAATGCATCATAACGGAAGTATCAATGACATGATATTTCCGCACAAGATCAACAAAGGATCAACCACGAACGAGAATACCATCATGTGGTAACTCCAACAATATCAATGAAGAATCAATAACCGAGAATACCGACGACACGGTAAGGATCAATGAAGAATCAATAACCGAGAATACCGACGACACGGTAAACTCTAACAAGGTCAAAAAGAGTCGACAACCAGAAATACCAACGGTACGATAAACTCAAATAAGATCAATAAAGGGTCAACAACCGAGAATACTGACGACACAGTAAACTCTAGCAAGATCAATAAGGACCAACAACTGGGAATACCAACGATACGGTAAACTCCAACAAGAGCAATAAGGAATCGACACACGAGAATACCGACGACACGGTAAGGATCAATGAAGAATCAATAACCGAGAATACCGACGACACGGTAAACTCCCATAACATCAATCAAGGACTAATAACCAAGAATACCAACGGTGAGACAACTCCCAAACGGAATCAATAAGGATCAATAACGAACGAGATTACCAATGACAGGGTGAATTCCAAACGAGATTTATAAAGGATCGATATCAATGAGTTGACCATCGATAAGGTAACTCCAAACGAGAACAGAAAAGGATCAACAGGGACAGATACACGAGAGAATAAAATCGTCAACCATATACAAATCATATATATACGGGATTTCAAGGACAACCTGAATATTGAACAGATCCAATTATACATGGACTGTGAACGACCAATCAATAAGACTCAAGATAGATGTCACGATACAACATGACAACAAATCTCGAAGAAACGCATATCCATCAAGGATCAAAAGACTTCCCAAAAGAGCAACAATAACTCGATCATGGAAGACCGACACGACCACAATGTCGTATTTCCATCAGACAACACCCAAATCATGCTCAACAATGCATATAATATTAACACATAAACCCCAAGGCAAAGCGGCCTAAGGGTCACTAAGCATCTCACAGAATACCCTAACATAGGTGCCATATAGGTCTTATCCCCTAACACGGTTCATGCAATTACAAAATACCCCAAGGTCGCAACCAAGGGTCACGAAAGTATCCACACAGAATACCCTAACATAGGTGCCATATAGGTCTTATCCCCTAACACATCGGCCCAACAGATCACTGCTCACAGGAAGAGCACATTACAAAACGTAACAAACAATGGTGCACACTCACCCCATGAAATATCAACACACACGTGCAATAATGCAACATGATGATTATCATAATCTAACAATATTAATTTACCTCAAGCTGAAGACGCCAACCTTTCCACGACCAACTGCCCTGAACGAATACACGGTTTATCCGACAATCCAAAATGAAGTACATTCCATAACTAATACCAAACCACCATCCCGAATTCAACATCGACACGATAACTAACCTTGATATCCAACTTCTCATGCAATAGACCAAATTATAATTCACGTTCCCATTTCCACTAGGCATCCTTAAAATCATATACATTATGATTTATCTTAGTCCAAAAATACCATACATACCACCATTCCGACAATTCATATATTCCATAATACCATTGCTATATGAATCATAAATGAAATGAAAACGAAATCATTTATTAACATTATGAACTGAGCAAGCACAACTTGCCTTGATACCCATTCGACGAAGCCACTATCAATCCCGCCATCTCCGTCTACAAGCTCCGCAGCACCGGCTCGTCCGCAGCATAACGGTTAACTTCAACGATCACTAACGCAACCTAATGCAATAATCAATTAACGATACGTTCAATAATAATCAACACCGAAATGACCAATTAATCAAACTTGACGATATCTTGATCATACAAAATCAAACCATATCAACTCTTAACAATACGGACACAAGCCGAAATTCGGTGTTCAATAGTTCTACCAACATCTACAACATTATCGGTTCCGACTTCAATCTTAAATTCGGACTAACACGGCTCATTCTTGCAAATTCATAGGAATACAATTACCGGCTATCATCATGAATAATCATATACCAAAATTAACCGTAGTCCTTCCAATTTACGGACATATATCATTCAAGAATTCTTCAAGAACATGAATTAATCCATAATCACGTTTGAAGCCAACAAAACGACGTAATTCAATGTGTTCTAACATCTAACCATCATCTAATCCATACTCCAAGGCATGTATCATCATATTCTCCCACATACGATCCTCCTAACATCAAGAATCGAAGCAATACTACCAAGATCACCAAGAACAACATGATTCTATAATCATAGTCAACATATTCAAGACAAAACCAACATATCATCATCTTTCTTCAACATATAGTTCATATATCCTCAAGAATCGTAACAACAATACCATAATCATCTTCATACGAAGAAGAACATCAACACTAACATCAAAATCCGAATTCAAGGAGTAGAGTTTATCAACATACCTTTTGAAGATGAATAACACAATCAAACATTTCCAAAACTCCAAGAACTCCAAGTTTCAAGCTTCCAATCATCCTTATCAAAGTCTTAACAAGGGTATGAGGTTATGAAATGGGTTTAAGAGTGAAAGGGGACGAGCTGGGGAGGAGGAAATGTGTTTCCTTTCGTGAGGAAATGAAAGTCCCGTTCTTATTTTATAAACTGCGCATCTCGTTACGTACGTTAAGTCCCAAAGTTAACGTACGTAAGGCCTTTAACGTACGTTATATGCCCTATATAGCGTACGTAATCGTCATCCAGGGTTAACTGTACTATTTTGCAACTTGAGTTACGTACGTAATACCATCACCATAGCGTACGTAATGTAGCAGTTGACTTGCTACAGTATCAACCCATATTACGTACGTAATATGCCATGCATAGCGTACGTAATGCCGAGGTTGACTCGCCTGTCCACATCCTGCGCCGAAAGCAGTCGACACTGGGTCCCACCTGCCGACCACGGCTCGATCCTGTCTGAATTCCTTCTTAACGTACGTAATGTACGTTCCTTAACGTACGTTAATCCTGCTTGCTTACGTACGTAAGTCTCCTTACATAACGTACGTAATGGCTTTCATACTTAGCCATTTCTGCCCCTGTCTGACATCTCAATATACTGAATACGTACACGCGACATACTGAATACATATGCTCATTCCGATATCATTCTCATACGATACTTCTGATGCACGATACTTCGAATACAACTGTCGACCAAGTAGGGCAATCATACAAATACTCATACGGTACATCCGACATCGAAAAACACAACAAGCATGTAATATCCTAGAATCAAAATACCCTCGATAGACATACTGGCACGACTGTCACAGTTTCCAAAATTATCCACTCATATCGTGTCGGTCCCACTCTGTGCGGTACATCCCAGATAAAATAATGCGAAAAATTCATAGTGAAATTCTAGGATATTACATAAGAAATTAATTCGATAGTATAATCAATATGGGTTGTTAAACCACCGGAGTTATTGTGCAATAAAATCCGTCGATTGTAGTATTCGGAATATAGAATTATAATAGAAAGCATAGGATTCGATTTCGCCATAATAATTCATTGACAACCGAAGAATGGTAGGATTATCTTCTTGAATAAATCGATATACCTAATGTTAACTATAAGATTGAACGAGATAATGGTACACGACACTTGAAAACTTGGAAACGATACTCATACCGACAATTAAAACTACACTAGGAATCCGGTTAGGAAAGGGAGACTAGTTTTATTCATTATGGTCCGTACGAGGGGTTAATCGGATGTTTCGTGGCTAGGTTAAGCTCGAGCGGGCGTGGGGACTTCGTCATCATAAAGCACCTACTATCGGATCACAGGCAAGTGAAATCTTGCTCGTGAATTTCTAATATCAATGTTATACCGTATGTGTGTACGTGCCATTTTGATAAAAGCCGACGTTGTCTTTCTCTAAAGATGTATAAATGGGCCGATGTGTTGGGGATAAAACCTGTATGGTACCCGTGGAAATGTGTTAGGGGTAAGACCCGAATTGGGCACTGTGTTCCGGGTATTCCCGTGGATACTTCCGTGACCCTTGGTTGCGACCTTGGGGTTTATGAGATAAAGAGAGAGACACGTCGGTTAAGTGGTGAAATATTCCTTGTGATTAATAGGTACGGTGATTGTAAAAATGTCGATATCTTGTTGTTAGTAGTTGTTATTTGATATGCATTCTCTGACTCTGGTTACCTGGTATGACTCGTCATACCAGGTAAAATTGTTCATCATGTGCAGGACATTCCCGAGGGGTCCGGTCAGACTTGAGCGGTGTTGGGATTATCTTTAACCGTTGCTTGAATTGGAATAAATTGTTTTCTTTGGAAAAACATTTGTTGTGTAATAATTCTTCGAATTACATGCTTTCCTTAAATCTTTTGTTTCACGTCATGTAACCCTTGAATTTGAGGTTTTATCACGATTTTCTTAAAATGCCTATTTTTTTTTTAATTAGCCTTGTGTGTCCCACGTGGGATTCACGGCACTGTAATACCTCGGGATATTTTGGGGGTGTTACAGAAAATGGTATCAGAGCGAAACTCCTGGTTGAATAAACTTTTTCCTATTTCTTTTTTTAAAAAAAAAAAAAAAAAAATCCAACACCCCAAGCGATCGAAGCTCCTCATGGGAATGCAAGTAAGTGATATGCGTGTGTTTCTATTTTGTGCAATATTTAATTGTAAACCATGCGTGGAACTGGCTTTAGATTAATACCGTTAGCGATGGCACGCCTAGGAGCTAAAAGGGTGGTGAATGACGCTCAGGGTTCCGCCGCGAACCACAATGAGGACGGGAACACTGCCGAGACCCATCCTGTGAGGGCCACCGCCACCGATTAATCAAAATGATCGGGAAGCGGAACGCCGTAACAACAACCCGGAGGCATGGATCCAACTTTGTTCAGCCCTTGCTCGAGCTATCGCCATGGGAATTGCTCGGGTCAATCAAAGGAACGGATACCGGTCATCAATGTGGAAGAAAACGCAGAAGGGATCGATGGTCGAGAGATGATGAAGGCTAGGCCTCCATTATTTGACGGACAGAGAGAAACACGTGGACGATCGGATTTACGAAATGGAGACCGCCTTGAAGTAATCGGATGCCCGTAAAATGTAAAGGTGCCGCCGAATTAATCAACTTCGTGACACCGCCGCACGATGGTGGAGAACTTACAGCCGAGGACCGAGTGGTCGGGTGGACTGAATTTGCCCGACTACTACGGAGCGAGCATCGTCCCGGATCAGCCCGAACCGCTCGCGCACGAGACTTTTCAAAGGCCGGCCCGCAGAACATGCCAAGATTTCGAGATCATTCGGGCCTACCGAACCGAGCTAAGTTACATCTCCCGATGGTTCCATCGAAGATCAACGAATATGCCATCTTGCACGAGAGGTTACCAGAGAATGTACAACGCTATGCCCGGATTTCACCGCACCACCACGAGAGCATACGAGGACGTAGTCACAAGATATGCCGGTAAATTGTTAATACCGACATCGGGCATAACTCGAAGAAGCGAAGACATCGATTCAGCCTGGGAACAACAACAAAACGAATTCGGGACCCGCATCTTCTTTTAAGTCGGCGGTTTCGTACCAACAGAAGGGTGTATCGATCGGCCTTACCGTAGGGACTGTTTCAATTGTGGCATGACCGGGCATACTAAGGATCGGTGTCAAGACGGCCACCAAATGTTTCACTTGCGGAAAGAGTGGACATATGTCTCGTTATTCTGGCGGGCCAATTCCGCTCGAGCCCGGCTTCGCAACCAAGTCAACAAGGCTCTGTGGCACCCCTCAGACGCCCGCTGTTTCCAACTACCGAGCTCCATCCCACTAGAACCAACCACCACCGCACGGTGCCGACGAGGCCGTGGGCGCGCGGCGGAGGTACCTCGTCCTTCTCGAGTCGGCTGCCTCGTGTGTTTGAGCCGAGGGCTACGGATGGTCAACTGCGCCAGACTATTTCAGTACTCTTCTTGTTAACTCTCACCAAAGGCATGTACTATTTGATACCGAGCCACCCATTCGTTTATATCCGTGGAATGTGTTGAACGCTTAAATCTTGTTTGTGTACCTTGTGATCCCTTTACCGTAAAACTACCCGAGGGTAGTAGATTAGCGGTGATCAAAAGGTTCGAGACCATCGGATCTGCATCAACGATCACATTTGGACCGCTAATCTTATGGTCTTCCCGCTCCGAATGAAGATATCATATTAGGTATGGGTGGATGCCATTGCACGTAACGATCTTGGATACCTATCACCTGACTATCTCCATTTCGGCTCATGATGGTACCACACATGTCATCACGGACGTGAACACTTGATACAAAAGGTTCTCTCGGCATTATCGCATCGAAGCCTCCTGCGGCTCTCGAAATGAATACTACCGGTGTTATGTTCTTCGAGAGGACACTTCACAACTTGCAATCACAAACATTCCAGTGGTGAATGAGTTTCCAGACGTTTTTCCCGATGAACTACCAGGTGCCACCGCACCGAGAAGTTGACCTTACCATTGAACTCGAACCGGGACGAGACCTATTTCCAAAGCTCCTTACGAATGGCACCGGCCGAGATGAAGGAATTAAAGATACTGACTCGAAAATCTGTTGGAGAAAGGGTTGATCCGCCCAAGCACCTCGCCGTGGGGCGCGCCTACTTTTCGTTAAGAAGAAAGATAACTCTCTACGCTTGTGCATCGACTACGGGAGCTGAATAAGGTTACTATCAAGAATCGTTATCCACTACCAAGGATTGACGACCTCTTAGATCGATTACAAGGGGCGATCGTGTTTTCAAAGATCGATTTACGGTCCTGGATATCACCAATTGAGGATTCGGAGGAAGATATACCCAAGACCGCATTTCGGTCGAGGTATGGGCATTACGAATACATCGTGGTATCATTCGGGTTGACTAATGCCCCAGGCTTTCATGGAACTGATGAATAGAGTCTTGATTGATTTCCTCGATAAATGCGTGGTGGTTTTTATCGACGACATCCTGATATATTCTCGAAGCCGACAGGAACACGAGGAACATTTGAGGCAAGTGCTGGGCGTGTTAAGACAACACCAACTTTATGCGAAACTGTCCAAGTGCGAATTCTGGATGCCGGAGGTAATTTTTCTCGGGCATATTGTTTCGGCAGAAGGTGTCAAGGTCGACCCACAAAAAATCGAGACAATAACGAGTTGGGAACCCCCGAAGAATGTCAAAGAGGTTAGGAGCTTCCTAGGATTGGCGGGTTACTATCGAAGATTCGTCGAGGCTTTTTCCTGTATCGCCCGACCGTTAACGAACCTACTGAGAAAGAGCACCAAATTTGTATGGACTGCAGACTGCCAGAAGAGCTTCGACGAGCTCAAGAGAAGGTTAACTCGCCCCGGTACTAGTGATACCACAGAGTACGAAGGATTCATTATATACACGGATGCATCCAAGCATGGACTAGGATGTGTCTTCATGCGAGAATGGCGAGTCGTTGCGTCGCATCCCGACAACTGAAGCCGTACGAAGTAAATTACCCGACACATGACTTGGAGCTAGCCGCGGTGGTGCATGCCCTCAAGATTTGGAGGCACTATCTTTACGGAGTTACTTGCAAAGTTTTCACGGATCATAAGAGTTTGAAATATATCTTCACGCAGAGAGAACTAAACATGAGACAGAGGCGTTGGTTGGAGCTAATCAAGGACTACGATGTGGAAATTTCCTATCATCCCGGAAAAGCCAACGTGGTAGCTGATGCTCTTAGTCGGAAGACTACACAAGAGGTGATGGTATCCAGCATAACAGTTCAGCCCAAACTGCGGAAGAGATCAGGGGAAGCAACACCGAAGTATGGATACAACGTAGGCAAGGACGATTATGCTCAATCAATATACTTTCGTCCTTACTAGACGAGATACGTCTAGCACAGATGGAAGATCCTGAATTACGTGCGATTGGTGAAAGAATCGAGAGAGGGGATGTTTCCGACTATAAGATTCAGGGTGACCTGGGGAGGTTCAAGAACAGAATATGTATTCCATCAAATGACGGACTGAAGCAAACTATATTGAAGGAGGCGCACTCCACCCCTTATTCTATTCACCCCGGAGCAAGCAAGATGTACAAGGATCTAAGACAGAGTTTTTGGTGGAAAAACATGAAGTGGGAGGTTGCTAGCACTAGTAGAAATGACTCTTTCCATGACACATAAAAAATGTCATGGAATGCCTTCAATGACAGTTACTGTGTGTCGTCCGAAACATCATTAAAGCCTGTGTCATTGTAGGGGCGGCCTTCAACGACGTTTGATAAACGTCATAATATAGTTTATGATGACACTCTATTTCTGTCATAGAAGTGTCATTGTAAGCTCAACCTTCATCGATGTTTGTTAAACGTCATAATATAGTTTATGATGACAAACTTTTTTCGTCATATAAGTGTCATTATAGGGCCGGATTTCAACGACGTCTGTTAAACGTCATAATATAGTTTATGATGACAAACTTTCTTCGTCATAGAAGTGTCATTGTAGGGGCAAACTTCAACGACGTTTGTTAAACGTCATAATATAGTTTATGATGACACACTTATTTCGTCATATAAGTGTCATTGTAGAGGCAAACTTCAACGACGTTTGTTAAACGTCATAATATAGTTTATGATGACACTTATATTTCGTCAAAGAAGTTATCTATTGACATTTTGCAACTGTTATTAAATATTGTCAACGACGTCTCTCAATTGTTATAAAATATTTTCCACAACAATTTTACCCTATCATTGTAACTCTCAATATGTCATTATATTTGTTTATATGATAGTTACTTTCCATCATTGAAACATTTTAATGACAATTTTTACATGTCATTAAAACTACACTTTGTACAAAAAAAATATTACGATTTACAGGGGTCAAAATAGCATTAATATTTCTAGTCACAGATCCAAATGTTCAATTGCATCATAGATTCAAGCATTTATATTTGCATCAACATTGTGATGCCAGCTATACACGAACATCCTAATCAAATTGTCATGGACTATAGTGTGCCAACATCAAAATAATGCACAAACTCAACGAAAATTCGCTATATGCATATAGCAAAAAACTAGAAAATAACACAACTACAAATTATTCAAGTGCGTGGGATAATATACTTAATTGGCCACGCAATCGTACTCCCAACTGCATCTTCCATGACTGAAAACTCTGGCTGGAATCGGTAGAATTCTGCTCTAGGATTGACAGCTTCCTCGACCTCAACTCTATAACAATCTGGTCCCAACACATAGCCATGCACTTTGCTTGAAGGATCAATGGCAGATACTCTCCCTTTTGCCACCACTTCATTTGTACCCATCCAGCTAAGTATGTTGCATGATTGATTAAGAAGACAAAGGTTGCTTTCTTGTACAGACTACACAATTCAAACTAACTTCAAAACCAACAAGATTTTACAATATACAACAAGTTGCTCTCACAATCAACAAATTGAACATTCTAAATCACAACACAACAAAATGCTTTGAGCAAACTTGAAAATGCAGGCAGCAAACTTAAAACACAAGTATCAAGACTTGAAAATATGCAGGCAGCAAACTTTAGAATCATAGAGGTGAGTGTGATAAAATATGCCCAGTATCTTTTTTTTTCGAATAACAAAGAGGTGAGCTGATGAAAAAATTTGAACATTTTCTAACATAATCTTAAGAATTCCTAACATTACATTAGCAAGAGGTAAACGACTGAACGATTGGTAACTTAATCATAGACTAAGCATTGTGAAGAGCTCGACTTATTCTAATGAATGCAATGATTCTGGGCAATTTCCGAACTCTAATGAGCCTAAAACTAGTTTATTCAAATTGAGTTCAAGGGCAGTCAAATATCTTTCGAGCCTCCTACCGCTCTTGACAACCTAAGAGCTCGATGCTAGCTATTGAACTTTAGGAACAAACCTTTCCCTTACCTGCCTTTCCGAACTAGTAAGAAGAAGAACCTACTTTCAGTCTTCTCTTATGTCACATAGGGAGCCGGATCGGTTGAATCTGTTCCCATGCTCCTACTATTAATTCTGCTGCTATTCGACTCCCATGGAAAGCTTTAACCCCAGTCTTATCCAGATTCAGTTTGTGATCCTAAACCTTCTGAAAGGGACTAAACCAAGGGAATCAACTGAAATAGACTATTTTGTGTATAACACCACCTTTAACTATTATTTAAGTCCTAAAAATTTGTGGTTTGTTCAGAAGTATATTAACACATAACTCCAAGTTAATGTGCAGTTTACATACATAAAAAACCAACATGATCATCCAAATGGATTTGATATATTTCCATGCCAAGGCAATGCCTATCGAAACACTGATAATCTCCTCTAAACAGCTTTAATACTTGAATAAAACATGAATAAAGATTTAGGAAATGGTTGCAGCATATGAATAACAGTATTATGCATAAACCAATCCCTCACTCTAACCATTACAAGTTGCCTATAAGTTTTCATTTTAACATGATTCTCATTCTTAAAGCGAAACTTTGACATAGAAGAGTAGGCATTTTCCCCTATAAATTTCATCGGTCAAAGCATAGGCATTTGAACTGTCTTCTTCTCCAAGTCCCTTACAAATATGAACTAAATGTCCTAAGACGTGAATCTTCTTTTTTTTCTAGTCCTGTGGCTCAGCTTCAGGGCCAACAAAGCCTATAAGGTCCATTTATCTATAACAAAACAAATCTCAAATCGATATAGTTCAAAAGGCAAGAGGTGATATAGTTTAAATTACTTCAAGGTTCATTTGTCTATTAAAAAACACACCTATATTCTGCAAACTTATCTCCAGATGCTTCGTTTGAAAGTTCATTTCATGCTCTTTCATTACACTTTCCTGACTATAAAATAATGACATTTTAAAATGGAAAATATTACAACTCGTACACAAAAAAGAGACCTCAAATGTAGAAAATTAAACTTACTTTAGAATTTCCCGTAATAGGGCTCTTTGTACTCCTTTCGCCATTGACATGACCATCCTACTTACAAAATATAGGCAAGTCATTAGGCGATTAACAATATAACAAACTACTATATGATTTTAAAGCTAATTGTAAAGTAACTTGCCTCTGCATTATCATGATCGCTTCTATGCTTACTTCGGATCGCTAGGACTTCGTATTTGCTTATTTCAGTCTTTCAAAATATGAAAATGATAACTATTTCAGCGAAACAAATATAAAATATATATATATATATATATATATATGAACAGTGAATAACTACCGATTGTAGAAACATTTCTTCAAGCCTCTTTGTCCTTTCACAAGTTGCATCAAGTTTGTCTGAAATGCTTGTAAGGTAGTAGCATTTTGTAGTATTCCATCTACCCTTGAAGGTGTGACGCCGGCTCCCATGCCTCGAACACGACCATTTTCTCCTTACCAAGTACTTGACTCGGCACATCGTGCTTTATAGAATAGGTCCTTCGAAGGAGGTTGCTCGGCAAGTTTCACTTTTAACTCGGCTAAAACAAGAGAGAAAATCGAAAGCATACATATCATAATAGAAATTGAACTTTGTACCTAAACTTGAAGAAACAAACATGTTGGGGAGAGTACTTACACATATGTCTTGAACATACTTTTTTTTGGACTTCTCATGGCCTTTAAGAAATGACTGTGTTCTACAGAGTGTTTCTCCTGTTTTTTTTTTCTACAAACAAAATAACATTTAACATATTGATGTTTTATAGATTAAATATAAATACTTTAGTATTGTAGGATGAATTCTTTTTACTTACATGATCATATTCCTCCCTTGCATATCCTTTTCTACTTAAAGTGTGTGGAAGAAGTTGTTTAGCCCTTATTTCCTGCATTTTTTCCCTCTTTACCTGTAAATTATAACAAACAAATTTCACATTACGCACAAGGTTATTAAGTCGGAAAGTCGAGCTCAGTCTCCTGAGTACCTTCGTAAAGACTAGTCGACAAGTCGTGACTAGTCGCCAAGTGTATTTTATACATGTATTTTTTAAATTTAATATATGAGCATATGACATAATTTAATATAATAATAAGATGATAGATATAAGTTCAAATTAAACATAATAATAAGTTCAAATTCAACAAATATCCATGACAAATATCCATAATAGATGATAGATCAGATCTGGAAGTGCATTTCTAAATAAAGACCTAGCCAAGAAAACGACTGATCCGAAGAAAACGACCGATTCTTTGATTTAGGAGGCAAGTGATGCGATGGGACTTGGACCATCGTGTTTATAGGGTTTTTAGGCTCAATACTCTTTAAATAGGACTGACGGGTATGTTTCAAAGAAATTGGTAATGGTTCGTGTCATTAATAAGAAACTCTAGTCGACTTACTTTACAAGTCATGGACGACTGCTTCAATTTGGGCGACTGGTCGACTAGCCGATGACTAGTTGTCGATGTGATAACAGTGATTATGTACCATATATTTTTTCATTTCACTGCTACTTTAACACACGAACATAATATAAATTGACTTACTCTCCATTCAGGGGAGCTTCTTTCGGCCACGAATTCATCCCACTCGTTCTGTGGCACACAAGCAGGCCTAATCGAGCCAATTAGTCGTGCAGTGTCTGTCCTACTACGACGAGAATCTAAAGCAGTCGGCACGCTATTAGTGAGTTCATTCTTGTAAGCTCTCCATAGCCTTCCCATTTGTTGGAAGATATATGTCTTATGAATCTCAGCCACCTTATATTGTTGCTATACACAAACAGATAAAAAGAACCAGTTAAAATACTTGGTAAATTACATAGTTAAAATATTTGTATAATGTTATAGCAGGAACAAAATAAAAAAAAAAATATGCAAGAACATTACCAACAAAATACCCCAAACTTCATTTTTGGGCTTGTCTGTAACTAAACGCCAGTCTTTTATGTTGATCGGCACTTGCTCCCGACTATGCACCCAACAAATGAGATATACTTGATTGATTGTGGTCCTACAGGTTGTGCTCTCTGATTCCACTCTATGGTTTGACGGTGTGATTCTCGAGGAGTAATTTCTTGCAAAGTAGTTTTACCTCTTTTTTTCCCTTTGCCATCATTTGGAGTTAGCTCACCGCTATCACCTTCTTGTTGGATATCAGCAACAATTTCTGCCCTTGGAGTATCCTCAATCTCAAGCTGCACTCCTATTCTATTTCTTTTCCTGCCTGTTGCCATAGTTCTATATATATACATGGAAAACAAATTCATTAGATAACTAAAACACGAAGGACAATATTATCATTATGTAACCTACAATACAAATTTTAAGTAAAGGACAACAATAACTAACATTTTAGTAAAATATTGATGTCATGAAATTATCATTATGTATATGAACAAATATTTCAAGCATTACTAAGATGTCAATATTATGCAATCTAGTACGAAAGATGTTAGTACAGTGGTTACCACAAAAGGATCAGCCTCAGGAATCAACTTTATCTTCATTGTCAATGTCAAGTGCAGATGGTTCTTGATCAACAAAAGAACCATAAAATGTCTCATCAAATTGTTCCAGATCATCAAAACCTCTTTGTGGTGCCTTCAGCACGACATACCAACTGGATTTTTCATTATCCCGAGAGTAAAAACTTGTTTAGCATGTGATGCTAAAATAAATGGATCTTTTTACTTAGACCTTCATTGAGGTTAACTAAGGTGAATCCATCTACTTTCTTCACACTGAAGTAATGTTTGCCCAATCACAAAGGAATACAACAAACGGAACTTATAAAAGTCTAAGATCAAAATTTGTTTGATTATCCCATAATAATTTGATAAAGTATCTGCTTGTACGTGTACACCATAGTCTTGCGTAGAGACATTAGCATCCACAGTATGAAAGCGGTTTCCATTAATAATAAAACCAGAGTGGGACATTGCACAATGTCTTGGCCCTTTAACAAGGTACTTTAGCATTTCGGATGACTCGACACCGATTTATCGTCAAGTTTAATCAAGAACCCAAAGCAACAAGTTTTGTGTCAAGTATACATTTAAGTTTAATCATTAGTCCCAAAAAATACATCAATGGATCAAACCTTAGCTTGCAACCATTGCACAAAATTCTGTAAATGTATTTTCTCTTGTATGTTTGAATTAGATATCAACCGTTGGTCAGTGCATCTTAACTATTCCTTATGAAACCTAATGAGAATACATACCGAGATGTGCGGATATGTATATGTAAGGTATCTATAAAATATCCATTAATTAAAGGAAATAAATATAAGTCACCGGAGATTTACTAACTCAATATAAGGTTCGGTTTCTTGACTATTGATAAGGACACATAGATGTGCGGCTTTATGCAACTCATCACCAATTGTAAAGGTCGGCCTTTACGCAAAGTGCATCCTTCGATTATTGTTTCATTTTCAATGACATCATTACGTTTTCGTTTGTTACCAAACAAGGAAGAGTTTTTCATGTATCCGCCACAAAACCTAACACACTCATCACCAAGTAGTTTTCAAGAATACTTCCTTCCGGAGCAGCACGATTCTTAACATAACCTTTGAGGACCTTCATGTATCTAAAAGTTCATTAAGTTAAAATAATAGTAAGCTAAACATATATAACAACCATTATATAGTTTATGATGAAAGTTATAAGCACTAAATAATACCTTTCAAAAGGGTACATCCACCTGTAATGGACAGGACCACATAATTTCGCTTCTCTTCCTATATGAATTGTAAGGTGAATCATTATGGAGAAAAATGATGGAGGAAGTACCTCTCGAACAAGCACAAGGTCTCAATAATTTCATCTTCCAGCTCCTCTAATCTTTTCTTATCAATTACTCTTTGACACAACTCATGAAAAAATGCAGATAAACGAAATAATGATTTTCGTAACCCTTCAGGTAAAAGCCCCTTAATAGCAAATGCACAATAGTTGTTGCATTAGGACATGGTAATCATGAGACTTCATCCCTAGAATTTTTCCAGATGTAATCTTGATGCGCTTCAATATTAGAGCAATATCCATCAGAAACCTTTGCATCCATAGCCTCCAAAGAAATTTTTCCTTCTCAAGCTTTGTAAAGGTGTAAGCACCGGAAGGATCTAACTTTTCGCTCTTGCTTCTACTACAACATCTTCCATTAATTCTTGTAATTCTAGATCTCTACGTGAATCGCCCCAATTTTAGATTTTCCCTTCACATCTAAGAGTGTATCTAAAACACTTTCACAGACATTTTTTCAATGTGCATAACATCCAAATTATGTCGCACAAGCTTCCTATAGTTAGCAAACAAAATACGTATCAAACTTAATTATAATGTTTCATCGAATCTTATTGAATTAGAGTAGTAAATAATAGTAAGAATATAACTCGACCTCCCAATACGGCAAGTCGAAAAATAAGGACTTCTTTTTAATAACTTTGTTGGGTCTCCTTTTAAGCTTCTTCTGTTTTTCTTTTTTTCCCCACTTATTTGTGAACCCAACTAAAGCATGAATCGTATCTCTCCTGTAAAGATCTTTGGCCGCACCCTTCTCTCATTTTTTCCATTGAACCACTTAGGTTTTCTCCAAACATATGGTTTGATGGCAAAAATCTTCTATGATCCACATAGATAGTCTTCGAGCAAGTGGCGGCAAGAAGAACACGTTTCGTGCCCACAAACAGACAAGCAAATTCCCTTTATTAGTCAACCAGATAAATTCCCATAAGCCAGGAAATCATTAATGGTCCATAATAGGATACCTCTAAGGTTAAACATGGCTTTAGTATATGCATCATACATATTAATACCATCCCACAACAATTTTAGATCATCTATAAGGGGCTGCAAGTATACATCAATGTCATTTCCTGGTTGTTTAGGGCCTGGAATAAGTAAGCTTAGCATCAGGTTTTCGGAAGACATGCACACATTTGGTGGAAGATTATAGATGACTAAGATAACTGGCCAAAGACTGTGTGTGGAGCTAAGATTGCTGAAAGGGTTGAACCCATCAGTTGCAAGTCCAAATCTTAAATTCCTCGGATCTGATGCAAAATCGGGGTATTTTTTATCTATGGAACTCCAAGAAACTGAGTCCACAGTATGACGCATCTTACCATCTTGACTATGATGACTAGAATGCCATGTTAACTGCTCACTAACGGATGCAGAAAGAAACATCCGCTGAAGTCTTGGAATTATAGGAAAGTAACGTAATACTTTTGCAGCAACACCTTCTTTTATCTTTCCAGTACGTAGGTTTACTTTATATCTAGAAGCATTACATTCAGGACATTTATGTAAGTCTCTATATTCCTCTCCCCTATACAAAATACAATCATTGAGACATGCGTCTATCTTCTCATACCCTAAATCAAAATCTTTAAGTGTTTTCTTGACTATGGATAGTGACTCCGGAAAAGTATTTTCCTCTGGTAGCATATCTTTAAACACACTCATGATCTTATCAAAACCAGAATTAGATAGACCTGATTCAGCTTTCAAAGTATACATGATTAAGGTTGCTGAAAGTTTTGTGTACTTAGTACAACTAGGGTACAGAGGAACTTCAGCATCTGAAATCTTTTTTTGATACATATCATCTACATTCAGTAAACTCAGGGATTCACCCTGAAATGGTAACTTAAAACATGCATCTTCATACATCTGATGAACTTCTAACATTTCAGAATCCTCACGAACATCATATGATGTTACAAACTCATCAACTTGTGCACTTCTTCCTATAAGATTTGGCTCACCATGAGCGACCCAGACCTTATATGTAGGATCAAATCCATACTTAGTTAGGTGAAACAATAATGTTTCATCATTTTGTGAATAGCGGTTTCTACAGATTACGCAAGGACAGATGATCATCTCAGGATTCCTTGCAAACTTCTTAGAATTAATGATAAATTCTTTAGCCTTTTCTTGAAACTGAGGATTATTTGGGTCCCAAGATATCCAGCTCTTATCCATGCTAACTTATACGTGCTTTACACCTACCAATATTTAAAAACTCAAACAGATTAAATTCATGACTTTAAGACTTAAGAGTGCTACCATGTTATGATATATACCAAACATAAATTAATATGAAACAACATGTAACCTTATTAACATCCTTATAAAAAAGCATTTTTCGGAAAAATCATGTTTTCTCTTCCAGTGTTTTTCTGCCTCAATTTATTATCTTAATCATTAGTTTGATCGGATTTTTTTCTTCAAAAATCTGATTATAATTGCAAAGGATAAAGCATGTTCTTTGTTAACTAGGTCTGAAGGAGGATGAAAAATGGATATTGTAGGTTATTTTTATTATGTTGTGTATACATATTTATATTTACATATTAATAAATTCCATTATTGTTTAGGTTATTTTGTTTTAACGCTTAATACTTAATTCGTTTATAATCTTTGTGATTGGTAGGGTAAGGTTGATATTCATTTTAGATTTAGTGTTTCATTATATAGAGAAATCTATTACTATTAGGTTGTAATATTGAATTATTGATGATGACCAACTGAATAATATGTTTTTTTTCTTTTTTTTTCATATTACTATGTCTAGATCGAATTCATGTGATGATAATCAAACCATGCAAGTTCCATCTGAGGACGAAGAAGTCCAACAACAGAAGGGTGCTACTACGGTAAAAGGGAAGAGAAAGATGACTGCCTTGAATAAGGAACCACGGCTTACCTATAACGTATGGCCTCATTTTGACAGATATGTTGCACATCTTTATGATGAAGTAGATGGGGAAAAGAAGGTTGTTGGATTAGAGAAACGCTGTCGTGGCATTCATTGTAACACTGAATTCAAGTGTGATTTCAGAGTAGGTACAAGTACTCTTAGGAGTCATCTTAAGTCTGTTTGTAAAAATTTTGGGGATAGATTGAATCTAGAGCAGGGAGGACAACAAGCCTTAACTAGTGACTGTATTATGGTGGGTGTTGTGAGAACATTGAAAACATCTGCTTGGTCGAAGGAGAGTTGCTGCAACCAGGATGATTGTTATCGATGAGTTGTCGTTTAGCTTTATTAAAAATAGTGGATTCAGGCATTTTGTGGAAGTTCCAGTTCCGAGATGGTTGCCTACTTGTAGGAAGACTATTTTTCAGAATTTGTAGAGGATGTATGATGCTAAGAAGGCGGAATTAACGGTTGAGTTACAATCCCACCCACTCTGTTTGACAACGGGCACCTGGGCCAGTTGTAAAACTCTGAACTATATGGTCATCACAACATATTTTATCGATCATGGTTTTACACTTCATAGAAAAACCTTGAACTTTAAATTGATTCCTAATCATAATGGAAAGACTATAGGAAAAATCTTAGAGGATTGTTTGATAAATGGGGGATTGAGATTGTGTTCACAATCAGTGTGGGTTGACAATCAGTGTGGACAATGCAGCAGCAAAAAAAGTTGCTATTAACTATCTAAAGACATAAATGAATGATTGGGAGAAGAGGCCACCAAGGGGGGTGATGCATGTGAGCTGCCTCGCACATATTGTTAACCTGATTGCGAGATCTGGGTTGCATATTATGGATAAATCAGTTGCATCAATTAGGAAAGCACGGAAGTATGTGAAAAGTTCTCCAGAAAGAGCAGACACATTCAAGACAATCAATTATGAATCGAGAAACCGCGAAAACCGTGGTTTGCGCTGTCTTGCCCACTCAGCTTTCTAGTTTTCAAAGTGACAAAACCGAATCGCAAAATATGCTTTTGCAAATAGCAGGCCAGAAATATAATGTTATGAAGGTAATCAAAGGGAAAGATACCTCATGAATTAAAATTGTTATAAGGTAATAGATATCACTTTTTGCTTCTCACATGTGTTTACAACACAAATACGTAACCATCACACCATTAACATATTTAGGTTTCATATACAAACAAAATCATAAAAAAACATTATCATAAACCTCTTATAATTATACGTTACGCATAATAAATTGTTCTTAGAGTTATTACAAGGTGAATAGACCATGGTTGGTACATCGACCGATCCGAGTCGACGGAGGGTCCGACAAGTCGAGTCGTAGACTAGCCGTGACTTGTCGTAGACTAGTCGACACTAGTCGACAAGGTATCATAGTTATTAATAGTATGTAGAAAACACTAAATGTTGCGGTAAATCGGGCAATCCATATGTTAAGAGAAAACGACCTTGCAGCGCTAGACAGGCTCCCAAACATTATCCGAGGGCGCATTATTAAACTTGAGAAGCACAAAGATCGGGAAAGGGAGCACGCACTGGTGAGACTCAAATTCAGCGCTCGATTTGAATTTTGAGATTAAAACCCGTTTAAATTAAAACCGGGATCCTCAAGCTCTTGACAAAGATCCGAGGACACTTCCGCCAGCAGCAAGATTAGTCTTTTTGGATTTTAAGGTTTTAATTTGTTTGAGTTTTAAATAATAAGAAAACAAGAGTCGCACTAAAAATGAACCCAACAATAGCGCTCCATAGCGACAAGGTCCCTTACGGCTATAGCGATAGCTATAACGAATAGCGAGAGCTATTTGGAAGTGAAGCGCCACAAGTACATAAATATATAATATATATTATATACTAAATCCAATTCAAGAGTTCATGCATAAACCGAAAAATAACATGGATATAAGTTCCAATAACACAAAACATCAATTCCAATACTAGAAAAACATAATATAAATGTCATCTTACCTAAAAATATATTCGATTTTGGGCTTTTATATTTTTTCAGTTTATGTTACTGAAAACACATTTTTATTGGAATTGAAAAGGGCAACCTACAAAATTGTTACAGAAAAAAACACGAATATGAAATAGCGCCGCTATTGGGTGCTATCGCGATCGGGGCTATAGCGAGAATAGCGAGGATAGCGCTCGCTATCCAAAACTGCGTAGCTCATAGCGCCCTATAGCGATGAAGCCTCACTACGCTTCGCTACTCGCTATAGCGAGCGCTACGGGCGCTATTGATAACTATGCAAGGTATAAATAATAAATAGTAATTATACATGTAGAATATTATATGTTTCTAACATACCTAATACAACAGCAGGCAGCCAAATTATAGCATTCAACATATATAACAATCAACTAGTCTGTATTGTATATGTAATTATATAATATATATATATATATATATATATTAATATATATATATATATATATATTATAAACAGATAAACAGAGTATATATATATATAGTATATTTACAGACGATGGAGGCGACGACGATGGAGTCGACTTGGTCACGAAGCGATGAATCTGGAATTCCAAAGAAATATCACGAACTAGAGAACATCATCTTCGGAAAATCAATCACCACATAAGCATTCAAAATAGAATTGTCATCATACCTATAGGTTTTGTCTATGACTGTTGTTGCATTCTCTTCACCAAGTAGGGGTTGTCCAGCTTTTAAGCATCATCACGGACAAAAACACGAGAAAATTGAGGATGGAGAAACTCAATACATGAAAAAATTCATCTCCTCCGTTGAAGTCAGTGTAGAGGAAAGTTTACTACTAAGAAATATTAACATCAACCATACAAGAATCACCCAAATCCAAATATCATACAACTCTATAGACAGAATAATTAAGTAGCACAAATCGAACTAATTAAAAAATATCATACAACTCTATTGACGTAAATTAAAAAAAAAATTGAACAAATCGAGCATGAGGCTTACGCTGCGTTCGCCTAAGAGAAGCAAAGGTCATTTGGAAGAGAAGCAGATGTGGCGTCGTGTGAGAAAGAAAGCAGATTTCAATCAGATTGGGAAGGTCGCGAACGCAAGAGGTGAGAGAGAAGGGGCGGCGTACGTAGGGATAGAAACTAGGTTTTTTTGGGACGGTTTTTATTTTATGTAAATGTATTTTAAGCGGTGGTCAGACTTATCAATAGAAAGTTCCCGATAAAAAAATTGGGCGGCAGAGAATTAGGCTAAGGCGCCAATACTTGTGTCATGGCCCACCTACAATTTATGACATTTAACAAATGTCATTGAAAGAATATTCAATGATACTTAGAAACTGTCGTCAATAGATCTACTATGACGTTCGTAATTCATCATGGAAAACTAGTATATGACGTTTATAAAACGTCATAAATTTTATGACGGTTTTTAAACATCATTAAATTCATTATTCACGATGACTGTTACTAAACGTCATAAAACTAAACTCCAATCCAAATTTATGACGTTTGCTGCTGGAAACGTCATGAAAAGACATTACAATGACGTTTTTGGCAAAACGTCATAAAATTTCTGTCATTAAAGGTCATATTTGTAGTAGTGTAGGTTCGTCGCCCGATGTATGACATGCCAACAAGTGAAGATCGAACACCGCAGACCAGCTGGAATTATGCAACCCCTACCCATCCCGGAGTGGAAATGGGAGAGCATATCAATGGACTTTGTCACTAAGCTACCCACGGCGGTGGGGGGAAAGGATACGATTTGGGTCATTGTTGATCGATTGACAAAGTCAGCACATTTCATTCCTATTCAAGAGACAACCGGGACAGAGCAGCTGGCTGTCATTTTCATCAGAGAAATCGTAAGGCTACATGGTGTTCCCTCGTCCATCATTTCGGATAGGGACACCAGATATGTGTCTCGTTTTTGGAAAGCCGTCCATAAAGCTATGGGGACACGGATACACTTTAGCACGGCTTATCATCCTCAGACAGATGGACAGACCGAGCGGACGATTCAAACCTTGGAAGATATGTTGAGGGCGTGCGTGCTCGATTGGGGAAAGGATTGGGCTAGACATTTGGGGTTAGTGGAGTTCTCGTACAACAACAGCTGGCATGCAAGCATAGGTATGGCACCGTTTGAGGCCCTGTATGGGCGAAGATGCAAGTCACCATTATGCTGGGATGATGCCTCCGACACCGCGGTTACCGGGTAGGAAAACTCGCGTATCGATTAGCTCTACCGCCGCACCTGGATGGAGTGCATAATGTTTTTCACGTCTCCCAGTTAAGGAAGTATGTCTATGACCCGAGCCACAAGCTCAATTTCGAAGAAGTGGAAATTTCCGATGACGCTACCTTTAGGGAGATACCGATCGCCATTCTGGATCGGCGTGTGAAGATGTTAAGAAATAAAGCCATACCCCTCGTGAAGATTCAGTGGTCGCACCACGGCACGGAAGAGGCGACTTGGGAAACCGAGTCGAGCATGAAGGAGAGTCATCCCGAGTTATTTTCTTAAGTTTCGTGACGAAACTATTTTAAGAGGGGTGATATGTAATACCTCCGGTATTCCATGCTTGATTACTTTGTACTGTATGAATGTTTGGTAATATGACGTCATTTCTATTTATGTATTCCATTGAGTGCTATATAATTGTACAATGTGAACGAAACGAGGGTGACACACCTTGATGCCGTGAGACGATCGTCGGTGCGAATATGACGGTGGCCAACGTCTTGTTCCCCGATAATTGTTGACGAGCGGAAGGGATGGTCACCCGAGATGGTTAGAATGTGTTTGAGGCTAAAATTTCTGTCTAACGTACGCTATAACCCATGCCTAACGTACGCTAAATTTCAAAGGTTACGTACGTTAAGGCAGCCACATTACGTACGTAACGGGTAGGTCGGTCTCCCGACCAGAATCTTCCTTTGACACGGACAGGGCTACTTTCGGCGGGCTAGATGACAAACGAGTCAACTGTTTGTTACGTACGTAATGCCCAAGAATTAACGTACGTAACACTTGGGCACATTTCGGGCAGTTAGTTCCTTACGTACGTTGTCATCGCACTGTTACGTACGTAATACACCTTACGTACGTAACACTCTTATCGTTAACGTACGTTATCTAAATCCAGTTTTATAAAATGATAACTCCCTTCTTCATTTGCACGTCCCAACACCAAGTCACTACTACCCTTGGAGAAATTCCTAGCCCTATACCCGGTTCTTAAGCCTTAAACACTTGAATTAACATTGAGGAGGTAGATTCTTGAGCTTCGGTGAAGATTATCCAAGTCGTTCAAGTCACTTCTCGTTCTCCTCGTAGTTCTTGTGAATCCGTCAACTATCTTCACTATTCTTCTTCTTCCAAAGGTAAGCCACCAATCCCTGGAGTTATATCTTCGATGTTTTCTTAGTTATACTTGTTATATTGCGGGTATGGGGTAGATTTTGCTAAACTTCGTAGACAATCTTGTCGGATGAAATTGTGATAACCGTAAATTCCGTTTCTTATATGTTTAGTTTCATACAAACGAAATTTCACTTCAAATCATCACTAGAAATGTAAAATTTGACGAATCAATTGTGGGGAAATTCATAGTAATCCGTCACCGTATGTTCCATTGTTCGTAGCTACCCTCACCTTTGATTTTTGACACTTAGCAAAACTAAGAAATTAATTCGATAGTATAATCAATATGGGTTGTTAAACCACCGGAGTTATTGTGCAATAAAATCCGTCGATTGTAGTATTCGGAATATAGAATTATAATAGAAAGCATAGGATTCGATTTCGCCATAATAATTCATTGACAACCGAAGAATGGTAGGATTATCTTCTTGAATAAATCGATATACCTAATGTTAACTATAAGATTGAACGAGATAATGGTACACGACACTTGAAAACTTGGAAACGATACTCATACCGACAATTAAAACTACACTAGGAATCCGATTAGGAAAGGGAGACTAGTTTTATTCATTATGGTCCGTACGAGGGGTTAATCGGATGTTTCGTGGCTAGGTTAAGCTCGAGCGGGCGTGGGGACTTCGTCATCATAAAGCACCTACTATCGGATCACAGGCAAGTGAAATCTTGCTCGTGAATTTCTAATATCAATGTTATACCGTATGTGTGTACGTGCCATTTTGATAAAAGCCGACGTTGTCTTTCTCTAAAGATGTATAAATGGGCCGATGTGTTGGGGATAAAACCTGTATGGTACCCGCGTGGAAATGTGTTAGGGGGTAAGACCCGAATTGGGCACCTGTGTTCCGGGGTATTCCCGTGTGGATACTTCCGTGACCCTTGGTTGCGACCTTGGGGGTTTATGAGATAAAGAGAGAGACACGTCGGTTAAGTGGTGAAATATTCCTTGTGATTAATAGGTACGGTGATTGTAAAAATGTCGTATACTGTTGTTAGTAGTTGTTATTTGATATGCATTCTCTGACTCTGGTTACCTGGTATGACTCGTCATACCAGGTAAAATTGTTCATCATGTGCAGGACATTCCCGAGGGGTCCGGTCAGACTTGAGCGGTGTTGAGATTATCTTTAACCGTTGCTTGAATTGGAATAAATTGTTTTCTTTGGAAAAACATTTGTTGTGTAATAATTCTTCGAATTACATGCTTTCCTTAAATCTTTTGTTTCACGTCATGTAACCCTTGAATTTAAGGTTTTATCACGATTTTCTTAAAATGCCTTTTTTTTTTTTTAATTAGCCTTGTGGGTCCCACGTGGGATTCACGGCACTGTAATATCTCGGGATATTTTGGGGGTGTTACACATGCCAACTATTATTATACGTGAATTCGATCAATGGTAGTTGGGCTTCCCAATCGTCTTTCCAATCGAGGACGCATGCCCTCAACATGTCCTCTAATGTGTGAATGGTTCTCTCTGATTGTCCGTCGGACTGAGGATGAAAGGCGGTACTGAGATTAAGCTGAGTTCCCATAGCACGATGAACTGATTTCCAAAAATGCGACACAAACCGTCCGTCACGATCGAAAACAATACTTTTAGGAGTACCGTGCAGTCTCACTATCTCTTTGATGAATAGTTGAGCAAGTCTCTCGGGACCCCACGTCTCCTTGATCTCAAGGAAATGAGCTGATTTAGTTAAGCGGTCCACGATCACCCAGATCGTATTCATGCCACGACGACTCGTTGGCAAACTCGTGAAGAAATCCATAGAAATGTCTTCCCACTTCCATTCGGGAATAGGAAGAGGTTTCAGCATACCCGCCGGTCGCTGATGTTCAATCTTAACTTGTTGACAGGTTAAGCATCTCGAAACAAATTCTGCGACTTCTCGCTTCATATTACTCCACCAGTAATTTTGTTTCAAGTCCTTGTACATCTTGCTAGACCCCGGATGAACAGAATAAGGGGTAGCATGAGCTTCTTTCAAAATCGAGTTTTTCAACTCGTCATTCGCCGGTACGCATAATCGATTCTTAAATCTCAAAAGTCCATCCTCGGGGACCACGAATCCAGGGGCTTTCCCCTGAACCACATCCTCACGGATGCGTAACAATGATGGGTTGAACCCTGATTCTCCCTGATTGCCTCCTCAAGTGACGATGAGATCTCCAACATACAAAGCTGTCCCTGAACTCGCTGAAGCCAGACCTCGATCTCGGGTCTAAGGAATTCCTGCTGAAGCTCCTTCTAGACTGTTAAACGAGCAAGCATCTGCTCCTGAACGGACTTACGACTCAAGGCGTCGGCGACAATGTTCTCCTTGCCCGGGTGGTAAAGGATCTCAATATCATAATCTTTGATTAATTCCAACCACCATCTCTGTCGCATATTTAACTCCTTCTGAGTAAATATATACTTTAAACTCTTATGATCGGTGAATATGTGACAGGTAACGCCATAAAGATAATGACGCCAAATCTTCAAAGCGAACACCACGGCTGCTAGCTCCAGGGCGTGTGTCGGATAATTAACCTCGTAAGGTCTCAATTGCCGTGAAGCATAGGCAATAACCTTTCCATTCTGCATGAGCACACATCCGAGACCCTGTCCGGACGCATCACTATAAACCACAAATCCTTCCATCCCCTGCGGCAAGGAAAGTACAGGTGCTGACATTAACCGACTCTTGAGTTCCTCAAAACTCCGTTGACACGCGTCGGACCACGTGAATTTCTTATCCTTTCACAAAAGGTTCGTCAAGGGTTGAGAGATTCTAGAAAATCCCTCCACAAATCGCCGATAATAACCCGCTAATCCGAGGAAACTTCGGATTTCCTTAACATTCTTCAAAAGTAGCCAATCTCGAATATCCTCTGTCTTCTGAGGATCGACACGAACTCCGTCTGATGAAATTACGTGTCCGAGAAACGTCACTTCGGACATCCAGAACTCACATTTGGAAAACTTCTCATAAAGTTGTTCTCGTCTCAACACGTCGAGCACTTGATGAAGGTGAAACTCGTATTCCTCCCGGTCACGAGAATAAATCAAAATGTCATCGATGAAGACAACAACAAACTGATCCAAAAAGTCGATGAAAACCCGATTCATTAACTCCATGAATACCGCAGGTGCATTAGTCAATCCAAACGGCATAACCACAAACTCATAATGACCATAGCGTGTTCGAAACGCCGTCCTCGCGATATCCGACTCTCGAATCCGCAACTGATGATATCCAGATCTTAAGTCGATCTTGGAAAATACTGAATCTCCCTGAAGTTGATTTAATAGATCATCAATACGGGGTAAGGGATACTTATTCTTGATTGTCACCCTATTCAACTCCCGATAATCAATACACAAGCGAAAAGAACCATCCTTCTTCTTGACAAATAACACTGGTGCTCCCCACGAGGACGCACTCGGTCGAATATAACCCTTCTCGAACAACTCCTCAAGTTGGTTCTTTAATTCTTGCATTTCGGTTGGGGCCATCCGGTACGGTGCCTTTGATATCGGGGACGTACCAGGCTCCAACTCAATCGTGAATTCCACATCCCTCTGTGGAGGCAAACCAGGTAACTCGTCTGGAAAAACATCGGCATATTCCCTCACTATTGGAATGTCCGTCAACATTAATGATGATTTCTCGGTTTTGGTCATAAAGCACCAATAACCAACACACCCCTGATTGAGTAATCTCACTGCTTTCATCAAATTAATGACCTTACCAGAACAGCCGGAATTACCTCCCTGAAACACACATTCAACCCCATCGTCTGAAATGATAGTGATCATACGCTTACGGACACTAATGATGGCATCATGACGATCCATCCAATCAATACCCAAGATGACGTCGTCCCTCGGCAAATCTACTACGATTAGGTCCGCTGGCCATACACGACCATGAAACTGAATCGGACAATTCTGAATCTCACGATTACCAATAATTCGTCTACCATCAGGTAGGCCAATGACATAAGGCTCATAACTAGTAGCACTACCCAGATGTAGTCTACTCAAACATGACTCGGAAATGAATGAATGCGATGCACCAGTATCAAAAAGGGTACACACAGGTTGAGATAGAATATCGAGTGTACCTGAGATCATTCGGGCCTCTGGATCATCGGTCTTCTTCATCTCATAAATCCGGGGCTTGCTAGTCCCGGCACCGGACGCTCCCGTCTGCTGGCTATAGGCTCCACCTTTAGTCGCTCCTGTCATTTTAAACGACGTTGATTGAGTGGCCTGGTTCTGAACGGCTGACTATTTAGGGGCCTGAGATGACGTCTGAGTAGGTTTGGAGTCCCTACGGCAAAAACGGGCCTTATGCCCAGCAATCCCACAATTATGACACGTGATAGTCTGTCTCGGACACTTGGTACTGAGATGACCAAGATCCCCACAGTTAAAACAGGTGATGGCCGAACTGGCCGCTCGAGACTGAGATTCCACAGGTTTAGACGTCACAGGAGGTCGCTCAGAAAAAGCAGAGCCCGCACGAGGTTTCTTGAAAGTTGTCTGACCGCCTTCAGACTGATTACGATTCTTCGATTTCTTGCTAGCAGACGAAGGTTGCTGATTAGCAATTTCCTTAGCAGTAAGCTCATAAGTGAGAGCTTTCTCAATGAATTCGGCCAACGTGGTGCAATTATGGTTAAGCAACTGAAGTCTCATACGGGGTTTCAGCCTCTTGCTGAAATACTTGATTCTATCCGCCTCTGAACGAATGATGGATGAGGCGAAAGGGAGAAGTTCCTGAAATTTCTCAGCAATGGCGAGGACATCCTCGTCTGTTGAGGGGTCGGGTGTGAGTAATTCTGACAGCTTGGCCTCTCTGAGTGGGGCCGGATAATACCTCTCCATCATGAGAGTCTTGAACTGATCCCAAGTACATGATCCTTCGGTGGGCTTCAACGACAACCACCAAGAATGTGCGCTCTTACCCAGGTAGTAAGCCGCAACAGAAACTTTGTGTCCTTCGGGACACTATACCATAGCAAACAACTTCTCGAAATGCTCGAGCCAATGAATAATATCCGCCGGCTCAGACGAGCCCTCAAAAGTAGGTGGCCTCTGGCGAGAGATGTCGCTGATGATATTGCTCACATTCCTTTCTTGCCTCTGAGGTGGCGGCGGAGGAGCCTGTTGATTTTGATTAACTGAGTTGTGCATCGTCTCCATAAGTTGTGCCATCTGGGTCATTTGGGCCATCATGCCCTGCATAAAAGCGAGTGGGTCAACCCGGACGCCTTCTGACTGAGCCGTGTCCTGGGTACGACTCCCCGTTAGTGAATGATCGCGTCCAGGTGAGTGAGTGGCAGCATCGCTGCTCGATGAATTAGCATTATTTCTCGCATTCGCACGTGTATTCACACGAGCTCTCGGGATTTGGCCCGCTCCACGACCTCGTCCTCCACGTCCTCTTCTTGCCCTCTCCATACTGAAGTAGGAAAGTCACATTATGATTATATTTCCCGCATGAATATCACGTTATGATTATGACATAAGATGATGAAAATGAGCATATACGCTCTAACACAGTGATTACATGAATGATTAACTGAGGTGACATGATTATCTGATGAAATTATTGAGATGATTATCTTGAACAAATTAACAAGATTAATGATATGATCTTCCAGATCAACAACCGAGTAATGAAATGAATTGAGTGATTAATGAGTTAACCTGACCGTCCTGGTCAAAATCACAATGATGATTGAGGATTGTTAACTGATGAATTATGAATGAATGATTATTGCCAGAAATTATACCATGGCATTAGAAATCTTACAGTTCTTGGTCTGATTGGCTCGGCATTTGCACAGGTCACACGTGACGCGAAAGTCCAATGATACTAGTCCGATGACGATGATTTCAAACGAGACATGACTTGGAGGGTAGTATTCAAAACCACGCTCCGATACCAACTCTGTAACACCCCAAACTAGGCGGATATTACAGTGCCGTGAATCCCCGACTGGGACCCACCAGGCAAATGAAAATGATGAATTAAATAATATAATTGTAGTACCGAACCACATTATATTACCAAGTACTCCGATGAGGAGTTTAAGTACAACACACCAGGACAACCCGAATACTAGTATATTTTATATGGAGATAAAATACACCACCCTGAACAATTAAACATCTCAAACGGAATTTGCAGCGGAAAATACAAATGACAGAAATGACTGAAATGACTGAAATAAACAGAATGACTGGGGCCCCCTACTAATATCACTGGGACTCCTCGCCGTCAACATGCTCTTCCCGTGCCTTTGCCTTGCCGTGACCTGAAAACAAAATTCCCAGCGAAATCGATTATCTGAGAACAACAATCCTCAAGGGTTGAAAATACACAATCATGAATTAACTGAAGTTATGAAATATCCTTAGTTATGAATTACGCTGAAGAGGAGTATCATAGTACGCCCGTAATGTTCTGTGCAAGTGTACAAGACGAATGACCGGACACACCCATCTTTGTACCTAATTAGTCTCACGGAGGTAAGCGTTACCGTGTGCACGGTCCAATGTATCGGTGAACCCAATACATGACCATCGTGTGCCCGACTAAAAATTCCACACAGCCACACCCGGCCACGCAATATGAACCCAGAAGGTCATATGAACGAGAATGACCACAATGAATATCAATGAATAATAATTTGACAAGGCCAAGATGACTCACCGAGATGAAAATAATAGTGACTTGATTGATAACCCAATGAAATGATTTGGAACCGTCGTTCCTCGTGAATGAAATGATTATTCGACAATTACAAGTCTCAATATGATTAATACCATGATGAATGAGTTATGATTATGAGCAATCAACAACAAAAGGAATGAGTATTCTTTTAACCGAGTAAGAGTTAACTTACACAGTACCGATGACAATGTCCTTCCACGAACAACGTCCTAATCGAGATACCGGTCGCTCGATCAACCTTGAATAACAATAATTATCAGCAACCGTTCAATACACGTATCAAGCAACAAAACACGACTAACCCAAAAGTCGATACAACGATAATCAAACTCATATGGGCATTCTAACGAATACGTAACCAACCACACAACTTCGAAAATATCCAATCCCGAATATATCGAAACCATCACTAAAATGAGTATTTCGAACTATCAAAACACTTCAATGATATCAATAATCCAATAGGAATCCACAATTCAAGATTACAACAACATCAATTGGAAAATCCCCAATTAACCGAAGTCAACCCCAAGGGTTCTTGAAATAATTCTGAAAATAGCCATTAAATCCGTAGGAATATATTTATCCAAGGTAGATAATCCATATCTAACATATTCCAATGATAATCCAAGCTTACACGAAGAAATCGGAAGGAAAAACCCAAAAATCTGAAATTCTAGATCCAAGAGATTAATACCTTAGATTTGATGTTAAGGAGTGATGAAGTGATGATTAATCCAACTCAAAGGCTTGAAGATGATGATAGATGATAGCAGCTCGAAGAGAACACTCCAAATCGCCCGAAATCGCCCGAAGTCGCTCAAAAACGAAGAGAAGTGAGAAAATGACGAAACTCAGGCTAACTGTCCAATTTATACTGCTCCAGATTAGCGCACGCTATGACCTGTTACTTAGCGTGCGCTAACGAGTTGTATGAACATTCCAGTGAACTCTGGCGGGCCCGTTAGCGTACGCTACGACCTGGTAGCGTGCGCTAACTCTATCCCAGTAGCGTGCGTTAACTCCAATTATTAGCGTGCGCTAGCAAAATATCTGTTGTCCAGTACTGAAATCCAGAACCTTCTGTCCTCTGATCTGATCTCGGTAGCGTGCGCTACAACCAAGAAGTAGCGTGCGCTACTACACCATTTGCGTACGCTAAAAATCACTCGTAGCGTGCGCTATGAATTAATCCAGTGCAGTCCAGTATCCACTGGACTCAACCTGATCCGTACTTAGCGCGCGCTACACCAAATATTAGCGTGCGCTACTACAACCCACTAGCGCGCGCTACTTACCATTCGTAGCGTGCGCTACTTATAACTCACCTGCAGTCCAGTACCTTCTGGACTGCAGCTAGAGTAACATTAGCGTGCGCTAATGCTGAGTGGTAGCGTGCGCTACCAGTACTCAATTAGCGCGCGCTAGAAAGAGTACGTAGCGTGCGCTATCCCTCACGCACAGCCCACAATGAAGATGACAATGATGATAACCACGGCACGAAACTCCAATCAGATTAGTGATGAACGACGATTGATACACGATACAATTACTCTGAACGGTGAATACCATGATTGAATATGAGTGACAAATGATCATTAATGAGTGAAATTACTGAATGATAAATACTGAATGATAATTACTGAATTACAACCGGGTATTACATTTGTCTTTCCGAATAAGCCATTAAGTCACAAGTAAACACCTCCAAACGTCTGAGCGAATAAGATATTTTACCCATTAAGCTGATTAAGTCACAAATAAACGGCCCTTAAGCGAAGGAAAATTATTGCCTACTTTTTCACCAAGTCGAGGGCCTTTGTTGTAATCTAATACAGGTTATAAAATAAGTCGGTCATTATTATAAGCAATCACAAATCAATTGTCCCATTCCTGATTTTAATCTAATCCGAGATCCAATGTTTAAGCTGATTGGTTCCCTGATTTACACTTTCCCCTTTTTTTCCTATTGCCGCCCTCCAACTAGACTTGTCTGTATAAGGATTGTTAGCAAGTGCCCAATCTTTGCCGTCGCCTTCATCTTCTGCCCAAGGTGTCCTTAAGGAATTGTTTGGACAGATGTGAGTCGGGCTATAAGGTTGCTTACACCAATAACAAAGAGTCTTAGCCCGCATGTTGATATATTCCTCATTTGAGTATTCGCATGCGCCCCCTGGCTTGTTTGTCGAATCTGGTCCGCGACTAGTAGGGGTGGAAAGCATTGTTGGGTGTTGAGAACTTGAGGGAATTTATACTTGTGCTGGAATTAAAAATTAGCCGAATTAAATTTATCCCCTCTTAGAAAGTGAGTAGACGCCCAGGAGTCCGGTCCAACCCATAGCCATTAGTCCAACTTTTAGATACTCCAGAGTAGGGGTGGACTCGGTTCCATTCGGTTCGGTTTTTGACCGAAATCGAGAGTCGAACCAAATATTCGGTTTTGGTTTGGTTCGGTTCTTTTTGAAGTTTGGTTCGGTTAAGTTCGGTTTTATAAATATTCGGTTCGGTTTCGATTTGGTTTGATGTTTTTTCGGTTCTTCACAATATAAATTCAAATATTATATGCAATAGAATAAGTTATATATAACAACAAGCCAACAAGAGTTATATATATGTTCAAGATAAAAGCTAGAGTTGCATGACAATTTCCAAATATCTCAAAATATATAACAATCGTAAATCACAGTAGCTCATTCTCTCAACCTAAATTAATTGAATCACAAATTCATGAGCATATTATCGGTCCTTCTTGGACCCATGAGTGTCTTACAAAAGGAAAACGAATTATACTAAAATTCGAAACACACAAAAATCACACAAACAAGGTCATTTTAGTATGTTGAAATTTGACTTCGGTCCATTTCGGTCCGGTTCGGTTCCGCCCGACCCCGAATCGAGAACCGAACCAAATTAGTTCGGTTCGGTTTCGTTTTTTTGTTTTTCGGTTCGGTCTTCTTCGGTTTCGGTTTTTCGGTTCTTTTTTCGGTGTTTTTCGGTTCGATTTTCGATTTTCGATTCCGAAATGCCACCCCTACTCGAGAGAGTATTTCCTAGTGATTTTAGGTCCACCTATTAAAATGAAGATACAGAAAATAGCACAAGGAACTTAAATGACCCTCCAACAAGATTAATCTTGTCCCTCAGCCTATGCTGATTAAGTTAAGAAAATTATCATCTGCATTTTCACCTAATTGAGTTCCTTGTTTATAGTCTGATACAAGGTTACAATTATAATTATAATCAATCATGTTGGATAGAAGGGTTTGTTATAGAGATCCGGATTTCCAATGGATCGTGTAAACACTTTCCGAACTGATATTTTTACCCTATGCCCGGATTACAAGAAATTCAGTCTAGGATAATCCAATGGAACACTTACGAATCTAGGCACAGAAACGTGAGCCAAATTGCTAGAAAAATTCTGTGTTTTTTCAGAAAGAGAGAGAGCTCAGAAGAAGGTTGTATTTAAGACTCAAGAGGAGAGCCTTATTTATACATGTCGATTAGGGTTGCATTAGGTCGATTTTTAGGGTTTTTGAGAGCGGCGCCGTCATTAGTGGTCCGAAATTAGGGTTGACGGATGGTTTACCAAAATTGACGAAATTAGTCAATTTTACCATAGTCTCCCTCTAAAATTCGGAAATATCACTAAATCTCCAGTCTAAATTTCCGAAAACCTTTTGGGGCGCTGTCCCAAACCCCGCGGGGGCTCTGCCCCTAGACCGCCCGCCGAGCAGTCGGGGACCACTGATGGGCTCTGCCCGACTCACATAATGTCGTCTGGATTATAATTCAATCTTATACATGTGTGCACTCCGCACATACCCAAACATATATTAGAATACAAAGTATAAGACCCCTTAACTCACATATTAGTTCCAATTACACAAAATAAATAGTGACACTAAAATCACCAACAAATCACGAATCAGTCATCCCTCCCTGATTTTATTCTAATGTTTAATAAAAAATTTAAGCCGACTGATTCCCTGATTTGATGTCTTTTTTTCCCTATCAGGCACCTCGAAAGTTCCTTCTGAGTTGGGTTTTATGCCTCTACCCCAGGCTGTAAGGCGGATCTCTATAGAAAATGGTTTACTCAAACTTACAGAAACAAGCTAAACCCCAATCGTCATAAAATAAAATATACGTCCTCTGTCCCGCTTAAAGCTTGACATATAGTGTGGTTTTGGTGTTTTTTAGGTATATGATTGGATGTAATAGATTGGTAAATTGTGTAAGTGGTGATGGCGAGTCTAGTGGAGATTAAAAGGTAAAAGTGACGATGGTAAGTGTGTGGTGGAGATATAAATATAAATTGTTTGATGTTTAGGAGTTATAAATGTAAAGCTTCGAACAAAAAAAATGACAAACGTAAAGCTGTAAGCGAGACGGAGGGAGTAAATGAAAGATAAAAAGAACAAAAAAATGCAATCAAGATCTCATGGCCAAAAGGGAAAAAAAAAAATTTGGACCAGAACAAAATAAAATATTTTCTGATATTGGGAAAGTAAGAGATGAAACAATGGAGCGAAAGCACAATTGCAGCCGAACCATGAACAGCTGGACAAAGCAATGGCAACGGCACTCAAAAGTTTGCTTGCCTCTGGTGCGCCAAGAACCACACCACTTGCACTATGTGGAGTAATCACCTGACAGTAGAAAATACAAGCATGAAAATAACAAAACAAAACAAGATATTGCAACGAACAAGATAAACAAGCAGAAACACACAACACGGACAGACCACAAACTCCTTCACCCCGAAAGAGAGCTGCAGCTCATGAATGTGTGATCCCAATCAGCAACTTTACCTGACCCAATAAGAGTTCTAGTTAAAATAAGAAGCTAGAAAAAAGGTCTCCGTGAAGTTTATAGCATATTGACAGTACCATCATTACTTGTTGCAAAATAGTACTCCATAAAATAGCTTTGTTTAGCATACTTGAACTCAGATTTGGTCTTGTACAAATCTTTTGAAGGATTTGACATAGCATCATTTACCTATAACCAAACAGAGCAGTGTTTAAGCTCAACACAAAGCTTATCCAGAACTTTACATAATCAAACGGTCATCAACTCTTCAAAGGATATAATACATCCGGAATCTAAAACATCACCAAACTCTCGTAATATTCCTATAGTAACGGTCAAGAATATCCCATCACATGAAACAATAAGGCATCACGAATAAAAGCTATCTTCTTCCTTGAAAATCACATGTAGTTTTTGTTTTCGAGTTGTAATTTTTGTATTCCAGTTGTAATTTCTTTTCCGCCCAGCAAGTTTGTAACACAGAATATCAACTAGCGCAAGACGAGATATTTACTTGCTAAATCCTACAACTGGAGATGACGACCGCTGCTTCAACCGACTCCAACACCACCACTGCCTTTGCCTCCGCGACCGCCGCTTCGAACGTGACAAACACCATTGCCGCAACCATGTCCAGCATGATGAGCTCAACTACCTCATCAACAACTCCATGGGTGTTTTCGAACCCATTTCTGACTACCGGTGGATCCACCTCGTGTGGCACCGTAGGTTCCACTTTTAGTGGTACCGTTGGATCCATGTAGGAGCTAGTGTTGGAGCTTACGGGTTCAACACGAGTGGTTCCTTTTTTGGAACAACCTCGGGGCCAAGGATGATGCCTACCGCCGAGAAGCCGCCAAAATTTGGTGGAGCCGACTTTAAAAGGTGGCAACAGAAGATGTTCTATTTGACAACATTGGGCTTTGCGAACTTCCTTAAGGAAGATGCGCCACCGGCGCCAAGTGCTCAAGAGACTAGTTTCACAGTCCGAGCTGCCTATGACAATTGGCATAATGGAGACTATCTTTGTAAAAACTTTATTCTGAATTCCTTAGAAGATAGTTTGTACAATGTTTATTCTGTTGTAAACACATCAAAAGAGATGTGGGAAGCACTTGAAAAGAAGTACCGTAGTGATGATGCAGGTACAAAGAAGTTTGTAGTCGCCAAGTATCTGGACTACAAGATGGTTGACTCAAGGCCAATCATGGAACAAGTGCAAGAGTTCCAACTCATCATTCATGATGCCGGGAGAATGGTCCTGCCGGATGCTTTCACTGTTGCAACTGTGATCGAGAAGTTGCCCCCCAGTTGGAAAGACTTCAAGAGGTATCTCAAACACAAGAGAAAGGAGATGATTCTTGAAGACTTGATTGTGAAACTGCGCATCGAGTCAGACGTGCACAAAAATAGCCACAAACCAAAAGGCCTGATAGATGCTAAGGTCAATCTGTTGGAGCATGGCGGTCCCTCCAATAAAAGAGCTCATCCAAGTGTCCAAAACAAGAGCAAAGGCAAGCAACCAGTCAAGAAGTTTGATGGCGATTGCTTCAACTGTGGAAAACATGGGCATACGGCGAAAGACTGTCGAAAGCCGAAGGCCAACAAGAAGAAGAAACATGTTGCCAACATCGCCGAGACTAACGGCGGATGGAAAGAGGATGAACTTGCTACTGTGGTCACTGAAGAAGTCAGCCACATTGAGAACCAAGGTGGTTGGTACGTCGACACCGGTGCGACCACCCATGTTGGTGCCGATAGGAGCAAGTTTAAAAATATCAAGCTGCTGAGGGGAGGAAGCTCAACATGGGGAATCCAGCTTCATCTGAAATTATCGGAGTTAGAGAAGTGGACCTCAAACTTACGTCCGGACAGACACTCACCTTGAAGAATGTGCTTCATGTTCTGGATATGAGGAAGAATTTGATCTCAAGCTCTATACTAGTTAAAAAGGGGTTTAAACTAGTGTTTGAGCCAGATAGAATTATCATAAAAAAGTTTGATAGGTTTCTTGGTAAGGATTACCTCACGGAGGGACTCTTTAAACTTAATGCTTTGGCTAAACGCCATGTAACCAAGTCCAGTAATGCTAATGAAAATGCTACTGCTTCCTCTTACTTGACTGAGTGTTCTGATTTATGGCATTGTAGATTAGGTCATGTGAATCTAAATGCTATAAAAAGATTAGTAAACTTAGATTTACTAAAATTAAATGAAGTCAATACTCAAAACAAATGTGAGATTTGTGTTGAAGCAAAAATGACGAAACTTCCATTTCATTCGGTAAAACAAAACACACAACCCCTTGAATTAATTCACACAGATGTGTGTGATTTAAAGTTTGTGCAAACTAGAGGTGGTAAGAAGTACTTTATCACTTTTATCGATGACTGCACAAGATATTGTTATCTTTATCTTTTGAGAAGTAAAGATGAGGCTTTTGAATCTTTTAAGAACTTCAAGAATGAAGCCGAAAATCAATTAGGCTGCCGTATCAAGATGGTTCGAAGCGATAGAGGTGGCGAATATGTAGCCCCATTTGAGGAATTATGCAACGAAAGCGGTATAATTTATCAAACAATAGCTCCATATGCACCATAATCTAATGGTCTTGCTGAACGTAAGAATCGAACACCTAAAGATATGATGAATGCCTTATTGATTAGTTCAGGGTTGCCCCAGAACATGTGGGGAGAAGCTATCTTGACAGCCAACTACATATTGAACAAGATTCCACGCAAAGGTAAGGATATTACCCCTTATGAGTTGTGGAAAGGTAGAAAATCTTCATACAAATATCTCAAAGTGTGGGGGTGTTTGGCTAAGGTTAAGGTACCTCTACCTAGACAAGTTAAAATCGGACCTACGACGGTCGATTGTATCTTTATTGGGCATGCACTGAACAGTAGTGCCTATCGGTTTGCTATCCACAAGTCAAAAGTTCCTGAAATGACTGTGGGAACAACAATTGAATCAAGGAATGTTGTATTCTTTGAAAACATATATCCTTGTAAGGATAATGATAAAGTTGAGAACAATTCTAGTAATAGAGTTGAAGATGAAGGAACAAGTTCAAAACTTGTGGATGTAGATCCCAAGTCACGTAAGAGATCGAGATCTAATCTGAAAGATGTACAACTGAGACGTGGTAGTAGGGTTAGGACACCAAAGACATTTGGACCTGACTACATAGCATTCATGTTGGATGAAGAACCAACGTCGATCAAAGTAGCTTATGCCAGACCAGATGGGTCGCTCTGGAAAGAAGCTGTTCAGAGTGAAATTGACTCAATTTTACAAAACCAAACTTGGGTTTTGGTTGATTTACCTGAAGGTTGTAAGCCCTTAGGATGCAAATGGATCCTTAAAAGAAAGTACAAGGCTGATGGGTCAATTGACAAGTATAAAGCTCGTTTAGTAGTCAAAGGTTTCAAAAAGAAGGAAGGGTACGATTTTTTCGATACCTATTCACCTGTAACGAGAATTACATCTATTCGAGTGCTTCTCGCGATTGCTGCTTTGCACGATCTTGAGATTCATCAAATGGATGTTAAGACTGCTTTTCTGAACGGTGATCTGGATGAAGAGATCTATATGGAACAACCTGAAGGGTTTGTAGTACCTGGACAAGAGAAAAAGGTATGCAAACTGGTTAATTCTCTATATGGATTGAAACAAGCTCCACTACAGTGGCACTTGAAATTTGATAATGTAATGTTATCAAATGGTTTTAAAATAAACGAGTGTGATAAATGTGTTTATATTAAGAACACTAACAAAGGTTATGTTATTATATGTCTTTATATATATGACATGTTAATCATGGGTAACAATATACAAGTGATTAACGATACTAAGAACATGTTAAAAAGAAATTTTGACATGAAAGACATGGGGCTAGCCGATGTGATTCTTGGAATGAAATTTTTGAGAAAATCATATAGAATCATCTTGACACAATCTCACTATGCCGAGAAAGTTCTCAAGAAGTTTAATGCTTTTGATAGCTTGCCGACTAAGGCCCCAATAGATTTAAATGATCACTTGAACAAAAATCGAGGGGAACCCGTGTTGGAATATTTATTCCACACATTATTTAATTTGTGTTTTGATGATTAAAGTTGCTAAACTACAAAACAACATCGAGGCGAAGCAAAACGGCGAAGCAGACGAAGACGCAAAAATTGCAATCTGGACTGCATTAGCGCACGCTAAGGGACATATGTTAGCGCACGCTAACGAGGAGTCAGCTGCATTCCAGCCTAGTATCGAAGTAAGCTGCAGTGAAGTCAGCAGATGGATAGCGCACGCTACCCTCTATTATTAACGCACGCTATCGAGCCATGTTACTGTTGTGGAAGATATTCAAACAATGAATGACGTATGCAATGAAGTCATCATTAGCGCACGCTACAAAGGATGATTAGCGCACGCTAAGATGTTTGAATCTAGTCAATCCGAACGTTGGGAAAAGCAGGTCAAAGTCAGCATATCAAACGGTCACTTTGACAATCCATGCAACGGATATATTGGATTAGCGCACGCTACAAAGGAAGTGGTAGCGCACGCTAACTGTTAAGGGCAGTAGCTACTGGATTGAAATATAAAGTGATTAACGCACGCTACATGAAAGCCTTTACGTACGCTAGAGCAAAAATGTGCGATAGCGCACGCTAAGAAGGAAGGCTAGCGCACGCTAGCTAGTCAACTGGCAGCAACGGCTAGTAAGGAGGAAGAAGGCTATAAATACCAAGGAGTTGGTATTATTCCATACAACAACATTGAGCAAAGCATACATACGTGTTATATCATTGTAAACATTATAGTTGTTGTTCTTGAGCTTAATTAAGAGTGATTGAGTGTTATACACAAGATCATACACGAGCGATAAAAAGAAAAGATACGATTTGATTCGGTGTTATTAGGATCAAGGATCCGGCATTGTTAGAATCACAATCGCTATCTTAGTGAGGTTTATCTAGTACCGATAGAAAGCTAGAGTGGTTGATTCCTTATCCAATATAAAAGGAAAAACGGTTTTACTCGGACCGATAGAAGACGAGCTTGTAACGGTAATCCCTCGACCGATAGAAGAGAGGCGTAGAGGTTTTGATCTTAAGCCTAAGGAAAAAGATACATCGAGAGAGGACGTAGGCTTCGTTAATAGCCGAACCTCTATAAATCCTCGTGTCCTTTATTTTCCGCAATTTATTTTCGCTTCCGCATAAAACGGCGCAAATATCCGATTTGGTACCCATCAATTGGTATCGGAGCGGTACTCCAATACGCGGCTTAACATCCGAGGAGAAGATCCAATGGCGTTTCAAATGGCTCCCGTCGAAGGCCTTGCTCTCAACCGACCACCATTTTTTGATGGCGCAAACTTCATGACTTGGAAGAAGAAGATGTCGATATTCATTCGAGCTTACGATATCGAATTATGGAAGGTAATATGCCTTGGTCCGAAAATTCCGACAAATTCCAACGGTACGCTCAAAACCTTCGAAGAATATGACGATTCCGATTGGAAAAACGACCACTACAACTGTAAGGCAACTCAACTTCTCTATTGTGCCTTAAATCCGGAAGAACACAACCGGATATCATCGTGTGATAGTGCCAAAGAAATCTGGAAAATGTTTGAGGTAACACACGAAGGTACGTCTCAAGTCAAGGAGACGAAGATAAACATGCTCCTTCACGATTATGAATTATTTCAAATGAAGGACGACGAATCCATCTCGATTATGCTTGACCGATTTTCGGTTATCACTAATGGATTAGCATGTTACGGAAAACCACTATCGAGTAGTGAGAAAGTAAAGAAAATTCTCCGATCACTACCTCGAGAATGAGACGGTACGGTTACGGCAATAATGGAATCCAAAGATTTAAATACTCTCGATTTTAGTGCTCTCGTTGGTTCTCTTATCAACTACGAGATTGTTCTAAAATCTCGGAATTCCAAACCAAAACCGAAGGAGAGGTCGATAGCCTTCAAGGCTAAAATGTCAAAGAAGAAAGAAGAAACCCCGGTGGACGAAAGTGACGAAGAAATGGCATATTATGCCAAAAATATTAATAAGTTCCAACACTTATTAAACCGGATAAAGAAGGACATTCAAGCGGGCGAACCTAAGAAATTCGACAACACTTGTCGATTATGTGGTAAACCAGGCCACTTTGCTAAGAACTGTCGAGTAAAGCAAAAGGAGGTTGTAATCGCAACATGGAGCGACGAAGATCCCGATGAAGATTTTCTTGAACAAAATAATCTCGCGCTCATGGCCCGGAGTTCATTCGACGATAGCGACGTCGAAAGCCAAGTAAGTAATTCCTACGACGAACTTTTTGAAGCATTCGAGTTACTACATACGGACTATCAAAATGCTTTAAATGAAATTAAGTCCCTCAAGTCTAAATATAAAACTTTGGAAATTGAACATTCCAAAATACTTGAAAAAGGGAAATTTGTCGAAATTGATCATTCGAAATGCCTTGAAAATGAAAATATTTTAAAAAATGATCTTTTAAAAGTTCAAGATGAACTAAAAATTTTGACAAAGAAATTTTCGTGCGGCAACGATAAATTTGAACAAATGTTATGTGTTCAAAAATATACTCTAAATACAGAGGGGTTAGGATTCATATCACGTTCAAAAATGAATCCGTCAATTTCAAAATACCCGATGTGAAAAATGCTTGAAAATTGGGCATCACATTTCAAATTGCAAAAGCCCAAGACGGACGATAAAAATTAAAAGATTTGGGTTCCTAAAGGAACAAAGCGTTTCAAACATCGTCTATGTTTCAAAAGAAAAACCAACTATCGGTTGGATCCCCAAAAATAAACTTTGACAAATGATATTTTACAAAGGGGAGAAGGAAATAATATTTTCGGGGAGTTTATACCCTTATTAGTGCATAAATTGGTATCATGCATATTTATTTCATTTGGTATCCTTTATATTTTTGTTATTTTTTTGATGAAAACAAAAAGGGGAGAAAGATATGAATTGAGATAAAAATGATAAAAATGAGAAGGAGATGAAGAGGAGATAAAATGAGAAAAATCGAAGAAGTCGAAAAGAAAAGAAAAGCATACAAATAGGGGAGTTGGAAAAAATTGAAAAGCGAAAAGCAGCGGAGTTGAAAAATGAAGAAGTCGAAAAAGAAGAAAAAGAAAAGAAATGGAGAAACTAACGAAACGATCAAAGCCAAAACTTTGATTCGTAGAAATATCTGAGATATTATTTTTTACAGATTATCCAATTCAAGGGTTGTTTTGTAATCATCAAAAAGGGGGAGATTGTTGGAATATTTATTCCACACATTATTTAATTTGTGTTTTGATGATTAAAGTTGCTAAACTACAAAACAACATCGAGGCGAAGCAAAACGGCGAAGCAGACGAAGATGCAAAAATTGCAATCTGGACTGCATTAGCGCACGCTAAGGGACATATGTTAGCGCACGCTAACGAGGAGTCAACTGCATTCCAGCCTAGTATCGAAGTAAGCTGCAGTGAAGTCAGCAGATGGATAGCGCACGCTACCCTCTATTATTAACGCACGCTATCGAGCCATGTTACTGTTGTGGAAGATATTCAAACAATAAATGACGTATGCAATGAAGTCATCATTAGCGCACGCTACAAAGGATGATTAGCGCACGCTAAGATGTTTGAATCTAGTCAATCCGAACGTTGGGAAAAGCAGGTCAAAGTCAGCATATCAAACGGTCACTTTGACAATCCATGCAACGGATATATTGGATTAGCGCACGCTACAAAGGAAGTGGTAGCGCACGCTAATCTGTAAGGCGTAGCTACCGGATGAAATATAAAGTGATTAACGCACGCTACATGAAAGCCTTTACATACGCTAGAGCAAAAATGTGCGATAGCGCACGCTAAGAAGGAAGGCTAGCGCACGCTAGCTAGTCAACTGGCAGCAACGGCTAGTAAGGAGGAAGAAGGCTATAAATACCAAGGAGTTGGTATTATTCCATACAACAACATTGAGCAAAGCATACATACGTGTTATATCATTGTAAACATTATAGTTGTTGTTCTTGAGCTTAATTAAGAGTGATTGAGTGTTATACACAAGATCATACACGAGCGATAAAAAGAAAAGATACGATTTGATTCGGTGTTATTAGGATCAAGGATCCGGCATTGTTAGAATCACAATCGCTATCTTAGTGAGGTTTATCTAGTACCGATAGAAAGCTAGAGTGGTTGATTCCTTATCCAATATAAAAGGAAAAACGGTTTTACTCGGACCGATAGAAGACGAGCTTGTAACGGTAATCCCTCGACCGATAGAAGAGAGGCGTAGAGGTTTTAATCTTAAGCCTAAGGAAAAAGATACATCGAGGGAGGACGTAGGCTTCGTTAATAGCCGAACCTCTATAAATCCTCGTGTCCTTTATTTTCCGCAATTTATTTTCGCTTCCGCATAAAACGGCGCAAATATCCGATTTGGTACCCAACAACCCGTTGCACAAGAAGAATATGCACGAGTCATTGGGTGTTTAATGTATCTTACAAATTGCACTCGACCCGATTTAGCTTGCGATGTAAACAAATTGAGTTGTTATACGAGCAATCCAAGCAAAGAGCATTGGAAAGCTCTCGTTAGAGTTTTGAGGTACTTAAAGTATACTCAAAACCTTGGGCTACACTATTCGAGATACCCCACGGTACTTGAAGGGTATTGTGATGCAAATTGGATATCCGATATGAAAAGTTCATTTTCTACAAGTGGTTACGTGTTTACCATTGGGGGTGGAACTGTATCGTAGAAGTCCGTGAAAGAAATGTGTATAGCCCGATCCACCATGGAATCGAAATTCATAGCTTTGGACAAAGCTGGTGAAGAATCCGAATGGCTCAGAAACTTTCTAGAAGATATTCCATGTTGGTCCAAGACAGTGCCTGCAGTGATGATTCACTGTGATAGCCAAGCTGCTATTGGTAGGGCGAGAAGTAACGTGTATAATGAAAAGTCTCGACATATTCGTCGACGCCATAATACCGTGAGACATTTGATCAAAAGTGGGGTTATCTCTATTGACTATGTGAGGTCATTGGATAATCTAGCGGATCCGCTAACCAAAGGGTTAAACCGTGATCAAATTAATAAATTGCTAGAGGGTATGGGTTTAAAATCCACAAATTGATAATTATCATAGTGGTAACCCAACCAAGATGACTGGAGATCCCAAGAACTTGGTTCAATGGGAGAACTAAACTATGAGAGTTCGTGTGAAACACTCATCTAAGTTTATTCCCTATAGAGCAATTGAGTGTTGAAAGCTTGCCTAGTGGTGAGGTTAAGTCCATGACTTTTAATGATTCCTAAAGACCTCGAGGAGGTTGAGTATGGCAAGATACTCGATAAAGAATCACCTATATAAGTGAGAAGTGGGGGCCGCTTAATGAAAAACACTTATGAATCCAAAGGGGTGTCCAAGGCCCGCAAAGGACACAAAACGTGAGAACGGATGAGGTTGAGGTGTTCAAGTGTTAGCACCATTGTCTAGGTGCATGCCGTGGAGGAATAGTTCAAAGCATCACGCTACTAATCCGCATGTGTACCCGATGATGTTGACTATGGAAGGTTCAAACCCACGAACTACTTATCCTAATACTTTAATGCCTCTTGAGGATTGAGCTTGAGTCTGCATACATGTGCATAAGGCTTTCTCACTCATGTGGCAATATTTATTAAATTAAATATTATTTAGTTAATCTATTGGTTAATTAGATTAACAAATTTCTCAAAACTAATTTATTGGTGAGTGAGAAATGAAGTGCCAAAATTAGTTGACAACGGAGTGTGTTACGCCACTCGTACACACGCGCACGCACGTCGTCGATGCCATCGTTGAGAATGGGTCGAGTCGTGGTTAATGACTTGTATATTAACAAGTGTTATATATATATATATATATATAGTGTGACAACATTAGGTAAAGCCTTTGAGCTAATTAAAACCTAAAAAAACCCACTTAATCATCTTAATGATGATTGTAACGTGCGCAGAGAGCCTTCAAGGCAATTGAATTGAAAAGTTTGTTTTTCAATTTGGTTAATGAGAATTTTGATGGCCTCAATTTGTAACAGCCATGTTGATGGCATTTCAAATGTTGAACCGTAGCCATTATTTTCTTTTAAGTTTGTAACCATCATTTGATGGCTAGTTAAGGCACATTATGATAATTAATCCCTCATGTTGGTGAGCTAGCTTATAAATAGTGCACTCTTTGCATTTGCATTCCACACTTGCAAACACCCTTAGTATCCATATCTTGCATACATATCATTTGTTGTGTCGAAGCTCTGTCCTCGCCTCGTTCTAGTTCGTCGGAGCTTGTGGGTTTGTGGTGCTACTACCTTCAAGATGAAGCCGTTTTATCTTTGGAGACGACACGCCTAAACTGAGAGCACTATCGAGGCATATCTCGTCTTGCGGAAAGAGGCCTTCCTCGACTCGGCATTAGTTTACGGTTTTACAACTTATTTTCTTGTATTTTCAATTCTGTTTCGAGTTTTGTATTTTCAATACCGTACGAGTTTGTAGTTTCTGTTTTCGAGTTGTAATTTTTGTATTCCAGTTGTACTTTCTTTTCCGCCCAGCAAGTTTGTAACACATAATATCAACATCATGTTGCATCATGTTGTTAGAAAAAACTTAGGGGATAAAACTTGAACAACCTGTAATCTCATAAATTTGTTCCTCTGATCTTGATCATTCTTGCATGAGTATTCATGTACTGTCTCAGTGAAATCTCGTGGGACAAAAACTGAGTGATCATATAAGTCTTTCCGTATGTAGATCATTCTTATAAAAGTATACATGTATTGCCTCAGTAAAACCTCTTGGGGCAAAAACTAAGTGAATAATATAATCCACTTCCACATGTATCATTGATTGTAGGAGTATACATTTGTTGCCTCAATAAAACCTCTTAGGACAAAACTATTAGGAATATGCCCCCGAATGCCATTCAGAAGATGAGAGAGTAAGAGCATTGTATTGTAATTATGAACATCAATCGAATAAGGCATTTATTATTGCTATATTATAGTATATCATTGGCACCATGATTTGATATATAGAACAATTGTCCTTGCATTTGAGAGCGAACATTCCACTCCTTATGAGATAAGGAGATAGGCATTGGAAGTGTTTAGGGCTCGAATGCATTACTAGTTCGCAAGTCGATGAAACTTAATTGGCATTAATTTTAGACAAGACTTGTATAACATGTACTTTGACATGTAGAGTGTCTGTCTTCAGTGAGAGCTGGTGGGTGCACACATTATAGGTATGATAATGAGATTAGTATACTTGGACTCGACTCACCTCGATTCGGTCACATGGATTTCTCTCAAGGATAGTCAATGACTGAATCGAAAGGTTGTGATAGGTATATGTGAACCTTTGACTTGAGGATTCAGTAGAAGATGTGCTTGTGACATTAAGTTAGTCACTAGAGTAATTCGATCCAATCACCAGCTGGTGGAGTCAATCTCAAAGTGCGACTTGGTGGGTGTTGGGGTTTTACGTGTATCTAATACAAGAAATTTGAGCAAAAAACGCAGCGGAATAATAATCAAAAAATCCAGATGAGGATATTCATACAGTAATTTAATTGAGTTAATAAAGAGTTCGTTGAATTACCTTAATATGTAGAACATATCTAAATCTGTAATACCCGGTTGTAATTCAGTCATTATCATTCAGTAATTATCATTCAGCAATTGTCACTCAGTAATTTTCACTCATTAATAATCATTCATCATTCATATTCAATCATTGTATTCACCGTTTAGAGTAATTTGTATCGGGTATTAGTTATTATTCGTCTTTCTACCTGGTTGGAGGATCGAGCCGTGGTTATCATCATTGTCATCTTAATAGTGGGTTGTGTGTGAGGAGTAGCACACGCTACGTACTCTCTTTAGCGCGCGCTAATTGAGTACGGGTAGCGCATGCTACCTCTCAACATTAGCGCACGCTAGCGTGGTTCAGGCAGACAGTCCAGAAGGCACTGGACTGCAGTTGAGTTTTAGTAGCGCACGCTACGAATGGTAAGTAGCGCGCGCTAGTGAGTTCGGATAGCGCACGCTATGCTAGTAGTGTAGCGCACGCTAAGGTCGATCGGGCAGGGCCCAGTGGGTACTGGACTGATCTGGAATAATTCACAGCACACACTATGAGTAGATTTTAGCGTACGCTAATGATGTAGTAGCGCACGCTGAGTTTTGGGTGTAGCTCACGCTATCGCGAGTAGATCAGAGAACAGGAGGTTCTGGACTTCAGTTACTGGGCAACAGATATTCTGTTAGCGCATGCTAACATTTTGGGGTTAACGCACGCTAACGAGGCAGCCAGTAGGCACTATACTGTCCGGTTAACTCACTAGCACACGGTAAATATCAGGGCTTAGCCTGCACTAAACTGGAACTGTATAAATAAGACAGTCAGCCCAGGTTTCGTCATTTCTCGCATATCATTTCGTTTTTTGGGCATTTTGGGCGATTTTGGACATTTTGGAGAGATTTCTTCGAGCTGAATCCATCTATCATCATCTTCAATCTTATCATTCGGATTAGTCATCATTTCATCCTCTCCAACACATCTAATCAAGGTAATGATCTCTTGGATCTAGAATTTTGGATTTGAGTATTTTTCCCTCCGATCTCTTTGTGTAAGCTTGCTATTATGTTGGAATATGTTAGATATGGATTATCTACCTTGGATACATGTATTCCTACGGATTTATTGATATGTTTTTCGGATTTGATGAATATTTGGAGAATTAATCAAGAACACTTTAGAGTTGACTTTGATATTTGGGGTTTTTCAATTAGATGTTGTCGTTAACTCGATTTGTGGATTCCTATTGGGTTATTGATATCATCGGAGGTGTTTTGTTGCATTGAACTACTCATTTTGGAGTTTGGTTCCGATATAGTTGGGGTTGATTATGTAATATCCGCAAATTCGATATCCGCTAATTTTCTTTTTTTGGCGAGAGTCCATTTTGATGACTCGCTTGGGACTGTTTCATCATTCTGAGAATGATTAATTTTGCACTTTTTGACATCCGAGTTCGTTTCGGTGCCGTTTTGTTGAGTTTCGCGTTTCTTAACGACTTTTCCGCACTCGAGTTCGATTCTTGTGAATCTCGTTCGAAACTACTGTTTCGAGTTTCCCGTAAGTCTGTTTAACTTTGTTAGACGTGTTGTGAACTTCGGTTTGGTTATTCGATCACGTATCGTGATTTTCGGGCGTTTTGGGCCATTTTGTAATTTACCCAAAGTTGTGGGTATCCGCATTCGTATTTATTGTCTTGACCCTTTTCTTGGCCGCGTGTGATTAATTGTTGCATGGTATTTCATTTCGGGTCGCCCACGAGCGTTTTGTCGTGTTCGTTCCGTGCGATTTCGGATAATCGAGTCGTCGAGTCATGGTGGTCAGGCACTGGCCGGACGGGTGCGGCAGGAACCGGCGTAGCGCACGCTACAGCCGGAAGGTAGCGCACGCTATGTTCTGTTAGCTGCGCGCGCTAGTCGGCCGAGACAGTAGGGGCAGTGAGGTTCTGGACTCGGGTGGATCGGCAGGTAGCGCACGCTACGACCGGCAGGTAGCGCACGCTACGGCCGGAAGGCTGCGCACGCTACCTGACCGAGCAGTCTAGTTCAGGAAGTCTCTGGATTGCAGCCCGGGCCGATAGCGTACGCTAGCTCGGCAGCCTAGCGCACGCTAGGCTGCACCAGTATAAATATGGCCGAGCAGTCCAGTTTCAGTCATTTTTCCCATTTCTCTTTTTCTCTTCCGCGGCTGGAGTCTTGGGGATCTTGGAGCCATGTTGTTGAACAACAAATCTACGAAGTTGTTGAGTTCATATAATTGATTGATCATCCTATATCATCCTTTGATCCAGCGAATCAAGGTGCGATTTCCTAGAACCCTATTTTGAGAAATTTTGGGGGTTTTGCGTTTTTGTCCGATTCGTTCCGTATTGTTGATTAATCCATGTTGGGTATGATTATTCTTAGTATTATTCATGTGTTTAACATCGTTTAATCCATTGTTCTTTGTCGAATCAAGGTATATTTCCTGATTTCCCTCGAATTGACTTTTTGGGGGGATTTGTTCTTGATTTCGTTTTCCATCCGTTTTTTATGAACCGATTGTTGTAAAATGATGTTTTTAAACATATCCTATGGATTGAATATCCATATTTCGGTTGGGAATTCCATTTTCATGTTTTGTCGGGTCGATTCGTGTTCTTGGCCGTTTTAGGGGAAACCCTTGAACTTTCGTCGTTTGTTCCTTGAATTCAGTGGCTTTGGGTCGTACTTTGGAATTCATTTTCATTGTTATTTTTGTCCTTCGTAGTTTATTATTGCGAGTTGGCGTTCGGTGGAGTCGGCGGGTTCGTAGTCGGTTCGTGCCAACCTACTTCGGTCGATTCTCCGCGTTGTGGTTATTCGAGACAAGTACCTTGTCCATACAATTCTTGTTTTATGGATATGATAATTAGTGATCGTCTAAATGTGTTTGTTTGGTCGTTTGAATTGAACTTTCAATGGTTTGGTTTAGCCTAGCTAAATGCTTTCTTTCAAAACCGTGTGTATTTTGTGATTGGTTTGTTTCGTAAACGATTATGTGGATCTTATGGGTATGGTTGGTGTTGATGTTGCGTTTGATAATGTGTGTGTACGTATATTGCTTCATTTCGGTGCATTATGGTTTGACGTTGTGTTTTGCTAAGTGTTTGACGCCGCTGGGTGAATTGTTTGGATATCTTTGTTGCATTGTACTATGTATGTGAATATGTGGATGTGGGCGGGACCTACGGTGGCACATGGCATGTGATCATGTATCCAGGATGCAACAAGCGATTGATCCAACCGTGAGAGCCTAAGAAAAACTACGGTGACACATGGCATGCGATCATGTGGTCAGGATGCAACAAGTGATTGATCCAACCATGAGCGCCTAAGATAATCTACGGTGACACATGACTTGTGATCATGTGGTCAGGATGCAACAAGTGATTGATCCAACCGTGAGATATGGTGTGTGATTTGTTTAGCTAGCCAGCTCGGGAGTGTCGTGAGAGGCCTCGAGTGGGATTTGTGGCTTCGTCCCGGTCCTAGACGATGCATGTGCGTGATTTGTTTTATGATTGTGGCCAGCTCGGGAGGGTCCTTAGAGGACTCGAGTGGGATTTGTGGCTTCGTCCCGGTCCTAGGCGATGCTTGTGCGTGATTACGTTGTGTTGATGTTATGTCCGTCGAGGACACGTGATATTGGTTCTGACCCAGTGAATTGTTAGTGGTTTTCTATTTTCGAAAACAAAAACCTTTGGGATATGACCCTGTTTATTTTGGAAAGAGAAGGATTTGATAATCCTAAATTGTTTTCTATTAAAACTCCCAAGGGTATTTTAAACCATTTTGCAAACCGTTCTCGTTATTTGTGATCTTTCGGATTTGGAAAGCTTTACCTAAACTCTTGCCTCGGGAAGTATTTTCGTTATATTTAAATCTTTGAGGATTCCTGACTATTATTGTTCTGGGAACTTGTATTGTATGGCTCGTATTTTTTGCACTTGTTCTTGCACTAGTAAAACAGTGGAGTTTTGTTAACCCCCGAGTATTCGGGGGGTGGATGTCTGTATTGCATTTCGGTTTTGGAGCATAGCACAGGGTCAGCATGAAGGATGATGAAAGATGAACGATACTAATCACACGAGGACCCATATGATGTCATTTGGTTCAGTTGTATTTTATTTCCGCTGCAGTATTATTTCCCGTTGTACGGGAGTGTGTTGTATTTCGACCCCTGCGTGGGCATGTAATATGTTTGAGTTGTATGTAATTATTGAAAGACTAAATCGGTCTACTGAGTCATTTTAGCCTTAAAGACGATGTTTATATGTTTGATTTTAGTTACCAGCTCGAGGAGAGGGTCTACGGCGTGTAATATCCCTGAGTGGATTGGGGGTGTTACAGATTACAATCAAAGGATGAATGTTAGCTAAGTGTTTGTCTTAATGCCCCAATGAGTTTGGATATTGTTGTATCGACTTTTGAAGTGGGTTATGATCATGTTTGAATCGTTTATTAAGCGGATTATTTGTAATTGTGTTATTCAAGGTTGTTCGAGCGACCGACATCTCTTTTAGGACGTTGTTCGAGGAAGGACTTTCTTCACCGATGTTGTGTAAGTTAATTCTTACTCAGTTAAAAGGATACTCATTCCTTTCGTTGTTGTTCATTCATAATCATAACTCATTCATAATGTATTAACCGTATTGAGACTTGTAATTATCAAATAATCACTTCATTCATGAGGAACGACGGTTCCAATCATTTCAGTGAGCTATCATTCATTTCACTATTATTTCATCTCCGTGAGTCATTCTTGGCTTTGTCGGATTATTATTCATTAATATTATTCATGGTCATTCTTGTTCATATGACATAATGGGTTCATATTGCGTGGCCGGGTGGGGATGTGTGGAGTTTTTAGTCGGGCACATGATGGTCATGTGTTCGGGTTCACCGACACAATGGATTGTGCACACGGTAACGTACCTCCGTGAGACTAATTAGGTACAAGGACGGGTGTTTCCGGACACTCGTCTTGTGCACTTGCACATACCATTACGGGCGTACTATGATGCTCCTCTTCAGCTTAATTTCATAATTAAGATATATCATGATTGTGTTTGTTCAACTCTTGAGGATTGTTGTTACGTATGGCCCGGCCCGTTAGGGATGTTGTTTCGTGTCATGGCAAGGCTAAAGCACGGGAAGAGAACATTGACGGTGAGGAGTCCCAGTGATACTAGTAGGGGCCCCCAGTCCTTTCAGTCATTCACGTTTTTCTTCATTTTATTTCCGCTGCAGATTTCCGTTGGATACTCATTTTTATTCAGTGTTGTATATTTTATCTTCATATAAAATATACATGTATTCTGTATTATCTTGGGTGTGTTGTACTTGAAACTCCTCATCGGAGTAACTAATGAAATAATGTGGTTCGGTACTATAATTATATTATTTAATTCATTAAGTTTCATTTGCCTGGTGGATCTTAGTTGGGGGTCCACGGCACTGTAATATCCGCCTAGTTTGCGGTGTTACAAAATCCAGACCCGAAGCTGATGAAAATCACCTTCCTCTTTTGGTGATCCACACACGAATAATTTACACAAGCCGAATTGCTAGATCCTTACCAATAATATTGATAAACAGTGAATTAATAATTCATTGCTAGAAGGCTTGTACTGTTGATCAAAATCAACTAAAGGAGAAGACTAGATAGCCGAATTGGAGCTCCTTGACAGAAAATGGGGGCCGAAGTGAACGGAATGGAGGGCCAATTTTTCTTTCTTCGCAACTAGGGTTGTGTAATCTTATTCTCTTGAAGACTCCTTGTCATATGTCCCTTATTTATACTAAGTAAATCCTAGAGTTAAAACTCTAGTATTTGCTTAGTTACCCATCGACTTATTAATTATACAATATATATAATATCTTATATTATATATTACTTATTATTTAATTCTCTAATAAATATAATATTCACTATTGTATTTACCATTCCCATTTGATATAATTGAATAATATAATATATAATATCCTATATTATATGGATATTATATATTATATTATTCAATTTCTTAATAAATATATATCCAATATTATATCTATTAATTATTCTTGCTTGTCATTAATTGTCGTATGTGTGACCCAAAAGGCTTTTACAATGTTAGTAATAATTTAATACCTTATTAAATGATATATCATAAGCAGTCTCTAGCAAGACATTATGACTACCCAAATAATATAAGCTTATAGTCCATTAAACCATTTAACGTCTCAAATCCCTTTGTCGCGCGATATCATACTTGAACCAAGTAATGGAAAGTGTCATACTTATTATGTTCAAATCCTTTCTCGGTCTTAAGTAGACTAATTAAATAGGGATGGCAATGGGGCGAGGCGGGGGCGGGTATTGCCTACCTAGACCCGGACCCACGGTTAAAAACCAGCCCCAGACCCGCCCAGACCCGCCAATTTTTTTTTTCGGGTCCGCCCCAGACCCGCCCCGCTCGGTTCTGGGGACCCAGCGGATACCCACGGATTAATATTTTTTTCTCGGATTAATATTTTATATATATATAATACTAATTTTGATTTATTACTAATTTAATGTATATATATATATATAATATATTAATAATTTAATTACTAATCTATATATGTGTATTTAATTTATTAAGTATTAACATTATATATATATATATATATATATATAGGGTGGGGTTATTCTAAAAAGGATCTTATAATAAAAAGTGTAGGAAGGATTGTAAGAGTGACATGTGTCATCCCCATTCCACATCATATGACACGTGTCACCCCCCACCCCACCCCACCCCACCCCCACCCCCCACCCCGAAATTTTTTTTTTCCCGCCAAATTTTTTTTTTGGGGGCCAAATTTTTTTTCCCGCCAAAATTTTATAACTATGATGCACCATTTTATTTTGGTGCATCATAGTTATAAAAATTAGTTATAACTATGATGCACCAAATTTCATAACGGTGATGCACCTGGGTTTTAATGCATCATAGTTATAAGTTTACTGCATTATAGTTATAAGAAATTGCATCATCCTAAGTTTTCTGCATTATATGTATGTAACTGCAGTATAGTTATAAGTTATAAGTAACTTCATCATGTATGTAACTGCATTATAGTTATAAGAAACTGCATCATCCTAAGTTTTCTGCATCATATATATATGTAACTGCATTATAGTTATAAGTTATAAGTAGCTGCATCATATATGTAACTGCATTATAGTTATAAGAAACTGCATCATCCTAAATTTCTCTGCATCATATATGTATGTAACTGCATTATAGTTATAAGTAAGTGAGTCATGTATGTAACTGCATTATAGTTATAGGAAACTGCATCATCCTAAGTTTCTCTGCATCATATATATATATATATATATATATATATATATATATATATATATATGTAATTGCTTTAAAATTAAATATGATTCTTTTTTATACAAGTACTGCACTTTTTTTATATCATTAGTGCATCACACTAATAAGTTTTGGTGCGTCTTTATTATAAGTTACTGCATCATAGTTTATAGTTAAGTGCATCAACTATGATGCAGTAACTTATAACCTTAATGCACTAAAATTATAACTGTGATGCAGTAACTTTATAAATGTGATGCACTTATAAATTTTGGGGGGAATTTTTTTGGCGGGAAAAAAAAAATTTTTGGCCCCCCAAAAAAAAAATTTGGCAGGAAAATTTTTTTTTTGGGGGGGTGGGGGGTGGGGGGTGGGGGGTGGGGGTGGGAGTGACATATGTCATATGATGTGGAATGGGGATGACACATGTCACTCCCACAATCCTTCCTACACTTTTTATTATAAGACCCTTTTTAGAATAACCCAAACCTATATATATATATATATATATATATGGGGGCGGGTTCGTGGTGGGCACCCCATACCCCGGAACCGAATCGGACTCGAATTTATTTTTCTCTACCCGCCCCAGACCCGGACCTAGACCCGGATTTTGTTACCCGAATTGGACCCATTCGGGTAAAAACCCGCGGGTACCCGGACCCATGGTTTTTTTTGCCATCCCTATAATCGAATCAAATGACTCTTCATTTGAGCTTGGCCATTCATTTCCTTCTGTCCTACTTACCAAGGGGCCCAACAGATATCTCTCTCCCTAAAGAGATGCACAAATCCCCATCTTGATTATTCATTATCCTCTATATGACTCTCACTTATCCTGATTGCTAACCTTTATAATCACAATGTTTCAGATGACGTTGGATTACGTCAAGGCATAGCAGTTATCATGTTGGATTCTATGATAATCTCATGTTCAAGAATTTATTGACATACTATTATATTGAGATTCACTTATGACATTGCCATGCAGTGATCTCAATACGGATCTACCCAGTATTGCATTCTCCAACCAATACCCATAAGTTTGATCTGTACCATACGCATAATCGTCCGATGATTATCAATCAAACTTATACTAGCATATTAATCACTTGAGTCTCCACTCTACGTGATTTGGACTAGGGACATATGAATAATCTTATTATTCATGAATAACTATTATTTGATTATTATAATATTAAAACATGCACACATTATAAAAATCAACGAGAATAAATGATATCAAATAACTTTATTTAAATGTGACAATAACAAATCTAGGAAGATCAATGTCCTAGGGCATTATTCCCAACAATCTCCCACTTGCAGTAGGAACATTCATTCATGACTCTTAGACCTATTGATCTAGCATGGCCTTCATTCTTTCTTTGTGAGCGAGGCTTGGTAATTGGATCAGGAACATTCTATTTTGTTGTTATTTTGGATATACTGAGTATGTGTTTGGATCTCTAATCGGACCTTGACTCTTTAGCTCGCGCAATAGCACTATTATTGTCGCAGTAAAGACTTATAGGACCTAAAAGATCCACATATTCTCCTTGGTTGCATCCGATGCTTCCAAGTACTCAACTTGAGTTATAGAATCTATGAGTGTGCTTTACTTGGAACATTTCCAACTCACAGCACCTCCATTTTAAAACCACCTGCGATCTTAAATCATCTCTATCGGTTTTGAAACTTGCATCGGCGTAACCATTTACAGCCATCTCGTCTCCCACACCTCCATAAATTAGGAACGCATCCTTAGTTCTTCTTAAGTACTTTAGGATGATTTTCACTGCTGTTCAGTTACTTTCACCTGGATTTGATTAGTATCGACTTGTCATGCTATAAGAGTAAATGATACATTTGGCCGAGTAGAGATCTTGGCATACATGATCGATCCAATAGCCGAATCATATGGAGTATTGTCCATGCGGGCTCGCTTATCAGGAGTCGAATGACTCTCAGTCGTACTCGGATGAATGCCATGTGACATTGGTAGAAGTCCTCTCTTGGAGTCCTGCATGTTGAACCTCTTCAATATCTTGTTAATGTATGTATTATGACCCAGACCAATCATTCCCCTCGATCTATCTCTATAGATTTTTATCCCAAGAATGTAAGCAACTTCTCCTAAGTTTTTCATGGAGAAACAACTTATCAACCAAGTCTTGACTGCCTGCAAGATGGGGATGTCATTTCCAATGAGTAATATGTCATCTACATATAAGACTAGAAAAATAATTATGCTCCCACTAACCTTCTTATACCCATATGGTTAATATTCATTTTGAATAAACTCAAACTCTTGGACAGTTTCATCGAAACTAATATTCCAGCTTCGAGAAGCCTGCTTCAACCCATAAATGGATCTTTGAAGCTTGCAAACCTTTTTAGAATTTTCTAGATGAACAAAACTCTCAGATTGTGTCATGTACACATCATCGAGTAAGTTTCCATTAAGAAATGCTGTTTTGACATCCATTTGCCACATCTCATTGTCATAGTATGCGGCAATAGCAAATAAAATTCTAATTAATGTAAGCATGACTAGTAGCTTATAGGCTTGTAGATTGTCATCCATGTCTTTCTCCTTTTTGAAGACCCATTTGCACCCAATAGTTTAAACACCCTCAGGTAGATCTATTAAGTTCCAAACTTAATTATCGTACATGGACTGCATCTCTGACTTCATGGCCTCTAGCCATTCCTCGGACTCGGGTCCTGAAACTCCTTATGTATAGGTACTAGGCTTATCATCTATGAGCGACGCGTCATTGTCCACTGTCATGATATACCCAAATCTCTCAGTTTCATTTCGCACCCTACCAGATATGCGAGGAACATGTTTACTTTGAACTGGATCCTCAACTAATTGTTGAGCCTGTTCAGTTTCCATCGGTCAAGTAATGTCTTCTTGTGGTTCTCGAGTTTCCTCGAGAATTAATTTTCTCTCACTTTCTCTTTTGGAAATAAATTTCCTTTCTAATAAGACAGCATTTCGAGCAAGAAATACTTTGTTCTTTGCGGGTTTATAAAAGTAGTATCCTTTACTTTCCTTAGGATATCCCACAAATAAACATCTTTCAGATTTGGGCAAATTTATCAAACATTTGACGTCTTATGAACGCTTCACAACCCCAGATCTCTAGAAAAGACAATCTTAGTCTCTTACCAGTCCATTTTTCAAATGGTTTCTTTTCAACTGCTTTAGATGAAACACAGTTAAGGGTGAATGCTAAGGTGTGGCTCCAAAATGATAATGGAAGCTCCGTTCGACTCATCATGCATCGGACCATATCTAATAAAGTTCCATTCCTCCTCTAAGACACATTATTATGTTGAGGTGTTAGGAGTAAGTTGTGAAATAATTCCACAACTCTTAAGGTGATCATAGAATTCTTGGCTTAAGTATTCGCCACCTCGATCTCATCGAAGGGATTTAATTGTCCTGCTCAGTTGATTTTGTACTTCATTTTGGATTATTTTGAACATTTCAAAAGATTCATGTTTATGCTTCATAAGATAAATATATGCGTACCGACTAAATATTTTGGTTGTAATGTTATAGACTTCCCAAGTATTGGACTCGTCTAGATCAATATGGTAAAGTCCATTATATAACTTTACAGCACCATAAAGCAATTCATCAAAGAAAATACCAATAATTTTATTTTTAATAAGAAAACGGCAACCTACACAATCAAATGTAGAAACTGAAATAATACTCTTATTCATAGAAGGAACATAATAACAATTGTTCAATACTAACAAAAGCCCATTGGCTAAAACTAGATCATAAGTTCCAACGGCTAATGCATCAACTCTTGTTCCATTGCCGACTCTTAGATCCACTTCCCCTTTCTTCAGCTCTCTACTGAAGTTGTACAAATTTGAGATCCACATCCAGTATCCAATACCCAGGAGTTGGAAGTAGATAAGTTAACTTCTATAACAAATATGCATGTGGTAGTCTCACTACCCTTGGTACGCTTTAGCTCTTCCAAGTAAACCTTGCAATTTCTATTCCAATGTCCTGATTTATTGCAATGATGGCAATTTCCATCTTTGGGAGCTTTTGCCTTGAAAATCGACTTAGTAAAGTCATTATCTTTGGCAACTTTTGCCTTACCTTTACCCTTGCCTTTATTCTTGAGAACTTCCCTTTGCTGACCATCAGCACGTGGCTTGGTTTCTTCTTAATGTTTTGCTCAATGGTTTTAAGCATCCCATGCAACTCAGCAATGGACTTACCATCTCATTCATATTACAGTTCATAATAAACTGACCGAAGATATTGGGTAATGAGTTTAGGATCACATCCCTGGAGTTCTCCTTAGAAAGTGGAAAACTAAGTCTATCAAGATGATCAATGTATCCTTTGATCTTGAGTACATGAGCAGTGACAGATGTCCCCACAACCATCTTGCAAGCATAAAAGGCTTGAAAGGTCTCATACCTCTCTTGCCTAGCATGTTTTGAGAAAGTCTCCTTGAGGTGAGCATTAAGCTCATAAGTTTCCATTTCTTCTAGATTATTCTGAATTTTTGGACAAATGATAGTCAACATAAGGAAAATGACATCAATGGAATCATTACAATGTTTCTTCCACTTATCTTTTGTTGCTTTGTTAGCATTGTTAGCAAGCTCATCATGAATTTCTTCCTCAATAACGTACAACTTTCTTTCATGCTTCTCAAGCTCCGAATCCAATCTAGATAGTTGTCGTTTCTTTGAGCTTGTCCTTCTCAAGGGCGGATCACACTAAAATGGTGGATGTATTGTTTGATGTCATTCTATTATCTACAAAACTCAATATGCAAAGTATTTAGTCATATTTTTATTTCTCCAAAAATACTACCACTAAAACAAAATACCCTCAATTTTACAATATTTGTAATTTTAGTGGGCTACGACCCCATTTTGCACAATTTTAAACTCAGCTTTGGCATGACGCCTAGAATTGAGCTACTTTATCAATTACATCATATGAAACTCTTAAATTATACCTATGGGATTTGGCATCTTATGCCCAATCATGTTATAATCTCATCTTATGCAACTCTTAGATTATACCTATGGAATTTGGCATCTTATGCCCAATCATGTTATAATCTCATCTTATGCCTTAAGGTTCAAAACTAAACACACGGGTATTACCATTACCTATCCTGCATTACTAAGATAATCCCAGCACCCAACTTTGGCATGACCTGCTCAAGATGATCGAAGTCTTGATAGATATTACAATTGAACGGCATTAAAAAATTTAACGAGGGGTTTTATCCTATATTTCATGTCTATGTTGGCTAACATATATCGAATCACATACATGCATAAATTTAAACATATATAGCATCACACGATATAAGAAAGCATAGGACCGTATATAGCATGACCATAATCCTAACGTGATTTTCATGAGCCAATATGAAAATCACAAAGTTCAATTTAAAGAGTATAATTGGTCTTCATTGATCTTCCAACCCCTTGGATCGTCATACGCGATCAATTGGCTCCTTGAGTCCGTCCTTCATCTCCTTCTTGTTTTCATTACATTAATGAAAAACTATACTACACTAGTAAAGTAAATTACAAGAGGACACGACACACATGCCGTAAATTATAATAATAATTAACAGACGACCCACAGACCGTAAAAACCAATTATAATTAAACGACACGCAAGCTGTTGAAACCAACCCAATAATAAATTGAAACATCCAATCACATTGGTCAATTTATGGTCATGCCATACAACAAACATTTATTACAAATAACTATCATATAATTAATAAACACACCTTATGAATATGCCTGACAGTAAGACATGAGTAAATTCCTTGTTAAAATCAACAAACATCAAAAATAGCCTAGATGGCTACACTGCGCCGCGCCATACATAATCGCACGGTTCGAAACCCGCCACAAACAAAACAGCAATTTTGGCAATATTTATTTGGAATTTTGAACAGGCTGTACTGGTTAAATAAAACTCGGTGAATAAAATTACTAAACAGGCGCCACAGCCCACATGGCGAGAGGCGGCCTTGGCGGGATCGAATCCCGCCAATAGCATAATGTTTTTACGAATTTACCGTGACCTGAGGGTTCTCGCCCCCGGTTCGCAACCCGACCCGGACCCAATCCGGTCCGCCGACCCGCCAGAAACAAATCTGTTTTAGAACAGTTCTCGACAGAAAAATTGCAAAAACAGTCCAGAAAATTGATTTTAACGATCCGACTTAATCAAATTAAATCAGAAAAATATTTATAAAATCTTTATTTTATAAATATATTCAAGAAAACAATTTATATATTCAAAATATATAACCATGAACTACATAAATAACAATTAAATTACTTGCAAGTTAGCTCTGATATCCAATGTGGTAATTGTCCCTGAGGATACATTTGATATTTTCCTCACTGATTGATTTTGCCGACGAGAAAATTTGGCCCAGTATATGAACTCAATCAAATGAAGTTACAGCAAGTGCGACCCTCAGATCATTTGATGTTCCACATACATACAATCTGTGTGTTTCAATTTCCTGTTGATAAAGCGTATGAGTACAAGCAGCGTAGTAGCTTTCACTCACACGGTCGCGTTTTGAAAATATTATCTCCCTCAAGATCGGTTCGTGGCCATTAAGGAGATTTCCCATGCTCAAAACTTTCCTCCATGACTGGTTTGCAGTTGGCGGAGTGAATATGCTAACGATTAAGTTTCTGTCACGGGACCTTACTCTTTGGGTTTTGTAAAATTCCTAACACATAAACAACCAGATTATAGTCGAAAATTAAATGCCACAAGTAGGCAAATTTGGCAAATCATGTAATATATTGCTGTTTTAGCCGAAAATGTTGTTCAATATGTAATTGGGGGATGGGGCTTTTTTGGGGTGGGGAGGGGGGGGAGGGGTGGGGGACCTAAATGTTGCAGTATTTTATTTTAGTTTTTGGGAAAACATGATTTAGATGTTCAGGCCGAGATCAAGATAGGAACACAATTAGATATAGGGATCATTTACAAAAACTGCCAATGAGGTTTGAGGTATTTTCAAAAAAAAAAAAAAAAAAAAAGAACTTTAAAAATTACAAAAATTGCCCATGAGATTTGATTCCATCATACTTTGGCCCAAGCATTAGTTGGCTGCATCAAAATATTTTACAATTATCACCCCCTCAAATTCTTAAGATATTACAAGTAGCCCAAACTTTTATGTCATATAAGAAAATGAGGGACGTAAATGTATAATTTAAAGTGTCGGGTTGGGGTTATTAATTGTAAAAATATTCGATGATGTCCGCAGTTTCCATTAGCTCCACTGACGGCAGGTGCAAAATGTAAGACGAATATAACCTCTGGTGGTTTTGTAATTTTTGAAGTAGCTGCATTTTTCTTTTTCTCGTCTTTTCTTTTTCAATTTGGCCAAACCTCAAGGCTAGTTTTTCTATTTACCCCTTAAAATTTCCCTAAAATAGCCATTTTAGACGAAAATTGGCATAGTGGAAGCTTTACCTTCTTGATACCACTTTGTTCAGAGCCTGTTCCCATATTCAGCTGATAGTATTCATAGCAATCACTAAAAATTGCTTGTGCAAGGTGCAACGAGTGCAAGAATTTGCTACGAAGAGATGCTGCTAGTAGAATTAATTTCTCAATATGTTCGAAAGTAACGCATAGTCGTCGGAGGTCTTCAATATCATCGTTATCACGGGTGGTTTTATGCGCTGTAATAGAAACAAACTACCAATGGTTATGTAATTCATGGGGAGCACTGTCTGCAAAATAAATTACGAAAATCTTACAAATATCATTACATTGCAAATATTTTAGCGTAGATGCCATTGTGACGTATAATTGTCTCATTTTTGTGGTCATCTGCTTCAATTCACCGCATGAAGTCTGATTAAGTGTGTCTGCTGCTGCTCTGAAGGCAGTACAAACCATTTGTTCAAGCAGTAAACATGGTCTTAGTGTCTCCAAATAATGAAGAACCTGACTCAAGATGACAGTACAAAAGGAGGACTGAACATAAGACTTGGGGATAAGCATAATCGAAACTGATGGTGTGAGAAATATCAACTCCACAGACAAATATAACAAAGGCTGGCAAAGTGACCAGAGAAATACATGTAACGAAATTCATGCAGATTTTTTCTGTTTTCTTGTTCAACATCAAATCAATATAAAAATAAACCCAAGAGTTGACTTCCCAAATGAAAACACAGCCTGCTTCAGATTGTTCATGCTCCTTAGGTGGTTGAATCATTAAGCTCAACATTTAGAGTACTTTGAGGAAAAATATAAAAAGTAGGTTGAGTTGATTTTTCTAGAAAGTAGCAAGTTTACCTTGTAGGATTACATGCGGACTCTTTGTTTTAAAACTTCTAAAGCTATTGTTGCCAAAATTGTTGTTCAATCTCATTTCAGACGATTAATAAACATAAAAGATATTTGGGTTGTGTGGTAATTTTTGTAACTTAATGAGCAAATTTCAGAATGAGCAAGATAGGGATGACGACTGGACGTGCTAGGAAGAGAAATAATATTACAGATAAAGATGAGTTTGTTGTATCATTGCCGTCCTGGTCATCATGCCTTCACTACTCCTAAAGTCATGTTACTGCTCACAGTTGCAGGTATATCAAAGGAAAAAGAACATTAGCTCAGCCCTTACCACCTTTGAGTCACAACCTAGTCCAAGTAATGGTGATGAAAGTTAGGGAGTATCTAACCCAGTGTTTTAAAAAATGTTCGAGGCATGCGCGCCTTGAGGCAACGCCTTTAGCCCCATCACTGAGGCTTATGCCTCGCTTGTGTGAGGTGCGCCTCTCTGAGGTGAATCCCTGAGGCGTTGGGCCTTTTTCTTTATTAAAAGGGAAAAAAAAAAAGAAAAAAAAAGGAAGAAGCATACCTGTAAGACTGCAGAGACTGAAAGGTGAGCTGCAGCCTATGTGAATAGGGTGAGAATTTCTCATTTAGAAAGAAAAGACAGGTTTCTATTTTAAGTGGTTAATGACCTAACCACCCTTACTTATATTGAACATTTATAGAGTTACTACTGGGTGTATTAAATTTATGAGTTGTTGCTCTCTTTTTTCTCTATAAGAATAAAACATATTGTTGTTTATTAAATCATATTAAATACTTTGAAAATTACAAAGACAATTAAACATAAAAACTTTACTTGAAATTTTGGTGGAGAATGCAATTAAATTTATTAAATAAATGTAATCCAATTTATGCTTTTGTGATTTTCATTAGAGAAAAATAAAATAAAATTGAGGCTTACGCCTCAATATTATGATATTTTGGTAACCTAATTTAAAGTCCTTTGCTCTTTTACTAAAATCTATCAATATTATGATACTTTTTTTGAGATTTTTAGGATTTTTTTATTTTAATCAAGGCTTACGCCTCAATGCGCCTCCCCTCGTCTGGCCAAAACGGATCAAACTTGCCTCATCACTTTCAAAACATTGATCTAACCTTGAAATTCATCAATTGATAATTCAGTTGATGGGGAATTCCCAACCTAAGGTTCATGAAGACAATATTTCATCTTCTCACTGATTTGAAAGGAGTAACAAAATGCACTGTGTTCAACAACACCTGCTATACCTCCTATAAAAATGTTCAATAGTCAGAAGTCTCACTCATCCACACACCGTCACCATTCCAAAGATTATCTATGGGGCATTGAACGAGTGGAAAAAGACAATGAAGGATGAAATAGACGTATTTGAGAAGAATAAGACGACAATTAATGGAATTAATTAAAGGGAAAAGTTGGTAGGATGCAAGACAAGTTGTTGTGTCCTATAAAATGGCATGTAAATGGGTTACTTCAGTAACACAAGGTAAAAAGCTGGTTGCAGAAGGGTATATAACTATTCAAATATATGAGACAGATAAGAATTTCGAGCAAAGAACTTGCAACAAATCCATGACATCGAAATTGGTCATACTCAAAATGGAATTTACCTATCTCAACAGAAATGTGCTAGCAGATAAAGGAAGGCAACAAACGAAACAAACAAGTGGAAACACCAATCGAAGCAAAATCATCGGTTAGACAAACCCCCCGAAATTTGATAGTGGATATAGAACTTTCACAGAAAATTAGGATAAACCAACATTGTTCAACATAATAAAGGACATTTCTTATGTTGGTTAGAGTAGTCTGATAGTTTAATCATAAACCTAAGGAAGTACACCGAAGAGCAGTCCACCCTCTTTTACAATCGCGCAGTAAATAGAAGAAAATCCAAAAAGAGGTTTACTATCTCAGAGAGGTGAGCTAAATAGTGAAGCTTATTCGCTACAGTGCTTGACACATTCGACAACATTAACTTTAGCCAAGATCACTTTGGAATGAGTGAAATATAATGAAGCATAATAGGAATGAAAAGGTAATGGTTGGTACTTATAGCAGCCCACACCGAAAAAATCCGAAATAGCTCCCTTACATACTTATTTTCTTGACATGTAAAATATCATGCACACAACATTCAGTAAAATTAATTAGTTCTAACGAACGATTGCATCGTAGGCTGTTTTTTTTTCTGATTTCATTGCCTCCTTTGGTTTTATAGCCTCCAAGGTCTATGGTGGTTAAAGTGGCAATTATGAAAACCAAGTATGAGAGGAAAATACCCACAATATTATTATAGAATATAGTATACCTTTTCACCTTCTCTATTTGGATCGAGGAGTGGTTTCTGTTCAGAAGCAGGGAAAGGTAGAGCTTCACTCCAGCTCTTTCTCCACAGGTTCCCATTATCAGACATTCTCTCTGAAAGTCTTCCACGAGGAGGCCACTTGACTTCTGCCACTTTTACTGTGTTAGTTTGAGAAATGCCATCCTCCTCACTGTCATCATTTTCCCAATCCCTTGGTGAATGCCAACGAATAAAATCTTCGAAGACAGCATCCGGATTAGCTGCCTTGAATGCAGACATGTCTGCAGCCAGGTTCAAAGAAAATGAAAATCTTTCCATGGCTTGCTTTTATGAGCCCTTCTAGCAATTTGAAGCATTGTTCGTGCGTCCTACGTTTTAAACTAAAACTGTCTGACGGAATCCAAAAATGCATTTACTTGTCTTCCGAACATGAAAGGTTCAGGACATGGACACAGAGAAACTAGAATTTCTTGACATGGTTCTAAGAGCATGGGGTATAACAACGAGCCAAGCTCTCCAATCCGAGGTGGATGGCTCGCCGGTCGTCGCCGCCCCTCGCCAGCATACCACTTCCCTTCGCCGTTGCTATATTCGTTGTGGAATCAACGAAGATAAAGACAAAACAAAACCTGATATTACCGTTTGGTAACGTCTATTTTCATTAATAAAATTATTATTTTTTTTATAAATTAACTCCTTTATACCCTATAAATACTACCTCATTTTAACCAATTTTTACACATCTTCTCTTCCAAACCTTTACATCTTAAACAATAAAAACATGAGTGATTCAGATAGGGATTCCTTACAATCCGATCTCGATGATATAGAAGACATCGAGATGATTCTCAAAGTTGCCGAGTATGAGCAATCGTTGCGAGAACAAGAAGCTGAAAGTTCACGCAGCCGTAATTACATCTACCGTGAGCGTGACGTTGCTGAAGAACAACTGATGTCCGACTATTTTGGTGATAATCCAAAATATCCGGAGTACTATTTTAGACGTCGATATCGTATTCGTATGAGCCATAAACTATTTTTAGAAATAGTACAAGGTATTGAAAATCATATTCAAACTGTTGATCCTCTTCCACAGCATTTTGATTTCTTTAGAGTCCGACCCGATGCTACGGGTCAAATGAGTATGAGTGTTATTATGAAATGCACATCCGCCATACGCCAATTGGCATACGGCACTACAACTGATGCATTTGATGAATATTTGCAAATGGGGTCACACACGGCACGCGATTGTCTAGATTTTTTTACTATGTGTGTTATTGAATTGTTTATGCCCGATTTTTTAAGAAAACCTAACTTGAATGACATTCAAAATTTATACAACGCACATAACACGGTCCATGGGTTTCCGGGAATGCTTGGAAGCATTGATTGTATGCACTGGGAATAGAAAAACTGTCCCGTTGAGTGGCAGGGGCAATTTCATAGAGGTGATAAAAAATATCCAACTCTTATGCTTGAAGCCGTTGCGTCATACGATTTATGGATTTGGCATGCATTTTTTGGGATGGCGGGTGCGAATAACGATCTAACTGTTTTGAATAATTCACCGTTATTCGACGACCTTCTTGATGACATTGCCCCCAAGGTTCCGTTTCAAGTAAACGGATTTACATTTCAAAACGGGTATTACCTAGCTGACGAGATTTACAGTAAAACCTCGATAAATGAATATGATCGGGACTGGAGAAAAATATTTATTTAGCGAAATTATTCATTTATCGAGAGAAAATTTGAACATGTTATAAAGAGTTGGGACCGGACAAAATTATTCATTTGACGAGGTTATTCGTTTATCGAATATTCATTTATCGAGGTTTTACTGTACCCAACTTGGTCATCTTTTGTCAAATCATTCTCGGTTGCAAATTCGGAGAAAAATGCCATATTTAAACAAAAACAAGAAAGTGCTCGCAAAGACGTTGAAAGAGCTTTCGGGGTCCTCCAAGGATGTTGGCATATTATAAGCCAACCGGCACGTGCTTGGACTATCAACAAGCTACGAAGAGTCATGTACACGTGCATCATATTGCATAACATGATTTTGAAAGATCAAAAGTTTGCGATATCCTTTATGTTTGTCCGCGAGCAAATATATTACGGACATGGGTTGAGCGACGCGATTTACATCGGGAGAACGCCAAAGAACTCCGTGATAAATAAACACACGCAAGGCTTCAACAAAATATTATTGAGCATGTTTGGCAACTACATCAGCAACAACATTAGTTTAAATTTCGTATCTTTTTTTATTTCGCAATGTATGCAATGTATTTTTATTTCGCAATGTATTTTAAATTTCATATGTTTTTTTATTATCATATTGTATTTTGTATTTTCATTTCAATGTTGTACTCTGTATCGTAGTTTTATTTTCATTTCAATATCGTAGTTTTATTTTTAAATGAAATGAATTTTATTGTGTTTGAAAAATATGGAAAATAAATAAAATGGGGGTGGGTGGGGCCCAAGTGAAGAGGTTTGGGTTAGTTGTGAATGGGGGGTATTTTTAAGTGGGTGTGTTGAAGTGATGTGGCACCCGTGGGGCCCAAGTGAAGAGAAGTGGCTAAGCCATGATACCTCATGCTCTAAGTGATCCTTGTAAAGATCTGAATAATATAGCAAGCTAACGACATTTATGCACTCTGCTTAGTTTCATAGTGCACACGTGCACCTATGATCTATATCACGGCTTCCTAGCCCTCAGCCATAAAAAAAAGGGAGGGAGGGAGGGAGGGAGGGAGGGAGAGAGAGAGAGAGGGGGGATTGCCAAAAAATGGCATATCAAATAATAATAAATATAACGAGCAACTGTCCTACTAGAAGTATAACCTTGAATTTGAAAAATGAAGTTCCATGACGACGCTAATTGGTAAAAGGCAAATATGCAGCATTAAGACTTTGAGATGTATACTTGAATATCGTGTAATTCTCACGTGACTACTTCTTTTCACTAGAATGTACTGGTCCCAAAAGACCAATGACTCAGATGCTACAATCATCTTCCATTATTCCTGGTTATTGAAATAGTGTGGCTATTCTTCTTTTAGAAGAAAGAAAAAAACCATTGTGAACATAAAATCTGTGGAAAGAGAAATTTGTAGATGCGAAACGAGCTCCCAACAGTGCATAATAAAATTCTAGGCACAAAAACAAGAGATAATTACCAGATGCCAGAATATCCTTTTCAAGGTGACCAGAGAAGCTCTGTAACGGAATGCAGATTGTTAGTTCAGATATATTATGACCAACGGCAAGAAGTAAATTACAAAGAAATAGCTTGGAAGTGACTATTCAAGTTTGAACCAGTAAAGCGTTAATGATATTAGCTCAATACTTTGCCACTAGCCGATAAATCAGTAAAAATGGAGAACACATTTTGACATAAGATGATTGACTGCCTTTCTAATATGAAACTCCAAGATTAACTCAAATGACAAACGGAAGACAGAATTCTCCATAATGAAAGCATTTGGAACTGAGGAGACAAGCAATGAACTTCAAAAAATGTTTAGACAATAAAATTTTCATATAATACAATCACTTGAGCTTACAGAACAGTCGCCCAAGGCTTCCGCAGCTCTCAGTCGTTCTTCATGCATGTCTTCTGTCATAGGAGGTGGATCCTAGAGTAAAGTTGAGGATGCATATTATTCATTATACAGCCGGTCGAGACAAGGTAGCAAATAGCGAACTACCTGAGTAATTGGAGCATGCATAATCTTGCAAGATTTCAAGAGCATCATCGACCCCGCCAAACCAATTGAACCATTCCTGACATGTAGAGACAATTTTTAGCAGAGGCAGAAACTTAAACCAAATTTAGCTACAGCATTACAAAATTAATCAAGCAATCTGAAATTCACAACTCTTAGGACCAACAGGGTTGAGATTTCCTACAAAGAACAACAGTGGATCCTATCTGGCTCGAAACACAAGTTTGCACACCGTACTCGTTGCCAGTGTCAGTTGTGCGGCAGTATATAGATATCCAATCTCATCCTTGTCCCTAAATAAATGAATTAACTACACTATTTATAAAGATCATGCTTCTAATGGTATTATTGACCTTTGGAAAAAGTAAGAGAAGATAAAAAATTTAATTCAGCCCACTGCCCAAATCCCAAACGTGAGAACCATCTATTAATATCATTGTTATCACGTCGACTAGTCACCGACAAGTCGAGAAGTCGTCCCAGAAAACTAGTCGGTGAACAACTTACTCAGTTTGACGATGGTGGTTTTAACACGGATCCGACCAGGTAAACGACAAACCAGACCAGGCCCAGTTTTTAAAAAAGAAATATACGCGTTCGAAACCAAAAATACGAGTTACGAAAACCTATCCCCTTCTCTAAAGCGGCGACTGCCGCGACTCCACATCCAAATCCGCCATTCAAATCCGTTCAGAGCTTCAGATCCGTCCGTGAATTTACTATCATGTTAGTTTTGTCGAATTTGAACATATATTATTATTTTTATTATGTCATTATTAAATCTAGTAAATATATGTATACGGAAGACTTGCCGACTAGTCACAACTAGTCGGGGCGACTTGCCGACTAGTCACAACTAGTCGGGGCGACTTGTCGACTAGTCGTCTCGAAGGTTCTTGCTCGACTGGGCTCGACTTGGCGTTGTGATAACCATGATTAATATCATAAAGCATTTCCAAATAACATTATAAGGAGAAGTCCACATCATCCTCTACAAAAACCAGTAGTCAAACCGAATATAAAAGATCCATCTCATTATTACTATTTTTTTACTCCTAAGACCAACTGAGTCTCCTGTCTCCTACAATGTTTATATATATCATGGTATCTTCCCATACAACTCAATCTATTATCTAATCAACATTGTTTAAACATATTTTATGGTATCTTCCCATACATACAACTCAATCAATTACCTAATGTTTTAACCCTTGGACAGTGTAATAAGATTGTTTGAAGAGTTCATGATTTTCAATTTCCCTTGTTGAAATTAAAATGAAGATTTATCAAAAAAAAGATCCTAAATCTACAGCTTCCTCTGAAAGACTTTCATAACATACAAGCATACATTAACAGAGGAATGTCTACAATTGCCATTAAAGAAATACCAAGATTTGTAAACATACATGTAAAGTTCAACACATACTGAAGAAAGACAATAAACTATAAAATCAGCAAAGAATTTTAAATGTTTATATATTTAATTTCTAATCTAGAGTTGGGAAGGGAGAACGGATATTGAAGACAAATGCAAGCACCCGACACTAGCTTGTATACCCGTCCTGTTTCGTACCATGACCTTCACTAACTCCATGCAATCCACGAAAGTCCCTCGGAGTTGAACGATCTTCCTGCTGTCAAGTTTATAGTCTTTCGGTGGTCATTTGATGTAATAGCAGAATAAAAAGGAACAAAAATAAAACTAAAATACCAGTACATGAGTAGTCACAGAATCATTTGTGCCAACATTATGGTCTTTAAACTCTCGACGCTTTTTATCAATGCACACAGCAAGCTGAAAAACAGATATAGGGCCTCATGAACATTTAACCAATACAAATTTTAATGAAATATACTTCCTCCATTCTAGTATAATTGCTACATATAGTGGTTGCAGACAAATTAAGGAAAAGCAAAAAGTTGGGAAAGTGGTCCGAAATGGAATTTCATTATAATAAAGTATGAGAGAGAACTAATACCAAGCCTACTAAAAATTGGTATGTAGCAATTAATATCAAACCTCCATAAATGGAAAACGTAGCAATTATATTAGAATGGAGAGAGTTTACATTTAAAAATAAAAACATTTAACGGTGAAAGGAGTTTTTATTTTTTTTGCTTTCTTCTTTATCTCTTTTGCTTTTTCAATATATTTTTTTTTTTTTTTTTTTGGTTTGGAAGAGGGAGGGGGAGAGAGTTCAGTTCACTGTTAGAATCGACTTTATCATAATACTGTAAAATAAGTAAACATGTCACAGTCTAAATAGCTATCCAAGATCCTCAGGGAAACTGATGTACGTTTAACCTACCAAGTACCAAACATAAACCAGTAAGTGGTTAGGCTACTTAGGTAGTTTAAAGGTTGTTACAATTCCACTTGAAGTAGTACTTCTCTTTCCATTTGCTAACACACAGTTAAAGCATTGCAGTACCACATACAAATTCATAACTGTATCCGGTATTGGTCTTTCATTTAACTAAGTCAGTGACAGAAGTATAGAACTTTGTTGTTGGAAAGAGAATCATAATGGAATATAGAGTTCCACATATGACAACAAGACATTAGTGAGAACTGAGAACCAATGATTTATGTTTGTACCAATCTTCTAGACTTGTCATTTCTTGCAAGGAAAACAGATGGTAATACTACAGCATCATCTACATAATCATGTCTTCACAATCTTAATACTTACCAAGGAAGCAACCGAAGATAAGCTCATGATGCAATAAAGTGGATCAAAACAACAGTCATCAGTTTAACATAGTTTTAGGTCCCAGCGACCACACTATAAATTTCCCACGGAGAAATTTACATAGACAGAATTCAGAAAGATTGAAGGTTAAGGACATTGCTCTTTGCTTGTGCTTATTTTGCTTTAGGAGTAACAGGGCAACCTTTGTGACTGCATGGTATACTCATTGTGAGTTACTATTTGGAAGGCTTTATTTTCTTAAAAGTCGCAGTTTCTACTCCTACTAATAGCTTAACACATTCTTTATTCTTATTATGGGGTCCTGGAGCACAAGGAAATTTTACCATTTGCAGAGACCATCAAGGATCGAGTATACTTTCGGTGAACGAAGAAGAAACAAGCGCAGTCATTACTGTGCTGCTGAGGCCGTTTTTTTAGGTTAAGTAATTATTCAGATTGTATTGTTAATTAGCAAATTATTTTGGATTGAGGGCTTCTGTGTGGGCCTTTAGATTAGTTAATTGTTATTCAGCTTTTATTATTAATTTGCTATTCAGCTTTTATTACTACTAATTAGCTAGTTATTTTGGCTTTTGGGCTCCTGCGTGGGCCTTTGCGACTAGGTTGAATAAATAGTCTTAGCCTGATTAGGGTGAGAGGAGGGAGGATCATTGTTCAATTTTAAGTCGGTGCTTGCGCTTGGGCAGGAGAATCCTTCTCCTGGTTGTTTGTTCTGTAATCAGTTTGATTCGTCAATTCAATTCGGTTACAGTTTTTGTTTATTCTCTTCTTTACTCTATCAGAGATTTACAGATAGATAGCAATCTGCAGATAAAATACTTTCTCATGTCTTATATTGATTGTGCTAAAGAAACCAACCATGTGCAGTTTCTGATTAATCAAACAAGTGGACAGGTCGATTGTCCCAGTGCCTGGCGTTCTTGGTAATGGCTGCGACTCTTCCCAACACCAGCGAACCTCACGCACAAACTCTATCCAGAGTACAGCAATGGCTAATGAAATAAATAGGATAAGGAGCAGTAAATAAAGGGTGAACCAACAGTGATACCCAAAAAAAAGTACAACAAAACACTACATGTGACATTGTTTGCTAACACTCCATCAAAGAATTTAATAGAAATACCTCGTATACTGCAATTGCCAAACCAAAGAGCATGTAAACAAAACTGTGCAAACAGTGATTCCAGTGGAGCGCCTTTAATTGATCGAGAACTTTTATGCTCGTCCATAGAGGAAATGGACTGTGGTTCCATAACTGCACACAACAAAATTAACTGAAGCAACAAACACACCATTGTGGATCTGCAATCAAAACCTCCACACAATCCAGATAAGAATAGGAGTTTACATCATATAAGCACCAAGAATCGCTTTTATAGTGCAAGCAATAATTGATTTTTTGTGATGAATATGACATTATCATGAACTCAATTGAATATCACCAGCGCTGTGAACTCATCATTTTTATGCCTTCCCTTGGTTCATGCACTTAATGATCTCCCACCTCATTTTTGTGTGGAAATAAATAACAAATTCAAGGACTCCACAGAATTAGAATACAAACTGGATTATTAAGAATCAACAATCATCAATTATTTGGGCATTGAGAAGTAACAATGACCAACGATGCCAAAAGTATAAGAGTTTCGCAAAGGCCATTCCTTACTGGACAATTAAAATAATAAAGTTGCAATTGAAAATTTCGTACCGTCATGAAAGAGATCTTTTAGCACACGATCGAGCACAGTTGGTGGAGGTATAACTCCTGAAGACTTCAAATTCTCAGAACCTGAGTTTTCAACTGCGAAATCAGAAGAATGTAACATTAAACATCACCAAAATCAACAGTTTGAAGTGGAAAATAAAAATCAAACTAATTCAGTCAGAATATATTACGTGCATCACTAGCAATTCAGGGTTGTTACAGCTTTAAGGATTTCAAACCTGATACAAAATCTTCTATAAATATAGCCTCCGATGACATTTCCAATGACTTGACCAAAAGGCGCAACTGGGATGCGAATCCAATAGCACTTCCATCAGAAATACCACTGCTAAACATGAGTAAAGAAACTTTATTCGACTCACCCATAAGGATCTAACTTTTTCATATGCACCACAGAATGAAGATAAAAAAGAAAAAAAAAATAGAGAAAGACTTCTTGGAAATGGGACTGATTGATCGAAGAATAGAAGCTAAAAGTTCTTTCTTCTAAAACCATACAAAGTTTACAGCATCGATTTCCAGATTAACATTTCATATTTCTTAACGTGTTACCCACTTATTTCTTGTTCCTACTTAGCATGCCATGTGGCGTAGCAAATATGGTGGAAAAAAGGATGAGAATTCTTGTGGGATGGAGTAGTGATAAACATTTACACCTGGTATCACGCTAATCAGCTACAAAATCAAAAGAGCTGGGTGGTTGCGAATTTGGAATCTGTTAGCTCGAAATAAAGCTCTCCTAGGGAAGTGGTGGTGAACGTTCCAAGAGGAGAAGGATGCTCTATGGTGCAGGGTCATTAGAAGCATTTACGTGATGCAGGACAACAATTGAAATGCAGGCCTGGCTGCTCGGACAACTTTTCAGAGTCCCTGGAAATTCGTATCAAGAATTTACACTGATTTCCTCCGATCAACGAGAGTCCAGCTGAAAAAAGTGAGAGAATTCGGTTTTGGGGAAGATATTTGGGTTGGGGAGTCCTCTTTAGCTAATAATTTCCAAATTTGTTTCATATATTTTCCTTTCATTATAAGCCGGTCAGATCCTTTCTAAGTGATGTAGCACAGTCTCATGATCAGCCATATTGGAACTTCCACTTCTACCAAAATCTACATGATAGGGAGATGGATGACTAGTGCCAACTCTTGAAACTTCTGGAGCAAGTTAGGATCAATGCGATAGAGCAGATGTTAGATACTGGACTTTAGACCATAGTGGATCCTTTACCTGCAAATCTTTTTTTCATTAATTTGTCATCGTCTGAGTCAAACTCAGCCTGTGGGTGTCTTTAGGAATTCATTGCCGGTCCCAAGACCGGATTAACGAGCGTTGCGGTAGGTTTATGGCAACCAGCGTAGAACCTACGAAATATGTTGGAGCATAACATAAAGGAAGTTGTGGAAGAAGTTCTAGGAGAATCTAAAGGAAACAGGCCATCGAGTAAAGACACATCTTACTAAAATGGTGACGTTAAGCAAGCGATAAAGATCAAACATGAATGTTGTAAGGTATTGGGAAAATGCAAGAACAATGAGAACTATAAGAAGTACAAGTACAAGGAGGCTAGAAGAGAAGCTAAAAAGGCAGCCAGATGCAAGATTGGATACGAGGGAAGGAGAAAAATATATCTATAAACTTGCTCGTATGAGAGACAAGATGACGCGAGATATTGGGGTAGTTAAAAGTATGAAGGATATTAACCAAAAGGTTTTGGTTCGAGATAAAGGATACGTGGTGGTCATACCATATTCAATGACCATCAGGAACAGGATATTGAAGATTGGGTAATTGAGAATTTATGCGGTAACTCAAAAGGGTAAAGTGTAAATGGCGCTGATGAAGATGGGGTCAAAGAAAGCAGAAGACTGGATGGTATAACTATTGAAGTTTGGAGGTGTTTCGGGGAAAGAGGGAATGAATTAGTAACTATCTTTCAACAAGACTTGAAAAGGCAACAAGATGCTATCGGCATGGAGAAAAACTACGAACAAAGGAGATGTTCAAGATTGTTCCACTTACCGCGGAATTAAACTGATGAGTCATACCATGAAACTATGCGAACGAGTGACTTACCAGAGGCTCAAGAAATTTGTGAAGATCTCAAAAAATCAATGTGGATTTATGCCTGGGAGATCGACCATCGAAGCAATTTACCTTATCAGGCATATGATGAAACACTGTCGAGATAAAGAAAAAAGATCTATAGAGAAGACATATGATAAAGTACCAAGGAAGTACTCTCGTGGGCCTTAGCAATGAAGGGCATATCACGAAAATATATTGACCTCATAACGGATATGTATGAGGGAGCTAGTACAAGTGTATGAACTAATGTTGGAAGGACAGAAGAGTCCCTATTATGATTTAGGTGCATCAACGATCTACTTAAGACAACATTCCTTGGTATAAGATGTTCGCAAGATATAGTGTTGATTGATGAGACGAGGGTTAGATGATACGAATCTCTACCGAACGAGCGGAAGGTAATTTCACGAGCGGAAGCTAACAGCAATCGGTCGAGTGGAATCGAACAGCAACAGTCTGCAACTAACAGCAACAACGAACAGCAACAGTCGGCAACTAACAGAAACTAGGGGTGGTTCGGTACGGTATACCGAAAATTTTCATCCATACCGTATACCGTACCGAAATTTTCGGTATGATAAAAATCATAACTTTACCATACCGAAATTTTCGGTATACCGATTTTCGATATCTGAAAATTTCGGTATGACCTATTTACATACCGTTATTGTACGAAATATCGGTATATCGAAATCAAGCGGTATACCGTTAATTTTTCGGTATATCGAAACTTCTAGATACCGAAAATTTTAAGATATATCAAAAAAATTCAATATACTATACAGAGTTTGGTATACTGAAAAATTTCGATATACCGATAATTTTTCGGTATATCGAAAATTTTCGGTACATGTCGAAAAAAATTTCGTATACCGAAAATTTTCGGTATACCTCGGTATATCGAAAATTTCAAAATCTCATACCGTTACCGTAAATACCGGTAACAGTATCATACCGTACCGAAAAAATCGGTATACCGAAAATTTTGATATTTTCGATATTTTTCGATACGATATTTTCGGTATTTCAATATTTACGGTATTTTTCCCAGCCCTAACAAAAACAACCCGTTACTAACAGCGGCAACGAACAGCAATACGCACACAAACAGTGACCGGTCGATCGGGAACAAACAGCCACACGCACCCGCCAACAGCAGTAACAAACAGCAACAAAAACCACAACAAGCGAATCGCGGTCGGACGAAACGAAAACAGGAATCTCGCCCGGACGACGGACAGCAACTACGAACAAGACAATCCAACCGTGTAAGGCAGATAGGATACGAATCACGATCAGTTATGAATCACGAATTTTACGAAGCAGTAGGTTTTACAAACAAATAGGCAAACGGACAGCACTCCGATGAACAACACCACGAACGAATCGGCCGATCACAAGCAACTCCGATCGGACGAACAGTAAAGAAATAATGATGAAAATTGGCGAACTAGACCTATATCTCGTCAAAGATGATCTCTTCCGACCTATTGAGAATTGATCAGATTAAAATTCGAGGACGCATCGAATAATAATTAAGGATTCGTGTTTGAAACTCGTCAAACAATTAGAACTCAAAGAGAGCAAAAATCAACTTGTGTATTCCATCCTTCAATCGGCCGAGCTATATGATGTATATATAGCCGCCAAACCCTAGCAACATAAATAAGGTTATTCCCTAAAACGCCCTTAAACAAGTTTGGGCTACTATCATTTAAGGAAAATACTAAACGAACAAAGCAAAGTAAAATAGAGCTGCACATGTCGCACCCTTTATTAAATACGTCCTACTACGAAAATAAATAATACACAAAACGATAAACTAAATTATCTCGAGCCCAACCACCAAAGTCACTCCAAGCCTCGTATCCGTCTTCTCGCCCAAATACGTAGCTGCATGTGCATCACGGGCTGCATGGCTGCTTACGTCGATCATCACCTCGCCTTCTTTCCTCGGACTCGTCAATCCAGTATCATCCCCTCCCCTTTAAAAGGAATTATCCTCAATTCTGCAATCCCGTCGTCATCAAGATAAGGAGAGAGATCACCTACATTAAAGGTAGCGTGCACTCCATAATTTCCCGAAAATTCTATCTTGTATGCATTATCGTTCACTTTAGCAACTATCTTGAAAGGACCCTCGGCTCGCGGCATTAACTTATTCTTACGCTTACTCGGAAATCGTTCCTTCCTCAAATGTACCCAAACCAAATCGCCAACTTCAAATAATCTCGGCTTCCTTTGCTTGTTAGACTTTCGCTTGTAAGACTCGATTACTTCTTTAATTCGAGCAAGTACTTGCTCATGTAACTTCATCATCGACTTCAGCTTAGACTCGACATCCTTGTGTACTAACTCATCGCACGGCAAGGGAATAAGATCCAACGGCATGTACGGATTCAGCCCATAAACGACTTCAAAAGGAAAGTGAGCCGTCGCATGAGTAGGAGAGCGATTGTACGCAAATTCAGCATGTGCAAGCTTCAAATCCCAATTCTTCTGCGTCTTGCTAACAAGTCCACGCAATAAAGTACCCAAAGTTCGATTAGTTACCTCGGTTTGGCCGTCGGTTTGGCCGTCGGTTTGAGGATGATGCGAAGTACTAAACAAAAGCTTTGTTCCCACCTTTCTCCACAACGTGTTCCAAAAGTAGCTAAGAAACTTTGAGTCCCGATCCGAAACAATCGTCTTCGGAACTCCATGCAAACGTACCACCTCTCGGAAATACAAATCAGCAACATTACTCGCATCATCAGTTTTGTAACAAGCAACAAAATGAGCCATCTTTGAAAAACGATCGACAACAACCATAATTGCATCCTTACCTCGTTGGGTACGAGGCAAAGCAACAATGAAATCCATCGAGACATCCTCCCATGGCCTTTCCGGAATCGGTAGAGGCGTATACATGCCCGGCTTGAACGCGCTCTTCGCAATATGACATGTTACGCACTTGCCAACGATATCATTCACGTTCCCTTGCATTTTCGGCCAATAAAAATGTTCCTGGAGCACCCCCCATGGTCTTAGCCGCGCCAAAGTGGCCAGCTAAGCCCCCTCCATGAGCCTCACGAACCAACAACTCTCGAACGGCATGTTTGGGTAAACAAAGCCGATTCCCCTTAAAGAGAAACCCATCTTGTACCACAAATTCCCCAAACGGACCAGATTTACAACGGCCAAAAATCTCCCCAAAATCAGTATCATCAACATAATAATCTTTCAACATTTCGAACCCCAACAAACGAACATCAAGAGTAGAGAGTAAAGCATATCGCCTAGACAACGCATCAACAACCACATTGCTCTTACCGTCCTTATACTTCGATGAAAAGTGAAACGATTGCAAGAACTCCACCCACTTAGCATGTCTCGGACTTAACTTTTGCTGCCCATTAATATACTTCAAAGACTCATGATCCGAATGCAGAATAAAGTGTTTCGGCCGAAGGTAGCGACTCCAATGATCAAGAGCTCTCACAATGGCATAGAACTCCTTGTCGTAAGTACAATAGTTGAGCCGAGCACCACTCAATTTTTCCGAAAAGTACGCAATAGGCCGCTTGCCTTGAATGAGGACCGCCCCAATACCAACTCCACTAGCATCACACTCCACTTCGAACGGTTGAGTAAAATCGGGTAATGCCAAGATAAGTGCTTCACATAACCTCGCCTTCAACTTTTCAAACGCCCCTTGGGCAGCCCCGCTTCACACAAACAGACCCTTCTTCAGACACTCTGTTATCGGACTCGTTATGGTGCTAAAATCTCGAATAAACCTCCGATAAAAAGAGGCAAGACCGTGGAATGATCTAACTTCAATTACGGTTTTAGGAGTAGGCCACGACTTAATAGCTTCAATTTTAGTTTGATCGACCGACACTCCATCCTTCGAAACAACATAGCTCTCGACCAAAAACGCGCACTTCTCCTTCTTTCCATAGAGTTTTTGGGCTCTAAGAGTCTCGAATACTTGCCGTAGATGGCTGAGATGCTCCCACAACGATTGACTATAAACCAAAATATCGTCCAAATAAACAACCACAAATCTGCCCAAAAATGCCTTAAGTACTTCGTTCATCAAACGCATGAAAGTACTCGGGGCATTCGTAAGTCCAAACGGCATGACGGTCCACTCATACAGTCCATGCTTAGTTTTGAAAGCTGTCTTCCATTCATCCTCTCTCGCATACGAATCTTGTGATAGCCACTTCGCAAATCAACTTTAGGAAAGACCACTGAGCTGTGTAGCTCGTCCAACATATCATCAAGCCTCGGAATCGAAAATCGATACTTGATCGTTATATTATTCACGGCCCGACTATCAATACACATACGCCACGATCCATCCTTCTTAGGAACAAGCAAACCGGAACCGCACAAGGACTCAAACTTTCTCGAACATACTGCGGTTCATTAGCTCTTCGATTTGTTTCTGTAGTTCTTTTGTTTCCTCTAGATTACATCTATAGGCAACCTTATTGGGAAGAGACGCAACCGGTATAAGGTCGATTTGATCTCAATTCCACGAATAGGCGGCAAATCTTCGGGAAACACATCAGCAAATTCGTGCAATAAATCCGCTATCTCCCCTTCGTTTTGCCCAAATACGCCATCATCCCGAGTCTCCTTAATCACCAGCATGTATACACGTTCACCCTCATCAATAGCGTGCTCAATTTCCCGCTCACTAGCAAACATGGTCAGATTCGGCTTCTCACCTCGTTTAGAACTCATCGAACGAATAGATTGAGGTGACATTGGCTTCAACACGATCCTCTTGCCCTTATCTCACAACCCATACTCGTTACTCCTCCCACGGTATAAAACATCTCTATCAAACAACCACGGACGTCCCAAAAGTACATGACAAGCATCCATAGGAATTACATCACACAATACTTCATCACAATACGAACCCAGAGTCAAATAGACGTGCACCTGTTTTGCAACCTTTACTTTAATCCCGTCATCGAGCCAATGCAAAGCATAAGGCCTTGTGTGAGCCGTAGTGGTCAACCCAAGTTTAGACACCATCTCACTCGAAGCTACGTTAGTGCAACTTCCTCCATCAATGATCAAACTACACCACTTGTCTCCAACTCGACACTTCGTATGAAATATTTGATCTCGCTGCTCCGTATCACTCGAAACTGATTTGGTTTGTAAAGTATGAAGGACCAAGGTCGTGTCATAATTCGGAGCATCGTAAGCTTCAAACTCTTCCTCCTCTTCGTCTCCCTCATTAAAATCGAACACCTCACCTAGCTTTTCTCTTTCTTCCTCGCCTAACAACTCATCACGGGCAGCAAGAGCCTCCCTTAATGTCACAACTCTTTTATTCGGACAAGCGTTTTGATAATGACCAAACCCTTGATATTTAAAACAGCGCACCTTCGACAAACTCGTCTCCTTAGTCACAATGGGAGCCTTAGGAACCGTACTAGGGGTTGGTGTAGGTACGGTTTTGGTAGCCGAGTTAGAACAGCTACTCGTAGTTCCGAATTTTGATGAAAGCTCGGGTTTAGATGCCCGCTCGATTCGCTATACTTCGTATTCGAGCATCCAAATTCGGCCTATTTTGAGCCTCAATTTTCAAATATAATCCACACAAGGTATCAAAATCGGCGTATGGGTACAACTCCACCGAATTTGCTATGTTTCGATTCAAACCACGCAAAAAACGAGACATCTTTTGTTCCTCATTCTCCTCTAATTCTCCCATCAAAGCTAAACTTTCGAACTCATCAATATATTCACTAATACTCAATTTTCCTTGCACAAAATCGGCAATCTTACGGTACAAGGTCAATTTATGCGACGTATGCACATACCTTTTGCGGAGTTTTCGTTTCAACGAGTCCCAAGAAGTAATCTTTTCTTTCCCCGCACGAGCCCTCTGCGTTTTCACTCCCTCGAACCAAAGAGAAGCGCCCTTACCCAACTTCATAATCGCATACTTGCAACGTTTCTCATCGTCAAGATCTTTAAAGTCGAACATGCGGTCAATCTTACGTTCCCATTCCAAGTAAACTTCAGGATCTGTCCCGCCAACGAACTCCGGAAGTTCGTTAACTTTGAATTCATCGACATGGCGCGGGGACGTTCGTAATCACCACGCCTAGGTTGCCAACGCTGGTCGCGTTGTTCCGGTATGTCACGCAACGCGTCACGAAGTTTCGCCAAGAAATCAGCATTGTTGAAATCCATAAAGCCAAAAGATCAAGAACCGGGGCCCACTAATGATACGAATCTCTATCGGACGAGCGGAAGGCAATTTCACGAGCGGAAGCTAACAGCAATCGGCCGAGTGGAATCGAACAACGATGCAGCTTCAACAGAATAACGACAGCGATCGGCAACTTCATAAACAACCCGTTACTAACGGCAAAGCGAATAAGAACGCGGTGACAAACAATCGATCGGGAACAAGCGGCGAACAAACAAAGAACACGCACCCGCCAACATCAGTAACAAACAGCAACAAAAACCACAACAAGCGAATCGCGGTCGGACGAAACGGAAACAGGAATCTCGCCCGAACGACGGACAACAACTACGAACAACACAATCCAACCGTGTAAGGCAGATAGGATACGAATCACGATCAGTTATGAATCACGAATTTTACGAAGCAGTAGATTTCACGAACAAAAAGGCAAACGGACAGCACTCCGATGAACAACACCATGAACGAATCGGCCGATCACAAGCAACTCCGAACAAAAATATAAGTGTATTTTTATTTTTTAAAAATTGATAATTTACATGTTCGAATAAATTGATAATTTTGATTGACAATTTTTTAAAAACTGATAATTTACATGTTCGATTAAGGTGTTTTGCCTAAGGTTATGAAGTTGGTCATATAATTGCCTCCTATAATAGGTAGGTAGATATTTTTCTTTCAACTTTTGTTTCATCTCTGCCTATAGGGTAATCAGTGGTTCACCGAGACGCTCTAAGTTCATTTGGACACTTTGCCAATAACGCTTAGCCATTTCCTCAAGTCTCATTTTTGCAAACGAACTCTTTGGTTATCAATCATATCATACTAATCAAGTTAGTCCTCTATGTCAGCTAGCCAGTCAAGAAAGGCACCAGGGTCAAGTCTCCCATCAAAACTAGGTGCATCAATCTTGACTTTTCAATTAATATCCATATTCTCGTTTCGCCTATATTGCTCTCTATGCTCCTTTTAAACCCATCTTTGGTTACGAGGTTGCTGCCCTTATCACTAGTATCACCCGCGTATTCCTCGAAATCCTCTGGGTTCTTAGCGTCAGCTCTGTTAGTCCTCCTACCTCTAACGTGACTTTCTTGAACATTATGCGGATGGGTAATATTTGGATTCCTATGTATGCCCCTATCTAAAGGTGAGTCATGAATATTATTGTGATCACTGTTCTAAAAATCGGCCTAGGCGGCTGCCTAGGCGCCGCCTAGGCGCTAGAAGGCCGACCTCCGCCCCGACTACCCCATAGTCGGTTACGCAGCGGGTCCGGCTCTAGGCGGGCCGAGGCGGGTCCAAAGCGGGCTCTAGGCGGGCCGAGACGGTCCAAAGCGGGCTCTAGGCAGTGATTCAGCCATCTTTTCCGGTAGAAGCCATCTTTTCCGGTGGAAGCTGAAAGAAAAGAGAGGAGAAAAGAAGAGAAGAATAGAAAAAAGAAGAAGAAAAGAAGAGAAGAATAGAAAAAAGAAGAAGAAAACAGAAGGAAGGAAGCAAGAAAAAACTAGTAGATCTGGAAGACTAGAGAGGTCAATGCATTGATTACCGTAAAAGTTTGGTTCCCCAATGTAGTGTGTATGAGCTGTGCTTATTAGTTTGTGTCTTTTTTTTTTTTTTTGGTTTCCAGTTTGCTAGTTGATATTTATTAAATTGTAGTAAAATTGTACATGTAAATTTTTTATTGCTTATAGTATAAAAAGAAAATGTTGAACTTATATATTAAACTGATGTCATTTAATTAAACTTGAATTATTATTTATTAAATTTTAGTATAATAAAAAATTCCTCTCCAAGAGAATTTTTTAAAATAATATTATTATGCATTTTGTATGCATATATAAAAATAAATAAAATATAAAAATTAAAAAAAAAAACTCTTAGCGCCTAGCCGCCTAGGCGCCGCCTCCAAGGCCTAGGCGCTAGAAGGTCCCCGTCCGCCCGCCTACCGCCTAGCACCTTTTAGAACATTGATTGTGATTAGACGACTCAGATTGGTTATTGCCTTGGGACCTAGTAAAGGTAAGAACCGCACCGCGTAGCTCATTTATGGATATTTGCATTATACTAACTTGGTCCTCAAGGGTTTGGACTCTAGGTACAACAGGGTCCGTGTTTCCGAAAGTCATTGTTTTTTGGGGTTGGGGGGAAGTGGGCTAAAGGAAAGAAAACCGACCGAGGATATAATTAGTAAAGTAATGCAATCTTAAAATGTTAAATTCAAAAATGATTTGAATTGATTTTTTTTATAAATAAAACTAAACCAAACAAGAAAAGCACACAACAAAACTACTTGGACATATTAACAAACTTGATGATTAACCGAAAAACATGTATTAGTAAAGTTTTCAAGTGAGGAAACACACCCGTTGGTGGCATAATTCCGCAGCCAGCCTCAAGACCCGGACCTTATTAGCTAAGATGACGTCGTCTTGTTAAAGAGTGTGACTGCAAGTTGTGTTGTATCTAAGACTTTTAAGGGGTGGTTTAATACTAATAGTTATATGGATTTATTTTCTGGTATTATTGTGTATATAGTGGGTATATGGTTTGTGGCAATGGTGAAATGTATATTGGGGTATGGTTTCGGTGATTTGGATGTAGGTATTAGGTGCATATATTTAGATAGGTAGGGGATTATCGAAGTGCGCTGATTGTGGTCAGGATTCGGGACAAGAGGACAGACCAGATTGAAGCCCTCCAGAGAACTTTAGATGGCTGTTTCGTTGAAGACCGTGGCTGGTTTTGATAAGCGATGAACGGTGGTTAGAGATGGTGACTTTGCGGGATTGGTAGAGGTGGTGGTGATTGAACAAGGTTTGGCTCTGATACCAAATTGATGTAGGACTAAATAGAAGAAGAGGAGATGAGAAGAGAAAGTAGCACAGAATCCTTACACAAGTGTCTTTTTTTCATTCAACTCAAGCTACCAAAATGGTACACATAGTCCTATTTATAGGCTCCAAGACTCAACCCTTCAACTTAACTACATCATTCTAGAAGATTCTTACTTTTTTTATATAATATATGATCATTCTAGATTCTTCTAACTAACAAAGCCTTTTATCTAGAGGCTTTTAGAAAATACTTAGTTAACTTAATTCATGATCCTACTATACCCTTCTAAGTCATGAGTCTTCTGGAGCCTTCTAGCAAAATACATAAATATAAAGATACACAAAAATTTAGTAGGATTTTAATATTTCTCCTTTTCTCCTTTCTTTCAAAAATATGTTTTAAGTTTATGTTCGCCACCAATAAGCCATATCAGAAAGTTTGTCTGGGATACAGATTATATGGAGTCTGATAGCGGCATGTCAAAAGTTCGGCTGAAAGTTTACTTGAGGCGCCGGAAGTCGACAGCAAAGGCGGGAGTGGCTTAGTCTTATAGAATTAAATTGCTAGTATTTTCATTATTATTTGATAAAGTTGTTAGTAAATAAGGCCCATGCATGGGCCGGTAGTAACCGGCTGATTAGTAGAGCTTTAAGTAGTAACTCCAGGGGTTAGGGATAATAACTGTTAATTGAACAAAGGACAGATAACAGTTTGTTTTTTGTTGTGGTTTTTGTGATCTCGATATAAATATATATTCTAAACTACTGTAATTTAATGCCTTTTCCGCTGATTCTAATACTTTTTTGTTTGTAGAAATATGGTTATCCTAGCAAAGAATAAACATTAGAAAGCTCAAGCACATAAATATTACGCTTACATATTTTCGGGAAGACATGGACGTAAGAACCACTTATCAGCTTCAAGTGGTGAAGCATTTTCCAATTCGGCCATATCCAGAGAACTCTCAGCTGTTATCTCAGACCATATGACAAACAATTCAAATCCTGCATAGGCAATTTACCAAAATCAAGGAAAAGGTATTTTCTGCCACCAGAAAGACATTAGCAAAATGTAAGCGACTTAAGAGTATGAATCAAAAGATGCTTTGAGCACCAATAAGAAAACATATATACACACACACTATAAGCAGCAGTATGTCACCTCTTACAGGGTCCTCTACGGAGTACCACTTACTCCAGGAGAAATCATCATCCCATTGTGTTTTTCCATTAGCCTCACTCTCAAGGTTTTCACTGGATTCTGCAATATCAGTATTGAGTTCTTGCAATTCATCCTCCTCATCATAGATAGGAGTTCGGTAGGTTAACTTCATCTTAAAATGGACTCGAAAATGATGCATTGACCAGTCCAACGCAGTATAGGCCTTGGGCATATATTTGAAAGATGGGTCAATAAATAGCGTGGTAAATAATCATATGAAAGATCAATAACTTCTGAACAAGACTAACTTAGCATCAATAGAACACCGTAGAACATGCAAATACGGTCAATCATATACACAAGCTTCAAAAGTATAAGGCTTTTATGCACACAGTTTACAGGCAATCAAAGTATGAAGCAGTTTCAAGTGGAAAATCTCGTGTTTAGAATCCAATATACAGACCTAAATCATTTTGCTGATAAATAAAACAAATATCAAATAGAGAAGCATAGACACCTTCCAATACTACAAACAAAATTTCATATTCATGAATAGTGGTCAGAAGTGAAGATATGAAGGAATAAATAACTACTTAAGGGACAAATATCATGGTCGTTCTACATGGCTTTCTAATAAAATCTAAAGCCTCACAAGATGAAACATATCGCCAAAAATAACATATAAAGAACAATCAGACTGATCAAACTTCTCAAGAGAGTTGAATTGGAGGAGAAAATGTAAGACGAAATGAGAAGAAGGTAGAAGGGAGATAACTTACAAACTTAGAAATAAAAAGCTCGTATAATCCTTCCAAATGCATAAGCTTTATAGGAACCTGGCTGCCAATGCGGTCAGCTTCAAATCGTCTAGTAAAAACTGTTCCCATATTTTGAATACCGATATATGCTTTACGCGTAGGGTCATGAACTGGAACAAATGCAGGCCACAGACTGCAGAGAATGAGCATAAAACAAATCAGCTGTGTTGTGCATTTAATATCAGTCCACAGACTGCAGAGAATGAGCATAAAACAAATCAGCTGTGTTGTGCATTTAATATCAGTCCAGAAAGAAATATGAATAAGAAGTAGTTACCCACATTCATCAACTGAAAACAAAAAAACATAGACAAAGTCATGCAGTGCAAGAAGGAAAGAAGACAAAACATCATCATCATCAACTGCACCTTAATCCCAACTACGTCGGGGTCGGTGGCCTGAAGATTATAGTGCCACTTAATTTTCTAAAATTAGTTAACACTATAATTCATGCAAAAAAAGCAAACTGACAAAGTTTTACACTGGACGCCCAAGGAAGAAAATAAAACAAAGAGGGAAAAAAACTAATAATCCTAGGCAATAGGAAGTGCCGTTCTTCAGATAAATAATTTGGTTTGATTGAAATTAATGTCTTTATGATTGAAGGAAAATGGCAAGAAGTAAATTTATCCCCACTAACAATCTTAAGAGCCATTCATCGTCTCTGTGTTTAAGAGTGTTTAAGAGTGTTTTCCAAGGTAACACAAGGTCAGTAGAAGTTTCAGGAACCTGCCCATATTACTTAGGGTCTGTTCTCCCCAGCTTATTTTCAGCTCAGCTCAGCTCAACTCCTAATTTATTTCTCTGATAATAAAACAATGATAATTATTATTATTATTATTATTATTACAATTACTATTGGTTTTACTATTAATATTAATATCATTATTATTATGTTAATATCGCTAAATATTATTATGCCAATTCATTTTTTCTATAAGAAGTACACATTTCAATAATATTTGTCATTGTCCAAAGTACATACTTTTTAATAGATGACAACAATAGTACTAATATAATAACAACAATAATACTTGTCATTGTTGAAATGATCATATTTTGTAATACACATTTTGATAATAGTACTATTGAACATTAACTAGTTTTCATAATCGGTTAATTCTTCTTCTTCTCGTCCATAAATTTGCGGCATCGATTTCAGAAAGGGAATTAGGGATTTATCAGGGAGGACCAGAGGAGTATAAATATTATATATATATATATATGCTGAAATTTGTTTTTTTTTTTACAAAGGTAAATTTGATTGGGTACAAGTGTACGTACTAATGTTGGGAGGACAGAAGAATTCCCTATTACGATTGGGGTGCATCAAGGATCTGCTCTTACTCCTTTTCTCTTTGCCATAGTCATGGACGAATTGACTAGAGAAATTCAAAATGACGTTCCGTGGTGTATGATGTTCCAGATGATATTGTGTTGATTGATGAAACGAAGGTTGGAGTGCAACAGAAATTGGAACTTTGGAGGGATACTTTGGCAGCTCGAGGCTTTAGGCTGAGTAGAAGTAAGACTAAATATATGGAGTGTAGGTTTAGCGAAAACAGTAATAGAGGTGCGGGGATGATCACATTTGATGGGAAAGTTGTTCATGGATCCACTTTCTTTCGGTATCTTGGATCTATTATCCAAAAGGATGGAGAGCTAGATGGCGATGTGGCTCACAGAATAAAGGCAGGGTGGTTGAAGTGGAAGAGTGTCACAGGGATTTTATGTGATGCTGATATGCCTCATAGATTAAAGGGTAAATTTTACCGCACGGCAATTAGGCTTGCACTGTTATATGGCACCGAGTGTTGGGCTGTAAAACAGTGTCACGTTCAAAAGATGAATGTGGCGGAGATGCGTATGCTACGATGGATGTGTGGTCATACAAAAAAGGATCGGCTCAGAAATGAGGTGATTAGAGAGAAGGTAAGAGTTGCGTCTATAGAAGACAAGATGATGGAGAATCGATTACGATGGTTTGGTCATGTGAGAAGAAGACCAGTTGATGCCCCAGTGAGGAGGCTAGAAAGTTGGGGAACAAGTAATATTATGAAGGTAGAGGAAAGGAAACTTAGATAAAGATGATTGAAAATGATATGCGGTTTCTTGGAATTGGAGAAAGTATGCGATGGAGAGGCAAATGTGGCGGGAAAGAATACGGATGGTGGATGGAATCTGATTCCTTTTTTTTCTTTTTTTTTTATCTGTATTTTTATTCCTATTTTCTTTTATTTCATGTTATCTTTTAATTTATTTTTCAGAATTTTTCATTTTTTTTAACATTCAGTCTCCTTTTTTTTTCTTTTTTTATTTGCTTTTTTCTCTACTTTTTCCCTCTTTTTTTCCTTTTATGTTATTTATGTAACGATCATTGACGGTTTCAAAGTTTGATTCATGTTAGCCGACCCCAAATCATTTTGGGACTAAGGCTTAGATGTTGTTGTTGTTGTAAAGGTAAATTTGATATATTTTACCTGTAAGAAAATATGAAAACTTAAAAAGTAAAATTATAATATCATAATATTTTAAAAATAATATTGAAATTAATATTTTTATTTAATTAATTTTATTAATAAAATTAGTAAAATATTGTTTTTCAAATATTTCTTGTAATTTTCGCTGCATCATACCCCCAGCGTACTTTCAGTTCAGTTCAGTTGCAATCAGTTCAGTTCAGTTGTTTTATGCCGAAGAGAACAGACCCTTAGTGGGTTTTACTCTCATTATTCGTCTTAATCCAAAGTTCATCAAACAAAGATGCAAACATAAAAAGACATGAACATTGTAGGGGGGACAATGAAATGAAGAATGATAGCGAAACCTTGTTTGTGTTCCTTTTACTTTCTTTTTTTTTTCTCTGTTGTCAGTTGTATGATTTGTCTTTTCTACAACAGGAATGAACCTGGTAGTACCGAAGTAGTCAGCAAGTGTTTGGCCAAAAGCAAAACATGGTTCCATAAGATGCTACAAGGAGCAAGCCTCCTTAATCCTTATTAGGCTATCACTGGGCAGTACATAAAATTCAAGCATCTAGACTCCAGCCTCTTAGCCTCTAGTAGTTGATCCAAGATAATTCATCCAAAATTATCTTATCAAATATTATACAAGTACATAAGGGAGCATTCTGTACAATGACAGAGTTCAAAACAAGACAATTAACAATAGAGCGGCCATGGTACAACCCCTGATTTCAAATTCAACATATTACACATGGACAACATATTTACACATATAGATGCATGAATACAATTATACACACATATATGTAACCAAACACAGCTATAATTAGTTAATACTGCCGTTGATTGCTGCACCTGGTGTGCATAAAATTCTACGGATTATGCTTGATACATAAACTGTAAGAGATTCCACACAAAACAGTGAGTAAGGAGTTTCAAGTCCAGGATGTAACAGATGCGCAAGATCATATTTCTAATTCTTGTCTAACCAAATATCCAACAAATTAATACATGAAATCTCTTAATATTCCCTGTCCAATAATCTTCAGCAATTTGGTCGAATATATACCCACAAGCTTCACCATGTTAATTTGATGGACACTTATAAATTCACCCATTCCCAACCCTGAAATAAATCACATAGCAAAATCCTTATAAAGTTGTCACTAGCACTGATGGAGTAAAGAGTGCTAAGGTTGAAAAGAAAAACTGAAAGATGCTTCATTAAAATGGAGAAACAGAAATTAAAACACGAAATTTAATGAACCCTCCAACAAGATTAAATATTGTACCTCAGCCTATGCTGATTAAGTGAAGGAAAATTATTGCCTACTTTTTCACCAAGTCGAGGGTCCTTAGTTGTAATCTAATACAGGTTATAAAATAAGTCGGTCATTATTATAAGCAATCACAAATCAATTGTCCCATTCCTGATTTTAATCTAATCCGAGATCCAATGTTTAAGCTGATTGGTTCCCTGATTTACACTTTCCCCTTTTTTTCCTATTGCCGCCTCCAACTAGACTTGTCTGTATAAGGATTGTTAGCAAGTGCCCAATCTTTGCCGTCGCCTTCATCTTCCGCCTAATGAGTCCTTAAGGAATTGTTTGGACAGATGTGAGTCGGGCTATAAGGTTGCTTACACCAATAACAAAGAGTCTTAGCCCGCATGTTGATATATTCCTCATTTGAGTATTCGCATGCTCCCCCTGGCTTGTTTGTCGAATCTGGTCTGCGACTAGTAGGGGTGGAAAGCATTGTTGGGTGTTGAGAACTTGAGGGAATTTATACTTGTGCTGGAATTAAAAATTAGCAGAATTAAATTTGTCCCCTCTTAGAAAGTGAGTAGACGCCCAGGAGTCCAGTCCAACCCATAGCCAGTAGTCCAACTTTTAGATACTCCAGAGAGTATTTCCTAGTGATTTTAGGTCCACCTATTAAAATGAAGATACAGAAAATAGCACAAGGAACTTAAATGACCCTCCAACAAGATTAGATCTTGTCCCTCAGCCTATGCTGATTAAGTTAAGAAAATTATCATCTACATTTTTACCTAATTGAGGTCCTTGTTTATAGTCTGATACAACAACAACAACATCTAAGCCTTAGTCCCAAAATGATTTGGGGTCGGCTAACATGAATCAAACTTTGAAACCGACAATAATCGTTACATAAATAACATAAAAGGAAAAAAAGAGGGAAAAAGTAGAGAAAAAAGCAAATAAAAAAAGAGAATGAATGAAAAAAAAAAGAAAAAAAAGAAAAAAAAAAAAAAAAAAAAAAAAGAATCAGACTCCATCCACCATCCGTATTCTTTCCCGCCACATTTGCCTCTCCATCGCCATACTTTCTCCAATTCCAAGAAACCGCATATCATTTTCAATCATCTTTATCCAAGTTTTCTTGGGTCTTCCTCTACCTTTCACAACATTACTTGCTCCCCAACTTTCTAGCCTCCTCACTGGGGCATCAATAGGTCTTCTTCTCACATGACCAAACCATCGTAATCGATTCTCCATCATCTTGTCTTCTATAGACGCAACTCTTACCTTCTCTCTAGATCACCTCATTTCGAGCCGATCCTTTTTGTATGACCACACATCCATCGTAGCATACGCATCTCGCCACATTCATCTTTTGAACGTGACAGCTTTTCTGACCCAACACTCGGTGCCATATAATAGCGCAGCCTAATTGCCGTGCGGTAAAATTTACCCTTTAATCTATGAGGCATGCCGGATCACATAAAACCCCTGTGGCACTCTTCCACTTCAACCACCGCTTTATTCTCGTGAGCCACATCGCCATCTAGCTCTCCATCCTTTTGGATAATAGATCCAAGATACCGAAAGAAAGTGGATCCATGAACAACTTTCCCATCAAATGTGATCATCCCCGCCTCTCTATCACTGCTTTCGCTAAACCTACACTCCATATATTCAGTCTTACTTCTGCTCAGCCTAAAGCCTCGAGCTTCCAAAGTATCCCTCAAAGTTCCAATTTCATTGCACTCCAACCTTCGTTTCATCAATCAACACAATATCATCTGCGAACATCATACACCACGGAACGTCATTTTGAATTTCTCTTGTCAATTCGTCCATGACTATGGCAAAGAGAAAAGGACTAAGAGCAGATCCTTGATGCACCCCAATCGTAATAGGAATTCTTCTGTCCTCCCAACATTAGTACGTACACTTGTACTAGCTCCCTCATACATGTCCTTTATAATGTCAATATATTTCCGCGATACACCCTTCTTTGCTAAGGCCCACCAAAGTACTTCTCTTGGTACTTTATCATATGCCTTCTCTAAATCAATAAAAACCATATGCAGATCTTTCTTTTTATCTCGATAATGTTCAATCAACTCACGGATAAGATAAATTGCTTCCATGGTCGATCTTCCAGCATAAATCCAAACCGATTTTCTGTTATCTTCACACATTTCCCGATCCTTTGTTCAATCACTCGTTCCCACAACTTCATGGTATGACTCATTAGTTTAATTCCGCGATAATTAGAACAATCTTGAACATCACCTTTGTTCTTATACAAAGGGACGAGAATACTTTTCCTCCATGCTGACGGCATCTTATTGCTTCTCCAAATCTTATTGAAAAGCATAGTTACCCATTCGATCCCTCTCTCCCCCAAACACCTCCAAACTTCAATAGGTATACCATCCGGTCCTTCCGCTTTCTTTGACCCCATCTTCTTCAATGCAATTGTCACTTAACCCTTTTGGATTCTTCTCTTAAACTCTCGGTTAACCATACTTGAGGGAATGTTTAAATTCCCAATATCTTGTTCTTGATGGCCATTGAATAGGGTATCAAAGTATGACCTCCATCTCTCTTTTATCTCTTTATCTTGAACCAAAACTTTTTGGTCAGTATCTTTTACACATTTAACTTTTCCAATATCTCGCGTCTTCTTCTCTCTCATTCGAGCAAGTTTATAGATATCTTTTTCCCCTTCTTTAGTATCTAATCTTGCATATAATTCTTGATTGACCTTTGATCGGGCATTTCGCACTGCCTTTTTAGCTTCTGTTCGAGCTTTCTTGTACTTCTCATAATTCTCATCGCTCGAGCATTTACCCAGTACCTTATAACATTCACGTTTGGTCTTTATCGCTTGCTTAACTTCATCATTCCACCAAGATGTGTCCTTACTTGATGGTCTGTTTCCTTTAGATTCTCCTAGGACTTCTTTTGCAACTTCCTTTATGTTGTGTTCCAACAAGTTCCACATCGAATCTATATCCATCTCCGTGCAATCAGACCAAATACCACTATCAACAATCTTAGCCACAAAAGTATGTCGACTCTCCCCTTGGAGCTTCCACCACTTAATTCGAGGGTCAACTTGTGGTCTTCTCTTTCTTAAGTGCCTCTTACCTCGAAAGTCAAGCACCACAACCCTATGCTGTGTTGCAGCACTCTCACCGGTATTACCTTGCAATTAGTAAAACTTTTCCTCCAAACATTCCTTACTAAAAAGAAATCAATCGACTTGCATTACCTCCGTTTCTATATGTCACCAAATGAGAGTCCCTTTTCTCGAACCAAGTGTTCATAATACCCAAGTCATGAGCTAATGCGAAATCCAATATATCATTTCTGCTTCATTCCTGTCCCCCAAAACCAAAGCCACCATGAATGCTCTCAAAGCCATCTCTGCTAACACCGACATGCCCATTGAGGTCACCACCAATGATCAATTTCTCACCCATAGGAATTCGTTCGACAACCTCTTCCAAATCTTCCCAAAATTCTTGTTTGATCGATGCATCCAATCCTACTTGTGGTGCATAAGCACTTATGATAGTTAGAAACTCATCCCTATCACAAGCTTAATACTCATTATTCTATCGCTCTTTCTTGACACTTCCACCACATCATCAATGAATTCTTTATCAATGACGATACCCACTCCATTTCTACTTCTATCCTTTCCAGAGTACCAAAGCTTGTAACCCCAAGGAGCTAACACTCTTGCCTTCTCGCCAACCCACTTAGTCTCTTGTAGACACATTATGTGAATTCTCCTCATATTCATAACCTCCCCACTTCGCCGATCTCCCACAAAGAGCCAACGTTCCAAGTTCCAAACCGCACCTTACTACCCTTACTAGCCGCAAGAACTAACTTATATGTCTGTTCCCGTCCACGCTTCAAGGATTCTTGCACATTTGACACCACACCCATACTTCGAGGTGGCGCGCGCTTAGGCGACGACCTAGCAACCCTCGCATATTTTCCACTACACCCGGCCTATGAAGTGTAGCGCATCCTTGCTCATTTGACACCACCCTCAGATGTAAAGGTGGCGCGCCGCTTCTGGGCGACGACCTAGCAACCCTCGCATACTTATCACTGCACCCGGGCCTATGAAATGCAGCGCGTCGCTTCTGAGGGGACGCCCCAACGATTTTCAATGTTTGATTCATGTCCATGGAATGTGACGAGTTTTACGCTAGCTGCCACTAACCTACCGCAACCCTCCTCTTTTATCCGGGCTTGGGACCGGCAATGGATGTCAAGAAGACACCCACAGGCAGAGTTGTTTATAGTCTGATACAAGGTTACAATTATAATTATAATCAATCACGAATCAGTCATCCCTCCCTGATTTTATTCTAATGTTTAATCAAAAATTTAAGCCGACTGATTCCCTGATTGGATCATTTCTCTTTTTTTTCCTATCAGGCACCTTGAAAGTTCCTTCTGAGTTGGGTTTTATGCCTCTACCCCAGGCTGTAAGGCGTGATCTCTATAGAAAACGGTTTACTCAAACTTACAGAAACAAGCTAAACCCCAATCGTCATAAAATAAAATATACGCCCTCTGTCCCGCTTAAAGCTTGACAGATAGTGTGGTTTTGGTGTTTTTTAGGTATATGATTGGATGTAATAGATTGGAAAATTGTGTAAGTAGTGATGGCGAGTGTAGTGGAGATTAAAAGGTAAAAGTAATGATGGTAAGTATGTGGTGGAGATATAAATGTAAATTGTTTGATGTTTAGGAGTTATAAATGTAAAGCTTCTAAAGGAACCAAAAAAAAGACAAACGTAAAGCTTCTAAAGGGACAAAAAAGGGACAAACGTAAAGCTGTAAGCGGGACGGAGGGAGTAAATGAAAGATAAAAAGAACAAAAAAATGCAATCAAGATCTCATGGCCAAAAAAAAAAATTTGGACCAGAACAAAAAAAAATATTTTCTTATATTGGGAAAGTAAGAAATGAAACAATGGAGCGAAAGCACAATAGCAGCCGAACCATGAACAGTTGGACAAAGCAATGGCAACGGCACTCAAAAGTTTGCTTGCCTCTGGTGCGCCAAGAACCACACCACTTGCACTATGTGGAGTAATCACCTGACAGTAGAAAATACAAACATGAAAATAACAAAACAAAACAAGATATTGCAACGAACAAGATAAACAAGCAGAAACACACAACACGGACAGACCACAAACTCCTTCACCCCGAAAGAGAGCTGCAGATCATGCAATGTGTGATCCCAATCAGCAACTTTACCTGACCCCATAAGAGTTCTAGTTAAAATAAGAAGCTAGGAAAAAGGTCTCCGTGAAGTTAATAGCATATTGACAGTACCATCATTACTTGTTGCAAAATAGTACTCCATAAAATAGCTTTGTTTAGCATACTTGAACTCAGATTTGGTCTTGTACAAATCTTTTGAAGGATTTGACACAGCATCCTTTACCTATAACCAAACAGAACAGTGTTTAAGCTCAACACAAAGCCTATCCAGAACCTTACATAATCAAACGGTCATCAACTCTTCAAAGGATATAATACATCCGGAATCTAAAACATCACCAAACTCTCGTAATATTCCTATAGTAACAGTCAAGAATATCCCATCACATGAAACAATAAGGCATCACGAATAAAAGCTATCTTCTTCCTTGAAAATCACTACGATATCCATGTACGATATTTATTCTTGCCACATAAACTTCTCCTAATGACTCTTGAGGGCAAAAAAAGTTTGAGGAAACATGGGAATAAGAAGAATGAATATGATTCTAAGGGGATTAACATATTATAAAGCAACTAATATAGTTCGAGGCAGTTTCAGGGTAACTTCAATGCTTATAAAATAATAGTTCCTGAAACTCTATGTTTACAGGAAGAAGGCGGCAAGTATTTACATCATATCAACCACGTTTACTACAACATCATGTCTGTTACGTAGTCAATCCAACAAAATATGCAGGGGAGAGTATTCATGGATCTTGAATTGTGAACTCTTTGTGCACATTTATTTTGCCTTATCAATATGTTGAGTATTTGAAACTATTAGTATTTTGAAAAAGCAAAGATAATTAGCTTCTGGGTAGAGGTAGCTTTTGGGGTAGCTTTTGAAACTAGATTATAGTTCATTTTGTGTTCTTTTACTAAATTAAAATTCAACTATTTTTACCGAACACTAATGTTTTTAAAGCTATTTTGACAGCTATCATATACCAACTAACAACTAACAGCTAGTGCAATAGCTAGCTAACAGCTAAAACGCCGGCTACTTTTGCCAAACAAGCCCACAAGCCAGTTATTTGAACTTTAAAAAAATTATGATACTTAATATTCAACTAAAGAGATGTATAGAAAAGACATACTCTTACATCCAGATTACAGCTTACTTTTAATTGCCACCGAATTAGTGTGAATTAGAAATAGTTGAAGCTTCACCTATCCTTGCATTGTAATAAGCATACTTAGAGGTTTAGAGTCGATAAGATCAAATTTACTCAGATGACTTGTCATAACTGAAACCTAATGCACTGATTTAACTAACATGACATCAAGAGCAATTATTTTACCCTAACCACTGCTGCCCTCAACGTCATTTGCCGTCATATATAGTAGAAAATGAAATAGAACCAACCACCATCCCTCTTGCAAATAAATGACAATGAAAAAATGTTAGGTAATACAGCATAGTACAAGTACATCGGATTCAAATTGATAAAAGGAAGCGATTTCAAGGTAGCAGCAAAATAATACATAATAAAATGATCCAACTTAAACAATTACATTTAAGATGAGGCATACCAATAGATTCTTCGGACCATCAGCCAACCATTGTCGACAGACAGCCTCTATTTCAGAGATGAACCTAAAAACATATGCAATTGGTAATAATATTATCAAAGGAGTGTGCTCTTCTAGTAGGTAACGTAAAAAGTGATGCCACACTGGGATATCATACCTTTCCCATGAAGAGGCAAGAGTAAAATCATCAAAATGCTGAAACTGCAAAAACAAGGGAGAAATACATGTTAAATTGTGTGCCTATAAAACAAACATAGTTAGCCCGCAGGGAGAAGTAGTCTAGGTCATACCTCCTGTTCATCATCATCATCCACAGCAATGATTTTTAAATTGCTAGTCGACGTCATATCAAAAAAATTAACTGCAGAAATAGATTGAAATTATAGCAACTATCTGAGGAAATTAAAGCGTACGGGATTGTGATATCGCACATTTTCTGTGAGAAGGCGTGGACGGAAGATGGGGTGTTTGTTTCACGTTCACAACTTAAGAGTCACATACGCGAACCATGTAATGTAGAATTCGTGTCCCGTATGGGCCGAGGCCAACTAAAAGGGAAATGCCCCAAAATTAAGGCAAAAACTAGACCTGCAATTCGTTCGTGTCGTGTATTTTCGTGTCGTGTACTTTCATGTTTCGTGTGCCAAAAGTCCAAATCCATACACGACACTAAATGAATTCGTATCATGTCGTGTCGTGTACCGCGCAAATTCGTGTCGTTTCGTGTCGTGTGTTGCTACCCAAAATATTATCCGGAGATAGATATTGCTGGAATGGATGGGATAGCAAACAAATGCAAGAGCACTTCCGTGAGAAAGATAAATAACACAAGATTTTCCGGGGTTGTTAGTCCCGGACTTGAATGCTCTCGCGAGATATTATTAATACCAATATTCGGGGATACAAGTACTAATGTAAGAATACAATTACAATGAGTGTAAAGATTCTTGTTATCTTAGCTAGTGAGCGTGTAGATTGCCGGAAGAACCAGATCTGATGCTCTGTGAGTTCTTGTAACAAAGGAGATGAACAGTCGCGGCGGTGAGAGATCGACCGTCTCTCACGGCGAGTATTTAGCTGGATGCTTGGGCTCCGGGGCTTATGAATCCTTTGGAATCTGTCTAGTGGAGACTTGCTTTACCGATCGTCTTACGGACGAGAGATTTAGAGAGAGAAGTCCTGAGATGGATTAGGTGAGGTAGCCGGAGCTTGATGATATGTATGTTCTTGATATTTAGTGAATGTATCGGAATGTGAGAGAATGAGTTAGAGTAAGTCGAATGAATTCGGGCAGATTAGTGGAATGAATTTCGAACCTTTTTCCCGTAGGAGGAGGTTCTCTATTTATAGGGCTTGGGCCAGGCGATCGCCTTTACGCATTATAATAATCGGGCGATCGTCTTTTAGCACATGGGCTGTCCCTCAAAGTCTGCAGGAGTTCTTTGGCGATCAACTATGCGGTCGATGGGAGCTTACACGCGTCTGAGTTGCCGACACGGGTGGTCCCACCGACAACTTTCGCGCGCATCTTTGGTAGGTGAGGTAGGTGACAGGCTGTGGTCAAAGGTCTTGTCTGTCAGCAAAAGATCTTATCTGCTAGCGAAGATCTTGTCAGCGCCTTTGGTGGATCTGCACGTGGGTGCTTTTCTAAGATCCAGTTCTTGATGGTTTTGACGGGCGATCGTCTCTGCTCGGGGCGTAGGTCGATTGCCCTTAGCCGGTCACTAGAGTAGATCGCCAGCTGCCAAAGGGCGATCGCCTTGGGAGTCGATCGCCAGGCATCTGATAGTGGTCTGATATCTTCGACATGGCGAGCTAGCCATAGTTTGACTAATGTTGACTTGGTCGCTCGGCCTTATAGTCGATCGCCTGTCGGGATGAATAAATCGTGACACAACATCGTGTTTTCGTGTCAGACACATAATATAAAATAAATATTAAAATATTATAAAAAATAACAATTTTAATATTATAATATTATTTTTATAGGTTTTAGAAGACGAAATGAAACGAGTGGCAATGAAAACACGAATGTTTACACGAAATTTATGAAAATTCACATTATATTTTCAAATTTTAAAGTTTAGTATAAACATAATTCATAAAATATATATTTTTATTAAATTAAATAAAAAATACTATAGATTTATTTATTTATTTATTTATTTATTTCGTGTACCTCCTGTCGTGTCGTGTACCCAAAGGGTAAACACAAAACCGACACTAAATCTCGGTCGTGTACTTACGTGTTCGTGTATTTTCGTGTCGTGTACTCAAAATGCAAACCCAAACACTAAATTTTCGTGTCGTCTTCATGTCGTATTTTCGTGTCGTGTGTTAAATTGCCGGGTCTAGCAAAAACTACCTTTTACTTGAAACTACAGTATTATAAAAATCATAGATATTTACATATTTTATGCTGCTAAATGGTTTCGAATCAGATTAATACGCACAGTTTAAATAATTATAAATTTGTCCAAAAGTCAACACCGAAGATGAGATTGGGGTGTAGATGTAATTGTTCAAACAAACATTCGTATTAGCAAGCAGCTTGAGCAATTACAAATTCGTCCAAAAGTCAAACGCCGAATGGAAGATTATATGTGGATATAATTGTTCAAACTGTGGGTGATGATATGTAATTGGACCAAACAATAAAAGTACTCTACGTAATTCGCCATAAAAACTAAATATAGACGAGAGATAATTTAAAGAAGAACTAACTCTCAGATATAATTTTGGCTAATAATCGAAGTTCTATTTATAGCTAAAATTTAGATGGCACAAGCATAATTATATAATTACACCAGTAGCATAATAGTCATTTATATAAAATAAATCATATTAAAATATCACTTTCACACTTTTTTATAACACCCCACCTTGAATGACTATTTACATCGATATCTAGTGAACTAGTTTGAAGAAGAACTCAATGGGAAAAAATCTTCCAAACTGTTTGTATTGGAGCCTCTAACAATCATGTCATGTTGCATCATGTTGTTAGAAAAAACTTATGGGATAAAACGTGAACAACCTGTAATCTCGTAAATTTGTTCCTCTGATCTTGATCATTCTCATGAGTATTCATGTACCGTCTCAATGAAATCTCGTGGGACAAAAACTGAGTGATCATATAAGTCTCTCCGTATGTAGATCACTCTTATAAAAGTATACATGTATTGCCTCAGTAAAACCTCTTGGGGCAAAAACTAAGTGAATAATATGATCCACTTCCATATGTGTCATTGATTGTAGGAGTATACATTTGTTGCCTCAATAAAACCTCGGACAAAATTATTAGGAATATGCCCTCGAATGCCATTCAGAAGATGAGAGAGTAAGAGCATTGTATTATAGTTATGAACATCAATCGAATAAGGCATTTATTATTGCTATATTATAGTATATCATTGGCACCATGATTTGATATATATAACAATTGTCCTTGCATTTGAGAGCAAACATTCCACTCCTTATGAGATAAGTAGATAGGCATGGAAGTGTTTAGGGCTCGAATGCATTACTAGTTCGCAAGTCGATGAAGCTTAATTGGGCATTAATATTAGACAAGACTTGTATAACATGTACTTTGACATGTAGAGTGCCTGTCTCCACTAGGAGCTGGTGGGTGCACACATTATAGGTATGATAATGAGATTAGTATACTCGGACTCGACTCACCTCGATTCGGTCATATGGATTTCACTCCAGGATAGTCAATGACTGAATCGAAAGGTTGTGATAGGTATACGTGAACCTTTGACTTGAGGATTCAGTAGAAGATGTACTTGTAACATTAAGTTAGTCACTAGAGTAATTCGAACCAATCACCGGCTGGTGGAGTCAATCTCGAAGTGCGACTTGGTGGGTATTTGGGTTTTAAGTGTATCTAATACAAGAAATTTGAGCAAAAGCGAAGCGGAATAATAAACGAAAATCCAGATGAGGATATTCATGCAGTAATTTAATTGAGTTAATAAAGAGTTCGTTTAATTACCTTAATCTGTAGAACATATCTAAATCTAGACCAGAAGCTGATGAAAATCATCTTCCTCTTTTGGTGATCCACACACGAATAATTTGCACAAGCCGAATTGCTAGATCCTTACCAATAATATTGATAAACAGTAAATTAATAATCCATTGCTAGAAGGTTTGTACTGTTGATCAAAATCAACTAAGGGAGAAAACTAGATGGCCGAACTGGAGCTCCTTGACAGAAAGTGGCGGCCGAAGTGAAGGGAAGGGAGGGCCGATTTTTCTTTCTTCACAACTAGGGTTGTGTAATCTTATTCTCTTGAAAACTCCTTGTCATGTCCCTTATTTATACTAAGTCTAGAGTTAAAACTCTAGTATTTGTTTAGTCACCCACCGATTTATTAATTATACAATATATATGTATATATATCTTATATTATATATTACTTATTATTTAATTCTCTAATAAATATAATTTTCACTATTATATTTACCATTCCCAGTTGATATAATTGAATAATATAATATATAATATCTTATATTATATATTACTCATTATTCGATTTCTTAATAAATATATATATCCAATATTATATCTATTAATTATTCTTGCTTGTCTTTAATTATCGTATGTGTGACCCATAAGGCTTTTATTATGTTGGTAATAATTTAATACCTTATTAAATGATAAATCATAAGCAGTCTCTAGCAAGACATTATGACTACCCAAATAATATAAGCTTATAGTCTATTAAACCATTTAACGTCTCAAATCCCTTTGTCGCGCGATATCATACTTGAACCAAGTCATGGAAAGTGTCATACTTATTATGTTCAAATCCTTTCTCGATCTTAAGTAGGCTAATTGAATAGGGATGGCAATGGGGCGGGGCGGGGCCGGGTATTGCCTATCTAGACCCGGACCCGCGGTTACAGACCCGCCCAGACCCGCCAAATTTTTTTGGGTCCGCCCCAGACCCGTCTCGTTCGGTTCTGGGGACCCAGCGGGTACCCACGGATTAATATTTTTTTTCTCGGATTAATACTATATATATATATATAATATTACTAATTTTAATTTACTACTAATTTAATATATATATAATATTACTAATTTAATTACTATTATATATATATATGTATTTAATTTATTAAGTATTAATATTATATAGCCAGCACATCTACTTTTTATATTCCTTATATTTCCTTAAAAAATATAGGGTATATCGGGGCGGGTTCATGGTGGGTACCCCATACCCCGGAACCAAACCGGACCCAAATTTATTTTTCTCTACCCGCCCCAGACCCGGACCTAGACCCGAATTTTGTTACCCGAATTGGACCCATTCGGGTAAAAACCTGCGGGTACCCGGACCCGTGTTTTTTTTGTCATCCCTATAATCGAATCAAATGACTCTTCATTTGAGATTGGCCATTCATTTCCTTCAGTCCTACTTACCAAGGGGCCCAACAGATATCTCTCTCCCTAAAGAGAGGCACAAATCTCCATCTTGATTATTCATTATCCTCTATATGACTCTCACTAATCCGATTGCTAACCTTTATGATCACCATATTTCAGATGACGTTGGATTACGTCAAGGCATAGCAGTTATCATGTTGGATTCTATGATAATCTCATGTTCAAGAATTTATTGACATACTATTATATTGAGATTCACTTATGACATTGCCATGCAGTGATCTCAATGCGGGTCTACCTAGTATTGTATTCTCCTGTTGGGATTCGGTGCCTAAAACGAAGGCCCAACGGAAGCGGTAAAACAAAAATTAATTCGATCCGAATCCCTACGAGGATCGATCGAGCTATGTATATACAAATATTAGACGAAGCACAAGATGATAAAAGAAACATACCCTTATACTCAGCCTAACAGGTGGAACCAGTAGTCGCGCTATACTTGGCACTATGCCAAGATTCTGCTCCTCCATTAAGAGTAAAATGTAGCCAGAAGTAGACATAGAGTCGTCTTTGTGTCCTTGGAAGTCTGAATCAGTGAAGCCCATCATTCAGTTCTCCACCACCATATGTAAGAACCAGATCTCTAGTCTTTCTAAAGTACTTGAGAACGTTCTTTATGGCAGTCTAATGTTCCCTAAGTGGGTTAGCCCGAAACCTACTTACCACGCTCCCAGCATGTGCAATGTCAGGTCTCGTACACAATAAAATATATATAAGGCTACCTAATGCCAAAGCATATGGTATATCACTCATTTCCTTTCATAGTTCCTCACTATGAGGAGACATATTCAAGGTGAGTTTTATTCCACGTCGCATCGGTAGGAACCTTCTTTCAGAATAATCCATCTTAAATCTCTTTAAGACTTTATCTATATAGAGGGCTTGGGAAAGACCTACCATTCTCTTCGCTATATCCCAGTAGAGTCGAATCCCAAGAATATAGGTTTTTTCTCCCAAGTCTTTCATGGAGAAGTTACTGGAAAGCTAAGTTTTCACAGAACTGAGCATTCCTACATCATTTCCTATTAGTAGAATGTCATCTACAAATAGTACTAAGAATGTGATCTTGCTCCCACTAACCCTCTTGTATACACAAGGTTCCTCTTCATTTTGTATGAAGTCAAACCCTTTGACTGTCTCGTCAAAACGAAGGTCCCAACTACATGAAGACTGCTACAGTCTATTTCATGGAGTCTACTGTTAGGAGTATGCCCTCGAATGCCACTCAGAGGATGTTGAGTGAGGGCATTGTACTTGTTATTATGTAAACCATTTATATAAGGCAAATGAATGTTTCTTTATTTACTGGTAGTTACTGGCATTCCTAACTCGTAAATAAACATAGAGAAACTAGTCCGTGTATTTGAGAGCAAAACGTTCCACTCCTTATTGGATAAGGGGGTCGGCACTGGAAAGGTTATAGCTCAAATACTCAATCGTTCGCAAGTCGATGAAACTTGACTGGGCGTTAAGTTTATGTGAAGACTTGTATGACGTGTTCTTTGACATGGAGAGTGCCTGTCGAACACTAATGGTTAGTGGGAGCACACGTTATAGGTATGTTAATTGGATTAGTATACTCGAACCGACTCACCCTTGATTCGTCACACATTTCACTCACGGACATCAATGACGGAATCGAAAGGTTGTGATAGGTATTCGTGAACCTTCGACTTGATGATTTAGTAGGGATGTGCTTGTGACGTCAAGATTTTCATTAGAGTAGTTCGACCACGTAAACGGAAGGCGGGGTCAACCTCGACGTGCATCTTGACGGGCAAGTAGGAGGTCCTCGAATACCAAGATAGAATTCTTTCTCCGTTAGTGAGCGGGTTATATGTCCTATGCGGTTATTGGCGGATGAGAGCATAAGTCTTTGGCAAGCATTGGAGCTAGTTGTATTAGATACACGAGAGCTCGATGATCTCGATTTGCATTAACGCATGCATAGCGTCAAGTGAAGATAGGGTTTGGTGATCGTGACCTTATAACTTGATCGGGACATTTGAAAGAAGGGTTTATACGTATACCGGTATTCACGACGAATGGTTCTTGAATGATCCCAATCATTTGTTCTCGGTTAAGTGCAGTGTAGCCAGCCGCTAGGTGGTGCTACTACTCTTTGGTTCCTCCCATTCTTGCCGAGACGGACCTACCGAGTCGCGCAATAGGATTGACGACGGAATAAATAAAGCTAATTCTCTCATTATGAATATTAGATATTGGATATCTAATTGGGACATTGGATGTCTAACTCAATTTATTAGATAAATTGATTTACGGCCTAATGAATTAAATAAATTACTGGGTGATTAATTTAATTCATAAATATAATTATTTCTTGGAGAAATTAATTATGTTATTTTGTATTTGATATGTTTAATTAATTGGATTAATTAAACGACACAAATATATCGGAACGGAATAGGAGTTTATCTGTTTGGACTCACGGGAGTCCGAAATGAACCGAACTCGTCCCGGCTCCTTCTAGATGGCCATCCCAATTTCCCTCCTCTTTCCTTTGGTCATAGTCTCCACCTTAGTTGGTGGATGACTTGAATAATCAAGGGAACAAGATCTTTTAATTAATTCATTTTAATTATTTGGTCTTGATTTGGGAGGATTTTATGGGGAATAAAATGAAGACTCTCCTCACTTGTATTACACAAGCTTCAAACGTGAGGATTGAGAGAGAGAGATAGACTTTGAGTTTAACACCCATCTTCATATTCTTCATTCACTTCCTCTTCATTTTTCTTGGAGAAAAATTGAGAGAAAATTATTGAGAGATATATTATACACTTAGAGTGTAATAATAAAAGCTTCATCATTTGATTCTAGCCGTAACCTTAGAGGTTAATCAAGTGTTGTTATTCCGGTCGTTTTTCCGGCGCGTGGCAAGTAGAGACGCGGTGCTTTCGACGTTGGATCGTTCAAGGGCTTGGAGCGGATCGGATACGTAGAGATCAACCAAAGCTTGGGGAATAGCTCAAGAGAAGGTTTCCATTTAATCAATGGACTTCGAGGGTTAGTTTCTTACGACTCTTGCTTTTCGTTTATATATTCGTATATACGTAGCTCGATCGATCCTCGTAGGGATTCGGATCGAATTAATTTTCGTTTTACCGCTTCCGCTGGGCCTTCGATTTAGGCACCGAATCCCAACAGTGGTATCGGAGCGTAGGTCTTGCGATCGTATATACGATATTGGCATTTGGAATGCTCGATTAGATGGTGAATGATTTGGAATCATTTTAGTCATAATCGTGGTACATGTTTTACGTTCGTTGTAGTTATATTTTTCGTAAGTTTATGTCCAAATATAAATCTTAAATTTCTGGGAAATATGATTTATATTGAAGATATGAATGTTGAAAAATATAGATATTGGATATCCGGTCGAAAATCGAGCTCCGAATCGTCGTCGGACGACTTTTCGGACAAAGGGCGTGAAGTCGCCAGGTGACTCGGCCGTGTCCGTGACACGGGCCGTGTCCAGCATCGCCAGACATCGGCCTCGGCTCGACCGTGTCGTGCAACACGGCCGTGTCTCGGCGGCGGCTTCGAGTGACTCGGCCGTGTCGGCGACACGGCCGAGTCTGGCGGTAGGTCTAGGTCACGATGACGGCCGACCGTGTTTCGGCACGGGCCGTGTCCCGGCCGGTGTGCCAGCGATGACTCGGCCATGGCAGGCCATTTTCGCCCCGGCTCGATTTTTTCGTGTATTCTTGAAAATTAATCTCCCTCATGTTAAATTGGATTTAATATGATTAAAATGATTTATGGTATTTCATTTTATAAGGGAAATTTGATTAATTGGAATATTTATGGTCGAACGAATTATTTTGAACGTTATCATATTACCGATTGTGTGAATCGATTGGATCGGTTCGTATTGTTGATTGGATCAATGTATCTCTACGCTTTCCATTTATATAGTATTTATTGGATGAATGCTTTTGAATGGGGATGTGGTTCGTGGACTTAGTTTTGAATCGTTCGTTTTATTCGATTGGGTTGTAAAGGCCGTTTTGAGCCTATTTATTTTACTAGAAATGTTTGTATCTAGGATGCAATTTCGATGTAAAATTTATATGTAATGACGAAGACCGGAGGAAGATCCATTTCGAGAAGACGAAGATTCAAGACGAAGACTTGTAACTAGATTACGGAGTTTTTGTTTTCTAGGAACGGTCCATGAACCACATGTTGGTAGCAACTAGGTTGTGAATGGTTGTTTCATATTGTATGAATGCCACAAACGCGCTTAAATGATTAATGTGCAAAGTGTAACGTTAATCGCGAAAATTCTCCCACGATAAATTATTAAGTTTATAAGGTTTCAAGGTTTTTCTTCCCTCCATCGAGTTTTCGGGAAATTGAAATCCAAACCGGATGTGCTATGCTTCCGAGTTATCGGGGTAGTCGTTCGGGGAGGACGAATAAATTACCGGGAGCGCATTGGATGCCTTCGGTTGGAGCAAATTTTATCCCTAGAAACCTCATAGGTTGCCGGATAAGATTCAATTGTGAAACTGATTTGCGTCGATGGTATAAACTTAACTTGTTCACGAACCATAGAAACCGTATAGGTTGAGGGGAGTGAACAAGGGGAAAAAGAAGATCGAATCATCCATTAGATGGGTTGGTGTTGGACACCACTTTATGAAAATTAATAGACTAGAAACCTGTTCGGTTGCCCTCTATTAAGATTTATAAAGAACTCGATCACCACTATGAAGTAGAGCGACGATACTTAGGATTTCACATGGGAGTGTGTTATTCCGATAAAAATAGTGGGAGCCGGGTAACAAGAATAGAAAAGACCTTAATTCTACACTCGAACATAATTGAATGAGTCACTAATAAATCATTATACTTAATGCGGATAAATCTCAATATGACAATGAATCCACTCGCAATTCTACTCGAAAAGAACACCTTAATGGGACCTAACTTTGTGGATTGGCTCCGCAATCTGATGATTGTCCTCAGTATAGAGGCATTGGGATACGTCTTGGAGACGGACATTCCGGCGCCTCCTGTGCGGACCCGAGCCAATCAGGAAGAGATTGAAAACCATGAAAAGTGGGTTAAGGATGACGTGAAAGTCCGTGCTTATATGATGGCTTCCATGTCTAATGAGCTTCAGAGAGCTCATGAGAAAATGACTTCGCTGGCATTCTATCTCACTTAACCGAACTTTATGGTGAGCACAGCAGAACTGCTAGATATGAGATATCCAAGCAATTGTTCGGTGCAAGGATGAAGGAAGGTGAGAAGGTTGGGGAACACGTCCTCAAAATGATATCCATGATCGAGAGATTGAAGGCTCTTGATTTTAAAATGGACACTTCTCTCCAAACCGACCTTATCCTACAGTCTCTCCCTGATTCCTTCTCACAGTTTGTTATGAACTTCAACTGCAATGAGATTGCATGTAACTTAGCTGGGCTAATGAACAAACTTGTGACCGCTCAGTCTCAGATGAAGACTCCACGGATGAAGGAGTCGGCTCTTGTGATTTCTTCTGGACCTCGGAGGTCTAAGAACAAGAAGAAAAAGACCAAAAAGCAAACTGGACCACAAGTTAAGGACCTTAAGGGTAAGGGCAAGGCCCCAATGGTTCCAAAGAACAAGAAGAAGAAGGATGCTTGTCTCAAGTGCGGTGAGCTGGGACACTGGGCTAGAGACTGTCCGATTCTTCATGGCACTTCGTCTGTAACTTTTAGTTTTGGAAACAAATTGTTACGCTCTTGTATTTTCTACTTCCTGAATCTTGGATTAAGTGCTAGTTCTCATATTTGTACCGTGAATCAGGATCTGGAACAAAGTAGAAAGCTTGGAGCTAGAGAAGTTATGATCATATTCGGAAGCGGGCATAGTGTCGAGGCGACCGACATAGGATCACTTCTTTTGGGTTTAGAATCCGGTTTTGTTTTGACTTTAGAAGATGTACTTGTTTTGCCCAAGGGGCACAAAAACATTGTATCCATTCCGGTCATGGACCGAAAAGGCTTTTCATTTTTCATTGGTGATGGTTCCTGCAAAATTTATTTCAGAAATAAACTAGTGGGTACTGCTACATTGTTAAATGGATTGTATCATCTAAATCTCAGCAACAAAGTAGTTGTGAATACTATGACTAGAAAACGTGGTAGGGATGAAACCAATCAAGTTTTGAAATGGCATCTTAGACTTGGTCATGTTGGTCAGACCAAGGTTTACAAGATGGAAAAAGATGGACTTATGGGTCCATTGGGATCGGATCCCTTTCCTACTTGTGAATCTTGCCTTAAAGGCAAAATGACTAAGTCCCCCTTCACATGGACATTTGAAAGAGTCGCTGATAAACTGGGATTAATCCATACCGACATATGTGGTGCTTTGGAAGCAGCACGTGATGGATATCAATATTTCATTACGTTTTCAGATGATCATACTAGGTATGGTTATGTATACTTAATGAAACATAAATCCGAGGCCTTTGAAAAATTCCAGGAATTCAAGGCCCTAGTCGAGAAACAAACTGGTAATCATATCAAAGCACTTCGGTCGGACCGAGGTGGCGAGTATATGAGTACGGAGTTTGGCGAGTTCCTTAAGGAACATGGAATAGTTTCACAACTAACACCTCCAGGTACTCCTCAGTTAAATGGTGTGTCAGAAAGAAGGAACCGGACCTTGTTGAACATGGTCCGTTCCATGCTGGGCTATACTGACTTACCAATTTACCTGTGGGGGTATGCACTCCTGAATGCTACCTATATCTTAAACAGATGTCCTTCCAAATCCGTTCCTAAAACTCCACATGAGATGTGGGAAGGAAGGAAACCAAGTCTTAATCACATTAGGATTTGGGGATGTCCCGCCTATGTCAAGAAGACTAAGGTGGAAAAGTTGGAAGCTAGGTCTGCGAAGGGACGTTTCATTGGATTCCGTGCAGGACAATGGGATATCTATTCTACATGCCCGAAGATCGAAGGATCGTTGTTGCTTTACAAGCACACTTCCTGGAAGATGAGTTCATTCAGGAAGGCGGAGCAGGTAGAAGTATTTCTTTAGAAGAATACAATGAAACTCCTCAGGAGACACCTGTGCAAGAAACTGGAACCGAACTTTCAAACACAAGTACAACCACCTCGTAGGTCTAGTAGGGTGTCTCATTTACGAGAGGTATGGGCTTGTGCACTTGGAGGAGCCGGGTCTCCATGAGGTTCCAAGTGATAGCCAAGAGACCGACCCAACAACCTATGACCAAGCGATGGTGGATGTAGACTCCGCAAAATGGCGTGAAGCTATGGAAGCCGAGATAGACTCGATGCATGTCAATCAGTCTGGACTCTAGTAGACCGCCCCAAGGGCATAGTGCCTATTGGGAACAAGTGGATCTACAAGAGAAAGGCGATGGTGATGGCAAGGTTGACGCCTATAAGGCCGGGCTTATGGCAAAGGGTTATACCCGAAAGGAAGGGATCGATTACCACGATACCTTCTCGCCGTAGCCATGATCAAGTCTATTCGCATGATGCTTGCTATAGCCGCCTACCACGATTATGAGATATGGCAAATGGACGTAAAGACGGCTTTCCTTAATGGATTCCTCGAGGAGAAATCTATATGGAGCAGCCTAAAGGCTTTGTGTCGAAGTCGATATTCGAAAGTGTGCAAGCTTCACGTTCCATTTATGGATCAAGCAAGCGTCGCGTAGTTGGAACCTTCGTTTTGACGAGGCGGTCAAAGAGTTTGACTTCGTGCAAATGAAGAGGAACCTTGTGTATACAAGAAGGTTAGTGGGAGCAAGATCGCATTTTTAGTACTATATGTGGATGATATTCTACTAATAGGAAATGATGTGGGAATGCTCGGTTACGTAAAGCTTGGCTTTGAGTAATTTCTCCATGAAAGACTTGGGAGAAGCAACCTATATTCTTGGAATTCGACTCTACCGGGATAGAGCGAAGAGAACAATAGGCCTTTCCCAAGCCCTCTATATAGATAAGATCTTAAAGCGATTTAAGATGGATGATTCTAAAAGAGGGTTCCTACCGATGCAACATGGAATAAAACTCACCTTGAAGATGTGTCCTCAAAGTGAGGAACAACGAAAGGAAATGAGTAATATACCATATGCTTCAGCCGTGGGTAGCCTTATGTATGCTATGTTGTGTACAAGACCTGACATCGCGCATGCTGTAAGCGTGGTGAGTAGGTTTCAGGCAAACCCAGGTAGGGAACATTGGACTGTCGTAAAGAACGTTCTCAAGTACTTAAGAAGGACTAGAGATATGGTTCTGATGTATGGCGGTGGAGAATTGGATGTGGTGGGATTCACTGATTCGGACTTCCAAGGACTGAAGGACGACTCAATGTCCACTTCTGGCTACATATTTACTCTTAATGGAGGAGCAGTATCTTGGCGTAGTGCCAAGCAAAGCGCGATCTTGATTCCACACTGTCAGCCGAGTATCAAGCGGCCTCGGAGGCTTCCAAGGAAGGGTTACGGATTAAGAAGTTTAGGAGAACTTCAAATGATACCATGTCTTTGAAATTTGCTGTTCATCTTTGCGACAACGACGGAGCTGTAGCGCAGGCCAAGGAGCCGAGGTTTCACAACAGCACCAAACATATTGAGAGAAAGTATCATCTCGTAAGAGAATTTATTCGCAAGGGATACATTGTGCTGTACAGAGTAGACTCGGCCGACAACGTCGCCGATCCACTGACCAAGCCACTTTCTCAGACTAGCTTGGAGCGTCATCTGGAGAACATGGGTATTAGATACCATAGTGTGTGGCATTGAGTGCAAGTGGGAGATTGTTAGGAGTATGCCCTCGAATGCCACTCAGAGGATGTTGAGTGAGGGCATTGTACTTGTTATTATGTAAACCATTTATATAAGGCAAATGAATGTTTCTTTATTTACTGGTAGTTACTGGCATTCCTAACTCGTAAATAAACATAGAGAAACTAGTCCGTGTATTTGAGAGCAAAACGTTCCACTCCTTATTGGATAAGGGGGTCGGCACTGGAAAGGTTATAGCTCAAATACTCAATCGTTCGCAAGTCGATGAAACTTGACCGGCGTTAAGTTTATGTGAAGACTTGTATGACGTGTTCTTTGACATGGAGAGTGCACTCGAACACTAATGGTTAGTGGGAGCACACGTTATAGGTATGTTAATTGGATTAGTATACTCGAACCGACTCACCCTTGATTCGTCACACGGATTTCACTCGGGACGATCAATGACGGAATCGAAAGGTTGTGATAGGTATTCGTGAACCTTCGACTTGATGATTTAGTAGGGATGTGCTTGTGACGTCAAGATTTTCATTAGAGTAGTTCGACCCTGTAAACCGGAAGGCGGGGGTCAACCTCGACGTGCATCTTGACGGGCAAGTAGCAGGTCCTACTGAATACCAAGATAGAATTCTTTCTCCCGTTAGTGAGCGGGTTATATGTCCTATGCGGTTATTGGCAGATGAGATCATAAGTCTTTGGCCAAAGCATTGGAGCTAGTTGTATTAGATACACGAGAGCTCGATGATCTCGATTTGCATTAACGCATGCATAGCGTCAAGTGAAGTTAGGGTTTGACTGATCGTGACCTTATAACTTGATCGGGACATTTGAAAGAAGGGTTTATACGTATACTGGTTCTTGAATGGTTCTTGAATGATCCCAATCATTCGTTCTCAGTTGGGGTACAGTGTAGGCCGCCAGGCTGGCTAGGTGGTGCTACTACTCTTTGGTTCCTCCCATTGCTGACTGAGACGGACCTACCGAGTCGCGCAATAGGATTGACGACGGAATAAATAAAGCTAATTCTCTCATTATGAATATTAGATATTGGATATCTAATTGGGACATTGGATGTCTAAATCGATTTATTAGATAAATTGATTTACGGCCTAATGAATTAAATAAATTACTGGGTGATTAATTTAATTCATAAATATAATTATTTCTTGGAGAAATTAATTATGTTATTTTGTATTTGATATGTTTAATTAATTGGATTAATTAAACGACACAAATATATCGGAACGGAATAGGAGTTTATCTGTTTGGACTCACGGGAGTCCGAAATGAACCGAACTCATCCCGGCTCCTTCTAGATGGCCATCCCAATTTCCCTCCTCTTTCCTTTGGTCATAGTCTCCACCTTAGTTGGTGGATGACTTGAATAATCAAGGGAACAAGATCTTTTAATTAATTCATTTTAATTATTTGGTCTTGATTTGGGAGGATTTTATGGGGAATAAAATGAAGACTCTCCTCACTTGTATTACACAAGCTTCAAACGTGAGGATTGAGAGAGAGAGATAGACTTTGAGTTTAACACCCATCTTCATATTCTTCATTCACTTCCTCTTCATTTTTCTTGGAGAAAAATTGAGAGAAAATTATTGAGAGATATATTATACACTTAGAGTGTAATAATAAAAGCTTCATCATTTGATTCTAGCCGTAACCTTAGAGGTTAATCAAGTGTTGTTATTCCGGTCGTTTTTCCGGCGAGTGTCAAGTAGAGACACGGTGCTTTCGGCGTTGGATCGTTCAAGGGCTTGGAGCGGATCGGATACGTAGAGATCAACCAAAGCTTGGGGAATAGCTCAAGAGAAGGTTTCCATTTAATCAACGGACTTCGAGGGTTAGTTTCTTACGACTCTTGCTTTTCGTTTATATATTCGTATATACGTAGCTCGATCGATCCTCGTAGGGATTCGGATCGAATTAATTTTTATTTTACCGCTTCCGCTGGGCCTTCGATTTAGGCACCGAATCCCAACATCTACATCCACCATTGCTAGGTCATTTGTCGTGGGTAGGTCTCTTGGTTATCACCTGGAACCTCATGGAGACCCAGCTCCTCCAAGTGTACAAGGCCATACCTCTCAGGTAAATAAGACACCCTACTAGACCTACGAGGTGGTTGTACTTGTGTTTCAGAAGGTTTGGTTCCAATTTCTTGCACAGGTATCTCCTGAGGAGTTTTCATTGTATTCTTGCAAAGAAATACTTCTACCTGCTCCGCCTTCCTGAATGAACTCATTTTCCAGGAGGTGTGCATGCAAAGCAATAACGATCTTTCGATCTTTGGGCATGTAGAATAGATAACCCATCATCCCAGATGGGAATCCAATGAAAACGTTTCTTCACAGACCTCGCTTCCAACTTGTCCACCTTATTCTTCTTGACATAGGCGGAACACCACAAATCCTAATGTGATTAAGACTTGGTTTCCTGCCCTCCCACATCTCATGTGGAGTTTTAGGAACAGATTTGGAAGGACATCTGTAATATCCGGGGGTAATTTTTTTTCTTTTCCATTTCACTATTGAGTTGTACGTATTCGTTTGGAATTGTACAAGTGTTGTTGTTTTCGACTGATACAATGTATATTGTATTAGGATATTTCGGGATGGAAATATTTGTGCTTGTCGTTGGTATTGTTTCGTCGTTTGGATGTTACTTGGAGTGTTTGGATTTTTGGCTAAGTATACTAGCCATAGCGTACGCTACATGGGTAGCATTACGTACGCTATGTGATGGATATTACATACGTTAAACCTATATGTTTACGTACGTAATGAGAGGTGGGTGGAGGGAACCTTCCTCGTGGTTAGCTTTCGCATGGTGGGTCCCGGGCATCTTTGATCCGATCTACTATTGCAGTCAACGGGCTCTTTTTATGTACGTTAGGATGTGAGCTTTACGTATGTTATTCATGTAGCTTGTTAACGTACGTAAATGGTTGTTGTTTACGTATGTTAAGGTCTTCATGTTATTGGTCAGTTAGTTCTGGACTAGCTTTACGTACGCTAAGTTGTTGGTGTAGCGTGCGTAATGGCCCTTACGTACGTTATGTTTGGTGTATAACGAACGTAACGAGTTTGTCAGGTTATATATCTTGAGTTCGTTTTTTATTTCTTCACGAACCATTATCGATTTTCTCTCCCTAGAACCGTCCCTCTGGACTTGTTCTTCATATTTAGCCTCTTCCAACATGTTTTTGATCATCATAACTTGATTTGGAGCTTGGAGTTGGAAGCTTGTTGGTGCTCATTTGGTGTTTGGAGAGTTCTTCTTGTTCTTCATTGATAAGTTCTCTTAATCTCTTGTTCTACAAGTGATTTTCAAATATGATGATGTTGTTGTTGTTGTCTTCCTCGTATAGTTGGTGATTGTTGAAGTATATCACGATTCTTGATGAGTTTTCATAACTTATGATGAAGAACATGGTGATTGTGGTTTGAGGAGGAGTTGTTCTTGATATTTTAGGATGTTTGGAGGTTTTAATCATGTCTAGGTAGGATTATGTTAAGATTGTATATGATTAACATAGTCTTGATATGATTGATGTTGTTGTTTGTGTTTCTTGGGGAGATTATAACCATTTTGAGATAGGATTATGAGGAATTATGTAATGATTATCATAATCTTGGAATAGTTGATTTAACCTTGTTGATTAATCCGAATTCTTGATGAATTGGTGATGGATTATTGTTTAGACATCATATTTGTTGTGTTGATGATGTTCTTGAGGTGATAGTGATAATATTGATGATATTATCATTGTAGGAGGATCAATTTGATGTTGTTCTTAAGTGATTCTTGTTGAATTGTTTTCACAAGTGTTAAGAACGTTTGATCATATCGATCATTGAAATGTTGGAGGATGTTAGAATTCATAGTTAAGAACTATGGTATTCGTTTGTTGAGTTTAATCGATTCGTGATCGAATCGGTTTGTCCTTGGCGTTGCTTTCTATTGATTTTGTGTTATTGAATGAATTGTATTTCATTCAAGGTTGTTTGAGTGTTTGCGATCGTTGGAAGGCGCCGTTCGTCGCTTCGTGGGAAGACGTTGATCGTGGAAGGACTTTCTCGCATTCGGTTTAAGGCAAGTTTTATACTTGTACTAGTCAATGAGATTAATGTTATCATGTATGTGTATGAATGTGTGTATCATTTCGAGACTCGGTCTCTTTATGATTTTGTTGATATCAGGTGATTGTTTGATACGACAACCTTCGGCAAATTATGCCAAATGTTATTGTTGTTCGTAAATGGCCGGTTCAAGGTATTGCGATACTTGTTGGAAATATTATTGTCGATAGCCGGTTCACTGTATCGATGTATCGATCATTGTTGTTGATATTGATGTCGATTTAAGATATAGTTGTGATCATTGTTATTGATATTGGTGCTTCGTTATTGATGTTGTATTGGCCGATTGAAGGCATTGACATATTCGATTATCATCTTTGTTATCGGTAACCGATTAAAGGTGCCGAGACATCCATTGTATCGTTGTTATCGATTGACCACTCTAAGGTAATCGATGTATTGAATTGGGACTGTCGAAGATATTTCCCATCCGTGTATCGTTGTTATCGATTGGCCATTCTAAGGTAATCGAGGTATTGAATTGGGATTATCAAGGATAGTTCCCATCCGTTGTATCGTTGTTATCGATTAACCGTTCTAAGGTAGTCGATGTATTTAATTGGGACCGTCGAAGATATTTCTCATCCGTTGTATCATTGTTATCGATTGACCGTTCCAAGGTAATCGATGTATTGAATTGGGACTGTTGAAGACATTCCCATCCGTTGTATCGTTGTTATCGATTGGCCATTCTAAGGCAGTCTAGGTATTTGAATTGGGACCGCCGAGGACGGTGCCCATCCGTGAGTTATTGTTTTCGTGTTGGCCGACTCAAGGCAGCACACTATCATTTTTGTAAACTCAGTTATTTTGTGATCGTTGAGGGTTGAGGATTCCAAGATTGTTGTGTTGTGATTGTTGATCGTGTTAATCGGTCCTAAGGGATTGTGATCCAGGATGGTTGTTTTGGATATTGTTGGTCGTGTCGATCTTTCGTTATCCGTGTGTCATCGTTCACTTTGGTGAGTCTTTTGATCCGTATTGGATTTATTATCCTTTGAGTTTCGTTGTCATGTTGCATCGTGACATATCCGGAATCATATCTGCGTTCCGATTGGTTATTGTGTAGGATTTTTAGCCAGGCACGCGATGGTCATGCGTGGATGTTTCCGCATTGGACCGTGCACACTAGACGTAGTTCGCGAGGCTAATTAGGTACATTGTCCCACGTATATTCTGGATTTCGTATACGGGGTGGACATGTGCACGGACACATTTCCAGATCGGGCGTACTATAATATCCCTCTTGAGCCTTATTGTTTTGGTCGTTCATAGTCCATGTTGTATTGGATATGTCCGACAATTTGCGACTGGTTATTCATATGCCCAGGGGTATGTTCGACAGTCGGGTTTGTTTCTTTGAGATCCGTATTATGATGATATACAACTTCGGGCTGTTCGGCTTTCAGGCCATTCTGATGATTGGCAGCTTTGGCTGAGTGGTTTTCAGACCATTTTGATATTTGGCAGCTTCGGCTGAGGGCTTTCAGGTCATTGTGATGTTTTGGTATTTCCGTTAGAGCCTTCGGGCACTGTGATTTGTATCTAGTCAGCGTTGGTTTGGTTTACCTTCAGGTAATTTAACTGTTGTGTACTATATTGATGATTCGCCGTTGGGCAATTGTGTTATAACCTGTTGAGCAGGTACCGATCGTATGCTGTGGGCATAGTATTTCACGAATGCTCGATTCTTACCTTGGTTTGTGAGCATCTCGTATTACCATTGTTGTACTGGTTATTCTGCCTTTGAATGCATATCATGTTGTACATATATTTGATATTCATTATCTGGATGACTGACCCCATGGGGGCGGAACATATTTTCATGTTTTAGGTGTTTGCGAGGAGAGAGTTGAGACACAGGGGCATGACGATGGCGATGAGGCATTCGAGCGATACTAGTCCGAGATGTTTTTGGTGTTCATGTCGGTCAGACAGTTTGGAGTACTCCAGTTTCGTCAGTTGTGGTCATTATTGTATTATCCGAGCGAGGCTCGTGGATGTTGTTCTATTTTTATTTTGGCCATGTAGGCCATGCTTGTCGTTGAAATTCCATATCGGAATATTATGTCGGATGTCATAGTAGGGATTGTGATCCCCCTTTTGATCAGTTCGTTGTATTTTGGTCGTATTCGCCTGGTGGATCTCCTGGTGTGGGGTCCACGGCACTGTAATGACCCAATGGGATTTGGGGGTGTTACAGAAGATGGTATCAGAGAATTGGATTGTGAGATACCCTGATATGTGAGTTATGTGGCTCTACCGACGCGGTAGTAGTGGGGCTGTCAGGTTATGACAATCTGAACTGTCGAGTTTTGTGAGTCGTGATAGTTGGATGACTATATGAGTCATTCTTTCATCGAGTCGTCATCAGTGAATACTAGTATCACAAGACCTCAAATCTTTGTATGACCTTTGTAAGGACTCAATTCTCTTTTATGTTCATACATTCATTATGCCATTGATTATACATATTTTGTTGAAACCTGTATGTGACATTTGTGTTACAATTGATTCATGATTAATTATTTTGGAGCATGTGGGCTCTGTATTGGCTATGATTAGCATGATTATGTAATTGTTTAATCGTGTTTGGCTATTGGTTTAGCATTCCGAATTGGCCGTTGAGGCGTATTTGAGCTATGATCATGATCGAATGTTATTCTTTCAGTATGGATAGAGGAATCCGAGGACGTGACAGAGGGGTTAGAGGTTACAGAGCAGGCCGAAACTCAGAACCTCATGTTTATGCGCGTGTAGATGCCGAGATAGATCGGAGTTCGGCCGGTAGTGCTACCTACATGACCGATTCTCCTTCGAGACGTCATACTCGAGAGGTCGGTCAGACTGAGAGTGGACACGTCGACTCTTTCTTGCTTATGAGGGGCATGATGGCCCAGATGACTCAGATAACGCAGATAGTGGAGACCATGCAGGCCTCGATGGTTTATGGTGCACCGCAGCTGGGATTCCAGGTGCCGTTTCATGGGCAAACTAGGGGAGTGAGTCAGATTGTTGGCGATATCTCTTGTCAGAGGCCGCCTATTATTGAGGGTTCGTCGGAACCAGCTGACTTTGTTCATTGGCTTGAACATTTCGATAAACTCTTCGACGTGGTTCAGTGTCCGGAGGAGAGTAAGGTGGCAATCGCGGCTTACTTCTGAGTAAGGGCGCTTATCCTTGGTGGATTTCTGTGAAACCCACCGATCGTGATTGTGTTTGGAGCGAGTTCAAGATTCTCATTTTATAGAGGTATTATCCATCTCCACTTCGTGAAGCCAAGCTGTCAGAGGTTTTGAACCCCGAATCCGTCGAGGATGAGGGTGTTATTGTTATTGCTGAGAAGTTTCAGGGACTTCTTCAGTTTGCTTCACCTGTTATCCGTACTGAAGTGGATAAGATCAAGTATTTTAGCAAGAGCCTAAACCCGCAGTTGAGGATGCAGTTGTTCAACCACAATTGTAACTCGCTTGGTGAATTCATCGATAAGGCTCTTGGAGCAGAGCTTTTGATCAAGGAGTTTACTCGGGAGAACCCTTCAGTTTCTTCTGGTGAGAGTACTGGGATGCCGGTTCGTTCAGAGGAACATCGGGCTCCGACGTCCAAGAGGTCATTTTCTAGTCGTCTTCGTACTGGGAAAGCATCTTCTTCTCAGGCGACGAGTTCGACTGTTGTTTGCTTTAACTGTGATTCAGCAGGGCACGTTAGCACTCGTTGTACAGTGCTGGCTGTTGTTTGTTTTCTGTGTGGGAAGCAGGGACACCTTCAGAAATACTGCAGGAGTTCTCGTGCCAGTAGATCTCGAGAGAGCTCATGGGTCTCGAGAGATTTTGTTACTCCAGTCTGTATTTCATCCAAGGGGTCCTATCAGGATTATGGAGCCAGAGGAAAGGACAACCGAGGAGGAACAGCGAGTTCAGGTTTGGGTCTTCCTCGAGTTGATGAGATCGAGGAGATCGATGATCTGAAGGATATCGGTGTTGGGTACATTTGAGATGTAGCCTTGATTTGTATTTTCCTTTCTTTGTTTTCGGATTAATGTTCAACTTAATCTGTAATAATATATCGTGGTTGTGAACCATTTGTTGTTGACCTATCTTGTGATAATAGTATTTGAGAATCTTGAGATTTGAGGTCGTTTGATGTGTTTTTCTTTCCTTTTGGTGTTGTACCCGAGATTTTGTGATAATCTGGGTAATTGTTCATTGTAATTCGAGATTTCAAGTCGTGAGGACTTGGGCATGCGATTGATATGGTCGCGAGGACTATGTCTGTGTTGTTATTATTATCTTTGCGTGGCATGAGTCAGTGTTTGCATGGGCGTCCGATGCCGACGAGAATGGGAAAGTGTACACCGATGATTGTAGACATGTTCAATGGGCGGCTCCCGCAGGGTGTGTACGCCGGTGTTACGAGTCATGCGGTTGGTACGATTTTCTGGCTGGTCTCTGGCGGAGGAGTCATGATTCGACTGATTCCGCACTTGGTTGAGTGTTTTTATCACTCGATTTTCACCATTTCGGGCATAGGAGATGCGGGGACTCGTGGGGTTGGCCCAGTTAGTCAGACGGAGTTTTTCGTATTGAGGAGTATTCCTGGAGATGTTGTTTTCAGATCCTGATGGATAGTTCGTACCCCAAATTGTACACCCTGAGTTTCGGGGACGAAACTCTTTTTAAGGGGGGAGTATGTAATATCCGGGGGTAATTTTTTTTTCTTTTCCGTTTCACTGTTGAGTTGTACGTATTCGTTTGGAATTGTACAAGGGTTGTTGTTTTGGACTGATACAATGTATATTGTATTAGGATATTTCGGGATCGAAATATTTGTGCTTGTCGTCGGTATTGTTTCGTCGTTTGGATGTTACTTGGAGAGTTTGGATTTTTGGCTAAGTATACTAGCCATAGCGTATGCTACATGGGTAGCATTACGTACGCTATGTGATGGATATTACGTATGTTAAACCTATATGTTTACGTACGTAATAAGAGGTAGGTGGAGGGAACCTTCCTCGTGGTTAGCTTTCGGATGGTGGGTCTCGGGTATCTTTGATCCGATCTACTATTGTAGTCAATGGGCTCTTTACGTACGTTAGGATGTGAGCTTTACGTAAATTATTCATGTAGCTTGTTAACGTACGTAAATGGTTGTTGTTTACGTACGCTAAGGTCTTCATGTTTTTGGTCAGTTAGTTCTGGACTAGCTTTACGTATGCTAAGTTGTTGGTGTAGTGTACGTAATGGCCCTTACGTATGTTATGTTTGGTGTATATCGTACGTAATGAGTTTGTCAGGTTATATATCATGGGTTCGTTTTTCATTTCTTCACGAACCATTATCGATTTTCTCTCCCCAGAACCGTCCCTCTGGACTTATTCTTCATATTTAGCCTCTTCCAACATGTTTTTGATCATCATAACTTGATTTGGAGCTTGGATTTGGAAGCTTGTTGGTGCTCCTTTGGTGTTTGGAGAGTTCTTCTTGTTCTTTATTGGTAAGTTCTCTTAATCTCTTGTTCTACAAGTGATTTTCGAATATGATGTTGTTGTTGTTGTTGTTTTCCTCGTACAATTGGTGATTGTTGGAGTATATCATGATTCTTGATGAGTTTTCATAACTTATGATGAAGAACATGGTGATTGTGGTTTGAGGAGGATTTGTTCTTGATATTTTAGGATGTTTGGAGGTTTTAATCATGTCTAGGTAGGATTATGTTAAGATTGTATATGATTAACATAGTCTTGATATGATTGATGTTATTGTTTGTGTTTCTTGGGGAGATTATAACCATTTTGAGATAGGATTATGAGGAATTATGTAATGATTATCATAATCTTGCAATGGTTGATTTAACCTTGTTGATTAATCCGAATTCTTGATGAATTGGTGATGGATTATTGTTTAGACATCATATTTGTTGTGTTGGTGATGTTCTTGAGGTGATAGTGATAATATTGATGATATTATCATTGTAGGAGGATCAATTTGATGTTGTTCTTAAGTGATTCTTGTTGAATTGTTTTCACAAGTGTTAAGAACGTTTGATCATATCGATCATTGAAGTGTTGGAGGATGTTAGAATTCATAGTTGAGAACTATGGTATTCGTTTGTGGAGTTTAATCGATTCGTGATCGAATCGGTTTGTTCTTGGTGTTGCTTTCTATTGATTTTGTGTTATTGAATGAATTGTATTTCATTCAAGGTTGTTCGAGTGTTTGCGATCGTTGGAAGGCGTCGTTCGTCGCTTCGTGGGAAGTCGTTGATCGTGGAAGGACTTTCTCGCCTTCGGTTTAAGGCAAGTTTTATACTTGTACTAGTCAATGAGATTAATGTTATCATGTATGTGTATGAATGTGTGTATCATTTCGAGACTTGGTCACTTTATGATTTTGTTGATATCAGGGGATTGTTTGATACGACACCCTTCGGCAAATTATGCCAAATGTTATTGTTGTTCGTAAATGGCCTGTTCAAGGCATTGCAATACTTTTTTGAAATATTATTGTCGATAGCCGGTTCGCGGTATCGATGTATCGATTGTTGTTGTTGATATTGATGTCGATTTAAGACATAGTTGTGATCATTGTTATTGATATTGGTGCTTTATTATTGATGTTGTATTGGCCGATTGAAGGCATTGACGCATTCGATTATCATCTTCGTTATCGGTAACTGATTAAAGGTGCCGAGACATCCATTGTATCGTTGTTATCGATTGACCGTTCTAAGGTAATCGATGTATTGAATTGGTACTCTCGAAGACATTTCCCATCCGTGTATCGTTGTTATCGATTGGCCGTTCTAAGTTAATCGAGGTATTAAATTTGGATTATCGAGGATAGTCCCCATCCGTTGTATCGTTGTTATCGATTGACCGTTCTAAGGTAGTCGATGTATTGAATTGGGACTGTCGAAGACATTTCCCATCCGTTGTATTGTTGTTATCGATTGACCGTTCCAAGGTAATCGATGTATTGAATTGGGACCGTTGACGACATTTCCCATCCGTTGTATCGTTGTTATCGATTGGCCATTCTAAGACAGTCGACGTATTTGAATTGGGACCGCCGAGGATGCTGCCCATCCGTGAGTTATTGTTGTCGTGTTGGCCGACTCAAGGTAGCACACTATCATTCTTGTAAACTCGGTAATTTTGTGATCGTTGAGGGTTGAGGATTCCAAAATTGTTGTGTTGTGATTGTTGATCGTGTTAATCGGTCCTACGGGATTGTGATCCCATGATGGTTGTTTTGGATATTGTTGGTCGTGTCGATCTTTCATTATCCGTGTGTCATCGTTCACTTTGGTGAGTCTTTTGATCCGTATTGGATGTATTATCCTTTGAGTTTCGTTGTCATGTTGCATCGTGCCATATCCGGAATCATATCTGCGTTCCGATTGGTTATTGTGTAGGATTTTTAGCCAGGCACGCGATGGCCATGCGTGGATGTTTCCGCATTGGACCGTGCACACTAGACGTAGTTCGTGAGGCTAATTAGGTACATTGTCCCACGTATATTCTGGATTCCGTATCCGGGGTGGACATGTGCACGGACACATTTCCGGATCGGGCGTACTGTAATGTCCCTCTTGAGCCTTATTGTTTTGGTCGTTCATAGTCCATGTTGTATTGGATATGTCCGACGATTTGCGACTGGTTGTTCATATGCCGAGGGGTATGTTCGACTGTCGGGTTTGTTTCTTTGAGATCCGTATTGTGATGATATACAGCTTCAGGCTTATCACACCCCCTATATCTGACTATCAGATACCGAATATTAAAAATATCCTTATTATATATTACAGCACAGCAGAAAACTTAAAACCTTTAAGAGGAAACTCCTTTTACACACCAAAAGTTACTTTTACACATCAGCCGACTATTATATTACAACCAAAAGAAAACATCGACTGTATAGGTTTATAAGCTAACTTAGACTTAACACACCCACAGAACACTCCACAGGTCTGATGTTCATATACAACGGCTCGTTGGTGTAGAGAAGCATCCCAGACATCAACCTATGCCTGATACCCTGAATTATTACCTGTATCACAAGAATTCAACTAAATGAGCGAAAGCTCAGTAAGTAGTGACGCACAATGCATGAATGCATTTATGAATGAGTTTGTGAAATGCAGTTTCATTTTCCTTTAACTTTCGAAAACTATTTTATAGCGCGTTGCTATGTACTCCTCGAGTTCCTGGCCCGGGCCAAAGTGTGTATGTCCAACCATAGCCATAACAACCTGCCTAATCATAACACATGGGTCAGCCTGGCGTGTCCCAGACTCCACCAGGATCATGGCTATAAAGGTGCCCAATCATACACATGAGTCACCACGGTGTGTCCCAGACTCCACCGCAAAACATCACACAAAGTGTCCAATCATAACACATGGATCACTACGACGTGTCATAGACTCAGCAACAAAACAGCCCCTTACCAGTATCCCGCGATGCACATAACCAAAACAGTTTGTTCTGATCACCTATAGAACGCCTGTACTATGATCAATGCATGCGACAACAACCTCCAATGCTATGCTATGATCATATGCATCATGATAATATCACATGTATAAATGCTCTATGGGACATGTCACACAATAAGAATAGAGCAATATGTTATCCACATATACACAAGGTATGAGCAATATCCAGAACAACAATCATTAACACATATTTCAGACAAATGCTCTTGTGATACAGTTTTGCAATCAGTTACTACTTACCTTGTTCAGGTGATACCTTTGCTTTTATCCCAATAATAGGTGGTTGTGATGATATGTCTTCAGAGCCTATTTCAAGGAGTGCCTTTAAAGAATCTATATGGTATACACGAAGTTTAACTCACTGCATATCCAAAGGATTTTACCGATTTCACATAATTGGTATTCTACAAATTTTATGTGCGCATTTCGTTATATACGAGCACAATACTCAATCATTTTTACACTCCTAATTTATTATGAAGCCTATTATTTTCTGTTCATAGTGTTAGATCAATTCTTATATGCAACAACTCTAGGATTCTATAGCAATACAATGGTTTAGGGGAAACTATCAAGATCTTGAAATAACTAAATTTGTCCGTCGTATATCCACTTGATTATATGTCGCATTTGCATAAATTTTTGATATAGAATACCTAATATACTTAAGAACATGTATATAACAACCTCTTCCCCTGAAGCACACGAATTCAATACTATCCACACATATTTTCAAAAGGTGACAAAATTGATTCTTTTGTTGTCTTAGTGAGTTTTTAGTCCTATAAATCTTCATCAAACACAAGTTTAGGCCATGTATGAGTTCTTAACATCATTAGAACGTATATAAGCATCTAAACCAGCTCTCACAACTTCAAATCATACAAGAACCATAGCAAGAACAAGAGTAAAACAAAGATAACTCACCTTGATTGTCAACTGACTTGAGGTGTTGATGTTTTTATGATTTCTCCTCAATTTTTTTGATGAATTTTCGAAGTGTGGGGCTTATGGATCGAGTTAAGAGTGTCTAGAAGAGTTTAGAGTCTGTTTCCTCCCTTATCTAAGTGTAAGAGTCGGTTTATATGGGTGAAAGTACTAAAATACCCCTAATGGCCTCCAGAAGTCAGGTTTAGAAGAATGGACCGGTTGAAGTTGTTATAATCCGGTTCTTGGATGTTTTAAACCGGTCCTTAGTAGGGATTGATCATTTTTAGGGTATGTATATATGGTCCAAGGTTTTTGATAAAGTTTAATATGTATTTTTATTGTTTAAACTCAGCTAGTTTTGCGTATACCTTCGAAAGTGGTAGAAAATGAGTTTGCTGTTATCTTTATGAAATTTTATATAATTAACCCTAGAAATAAGAGTCCGAGTACTCACTTAGAAATATGAAATTATTTGACAATGAACTAAAGGACAAATTCCATTCTACCCGACCGCATTTGGGACGAATAAGATACTTACAAATCGAATGACTTAACAAAGGTTATCACTGTGACCTTGAATTTCATCATTGATGGTATTCACAAGTATCAAGATACTTGACACGTGTTATCGGAATAGGAAAGGGTTATTTACTTGAATCATCAATCCAAATTGACTCAGCATACCCGCCAACTAAAACTCCGAGACCAACCGATAGACACGTCACTGATATTATTTACTGCTTATAGGCTTACCATTTGAACTTGGGGTTATGTTCAAATGCTTAGACATTTCAATGCCATTAAATTAACTATCAAATAAGGTGAATAATGAAATGTCAAAATAATACTTGATAACAAGTAATGCATGAATCATATTATTCAAATAATAGCAGTTTCATGTCACACTGTCACATTTTTATACGATTAAGCATGAAGTCTTGCATGTTTTAAGATTAATATGCCATTATTGACTAGACCTTGTGTGTGAGAGTCTTTGGGCATCACAATATTCCCTCCTTATAAAAATTTCATCCTCAAAATTTACTTACCGAATAGAGCTGGATATTTATGCCTCATTTCATCTTCCTTTTCCCACGTGGCTTCTTCAACTGAGTGATTCTTCCACAACACCTTAACAAATGACATCTTTTTGTTCCTCAATTCTGTTTGCTTACTATCCAAGATCTTGACCGGTGTCTCTTCATAATTCAAGTCCTGACTTAACGGCAATTGCTCATAGCTCAATATATGTGATGGATCCGAGACATACCTCTTCAACATTGAAACGTGAAAGACGTCGTGAACATTTGTTAGTGATGGCGGAAGTGCTAACCTGTATGCCACTTCTCCAATTCTTTCCAGTACCTCAAATGGGCCTATGTATCTTGGATTTAATTTCCCTTTCTTTCTGAATCTCATGACGCCCTTCATTGGTGCCACCTTGAGAAATACTTTGTCCCCGACATCAAACTCAAGCATTCGTCGTCGGTTGTCCGCGTAGCTCTTCTGCCGACTCTGAGCTGTAAGCATTATTTTTCTAATTTTCTCAATGGCTTCTTTGGTTTTCTGCACCAATTCTGGTCCAAGAAACTTCCTCTCACCCAGTTCATCCCAATGAATCGGTGATCTGCACTTTCTGCCATAAAGAGCTTCGTAAGGCGCCATGCCAATAGTAGAGTAGAAGCTATTGTTATACGCAAACTCTATCAAAGGCAGGTAGGTATTCCACGACCCTTGGAAATCCAGTACGCACGCTCTTAACATGTCCTCCAGAGTCTGGATAGTTCTCCCCGACTGACCATCAGTCTGTGGGTGAAACGCTGTACTGAACGCCAACTTTGTTCCCTGAGCTTTGTGTAAGCTCTCCCAGAATGATGAAGTAAAACGGGGATCTCTGTCTGATATAATTGATAAAGGCACGCCATGCAATCTTATAATTTCTCTAACGTATAGATCCGCCAACTTATCCATGTAATACGTAGTATGTACCGGAAGAAAGTGAGATGATTTTGTAAGGCGATCAACTATAACCTATATGGCATCGTGACCTTCTCTAGTTATTGGAAGTCCAACTACAAAGTCCATAGTGATGTCTTCCCATTTCCATTTAGGAACATCCAGTGATTGTAATGTCCCTGCGGGTCTTTGATGTTCTGCCTTTACTTGTTGACAAGTTAGGCACTGAGCCACAAATTTAACCACATCGTTCTTCATCCCAGGCCACCAATAGTGCATATTTAGGTCCTTGTACATCTTGGTGGTTCCAGGATGTACTGTATATGGAGCGTTGTGAGCTTATGAGAGTATCTCCTTCTTCAGACTACTATTATCCGGTACACATAGCCGCCCCTTGAAGTTGATAACTCCATCTGGTGTAATTCCGAAATCCTTAGATTTGCCTGTCTCAACTTCTTCCTTGAAATGAGACATATAGGGATCTGTAAGTTGATCCTGTTTAATGGTCTCGAGTATGGTAGGTTGCAGCATCATTGAAAATAGTTTTCTAACATGCCCTTCTTGCACAATCTGCAATCCCCACTTCTCCAACTCTTGTAATAATGGTTTTTGGGTCACTATTATTGCCGATACGCTAACATTAGACCTTCTACTTAGAGAATCTGCAACAACATTTGCCTTACCTGGATGATAATTTATTGTGCAATCATAATCCTTAACCAATTCCAGCCATCGCCTTTGCTGCATATTGAGTTCCTTCTGTGTGAAATAATACTTTAAGCTCTTATGATCCGTGTAGATTTCACATCTTTCTCCATAAAGGTAATGTCGCCACATTTTCAAGGCAAATACTACGGCTGCCAATTCAAGATCATGAGTTGGATAGTTTTTCTCGTAATTCTTTAGTTGTCGTGAAGCATAAGTAATTACTCTTCCATCTTGCATAAGCACAGCTCCCAATCCTGACCTTAGACGCATCACTATAAATAACAAATCTTCCCGCAGTTGTTGGAATCGAAAGGATTGATGCAGATGTTAACCTCTGTTTCAGTTCTTCAAAGCTCTTTTCACATGCGTCAGACCACTGAAACTTAACGTTCTTTCTCGTCAATTGAGTAAGCGGTGAGGCCATCTTAGAGAATCCTTCAACGAATCGTATATAATAACCTGCTAACCCTAAGAAACTGCGTACCTCATGAACATTCTTCGGTCTGGGCCACTTACTCATGGCCTCCACTTTCCCTGGGTCAACTGAAATTCCTTCCTTCGACACTACATGCCCAAGGAATGCCACTTGTTCCCTCCAGAAGTCGCATTTCTTAAACTTAGCATATAGCCGTTTATCCTTTAGGATACCCAACACTATTCTTAAATGTTCCTTGTGTTGATCCAATGATCGAGAGTAGATAAGGATGTCATCAATAAAGACAATGACAAACTTATCCAAGTACTCTCCAAAGACTCGATTCATTAAATCCATGAAAGCAGCAGGGGCATTGGTTAAACCAAAAGGCATTACCAGAAATTCATAGTGTCCATACCTGGTTCGAAATGCCGTCTTTGGTATGTCATCTTCTTTGATCTTCAATTGATGGTAACCCGACCTTAAATCGATCTTTGAAAACATTGCATCTCCCTGAAGCTGGTCGAATAAATCATCAATCCTTGGTAAAGGATATTTGTTCTTGATGGTCACCCTATTCAATTCTCTATAATCGATACAGAGTCTCATGGTACCATCCTTCTTCTTGATGAAGAGTACTGGGGCTCCCCATGGTGAAAAACTGGGTCGTATGAATCTTTTATCAAGCAATTCCTGCAACTGAATTTTTAATTCTTTCAATTCTGTAGGAGCCATTCTGTACGGTGTTTTCAATATTAGGGCCACTTCTGGAATCAGCTCAATGTTGAATTCAATTTCTCTGTCTGGAGGTAGCCCTGGTAAATCCATTGAGAATACTTCTAGAAATTCCTGTACCACAGGTACATCTTCAGGTTTGTGGATCTGCTCCTTCTGTTTGTCCACCACACTGGCTAAATAACCGACACATCCATTTCTAAGTAATTTTTGTGCCATCATTGCTGAAATTATTCTTGTTCTCAATTTGCTACTACTCCCAACAAACACAAACTCCTCTTCATTTGGTGGTTGGAATGTAACAATCTTCCTTTTACAATCCATGGTAGCATGATGCTTGGATAACCAATCCATCCCTAGGATTACTTCATAATCCGACATGTTGAGCACAATGAGATCAGCATCTAATTCCCGGTTATTGATTACTACACTATAGGATCGGAGAACTTTGTCCGAGGTCAAGAGTTCTCCTGAAGGGGTAGACACATTAAACTGCCCACCAAACTCTTCCAGTGGTTTGCCCAACCTTCTCACATACTTGGTCGATGCAAATGAATGTGTTGCTCCTGGATCTAACAATGCATATGCAGGAATACCACAAATTAGTATGTTATCTGAGACGATTGCAGGATTGGCATCAGCCTCTGCCTGCGTGATTGCAAATACTCTTCCTTGTACTTTCTTCTGCTCGGAGTCATTATAGGTACACTCCTTCGCAAAATGACCCATCTTTCCACATTTGTAGTAGGCTCCGGGTCCTTCCATGCAGACGCCAAAGTGATATCTTCCACATTTTGCACATTTTGGCTTTTGTTTACCTCCAGTGGATGGTTGTCCTCCGTTGTTGTCCTTAAACCGTTTCTGGCCATTACATTTGTAGAACTGGACTTGCCTCTTGTTACCCTTGTTTGAGTGCTGCCACTTGCCTTGGCCCTGCTGATAATTTGGCTGGTTCTGATTTTCTTTAGCCTCTTTCTCCTTTCGTTCCTCCATGATTTTCCTTTGAGCCATTTCTGCATTCAGAGCTCGCTGAACCACTGCCACATATATTGAGCCTCCAGTTTCCCCGACTTGCACATCTCTATATATCTCTGGTTTCAGACCCTCGATGAATTGCTCGACCTTTAGCTCATCCGTGCTTACCATGTGTCGCGCATACCTTGAAAGCTCCTCAAATTTCCTTATATATTCATCAACTGACATGTCACCTTGCTTCAAGTTTGAAAATTCCTTCCGTTTTGCAGCTCGTGCAGCTTTTGTAAGGTACTTCGCCTTGAAAAGCTCTTTAAATTCCTCCCATGTCAGTCTAGGAACATCATATATACCCATCATGGTGTCCCACCAGTAGCTAGCATCATTACGGCGGTAAAATACCGCACATGAGACCTTGGCCTCATCAGGGATTCTGCCGTAGCTGAACATCCTTTCCATAGTTCGGAGCCAATTCTCAGAGACGCTCGTATCGAGCCCACCTTCAAATGTGGGAGGTTTTAGTTTCTGGAACCTCTCACTAACCAGATCAATGGCATCATTTCGAGGAGGTGGAGAACAACGAGCCTCGGCTTCACGTATAACATCCCGTTCTATAAGCCTTTCCACAAGATCCGTCAGTCGGTCGATACGGTTATCCCTCGCTCCTTCAGCACTACCTTGCGTTCTATTCTCTTCCATGATCTCTTAATAGCCTTCACTTCTCACACAAGGATCTTTTATTAGCCAATATTAACATAAACACGCAAATAGCAAGTAAAAAAATAAATAAATAAAACCATTGACTGATGGGTTGCTCCTCTCCGCCAAGCGATTGTTGTATATGAACGGTCTTCAGAAACGCTTTAAACCTTTGCTCCGATACAAAATCTGTCACACCCCCTAGATCTGACTATCAGATACCGGATATTAAAAATATCCTTATTATATATTACAGCACAGCGGAAAACTTAAAACCTTTAAGAGGAAACTCCTTTTACACACCAAAAGTTAGTTTTACACATCAGCCGACTATTATATTACAACCAAAAGAAAACATCGACTGTATAGGTTTATAAGCTAACTTAGACTTAACACACCCACAGAACACTCCACAAGTTTGATGTTCATATACAACGGCTCATTGGTGTAGAGAAGCATCCTGGACATCAACCTATGCCTGATACCCCGAATTATTACCTGTATCACAAGAATTCAACTAAATGAGTGAAAGCTCAGTAAGTAGTGACGCACAATGCATGAATGCATTTATGAATGAGTTTGTGAAATGCAGTTTCATTTTCCTTTAACTTTAACTCTTTTATAGCGCACTGCTATGTACACCTCGAGTTCCTGGCCCGGGCCAAAGTGTGCATGTCCAACCATAGCCATAACATCCTGCCCAATCATAACACATGGGTCAGCCTGGCGTGTCCCAGACTCCACCAGGATCATGGCTATAAAGGTGCCCAATCATACACATGAGTCACCACGGTGTGTCCCAGACTCTACCGCAAAACATCACACAATGTGTCCAATCATAACACATGGATCACTATGACGTGTCATAGACTCCGCCACAAAACAGCCCCTTACCAGTATCCCGCGATGCACATAACAGTTTGTTCTGATCGCCTTTAGAACGCCTGTACTATGATCAATGCATGCGACAACAACCTCCAATGCTATGCTATGATCATATGCATCATGATAATACCACATGTATAAATGCTCTATGGGACATGTCACACAATAAGAATAGAGCAATATGTTATCCACATATACACAAGGTATGAGCAATATCCAAAACAACAATTATTAACACATATTTCAGACAAATGCTCTTGTGATACAGTTTTGCAATCAGTTACTACTTACCTTGTTCAGGTGATACCTTTGCTTTTATACCAATAATAGGTGGTTGTGATGATATGTCTTCAGAGCCTATTTCAAGGAGTGCCTTTAAAGAATCTATATGGTATACATGAAGTTTAACTCACTGCATATCCGAAGGATTTTACCGATTTCACATAATTGGTATTCTACAAATTTTATGTGCGCATTTTGTTATGTACGAGCACAATACTCAATCATTTTTACACTTCTAATTCATTATGAAGCCTATTATTTTCTGTTCATAGTGTTAGATCAACTCTTATAGGCAACAACTCTAGGATTCTATAGCAATACAATGGTTTAGGGGAAACTATCAAGATCTTGAAATAACTGAATTTGTCCGGGGTATATCCACTTGATTATATGTCGTATTTGCATAAATTTTTGATATAGCATACCTAATATACTTAAGAACATGTATATAACAACCTCTGCCCCTGAATCACACGAATTCAATACTATCCACACATATTTTTAAAAGGTGACAGAATTGATTCTTTTGTTGTCTTAGTGAGTTTTCAGTCCTATAAATCTACATCAAACACAAGTTTAGGCCATGTATGAGTTCTTAACATCATTAGAACGTATATAAGCATCTAAACTAGCTCTCACAACTTCAAATCATACAAGAACCATAGCAAGAACAAGAGTAAAACAAAAATAACTCACCTTGATTGTCAACTGACTTGAGGTGTTGATGTTTTTATGATTTCTCCTCAATTTTTTTGATGAATTTTCTAAGTGTGGGGCTTATGGATCGAGTTAAGAGTGTCTAGAAGAGTTTAGAGTCTGTTTCCTCCCTTATCTAAGTGTAAGAGTCGGTTTATATGGGTGAAAGTACTAAAATAGCCCTCAATGGCCTCCAGAAGTCAGGTTTAGAAGAATAGACCGGTTGAAGTTGTTATAATCCGGTTCTTGGATGTTTTAAACCGGTCCTTAGTAGGGATTGATCATGTTTAGGGTATGGATGTATGGTCCAAGGTTTTTGATAAAGTTTAATATGTATTTTTATTGTTTAAACTCAGCTAGTTTTGCGAATACCTTCGAAAGTGGTAGAAAATGAGTTTGTTGTTATCTTTATGAAATTTTATATAATTAACCCTAGAAATAAGAGTCCGAGTACTCACTTAGAAATATGACATTATTGGACAATGAACTAAAGGACAAATTCCATTCTACCCGACCGCATTTGGGACGAATAAGATACTTACAAATCGAATGACTTAACAAAGGTTATCACTGTGACCTTGAATTTCATCATTGATGGTATTCACAAGTATCAAGATGCTTGACATGTGTTATCGGAATAATAAAGGGTTATTTACTTAAATCATCAATCCAAATTGACTCAGCATACCCGCCAACTAAAATTCCGAGACCTTGAATTTCATCATTGATGGTATTCACAAGTATCAAGATGCTTGACATGTGTTATCGGAATAATAAAGGGTTATTTACTTAAATCATCAATCCAAATTGACTCAGCATACCCGCCAACTAAAATTCCGAGACCAACCGATAGACACGTCACTGATATTATTTACTGCTTATAGGCTTACCATTTGAACTTGGGTTTATGTTCAAATGCTTAGCCATTTCAATGCCGTTAAATTAACTATCAAATAAGGTGAATCATGAAATGTCAAAATAATACTTGATAACAAGTAATGCATGAATCATATTATTCAAATAATAGCAGTTTCATGTCACATTGTCACATTTTTATACGATTAAGCATGAAGTCTTGCATGTTTTAAGATTAATATGCCATTATTGACTAGACCTTGTGTGTGAGAGTCTTTGGGTATCACAGGGCTGTTCGGCTTTCAGGCCATTGTGATGATTGGCAGCTTCGGCTGAGTGGTTTTCAGACCATTGTGATATTTGGCAGCTTCGGCTGAGGGCTTTCAGGCTATTGTGATGTTTTGGTATTTCCATTGGAGCCTTCGGGCAATGTGATTTGTATCTAGTCAGCGTTGGTTTGGTTTACCTTTAGGTAATTCCACTGTTGTGTTCTATATTGATGATTCGCCGTTGGGCAATTGTGTTCTAACCTATTGCGCAGTTACCGATCGTATGCCGTGGGCATAGTATTTCACGAATGCTCGATTCTTACCTTGGTTTGTGAGCATCTCATATTACCATTGTTGTACTGGTTATTATGCCTTTGGATGCATATCATGTTGTACATGTATTTGATATTCATTATCTGGATGACTGACCCCGTGGGGGCGGAACATGTTTTCATGTTTTAGGTGTTTGCGAGGAGAGAGTTGAGACATAATGGCATGATGATGGCGACTAGGCATTCGAGAGATAATAGTCCGAGATGTTTTTGGTATTCATGTCGGTCAGAAAGTTTGGAGTACTCCAGTTTCGTCAGTTGTGGTCATTGTTGTATTATCCGAGCGAGGCTCGTAGATGTTGTTGTATTTTTATTTTGGCCATGTAGGCCATGCTTGTCGTTGAAATTCCATATCGGAATATTATGTCGGATGTCATAGTAGGGACTGTGATCCCCCTTTTGATCAGTTCGTTGTATTTTGGTCGTGTTCGCCTGGTGGATCTCCTGGTGTGGGGTCCACGGTACTGTAATGACCCAATGGGATTTGGGGGTGTTACAACATCTGTTCAAGATATATGCAGCAGTCAGGAGTGCATATCCCCACAGGTAAATTGGTAAGTCAGTATAGCCTAGCATAGAACGGACCATGTTCAACAAGGTCCGATTCCTTTTTTTCTGAGACACCATTTAACTGAGGAGTACCTGGAGGTGTTAGTTGTGATACTATTCCATGTTCCTTTAGGAACTCGTCAAACTCCGTATTCATATACTCGCCACCTCGGTCCGACCGAAGTGCTTTGATATGATTTTCAGTTTGTTTCTCGACTAGGGCCTTAAATTCTTGGAATTTCTCAATTGCCTCGGATTTATCTTTCATTAAGTATACATAAACATACCTAGTATGATTATCTGCAAACGTAATAAAATACTGATATCCATCACGTGCTGCTTCCAAAGCACCACATACGTCGGTATGGATTAATCCTAGTTTATCAGCGGCTCTTTCAAAAGTCCCTGTGAAGGGGGACTTATTCATTTTGCCTTTAAGGCAAGATTCACAAGTAGGAAAGGGATCCGATCCTAATGGACCCATAAGTCCATCTTTTTCCATTTTGTAAACATTGGTCTGACCAACATGACCAAGTCTAAGATGTCATTTCAAAACTTGATTAGTTTCATCCCTTCCACGCTTCCTAGTCATAGTACTCACAACGACTTTGTTACTAAGGTTTAGATGATACAATCTATTTAACAATGTAATAGTGCCCACGAGTTTATTTCTAAAATAAATTTTGCAGGAACCATCATCAATGAAAAATGAAACGCCTTTCCGATCCATGACCGGAATGGATACAATGTTTTTATTCCCCTTGGGCAAAACAAGTATATCTTCTAAAGTTAAAACAAAGCCGGATTCTAAACCCAAAAGAAGTGATCCTATGTCAGTTGCTTCGACACTATGCCCGCTTCCGATAGTGATCATCACTTCCCCAGCTCCAAGATTCCTACTTTACTCTAGATCCTGATTCATGGTACAAATGTGAGAACTAGCACCAGAATCCAGTATCCAAGAAGTATAAAATACGATAGCAGAACAATTTGTTTCCAAAACTAAAAGTTCTATACCCGAAGTGCCATAAAGAATGGGACAGTCTCTAGCCCAGTGGCCTAGCTCACCGCATTTGAGACAAGCGTCCTTCTCCTTGATCTTCGGAACCATCAGAGCCTTGCTCTTACCCTTGAGGTCCTTGACTTGTGGTCCCGTCCGCTTCTTGTTCTTTTTCTTCTTATTTTTGGACCTCCGAGATCCAGAAGAAATCACAAGGGTAGACTCCTTCATCCGCAGAGTCTTCATCTGAGACTGAGCATAAATTTAACGAGGGGTTTTATCCTATATTTCATGTCTATGTTGGCTAACATATATCGAATCACATACATGCATAAATTTAAACATACATAGCATCACACGATATAATAAAGCATAAGACCGTATATAGCATGACCATAATCCTAACGTGATTTTCATGAGCCAATATGAAAATCAGAAAGTTCAATCTAAAGGGTATAATTGGTCTTCATTGATCATGCCACCCCTTGGATCGTCATACGCGATCAATTGGCTCCTTGAGTCCGTCCTTCATCTCCTTCTTGTTTTCATTACATTAATGAAAAACTATACTACACTAGTAAAGTAAATTACAAGAGGACACGACACACATGCCGTAAATTATAATAATAATTAATAGACGACTCGCAGACCGTAAAAACCAATTATAATTAAACGACACGCAGGCCGGTGAAACCAACCCAATAATAAATTGAAATATCCAATCACATTGGTCAATTTATGGTCATGCCATACAACAAACATATATTACAATTATTTATCATATAATTAATAAACACACCTTATGAATCTGCCTGACACTAAGACACAATAGTAAATTCCTTGTTAAAATCAACAAACATGGACAATAGGCTAGATGGCTCCACTTCGCCGCGCCATACATAATTGCGCGGTTCGAAACCCGCGACAAACAAAACAGCAATTTTGGCAATATTTATTAGGAATTTTGAACAGGCTGTACTGGTTAAATAAAACTCGGTGAATAAAATTACCCCAACCAAGTCTTTCATGGAGAAACAACTTCCCAACCAAGTCTTGACTGTCTGCAAGATGGGGATGTCATTTCCAATGAGTAATATGTCATCTACATAGAAGACTAGGAAAATAATTATGCTTCCACTAACCTTTTTGTACACATATGGTTAATATTCATTTTTAATAAACTCAAACTCTTGGACAGTTTCATCAAAACTAATATTCCAGCTTCGAGAAGCCTGCTTTAACCCATAAATGGATCTTTGAAGCTTGCAAACCTTTTTAGAATTTTTAGATGAACAAAACTCTCATATTGTGTCATGTACACATCATTGAGTAAGTTTCCATTAAGAAATGCTGTTTTGACATCCATTTGCAATATCTCATAATCATAGTATGCGGCAATAGCAAATAAAATTGTAATTAATTTAAGCATGACTACTGGCAAAAAAGTCTCATCATAGTCAACACCATGAGTCTGTCTATAATCTTTTGCAACTAATCTAGCTTTATAGGCTTGTAGATTGTCGTCCATGTCTTTCTCCTTTTTGAAGACCCATTTGCACCTAATAGTTTAAACACCCTCAGGTAGATCTATTAAAGTCCAAACATAATTATCGTACATGGACTACATCTCTGACTTCATGGGCTCTAGCTGTAACACCCCCAGAGCCATCCAGGAATATTACAGCACCGTGGGCCCCGAGATGGAACCCACAAGGCTGAAGCAAATTTTCGCAAACATTTACAAACGCCCAAGAGGCTAACGACGGTATTATCTATTTAAAACATTCGAAGACTTAAAACTCGTTTAACAAAAAACCGTCACAAAATCTCATTTGAAACCACAAGGTCCGAAATGCCAAAGCTCAACAATTTAAAAAAAAAAACATACGTTAAGCTATCGCTTACACGTACCGACAGAATAGATTTAGAGAACGATTGCCAAAGTAACCTAAGTTACCAGATATCCAAAAGGCTATTTAAAAATACTCATGCAGCGGATAAAGACAAACAATTAAAATACTCTAGCAGCGGAATACAACAACTGATCAGAAACTCAATACACAAATACATGTCCTAGCCAGTATCCTTCGGGAAACTCATCTCTTCACGACCGCTACAAGCTTGATAATCCAAGAACCTAAAAAGAAAGCCCACGATGGGGTCAGCCATAATATCCAACAATGATAACCATCACATCACGTCAATAATTACATATAAATGGAAATACTAAGTAAGAATACGACCAATGTAATCTTACCGTCGTAACTTTACGAAAATCCACGATTCGTATCCTTAACAACACATTAAGATAATACCGAAATATTGGTACGGTATCTCAACAATACCCAAGGTTCTCAAAACATTATCATAACTCGCGATACGGAAATTATACCAACTCTGGCCAATTCAATCCATCGGATAACGTCAACAATTCCAATACGATAATCGATTGTCCATCAAAGACAAGTACCAAGGAAATACGGAACATACCTCAAGATACGAAATACCATGACAATCACCTCAGTATAATCCGAGATCAGATCAACACAACATACAGACATGGTCCTAACACAAGACCTACAAATGCATACTCATATGACAACGTCAATATGATCACAACAATAACGACAATGTATACTTGTGGCAAACCCATAATATACATATGCACAATAACAACATCACATATGGTAATCCAACGATCCAGTGCACACAACTATAGATCCCCATGATGATCCCGTCGGACCAATGCATGGTGGCATTACCTTCCAGCGATCCAGCGCACACAGCTATAGATATCCCATGTTGATCCTGTCGGGCCAACACATGGTGGACATATGACAACAATGCACAACTGCACAAAACAACAGTACACAATGCACGACAACAACCATGCACAAATGCATGACAACAACGATACACGAATGTATCACAACATGATCATCACAAAATGACAAAAATGATTAGAGTACTTGTCCCGAGTCCTTCGAGAGCAATCTCGATGTCCAAACCATCACAAACAATTATTCTCAATACTGGATGGTACAAAATACCACAGACGATAAATAATTCATGTCTTCATCTATACCACAATGTATCCTCGATACCAAGTATACCAATAATAAATGTAAATCATATACCTTATGATTTAATTCCCAAAACTAGAATACAACCTATAATCCCAAATCTCCTGTGATTACGATTATAAACATTGCTATACGAATTATAAACGAATGAAACGGAAACCATTCATTAAATATTATAAACTGAGCAAGTAATAACTTGCCTCGATACCGATGAAGCCGTTACCAATTCCATTGCCGTCATCTACAAGTTCCTCGGCCCTGATCAATGCAATTCACGAACATTCTCGAACACAACCGCAAAGCATGGTTCTATTCACCGATCAATAATCTCAACCTATTACAATAATCGATAAACAACAAGTTCAATAACAATCAACAATCGATAAAACCAATTCACAAACCCAACGGCTCGACAATATCCCGATTAACCACTAGGCTGATCAATCCAACTCAAATCAGCACGAATTCACAACCACAACACGAAAATACTGCATTATCTGCCTACTTAGCGCACGTTAATCACTTAACGTAGTGTGCGCTAAGTTGCTCCCGTTAGCGTGCGCTAGAGAGTAAGCTTAGCGTGCGCTAATGCTGTACAGTGGCATGCATTCCAAGCATCGACTAACACCTTGTGACTACGAATCCGAATGAAAAGGAAATCATACTCCAAGATTAACAGTAACTTTTTCCAAATTCAATCTCATCATCATGATCCACATCTTATCAAGAACATACGAAACAAAATCAACATAATGTTGGTTTTAATCATCTTATCCATATTTATAATCAAAACCATTATATATCCTTATATCATCTTAACATCAAAATCCGAAATGAAGGGAGGCATAAATCTCCATATCTCTTGAAGATAAACAACACCATAACTATCACAAGGATCATATCAATGTCCATATATCAATAACAACATCAACAATCAAACAAACTCGATAACAAGGATCATATCATACTCAATCTGGAATTCAACCTCATAAAGTTAAACGAATCACCATTAACATGAAGAATATTAAATAACATCCGAAAACTCTTATCATAATCCCATTAGGTCTCATAATCACCACATGATTATCCAGCATGTTCTCTCATAAGTAATCGTCCTTAAAAATGAACTACTATCAAAGGGATACGGAAATTACCTGGATTAGACGAACCAAGAAGAAGAACACTTGAACTTCATTCCAAGAATCATGAATAACTTGAAGAACAAGGCTTTAATCCATGCTCTCTATCTTAATCTTGATAAAGATCATCATCTCAGAGTGTTTCTGGACCTCAAGTACCTCCCAAAGCTCTCTCTATCGAGTGAAAGGAAAGAAATGGACGAAATGCTTCATAAAACCCGTCTGTCCCCTTATATAGAATACATTACTAGCATGCGCTAACATCTCATGTTTAGCGTGCGCTAACTGACTTTTGTTAGCATGCGCTATCGCAGTCCAGAGGCTACTGTCTGGCTTCGTACATGAGTTTATGTACGTAATGCCCATGCATTAGCGTAAGTAACTTACACTGTCTAGCGTACGCAAGTCCTTGCATTTAGCGTGCGCTAATATCAGTTGACTTGCTACAGTCTACACCTACCACGAAGATGCTCATGACCCACATGCCGAAAGCATCTGACAAGGATAAGATTCCCTTGGCCCGATCTGATTAGCGTGCACTATAAATATACATTAGCATGCGCTAATCGTTCACAACAAACATCCATTGACCTTGTCGGCACATGCGCCGAAAGTGACCGGGTCCACACATAGATTCCTTCTGATCTGGTCTGTACTAGCGTGCGTTATCTTTTGCCTCTAGCGTGCGCTAAACCAGAATGATAGCGTGCGCTAGGCATGTATATTAGCGTGCGCTAATAATGTTACACTTAGCCATTTTCAGCTACTCTTGTCCAACGTATCAACATACAGAATACGAACATACGGCATACTGAATACATATACTCAACACATTATATCCTCAAATACAATTGTCGACCAAATACGACAATTATACCAATACTGACATCTCAGTCCTTCATTTATTTTATACATACTGTACAGATTCCACGCTGTACAACATAACTCGGATAAAATAACATTAAACCACAGTTGTAGAAATTCCAGATATTACATACTACACCACTTAAAATAAGTTTCGTCCTCGAAACTTGCAATCCGTCATAGAAAAGCAAACAAACCGTTCAGCCAAAATATTCTGAAACTATTACAACAACGATGAATCATCACCATTAACAAATAACCAAAACAATACACTTACAAATGTGCAAAGTCGACGATCTCCTGAGATCCTAGCAATCACAATTCCATGAGTCTCAAGAAAATATATCATCTTAGGATGTAATAATCTATCCGTTTCAAATCCTGTTTGCCTGATTACACAATCAATAATACACGATACATCTGTGAAACAACTGCCCAACACAATGGCAATGAATCCCGAAATATTGACACAAAATTTGAACGCTCAAACGATCACCACCAATGATCAATCAATAAATTAACCGAGAATATCATCAACATGATAAACTCTAATACGACCAATCTAAAGGTCAAAACACAGCTGAGAATATCATCATCATGATAAACTCCAATATTACCAACGAACAATCAACGAAAATCCAGAATTCCTTCACACGGTAAGCTCCAACACGATCAGCACAAAACCACAGAACAGATATACGAACGAATAAAGTTCTCAAAACGACACACCAATCATATACAGTGGATCTCATTAAACATACCCGACTGGTGAACATACTCCTCGGCATACGAACAACCAATCACAAACCGACGAACATATCCAACCATACATGGAGTGGGAACGACCACTCACTATCCAAAACAACCAGCATGGGGTCACCATCCCCAAATCTACACTTACAAAGAAATCATTCAAAAATCACCTATGGTAAAATCGCGCTACTACCATACCATTGGAATCACATAGCACATATTCTCCAGTTTCATAAAATCCTAAGTTCCAAAATCATATTCTGTACCCGAATCTACAATACGCAGCATATAATTCTCTTATCTGATCAATCAACCGATCATCCCTGGATAACCAAACTACCATACTAAAGTTCGAATCTTTATTCATCGTTCCATACTGATGTCTCATCCAGTTTGTGAGTCACACTCATAACTTCATCATGATATGCACTGTGCACTAAATGCGTATGTATATCAGTCACATTTCAAAACCATTTTGAAATCACATAGTCTTGCCAATAAGACAAATTTTCGAAAGTTCTTTCAAGAATTTCAAAACTCAAAACATAAATTTTGGTAAGACCACAAAATCAATTTCCGAAAAGTTAAATCGGCTTGATAATAATTCTTTTCGAATACGCATGATTGAATAAAATGAATTTATGCAAATGATTGACCACATCCATACTCCTGTATACCAATTCGGCTCGTCGCCAATATCCACTGATATTCCATCGGAAAACCATAGGATAGAGTTCCAAAATCTTAGTATATAAACTCCAACCCAAAAACTCCTTTTTCCACATATGACTCGCCACGTCAATCATTAATCCATCCTGGATCACCTCAAATATGCCATGACAAAACATTGAAACAAATCAACACAGCGAAAGACTTCCCGAGAGGTTTCATTTGAACAAGTAAATCAAAACCACGACAGGCAAAAGCGAAAAAGGTAAATGATTGATAAAGTATTTTACAAGTCTCGGAAGTTTTAAGAAAATAGAAAAGCCTTTTGAAACATTAGGGTCTCAGCCCGTATCTCGTTCCGCATTACAAGAAGTTTAAAAAGTAGGAAACTCTTTTTCGGACCCCAAGTCCTGAGTTATAAAACTATTTCAAAAATCTATTGGGTCTCGGCCCAAAAATCATTTACGGTAAAACATCCGTAAAACATTCATTTTGAAAAGTATCATTTTCAAATGCTCAAAAACAGTTCATATATCTCAAAATGAATTAACATGACTACATGTTCTTCTCAACCATTCCCGACATTCCTCCCAAATGCACAACTCCGTTTCCAAAATTTAATCGAAATATTGATTTCCAAAATCATAACTTCTCAAGATCATCAATCCTGTCCCAACTCTGTCACCTTATACTGTAACGCATAATATTCTGCTGAATCTCAAAGCATATCAACTTAGAACGGCAATAAATCTCAATGCAATTAAAAAAAATCCAAATACTTACAGATCGTGAAGTCGACGATTCCCCGTGATACTGGCACATGTCTCGACTCAAGAAAATACTCGACACAGATATTTTCAAAACACACATTTTGCAAACTCAGTTCAACTCGAGAACACAACACATATCTATCCGAAGAAACACGTTAATACCATTTGGAAAAGTTACAACAACCCCAGTACCACACTGGTAAATCACATAATGCACAAGCCTGAGTGAACAACAAAAACTCAGATCTCAAACACTTGTCAACCGACAAATCGAATGACACGACAAAAGCACGACCCAACTCGACCCGACTGCCTAGGTTTTCACAACCTAAGCTCCGATACCACATTTTGTAACACCCCCAGAGCCATCCAGGAATATAACAGCACCGTGGACCCCGAGATGGAACCCACAAGGCTGAAGCAAATTTTCGCAAACATTTACAAACGCCCAAGAGGCTAACGACGATATTATCTATTTAAAACATTCGAAGACTTAAAACTCGTTTAACAAAAAAACCGTCATAAAATCTCATTTGAAACCACAAGGTCCGAAATGCCAAAGCTCAACAGTTTTAAAAAAAAAATACGTTAAGCTATCGCTTACACGTACCGACAGAATAGATTTAGAGAACGATTGCCAAAGTAACCTAAGTTACCAGATATCCAAAAGGATATTTAAAAATACTCACGCAGCGGATAAAGACAAATAATTAAAATACTCTAGCAGCGGAATACAACAACTGATCAGAAACTCAATACACAAATACATGCCCTAGCCAGTATCCTCCGGGAAGCTCATCTCTTCACGACTGCTACAAGCTTGATAATCCAAGAACCTAAAAAGAAAGCCCATGATGGGGTCAGCCATAATATCCAACAATGATAACCATCACATCACGTCAATAATTACATATAAATGGAAATACTAAGTAAGAATACGACCAATGTAATCTTACCGTCGTAACTTTACAAAAATCCACGATTCGTATCCTTAACAACACATTAAGATAATACCGAAATATTGGTACGGTATCTCAACAATACCCAAGGTTCTCAAAACATTAACATAACTCGCGATACGGAAATTATACCAACTCTGGCCAATTCAATCCATCGGATAACGTCAACAATTCCAATATACGATAATCGATTGTCCATCAAAGACAAGTACCAAGGAAATACGGAACATACCTCAAGATACGAAATACCATGACAATCACATCAGTCTAATCCGAGATCAGATCAACACAACATACGGACATGGTCCTAACACAAGACCTACAAATGCATACTGATATGACAATGTCAATATGATCACAACAATAACGACAATGTATACTTATGGCAAACCCATAATATACATATGCACAATAACAACATCATATATGGTAATCCAATGATTCAGCGCACACAGCTATAGATCCCCATGATGATCCCGTCGGACCAACGCATGATGGCATTACTTGTCCAGCGATCCAGCGCACACAGCTATAGATATCCCATGTTGATCCCGTCGGGCCAACGCATGGTGGACATATGACAACAATGCACAACTGCACAAAAAAACAGTACACAATGCACGACAACAACCATGCACAAATGCATGACAACAACGATACACGAATGTATCACAACATGATCGACACAAAATGACAAAAATGATTAGAGTACTTGTCCCGAGTCCTTCGAGAGCAATCTCGATGTCCAAACCATCACGAACAATTATCCTCAATACTCGATGGTACAAAATACCACAGATGATAAATAATTCATGTCTTCGTCTATACCACAATGTATCCTCGATACCAAGTATACCAATAATAAATGTAAATCATATACCTTATGATTTAATTCCCAAAACTAGAATACAACCTATAATCCCAAATCTCCTGTGATTACGATTATAAACATTGCTATACGAATTATAAACGAATGAAACGGAAACCATTTATTAAATATTATAAACTGAGCAAGTAATAACTTGCCTCGATACCGATGAAGCCGTTACCAATTCCATTGCCGTCATCTACAAGTTCCTCGGCCCTGATCAATGCAATTCACGAACATTCTCGAACACAACCGCAAATCATGGTTCTATTCACCGATCAATAATCTCAACCTATTACAATAATCGATAAACAACAAGTTCAATAACAATCAACAATCGATAAAACCAATTCACAAACCCAACGGCTCAACAATATCCTGATTAACCACTAGGCTGATTAATCCAACTCAAATCAGCACGAATTCACAACCACAACACGAAAATACTGCACTATCTGCCTACTTAGCGCACGTTAATTACTTAACGTAGCGTGCGCTAAGTTGCTACCGTTAGCGTGCGCTAGAGAGTAAGATTAGCGTGTGCTAATGCTGTACAGTGGCATGCATTCCAAGCATCGACTAACACCTTGCGACTACGAATCCGAATGAAAAGGAAATCATACTCCAAGATTAACAGTAACTTTTTCCAAATTCAATCTCATCATCATGATCCACATCTTATCAAGAACATACGAAACAAAATCAACATAATGTTGGTTTTAATCATCTTATCCATATTTATAATTAAAACCATTATATATCCTTATATCATCTTAACATCAAAATCCGAAATGAAGGGAGGCATAAATCTCCATATCTCTTGAAGATAAACAACACCATAACTATCACAAGGATCATATCAATGTCCATATATCAATAACAACATCAACAATCAAACCAACTCGATAACAAGGATCATATCATACTCAATCCGGAATTCAACCTCATAAAGTTAAATGAATCACCATTAACATGAAGAATCTTAAATAACATCCGAAAACTCTTATCATAATCCTATTAGGTCTCATAAAAATCACCACATGATTATCCATCATGTTCTCTCATAAGTAATCGTCCTTAAAATAGAACTACTATCAAAGGGATACGGAAATTACCTGGATTAGACGAACCAAGAAGAAGAACACTTGAACTTCATTCCAAGAATCATGACTAACTTGAAGAACAAGACTTTAATCCATGCTCTCTATCTTAATCTTGATAAAGATCATCATCTCGTAGTGTTTCTGGACCTCAAGTACCTCCCAAAGCTCTCTCTATCGAGCGAAAGGAAAGAAATGGACGAAATGCTTCATAAAACCCGCCTGTCCCCTTATATAGAATACATTACTAGCGTGCGCTAACATCTCATGTTTAGCGCGCGCAACAGCCTTAGCGTGCGCTAACTGACTTTTGTTAGCGTGCGCTATCACAGTCCAGAGGCTACTATCTGGCTTCGTACATGAGTTTACGTACCCCATGCATTAGCGTACATAACTTACACTGTCTAGCGTACGCAAGTCCTTGCATTTAGCGTGCGCTAATATCAGTTGACTTGCTATAGTCTACACCTACCACGAAGATGCTCGTGACCCACATGCCGAAAGCATCTGACAAGGATAAGATTCCCTTTGTCCGATCTGATTAGCATGCGCTATAAATATACATTAGCGTGCGTTAATCGTTCACAACAAACATCCGTTGACCTTGTCGGCACATGCGCCGAAAGTGACCGGGTCCACATATAGATTCCTTCTGATCTTGTCTGTACTAGCGTGCGTTTTCTTTTGCCTCTAGCGTTCGCTAAACCAGAACGATAGCGTGCGCTAGGCATGCATATTAGTGTGCGCTAATAATGTTACACTTAGCCATTTTCAGCTACTCTTGTCCAACATCTCAACATACAGAATACGAACATACGACATACTGAATACATATACTCAACACATTATATCCTCAAAAACAATTGTCGACCAAATACAACAATTATACCAATACTGACATCTCAGTCCTTCATTTATTTTATCCATACTGTATAGATTCCACGCTGTACAACATAACTCGGATAAAATAACATTAAACAACAGTTGTAGAAATTCCGGATATTACACTAGCCATTCCTCGGTCTCGGGTCCTGAAATTGCTTATGTATAGGTACTAGGCTTATCATATATAAGCGACGCGTCATTGTCCACTGTCATGATATATCCAAATCTCTCAGGTTCATTTCTCGCCCTACCAGATATGCGAGGAACATGTTTACTTTGAACAGGATCCTCAACTAATTGTTGAGCCTGTTCAGTTTCCATCGGTCAAGTAATGTCTTCTTGTGGTTCTCGAGTTTCCTCGAGAATTAATTTTCTCTCACTGTCTTTTTGGAAATAAATTTCCTTTCTAATAAGACAGCATTTCGAGCAAGAAATACTTTGTTCTTTGCGAGCAAGAAATGCTTTGTTCTTTGCGGGTTTATAAAAGTAGTATCCTTTAGTTTCCTTAGGAGGAACATAATAACAATTGTTCAATACTAACAAAAGCCCATTGGCTAAAACTAGATCATAAGTTCCAACGGCTAGTGCATCAACTCTTGTTTCATTGCCGACTCTTAGATCCACTTCCCCTTTCTTCAGCTCTCTAGTGCTTCTCAACCCCTACAAATTTGTACAAATTTGAGATCCACATCCAATTCCAGGAGTTAGAAGTATATAAGTTAACTTATATAACAAATATACATGTGGTAGTCTCACTACCCTTGGTACGCCTTGCAATTTCTATTCCAGTGTCCGGGTTTATTGCAATGATGACAATTTCCATCTTTGGGAGCTTTTGCCTTGAAAATCGACTTAGTAAATGTAATATCCGGATTTATTATTGAATATTTCATATTTATTATTCGGAAATGTGATATCAATAATTGAAGTATGATATTTCTTGTATTTGTATCCTTGTACATGAGTATGGCAAAATGTAAATTTCCCATGCAAAATACGTGATAACGTACGTTAACATGGAAGCCTAACGTACGCTATCTGTTAGAGTTAGTGTACGCTACGAATGTAGCGTAGCGTGCGTTAACCAGCCAATAATTGAGCTGGGTGGCTGTCACATGCGCCAGCCGGACGTGGGTCCGGATAAGATTCATACGGATGAACCTGGACACTTTTGAAGTCAACGATTGTTAACGTATGCTAAGGATTGTGTTTAGCGTACGCTAATGTGTGTTACCTACGTACGTAACTTGATGGTGTAACGTACGTAATCAAGGTCAGAATCAGGACAGTTAACTAACAGGACGATAGCGTACGCTAAATTATACTGTGTACCGTACGCTAAGAGGCTAACATACGTTATGCATGGAGGCTAACGTACGTTAAGGACAGAAAATTATAAATAAGACATCACACCATTTCATTTCAGCTCGTCATTTCACCTATCCTTCAGCATACTTCGTGCCCAGAGATATCCCAGCCTCCCTTAAACACCTTTAGAACACCTTTTCTTGATCATTGAAGATTGGAGATTACTCAGTGAAGTAGAGAATCATTTTTGGATTGTCACACAAGCAACCGGAGTTGGATTCTACCCATTGTCTCGGTGTTTGTTCATCTTAAGGTATGTTATACTATCTCCAATCTTGGATTCTTGTTATTAAGGATATAATGATTGCTATCAAGATATTAATTTCCATGGATGAATTATTCTAACAATCATCATGTTTAGAGGTTGGAATGTTTATGCTTAAGATATCGTCGTTGAAAGCATCATAGTTAGAATCCTACTACGTCAAATGAGGAAAGTATTGTTCTGAGATTGATTATCCATGTTGAATAATATTGCCATATTGAATCGTAGACTTGGAGTTGATATCACTTTTGTTTAGCGGACTTAAAGAAAGAATCATCGAAGGTTGTACCCTTCCTTATAAGTTGGATATGTTAGTTCATCGTTGTAATGAAGTCTGAAGGTAATGATGATAATGGAATCTAGGGCATCAACCTGAGATCACCGAACTTCACATGAGAATGATAATCGAGATTAAATATAAGTGTTGTGATGATATTCATTTCCTTGAATTCAAAGATGTTTTGAATCCGTAAGAATATTCATAATCGTATAAACATGATATGTATGGAGATAACATACGTAATCACTGAGGATTTCGTTAGCTTCATCACGATCAAAGATAGTCGTCTGCCCAGTGAGAAACTGTCATGCATGTTTAGCGTACGCTAAACTATATAGTTAACGTATGATATCGGGCTTAGTTAACGTACGCTACGATTGGTACGTAACGTACGTTATATCATCAGACAAGTCAAGTCGACTGATCAGAGAGGAACTGTCGATACATGGTTAGCGTACGCTAGACTTTGTAGCTTACATACGCTAACGAGTAAGCTTAACGTACGCTACCGAGGGTACGTAACGTACGTTAAACAGGTCAGGCAGGTTACGTTTTTATGAACTTTCGACCATAATTTGGATTGTTAGATGTTCGTTCGACATGAGATGAATTCTATATTATTTCTATTGTTAATGTTCAAGCTTAGCAACGTGATTGATCGAAAGGGGGTGACCTTCGAGCGTTTTGATATTTGTGGGAGTTTTATTCTTGTCATCAAATCGAGGCAAGTACTTTAATTAGAATTGTTCGTATTATGTCGGTTATGTTATGATTGTACTGTGTACATGTGTTGTGATTAATTGTCCACCATGCGTTGATCCGACGGGAATCATCATGGGAAATCTATAGCTGTGTGCGCTGGATCATTGGACAGGTAGTTCCACCATGCTTTGGTCCGACGGGATCATCATGGGAATCTATAGCTGTGTGCGCTGGATCGTTGGAATACCATGAGTATGTTGAGACTGTTATGATGTGATATGTGTTGATATTATTTCTTGTTGGAGAAACTTGTCATGATTATTGTTGATTAAATCATTGTTGTATGATTATCGTACTTGTACTAGCATCCTTGTGCTAACCCCTTCGGGGGTGAACATTTGTTTGTGTTCAGGATCTAGGAGAGTAGGGAAACAACCACTGCATGACGACGAGGGTGCAAAGTGATGTTCCGGCCGGGTTTATTCATCTGTTGATTTTGTTGTTTTAATAAGTACTCTAGTACATCGTCGTTTGTGATGATTTGGATTTGGTGATGTATTAATATTCTTTCTTTGGATATTTGTATTCCCAGTATTGGCCAGAACTGTTTGTATTTTATTTCAGTTGCTTTCATACGTTGGTGTCTGTAATTGTCTTTTTATGTCTTCAGCCTTGTAAATTCTTATGTAAATGATTTAAGGCACTGTAATATTCCTAAATATATCGGGGGTGTTACAGAATATGGTATCGGAGCTAAGATTATGGATATCTTGGCCATTAGGTTAAAGTAGGGGTCATATATGTCTTTTGAGATAACCGGCCGTGACTAACATCACTGTACTGCTTACGTCTTCGTGCGAATGGTGGTTGTAAGTTCCTAAACTCTATCTCGTCCTTTACATGTTGTACCTCTTTATACTTGAACATTTGAACGATATTGTTTCCTGTATATTGAGCATTTATGCTTACAGTATGTTGAGAGGTGGACGTGGACATGGTCGCGGTCGCGGACGCGGAAGAAGGAATGCTGAAAGAGAAGCTTCGCCTTCTAATCAGGCCAGCCACAGCTCAGGCGAGCCACAAAGATCTATTAATAATGAACCGGAACCTGCTGTTCCCGAAATCCTTCGTCAGGTGGTAAACCAGATGACTCAGTTTGCCCAGGTTGTGGACCGGATGCAGGTGGCGTGGGATTACAGAAGAGAGATAGACAGCAAGGAATCCCAGACATGGGAAATTGAGGCGACCGATGGCTGCAGGAGGTGGCAAAGATGCAACCACCTAAATTCGACGGCTTTTCTGAGACTCCCACATGGGATCATTGGTTGAAGGAACTGGAGAAGATTTTCGCCGGGATTAATTTCCCAGACGACCGGAGAGCCTCTATTGCTCAGTACTTTCTGATAGGGGAAGCGTCCGAGTGGTGGGAAGCCATCCGGCCTGTAGACCATGATGCTGATTGGACAAAATTTAAATTGATGATGGAAGCTCAGTATTGCCCTCGTCCTGTGAGGGAAGCCAAAGTTCGGGATTTTTTCTCCGCACAGCTGTCAGATGAGCCAGTATCACAGACAATTAAAACGTTTAATCAGCAGATGGCGTTTGTTCGACACCTGGTCAGAACAAACGCGGAAATGATGATCCATTTTATATGAGGATGAAACCAGAAATTCAGAGGTACATGTCCGGTTTTGAAAGTACCACTCTTCGTCAATACCAGGATAAAGCATTGGCGTATGAAATCAAGGAAGCAGCAATGGAGAAGTTTACAGAATCCAAGAAGCAGAAAGTCTACGGTAGTTTCACGGAGCACAAGAGTGGTGGGCCCCTCAAGGCCCAGTCATCTTTTCATTCTTTCAAGAAACCTCCGCACCCATCCAAGAGCGGAAAGAACTTTGGAGCAATATCAGTCACGACGGATACATCTAGGAAGTGCTTTAATTGTGGTCGCGCAGGCCACCTTTGGCGTGATTGTTTCCGTACTCCAGTTACATGTTTTGATCGCGGACAGGAAGGTCACCGTGCAACGTTTTGCAAGGATGCCACAAAGTTTAATGGAACTCGTACATCACAGCCAGCTCTAACAGCAGACGCAGCAGAGTGTGCATTTGCCCCAAAATTTCGGTCGAGGTCGAGGCAGAGGACTATTCGACTGCAAGGGAGCCTCGAGTGTCGGATCCGCTCCCCCATGTATGTACGAGATGAGGAGAACAGACGATCAGGATGTTGCTGTCGCATCAGGTACTGTTCAGATCCTTTCCCAGCCAGTTAGCGTTTTATTCGATACAGGAGCTACGCATTCTTTTATATTCTTGTCTTGTGTAAATCGTTTGAATATTTCTGGTTTTCATGATTGTGAGCCTTATGTTGTGGGTTTACCGAGTGGGGAGAGAATTGTTGGAAACTTAGAAACTAGAGATTTCCGTGTATCATTTGGAGGCAGAGAGTGGCTCTCAAATCTGATTATGATAGAAATGCAAGGAGACGATCTGATACTCGTAGATGATTGGCTTAATCGATATGGAGCTATTGTAAACTACCGAAAGAGGAATATCTCGCTGATCGCTGACGATGGTTCCGAAATACTGTTTGAAGGATGGAAACCAGGAAGCTCATAGTATGCCCTATTCTATCCACCCGGGCACCAGCAAGATGTATAAGGATATGAAGCAGAACTTCTGGTGGGGCAACATGAAGAAAGATGTAGCGGATTATGTCTCGAAGTGTTTGACTTGTCAGCAGGTTAAGATCGAGCATCAACGACCTGCCGGAATGCTGAAGCCGCTCCCGATTCCTGAATGGAAGTGGGAGGATATATCGATGGACTTTATCACTAATATGCCAAGAACCAAGATAGGAATGAACATGATTTGGGTGATAGTTGATCGCGTAACAAAATCGACTCATTTTCTAGGAATTAAGGACACGTAGGGACCCAAGAGGTTGGCACGAGTATTTATTTCAGAGATAGTCCGATTGCATGGTACGCCGAAGACCATTATTTCTGACCGAGACGGACGTTTTGTGTCCCATTTTTGGAAAGCAGTTCATAAAGCCTTGGGAACCGAATTGAACTTCAGCACAACTTATCACCCGCAGACAGACAGACAATCCGAGAGGACAATTCAAACAGTGGAAGACATGCTAAGGGCTTGTGCCTTAGATTGGTTAGATGATTGGGAAGTTCATCTGCCGTTGATTGAATTCACCTACAACAATAGTTGGCATTCTTCCATTAAGATGGCACCGTTTGAGGCATTATACAGGAGGAGATGGATATCACCCCTATGTTGGGACGATTCATCAGACTTGATCGGGACAAAACTAGAATTGATTGTGCAGACACGCGAGAAGATAGACCTGATTCGCGAAAGGCTATTGACTGCCCAGAGTCGACAGAAATCTTACGCAGATGTACGCCGTCGCCCATTGGAGTTCAGTACTGGAGATCACATACTTTTAAAGGTTTCTCCTACTCAAGGAATCTTTCATTTCGGAAGAAATGGGAAATTGAGTCCGAGATATATCGGACCGTTCGAGATTCTTGAGAGAGTTGGAGAGTTAGCATACAGGTTGGAATTACCGCCGTCATTGAGCCATGTTCATAACGTGTTCCACGTATCCCAGTTACGGAGATATATACCAGATCCTAGTCATGTCATTGATTTTGGCGAGGAAGTCGCTCAGGATGGCACGTTTGAAGAGAGACCGATCAGGATACTCGAGAGTCGAGTTAAGCAGTTGAGGAACAAACCAATCGTTTTGATCAAGGTTCAGTGGTCACGCCACGGAGTGGAAGAAGCCATTTGGGAAACGGAAGATAGCATGAGGTCCAGATATCCAGTTATTTTCGTCTTGAGTTTCAGGACGAAACTCCTTTTTAGTAGGAGAGTATGTAATATCCGAATTTATTATTAAGTATTTCATCTGTATTATTTGGGAATGTGATATCGATAATTTAAGTATGATATTTCTTGTATTTGTATCCTTGTACATGAGTATGGCAAAATGTAAATTTCCCATGCAAAATACGTGATAACATACGTTAACATGGAAGCTTAACGTACGCTATCCGTTGGAGTTATACGCTACGAATGTAGCGTAGCGTGCGTTAACTAGCCAATAATTGAGCTGAGCGACTGTCACATGCGCCAGCCGGACGTGGGTCCGGATAAGATTTCTACGGATGAACCTAGACACTTTTGAAGTCAATGATTGTTAACGTACGCTAAGGATTGTGTTTAGCGTACGCTAATGTGTGTTACCTACATAAATAACTTGATGGTGTAACGTACGTAATCAAGGTCAGAATCAGGACAGTTAACTAACAGGACGATAGCGTACGCTAAATTATGTTGTGTAGGCTAAGAGGCTAACGTACGTTATGCATAGAGGCTACAGAAAATTATAAATAAGACATCACACCATTTCATTTCAGCTCGTCATTTCACCTATCCTTCGACATACTTCGTGCCCAGAGATATCCCAGCCCCCCCTTAAACACCTTTAGAACACCTTTTCTTGATCATTGAAGATTGGAGATTACTCAGTGAAGTAGAGAATCATTTTTGGATTGTCACACAAGCAACCGGAGTTGAATTCTACCCATTGTCTCGGTGTTTCTTCATCTTAAGGTATGTTATACTATCCCCAATCTTGGATTCGTCTTATTAAGGATATAATGATCATGCTATCAAGATATTAATTTCCATGGATGAATTATTCAAACAATCATCATGTTTAGAGGTTGGCATGTTTATGCTTAAGATATCGTCGTTGAAAGCATCATAGTTGGAATCCTACTACGTCAAATGAGGAAAGTAATGTTCTGAGATTGATTATCCATGTTGAATAATATTGCCATATTGAATCGTAGACTTGGAGTTGATATCACTTTTTTTTAGCGGACTTAAAGAAAGAATCATCGAAGGTTGTACCCTTCCTTATAATTTGGATATGTTAGTTCATCATTGTAATGAAGGCTAAAGGTAATGATGATAATGGAATCTAGGGCATCAACCTGAGATCACCTAACTTCACATGAGAATGATAATCGAGATTAAATATAAGTGTTGTGATGATATTCATTTCCTTGAATTCAAAGATGTTTTGAATCCGTAAGATTATTCATAATCGTATAAACATGATATGTATGGAGATAACATACGTAATCACTGAGGATTTCGTTTGCTTCATCACAATCAAATACAGTCGTCTGTCAAGTGAGAAACTGTCATGCATGTTTAGTATACGCTAAACTATATAGTTAACGTATGCTATCGGGCTTAGTTAACGTACGCTACGATTGGTACGTAACGTACGTTATATCATCAGACAAGTCAAGTCGACTGATCAGAGAGGAACTGTCGATATATGGTTAGCGTACGCTAGACTTTGTAGCTTACGTACGCTAACGAGTAAGCTTAACGTACGCTACCAAGGGTACGTAACGTACATTAAGCAGGTCAGGCAGGTTACGTTTTTATGAACTTTCGACCATAATTTGGATTGTTAGATGTTCGTTCGACATGAGATGAATTCTATATTATTTCTATTGTTAAGGTTCGAGCTCAGCAACGTGATTGATCGAAGGGGGCAACCTTCGAGCGTTTCGATATTTGTGGGAGTTTTATTCTTGTCATCAAATCGAGGCAAGTACTTTAATTAGAATTGTTCGTATTATGTCGGTTATTCTATGATTGTACTGTGTACATGTGTTGTGATTAATTGTCCACCATGCGTTGATCCTACGGGAATCATCATGGGAAATCTATAGCTGTGTGTGCTGGATCATTGGTCAGGTAGTTCCACCATGCTTTGGTCCGACGGGATCATCATGCGAATCTATAGCTGTGTGCGCTGGATCGTTGGAATACCATGAGTATGTTGAGACTGTTATGATGTAATATGTGTTGATATTATTTCTCATTGGAGAAACTTGTCATGATTATTGTTGATTAAATCATTGTTGTATGATTATCGTACGTGTACTAGCATCGTTGTGCTAACCCCTTTGGGGGTGAACATTTGTTTGTGTTCAGGATCTAGGAGAGAAGGGAAACAACCACTGGAGCTGCATGACGACGAGGGTGCAGAGTGATGTTCCAGCCGGGTTTATTCATCTGTTGATTTTGTTGTTTTAATAAGTACTCGAGTACATCGTCGTTTGTGATGATTTGGATTTGGTGATGTATTAATATTCTTCCTTTGGATATTTGTATTCCCTGTATTGGCCAGAACTGTTTGTATTTTATTTCAGTTGCTTTCATACGTTGGTGTCTGTTATTGTCTTTTTATGTCTTCAGCCATATAAATTCTTATGTAAAGGATTTACGGCGCTGTAATATTCCTGAATATATCGGGGGTGTTACAATAAAGTCATTAGCTTTGGCAACTTTTGCCTTACCTTTACCCTTGCCTTTATTCTTGAAGAGCTTCCCTTTGCTGACCATCAACACGTGGCTCAGTTTCTTCTTAATGTTTTGCGCCACAGCATGCATAAATTTAAACACACTCACCTACGAACACAATTCTCTTGCCACCAAAAGGTTGCATCAAAACAAGTGGGCTCCGGTACTTTAAGATGTCGCACATTATAGTGTCTAATGCTTCAAAACAGTACTTACTCATCATTGGAGCTTCATCCCATATTATCAGTTGTGTCATTTCAATGAGCTCTGCAAGATGATATCCAAATTTAATATTGCATGAGGAACTCTTATCTGGGTTTAATGGGATAACAAATCTCGAATGTGCCGTCCTATCTGCTGGAAGAAGAGTTGCTGCTATGGCGCTCGATGCCACAAAGAGAACTATTTCTCCACGTGACCTTATTGCCGCTGATAAAGTACTCCACAAAAATGTTTTCCCAGTACATCCATGACCGTTTAAATACACCACCATGACATTTATCGACAACATCCATGATATCATTATAAACATGTTGTTGCTCATAAGTCATATTAGAGACTAACATGACATGTTCCTCAATCAAAGCAACTTTATCATAGCTCAATTCATCAGCTAACATCATATTATTTGGATCTGCAAAATTAGAAGTCTCAGGATATGGCATGGTATTATAATTCTGTAAATTTTTACCCTTTTTCCTGAGCATCCTTTCAATTTCAGCCAAGAAATAGTTCTTGATTTGTTCCTCTGTTAAGTGCAAATCTACAATAAACTTAAAACAATCACACACAAATTGTGAAAACTCCTAGATTTTCATGTTAGAATAACTTGGTACTGAGTAAATCAATACTACATATTCTAAAAATGCTTAAAAATTAAAAACATGAATGCTGAGAATAGATTTTTTTTTTAAATGGGGGTAATGTGGAAAACACATTAAAATTGTTGAATTGTACACTGGAAGTTATTAACACATTACACTTATAAATTCAATTTGTAAGATAGGTTTTTGTTATTAAAATTTAGATCGTTAATGCACGATATATAACAAACTGAATTAGTAGAAGCACACATACCTGTATTTTTAAGGCTCTTCTTGTGGTTATACATAATATCAGCAGATAGATATTGCCAACATTTCTCCCACAACATTTCAGGACTGTCCAAATAATCGGACACAATCAAAGTCACAAATAAATTATGTAATTTTTCAGATGCCCAATGACTCGCCTCAACTATACCATCCACGTACTCCTTATCGTCATCTAATAATACTCTTGCGTAACATGCATCTCTAAAACTATCATAGACAACACCGTCAAATGTTCTTATATCCTCAAAATATGTAGGTCCACGAACATAATTAAAAAGCATTCGGAGAAAGTATCTCTCTCCTGTTCCTGGTCGAACAAAGTATAGCTGACCGATGCGGTGATCCCAAGCCACTTAGGATTGCAAGTAAATGTAATAAACAGCTCAGGGTATCCAGCCCATCTACAAATATCCATAGCATCTTGATAGTTCTGCATCATATTGCGTGTTCTACTAGTAAATGATTCGGGCAATACTATAAGTTTTACAATCTTTGCCGGATCCATCTCTCCACGACCATGTGCATCACGAAGTCCGGAATATCGATCAGATCGTAATTCATTTTGATGGGTTCTTATATGATTCAAGCGAGCTGTTTCAACATCGTATAACCATCAACAAAAAATTATTGAACTAAACATCTACATCGCAAAATATATGATGACTTTCTTGCTCTCTCTTGAATTCTGTAAGCAAAGAATTGTCTTATACTGACGTTTTTCCTTTTCTTGCCAGAATATGACGTCAATGAACGTGTGAACTGCACGTCTTTCCTATAATTGTCTTGTCCAAATGCAAACAACAAAGGATACTGTAGACTAAGAAAAGACGAATTTAAGTGATTCATGCGCTTAAGACAACCCCTCATGGTTTCAACAATAATGTCACGTTCCAGTCGATCAAAAGTTATATCCCCCTTGATTAAGGTAGTAACCTCATTCTGCTGTGGGAGATTGTATTGTCTTCCATCCACTTTCCTCCTACCAATAAGTCTAATTTTTGTAACACCCCCAGAGCCAACCGGGAATATTACAGCGTTGTGGGCCCGGAAACGGAACCCACAAGGCTGAAAGAAAGATTTACAAACATTTTAAATACGCCTAAGCGACAATGAGGGTAATATTATTTAAATATTGAAGACTTTATAAAATCCGTTTAACAATACCATCGAAAAACTCCCATTTTAAAGTACAAGGCCAAACCGCCAAAACTCAATAGTTTCAAAAGCATACGTTAAGTCATCGCTTACATGTACCGGAAAAATAGTTTAGAAAACGATTTTCCAAAGTAACTTAAGTTGCCAAAAACCAAAAGGGCATTTAAAAATACTCACGCAGCGGAAAAGACAAACAGTTAAAAATACTCTAGCAGTGGAATACAACAACTAGCCAGCGCACTTGAATCACAAACACACGCCATAGCCAGTATCCTCCGAGAAGCTCATCTCTACACGACCGCTACAAGCTCGATAACCCAAGAACTTAAAAAGAAAGCCCACGACGGGGTCAGCCATAATACTCAACAATGATAATGGTCACGTCATATCAATAATTACATACCAATGAGATATTAAGTAAGAATACTACTGATGTAATCTTACCGCCATAACCTTACCAAAATTCACAATTCATATTCTTAACAACACAATAAGCTCATACCTAAACATCTATACTGTATCTCAATAATACCCAAGGTTCTCAAAACATCATCATAACTCACTGTTACGAAATCTACTAACTCTATCCAACCCAATCCATCGGGTAACATCATCCCATCTCAACACGATAATCGAATGTTCATCATAAGACAATTTCCGAAGGAAATACGGAACATACCTCAAGATACACAATGCCACGACGATCATGTTAGTCTAATCCGAGATCAGATCAATACATCATACGGACATGGTCCTAACACAAGATCTATAAATGCATACTCATATGACAACGTCAATATATTCACAATGATAACAACAATGTATACTCAATGGAAATCCGATGATCCAGCTCACACAGCATAGATCCCAAGGTGATGCTACTAGATCAACACAAGGTGGATAACCAACAACATACATATGCACAATCACATGGTAAATCCAACGATGCGAATCCACATGATTCCATCAATATAACACAAGGTAATCCAATGATCCAGCGCCCTCAGCATAGATCCCAAGATGATCCCGTCGGACCAACACGAGGTGGAAAACTCGTCCAATGATCCAACGCCCTCAGCATAGATCCCAATATGATCCCGTCGGACCAACACGAGGTGGACAACTGATCCAGCGCCCTCAGCATAGATCACACGATCCCATCGGATCAATACAGCATATACAATACAACTATGCATACAAATATGTAAATCAATATGTTCATCAACATGAACAACATATGAATTAATAACATGAACGACATTATGACAAATCAACTAGGAAGACCTCATGTTCAACAACATGACTGACAATACGCATTATCAAAATCATCAACACTAAACCAAAATCAAATTAAGATACTTGCCCCGAGTCCTTCAGGAGCAATCTCGATGTCCAGTCATCACCGATGATTATCCTTAATGTTCGACGATCCACAATGCCACGGCCATAGATAACTCATATCCTCATCTTTATCATAACGTACCCTCGATACCCAAGTATACCAATAACAAATGTAAATCATATACATTATGATTTAACTCCCAAAAATTGGAAAACAACATACAATCCAAATCTCCAGAGTTCACAACAATAATCATTACTATATGCATCATAAACGAAATGAAACTGGAACAATTCAATAAATATTATAAATTGAGAAAGTAATAACTTTCCTCAATACCTATACGATGATAATGAAGCCGTTACCAATTCCTTGCCATCGTCTACAAGCTCCTTGGCTTTCGGCCAAAGCGATTCACGAACGTCCTTTGAATTCGACCACAATACATATCATTCTAATCAACGATCAACCCTCACAACCTATTGTAATAATCGATAAACACAAGTTCGATAATAATCAACAATCGATATAACCAATCAACAAACACAACGGTTCAACAATATCTCAATTAAATATAGATCCAAATCAATCAATCAATCGTGGATCCATAACCACAATACGATTCTATAATCCGATAATCTTATCAACGATCAACTCATCCCGATAGCAAGGATTACATAACACACTCTATTTCGAATTCATACGAATTAACAAGATTCCTCCTCGTTTATAGTTGTAAATTTCATAGTAAGACAATACTATCAGCATAATCGACAATCCGAACTACCCAAATAGTTCAATACCATTGATAATCTTGTTATAAGATTAACCATAATCTTTCCGGATTCAAAATTGTTATCATGATTCGTATTTCATCAAGAACATACGAATTCTACCACTACAATCAACATAGCATTGGTTTCAATCATCAAATCCATGATTATACTTAAAAACCATTATGTATCCTATCATCTTTTCCTCTTTGATGTGATATATATACCAAGAACACCAAGAACACCATGATTCCATAATAATTATTATAACAAATAACATAATCGAAGGCATATATCATTGAATCCTCCAACATATAATTCACATAACCTCAAGGATCACAACAACAACACCATAATCATCTTCATACTAATTATTCATCAACAACAGCATCAAAAATCCGAATTCAAGGTGTAGAGTTGGTCAACATACCTCACGAACATGAATAACGAAATCAAACTCCTCAAGAATCATCAATATCTTAATATCCAAGCCTCAAATCCATGTTTCCAAGCTCATAACCAAGTTAGAAGAGACTTATTCTGTAATATCCGAATATTTGATATGTAATTTATCTGTATTGGAACCTTCTTGATATTTGCTTATGTCGTATTTCAGATTGATGTATGTTTCTATGCATTCGTAATTCAATACTGTGGATTGTATGATTTTATAGAGGTTTAGTTATGCATGTTCTCATTCGTGATTAGCGCACGCTACCCTTTTTTCGTAGCGCACGCTAATACTGAGTGGTAGCGCATGCTAACGATACAACTTAGCGCACGCTACACTCAGTCAACCAGATCGAGACAGGATCAGTAGGTGGGGAACCGGATCGCGGGAATCACGGACCCATTTAAACTCATCCAGACTACTTTTGTAAAGTTGAGTCAATGGGGTTTAGCGCACGCTACAAAGTTATTGCTAGCGCGTGCTAAATGGAGGCCGGTGGGCAGTCAGTGAAGTCAGTGAACTTCATAAAACTCATTAGCGCACGCTATGTGTGTGTAGAGCATCGCTAAACCATGTTATAAGCGTACGTTAAGGCTATTTAGCGTACGCAAGACCGAGGACAGTAGCATGCAGTAGTCTGAGAACCCGTTAGCGCACGCTAATCTGGAAGTGTAGCGCATGCTAATAATCATTTCTTATAAATAGGACTTCACTCTCATCTCATTTTTCACCCTGAACTTCGGCCTTTAAGCGACTGCCACGACCTGGATAAGCAACCTCATGATATTTCCACCCCATATAAACCTCTACCTGTGATTTGGTGAAGGCGTAGAACATTGAAGATTGGTGTTCAAGCATCCGAAGTTGATTTGCACCAAGTGGTTTAATTGTTCCCTTATTGTTCATTCATTTTTCTTCCGTAGTAAGGTATGAGGTGCCTTACTCTTTTGTAATTTATGTTCTTAGTGATTTCACAAGAATGCTATCAAGGTTATTGAAGTTATTACTCGTATATTAAATCGAACATCATTCTTAGGAGATTTTGGACAATGAGAACTCAAGTTCTTCATCAATTTTTGTTGAACCTTGCATATATAAACACATGGTTATAATTGCAAAGATTTTTTAACTCACCTTGATGATAGTTTCGTGATGTTATTGCGATGAATAACTTGATTATACCACAACCTAGACTAGGTGAATCCTAGAATGATAAGTTTATAGATGATTCTCCAAACATGGAACATGTTTCTTATGGATGCTAATAATCTTTGAATAATCCTCAAGGTAATGATGTGTTCTTGGAGAACTTGATGAATTGATAAAACGAAGCTGTTTAAATTATCGTTTTCAAAATGTTGATGATGTTCTTTGGAAGTTTTACCGGCATCATGATATTGGCAAATGATTACTTAGCGTTGCTATTGATGATTCTTATACATTATAACCATACGAATAATTAAGAACGTCATAAAACGATAACAGATCGTAAAAACAAATTGAAGTTCGTATGAATCCTTGAAATGGAATGCGAATATATATATATATATATATATATATATATAGAGAGAGAGAGAGAGAGAGATGGTTGAACTAATCGTATTGAAACTAGGATGTCATTCCATTGAACTAGATATCGATAGTTATGAGAATATGTTATTGAATGGATTGTATCCCTTACAAGGTTGATTGTTTCGAGCGATTATTACTAATCGGGGACCATTCGTTCGTTTGTCAAGGAAGGAGTATTCCCGTCTGCGAATTGAGGCAAGTTATCTTGCTTGGTTATGACGATAATTGGAAATTCTTGTGAATGTTATATATTTCATGTGTACGTGTTGCTTTATGAATTTATGATTCATAATGAGATGTCATGTTGACTCTTGTATACTGTTTATGGTGGGATTGTATTCCCATGTTCGTACCTTTTGATATCGTTGGTCTTGTTGATCATAGTTTATCACTTTGGTGTCTTAATCCCCGTTGGATGAGTAATTTGTTGAGTTTCATTGTCATGTTGCATCGTGACATATCTGGAATCATATCTGCGTGCCAATTAGTTATTGTGTAGGATTTTTAGCCAGGCACAGATGGTCGTGCATTGATTGTTTCCGCATTTAGACCGTGCACACGAGACGTTACTTTGTGAGGCTAATTAGGTACATGTCCCACGTATATCCTGGATTCCGTATACGAGGTGGACATGTGCACGGACACATTTCTGGATTTGGCGTACTGTGATGTCCGTCTAGAGCCATAATTTTTGTTCGTTTGTACTCCATGTATGATTGGACATGATTCAACGGTTTGACGATTGGTTGTTCATACGCCCGAGGGGTATGTGATGACGGTCGAATTGGTTTTACTGAGATATAGTGTATATGAATTGTATGACATCTTGAGAATTATTATCATGTATATATGACCCTGTGGTTTTGGGCGAAATACTTGTGTTGTATTTTAGGTCGAGGCAAGGCTTTGGCGCAGGGAGAGTATGGTGGCGGCGAAGGGTTTACAGGATACTAGTTCAGGGGCCCCGAGTCTATTTTATTCAGTTGTATTTTGGACCATGTATTGGTATTACTCCGCTTTGTTATAACTCATTTTAAACTATGTTAGTACTTTTAATATATTCCATCTCCATATGGTTTATATTAATGTTTCAGATTCTCTGTGTGTAGTATTTTTAGTCATATGGTGTAACACCCCAAACTAGGCGGATATTACAGTGCCGTGGACCCCCGACTGGGACCCACCAGGCGAATGAGAATGAATGAATTACACAGGTAAATGTAGTACCGAACCACATTACAACATCAATTACTCCGATGAGGAGTTTTATACAACACCCAGGATAAAATAGAATACATGTGTATTTTATGTGACGATAAAATACACAACATTGAATGAAATGAGCATTCAAACGGAATGTCTGCAGCGGAATAAATAAAGGAAACATAAATGACTGAATGAATGGTGAGCAGATCGGGCCCCTACTAGTATCACTTGGACTCGTCGCCGTCAACATGCTCTTCCGTGCCTTTGCCTTGCCGTGACACGAAAACAAAATCCCCAACGGCTCGATTACGTAACAACAATCCTCAAGAGTTGAAATTACACAATCATGAATTAACTGAAGTGATGAAATATTCTTAATTATGAATTACGCTGAAGAGGAGCATCATAGTACGCCCGTAATGTCCTGTGCAAGTGTACAAGACGAATGTCCGGACACACCCGTCCTTGTACCTAATTAGTCTCACGGAGGTAAGCGTTACCGTGTGCACGGTCCGATGTATCGATGAACCCAATACATGACCATCATGTGCCCGACTAAAAATTCCACACAGCCACACCCGGCCACGCAATATGAACCCGGAAGGTCACATGAACGAGAATGACCATGATGAAAACCAATGAATAATAATTAGACAAGGCCAAGATGACTCACCGATATGAAAGTAATAGTGACGTGATTGATAAACCAATGAAAAGATTTGGAACCGTCGTTCCTCGTGAATGAAATGATTATTCGACACTTACAAGTCTCAAAATGATTAATATTATGATGAATGAATTATGATTATGAGCAATCAACAACAAAAGGAATGAGTATCCTTTTAACCGAGTAAGATTTAACTTACACAATACCGATGAAGAATGTCCGTCCACGAACAACGTCCTAACCAAGATACCGATCGCTCGAACAACCTTGAATAACAATAATTACCAACAATCGTTCAATACACGTATCAAACAACAAAACACGACTAACCCAAGGGTCGAAACAACGATAATCAAACTCATAGGCATTCCAACGAATACATAACCGACCACACAACTTCGGAAATATCCAATCCCGAATATGTCGAAACCCACACCAAAATGAGTATTTCGAACTAACAAAACACGTCAATGATATCAATAATCAATTAGGAATCCATAATTCATGATTACGACAACATCAATCGGAAAATCCCCAATTAACCGAAGTCAACCCCAAGGGTTCTTGAAAACAATTCCGAAAATAACCATTAAATCCGTAGGAATATATTTATCCAAGTAGATAATCCATAACTTAACATATCCCAATGATAATCCAAGCTTACATGAAGAAATCGGAAGGAAAAACCCAAAAATCCGAAATTCTAGATCCAAGAGATTAATACCTTTGATTCGATGTGATGAAGATGATGAAATGATGATCAATCCGAAAGATGAGCTTGAAGATGATGATTGATGATTACACCTCGAAGAACCCTCTCCGAATCGCTCGAAATCGCCCAAAAATACCAAAGGAGTGAAATGAGATGAACAAATGAAGAAGTCGACTAAGCGTCGATTTATACTCAGTCCAGGTTAGCGTGCGCTAGCCCTTGTGCATAGCGTGCGCTAATGAGTAATTTGGGTAGTCCAGTACCCACTGTCCGAACACGGTAGCGCGCGCTACGTACCTCTTTGTAGCGTGCGCTACGGCCATACTACTAGCGTGCGCTAATATCCATTGTTAGCGTGCGCTAGCGAAATATTTGACGCCCAGTACTGGAGTCCAGAAAACCATCTGCCCTCTGATCTAACCTAGATAGCGTGCGCCACAACCATTATTTAGCGTGCGCTAATATGCCGATTGCGTACGCTAACAACAATGCATAGCGTGCGCTATGAATAAACCCGGTGCAGTCTAGTAGCCACTGGACTCAACCTGATCCGCCCCTAGCGCGCGCTACTCCACACATATAGCGTGCGCTACTACCACCCGCTAGCGCGCGCTACTTACCACTCGTAGCGTGCGCTACAAATATTCTCACCTGCAGTCCAGTACCTTCTGGACTGCAGCCAAGATAGCCTTAGCGTGCGCTAAAGCTGAGCGGTAGCGTGCGCTACCTATACCCAATTAGCGTACGCTAAAAGGAGTATGTAGCGTGCGCTACTCCTCAAGCACAGCTTGCAACGAAAATGACAATGATGATAAACACGGCACGAAACTCCAATCAGATTAGTGATGAAATGACGATTGATACACGATACAATTACTCTGAATGATGATTACCATGACTGAATCTGAGTGACAAATGATCAATAATGAATGAAATTACTGAGTATCAATTACTGAATGATAAATACTGAATGATAATTACTGAGTGATAATTACTGAATTACAACTGGGTATTACATATGGTGTATGAACCTCTCGTCGAGGTGATGAATATTAAATTATGGTTCGGTACCACAGTTATGATTTAATTGATTTGAGATGATATTTTTGGTATCGCCTGGTGGGTCCCAGTGTGGGGTCCGCGGCACTGTGATAGCCGCCTTTTGGAGTGTTATAGAAGATGGTATCGGAGAGTCTTTTTTTTAGAGTCATCGTGAAGTGAACTAGTATCAAGAGACCTTCGTGTCACGTATGACCTATGCAAGTGCCTGACCCTATGAGCCAAATACGGTATGTATTTTATGATCCATGATTTAATTACTAGCGTGATATTGATATCGAATAGAACTTTTTGTTGACCTTGATATTTCGAGGATATGTGGCAGGATTTATCTAATTGATGTTTCGAGGTAAATTCTAGATTAATTATGTCATTAAAACTATTCGACTCGCCGTCAATATGATATTCTGTGTGGCACTCATAGTGTCAACAATTCATTATGAAATGTTTTCTTGAATATGTAGTTTCTTGTTGCTCTTAACTTAGCATGGATTTTGATTGGACATAAATACGGTCATGAACTGTACTTATGATTATTATTATTGTTGTTTGGTTCTTTCAGTATGGAAAGAAATTTGAGAGGCCGTGGCAGAGGGGGATGAGGCCGAATCCCAAGACCACGAGCCAACACGCGTGCGAATGTGGAGCAGAGTTCCGCAGGCAGTGATTCGCTTTCTAGGAACCAATTGCACCACACTGGACATGAGGATGCGCGTGTCGATCCTTACATTGTTATGCAGGGCATGATGGCTTAAATGACCCATATGGGTCAATTAATGGAAGCTATGTAGAGAGCTACTACTGGCCAACAGCAGGGCCTCATCCACCTCCTGTTCATGGCGGACCCGTGAGTCGGATCATCAGCGACATCTCTCGCCAGCGACCCCCTACTTTTGAAGGCTCCTCTGAGCCTGCTGATATTGTACATTGGATTGAACATTTTGAGAAATTGTTCGAGATGGTGGAGTGTCCAGAAGAGAACCGAGTATCTGTGGTGGCTTATTACCTTAGCAAGAGCGCCCACACCTGGTGGCTATCTGTGAGACCGGCCGATGGTTTATGCAACTGGGATGAATTCAAGAATCTCATATTGGATCGTTACTACCCAGCTCCGCTCCGCGAGGCTAAGCTGTCAGAATTGCTGAATCCGGACCTGTCCGAGGATGATGATGTGTTAATGATTGCCGAGAAATTTCAGGCGCTTCTCCCGTTCGCTTAGACCATTGTTTGAATGAAAGCTGATAAAATCAAGTACTTCCTTAAGAGATTGAAACCCCGAATGAGGATGCAGTTACTTAATTAAGCTCAAGAACAACAACTATAATGTTTACAATGATATAAGACGTATGTATGCTTTGCTCAATGTTGTTGTATGGAATAATACCAACTCCTTGGTATTTATAGCCTTCTTCCTCCTTACTAGCCGTTGCTGCCAGTTGACTAGCTAGCGTGCGCTAGCCTTCCTTCTTAGCGTGCGCTATCGCACATTTTTGCTCTAGCGTACGTAAAGGCTTTCATGTAGCGTGCGTTAATCACTTTATATTTCGATCCGGTAGCTCGCTTCTTAGATTAGCGTGCGCTACCACTTCCTTTGTAGCGTGCGCTAATCCAATATATCCGTTGCATGGATTGTCAAAGTGACCGTTTGATATCTTGACTTTGACTGCTTTTCCCAATTCGGATTGACTAGATTCAAACATCTTAGCGTGCGCTAATCATCCTTTGTAGCGTGCGCTAATGATGACTTCATTGCATACGTCATTCATTGTTTGAATATCTTCCACAACAGTAACATGGCTCGATAGCGTGCGTTAATAATAGAGGGTAGCGTGCGCTAATAATAGAGTGTAGCGTGCGCTATCCATCTGCTGACTTCACTGCAGCTTACTTCGATACTAGTGGAATGCGGTGACTCCTCGTTAGCGTGCGCTAACATATGTCCCTTAGCGTGCGCTAATGCATCCAGTTGCAATTTTTGCGTCTTAAATGCCTTCGCCGTTTTGCTTCGCCTCGATGTTGTTTTTTAGTTTAGCAACTTTAATCATCAAAAACACAAATTAAATAATGTGTGGAATAAATATTCCAACAATCTCCCCCCTTTTGATGATTACAAAACAACCCTTGAATTGGATAATCTGTAAAAAATAATATCTGTATATTTATACGAATCAAAGTTTTCGGCTTTGATCGTTTCGTTAGTTTCTCCATTTCTTTTCTTTTTCTTCTTTTTCGACTTCTTCATTTTTCAACTCCGTCGTTTTTCGTTTTTCAATTTTTTCCAACTCCCCCTATTTGTATGCTTTTCTTTACTTTTCGACTTCTTCGATTTTTCTCATTTTTATCTCCTCTGCATCTTCTTCTCATTTTTATCATTTTTATCTCAATTCATATCTTTCTCCCCCTTTTTGTTTTCATCAAAAAGTAAAAAAATATAAAGGATACCAAATGAAATATAAATATGCATGATACCAATTTATGCATTAATAAGGGTATAAACTCCCCCTGAAAATATTATTTCCTTCTCCCCCTTTGTAAAATATCATTTGTCAAAATTTATTTTTGGGGATCCAACCGATAGTTGGTTTTTCTTTTGAAACATAGACGATGTTTGAAACGTTTGTTCCTTTAGGAACCCAAATCTTTTTAATTTTTATCGTCCGTTTTGGGCTTTTGCAATTTGAAATGTGATGCCCGATTTTTAAACACTTTTCGCAATGGGGTATATTGAAATTAACGGATTCGTTTTGACGTGATTTGAATCCTAACCCCTCTTTATTTAGAGTATATTTTTGAACACATAACATTTGTTCAAATTTATCGTTGCCGCACGAGAATTTCTTTGTCAAAATTTTGAGTTCATCTTGAACTTTTAAAAGATCATTTTTCAAAATATTTTCATTTTCAAGGCATTTCGAATGATCAATTTCGACAAATTTCCCTTTTTCAAGTATTTTGGAATTTTCAATTTCCAAAGTTTTATATTTAGACTTGAGGGATTTAATTTCATTTAAAGCATTTTGATAGTCCGTATGTAGTAACTCGAATTCTTCAAAAAGTTCGTCGTAGGAATTACTTACTTGGCTTTCGACGTAGCTATAGTCGTATGAACTCCGGGCCATGAGCGCGAGATTATTTTGTTCAAGAAAATCTTCATCGGGATCTTCGTCGCTCCATGTTGCGATTAGAACCTCCTTTTGCTTTACTCGACAGTTCTTAGCAAAGTGGCCTGGTTTGCCACATAATCGGCAAGTGTTGTCGAATTTCTTAGGTTCGCCCGCTTGAATGTCCTTCTTTCTCCGGTTTAATAAGTGTTGGAACTTATTAATATTTTTGGCATAATATGCCATTTCTTCATCGCTTTCGTCCACCGGGGTTTCTTCTTTCTTTCTCGGCACCTTAGCCTTGAAGGCTATCGATTTTTCCTTCGGTTTTGGTTTGGCATTCCGAGATTTTAGAACAATCTCGTAGTTGATAAGAGAACCAACGAGAGCACTAAAATCGAGAGTATTTAAATCTTTGGATTCCATTATTGCCGTAACCGTACCGTCCCATTCTCGTGGTAGTGATCGGAGAATTTTCTTTACTTTCTCACTACTCGAAAGTGGTTTTCCAAAACATGCTAATCCATTAGTGATGACCGAAAATCGGTCGAGCATAATCGAGATGGATTCATCGTCCTTCATTTGGAATAATTCATAATCGTGAAGGAGCATGTTTATCTTCGTCTCTTTAACTTGAGACGTACCTTCGTGTGTTACCTCAAGCATTTTCTAGATTTCTTTGGCACTATCACACGATGATATCCGGTTGTGTTCTTCCGGATTTAAGGCACAATAGAGAAGTTGAGTTGCCTTACAATTGTAGTGGTCGTTTTTCCAATCGGAATCGTCATATTCTTCGAAGGTTTTGAGCGTACCGTTGGAATTTGTTGGAATTTTCGGACCAAGACAAATCACCTTCCAAAGCTCGATGTCATATGCTCGGATGAATATAGACATCTTCTTCTTCCACGTCATGAAGTTTGAGCCATCAAAAAATGGTGGTCGGTTGAGAGCAAGGCCTTCGACGGGACCCATTTGAAAAGCCATTGGATCTTTTTCCTCGGATGTTAAGCCGTGTATAGGAGAACCGCTCCGATACCAATTGTTGGGTACCAAATCGGATATTTGCGCCGTTTTATGCGAAAGCGAAAATAAATTGCGGAAAATAAAGGACACGAGGATTTATAGAGGTTCGGCTATTAACGAAGCCTACGTCCTCTCTCGATGTATCTTTTTCCTTAGGCTTAAGATCAAAACCTCTACGCCTCTCTTCTATCGGTCGAGGGATTACCGTTACAAGCTCGTCTTCTATTGGTCCGAGTAAAACCATTTTTCCTTTTCTATTGGATAAGGAATCAACCACTCTAGCTTTCTATCGGTACTAGATAAACCTCACTAAGATAGCGATTGTGATTCTAACAATGCCGGATCCTTGATCCTAATAACACCGAATCAAATCGTATCTTTTCTTTTTATCGCTCGTGTATGATCTTGTGTGTAACACTCAATCACTCTTAATTAAGCTCAAGAACAACAGCTATAATGTTTACAATGAAATAACACGTATGTATGCTTTGCTCAATGTTGTTGTATGGAATAATACCAACTCCTTGGTATTTATAGCCTTCTTCCTCCTTACTAGCCGTTGCTGCCAGTTGACTAGCTAGCGTGCGCTAGCCTTCCTTCTTAGCGTGCGCTATCGCACATTTTTGCTCTAGCGTACGTAAAGGCTTTCATGTAGCGTGCGTTAATCACTTTATATTTGATCCGGTAACGCCTGCCAGATTAGCGTGCTACCACTTCTTTTGTAGCGTCGCTAATCCAATATATCCGTTGCATGGATTGTCAAAGTGACCGTTTGATATGCGACTTTGACTGCTTTTCCCAACGTTCGGATTGACTAGATTCAAACATCTTAGCGTGCGCTAATCATCCTTTGTAGCGTGCGCTAATGATGACTTCATTGCATACGTCATTCATTGTTTGAATATCTTCCACAACAGTAACATGGCTCGATAGCGTGCGTTAATAATAGAGGGTAGCGTGCGCTAATAGAGTGTAGCGTGCGCTATCCATCTCTTGACTTCACTGCGGCTTACTTGATACTAGGTGGAATGCGGTGACTCCTCGTTAGCGTGCGCTAACATATGTCCCTTAGCGTGCGCTAATGCAGTCCAGATTGCAATTTTTGCGTCTTCGTCTGCTTCGCCGTTTTGCTTCGCCTCGATGTTGTTTTGTAGTTTAGCAACTTTAATCATCAAAAACACAAATTAAATAATGTGTGGAATAAATATTCCAACATTTACTATTGAGTTAGAGCCAGGTATGTCCCCGCTTTTGAAAGCACCGTATCTTATGGCTCCGACCGAAATGCAGGAGTTGAAGAACCAGTTTGAGGAGTTGATTGAGAAGGGCTATATTCGACCTAGTGCGTCTCCTTGGGGAGCACCAGTGCTTTTTGTACGGAAGAAAGACGGATCTCTGCGTTTGTGTATTGATTACTGTGAGCTGAATATGGTAACAATCAAGAACAAACATCCGTTGCCTCGTATTGATGATTTATTAGATCAACTTCAGAGAGCTGCTGTGTTTTCTAAAATCGACTTAAGGTCCGGATATCATCAGTTGAGGATTCGAGAGTCTGACATTTTGAAAACAGCTTTCCGTACTCGCTATGGGCACTATGAGTTCGTGGTGATGCCATTCGGACTGACTAATGCACCGACGGTATTCATAGAGTTGATAAACCGAGTGTTTATTAATTATCTAGGTCGCTTTATTGTCATTTTTATTGATGACATTCTGATTTACTCTCGTGGCCATGAGGAACATGAGCGTAATTTCCATCAGGTTCTCGAGGCATTGAGGCAGGAACAACTTTATGGAAAATTTTCCAAATGTGAATTCTGGATGCGTGAGGTTATTTTTCTTGGACATGTGATATCAGCCGATGGAATGAGAGTAGACTCATAAAAGACAGAATCTATCCGAGGTTGGCTACCTCCGAAGAACGTGAAGGAAGTTCGTGTTAGGAGTATGCCCTCGAATGCCACTCAGAGGATGTTGAGTGAGGGCATTGTACTTGTAATTATGTAAATCATTTATATAAGGCAATGGATGTTTCTTTGTTTACTGGTAGTTACTGGCATTCTTTGTTTATACGTATACTGGTATTCATGACACAATGGTTCTTGAATGATCCCAATCATTCGTTCTCAGTTGGGGTACAGTGTAGGCCGCCAGGCTGGCTAGGTGGTGCTACTACTCTTTGGTTCCTCCCATTGCTAACTGAGACGGACCTACCGAGTCGCGCAATAGGATTGACGACGGAATGAATCGAGCTTATTCTCTCTTTATAAATATTAGATATTGGATATCTAATTCATTAGACATTGGATGTCTAATTAATTTTGGGACATTGGATGTCTAAATTAATTTATTGGATAAATTAATTTACGGCCTAATGAATTAAATAAATTACTGGGTGATTAATTTAATTCATAGATGTAATAATTTCTTAGAGAAAGTAATCATTTGATTTTGTATTTGATATAATTAATTAATTGGATTAATTTATGGATATAAATACATCGGAATGAAATGAAATTTATCTGTTTGGACTCGAGAGAGTCCAAAATGGACCGGATTCCTCCGGACCTTCTAGATGTCCGAACCTACCCCTTTTTGTTTTCTCATTGGTCTTTATTCCACCTAAATTGGTGGAAGACCAAGACTTGGTGAGTGGGGTTGGCTGATTATTCTTTTTGAAAGAATAATAAAAGGCAAGGAGAATAATAAGTAGAAGAAGACTCACTCTTGTAGAAAGAGAACTCACAGTTGAAAAAGGTAGTGAGAGAAGAGTTTTCTCAAGTTTATATTTTACTTCTTCATTCTTCTTCTTTTTCACAATTTTCTTAGAGTAATATTGTGAGAAAAAAATATTGAGAGATAATATACCTATACACTTGGAGTGATATAGATTATATTTGAAGGCTCCTATCACTTTGTTCTAGCCGTGTCCTTAGAGGACAACGAAGTGGAAGTCGTTCCGATTGTTTCTCCGATGCGTGGCAAGTAGAGGCACGGTGCTTTCAGTGTTCGGGATTTCAGGAGCTTGGGTAATAGCTCAAGAGAAGGAATCCATTTAATCAACGGACTACAAGGGTGAGTTTCTAATATCTCTTGTGATTTCGTTTATATATTCGTATATACGTAGCTCGATCGATCCTCTTATGGGATTTGGATCGAATTAGATTTGTTTATTGCTTCAGTTTCGCCTTCGTTTTAGGCACTGAATCCCAACAGTGGTATCAGAGCGTAGGTCTTGCGATCGTATATATGATATATAGCATTTGGAATGCTTGATTAAATGATTAGTGATTTAGAATCACAACCGTTTAATTCGTTGTTTTAATTGTTCGTCGAAAATTAATTTTTCCATGTTTTTATGTTACTATATAAATCGGCTTTATTTATTAAAACTGAATTATATAGGTAATATTATAATTTTTGAAATCGGCACGAAATAGAGTCGGAAAATCGTTTGCCAGGTTGCCCAGTGGTCTTTGGACATTGCCCGAGGCTTGCTTCTGCCTTTGGGCGAATCAGCCCCTCGGCAAAGGACCGGCTGTGATGCCGGACCACGGGCTAGGCCCGGGCGATTTTACTTCGACTCCATTTTGTGTTTATGTTTCGTTATAATAATTTCCGGCAATTAAATTAGATTTAATTTGACTAAATAGAATACTTGGCTTTTTATTTTGAGGAAATTTATTATTGTGAAATATTTATCATCCGGTTTATACGAACGAATTAAAACTACCATGCTGAATTAATTGGATTAATTCTAATAGATGGTTATTTATTTATATTGGTTGGATCAATATATTTAATGTGTAATCCATTTATTTAGTATTTATTGGATGAATGCTTTTGAATGAGGATGTGGTTCATGGATCTAGTTTTGAATCGTTCGGTTTTATTCGATTGGGTTGTAAAGGCCGTTTTGAGCCTATTTATTTTACTAGAAAATTTGTATAGGATGTAATTTTTCATATGTAAAATTTATATGTAATGACGAAGACCGGAGAAAGATCCGTTTCGAGAAGATGAAGATTCAAGACGAAGACTTGTAATTAGATTACGGAGTTTTTATTTTCTAGGAACGGTCCATGAACCACATGTTGGTATGTTGGTCCCAAGAAATGATGAAGACTATCCTCACAGTACCAACACGAGTCTTTTCTAGCGCGCTTTGTCCTCACTCACGCGCACCTGGGAAACTTCCCAGGGGGTCACCCATCACATAACTACTCCAGGCCAAGCACGCTTAACTTTGGAGTTTCTATGAGATGGCTACCAGAAAACAAGATGCATCTTGTTGGTATGAGTAGTCCAAATCAATTCATTTAACCACTTTCTAGTGCAGATCTCACAGGTCGAATCGCAAGCCGCGCCTCGCGCATTTTTAAGCTCGTGCAGGCAGGATGCTGGACCGAAGCCCAACATGGTAGCAACTAGGTTGTGAATGGTTGTTTCATATTGTATGAATGCCACAAACGCGCTTAAATGAATTAATGTGCAAAGTGTAACATTAATCGCGAAAATTCTCCCACAACAAATTATTAAGTTTATAAGTTTTCGAGGTTTTCCTTCCCTCCATCGAGTTTTCGGGATAGTCATTCGGGGAGGATGGATAAATTACCGGGAGCGCATTGGATGCCTTCGGTTGGAGCAAATTTTATCCCTAGAAACCTGATAGGTTGCCGGATAAGATTCAATTGTGAAACTGATTTGCGTCGATGGTATAAACTTAACTTGTTCACGAACCATAGAAACCGTATAGGTTGAGGGGAGTGAACAAGGGGAAAAAGAAGATCGAATCATCCATTAGATGGGTTGGTGTTGGACACCACTTTATGAAAATTAATAGACTAGAAACCTATTCGGTTGCCCTCTATTAAGATTTATAAAGAACTCGATCACCACTATGAAGTAGAGTGATGATACTTCCGGATTTCACATGGGAGTGTGTTATTTCAATAAAAATAGTGGGAGCTGGGTAACAAGAATAAAAAAGACCTTAATTCTATACTCAGATCATAATTAAACAAGTCACTAATTAATCTGTCGTACTTAATGCAGACTTAACTCTCAATATGATAATGAACCCACTCGCAATTCTACTCGAGAAGAACACCCTGATTGGACCTAACTTTGTGGACTGGCTTCGCAATCTGATGATTGTCCTCAGTATAGAGGTACTGGGATATGTCTTGGAGACGGACATTCCAACGCCTCCTGTGCGGACCAGAGCCAATCAGGAAGAGATCGAAAACCACGAAAAGTGGGTTAAGGATGACATAAAAGTCCATGCTTACATGATGGATTCTATGTCAAATGAGCTTCAGAGAGCTCATGAGAAAATGACTTCTGCTAGGCAGATTCTATCTCATTTAACCGAACTTTATGGTGAGCACAACAGAACTGCTAGATATGAGATATCCAAGCAACTGTTCGGTGCAAGGATGAAGGAAGGTGAGAAGGTTGGGGAACACATCCTCAAAATGATATCCACGATTGAGAGATTGGAGGCTCTTGATTTTAAAATGGATACTTCTCTTCAAACCGACCTTATCCTACAGTCTCTCCCTGATTCCTTCTCTCAGTTTGTTATGAACTTCAACTGCAATGAGATTACGTGTAACTTAGCTGGGCTAATGAACAAACTGGTGACCGCTCAGTCTCAGATGAAGACTCCGCGGATGAAAGAGTCTGCCCTTGTGATTTCTTCTGGACCTCGGAGGTCTAAGAACAAGAAGAAAAAGACCAAGAAGCAGACGGGACCACAAGCCAAAGGCTTCAAGAGAAAGGGCAAAGCCCCGATGGTTCCGAAGAACAAGAAGAAGAAGGATGCTTGTTTCAAGGGCGGTGAGCTGGGCCACTGGGCTAGAGACTATCCGGATTTCATGGCACTTCAGGTACAGAACTTTTAGTTTTGGAAACAAATTATTCTGCTACTGTATTTTCTACTTCCTGGATACTGGATTCTGGTGCTAGTTCTCATATTTGTACCGTGAATCAGGATCTGGAACAAAGTAGAAAGCTTTGAGATGGAGAAGTTATGATCACTGTCAGAAGCGGGCATAGTGTCGAGGCAACCGACATAGGATCACTTCTTTTGGGTTTAGAATCTGGTTTTGTTCTGACTTTAGAAGATGTACTTGTTTTGCCCAATGGGCATAAAAACATTGTATCCATTCCGATCATAGACTGAAAAGGCTTTTCATTTTTCATTGGTGATGGTTCCTGCAAAATTTATTTCAGAAATAAACTAGTAGGTACTGCTACATTGTTAAATGGACTGTATCATCTAAACCTGAGCAACAAAGTAGTTGTGAATACTATGACTAGAAAACATGGTAGGGATGAAACCAATAAAGTTTTGAAATGGCATATTAGACTTGGTCATGTTGGTCAGACCAAGATTTACAAGATGGAAAAAGATGGACTTATGGGTCCATTGGGATCGGATCCCTTTTCTACTTGTGAATCTTGCGTTAAAGGCAAAATAACTAAGTCCCCCTTCACAGGGACTTTTGAAAGAGCCACTCATAAACTGGGATTAATCCATACCAACGTATGTGGTGTTTTGGAAGCAGCACGTGATGGATATCAATATTTCATTACGTTTACAGATGATCATACTAGGTATGGTTATGTATACCTAATGAAATATAAATCCGAGGCCTTTGAGAAATTCCAGGAATTCAAGGCCCTAGTCGAGAAACAAACTGGTAATCATATCAAAGCACTTCGATCGGATCGAGGTGGCGAGTATATGAGTACGGAGTTTGACGAGTTCCTTAAGAAACATGGAATAGTTTCACAACTAACACCTCCATGTACTCCTCGGTTAAATGGTGTGTCAGAAAGAAGGAACTGGACCTTGTTGAACATGGTCCGTTCAATGCTGGGCTATACTGACTTATCGATTTGCCTGTGGGGATATGCACTCATGACTGCCGCTTACATCTTGAACAGATGTCCTTCCAAATCCATTCCTAAAACTCCACATAGGATGTGGGAGGGCAGGAAACCAAGTCTTAATCATATTAGGATTTGGGGATGTCCCGCCTATGTCAAGAAGACTAAGGTGGAGAAGTTGGAAGCTAGGTCCGCGAAGAGACGTTTTATTGGATTCCCGTCTGGGATGATGGGGTATCTATTCTACATGTCCGAAGATCGAAGGATCGTTGTTGCTTTACAAGCACACTTCCTGGAAGATGAGTTCATTCAGGAAGGCAGAGCAGGTAGAAGTATTTCTTTAGAAGAATACAATGGAACTCCTCGGGAGACACCTGTGCAAGAAATTGGAACCGAACCTTCTGAAACACAAGTACAACCACCTCGTAGGTCTAGTAGGGTGTCTCATTTACCTGAGAGGTATGGGATTGTGCACTTGGAGGAGCTGGGTCTCCATGAGGTTCCAAGTGATAGCCAAGAGACCGACCAAACGACCTATGACCAAGCGATGGTGGATATAGACTCCGCAAAATGGCGTGAAGCTATGGAAGCTGAGATAGACTCGATGCATGTCAATCAAGTCTGGACTCTGGTAGACCGCCCCAAGGGCATAGTGCCTATTGGGAACAAGTGGATCTACAAGAGAAAGACTGATGGAGATGGCAAGGTTGACGCCTATAAGGCCAGGCTTGTGGCAAAGGGTTATACCCAGAAGGAAGGGATCGATTACCACGATACCTTCTCGCCCGTAGCCATGATCAAGTCTATTCGCATGATGCTTTCTATAGTTGCCTACCACGATTATGAGATATGGCAAATAGACGTAAAGACAGCTTTCCTTAATAGATTCCTCGAAGAGGAAATCTATATGGAGCAGCCTAAAGGCTTTGTGTCCAAAGTCGATATTCAGAAAGTGTGCAAGCTTCAGCGTTCCATTTATGGACTGAAGCAAGTGTCGCGTAGTTGGAACCTTCGTTTTGACGAGGCGGTCAAAGAGTTTGACTTCGTGCAAAATGAAGAGGAACCTTGTGTATACAAGAGGGTTAGTGGGAGCAAGATCGCATTCTTAGTACTATATGTAGATGACATTATACTAATAGGAAATGATGTGGGAATGCTCAGTTCTGTGAAAGCTTGGCTTTTGAGTAATTTCTCCATGAAAGACTTGGGAGAAGCAACCTATATTCTTGGAATTCGATTCTACCGGGATAGAGCAAAGAGAACAATAGGTCTTTCCCAAGCCCTCAATATAGATAAGATCTTAAAGCGGTTTAAGATGGATGATTCTAAAAGAGGGTTCCTTACGATGCGACATGGAATAAAATTCACCTCGAAGATGTGTCCTTAAAGTGAGGAACAATGACGGGAAATGAGTAATATACCATATGCTTCGGCCGTGGGTAGCCTTATGTATGCTATGTTGTGTACGAGACCTGACATTGCGCATGCTGTAAGCGTGGTGAGTAGGTTTTAGGCAAACCCAGGTAGGGAACATTGGACTACCATAAAGAACATTCTCAAGTACTTAAGAAGGACTAGAGATATGGTTCTTATGTATGGCGGTGGAGAATTGGATGTGGTGGGATTCACTGATTCGGACTTCCAAGGACAGAAGGACGACTCGATGTCTACTTCTGGCTATATATTTACTCTTAATGGAGGAGCAGTATCTTGCCGTAGCGCCAAGCAAAGCACGACTGCTGATTCCACCTGTCAGGCTGAGTATCAAGCAGTCTCGGAGGCTTCTAAGGAAGGGTTCTGGATTAAGAAGTTTCTGGGAGAACTTCAAGTGATACCATGTCTTTGAAATTGCTGTTCATCTTGCGACAACGACGGAGCTGTAGCGCAGGCCAAGGAGCCGAGGTTTCATAACAACACCAAACATATTGAGAGGAAGTATCATCTCGTAAGAGAATTTGTTCGCATGGGATATATTGTGCTACACAGAGTAGACTCGGACGACAACGTCGCTGATCCACTGACCAAGCCACTTTCTCAGACTAGCTTGGAGCGTCATCTGGAGAACATGGGTATTAGATACCATAGTGTGTGGCATTGAGTGCAAGTGGGAGATTGTTAGGAGTATGCCCTCGAATGCCACTCAGAGGATGTTGAGTGAGGGCATTGTACTTGTAATTATGTAAATCATTTATATAAGGCAATGAATGTTTCTTTGTTTACTGGTAGTTACTGGCATTCCTAACTCGTAAATATATAAATAGAAACTAGTCTGTGTATTTGAGAGCAAAACGTTACACTCCTTATTGGATAAGGGGGTAGGCACTGGAAAGGTTTATAGCTCAAATACTTAATCATTCTCAAGTCGATGAAACTTGACTGGGCATTAAGTTTATGTGAAGACTTGTATGACGTGTTCTTTGACATGGAGAGTGCCTGTCGAACACTAATGATTAGTGGGAGCACATGTTATAGGTATGCTAATTGGATTAGTATACTCGGACCGACTCTCCCTCGATTCGTCACACGGATTTCACTCCGGGATAGTCAATGACGGAATTGAAAGGTTGTGATCAGTATTCGTGAACCTTCGACTTGAGGATTTAGTAGGGATGTGCTTGTGACGTCAAGATTTTCATTAGAGTAGTTCGACCCTGTAAACTGGAAGGTGGGGGTCAACCTCGACGTGCATCTTGACGGGCAAGTAGCAGGTCCTACTAAATACCAAGATAGAATTCTTTCTCCCGTTAGTGAGTGGGTTATATGTCATATGCGGTTATTGGCAGATAAGATCAAAAGTATTTGGCCAAAGCATTGGAGCTAGTTGTATTGGATAAACGAGAGCTCTATGATCTCGATTTGCATTAACGCATGCATAGCGTCAAGTACAAATAGGGTTTGACTGACCGTGACCCTATAACTTGATCGGGACATGTGAAAGAAGGGTTTATACGTATACTGGTATTCATGACAGAATGGTTCTTGAATGATCCCAATCATTCGTTCTCAGTTGGGGTACAGTGTAGGCCGCCAGGAGGGCTAGGTGGTGCTACTATTCTTTGGTTCTTCCCATTGCTAACTGAGACGGACCTACCGAGTCGCGCAATAGGATTGACGACGGAATGAATCAAGCTTATTCTCTCTTTCTAAATATTAGATATTGGATATCTAATTCATTAGACATTGGATGTCTAATTAATTTTGGGACATTGGATGTCAAAATTAATTTATTGGATAAATTAATTTATGGCCTAATGAATTAGATAAATTACTGGGTGATTAATTTAATTCATAGATGTAATTATTTCTTGGAGAAAGTAATTATTTTATTTTGTATTTGATATAATTAATTAATTGGATTAATTAATTGATATAAATACATCGGAACGGAATGAAATTTATCTGTTTGGACTCGAGAGAGTCCGAAACGGACTGGATTCCTCCGGTCCTTCTAGATGTCCGAACCTATCCCTTTTTGTTTTCTCATTGGTCTTTATTCCACCTAAATTGGTGGAAGACCAAGACTTGGTGAGTGGGGTTGGTTGATTATTCTTTTTGAAAGAATAATAAAAGGTAAGGAGAATAATAAGTAGAAGAAGACTTACTCTTGTGGAAAGAGAACTCACGGCTGAACAAGGAAGTGAGAGAAGAGTTTTCTCAAGTTTATATTTTACTTCTTCATTCTTCTTCTTTTTCACAATTTTCTTAGAGTAATATTCTGAGAAAAATATATTGAGAGATAATATACCTATACACTTGGAGTGATATAGATTATATTTGAAGGCTCCTATCACTTTGTTCTAGCCGTGTCCTTAGAGGACAACGAAGTGGAAGTCGTTTCGATTGTTTCTCCGACGCGTGGCAAGTAGAGGCACAGTGCTTTCGGTTCTTGGGATTTCAGGAGCTTAGGTAATAGCTCAAGAGAAGGAACCCATTTAATCAACGGGCTACAAGGGTGAGTTTCTAATATCTCTTGTGATTTTGTTTATATATTCGTATATACATAGCTTGATCTATCCTCTTATGGGATTCGGATCAAATTAGATTCATTTATTGCTTCCGCTGCGCCTTCGTTTTAGGCACCGAATCCCAACAGTTCGTAGTTTCCTGGGTCTAGCAGGTTATTACCGACGGTTCGTGGAAGGTTTTTCCAAGATTGCGCAACTAATGACTAACCTATTGAGAAAGGATAAGAAGTATTCGTGGACAGAGGAATGTCAGCAAAGTTTTGATGAACTCAAGAGTCGGTTGATTTCAGCATCTGTTTTGGTTCTGCCAAAAGGGATGGAAGGATTCGTAGTGTATAGTGATGCATCGTGATAGGGCCTAGGATGTGTGTTGATGTAGGAAGGGAGGTGATTGCCTATGCATCGAGACAGTTGTGACCCTATGAAGTTAACTATTTGACCCATGACTTAGAACTAGCAGCCGTGGTTTTTGCTTTAAAAATTTGGCGTCACTATCTGTATGGAGTTACTTGTCAGATTTTTACGGATCACAAGAGCCTGAAGTACATTTTTACTCAGAAGGAGCTGAACATGAGGCAGATAAGGTGGCTAGATCTAATCAAAGACTATGAGATCGAGATCCTTTATCATCTGGGTAAAGCAAATGTGGTTGCCGATGCTTTGAGTTGTAAGATAGTACAAGAGCAGATGCTTGCCCACTTGACAATTCAGAGGGAATTGCAGTTAGAGTTCGTGACGCCGGAAATTGAATTATGGCTACAACGGATACAAGGACAGTTATGCACACTTGAGATTTCGTCGTCTCTTGACGATATCATTGGATCGAAGCAGATTGCCGACCCATTTTTATCACGGATTCAGGATGAGGTAACTCAGGGGAAAGCTCCTGGATTTGTAATTCACGAGGATGGATTAGTGCGATTCTAGAATCGAATATGTGTACGACAGACGAAAAGTTGAAAAACTCTATTCTGAAAGAAGCTCATGCTACCCCAAACTCCATTCACCCACGCTCTAGAAAGATGTATAAGGATTTGAAGCAACATTATTGGTGGGGCAATATGAAACAGGAAGTGGCAGAGTTCATTTCGAGGTGTTTGACCTATCAGCAGGTCAAGATTGAGCATCAGCGACCAGCAGGGATGCTGAAACCACTCCCGATTCTCGGGTGGAAATGGGAGGACATATCGATGGATTTTGTCTTGCCGACAAGTCGTCGAGGGATGAATACGATTTGGGTGATTGTGGACCGTCTGACCAAATCAGCCCACTTTTTGGAGATTAAGGACACATGGGGGCCCGAGAGATTGGCCCAGCTGTTTATTAAAGAGATTGTAAGGTTGCATGGTACCCCCAAGAGTATTGTATCGGATCGTGATGGGCGATTCATGTCACACTTCAGGGAAGCAGTTCATCGTACGATGGGTACGCAGCTGAACTTCAGTACGGCATTTCATCCGCAGACTGATGGTCAATATGAAAGGACTATACAAACTCTACAAGATATGTTGAGGGCATGCGCTCTTGATTGGAAGGATGATTGGGAGGCCCAACTGCCTTTGGTGGAATTCACATACAATAATAGTTGGCACGCTTCGATTCAGATGGCACCTTATGAGGCATTGTATAGCTGTCGATGTAGGTCTCCTTTGTGTTGGGACGACCTGTCCGAATCTCTGGGTACGGAACTTGATATGTTAGCAGCAGCCCGTGAGAAGATTACTCTGATCAAACGTCGTTTGTTAACGGCTCAGAGCCGACAGAAGTCATATGCAGATAATCACCGGCGACCACTCGAGTTCAAGGTTGGTGACCATGTGTTGGTCAAAGTGTCTCCTACCTGAGGTGTTTTTCATTTTGGGAAGAGAGGCAAGCTGATTCCGAGGTACATTGGACCATTAGAGATTTTGGAACGGATAGGCGATTTGGCCTATCGTCTGGTGTTACCACCAGCTCTGAGTCGAATCCACATCGTATTTCATGTTTCCCAATTGAGGAAGTATGTTTCCGATCCTAGCCACATACTTCAGTTCGAAGAGATTGAGATAGCTGATGATCATTCCTATGAGGAGCGTCTTGTTCATATACTTGAGAGGAGGATAAAACAATTGAGGAACAAGACGATTCCCCTGCTGAAAGTTCAGTGGTCCCGACATGGAGTCGAAGAGGCTACATGGGAAACCGAAGACAGCATGCGAGAGCGATATCCCGAATTATTTACCCCTTAGTATTGAGGTCGAAACTCCTTTTTAGAGGAGGAGTATGTGATATTCCGAGTTGTTTAGCCCTTAAGTTTCGGGACGAAACTTCTTTTTAGAGGGGAAGTATGTAATATCTGAATATTTGATATGTAATTTATCTGTATTGGAACCTTCTTGATATTTGCTTATGTCATATTTCTGATTGATGTATGTTTCTACGCATTTGTAACTCAATACTGTGGATTGTATGATTTTATAGAGGTTTAGTTATGCATGTTCTCATTCGTGATTAGCGCACGCTACCCTTGTTTCGTAGCGCACACTAATACTGAGTGGTAGCAGACGCTAATGATACAACTTAGCACACGCTACACTCAGTCAACCAGATCAAGACAAGATAAGTAGGTGGGGAACCAGATCGCGGGAGTCACGGACCCTTTTGGACTCATCCGGACTACTTTTGTAAAGTTGAGTCAACGGGGTTTAGCGCATGCGACAAAGTTATTGCTAGCACGCACTATATGGAGATCGGTGGGCAGTCAGTGAAGTCAGTGAACTTTGTAAAACTCGTTAGCGCACGTTATGTGTGTGTATAGCATACGCTAAACCATGTTATAAGCGTACGTTAAGGCTATTTAGAGTACGCAAGGCTGAGGACAGTAGCATGTAGTAGTCTGAGAACCCGTTAGCGCTAATCTGGAAGTGTAGCGCACGCTAATAATCATTTCTTATAAATAGGACTTCACCCTCATCTCATTTTTCACCCTGAACTTCGGCCTTTAAGCGACTGCCACGACCTGGATAAGCAACCTCACGATATTTCCACCCCATATAAACCTCTACCCGTGATTTGGTGAAGGCGTATAACATTGAAGATTGGTGTTCAAGCATCCGACGTTGATTTGCACCAAGTGGTTTCATTGTTCCCTTATTGTTCATTCATTATTCTTCCGTAGTAAGGTATGAGGTGCCTTGCTCTTTTGTAATTCATGTTCTTAGTGATTTCACAAGCATGATATCAAGATTATTGAAGTTATTATCGGTATATTAAATCGAACATCATGCTTAGGAGATTTTAGACAACGAGAACTTAAGTTCTTCATCAATTTTTTTTGAACCTTGCATATATAAACACATGGTTATTATTGTAGAGATTCTTTAACTCACCTTGATGATAGTTTTGTGATGTTCTTGCGATGAATAACTTGATTATACCACAACCTAGACTAGGTGAATCCTAGAATGATAAGTTTAGAGATGATTCTCCAAACATGGAACCTGTTTCGTATGGATCCTAATAGTCTTTGAATAATCCTCATGGTAATGATGTGTTCTTGGAGAACTTGATGAATTGATAAAATGAAGCTGTTTAAATTATCATTTTAAAAATATTGATGATGTTCTTAGGAAGTTTTACCGGCATCATGATATTGGCAAATGATTACTTAGGGTTGCTCTTGATGATTCTTATACATTATAACCATACGAATAATTAAGAACGTCATAAAACGATAACCGATCGTAAGAACAAATTGAACTTGGTATGAATCCGTGAAATGGAATGCGAATATATATATAGATGGTTGAACTAATCGGATTAAAACTAGGATGTCATTCCATTGAACTAGATATCGATAGTTATGAGAATATGTTATTGAATGGATTGTATTCCTTACAAGGTTGATTGTTTCGAGCGATTATTACTAATCGGGGACCGTCCGTTTGTTTGTCAAGAAAGGAGTATTCCCGTATGCGAATTGAGGCAAGTTATCTTGCTTGGTTATAATGATAATTGGAAATTATTGTGAATGTTATACATTTCGTGTGTATGTGTTGCTTTATGAATTTATAATACATAATGAGATGTCGTGTTGACTCTTGTCTATCGTTTATGGTGGGATTGTATTCCCAAGTTCATACCTTTTGATATTGTTGGTCTTGTTGATCATAGTTTATCGCTTTGGTGTCTTGATCCCCGTTGGATGAGTAATTTGTTGAATTTCATTGTCATGTTGCATCGTGACATATCTGGAATCATATATGCGTGCCAATTAGTTATTGTGTATGATTTTTAGCCAGGCACAGATGGTCGTGCGTTGATTGTTTCTGCATTTAGACCATGCACACGAGACGTTACTTCGTGAGGCTAATTAGGTACATGTCCCACGTATATCCTGGATTCCGTATATGGGGTGGACATGTGCACGGACACATTTCCGAATTGGGCGAACTGTGATGTCCGTCTTGAGCCATAATGTTTGGTCATTTGTAGTCCATGTATGATTGGGTATGATTCGACGGTTTGACGACTGGTTGTTCATACGCCCGTGGGATATGTGACGACGGTCGAATTGTTTTTACTGAGATCCAGTGTATATGAATTGTATAACATCTTGAGAATTATTATCATGTATATCTGACCCTGTGGTTTTGGGCAAAATACTTGTGTTGTATTTTAGGTCGAGGCAAGGCTTTGGTGCAGGGAGAGCACGGTGGCGGCAAAGGGTTTGCAGGATACTAGTTCAGGGGCCCCGAGTCTATTTTATTCAGTTGTATTTTGGACCATGTATTGGTATTACTCCGCTTTGTTATAACTAATTTTAAAATGTGTTAGTACTTTAAATATATTCCATCTCCATATGGTTTATATTAATGTTTCAGATCCTGTGAGTGTAGTACTTTTAGTCATATGGTGTATGAACCTCTCGTCGAGTTGATGAATATTAAATTGTGGTTCGGTACCACATTTATGATTTAATTGATTTGAGATGATATTTTTGGTATCGCCTGGTGGGTCCCAGTGTGGAGTCCGCGGCACTGTGATAGCTGTCTTTTGGGGTGTTACATATTCTCACTTACATATGCAGCAGGACGAAGTTGGGAGGAAAACATTGTTTTGTTCTGGTGAAGAAATGAAAGACCAAACCTTAATTTATAATCTGCACCGCTCGTTTCGTACGTTATCAATCAACATTAACGTACGTAATGCTACCTAACGTATGCTACATGTCCTACATAGCGTACGTAACATCATTTCAGAGCTCACTGCCTCGCTTCGTTTGATCGCTTACGTACGTAATGCATAGGCCATAGCGTACGTAATACATACGTTGACTTGCTACAGTAAATGTCCATTTAGCGTACATAATACACTAATCGTAGCGTACGCTAACCTCAGCATTGACTAGTCCATCCACGTTCTGCGCTGAAAGTTGCCGACATCGGGCCCATCTGTTGATCATAGCTCGGATCCTGCCTAATACGAACTTTACGTACGTTAACTAATCTATTTAACGTACGTAAGCATGTGCACCTTACGTACGTTAACTATCACTCTTAACGTACATAAGCCTTGTGTATTAGCGTACGCTAAGTCCTTTCTTTAGCGTACGTTAATCAGACTATACTCAGCCAATTCCAACCGTTCTTGTCCATCATCTCGACATACGGAATACGTATACTTCTTCCAATAATATTCTCATACGATACACAATATCCTCAAATGCAATTTTCGGTCAAGTCCGACAATTATACCAATACCGGTGTCTCAGTCCTTCAATTATTTTATCTATACTGTACAAATCCCACACTGTACAATAGAATTCGGATAAAATAACACTAAACAATCATGGTAGAAATTCAGGATATTACATTCTACCCCACCTAAATTAAGTTTTGTCCTCGAAACTTGCAATCCGGTCACAATCAAAAGTCCAACCACAAAATCCATAATCATCATCATTAACGAATAACAGTATACTTGTAAATGCATGAAGTCGATGATCTCCTGCGATACCAGCAAATGATCCTACTACAAAGCCTCAATACACTTACAATCACAATTCACAACTTCCAACCAAATATGTCGTCGTATTTCAATTATGGAATTAACCCATCCGTGTCAAAGCCTGTCTATCTGATCGCACAATCAAGTCCCAATCCTGATAAAAACCAATAATACACGATACATGTAACACCCCCAGAATCAAATCGGGAATATTACACGCTGCAGACCCTCTCCGTGAGGATCCACCAGGCTAGACATCGAAACAACACATTACATTACATACTAAAGTAACAAAATAACGAACCAAAAGACCGACTTGGTCTTTTATCACTAACATACAAGTCAAAATACACATTTTTATCTCGACTCATACCCATGCAAGGGTAAAATACACTCATAAACAAAAAGTACGACAGCAGAAAAGACCATACAACGAACTCCAACTGACTGCACCCAAAACTAGTCTTCATGTGATTAGTATCATTCGTCTTCCATCATCCTTCGCGCCGATCCTGTGTTTTGCTCCCAAAACCTGCATGTACCTAGATGCAAAACAGACATCCACCCCCCGAATACTTCGGGGGTTAGCAAAACTCCATTGTTTTGCTAGTATAAGTATAAAGTGCAAATACGAGCCATACACAACACATTCCGAGAATACAACGAAAGACTTCTCGAGATATTTCATTTAGTTAAAATAGTTCAAGTCTTGAAAGTAGAAACAAAACAAGTAAGCACTTTGAAAACACTTCCAAATCTCGGGAGTTTTGAAAACATTTGAAATTGAAAAGTTCTTAATTCCTCAAAAGCCACTTAGGGTCACAGCCCCAAATTTTATTTTCCAAAATGCAAATCCGATAACAAAACATGGGGTCCACGACCCAACCATTCCGGTAACAAAACACAGGGTCCACGACCCGATCATCTACTTCAATTCACTTACAAGGGCACATTACACATAATACATTATTTTTGTGCCATTCTAGCCAAACACCAAGACTCAATATATAATGTCTCTCGACCCCAAGCACCCAGCATTGTGATACTCCGGACATATCACAATTAATCATCAGTACAAACACTCTGGCAATTCTCGAGCAAGACTAATCGGCCAAGTCCCTACGCGCCCCATCGAGTGACCCCAGGTGAGAATACCCACTCGAAAGTAACCCTCGCGACCCGATCCAGCCGCTAAGCAACCAGGTCCCCGTGTGACGCCGTTGAGTCAACCCCGAGTGAGAGCACCCGAGAACAACCTCACAACTCTCATCAGTTCACGTTACCAAAACCTCGATCCTCAAGAGTCAAATTACAATATATATATATATAGTCGAGGTATTTTGCTAGAATGGTCAAATTATCCAACACATACTCACGACCCAGAACTATTACAATAAAAAAGAAGCACACCATCTACACAGTACCGAACGACACAACCAATATCACACAAGCTCACATATTCGCACACAACCGCATGTCTTAACGCACACATCCCAATAAAAGGATTGAACTCCAAATTTACCGACGAGATAATCATACATAATGGCATCACACGAATGTAAGGCGATCCTATTCTCAACACTAGCACACATATTCATTGAGTACATTAATTCACGGAACACACAAGTCATCTTTTAAGAAAACCAGAATTTTAAATATACCGATTCTTTTGAAAAATAATTGTATTCATTTATCACATATCGTCGATTTTTAACCAATATATCCACAAACTACGTAATGTATGGAGAAGATACTTGCCTTGGAATCAATTTGTGAATACTCCGAGGAATGCGGCTCGGCCGAAATGGCCCTAAAATAGCCCCGAAACAGCCCCGAAAACAAACCACCTTCGCGAGAAATCAATAACAACACAATTACTACGACAATAACACCGTTAAGATTCAACAACAATAAATGAAATCCCAATCGACACTAAGAAACTACAAGGGTTCAAGGGTTTGTTCCAAGAAAGACAAAATCATGTTCCGGGTGAAACAAAATCGATAAACGAGTTTCTAATCCATAGATTACAATCAATACAACAAGAATTACATGACGAATTCATCATAATCAGCCCAGAATTGAAATCAAGAGGAAAACCCCAAAATAGTTGAAAAAGGATTTTTCGAAGAATTACCTCAATCCGACGAAGAACAATGGATTAGATGATGTTGAACATGATCAAGACTTCAACAATATGATGATAATATACTCGATGATTGAAATCCCCATCAAATCGCCCAAAAACCGAGAGAGAGAAGTGAAAATGGGGCTGAAAACACGACTGTCCTATTTATACACCTGGACAAAACGGCTAAGAACACGGCCCAAATTAGCGCCGTGTTCCAGCGCCGTGTTATAAACGGCTCAGCAAAACGGTGAAAACAGCACCGTGTTCCAGGGCCGTATTCTGACAGTGTAGACTTTGCCATTACGACCATAACTCCTTCGTCCGGACTCCGATTGACTCGCCGTTTGAACCATGAGAAAGCTAACTTGATGTTCTGTCACGTTGTAAAGTTTTAGAATTTTAAGACTTTATAAGTGCCGGTGTTGATCTTACAAAGTCGACCAAATGCACAACAACGATACTCCTCGACAAAACAATAATTATTCAACATGCAACGAAACACTAACGGACAACACCAACGATCCAAATCGAAAACAAATAAATAACAAAGCATGGCATACTATTAGCTCGACTTACGCAACGATAAGTCGTACCCAACGAACACCACAACATGGTACATCATGCCGTACCCAACATAGGGGAAAACTCAAATAATCGCCAACAGAGCAAAATAACTGGCACAACCGATAAAAATTCAAAATAACCGGAAACGAAAATCTCGGGTATTACATTCTACCCTACTAAATATAAGTTTCATCCCGAAACTTAAAACAAGATCAAGGCGACTCTAGATAACATACATTTTCTGATATTGACAGCACACAAGAGCTCCATGCAGTACAGAGCTACTGCGGTCCGATTCAATACGCAAGAATGATTACGAAAGCAGCGAACCTGAACCACCACGGTTGATAAATCCGAGCAATACAATAATCAAAACACAAGTCCAACGTTGAACAAGAATGTAATTCCAATAACTTCAAAGGTTTGAAAAATCACATACGGGAACAATTACCCGAATTTTAAGGAAACCACGAAGTGGCCCAGATGCTTAATATTCACAGTTCGGGATTAGACAATAACAATTGGACAACAACGGTCGAACAACAACGATTGGACCACAATGCCGAAGTTTACTACAAGATGCTCATATGCATAGGGTTCACGGGAGTCGCACCGAACTCGAAAAAGTCATAACTAGGGGTGTATTTCGAACCGAATGTTCGTGAAAATTTCACGAAAATGTTCGGTCAACGTTCAGTTCGTGTTCGATTCGGTCAAATTTAAACAGCTCGTGAACATGTTCGTTACATACACGAACCGAACACGAACAAAATAATATATGTTCGTTAGTTCACGAACAGTTCGCGAACAAAGGTTTTTTATATATTTATTAATAATTTTACAATAATTAATAAATATAATTAATAATTTTATAATAATTAATAAATATATGTGCAAAATAAAACCTGCCATTCCAAAATCCTTAATTTCTAAATCTATCTTCTCTTTTTATTTTATTAATTATTATTGCTTGTACTTTAGTTTTTTTTTTCTTTTTTTAGAACACAAACGAACAAACGAACGATCAAAACGAACGAACAATCGAACGCTAACGAACGAACACGAAATATGTGAAATTTTAACGAACTGAACACGAACAAGTGGTTTGCAATTTTACCGAACACGAACACGAACCGAACGAACCGAATTCTTAACGAACGAACGTTCGTTAAAGTCACCGTTCGGTTCGAAATACACCCCTAGTCATAACGATAAACTAATTAATTAGGAACAACATCAAAACTCGCTCGAATGACAAAGGTGAGAAACAACACAAGGTCAGAAGCATCAACTAACAAAATCGAGTCGATACGGTTGAATGAAACGGAAGCGGAAAAATATGGGTATTACATCATATCACCTTTAAAAGAGGTTTCGTCCCCGAAACCTAAACAACGAGAATGAAGTGCTAGAATAGTAACCTTCCCGGCAATATGCTCTTGGTTCCGCATCCGATCTCCACGACCATCTGTACCGCAGTCACGAATGCGTCCTCTGCCCCTCGGCATACTAAGCGGATACTCACTCGATACGATGGCACAACTTCGCCAAATAATATACTAAAGTGCCAACTCAGCAGGACATATCACATTAGACAACTAATAGCAACTCGATAAGAAGATACACGAGGTATCCTTTTAAATGATACCCTTTGAAAATCTTTGGATTTGTATGTTATTCAAATAAAACTTTGAAAGTATTTTTGGTACCTCGGGCTGTTTTATCAAAATTTGTAAACAAAAGACATTAACCGTCTCATTTTGAAATTATTTGCAAAACAATAATTCCTTGTAACCGGCATTATCAAAATCATCATGCGTCTACGCATCATCATCACCGTTAATAACAAAAAAAGGTAACCATGCGAGATCATCAAACCATTCGTAAATGCACTGAATCCGAGTTAAATCGAGTAAGAATTTTCATCTTTCACTATATATTTTTGAAAATAAAAATCGTAGTGGAATTTGAAATAGAAAAATTTTATGGTGTGAAAGATTTTTTTTTCAAAATCATGTGCTCGATTTATTTGAAAGTAAAACAATATGTTAAAATCATTTTCGAAAATCCTCTCAGCACAACGCAAAAGTCAACGATGGTAGCATTTCACAAAATGTCCTAAGGTACTTTAAAACAACTCTTTCAAATACCGTCGAGGTTTTATTTCAGAATCCGAGGCCGGCTCGCCAATTCCAAATATTTTTCAAAGCACACATGGAGCCACCGATTAATCGAACCGTCGAAACTTTATGAAATTTTCAGGAAAGCATTTTCGAACACACACACAGCAGACATAATTTATCAATTCACTGAACAAAATCAATTATCACTTAGCACAACGAAAAGTCATAACACACATTCATACAAAACAGTTGTCATCACTAGACAACACACATAGAATACAGTCACAGGTGATTGACCGCAAAAGTTAGACCTAATGGCTAAAAATACGGTTCCATAGCCTCTGCCCAGGCTGATTAGCGTGCGCTACATCAAAGGTTAGCGTGCGCTAAACATGCCATGTTAGCGCGCGTTAGCCTCGTACTAAGCCTGCGCTAACTGCTCTAATAAACAACATGATTGCAAACATATACAAGGCAATACTAGAATCGAAGGTTACAAATAAGCAACAACATACGAGTCTGAATGCCATTGATTCACATAATTACAATATCTCACAAGCAACCATCAAAAGACAATCATCATTCAAAACCGAAATCTCTCCTCTAAGCATGGGGGGTTATCTCAACGTGTACATACCGAATGACTCGGCATTCACACTACTATCTTAATCATAAAACTGGGCACCATTGGCCAAACGACGATAACATCATCAATACACATCTTCTGACTAACATTCATGTAACCGAAAAGTTACAAACGAGAGTCACGTCTTGAGTATATTTTGTAGACCTCATTTGAGTTTGAAACTCGTGTTTTGAAAACTTATAGTACACAATGGAAAAGAATTATCAATAATTCGAGTTTCCAGAACTTTCAGCCTTGAGGTCAACATACGAAAATCAAACTTTTTCCTCCCTTGGAGGACATTTTAAAAAAAATTACGTGACTCCCCGAAAACATTCGAAAACATAAAATTCCAAGGTTGTTACTCTTGCAAGAAAAATAGTTTATACGAAGATACATTCAGCAATATCATTCTTCATTGTAGCACAAAACGGGAAGCAACAAATATATGCCACATGATCATAAATCACATTTGAACTGTACCCCAAAATACTGAATCACACAACTAGCTCATGCAGCTCAGGGCACAACATGTAGTAGGGAGACTTACATTCACAGATCGCACGAAGATGATGGCTGCACCATGATACTAATCACGACCGACATCCCAGACGACGCGTCGTGACATGACATCAGTCAGACTCAATCTGACAAGACAAGACCCAACAATACACGACTGGACCCGACAGCCTAGGTTTCTGCAACCTAAGCTCCGATACCATAAATGTAACACCCCCAGAATCAAACCGGGAATATTACACGCCGCAGACCCTCTCCGTGAGGATCCACCAGGCTAGACATCGAAACAACACATTACATTACATACCGAAGTAACAAAATAACGAACCAATAGACCGATTTGGTCTTTTATCACTAACATACAAGTCAAAATACACATTTCTATCTCGACTCATACCCATGCAAAGGGTAAAATACACTCATAAACAAAAAGTACGACAGCAGAAAAGACCATACAACAAACTCCAACTGACTGCACCCAAAACTGGCCTTCATGTGATTAGTATCATTCGTCTCCCATCATCCTTCGCACCGATCCTGTGTTTTGCTCCCAAAACCTGCATATACCTGGATGCAGAACAGACATCTACCCCCCGAATACTTCGGGGGTTAGCAAAACTCCACTGTTTTGCTAGTACAAGTATAAAGTGCTAATACGAGCCATACACAACACATTCCGAGAATACAACGAAAGACTTCCCGAGATATTTCATTTAGTTAAAATAGTTCAAGTCTTGAAAGTAGAAACAAAACAAGTAAGCACTTTGAAAACACTTCCAAATCTCGGGAGTTTTGAAAACATTTGAAATTGAAAAGTTCTTAATTCCTCAAAAGCCACTTAGGGTCGCAGCCCCAAATTTCATTTTTCAAAATGCAAATCCGATAACAAAACACGGGGTCCACGACCTAACCATTCCGGTAACAAAACACAGGGTCTACGACCCGATCATCCACTTCAATTCACTTACAAGGCATATTACACATAATACATTATTTTTGTGCCATTCTAGCCAAACACCAAGACTCAATATATAATGTCTCTCGACCCCAAGCACCCAGCATTGTGATACTCCGGACATATCACAATTAATCATCAGTACAAACACTCTGGCAATTCTCGAGCAAGACTAATCGGCCAAGTCCCTACGCGCACCATCGAGTGACCCCAGGTGAGAATACCCACTCGAAAGTAACCCTCGCGACCCGATCCAGCCGCTAAGCCACCAGGTCCCCGTGTGACTCCGTCGAGTCAACCCCGAGTGAGAGCACCCGAGAACAACCTCACAACTCTCATTAGTTCACGTTACTAAAACCCCGATCCTCAAGAGTCAAATCACAATATATAGTCGAGGTATTTTGCTAGAAGGGTCAATTTATCCAACACATACTCACGACCCAGAACTATTACAATCAACAAGAAGCACACCATCTAAACAGTACCGAACGGCACAACCAATATCACACAAGCTCACATATTCACACACAACCGCATGTCTTAATGCACACATCCCAATAAAAGGATTGAACTCCAAATTTACCGACGACATAATCATACATAATGGCATCAAACGAAAGTAAGGCGATCCTATACTCAACACTAGCACACATATTCAATTGAGTACATTAATTCACGGAACACACAAGTCATCTTTTAAGAAAACCAGAATTGTAAATATACCGATTCTTTTGAAAAATAATTGTATTCATTTATCACATATCGTCGATTTTTAACCATTATATCCACTAACCACGTAATGTATGGACAAGATACTTGCCTTGGAATCAATTTGTGAACACTCCGACGAATGCGGCTCGGCCGAAATGGCCCTAAAATAGCCCCGAAACAGCCCCGAAAACAAACCACCTTCGCGAGAAACCACTAACAACACAATCACTACGACAATAACACCGCTAAGAATCAACAACAATAAATGAAATCCCAATCGACACTAAGAAACTACAAGGGTTCAAGGGTTTGTTCCAAGAAATACAAAATCATGTCCCGGGTGAAACAAAATAGATAAACGAGTTTCTAATCCTTAGATTACAACCAATACAACAAGAATTACATGACCAATTCATCATAATCGGGCCAGAATTGAAATCAAGAGGAAAACCCCAAAATAGTTGAAAAATGATTTTTCGAAGAATTACCTCAATCCGACGAAGAACAATGGATTAGATGATGTTGAACATGATCAAGACTTCAACAATATGACGATAATATACTCAGGGATTGAAATCCACATCAAATCGCCCAAAAAACGAGAGAGAGAAGTGAAAATGGGGCTGAAAACACGATTGTCCTATTTATACACCTGGACAAAACGGCTCAGAACACGGCCCTAATTAGCGCCATGTTCCAGCGCCGTGTTATAAACGGCTCAGCAAAACGGTGAAAACAGCATCGTGTTCCAGGGCCGTATTCTGACAGTGTACACTTTGTCATTACGACCATAACTCCTTCGTCCGGACTCCGATTGACTCGCCGTTTGAACCATTAGAAAGCTAACTTGATGCTCTATCACGTTGTAAAGTTTCAGAATTTTAAGACTTTATAAGTGCCGGTGGTGATCTTACAAAGTCGACCAAATGCACAACAACGATACTCCTCGACAAAACAATAATTATTCAACATGCAATGAAGCACTAACGGACAACACCAACGAATCAAATCGAAAACAAACAAATAACAAAGCACGACATAATATTAGCTCGACTTACGCAACGATAAGTCGTACCCAACGAACACCACAACACGGTACATCATGCCGTACCCAATATAGGGGAAAACTCAAATAATCGCCAACAGAGCAAAATAACTGGCACAACCGACAAAAATTCAAAATAACCTGAAACAAAAATCTCAGGTATTACATTCTACCCTACTAAATATAAGTTTTGTCCCGAAACTTAAAACAAGATCAAGGCGACTCTAGATAACATACGTTATCTGATATTGACAGCGCACAAGAGCTCCATGCAGTACAGAGCTACTGCGGTCCGATTCAATACGCAAGAATGATTACGAAAGCAACGAACCTGAACCACCACAGTTGATAAATCCGAGCAGTACAACAATCAAAACACAAGTCCAATGTTGAACAAGAACGTAATTCCAATAACTTCAAAGCTTTGAAAAATCACATACGGGAACAATTACCCGAATTTTAAGGAAACCACGAAGTGACCCAGATGCTCAATATTCGCAGTTCGGGATCGGACAATAACAATTGGACAGCAACGGTCGAGCAACAATGATTGGACCACAATGCCGAAGTTTACTACAAGATGCTCATATGCATAGGGTTCACGGGAGTCGCACCGAACTCGGAAAAGTCATAACGATAAACTAATTAATTCGGAACAACATCAAAACTCGCTCGAATGACAAAGGTGAGAAACAACACAAGGTCATAAGCATCAACTAACACAATCGAGTCGATACGGTCGAACGAAACGGAAGCGGAAAAATATGGGTATTACATCATATCACCTCTAAAAGAGGTTTCGTCCCCGAAACCTAAACAACGAGAACGAAGTGCTGGAATAGCAACCTTCCCGGCAATATGCTCTTGGTTCCGCATCCGATCTCCATGACCATCTGTACCGCAGTCACGACTGCGTCCTCTGCCCCTCGGCATACTAAGCGAATACTCACTCGATATGATGGCACAACTTCGCCAAATAATATACGAAAGTGCCAACTCAGCAGGACATATCACATTAGACAACTAATAGCAACTCGATAAGAAGATCCACGAGGTATCCTTTTAAATGATATCCTTCGAAAATATTTGGATTTGTATGTTATTCAAAATAAAACTTTGAAAGTATTTTTGGTACCTCAGGCTGTTTTATCAGAATTTGTAAACAAAAGACATTAACCGTCTCATTTTGAAATTATTTGCAAAACAATAATTCCTTGTAACCAGCATTATCAAAATCATCATGCGTCTACGCATCATCATCACCGTTAATAACAAAAAAGGTAACCATGCGAGATCATCAAACCATTCGTACATGCACTGAATCCAAGTTAAATCGAGTAAGAATTTTCATCTTTCACTATATATTTTTGAAAATAAAAATCGTAGTGGAATTTGAAATAGAAAAATTTTATGGTGTGAAAGATTTTTTTTTGGAAATCATGTACTCGATTTATTTGAAAGTAAAACAATATGTTAAAATCATTTTCGAAAATCCTCTCAGCACAACGCAAAAGTCAACGACGGTAGCATTTCACAAAATGTCCTAAGGTACTTTAAAACAACTCTTTCAAATACCATCGAGGTTTTATTGAGAATCCGAGGCCGGCTCGCCAATTCCAAATATTTTTCAAAGCACACATGGAGCCGCCGATTAATCGAACCGTCGAAACTTTATGAAATTTTCAGGAAAGCATTTTCGAACACATACACAGCAGACATAATTTATCAATTTACTGAACAAAATCAATTATCACTTAACACAACGAAAAGTCATAACACACATTCATACAAAACAGTTGTCATCACTAGACAACACACATAGAATACAGTCACAGGTGATTGACCGCAAAAGTTAGACCTAACGGCTAAAAATGTGATTCCATAGCCTCTGCCCAGGCTGATTAGCGTGCGCTACATCAAAGGTTAGCGTGCGCTAAACATGCCATGTTAGCGCGCGTTAGCCTCGTACTAAGCCTGCGCTAACTGTTCTAATAAACAACATGATTGCAAACATATACAAGGCAATACTAGAATTGAAGGTTACAAATAAGCAACAACATACGAGTCTGAATGCCATTGATTCACATAATTACAATATCTCACAAGCAACCATCAAAAGACAATCATCATTCAAAACCGAAATCTCTCCTCTCAGCATGGGGGGTTATCTCAACGTGCACTTACCGAATGACTCGGCATTCACACTACCATCTTAATCATAAAACTGGGCACCATTGGCCAAACGGCGATAACATCATCAATACACATCTTCTGACTAACATTCATGTAACCGAAAAGTTACAAACGAGAGTCACGTCTTGAGTATATTTTGTAGACCTCATTTGAGTTTAAAACTCGTGTTTTGAAAACTTATAGTACACAATGGAAAAGAATTATCAATAATTCGAGTTTCCAGAACTTTCAGCCTTGAGGTCAACATACGAAAATCAAACTTTTTCCTCCCTTGGAGGACATTTTAAAAAAAATTACGTGACTCCCCGAAAACATTCGAAAACATAAAATTCCAAGGTTGTTACTCTTGCAAGAAAAATAGTTTATACGAAGATACATTCAGCAATATCATTCTTCAATGTAGCACAAAACGGGAAGCAACAAATATATGCCACATGATCATAAATCACATTTAAACTGTACCCCAAAATACTGAATCACACAACTAGCTCGTGCAGCTCAGGGCACAACATGTAGTAGGGAGACTTACATCCACAGATCGCACGAAGATGATGGCTGCACCATGATACTAATCACGACCGACATCCCAGACGACGCATCGCGACACGACATCAGTCAGACTCAATCTGACAAAACAAGACCCAATAATACACGACTGGACCCGATAGCCTAGGTTTCCGCAACCTAAGCTCCGATACCATAAATGTAACCACCAGAATCAAACCGGGAATATTACACGCCGCAGACCCTCTCCGTGAGGATCCACCAGGCTAGACATCGAAACAACACATTACATTACATACCGAAGTAACAAAATAACGAACCAATAGACCGATTTGGTCTTTTATCACTAACATACAAGTCAAAATACACATTTCTATCTCGACTCATACCCATGCAAAGGGTAAAATACACTCATAAACAAAAAGTACGACAGTGGAAAAGACCATACAACAAACTCCAACTGACTGCACCCAAAACTGGCCTTCATGTGATTAATATCATTCGTATTCCATCATCCTTCGCACCGATCCTGTGTTTTGCTCCCAAAACCTGCATGTACCTGGATGCAGAACATACATCCACCCCCCGAATACTTCGGGGGTTAGCAAAACTCCACTGTTTTGCTAGTACAAGTATAAAGTGCAAATACTAGCCATACACAACACATTCCGAGAATACAACGAAAGACTTCCCGAGATATTTCATTTAGTTAAAATAGTTCAAGTCCTGAAAGTAGAAACGAAACAAGTAAGCACTTTGCAAACACTTCCAAATTTCGGGAGTTTTGAAAACATTTGAAATTGAAAAGTTCTTAATTCCTCAAAAGTCACTTAGGGTCACAGCCCCAAATTTTATTTTCCAAAATGCAAATCAGATAACAAAACACGGGGTCCACGACCCAACCATTCCGGTCCCAAAACACAGGGTCCACGACACGATCATCCACTTCAATTCACTTACAAGGACACATTACACATAATACATTATTTTTGTGCCATTCTAGCTAAACACCAAGACTCAATATATAATGTCTCTCGACCAGGAGCACCCAGAATTGTGATACTCCGGACATACCACAATTAATATCAGTACAAATACTCTAGCAATTCTCGAGCAAGACCACTCAGCCAAGTCCCTGTGCGCCCCGTCGAGTGACCCCAGGTGAGAATGCCCACTAGAAAGTAACCCTCGCGACCCGGTCCAGCCGCTAAGCCACCAGGTCCCCGTATGACCCCGTCGAGTCAACCCCGAGTGAGAGTACACGAGAACAACCTCACAACTCTCATCAGTTCACGTTACCAAAACCCCGATCCTCAAGAGTCAAATCACAATATATATAGCCGAGGTATTTTGCTAGAATGGTCAAATTATCCAACACATACTCACGACCCAGAACTAATACAATCAACAAGAAGCACACCATCTAAACAGTACCGAACGACACAACCAATATCACACAAGCTCACATATTCACACACAACCGCTTGTCTTAATGCACATATCCCAACAAAAGGATTGAACTCCAAATTTACCGACGACATAATCATACATAATGGCATCACATGAAAGTAAGGCGATCCTATACTCAACACTAGCACACATATTCAATTGAGTACATTAATTCACGGAACACATAAGTCATCTTCTAAGAAAACCAGAATTGTAAATATACCGATTCTTTTGAAAAATGATTGTATTCATTTATCACATATCGTCGATTTTTAACCATTATATCCACAAACCACGTAATGTATGGACAAGATACTTGCCTCAGAATCAATTTGTGAATACTCCGATGAATGCGGATCGGCCAAAATGGCCCTAAAATAGCCCCGAAACAGCCCCGAAAACAAACCACCTTCGTGAGAAATCAATAACAACACAATCACTATGACAATAGCACCGCTAAGAATCAACAACAATAAATGAAATCCCAATCGACACTAAGAAACTACAAGGGTTCAAGGGTTTGTTCCAAGAAAGAGAAAATCATGTTCAGGGTGAAACAAAATCGATAAACGAGTTTCTAATCTGTAGATTACAACCAATACAATAAGAATTACATGACCAATTCATCATAATCGGCCCATAATTGAAATAAAGAGGAAAACCCCAAAATAGTTGAAAAAGGATTTTTTGAAGAATTACCTCAATCCGACAAAGAACAATGGATTAGATGATGTTGAACATGATCAAGACTTTAACAATATGATGATAAAATACTCAGGGATTGAAATCCACATCAAATCGCCAAAAACCGAGAGAGAGAAGTGAAAATGGGGCTGAAAACACGACTGTCCTATTTATACACCTGGACAAAACGGCTCAGAACACGGCCCAAATTAGCACCGTGTTCCAGCGCCGTGTTATAAACGGCTCAGCAAAATGGTGAAAACAGCACCGTGTTTCAGGGCCGTTTTCTGACAGTGTAGACTTTGCCATTACGACCATAACTCCTTCGTCCGGACTCCGATTGACTCGTCGTTTGAACCATTGGAAAGCTAACTTAATGCTCTATCACGTTGTAAAGTTTCAGAACTTTAGTACTTTATAAGTGCCAGTGGTGATCTTACAAAGTCGACCAAATGCACAACAACGATACTCCTCGACAAAACAATAATTATTCAACATGCAACGAAGCACTAACGTACAACACCAACGATCCAAATCGAAAACAAACAAATAACAAAGCACGACATACTATTAGCTCGAATTACGCAACGATAAGTGGTACCCAACGAACCCCACAACACGGTACATCATGCCGTACCCAACATAGTGGAAAACTCAAATAATCGCCAACACAGCAAAATAACTGACACAACCGACAAAAATTCAAAATAACCGAAAACAAAAATCTCGGGTATTACAATACATCTGTGAAATAACTGCCCAAAACCATAGCAACCAATCTCGAAACATCGACACAAAGTCCGAACGCTCATACGATCCATAACAATGATCAACCAACGAACTGACCGGGAATATCATCGACATGATAAACTCCAATACGACCAACCAAATGTCAAAACACAACCGAGAATATCATCAACATGATAAACTCCAATACGATCAATACAGAACCACAGGGATAGATATACGAAAGAATAAAATTCTCAAAATGTTACACAAATTACACACAGTGGATGTCAACGAAACACAACCGACTGTTGAACATACCCCTCGGGCGTACGAGCAATCAGTCACAAACTGTTGAGCATACCCAACCATACATGGAGTGTGAACGACCAATCAATATTCAAAACAACCATCTTGGGGTTACCATCCCCAAATCTACATTTACTAAGAAAGCACTCAAAATAACACCTGCGAAGAGAAGTCAGTTGGCTCAAAAGTCAAAAATCACTATAGCAAACTCACATTGCTACTATACCAATAGAGCCACATAACACATACGCCCTGATTTCACAAAACCCAAAATTCGAAAATCATATTATGTACTGAATCTGCAACACGCGATATATTTCTCTTATCTGATCAACCAACAGGTCATCCCTGGATAACCAAACTACCATACTAAAGTTCGAATCTCTTTCATCGTATCATTATGTGTTATCCAGTTCATGAGTCTTACTCAGGACTTCTCCATGAAATGCACCATGCACTAAATTCGTATGTGTATCATCATGCTTTCAAAACTAGTTTGAAATCATATATTTTGGTCAAGAAAACCAATTTTCAAAAGTTCTTTCGAGAATTTCAAAACTCAAAACATAAATTTTCATAAGACCACGAAATAAATTTTCGAACCAATCGGCTCGCTTATGGCAAGTACTCGATGACAATTCTTTTTGAATACATGTGATTAAATAAAATGCATTATGAAAATGCTCAACTACATCCATACTCCGGTATACTAGTTCATCTCGTCACCACTTCCACTGACATTCCATCAGAAAACCACATGATAGTGTTCCAAAATCTTAATGTATAGACTTCGATAAAAACTCCTTTCCCACATATGACTCGTAACATCAACTATGTTATGACAAAACATTAAAACAAATCAAACACAGCGAAAGACTACCCGAGAGGTTTCATTCGAACAAATAAACCAAAACCCCGAAAGGCAGTAATAAAACCGATAAACGATTAGTAAAGTGTTTTACAAATCTTGGGAGTTTTAAAAAAACAGAAAGGCCCTTTTGAAACATTAGGGTCTCAGCCTAAATCCCGTTCCACATTACAAGAAGTTTATAAAGTAGAAAACCCTTCTGGACTTCAAGTCCTGAGTTATAAAACTATTTCAAAATCGATTGGGTTTCGGCCCAAAATCGTTTTCCGTAAAACGTCCGTAAAACATTCATTTTGAAAAGTATCATTTTCAGATGTTCAAAAATAGTTTCATATATCTCAAATTGAGCTAACATGACTACATGTCCCTCTCAACAATTCACAACATCTTTCCCAAATGCACACTCCGTTTCCCAAGTTTACCCGACACATTGATTTCCATGATCACAGTTTCTCAGGATCATCGGTTATGTCCCAACTATTATATTCTGCTATCTCGTAACGTAACACATATTATTCTTCTGAATTCAAAGCATATCTGTCACGCCCCCACACCGGGGTTGGACGAGAATGCGACAGCTAACGTAATTAAATAACGTTTGTGATAATAGAATTACAGTAGAGCATTTAAATGCCAGATCTTAGCCCGGTGAACTAAGTCTGGTTATTCGATGGAATAAACATTCATGAGTACAGCAGAATAGTTACATAAAGTTCCAAGGGTACAGCGGAATAGTTACATAAAGTTCAAAGAGTACAGCGGAGATTAGAATACTTTATTGATACAAGAATAAAAAGGAGCATTTATTTCAACATTCTAATACTTATGTCTAGACAGTTCTTCAACGACGATCTTCACTGGTCATCAGCATTCGTCTCATCATCTTCTTGGGTCTCCTCATCTAGTGGGGTTTTAGAAAAACAATACAAATTGGGGTGAGAATAATGGATTCTCAGTGAGTTGGGTTGAGTATATTTTCTGAAATTATATGTATATAATTATTTTGAAATATATACTATTTTACTCCCACCTTTGAAAATTTATCATTTATGGATGGTATAAGTTTCAAAATATAATGCAATGAATTAAGTTATGAGTGAACAGTCAATCTCCGTAGATTGCTGTTAAGTATGACAATATGTGGCCTCGAGCGCCTAGTGAGTATTTAGCTTCGGGAGGTCGTCTATATGACTAAGTCCCTCGGCCTCCTTATAACATCTTAGACTGTTATGAGTGTTTGGCATTTGACTATCGCCACGACCTTTGGTTTAATGACCGTAACCTTGGGCGTTTGTCGGACCGTCACTATAACTTTGGCCTTTGAGCTTATCGCTCTAACGCTTGGTGACGTGCTTCCTTATCTCTTATCTAGGCTCGGCATGTCCTTAATTGTGGGTCAGTGCCTGGATCATACCATAACCGCGATTATACCCTAAGTCTATGACCCAGTCACCTCCGGAACACTACGTCCATTGGCTTCAAGGGGACGGTAGCCTTGTTCATGAACCGCAGCCGTGCTGCTCGATCCAAGACATGGTCTAACCATCCCTGACAAAAATTTTGGACTCTAGAGGTGGCCCCTACAACTCAAGAGGTGGCCCCCAGATTTCAGGTCGGCTCTCAGTTTCATATGGGCTCAAGAGGTGGCCCCCGTCTGCCGACGTGGCACTTTGCCCCGATAGGATTAGAGGCGGATCTGTATGTGGCACTTTGTTTATATGGCACTTAGTTCCCGGTTAGATGTGATTATACGTTAGTCACATTGCGGTGAATGCACATGATATGGTCAGAGTCATATATCCAATACTTAGCGTAAATTGATTATACGATTGCGATTTGGAGTTTATTCGTGGCACGAGTTTTATGAATTATGCTTCCGTTATTGACATATCTTTGGAATATAATTGTGATTATTGATTCCAGACTTGATAAATTCCAATCTTTGATTTTTAGTTTAAATTTTTTCAATTTACGGTTACGCCCATAATTCTTGCGAAACGGATTATTATACCCATGAGGTTTGGTTTTCGTCACGGATGGTGACGAAACTTATGGGAGAGTTCATGTTGAACTTGGAACTTAAGTGTTGGGTAAATTTCCATAATTTCGGTTTCTGACTGATTTTCTAAAATTTTCATTTTGCCCCAAAACTATTTAAAATGTCGTTTTGACCCCAAAACCCAAAATTTGCTCCTATTGTTATAGGGTTTTTCAGATATAATATTTATCTTTTGATAATTAACATTCTGGTCCATATACCTGAAAATTTATCTTTTAATTCCATTTTTTTATTGAAATTTACTAATTGACCTCAATTTTACCAATTATTGCATTTTAGCCCCAAATCTTGAATCGACTTCCGCTCTCTACGAAATTTTAAGGTCAGAATATTTATTTCTATATAAGTTATGTCTTCAGTCCAGAAGGTGAACTTTTTACTTTGGTTCCAAATTTTTGAGGAATTTATCATTTGACCCCCTTATTTTGTCTTAATTTACACTTTTGGTCCGTAGACACCGGAAATGGATTCCGATTACTACGAAATTTTTAGGACAGAGGCTAAATGTTTTATTATGTCCACTTTGATGTTCCAAACTTAAATATACGGAGTTTATTTAGTAGTTTCACCATTTTGATGGATTTACACAATCTTCGTGTTTTGCCGATTTTAACCCGTTGACTTAGAAAATAATTTACGTTTCTTATAAAATTTTAAGAGTAGGTGATTAACAAGTGAATATATTGCATTTTCTGACCTTAAGTCAGATTACATCTTTTTTTGTAATAATTTTCATAATTTTCTTTATCTCCACTTAATTCTTGTTTTGTGTCCGTTTTGATCATCCCATTTTTGCTAGGCCACAAATTAAACATCCAAATTCACATACATGATCATATAACACAAATATACCTCTCCAAATATAATTTCCAGAATATAAAGGAAGACAAAATCATACTTAATTGATAAGAAGTTTGGGGACATTTCACTTAAATCATCAAAATTGGCTAATTTTGCATGCAACAAGCTATAAACCATTATGCATGCTATTAGTATGAGAAAAGTGGACTATATGAACTTCATGAAAGGGACATGCATCTTTGTTTAAGATAAATTTCATATTAAAGTGAGAAGAATAGTTTTACCCACCTTAGTTCTTGAAGTGGTGAAGAGATCTAAGTCTTTGAACTAGTTGCACCAACCTTTTCTTTGTCTCTCCTCTTTTTATTTTGACCAATGTATACCACGCCATGGATGATGAAGATGTGGGTTAAGTTAGTGTGTGTAAGATATATCTAGGTATATATATATATATATATATATATATTGAAGTTACATATAGATAGTGAAATTACTACCTTAAGTTGAACATTTCTTCTTCTCTTCTTTTCTTCTTATTCTCTTCCTTTTTTTTTCTTCTTGATTTCAGACTCATCTCTCCCTTACTCTCTCTAATTTTCAGATTTTGTTTGTGTAAGAGTGAAAGGAATGAGGGTGTTTGATTTTTAAAAGCGTTTAATGAGGTAGGGAGATGGAATACTTGGGAAGAGAAGATGTAAGACATTGAGTCTTGCATGGGGGACAAGGATTCCCCTCTCCCCAAGTGTTCTTAGACGTGGCTTATGTGTGTGTGTGTGTGTGTTATTATATATTTTTTTTGTATTTTAGGTGTATATAGATATAGATATTAAGTATTTGTTTAATAAAGTGGGCTAGGTGATTAGATTGGACTTTAAATTGTGATTCCAAGCCTTAGGGGTTTTATTTAGTTTGGGCTTGAGTCTTATGGTGTGTTTATGTGTATATGTGTTAATACACATGGCCCATTAGGAATTTGATGTTCCCACTTCAAATTTTAATTAATTTGATTATTTGGTTCATAAAATAATTTACGAATAAATGAGTAAAACAAATGAAACTAGATGTAGATTAAACAATTGTTATTGGAGTACATTATGATTTAACAATTATACATGTAGTAAACTATCGAGTTTTAGGGGGTTTTACATCCTCCCCTCCTTAAAGAATTTGGTCCCCAAATTCCTACTCAAATAATTCGGGATACGATTTCTTCATTTCTTCCTCAGCTTCCCACGTCGCATCTTCCTCTCTATTGTGGTTCGACCAGACGACTTTAACCAAAGGAATTTGCTTTTTTCTCAATTCGCGTACTTGCCGGTCGAGGATCTTGATTGGCTTCTCTTCATAAGACAAGTTATCCTTGATCGGTGGAATGTCAGAAGTAAGAATGTGCGTTGGGTCTGGATGATACTTCTTTAATCTTGAAACATGGAAAACGTCGTGCATTCCAGATAGATTGGGTGGTAGTTCCAATCGGTATGCTAGTCGTCCAATCCTCTCCCTGATACTATCGTCATATCGGGGACTTAACTTTCCTCCTTTTCTCGATACTATCAAACCTTTCCATGGTATTAACCTCAGGAAGACTTGATCTCCTACTTCAAATTCTAGATCCTTCCGACGTTGATCGGCGTAACTCTTCTGTCTGCTTTGCGCTGTGTGGATCCTATCATTGATTAGTCGTACTTTATCTATGGCTTCCTTCACCAAATCTGTGCTCATTGCTGAAGGTTCTGTTCGTTGAGTCTTCGGCATCCATTGGTCATCGATTTCCCAATGGAGTGGGGATCGACACTTCCTCCCATACAGAGCTTCATAAGGTGCCATTCCGATTGTCACTTGGAAACTGTTGTTGTATGCAAAATCGGATAATGGCAGGTGGTGATCCCAATTTCCTTGAAAGTCCAGTACGCAAGCTCGTAACATGTCTTCAAGGGTTTGAATGGTTCGTTCAGATTGCCCGTCGGTCTGGGGATGCGCACTTGTGCTGAAGCTTAAGGAAGTTCTTAATTCCTTATGAAAGACTTTCAAAAAACGAGATACGAATCTAGGGTCTCTGTCCGATACTATGTCTGTTGGCACTCCATGGAGTCGAACGATTTCTCTAATATAGGTCCTAGCCAGCTTTTGCAAACTGTCGTCCTTTTTAACCGGCACAAAATGTGATGATTTCGTCAGTCTGTCGATGATCACCCAAAGGGTGTTATAACCTCCTCTTGTGGTCGGTAAATCCATGATAAAATCCATGGTTACGATTTCCCATTTCCATTCAAGGACTTCTAGTGGCTATAGTAGTCCTGAGGGTCGCTGATGCTCAGCTTTGGCTATCTGACATGTGAGGCATCGCGCCACGAATTCTGCCACTTGGTTCTTCATGTTCACCCACCAAAAGTGTTTCTTCAAGTCTCGGTACATCTTGTTACCTCCTGGGTGTATCGTATATCTCGAGCAATGAGCTTCCTCGAGAATTCGTCTTTTGAGCTCCTCATCGTGAGGTATGCATAATCGTCCCTTAAACCTTACAATTCCATCCTTGGTAATTGTAAATTCGGGTTTCTCACCCTTAGCGATCTTGTCCTTAAACTCTTGAAATTTTGGATCTCTCTCTTGGGCTAATCGAATATCGTTCAATAGATTCGATTTAACTGTGAGGTTGGCGCAATTTAAACGAGTACCTTCATGAATGGGTTTCAAGTAGCCCAGTTCCTTGAGAGCTTGCCATTCTCGAACCATGAGTTGGGCCACTCTAGCCTTTCTACTTAGGGCATCGGCCACAATATTCGCTTTCCCTGGGTGGTGTTGAATTCCACAATGGTAATCTTCTAAAAGCTCTACCCATCTTCTGTGTTGGAGATTAAGTTCCTTTTGAGAAAATAGGTACTTGAGACTTTTGTGATCCGTAAACACGGTGAATTCAACGCCATATAAATGATGTCGCCATTTCTTTAAGGCAGATACTATTGCAGCAAGTTCGAGGTCGTATGTTGGATAATTCTTCTCGTGCGTCTTGAGTTGCCTGGAAGCATACGCGATAACTTTACCATTTTGCATCAGAACGGCACCGAGGCCATCCCTTGAGGCATCACTATATATGACAAATCCTTGGGTTCCTTCTGGAAGTGTCAGTATAGGTGCGGTAGTAAGTCTCTTCATGAGTTCCTGGAAACTTGACTCGCACTTATCCGTCCATTCAAATTTTACTTGTTTCTAGGTTAGCCGGGTGAGGGGTCCCGCTATCTTCGAGAAGTCTTTGATGAATTTACGGTAGTAGCCCACAAGTCCAAGAAAGCTTCGGATCTCAGTTACATTTTCTGGCCTCTTCTAATCCATAATAGTTTCTATCTTAGATGGATCAACTGCAATCCCTTCTCCTGAAATAATATGGCCTAGAAATGCCACTTCCCTCAACCAAAATTCACACTTGCTGTACTTGGCGTACAACTTGTGCTGCCTTAGTGTATCCAATATTAGTTTAAGATGTCTCTCGTGATCTTTTTCCATCTTAGAGTACACGAGTATGTCATCGATGAAAATTACTACGAATTGGTCGAGATAGGGTTGGAATACTCTGTGCATTAAATCTATAAATGCCACAGGAGCTTTCGTGAGTCGAAAAGGCATCACTACGAACTCGTAGTGACCGTATCTAGTTTGGAATGTAGTTTTAGGAACATCTTCATTCCTAATCTTTAACTGGTAGTATCCTTGTTGAAGATCGGACTTGGAATACACCGTAGCTCCTTGGAGTTGTTCAAACAACTCATCTATCCTCGGGAGAGGATACTTATTTTTAACTGCCACGCTGTTGAGTTCATGGTAATCTATACAAAGCCTCAATGTTCCGTCCTTCTTTTTGACAAATAATACTGGAGCTCCCCAAGGTGATACACTGGGTTGTACAAAACCCACGTCGAGTAATTTCTACAGTTGGACCTTAAACTCTTGTAGCTCCAGTGGTGCCATTCGGTATGGTGCCTTTGCAATGGGTGTCTTCCCAGGCATGATTTCGATATTGAATTCAACCTCTCTGTCAGGTGGTAGGGAGGTCAATTCTTTGGGAAATACGTCAGGGTATTTGGATACCACACGTATAGTTTCTATGCCCGACTTACTCATGGGTTTGTTGATGATGAAGGCTAAAAATCCCGTCGCCCCTTTGGCAACTGCCTTACTAGCTTTGATAGATGATATTATAGGTGCTAGGTTGACTCTAGCGTCTCTAATTAATTCCACGGTCGGCTTGTTAGGTTCACAAAACCTAACTATTTTAGAATGACAATCCAATTGTGTGTAGTGTTTAGATAGCCAATCCATACCAGGTATGAGGTCATACTCAAGTATGGGAAGAAGTATTAGGTTAGTAGGGAAGCATTGACCCTCAACTACAACTTCACAATTTCTAAATACCGAATCAGTTTCCTGGCTTGCACCCATAGGTGTGGACACCTCTAAGCTTACAGGTAGTGATTCCATGCATACATTCAGTTTTTGTGCGTAATGGGGTGCAACAAAAGACTGTGATGATCCTGGATCTAATAATGCATGCGCAGAGTGGTTTGACACAAGAAATCTACCACGTCTGTCGCGTTAGGAACTTCTTGTCCAGCTAAGGCAAAAACTCTCGCTGGTGCTTTCCCTTTTCCCTTGCGATCATCCTTCTTGGCCACATTTTTATGCTGATTGTTGTCTGGTGTCTCCTGTAACACCCCCGAGTTATTCAGGGATATTACAGCGCCGTAAGCCCCGCCGTGGGACCCACAAGGCTATACATATGCGTAACCATAAATTTTAACCGATAAGGTCTACACACAAAGAAATGAAAACGATACAGAGGTATTCGAAACATAACCAGTGTATTCACGGACATTACATCACAAGTCAATACTTCGGCAACACAGGCCGGAACATCAAGGAAAGAGGAAAAACTATACTCGAGTACTCAATAACCAATCCAGTACAACAACACTGAATGGAAAGCTCAGAACATAACTGGAAGAAAGACACGATCACACTTGCCCACCATCTTCATGCCGACCCGATACCTGCCTGTCCGATCTTCTGGAACCTGAAATACATGAAAAGTATTTCCCCCATAAAGGGGTTAGCCGTCGAATAGCTAGTGCAAGTATATCAAGTATGAAACACTATACTCCTCGACAATAAAGTAATTGTAATCCGTCAATTCATCAATATCCGTCAATTCATCAATTTAAGACTAGTATTCCGGAATAACTAAATCTCATAGTATCACATCAAGACGTATATGAATACCGTGGAACCGCACTGCAGGCTACGGAACCCTCGGAGGACCCATCGGCCCGTCCCGAGTGGTTAATTCATATCGTCTGTCATTATTGCATGTATGAATACCGTGGAACCGCACTGCAGGCTACGGAACCCTCGGAAGGACCCATCGGCCCGTCCCGGAGTGGTTAATTCATATTATCCATGGAATCGCACTGGAGGCTACGAAACCCTCGGAGGACCGTCGGTCGTCCCGAGTGGATATAAATAAGCATGCCATTAATATTTCATACTTTCAAAGTCGAGAATGCACATTCATAAATATATACTTGCCTTTGAGACATCGAGAAATCGAACGGAGGAAGGGTATGAGTTCGGTAGGTCCAAGAACGCGCTTCCGGCACCTAAACGATTCGCAAGGAGTATGATAATTACACATCCATATTCAAACTACACGAAGGAACTCCCCAAACCCGTCTACGATTCATAAAGATATACGGATAATCAACTAAAGGTTGGAAAATCGTTCTAAATCTCACAAGTCCGAAAACGGCACAATCTAAACCATAAAATCGTAGGAAAGGTATTCATACAGTATAGATACACCATAAACTCAAGGTTCTCAAGCTTCCAAACGGATAAATCGGACGAATCTACAAAAACCCCAAAATTCCCTAACAATAGGGTTCTAAGGATTTTTACCTTGATTCTGAAGTTAGGAGGGATGTGATGTTGTGAAATGTTTGTTCTCCAACCAAATATGTTGTTGCTAGTAGGAAGATTACTCCCGATCCGAGATCGTCTCTCCCGATCGCTTCCCGTCGAAAATGAGTGAAGTAGGTGAGAAAATGACGAAATGGGAGTCAATGTCATATTTATATCTCGCCCGATCTAGCGCACGCTACGCCTCCTTCATTAGCGTGCGCTAGCGAAGTCACCGGATAGTCCGGTGGTTTTACGCCGGTTAGTTAGCGTGCGCTAACCGTATGTCTCTAGCGTGCGCTAGTCCAAAACGTGGAACTTCTTGTCTCGCCTGCTCAACACTTAGCGTGCGCTAGCGCTAAGACTTAGCGTGCGCTATTCCATAACTCTAGCGTGCGCTAGCCAAGCTTCAGCGTCGCTACGATATTCCGTAAAACAGCAACCTCACGCCTCACGGCCCGGCCCGGTAGCGTGCGCTACGGACGAATGATAGCGTGCGCTACTAACCACGAATAGCGCGCGCTAACCACTCCTAGCGTCGCTAAACCGCCCGATCCAGGGCGATTCAAAATCGGTTCGACTGATCGATCCTCTTAGCGCGCGCTACGGCCTCAAAGCTAGCGTGCGCTAATCAAGCAGATTTAGCGTGCGTTAGCCTAGGCCTAGCGTGCGTTATATCTCTGGCCCAGAACATTTCCGCAAGGTCTAAAACGACATGATCAAAAACCAATCGAGATACAAAACTCAATAACAATATTAACAACATCTCCAAGCATTTACAGAGTGACAAAATAAGGAGGATGACAGAGTCAAACAATCGATAAAAGTACGGGTATTACATTCTCCCCTCTAAAAAGAAGTTTCGTCCCGAAACTTAAGAAATAAACAGTTCGGGGTATTCCACCCGCATCTTCTCTTCCGTCTCCCAAGTTGCCTCCTCGACTCCATGCCTCGACCATTGCACTTTAACCAGGGAATGGTTTTATGCCGAGTTGTTTCTCGCGACGCCAAGGATCTTTACGGGTCTCTCCGGAAAGGTAATATCCTCGGCTACGCCAATCTCACCGTAGTCGATGACGTGGCTCGGATCCGCACGTACTTTCTCAATTGAGACACATGAAAACACTATGGACGTGACTCAAAGCGAGGTAACGCCAAGCGATAAGCTAAATCTCAACTCTGTCAAAATCTCGAAAGGTCCGATATACCTCGGACTAAGTTTCCCCTTTTTCCCGGCGGAAAACTCCACGGTCGGCGACACCTTGAGCAAGACATGATCCCCACTTCGAACTCCAAGGGTCGACGACGAGTATCGAGATAAGATTTCGACGACTGGGCGACAATAATCGGTCCGGATGATAGTAATCTTTTCCTTAGTCTCCATCAACATATCCGGCTCCGTCCCAACTAGCTCAAGCCTCGTCCCAACACAATGGCGACCTACATCGCCTACCATAAAGTGCCTCGAAGGGTGCCATTTGGATCGACGCATGCCAACTATTATTGTAAGCAAACTCGATCAACGGCAAGTGAAGCTCCCAATCATTACTCCGATCTAAGGCACAAGCCCGCAACATATCTTCCAACGTTTGAATCGTCCTCTCTGTCGTCCATCCGACCGAGGATGAAAAGAAGTGCTCAATCTCAACTCGGTACCCAAAGCACGATGAACGGCTCGCCAAAAGTACGACGAAAGCGGCCGTCTCGATCGAAACAATGGTTTTGGGGGCACCGTGTAACCTCACGATCTCGGCAATAAAGGTTCGAGCCGTCTATCCGGCCCCAAGTATCCTTAATACCCGTAAAGTGTGCAGACTTGGTCAACCGTCGACAACCACCCAAATCATATTCATTCCGCCCGTGTTCTCGGCATGCCGGTGATGAAATCCATAGAAATGTCTTCCCACTTCCACTCGGGAATGGGAAGCGGTTTCAACAACCCATTTGGTCGTTGATGTTCAATCTTGACTTGTTGACACGTCAAGCACCGTAGTACAAACTCCGTAACATCCTTCTTCATGTTATTCCACCAAAATTACGCTTCAAATCTTTGTACATCTTACTCGTCCCGGGGTGGATTGAATAAGGCGTAGCATGCGCTTCTCGGAGAATTCTCTGTCTCAACTCTAAATTGTTCTAACACAAAGCACGCCTTGAAATCTCGAATACTATCTTCGTGTACCATAAAGCCGAGCTTTTCCTTTAATTACATCTTCCTTCGCTTGAGAAATCATCGGGTCACTCCACCGCTTCCCTTTGATGTCATCAACTAGAGACGAAGTAATTTCGAGTACAACTGCCCTGTACTCGTTGAAGCCAAACTTCTATCCCTTGCTCAATTAAGTCTCGACGGATTTTCGTCGAGGTGTAAGAACCTCGAGCATTTGAAGAGATGCCGATTTGCGGCTCAATGCATCCGCAACGACATTAGCTTTACCGGGTGGTATAGAATTTCCAAGTCATAATCCTTTATCAACTCTAACCAACGCCATTGCCTCATATTCAGCTCCTTCGATCAAAATATACTTGAGACTCTTGTGATCGGTATAAATCCGCACGGTGAACCATACAAATAATGTCGCCAAATCTTGAGTGCAAAGACAATTGCGGCTAATTCCAAATCGTGAGTAGGATAATTCATTTCGTAAGGCTTTAATTGACGAGACGCAAAAGCTATCGTCTTATCATGCCGCATAAGCACCACGGCCCGTGCCTTGACCGAAGCGTCACGTAAACCGCAAAGCCTTCGCTACCATGCGGTAAGGTTAAAATCGGCGCTGAAGTCAATCGTCTCTTGATTCGTCGAAGCTTTCTTTGTCTCTCATCCGTCAAACAAACTTTTCGGTCTTAAGTAATTTCGTAGCGGTCGAGTGAGTTTCGAGAACCCTCGACAAACCGACGGTAATACCAGAAGACCCAAAAGCTACGAACCTCTTTAACATTTTTAGGCGGTGCCCAATTTAGCACCGCCTCGATCTTCTTGGTCTACACGAACCCCTTCGGCCGAAATCACATGGCCGAGAAACATAACTTCTTCCAACCAAAACTCACATTTCGAGAATTTTGCATAGAGGTGCTCGGTTCTCAAAATGTTTAAGACCAAACGCAAGTGTCGGGCATGTTCCTCCTTATCCCGAGAATAAACCAAGATGTCGTCAATAAAGACGACTACACACCTGTCGAGATACTCGATGAATATTTTATTCATCAACTGCATGAATACTGCCGGCGCATTCGTCAACCCAAAAGGCATAACTACAAATTCATAATGCCCATATCTCGTCCGGAACGCCGTCTTTGGAACGTCAGATTCCCTCACTCTGAGTTGATAATACCCGGATCTTAAATCAATCTTCGAGAAAACCGCAGCTCCTTGCAATTGATCAAATAGATCGTCTATACGAGGCAAAGGATATTTATTCTTGATAGTTACTTTATTCAGCTCTCGGTAGTCAATGCACAAACGTAGTGAACCATCCTTCTTCCTGACGAAAGAATGGGCGCCCCAAGGCGAAGCGCTCGGTCTGATGTACCCTTTTTCCAAAAGTTCTCCCAACTGAGTCTTCAATTCCTGCATCTCGGAAGGTGCCATCCGATAAGGTGCTTTAGAAATCGGGGCCGCATCCGGCTCCAAATCCACGGAAAAATCTATCTCTCGATCTGGCGGTAATCCCGGAAGATCGTCCTAAAACATCGGATACTCGTTAACAACCGGAATTGAATAGAAATCGATTTCAATTCCTTCCGCTTTCAATGCATAACACCAATAGCCCGTACAACCTTTATTCAAAAGTTTTACGGCCTTCATGGAACTGATAAGTAACTTGGATTGGCCCAACTTACGTCCCAAAAATGAGTACTCAGATCCGTCCTTAGTCATCATAGTGATAACTTTGGTACGGTAATTCATAATCGCCTGGTGATTATTAAGCGATCCTCGCCGAGGAGTACTTCCTCGCCTTCCATGTCAACTACAATTAAATTTGATAACCATTCCATACCGGATATAACAACCGGAAAATCTCTAATCTCCCGGTTTCCCACAATACTATCCCCGCTAGGCAGTCTCACGATGAAGGGATCGCAAGCGATCATACAAGTTATATTCAAACGGCGTACCCACTCCAAAGAAATAAAAGAATGTGTAGCACCCGAATAAAAAAGTACACTGACTGTATGAGATAGGATATGAATGGTACCTGAAGCCACCGCCGCGTCGGGTTCGTATGCTCGACGCATCTCATAAACTCGTGGTTGTACCGAACCGACGCTAGAGTTTCCCCCTCCAGCATTCTGACCCCGTCCCCGACCCCTGCCGAAATTCTGCTGAGGTTGACCAGCTGGGGCAGAAGCCCGAGTGTCCAAAGTCTGATTCGGCTCGGAACAATAAGCCGCTCTATGTCCCATCTGTCCGCACGTGTGACACTTCAACGGTGGAAAGTGGCATTCCAAATTAATGTGGCCTGAACGGCCACAATTATAGCAAGTCACCGCGCGATTGGTGGTACCCGAAGTGGGACGGTAACTCCTCTTCCCTTTATTAGAACGCGACGATCGTCCGATTTAAGCGGTTAGTCGTCTGAGACTTCTGAAAGTTGCCCCCTTTAGATCCAGAAAAATTTCCCGCGACTTTCTGTTTCTTCGGTTCTTCGACGGTATCGTTGTCGGGGCTCAACATATCATGGGCTAAAGCTCTGTCCTGATACTCTTTCAACGTGGTACAAGCAAATCCGGCCATGTACCGTCGTAAGTCCAATTTCATCCGCATATCAAAATAACGGATCTTATCACGCTCGTTACGTACTTGATCCTTCACATGGATCAATTGTTGATTGTACTCCACGATCGCCTGCGAAACGGGAATATCCTGTGGTTTAGCCTCGAAGAAGGCTCGGATTCGGCTCTCTCGTACCGGCCAAGGGCAAAACTCGGCCTCCAAGAGCTCCTTAAACTCATCCCACGAGGCAATACGATCCTGTGGCTTGATGACCTTCCACCAAGTAGCGGCCTCCTTAGTGAGGAAATACTGAGCAATTGGTACTTTCCTCACCTCGGGGCAATCAACCGCCTCGAAAATCTTCTCTAATTCCGCTAGCCGCCTTCCTGACTTAACGGTGCAGTGGCACCAAAGCGTGGAGGGTGCATACGGATTACATTCTCAAGTAAGGCATCCGTGTTTGGGTTCGGGTTATTCATCCGAACAGTTTGGGCCAAAATAGTCATCCGAGTAGCCAATTGTTGAAGTGCATTCGCCACCCCAACGTCGCGTTGTTCCCCGACCGTCGAGTCGTCGGCTCTCGGTGTCGGGATGCACCGAATTCGACAAGCGGGGTTGGTCGACCCCTTGGTGGTGATGGAAACGGCCGCGCCACGACCTCTTCCTCGCCCACGGCCAAGACCACGGCCACGGCCCCTAACAGCTGACATACTGAAGAACATACAAGTCACGTAAGCACAATTCAATCACGCTTCAACAAAGTGTCCGATTCTCAAGAGTCCAAAATGAAAGTCTCAAAACAAACAAGGAAACACTAGAAGAGTAAGAGGTCTTACAAGTACCGGTCGCACTGTGATGATGGCAAAGTAGTGATACTGCGGACAAATGACAACTCGATCGACCCAAAAGACCGACAGCCTAGGTATCCATAGACCTAAGCTCTGATACCATATTCTGTAACACCCCCGAGTTATTCAGGGATATTACAACGCCGTAAGCCCCGCCGTGGGACCCACAAGGCTATACATATGCGTAACCATAAATTTTGACCGATAAGGTCTACACACAAAGAAATGAGAACGATACAGAGGTATTCGAAACATAACCAGTGTATTCACGGGCATTACATCACAAGTCAATACTTCGGCAACACAGCCTAACATCAAGGAAAGAGGAAAAACTATACTCGAGTACTCAATAACCAATCCAAGACAACAACACCGAATGGAAAGCTCGAACATAATGGAAGAAAGACACAAGATCACACTTGCCCACCATCTTCATGCCGACCCGATACCTGCCTGTCCGATCTTCTGGAACCTGAAATACATGAAAAGTATTTCCCCCATAAAGGGGTTAGCCGTCGAATAGCTAGTGCAAGTATATCAAGTATGAAACACTATACTCCTCGACAATAAAGTAATTGTAATCCGTCAATTCATCAATATCCGTCAATTCATCAATTTAAGACTAGTATTCCGGAATAACTAAATCTCATAGTATCACATCAAGACGTATATGAATACCGTGGAAACGCACTGCAGGCTACGGAACCCTCGGAGGACCCATCGGCCGTCCCGAGTGGTTAATTCATATCGTCTGTCATTATTGCATGTATGAATACCGTGGAACCGCACTGCAGGCTACGGAACCCTCGGAGGACCCATCGGCCCGTCCGGAGTGGTTAATTCATATTATCCATGGAATCGCACTGAGGCTACGAAACCTCGGAGGACCGTCGGTCCGTCCGAGTGGATATAAATAAGCATGCCATTAATATTTCATACTTTCAAAGTCGAGAATGCACATTCATAAATATATACTTGCCTTTGAGACATCGAGAAATCGAACGGAGGAAGGGTATGAGTTCGGTAGGTCCAAGAACGCGCTTAGGCACCTAAACGATTCGCAAGGAGTATGATAATTACACATCCAAAATCAAACAACACGAAGGAACTCCCCAAACCCGTCTACGATTCATAAAGATATACGGATAATCAACTAAAGGTTGGAAAATCGTTCTAAATCTCACAAGTCCGAAACGGCACAATCTAAACCATAAAATCGTAGGAAAGGTATTCATACAGTATAGATACACCATAAACTCAAGGTTCTCAAGCTTCCAAACGGATAAATCGGACGAATCTACAAAAACCCCAAAATTCCCAAAAATAGGGTTCTAAGGATTTTTACCTTTATTCGGACGTTAGGAGGGATTAGATGTTGAGAAATCTTTGTTCTCCAACCAAATATGTTGTTGCTAGAAGGAAGATTACTCCCAATCGCCCGAGATCGTCTCTCCCGATCGCTTCGTCGAAAATGAGTGAAGTAGGTGAGAAAATGACGAAATGGGAGTCAATTGTCATATTTATATCTCGCCGCCTAGCGCACGCTACGCCTCCTTCATTAGCGTGCGCTAGCGAAGTCACCGGATAGTCCGGTGGTTTCTGCGGTTCCGTTAGCGTGCGCTAACCGTATGTCTCTAGCGTGCGCTAGTCCAGAACGTGGAACTTACTGTCTGCCTGCTCAACACTTAGCGTGCGCTAGCGCTAAGACTTAGCGTGCGCTATTCCATAACTCTAGCGTGCGCTAGCGAAGCCTAGCGTCGCTACGATATTCCGTAAAACCTGCAACCTCATCGCCTCCACGACCAGCCCGGTAGCGTGCGCTACGGACGAATGATAGCGTGCGCTACTAACCACGAATAGCGCGCGCTAACCACTCCTAGCGTGCGCTAAACCGCCAGTCCAGAGGGCAGTTCGAAAAACTGGTTCTGACCTGACTGATCCTCTTAGCGCGCGCTACGGCCTCAAAGCTAGCGTGCGCTAATCAAGCAGATTTAGCGTGCGTTAGCCTAGGCCTAGCGTGCGTTATATCTCTGGCCCAGAACATTTCCGCAAGGTCTAAAACGACATGATCAAAAACCAATCGAGATACAAAACTCAATAACAATATTAACAACATCTCCAAGCATTTACAGAGCGACAAAATAAGGAGGATGACAGAGTCAAACAGTCAATAAAAGTACGGGTATTACATCTCCCACTTTGGGCATTCTCTAGTCTGATGATGATTATCTCCACAGCGCAGGCACCTCCCTTGTTTCTTCCAGCAGTCCTCGGGTTTATGTCCCATCTTATTACAGTGCGGACAGGGCGGTAGATTGTTCACAGGCCTCTTTTCGGTGTTCTGGCCAGAAGTCTTGCGTTGGAATTTCTGGGGTGGTCTGGATGATAGGTTTGGTGCGTATCTCTTAAACTTCCCAGCGGTGCGCTCCTTCGCCTGTCCCAGACGTGTCATCCCACTTTCGATTCGGGTTGCAGCTTTGGCCCATACGCCATAGTCGTTACTCTCACGCGGCAGACTGCAGCAGAAAATCAATCCTCGGGTAAACTTGTACAGCTTATCCTCCTCTGTACTTACTAGTCCCGTGCGAACTTGGAGAGTCGGTTGAACTGCGACTCATCGAGCTACGATCAAAGATCCTTGCTTGAGATGATAAAATTCATCTCGACGAGCCTCTCTAGCCGCCGAGACGTCGGGTCCAAAAATCAGTTAAGAAATTGACACAAGTTCTGGCACGATCCTCTCTTATCCAGCGGGCATTAACGATCTTCCACCAATCATGCGCGGCAGCCTCGAGTCGAAACGTAGCCAACGTTATACGTTGATCATCAGTGTACTGGGATGCGTTGAATATGCTCTTCATCCTTTCTACCCATAATTCTGCCTTGGTGTCATCTGGTTCTCCGTCAAACGTTGGCGGACTGAAACGTAAGAATCTCTCCAGTGGTTAGCCTGCTCCTCCAAGATCTTCAGCTTCTCGGTCAGGCGCATGACCTCAACGACCATCTCCATTTCGAAATCTATACCTACCAAACCAAGTTCTAAGTCAGTATTTCGTAAAAATCTAATGTTCGATATAAACCCTATTAAGCATGAATAATCATCAAGGTAGTGAACTTAATGATTCAATGAATATGCTTATGTGACACTAGCAATCAAGGAATATTAATACCTAATTTTAGAAGAGTAAGGAGGTTCAATGGATTTCAGATAAACCGATAAGTAACATATACTATATCCATTTTAAGAGTTCAATAGAGGAATTGATTCAATCGGGGAATGCTACGAATACTTAATCAAGTATCTTAGTCGATGACTTAGGAACTTTTGAATATGACTGTGCATATTCCAAGTGAATTGCGACAAGCTGAAAGAGGTTTTTAATGGAAGTTGACTCGAGAAATCTACTTTAGGTCTCAGTCTTATGGTTCACTTCGTCCTAGGTGGAATTCCCATCTAAGTCCGAAGAATCTTATCCTGGAAAAGCTCAATGTAAGTGTCCTTCTTACAAAGCGAGCTCCAATACCGCATCTGTCACGCCCCCATACCGAGGTTGGACGAGAACGCGACAGCTAACGTAATTAAATAACGTTTGTGATAATAAAATTACAGTAGAGCATTCAAATGCCAGATCTTAGCCCGGTGAACTAAGTCTGGTTATTCGATGGAATAAACATTCATGAATACAGCGAAATAGTTACATAAAGTTCCAAGGGTACAGCGGAATAGTTACATAAAGTTCAAAGAGTATAGGGGAGATCAGAATACTTTATTGATACAAGAATAAAAAGGAGCATTTATTTTAACATTCTAATACTTATGTCTCGACAGTTCTTCAACGACGATCTTCACTGGTCATCAGCATTCGTCTCGTCATCTTCTTGGGTCTCCTCATCTAGTGGGGTTTTAGAAAAACAATACAAATTGGGGTGAGAATAATGGATTCTCAGTGAGTTGGGTTGAGTATATTTTCTGAAATTATACGTATATAATTATTTTGAAATATATACTATTTTACTCCCACCTTTGAAAATTTATCATTTATGGATGGTATAAGTTTCAAAATATAATGCAATGAATTAAGTTATGAGTGAACAGTCAATCTCCGTAGATTGCTGTTAAGTATGACAATATGTGGCGTCGAGCGCCTAGTTAGTATTTAGCTTCGGGAGGTCGTCTATATGACTAAGTCCCTCGGCCTCCTTATAACATCTTAGACCGTTATCAGTGTTTGGCCTTTGACTATCGCCACGACCTTTGGTTTAAGGACCGTAGCCTTGGGCGTTTGTCGGACCGTCACTATAACTTTGGCATTTGAGCTTATCGCTCTCACGCTTGGTGACGTGCTTCCTTATCTCTTATCTGGGCTCGGCATGTCCTTAATTATGGGTGAGTGCCCGGATCATACCATAATCGCGATTATACCCTAAGTCTACGACCCAGTCACCTCCGGAACACTCCGTCCATTGGCTTCAAGGGAATAGGAAACGACGGTAGCCTTGTTCATGAACCGCAGTCGTGCTGCTCGATCCAAGACATGGTCTAACCATCCCTGACACAAATTTGGGACTCTAGAGGTGGCCCCTACAACTCAAGAGGTGGCCCCCAGATTTCAGGTCGGCTCTCGGTTTCATATGGGCTCAAGAGGTGGCCCCCGTCTGCCGACATGGCACTTTGCCCTGATAGGATTAGAGGCGGATCTGTCTGTGGCACTTTGTTTGTATGGCACTTAGTTCCCGGTTAGATGTGATTATACGTTAGTCACATTGCGGTGAATGCACATGATATGGTCAGAGTCATATATCCAATACTTAGCGTAAATTGATTATACGATTGCGATTTGGAGTTTATTCGTGGCACGAGTTTTTATGAATTATGCTTCCGTTATTGACATATCTTTGGAATATAATTGTGATTATTGATTCCAGACTTGATAAATTCCAATCTTTGATTTTTAGTTTAAATTTTTTCAATTTACGGTTACGCCCATAATTTTTGCGAAACGGATTATTATACCCATGAGGTTTGGTTTTCGTCACGGATGGTGACGAAACTTATGGGAGAGTTCATGTTGAACTTGGAACCTAAGTGTTGGGTAAATTTCCATAATTTCGGTTTCTGACTAATTTTCTAAAATTTTCAGTTTTGCCCCCAAACTATTTAAAATGTCGTTTTGACCCCAAAACTCAAAATTTGCTCCTATTGTTACTATCAGCTCCGGATATAATATTTATCTTTTGATAATTAACATTCTGGTCCATAGATCTGAAAATTTATCTTATAATTCCATTTTTATTGAAATGTACTAATTGACCTCAATTTTACCAACTATTGCATTTTAGCCCCAAATCTTGAATCGACTTCCGCTCTATACGAAATTTTAAGGTCAGAATATTTATTTCTATATAAGTTATGTCTTCAGTCCATAAAGTGAACTTTTTACTTTGGTTCCAAATTTTTGAGGAATTTATCATTTGACCCCCTTATTTTGTCTTAATTTACACTTTTGGTCCGTAGACACCGGAAATGGATTCCGATTACTACGAAATTTTTAGGACAGAGTCTAAATGTGTTATTATGTCCACTTTGATGTTCCAAACTTAAATATACGGATTTTATTTAGTAGTTTCACCATTTTGATGGATTTACACAATCTTCGTATTTTGCCGATTTTAACCCGTTGACTTAGAAAATTATTTACGTTTCTTATAAAATTTTAAGGGTAGGTGATTAACAAGTTAATATATTGTATTTTATGACCTTAAGTCAGATTACATCTTTTTTTGTAATAATTTTTATAATTTTCTTTATCTCCACTTAATTCTTGTTTTGTGTCCGTTTTGATCATCCCATTTTTGCTAGGCCACAAATTAAACATCCAACTTCACATGCATGATCATATAACACAAATATACCTCTCCAAATATAATTTCCAGAATATAAAGGAAGACAAAATCATACTTAATTGATAAGAAGTTTTGGGACATTTCACTTAAATCATCAAAATTGGCTAATTTTGCATGCGACAAGCTATAAACCATTATGCATGCTATTAGTATGAGAAAAGTGGACTATATGAACTTTATGAAAGGGACATGCATCTTTGTTTAAGATAAATTGCATATTAAAGTGAGAAGAATAGTTTTACCCACCTTAGTTCTTGAAGTGGTGAAGAGATCTAAGTCTTTAAACTAGTTGCACCAACCTTTTCTTTGCCTCTCCTCTTTTTATTTTGACCAATGTATACCACACCATGGATGATGAAGATGTGGGTTAAGTTAGTGTGTGTAAGATATATCTAGGTGTATATATATATATATATATATATATATATATATATAATGAAGTTACATATAGATAGTGAAATTACCTCCTTAAGTTGAACATTTCTTCTTCTCTTCTTTTCTTCTTCTTCTCTTCCTTTTTTTTCTTATTGATTTCAGCCTCCTCTCTCCCTTACTCTCTCTAATTTTTAGATTTTGTTTGTGTAAGAGTGAAAGGAATGAGGGTGTTTGATTTTTAAAAGGATTTAATGACGTTGGGAGGTGGAATACTTGGGAAGAGAAGATGTAAGACATTGAGTCTTGCATGGGGGACAAGGATTCCCCTCCCCCCAAGTGTTCTTGGACGTGGCTTGTGTGTGTGTGTGTGTGTGTTATTATATTTTTTTTTGTATTTTAGGTGTATATAGATATAGATATTAAGTATTTGTTTAATAAAGTGGGCTAGGTGATTAGATTGGGCTTTAAATTGTGATTCCAAGCCTTAGGGGTTTTATTTAGTTTGGGCTTGAGTCTTATGGGGTGTTTATGTGTATATGTGTTAATACACATGGCCCATTAGGAATTTTATGTTCCCACTTCAAATTTTAATAAATTTGATTATTTGGTTCATAAAATAATTTACGAATAAATGAGTAAAATAAATGAAACTAGATGTAGATTAAACAATTGTTATTGGAGTACATTATGATTTAACAATTATACATCTAGTAAGCTATCGAGTTTTAGGGGGTTTTACAATATCAACTTAGAACGACAATAAATCTCAATGCAATTCAAAAACCCAAATACTTACAGATCTGAAGTCGATGATTCCCCGTGATACTGACACATGTCTCAACTCTAGAAAATACTCGATACAGATATTTCAAAACATGAATTTTGCAGAATCAGTTCAACTCATAATACGACACCTCTCTATCCCAAGAATCACGTTAATACCATTTGGAAAAGTATAAAACAACCACAGTAACACACTGGTAAACCACATAACACACAAGCCCGAGTGAACAACAAAAACCTAGGGCTCTAATATTTGTCAACTGACAACTCGAATGACGCGACAAAAACATGACTCGACTCAACCCGACTGCCTAGGTTTTCTCAACCTAAGCTCTGATACCATATTCTGTAACACCCCCAGAGCCAACCGAAAATATTACAGTGCTGTGGGCCTCGAAACGGAACCCACAAGGCTAAAGGAAAGATTTACAAACATTTTAAATACGCCTAAGCGACGATGACGGTAATAACCTTTAAATATTGAAGACTTTATAAAATCCGTTTAACAATACCGTCGAAAAACTCCCATTTGAAAGTACAAGGCCAAACCGCCAAAACTTAATAGTTTCAAAAGCATACGTTAAGCCATCGCTTACACGTACCGGAAAAATAGTTTAGAAAACTTTTCCAAAGTAACTTAAGTTGCCAAAAACAAAAAGGGCATTTCAAAATACTCACGCAGCGTAAAAGACAAATAATTAAAAATACTCTAGCAGTGGAATACAACAACTAGCCAGTGCACTTGAATCACAAACACACGCCATAGCCAGTATCCTCCAGGAAGCTCATCTGTCCACGACCGCTACAAGCTCGATAACCCAAGAACCTAAAAAGAAAGCCCACGATGGGGTCAGCCATAATACTCAACAATGATAACGGTCACATCACATTAATAATTACACACAAGTGAGATATTAAGTAAGAATACTACTGATGTAATCTTACCGCCATAACCTTACCAAAATTCATAATTCGTATTCTTAACAACACAATAAGCTCATACCTAAACATCTGTAATGTATCTCAACAATACCCAAGGTTCTCAAAACATCATCATAACTCACTGTTACGAAATCTACTAACTTTGTCCAACCCAATCCATCGGGTAACATCATCCCATATCAACACGATAATCGATTGTCCATCAGAAGACAATTACCGAAGGAAATACGGAACATATCTCAAGATACACAATGCCACGATGATCATGTCAGCCTAATCCGAGATCAGATCAATAAATCATACGGACATGGTCCTAACACAAGACCTACAAATGCATACTCATATAACAACGTCAATATACTCACAATGATAACAACAATGTATACTCAATGGAAATCCGATGATCCAGCGCACACAGCATAGATCCCAAGGTGATCCTACTAGATCAACACGAGGTAGATAACCAACAACATATATATGCACAATCACATGGTAAATCCAACGATGCGAATCCACATGATTCCATCAATACAACACAGGGTAATCCAACGATCCAGCGCCCTCAGCATAGATCGCAAGATGATCTCGTCGGACCAACACGAGGTGGAAACCCCGTCTAATGATCCAGCGCCCTCAGCATAGATCGCAAGATGATCCCATCGGACCAACACGAGGTGGACAACTGATCTAGCGCCCTCAGCATAGATCACACGATCCCATCGGATCTACAACATATACAATACAACTATGCATATAAATATGCAAATCAATATGTTTATCAACATGAACAACAAATGAATTAATAACATGAACGATACTATGACAAATAAACTAGGAAGACCTCATGTTCAACAACATGAATGACAATACGCATGATCAAAATAATCAACACTAAATCAAAATCAAATTAAGATACTTGCCCTGAGTCCTTCGGGAGCAATCTCGATGTCCAATCATCACCGACGATTATCCTCGATGTTCGACGATCCACAATGCCATGGCCATAAATAACTCATATTCTCGTCTTTATCATAACGTACCCTCGATACCCAAGTATACCAATAACAAATGTAAATCATATACATTATGATTTAACTCCCAAAAATCGGAAAACAACATATAATCCAAATCTCCAGAGTTCACAACAATAATCATTACTATATGCATCATAAACGAAATGAAACTGAAACCATTCATTAAATATTATAAACTGAGCAAGTAATAACTTGCCTCAATACCGATACGATGATAATGAAGCTGTTACCAATTCCTTGCCGTCGTCTACAAGCTCTTCGGCTTCTGGCCAAAGCGATTCACGAACGTCCTTCGAATTCGACCGCAATACATATCATTCTAATCAACGATCAACCCTCACAACCTATTGTAATAATCGATAAACAACAAGTTCGATAATAATCAAAAATTGATATAACCAATCAACAAACCCAACGGTTCAACAGTATCTCGATTAAATTTAGATCCAAATCAATCAATCATAGATCCATAACCACAATACGATTCTATAATGTGATAATCTTATCAACGATCAACTCATCCCGATAGCAAGGATTACATAACATACTCTATTCTGAATTCATACGAATTAACAAGATTCCTCCTCGTTTATAGTTGTAAATTTCATAGTAAGACAATACTATCGACATAATCGATAATCCGAACTACCCAAATAGTTCAATACCATTGATAATCTTGTTATAAGATTAACCATAATATTTCCGGATTCAAAATTGTTATCATGATTCGTATTTCATCAAGAACATACGAATTCTACCACTACAATCAACATAGCATTGGTTTCAATCATCAAATCCATGATTATACTTAAAAACCATTATGTATCCTATCACCTTTTCCTCTTTGATGTGATATATATACCAAGAACACCATGATTCCATAATCATGATTATAACAAATAACATAATCGAAGGCATATATCATTGAATCCTCCAACATATAATTCACATAATTTCAAGAATCACAACAATAACACCATAATCATCTTCATACAATATTCATCAACAACAGCCTCAAAAATCTGAATTCAAGGTGTAGAGTTGGTCAACATACCTCACGAACATGAATAACGAAATCAAACTCCTCAAAAATCATCAATATATTCATATCCAAGCCTAAAATCCATGTTTCGAAGCTCATAACCAAGTTAGAAGAGGCTTATTCTCATTTACATATGCAGCGAGACGAGGTTGGGAGGAAAACATCGTTTTGTTCTGGTGAAGAAATGAAAGACCGAACCTTAATTTATAATCTGCACCGCTCGTTACATATGTTATCAATCAACAGTAACGTACATAATGCTACCTAACGAACATTACATGTCCTACATAGCATATGTAACATCATTCCAGAGCTCACTGCCTCGCTTTGTTCGATCGCTTACGTACGTAAGTGCATAGGCCATAACGTACGTAATACATACTTTGACTTGCTACAGTAAATGTCCATTTAGCGTACGTAATACACTAATCGTAGCGTACGCTAACCTCAGCGTTGACTCGCCCATCCACGTTCTGCACCGAAAGTTGCCGACATCGGGCCCACCTGTCGATCATAGCTCGGATCCTGCCTGATATGAACTTTACGTACGTTAACTAATCCATTTAACGTACGTAAGCATGTGCACCTTACGTACATTAACTATCACTCTTAACGTATGTAAGCCTTGCGTATTAGCGTACGCTAAGTCCTTTCTTTAGCGTACGTTAATCAGGCTAAACTCAGCCAATTCCAACTGTTCTTGTCCATCATCTCGACATCCGGAATGTAATATCCGTATTTTTCCTCTTTTCCACGATATTCCCATTTTGGTGTATTTTATTTTTTTTAGTGACTCGCTTGTAACCATATCGAGATTTTGAATCTATTTTATTCTTGGAGTTTCTCTATTTGGACGAGTTTCGGAGATGTTTTGATATTATTCCATTTTATGTCACGTATTATTGCATGGACGTTCGATTCTCGTAGAACCCGTTCGATTTGGTTAATTCATTTGTTGCACGAGTTCGTGTGGTTGAGTTGTTCGTGTTGCGAGTTTCGGTTGGTTGATCCGACGTCGTATCATGATTTCTAGACGTTTGGGCCTTTTTGTAATTCCCCTAAGTTACGGGGTAGTTTCCATCCCTGTCTGTTCCGAACCCTCGGGTAGTCGGAATCACGTTTCATTTTATCTATTTAGTCGTTGGCTTGAATCCGTCGGAAGTGTATCCGTTGGTAGTGGATATGCCTTGTTATTTCCCGATCATTTCCTCGTCGAAAAGTGATTCAGATTTCTGCCTGCTGTCACAGGCCATGTTACGGCCATAAGCCGTATATGTTACGAACGTAATACTCGAGAGTTACGGTCGTAAGTTTCCCTTATACGGCCGTAACAAGAGTTCGTTTTTCTGCACTTGGGTCCAATGAGGTGTTACGGGCGTAACATGCTAGAATTACGGCCTGAGAATTGTTACGGCCGTAACCTCATCTTGATACGGCCGTATGTCAGCTTCGTCAAATTGCCCAGTTTCATTCCTGGGAACAGTTACGGCCGTAATACGGGAGAGTTATGGCCGTAATGTTCCTATGTTACGGCCGTACATTATGGATGTTATGGCCGTAACACCGGCTAGTATATGAACTGGCAGCAGCCGTATTTTTCTCATTTCTCACCTCTCTCACTTCTCTTCGCGAGGGGAACGACTTGGAAAGCGAGGGTTCGCTCGATTTTCACCCAAACACCATTGTAGGAGTATATTCAAGCTTTATATCATCAACCCATCTCCAATCATTCTTTGTTCATCATCAAATCAAGGTAAAGTTTCCTAGAACCCTATTTTGGGAAAGATTTGGGGGTTTTCACGTTTTCGTCCGATCCGTTCCATTTTGTTGGTTAATTCATGATGAATATGATAAATCTTGTTAGTATTCTTCGTTTTCCTACGGATTCATGTTGTATTTCGTAGTATCTTTCGTTATAGAGAGGGTTTGGTTGTAGTCCGCCCTCGTTGTTATTTTTATACGAATATACATGAATCGTAGGCGGGGTTTCGGGTGTATTTCCGTTTCCGTGTTCTTTTAGTTGTGGTTGTGATTGTGTTCTTCGAATCAGTAGGTTCGTTTCCGCCGGTTCCTCACGGTCGTGTTTGATTCTTCCTTCCCGTTCGTGTCACCATCTAATAACCGAGGCAAATACCGTTATGAACGTACAATCTTAATGTAGTAGTATTGCGTGAGAAATTGTGTGTGTGTATGCTCACTATGGGTTAGACCCGACGGGGTCTCGGTAGGGGTCCACGGAGGGGTGGATCCGCGAGCTTACTTTTAACCACTATGGGTTAGATCCGACGGAGTCTCGGTAGGGGTCCACGGAGAGGTGGATCCACGGCTAATTGTGGTGTTTTTCACAAATGTGTTTCGATATTGGTGTTTCCGGAAATGTGTGTTTTCAACCGATGTTTTTATTATTACATGCCTTGACTATATGTGTAAGATGTAAGTTGTTCATTTGGTTACTTGTACTAGCGTAGTTGCTAACCCCTTTGGGGACCCATTTTGGGGAAATTCATTTTATGAATTTCAGGTCAGGTTCATCGAGACGAGCGGGCGCTGGACCAGTATGCGGATGATGGTCGTGCGTGATGATTGTGCACGAGTGGTGTCCTGTTGTCTTCTATATTTTTACCTTTTGGTGGTTTGTAAACTAATAGAAGTACTCGAGTACTTAAGAGTTCTTGTTTATCTGGATAGTATTGTTGTCTATTGTATTTGTGTCGGATGATGGTGTTATGTTTGACCGGTTGAACCGGGTGGATTGTTTTGTTTTGCATCTTTATGACAAGGTGTCATTTTGTTGTTTTCGCGAGTCAATGAGTTTGATGTTTGTTCAGCCTGGTGGGTCCCATATAGGGATCCACGGTGCTGTAATATACCTCGATTATCTTGGGGGTGTTACTGAAAATGGTATCGGAGCACTAGGTTTATGGATACCTAGGCTTGTCGGTTTATTGGGTCTTGTTGTGTTTTGTTTTGGACATCATCGTCACGCTGCCATGATTCCGGTACTACCAGTGTCTGTAAGTTTTTCCTTACTCTGTTCCTTGTTTCCTTGTATCGCACCTTTGATTCTCGATTGTGATTGTTTTTCTTCTTGTACTTTCCATCGTATGGCTTTTGCTACTTATTTAACATCAGTATGGATGCTGGAAGAGGCTGTGGTCGTGGACGCGGCCGAGGACGTGGGGCAGCCGGTGGGGCGGCCACGTCGCGATCTTGAGCCAGCGTCTGGCGACTGCCGTCACAAGCTGCTTCTTCTCAGGAGCGCGCCGACCTTGGTATTGCGTCCGTTATGCAGCAGATGGTGAACCATATGGCGGCAATTGCCCAGGCGGTTCAGAATCCGGCCTATGCTGCTCGGGACAGAGCTGACTGTTGGCTCCAGTATGTCATCAAGATGTATCCTCCTCAGTTCACGGGAGCCTCTGACCCGATTGGCTGGGAAGGGTGGATCAAGGAGATATCCAAAGTCTTTGTCGCCACCAACTGTCCCGAGGACTGTAAAGTCCCTATTGCCCAGTATTTTATCACTAGGGACGCTACAGATTGGTGGGAGGCCATTGGGCCTAAGGATCATGTTGCTTCGTGGGCAGAATTCAAGGATCTGATGGAGACTGAGTATTGCCCGTGGCCGGTCAGGCAGGCTCGAGTCCACGCCTTTTATGATGCTCAACCGCGGGATGTTCCTGTCTCTCAAGCAATTGCTGATTTTAACAAGGAGTTGGGTTATGTGAAGACCCAAGTTGTCGAGGAGAGCGACAAAATTTTTCACTTCTCCAGGCGGATGAAATTGTCGATTCGCGACTACATGTCTGGGCTCGTTTGCACTACCTTGAAGGATTATCAGAGTAGGGCCCTTGCTTATGATATGTCTGTGACAGCTAGTGAGGCGGCCCGCGAGAGCAAGAAGCAGAAGTCCGCCGGGAATTTTTCGGGCCACAAAGGTGGGGGTTAGCAGAAATTCCACCGCTAACTTTTCACGGTGGTGGCCCGGCTCGTTCTCTTGGGGTTCCGCAGGCTGCGGTGCCCCCTTCTAGGGACGTGAAGTGTTTTAACTGTGGCCAGCCGGGCCACATCAGTCGTAATTATCCGAGCCCTTTGCTGACGTGTAATCGGTGTGGCCAGCGAAGCCACAAGGCCGCTTTCTGTGCCGAGAGAGAGAGAATTCTTGGTGCCCAGGCTTCAATTCCAGCTCCCAGGGAACCAAGCGTGAATCAAGGATCATTTGTTTCTCAGTCCCCACCGAGTGCCAGTCGAGGGAGAGGTCGGGGTCATCCCACTAGGGGGGCGCTTCCAGTGTTGGCTCCGCCCCTCCACGTATCTATGAGATGAGAAGGGCCGATGATCCAGCGGCCACTGTGGCGACAGGTACCGTTTATATCCATTCACATCCTGTCAGTGTGCTTTTTGATTCGGGTGCTACGCATTCATTCATTTCTCTGGAGTATGTGCGCCGTTTGAGTCTTGACTGTTTATCACCTTGCGAGCCTTTCATCGTTAAACTTCCTAGCTGTGATAGAATCATTGGCGATCGAGAGGTCCGAGACTGTTCTATGCTTATTTGTGAGAGGGCTTGGCTCTCTAATCTTATTGTTGTGGGTATTGAGGGCGAGGATTTGATCCTCGGGGATGATTGTCTCGAGCGGCATGGTGCAATCATGAAATACTGCACGAGGATCATTACCATGCTAGCCGGGGATGGCACCGAGCACTCTTTCGCGGGGCGAAAGAGAAACCAGAAGTTTGTTATTAACGCCTTGAAGGCGATGAAACTACTGCGAAAGGGGTGTATTGGTTATTGGTGCTATGCCTTGAAGGCGGAGGGTGGTGGAGTCGAGCTTTCATCAATTCCAGTTGTTAGTGAGTTTCCCGACGTCTTTCCTAACGAGTTATTGGGTTTGCCACCGGATCGTGAAGTAGAGTTTGCTATCGAGTTAGAGCCGGGTGCAGCTCCGATTTCGAAGGCGCCGTATCGCATGGCACCTTCAGAGATGGCCGAGTTGAAGAAGCAGTTGAGTGAGCTTCTTGAGTCGGGGTATATTCGACCGAGCGCTTCGCCTTGGGGTGCACTGGTTTTGTTTGTTCAGAAAAAGGATGGTTCACTGCGTTTGTGTATCGACTATCGCGAACTAAACAAGGTGACCATCAAGAACAAGTATCCATTGCCGAGAATTGATGACTTTTTCGATCAGTTACAGGGAGCTGCAGTATTCTCGAAGATTGACTTGAGATTGGGGTACTATCAGCTCCGGGTGAGAGAGTCCGATGTGCCGAAAACAGCTTTTCGGACGAGATATAGACATTATGAGTTCGTAGTTATGCCTTTCGGGTTAACTAATGCGCCGGCGGTGTTCATGCAATTGATGAACAAAGTCTTTATCGAGTATTTGGATAAGTGTGTCGTCGTCTTCATTGACGATATCCTTATTTATTCGAGGAACGAGGAAGAGCATGCCCACCATTTACGGGTAGTGTTAGACATTTTGAGGACCGAGCAATTCTATGCAAAGTTCTCGAAATGTGAGTTCTGGCTGAAGGAAGTGATGTTTTTAGGTCACGTGATTTCAGCCGAGGGTGTTCGTGTGGACCCACAGAAGATTGAGGCAGTGTTGAATTGGGCACCGCCTAAGAATGTGAAGGAGATCCGTAGTTTCTTGGGTTTGGCTGGCTACTACCGTAGGTTCGTCGAAGGTTTCTCGAAACTAGCCTGACCACTTACGCAGTTGCTCCAGAAGTCCGAGAAGTTCGTATGGAATGACGAGAGGTAGTCGAGTTTTGAGGAGCTGAAGAGACGTTTGACTTCAGCCCCGATTTTGGCATTGCCATGTGGCAACGAGGGTTTTGCCATTTATAGCGATGCTTCGGGTCAGGGTCTTGGGTGCGTATTGATGCAGCACGGCAAGACCATCACATATGCGTCGTGACAGTTGAGGCCGTATGAGCTTAACTGCCCTACTCATGATTTGGAGTTAGCGGCAGTCGTTTTTGCGCTCAAGATTTGGCGTCACTATCTTTTCGGCTTTGCATGTCAGATTTTTACCGATCATAAAAGTCTAAAATACATATTTACTCAGCAGGAGTTGAATATGAGGCAGAGGAGGTGGTTAGAGCTGATTAAGGATTATGACCTCGAAATCCTTTATCATCCGGGCAAGGCGAATGTCGTGGCCGACGCCTTGAGTCGGAAACCGATTGCGTTGCGAACATTTGAGATCCTTACGTATCACTGAGCTTCGGCGGGCTTTGATCGAGTCAGATGTTGAGGTTTTGTTGCCTGGAGTTGTCGGGCAACTTTGTGCTTTGGAGATTTCGTCGTCTTTGATCGATGAAATTAAGCTGAAGCAGTTAGAGGATCTGATGATTACTCAAATCCGAGAGAACGTTCTTAAGGGAAAGTCTCCTGGGTTTGTGATTCACGAGGATGGTGTTTTGAGATTCCAGAGTCGGCTTTGTGTACCGAACGACTCAGAGCTAAGACATAGTATTTTACGTGAGGCCCATGCTACAGCTTACTCCGTTCATCCTGGTTCGAGTAAGATGTACAAGGACCTGAGAAGGAATTTCTGGTGGAATGATATGAAGGAGGAGGTCGCACAATTTGTAGCGAGATGTTTGACTTGTCAACAGGTCAAAATCGAGCATCAGCGATCGGCTGGGTTATTGCAGTCACTTCCCATTTCGGAATGGAAATAGGAAGATATATCAATGGATTTCGTTACGAGTTTGCTGAGATCGAGATCGGGCATGAATATGGTTTGGGTGATTGTTGATCGCCTGACCAAGTCGGCACATTTTCTGGGCATCAAGGATACTTGGGGCCCGAATAAGTTGGCTCGTGTGTTTATTGCGCAGATTGTGAGGCTTCACGGTACTCCGAAGTCTATTGTTTCAGATCGTGATGGCCATTTTGTATCGCATTTCTGGCAGGCGGTGCATAAGGCGTTGGGTACTCGTTTGCGTTTGAGTACCTCTTTTCATCCTCAGTCTGATGGGGAGTCTGAGTGCACTATTCAGACATTCGAGGATATGTTGCGTGCTTGTGCTCTCGATTGGAGTAGCGATTGGGAGGAACATTTGCCATTGATCGAATTCACGTACAACAATAGTTGGCACGCGTCGATTCGAATGGCACCATACGAGGCACTTTATGGACGGTGTTTTCGATCGCCGATTTATTGGAATGACGTGTCCAATTTAGTCGGGACCGAACCGGATATCATTTTAGAGATGAGACGGAAGGTAGGAGTGATTCGGGAACGGATGTTGACTGCTCAGAGTCGACAGAAATCTTATGCCGACGTCCGTCGTCGACCTTTGGAGTTCGAGGTGGGAGACCACATTTTACTAAAGGTGTCGCCAAGGAGGGGAGTTTTCCGCTTCGGGAAGAAAGGGAAGTTGAGTCTGAGGTTTATCGGACCCTTTGAGATTCTCGAACGAGTCGGTGAGTTGGCATACCGTTTAGCACTACCTCCGGCCTTGGGTCACGTTCATAGCGTTTTCCACGTTTCCCAACTGAGGAAATATGTCCCGGATCCTAGTCACGTCATCGATTATGGTGAGATTGATATTGCCAAGGATATTACCTTCGAGGAGCGTCCCTTGAAGATTTTGGAACGCCGTGAGAAACGATTAAGGCATAAAACCATTCCCTTGGTCAAGGTGCAGTGGTCGAGGTATGGTGCCGAGGAGGCAACTTGGGAAACCGAGGATAGCATACGTGCTAAGTACCCCGAGTTGTTTGTTTCTTAAGTTTCGGGACGAAACTTATTTTTAGAGGGGTAGAATGTAATATCCGCATTTTTCCTCTTTTCCCCGATATTCCCATTTTGGTGTATTTTATTTTTTTTAGTGACTCGCTTGTAACCATATCGAGATTTTGAATCTATTTTATTCTTGGAGTTTCTCCATTTGGACGAGTTTCGAAGATGTTTTAATATTATTCCATTTTATGTCACGTATTATTGCATGGACGTTCAATTCTCGTAGAACCCATTCGATTTGGTTAATTCCTTTGTTGCATGAGTTTGTGTGGTTGAGTTGTTCGTGTTGCGAGTTTCAGTTGGTTGATCCGACGTCGTATCACGATTTCTGGACGTTTGGGCCTTTTTGTAATTCCCCTAAGTTACGGGGTAGTTTCCATCTCTGTCTGTTCCGAACCCTTGGGTAGTCGGAATCACGTTTCATTTTATCTATTTAGTCCTTGGCTTGAATCCGTCGGAAGTATATCCGTTGGTAGTGGATACGCCTTGTTATTTCCCGATCATTTCCTCATCGAGAAGTGATTCAGATTTCTGCCTGCTGTCACAGGCCATGTTACGGCCGTAAGTCGTATATGTCACGGCCGTAATACTCGAGAGTTACGGCCGTAAGTTTCCCTTATATGGCCGTAACAAGAGTTCGTTTTTCTGCACTTGGGTCCAGTGAGGTGTTACGGGTGTAACACGCTAGAATTACGACCGTGAGAATTGTTACGGCCGTAACCTCATCTTGATACGGCCGTATGTCAGCTTCGTCAAATTTCCCAGTTTCATTCCTGGGAACAGTTACGGCCGTAAGACAGGAGAGTTATGGTCGTGATGTTCCTATGTTACGGCCGTACGTTATGGATGTTACGGCCGTAACACCGGCCAGTATATAAACTGGCAGCAGCCGTATTTTTCTCATTTCTCACCTCTCTCACTTCCTTCGCGATGGGAACGACTTGGAGAGCTAGGGTTCGCCCGATTTTCACCCAAACACCATTATAGGAGTATATTCAAGCTTCATATCATCAACCTATCTCCAATCATTCTTTGTTCATCATCAAATCAAGGTAAAGTTTCCTAGAACCCTATTTTGAGAATGATTTGGGGGTTTTCACATTTTCGTCCGATCCATTCCGTTTTGTTGGTTAATTCATGATGAATATGATAAATCTTGTTAGTATTCTTCGTTTTCCTACGGATTCATGTTGTATTTCGTAGTATCTTTCGTTATCGATAGGGTTTGGTTGTGGTCCGCCCTCGTTGTTATTTTTATACGAATATACATGAATCGTAGGCGGGGTTTCGAGTGTATTTCCGTTTCCGTGTTCGTTTAGTTGTGGTTGTGATTGTGTTCTTCGAATCATTAGGTTCGTTTCCGCTGGTTCCTCGCGGTCGTGTTTGATTCTTCCTTCCCATTCGTGTCACCGTCTAATAACCGAGGCAAGTACCTTTATGAAATTACAATCTTAACGTAGTAGTATTGCATGAGAAATTGTGTGTGTATGCTCACTATGGGTTAGACCCGACGGGGTCTCGGTAGGGGTCCACGGAGGGGTGGATCCGCGAGCTTACTTTTAACCACTATGGGTTAGATCCGACGGAGTCTCGGTAGGGGTCCACGGAGAGGTGGATCCACGGTTAATTGTGGTGTTTTTCACAAATGTGTTTCGATATTAGTGTTTCCGGAAATGAGTGTTTTCAACCGATGTTTATATTATTACATGCCTTGACTATATGTGTAAGATGTAAGTTGTTCATTTGGTTACTTGTACTAGCGTAATTGCTAACCCCTTTGGGGACCCGTTTTGGGGAAATTCGTTTTATGAATTTCAGGTCAGGTTCATCGAGACGAGCGGGCGCTGGACCAGTATGCGGATGATGGTCGTGCGTGATGATTGTCCACGAGTGGTGTCCTGTTGTCTTCTATCTATTTACCTTTTGGTGGTTTGTAAACTAATAGAAGTACTCGAGTACTTAAGAGTTCTTGTTTATCTGGATAGTATTGTTGTCTATTGTATTTGTGTCGGATGATGGTGTTATGTTTGACCGGTTGAACCGGGTGGATTGTTTTGTTTTGCATCTTTATGACAAGGTGTCATTTTGTTGTTTTCGCGAGTCAATGAGTTTGATGTTTGTTCAGCCTGGTGGGTCCCATATAGGGATCCACGGTGCTGTAATATACCTCGATTATCTTGGGGGTGTTACTTAAAATGGTATCGGAGCACTAGGTTTATGGATACCTAGGCTTGTCGGTTTATTGGGTCTTGTTGTGTTTTGTTTTGCACATCATCGTCACGCTGCCATGATTCCGGTACTACCAGTGTCTGTAAGTTTTTCCTTACTCTGTTCCTTGTTTCCTTGTATCGGACCTATGATTCTCGATTGTGATTGTTTTTCTTCTTGTACTTTCCATCGTATGGCTTTTGCTACTTATTTAACATCAGTATGGTTGCTGGAAGAGGCCGTGGTCGTGGACGCGGCCGAGGACGTGGGGCAGCCGGTGGGGCGGCCACGTCGCAGTCTTCGGGAGCCGGTAGTACCGGCGACTGTCACAGCCATGCTTCTTCTCAGGAGCGCGCCGACCTTGGTATTGCGGCCGTTATGCAGCAGATGGTGAACCAGATGGCGGCGATTGCCCAGGCGGTTCAGAATCCGGCCTATGCTGCTCGGGACAGAGCTGACTGTTGGCTCCAGTATGTCATCAAGATGCATCCTCCTCAGTTCACGGGAGCCTCTGACCCGATTGGCTGGGAAGGGTGGATCAAGGAGATATCCAAAGTCTTTGTCGCCACCAACTGTCCCGAGGACCGTAAAGTCCCTATTGCCCAGTATTTTATCAATAGGGACGCTACAGATTGGTGGGAGGCCATTGGGCCTAAGGATCATGTTGCTTCGTGGGCAGAATTCAAGGATCTGATGGAGACTGAGTATTGCCCGTGGCCGGTCAGGCAGGCTCGAGTCCACGCCTTTTATGATGCTCAACCGCGGGATGTTCCTGTCTCTCAAGCTATTGCTGATTTTAACAAGGAGTTGGGTTATGTGAAGACCCAAGTTGTCGAGGAGAGCGACAAAATTTTTCACTTCTCCAGGCGGATGAAATTGTCGATTCGCTACTACATGTCTGGGCTCGTTTGCACTACCTTGAAGGATTATCAGAGTAGGGCCCTTGCTTATGATATGTCTGTGACAGCTAGTGAGGCGGCCCGCGAGAGCAAGAAGCAGAAGTCCGCCGGGAATTTTTCGGGCCACAAAGGTGGGGGTCAGCAGAAATTCCAGTCTGCTAACTTTTCCGCTGGTGGTGGCCTAGCTCGTTCTACTGGGGTTCCCCGCAGGGCTGCCAGTGCCCCTTCTAGGGACGTGAAGTGTTTTAACTGTGGCCAGCCGGGCCACATCAGTCGTAATTATCCGAGCCCTTTGCTGACGTGTAATCGGTGTGGCCAGCGAGGCCACAAGGCCGCTTTCTGTGCTGAGAGAGAGAGAGAATTCTTGGTGCCCAGGCTTCAATTCCAGTGCCCAGGGAACCAAGCGTGAATCAAGGATCGTTTGTTTCTCAGTCCCCACCGAGTGCCAGTCGAGGGAGAGGTCGGGGTCAGCCCGCTAGGGGGGCGCTTCCAGTGTTGGCTCCGCCCCTCCACGTATCTATGAGATGAGAAGGGCCGATGATCCAGCGGCCACTGTGGCGACAGGTACCGTTTATATCCATTCACATCCTGTCAGTGTGCTTTTTGATTCGGGTGCTACGCATTCATTCATTTCTCTGGAGTATGTGCGCCGTTTGAGTCTTGACTGTTTATCACCTTGCGAGCCTTTCATCGTTAAACTTCCTAGCTGTGATAGAATCATTGGCGATCGAGAGGTCCGAGACTGTTCTGTGCTTATTTGTGAGAGGGCTTGGCTCTCTAATATTATTGTTGTGGGTATTGAGGGCGAGGATTTGATCCTCGGGGATGATTGTCTCGAGCGGCATGGTGCAATCATGAAATACTGCACGAGGATCATTACCATGCTAGCCGGGGATGGCACCGAGCACTCTTTCGCGGGGCGAAAGAGAAACCAGAAGTTTGTTATTAACGCCTTGAAGGCGATGAAACTACTTCGAAAGGGGTGTATTGGTTATTGGTGCTATACCTTGAAGGCGGAGGGTGGTGGAGTCGAGCTTTCATCGATTCCAGTTGTTAGTGAGTTTCCCGACGTCTTTCCTGACGAGTTATTGGGTTTGCCACCGGATCGTGAAGTAGAGTTTGCTATCGAGTTAGAGCCGGGTGCAGCTCCGATTTCGAAGGCGCTGTATCGCATGGCACCTTCAGAGATGGCCGAGTTGAAGAAGCAGTTGAGTGAGCTTCTTGAGTCGGGGTATATTCGACCGAGCGCTTCGCCTTGGGGTGCACTGGTTTTGTTTGTTCGGAAAAAGGATGGTTCACTGCGTTTGTGTATCGACTGTCGCGAACTAAACAAGGTGACCATCAAGAACAAGTATCCGTTGCCGAGAATTGATGACTTGTTCGATCAATTGCCGGGAGATGCAGTATTCTCGAAGATTGATTTGAGATTGGGGTACTATCAGCTCCGGGTGAGAGAGTCTGATGTGCCGAAAACATCTTTTCGGACGAGATATAGACATTATGAGTTCGTAGTTATGCCTTTCGGGTTAACTAATGCGTCGGCGGTGTTCATGCAATTGATGAACAAAGTCTTTATCGAGTATTTGGATAAGTGTGTCGTCGTCTTCATTGACGATATCCTTATTTATTCGAGGAACGAGGAAGAGCATGCCCACCATTTACGGGTAGTGTTAGGCATTTTGAGGACCGAGCAATTCTATGCAAAGTTCTCGAAATGTGAGTTCTGGCTGAAGGAAGTGATGTTTTTAGGTCACGTGATTTCAGCCGAGGGTGTTCGTGTGGACCCACAGAAGATTGAGGCAGTGTTGAATTGGGCACCGCCTAAGAATGTGAAGGAGATCCGTAGTTTCTTGGGTTTGGCTGGCTACTACCGTAGGTTCGTCGAAGGTTTCTCGAAACTAGCCTGACCACTTACGCAGTTGCTCCAGAAGTCCGAGAAGTTCGTATGGAATGACGAGAGGCAGGCGAGTTTTGAGGAGCTGAAGAGACGTTTGACTTCAGCCCCGATTTTGGCATTGCCATGTGGCAACGAGGGTTTTGCCGTTTATAGCGATGCTTCGGGCCAGGGGCTTGGGTGCGTATTGATGCAGCACGGCAAGACCATCACATATGCGTCGTGACAGTTGAGGCCGTATGAGCTTAACTGCCCTACTCATGATTTGGAGTTAGCGGCAGTCGTTTTTGCGCTCAAGATTTGGCGTCACTATCTTTTCGGCTTTGCATGTCAGATTTTTACCAATCATAAAAGTCTAAAATACATATTTACTCAGCGGGAGTTGAATATGAGGCAGAGGAGGTGGTTAGAGCTGATTAAGGATTATGACCTCGAAATCCTTTATCATCCGGGCAAGGCGAATGTCGTGGCCGACGCCTTGAGTCGGAAACCGATTGCGTTGCGAACATTTGAGATCCTTACGTCTCAGTCTGAGCTTCGGCGGGCTTTGATCGAGTCCGATGTTGAGGTTTTGTTGCCTGGAGTTGTCGGGCAACTTTGTGCTTTAGAGATTTCGTCGTCTTTGATCGATGAAATTAAGCTGAAGCAGTTAGAGGATCTGATGATTACTCAAATCCGAGAGAACGTTCTTAAGGGAAAGTCTCCTGGGTTTGTGATTCACGAGGATGGTGTTTTGAGATTCCAGAGTCGGCTTTGTGTACCGAACGACTCAGAGCTAAGACAGAGTATTTTACGTGAGGCCCATGCTACAGCTTACTCCGTTCATCCTGGTTCGAGTAAGATGTACAAGGACCTGAGAAGGAATTTCTGGTGGAATGATATGAAGGAGGAGGTCGCACAATTTGTAGCGAGATGTTTGACTTGTCAACAGGTCAAAATCGAGCATCAGCGATCGGCTGGGTTATTGCAGTCACTTCCCATTTCGGAATGGAAATAGGAAGATATATCAATGGATTTCGTTACGAGTTTGCTGAGATCGAGATCGGGCATGAATATGGTTTGGGTGATTGTTGATCGCCTGACCAAGTCGGCACATTTTCTGGGCATCAAGGATACTTGGGGCCCGAATAAGTTGGCTCGTGTGTTTATTGCGCAGATTGTGAGGCTTCACGGTACTCCGAAGTCTATTGTTTCAGATCGTGATGGCCATTTTGTATCGCATTTCTGGCAGGCGGTGCATAAGGCGTTGGGTACTCGTTTGCGTTTGAGTACCTCTTTTCATCCTCGGTCTGATGGGCAGTCTGAGTGCACTATTCAGACATTCGAGGATATGTTGCGTGCTTGTGCTCTCGATTGGAGTAGCGATTGGGAGGAACATTTGCCATTGATCGAATTCACGTACAACAATAGTTGGCACGCGTCGATTCGAATGGCACCATACGAGGCACTTTATGGACGGTGTTGTCGATCGCCGATTTATTGGAATGAGGTGTCCAATTTAGTGGGGACCCAACCGGATATCATTTTAGAGACGAGACGGAAAGTAGGAGTTATTCGGGAACGGATGTTGACTGCTCAGAGTCGACAGAAGTCTTATGCCGACGTCCGTCGTCGACCTTTGGAGTTCGAGGTGGGAGACCACATTTTACTAAAGGTGTCGCCAAGGAGGGGAGTTTTCCGCTTCGGGAAGAAAGGGAAGTTGAGTCTGAGGTTTATCGGACCCTTTGAGATTCTCGAACGAGTCGGTGAGTTGGCATACCGTTTAGCACTACCTCCGGCCTTGGGTCACGTTCATAGCGTTTTCCACGTTTCCCAACTGAGGAAATATGTCCCGGATCCTAGTCACGTCATCGATTATGGTGAGATTGATATTGCCAAGGATATTACCTTCGAGGAGCGTCCCTTGAAGATTTTGGAACGCCGTGAGAAACGACTAAGGCATAAAACCATTCCCTTGGTCAAGGTGCAGTGGTCGAGGTATGGTGCCGAGGAGGCAACTTGGGAAACCGAGGATAGCATACGTGCTAAGTACCCTGAGTTGTTTGTTTCTTAAGTTTCGGGACGAAACTTATTTTTAGAGGGGTAGAATGTAATATCCGCATTTTTCCTCTTTTCCCCGATATTCCCATTTTGGTGTATTTTATTTTTTTTAGTGACTCGCTTGTAACCATATCGAGATTTTGAATCTATTTTATTCTTGGAGTTTCTCCATTTGGACGAGTTTCGGAGATGTTTTAATATTATTCCATTTTATGTCACGTATTATTGAATGGACGTTCAATTCTCGTAGAACCCATTCGATTTGGTTAATTCCTTTGTTGCACGAGTTCGTGTGGTTGAGTTGTTCGTGTTTCGAGTTTCGGTTGGTTGATCCGACGTCGTATCACGATTTCTGGACGTTTGGGCCTTTTTGTAATTCCCCTAAGTTACGGGGTAGTTTCCATCTCTGTGTGTTCCGAACCCTTGGGTAGTCGGAATCACGTTTCATTTTATATATTTAGTCCTTGGCTTGAATCCGTCGGAAGTATATCCGTTGGTAGTGGATACGCCTTGTTATTTCCCGATCATTTCCTCATCGAGAAGTGATTCAGATTTCTGCCTGCTGTCACAGGCCATGTTACGGCCGTAAGTCGTATATGTTACGGCCGTAATACTCGAGAGTTACGGCCGTAAGTTTCCCTTATATGGCCGTAACAAGAGTTCGTTTTTCTGCACTTGGGTCCAGTGAGGTGTTACGGGTGTAACACGCTAGAATTACGACCGTGAGAATTGTTACGGCCGTAACCTCATCTTGATACGGCCGTATGTCAACTTCGTCAAATTGCCCAGTTTCATTCCTGGGAACAGTTACGGCCGTAAGACAGGAGAGTTATGGCCGTAATGTTCCTATGTTACGGCCGTACGTTATGGATGTTACGGCCGTAACACCGGCCAGTATATAAAATGGCAGCAGCCGTATTTTTCTATTTCTCACCTCTCTCGCTTCTCTTCGCGATGGGAACGACTTGGAGAGCTAGGGTTTGCCCGATTTTCACCCAAACACCATTATAGGAGTATATTCAAGCTTCATATCATCAACCTATCTCCAATCATTCTTTGTTCATCATCAAATCAAGGTAAAGTTTCCTAGAACCCTATTTTGGGAATGATTTGGGGGTTTTCACATTTTCGTCCGATCCGTTCCGTTTTGTTGGTTAATTCATGATGAATATGATAAATCTTGTTAGTATTTTTCGTTTTCCTACGGATTCATGTTGTATTTCGTAGTATCTTTCGTTATCGATAGGGTTTGGTTGTGGTCCGCCCTCGTTGTTATTTTTATACGAATATACATGAATCGTAGGCGGGGTTTCGAGTGTATTTCCGTTTCCGTGTTCGTTTAGTTGTGGTTGTGATTGTGTTCTTCGAATCATTAGGTTCGTTTCCGCTGGTTCCTCGCGGTCGTGTTTGATTCTTCCTTCCCATTCGTGTCACCGTCTAATAACCGAGGCAAGTACCTTTATGAAATTACAATCTTAACGTAGTAGTATTGCATGAGAAATTGTGTGTGTATGATCACTATGGGTTAGACCCGACGGGGTCTCGGTAGGGGTCCACGGAGGGGTGGATCCGCGAGCTTACTTTTAACCACTATAAGTTAGATCCGACGGGGTCTCGGTAGGGGTCCACGGAGAGGTGGATCCACGGTTAATTGTGGTGTTTTTCACAAATGTGTTTCGATATTGGTGTTTCCGGAAATGAGTGTTTTCAACCGATGTTTTTATTATTACATGCCTTGACTATATGTGTAAGATGTAAGTTGTTCATTTGGTTACTTGTACTAGCGTAATTACTAACCCCTTTGGGGACCCGTTTTGGGGAAATTCGTTTTATGAATTTCAGGTCAGGTTCATCGAGACGAGCGGGCGCTGGACCAGTATGCGGATGATGGTCGTGCGTGATGATTGTCCACGAGTGGTGTCCTGTTGTCTTCTATCTATTTACCTTTTGGTGGTTTGTATACTAATAGAAGTACTCGAGTACTTAAGAGTTCTTGTTTATCTGGATAGTATTGTTGTCTATTGTATTTGTGTCGGATGATGGTGTTATGTTTGACCGGTTGAACCGGGTGGATTGTTTTGTTTTGCGTCTTTATGACAAGGTGTCATTTTGTTGTTTCCGCGAGTCAATGAGTTTGATGTTTGTTCAGCCTGGTGGGTCCCATATAGGGATCCACGGCGCTGTAATATACCTCGATTATCTTGGGGGTGTTACACGGAATACGTATACTCCTTCCAATAATATTCTTATACGATGCATAATATCCTCAAATGCAATTGTCGACCAAGTCTGACAATTATACTAATACCGGTGTCTCAGTCCTTCAATTATTTTATCTATACTGTACAGATTCCACACTTACAATAGAATTCGGATAAAATAACATTAAATAATCATGGAAAATTCAGGATATTACAATTTTGAGTTCAACAGTCATTGTCGTTTAACCTATCACGTGCCACTCTAAATGATTTTGAAAACACGTTGTGTTTGTCAAGCATATCTCTAATATCCGTGACAATCCCTATGTGTAAGTCTTGTATGTCTTTTGACCCGTGACACAATGAAATAGACAACATTAACTCTTTATAATTATATTTAATATTAATATCCCAGAAACTTAAGAAATTTTTTAATACACGTACTCTCAATAAAATCCTGTACAAAATTTAAAACATAGTTTGTCCGTGCATATTTTTCAAACTTATGATATCTACATAATTTTAAATAATATTGTATAATTAATGTTTCTGGAATGTTTCTATTATTTTACATGAAGTCCCAGATGGACGTATCACAACAGCTCTACAACTCAACTTATGCTAATGTAGTTTATGTAGCTATTTTTTAATCTATCTTCTGTTTTTTAAAACTCATGATAATATGGTATTATTAAAAGATAAATTTTATTTTTGGTAGTGACCAATTTCAGCAGGCCCGTTTACAAAATAATAATCAGTAGTTCCATGTTATGACCCATGCAATATGATAACTTTATTCACAACAGCTCTACGGCCCAACTTATGCTAATGTATTTTTTAATTCTTTTTTCCACTTTTATGTTCTGTTTTCCATATTTATTTCAAAAACATACAAAAGTTATCAAAAGTGAAAGTGTTGCATACAACATGGAAATAACTTGACAACTTCAATTCTACTAACAATCTCTGTGTGAGGGTTTTGTATATACATCTGTAAAAAATTTGCCTTCTGGCCATCAATAGGAAGCAAAGATCTAATGTTAAGGTGATTCTGTCCATTCAACCTGAATATTGGAGGTGCTCCACCACGATTAATTGTATTATCTATTTTTCAACCCATAGAAGTGAATGAAAACATAGAATTGTATGATCGGATATTATCAATAAAGTGGGAACTTCTTTGATCTTTTCCATAAATCAATTCTCGCAAAAGTCGTGGTGGTTTCTTTATCATAGGAAGAAAAACATTCCCTGATTTGCAGCACAACGTGAACTTTGGACTGTTTTTTGTTGATTTGTCTTTATTCTTCTCGGTAATCCAAAAAAGAGCTCCACAACATTCACAAGAATATTTTGGTTCTCCTACATCATCATACTCTAGCAGACAAATATTTTGTAAATATTATAAGAATTATACTCAACTGTACACATAAAAAGATACCTTAAACAGCAAGACCACAAAAAAATATTATCACCTGCAATTGAAAGCTGAGTACACTCAATATCATCACCTACATTGAGTATAATAAAGATCGTTAGTGATTAATGTAAATGCATCTCAAAGAAACTTATTAATGCTGGAGATAAAACAATGAATAATATGTAATACCTGAGATTTTTGTTTCCGGTTGCGTTGATTTTTTTTTACTGTTTAGTGGATTATATGTTCGTGTCTATATGATCATGTCATGCATTGACACATGTTGGTTCGATTCATATTGTTGCGTGTTTGTTGTTCTGTTGGGTAGTATAGTTCTTGTGATTGAGTTTTGGTGCGAACCTACTGTCTGTGCAGCAGGTATAGCGCATGCAACATTTCCTTATAGTGCGCGCTACTGTGCAGTATTAGCGCATGTTGTTATACTTGTTAGCGCACATTAACTAGAAGTGCAGAATTGTTGCAGAAGCTACTGCATTCGTCTAGGAGTTTGATAGCACAGGCTACGTAGTGGTGTAACGTGCGCCAATTGTAGGGATTAGCGCACGCTAACTGTTGGTCAGGGGCAGTCCAAAAGATACTGGACTGGGTCGTAGGATTCGATAGTGCACGCTAATTTGGATGATTAGCGCGCGCTAAGCTATCCAGTATATAAACTGGACAGCAGATTATTTTTCTCATTTCTTTCTCACTTCTCCTCTCTTCCGCGGGTTTGATACGAGAGTTCCTAGGGTTGATGATCTTGGTCAATTTTTGCTCCATTCAAGGTGTTTTGGAGATTTATAGGTGATAATATCATCATCTAACCCATTGTTGTTCGGCGGATCACGGTAATTCCTTGATTTTTCTTCGAGTTGACTTTTTAAAGGTTTTGTTCTTTATTTCGAATTCGATTTAGTTTTTGATGAATCGGTTGTCGTAAAAATGTTGTTTTGAACATGTTTTATGGATTGTATATCCATATCTTCAGTTCGTTCAACCCAATGGGTGATTTTGGTGCTCTTGGAGAATCGTGAATATTTAATGTTCGATTAAATGTTCGAATGAGTTTTCCTTCGATAGTTTGATGTGATTTCCATTGTTGTTGGTCTCGATCCTCATTGTGCTCGTGTTTTCATTGTGTCTTGCGGAAGTTGTAGGTCTCGAGGCACTTTGGTCGAGCCATGTTCACCAGAGTATTTGCGTGCCGATTTCTAGGAAAGTACCTTGCTTATGCGACTTGTATCTTGTGACTAGAAATCACGTATTAGGTTTGTGATGGTTTGTTTGCCTTCATAAACAGGGTTCGTGTGAGTTGGTTATGTATTACACATTTTGAAGGCTTGGTATTGACTGTGTTATCTTGGTATATGTATTGTGTGTTGTGTTATGTGTGCAGGATTGTGATAATCGTGTTGGTTTGGTTATACACATGGTTGTGCAATGTATTGTGTATTGATCATGAGTTATGCTGGATTGCGTATCATTGATGATGATGGTTGGATTGTTGAGATTGTGTTATGTGCGCATGATGCGTGAATTAGCGGTGATCAATGTGATTGATTGACCGTGTTCATTGTTTATGGAATGTGAATGTGAGTAATTGATACGAAACCGACAACTCCAAGTGAAGAAGACGAAGTGAGGATTGACGTAAAACACCTTGAACATACGCCTACATACTTAGGCGAGAAAATGAATACGAGACCTGGAGTAACCTTGGTGATCGGACTGGGAATAACTTAAACGTGGCAACATGCATCATGTTGGGTCCAAGTTGGTGAAGATAAGATAAAAAAAGATTTCATCCCATTTCTTTATAATAAAGTGATGCACGGCCTGCATGTGAAGAAGAATATCACCTTGGAGACGAAACCCATCCTTTATTCTTTTTGTTTGATAGTGGCGTGGAGTACCCCTTTTTGTTGTCTTTTCCTTTATTTTAAGATCATGTGATCTTATCTTTTAATATTTTAAGTAATCTTATAAGGCTACTCTTATCTATAAGTAGTCATGTTTGGGTTGTAATTGAATTCATTATTGAATCATAAAAAAATACATTGTGTATTGTTTAAAGTGTTGGACGAGTTTCCTTCCAAAATTTGGTTATTATTCGACGTGTTTTTGAATTTTAATCCGATTGATTCTCAATAGGTCTTGAGAAGAAATCACTTTATCGAATTATAGGTCTAATTCGATAAAAAGCTTGTTCCTATTCTGTTTCAGTAGAATCGCGCTGTTTTCGGACGATTCTTACATTTATTCCATACTTCAAATTATTGTCTTTGTTCCCTGTTCGCAAAAGATATTTCTCTTACCTTCGATACAGGATTGTACTTGATCGGAATTTCCTATCATAAGTGTTGTTCGTACTCCGAAACAGTTTCAGAATCATCTTGTTCGTTGTCGCTATTGGGATTCTCTTTGTTCGCCTTGCTGTTCGGAACCGCTGTATCAATTAGCCTTGCTATTCGGAACTTGCTGTTTCGAGTGCCGCTGTTTGGAGTTGATTGTTCTTGTTTGTTTCCATTCTGTCCGTTCCTGTCTTGTGCGCGTTACTGCTGTTAGTAACGAGTTGCTGCTATTCGGAACTACTATATCGGGCGAGTACTACCGTTCGTCCTCGGTTCGGTCGGTCCCTATTCGACTTCGCGTGCTATTGCCCATTATTGTTGCTATATTGAGTGGTTACTGTGAGTTCCTGACTGTGCTGTTCGATTCTTGTTGACTAAGTGCTGTTTACTTCCTTCCGAAAAACAGTCTTCCGCTGTACCGATAGAGATTTCGCATCATAAGTGGCATCGGAGCCCCGGTTCTTGATCTTTGGCATTATGGATCTCAACGATGCTGATTTCTTGGCAAAACTTCGCGACGCATTGCGTGACATACCAGAACAACGCGACTAGCGTTGGCAACCTAGCCGTGGTGATTATGAATGACCCTCATGCCATATTGAAAAATTCAAAGTTAACGAGCTTCCAGAGTTCGTTGGTGGGACAGACCCTGAAATTTACTTGGAATGGGAACATAAAATTGATCGCATGTTCGAGTTGAAAGACCTCGACGATGAGAAACGGTGCAGATATGTAATTCTCAAGTTGGGGAAAGGCGCTTCACTTTGGTTCGAAGGAGTTAAAACACGAAGAGCTCGTGCGGGAAAAGAAAAGATCCGTTCGTGGGATTCATTAAAAAGAAAACTTCATAAAAGATATGTACCAACATCAAATCGGTTGTCCTTATACCGGAAGATTGTCGACCTCATTCAAGGAAAGTTAAGTATCAGTGATTACATTGAGGAGTTTAAAAATCTGACCTTAATGGGAGAAATAGAGGAGAATGAGGAGCAGAAGATGTCATGTTTCTGTAACACCCCGAGATATTCGGAGTATATTACAGCGCCGTGGACCCCTACATGGGACCCACCAGGCTACAACTAGAAAACACCCCTCGACTAACCATCTCGGTTAGCGAGAACACACATTTAAATAATATAACATATAAAGATACGCCCGGAGCAACCGGCGAAATAAGCAACAGTCGACAATGTAGCAATTTAAAATAATACAAAACGGGGTTTGAATTGAAAAGCCTAAGTACTCGCGAGTATAGTCTATCAGTTTATAAATATAGGAAACAACCATATCGAAGTGGACAAAAGAAATAAGTAGACCCGAGTGCACATGTCAACGACCCTGGCCAACATCCTCGTACTGTCCCAGCGCTCGCTCGTCCGGATGATCATAACCTGAAATCCATAACAAGAATTTCCCCAAAACGGGTCCCCCAAAGGGGTTAGCAATTACGCTAGTACAAGTAATCAAGGCAAACCAATCGCTTACACATTTCATAGTACATGCACCAATATCAATTCAAAAACCAAAACCAAACATGTCTCTTCCGGAAACAAACAGTCAAACAATTTGCCTAGGACCAGGATGAAACCACGAATCCCACCCGAGGCCTCTAAGGACCCTCCCGAGCTGGCTATTTCATAAAACAAATCACGCACAGGCATCTCCGAGGACCGGGACGAAGCCACGAATCCCACCTGAGGCCTCTAAGGACCCTCCCGAGCTGGCTAGTGAAACAAACTCATGAATCCAGAGTGAAGTCATAGATTCCCCCGAGGCCCCGTCGGACCCTCCCAGGGTGAGCAAAGCACACACAATATACATTACCATTTCACGTTAAGCATAAAGGTTTCCAAAAGAATACTTGCCTTGAATAATTGACGACGCAACGAACGGAAAGGATAATCATCGACGAACGCTAGGAATCAACGAAACCGAACCTAACGATTCGAAGAACATAATTACAACCAACTCTAAGATGAATACGGAAATGGAATACACCCGAAAACCCGCCTACGATCCATGTATATCCGTATATAAACAACAACGAGGGTGGACCACAACCAATCCCTCTCGATTCCGCAAAAACAACAAAATATACCATGAATCCGTAGGGAAACTAAGAATACCAACAAGATTAATCATAATCATCATGAATCCACCAACAAAACGGAACGAATCGGACGAAAATCCCAAAACCCCTAATTTTTCGAAAAGTAGGGTTCTAAGATATTTTACCTTGGATTAGGATGAAAGATTCGTGTTGATGTTGTTATAATACACCAAGAATTCGAGGAGGATGTTGGATGAGATGATTGGAAGAAGAAATCACCAAGAATCGCCCAAAATCGCCAAAGGAGCTCTAAGCCGCGGGGAGGAGAAGAAATGAACGTAATACGTTCATCTGGGTCAGCTCCCTGGTTTATATAGCCAGGGAGTGTTAGCGCGCGCTAATCCTACAGGTTAGCGTGCGCTAACGAAACAGACTTCTGATCCAAAGAGCGATTACGGCCGTTGGCGTGCGCTTACTCCAAACGTGGCGTGCGCTAATAACCTCTCGGTAGCGTGCTCTATCGACCATTAGCGTGCGCTACCGGACATCACCGAGTCCGAAGCAATCACAAGACACACTGATCCGGTTAGCGCCGCTATCGACCAAACATAACGCGGCGCTAAAGTGTATCGGTAGCGCGCTATCGACCAATAGCGTGCGCTACTGGCATCGAGAGTCCAGTGGCAAACCGCCCGATCGACATCCACACTAGCGCACGCTACCGGGCGTCTCAGCGTGCGCTAACTCCCAACATTAGCGTGCGCTAGGATACGTAGGGTACGCTAATCCACCACCCGCAGGATCGAATCAAGATCGCCACTCCCGTGGCTTGCCTCTAGCGCGCATTTAAAACAGTCGTAGCGTGCGCTACTAAGTGACCCCTAGCGTGCGCTATGCAGTAAATATAGCATGCGCTAGGTACGAGATATAAACGGTCCAAAACACCGGAATATGAACAAAACGTTAAACGGAACATCTCAAGACGCATCGAAACATAGAGTAGATCCACGGCAACCCCGAATAGCGGTTCCGTACAACAATAACGAGAATCAGATCAATAGATGACGGGAAAGATACACTGAAAGATACACGAGGGTCACTACAACCGAGAAATACACCGAAAAATGAAGATACAAGGGAAAGAAAAATGCGGATATTACATTCTACCCCTCTAAAAATAAGTTTCGTCCCGAGACTTAAGAAACAAACAACTCAGGGTAGCTAGCACGCATGCTATCCTCGGTCTCCCAAGTTGCCTCCTCGACACCGTGTCTCGACCACTGCACCTTGACCAAAAGGGATGGTCTTATGCCTCAGTCGTTTCTCACGATGCTCCAAAATCTTCAAAGGACGCTCCTCGAAAGTAATATCCTCGGCGACATCAATCTCACCATAATCGATGACGTGACTAGGGTCCGGGACATATTTCCTCAGCTGGGAAACATGAAAAATGCTATGAACATGACTCAAGGCCGGGGGTAACGCCAAACGGTATGCTAACCCACCGATTCGCTCCAGAATCTCGAAGGGTCCAATAAATCTAGGACTCAACTTCCCCTTCTTCCCGAAACGGAAAACTCCTGTCGTCGGCGACACCTTCAGCAAAACGTGGTCTCCCACCTCGAATTCTAAAGGTCGACGACGGACATCGGCATATGACTTCTGTCGACTCTGGGCAGTCAACATCCGTTCCCGAATTAATTCTATCTTCCGTCTCGTCTCTAAAACGACATCCGGTTCGGTCTCGACCAAATCGGACGCCTCATTCCAACAAATCGGCGATCGACAACGTCGCCCGTAGAGCGCCTCATACGGTGCCATCTGAATCGTCGTGTGCCAACTATTGTTGTACGTGAATTCGATTAATGGCAAGTGCTCCTCCCAGTCACTACTCCAGTCGAGAGCACAAGCACGCAACATGTCCTCGAATGTCTGGATAGTGTGTTCCGACTGTCCATCTGACTGGGGATGAAAAGAGGTACTCAAATGCAAACGGGTACCCAACGCCTCATGCACCGCCTGCCAAAAGTGCGATACGAAACGGCCATCACGATCCGAAACAATAGACTTCGAAGTACCGTGAAGCCTCACAATCTGCGTGATAAACACACGAGCCAACTTTTCTGGACCCCAAGTGTCCTTGATGCCCAGAAAATGTGCCGACTTGGTCAGACGATCAACAATCACCCATACCATATTCATGCCCGACCTCGATCTTGGCAAGCTCGTAACAAAGTCCATCAATATATCTTCCCATTTCCATTATGGAATGGGAAGTGACTGTAATAACCCAGTCGGTCGCTGATGCTCGATTTTGATCTGCTGACAAGTCAAACATCTCGCTACAAACTGTGCGACCTCCTCCTTCATATCATTCCACCAGAAATTCCTCCTCAGGTCCTTGTACATCTTACTCGAACCAGGATGAACGGAATAAGGTGTAGCATGTGCCTCACGCAAAATACTCTGTCTCAACTATGAGTCGTTCGGCACACAAAGCCGACTCCGAAATCTCAAAACACCATCTTCATGAATCACAAACCCAGGAGACTTTCCCTTAAGAACGTTCTCTCGGATTTGAGTAATCATCGGATCCTCTAATTGCTTCAGCTTAATTTCATCGATCAAAGACGACGAAATCTCTAAAGCACAAAGTTGCCCGACAACTCCAGGCAACAAAACCTCAACATCTGACTCGATCAAAGCCCGCCGAAGCTCAGACTGAGACGTAAGGATCTCAAATGTTCGCAACGCAACCGGTTTCCGACTCAAGGCGTCGGCCACGACATTCGCCTTGCCTGGATGATAAAGGATTTCGAGGTCATAATCCTTAATCAGCTCTAACCACCTCCTCTGCCTCATATTCAACTCACGTTGAGTAAATATGTATTTTAGACTTTTATGATCGGTAAAAATCTGACATGCAAAGCCGAAAAGATAGTGACGCCAAATCTTGAGCGCAAAAACGACTGCCGCTAACTCCAAATCATGAGTAGGGCAGTTAAGCTCATACGGCCTCAACTGTCACGACGCATATGTGATGGTCTTGCCGTGCTGCATCAATACGCACCCAAGACCCTGACCCGAAGCATCGCTATAAACGGCAAAACCCTCGTTCCCACATGGCAATGCCAAAATCGGGGCTGAAGTCAAACGTCTCTTCAGGTCCTCAAAACTCGACTGTCTCTCGTCATTCCAGACAAACTTCTCGGATTTCTGGAGCAACTGTGTAAGTGGCCGAGCTAGTTTTGAGAAACCCTCGATGAACCTATGGTAGTAGCCAGCCGAACCCAAGAAACTACGGACCTCCTTCACATTTGTGGGCGATGCCAAATCCAACACTGCCTCAATTTTATGCGGATCCACACGAACTCCCTCGGCTGAAATCACGTGACCCAAAAACATCACTTCCCTCAGCCAGAACTCACATTTCGAGAACTTCGCATAGAGTTGCTCGGTCCTCAAAATGTCTAACACTATCCGCAAATGATGGGCATGCTCTTCCTCATTCCTCGAATAAATAAGAATATCGTCAATGAAAACGACGACACACTTATCCAAATACTCGATAAAGATTTTGTTCATCAACTGCATGAACACCGCTGGCGCATTAGTTAACCCGAAAGGCATAACTACAAACTCATAATGTCCGTATCTCGTCCGAAAAGCTGTTTTCGGTACGTCGGACTCTCTCACCCGAAGCTGATAGTACCCCGATTTCAAATCAATCTTCGAGAATACCGTAGCTCCCTGCAACTGATCGAACAAGTCATCAATTCTCGGCAAGGGATACTTGTTCTTGATGGTCACCTTGTTTAGTTCGCGATAGTCGATACACAAACGTAGTGAACCATCCTTCTTCCGCACAAACAGGACCGGTGCGCCCCAAGGCGAGGCGCTCGGTCGAATATACCCCGACTCAAGAAGCTCGCTCAACTGCTTCTTTAATTATGTCATCTCTGAAGGTGCCATACGATACGGCGCCTTAGAAATCGGAGCCGCGCCCGGCTCTAACTCTATAACAAATTCGACCTCACGATCCGGTGGCAATCCCGGCAACTCGTCAGGAAATACATCAGGAAACTCACTAACGACTGGAATCGACGAAAGCGCGACTCCACCATTCTCCGCCTTCAAGGTGTAGCACCAATAACCAGTACACCCCTTTCGTAGGAGTCTCATCGCCTTCAAGGCGTTAATAACAAACTTCTGATTTCCCCCCCTTCGCCCCGCGAAGGAGTGCTCGGTGCCATCCTCGGCTAACATGGTGATGATCCTCGTGCGGTAGTTCATGATTGCGCCATGCCGCTCGAGCCAATCATCCCCGAGAATCAAATCCTCACCCTCAATGCTCACGACAATGAGATTACAGAGCCAAGCCCTCTCACAAATAAACATAGAACAGTCCCAGACCTCTCGATCACCGACAATTCTATCACCGCTAGGAAGTTTAACGATGAAAGGCTCGCAAGGTGACAAATAGTCGAGACTCAAACGGCGTACACACTCTAGAGAAATGAATGAATGCGTAGCACCCGAATCGAAAATCACACTGACAGGATGGGAATGGATATGAACGGTACCTGTCGCCACAGTAGCTGCTGGATCATCGGCCCTCCTCATCTCATAGATACGCGGCTGGGCAGAGCCGACACTGGAAGCTCCTCCCCTAGCGGGCTGACCCCGACCCCTACCTCGACCGGCACTCGGAGGTGGCAGCGGAGCAAATGAGCCCTGGTTCACGCTCGGCTCCAAAGGTGCCGGAAAAGAAGCTTGAGCACCAAGAAGCTTTCTTATCCGCTCACAAAAGAAGGCCTTGTGGCCCGACTGACCACAAGTGTGACAAGTTAGGGGCGGACAAGGACACTCCCGGTTCCGATGGCCCGGCTCACCGCAGTTAAAGCATTTAGCATCCCGAACGGAGGCACCGGCAGTACCCCGATAGCCCCCAGAGAAACGAGCCGAATTACCTCCAGGAATATTCACAGACTGAGACTTCTGCTGACCTCCACCTTTGTGACCCGAAAATTTCCATGGATTTCTCGCTTTACTCTCCCGAACCGCCGCACCGGGTCATACCGACATGTCATAGGCAAGGGCTCGACTCGATAATCCTTCAGGTAGTACAGACGAGTCTGCATATAGTCCCGAATGGACAGTTTCATCCTCCTGGAAAAATGGAAAATTTTGTCGTTCTCAGTGACAACTTGGGTTTTCACATAGCCCAGCTCTTTGTTGAAATCAGCAATAGCTTGGGATACGGGAATATCCCGAGGTTGAGCATCGTAGAAAGCATGGACTCGAGCCTGTCTAACTGGACACGGGCAATATTCAGTCTCCATCAACTCCTGAAATTCGGCCCATGAAGCAACATGATCTTTGGGCCCAACGGCCTCCCACCAATCCGTAGCGTCCCCCGTGTGAAAGTACTGAGCAATAGGGACCTTACGGTCCTCGGGACAGTTGGTAGCAGTGAAGACTTTAGATATCTCCTTGATCCACCCTTCCCAGCCGATCGGGTCCGAAGCTCCCGAAAACTGAGGAGGATGCATCTTGATGACATCCTCAGAGCGCCGATCCGCTCCGCCCCGATTAGCATGAGCCTGATCGGGGTTCTGGACTACCTGAGCTATAGCCGCCATTTGGTTAACCATTTGCTGAATGACGGCCGCAATACCAAGGTCGGCGCGCTCCTGAGAAGAAGCATGACTGTGAAGGTCACCGGTACTGCCGGCTCCCGAAGAATGCGACGTGGCCGCCCCACCGGCTGCCCCACATCCTCGGCCGCGTCCACGACCACGACCACGACCACGGTTTCCTCCGGCATCCATACTGGTGTTAAGAGATAACAGAAGTATATTGATGATGAGTAAGGGAGGAAAAAGCAACCACGATTCGAAAAGCGGAAATACTATGCAAGAAAACAAAAGACCGAATAAGAAAACTTACGAGCACTGGAAGTACCGAGATGCTGGCAGCGGTGTGACAATGTGAAAAACAAAACACGACTAGACCCAAATAACCAACAAGCCTAGGTATCCATAAACCTAGAGCTCTGATACCATTTCTGTAACACCCCGAGATATTCGGAGTATATTACAGCGTCGTGGACCCCTACATGGGACCCACCAGGCTACAACTAGAAAACACCCCTCGACTAACCATCTCGGTTAGCGAGAACACACATTTAAATAATATAACATATAAAGATACGCCCGGAGCAACCGGCGAAATAAGCAACAATGACAATGTAGCAATTTAAAATAATACAACACGGTTCGAATTGAAAAGCCTAAGTACTCATGAGTACACTATCGATTTATAAATATAGGAAACAACCATATCGAAGTGGACAAAAGAAATAAGTAGACCCGAGTGCACATGTCAACGACCACGGCCAACATCCTCGTCTTGTCCCTGGGCCGCTCGTCCGGATGATCATAACTCAAATTCATAACAAGAATTTCCCCAAAACGGTCCCCAAAGGGGTTAGCAATTACGCTAGTACAAGTAATCAAGGCAAACCAATCTCGACACATTTCATAGTACATGCACCAATATCATTTCAAAAACCAAAACCGGACATGTCTTTTCCTAAACAAACAAATAAACAATTTGCCTAGGACCGGGATGAAACCACGAATCCCACCCGAGGCCTCTAAGGACCCTCCCGAGCTGGCCATTTCATAAAACAAATCACGCACAGGCATCGCCTAGGACCGGGACGAAGCCACGAATCCCACCCGAGGCCTCTAAGGACCCTCTCGAGCTGGCTAGCGAAACAAACTCATGAATCCAGAGTGTTAGCGAAACAAACTCACCGACGAACTCTAGGAATCAACGGAACCAAACCTAACGATTCGAAGAACATAATTACAACCAACTCTAAGATGAATACGGAAATGGAATACACCCGAAAACCCGCCTACGATCCATGTATATTCGTATATAAACAACAACGAGGGTGGACCACAACCAATCCCTCTCGATTCCGCAAAAACTACAAAATATACCATGAATCCGTAGGGAAACTAAGAATACCAACAAGATTAATCATAATCATCATGAATCCACCAACAAAACGGAACGAATCGGACGAAAATCCCAAAACCCCCAATTTGTCGAAAAGTAGGGTTCTAAGAGATTTTACCTTGGATTAGGATGAAAGATTCGTGTTGATGTTGTTATAATACACCAAGAATTCGAGGAGGATGTTGGATGAGATGATTGGAAGAAGAAATCACCAAGAATCGCCCAAAATCGCCAAAGGAGCTCTAAGCCGCGGGGAGGAGAAGAAATGAACGTAATACGTTCATCTGGGTCAACTCCCTGGTTTATATAGCCAGGGAGTGTTAGCGCGCGCTAATCCTCCAGGTTAGTGTGCGCTAACGAAACAGACTACAGTCGAGTAGCCAGATTTCTGGCCGTTAGCGTGCGCTACTCCAAACGTAGCGTGCGCTAATAACCTCTCGGTAGCGCGCGCTATCGACCAATAGCGTGCGCTACCTGGACATCAGCCGAGTCCGAAGCAATCACAAGACACACCTGATCTGGTTAGCGCGCTATCGACCAAACATAGCGTGCGCTAAAGTGTATCGGTAGCGCGCGCTATCGACCAATAGCGTGCGCTACCTGGGCATCAGTAGAGTCCAGTGGCAAACTGCCCAGTACTGGACATCCACACTAACGCACGCTACCGGGCGTCTCAGTGTGCGCTAACTCCCAACATTAGCGTGCGCTAGGCTACGTAGCGTACGCTAATCTACCGGTCCAGAGGACTAGAATCAGGACTGCCACTCCCAGGGCTTGCCCTCTAGCGCGCGCTACGAAACAGTCATAGGGTGCGCTACTAAGTGACCCCTAGCGTGCGCTATGTAGTAAATATAGCGTGCGCTAGGTACGAGATATAAACGGTCCAAAACACCGGAATATGAACGAAACGTTAAACGGAACATCTCAAGATGCATCGAAACATAGAATGGATCGACAGCAACCCCGAATAGCGGTTCCGTACAACAATAACAAGAATGAGATCAATAGATGACGGGAAAGATACACTGAAAGATACACGAGGGTCACTACAACCGAGAAATACACCGAAAAATGAAGATACAAGTGAAAGAAAAATGTGGATATTACAGTTTCTTGTGTGGCTTGAACCGAAGCATAGATAACTCGGTGGAATTATATCCATACAAAGACTTCGATACATTGTGTGGACTATGTGTGACTTGGAAGCTCAAAACAAAATGAAGCTTTATAAACCCGATTTCTCATCCAAATTTGGGAACCCAAGTATCGGTTCCACTTCAGCTACTAAAACGATCGTACTGACTCCTACCCCTACTGCGGTTCCTAAAGCCCCCTACGTGCCGAAGGAGATGAGTATGACTAAAGTACGATGTTTCAAATGTCAAAGGTTCGGACATTATCCAAATGCTTGTCCGAACAAACGAGTGGTGACACTAAGAGAAGCTGTCACGATGCGAGACGAGTTGTTGGCCGAGGACGAAAAGGAAAGACTAGGTGATGTGTTTGATTTCAACATGGAGGACGAAGAAGGAGAAGAATGTGAAACTTACGATGCTCCAAACTATGACACAACTTTAGTTCTTTGTACTTTACAAGCCAAATCTGTTTCGAATGATTCAGAACAGCGGGATCAAATATTTCACACGAAGTGTCAAGTCGGGAATAAATGGTGTAGTTTGATCATTGATGGAGGAAGTTGCACCAACGTAGCTTCAAGTGATATGGTGATTAAACTCGGGCTGACCACTACGACTCATCCAAAACCTTACACTTTACATTGGCTCGATAATGGGAGCAAAATAAAGGTGACAAAACAAGTGAGGATCGGATTAACCATGGGGTCGTATGATGACAACGTATTATGTGATGTACTCCCAATGGATGCATGTCATGTACTTTTAGGACGTCCATGGATGTTTGATAGGGATGTTTTACATCGAGGAAGCAGCAATGAGTATGAGTTATGGGATAAGGGAAAAAATTTTTGCTTAAACCGATGTCACCTCAAGCTATTCGTTCTATGAGCACTAATCGGGTTCAAAAACTGAAACTTACCATGTTTGCTAGCGAGCGGGAGATGGAACATGATATTGATGATGGTGAGTGCGTGTACTTGTTGATATTGAAGGAGACATGGAACGATAACATGGTTTTGCGGAACGACGGAAAGATGGATGCTTTATTACACGAATTTGTGGATGTTTTTCCCGAAGAGTTGTCGTCGAGTTTGCCACCTATTCGTAGGATTGAACATCAAATCGATATCATACCGGGTGCGTCGCTCTCTAACAAAGATGCCTATAGATGTAATCCCGAGGAGACGAAGGAATTACAAAAACAAATCGAAGAACTAATGAACTGCGGGTATGTTCGAGAAAGTCTAAGGCCTTGTGCGGTTCCGGTTTTACTTGTTCCTAAGAAGGATAGATATTGGCGAATGTGTATTGACAGTCGAGCTGTGAATAACATAACAATCAAGTATCAATTCCCGATTCCGAGACTTGATGACATGTTGGACGAACTACATGGATCCGTGATCTTTTCAAAAGTCGATTTACGGAGTGGTTATCACCAGATTCGTATGCGAGAAGGAGATGAGTGGAAGATGGATTTCAAAACTAAACACGGGCTGTATGAATGGACCGTCATGCCATTCGGCCTTACAAATGCGCCGAGTACTTTCATGCATTTGATGAACGAGGTACTGAAGCCGTTTTTGGGGAAATTTGTAGTTGTGTACTTGTATGACATTTTGATTTATAGCCGATCGTTGAAAGAACATTTCGGACACTTAAGGAAAGTCTTCGAGACTCTTAGGGACCAAAGGTTGTATGGAAAACGAGAGAAGTGCTCATTGCTAGTCGAAAGTGTAGTCTTTCTTGGCTATATCGTTTCGAAAGACGGAGTGTCGGTTGATCAAACCAAGATCAAAGCAATTAAGTCATGGCCAATTCCTACTACAATGACGGAAGTTAGGTCGTTCCACGGACTTGCTTCATTCTACCGGAGATTTATTCGAGATTTCAGCACCATTACAAGTCCAAGATTTATTCGAGATTCACAACTGTTCGAAGTAGAGTGTGATGCTAGCGGAGTTGCCATTGGAGCGGTTCTTATTCAAGGAAAGCGTCCTATTGCTTATTTTTCAGAAAAGTTAAATGGTGCTCGTCTCAATTATTGTACGTACGACAAAGAATTCTATGCTATTGTGAGGGCTCTAGATCATTGGAGTCACTATCTTTGGCCGAAGCATTTCATCCTACATTCGGACCATGAATCATATATTAACGGACAACACAAGTTAAGTCCGAGGCATGCTAAGTGGGTGGAGTTGTTACAATCATTTCACTTTTCATCAAAGTATAAGGACGGTAAAAGCAATGTTGTTGCGGATGTGTTATCTAGACGGTATGCTCTACTGTCTTCTCTTGAGGTTCGTTTACTTGGGTTTGAGATGTTGAAAGAGTATTATGTTGATGATGCTGATCTCGGAGAGATTTTCACTCGATGTAAATCTGGTCCGTTCGAGGAATTTATGATACAAGATGGGTTTCTCTTTAAGGAGAATCGACTTTGCTTGCCCAAACATACGGTTCGGGAGCTATTGATTCGTGAAGCTCATGGAGGAGGCTTGGCTGGCCACTTTGGGACGAATAAAACCATGGAGGTACTTAGGGAACATTTCTATTGGCCAAAAATGCAAGGAGACATAAATGATATCGTGAGTAAATGTGTGACATGTCATATGGCGAAGAGCTCGTTCAAACCGGGCATGTATATGCCTCTACTGGTTCCGAATAGGCCATGGGAGGATATTTCAGGATTTCATTATTGCGTTGACTCCTACTCAACGGGGTAAAGATGCTATTATGGTGGTCATAGATCGTTTTTCGAAAATGGCTCATTTTGTAGCATGCCACAAGACAGACGATGCAAGCAATGTGGCCGACTTATACTTCCGGGAGGTGGTACGTTTACACGGAATTCCGAAGACTATTGTTTTAGATCGAGATTCAAAATTCCTTAGCTAATTTTGGAACACCTTATGGAGGAAAGTGGGAACCAAACTCTTGTTTAGCACTTCGCACCATCCTCAAACCGACGGACAAACCGAAATAACTAATCGAACTTTAGGAACATTGTTGCGTGGTCTTGTACGCAAGACACAAAAGGACTGGGATTTAAAACTTGCACATGCGGAGTTTGCATACAACCGATCCCCTACGCATGCCACGGCTCACTCACCTTTTGAAATCGTCTATGGTTTGAATCCATATATACTGTTAGATTTAATTCCCTTGCCGAGCGATGAGTTAGTTCACAAAAATGCGGAGTCGAAACTTAAGTCCATGAGGAAGCTACATGAGCAAGTGCGTAATCGGATCAAGGAGGTTAATGATGCCTACAAACGGAAGTCTGACAAACAAAGAAAAGCTAGACAATTTGAAATCGGCGACTTGGTTTGGGTACATTTGAGAAAAGCACGATTTTCGGGTAAACTCAAGAATAAACTTATGCCACGAGCCGAGGGTCCTTTCAAGGTAATTGCTAAAATAAACGATAATGCATACAAGGTAGAACTCCCCGGTAATTATGGAGTGCATGCTACTTTCAACATAGGTGATCTATCTCCATATCTCGATGACGATGGAATTGCGGAATTGAGGATAATTCCTTTTAAAGAAGGAGGGAATGATACGAAACCGACTACTCCAAGTGAAGAAGACGATGTGAGGATTGACGTAAAACACCTTGAACATACGCCTACATACTTAGGCGAGAAAATGGATGAGACCTGGAGTAACCTTGGTGATCGGACTGGGAATAACTTAAACGTGGCAACATGCATCATGTTGGGTCCAAGTTGGTGAAGGTAAGATAAAAAAAGATTTCATCCCATTTCTTTATAATAAAGTGATGCACGGCCTGCATGTGAAGAAGAATTTCACCTTGGAGATGAAACCCATCCTTTTATTCTTTTTGTTTGATAGTGGCGTGGAGTACCCCTTTTTGTTGTTTTTTTCTTTATTTTAAGATCATATGATCTTATCTTCTAATATTTTAAGTAATCTTATAAGGCTACTCTTATCTATAAGTAGTCATGTTTGGGTTATAATCGAATTCATTATTGAATCATAAAAAAAATACATTGTGTATTGTTTAAAGTGTTTGACGAGTTTCCTTCCAAAATTTGGTTATTATTCGACGTGTTTTTGAATTTTAATCCGATTGATTCTCAATAGGTCTTGAGAAGAAATCACTTTATCGAATTATATGTCTAATTCGATAAACAGCTTGTTCCTATTCTGTTTCAGTAGAATCGCTCTGTTTTCGGACGATTCTTACATTTATTCCATACTTCAAATTATTGTCTTTGTTCCCTGTTCGCAAAAGATATTTCTCTTACCTTCGATACAGGATTGTACTTGATCGGAATTTCCTATCATAAGTGTTGTTCGTACTCCGAAACAGTTTCAGAATCATCTTGTTCGTTGTCACTGTTGGGATTCTCTTTGTTCGTCTTGCTATTCGGAACCGTTGTATCAACTAGCCTTGCTATTCGGAACTTGCTGTTTCGAGTGCTGCTGTTTGGAGTTGACTATTCCTGTTTGTTTCCATTCGGTCCGTTCCTGTCTTGTGCGCGTTACTGCTGTTAGTAATGAGTTGCTGCTATTCGGAACTACTGTATCGGGCGAGTGCTACTGTTCGTCCTCGGTTCGGTCGGTCCCTGTTCAACTTCGCGTGCTATTGCCCATTATCGTTGCTGTATCGAGTGGTTACTGTCAGTTCCTGACTGTGCTGTTCGATTCCTGTTGACTAAGTGTTGTTTACTTCCTTCCGAAAAACAGTCTTCCGCTGCACCGATAGAGATTTCGCATCATAAGTGGCATTGGAGCCCCGGTTCTTGATCTTTGGCATTATGGATCTCAACGATGCTGATTTCTTGGCAAAACTTCGCGACGCATTACGTGACATACCAGAACAACGTGACCAGTGTTGGCAACCTAGGCGTGGTGATTATGAATGACCCTCATGCCATGTTGAAAAATTCAAAGTTAACGAGCTTCCAAAGTTCGTTGGCGGGACAGACCCTGAAGTTTACTTGGAATGGGAACGTAAAATTGATCGCATGTTCGAGTTGAAAGACCTCGACGATGAGAAACGGTGCAAGTATGCAATTCTCAAGTTGGGGAAAGGCGCTTCACTTTGGTTCGAAGGAGTTAAAACACGAAGAGCTCGTGCGGGAAAAGAAAAGATCCATTCATGGGATTCATTAAAAAGAAAACTTCGTAAAAGATATGTACCAACATCACATCGGTTGTCCTTATACCGGAAGATTGTCGACCTCATGCAAGGAAAGTTAAGTATCAGTGATTACATTGAGGAGTTTAAAAATCTGACCTTAATGGGAGAAATAGAGGAGAATGAGGAGCAGAAGATGTCGCGTTTCTTGTGTGGCTTGAACCGAAGCATAGCTAACTCGGTGGAATTATATCCATACGAAGACTTCGATACATTGTGTGGACTATGTGTGACTTGGAAGCTCAAAACAAAATGAAACTTTATAAACCCGAGTTTCCATCCAAATTTGGGAACCCAAGTATCGGTTCCACTTCAGCTACTAAAACGACCGTACTGACTCTTACCCCTACTGAAGTTCCTAAAGCCCCTTACGTGCCGAAGGAGACGAGTTTTACTAAAGTACGATGTTTCAAATGTCAAAGGTTCGGTCATTATCAAAATGCTTGTCCGAACAAACGAGTGGTGACGCTAAGAGAAGCTGTCACGATGCGAGACGAGTTGTTGGCCGAGGACGAAAAGGAAAGACTAGGTGATGTGTTTGATTTCAACATGGAGGACGAAGAAGGAGAAGAATGTGAAACTTACGATGCTACAAACTATGACACAACTTTAGTTCTTCGTACTTTACAAGCCAAATCTGTTTCGAATGATTCAGAACAGTGGGATCAAATATTTCACATGAAGTGTCAAGTCGGGAATAAATGGTGTAGTTTGATCACTGATGGAGGAAGTTGCACCAACGTAGATTCAAGTGAGATGGTGACTAAACTTGGGCTGACCACTACGACTCATCCGAAACCTTACACTTTACATTGTCTCGATAATGGGAGCAAAATAAAGGTGACAAAACAAGTGAGGATCGGATTAACCATGGGTTCGTATGATGACAACGTATTATGTGATGTACTCTTAATGGATGCATGTCATGTACTTTTGGGACGTCCATGGATGTTTGATAGGGATGTTTTACATCAAGGAAGCAGCAATGAGTATGAGTTATGGGATAAGGGAAAATTTTTTTGCTTAAACCGATGTCACCTCAAGCTATTCATTCTATGAGCACTAATCGGGTTGAAAAACTGAAACTTACCATGTTTGCTAGCGAGTGGGAGATGGAACATGCTATTGATGATGGTGAGTGCATGTACTTGTTGATATTGAAGGAGACATGGAACGATAACATGGTTGTGCGGAACGATGGAAAGATGGATGCTTTATTACACGAATTTGCGGATGTTTTTCCTGAAGAGTTGCCGTCGGGTTTGCCACCTATTCGTGGGATTGAACATCAAATCGATATCATACCGGGTGCGTCGCTCCCTAACAAAGATGCCTATAGATGTAATCCCGAGGAGACGAAGGAATTACAAAAACAAATCGAAGAACTAATGAACTGCGGGTATGTTCGAGAAAGTCAAGGGCCTTGTGCGGTTCCGGTTTTACTTGTTCCTAAGAAGGATGTATCTTGGCGAATGTGTATTGACAGTCGAGCTGTGAATAACATAACAATCAAGTATCAATTCCCGATTCCGAGACTTGATGACATGTTAGACGAACTACATGGATCCGTGATCTTTTCAAAAGTCGATTTACGGAGTGGTTATCACCAGATCCGTATGCGAGAAGGAGATGAGTGGAAGACGGCTTTCAAAACTAAACACGGGCTGTATGAATGGACCGTCATGCCGTTCGGCCTTACAAATGCGCCGAGTACTTTCATGCGTTTGATGAACGAGGTAGTTAAGCTGTTTTTGGGGAAATTTGTAGTTGTGTACTTGGATGACATTTTGATTTATAGCCGATCGTTGAAAGAACATTTCGGACACTTAAGGAAAGTCTTCGAGACTCTTAGGGACCAAAGGCTGTATGGAAAATGAGAGAAGTGCTCATTCCTAGTCGAAAGTGTAGTCTTTCTTGGCTATATCGTTTCGAAAGACGGAGTGTCGGTTGATCAAACCAAGATCAAAGCAATTAAGTCATGGCCAATTCCTACTACAATGACGGAAGTTAGGTCGTTCCACGAACTTGCTTCATTCTACCGGAGATTTATTCGAGATTTCAGCACCATTACAAGTCCGAGATTTATTCGAGATTTCACAACCGTTCGAAGTAGAGTGTGATGCTAGCGGAGTTTGCATTGGAACGGTTCTTATTCAAGGAAAGCGTCCTATTGCTTAATTTTCAGAAAAGTTAAATGGTGCTCGTCTCAATTATTGTACGTACGACAAAGAGTTCTATGCTATTGTGAGGGCTCTAGATCATTGGAGTCACTATTTTCGGCCGAAGCATTTCATCCTACATTCGGACCATGAATCATATATTAACGGACAACACAAGTTAAGTCCGAGGCATGCTAAGTGGATGGCTTTTCATCAAAGTATAAGGACGGTAAAAGCAGTGTTGTTGCGGATGCGTTATCTAGACGGTATGCTCTACTGTCTTCTCTTGAGGTTCGTTTACTTGGGTTTGAGATGTTGAAAGAGTATTATGTTGACGATGCTGATCTCGGAGAGATTTTCACTCGATGTAAATCTGGCCCGTTCGAGGAATTTATGATACAAGATGGGTTTCTCTTTAAGGAGAATCGACTTTGCTTGCCCAAACATACGGTTCGGGAGCTATTGATTCGTGAAGCTCATGTAGGAGGCTTGGGTGGCCACTTTGGCACGAATAAAACCATGGAGGTACTTAGGGAACATTTCTATTGGCCAAAAATGCAAGGAGACATAAATGATATCGTGAGTAAATGCGTGACATGTCATATGGCGAAGATCTCGTTCAAACCGAGCATGTATATGCCTCTACCGGTTCCGAATAGGGCATGGGAGGATATTTCAGGATTTCATTATTGTGTTGACTCCTACTCAATGGGGTAAAGATTCTATTATGGTGGTCATAGATCATTTTTCGAAAATGGCTCATTTTGTAGCGTGCCACAAGACAGACGATGCAAGCAATGTGGCCGACTTATACTTCTGAGAGGTGGTACGTTTACACGGAATTCCGAAGACTATTGTTTTGGATCGAGATTCAAAATTCCTTAGCTACTTTTGGAACACCTTATGGAGGAGGGTGGGAACCAAACTCTTGTTTAGCACTTCGCACCATCCTCAAACCGACGGACAAACCGAAATGACTAACCGAACTTTGGGAACATTGTTGCGTGGTCTTGTACGCAAGACACAAAAGGACTGGGATTTAAAACTTGCACATGCGGAGTTTGCATACAACTGATCCCCTACGCATGCCACGGCTCACTCACCTTTTGAAATCGTCTATGGTTTGAATCCATATATACGGTTAGATTTAATTCCCTTGCCGAGCGATGAGTTAGTTCACAAAAATGCGGAGTCGAAACTTAAGTCCATGAGGAAGCTACATGAGCAAGTGCGTAATCGGATCAAGGAGGTTAATGATGCCTACAAACGGAAGTCTGACAAACAAATAAAAGCGAGACAATTTGAAATTGGCGACTTGGTTTGGGTACATTTGAGAAAAGCACGATTTTCGGGTAAACGCAAGAATAAACTTATGCCACGAGCCGAGGGTCCTTTCAAGGTAATTGCTAAAATAAACGATAATGCATACAAGGTAGAACTCCCCGGTAATTATGGAGTGCATACTACTTTCAACATAGGTGATCTATCTCCATATCTTGATGACGATGGAATTGCGGAATTGAGGACAATTCCTTTTCAAGAAGGAGGGAATGATACGAAACCGACTACTCCAAGTGAAGAAGACAAAGTGAGGATTGACGTAAAACACCTTGAACATACGCCTACATACTTAGGCGAGAAAATGGATATGAGACCTGTAGTAACCTTGGTGATCGGACTGGGAATAACTTAAACGTGGCAACATGCATCATGTTGGGTCCAAGTTGGTGAAGATAAGATAAAAAAAGATTTCATCCCATTTCTTTATAATAAAGTGATGCACGGCTTGCATGTGAAGAAAAATATCACCTTGGAGACGAAACCCATCCTTTATTCTTTTTGTTTGATAGTGGCGTGGAGTAGCCCTTTTTGTTGTGTTTTCCTTTATTTTAAGATCATGTGATCTTATCTTTTAATATTTTAAGTAATATTGTAAGGCTACTCTTATTAATAAGTAGTCATGTTTGGGTTGTAATCAAATTCATTATTGAATCATCAAAAAAAATACATTGTGTATTGTTTAAAGTGTTGGACGAGTTTCCTTCCAAAATTTGATTATTATTCGACGCATTTTCGTATTTTAATCCGATTGATTCTCAATAGGTCCTGAGAAGAAATCACTTTATCGAATTGTAGGTCTAATTCGATAATGTTGTGTGCTGTGTTGCTAAGTTCAGTCGTGCGGGTCCGACGGGGCCTACGAGGATTCATGACACAGGTTCATGGGATCAGAACTTAGTATATGGTGCTGAGGTCCACTCGTGCGGGTCTGATGAGGCCTACGATGACACATGGTACAGGTCCATGAAGTCAGGACACAGCATGTCCAACCGTACGGGATCGACGGGACCTACGGTGACATGTGACACAGGTTCACGGGGTAGGGACTGGTTGTTGTAACTATTGTGTTTTGGTTAAGTCCGTGTGGGTTGTTGAACCTATGGAGACTCGTGGCAAGCGATCACGGAGTCATGAGCATGATTGATTTTGTTGTGATTGTTGTGTTGGTTAAGTCTGTACGGGTCGTTGAACCTATGGAGACTCGTGGCAAGCGATCACGGGGTCACGAGTTTGTTGTGACGTATAAAGATTTTGAAAAGAATGTTTTTATGAAAATGGAATGACTGGGACGAGATCCAAGCAATTTGCATAAAGGTTTCCGTGTTGCAAAACTATTGAGTGTTGAAATGGGATTTTGGGCTGAGACCCTAATGTTTGATAAAGATTTTGACAAACTTAGGATATGAGTTCCTAATGACTTCTGTTGTTTAAAACTCCCGAGATAATAGTTGTTTTGCAAAGACTCCAGTTGTGTTGTTTTCTAGATTACTAAAACCTCTCGAGAAGTACTTGGTGAATGGTTGCCCTTATCTGATTCGTGGTTGTTAATTGCTTGTTACATTTCGTATAGTATGATAATTGTACTATCCATTCAAATGCTAACCCCTTAAATGGGGGAAATGTGTTTCATGCATTTCAGGTATGCTTGGTACATGGGAGCAGTCACAGGGTCGACATGGAAGATGATGGGCCGCGATACTAATCAAGAGTTTGGAGTTCATTTGTTGTTGTTGCGTCATTATATTATTCTCAGTCTTCCGCTGTGTTGTATCGTGTTATATTTGGACCCCTGCATGGATACGAGTTGTAAGGATGATTATTGGTTGTGTCGCCTTATCGGTCCATGTCATTACCCTGATTGACCCCAGTCGGTAAAATAGTTGGTCGTTTGGTTGTGCTAAGCCTGGTGGATCCTTGAGTGTAGGGTCCACGTCGTGTGATATTCCCAGATGATTTCTGGGGGTGTTACATAATACATACCATCTGATATATAAGATTCAATATCATCCTCAGTAGAATGCTCCGAGCATTGATCTAATTCATCATATACTTAATTTGTATAATTAAGTTTCATATATAACAAAAAAATTAGTATAACTACATTAAATTAAAAAAATGGTTAAAAAATCAGAGAAAAGAGGCACAACTTGTAAAAATATTATATTGACAGGGATATGTAAACAAAAAACAGTGTGCTAATATTTTAACACCTACAAGAATCATGTAGAGTGTCATCGATGCACTCATCAATAGATGTATTACACGAACCGTCTTCATACTCTGACACTAATTAAAAAAGTGAAAAAAAAATTAAGAATGAAAGCACTATACAAATCCGTATGATATCAACTTTCTTAAAATCAAATTGTTCAACAAATCTGTAGATATAGAACACACAACTTATCATCGTAGTGTACAGATCATTCATGTGAATCCCTGAATCATTCATGGTGGCACGGTCGGTATCATTACATTATGAAAATGTACAACATTATTGTCACGCCACTGGTCGATATTGGTCATCATTAAAAACAGGAAGAGGATTTTTTCCAATCCACTCTTTGATTGGCACGTCACCAATATGAGTAATGTTTTGCAAGGGCACAATGGGATTCGCATCAATCCAAGCCTCATATATATCATCAATTGCTGAAGTGTTAGACGGGATAACAAATAATCTGTCTGTACTCAATGAGGATTCGGCATCTGTCAATCAAACAACTTCCCAACATAAGTTGTGTATTTTTATACATATGAATATTTATAATGCACAGGTGAACATGAAGTTAGAATAAACTGCAGAAATATAATTTCAAGATAGCATAAAATACTTGCCTGCAATATGATCGCGAGTTGTGCTATCGCACTGTTCAGAATATCCATCTGTACACGCAATAGAATAGTACTGGTCATCGTTGAAAATAGGAACAGGATTTTTACTCAACCACTCTTTGATTGGGACACCATCAATCTGAGTTAGATTCCGTAATGGCATTGATGGATTTGGAGATATTCAAGATTTATATATCTCACAATACATGTAGTGTTCTTAGAAGAGCTTGTAACAATTGCTACAATATAAACATATGAAAACAGATTACGTTAGATGTATTATAGTTTTGGTTAACCAAATGCATAAGTAAATATTAAATATTTATGCACATGGTATGTACCATTTGTAATATCAGCTAAAGGTCTTCTAATGGTTTGTACATCAAGTCCATTGGTTCTCTGAACATCATCCCATTCCCTAAGAACATGATTGTTAATAGATACACGAGGCCTCTTGAAATGTGAATTAATACTTTGTGCTGCACAACAGCATACCAGATAAAAAGAAAACAATTAGTTTTTTGCTATGAGTAGAAATTTGAATAGATATAGTTATACCATTTTCACCACACGAAGATTCCTTCCCATTTGAAATGATTATCGACTTTGTCAACTTCATCATCAAAAATGTATTCTGAAAAACTGATTAAGAATCGATAACATGAGAAACACATGTATGTGTATACTAAACGTAGTAATCATGATGAAGTCACTAACACAATAGTGAGCATGAAATACACCAAATATGTGTTACTTTAGAAGTTCACAGATCATAAAAAAAATTCAGAAACATATTTTTTCAAACCAACTACATTCCATCAGATACTTATCCTAATGTTCCATCTAAAACATCATTCATTTCACACACCGGTAAAAACAACCTGCACCAAATATATGAGGCACCGACTGTCTTTTAAAAATTATGAAAATATCAAACAAACCAAAACATATAAAAATAACATATTCTGTGATAACTACAGCATTAAAATGATAATTGTAGCACAATAGTAAAACAACCAATACAGAAACTATCTCATTAGAATGAAGAATATAGGTCATATGAGGAAATCGATTGAACACCTTACAGATTATTTACAGCAAACGGGTAGAATATTCTTATTGAAAAATTGGGTGTTGGAAATTGAAAGATTTGCGGTGGACAAATTTTCAATAATTTCAAAGGGGGTTGGTTTTTCCGCTCATATATAAAGAAACACGGGTCAAAACCCTAGATTGTGAATCTAGGGTTTGTGCCGGATAATTTTGAATTTATTAAAATAATAATTATTTCAAAAATTAAAAAATCACACTGAAGTTTTATAATTTTGGAGACTGATCAATTCCCAAAATGACACGAAACTTACATCCGACGAACACCCAAAAATACACGTAACTTCCCTCGGATGAATGAACAGAAATAATAAAAGAAAAGTAAAAATTCAGAAGGAGAATCCAGAAAACATCGGAGACTTATCTTTGTTCCCCAATTTACGCAAAACTTTCCAAAATAATCGGAGTAATACCCGTATTTTTCATTCCTGTATATTTCAATTCTAGTGACTCGCTTGTGTTCTTTGACACATTTTGGACATGTTTTGTTCTGCACTTTTTGTCATTTGAGCGAGTCTTGATATTGTTTCGGGTTAATCGGCATATTATTGCGACTTTTCCGCATTTGGGTCCAATTCTTGTGAATCTTGCTCGGAACTATTATTTTTTCATTCCTACAAGATCGTTTAACATTTGTTTTCGCGTTTTGAACTTTAGAATTGTTACGATCTCGTATCGTGATTTTTGGACTTTTGGGCCGTTTCGTAATTTCGTAAAGTTTTGGATACTCATTTTCATACCCATTTTTACTTACCTTCGGTTGTTAGAATCGCGTGTTCGAATTATGCTTTTGTTCGTTGTTGAGAATCCTTTGTAAGTGTTACGTTGAATTTTCTGAATCATCGCATTTTGGGGCCGTTCGGGGCTGGTCGGGCAGCAGAATGGAATCTGCTGCCAGAATGCAGGTTACGTTCGTAATGGCTTATTGGTGATGGCCGTAACACACCCTTACATTTTTGGCAGAAAACCTAAGAGTTGGGTTACGGCTGTAATGTCCTATATGTTACGACCGTAACACGTCCAGCTATTTAATAACTGGGCGATGGGTTTCACCTCGTTTTCTCCCATTCTTTCCCCTTCTCTTATTGCGGTCGACGGGATTGGTTTGAGAGGCTAGGGTTAGTCATGATTCATCATCCATCAACCTTCTTGAGTTCCTAACAAGGATTAACATCATATAATCCATCATTTTCTGTCGGATCGAAGATTTTGGGGCTTTCGGTCGAGCTACATTCTTCGGAGTTGTTCGTGTGTTAATCATCGAGGCAAGTATTCTTGTCTATACAATTTATATTGTGTGAATTGAGATTGTATAATGAATTTGTGATGATTATTCATTTTTGTTGATTTTCCATTATATGGGTCGTTATAGATGTTATGTTAAGTTGGAGTCGCCTTGTTGCTTGTCGTAGAGGCATGTCCTTAGAGAAGGGGTGTTGGTTAGTTAGTACACTTAGACGGGTGTTGTGATGTTTCGGGATCACTGGGTTGTGTGGATAGAGTTGGGTATTATAGAGTTGGGTCGGTTGTGATGGTTTGATTGGTTGTTATACCTGTTGATGTGTAGCTATGCGTCTAGAATTGTTGGGTTGTTGCTATGTTGTGTCGGTCGTAGTTATGAGTTGGATAAATGGCCATATCTAGCAAGTGCCTTGACTGTATATATTATGACTAACAATCGAGACATGCAGTTTTGTAAATGTGTGTGTGTGATGTTGTTCTTCCACCTGGGAAGGGTCCGACGGGGCCTCTGGGGCCGATACTAATGGGTACGGCCGCAGAAGTGGTTTCCCACCCGGGGAGGGTCCGACAGGGCCTCTGGAATCCGATACTAATGGGTACGGCCGCGGGTTACCAAGTGTGGTTTTCGTCATGATGATGATATTGATGTTTTCGATAATTGTGTTTTGTCCGGAATATCACAATGTTTTGTTCTCGATGTTGAGATACATTATATATAGGATTTTGGTACTTGGCTAGAATGGCACCAGAATAAATATTGTTGGTGTCTTGTCCTTAGATGGTAATATTTTGGCGCTGGAATGCGGGCTTTATTTCTGTTCCCGTACATCTTGGTTTGAAGAAATATTTCGGTTAAGACCCTAACGTTTGTGTAAAGATTGTTCTTTAGAAAATGACTTTGGGCCGAGACCCAGTTATTTTGAAATGGTTTCATAACTAAGGACGTGAGGTCCAGAAGGATTTCCTACTTAAAAATGTTTGCTTCATGAATCGAGGTTTGGGACTGTAACCCCATTGTTTTCGAAAAAAAAATTTATAATCCTGGACATGAAGTCTCAAAAGACTTTAGTTGCCTTTTAAAACTCCCGAGTTGATAAATTACTTTCAAGGACTTGAGCTTATACTTTAAACCTTGAAATATCTCGGGAACTTATTTCATGGTTTGTCGTTGTCTTATTATAACTGATATTTGCGTGATATATTTTGTATAGACTGAATACTTGTGTTGGGATAAAACAATCCTGTATTGAAGTTTTGATAAAGTGCCAACATACAGCAAAGCAGCTGTCCCGAAGACGATCGAAATTTTTGGGATAAACAATCCTGTATCGAAGTTTTGATAAAGTGCCAACATACAGCAACTCTTCTCGAAATACCATCATACAGAAAAAAGCTCATCAGTCGGTATGATACCAAGTAAGGAAGTTGTCCTGAAATATTCATACAGCATCTTTCCATACAGCAGCACTAAGAGAAACTACAGCTACAGCATCATGTTGGATATAGCATACAAGCTGTAAGTGTTGAGTCCTTCAACACTTATCCAACAGGACTGAAGACCGTTGAAATGGAATCTGCTTTATACGTAAAAGTCAAACTACTGGTTGAAAAGAAGTATTTAAATACTGATTGGATAAAGTATTTATATACTAGCCGACACAGATCTTAAATCAAGGAACAAAAACCGGATCGTGTTATATTCAAAACAATCAACACATTGAAACGGAATATGGGCTCAACAAATCTATTTCCAGTGGATCTATTCAGAGGCTATATATAACCCAGAGTTTGAATATCAGTTCATCCAAGATATACAAGCTTACAAGCAATACGTGAACGATCTATCGACTGAATATCCATTATCATCAGATCAAGCTTACAAGAGCAAAGTATATTTCTTCTAGTATCATTCATATCTAAAAAGAAGAAATATACTCAGTCAATCAAGAACAACCATCATCAGCTCAAGATCTTCATAGTCAAGTTGTTGTTCTTACCTGGTTACTTTACCTTTTACCTTCGAGTAAAAACCTAGTTCTGTGTGAACTAAAGAAGTTATTCTGACCTGTGTGGGACGAATAAGACGAAGCTTTGGAACTGTGTGTGAAGAAGCAATTCAAGAAGTTAGCTTTGACTAATATGTGTGAATGGTTTAAAGCGACGGTCTTTATATCAATTTGTGTGAACGATACAATGATAGGTTGATTATAGACACGTAGTTGTGTACGCAGTGTTTATAATAAAATGTTTTACTCCTGTGTGGAGGACCAGTGGACGTAGAGGGGTTTACCTCTAACCACTTTAAACAGCGTGTTATTACCTTCTGCACTTAGTGTTTTCATAACTGTGATTATTTTACTAGTATACACTGCATACCCTGTACGCACCAAGCAAACAGGAGAAAACCAAGTTGCTGTATTAACAGCAACTTACTGTTTCAAGACTTCCGCTACGCACTCCTACTTGAAAATCGTACAGCTTGTTGCTTAAACACTTTCCAAGCTATATTATGTATACTTAATGGCCAACAAGTGGTATCGGAGCGGTTGATTCTAAAAAGAATCAGTCGTATTTTTAACCGAACCAGATCCCAAAATTACTTTATTTTTGAAAACTTCTTTATTTTACCAAATCTTAGACATGGATACCTCACTGATTAACAAGGTACCAATGTTTTCTATTAACGAGTTTGATGACTGGAGAATCAGGATGGAAGCTCATCTTGCTTCCATGTATGAAGAGGTGATTTATGTCATCCAAGAAGGCCCCATAAAAATCATGAAGGTGAATACGGCTGCAAGGATTGAAGGCCAAGCTCATGCTGAGATGCTCAAGAAATAGCATGAACAATGGATCACAGGTGATCAAAAATGCGCCAACCTCGACAATGTTTCTAAGAACGCGCTATTTGTCACTCTTGAAAAAGGCACGTTCTCGAAGGTAAAGAGCTGTAAGACATCCAAAGAAATTTGGGAAACTCAAGATGATTTGCGAGGGTACTGAGCTCTCAAAGAAAACAAAATTTCAAAACTAACTCACCAATTCGAATCTTTTGAAATGAAACCAAATGAAACTCTTGAGGAACTTTACCTCAGAGTCACTGGCATTGTCGGTGAACTTGAAGCGTTGGACAAAATTTATACCCAAAAGGAGAAGAACTTAAAAAATTTCAGATCTCTCCCTGCCCGATGGGACACTAAAACAACAGCTATGTGTGCGTCATGCAATCTTAATGACATATCTACTTTTGACCTCTTTTCTGACCTCAAAGCATTTGAGTATGATATTGACATGAGAGAGAAAAGCTGAAGAATCACCTGCGAGGACTACAGCGCTAGCTGCTGTATCCAACAGAAGGCATAGCATGCCCAACACATCAAATTATACTCACAAGAATGCTGACAGTGACGATGATATACTGTCCCAAGATGAGATGGCGCTCATTATGCATAAATTCAAGAAATTTATCAAGCAGTCTGGAAAGACTCCATACAGGCCCAAGCCTGTTCACAAGGTAAGTACCGAATCTTCCTCTGGTGATGCTAACCTGTGTTATAATTGCAGGAAACTATGACATTATGCAAATAAATGTCCTCATCCTAAAGTTCAAAGGTTGCCGGAAGCCGCGCAATAGGAAAAAAACGAAAGAAGACGTGCTTGGAAAAACAAGCTCAAGGCCCTGATTGGCGAATCAGAAGCCTCCCCTGCACCAACAAAGTCCGAAGAATGTCTACAGGCACTCACTGACAGTGACTCGTCAGATGATGAATTCGAAGATAAAGCATATATGTGCTTCATGGCCAAAGACATACCGGAAGATGAAGATAGCGATGATGAGGTAAGCTCAACCTCAATTACTGCTGTAAATGCATCTCATACCTTTGAAAACATGATGAATGAATTCAAAAACATTCAAAAAGCCCATGAGACATTGAAAAATGAAAACATATAGCTTCAAATTTCTAACCTAGAGCTGAGGGAAAAAAACTACTTGATGAAAGTAAATTATGAAAATATGTCTATTGATTGTGAAAACAGCAAAGTCGATCACGAAAAACTCAAGGAGAGCAATCATCAACTTTCTCACGAACTAAATGACGCTAAGTCTCATAGTGAAAGCAAGACAAATGATTTTGTTCTGCTCCAAGATAAAATAAAACCTCTCAAAAAATGAGAAGGAGAACTTGAGACCATCTTGAAATCTTTCGAGAAATCATCTAAAAGGATGGAATAAATTCTAAGCACCGGGAAACATGCTCATGATAAAAGTGGCTTAGGATACAACTCATTCTCCAATAAAGTGAAAACTAGTACTGTGTTCGTCAGGGGTGTGGAACCCATTCCTGTATCGGAAGAAATCCCAAGTCCTGTGAAGGCACCTATTGCACCGCGAACAGCAAAGGCTGCCATTCGGACACCACAATCATATTCCAGACAGCGGAATCCTCAGCCATTCAGACCTGTAAGGCGTAACCAACAGCATGCTCCTCGAGCATATCAAAAGTGCCAGCAGCCGTTCAGAAAGAAGGTTGTACCCAAATACCAAAGGCCCGCACAGTAGTACTTCCAACAGTACAACACGCCTAGATATTGGATACAGGAGCCTCGTTATCCATCGCGAGATCAGGTCGCCGCACAGTATCAGCAATAGCTTTGGGAATCTAACTGGAGACCCAGAAGGCAAGTTGTAAGGCCGAAGAAAATGGCTCCACCTCCAAGACGGCATTCGTACCGGATTAATATAATAACCCTAAATTTTACATGCATAATAATTATCATGGTTACAGCGACTACGTACCTGCCCCATGTAGATACCTCAAGATTGTACCTAATGTAACCTGCAGTAAACCAATTGCTGTCAGGAAAATCTGTGTACCTAAAGGCACTAACATCCATGGACCCAACAGTCAAAGGGGACCTAAATCTACTTAATTTTTTTGGCTACAGGACATCTTAGAGAAGGACATATGATATTTCGACAGCGGATGTTCTCGGCAGATGACAGGAGACAAAAGCAAGCTGTTAGATTTCGTAGAAGGTTGCGGTCCAAAAGTGTGCTTCGGTGATAAATCAAAAGGAAGAACAAGAGGGAAGGGAACCCTGCTTATAGGAACATTCAAAGTCACCGATGTAGCTTATGTTGAAGGCTTACAGTATAATCTACTTAGTATTAGCCAGTTCTGTGACAAACAGTTCTCAATGAAATTCTATATAGATCACTGTAGAGTCAAGAGCATCCTGACTAAAGAAGTTGTGCTCACAGAAAGCAGATCAGGTAATATGTATATTGCTTACTGGATGCCTACGAGCTCCAAAATTCCTTGTTTTGTTGTCAAAAGCACTGCAGATCTAAGCTGGTTATGGCACAAGAGGATGTCTCACGTCAACTTCAATATGATCAACAAGCTCGCCAGACAGGAAATGGTCAGAGGTTTGCCTAATGTGTCATTCTAAAAAGACAGCGTCTGTGGACCCTGTCAGAAAGGCAAGCAAATCAAGACCACCCTGAAGATCAAATCTTACCTTTCCACTCACAGAGTTTTGGAAATGTTACACATGGATCTCTACGGTCCTGTAGACCCTGTAAGTTTGGGAGGTAAGAAATACTGTCTCGTTATTGTTGATGATTTTTTCCAGGTATGCTTGGACAATTTTCCTAAGCAAGAAGAAGGAAACAACATCAAAGCTACCCGAGCACCTGAGAAAGCTTCAAAATGAGAAAGGGTTGAGTATCGTGTCCATTCGTTCAGACAGAGGTACTGAATTTACTAATTTCTTTATAGAGTATTACTATTCGGAAAATGGGATACAGCACGAATACTCAGCTACCCGCACACCTCAACAAAACGGCATTGCCGAGCGAAAGAACAGGACGCTCAAGGAAGCAACAAGGACCATGATTGCCGCAAGCAAGTTGCCACAGCATTTTTGGGGTGAAGCCACCAATACAGCGTGCTACACACAAAACCGCAACAAAACATCATACGAGGTATGGAACAACAAAACTCCATTAGTTTCGTACTTTCACATATTTGGATGCAGGTGTTATGTTTTGAACAATGTGAAGGATCAACTTAGAACCTTCGATGAGAAGTCGGATGAAAGGATATTTGTTGGATATTCCTCTGTCAGCAAAGTTTACAGGATCTTTAATAAACGGAAGCTGACAATTGAGAAATTAGTTCATGTAGTGTTCGACGAACCTCACCATGATCCTACAGGAGTAGAAGATATTACTCAGAATATCCAACAAATCACCATTGATAACCCTACAACTCCTATATAGCCTATCGTTGACTTAGAAATCAACTCCGCAGCAGTAAGAACAGAAGTAGATGAAGCTGATGCTGTAAAAGCTGAAGCTGAAACTACAGTAACTCAAGATACAGTACGGGACGCTGAATTAGAACCCGACAAAAGATGGTTGAGAGATCACCCACAGGAGTTGATCATAGGAAATATTGATGCTGGTGTATCTACCCGTAGGAGAATACATAGTACACAAGGAAATGTATTATGTGCGCAAGAAGAACCCGAGTCTGAGATATCTCCATTTCCTGTATGGAAGTCTCTAGCTAAACTTAGAAGACTTAATATGTGCACTATCGCTGGATTCTTAGCTCAATCCGAACCTGTTTCCACCAAATAAGCTCTAGATAATTCTCACTGGATTACATCTATGGAAGAAGAGCTTAATGGTTTCGAAAGAAACAATGTATGGTATCTTGTACCCAGACCAACACATTAAGCAGTAATTGGAACTAAATAGGTATTTAGAAACAAGAAGAATGGAAATCGACTTATTATCAGTAACAAATCCTATCTAGTTGCACAAGGCTACAGACAGGAAGAAGGCATAGACTACGATGAAACATTTGCCCTGTTGCCAGACTAGAAGCCATTAGGATATTATTAGCCTTCGCCGCCATAAGAGCTTCATTGTATATCAAATAGACGTCAAGAGCGCATTTTTGAATGGAGACCTTGCCGAAGAAGTCTATGTTGAACAACCACCAGGGTTTGTCAAAACAGAAGGCGGAGACCTTGTATACATGATACGGAAAGCACTGTATGGACTTAAGAAAGCACCTAGAGAGTGTTATGAGACCCTATCCCTGTACCTTACCAATAATAGATTCGAGAAAGGTGTAGTGGACAAGACCTTATTTAAAATACAGGAAGGTGATGACCTCCTGATGGTTTAGATATATGTAGATGATATTATATTTGGTTCAACTAACCTCGCTTTATGTCAAAGGTTCTCTCATCTCATGCAAAGTAAATTTGAAATGAGTATGATGGGAGAACTTAGTTATTTCCTAGGATTGCAGGTAAAGCAGTTGCCTACAGGAATCTTTATCAACCAGGAAAAGTACAGTAATGAGTTTCTCAACAAATCTGGGATGAATAACTCTAAATCATCGTCAACCCCCATGAGCACTTCCGTGCAAATTAGTGCTGACGAAGATGGAAATCCAGTTGATCAATCACTCTACAGTAAGCTAATTGGATCACTCCTATACCTAACAGCTAGCAGACCCGATATCCAATTTGCTGTAGGAGTGTGTGCGCGATATCAAGTAGCACCTAAAGAATCACACTTCACAACAGACAAATGAATCCTGAAGTACGTCAAAGGAACAGTCGATGTAGGACTGTGGTATCCTAAATAAGGCGGATTCGATTTAGTTGGCTACAGCGACTCGAATATCGGAGGCTGCAAGCTAGATAGGAAGAGTACAAGCGGTACTTGTCACTTTCTTGGACCTAGACTTGTATCTTGGTTCAGTAAGAAGCAATTGGCAAACTCGCTTTCCACAGCTGAATCAGAATACTATGCTGCTGGTAGTTGCTATATGCAGATACTTTGGATGCAACAACAGCTATTAGATTATGGAATCACCGTCAAGGAAACACCGATCATGTGCGATAGCACGAGTGGAATTGCAATAACGCACAACCCTGTATTGCACTCGCGCACTAAGCACATTCATATGAAGCATCACTTCATTAGGAATCATGTTGAGAACAAGGATGTTCGGCTCGAGAAAGTTCATACAGATATCCAGTTGGCCGACATCTTTACCAAGCCTCTTGGCACAGCAAGATTCTGTATGCTTCGACAAGAATTGGGATTGCTATAGCCTGACTCCCTGTAAGTTTTTAATGCCTTTACTCAACAATTGAGGGGGAATGCTGTAAGGCCCACGAATACAGTATCCACCGTTAATTATCTGTACACTCAGACAATCCAACAGCACTGTAGGAATAAAAAGACATAAATTCATCCTACGGCTGACGTGTGCAATGATTAAGGGGGAATACAATACGAACCATGAATACGTTATTAATCCAAAAATTGCTGTAAGAATTGAATCTCGTATGTACCTTTTAAGGGGGAATGCTGTATTTTCGCGGATACAGCACATACTATAGAATTCAATTAATATTATATATTTTATTTATTTCAAAACAGATTTGAGTCCATGTACCCTGTTTTAAATCACGTCCTTTGCATTAAATGCTTTGCACGTCATCTGGACTATTTTATCTTAAATGCCGCAATTTTTCAAATTATTTTATAATTTCAAACCGCCGTTTCGGGCAATAAGGGAAGTTGATACGTCAGAAGTTGGACCCGCTATCATTTCAAAATCGGATGGATAAGATGTACTAGTTACGCTCGATTCATCCTGTACGTTCATTTAAAACGATGGTTCCCATCCCTTAAATTTGACCGTTCACTGTCTGGAAACCCTAAATATTCCACCGCCCACTATAAAAGGATTGTTCTTGCCCTGTTTGACTCTTTACGCTTTCTGCAAATTGAACGAGTCTTTGAGCAAACAGTCTACATTTTTCACTGCAATTTTTCTGCATTTTCTCTGCATATCTCTTACTTTTTCTTCAGATCTTATGATGGCATCCTCACAGACTTCATCCCCAACTCTCAAGAAGAGCGCCACCATCATTGATGGGCGAATTCTCGCCAGATCTGTTGTCATCGAACGTGTTCACGCTGAAGGAGATGACGTTGAATCCATGGAGATGGTCGTTTTAAGGATTCATCAACAAGGCCTCTATCGCCTTGGTAGCCACACTGCTGAGCGCTACGATGAGAAGATGGTTGAGGAATTCTATCTCAACGCAGCTGTTCGTTTCTTCTCTCTCGCACAAGGAGGAAACGTTGCTGACATCACTGTCACCATCTGCGTAGTGGACATCCGCGTTGACCAAGAACTTTTGCAGACTCCCTTCTGACAGGCTGTCTATGGAAGAACTTGAGACTTTTGGGTCTCAAGAAATCCTCACCAAATATTGGGGATTATTCACTGGTTCAGCATCGGACGAGAATGTTCATGCTTCATGCCAGAAGAAATGTTTTTGCTTTCTGTTTATTTATTTACACGATTTCTGTTGTCGTGTGATTGAAAACAGGACTGGTGCTTTCAAGATGTGCATCAATCTGAGGTTCAGAATGATGGTCACCATCATGTCCGGTGAAAAGGTTAACTGGTGCCAGATTGTTCTCAAAAGGTTGCAGGAAGAAGTCTCTAAACCTGCCTCTCAAAAGAAGTCCTTTGGTCTCATTCTTAATAAAATTCTGACCAAGTACGGTGTTCAGCAAGCAAAGGAAGCAAAGAATATCAATCAGCGTAAATATATTGGAGGAACCAGGCCCTCCGTCTTCAACAAGAAACATCTTATTGCATTGAGGCCATTTGTACAAACTCTGCCCCTTTCCGCTGATCCAAGGGACATAACCTCAAAGTCCGGAAGTGAAGATCCCTCGAGGAAAAGAAAGAGATCTCACAGCAAGACTCCCCTTGCTGCTGAGAAGCCAAAAAAGAAGCAAAGGAGGCTTACCAAAGTCAAGGTTATAGAGATTACATCAATCTCTGTGGCTGCTCCTTCGACGGTCCAACCCACTGTATCGACACCCCAGGGCGCAACCCCTGCGGAAGAGATGACTACTACTGTCCAAACAGTAGATCCCGAGCCTTTGGCGGCTATAACGGATAAACAGTTGTCTGCCAACATCGAAGACTCTGGCAAGTCGGCTGCCCCTTCGGAGCCAATAGCCACATCTCCTGCACGGGAACCCACACCTGTAAGGGATCCATCTCCCCTCAGGGTACCAACTCTTGTACGGGATCCCTCTCCGATACAGGCTCCCACACTTGTAGAGGAACCCTTGCATATAGTAGACCCATATACTGTACGCAGCCCCTCTCCTGATTCTATCATTCACAATACTCTATTATTAGTGAAAATTGAACAGGCCTACAACCGCTTCATTTAATGGAAATCATACAGGGTAGCTCCGTACGAAACTCTGTACAACTAGAGCGAATGGAGAGAAGAAGAAAAGTTTGTTCTGGAGGTGACAGATTCTCCTATTGAAGTCCTAATCCAATAGGATAATGTCTTCTGCAAAGAGCTGATTTCAAGCCATCTCATGGACAAATCTGATGCTCGAAAGAAAGGAAAATCTGTGTCCGACGAAACTATTCCTATCTATCCCAAAATCTGACCACGACTCAGACGACGACGACGCCTTTCAGGCTGGTCTGAGGATGATCTGTGAGGAAGCAAGGAAACTAGAATACTCCAGAATGCAACATCAACAAGGTGAAGGGACCTCGAGCCAACAGTCCCCTCCCCAACAGTAAGGAACTGTTCAAGACAACGAGGAATCAGTCCCTCCTATCGCGGATGAACCAACAGTTTCACCACAGGCACCTGAGTCTGTCGCCGCCCAACCTGACGACCAAGCTCGCGCCATCCCGCACAAGGAATCAGTCCCTCTGCAGGAGTAGGCGGAAGCTGAGAGACAACAGGAGGATTCAGTCCCTCCTGTACCTATGTCTACAGAAACCATTCAGGAACAGGAGGAATTATTCCCCCTATCGCCGAGGCCGAACAACCAACTGCTGCAACAGCAATCGATGCCCCCGCATCTCCATATGTGGTATCCGACGATGGTTTCTTACCTTAGGATGAACCACAACGGCCACAATCTCATGTGGTCGTCAGACAGCTCAATGGAGCTGAAGATTTTGCCAAGTTCGAATCTCTCAGAACCGCAGAAAAAATGAGCAACTGCGTGCTCTTGGCTTCCAAACAGTTTTCCTACAGGACGATGTAAATGCCCTGCACTCTGTTAAGAAAGAAATTAACTGGTTGCACGAGACAGATATCGACGAAATGACTGGTGTCAAGGGTGAAGTATCCAAAGTGGAAGAAGCCTTCCACATTTTGCCCACCGTCTTGAAGCAAGCTCTCCACCAACTCCAAGAGCAATAGGAACAGATCCTGAAGGAAGAATAGGCCAAGATACGCATCTCTGAAGCCAAGACTACATCTGCACTACAGGAAATAGGCTCACACCTTCGAGGCCATGATCAGAAGATTGATGATATGTCGATGGTGCTTCGGTCCTTGGTGGAAAAAATCTCAAGTATGGAGACAAAACAGGACAACTCCATGAAAATCCTGGAGCGCTTAGATGAAAAAGTCTCGTACCTTGATGAAGCCAAAAAGGGGGAAGAGTCAAGGGATGCTGCTAGACAACTGAGACTGGAGCAGGAAAAGGAATTTGAAGATATTTTAGAAGACAGCATTGCTACTGCAATTACTCGTCTATCAGCTCCTTCTCACACTGTAAGTATACAGGGTGCTCGCCCTGAATTCCAAGATCCAAAATTCCCTTGGAAAAACCTTGTGCATAAGCCGCCAGTGATAAATCTCGTGGCTAACCGACAGCCAACTGCCGATGAGATAAAGGATTGGAGGAGAAACGAACTGTTAAGATACTTTGTAGTTCTTATCAGGGAATCTCCCATATTCAACAACTGTATAACACTGAAGGAAGCTGCCGAGGAATTTGCAAAGAGGTTGTACGACGGAAAGCTGCCCCTACAGCAACAGATGAAATCTAAGCACATGAAAGGAGATCTAATTACCCACCCTGAAGATTGGATCCTTGTTTTCGATAAATTGGCTGAAAGAAGAGCGATCTATTTAAATCGAAATAGGGATACCTTGCAAAACTGGTGGAAGGGAACGAGAATGATCCAAGAAGGCCTTGGAGACATGCCAACTACAGGAATTAGCTTGGAGAATCCTTCCTGTATCTTAGTTTTGAAACAACAAAAATTCTGTATCTTTATTTTTGCCCAACCTTGTAATCTTTGCTCTTCATCAATAAAATCTATTTTTGTTGTGAAAGATTACAGCTCGTAATCTACCGTGTTACTATGTGATTACGAAAATTAATTCATGTACTGAAATCAAACAAGTATGAAAATTTGTTAAGTATATAAGCTGTAAGAACTTGTCTGCGAACAGTTCATAGGTTAAGTTGTATTCAACTAGATTACTCTGTAAGATTGTGCCTGCGCGCCAATCATAAGTTTAAGTTGTAAAAACACTTTGTTGTTAGATACTACCTTTTTAGAACTTTCCTGCGAGCAGTTCACATTTCTTTAATTTGATGAAGGCCAGAACATTCGACAAAAGATCAAAAAGAAACAAAGATGTTTCAAAGGTTTTGGCATCATGGTTTTGGCATCATCAAGAAGATTTGGCAATTATCAAAAAGTGGGAAATTATTGGGATAAAACAATCCTGTACCAAAGTTTTGATAAAGTGCCAACATACAGCAAAGCAGTTGTCCCGAAGACGATCGAAATTGTTGGGATAAACAATCTTGTATCGAAGTTTTGATAAAGTGCTAACATACAGCAAGTCTTCTCGAAATATCATCATACAGCAAAAAGCTCATCAGTCGGTATGATACCAAGTATGGAAGCCGTCCTGAAATATTCATACAGCATCTTTCCAGCACTAAGAGAAACTACAGCTACAGCATCATGTTGGATACAGCATACAAGCTGTAAGTGTTGAGTCCTTCAATACTTATCCAACGGGACTGAAGACCATTGAAACGGAATATGCTTTATATGCAAAAGTCAAACTACTGGATTAAAAGAAGTATTTAAATACTGACTGGATAAAGTATTTAAATACTAGCCGACACAGATCTTAAATCAAGGAGCAAAAACTGGATCATGTTTTATTCAAAACAATCAACACATTGAAACGGACAATGGTCTCAATGGATCTATTTCCAACGGATCTATTCAGAGGTTATATATACCCCAGATTTTGAAGATCAGTTCATCCAAGATATACAAGCTTACAAGCAATATGCGAACGATCGATCGACTGAATATTCATTATCATCAGATCAAGCTTACAAGAGCAAAGTATATTTCTTCTAGTATCATTCATATCTAAAAATAAGAAATATACTCAGTCAATCAAGAATAGCCATCATCAGCTCAAGATCTTCATAGTCAAGCTGATGTTCTTACCTAGTTACTTTACCTTTTACCTGTAAAAACCTAGTTCTGTGTGAACTAAAAAAGTTATTCCGACCTGTGTGGGACTAATAAGACAAAGCTTTGGTACTGTGTGAAGAAGAAAGTCAAGAAGTTAGCTTTGACCTATTTGTGTGAACGGTTGAAAGCGACAGTTTTTGTATCAATTTGTGTGAACGATACAAGGATAGGTTTGATTATAGACATGTAGTTGTGTATGCAGTGTTTATAATAAAACGTTTTACTCCTGTGTGGAGTACTAGTGGACGTAGAGGGATTTACCTCGAACCACTTTAAATAGCGTGTTATTTACTTTCTGCACTTACTCTTTTCATAACTGTGATTATTTTAATAGTATACACTACATACCCTGTACGCATAAAGCAAACAGGAGAAAACCAAGTTGATGTATTAACAGCAACTTACTGTTTCAAGACTTCCACTACGCACTCCTACTTGAAAATCGTACAGCTTGTTGCTTAAACACTTTCCAAGCTGTATTCTGTATACTTAGTGGCCAACAACTTGTACTAGCCATTCAAATGCTAACCCCTTAAATGGGGGAAATGCGTATCATGCATTTCAGGTATGCTTAGTTCGTTGGAGCAACTACGGGGATGGCATGGAAGAAGACGAGCCACGATACTAATCAAGAGTTAGAGTCCAGTTTGATGCTGTTGTATTGTTGAGTTATCTTCAGTATTCCGCTGTATTGTATTTTGATCCCTGCGTGAGTATGTTCAATAATGAGTTTATTTTTGGGTTGATTTAATCGTGAGACCTCATTGGTCAGTGTAATTGATATTTGACCTTATCGGTCTGTGTTAGTAAGTCGTTTGATCTCGGCCGGTCAAATGTTGTTCGTATCGTGGTTGTTAGCCTGGTAGATCTATATAGAAAATGGTCTATGGCGTGTAATATTCTCAATGGATTCTGGGGGTGTTACATGGACATGGTTGCGTTGATCCGAATCGGCATGTAGAAATGAAGAGCCACAAAAACTTCCAAAATTACCGCCGATTTGATATGGAAAGCGAGAATGAATTGATATTGTAGACGAATATAATGAGAAAGCAATTTTCTGTTGAGATAATCGACGGTGGGCGTGAGGAAGAATCGAGATAAAGAGAGAAGGAGATTTCGTTTATTTAGGGCATAGGGAGAGAGAGTGATGACTATCTTTGAGGGGGAAAAAGGGTGCTAGGTAAAGTGGTTTGGGAAACGAAAAAAAAGGAAAAAGAATAATTAATGATTTAATTTAATTTACTATATAGGGAAAAATTGTTGTAAATAATAATTAATTTTATCTATTGAATCGGTAATGATGTTTAAGCTTGTAAAAAAAATTAGACAATTTCAGACCATTTATATAATTTATCTGGGTAATTAAATTAACATCAATCCTTATCATTCAAATTTGGTTCAGTATAAATTATCATTCTGATTTTATCTTGCTCATTAGTTTAACACAACAGTAATATTAAGCTTTATCTAGATTTTTCTCTTTAATTATCTTTTGTTTCAACTTAACACGATAATTATATAATTGACTTTATCGAGATTTATACCATTTCGAAGACTTATCTTGCCTGATTATTTAACAGATTGTCTAAATCATTTCCTGAATGAATGATCAGTTTTATCTATCAATATGACATGATGTTCCACCTTATAAAAAACTCAAAATTCAAACTATTTATATGATTTTTCTTGCCTATTATTTTTAATATCATGGTAAATTATAGTGAAGGTTAAGTAGGGTATTAATTGTGACCACTTTTCAGTATTATTACTAATACTTACTAACAAATTAAATCATAATACTGTTTTCATTCCCAAAAAAAGTAGATTCTTCTAAATAAATATTTAGGTAAAATTTATCTCTTTAATAAGTCTACAATTTAAAACCAAAACATATATCAATATGTCTAAAAACTACTCCAATTGTTAGTAATGATTTCGTATTATGTGATTATATGGGTGCACCATTTACAGGATGTGAAAATTGCATGTGTATATTTTACATAATAAACTAATTATGTAGGGAAAAACTGTTGTAAATAATAATTAAATTTATCTATCGAATCGGTAATGATGTTTAAGCTTGTAAAAAAAAAATAGACAATTTATGACCATTTATATATTTTATCTGGGTAATTAAATTAACATCAATCCTTATCATTCAAATTTGGTTAAGTATAAATTATCATTCTGATTTATCTTGCTCATTAGTTTAACACAATAATAATATTAAGTTTTATCGAGATTTATCTTTTTAGCGGAATTCCATTAATTATCTTTCGTTTCAACTTAACATGATAATTATATAATTGAGTTTATCGAGATTTATACCATTTCGAAGACTTATCTTGCCTGATTGTTTAACACGTTGTCTAAATCATTTCTTGAGTGAATGATCTCATTTACGCTGTTCTAATGATTAGTTTTGTCTATCAATATGACATGATGTTCAACCTTATAAAAAACTCAAAATTGATTCAATAGCTGCTGCTTCAATTAAATCTACTCTTAGACCATTTTTATGATTTATCTTGCTTATTATTTTTAGTATCATGGTAAATTATAATGAAGGTTAAGTATGGTATTAATTGTTACCACTTTTTAGTATTAATACTAATACTTAATAACATATATAAATCATAATATTGTTTCATTCCGAACAAAAAATCTGAGATTAGTAGATTCTTATAAATAAATATTTAAGTAAAATTTATCTCTTTAATAAGCCTAAAATTTAAAACCAAAACATATATGAATATGTTTAAAAACTGCTCCAGTAGTTAATAATAATTTGGTATTTTGTGATTATATAGGTGCACTGTAATATCCGGATAATTGTTGGGTATTTTCATATGTATTTGAACCTTGTAATATTCGGCTTTGTGGTATCAATAATCGAAGTGTGATTTGTTCGTATTTGTATTCCAGCATTCATGATCATATTAGGAAGAGTTTGCAAAATTCATGCATGCAACTACGTCATAACGTACGCTAGCAGGTTAGCATAACGTACGTTAAAGAGCTGCAGATAGGGTACGCTATGGATGAAGCGTAGCGTACGTAAGGCAGTCAACGACAGATAAGTCTGGTGAGCACATGAGCCAGTTGGAGATGTTATCGGATAAGATTCCCGCGTGAACCTAGATAGCCTTTTTATAAAGCAGGTCAACGATACTTAACGTACGTTAGAGGTGGTAGATAACGTACGTTATATTGTTCAGGTTACGTGCGTAAAGGTTTTGGATAACGTACGTAAGGAGAGACCAGGAACGAGACAGTGATCTACTGTCAGACGTTAACATACGTAAAGGATTTCAAATAGCGTACGCTAAGACCATAACGTACGTAATGCTTTGCGGTTAACGTACGTAAGGTTCAGAACATTATAAATGGGACATCACTCCATTTCAGTTCACCCTCATTTTTTTTCGTTCCTTGTCCGATTTCTGCAAACCCAGATAGCCCTCCTGCAACATAAACATTGTTTTAGCATCTCTACTTAGTCATTGAAGTTGGGAAGCATCTTGTATTGGTAATCAAGCTTCCTGTGTCGGATTTCACCAAATGTTTCGTTGTTTCCTCCATATTATGGTATGTTGATACTCTTCCAACCTCCGATTCTTGTTCTTAAGAATGCTATGAACATATTACTGAGACCATTGAGTTGTTAATAACCTTATAGGTTGAACACCATGTCTTAGATAATTTGAGGTAATCATGTTTAGAACTTCTATGAGTAAGAAGATTATAATCGAGCCTTATTGAGTTGAAACCTAGTATGTAGTTTCTGAGATTTGTTGCATGTTTTGGATGTTGAATTCGAATTACTTGTATACCAATGACTTGTTAACATCATCACCTAGGATGGAGATATTCAAGAAGATGAATTTCAGGGGGTTTTACTAAGACTATTTCATGATTATAAAAAGGGTGTTTGAAGTGATAACTTTCTTCATGATTCTTGGTTAGAATAGATTGGTTATCATGTTATACTTTTTGAACATTAGTATGATGTTGTTCCCTGTATATTGAGTATTTATGCTTACAATATGATGAGAGGAGGATGTGGACGTGGTCGCGGTCGTGGACGTAGAAATGTGGAGAATGAAGCTTCACCATCTGTTCCCGATTCGCTGTCAAATCAGGCTAACTCCAATTCTGGCGAACAACAAGAGTCCGTTAACAATGAACGAGAACAAACGGTGGAGACAAATGCCAATCCTACCGTTCCCAACATACTACGCAAAGTGGTCAACCAGATGACCCAATTTTCTCAAGTAGTGGACAGAATGCAAGTGACGGTAGGATTGCAGCTGGGGGAAAGACAGCAAGGCATCTCAGACTTTGGAAATCGAGGATACATATGGCTTCAGGAGGTGGCGAAGATGCACCCACCGAAATTCAATGGTTTTTCTGAGACATTGACATGGGATCACTGGTTGAGAGAATTAGAGAAATTATTTGCTGGGATTAACTGCCCAGATGACCGGAGAGCCCCAACTGCCCAGTATTTTCTAACAGGAGAAGCGTCCGAGTGGTGGGAAGCCATCCAACCTATTGATCATGATGCCGATTGGGGAGAGTTCAAAATTATGATGGAAGCTCAGTATTGCCCTCGTCTAATGAGAGAAGCTAATGTTCAAGAATTTTTCTCCGTGCAGCCTTCAGATGTGCCGTGGCTCAGGCGATTAAGACATTTAATCAACAGCTGGCGTTTGTTCGATACCTGGTTAAAACTGGCGCAAAAATGATGATTTACTTTGATATGAGAATGAAGCCGGAGATACATAGGTACATGTCAGGTTTTGAATGCACCACTCTCCTCCAGTACCAAGACAAAGCTCTGGCATATGAAATGAAAGAAGCATCTATGGAAAAGTTCTGAGTCCAAGAAGTATAAATTCTCTGGTAGTTTCACAGAGCACAAGAGTAGTGGGCCCTGCAAAGCTCAGTCATCCTTTCATTCATTCAAGAGGCCTCCGCATCCATCCAAAGGTGGAAATAACTCTAGAGCAGTATCAGCAATGGCCGATGCAACCAGGAAATGTTTTAACTGTGGTCGGACAGGACACTACCGACGTGATTGCTCACTCCCCGCCGTGATGTGTTATGATTGTGGATAAAAAGGACATCGTGCGGTGTTCTATGAAGAGGCTGCGAAATCCTTTGGAGCTCGTAATTCACAGCCAGTCCAGAAAGAAGCGAGCATCCCTCAGACGCAACAGAGTGTTCAGCCACCCCAAAATTTCGGTCGAGGTAGAGGCAGAGGATAGTACGACCGAAGAGAAGCATCGAGTGCTGGATCCGCTCCTCCACGCCTTTATGAGATGAGGAGGGCAGACGATCAGAATGCAGCTGTTGCATCAGGTACCGTTCAAATCCTTTCGCAACCAGTTCGTGTTTTGTTCGATACAGGAGCTACACATTCGTTTATATCATTGTGTTGTGTAAATCGCTTGAACATTTCTTGTTTTCATGAATGTGAGCCTTATCTTGTGGGTTAACCGAGTGGGGAAATAATTGTGGGGAACTTAGAAACTAGAGATTTTCCTGTATCAATTGGAGGCAAAGAGTAGCCCTCAAATCTGATTGTAGCAGAGATACAAGGAGACGGTCTGATTCTCGGGGACGATTGGCTTAACCGATATGGAGCTATTGTGAACTACCGGAAGAAGAATATCTCGATGATAGCCGAAGATGGTTCTGAATTATTATTCGAGGGATGGAGACCAGGAATCTCAGGAAAAGTAATCAAAGCTATGAAAGCCGTCAAACTGCTAAAGCAGGGTTGTACTGGATACTGGTGTTTCGCAATGAAGAAAGAAGAGGGAAAAGTAGAGATTTCATCCATTCCTGTTGTGAATGAATTTCCGGACGTGTTCCCTGACGAATTACCGGGACTACCTCCATTATGGGATGTAGAGTTTACCATCGAGCTAGAACCAGGAGCTACACCGATTTTTAAGGTGCCGTATCGTATGGCACCTACTGAGATGTATGAATTGAAGAAGAAACTGGAAGAGTTACTGGACAAAGGTTATATTCAGCCAAGTGTTACGCCCTGGGGTGCACCAGTTCTTTTTGTTTTAAAGAAAAATGGATCATTTCGATTGTGCATCGACTATCGGGAGCTGAATAAGATGACGATCAAGAATAAGTACTCGTTGCCATGGATTGATGATTTATTCAACCAGTTGCAAGGAGTGACAGTATTTTCGAAGATCGATTTGAGTTCGAAATACCATCAATTGAGGATTAAAGAATCAGATGTTCCGAAATCAGCATTCAAAACTCGTTACAGACACTATGAGTTTGTGGTGATGCCGTTTGGTATCACTAATGCACCTATTGTGTTTATGCAATTAATGAATCGAGTGTTCATAGAGTATTTGGACAAGTTCGTAGTTGTGTTCATCGATGATATTTTGGTTTATTCCAAGAGTCCGGAAGAACATGCGCAGCACTTACGGATCATTTTGAACCTGTTGAGAAGCGAGCAGTTATATGCCAAACTTTCTAAGTGTGAATTATGGCTAAAGGAAGTGATGTTCCTTGGTCACGTGGTATCAGTGGAAGAGGGCCAAGTAGATCCCCAAAAATTTGAGGCAATTTTGGAATGGAAGTCTCCTAAGAATGTGAAGGAAGTCAGAAGTGTCTTAGGACTTGCTGGGTATTATCATCGGTTCGTGGAAGGGTTTTCCAAAATTACCCGTCCACTTACTCGATTTCTGCAGAAAACCCAAAAGTTTGAATGGAACGATATGTGTCAGGCCAGTTTTGATGAATTGAAGAAGAGATTGACGACGGCACCAATTACAGCACTACCACAAGGAACTGAAGGATTCATAGTTTACAGTGACGCTTCAAATCAAGGTCTCGGGTGTGTACTGATTCAGAATAAGAAGGTGATCGCCTACGCTTCACGGCTAGGGCTGTTACTGGGTGGATAGATCCGAGATCCGGTCCGAAAAACCCGGACCAATCCGGACCGATAAGCTTATCGGTCCGGGAATGGATACTATATCGAGATCCGATATTCGATAAGATCCGGACCGGTAACCCGATAAGAAAAGCATAATAAAAACAAAAATACCGGATTTTATCTTTTTTGCTGGTATTTTGATGAACTTGAAGCATGGTTGAAGTTGTGAATATTTGAATGCATGAAAGTAGTTATTCATTAGGAATTATGCCTTAAATAATTTTTTCTTGTTTTTTAGTTGTGAAAAGAATGATTTCGGGTTATCGATTCCTGAATTCGGGTCAGTATTGGATGAAACGGGTAATCGGGACATCCGGTCTGGATCGGTTCAGTTACCCAATAAAATTATCGGATCGGTTCCCGGGAACAATATCGGATCTGTTAAGCTTATCGGATTGGTTCCTGGTTACCCGATAAGCTTATCGGTCGGATACCGGGTAGGTCAAGATTTGGATCGATCCGGACCGATAGCAGGCCTATTCACGGCAGTTGAAACCATATGAAGTAAATTATACAATTCAAGATTTGGAGCTGGTAGCTGTTGTTTTCGCCTTGAAGATATGGAGACACTATTTGTACGGAACTCACTGTCAGGTCTTCACAGATCACAAGCGTCTTAAATATATCTTCAGTCAGAAAGAGTTGAACATGCGGCAGAGGAGATGGCTAAAATTGATTAAGGACTATGATTTAGAGATTATTTATCATCCAGGCAAAGCGAATGTAGTGGCTGATGCGCTGAGCCGCAAACCCGTTTCTATTAGAATAATGGAAACACTCACGTACCAGTCCAGCATTCAACGAGAGTTGATGCGTTAAGGAATTGAAGTATAGTTGCAAGGAGTCCAAGGGCAACTGTGTGTGATGGAATTAACTTCGTCGTTAATCGAAGAAATTAAATCTTAGAAATTGGATGATCCTCTGATGATTCGGTTATGTGATGAAGTGAGCAAGGGAAAGGCCCCACGATTTGTTATTCATGAAGATGGAGTTTTGAGATTTCAAAGTCGACTTTGTGTTCCCGATATTGATGCTTTGAAACACACAATCATGAAGGAAGCTCACAGTACGCCCTATTCTATTCACCCAAGCACTAGTAAGATGTGTAAGGATCTGAAGCAGAATTTTTGGTGGGGCAACATGAAGAAAGATGTGGCGGAATATGTCTCGAAGTGTTTAACTAATCAGCAGGTTAAGATCGAACATCAGCGACCCGCCGGAATGTTGAAGCCACTTCCGATTACTGAATGGAAGTGGGAAGATGTATTATGCCGAAGACCAGAACAGGAATGAACATGATTTGGGTGATAGTTGATTGCCTAACCAAGTCGACTCATTTTCTGGGTATTAAGGATACTTGTGGACCAGAGAAGTTGGCACGAGTGTTTATTGCGGAGATAGTTCGATTGTATGGTACACCAAAGACCATTATTTCTGATCGAGATGGTCGCTTCGTGTCATATTTTTGGAAAGCGGTTCATAGAGCCTTGGGAACCGAGCTGAACTTTAGCACAACTTATCATCCTCAAAACGATGGATAGTCTGAGAGAACTATTCAAAGAGTGGAAGACATGTTGAGAGCTTGTGTCTTAGACTGGTCGACAGATTGAAAAACTCATCTGTCGTTGATTGAATTCACTTACAATAATAGTTGGCATGCTTCTATTAAGATGGCACATTTCGAAGCATTATACGGGAGAAGATGTAGATCACCCTTATGTTGGGATGATTCGTCTGATTTAATCGGGACAGAACCAGAATTGATAGTACAGACTCTAGAGAAGGTAGCTTTGATTCGTGAAATGCTATTGACTGCCCAGAGTCGACAGAAGTCTTATGCAGACATGCGCCGCTGCCCGTTAGAGTTTGGAATTGGGGATCACGTACTTCTGAAAGTTTATCCTACCCGAGGAATTTTTGTTTTGGGAGGAAAGGGAAGCTGGGTCCGAGATATATCAGACCATTCGAGATTTCTGAAAGAGTTTGGGAGTTGGCGTACAGGTTGGCCTTGCCGCCATCGCTGAGTCATGTTCATAATGTATTTCACGTATCTCAGTTACGGAAGTACATACCGGATCCCAGTCATGTCATCGATTTCGGCGAGATCGAAGTAGATAATGATGGCACGTTTGAGGAGAAACCAATTAAGATACTCGAGAGTCGAGTCAAATAATTGAGAAATAAACCGATCACCTTGGTTAAAGTTCAATGGTCGCGACACGGATTCGAATAAGCCACTTGGGAGACGGGGATAGTATGAAGTCAAGATACCCAGAATTATTTTCATCTTAAGTTTCGGGACGAAACTTCTTTTTAGAGGGAGAGTTGTGATATCCGAATAATTGTTAGGTACTTTCATCTGTATTTGAACCTTGTAATATTCGACTTTGTGGTATCAATAATCGAAGTGTGATTTTTCCGTATTCGTATTCCAATATTCATGATCATATTAGGAAGAGTTTGCAAAATTCATGCATGCAACTACGTCATAACGTATGCTAGCAGGTTAGCATAACGTACGTTAAAGAGCTGCGAATAGCGTACGCTATGGACGAAGCATAGCGTACGTAAGGCAGTCAACGACAGATAAGTCTGGTGAGCACATGGGCCAGTTGGAGATGTTATCGGATAAGATTCCAACGTGAACCTGGACAGCCTTTTTATAAAGGAGGTCAACGATACTTAATGTACGTTAGAGGTGGCAGATAACGTATATTATGTTGTTCAGGTTACGTGCATAAAGGTTTTGGATAACGTACGTAAGGAGAGACCAAGAACGAGATAGTGAGCTACTGTCGGACGTTAACGTACGTAAAGGATTGAAAATAGCATACGCTAAGACCATAACGTACGTAATGCTTTGCGGTTAACGTACGTAAGGTTCAGAACATTATAAATGGGACATCAGTCCATTTCATTTCACCCTCGTTTTTTTCGTTCCTTGTCCGATTTCTGCAAACCCAGAGAGCCTTCCTGCAACATAAACATTGTTTTAGCATCTCTACTTAGTCATTGAAGTTGGGAAGTATCTTGGATTGGTACTCAAGCTTCCGGTGTCGGATTTCACCAAATGTTTCGTTGTTTCCTCCATATTAAGGTATGTTGATACTCTTCCAACCTCCGATTCTTGTTCTTAAGAATGCTATGAACATATTACTGAGACCATTGAGTTGTTAATAACCTTCTAGGTTGAACACCATGTCTTAGAGAATTTGACGTAGTCATGTTTAGAACTTCTATGAGTAAGAAGATTATAATCGAGCCTTATTGAATTGAAACCTAGTATGTAGTTTCTGAGATTTGTTGCATGTTTTGGATGGTGAATTCGAATTACTTGTATACCAATGACTTGTTAATATCATCACCTAGGATGGAGATATTCAAGAAGATGAATTTAAGGGGTTTTTACTAAGACTATTTCAGGGGTTTTTACTAAGACTATTTCATGATTATAAAAAGGGATTTTTTGTGAGTCGTGACATATTGAATAATCTGTTCTTGTATAATTATCGTACTTGTACTAGTATCGTTGTGCTAACCCCTTCAGGGGTGGACATTTGTTTTATATTTGGGAAAACAACCACTTGAGCTGCATGATAACGAAGGTGCGGAGTGATGTTATGGCCGGATGGTTTGTCAGTTGCGTTTTGTTTTTAATAAAGTACTCGAATACGCTGTCGTTTTGTTCTTCCTTTGAAATTTATATTCAGATGTTGGCCGATTTGTAGTTTTCATACTCGTGATGTAATAATAAACTTTACAATTGGTATATAATAATGTTGTCTTTAAATTTTTAGCCTAGTAAATCCTGACTTCAAGGGTTTACGGCGCTGTAATAATCCTGAATATCTCGGGGTGTTACATGCACCATTTGCAAGATATGAAAATTGCATGAGTATATTTTACAGAGTAAACTAATTAAATAGACCGGACTCAATTTACTAAATAAACAAAATTAACAAACAAACCATCTGACGTGATACAAAATAAATCAAAATAAAAAATATACAAGCAACATCTCACTTCATCAAAAAAAGAAAGCTCAATTTAAATACTAAAATAAACGAAATTAAAAAAAGAACTGTCATGTTTTGATACTAAATAAATACAAATAACAAATATCCAAGCAAAATCTCAATTCAACAAAAAATATGATAAGAAATCCATGAAATTAAGGTTGATAATAAAGCAGATTCAATCATTTTTCAATCTTCATACTCTTAAGCTTTCTATTAGTCAAACATGTTTGAAGCACTTGCATCATCCTCAAATCTTCACCACTACGTAGCTTTGATGACGGTGTAACTAAAGGCGTTCCATCATCCGACTGCCCATTAACATCAACAGGTGAATCTGCAAGGTGGATCATTTATTACAATCATTAATCAGTAACTAATATTCATAAGTATACAGAATAACCCAGAAAAATGATGAGGAATGATTGAAATACCCTATTAGAATCAACCTTGTCGGTGCTAGGAATTATCAAATCAAGATCGTCATCCGAGTCAGTCTCCTGTAAAAGTAAAAGTGAATATGCTAATGAATATTATGAAAATGCAACATACTATTTATTCGACAAGATAATGCAAGAGAGCATTACATCAGAGCTAGTATTATCACTAGATGGCTTGTGCTGGCGTACAACATCAGGATCACTGTACAAAGCAGAAATTTTGTACATCCTTCCGCTGCCACTCCCTTGATATCCTGACACCTTATAGATATATTCTTTCCCTTGGCATTGCATTATCTCATTAGGAAGATCACTCTCACCATTTTCCTTTTTTTTACATAAAAATTAAACTATAAGCAAATGCATGTATATATGATTTGAATTAATTTATGAGCGAGCAGTGAAACATCTAACTAATTCAGCAGAAGGAACAAAGTTAGCAACTGACTTTCCAAAAATATTGACACATAGTTCATCCCATAACATCGCAACCAAGGTCGATGTACTATCATTTATCCTGTACCTCAAAGTAGGAGTTATATTCTTCTTATTACACGCAGTGCACTTGTATTCACTTCCAACCACTGTATCAATTTTTTTTGAAAAGCTCCTATATGGACAAGCCCGATAATACCAACCATCCTTCGAGAGAACACGGGTTATGGTTCCATAGAACCAAAACTCTTTAGCTTGCAGTTGAAAATAGATGATTATATAACAAAACACAAATAATGCACATGCTAAAAAAAATCATGATTCAATAATTAAATGTGTTCACATAATCACCTCCTTTGCCAATAATAAGGCTTTAATATCAGATATGATTGGACCGATCGATCCAGAACCAATTGACAAACTTGTAAGAAGACCACAATTTTGTGAAGACGAATCATGAAGTGCCATAAAACTTTCATGTTACAAAGATATAAGTGAATACATTCAATGAACAATGCAAAGTAATTTTTACACACATCTAAATTAGTCAACTTATAACGAAAATCCTCCACTTTTGGAATAAGTTCATCGAGAAGTACTTTTTTCTGATGAAAAGATGTGGCCAAAAAAACAATGCCACTATTTGCATAATAGGCATTCATTGTAATATGAGTTTATATTTATGTATTAATAAATAAGAAATATGATGAGCCAGCTCAACCTAGATATGAATTGTTTTAGAGTTACCTTTTTTTCTAGAAATCACAGTACTCACCCCATAGAGTAATATTAATTCACTGCATCCTATATTAATATTACATCATTACGAAAGTCAAGCTATAACCATATAATTTATGATAAGAAAGATCATATATTCAAAAATTTGTATGTTTATTCCAAGTCAATAATATTGAAAGACAACTTTTTAGCTCCAGCAGCTTCAGTCTAATAAACTTTTTCATTTTGCACTAATGCACCAATAAAATCTGCAAAAAAGTAAAATGAAAAGCAAAACTTGATCAAGTAAATGAATTACAAAAACATGTACTTTGTAGATGGTATTACAAATAAAAAACACCAAATATACCAATTAAATCAGGTGTTTCATCCGATTCTGGAACTTCTTGTACTTCCGTAAGAGTCTTGAAAAGATAGATATCCATGGAAAAGTGGGGATATTCAACAACCACGTTTTCACTAAGTACAGTAGAATCAATGAAGCAAAACATCCAAGTATGTGATGTTGGCATCCAGATACCATTATTTGGACATACAATAAAATTTTGCATCAAGCAAATTCCATGTTCGACAATAGAATCTTTGAACCTCGTAATGCGCTCACCTCGATCAATACTTGCCTGAATACCTGTGACCTGTTAATCAGTTATAGACACTTTCTAGTTAATTTATTTGTTGGTCTTTGTAAAAGAAATCATTATATATGAAAATAACTTTTTTTACATTAATATCTCGCAAAACCATTTCAATTGTTCTAGCTATCTCCGAAGAATTTCTCTTAGGGACCTTCCAAAGAATAGTTACTCGAAGAGTAAAACAGGCCTTCTTTGAGAGTTTACCAACAACTTCAATCAGCATAGTATTGATGGACGCCATTATGCTGTTCAATACATCAACAAATAAATAAATATGTTAGAATAATGATAACTTTATTTTTAAAACAATATTAACACAACATTGAGCATGAAATACACCAACTACTAAAGGTGGTGTATTTAATTAAGATTTTAATGGAATTTGATAGATTTTAGAGTTTGATGGATTTGATAGATTTTAATGGAATTCAACAGACTTTCATAGATTCTCTTTGATTTCAATGGACTTCTATCTGTTAGAATTCTATAGACTTTTATGGATTTTTATGGACTTTTATGATTTCTAATGACTTTATTTTTCTCAAAAAATAGTAACCACATGAATTTCATTTATTAGCGTTCTATTTTAATAGATAGTTGTTCTATATGTGATTTCAATCAATTGTTACGTATAATAGATTTTTTAATTAAAAATAAATATATATTACAAATAGAAATTTTACAACAAATTGATATAATTTGACGAGAAAAACTAAAGAAGTATCTCATATTAAAAAGACTAAAACATATACAAGTTATTAAAGCAATGAGCAGATATAAAATATTTAACTATGAATTGATTTTTTTTTACAAGTTTTTGTAAATAATTATTTTTTTTCATAAAAAGTTGAAGAACAGAAGATAAAAATTTTAAATTTTATAAGAACTTCTTTACTGTTCCGGGATATGGTGGTAGGGATGTCTAAATGGTTCTCAGTTAGAACCGGAACCGTGCGGTTTCGGTTAACCGAGAACCGTAATTTCGATTATCGATCCGGTTTTCGATTCCATTGTGTATCATTTGTTCGGTTTTCGGTCTAACCGATAACCGTTTGGTTCCGAAGCGAAAACCGGTTTTATAAAATATATTTATTAAATATTATTTTTGTTTTATAATTATATTATATTAATTAAATTTTTGTAAATTAAAATTGGAAATTATACTGTTTTTATGAAATTATATTATATAATTATAAAATAAAAAAATAATATTTAATAAATATATTTTATAAACCGAACCGGAAGCAGATTTTATTTATGAAATTATATTTTTATAATTATATTATATTATTTCAATTTTTTAAATTGAAATAAAAAAAATGGTTTTTGTGGTTAACCGAACCGGAATCGAAAATAATTGGTCCGGTTCTGGTTAACCGAAAATTTATATGGTCTGGTTTTCAGTTCTTATTTTAGAACATTTATAGTTCCGGTTAACCGAAAAATTCGGTCTAGTTAACTGGAACCGAACCGTTCGACAGCCCTATATGATGGTAGTGGCAACGGGGTGACAACGGAAATGGTGTCGGTGGTGGGACGGGACAATGGCAATGGTGGTGGGGAGGCAGTTGTGGTGGATGTGGTTGCGTCAGGCGTGGTGGGTGGTGGTGACGAATAAAAATCCATCAAATCTTAGGGGTGTAGGAAAAATTTTAAAAGACAAATTATGTTTGTACTTTGTGCTTAAAGATGAGTACCTAGATAATTCCATTAAAATCCTTACAATCCAAAATAAATTTGAATACCTCATAATTTTGTAAGATTTATAAAAGTTTTTATTTAATACCTCATGACTTTAATGGACTTTTAAGAACTCCATTAAATTCTATATTGAATACCACAAAAATTTAATTGACTTTTAAAAGTCTCAATTAAATACACTCAAACTTTTTCAAATCCATCAAATTCTATAAAAGTCTTTAAAACTCATTTGAAGTCTCAATTGAATACGTCTCCCTAAATGTTGCTTTAGAAGTTTAGAGGCCATAAAAAAAATCCAGTAACATATCTTTTCAAACCAACTACATCACATCAGATATTTATCCTAATGATCCATCTAAAGCATCATTCATTTCATTTAGCAGTAAAAATAATCTGCAACAAATATATGAGGCACCAGCTGTCTTTTAAAAATTATGAAAATATCAAACAAACCAAAACATATAAAAATAATCATTCTTTGATAACTCCAACATTAAAATCATAATTGTAACACAATAATAAACAACTAATACAGAAACTATCTTACTAGAATGAAGAATATAGGTCATATGAGGACATTCGACTGAACACCTTATAGATTATTTACAGCTGACGGGTAGAATATTCTTATTGTGAAAATGTGGATTCGGCTGATAACCTTGTGTGATGCTTCCGCTCATATATATAGAATTTTGAATTCAAAACCCTAGATTGTGAAAATAGGGTTTGTTCCAGAAAATTAGATAATTATTAAAAATCACAATGAAGTTTTGTAATTTTGGAGACTGATCGATTCCCAAAATTACACGAAACTTACATCCGACGAACACCCAAAAATACAGGTAACTTTCCTCGGATGAATGAACAGAAATAAAAGAAAAGTAAAAATCCAGAAGGAGAATCCAGGAATAATCGGAGACTTATCTTTGTTCCCCAATTTACGCAAAGCTTCCCAAAATAAGCAGAGCTTGGATATGGTTGCGTTGAGCCGAATCGGTATGTAGAAACGAATACCCACAAAAAACTTCCAAAATTACCGCCGATTTGATATGGAAAGCGAGAAGTGAATTGATATTGTAGACGAAGATAATGAGAAAGTAATTTTCTGTCGAGATAATCGACAGTGGCATGAGGAAGAATCGAGATAAAGAGAGAAGGAGATTTCATTTATTTAGGGCACAGGGAGAGAATCGATGACTATCTTTGAGGGGAAAAAACAGGTGCAAGGATAAGGATAAGAAATATCAAAAACCTCATCCTCTTTTTTTATTAGCAAAAAATATCACAGAATAAGTAAAAAAGTATTTTTTGTTCCGGAAATTATTATTCCCGTGATGTGTCTTACCTAATACTGATTGTAGATATATAGATGGAAGGTTCTAGATCCTTCTAGAGGTAGTAGGATCCTATTAGATGTCTTACCTTATCTAGGAATCCTATGTATGGAAGGACTCTCATTGTAATGCCTATATAAAGGCTCCTCTATCAGTGTTATGAATACAATTGATTGACTCTATTTTACAATATTTTACTTTCTCCTGAAACACGTTATCAGCACGTAGTCTACCACTGAGAGCAAGAAAAAAAATCGTCCGAAATTCAGAAAATACCGAAAAAAAAATCAAAAACAAAAGAAAAGGAAAAATTGGATTTTTCCAGAAACCCTAGTCGCCACCGGTCATCTTCTTCACTGACCGACACCGCTACCCCTTCCCCCCGGACGCGACAGTCTTCCCAGAACCCAATCGCCGCCTCCTTCAACCTCACAAGCACGGCCCGCAGTGCAGACTCGCCCACACCGGTCGTCCTCACGCATCACCACCGTGAACCAGACGGATCCAGCCCGCAGCGCAGCCGTGACCAGCCCTAGCCGCGGTCCGCAAACCCCCCCTTCCAGACGGCACCGCAGCCCGTGCCGCCCCCGATCCCATGTCTGAACCAGTTCGCCGCTGCTCTGATTCGCCTCTATCGGCCCGCTGCTTCGATCCCGGCTTGTCGTCGAGCCCGTTCGCAAGTCCAGATTTCAGAACGCCCATGCCCAACCCGCTTCTGGCTGACCCGACCCGCTGCTACCTCAGTCTGGCCCTTGCTCTAGTGTCGCCCGATGCGGCTTGCCACCCGATGACCCAACAAATCAGATTTTTTTTTACCCTCTCACCCGTGTAGCAAGAACTACAAATTTAACGGTGAAGATCTGATTTGGAGCAGTATTTCTCGATGAAACTGTACGCGAACAGAAGCAGATTTTTACACACACAAAAAAAAACGAGAAACGAGAATTTCCGCGCGTAAATTTTCTGGACAACGCAGTCGTACCAAAATCATGTTTTCCGATGCGTTAAACGTCGGATCGGTGTGAAATTTTGACAGAAACTTCCCAACACAAATATCTGTATATTCAACGGTGGAGATCGGATTCTGAATAATATTGATTACTGAATCTGCTGCCGAACAGAAGCATATTTTTACGAGGAAATTTGGAGATCTGACCTCATCCAATACCGAGTTGCTGTATCGCCGCGCTCGAGTCCTTTTTCAGCCGAATTATCGAGCCCAGTAGCCCTATCCGGGCGTTTCTCAACTCTCCATCTTTTCCTAATTAATGATTTATTTGTTTATTAATTTGTACACTTATGGATCTTACCATGTTTATGTTTTACATGAATATAGAAAAATATGTTGCTCATGATGATGTGCAAAATATGGAGAGAAGCCATATTTATTATCCCGTTCAAGGATCAAAGTAAATATGGAACCGAGTACCACGAAAATATTGCTCATATGGAGAGAAGCTCCCGTTCAAGGATCAAAGCAAATATGGAACCAAGTACCCGTAAGACTTTATTAAAGTTCTCGTTTTTCAATTTCTCTCTTTTGGGAAATTTTTTTTTGGGGGGAATTGGGTATTTGGGTTCTTTATCTCCCACGCTACTTTGCGGTGTATGAGACTATGAGAGGTGGTATCACTCTCGTATGTCGAAGTAAACCGTGTGACGGTCCTGGGGGAGTCACGGATAATTGTTGAAAGTCGATATTTGTGGTTGTTGCATACACCACGTTTTGGGTGCGATTTGACGTCGCCGTTTTGTCGATTTTAAACCAACAATTGAATAAAATAAATATTGTCGGTAACGGTAAAGTTATGACTTGTTCATGATTAGTCACGGAATTGTGACGTACAAATGGGACAAACATCGATTGCGACGGATATGTCGTGGTTAAAATTGATTTGTGACGGATTTGTCACGATGAATTGAGCGAACACCACGTTGGTCTTGATCTAATCCCATACTTGGAAAACTCCATCTTTCATCTATTTAAAATAAAATATTGCATATGGGTGTAGTCATGCACCGTATCCTTGCAATATGATATATGAAAGAATGTAAGAGTAATTCTCATGAATTTTAACATGTAAAGCAATGGCATATTGCGGTAAATACATGAATTCGTTGACCTCGATTATAGTTCGCATGACTATAGATCCGAATACTTTTCCGAGTATTTGTAAAGGCATGTGCCTTATACATTTGACTATGTTTAGTCGATCTCATTGGATGGTCAAGACGAGTTGGTTATGGTATATTCATTATGTCTCATGGTTCAAAATGCTTAATTATGATGCACCGTGTTGCATCCATATAACATGGCTATTATGACGTATGCTTGCAAATTGAGAATTAACATACTTGGTTGATCGATGCACTTTGGTGGATTTTGTCTACACTTTTGATCATGACTAGGCGCATCCTCCTTGGTATTTGTTTATGCTTTGAAAGTTCAAACGGAATCAGTGGTTTTTAAACAGCCTTAGCTGTACCGACATTCCTACTTTCTCTGCAAGTCTACCAAGTTGGAGTTGCCGAAAGGATCATTAGTCGAGATAAGAAATCGAACACCCTGCTGCGTTTAAACGCACATATGGATGTCATTGCCATGTTTTTGCATAAACACTTATGCCATTTGATATGGTCTCAACCTTATTTTCTCACTAAACTTGGGAAATACTAAAGCAGCCACTTAAAATATGCACTGTGATCTGAGTTTAATGATCCGTGTGGTGCACAATATATGGATAGAAAGATACGGAAGTCTAGTTTCCAGAACATCTGACCGTTCGTCCATAGCCTTCCTAACAAGGGAGTTATCGTTGTTTTAGTGAACAAATGTCAAGCTGCATGGAATTTTATTTCCAGCGATTGTGCTAACTTTTGTCCCAACCAACTTGGTTCCCATCTTGAATTTGCAAGTGGTCTTATGACACATATATTTCAACCTCTTTTTGGCCGAATTTGCCATAGATGATGCAGTTTTTGGTATACGTTGTATGCTAAACTATCATCTTTCAAATGTTGAAAAATAGTTTCCTTGAGGAAGCCCAAAATATGCACCCTTATAAGAAGGTCGAGCGTATGCATGGTAGTTTTACACCATACTTGTGTCGTAATTTTGCCCCTTGGCATATAACCTTGCCATGTTATGCACTCAATATGATAGATCATGTTGATCGTATCTGGTATAAAATCTCTATGTTGTTAGAGTGTTCGCTATGCTCATATTTGTAAAATTTTGCAAGCGAAATTGAGTGCGTATTAAGCTATTTTCAATGAACACGATATTTTTGGATTTCGGTGTATAAATCCATTATGACTATGATGACTAAGTCATCACAATCAATGAGTGGTATAATACTCAAGTTGTTGAATGCCGAATGGCGTTTTCTAGTCACATATGTTCCATAACAATTGAACCATGTTATGACTCGATGATATATATGCCAAAGTGTATCACTCATAGCATCTCATTGTGATTTGTGAGAAATAAAATCTTATGCATCACTTGTATTGGATATGTGAAAAAGGAAAAATATTCATGAGTCAATATGGTCCGGCTTACATCGGTTTGTGTAACCAGAAGATGTATTGGGACATTGACATATTTAGGCTTTAATAGTCCGGAGTTTGGACAGTTTGATGATCCATATACCGCGATATTGTCATGGACATCATTTTCTTTGAACAAAGAAACTAGTTGGATCAAAGACATCAAAGTACGTTGGTGGAGTCGTGAGCAGGGCTTATGACCGATGATGATATTTATGTCATCTGCGTCTTGTTTTTATAAACATGTGTGATGCCAAAGCCCTCCCCCCCCCCAATGATCCTTCTTAGCCATGTTCATTGATTAAAGCCTATTCTTTGGCACGAATAGGAGATGACACCCTCCTATGCTAAAGAGAATAATGTAGCGACTCGCATAAGCATGGTGCTGAGTCCTCCCTTTTCACCGAGTCCTTATACATACATGATCATAAGTATTAGCCTGGGTGGCTTATGATGCTATGATGTTGTTCACAAATGGTCGTACTCAAGTGATAACATTTATATGTTATGTTGTTCCTTTGACAATGATTGATAAGTTGATGAAACCTGAGTTTATGGTTGTCCAACTTGCGGACTAGTCATTGTAAAGGTCGGTTCACCCACTTTTAGACCAAGTCTTAAAGTGAAATTTTAACGAGTACTTCCTAACATCCAAGGCTACCTTATCACAAATTTCGGTGCCATTTGGAGACTTTAAAGGAGGTGAACCACTTAAATGAAGTTTTCACATACCACCAGCCGTCCCAACAACCAGTTCGATGTCATTTCGATCGGTTTTTGACCACAAGGTTGATGGCTTTGGAATCCTAAACACCTGTTTATACATGCTCACGAAATTTTGAGGTGTTTGGGGCTGGTGAAGGGAGTGAACTCTTCAAGAAAGCACTGGAGATTCGATAAAACCAACGGCCTATCATCGGTTCAATCGTTTCTTCATGTTCGATCCCGGTGGTGCATGGTGGCGGTTTTGTTGAATTCTCAAGACCAGTAGCTACGGTTATGTAGCATAGGTCAACATGTCATATTCACCTATACCTATCATCATTCAAATGCTTAGTTACGAGTGTAACCATATGCATTTTGTTAACTGGATTGTGTTAACACTAAAAACCTTTATCGTCCACATGTTCATGTGCCAAAGTGCATCACCACAACGCATTATGATGGGTTATAAATGATGAATATGACATGCGCTTTCACTCATAGTCCGCTTAAAATATGCCTTGGCAGACGATCTTGTAAGTCACTTTGATGAGCCAGTCTTCCCGTCATTAGGGGGAGATGCGAACGATCATGTTCGAGTAGAACGACTTGGAATTGTCGTAGTTTGTCCCTACTGTGTCTCACCAAGCTCCCTAAAGTGACGAGATTAAATACATGCTGCAAACATGTCTACAAGGATTGTGTCCGGTTATGGACGTTCGTCACCTATAAATGGTGATATGGTAACACCACAAATTGTGGTAGATGGTGTTACTAGGCTGTGGATCTCATAGAGTATTGGGATGCCACTTGGTTCGATAGATACTCTCGCTAAGAATGTATGCGAGCTTGGTACATGAAACTTGATCATATGATCAAATGAACTCATCCGTCTCATGTGATTCTGGATTATAGTCATCATTGGGGGACGCCTCAATGAATGCCAATCCATAAAGAGTACTCTATGAATAAAGCCGGTTCATGAGAACGTGGAATCTGAGTTTAATCGAACCATACTTCGTTGAAAATCTACAACGTTGTAGCCTTGGCCTAAAATGGAAACATATGCGATTTCAGTATAAACAAAGTGATAGCCCTTTGTTGAAGTGGTGCCGACACTCCAAAGATAAGATCTATCCGTATACTTTGTTAAAGCGAGTGAGAGAAGGAGTTAAACTCACCTCATGGCGCGAGGTTTCTCATGAACGCACTGGAATCGACTACGATGACACGAAACTTAGTTGTGCTATCGTAATGGATGTTATAGCATCCACTATCTTTTCAGTTAGATAGTTTCCCAAAAACTGACGTGCAGCTTGTGGTTAAATCTTATCTTAGTGGGGAATTAAGTTAAGTGATAAAAAGGATCTCGTGGTGGATCAGACTCAAATAAAGTGGCTCCTGACCACGGAGCGCGTCGACAAGTGATTGTCGGGAACACATACTAAGTACATACTTGATTTGGAAGAGATATGAAGCTTTTGCGTGTAAAACTAAGGGTTTATAGTGATGTACTCTTATGAGACTAAGAGATTCCGCTAAATTCAATGTTAAGAATGAAAGGATCTTGGGGACACTTGATGATGTGTATTCATCAATTGGTTTAAGGCAATCTAAGGGACGGTTTCCCTAAGAGACGATAAAGTAATGCCTATATGATTCCCAATGATTAGTCGAAGTCATCATAAGACTTGGCTCACTTAAGTGATGATGCAGTCTTAAGAGAAAAGTACGGTATTATGTACTCATGTTTGACTCGATGTACTCATTCGTAATAATCCAGGTAAAGCCACTGTGATGATGGCCTAGGATGCGCTCACGTAATGTCTGTGATTGACAAGAAGCTTGAAGCTCGCTCTATCTCGATAAAGAGGACACTTGAAAACTGACACCCGAATCTGCCCAGAATGTGTTGGTCTATCTCCCATATGACCTACAGGGCAGCTCAATTGATGGAAAATGGTGAAATTGGTGCCATTGGAAAGGTTTGTGTCTACTTTCCAAGGAAACCAACCATTTGATCACATCCATCATGTTGAGTGACATATGACTATTGTTGCAAAGTAGGACAGGATATGTCCGGTAATTTGCTGAGTCAACTTCGATAGAGCTTTGTGATCTGCTCAGGTCGATCTAGGTTATGTACTGTATGTGAATCAAAAGCTATGGGTGTTGTAATACCCGTAATTTCGATTTCCGGTAATTTCTTTTTTTGGCGGAAGTACGTTTTGACGACTCGCTCATGACCGTTTCGTCATTCTGGGAATGATTAATTCTACACTTTTTGACATCCGAGTTCGTTTCGGTATCGTTTTGTTGAGTTCCGTGTTTTTTAGCGACTTTTCCGCACTTGAGTTCGATTCTTGCGAATCTCGTTCGAAACTGTTGTTTCGACTTTCTCGTAAGTTCATTTAATGCTATTATTCATGTTGCAAGATTCGGCTTGGTGTTTCGATCATGTATCGTGTATTTCGGATGTTTTGGGCCATTTTTGTAATTTCCCAAAGTTTGGGGTAATTACTTTCCGTTGTCGAATTTCAAGCCTTCGGGTGGTCGGAATCGTGTGTTCTCTTAGTGCTCGAATTCGTCTTTGTGAGTACTTTGTAACCGTATCTTCGATTCGTATTCAGGTTCGGGTTTCGGGGTCGTTCGGGCCGTCGGAGTTGGCCCCGGCCGAGTCATGGCCGGGTAGTCTGGGCCCAGGCCGGCACTGGCCGAGTTACGTACGGTAGCGCTCGGCAGTTACGTACGTAATGCCAGTTACGTACGTAACCCTTGGCCGGTTATGTACGTAAGGATGCCGGCATTTTTGGGCAGCATCTCAGCCATGGCCGGTTACGTACGTAAGCCCTTGGCCGGTTACGTACGTAACTCGGACGGCAGACACCCTATATAAGGCCCTGCAGATGGGTTTTTGGCCATTTTTCTCCTTCTTCTCCTTCTCTTCCGCGGCTGAGGGTGTGCTTATCATGGAGCCATGTTGTTTAACAACAAATTCATGAAGTTCTTGAGGTTATATCATTGATCAATCATCCGCTATCATCCTTTGATCCAGCGAATCAAGGTAATCTCTCCCTAGAACCCTAATTTCGTGAATTTGGGGGTTTTTGCATTTTTGTCCGATTCATTCCGTGTTGTTGATTAATTCATGATGGGTATGATTAATATTGGTAGTATTCTTGTGTTTAACATCATTTAATCCATTGTTCCTCGTCGAATCGAAGTATATTTCTTGATTTCCTTCAAATCGACTTTTTGGGGGATTTGTCCTCGATCTCGTTTTTCATCCTTTTTTGATGGATCGATTATGGTTAAATGATGTTGTTAAACATATTCTATGGATTGTATATCCATATTTCAACTTGGAATTCCGTTTTCATATTTTGTCGGGACGAATCGTGTTCTTGGCCGTTTTGGGAAAAACACTTGAACATTCGTCGTTCGTTCTTTGAATTCAACGGCTTTGAGTCATGCTATAGAATTCATTTTCATTTTTGTTATTGTCCTCCATAGTTTATTATCCCGAGTTGGCGTTCGGTGGAGTCGGCGGGTTCGTAGTCGGTTAGTGCCAACCTACTCCGGTCGATTCTCCGCGTTGTAGTTGTTCAAGGCAAGTACCTTGTCCATACTTTTCTTGTTTCGTGGATATGATGATTGGTGACCATCTCAATGTGTTTGTCTGGTTATTTGAAACGAGTTTTCAAAAGATTTGGCTAGCCATGTTAAAGGCTCACTTTCAAAACGTGTGTGTTTTGTGAATGGTGTAGTTTGTAAGTGACTATGTGATTTCTATGGATATGTTTGGTGTTGATGTTGCACTTGGTATTGCGTGTGGACGTATATTATTTCATGTCGGTGCGTTGTGGTTTGACGAGGTGTTTTGCTAAGTGTTTGATACCTCTGAATGAATTGTTTGGATATCTTTGTTGCATTGTGCTATGTGTGTGATTTGTTTAGCTAGCCAGCTCGGGAGGGTCCTTCGAGGACTCGGGCGGTATCCATGGTATTACCCTGTTCCCAAGGCGGTGCTTGGTGTGATATGTTATTTAGTGAACGTATTTTACTCACCTCGGGGGGTCCGATGGGATCACGGAGGGAATTCCAATGGGTTGAGTCCGGGATTCACGAGTGAAAGACTTCACAGGTTGGTGTTTATTTAGTGAACTTATTTTACTCACCTAGGGGGGTCCGACGGGATCACGGAGGGAATTCCAATGGGTTGAGTCCGGGATTCACGAGTGAAAGACTTCACAGGTTGGTGTTTATTTAGTGAACGTATTTTACTCACCTCGGGGGGTCCGACGGGATCACGGAGGGAATTCCAATGGGTTGAGTCCGGGATTCACGAGTGAAAGACTTCACAGGTTGGTGCTTATTTAGTGAACGTATTTTACTCACCTCGGAGGGTCCGACGGGATCACGGAGGGAATTCCAATGGGTTGAGTCCGGGATTCACGAGTGAAAGACTTCACAGGTTGGTGTTTATTTAGTGAATGTATTTTACTCACCTCGGGGGGTCCGACGGGATCACGGAGGGATTTCCAATGGGTTGAGTCCGAGAATCACGAGTAAAAACTTCAGGAGTTGGTATTGATTTTATGTCCGTCGAGGACACGTGACTTGGGTTTTGGCCCTGTGAACTGTTGTCGGTTTTCTATTTGCGAAAACAAAACCTTTGGGCTGTGACCCCTGTTGATTTTTGGAAAGATAAGGATTTGATAATCCTAAATTGTTTTCTATTAAAACTCTCGATGGCATTTTAAACTGTTTCATAAATTGTTTCCCTTTAATTGTGGTCTTTCGGTTTTGGAATGTCTTACTCAAATTCTTGCCTCGGGAAGTATTCGTTTCGTTGTATTTTAATCTTTGAGGATTTCTGATTATTGTTATTCTTGGAACTTGAATTGTATGGCTCGTATTTTTGCACTTGTACTTGCACTAGCAAAGCAGTGGAGTTTTGCTAACCCCCGAGTATTCGGGGGGTGGATGTCTATTTTTGCATTCAGGGTTTGGAGCATAACACAGGGTCGGCACGAAGGATGATGAAAGATGAACGATACTAATCACACGAGGATCCGTTGATGTCGTTTTGGTCCAGTTGTATTTTCTTTTCCGCTGCAGTATTTTTCCCCGTTGTACGGGAGTTTATTGTATTTTGACCCCTCCGTGGGTATGTGTTTGGAATTGAGTTGTATGTTATTGTTGAAAGACCAAATCGGTCTACTGAGTCATTTTAGCCTTAAAGGCGATGTTTAAATGTTTGATTTTAGTTATCAGCCTGGTAGATCCTCGAGGAGAGGGTCTAAGGCATGTAATATCCCTGAGTGGATTGGGGGTGTTACATAAATGGTATCAGAGCTTAGGTTGTGGAAACCTAGGCTGTCGGGTCAGTGGTGTCTATTGAGTTTTGTCTCGTCGGATTTTGTCTGACTGAGTCGTGTCGCGACGCGTCGTCTGAGTTTGTTGGTCGTGATTAGTATCGTGGGACGATCATCATCTTCGTGCGACCTGTGGCTGTAAGTCTCCCTTCTTTGTGTTGTGCCTCGTGTGACACGAGCTATTTTTATGATTGTTTGTTCAGTGACGGAATCCTCTTATGGATTTTGATTTCGTGAAATGTGGTTATTTGACTCTAATATTTCGTTCATATGAGGAGTAGTGTTGCTGGATTGTGCATGTTGAACTGTATTTCTTTTATCCGCTGCGTGAGTTCTTTTGTAATGACTTTATTTATTTTACCGACCGAGTTTTATTTCGAAAACCGATTCCTTTAACCGAGTTTTTGGCATTATGGCCTTGATCGTTTTGGCGAAATTCTTATGACGGTATTTAGTATTTTGTAAATGGCTTTTGTGAGTTTTTGAAATATTACCGTCATCGGCCTTTTTGGCGTTTTTGTAAATGTTTTTTAGCCTGGTGGGTTCCGGCGCGGGACCCACGGCGCTATAAAGTTTTATGTAATTACCTGAAATTTTTGGGCATTCTAGCCCATTGAATTATCTTTGAAAACCTTGAGTATCTTAGAAAATAAATTTCGAGACGTACTTTTAAAATGAATTATTTTCTCGTGGTACATCCAAGGTGCCACAATATGTTTCCAAATTCTTCTACCTCGAGGACCAAAATATTTTGAGATATTTTCAATGTTTTAAAAACACTTTTATTTAGACCCAAGGGTCGAATATTCTGAAAGTTTTTACTAAGAGAAAGTGTCCTCATTTTTATCTAATGTGAAATGGTTCTCCAAAGTCTCGATAACGATGTCTCACGTTTGTACTTTTTTTTAAAGGTGATACTCAAGATCAACCGGTGTTCTTCTAAAATTATTTTCAAAATGAGGTTTTCGTTTTTAAGACCTATCCATTCCCGTTTAAGGGATGGGTATGTATGTATGATGTTCGCGTTCTCATTATGATGTTTGCTCCCGAGTATGATCGAATTGGCGGTGTGAGCGTTGAGTCGCTTTCCACACATTTGTTGTGTTAGCCCTCTGTGAGAGGTGGGATGTTGGTGTTGAATATTATCGCCTCGTGGTGATTTCTGTGTTGTCGCGCATGTGCGAGCTATTAGAGCTTGGTTTGGTATGGCCGTGTGCATCGGTAATCATTTCGTTATGTGTCGGTTGTTTAATGTCTTGTTACCTTGCTCCTGTTTTTGTGAATTTCGTGGATGAGGTCGGGGGTAATACCCATACTATTTTGACTTCTGTATTTTCTCTTTCTCCAGTCTATCGATTCGCTCATGTTCGTTGATACCTTATGAACTTGTTCTGTATTTCGGTTTCATCGTCCGAACGAACTGTGATCTTGTTGTGGGTCGATCTAGTTATCGCTGTGACTTTTTCGAGTTCGGTTCGATTCTTGTGAACCTTGTTCGGAAGTGACATCATTTGGTTCTATTAACTCTTCTATTCGACGTGGATTGGATTTTGAATTTCTGTATTTTCGACTCTGTCGACTAGTTTATGTTCGTTGACATTTTCTGAACTTTCCCTATCCCTTGCTTTTGTTGATCGAACAAGGGTGGTATTGTTTCGGAATAACTCATTTGTCGTTGTGACTTTTCAATCTCTATTCACTTTCCTGTGGATCTTATGGGAATGCATGTCTTGTTGTTCTCACCAGATCATCCTGGGAGTTGTTGTTTGAATTTTATTATCCTTCGTGTTTCGGACATGATTGTTCGATTTTTGTTGTCTCGGTCGTTTGTTTGTTCGGTTTTTGTTCTCGTTTCGTGATTGTTGAGCGTTCAGGCTCCTTCGTAATTCCCTTAAGTTCGGGAAGTTAGTCTCCTTTTCAATCTTCCAACCCTTGGGCGGTGGAATTCCGTTATTGTTCAGCGGTTAGCTCGCGTTTTGATTGATGTACCGTTGGGTTAGTCAATCCTATTGATTTTCGTTCGTTGTGTTTTGTGATTGTCCGGATAATCGACTCGATTGTATTGTCTGTTTGATGATGCTTGTCACTTGTTGATTTTATTATGTCTCTACCCGTGGCGTTGTGTTAGTCGCCGTGGAGCGCATTTTCACGCCGTATGTCTCTTTGCGTTTCTTGCAGCTTTTCGCCGTCGGGCGCGAGTTTTCGGTTTTTGTGTATCTCGTTGAGTTTTCCTGACAGATGATATTTCTACTCCCTACTTGTTTTAAGTTTCGGGACGAAACTTCTTTTAAGGAGGGTAGAATGTAATACCCATAATTTCGATTTCCGGTAATTTCTTTTTTTTTTGGCGGAAGTACGTTTTGGCGACTCAATCATGACCGTTTCGTCATTCTGGGAATGATTAATTCTACACTTTTTGACATCCGAGTTCGTTTCGGTGTCGTTTTGTTGAGTTCCGTGCTTTTTAGCGACTTTTCCGCACTTGAGTTCGATTCTTGCGAATCTCGTTCGAAACTATTGTTTCGACTTTCTCGTAAGTTCATTTAATGTTATTATTCATGTTGCAAGCTTCGGCTTGGTGTTTCGATCATGTATCGTGTATTTCGGACGTTTTGGGCCATTTTCGTAATTTCCCAAAATTTGGGGTAATTATTTTCCGTTGTCGAATTTCGAGCCTTCGGGTGGTCGGAATCGTGTGTTCTCTTAGTGCTCGAATTCGTCTTTGTGAGTACTTCGTAACCGTATCTTCGATTCTTATTCAGGTTCGGGTTCGGGGTCGTTCGGGCCGTCGGAGTTGGCCCCGGCCGAGTCATGGCCGGGCAGTCTGGGCCCAGGCCGGCACTGGCCGAGTTACGTATGGTAGCGCTCGGCAGTTACGTATGTAATTCCGGTTACATACGTAACCCTTGGCCGGTTACGTACGTAAGGATGCTGGCATTTTTGGGCAGCGTCTCAGCCATGGCCGGTTACCTACGTAAGCCCTTGGCCAGTTACGTATGTAACTCGACCGGCAGACAGTCTATATAAGGCCCTGCAGACGGGTTTTTGGCCATTTTTCTCCTTCTTCTCCTTCTCTTCCGCGGCTGAGGGTGTGCTTATCATGGAGCCATGTTGTTTAACAACAAATCGATGAAGTTCTTGAGGTTATATCATTGATCAATCATCCGTTATCATCCTTTGATCCAGCGAATCAAGGTAATCTCTCCCTAGAACCCTAATTTCGTGAATTTGGGGGTTTTTGCATTTTTGTCCGATTCGTTCCGTGTTGTTGATTAATTCATGATGGGTATGATTAATCTTGGTAGTATTCTTGTGTTTAACATCATTTATTCCATTGTTCTTCGTCGAATCGAAGTATATTTCTTGATTTCCTTCAAATCGACTTTTTGGGGGATTTGTCCTCGATCTCATTTTTCATCCATTTTTGATGGATCGATTATGGTTAAATGATGTTGTTAAATATATTCTATGGATTGTATATCCATATTTCAACTTAGAATTCCGTTTTCGTGTTTTGTCGGGACGAATCGTGTTCTTGGCCGTTTTGGGAAAAACACTTGAACATTCGTCGTTCGTTCTTTGAATTCAACGTCTTTGAGTCATGCTATGAAATTCATTTTCATTGTTGTTATTGTCCTCCGTAGTTTATTATCGCGAGTTGGCGTTCGGTGGAGTCGGCGAGTTCGTAGTCGGTTCGTGCCAACCTACTCCGGTCGATTCTCTGCGTTGTGGTTGTTCAAGGCAAGTACCTTGTCCATACTTCTCTTGTTTCGTGGATATGATGATTGGTGACCGTCTCAATGTGTTTGTTTGGTTATTTGAAACGAGTTTTCAAAAGATTTGGCTAGCCATGTTAAAGGCTCACTTTCAAAATGTGTGTGTTTTGTGAATGGTGTAGTTTGTAAATGACTATGTGATTTCTATGGATATGTTTGGTGTTGATGTTTTGCTAAGTGTTTGATACCTCTGAATGAATTGTTTGGATATCTTTGTTGCATTGTGCTATGTGTGTGATTTGTTTAGCTAGCCAGCTCGGGAGGGTCCTTCGAGGCCCCGGGCGGGATCAATGGTATTACCCTGTTCCCAAGGCGGTGCTTGGTGTGATATGTTATTTAGTGAACGTATTTTACTCACCTCGGGGGGTCCGACGGGATCACGGAGGGAATTCCAATGGGTTGAGTCCGGGATTCACGAGTGAAAGACTTCACAGGTTGGTGTTTATTTAGTGAACGTATTTTACTCACCTCGGGGGGTCCGACGGGATCACGGAGGGAATTCCAATGGGTTGAGTCCAGGATTCACGAGTGAAAGACTTCACAGGTTGGTGTTTATTTAGTGAACGTATTTTACTCACCTCGGGGGGTCCGACGGGATCACGGAGGGAATTCCAATGGGTTGAGTCCAGGATTCACGAGTGAAAGACTTCACAGGTTGGTGTTTATTTAGTGAACGTATTTTACTCACCTCGGGGGGTCCGACGGGATCATGGAGGGAATTCCAATGGGTTGAGTCCGGGATTCACGAGTGAAAGACTTCACAGGTTGGTGTTTATTTAGTGAATGTATTTTACTCACCTCGGGGGGTCCGACGGGATCACGGAGGGATTTCCAATGGGTTGAGTCCGGGAATCACGAGTAAAAACTTCACGAGTTGGTATTGTTTTATGTCTGTCGAAGACACGTGACTTGGGTTTTGGCCCTGTGAACTGTTGTCGGTTTTCTATTTGCGAAAACAAAACCTTTGGGCTGTGACCCCTGTTGATTTTTGGAAAGATAAGGATTTGATAATCCTAAATTGTTTTCTATTAAAACTCTCGATGGCATTTTAAACTGTTTCATAAATTGTTTCCCTTTAATTGTGGTCTTTCGGTTTTGGAATGTCTTACTCAAATTCTTGCCTCGGGAAGTATTCATTTCGTTGTATTTTAATCTTTGAGGATTTCTGATTATTGTTATTCTTGGAACTTGAATTGTATGGCTCGTATTTTTGCACTTGTACTTGCACTAGCAAAACAGTGGAGTTTTGCTAACCCCCGAGTATTCGGGGGGTGGATGTCTATTTTTGCATTCAGGTTTTGGAGCATAACACAGGGTCGGCACGAAGGATGATTAAAGATGAACGATACTAATCACACAAGGATCCATTGATGTCGTTTTGGTCCAGTTGTATTTTCTTTTCCGCTGCAGTATTTTTCCCCATTGTACGGGAGTTTATTGTATTTTGACCCCTGCGTGGGTATGTGTTTGGAATTGAGTTGTATGTTATTGTTGAAAGACCAAATCGGTCTACTGAGTCATTTTAGCCTTAAAGGCGATGTTTAGATGTTTGATTTTAGTTATCAGCCTGGTAGATCCTCGAGGAGAGGGTCTACGGCGTGTAATATCCCTGAGTGGATTGGGGGTGTTACAGGTGTCTAGTTTTCATAAGTTCTTATAGTTTCGTTGATACCTATTGAATCGAAGAAGTTATGACTGATTTAGTGCATGGAGGTCAAGACTTTGGAAAACTTGATAAGTCTTTAGTGACTCTGCACTTTGGATGTGTCGCGCTCTTTTTGTCCTTAAACCAAGGTTTGTTTTTCCCACTGGTTTTCACTTGGTAAGGTTTTTAACGAGGCGACCTATGAGAACATCCATACAATGATGCGTTGTACTTCTGTTCAACTTAGACCAAGAGGTATTTTTCCCACTGGGTTTCTCCTTGGTATAGTTGTGAGGGCAACTTGGCATCCGACTCCTATGATTTGAGGTACTCATCAGGGGGAGTCGTTATGTATACATCAGGGGGAGTAAACACGACATGTTATGTTGGTGCGTTGCATTCTTTTCCTCATCAAGCTTTTATTTTTCTCATGGGGTTTTGTTTTGGCTTGGAATAGGTTTTTACGAAGGCAACATCTTTTGCACCATTGTTGTATTAGTGTTCGACACAGGGGTAGTGTTCCGGAAATTATTATTCCCGTGATGTGTCTTACCTAATACTGATTGTAGATACATAGATGGAAGGTTCTAGATCCTTCTAGAGGTAGTAGGATCCTATTAGATGTCTTACCTTATCTAGGAATCCTATGTATGAAAGGACTCTCATTGTAATGCTTATATAAAGGCCCCTCTATCAGTGTTATGAATACAATTGATTGACTCTATTTTACAATCTTTTACTTTCTCCTGAAATATTTTTATAAAAAAGGTAAGAAGTGTGGGCGGGAAAACGAAAACAAAAAGAAAAAAGAAAATAAAAATTGATGTAATAAATATGAAAAAAAAACTGGTGTATTCTATATTATAGATTATTAGAACGTATTCTATATTATAGATTACTAGAACACATGATGGGTCCACAGATGAGACCCAAAAGAATCACTTTAACACATCATCCATCAATTAAAATAGCTAATTTACTCTAACAAATGGGATCCAAAAATATCATTTTAACACATCATCACAATATATTAAATATCGTGCCCAGTATTTTGGGTCAAGAGATCATGGAGTATTGGAATATGTAAATTGCCCTTTTATTTAGATCACCTTTTACACTAAATAATGCAATTTTCCGCACCAAATTCAAAATCAATTTCCGACCATTCTAGTTCAAGTTGTGCACCAAATCTCTCCTATATACTAATACAGGATATGCTGAGCCTAAATGGCAGTTTCTCATGCTTCGGCTGCCACATGTCTTCTGCTGGTACTTCGTGTGCTTATGTGTCAGCCTCTCATTCTTCATCTGACACATAATCAATTACTGGCCTAATTACCATTGCATTATTTACATTATAATTATACCTCAAATAATTCCTACCTACCTTATTATTTTTTATCAATTAAGGAACATGAATTACGAATAAATAAGAATTGATTATATTTACAGAAATATTTCACATTTTCATTAGTTAAAAAAATAATCCCAAACAAAGAGAAATTTAATATAGTAGTGTGCACTATATATTAAAAACTTAAACCTAAAATCTCGCGGAGATATTATATATTTCCACCAATTGATTAGTTTATACTAGTTAGTCACTATAATTAGGTATATCAATAAAAAAAATATCAACTGAAATGAAAGATGCTTGAGAGTATTGCAAAAGAGGTGCTGAATATATATAATTAAAAAAGTACTTGAAATCCTAATCAATTAAATAAATTGAAAAAATATTATTAAAAAATATTACTGAAAGTGTAGAAATAATGGTTTTAATTATTATTTATAAATAAATCAAAGAAACTATGGAATAAATTAATTAGTCTATCTTAATTTTAAATCTTATTTAATTAATGTAAAATAGCAAAATAAATGAAAAAATTCATATTTACTAAATTATATAATTACTGGTTTTATGAATTTTCAGAGAGATATTTTTAAATACAAAAGCAGTTAAATTTAATAATAATATACTAATCCGTAGATTCATCTTTGTACAAAGAGAATTTCAGAAAATAAAAATTGATCGTTTTAAGTGATTTTTAAGTGATTTTTTATTTTTATTAGTTTGAAAATATTTGTTAATTTAATTACTTTTGAAATCAACTATATTTTTGGAAAAATTAGATTTGCTTTTGTATTTTAAATTATATCTAAATAATTTATGTAATTTTTTATTTCAAATATAAGAATTATATTATCTCCTTTTTGTTCATTTAACAGAAATTATTAAATACTTAACGATTTGAACCATTTTGAAAAAAAAATGTGGAACCAAATCTATTTTTAAAAAAACTTCATAGGACGAGAGTGTAATCTCTCCTCCTAAAATATGTAAATATTTTTTTTTGATAACATATTTATCAATATAATGATCTCTATATAAAAAAGGGTTATAGAGAATAAAAATTAACTATAAATCTTTTTAAAAATGTATCTCGATAAGTATTTTAATTATTTTTAATTTTCAGTCACCCAAAAAAATAGGAAATTCTTATGAGAAAAGAAGAGATTATTATGCTATTGCAACAATAATTGATTATGTGAGAGACTTTAGTTTTCTTTATTTTATTTTCTAATATGTTTTGGATGATGCATATTTGTAATATTTTGGTACAATTACTTCTATAATATTATGTCATACTACATATTTAGGATAAAAGTATTTATTCTACAAATGATATTAAACTCATCAGAAAAGTTAAATTTCAAAGACGACAATTTCCACTAGTTATGCTTTCCCATGGTTATGCGCTCTCTCATGTAGGCTGCATCTGCTAAGACTCATATTCAATCGTGGTCAGTTTTATATAGCCGTATCAAAGTGAAGAGCACGAAAGACTTTAATTTTTTTATTGCGACAAGAATGGAGTAATCATAAATAGAACAATTAATGTAATTTACAAAGAAGTACTATAAAATTTATGGTGAATGGTTGTGTAGTATGTGTTTCTATCATTTTTTCTTATGTTCCCGTATTCTATACGAGTGGTATACTAGTAAATAAATATTCCTATGTCTTATTATTTCAGTACAAAAACTATTTTCTGCCATACACATATTTATTATCACAGTATTATAGATAATCTTTATTGGTTAAATTCGATTATATTAAATCATAAAATTTAGTAATATTACATATTCAGTACTAGAAAAAGTATATTATCAATATTTTATATTAGTAATACTATTGTAAATACAAATAACTTAATGTAAATGATTTATAAAGATAAACATACAATTAGAAAAACTAAATATATTTTATTACATATCTAAACCTAACAAAACCTATCTAGAATTAAAACAAACAAACAAAAATGAAGAAAACAAAATTAGCAATGGAACTTGGTTGAGGGGATATTTTGCCCCAATTTTAGAACCTAATTTTACTCTATTTTATAATCACTTTCACCGCATTAATACTCTGATATATTTCTTAATCCTTTTCCACTACACATAATCAAGTGATCAAAATTAACATTCGGCCAAATATGATAAAAATGATTGAGAAGTAGAATATGGGTATCAAAATCGATATGACATGAAAAATTGTTGAATATAAATGAAGACATGTTATAGTTTAGGTCATTATCCCAATTATATTGGGTCGGTGGCATAAAGATATTAGTATCAATTAATTGTCTAAATTAGTTAAATACTACTCCCTCCGTCCATCTGTTGATACTATTGCCTTATTCGAACATCCACAATTTATTGAATCTTTCTATTTTAGGCAGTAGACCCCACAATAAAATTTATATTTATACCCTTTAGTAATATAAATTATTACTAAAATACATGATCACCCATAAATGAGACCCAAAAAAATCACTTAACACATCACCCAACAATTAAAATAGCTAATCTACTCTAACAAATGAGACTCAAAAGAATTACTTAACACATCATCACAATACATTAAATACCGAGCCCAACATTTTGGGTCAAGAGATCATGGACGGAGGAAGTATAATTCATACAAAAACAAAGTGATAAAATTTTATGCTGGATGTCTTTCCTGTCGCAACCTTATACGAATGAGAAATGAGATGACTTTCCAAAACCAGCAACATCATAAGTTTTTCCAATTACATGGAAAATATCATGAGATGCTGATTGATCGAGATAATTGCTAGAGTAATATCATGATTGATATTATAAAATCAATACGAACATCATGAACATGACCCGTTATAGTCCAGGTACTAAATTGAAATTATCTCAATGTTTCTGCCATTGTTACATAGACCATCCTTAGCAATTATATCACTCCATAACTCTGCCTCAGAAAATGGATGTAACAAAATTAGGTATGTGAATAGTTGAGCTGTCACATTACATATCCACTGAAAACCAACCCAAAAAATTTGTACCGATGTCGAAGAAAGCAACTAATAATTTATTTCTATTTACTCAACAGATTACACATTTTACACAGCACCACAATCTTCATAAGCCTAATAGTCTCGGAGCATCCGACAGTAACAGGATTTTACAGTTGATACAATGGTAACTGAAACGCTTGCAACACACACACGCACACAAACACAAACACAAACACAAACACAAACAAACAAGAAAATCGGAAAAAAAAAAACGAGAAGAAGAAGGATTCAGACAACAAAAGTATTATAATTCACTAACCAGTAACCACTACCAGCAACAGACCTTACATTACTATCTCCGGCTTCAAAATGCTGGACTTGATCTCCTTGTGAGGCAAAACCACACCTCCATTACTATAAACTTCATCGCCAACATGAACATCTTCTCCAAGTATCGTCATATTCTCCACACGAGCCCACTGACCAACAGTCGAGTGCCACCCAATGATACTACTCGAAACGCAAGCGTGTTTCTTAATACGAACTCCTCGCATAACCGTGCAACGAGACAGCCTCACACCCGACTCAACGACACATCCGGGCCCAATCGCAACATCGGGCCCGATCAGACATCCGTCCCCAATTTTCGCGCTTTCATCCACTAAAACGTTTCCGATTATATGGATCCCCGAGGCCAACCTGTGCCATGATTTCTTCCTTAAGGAGTCCAAGTAGAGCCTGAGGCCCGAGATGTAGTCTCTTGGCTGTCCGATGTCCATCCAAAACCCCGGCAGCACCATGGCGTACAGTTTTCTCTCGGCCGCAATGTTTGGAAATACCTCTTTTTCAATTGAGGTGGGGCGTAAGTCAATACGATTAAGAACTGAGGGGTTGAGGAGGTAAATACCGGCATTGATCTTGTTGCCTACGAATAACTTGGGCTTCTCGACAAACCTCTCCACCTGCCCAGTAGATTCATCCATAACGACGACGCCATATTTGGAAGGTTCATCCACCTACATTAATATGTTAAATTAATTTCTTAGACCAAGCCCTCACAATTTTTTAGGTAGAAAACCACCCTTACAAGTTAGCTTAATTACTAAAAGAAGGAAAAAAAAATCTAGTTACTTACAAAAACAAAAACAAATGAGGGGCTTGAGGTTTGTTTTATTCTACAAACCAACCCCTAAAAAGGGTGCTATTTGAAACAAACTTCAAGGGGGTACTCGTAATTTTGAAAGATAATTAGGTTAAAGTGAAGGGTAGCATTTGTAAATTATATATATATATATATATATATATATATATATATATATATAGTGGCGCGTTCTATGCGGACTAATATTAGATGCGATTTTCTGATTACTAATTTATGCATGAGTTTTGTACTAATTATGCATGAAATATATGCATTTCGTACATCAAAATTTCAATGCATTAAAATATTAGATTATATGCATCAAATATATTGCATATTTTAATGCATTGAAATTTTGATGCACGAAATGCATATATTTCATGCATAATTAGTACAAAACTCATGCATAAATTGTATAGTACTGCATCTAATATTGGTACTGCATAGAACGCGCCCCATACATATATATATATATATATATATATATGATATATTGAGAATATGCTCATGTCCTCACCTTGGTCACCATGATAGAGGCCTCACCTCCATGAGATTTGTGGAATTCAATCATCTCTTTCAGTGGGTATTCACTGATAACATCACTGTTGAGTACAAAAAATGGTTCATCAGAACCATCTATCAGTTTGTCCCTAGCCAAAGCAAGGGGACCCGCAGTTCCAAGAGGCTCTGTCTCTTGCGAACACGTAATCATTATCTCAAGCTTTGCCTCAAAGTCTTTCAAGAAATTCAACATTACCTGTAAAAGGGGGTCTGTTATCAGTAATAATAATCCACTAATCTACGAATTACAAACATATATATATATATATATATATACACATATATATACACATATATGTATGTACATATATATATATATATGTATATATATATATATATGTATATATATATATGTATGTATATATATGTATATATAAGAACGAAAGGCATATCGGCGCTTTACCTCTGGCTGATAATTAATTGCCAAGACTACTTCAGTCACTCCTATAGCCTTGAGGGCTTCTATCTGAATCAGTATCAAATAGTATTGTCAAAATGCATGTTGATAAGCATACACAACAACAACAACAACAACAACAACAACAACAACAACAACAACATCTAAGCCTTAGTCCCAAAATGATTTGGGGTCGGCTAACATGAATCAAGATTTGAAACCGTCAATGATCGTTACATAAAGAGGGAAAAAAAGTAGAGAAAAAAGCAAATAAAAAAAGAGAATGAATGTTAAAAAAAAAGAAAATGAAAAATCCTGAAAAATAAATTAAAAGATAACATGGAATTAAAAAAAAAAAAGAATCAGATTCCATCCAACATCCGTATTTTTTCCCGCCACATTTGCCTCTCTATCGCCATACTTTCTCCAATTCCAAGAAACCGCATATCATTTTCAATCATCTTTATCCAAGTTTTCTTGGGTCTTCATCTACCTTTCACAACATTACTTGTTCCCCAACTTTCTAGCCTCCTCACTGGGGCATCAACAGGTCTTCTTCTCACATGACCAAACCATCGTAATCGATTCTCCATCATCCAGCAGTGATGGAAGGGAAAACTCATGAGAAAAGGACATGAAATAACACCCGTATCTCCAGCAATAAGAATCATCACTTGTAAGCGCTTCTGATTTTGATTAGAATTTTTAGTGATAATTTGTCATATGGTTGTCAAAAAAAATTCGAAGAATGGTTTACGTATATGCGAGGTAAAATAACACGATTTCAAGAGGGTAAATAATTTGGCTCAAAATTAGAACTAAATCAGAAATATGCATATCTGGATATACATAGTGTGCTTCATTATCGGAAAATTAACTAAAAATAAGTGAAAGTGATTCAGAGCTAAACCACACGAAATACTGTACCTGATGCAAAATCATGGGCTTGTTAGCGAAATCAACAAGTGGCTTCGGCACACTTAAAGTCAATGGTCTCAATCTGGTACCAAACCCTCCAACAAGAATTAGTGCCTTCATCTTCACTGCCGATACTTTCAGTGTATTATAACCTCAACAACCTGAAGACAACTATAGAAGTGAGTCATTGAACCTCTCTCTACTTATGCACAAAAAGGAGGAAGAATCATGCAGCTTGAGAAAATCCATAAATTGACATCTGTTATAGGATGTAATAATAAATGTCACACACTCTCATCAGAGTCGTTGGGTTCATAACCCACCTACCTGACACGAATGCATGGAGGAGTAATGAAGCAAAAATCCATAAAACGGAGTTGGAAAGAGAAAGAACACAGAAATTTAAAGCCGTTGTTTAGGGGATCGGATATCTAGCTCACATGATAAATGAGTTGCCAACTAGTCTGGATAATCCGTCCAAATTGTTAGCTGAAACGAAACTAAATTTCAAGCTACACTACATGTCGGGCCTTTAATTATAGTGCCTAAGATAAATAATTTTGTAGATGACTCAAGAGTACATCGTAACATAGTCTATAAATTATAATGGAGTGGGTCCGATACTTCATGTTTTGCATGATTTTATAGTGTTAACTAATTTTGACAAATATTTGAAACTATAATTTTCATGACATCGATTAAGATGCAGATGATGATGATGAGTGGGTCCCATCCTCTGGAGTAAAGAATGAACTCTCAATTAACTCATTATTCTTGAAATGCAGGAAACTTTTAATGGTCTTAACAATATTCCTAAAAGAGGTCTAAAAATGTTTAATGAAACTTTCTAAGTCTTACTCCAAATGCAATTATTATGTCATAAAAGTAATGCATGGAACACCGAAATTCGAAACTTACACTAGCCTCTGATATAAGGTTCATAAACTTTTCCTACCATTCGTTTCGATATAATCCGATATGGTAGCTAATAAATGAATACAAGAGAGATGAAGCTATATAATGGATCAATAAAAAAACCAATGATTTCACAATTATTGAAAGTAAATTGATCACAAGAGGCTCGCTGATCAAGAGTGCAACTTCTTTCTTTTAAATGTTCTTCCTCGTCGGGCACTGACCCGACAAATCTCTTATTGGGAAGTGCATAATGCATCGCATTCATTAATACATAAATAATGACTTCGGAAACCAAATTTCATATATAAGAACGATATACGGGGACTATATAGACCCTCTAAACACAATGAAATAAAAAGATAAAATAAATGAATATCAAAAGAAAACGAGTGAGGGTAGTCTACTCTAAGCGTAGTAAGATAGTGATAGCTGATCAATTTCAAACAAACTCAATAGCAGAAAATCAAAGATCATGAAGAGAAATCATATCCGATAACACGGTGCAAATTTATGTCAAATGGAGCTGAATAGATTGTGCTACAGTTATATCAGGATATACTTGATCATAAAAGATAATCAGAAGCAAGACCTTACGCAGCCCCAAACACCAAACTATGTCCAAAATCTAGAGGAAAATCAGATCCAATCAAACACAATAAAACGAATGCATAAACCGCATCTCATTTTACAATTAACAACAAAGGCCTAAAAACTCTCTCTTTCGGAACTTCAAATCAAACAAGAAAAAGTAAAAGAATCCAGAAATCAACTTAAAGTCTTACATCAACGAAAGCAACCCCACAAAACTCAATTGCGCAAACAACGGGACAAAAATATTCACAAAAAAACCAATCAATTCCAGCTTCAACTCAGACGAGAACACGCAGAATGAAGGGAAGATTCAAACCGTAATAAGGTTGAGTCAAGATCCCGTTAGTGTCAAAGCATGGTTTGTGTAATCACAACTGTTGATTGTTGAAGGTCTTGTCTGCCAGCCAGGATGTTTTCCATTGCGCGTTAAATGAAACAACGAGAAATATTTGATTTGACTTATTTGCCCCGTGTGATTTTTAACTAACCCATGAGCTTTGTCATAACTTACGCTTGCGCCACCTCGGGCTGCTGGTCATTTCTGGCCGGCCTATCTCCAGAAGAATAACTTTACACCGCGGCATTCATCCCACCCCATCAATCTAACAGTAGTATTGCATTTTAGCTGTCTGTTTTGCAGGTTTCTCGTGCTGCTACCAGGTGTTGTCGGCCTATCGATTGCCTTTTCCCTGTTCAGGAGTCGATCGGTTTCCAGCTTCCGCGGCTTCTCCTCCCTCGTCTCCAAGGCGTGTCGAAGTCCGGTATCATTGTACTTTTCTGTTAAATTTCATTTTTGTCTGCCATATATCTACCATTTACTGCGATTTTTATGCGGTTTGCTTGATCTTATATTGTCTTTGTCATTCTCATCTTATTTTCATTTTTGGCTTCACTACCCCATTTTATTTCTCGTAGTGCGTTTGGGTTTTGTATTGGTCGATGTCGCACCGTTTGCGGGTTGGTAGTTGGAATTTGGGTACCTTGTCGGGTAAACTTTTCGAGTTTGTGGATGTTTTGGGTAAGAGAAGGGTTGATGTGGCTTGTATTCAGGAGACTAGGTGGAAGGGGGCGCAGTCCAGGGAGGTGAACGGTTATAAATTGTGGTATTCAGGCCTTGCTAACTCGAGCAATGGTGTGGGCATTCTTTTGTCTAAGGAGCTTAAGGACAACGTCGTGGAAATGAAGAGGTGCAATGATAGGATTATGTCCGTTAGAGTGGTGGTTGGGGAGAAGGTGGTTAATGTGGTTTGTGCGTATGCCCCACATGTTGGTTTGGGTGTGCTTGATAAGGAAGCCTTTTGGGTCTGTTTAGATGAGTTGGTCAGGTGTATTCCGGACGATCAATTTATTATTTTGGGGGGCGATTTCAATGGGCACATTGGTGAGGGGGTGGATGGTTATCATAGTGCGCATGGGGGTTTCGGCTTCGGAGTTAGGAATGCAGGAGGTTCCGCACTATTGGAGTTTGCCACTGCGCATGAGTTGGTAATTGCTAACTCTATTTTTCAGAAGAGAGCTGAGCACCTCATCACCTTCAGTAGTGGGGGGCACAACACGCAAATTGACTACCTTCTTTTGCGCAGTCGGGATGCTAGGGCGTGCGTGGACTGCAAGGTGTTCCAGAGCGAGGCATGTGCTTCTCAACACCGGCTGCTGGCTATGGATTTATCCATGAGAGGTCGTGTTGTTAGCAGGGTTAGAGAAGCTAGACCTAGGATTCTCTGGAAGGATCTGAAGGGTGAGAAGGTGACAGTATTCAAAGAGTCTCTGACCCGCGAAGGAGGTTTTTTGCGTGCGAGCGATGCTAACCTTATGTGGACCAGCATGGCCAATGCTATTAGGAGAGTGGGCGTGAAGGTGGTAGGGGTTTCTTCGGGCAGGTCTAGTGGACCTAGGGAGGCTTGGTGGTGGAATGAGGAGGTCCAAAACAAGATTAAGGCAAAACAAGCGCTATTTAAGGAGCTTTTGTCGGTTAGTGATGGGGAGGAGAGAATCTTGAAGATTGTAGCGTACAAGGTGGCGAAAAGAGAGGCTAAGAAGGCAGTGGATAAGGCTAAATGTGAGGCTTACGAGGAGATGTACAAGCGCCTAGACACCAAAGAAGGAGCGACTGCTATTTTTAAACTAGCGAAAGCTAGGGAAAGAGGGCGGCGCGACCTGGGTCCCGTTAAGTTTATTAAGGATGATTTGGGTCAAGTGTTAGTGAACGATGTGGCTATTAAGGAGTGGTGGAATATGTATTTTTTCAAACTTTTCAATGAGGCTAGAGGTAGTGACTCGGTGGTGCAAGGAGTTAGTCTATCTTCTGCTCGTTCGTTTAGTTCCTGTGAGAGCATCAGCAAGGAGGAAGTAAAGGGTGCCCTAATGAAAATGGGTAGAGCTAAGGTTGTAGGCCCAGATCAGATCCCTATTGAGGTGTGGCTTTGTCTGGGGGAAGTCGGAGTTCAGTGGCTAGCAGAGCTGTTCAACATCCTCCTCAAAGGCTCTAAGATGCCGACAGAGTGGAGGCATAGTATTGTCCTGCCTTTTTTCAAGAACAAAGGCGATGCTCAGAGTTGTAGTAACTATAGGGGTATTAAACTCCTCAGTCATACTATGAAACTTTGGGAAAGAGTGGTAGAATGCAGGGTTAGAAGAGAAGTGGAGATCTTAGAGAACCAATTTGGCTTCATGCCGGGGAGGTCCTCGACTGAGTCCATTCATCTCGTGAGACGCCTTATGGAGAAGTTTAGAGAGCGGCGTAAGGACCTCCATATGGTGTTCATAGATCTAGAGAAGGCTTATGATAGCATTCCGCGTGATGTTATTTGGAGGAGCCTAGTAGAGAGGAGGGTGTCGTTGCCGTTCGTTAGGGCGATCCAAGACATGTACTCCCAAGCTAGGACATGCGTTAGGACCCCAGTTGGTGACACCCAGTATTTTCCGGTTGAGATAGGGCTACACCAGGGGTCGACGCTAAGTCCTCTTCTCTTCGCTCTAATCCTTGACGTCATTTCGCGAGGGATTCAAGATGGCATCCCGTGGTGCATGCTTTTTGCTGACGACATTGTGTTAGTGGCGGAGTCAAGGAGGGAGGTGAACTCGAAGTTGGAGCTTTGGAGGGCTAAGTTAGAATCTCAGAGCTTGCGTGTGAGCCGGTCTACGACCGAATATCTCTGGTGTAACTTTAGTGGTGAGGCCAACGAGGAAGATGTTGAGGTAATGATTGCGGATCAGATCGTACCCCGTACGGATAAGTTCAAGTATTTGGGTTCGATCATTCAGAAGGAAGGTGAGTGTGAAGATGATGTCACGCATCGCATCAAGGCGGGGTGGCTAAGGTGGAGAGCAGCGACATGGGTCCTGTGCGACAAGAAAGTCCCTTTAAAGTTGAAGGGTAAATTCTATAGAGCGGCAATCCGACCTGCAATGTTGTATGGCTCCGAATGTTGGGCGATGAAGAAGTCGCTTGAGAGCAAGTTGGAAGTGGCTGAAATGAGAATGTTACGTTGGTCGTGTGGTCGCACAATGTTAGATAAAATTGCGAACGGGGTTTTCAGGAACGCGCTGGAAGTGGCGCCCATTTCAGCGAAAGTTAGGGAAGGGAGATTGAGATGGTTTGGCCACGTCCGTAGGAGGCAGGCATCTGCTCCGGTGAGGAGGGTCGAGAGTTTAATAGTTGTCGGGGAAAGGAGGAGAGGCAGACCGAGGAGGACGTGGGAGGAGCAACTGAGATTAGATTTGAAGGCCTTAAACCTTTCCGAGACCATGACTGTTGATAGGTGCGCTTGGAGGCGCCAGATCAGAGTTGTGGATTCTTTTGTAGGGAGCGGTGCTGTAGTTGAGCGCCTCAGGGTTGGGTTGTCTCGGTTAGCTTTGACCTAAAGCATTGCATTTTTACTTTTATTGTATATTTTATCATATTGTCTTTGCATATGGTGTATTTTTTACAGGGAGCTGTGCGCAGAGCCAACCTCTCTTTTGTTAGAGCAGCGTTCATCGGGAGTGAAGTAGCCAAATTCCGCTTAGGTAAGTCCCATGTGGATCAAGCCATGGGCTCAGGTATGGTCTCGAGCTTTTTCGAATCATATATTTTCCTTTGTATTTATCACACAAGATTCTGTTGTGCACTAAGCTGGGGGTCTTCACGGAAACAGCCTCCCTACCGTAATAAGTAGGGGCATGGTCTGCGTACATCTTACCCTCCCCAGACCCTGCTCTGGGCGGGATATACTGGGTATGTTTGGTTTGGTTTGGTTTCCCTTCGTTTCAGTCCAGTTGCAACATTCAGGGTCGGTTCATGTGTTTTGAAGGCTTATTATTTTGACGGCTGATTTGGTCAACGTCATGTGTGCTGATCTGGACGAATGGATCGAAGCCACGTAGAAAATAATAAACAAGATGAAAAGGATTGGATCACTAAATTTTATTAATAACCTTAATATGAAATAGAGTCGAGCTGAATATTTTTGTGCCGGTCTATCTGTTTTTCTCAGTTATTACAAATTCTCTCTTTTTTCTCTCTTTTTATCATAAATGCCAAAAGTTCAAAGATCCTCTCTCACTGTATATTCCTTCTATATATAGGCAATCTCGGCCAGTCAGGAGATGACAGCTGGCGAATGTTGGGGAATATGCCCAAAACACTTGTCAGACTCCAAACATGCCTTAGACACGTGGCGGCCTCTAAGGATTGCTTCGGGAAGGGACATGACAGCATGCGTTAATTGGCATGCGGGTCTGTCCCGCATGCTTCTGGCGAAGCTTATCCGCTGGGGTCGGTCCTCGGGTCTCCCGTCGTTCAGGTCGGTCTTGTTGTAATCTTGAATCAGAGCGTTTTTATCTTCGATCTGCTCGGCCCTTCTGGATCGGGTACTGGGTCGGCTTTAACGTCTCTGCCCGGTCCAGTTTTTAACAAGCCCGGGAGAAAATCGGGTTCATAATTGGTTCGGGTTCAGGCTCTGCTCGGCCGGTTCAGCTGCCTGGAGTGCTTACGTGGATGCCAAGGTGGATGGGCTATCAACAAGGGCCCCCGAGTCCAGGGCCGTGCCGAGTTGGCCGGGGCTGGGGTCGTTTCATACTGAGGCCGATCCGTTTTGTGGGAGGATAAGATCTCTCGAAGGGACGCCTCTTCGAGAGTCGCGTCGATTCGATTTCAGGGTTATTAGGTGTCATGATGAGGGAGACGCGTGGCGGGATCTGATTTGACGACGCGTTCACGCGCTTTCGATTTTCGCGACGGTTCAGTATGAATCGCCGCGCCACGCGCTGGGCATTTAATGTCTCTTTTCTTTTATAAATATAGGACGTCTCCTTCTTCATTATTCCCTTCGCCATTTTTGTGTTTTGTTGCAGAGAAGAGAGAGAAAATTTTCCGGCGTCCTCTTCCTGATTTTAGAGAGAATTTCCCGGTAACCCTTTTCCCTTTTTCTATTTTACGATGTCGGAGCTGCGGGATGAGACAGCGGTGGAGTTGACTGCGTCTCCAGACCGCACGGGGGTGGCGGATCTGTCCATGGGCGATGCTCCCATCGACTGGAGCAACGAGGAGGAAGGCGGCGAGATCGCGAGGTCGCCGGATTCTGGAGACGCGGAGGTGGCGGCGCCGTTGACGGCGGTCGTAGGGACTCAGGCGGAACAAAGGGTTGAGTCGGTGGAGGCTTGGACTCGCCCTCGGCCGTCCCCTTTCGTGGAGGCGGAGTGGGACTCGGCCTCGATTCACAGCATCGTTACAGAAGAGCAATTAGCGGCTTGGCGGCTGCGATTTAAGATCCCTGCTAGGGTGCGGATGTTCATTCCGAATCCCGAGGAGAGGCCTCACACTCTGCCCATCGGTTGTACGGCGGTGTACTACCGCTCTCTGCTGGCAGGGCTGAGGTTTCCGCTCCCGTTAGCCTTCTTCCGGTGGCTAAGGCAGTGGGGCCTTCCTGTCCCCCAGATTCATCCGAATTCCTAGGCTCGGGTGGTGGGTCTTTTCATCATTTTCAACCAGCACGGCTGGCCCGAGCCCAGCTTTGAGGAGTTCAACAGTCTCTTCCTATGGAGGTCGGTCGGCAGATCCGGCTCCGGCTGGTTTTACCTGACAGCCCGGCATGCCATGCATAAAGAATTGGTGGATGTGCCGGAGACCATCCATAGCTGGAAGGAGCAGTGGTTCTATATAGGGGGACCTTGGAGGAGCTCGGCAGATGAGTGGGAGCCTGGTGTGATCGATGCCGAACTTCGGGTCCCAGAGCACTTCATTGCCAAAATGAGTAAGTGTCGTGTTTCGTATTCATGTTCCTTTTTTGTCTAACGCTCATCATTTATTGCATGTGCAGAACGCATCCCGGCGCAAGAGATCTCCTTCGAGTTCGACGACCGAGTTGAACAGCTTTTGGATCTTCCTACTGAGCAGAGGAAGTCGCATCTTCTGGTTCCCGAGGAAAACCTCTGGGCGGCCGGACTTCGATCAACCGATCCGAGTATTATCTCTTCATCAGGTATTTCCCCCTTTTTTTTAACATATCCTCTTTCTCCAGTCCCTAGGGTCAAGGTTCCATCGGGAAGGAAAGAGACGCCTGCTCCGCGGGTGGCGAGGCTGGCTGCTGAGGCCGCCGAACGTAGGGAGCGTGCGGGCAAGCGAAAGAGGGTAGAGGCCGAGCCTGAGGATAGTGCGACCAAGGCGGAGGGTTCCTCCATTTCTGAAGTTGCTGTATCCGCCCCGAGCCCTGTCCGGACGGGTCGTGCGACCGGTAAGGAGCCCGCAATTGACTTGGAGGGCCACTATCTCCCGGTTAATAAGGACTGGGAGGAATCTTGTGCCCAGATGAAGGGGCGACGGCCTCGATGGTTTCTGGATTACGTCCGGGCTGCCACCCAGACCGCTGAGATGCTCAACCGGGTTCCCCCGGCGGTGGTTGAGTCCAGTCATGTCCCTATCAGGGGTTGGACACCCAAGATGGAGATTCTGACCAACGACATGGGTCCAGATGAGCAGATCCAATTCGGGAATGCTCTGATCGGCCGTGCGTTGTGCACTTACATAAAGGCCACTGATGAGCTGATGGCCCTGGTTGAGAAGCACAATAAGGTGGAGGCCGATCTCAAGGCCTTGCAGGAAGAGCACCATCTCTGTCCTTCGCTAATCAAGTCCCTGGAAGAGGAGATGACCTCCATGAAGGGTGAAATGGAGATTTTGGATAGTCGGGCTCTCGAGGCCGATATTTGGAAAGGAAAGGCCGAAGAGATGACCACAGCGGCCGAGCAGGCGCATAAACAATGGTTAGACATCAGGGCTGAGCACGAGGCTTATTTGAAAGAAACCAGGGCCCAAGTTGAAACTCTCACCGAGCGTGTTAATACCTGCGAGGCTTCGGGCTACGCCAAGGGTCTTGCCGAAGGGGCAGCGGCCTTTAAAGAGACGCCTGAGTTCGAGGAGCTGATCAATCTGAATTACGTCTCCACCTGCTACGAGATATTAGATCTCATGAAGGGAGGGAAGACCGTTCAGGAGATCGAGGCCTACATAGCATCCCAGGCGACCTATCTCAATGTTGATATCCATGGAGCTGATGAGCCAAAGGTCGCCGAGGTTGAAGATCCCGGGTTGGCTCCGCACGGCGAAGGTGAAGGACAGTCCTTCCAGGCGGCTGGCCAGGATGGTGGGGCCGCGTAGTTTCCTTTCAGATTTTGTTTCCTGCATGGCCTGCGTGCCAATCTTTCTTTTTCTTTGTTTTTCACATGTAATTTGTAAAAATATTTCCTTGGATGAATAAAATCTTCTTCTTAAGCGTCTCTTTAGCTGCTCCTTTTTGTTTTTTTTTTGTTCATCTCCTGGTGGTTGTGCCGAGGCAAGCCCGGTCTTATTGTGCCGGATGAGCCGGTCTTATGAGGTGTCGAGGTGAGCTCGGTCTTATAGTGCCGGATGAGCCGGTCTTATGAGGTGCCGAGGCAAGCTCGGTCTTATAGTGCCGGATGAGCCGGTCTTATGAGGTACTGAGGCAAGATCGGTCTTACAGTGTCGTGTGAGCCGATCTTATGAGGTGCCGAGGCGAGCTCGGTCTTATAGTGCCGGATGAGCCGGTCTTATGAGGTGCCGAGGCGAGCTCGGTCTTATAGTGCCGGATGAGCCGGTCTTATGAGGTGCCGAGGCAAGCTCGGTCTTATAGTGCCGGATGAGCCGGTCTTATGAGGTGCCGAGGCGAGCTCGGTCTTATAGTGCCGGATGAGCCGGTCTTATGAGGTGCCGAGGCAAGCTCGGTCTTATGAGATGCACCAATAATAAAAATGGAATAACATCAAATTTTATTAATAATATCTCTTTAAATACATAGCATTCCATGGGTAAGTTAATTTTTGTCCATTCAGATATTCCAGTCGATAGGCTCCGTTCTGAAGGACTTCGCTAACCTTATATGGCCCTTCCCACTTGGGCTTGAGTGGTCCGGGATCTGGTCCCAATACCCGTTTAAGAATGAGGTCTCTGACCTGGAAACTCCTAGGGTGAACCTTGGAATTGTAATATTTTTCGCTCCTTCTTTTGTAGACGGCGTTCCGCATTTCCGCCTGGGCCCGTTTTTCGGCAAGGAGGTCTAGGTTTACTTGGAGGGCCAAGTCGTTATCTTGCTCTTCAAAATGGGCTATTCGGTAGGTAGGCGCTCCGATTTCAACCGGGATGACGGCTTCAGAGCCGAAAGTCAAGGAGAAAGGCGTTTCTCCGGTGGCGGACCGATGCGTTGTTCTGTAAGCCCATAAGGTTCTGGGGAGTTCCTCGGGCCAGGAACCTTTGAGTTCTTCGAGGCGTGTCTTGAGATGCTGCTTTAGGATTTTGTTGACCGCCTCGACCTGCCCGTTGGATTGCGGATAGTATGGTGTGGAGAAGTTATTTCGTATTTGGAGGCCGTCGCAGAAGGCCCGAAACTTCTTATTGTCAAATTGTTTTGCATTATCAGAGACAATAGATTGAGGGATCCCGAACCGGCAGATGAGTGACCTCCATATAAAATCAACTATTTTTTTCTCGGTTGTCCGCGCCATAGGCTCGGCCTCTGCCCATTTTGTAAAATAATCGACAGCGACGATGACGTATTGTAATCCTCCCCGTCCTTTAGGTAAGGGGCCGATCAAGTCGATCCCCCATTTGGCGAATGGCCACGGGCAATATACGGAAGTGACGGTTTCCGGCGGGGATCGGATATGCGGAGCGAAGATTTGACACCGGACGTACTTCCGTACGAGCATGATGGCATCTTTTTTAAGATTTGGCCAATAATATCCTTGTCGGATCAACTTATAGGCCAATGCCTGGCCGCCGGAATGATTACCGCATATACCCTCGTGCACCTCTCTGAGGGCATATTCTGCTTCTGATTCGGACAGGCATTTCAGTAATGGAACCGAATATCCTTTTTTGTATAAGGTCCCATCCACGATGGTGAACCGGGCAGACTGAGTTCGTAATGATCTCGCCTGGGCTCGGTCCTCGGGTAAAATACCACTTTGAAGATATCGGATTATAGGCTGCATCCATCCTCGCAGTTCTGATTGTTCAGCCGCCGGACTTCGGCCATTTCCAGGGCTGACGAGGCATGATACCCTACGCTGAATTCGTCCATATGTTCGGCTTCGGAGCTGGACGCGAGTTTGGCCAAAGAGTTAGCTTGGATGTTCTCGGTTCTAGGGATGTGTTGTATAGTTCCCTGGAAATCTTGCAGTCGGGCCCGCGCCAGGCTGAGGTACTTAACCAGCTTGGGTTCCTTGGCTTCGTATTCTCCGTTGATTTGGTTCACCACTAATTGAGAATCACTCAAAACAGTGAGGCGGGCAAGACCGAGGGAGGTCGCCATTTCTAGACCGGCCAAGAGAGCTTCATATTCTGCCTCATTGTTGGTGGTTGGAAAACCCAAGCGAATGGCCGAGCAGAACAAACGTTGGTCGGGACTGATGAGGACTATTCCTACACCCGACCGGTCGGCGGTTGAGGACCCATCTACGTAGAGTGACCACTCTTCTGCTCGGTCATTCTCTTGTGTGATCGCTGGTGTGAACTCTGCAATAAAGTCCGCCAGGGCTTGACCCTTTATAGCAGTGCGCGATTCATAAGTTATGTCAAACTGTCCGAGTTCGACGGCCCATTTGATCATCCGGTCGGATACGTCAGGTCGGTGCATGACCTGCTTTAAAGGATAGTTTGTTAAGACGACTACCTGATGTTCCAGAAAGTAGGGTCTTAACTTCCGGGATGCCATTATGAGCGCATAGGCCAGCTTTTCCATCGGGGCATATCTGAGCTCGGCATCATGAAGGGCCTGACTAACATAATAGATCGGATGTTGAATTGCATTCTCCGTTCGGATCAAAGCGGCGCTGATTGCAGAGTCGGATACTGCGAGGTATAAATTGAGAAGTTCCCCTTGGGTCGGTCGCTGCAAGATCGGGTCTTCTGCCAGGACTTCCTTGATAGCTTCTAAGGCTCTTTGGCAAGGTTCTGTCCACTGAAAATCTTTGTTCTTTTTTATTACCTCAAAGAAAGGTTTACATTTATCAGTTGAGCGAGAGATAAAGCGACTTAGCGCAGCTAGTCGGCCAGTTAGGCTCTGCACCTTTTTGACCGAATTTGGTGGAATAAGTTCGGTCACTGCCTTAATCTTATCGGGGTTGGCTTCAATCCCTCTTTGGCTCACCATGTAGCCGAGGAGTTTTCCAGAACCTACCCTAAATGAGCATTTTTTTGGATTTAACTTCACCTTGTACTCTCGCAAAATAGCAAACATTTTATTGAGGTCATTTACGTGATCGGCCGAGCGCAAAGACTTTACTAACATATCATCAACATACAGCTCCATTGTATGACCTATCAAGCTGTTGAACATTTTATTTACCAGGCGTTGATATGTTGCGCCAGCATTCTTGAGCCCGAAAGGCATCATTCGGTAACAATATAGGCCGCGGGCTGAGTAGAAGGAGGTGTTCTCTTCATCAATGGGATGCATTGGGATCTGGTTGTATCCGTAATATGCATCCATAAAGCTCATTAGCTCATGCCCGGACAATGCATCCACCATGTAGTCGATATGAGGTAGGGGGTAGCTATCTTTCGGGCAGGCTTTATTCAGATTAGAGAAATCAATGCAGAGCCTCCAAAGCCCGGTCCGCTTTTTTACCAGGACCGGGTTGGCCACCCAGGTCGGGTACTTGGCTTCCCGGATGAACCCGTTGTCGATTAGCTTTTCTACTTCCTCTTTCGCTGCTCTCAGGCCCCATTTTCCTCCTTTTCTGAATAACCGGCTTTGAACTGGGGTCGATATTCAGCCGGTAGCACGCAAGTTCTGGGTCAATCCCCGGCATGTCCGAATGGGTCCACGCAAAGACATCCAAATTCTATCTCAGGTGGAAGATCAGCTCGAAGCGGATCGGCTCTTGGAGGTTGTGGCCGATCTTTAGTCGTCGGACGAGATCAGATGGGTCCATGTCGACCTGGTCCAACTCTTCTGTTGGCTCAGCATGGCGAATTTTTCCTTTTGGATTTTGGTATCGCGGGTCGACAGGATCCTCTTCTAGGATCGGCTCCTTCCGGCCTCGCGGCCCTGGCCCGCTCGCCGGGCCTGCTTTCAAGGGTTTGCGGCCGGACCTTCTGTGATTCATTCGAGTAGGGTGTCTCCTGCCAGCTGTTCGGAGCTGGTGGCCCCTATTTCTCCCGATAAATTTTCCGAGATGCCCTCAGCGGCATTAATTTCGCGAGCCCAGATGCTGAGATTGCATTCCCGGGCGGCCCTTTGATTTCCCCTATGTACCCCGACGCCATCCGGGGTGGGAAACTTCATGCACAGGTGATACGTGGACTGAGTGGCCCTGAGCCTTGACATCACAGGTCGGCCTATGATGGGGTTATAGTCACTGTGCACGTCGATGATCTTGAAGGTAGTGATCATCGTCCTTCTGATCGGCCCCTGACCGAACTCCAAGGCGAGGTCGATTTCCCCCAGTGGTGAGGTACGGCAGTTGGCAAATCCCCTAATATCCTCGTTGCAGGGCCGGACATAAGATTGGTCTACCTTCATCCTGCGAAGGGTATGAAGGTAGATGATGCTGGCATAGGCCCCGGAGTCTACCAACACCCTGTGTACCGGGATCCCCATTATGGGTAGGGTGATGACAAGGGCATCTGAGTGGGGATGGTCCAAGCCGTCTACATCGGACTCTTCAAAAGTAACCGCCAGGTGGGGGTTTTTGGGGGCTTCTTCGGCCACTGATAGGAACCCCTCTGCTCGGCGCTCGGTCCGTTGATAAGAGGTGGTAGCCTCTCGAATGGATGCCTTTTTCTGCCGCTTTGACCGATGATCATCGACCTCGGCTGTTCTCATGATGGTCAGAATTTCCCGGGGGAACTTGGGGGATGGAGGCACCCGATCGTTCTTGGCCCTTGCCGGGTCGGCCCGATCCTGGCGATCCCGGGGAGGGTTCCGGGTAAATCGCCTTAAGCCTGTATCGTCGCATACCGCGATCAGGGCGGCGACAAGGTCCCGGCACTGTTCGGTGTTATGACCCGCTGATTCATGATATTTACAAAAGCGGGTCTGGTCCATGTCCTTCTGATCTTTATAGATCGGCCGAGGAACCGGGAGCAAATTCTTGTCCTTTATTTGATCAAATATGGTCGCGGCTCCGACGGAATATATTTCAGCGAAATTAGCCATGTGCTCGGGCCCACGCTCCCGATAGCTCTGAGTTGTTGGGGCTATCGAGGAAGAGGCGGGAGCCTTATTCTCCCGGCGGGATTCTTGACGGGCCTCTCTGTAGTCATGCCTATCTTCTTTCTTTTTGTAGGACCCTTTCTGATCGGAGGGCATGACTGAAACTGGTGTCGGCATAGCTTCCTCGGCAGCTATATGGGAGCTGGCGCACTCCAAGAATTCCTGGTAGATGTGTGGGACATTCTGGCACACCGTCCAGCGGAAAAAAGAATTTTTGAGGAGGCCGGCCTGGGCAATAATGGTCAGCGCATCGTCCGACATGGGTTCCGTCTCCAATATCCGTGTATTGAAACGAGATATATAATCTTTAAGGGACTCGTTCGGCCCCTGTACGACGGAAGCAATGGATGAGCGCGGGGCGACTCGCACAAGGGACCCCATGAAATGGGATCGGAACGTCGCCGAGAGCTGGGCCCATGTTTGAATAGAATGGTGGGGCAGTGTCCGATACCATCTCTGGGCCCTCTCCCCCAGAGTCAAGGAGAACATTCGGCACCGGAACGCGTCCTGAGACCCGTGCAGGTCCATCCAGGAATTATAATGTCCAAGATGGGCGTTGGGGCCTGTCTCCCCGTTGTACGGCGGAATCTGAGGAATCTTGAACTTCTCCGGGAGGGGTTCCGCCAGAACACTGGGGGCCAGGGGACTCTCCTGGCTATTAAGCCATTCCGAACTTTGGGATGGCTGGAGGTGCTTGTTTTCGAGCTCCGTAAGGCGTTTTTTAAGAAACTCGATCTCACTCGAGTTATCGCCGGGAGTTGGAGGTAATACTTGTGTCGGATTTAGGGACTGATGGGGAGCTTTTTCTTCTTTACGTCTCTGACTCTGGATAGTGGGAGCCGGCGCTGCTTTTTCGATTTTCTTCCCCGCCCCAAGGCGATCAAAAACGGATATGGGGCGCGAAAGCCTACTTTTTCGAGAGGGATGGAGCTTTCGCCATGGCTTTCCGCCCTTTCCCCGGCGACCCCAGAGGTTGTCCTCTTTTTGTTTCGTCCCGAGGCAGCTGGACGGGTCGTCTGAGATTCCGCCTCCACATGGTCTTCGGGTTTTTGAAGGGTCCCACCCCCAGTAACCCGTGCCATAAGGGCCGTCATGCCCTGGATGAAGGCTGGGTGTTTAAAGCACTCTACCACCTTACGGAGGTTTTCTTCCTCCGTCGCGGGCTGAGGGTTTTTTGAACTGTCGTGAGACATCTCCGGTGAGCAGTATATTTGTTTTTATCGAAGGTGCCGCCCTTCCTCTAGCGCCAATCTGTTGACATCTGATTTGGTCAACGTCACGTGTGCTGATCTGGATGAATGGATCGAAGCCACGTAGAAAATAATAAACAAGATGAAAAGGATTGGATCACTAAATTTTATTAATGACCTTAATATGAAATAGAGCCGAGCTGAATATTTTTGTGTCGGTCTATCTGTTTTTCTCAGTTATTACAAATTCTCTCTTTTTTCTCTCTTTTTATCATAAATGCCAAAAGTTCAAAGATCCTCTCTCACTGTATATTCCTTCTATATATAGGCAATCTCGGCCAGTCAGGAGATGACGGCTGGCGAATGTTAGGGAATATGCCCAAAACACTTGTCAGACTGCAAATATGCCTTAGACACGTGGCGGCCTTTAAGGATTGCTTCGGGAAGGGACATGACAGCATGCGTTAATTGGCATGCGGTCCTGTCCCGCATGCTTCTGGCGAAGCTTATCTGCTGGGGTCGGTCCTCGGGTCTCCCGCCGTTCAGGTCAGTCTTGTTGTAATCTTGAATCGGAGCGTTTTTATCTTCGATCTGCTCGGCCCTTCTGGATCGGGTACCGGGTCGGCTTTAACGTCTCTGCCCGGTCCGGTTTTTAACAAGCCCGGGAGAAAATCGGGTTCATAATTGGTTCGGCTTGTGCTCGCTCACGGCTCACCGCTCGAGTGCTTACGTGGATGCCAAGGTGGATGAGCTATCAACAAGGGCCACCTAGTTGGGTAACCACCAATCTTGTGCCATTACATAATCCTGATGATTGATCCATATTTCGAATTAACATAACTGGAACTCCAACCTTCAGTTTCAAGATGTGATTTGGAATTCCAGAGCACTTGATGCTATTTAAAAAATCCATTGGATAGACTTGGTTCTGATTTCCAGAGGTCGCAAACGTCTTGCATATACTGTCAGAACTAAGATATATCCTCTCGTCTCCTGGAATCATAGACATAACGTAATCGTTTACTAACTCTACAATGCTATTTGTTGGCGCCAGTATTGCTCTTTCTTCGAAAAAATTAGATGCATGAAAGTTACTTATAAGTGAAGGATAAGTACTCTCAACGATGGCTGCAATATGATCTTCTGCATCACGAATCAGTATATCATCCGGAATATCAATGAAGGTTTCTCCATCGATCTCTTCACCTAATTCACCATCTCCAATTTTGAGGATCCATTCTGAGAAATCCTTAATTTCTTGTCGACGGGAAGATGACATTGTTTGGCCAACAGTTAATCTCATATTCTTTGTTAGTCTTAGCACTTTGCAATGATGCCAAAGTGGAGAAGAACTTATACTCGAGTAAACAATATCTTCTCTGCTGCCCTTTGGTACAACGGGCAGAATTTGCCTAAAGTCTCCACCAAGAACAATTACTTTCCCCCCAAATGGTAGGGCATTTCGTCCATCCGTTGCAATATGTTTCAAGCTACGATCTAATGCTTCAAAGCAATGTCTATTCATCATAGGTGCTTCATCCCAAATTATCAATCTTGTCTTCATTATAAGGGCCGCCAACTCAGTCCCGGGTGTAATAGTGCACATAGATTTGTCTGAGACATTTATTGGTATTCCAAATCGTGAATGTGCAGTTCTTCCAGATGGCAAAGAAAAGAGCGGCAACTCCACTTGAAGCAACATTAAGAACAATTTCACCTTTACATCGTAAAGCGTGACAATGTTCTCCATATAAAGGTTTTTCCAGTCCCACCATATCCATAAACAAAATAAATTCCACCCCTTTCATTGGATGTCGCATTCATGATTTCTTCGTAAATAGCCTTTTGTTCATCTGTTAACGATGAACACAATTGTTGGTGTTCCATCTCTAACTGCGACCTATCGTAATTCAGTTCCTGTTGTATAAGCCTGTTATTTCCTTCCCTCACCATATCATCGTCTGGAAGAGGCATCCCTTTATAATCCCTAAGAGATCTTCCATTTTTTTCCAACATATTATCAATTTCAGTCAAAGTGTAATTCTTCAACTGAACATCATTGAGATGCAAGTCTGCATGACATGATATAACATGTCATATGATAAATTATAGATAAACACAATAAGAAATTAGAACAAAATTAAATACTTATTAATATGAGAACAACTTCAGACTTACCAAACCATTCAAAATAATACGATAAGGTCATCTTCTTTTTAACGAATTAAAGAGTTATTAATTGTTTTCTCTGTCAATTAGACTTTTTTTTAGAAAAACTATCAATTAGATTATTAGTTTCACCTATTATATTTATTATGTATGTAAAGTCGATATTATATTTACCGTCAATGCCAAGGAGTGAACGTTGTCTTGGAAGAATGTCATCTGCAATAACTTTCCAAGTATTTTCCCAAACATGTTCTGGTCTTGAGACACTTCCAGAAAGTAATAGAGAAGCAAAGCGCTTCCTAAGAAAATGAGGTGAACCCCAAAAACTTGCTTCTATTATTCCATCGATGTACTCTTTATCATCGTCTAACAAACCCAACGTATAACATGCATCTTTGAAACTTGGATAAACGACATTATTGACAGTTCTTATATGTTCATGGGAAATTGCACCTGGTGTTCGATGAAGCATAAGTGACAAATAGTATAATTCACCAATTCCAGGTGGAACATAATCTAACCGACCAATTGCAAATCCATTTTTTCTCATTTTCCAAACACGCTCATCTCTTTTCCACACAAATTTTGTAGGGAACTCTAGATATGTCAGGCTTCTAGCTTCGGGATAATGCCTATTACACTCCATCCAGGCCAAGAACATAGATTGTTTAGTCCCTTGGTTCTCAACCACATAATCAATTGTATCTCCATCATTAAACACGACCGACTGTTCATCTGGAAGATGGAAACTCAATCTTTGTACGGCAGGGTCTCTATAGTGAATATCAAATGCAAAGATACGCCAAACTGCCTCACATGGAGATATGTATCTACAATTATAGTAAGTTCTCAATTTCATCAACATGTTGCTCACCAACAGTATCATTCTTTTCTTGGCTAATTGTTGCATTTACACGATCATGACCCTTATTTATGTACTTAAACAGGTACTTAATTGACCGGAATTGATTGCACCATTCAACGTTAATTTGAGCTTGATACCTCATAAGCAGCAACGGATTGTGAGGAACAACAAATCTATTGTCTAAAATCGCTCCACTCTTATTAACGATGTGTCCATTATCTCTTCTTTTATATATTGGATACCCATCATCGTCAACTGTAGTTCTATCAAAGTATCTTTTAGGAAACCGCTTTGTACATTTTCCTTTCTTCATGCATGCTTTCTCATTCCCAGAAGTACTGCAAGGACCATGCATCATGTGGGTAGATACCAATTCATACAACCTAGGATAATCTACTTGATCTGGTATCTCAGCCGAAATAATCTGATCAACATCATCAGCTGTAGGAGTCTTCCTATCACGCTTGAGGAATAGAAGAATATGTGCATGGGGTAAACCACGTTTTTGAAACTCCACAGTGTAGATTACTGCAAAAATATCAATAATGTTTTGATCAAAATATTACCTACACCACATATACTTTATGATAGATTTTCATGAAACACACATGTCAATCATATTTTCAACAAATTAAAAATACAGATAAAAATAAAGATGCATTTATTTACCTGCTCGAGTACTACCAAATATATGATTTTCTGTCATATCCTTAATTATCTGATCCAGTTTAATTTTGAATAGTCGACATACAATATCTGGTCGATCCTCTGGATGCAATCCTCTACTATCAAGAAATCTCGCTATTTCTGGCCATTTTGGATTACACGTAATAGTAATAAATAAATCTGGATATCCAAACCACTTGCAAATAGCCATAGCATCTTGATAGTTTTGCATCATGTACCTTGCTCCTCCAGTAAATGATGTTGGCATAAATATTCTTTGGCCAGTAGATGAGGGTGTTGTTTCACCTCTTGAAACAGCTGCATTGAGTTTTGTATATTTTTCTGACCTTAACGTTGACTGGTTATTTTTAATATATGAAATTCTTTCAGACTCAACCATTGTGTAGCCGTCAACCAAGATCTGTTGAAAGAGCCTCCTAGAGAAAAGAAGTGTTTTTGCTTCAAGTTTTCGTTCTTGGATCCTAAAAGCAAAAAATTCTCTAATGGTAAATTTGTTCCTTTTGGTGCATCTAAGTGACGAAGCATCACTATGTTGAATCCCAACTCTATAACCATCCTCCCCGTAAGGAAATAACAGAGGATATTGAAGAGATAGATAGGACGGATGCAGCTCGCTAATACGTTTCAAAAGACCTGTCCTTGTCTCTACAATTACATCTCTCTGATTAAACGATTCATCAAAATCACCAACAATGAGAGCTGCTACCTCACCCACTGTGGGAAGATTGTATATCCTACCATCAAACTCTCTCTCTCCAATAAGTTTCAGCCGAAGACGGATATCACTATCTGATTGAAGTCGTTCTCTAACCATCCGAAAGGATTTGACCAATGAATTGTTGTCATCGAGCATATTTTTTATATCATTAATGATGCTGGCATCCAATGAATTTCGACTTGGTTTGGAACGATTACTGAAAATTATAAAATATATTAAAAGATGTCACTCATGACTAAATACATTCTATAATTTGTGTTATGACATACTGAATAATACAAAAGAGAAACATACTGAATAATACAAAAGAGAAATCTAAATTCAATACCTCATTACATTGATTCGATTTTCCACCTCATGTTCAGTGTCGTATATATACAGTTGGGAGAATTTAGGTGAGCTTCCCGATATTGGTAGTAAACTTCCAATTCTGTGGTAGTTTGTACCCTTCAACTTGAAAACATACGGGGCATTACCCTTATTGATTGATGTGTCCTCTTTCCCTCCCATAGATGTAAAACTAAACATACTATTATATGCACGAATGTTATCCAAGAATTTCGTACTTCTAGGATCTTCAAATAGCAAAAGTCTTTTCAAAGTTAATGGAGGATTCTTTAGCAAAGGTAACTGAACCTTTCCTTGAGCGCAACACATTGAAAATACCGGTGTATCCAATTGTTTACTCTTGTAAATACGTTCATCATACCACATTATTGCCTCACAAAATTCGCAAGTGAAATCTGCATCTCCGTTGTCCAGATACACTGGAAAGCATAATAATAATAATAATAATAATTATTATTATTATTATTATTATTACAAAAATAATTATTATTTTAGCACAATTTTTAATGGTAGTCAAATC